>OX387245.1:67532662-70032662 GCA_947561735.1 Cenchrus americanus | reverse complement strand
AGACGGCTAGGGATTTAGCGTCACTACTCTTGGGGTTTGTCTCACGGTAGCTACGAATTGGTGTATGGTGAGTCGAATTGCTTCGCGGGGTATTTCGGATGCTTTGCACCAAGGCATGGCCTTTCATCCAGGCCCAGGGATTTTGGGACTTGCTTGGGAAGTTGTCCTTGCGAGGCGACCTATTTTGTGTGTTTTGGTCTACCTTGCAAGGTTTTGAATCAATCGATTGTCGGCCTCTCACCATTATACGAGGCCCCCCTTACTCCACTAGCCATGAGGTCCCT
Source organism: Cenchrus americanus (assembly GCA_947561735.1). Classification (NCBI taxonomy): domain Eukaryota; kingdom Viridiplantae; phylum Streptophyta; class Magnoliopsida; order Poales; family Poaceae; genus Cenchrus; species Cenchrus americanus. Next base: position 70,032,378 of record OX387245.1, on the reverse strand, counting down.
AATGATGGAAGTTGAGTAGAATACTATGCTTGTTTAATTATCTTTGTACAACTTTGTACGTACTAGATGGCTAATGTAGTAAAGATTAAACCCACTAGAACTTGTGCTAAAATCTTGAAAGTAAGGACATACTCTTTGTTGCTTTTGTGAGAAACTCGGTGGCCAAAAGCCTTTCATGTCTAGAGTTGGTGAAGTAGTTATCACCGATGGGTAAGTCTTGCTGAGTATTAGTATACTCAACCTTGCTATAATATGTTGATCCAGGTAATGTTTTCGGTGATGTGTGGCCCGGAGAGATCCCGCCATTTGGGAGGCTGAGTGGGTGGAGGATGACGGCAGAGAGCATCATGGACGACTCTTTGTGGTGTTTCCGCTTCCCGCTAGTTTAATTCCTTTGTTTCAAAAATCTAAACTACTTCTTTATGGCAAAAACTTCAGGTTTGTAATAATTAAACCCTTCGGGGTACAAATTTGGATGTTAATGATGATGTATCTCTGGACTCACCTTCGAGTGAGTTTTAATGCATATATATCGATCCTTGTTGCTTTTCAAGTGATTTACCGGGCGTTAACCCAGCGACTAATGACATGATGATACTTTATTATCGCTTAATGACCAAAGTGGATTGGTTTAGGCGATAGTACGGTATTTTCTGGGCGGGTTGTCTGAGAGATCCTCAAAAAACGGCTTAGTTAGATTATCCCGGCAGTTACGTCCTCCATTGTTCAACCCGCGAAGACGAAGTCTCTTGAGTCGTCGAAATGTAAGCGCAAATCCTCTGAACAAGCTTCGGATGTAGAACTTCAGGTGGCCTCCAGCCTTGCTCAGATGAGCCAATAGAGGCCAAGGAAAATTTTGTTAAGAAGATCGTTCTTCTTTGAGGTTCGACGGGTCTATATGCTTTCGATGATATCTTCGCGAGAACCTAGCCGAAAGGTTTTCCTCTTGGCCTTTCTTAAGATTCAATTTTCATGAACACTACACTCCGAGTTTTGAAAACGAGTTCGTGGATGTTGGTTCTTTTTCAGATGTTGTTATTGAAGTTCAGGAGGAAGTTGTTACTTAGCTACTACGAGACCTAGCACAACACTTTGTTGAGGCTTGTTCTTTAGTCTGTCCATCATCAAGAGGAAGCATCTCCCGAATTCACAAAGGAACTTCAGTTACCATTCATGGGGGTGAATCTAAATTCAGAATGCTCCCTTGCTTAAAATTCGTGAAGATCTCCCTGAAGGCCAAGGTTCCTCTCCTTCCATGGCTGCTTTTAACAAGAGCTTTGGTACATCCTACCGTGGTGAACTACTAAGTGTTGGTTACAAGGCGGCTAGTATCGGAGGTGGCACATCCAAGATTTTAACACTCTGGAAATCTCCCACTCTTGTTGATGAAACAGTCGTTGGTGGCCCCGCCCGGTGGCGGGCCGGGCGATAATCGTTGAGCCGGACACGAGGGTCGCGTCTCCCGTTGTATTTGACGATCGTCGAGGGTTGACGGAAGCGGCGGGAACGGCGCGGTGCGGATCTCGGCCGGCTGAACACGCGGGTGCCGGGGGGCTCGGCGTCGGGGAGGCCGATCCTCCCCGGCTGTCGGCGCGCCCACCCCTCTTCGAGGGGTGGTAGCCCTGCGGCCGCTCGCGCGTCGCGCCTTGCTTCCCGGTGCGCCTGGCGTTGATGACGTTGCGGGCGTCGCCATCCGGCGCCGCTGCGTCTGTCGAGGAGCCGTTCCTTGGCGGCGTGCGTCCACGGTCGGCGAGGTCGACCCACATGCACGAGGTTCGCCCCACGTGCGGGATCATCTCCCACGCGCGTCCCCCTGGTCCCCGGCGGATGCGTGAGGCCGAGCGCTCTCGGCTTGGCGGGCCGGCCGCTTGCTCAAGGAGGGTGCGCACCTCGCGGTGCATGTCTCGAGCCTCGGGGGTCGAGGGTGCGGCATGGCGCGCGGCGGTGTCGCGGCGGCGATGAGCTTTGGCTCGCTCGCGGCGGGCGTGCCCCCCTCTCCCCCCCCCCAGCGTTGTCGACGTTGGGGACGGGGTTGATTTGGCGGCGGCCGCGGACTTGTCGGCCTAGCTCCCGCGCGCGTTCGCCCCGCGGAGGCCCTCTCCGCCATCGAGGGCGCGGTGGCCTTGCAGATCTGTACTCCTCTGCCGGCTTGGCCTCGAGCTCGCGGCCCAGGCCGGCCCCCGTGTCGACGTCGGCCCCGGCGGGGCGCTCGGCCCGCGGCGGGCGTGGCGATCCGCAGGCGGCGTGGCTTCCGTCTCCGGTGCCGTAGCAGGCGGCGTTGGCAAGGTGTGGATGACGGCGCGGCACTCCGCGTGGGGTCGAGCTCCACTCTTCCATCGTCGGAGCGGTAGACGGAGTCCGTGCCGCGAGGGCGCGCGGCCCCAGGTCGGCACGCGGAGAAATCCCTTCCGCTGCTCCTCTGCGGCTTCGGCCTCGAGCTCGCGAGCTTGGGCCGACTCGTCCCGGCCCCTGCGCGTGCGGGTCCGGCGACGTCGGCCGGGCGGGCGCTGTGGTGTGACGTGGCGCTTGGGGGGTGGTGGCGCCCGCGGCCGGGCGGGTCGTGGCGAGGGGGCCCCACGGGGCCACGGCGGGCGGTGGCGGTTGACGTTCCCCCATCGCGCGACGGCGCCTCGCCATGCGCGGGCCGGCGGCGTTGGCGTGGTCGCGGCGTCCCGCCGCCGGCTCGGTGCTGCGGGTGCCGTGATGTCGTGCGTGCGGCGATTCGGGCCGGACGTCCCGGCCTCGGCCCCGTAGCTCCTCACGATCCTTGGGTCTCGGCGCCCGACCGATCCGTCTGCCGGAAGTGCAAGCCTCCGAGGAGCGCGAACCGCCCGGAATAGGGTCCGGCTCCCCACGTTGTAGCGGGTCGACGGTAGTCGGTCACGAATCACCAGAGGGAGTTGCTTGCCTTGCCGCCGTTGCCCCACGGTGGGCGCCAGCCCTCGGTGCCGAATATGGTCAGAGCAGCCGGTCAGATAACCCAGTCTATCCGACGTGGTCGATCGTACCCATGACGCAAGATTTTATCACGGATTCCCGTGAGGGCGGTCGTCGGCGGGTGGCATCGTGCTCTACTGCTGGCACGGGGTGCTTGTAGTGGGGGCAAATACAGCCCGGGGGGAGACGACTCGTGGCTTCCAAGTCCCGGGTGAGTGGGCGGGGTGGTGGGAGAATAAGAGAGAGTGAGTGCCCCGTGCGGCTGCCCGAAGTCGTGCCCGCGGCGGGGGCCTCGCTTCAATAGCCCAAGGGGGCGGCGAGTTCCCTGCACGCCCTACTTGCTCGTGTTGAGCCGTCGTGCTACGGTGTAAGGCGGGGCGGCGTTGGCGTCTTCGGCTACTCCGGCGCGTGGTGGCTCCGCGTCCCGAGCCGGTGGCGCGAGGGGTAGGAGGCGGCGGATAGGCGATGGCGTCCCCGATAGGCTTCGAGGGAGGTGCGATGATGGGCGGGTACGGGGTACGGGAGCGGCGGAAACGGCGTTCCTTCCCAGCAGGCTACGCGGTGGTGGAGTGGCAGAAGTCCGCCACCGCGGTCCCGGCGGCCCCACGTTACGGGCCGCCGTCGTTAGTGGCGGGTGGCCCCGCCTGCGCCCTACCTAACTGGGCCACGTCGAAAGTGGCATCGGGTGGGCGCCCCGCGGCGGGGCAGTGCGAAAGATGCCGATGCCAAGCGTCGCCGGCGTCGCTCCCCGGCTGCCCATCCATAACAGGATGGGCTCCCCGCGTCGGTGCGGCGCCCCGGCGCGACGGCGTGGCCCGGGCGCGCGGCCGGCGTCGCGGCGTCGGCGGTCTCGGCGCGCCCGTGCGGGGCGCCGGGCGTGCGGGCCCCGGCCCGCCCCCCGAGCGGGCACTGTCGAGGGGCGCCTCGGTGCTGGACCGCTGCCGACGGAACGCGGCGCCCTCGCGGCGGCCGTTCGAGGGGAGGGGTTGCCTCGAGACGGGCGGCGCGGAGGAGGAGCGGCCCCCAGGCCGGCGGAGCCCAGGCCGGGGTCGTACGGATGGCTCCTCACATCTTGGTGAGCTCCAGAAGTCTGCGTCGCATCGGCCATATCTGCATCTGGTTAGTTTCGGCTTTGGTGAGGCTTGCTTATTTTGATGCGGGAATTTAAGTAAGGGTTCCCCCTTTGTTTGAGGACCCCTAGGCGGTCCCGGCAATCTATGAGAGTCTCCCTGAGCCCGTTAGGCCGTCACTCGAAGTAGTCGAGATGCCGGCGGTTCTCCATCTTCTTCTTCTTCTTCTTCTTCTTCTTCTTCTTCTTCTTCTTCTTCTTCTTCTTCTTCTTCTTCTTCTTGTCATCCTCTTCGTCTTCATCACGGCGGGAAGACGTGTCCTCGGAAGCTACCCATGTTGTCGTCTCTTCATCGTCTGCTCGAACGGTGCTTCTTGCCATGCCAATCATTCTCATGGACGTCTTCCTCTTGTCCTTGAACTTGTGCGGAAATGACCTTCGGCGCTCGCTTGTCCGCCCTCCCACGGTCGCGTCCTCCCATGTTCACTCGTTCTCGTGCGGTGCGGAATATGGTCCGGAGCACTAACCGACTCACCGATAGATAACGCCTAGGTCTATCCCTCAATGGTCGGTGCTAAGCAACAAATGACACAAGGATTTATCCTCGGTTTCGGAGCCGAGGGCGCGTACGTCCGGCGGTGGTGTGCTCGTGGCACTATATTGCTCGGCACGGGGTGCTTGTAGTGGGGCAAATACAAGCAAGGCGGGAGAGGAAGCGTGGCTCCCAAGTCCCTGGTGAGTAGGCGAAGATGTTGTGGGAGAATAAGAGAGTGAGTGCACGGTGCTTGTGTGTTCCTCCGGATCCGTCCCCGGCCGGGGGGCTCGCCTTCCCTTTTATAGGCCAAGGGAGCGGCGAGTTACATGCACGCGCGCTACCTAGCTGCGTGCGGGAGCACGTCGTGCTACGGTGTAGAGCGGGCGGCCGTCCGGTCGATCTTTGCTGCGATCCGGCCATGATGGCCTACCTTGTGCCGAACAGGTGGCGGTTCGAGGGTAGGAGGCGGCGGATGGCGATGGCGTCCCCGATAGGCTTCGAGGGGGTGCGTGATGGCGGTACGGGGCACGGGGAGCGGGCGAACGGCGTTCCTTCCCAATGAGCTGCGGTGGTGGGGTGGTTGCTTTGCGGTGTTCGGGCGTGCGCTGCGGGTCGGGGGCGTGTGCCGCGCGCGTGGGTACGGCGGCCGCGCCGTTACGGGGGCCGGGATGGCCACCCACCGGCCTAGCGTCCCTCACCTGGCCTGCGGGGTCACGGGAAAGTGGAGTCGAGGGTGCGCCGGCCCCCTTTCGAGGGTCGAGCGCGTTAGCCGTACGGTGGCGTGCGCGCGGTGTCATGGGGGCGACCGGCCGTGCGCACGGTCCACCCCACGGTGGCGGGGATGGGCTCCTCCACAGGGGAGTTGGTGCGGCGGCACGGGGCGTGAGCCCCGGGCGCATGATGGCGCCGTCTGCGGCGTCGGGGCGTTAAATGCCCAAGTACGGGGCCGGCGCACGCGTGCGGGGCGCCGTGAGCGTGGCGGGCCCCGGCCCGGGGTGGAGCGAACCCTCGAGCGGCGAGGCCCGCTCGAGGGGGAGCGAGCCCTCGAGCGAGGCGGGGCCGCTCGAGGGAAGGGTCGCCCCTCGAACGGGCGGAACCGGGATTCGAGGGAGGGGGTTGCCCCTCGGCGGGGCGGAGCCGTTCGAGGAGGGAGTGTACCCTCGGGCGGCGGAGCACCGCTCGAGGGGTTTCGTGGCGGGCGTGTCTTGGTGGGCCTCCGAAGTCTGCTTTGCATGGGCCACGTCTGCATGGTTAGTTCTCTGCATGGTTAGGCTTAGCTCATTTTGATGCGGGAATTTAAGTGAGGGTTCCCCCATTGTTTGAGGGGACCCCTAGGGGCGGTCCCCCGACGGTAGCCCCCGAGCATCTGCGGGTTCGCCATTGAGGCTCCCGCAGATGCGGGGACCTGCGATGGGACGTTCTTCCCTCCTTGTTTGCGAACGCTTTCCGTGGGGCCGCGCTAGCGGGCCGGCGGGTCTAGCCCCCGAAGCCTGCGGGGGTGGGGGCTCTCTGCGGGGGTTAGCCGCGAGCAATTCGGTCGGAAAGGCGTGGCACATATGCCAGCCGGCATCGGCGGTATTTCGGCGGCATCGGGGGTGCACGCTCCCCCCATCCTTGTCTCCCGGCGGGTGCAATTCCAAGGAGGTGTAGCCGTGCGTCAAGCCCCGAGCCTTGGCTGTTCGAGGCGATCGGGTCGAGCCGACGACTTGTTTTTATCGCGCCCTCGCCGGTCCCTCCGCGGGTCGGGAGGTGAGGTTTCCACGACTCCCATCGAGCGGGTCGCGAATCGCGGATTCCTCTTCGGGCTGCTAGCGGGTGGTTCAAGTGGACGTCCATGCCCCGTTCGATAAGGGTAGGGCTGCGCGGTCCGGAGACACGTCCATGGAAGCGCTTGCGTGGGTTTGCTAGGTGGGGCTCGGTCCGGGTTCGCTGGGGCCAGGGGCGCGGAAGCTCTCCCTCGGTGGGATCCCCCCGGCTAGGCGCCCTCGGCCCGGCTCTCGAACACGACATGTGGGGCACCCTCGAGCCGACGGGCTCGAGGAACGGCTCGAATGCGCGTGCCCTCGTCGTCCCTAACTGCGCGGTGCGGGGCGCTTTGTTCGGGCCGTCGAGGGTCGGGCTTCGAACCTGCGATCGGTAAGGCGTGCGGGGCCGTGCCTTGGCCGGCCCGGTCTTTTCGCGTTTGCGGCCGTCGAGGGGTGCGGGCGTGCCGACCCTCGAGGTGTTCTTCCGTTGGTGGCATGGCGCGGTATGAGTGCTTTCGGTGTCGCTCTATTTCAAGCGTGACTCAGGCGATCCTCTTACGCGCGTGCCTTCTTTAGGGGGTTGACATCGTCTCGAGTTGGGGGTCATGCCGCTCGAGGGTCTTACATGGCATGGGTGCCCGCGGTGGTCTGCTCTACATCGAGCGAGGTCCGGAGAGGCGACCTTCTCACGCTGATATCCCATCGAGGGTCGCCTTGTTTCGAGTTGGGGGTCATGCCGCTCGTGGGCCTACGTGGCATGGGTGCCCGCGGTGGTCTGCTCTACATCGAGCGAGGTCCGGGCGACCTTCTCACGGCGATATCCCATCGAGGGTCACCCTTGTCTCGAGCCGAGGATTCGCCTCGCTCGAGGGCTCTCCTTGCTTGGCAAGGGGCCGGGCATTTAATTGCCTTGCGGGCGTGGCCGCGGGGTTTTGCGGCGCGGGCGCGCCTTTTTGGCGGCGCGGGCGCGCGCGCGCGTAGTGGGCGATGTGGCCGGCGGACGTGACGGTTTCGCCTCGGTCGTCGCCGGTCTTGCCGTGATGATGACCCGCCCTGCGGTGTTAGAGCCGGCTGCCGGTCGTGGTGGGGCCCCCCGTCGACGCGATGGAAAGATTCCTGCGATTAATGTTGGCGGGGCGTGCGCTCGGAGAAGCTCGCCCGTCGCCTATAAAAACTGCGGTGAGGAAGGGGCGGTGGTTTTCTACCTTGGCTCCTCACCGTTTTCGGTCCTCCGGTCCCTTCGCCTTCGCCTCGCTCTTGCCGTCGCGCGGGCTCGCTTGTTTAGAGCTTCTTCCTTGTCTCCTTGTCCTCCGCCCTCGCACTCGTTCGCCCCCCCTCATGGCGCCGCCTCGGCTTCCGATTGGGGTCTGGAGCCGTACGCATGGGAGAGGTCGGCAGTGACCCGGCTCGCCACCTGGCGGCGCGGTCGCCGCCGGCCAGGTGTCGGCCAACGAAGAAGGGCGCCGGCGGAGTGGATCGTGCCGCCATCGTCGCACCTTGAGCCCAATCCGCCGGAGGGTTACGTGGTGAGCTTCCTCCGCTACCACGAGCGCGGCTTCAACGCGCGGCGAGCACATTCATGCGGGCGTTGTGCTACCACTATGGGGTGGAGGCTGCACAACTTTGCCCCCAATGCGATCTCGCGGGCGGCCACATTTGTGGGCGTGCGCGAAGGGTACCTAGGGATCCCGGTCAGCGGGAGCTGCGGGTACACCTCTTCCGCGCGGAGCTCATCACGCGGCCCACGTCGGAGCGGGGACCCGCCGCGCGGTGCGCGCCGGCGGGATGTCGCTCGCCTGCGCGGGGGCGGCTCAGGAGTTCTACATCCCCTGCACCATGACGACGAACAACGCCGGTCGGGAGCGGGGATGGTTTTATGCGCAACGCCGGGCCGGCCTCCCTCCCTACACCGGTCGGGTGTTCAAGAAGAGGCCGGACTGCTGGGGCTACGGGTTGCCTACGGCCAACCATCGGGCGCGCCAGGGGTCCGTCCTCGCCGCCTTGCGGCGGGCGGCGAGGGAAGGGCTCAACGCGATGGGCGTCCTCGCCTTCCTTCATCACGCAGCGAATCGTGCGGTTGATGGAGAGGCCGCTCCGCATCTTCGAGATGACGGAGGCGGCCAACCCCGTCGACGTGGCGAGGTCGCGGATGCTCCCGACGCCACCGGGCGGCCGTACGCGCTCACCGGGCGCGGAGCGCCGTCGACACCGGGGACGCCGCCACTGCGGGTCGGACCCGTGGGACATCGAGATGCTCCCCATCGGCCGTTGGTGAGTGTGGTTTTTTGATTACTGTTTTAATCCTTGTTCTTGATTCCGTTTCACCGATGTGCCACCGTTGTTCTCGCGCGCGGTGGTGCGGTTCAACGCCGCCAAGTCCGTTCCACCCCACCCCGACTCCGTGCGCTCGGCGGGCGGCGCGGCGGGAGCGGCGGGGAGCGGGCGGCGCGCGGGGAGGGGAGCACGCAAGGCGGCGCCAAGCGCGCGCGGCGCACGGTCCGCGGAGTGCGGCGGCGGGAGGAGGGCGGGGCTCTCCTCCCCACGACATCGAGGAGCCCTCGTCCTCGGACCGGGACGAGGGAGGAAGAGTCGAGGGGGAGGGCCCCTCGGACGGTGGCGGCCCGCGCCCCCGTCGCGGATCTCGCGCGGCGTCGGGGGGTGGCTTTGCACAGGGGCGGGCGCGTCGGCGTCCGCCGCCGGCCGGTCATCGTCGGGGGCGGCACGCGCGCGGAGGGGGGGTGCGGCGCGCGCCACGGAGGCGCGCGCGCGGCGGACGTGCGCGCGCGCGTCAAGCGTGCCGCGCGCGTGGCGGGGAACGCGTCCGCGCGCGGCGTCCTCGTCGAGGGCGCGTCGGTGGGCGCGCCCGCGCGCGGGGGCTAGCGTGCCCCCGCGCGTGGTGGCGGCATCGGGCGCGCCCACGCGTGAGGGCGGGCGTGCCGCGCGTGCGGCGGCGCCGTCGGGGAGGTGCGCGGCGAGCGCGGCCCCCGCGCCGGCCTCGTCGGAGGCCTCGAGGAAAAGGAAGCGGGCCTTTTCCTCCGCGAGGTAAGGAACTGTTCTTCCTTTGCTTGGCCTTAGTTTGCTGGTTATCGGACGCTCAAATCCTCCGTTCGTGTTTGCGCGGGGCGGTGCCAACCGTCCCTCCTCTTGCACCGGCCAAGGTGCGAGGACGGACGCGTCGATCCCCACCCGGCGGCGTTCGTCGAGGGGGTCGCGCCCGGGGACGGGCGCGGCGGCGGGCACGAGCGCGCAAGGCCGGGCGGGGCTTCGAGGCCCGGCCGGTGGATCGGCCCGCCGCGGCGCGGCCCGGGGGGGTCGCGGGGGCGGCCGGCGCCGGTCGCCACGGAGGCGCGGCCGCGGCGGCGGCTACGGTGGAGGTGCCGCCGCGGTGGCGGCCCCTTTGCGGAGGAGGCGGAGCGGGCGCAACCCCTTGCGGGAGCGCCCGCGGATGTGGTGGCACGGACGGAGGTGGCGGCAACGGCGCCACAACGGGCGCCGCGGCCGCGGGGCGCGGTGGGGGCGCCGGCGGGGCGGAGCGGGCGGCTCCACCGCCGGCGGTCCCCGGGCGGAGGTGGTGGAGCTCTCGGATGACTCCCCGCCGCCCGGGTGGAATCGGTGGGCCGGGCGGCCGTGAACTCCCCGAGCCCCGGGGGGGGGCCCTCGTGAGGCGGCACGAGGGTCACGTGATAGTGGGGGGCGAGGGCACGACGCGAGGCCTCGTCCTCCCACGCGGCGCCCGCCCGGTGGGGGGGGGGCCGTGGAGGGGACCCCGGCGTTTGCGCGCCCGAGAGGGAGCGGGGAGCTGCGGGGCGAGCTTCGGAGCCACGGCGCCACGCTCCGCCGCGCGTTGAACGAGGCGGCGCGGGTCCACGGCGGCCCGGCTTTGGATCGTCTTCCGGGTGTGCCCCTGTTGCTCTTCTTCTTTCCCTTTTCGCTTTCGCGTGCTTGTATTCAAGACTTGGCGCTTACGAGGCTCGATGTGTGAATGCCGGGGGCTCGGCGCCGCGCCCACGAGAAGTACGGCGCGTTCGACCAGTGAGACGCCGAGGCCCGCCGGCTCCGGGAGCTATGCGGCGCTTTCGACGCGCTTGCGGAAGCTCTTAGGACGCGGACGGCTGGGCCCGGTCTACGGGCGATGGCGTGGTGCGACGTGCTCCCCGAGAGCTCGGGACGGGCACGACACGTCACGCGAGCCTCGAGCGGATCCGCGCGGCCCTCGTCGATCGCGACGAGGCGCGCGTGGAACGCGCGCGAGGACACGGACAAGACGCGGACGTTGGCCGCCACACAGGGAGGCGGAGGTGGCCACCGCTCGCGCCGAGGCCCGGGAGCTCCGCACGTCGCTCGAGGGAGCGCGGGGCGCGGCGGCGCCGGGCGAGGAGCGGGCGCGCGGGCCGGAGCGAGCGCGCCAAGGAGGCCGATGACACGAAGGCCGCCCTCGACGTCAAGGCTCGCGGCTCTCGTCGCCGGCGAGGGGCGGCTCCGGCGGGGAGCGCATCGCCGCCGGGGGCGAGGGGCGGCTCCGGCGGGGAGCGAGGGCTGCCCTCGGCGACGCCGGACGGCGGCCCCGAGCGGGAGCGCGTCGCGCGCGCGGGAACGGTGGAAGGTCGGCCGGAGGAGCGAACGCCGCATTTTCCGAAGTTGAAGATGAGGCGTTGGCGCTCAGCATCAGCAATGCCGCCCAAGAGATGGCCCTCGTCGAGCAAGGCGAGACCGTCCAGCATCTCGAGTTGGCGCTCGAGTCCGCGCGCCGCGACCTCGATCTGGAGAAGAGGCAAGTCGAGGGTAAGCTGCGTCGACCACCTTGTTAGTTCTTGCTTCAGAGGGTTCGTTTCCCCGTTTCGATTTCTTGTCGTCTTGTCGCTTCCGGGCTTGCGCACGGCTTTGGGGCACGGCGGGCGGGCGGGCGAGGCCTGCAAGCCTCCTACAACTCCTCCGAGCGGGGAGGCTGCGGGAGGCCGCGGGACGCGGCCCTCGAGACTGCCACGTCGTCGAGGAAGGCGATGCCCGGGGCGGCGGCTCGGCCGGCTGGCCGCCTACGCGCCCTCGGCGGCCACGTCACGGGGCGGGTGCGTCGGGCGTTGCACACGGGCGTGCGAAGGCCCTCGGAGTGGTGCGATCCCACTACGAGGTCAACCTCGAGGCGGTAGCGGAAGGCTACATCGTGCCGAGGGCGTCGAGGACGAGGTGGCCATGGAGCGTGCGGACGCGCTTGCTGCCGACGCCGCCGAGTCGCTCGCCGAGGCCTTCGAAGAATTCCTCTTCCGGACGCGGCCCGATGCTTTGCCGCTCCACCCGCACCGAAAGCACACACGGGCGCTAGGCCGTTTTTTGTTTATGTGTATCGAACTGCGGCCTCGTGGCCTCTTGTAAATAAACAAGTAGTTTCGTGAACATGGTCGGTTTGTAAATGAAATCGCTTGCTTATTGCGCTTTTTGCTTCTTCTTCTTCTACGAGTAGATTCTAGTTAGGGGAGTTCGCCTTTCGCGGGGGCCCGCCGGGTTGGAGGCGAGAGAGACGGGCCATAGCCACGCGGTGTAGGGCGTCTCGGCTCGCGCGCTCCTTCCTTTGTGCCACCTACGCCCTTTTCGAATCGTGGCTCGTGGTTGAAGTAGGAAACAAACTTAGCGCGTGTTATTACGTTTTTTGCGCGAAAAAATGGGACCATTTGGGGGGGGGGGTGCCCCCCGCGGTAACCCCCGAGGGTAACTTGGGTTTCGGGGGAAAGCCGAGTTGCCCTTTTATTAGATCGGAATATTTACATAGGTGACACCAACGGGGCGTTGGCCGTGCGTTTTTACAACGGAAAATGCTTGGAAATCCTAGCTAAGGGTAGAAGCGACGTAGGCGTTGGATGTTCCAAGCGTTGGTGAGTTCTTCGCCGTCCTCGTTGGCAAGCTTGTATGTGCCGGTTTGAGCACCTTCACCACGACGTAGGGTCCCTCCCATGGGGGCGATAGCTTGTGGCGCCCTCGGTTGTCTTGGCGTAGCCTTAGGACCAAATCCCCCTCGGCGAAATCCTGCGCGACGTATCTTGCGCGCTTGGTAGCGTCGTAGGGACTTGTTGATACCTTGCGGAGTGCATCAACGCCACAAGGCGTACTTTGTCTGGGCTGGGTCCGGTGAGTCCTCGCGGGCTCGGCCGGTTAGCATCCTCGTTGTAGCCCCGAACCTTGGGCGACCCGTATTCCGGATCCGTGGGGAGGATGGCCTCGCGCCATGGACTAGGAAAAACGGGGTGAACCCGTGGCTACGCGCTTGGGGTAGTCCTTAGGCTCCACACGGCTGCCGGCGAGTTCTTGGAGCCATTTTCGGCAGTTTGTTGAGTTGGTCGAAAATTAAGGTTTGAGGCCCCGTAGGATCATGCCGTTGGCACGTTCAACTTGGCCGTTAGTCCGTGGGTGCGCCACGGCTGCCCAATCCACTCGGATGTGGAACTTGTTGCGAGAACTCCAAGAACTTCGGCCGTGAGCGGGACCCGTTGTCCGTGATGATGGAGTTTGGCACTCCAAAGCGGTAGACGATGTCGGTGAAGAACGTATTTGCTGCTCGGCCCTCAAATTCGTAATGGGGCGCACCTCCACCCACTTGGAGAACTTGTCGATCGCGACGAGTAGGTGGGTGAAGCCCCCGGCGCCTTCCGCGGGGGCCGACGATGTCTAATCCCCACACGGCGAACGGCCATGTTACGGGGATCGTTTGCGAGCTTGGTGGCAAGTTGGTCTTGCGGGCGTAGAGCGGCACCCTTCGCAAGTGCGCACGATTTCGTTGGCGTCCGCGACCGCGGTAGGCCAATAGAAGCCTTGGCGGAACGCGTTGCCGACGAGGGGTGCGCGGCGCGGCGTGGTGGCCACGGATCCCCGCGTGGATGTCCCGTAGGAGCTCGCGCCCCTCGGGAATGGGTATACACCGGCCCCGGGAGGATGCCCGACGCGGCGCGCTTGTGCGGCTCGCCGTCGACGAGGGTGAATGACTTGGCCATCTCGGCGATGCGCCCGGGCGTGGCCGGTGCGCGGGGAGCTCCCCTCGAGCAATCCGGGCGATGTACTTCTCCCCCCGGTCCGCACGGACGGGAGCCGGCTCGATGTCCATTGCGACGGCCTCGTGGGAGCCGTACCCCTCGAGAAGGGAGAGTACGTACGCCTCGTTCGAGGGGTCCTCTTCCATGGGGTCCGCACCCGCCCCGGATTCGAGGGAGCCCCAGGGGTCCGCCGTCGCTCGAGGGGTAGGGCTCGAAGGTTGCCGAGGGGCTGCGCGATGTCGCGCGCGAAAACATTCGGGGGAACGGTGATCCGCCGGACGCTATCTTTGCCGGCTCGTACGCTTCCTCGTTGTACCGGCGGGGTACATGATTAAGCTCGATGCCGTAAAATTTGTCCTCGAGGGCTCGCACGGCTTTACAGTAGGCCTCCATCTTGTCGTCGTGGCGGCTCGCGTTCTTCATGACTTGGTCGATCACGAGCTGCGAATCCCCTCGCACATCGAGGCGCTTGATGCCCAACTCAATGGCGATTTTGAGGCCGCGAGAGAAGGGCCTCGTATTCCGCCATGTTGTTAGACGCGGGGAAGTGGAGACGCCTTGCGTAGCGCATGTGCTCCCCGAGGGGTGACACGAAGAGCGAGCCCGCGCCCGCTCTTGTCTTCATCACCGAGCCGTCGAAGAACGAGAGTCCGGCCTCGCTTGAATGCGAGGGGGCGGCGGTGCGTGTCCGTCCATTCGGCGACGAAATCGGCTAGGATTTGCGATTTGATGGCCTTGCGCGGGGCGTAGGCGAGCGTCTCGCCCATCAACTCCACGGACCACTTGGCAGTGCGCTCGCCGCGTCGGGGTTGCGAATGATCTCTCCTAACGGGAAGGAAGAGACCACCGTGGCCCCGGGTGGGCCTCGAAGTAGTGGCGGAGCTTGCGCCGCGCGAGGACTACCGCATACAACAGCTTCTGGACCTGGGGGTAGCGCGTCTTCGTGTCCGATAGGACTTCGCTGATGTAGTAGACCGGCCTCTGCACGGGCAAGGCATGTCCTTCCTCCGTGCGCTCCACAACGATCACGGCGCTGACCACCTGGGTGGTTGCGGCCACGTAGAGTTGGAGGGGTTCGCCGTCTCGCGGCGGCGTAAGGATTGGGGCGTGCGTCAGAGATGCCTTCAGCTTGTCGAGCGCTTCACGGGCCTCGGCGGTCCAAGAGAAGCGCTCGTGCTTCTTGAGCGGCGGTAGAGGGCGGAGCCCTTCTCACCGAGCCTCGAGACGAAGCGGCTCGGGGCGGCAAGGCACCCCAACACCTTCGCACCCCTTTGAGGTCCCGAATTGGACCCATTCGCTCGAGGGCCGCGACCTTTTCGGGGGTTGGCCTCGATTCCCCGGCCGGGGAGACGATGTATCCTAGGAGCATGCCCCGCGGCACTCCAAAGACACATTTTTCGGGGTTGAGCTTGACCCCGTTGGCCCGCGAGCGGTGAATGCGATGCCAAGATCGGCCCGACCGGAGTCGTCGCCTTCCTGGTTTTGACGACGATGTCGTCTACGTAAGCCTCGACCGTCCGCCCGATATGGTCCCCAAAAAACGTGCTGCATGCGGCGGCGATATGTTGCGCCCGCGTTTACGAGGCCAAAAGGCATCGTGACGTAACGAACGTCCCGAACGGTGTGATGAACGAAGTCGCGAGCTGGTCGGACTCCTTCATTTTTATTTGATGATATCCAGAATAGGCATCAAGGAAACGAGTAGTTCACACCGGCCGGTGGAATCAACGATCGATCTATGCGCGGCAAAGGAAAAGGAACTTTTGGACATGCTTTATTGAGGCCGGTGTAGTCAATACACATCCTCCACTTCCCATTTTTCTTTTTTACAAGCACGGGATTAGCTAACCATGTCGGGTGGAACACTTCCTTGATGAATCCGGCCTCGAGGAGCTTCCGCGGCTCCACTCCGATCGCCCGTCGCCGTTCCTCGTCGAAGCGGCGCGGCCGGCCGCCGAACGAGCGCGAGCGTTAGGCAGGATATCAAGGGAGTGCTCGGCGACCTCCCTCGGTATGCCTGGCATGTCCGAGGGGCTCCACGCGAAAACGTCGGCGTTGGCGCGGAGGAAGTCGACGAGCACTGCTTCCTATTTAGGATCGAGGGTCGTGCTGACCCTCAATGCTTTGCCCTCGGGGGCCGATGGGTCGAGGGGGACCCCTTTGGTTTGCTCGGCAGCCTCGAAGGTGCCGATGTGTTTGGCGGCGGAGCTGAGGTCGTCATTGACCATCTTCTCCAGTGTGTTTACCAGCGCTTCATCCAGCGCTAGCGCCTCTGCATGTTCCACGCACTCGACATCGCAGTCGAATGCATGCTCGATCGACGACCCGACGGTGATGACGCCGTTTGGACCCGGCATCTTCATCTTCAGGTACGTGTAGTTGGGGACCGCCATGAACTTGGCATAGCATGGTCGCCCAAGGATGGCATGGTAGGCCCCTTTGAATCCCACCACCTCGAAGGTGAGGGTTTCCTTGCGGAAATTCTTGGGGGTCCCGAACCGGACGGGCGGATCGATGCGCCCGAGGGGTTGAACTTCGCTTTCGGGCGCGATGCCGTGAAACGGCTTCGTGCCGGGCCGCGGCTGGTCCGGCCCAATCCCCATTAGGCGCAATGTATGCGCGAAGAGGATATTGAGGCTACGCCTCCGTCCATAAGGACCTTCGAAAACCGGGCGTTCCCAATGATGGGATCGACCACCGAGAGGTGCTGGCCGGGTTCGGGATGCGGTTTGGGTGATCATCCCGGCTAAAGGTGATGGCATCCTTCGACCGGTTGAGAAAGGCCGGGGCGCCCTCTGCGCGGCGAGGACTTCGTGCCGCTCCTTCTTGCGCCGGCCGGTCGACATGTCGACGGTAGGTCCCCCAAAAATGAGGAACACATTTTCGACGGCGGGGAAGCCACTGCGTCGCCGTCGCCCCCATCCTTCTTGGCCTCTGCCTCCTTCGCGGCGGCACGGCCATAGAACTTCTTGAGCATGTCGCCTTGCTCAAGAGTGTGATTCACGGGGGTCTTGTGGTAGGGGCATGGCTTCTTCATCATGTCGTCGAACACCCCCGGGCCTCGAGGAGCCGGTCGAGGGCCCCGTCGGGCCGGGTCAACGGCGAGGGCCTCGGCGTTGCCGCCGTTGCGCCCTCGCTCGCGCGCCTCGCGGCGCGGCCTTCTTCCCCTTCTTGCCCCGCTTGTCGTTGCGGCGCGGCTCCTTGGACCCCGCCGCCCTCCGCGGGCGTGTCCTCGGGGCGCTTGCCCTTCTTGCCATCGAAGATTGCCCCCCACGGCCTCCTCTCCCGAGGCGAAGGCGGTGGCAATGTCGAACGGCTCGTTCGAGTCCGTGGGCGGGCTGCGTCCCGGCTCGCGCACAAGGTCCCGCACGTGGTGCCCTCGAGGAACGCGTGCACGATCTCTCGACGTGCCACGGCGGGGGAGCTCGTGCGGCGCTTGGAGAAGCGCCGTATGAAGTCCGCCGGCGGTCGCCCGGCCTCCGCGTGCGGGGAGCGCGGATCCCGAGGAGTTCCCGGGGCGCACGTACGTGCCCCCGGAAGTTGCCCACGAAGGTGTGGACTAGATCGTCCCGGTTGTGGATGCGGTCCGGCGGGCAAGTGCTCGAGCCACGTCGGGCCGCGTCGCCCGGATGCGGGGGCAAGTTGCGGATGATCACTTCGTCGTTGGTGGCCCCGCCCGGCCGACGAGCCGGGCGGTAATCGTTGAGCCAAACACGAGGGTCCGTCTCCCCGTTGTATTTGACGATCGTCGAGGGCGACGGAAGCGGCGGGGGAACGCGCCGTGCGGATCTCCCGGCCGAACACGCGGGTGCCGGGGGGCTCCGGCGTTGGGGAGCGATCCTCACCGGCCGTCGTAGCGTCCACCCCTTCGAGGGTGGTAGCCCCCCGGCCGCTCGCGCGTCCGCCTTGCTGGTGCGCCTAGCGTTGATGACGTTGCGGGCGTCGCCATCCAGCGCCCTGCGTGTGTCGAGGAGCCGTTCCTTGGCCGGCGTGCGTCCCTGGTCAGCAGGTCGACCCACATGCACCGAGGGTTCGCCCCCTGGTGCCGGGTCATCACCCCGCGCGTCCCCCTGTTGGCGGATGCGTGAGGCCGAGCTTTCGGCTTGGCCGGACGGCCGCTTGCTCAAGGAGGGTCCGCACCTCGCGGTGCATGTCTCGAGCCTCGGGGGTCGAGGGTGCCGGCATGGCGCGCGGCGGTGTCGCGGCGGCGATGAGCTTTTGGCTCGCTCGCGGCGGAGTATCCGCGTTGTCGACGTTGGGGACGGGGGTTGAGGCGGTCGCGGACTTGTCGGCCTAGCTCCCGCGCGCGTTCGCCGCGCGCGGAGGCCTCCCCCGCCATCGAGGCGCGGAGTAGCCGCACGGTCCGTACTCCTCCGCCGGCTTGGCCTCGAGCTCGCGAGCTTGGGCCGGTCGCGCGTCGACGTCGGCCCCGGCGGGAGCGCTTGGCCCCGCGGCCGGGCGCGTGGCAACCCCCCGGGGCTGGCGTGACTTCCCCATCTCCCGGCGCCCGCCGCACCGGCGGCGTTGGCGGGTCGTTGGTGATGACGGCGCGGCATTCCCGCGTGGGGTCGTAGCTCCCGGTGCTTTGGAGTCGTCGGAGCGGCCCAACCGGTAGTCCGTGGCGTCGAGGAAGCGCCCGAACGCGGCCGGGTCCGGCACACCGGAGAAGTCCCACTCCGCGTACCCATGACGGTTGGCGGGTGGCATCGTGTCGACGGAGCCCGGGGGACGACTCGTCCGGCTGGCTGAAGTGCGGGATCCCCGGCGACGAAGACGTGCCGACCGGGCGGAACCCCGCGCATTGTCGTGTTGACGTTGGCGTTGTAGGCCGTAGTGGCGCCACGCGGCCCGATGGGGATGCGCGGTCTCGAGACCGCACGCGGCCCCGGCCGGGGCGGTGGCGGCCGTCGTGACGGTGGGCGCATCGCGGCGGGCGGCGGCGCGCTCGGCCGCCGCCGCTCGGACCGCGCCCCGACGCGAGCGTAGCCCGGAGCGGCGACGGCGTCGCGGCGTCGACGGTCCCGCGGCATCCGTGCTGCCGGGTGCTCCGCGCGGTGTCGTGCGTGCGGCGGAGACCGGAGCGGACCTAGCCTCCCGGCCGCGCGCGTAGCTCCTCACGGTTGGTGAGGCGCATGAGATAGCCGTTCCCCCGTGGCCTGGAAGTTCAAGTCCCCGAAGCGGATCTCGAACCCGGCGGAAGGGGTCCGAGCTACCCATGTTGTAGCGGGTGCTACGGTACTCAGTGCGAATCACCATGGAGGGAGTTAGCGAAATGACCTTAGGCGCTCGTTGGCCCCACGGTGGGCGCCAACTGTCGGTGCAGAATATGGTCCCGACACTAACCAGTAGATAACGCCTAGGTCTATCCCTCAATGGTCGGTGCTAAGCAACAAATGACACAAGGATTTATCCTGGTTCCGGCCGAGGGGGCCGTACGTCCAGCAGTGGTGTGCTCGTGGCACTATATTGCTCGGCACGGGGTGCTTGTAGTGGGGCAAATACAAGCAAGGCGGGAGAGGAAGCGTGGCTCCCAAGTCCCTGGTGAGTAGCTGAAGATGTTGTGGGAGAATAAGAGAGTGAGTGCACAGTGCGCTGTGTTCCACCGGATTCGTCCCCCGCGGCTGGGGGCTCGCCTTCCCTTTTATAGGCCAAGGGAGCGGCGAGTTACATGCACGCCGCGCTACCTAGCTGCGTGCGGGAGCACGTCGTGCTACGGTGTAGAGCGGGCGACCGTCCGGTCGATCTTTGCTGCGATCCGGCCATGATGGCCTACCTTGTACCCGAACAGTGGCGGTTCGAGGGTAGGAGGCGGCAGATGGCGATGGCGTCCCCTGATAGGCTTCGAGGGGGGTGCTGATGATGGCCGGTACGGGGCACGGGGAGCGGGCGAACGGCGTTCCTTCCCAATGAGCTGCGGTGGTGGGGTGGTTGCTTTGCGGTGTTCGGGCGTGCGCCGCGGAGTCGGGCGTGTGCCCGCGCGCGTGGGTACGGCGGCCGCGCGCGTTACGGGGGGGCCGGGATGGCCACCCACCGGCCTAGCGTCCCTCACCCAACCTGCGGGGTCACGGGAAAGTGGAGTCGAGGGTGCGCCGGCCCCCTTTCGAGGGTCGAGCGCGTTAGCCGTACGGTGGCGTGCGCGCGGTGTCATGGGACCGACACCGGCCGTACCGCACGGTCCACCCCACGGTGGCGGGGATGGGCTCCTCCCCGGGGAGTTGGTGCGGCGGCACGGGGGCGTGAGCCCCGGCGCATGACGGCGCCGTCTGCGGCGTCGGGGCGTTAAATGCCCAAGTACGGGGCCGGCGCACGCGTGCGGGGCGCCCGTGAGCGTGGCGGGCCCCGGCCGAGGGTGGAGCGAACCCTCGAGCGAGGCGAGGCCCACTCGAGGGGGAGCGAGCCCTCGAGCGGGGCGGGACCGCTCGAGGGAAGGGTCGCCCCTCGAACGGGGCGGAACCCGTTCGAGGAGGGGGTTGCCCCTCGAGCGGGGCGGAGCCCGTTCGAGGAGGAGTGTACCCTCGGGCGAGGCGGAGCCTGCTCGAGGGGTTTCGTAGGGGAGCTGTCTTGGTGGGCCTCCGAAGTCCTGCTGCATGGGCCACGTCCTGCATGGTTAGTTCTCTACATGGTTAGGCTTAGCTCATTTTGATGCAGGAATTTAAGTGAGGGTTCCCCCATTGTTTGAGGGGACCCCTAGGGCGGTCCCCGACACAAACACTAAGGGTTCATATTTATACCCTGATTCTAACACGACTCCTAGTCGATCACGATTACAACATTTATTGCCTAAAATTAATATCATGGCGTCATGTCCGTCTCGTACCCGTCATCAATTCGTCCCCTTCTTTATATTCAATCCACGTCATCACGCGTTTCCGAATGCTTTTCTCTTTCAACCGTGGAACAGCTCTTCTGCCGAATGATGACGTACTTCCGACCGCAGACGCCTCTACCGAATACTTTGAGGAAAACCTTCTGCCGAATGGTGCTCTTCTACCAAACTCGGCCCACTGGTCAGTCTCTTCCCTGTACCAATTTTTAATGTTAACAAGAAGCCCGTTAACCGAAGTCCACATTGGTAACGGGCGTTGTGGAGGCCAACCCAGAGGTCGTCCTGGCGCGCCTATAGGTAACGGGCGCCAAACAACAACCGCTACAGATGTGGGTTGATGTAACAGGCGTTAGGGGCCCGTTACAAATGTTGTGTGACCTATTTGAGGTTTTCACGTAAGGGTAGTGTCATGGATGTATTGCAAATAGACTATTTTGACTAAATCAATCATGGAAGCTGAACTTACAGCTTTGGATACAACATCTGCAGAGGCAGAGTGGCTACGTGAACTCTTGTCTGACTTGCCGGTGGTTGAAAAAACAATACCGGCTATCCTTATGAACTGCGATAATCAAACAGTAATCACTAAAGTGAATAGTGCTAAGGATAATGCGAAGTCAACAAGACATGTTAAAAGACGTTTGAAGACTGCCAGGAAGTTGAAACTCTGGAGTTATTACTGTATCTTATATACAAACAAACAAAAACCTGGCAGATCCCTTTACAAAAGGGCTATCACGGAATGTGATAGAAATTGCATCTAGGGAGATGGGTATGAGACCCATGTGAGTTTACAGTAGTAGTAACCCAACCTTTTTGATCGTAGTAACCCAACCTTTTTGATCGGAGATCCCGTGACTAAGGACCTGGGAAAACAAGCTATTGGTAAACTGAGGAGACTATAATGATAACCCTCTCTATGTGAAGATGCAATACTCTCAGAGCAATGAGGCACTGTGAAGTAGGCTGGCAACTATGCCTTAATATGTTCTATTGACTTTAACAAGTGAAGATGTTGTCCTACAGAGTATTCTTGAAAGAACATACCTATATGAGTTTGACTGTTAAACGTCGCAGTCTATGAGACTTGGGTGATCTCTAGTAAACTCATGAAGAGACTAAGGAGTATGATGTATATGCTCCACCCACGGGGTAAGGCTACTGGCAGCCAAGTACTAGTTTGTCTTTGAGTAAAGCTTGTTCGCACAAAACTTGCAATTCAAGGCGTAGTCCATTATTCAAGTTGTGGATAAGTGTAGCTTGAAGTTCTAGGCGGAAGTTCAACTTAACAGTCTCTGCCGAAACACTGCTATATCAAACAGTAGTGAGAACTGGCAAATCTCTAAATGGGCATTTGAGATCTGGTGGGGGATTGTTATAATTTATGTGGGCTTGGCCTAACAATTAATTTAGAAATTCCTAAATAAATCTCAAAGGCCCATACATATGAGTGGATAAGAGAGTAGAGGAATCCTTTAGTGCCACCTTCCTAGTAGGAGGTGGAGGGAACCAACCTATATATGGAAGTTGTTCTCATCTTCTAAAGACTAGTATGAGGAGGAGAAAGGAAGTCCACACGCACGTGCTCGCTCGCCTCGCCGGGCATGGCGTGGCGTGGCGAAGGGCGCGTGCGCACGACACTTGCGTGAATTGTTCACCGAAATCCAGCTGCTCACCTTGCGGGAGCACCGTCTCCTTTTGCAGTTTTAGTTTTTGGTTTCTTGGTATGCTGAGTCCTAAACAGACTCAACTTAGAGTCCTACTCGTGATTGTGTTTCATGAGGTCGGTTTCCCGGACTATATAAGCAGACCACCAGCCACGCTAAAACGTACCGAATCAACAACTGGAGTTTTGCCTCTGCTTACTGCTGCGTTGCTACCGCTAAGACTCCAGCCTGCTCGTTCGCGTGCACCTGCGACCGGGCGAGCAGGTCTTCGGAACCGTCGTCTTTGTGATCCTGCACCGAGAGAAGGCAAATAAGGTTCTTGAGAAGCGCTTTTTGCGCGACTGTTCCCAAAACTTCGTCACGGCTCGTCTTTCGATAAGATCCAGGAGCGCTGCGTCTCGGCGTCATCTTCGTCGGGCTAATCGAAGTCTTCCGCTACCGTTGATCGATGACAGTGACAGCGACCAGGACGATCTCAGCTTCGCTTTCGGGAATCTCTCCATCACGCTGTCATCTACATCTACTAGCAGCAGGTATTATACTTGCAATCTATTCTTTTTTCTGCTTAATCAGCATGTTTAATCTGTCTAGTGTACGAGTTGTGCTTACACTAGTTGCCATGATATTTGATATGCTTAATCTGGTTGTTCTTTATATCATGAATTATATTATGGTTTTAATCTGGAAATTACCTAATATTTCAACAGTACTACTAGCATCTCACTGCCAAATTCAATTAACTAGTTACGAATCCATTAAGCATTAATTGTAGAACTAATCACTCCCTATCCCTGATCTCTCTCCAGTGCATGTAGCAGGTGCCACTTCCTATATTACACTGACGACAACGACCAAAAGAGGCTAGTTGAGTTGTGAAGTATGGCTGAGGATGCTGTCCGGTTTGGAGCAGAAGACGACCTTGGGATCTCCCTCAGCGTGATGCCGTCCCGCGGCATCGCCTCGACGACATCGAGGCACCGGGCCTTGAACCATGCTGCCGCGCACACCCTCCACAGGGTCCTCAAGCTCCCACGCGGGTCACTCAGTGGCAAGGTCCGCGAGTCAGCGAGCAGCAAACTCGGATCGGGCCATTGGCATCGCCCACGCTACCGCCGTCGCGGACGGAGGTGCCGGCGGCGGAGAGCTTTCGACGATGGGCCGCGGAATGACTAATGCGGAGTAGGTTGGGAACATGGATCCGGTGGGGATAGGGCCGGGCCTACTTAAACCCATGCAACCATTACGTAATAAAAAATAGATAATTAGTTATTTGCTGCTTTAATATTTGTGCAGAAAACTTCAAAGAGGAGTACCGAGCAGATCTCATTAAGTATTTTTATTCCTCTACTAATCTATCTAAAAACTAAAATTACACTCTTTATGGGATAGAGAGAGTAGTCGGGAAAGATTTACTGACCCTAGAATGGTGCTAGGAAAGCTCTTGACACGAAGTTGAAGCAAAAACGGAAAGAGTTACAATATAGATGGGCCTAGGATTTTGAACATGAGTATTCAAATTTCAAAGGCTCATTTTTGTGACTGCCTAAATTACATATTTGTGTTTCAGATCTAAAATTGTTCAAGTTCGTAATCATATATGCAAATTGCAAACAATAATATAGTGACATGGAAGCCAGTTAAAAATTTTGATAGGACAATTAACAAAATTAAGTTACAAATTAATTAACACTTGAAAAATCTCTCACTGAGTGCATGCAGTCCCGCCATCTAGAGAACATCAGGTTCGTTGGAGAATGGGGAAATGGGAGAAGGCATCTCTGTCAACTCGTCAAAAAAACATAGCGCTATGTGCACCAGCCGGCCGTAATGACTACGTCCGCTGTCGAGTGTCTGCTCTCGCCTGCTCACATATTGTAGCGAACATGGCCACATTTGCCATTTGTTTCAGTTGATTTTTGTGATTCATGATAATACAAGTAATGGGACACTACAAGAAATCCTTTGATCCATGACGAAATTCTCATGACGTTTTTTGATTTCGTCATAGATCACACTGCATCCATGACAAACAGTCAGATTTCGTCATAGATTCGCAGTGCTGGATATGAAGCCCAATATGAAGTCTAAACACGATGATGTTCTGCCAATTTCGTCATAGATTTCGTCACAGATCACACTGCTTCCATGACAACCGTCAAATTTCGTCATGGATTAGCAGTGTCGGATATGAAAGCCCGATATGAAGTTAATAACATGGTACAAGTAAGGTTTTGTTCAATTTTGAAGTGTGTATGAGTCCAAACATGTTATAAGGTATTCAAATCCAAAGTTTAACTTGAAGTTATAAGAAACTATGTTAGAGATGTATCCATTTTATGAACAATGTATAGTGCCACTTTATCAAAATCAATTAAAGTTTTTATAATAAACTTGTTAGACAAAAATATGTTGCCACATAAATTTTAAAACCTTTTTGACAAATTTTGGTTTTTATTCAAATCAATGTGTGGTAATTTGGACATATAAGTTTTAATTGGCCCTATAAGATAATTGGCTTTTTCATCAATCTTCAAGACATGGGCTAGAATGAAGCATAAATAATTTTCTTGCATTTCTTGAATCTTACTAGAGGTACACATAGTTATACTTGGAATTACTTTTGATAAGCATGCGGAAATTCATTTAAATAATAGAAATTAGCAAATATATTTGAAAAATCTTGAAACTCCTTGATAACAACTTATATCATGTTTATTACATGTAGAAAATAAATTTTTGAATACAAGATAATTAGTTTTGTGTGTTACTTCACAATGATGTAAAATTTTTTTGAGAATTCACAATGATGTAATAAAATGATCATGATAAAGAAAAAAGCAAGAAAGATAACTCATTACTTCTGAAACGAAGCCCATTTTGGCCCAAATGGTCTAACTCATCCCAACTGTCCCTTCATCCTAACCGTCTATCTTCGAACCAACAACTAATATCGATATACTCTGAAAGATAAAAGCACCAGCCACCCACAAACCCTAGCACCCTGCCCATTCTCCCAGCTGCCTCCTGCCTCCCGCACATACTCTCTTCCTCCTCAGAGTCTCAGATCCAGGTGTACTCCACGCGCCGAAGGAAGAAAGCCGACATGTGGAGGGACCTCCGCTCGGGAGCCACAGTGGAGAAGGAGGTCTCGCGTAGCCCTCCTCACCTCCACCGCCCCTCCCTCTCCTTCTCGCCTCCCCGCGCCAGGAGCCACTGCTGGCAGCGCGGGGACCAGGCGGCCAGGCCGTCGCGAATGCAGCTGCCCTCTCCCTGCGGCCATGTCTGCTCATGGAGGGAGGGTCGCCCGTCTGTCGTCCACAAGCGGCCTGGATCTGTAGCAGTGACCCCTTCCAGTGAGGAGTGGTAGCCCCTGCCTGCCCTTACGAATCTGCGTAGCTGGCCCGTCCGGCGCCTCCGCCCATGGCTCCGGTGCACCACCACCATTCATCCGCTGCTCCATCGCTCCCATCCTTCCTTCCTCCCTTGCATTTTTCTCCTTGCATATCTATCGATCGATTGATTTGCCATCCATTGCTTTCCAGGGGATCTGGCGCCCGGAGGCCGCCCCACCTCGGCGCACATCGACGAGCATGGAGGCCCACTACTCTTGGATCTGCGGCTCCCCAGTTCCGTAGGCACTCCCCAAACGAACAGGCTAGCATGCCATCTGACATCTCGTACTCTCGTATGTATTTTTCGTAGTTATTTTTTGTTCCGAATTTCAACTGTATGCTCTATGGCAGAGTCTAGATCTGCTGCAATGACTCCATCACATGATGCCAACATCTTGTTTGACTAAATGCCAGAAACATATGATGCATACTATGCTAGCTTGTTGTCTCTGTACTGCCATCATCTTGTTGCCTTCTTGCAAAATTATAGTGTACAACGAGATCTACCCTCTACTTAGCAGTGTCTACTAGTTGTTAGGAGTTATTTTCCCCATCCACTTAGTATTAACCTGCTTGTCTTTTACTCTTTAATGTACTTGCTAAGGACAACATGATTAGTATGCGCATCCTTATCATTTCAATGGTAATATGGCCTTCATCCCTTGATGCTATCGAATGCTGCAGATTAGATAAGCCAATTCGAAAACTCGCAATAGCAGAATTTCCTCTGCTAACTCATGTCTTAAACTGATGCAACAACGTATTTTAATTGTCGAGCCTAACTCCATGGATTCACTGGGCGCAATCAGCCCTGTCCTTGAGTAGATTTGTTTTCGGTGTTGGGGCCGTGCTCTGTTCCTGCAAATGGAGATATTACTAATCAGCATGTTTCAATTCATTTATTTGCCAGGCTTGTGTTGATGTTTTCTTAATCACCTTTCCAAGTAGTTTATGTTGAACCTTAAGTTATCACCATAATGTGATTCTGGCAGAACTGCACTGTGTAATTGCCATGTGCCTCCTTAACTTCTGCTTGTGAAATTGCTACAAATCTGGATGGTTATGCTCCTGCTTACTTCTTCTATTTCTGTTATTTCATTGGATGTGCAGAAAACCAACACCTTGTAATTGTGTGCAACCTGCATTATGTGCAACCTGTGATGTCAATGTACCCATTTTATGACATGCAGAATTGCAGAGTGATTATTCCAAAATATAATCACCATCTTTCGGCTGAGGTTGCATGCTTCATTTATATCAGTCTTTTTAATCTGTTGTAGGACCTTTGGATGCTTGTTGTGCCATCTGGCCTGACTGGGCCTCCAGTTATTATACATATCTTATTTTTTCTGCTGTCATTTATAGAATGTAGTTCCATGTTGAATTTAATAGTTCTTGTCATGTTTTTTATTGACTGTTCATGTAAATACATAATGCTATGTTTGTAAGGCTAAGCAGCATGGCGATAGCTTGTGTCTGCTTTTTTTTTGCTTCCACCCAAATGTTAATTAGCTCATGTGTTAAAGCCCTGCTTCACCTGTCTGTTTCTATGTCATATAATCATCTTATTAGGAGGGAACAACTATTTAGCAATGCAGGTTATCAGTTCTTGATAGGATAATGGCATTTCTGTGTACTAGTTGATATAGAGGTTAAGCAACCTCATGTATTGTGGATGCCAAGATGCTAACATGCCGTGTCTAATCTTAGATGGTTATATGAGTCAAGTGCTAACATGATGTGTCTAATGTATTACTGGAGAAGGAGCGCTGGATAGCAACTTGGAGCGGCAAGGTTTTTGGGAAGGCAATGTATATGAACGGTTGCTTTCAGAATCAGTTCCATGAGTAATCTTGCTTAGTAACTGTTTGTTTGCTTATCCATTCCAGTAGCTCGCCTATCTTTCAGCTTGTGATTACTTTGTCCTGACATAAAAAAAGTGAGCTACTATTTAATTACTCAATGCAATGTTCCTGTCAAGCTCAAGCTTTTTGATTTGTGTAAAGCAAGGACAATATTTAAGAACTTTCATACTTGCCAAACATAGCATTTTCAGTATTTTCTATATCTATTGCCCACTGACAAGTGTTTGGGAATGTTCTATTTTCAGGATGAGGATTGGATGTATCAAGAAGCAAGCTATTATTAGTGGAACAACAAGCAAATGACCTGATACAACTAGCGATGCTTCAAACATACATTTGATCTGTTGTTTTGATGTCATGTTATGGTGTTCTTGTCTGGAATTGTTTGTGATTTCTGAGCTTTTCCTACATTTTGATAAGTCTGGTTGAAACTTAATTAGCCCTGTTGGGTTGAATTATAGATATATGGGTTGTGTATTTATTGTTGAATTTTTGTGGTTTAAAAATTGATCTTGTTGGGGTGAATTTTATATGGGTTCTGAATTACATGGGTATGGGCTGTGGTGGGTCGAAATCTTATGGGTTGTCGGAGCTAGGTTGTTATATAAATTTGGCCACGTCATCATCCACATAGGTTGCCACATCAGCGCCAGTTGGCTGCTATGTCAGCGCCACGCGGCTGCCATGTCAGTGCCACGTGGCAATCATGTCATTTGCCATGTGGCAGCCACATCATCCAATTCATCTCTATGAGTGATGTGGCAAGTTAATCCATGATGATCACTTTCGTCATAGATTTTGGGCTTCGGGCTGGGTTCAATGGGCTTTAGACAGATCTATGACGGCTTGAGAACGTCATGGATCACTCTAATCTATGACGAAAACTTAAGGATGTCACGAGAAGGGATCCGTGACACTCAATACATGACGTTCTCAAATTTCGTCATAGATGCCATTTTATGACGAAATTTTGATGATCTGTGACGAAAATTGACCGTCATAGACCACAAGATTTTTTGTAGTGATTGTCTACCATGTTTTTATAGGAATTCCTAGGTCCCATGGATGTTACCACAAATTAACATACCATGCACAAGTTAACATGTCATACCACAAGTTAATATACCATACACATGTTAACATGTTCATAGCAAAAATGAGTGAGGATATAAGTGATGGCATGTTAAGTATGTGAAGTTACGACATGTTAAGTTGAACCATAGACAAGTTGAAGATGCAAAGAAAACGAAGGAAAAAGACATCATCAGATGAACTGACGGTACCTTGGAACAAGTGTCGGTGTATACGTCGGAGTACTTGGTACACTGCGAGAAGGCTCAAGCCAGCTGGCACCGTCGAATGAATCGACGCTCCATTTCCTACATGCGTCAGATGATTGGAAGAAGCAAAGCAGCAGAGACAGTAGCACTGGATGAACCGACGGTCCGGTTGGTTCGACTGTTGGTCTATCCAACGCTCAGTTTGAATCAAGACAGAGACATGCATAGAAAGATTCAACAGCACCGGATGAACCGACGCCATAGTCAGTGGAAGCGTCGGTTTATCCGATGGTCACGAAGAAGCTAACAGTAAGGTTGTGGCGAGGAGTCCTTCAGCATCGGATGAACCGACGCACCGTCGGTGTATAGTGTCGGATGAATTGTGTCAACGGTTATGTTCGGTGGAGGGCAACGACTAGTAGCACCGGATGAACCGACGCCCGAAAAAAAGCATAGCGTCAGATCATCCGACAGTACTACTTTCAGCAGCTTTTAGCCAATGGCTAGTTTGATGCCTTGGGCTATTTATAACCCCTCCACTCGCCGATTTGAGGTTGTTGTATTGTGTGAAAGTGCAGAGTGCAAGATCCCTACAAGATCATATCCAATCCATCGAAGTGCTAAATTGCTCATCTATAGACTTGCACATGCTTTGTGTGTGTGTTTAGTGCTAAGCTTAGCTTAGAGCTAAGTTAGTGCAAGGTTGTGCCAACCTTGTGAGGTGATTTTTGAGTGAATCAAGTTGTATAAGGTGCGTGGGAAGCCTTGGAGCCTAAGTGGCTCACCAGCAATCATCTTCGACCCTCCGGCTTGGTGTGGAGTGGCGAGGACACTTTGTGCGAGGGACGTGGAGACCCCCTTCCTAAGTGGAGAAACTCCTTAGTGGATGCGGAATCAAGGTGACCAAGGGAGCTTGGCGAGTGCCTAAGTGACAAGTCTTTGTGGCGTTCAGGTGGTGCTTTTGGGAGAGACCTGGTGACTGGAAAGCAATACTCTTGTATGAGTGCTTCAGCAACGTTGACTAGGGGTGGCTTAGTACCAACCGATACCACGGGATAATCCCTCTTTACGTTTCTGCATTACTCTCTTGCAATCATTCCTTGCCTTTACTTTCCTAGAGTAGTATCATACTAGGATTAGCTATAGGTTGCAAAACTTGTTTTGGGATGGGGGTTTCACACTTGATCAACCTTAGATTGAACGTCTAGATAGATTCGATCAAGTTGAAGCTATATGTTAATGTTTTTAAGTTGCCTAATTCACCCCTCTACCTCTTAAGCTACGAGCATCCGATTTCTTAAACACGTGTTGAGCCTGCTTGCCACGTTCCATGGGTTCACAAGCCGTTGGACAATGCAAAACTAAATTGCACTGCTGATGTGGAACCGGAGGAGTAAGATGGATTCATGGTCAGCGGAAGTGCCAGTTAGATGAGCAAAAGTAATGGGCTGGACTGGAGATACACAGTTGGGGCAGCAGTCCACCAACTGGTGGGCTGCTGTTTGGTTTCGGCTGAATTGCATGTTATTTACTACGTATATACTCCCTCCGTATTGGTATTAGAAGACGTTCAGTACAAGAAGATTTAAGTCAAACATTGAGATTATAAATATGAATATTTTTCAAGCTATTGAGTTTGAAAATGTGAAAATCATATGAGTATATTTGTCTTGAAAAATATTTTCATAACAGTATAAATTTATCGTTTTTGAATAAATATCTTTTTATAAAAAATAAGTCAAAGTTATGTTTTGAAGACCGTGTCACAGTTAAAAACGTCTTCTAATACCAATACGGAGGGAGTAGTATAGCTTGTAAATAAAAAATCTTTTGACAAAAAATGGGTATTAAATTGAATACCTTTGAATTGAAGTGGGCTCGTCCCTGGGCCACAACATAAATAAAAGCTTCATTTTTTAAGATGTTGGATAATTAAATCCGGCCTCTACATCCGAAGATGTACACATCCAATTATTACAGAGTTCAAAAGAAACATTCACAAAAGGGTGCAACAAACCCCCGACTAAGCTAAACGAAAAAATTTGTTCCATCCTCTATTAGCAATCTATAGAGCAACGACTTCTAATTTCCAGCTCATAGCGATGAGGGTTTCCTTAGCCTGCTCCTTATGCTGCAACTGGGCCCAGAAGCTCCCCTGAAAATAACCTGCAAAATCGAATTAAACTTTGTCTGTTTGAAAACTATATCATTCCGGCATTTCTAAATAGCCCAACAAATGGCAGCGACGCCAACCCAAATCAAGGGCTTACAGTCCTTATGTTGATTATTAAGCCACGTACCAAACATATGGCTAATAAATCTAGGCTGGGTCAAATTAGTAGCATAGAAAATAATCCTCGTAGAAAGACCGAAACCTAGAGTGAAAACCACCTCTTTTCACCGGGCAGTCTACAGGTTCTGTATGAAAAAACAAAACTTGATCAAACAAACTCCAAAAACCTTGATATTTGAGCCATGTCTTTTCCAAAAGAGTGTGTTCCCAAGAGATCTTTCCTGTTTCCAAAGCCAAACTTCCTGTTTTTTTCATGTGCGGGTCAAGATCAAATGAAAAAGAAAAGTAGATCAAATGACGTCGAAACTTCACTGAATTTTAGCAAGAGGTTCGCTGAGAAGCATTGAGTCTTTCCCTAGAAGATCTTAAAAAGATAAGACTTCACCTTGGATTTTTTTTTGGTTTCGATCAAGTACACTATGGAGATGTAGATTCAATGTTCTCGTGCATGGAGGCTAAGGAGTCATCATAAATGATGTTGTACATGGCCCGGCACTAAGGACCTGATTGGTTCATAGCCAATTTTTTGTCATGCCAAAGTTTTGGCAAACCAAGATTTTGGCCATCATTTGATTCATTACCAAACTTTTCTTACCAAAATCTAGGCTACTTTTTTACCCATGTTTAATGTTTTGGCTTGTCAAAACTTTGGCATGCTCAAGTTTTGGTAAGCAACCATTCAGGCTCTAAGAAAATGGACCCAAATCGTAGTCAAGAAGGAGAATAAAAAATCATCCAAAATTGACTGAAAACAAAAAAAAGGAGAACTGCAAGAACACATGGAGTTGCTTGGGATAGGAGGCGACCAACAAATGAATCACGAGGTCAGCATATTTAAACAAAGCCCTTTAGTCCTAGTTGGTTAGTAGAGCTGAGGTATAGTCACAACCACCCAGGTTCGATTCCTTATTGGAGCGAATTATGGGGTTGATTTTAAAAAAACTCTCGCCGGTGAAACCGGAGTTCGGGGATTTTCTAAACTGGGAGAATGTTTCTTCTTATTAATGAAAACCGTGGGGGCGGTCTAGCATATTTAGAAGACGAGGTCTAGCATCCTCACTTCATCCTCCCGTCTTCTGCTCGAAGTACTTGGCTAATCTCTAAGCAAATGAAATTAATTAGGATTCCAACCACCCCTCCTCCAAACATCCATCTACTTAGGGGTGGATATCGAGCCGACTCGGCTCATTATGGCTCGTTAAGATACCGAGCTGAAAGCCTAGCTCGGCTCAACTCGTTTAAAAGCTCGAGCCAGCTCGTTAGCTCGTGAGCTAGCTCGTTTAAAATCTGACCAAATCATCACATCTGAAATATACTATAATTTAGTCTATATTATATAAGTTCCAACAACAAAAATAAAAAGATACAAAGCACATACAAATATATAATCAATCTGAGCATTAAATCAATCATCATCATTAAGTTCACCCAATTGCAAAACTCCATGCGATGCATGCTAACACTTGACATTTAAAAAACATTATTTTAGTTCATCTAATAGTAAATTAAGACATTGTCCATGCTGCAACACTTCACATTATGTCTCCCTTTCGGCCTTTCCTTGTAAAAGGTAAACTTGTATACACAAATAGTAAATTATTTTAGTGAAGTGGCAAAAAATATTTTAACTATACAAAGAGTGCTCATAATAATATTTGATCCACACTTACTAATTGCTTCCCACCATACAGGTTGGAAACTCCACAAACTCAATGTCACCATCAACATTGTGGACTTCTGATTCCTTTGTGTGGGCTGTGGGTTGTGGTCGTGGGTCAAGGAGGTGACAATGCATTTTGCTAGGCTATTAATTAAAGTTGGCTCCTTTTGGCTCGCGAGCGGCTCGCGAGCCAACTCGAGCTGGCTCGTTATACGACCGAGCTGAAACCTAAACTCGGCTCGTTTAAAAATTCTAACGAGTCGAGCCGAGCCACTATATATGGCCACTGGGTGTACCAAACTACGACTTCTTTTATAACCAAAAACACAAACCCACTAAGAGGAAAAACGGTTTAAGTGATAAACACCCAAACTACGACTTCTTTTATAACTAAAACACAAACCCACTAAGAGGCAAAACGGTCCAAGTGATAGAAGTAATCATCGGATGAACACGTCGTCTTCATGACTTTGCTTTGTCTCGACTCAAGTTTTGTGATACTGACACGTGCCCTTCATCTCGAAGCTTCAACCGCACCAGATTTTCTCGTATTTTGAAGCTCAAACCGAGAAACCGAGAAATCTGCCTCCAGTGGTTTTCGAGGCTCAAATCATCAAACTTTCATTGGTCGTCACACGACATGATGTTGACACGTGTCCAGCCTCCGTCAAGTGTTTGATGCCTTGAAGTCTCTCTCGCGCCCCTTCTTAGGCCGGCTCAACTTGCCTCTGTCCTGCTTGACTATTGATTATATCTTAATCAACATGTTTTTTTTTGCTCTTTCGTGCACCATGCGATCCATCCATGATTCCGTACTCTTCGAGTCCCTTAGTCCAAGCCTAGTCGTATCGACCCTTCACCTTTCTCGGTCTATCAACATGAACCTTTTGCAATGCCCTGGCGTTAGATCGGCCGGGTGAAATACTTGCCCAACACAGGTCGTGTACCAATGGGGGGATTTCCTAAAACTAAGCCGATGGGGTTTAGACCGCCCCACGGTTTCATTAAGAGAAGGGAATCGAAACCCGAGTTAGAAAACTTCAAACCCCGGCTTCACCGGCGAGGGGATTTTTTTTAAACCACTCCCCTAAAGTCGCTCTAAAGAGGAATCGAACTCAATGCAACTATATCTCAGCCGCCTCTAACCAAGTAGGCTAGATGACCTTTGGTAATTAGGGGATTTCCTCACCATAATCCCCCTAATATATAGCGGCCAGAAAATATAATAATAGTGTCGGTGTTTTAGACCGGCAAACCTACCAAGGGGTACCCGAGGTAGTAGATTGTGCGGTGAGGATCGTGATCGGTTGACCGAGAACTCGAAGGTATGCTCAAGGACACGGGACACAAGATTTACACAGGTTCGGGCTGCCAAGGTGACGAACCCTACGTCCTGTTTTGGGGATCAAGTATGGCGCCCTGCGCTTGGTGTTGGGTTGTCCCCGGAGGGATTGGGGATGTGCGGCTAGGTACCCGGCCCTCCTTTATATAGTCCAGGGGGCGGGTTCCTAGTCGGTTACAAGGCAGGAGTCCTAGTAGGAGTACACAAAACGAGTCCTAGTAGGAGTACAGGGGAATTCTACTAGGAGTCCGTCTTCTACTATTCTTCCTTCCTTGCATGAGTACCCGGGGAGTATGCCCGACAAGCCCCCGAGCACATTGGAGTCGAGAGAAGTAGTTCGAGTAGTCTTGAAGCCTCTTCGAGTAGTTCTTGAGTGTCCTCGAGTACTGCTTGGAGAAGTCTTCAATAGTACTTGAACTGCCGCGAGGCTGGAAGGTGGTCCAGCTCATCAGTCTTGAAAAAATTTGAATGATGGGTGTAGCATAGCAGCCCCCGAGCCTTGAAATGATTAGGTAATCAATCCAAGGGTCTTCAGTGTTCGCGAAGCCATCATCCGAGTACTCTTGCAGCGTGTAGCCCCCGAGATAAGAGAGCCGTATGAGCCACGTCGAGTAGTGATTGGTGAGGAGCCCCCGAGCTTGGGAGCGAGCGAAGCATGCTGAAGTTATCTTCAAGTAGCCCCCGAGCTGGAGAGATTCCAAGTAGTAGTTTTGCGTCGAGCCATGGAGCTTGAGAAGTAGTCGTGTCGTCAGAGCGGACTTTAGTTGCGACCGAAGTCGACTTTAGATGCGGCGCGAGCGGACTTTAGAATGCGACTTAAAAACCGAAGTCGACTTTGTGCCGCGCGGAGCGGACTTTGAGATGCGACTTGAAATCCGAAGTCGACTTTGTGCCGCGCGAAGCGGACTTTGAGATGCAACTTGAAAACCGAAGTCGACTTTGTGCCGCGCGGAGCGGACTTTGAGATGCGACTTTAGAAGTCGACTTTAGAATGCCGCGCGGAGTGGACTTTGATATGCGACTTTAGAAGTCGCCTTTAGAATGCCGCGCGGAGCGGACTTTGATATGCGACTTTAGAAGTCGACTTTAGAATGCCGCGCGGAGCGGACTTCGATATGCGACTTTAGAAGTCGACTTTAGAATGCCGCGCGGAGCGGACTTCGATATGCGACTTTAGAAGTCGACTTTAGAATGCCGCGCGGAGCGGACTTCGATATGCAACTTTAGAAGTCGACTTTAGATTGCCGCACGTAGCGGACTTTAGAAACTGCCTCCTAGGGATAGCCCCCGAGTTGATGAAGTAGACTCGTGGCGACTTGATTGATATACCCCAAGAGTAGTCAGCAGAGTGTAGCTCCCGTGAAAACCCGCCGAGAAGCATACACAAATGAGTAGTCGGCAAGTAGTCCTACATGATGAGGAGAACAAGCCAAGAAAACAGTAATCATTTAGATAAATGACTTAGCCGCGTTCTTTGCTGACCGGCGTACTTGTAGATGAAGCCGTGGCGGTCGGTGATGGAGCCGTGACGGTTGTTGTTGAAGTTGACTAGTCAGAGTTGATTCCGGCTAGTTGTTGGGGGCGTGACTGCCATTCTCGACTAGTTTGGAAAACTAGTCGAGATGAATGGTCGACGCGATGCGACCAGAAGACGACGTCGTGGAGACGCGCGGCGTACTTGAAGTAGAGCCAATGTTGCCGCAAGACAAGTAATCGCGCCCCACGGCGTGGCTAAAGTAGAGCCAGTGTGGCCGCAAGATGAAGTCGCGGCGCACGGAGTAGTCGACGACGAGACTGCGCGACGCGGAGTAGTCGACGACGAGCGGCGCGACGAGCCGCGTGACGAGCCGCGCGACGTGCCGAGGCACCCGGACGCGCGGCGGAGGTGAAGTAGTCGACGACGAGCCGGAGTAGTCGGCGACGAGCCGCGCGAGGAGCCGCCCGTGCCGAGGCACCCGGACGCGCGGCGTAGGCGAAGTAGTCGACGACGACGAGCTCGCGCGAGGCGGAGTAGTCGACGATGAGCGGCGCGACGAGCCGCATGACGAGCCGCGCGACGTGCCGAGGCACCGGGACGCGCGGCGGAGGCAAAGTAGTCGACGACGAGCCTGGAGTAGTCGACGACGAGCGGCGCGAGGAGCCGCGTGACGAGCCACGCGATGTGGACGCGCGGCATAGGCGAAGTAGTCGACGACGACGAGCCTGGGCGAGGCGGAGTAGTCGACGACGAGCGGCGCGACAAGCCGCGTGACGAGCCGCGCGACGTGCCGAGGCACCCGGACGCGCGGTCAAGACGAAGTAGTCGACGACGAGCCTGGGCGAGGTGGAGTAGTCGACGAGCGGCGCAACAAGCCGCGTGACGAGCCGCGCGCGACGTGCCGCAGCACCCGACGCGCGACGAAGGCGAAGTAGTCGACGACGAGTAGTCGACGACGAGCGGCGCGACAAGCCGCGTGACGAGCCGCGCGACGTGCCGAGGCACCCGGACGCGCGGCTAAGACGAAGTAGTCGACGACGAGCCTGGGCGAGGCGGAGTAGTCGACGAGCGGCGCGACAAGCCGCGTGACGAGCCGCGCGACGTGCCGAAGCAACCGGACGCGCGGCGAAGACGAAGTAGTCGACGACGAGCCCGGGCGAGGCGGAGTAGTCGACGCAGCGGCGCGACGAGCTGCGTGACGAGCCGCGCGACGTGCCGAAGCAACCGGACGCGCGACGAAGACGAAGTCGTCGACGACGAGCCCGGGCGAGGCGGAGTAGTCGACGAGCGGCGCGGCGAGCGCGCGTGACGAGCCGCGCGACGTGCCGAAGCACCCGGACGCGCGACGAAGGCGGGGGTAGTCGACG
This sequence comes from Cenchrus americanus, assembly GCA_947561735.1. Classification (NCBI taxonomy): domain Eukaryota; kingdom Viridiplantae; phylum Streptophyta; class Magnoliopsida; order Poales; family Poaceae; genus Cenchrus; species Cenchrus americanus. Next base: position 69,995,904 of record OX387245.1, on the reverse strand, counting down.
ACGAGTAGTCGACGACGAGCGCGCGACAAGCCGCGTGACGAGCCGCGCGACGTGCCGAGGCACCCGCGACGCGCGGCAAAGACGAAGTAGTCGACGACGAGCCCGGGCGAGGCGGAGTAGTCGACGAGCGCGCGCGCGAGCCGCGTGACGAGCCGCGCGACGTGCCGAAGCAACCGGACGCGCGCGCGAAGACGAAGTAGTCGACGACGAGCCCGGGCGAGGCGGAGTAGTCGACGAGCGCGCGCGGCGAGCCGCGTGACGAGCCGCGCGACGTGCCGAAGCACCCGGACGCGCGACGAAGGCGAAGTAGTCGACGACGAGTAGTCGACGACGAGCGGCGCGACAAGCCGCGTGACGAGCCGCGCGACGTGCCGAGGCACCCCGGACGCGCGGCGAAGACGAAGTAGTCGATGACGAGCCTGGGCGAGGCGGAGTAGTCGACGAGCGGCGCGGCGAGCCGCGTGACGAGCCGCGCGACGTGCCGAAGCAACCGGAAGCGCGGCGTAGGAAGATTGATTCCGCTTTGACAAGAGCAAGGCGACTTGCTTCAATGGATCTCGGCGAGTCGACGAGTAGATTGATCTTGTTGACGAGGGTCCTTCGAATTCGCCCGGTGGTGATGATCACCCTACCTGGCGCGCCAGCTGTCGGTGTTTTAGACCGGCAAACCTACCAAGGGGTACCCGAGGTAGTAGATTGTGCGGTGAGGATCGTGATCGGTTGACCGAGAACTCGAAGGTATGCGCAAGGACACGGGACACAAGATTTACACAGGTTCGGGCTGCCAAGGTGGCGAACCCTACGTCCTGTTTTGGGGATCAAGTATGGCGCCCTGCGCTTGATGTTGGGTTGTCCCCGGAGGGATTGGGAATGTGCGGCTAGGTACCCGGCCCTCCTTTATATAGTCCAGGGGGCGGGTTCCTAGTCGGTTACAAGGCAGGAGTCCTAGTAGGAGTACACAAAACGAGTCCTAGTAGGAGTACAAGGGAATTCTACTAGGAGTCCGTCTTCTACTATTCTTCCTTCCTTGCATGAGTACCCGGGGAGTATGCCCGACAAATAGCACCGCGCGGCACACATGCTACCAGCAAATACGGAGTATATGATTGGCAGATGCAAATTTAGTAGTGGCCAGCAGTTATTAGTTACTCGATCGGTCGTACACTCCGATCCGGGCGTATCGCCTCCATTACGTGTCGATCTGCCTCCTCTAGCCTGGCTGCTTCGGTTCCGAGCGACTTCCAGAGCATGGGAGCGCGGTGGCGGCCCCGTTGCTCGCGGAGCTCCCGTTCTCGGAGAAGAGGGGCGGCGGAGGCAGCCTGGGCGTTGCGAAGGAGGTGTGGGTGGAGTCTAGAAAGCTGGGGGAGATCGTTGGCCCGGCCGTGTTCATGAACCTGGTGTTCACCATGAACGTCGTCAGCCGGTCCTTCGCCGGACACCTCGGCGATCTCGAGCTCGCCGCCTTCTCCATGGCCAACACCGTGGTCGACGGCTTCAACTTCGCCATGCTGGTACATACTTGCATACATACCAATACCATGTCAATTTTTTCTTCAGTCAGTGTCGGTGAGTACAAGAAAGAACACATCTCATACATTCAGAGTGGTATTGTTATCGAACTGCATCCTCGAATGTATGTATCCACGCGCTTGCAATTTGTACTGTTTTTTATAGTAGCGTAAACCTTGGGGTTAGAAAAAAAATTTAGAAAGTCAAACGTCTTGGCTATTCAACATGCCATTCCAATTTCCAATACAGGGCCCATATGGGTGTTGTCCCCAACTAACTGCAGTGCTCTCTCTGTGCAGCTTGGCATGGCGGGTGCACTGGAGACGCTCTGCGGCCAGGCGTGCGGGCTGCGGGGGCGAAGCAATACCACATGCTGGGCATCTACATGCAGCGCTCGTGGCTCATCCTGCTGGCCTTCGCCGTGCTCCTCTACCCGATGTACGTCTTCAGCGGGCCGCTGCTCGCCGCGCTGGGCCAGCCTGCCGACCTGTCGCGCGAGGCCGGCTCCGTCAGCGTCTACTTCCTGCCGTCGCACTTCATGTACGCCGTGCACCTCCCAGTGTTGACGTTCCTGCAGTGCCAGAACAAGAACTGGGTCACCGCGGCCACCGCCGCGGCGATGCTCGCCGTGCACGTCGCGGCGACGTGGGTGCTGGTGAAGTGCCTCGGGCTCGGAATCTTTGGCGTGGCCATGGCGTTCAACCTCTCATGGGTGGTCTTCGCGGCACTCCTGGTCGCCTGCGCTCTCGGCGGCGGGTGCCTGGAGACGTGGAGCGGGTTCTCAACGTCCGCGTTCGTGAACCTCGAGGAATTCCTCGTAAGGAACCGCCCAAATTACCTCGACTAAACCGAGTTATCATCCATTGATCCACCCGGCTTAATCGAGATAACCCCGGTAGTCCCCGGTACGCGTCTCGAGCATCGCCTAGGAACAACACACATACCTTATTTACATCATGGCAACCATCACAAGGATACATGTGAGAGCAAATTTTAAACTTTAGTTTACAAGTCTTGATCATATTACAGAAATTTCAAAAAAATCATAACTATAAAATATAAGCACCTAGAATATCAGAGTTTCATTGTTTATAAGAGAATAATTAACCATCCTAGATGTAACCTAAGTCTAGGTGGATATCCTAACATGTTTTTCCTAAGTTGAGAGTTAAATTGTAGCGAAAAAAATAAAGGTATATGGTGCAACGATGATGTCCTTGCCCATAAGACACCACCTGCACTAGCTTGGAGCAACTTCCACCATACATCCACATTGCCAACTCTGGCGGGATGAATGTGACAATCACCCACAAGAAGGAAACCTGCAAAACAACTTAACGGCAGCACCGTAAGTACATTGCGTACTTGCAGGACTTATCCACAATATATATTTGGTGGATGCATGAGGCTTGTCAAGTTTTAACATTTGATAATAAAATGGGAGCATAAATTTATCAAGTGAATAAGCAAAAGACATAGCACTTATTTTCTATATCAAGCATCAATACAATTGCATAAATAAAGTGATCAAGTGTTCACGAGCTCAATCTTCCATAAGCCCTTCACAAAACTCTACGTTAAAGTCCAAGTACATGAGCGTGCTCCGTGACCTGGAGCGAGGCTATTGCAATAGATTATAACCTTGCAGGGGTGTACAACTTTTCCCACACGAGACGCAAGACCAATGACCATATCCTCGACATAGGATAAGTGTTAATTCATGCCCTCGACCTTTCACATACCCGCACCCTACTATGAGCAAACGGCCGGAAGTGTATAGATATACCGGACACGACCGATCACACCTCATCCCACCCCGCGCCGAATCCGGTGAAGGTACGGTGCGACTTATTCTACTTAGCTTACCGACCCATTATGAGCATGTGGTTTGTACGGAATAGTGCTCAAGTATCACAACGATAACGATCAGGCCTTAATCGACTCAAGCAAGCCTATACCACTTGGATTCACTCCCAACATGGCCCTAGCACACTTGCTCAAATCTCGAATCATATTCATAGGGCTCAAATTTTATCCATTCATGACTACTCAAGTATTAATTAAGAAAGTATACTATAGCTCACGAGTGGTGGTGACCTTGCCACCTCTCGACTTCTACCGACAACTAAGCATGACTAAGCAATTATAACGATATTTCTAACATACATACTTTCATTAAATAAGTTGAGCTAATTCCAAGAGTTGATATGTCTATAGGTTCTACACATTGCATATGTCTAGATAGAGCTAAGCCCATGCGCAATCATTAATAAGTAATAGCATTTCACATTTAGAAAATAGGGTGAGATACATAGGTGCCTGCCTGAGATTGGTGCTGCAAGAACGTGACACTCCGGAACGTCATCTACGAGATTAGATGAATGCATGAATTAGAAAGAATGACATGAATGTATATGCATATGAGATGAAATGACTTTTGAGGAATAAATGACAACATGATGCAAGGCCATCAAGCAAGCAATCAAGGATTTAGAATTAAGGCACAAGCAATTGCATAGGTGGAAGTGTGCAAACAGTATTCGCAAAAGTGCACTTAACATTCCAAGACAAGTTATGACATAAGAATTAAATCAATATTAGTTGTGCTATTTTTAGCTCTCGTATAATTAGATTGTTATAACATAAAGCTGTAACCATGAGAGTTATATTACGATGGTTATCAAAATTAAACAATTGATCATACTTAAGTAAGTTAGGTAGTCACACTAGTCATCATTAGCAATTTAATAATTAATGGAGAAGTGACACATCACATCTTAAATAAGATTAGTAGATTTATTATCTAATTTAGAGTTAGCTAGACTTTTGTATATGATAAGTTAAGACAGACATCATTATTCTAATTTATAACATGGTGGTTTCAAATCATAAGAAACATAGCATATTTATTTTAATTTTAGCAAGGGAAGCTTACATGTCACATGAGTACAATTGATTTACTAAGCATTGCAAGCACCTATACCTAAAACTAGGATACCCAATTTGTGCCATAATATGGCATTGTCATGATAGGTAATTAATTAAAGACAATACATCATGGTATATGTAGCTAAAAAGATTTATTTCATGATTTTTGAAGTGTTACGAATTAATTGATCATGTCACAAACCAACCAACATTTATTTAGGGACTTGCAAACCATGTGAATGCATGACTACTTCATGAATGTTATCAATAGATGTTATGCAAACAACAAGGTAAGCAAGTATTGGATTAAACTAGAGACTAAATCAATAATTTTGGAGCAGCAATATTTTCTACCAATGCTAAACTAATATTTAGAGAATTAGTCATGTTTAAACATCTCATGCATAGCAATGCAAGTCTCATAATACTATGAATATACAAAAGAATGTGTACTATTTTTATCACACAAGCACATCAACTAAAAGTATCTAATACATGGTAAATCATCTAATTCCTACACAAATGACACTATTATTCACGTTTTTGATTCAATGGCAGAACTGTAAATATGTCGTCATGATCCGAAAATGCGATTGCCGATGATTTCGGCGACCGATTGCAATGGGATTTGATACTAGAGCTTCTTTAGGTGATGGATATTCAATTTTAAGCAAAAGAAACGACATGCACAGAGGTTTAGATGACATGCATCAACAATGGAGTTGAACCTCCATTGGAGCCTAATGGAGAAGCTTCCAAAGCTTCAGAGAGGAGGGGAAAACTGCAGGGGGACCTCACCTATGATGGGGAAGAACGATTCAGAGGCTCGGAAGTTGAGGGAACTCAGCAATGGAGGAGATCGGGCTCGATTTTTGTTTCACCGGAGTTGGGGAAGAATTGCGAAAAACAGTCTGATTGAAGTGATCCTTGAGGAGAGGAAGGAAACCATGGAGAGGAGAAGGAGGAGGAACTCACCCTTGGTGGGCTAGGGCTGGCCGGCCTGCGCCTGCTGCCGACGACGAGCAAGGCGAGCAGGAGGCGCGGCTCGCCAGGAGAAGAAACGAGGGGAGGAGGGGGGAGGCGGGAGAGAGAGAGGAGGGGGCTTGGCTGGTCTTGCACGGGCCAGCATGAACGGAACGGACGGCTCCGTCCGTGCAGGACCCACGAGGCAGAGGGCCACGGGAGGGGGCGTGAGGGGGTGAGGCAGAGGTCGGTTAGACATGTGCACACCTCCGTAGAGGCGTAGACATGTTTAATTGGATGTTGTTTGATAGTAGTTTTCAAGGAGATTGTTTCTTTTTCGAAAATCAAAATCACTAATCTAGAGACTACTAAAAATCATGAAACTTTTTAGGTAGATTCTATAAATCATAATTAACTCATTTTGCTTAGATCTGGCATCATAGCCATTGCATATTTTAAATGAAAAATCTTCCCGAAATGATATTTTGAGATTGCAAGTAGACTGTTTGTCATTAAGATGATCTCTAAAAATTCAGAAAAAATACCTAAATTAATGTTGGAAGAAGTACTAATTAATCAAGTCATCACACAACATAGATTCTATGGTCAAAATCTAAGTTGCTTCCCAAGGACGCATATTCACCTTATTCAATAAATTAATTAAAAATACAAGGTCATTTAAACAAATCTAAAAATTTTATCTTAGCAAAACCATTATGCTCATGATGCAAGACTAACATTGAAATTACATTTTGGGCTGTTACATTCCTCACGTTGTCTGCCTCGTCCGGTGTGTCATGGTGTGGTATGTACTAATGCATCATGTGTCTCAGTTCTCGTATCTTTGATATATGGTGTGTAGCAGCTAGCTGGCGCACAGTACTATGCCACTACGGAGAGGTTTTTTAGGTACACAATACGACCCAATAGTCGTATGGTCGTATTATCGGTTTTTCTCTATGGGTAAAATGGTAATTTGATATATATATATATATATATATATATTATTTGGAAAAAATCGGTGTATAGCGTTGGAGTAGTTGTGTCAGAGAATCTCAACGGCTATGTGACGTGGGAGGGGCATCGGATGAACTGGCGCCTTGAAAAAGATAGCATTGGTTCATCCGACGCTTACTTTTCAGTGGTCGTTAGCCAACGGCTAGTTTTATACCCCCTGCACTCAACCATTTGAGGTTGCTGGATTGTGTGGAAGTGCAGAGGAGTTCAAGACACCTAGAAGATCATATCCAATCCATCCAAGTGCTTAATTGCTCCTCCTTAGACTTGCATATGCTTTGTGTATGTGCTTAGTGCTAGGCTTAGCTTAGAGTTGAGTGAGTGCAAGGTTGTGCCAATCTCATTCTTGAGTGAATCAAGTTGTACAAGGTTCGCCGGAAGCCTTGGGGCCTAAGTGGCTCACCGGCAATCGTCATCGACCCTCCGGCTTGGTGTGGAGCGGCGAGGACACTTTGTGCGGGGGACGTGGAGACCCCCTTCCTAAGTGGAGAAGCTCCTTAGTGGAGGTGGCATCAAGGTGACCAAGGGAGCTTGGCAAGTGCCTAAGTGGCTAGCCTTTGTGGCAAGTCAAGTGGTGCTCTTGGGAGAGACTTGGTGACTGGGAAGCAATACTCTTGTGTGAGTGCTTCAACAACGTGGACTAGGGGTGGCTTAGTGCCTACCGATACCACGAGATAAATCGCGTGTCAAGAGTTTTCTTCCTCTCATCCCCTTTACGTTTCCGCATTTACTCTATTGCAATCTTTGCTTGCCTTTACTTTCCTAGAATAGTATCATGCTAGGATTGGCTATAGGTTGCAAACCTTGTTTTGGGATGGGAGTTTCACACTATAACAAGCCTAGTTGCACATCTAGATAGTATGTTCTAGTTTATCTTTGTGCAAAATTAGTGAAGCCATAGGTTAAGGTTTTAAGTTGCCTAATTCACCCCCTCCCCCTCTTAGGCTAACGAGCATCCGATTCCTTACAACAACCCACTCTTGTGTGGACTTGACTCCGATGGATAGCTCGATAGGCTATATATCCATCCTTGATAGAGGGAGAATCATAGGTGCGTTTGGCGGAAATCTGAAAGTTGATTCTGAACCGATTTCAGCAGGAGCTCGACTAAATAGTTTTTCAAAGAGAAGTGATTCTCTACTAATTCTGTGAAGTGATTATCTGAAATAAACTGGGAGGTTGGGAGCTGAAGTAGCTTCTTTTGATTCTATGAAGTGATTCTTACTCTTGATCTGTAGAGTTTATGCTACATAATCGAAGAGAATTACTTTCAGTCACAAAATCACTTCTCTCAGATAATCAGCTCCTATAGAGAATCAGATGGAGCTCTTTTTTTGGCGAATAATCAGATGGAGGTCTTCAAAGCACATCCCACATTACCAAAGGAATCCAATCCAATTCATCTGCTCTGGAACTATTCCTCCTTAAATACCCACCTCCCAATTCTAGCATGCCATCCATCCCACGACAAGCTGACACATGTCAATCCTGTCCGATACAAATCAAACATCTGTTGGTTTTGGAAACTCCTCTCTAAAACGTCACAGATGAAGGTGGTCAGGAGCGGTTGGAAAAAACATCTACCACTTTTTGTAGAGAAAGATATACTTTGCATTGATCTCTCTGGTGGTTTATATACAGAATACAAGTCAGGTATGCCTATCTGAATGAGCTAGATTACAGGGTGGCCGTGGAGCGCTGAGGCGCGGAGTGTGCCGTGTACGCGGCATGCACGACGTGCGAAGCCTGGGTGGAGCGCGTCCTGCGGAGCGAGCCACGATTGCATCGTGAGGCGCCTGGGCATCCAAGGCACTTGAGTTCCAACCCCCCCGGCAGTCTCAGCTGGTGGCACCGACGCAGAGACTGTTCCGGAAGTCATGAAACAAAGCCGAAGGGAGTCCCTTGGTGAATATGACGGCGAATTGTTTGGCGCTTGGAATCTGCAGCACGCGTAGCTCACCGATGGCCACCTTCTCCCGCACGAAGTGGATGTCTATCTCAATGTGTTTTGTCCGCCGGTGATGGACAGGGTTCCGAGACATGTACACGCTTGAGATATTATCGCAGTAGGCCACCGTTGCTTTGGGGATGTTGAAGTTGACCTTCCCGAGGAGTTGACGGGCTCAAGCACGGTGAGAGAGGAAGACTGTGGCGCGTCGAAGAAAGGATTGGTGGCACCGGATGTTGGGGGGATTCGAAATCAAGCCTTTCGTATACCAAAAATAAAAGAGTGTTTTCAGTTGCCCGAGTTTTTGTGCGAAAGGCCCAGCGGCGAAACCCGAGGAGTTCTTGAATCCATTTTCATCTCTCAGAATCTGTCTTTCGACCAATACCCTTTGTCGCCTGTGGAGCCGCCAAATAAGCTCAGAATAACCCGGGGTGTTAGGGTCTCGGTCAGGCTGTTTGGCTTTCCCACGACGAAACCCCAGAGACGAATCTTGCTCACCCAGTTAGTCTTGGCCTGGGATTCACTTGGGGGGTTTCGTCGTCCCTAACATCTAATGATTTTAAGTTTGAATGTGATCCGTGTTTCAGGTGACGAAAGGTGCCAGGTGAAAGGGGAGTCTCCAAAAGATTGAAGGTCTTCCCCCGACAGGCGCACGTGATGACAACAAGAAAGGCGCCGCGATTTGCGGCGTGACATCATGAAGCACCGATTACGTGGAGACCTAGTTGGAGATTTCCCAAAGATAGCCTAGCACATTCTGTTTTGATCCGTTTTACACGTGGGTATTCCCGGAATGTAAAAAGTCCATTCGCCTCCCTATAAAAGGAGATGAACGACACTTGTAAAGGGTATCGCCTTTTGAGAAATCTACTATTGAGTAAAGAGCTTTTGGTTGCCCTTTATTTTGTATTCTGGTTTTGGTTCTTGAGCTTTTGTTTCCTCTCATTGTTTGTGCTCGGTAGCTTCAGCTATCGCCACAACAATTGACGCCCACCGTTTGTGCTTGGCTCGAGTAACAAACCCAGAATGTCCACAAGGAAGAAGAGAACTACCGCCAATTCTATCAAAGGGGCTTCGTCATTCCTCGACGAAGAGCTGAACCTCTCTACCTTGCTCACCCAGGGGGAGGCGCTCCCAGAATCCGGCGCCGCTCACGAAGCGGAGTTGGCCAAACTGCACAGGGAGGCTGAAGAACTAGCTAGAACCAAGAAGAGGCTGCTAGCAATACAGCACGAAGCTGAGATCCAAAAGCAAAACGCAGAGATCGCCAGTTTGAAGGAGGAGTTGCGCGCCTTAAAAGCAAAGCAATCCTTAAGCTTCAATCAACCCTCACACGAGTACACTATTCCCAACCAGTCCAACCTCAATGAGCGCACAGATTTTTTCACCCAGCCCCCTCCGCACACCACTTTCAGCCACAACCCCTTCGTGAGCCCTTTCGAGTCGGGTCCTTTGCATCAGGACGTTCATACCATCCGCACGAGATCTTGGGACCCCAAATCCCCCTTGTCTCAAGAAAATCAGATCACTCCATGGCCACAAACGTACAGGCCAGTCCCACTACCCAGATTCTGGGGCCAATCCGACCCAAGGCAATTCCTAGGTGAGCTACGAAGCCGCTATCCCATCAGCTGGTGGTGACGACTCTGTACTGGTGAAATACTTCATCATCGCTGCTGATGAGGCGGCGGTGCAGTGGTATTCTTTGCTAAGCCCGGGTGTAATTCACGGATGGGATGATCTGAAGCAGCGGATTCTCTCAAACTTCCAGGGTTTCCAACGTCCAGAACTCACAGAGAGCGACCTTTTCTCGTGCAAGCAGAAGGACAAGGAGCCTCTCCAAAACTATTTCAGGAGATTCGTGCATCTCAGAGCCCAAGCGCTAAATGTTTTGGATGTCGTCGCCATTAACGCTGCAATCGTGGGTCTAAGAGCCAGCCAGTTTCGCTCGCACCTCATGCGCGAAAGGCCCAGGACGATCCAGTGCCTATACGAAGAGTTTGAGAAGTATTGTCGCTCGGACGATGACTTCAGGATGTGCATGGAAGAGCAATCTCAGCAAAAAAGTCTGCAAAAGCAAACCAACCCAGCGAGAAGGAATGGCCCAATCCCAGAAATGCCTCGCACGCAAACCCTCGGGGCGTATTCGGCCTAGATGGCAAAAATGCCCAGGGAAACCCCAATCCACAGGGCAATGCACAGAGTCTGGTCCCCAACCCGCCTAGCCCACCACACTCCAGTCAAGGGGGAGGCCGCAGAGGCGGCAGAGGCAGGGGTCGCGGCAGGAGCCGAGGCCAACATGAGAAAAGAAAGTGGTATTGCATTTTCCATAAGGAAAACGATGACCATAGTTCAAACTATTGCCCAGACAAGAAAAGATTTGAGGCCATCCTAGAGGAGGAGAGAAAGAAAATGAGAGAGCGAGCGCTGTAAACCACTCTGCTCCGGCTTGGCAAAACTCTAACTTTGGGCGAAACTCTTTCACTAATCCTTTCCAGCCACCTCAATTCCAGCCACCTCATTCCACATATCCTCAACCCCGACTCTGGCAATCACAAAGTTTCCAAGCTCAGAATATTGAGCGCAGACCCATCGAGCAACACCCCATCGCTCCGCCACCTCCTCCTTACAAAGGCCCCTTAGCTCTCGTTGCCAGCCAAGCTTGAGGGTCAGAATGATCCCCTGCCATCCGTCGGAACCATAATGCCAATTTCGGGAGGCTCCGCTTTGGAGTTTGAAACCAAAAAGGAACAGAAGCACTACTTTCGCGAGGTGCGGAACATTTGTGTGGAAGGAAGAGTCGAGAAAACAAGATGGTCCCACATCGCAATCACCTTCTCAGAGGAAGACGTAAGGCTACAAGGTTTCCCCCACAATGACGCTCTAGTGATAGAAGCGAACATAGCGAGTTGGACTCTGGGGAGCTTCTGGTAGACAATGGTTCGTCAGCTGACATTATCTTCGCTGACGCTTTCAACAAGATGGGGATCAATAGAGATTTGTTGCAACCCTCAGACACACCTCTGTATGGATTTGGAGGGCGCGTCATCCATGCGCTGGGCAAAGTGGTTCTCCCAGTTTCCTTCGGCACAGTCCAAAACGCCAGAACAGAATACCTATCCTTCGACGTCGTGGAGATGTACTATCCCTACAATGGCATCTTGGGCAGAGGGTTCCTCAACAAGTTTGAGGCAGTCATTCACTAGGCTTATTTGTGCATGAAAATCCTGGCGACGCTAGGGGTCATCACAATCTGGGGTCACCAAAACGATGGCCACAACCTAGAGAGAGGCCATACCCCAGGACAACGAAACGTGCATGCCCTCGACGAAGCGGTCAAGAGCAATGAGGTGGAAAAGCAACCGAAGGCAGACAGAGAGAAAGTTAACATGCAGCCGGATTGCGACACCAAAAGGGTCCTATTAGACGCACTGGTCCTAGATCAGACCATCGTCATTAGCTCTGACCTTTCGGCAGACGAGGAGGCAAACCTAGTTCAATTCCTCCAGAAGAACAAAGATGTGTTCGCCTGGTCTGCCAAGGATCTCACGGACGTGGACCGAAACTTCATCGAACACAAATTGAACCTCGACCCCTCGGTCAAGCCGCAAAAGCAGAAACTAAGGAAGATGTCCGACGACAAAGTAATAGCTGTCAAGTCGGAGGTTCAAAGGCTGCTTGACGCTACCGTCATCCGCGAGGTCATGTACCCCAAGTGGCTGGCCAACACGGTGTTGATCAAGAAAAAGAATGGAAAATGGCGAATGTGTATCGATTTCACTGATCTCAACAAGGCTACGCCAAAAGACAACTATCCATTTCCACGAATGGATCAGGTTGTGGACTCTGCGGCTAACGCCGCGATCATGTCTCTGTTAGATTGCTTCTCTGGATATCACCAGTGTTGGATGGCGAAGCAGGATGAGGAAAAAACCAGTTTCATCGCACCCTTTGGAACCTTCTGTTTCGTCCGAATGCCAGAAGGTTTGAAAAATGCCGGCTCAACATTCACCAGAATGACTGGGACAGTGTTTAAGCCACAGATTGGTAGGAACATCCAGGCCTACGTTGACGACCTCATCGTTAAGAGTTCCAACCGGGCCAGCCACGTAAGTGATTTGGCTGAGACCTTCGCCAACATGAGGCGGGCTGGTTTGAAATTAAACCCAGAGAAGTGCGTGTTCGGGGTCACGAAAGGAAAAATTTTGGGATGCCTCATCTCCGCCAAAAGAATCAAAGCCAACCCCGACAAGATAAGTGCAATCAGAGAGATGGAAGAGCCTAAGACAATGAAGGACATTCAGAAACTGAATGGTCGGGTGGCAGCTTTAAATAGATTCATTTCAAGATCTGTTGAGCGAAGCCTCCCGTTCTTCAAAGCACTAAAGAGCAAGGGCACGATTGAGTGGGGCCCTGAGCAAAGCAAAGCCTTTGCCGAGCTCAAGGAGTACATCGAGAAGATGGCAATACTCTCACCACCCTCGCCGTCCGAGCCACTTCTCTTATACGTGGCTGCTTCAAAAGCTGCGGTCAGCGCTGCTCTAGTCTTAGAGGTCGAGACCGAAAAAGGGAAGCTTCAATGTCCCGTCTATTTTGTCTCCGAAGCCCTAGCGGGCTCCAAGCTGCTCTATTCTGAGCTGGAGAAAATCGCTTACGCAGTGATCATGGCCACGCGAAAGCTCAGGCACTATTTCGCGGCACACAAGGTCACCGTGCTCACGGATCAACCCTTAAATGATTTGTTCATCAACAAGGAGGCCTCGTCTAGAATTGCCAAGTGGGCAACTGAGTTGTCCGAGCATACAATAGACTTTGGAAAGAGGTCGGCAATCAAGTCCCAAGTCTTAGCAGACTTCATCGTAGATTGGACTTCACCAAGCAGTGTTACCACTGATGAAGAGTTGGTGCCGTTTTGGGAGATCAGATGTGACGGAGCTTGGGGGATGCAAAGGAGCTGGCATCGCAGCCATCATCACCTCGCCGACGGGTATGAAGCTAAGATACGCCGCAAGACTAGACTACAAAGACCCATCTGACAGGTGCACCAACAACACCACCGAGTACGAGGCTTTACTACTGGGCCTCCACAAGGTGAGAGCCCTAGGGGCCAGCAATTTCCTGGTCAAGTGCGACGCCAAGGTCATCAAGGACCACGTGGAGAAAGAAAGTGAGGCCAGGGAGCCAGAGCTAGTCAAGTATCTCACGGAAGTGCGCAAAATGGAAAGGCATTTCCGGGGGCTCACCATCGAGCATTTGCCCAGAAAAAACAATAGCGAAGCCGACGAGCTTGCAAAGAAAGCTGCAAGGGGGGAGGCGATGCCTCCAGACGTATTCTTTGAGATCCTGACCGCCCCGTCCACAAGGCCAGACAAGCAGCCGCTCAGCACAGTCAACGCAATCGCTAGCCTGGACTGGAGAGCTCCCATAATCGCTTTTCTTCACGGATACTATGAGCCGGTTGAAACCCATGACCTCAAAAGGATGCAGGCGCGAGCCAAGGGCTACATTCTCAAGGATGACGTCCTTTTCAAGTTGGGAGTCTGTGCACCATTGCTAAAGTGCATCTCTTAGGACCAAGGCATCGAGCTCATGAAGGAAATTCATGGAGGAATGTGCGGATCACACATAGCAGCGAGAGCTCTGGCCGAAAAAGCTTTTAGGCAGGGTTTCTATTAGCCAATGGTGATAAAGGATGCTGAGCACATCGTCAGGACTTGCAAAGCTTGCCAATTCGCAGCAAAGCATCAGCGAAGGCCTGGTGCTCCATCGCAGCTCATCACGCCCACCTGGCCGTTACAACAATGGGGAATGGATATCGTCGGGCCGCTCCCAACAGCCCAAGGCAACTTCAAGTTCGCGGTGGTTGCAATCGAGTATTTCACCAAGTGGATTGAGGCGAGACCCCTCGCTACCATCACCTCAACCACCATCAGGAAACTCTTTTGGCAGCAAATCATCTGTAGATTTGGAGTGCCCAGAGAGCTCACCGTTGATAACGGGAAGCAATTCGATTGCCAGGATTTCAGGGAGTATTGTCATTCAATCGGAACAAAGCTTTGCTTCGTGTCCGTGTACCGCCCTGATTCCAACGGCGCAGTAGAAAGAGCCAACGGGCAAATCTTCTCAGCCATAAAGAAATGCCTTTTTGAGCAGAAGAAAGGAAAGTGGGCGGATGAGTTATCGAGGGTCATTTGGTCGCACAATACCACAGAGTCAAGAACCACCAAGTTCACTCCATTCAGACTGTTGTACGGGGCCGAAGCAATGTGCCCCCAAGAGCTCGCCAACGAAAGCGCTAGAGTTTTGGCAGAAAGCTCTCGCGAGAACGAAGAAGTCGACAAGGACCTAGTGGAAATCGACAGGCTGGATGCAGTTCAGAACCTGTTGAAATATCAAGAAGAAACCAGGGGGTGGAGAGACAAGAAGGTATCCCTCAAACACATTAAGGTGGGAGATTTCGTTCTGAAAAGAAAGAAGAATGCCGACGCAGTAGGCAAGTACCAATTTGCTTGGGAAGGACCATATGTGGTCTCAAGCTCTGTTCGAGATGGGGCCTTTCGTCTCAAGGATGAGGCAAGTGTGGAGTTGCCACATTCGTGGAATGTGGACAACTTGTGCAAGTTCTTCCCCTAGTCTGTTTCAGTAGGAGTCCGTCGCACGGAACTATAAGTGTGGAGGACTCAGCTAGTTTTACGTTTTTCAGTCTTTACTTTCGCGCATTTTAAATTCAATAACAAGGTGGGTACTCTTTTCCTCACATAGGGAGGACTCCACCCTGGAGCGTGAGGTTTTTAATGAGGCGGACTTGATGTAAAATTTCTTTCCCAATGAATGAAATACTTCCTCCCTACGATTTGTTGTGTTTCTTTCGCATAATTTAAAGTGCTACCTTAAGATAGCCCATCCCAAAAGAGGATGAATTAAAGTGCTATCTTCGAATAGCCCTCTCCGAAAGAGAGAGCATTAAAGTGCTACCCAGGGGTAGCCCACCCACAAGTGGTGCAGTCAAGATGATTCACAAGAATCAATCCATTAAAGAGCTGCCTTCACGGTAGCCCGTCCAAAAAGGATGTGCGAAAGCGATTCAGTCTCGAATCGAGGAATCCTGAACAAGGCACCGCAATCGCCGATTTTTTGTAAAAACGTTGTCGCAAGCGACACTTAACGCCATAAAGACAAACCTATTCTAAGCCAGAAAAGGGCGCGCATTGTCAGAAAACAGCCCAAAAGCTGTAAAATTTGACAGGGGCAGACAACCTCTAGTCCTGCAATGCGTTTCACGCCTAGGCGTCTCATCGCAGGCTAGTTCATTTTTAACGAAAGGTTGCAATGGAAAAGCAAATAAATTCATCACGCCACGTCGCACAAAGTCTCATAGGCCAGCAAAGTCGAAACCACACTAATTCGACGGGTACAAGTAAAACGAATGGGCTCTAGTTTTCCCCGCTTCTGAAGGGGGGGAGACGTTTTCTTCCGAAAACAATAAGTCGAAAGCGGCGAAAACTTTAGTTCGAAACATTCAAAAGTACTGGTGCGGTAAAGAGTTTCGGGCAACACATCCAGCGCCACACTCTCGCACCCAGTCCATCAACACGACATACATAAATTTACATTTCGATCGTCAAAAATTTGAGCGGCCGATATGCCAACTCCCCAAGGAATTCAGGTTCAGCCTAGAACTACGCAGTCGGATTGGGGGCGGAGTCCCGGGGCAATACTTCGTGACGAAGAGGAGCCAGAGCTTCGCCAGTCACAGGATCCACCAGGCCACCTTCGACTCCAGGCGCTTCGCGGACAGGGGCTCCGGGGATTCCTTGGTCGATGGCGTCGTCGCTCGTCTTCGGCGGCCAGTCTCTGAAGGGTCCATACGGCCCAAGGGTTGCGTCGGGTCCGTGTGTTGCACGATGCTCACGAAGCTCCAGATCTTGTTTTGCCTGCCCAAAATAAAACTATGAGAAGAAAGAAAGCATTAAGCATTAGCACAAAGATTGCCCAATAAATATGATCGTAGTCAAAGCAAACAGAAAAGGCTTACTTTTGCCTAGCGGTCCACAGCTTTCTTTCGAGAGTGCGCTCGCCCACTCTTAGCCCAAAAGTTACGGAGAATGATCTTGTTGATCAGTTCAACTGTCTTGCTTGGGGCTGGCACATCGTCGGGGGAAGGGAATACGAAGCTTCGACTCCCGAAAGCTCTGAAATGGTCACAACCCTATTGCTCGAGAAGATACAACAACATTTCAGAACAGGTCGCTGCCCCATAATCTCCAATCTTGCTCATAGTGTCTGGCAGAAGCTTCAGCTCGCTATGCAACCACTCCACGAAGCTCGAGATATTGTCAGTAATTTTAAAGTCTTGGGCTTCGGCACCAAAGCTTTCTAGCGCTCGACGATACTCAGTCGCCAGATATGCACCCCATTGATGGCAATAGGCTTCATTCTTCTCCAAAGTATCTTCAAGCTTGCCCTTCACCTTTTTCAGTTCCGCAATGAGGTTTGCATTGGCCTCCAAAAGGATATTCTGTGCATCGTACTGGTTAACCATGTCTTTCAATTCAGTGCGGCACTCCTCATAGCATTTCAGGCTCAATTCTAGTTCCTTCTTCAAAGCATCCATAACATCTTGCTGCTTAGCGCGTTGGTCTGCTAGTAGACGAGACTCTTGTTTCAATTTCTCGTTCTCTTCCTTCAGGCGTCGGTTCTCGTCCTCCAGAAGTTTTTGCTTCTCAAGGGAGTCTTGGCCTCCACAACCGCTCTCTCGAATCCTTTTTGACAAGCGAAGACGCCTTTTGAAAGATAAGCACGCACAGTCTTCATCAAATCATCCACGTTTAAACCCTCCAGGGAGCGCTCAAAATCTGCAAAAAATTAACAGTCACGTTATTCATCCAGACCCCTTCGTGCAGTCCTGATAGCGGAGGCACCAAGTCGAAATGCTATAAGTAAAGCAGTCGGCGCTATATCGTACCAGGTTCTACCAACACAGACGCAAGGCCTGTCCTGGATGCCGAAGGGTTTGCTTCAAGTTGCAAAGCCTCTTTCTCCTTGTCCTTGGTGCTCAAGGTGACCAAAGTCTTGGCCGCTAAAATCAACACAGAAACGAAAGACATCAGCGAATGGAACACATGTTCTATAGGAAGGACACAAAAAACTATATTTAAGTAAAAGTATCATACCGGCATCTTCAAGCTAGAGAATGTTGGATGTCATCACCGACACCGGTGTAGTTTCATCAGCAGCTTTTGCTGCAGCCTGGTAAAGATCATCCGACACCGGTGGCGGCGAACGAGACGCGTGTGCCGCGGAATCCTCAATTTTCGGAGCATCCAAGTCGATTGGGTCCTGGGCCTTCAGACCCAAGCTTTTGCTCGGATTTATTGCAGCACCTTCTGGGTTTCTTTGGGGCTGCAGAGGGGGAACCTCTGAATCCTTGACTGCCAAAGTACCGTCATCATCGATGTAGCACAGGTCCTCGGACTCGTCCACGACGTCTACAAGGCCGGCCACGCGCTCCTTCCGGGCTGCGCTGGCCATGGCAATCTGCTTCCGACTCATTTCAGCCACGTGTTTGCCCCTGACTTCGCGTGCCTCCAGCTCCTCAGGATCGGCCAGACCTGCCGTCGATGGCTCCTCCATCACTTTCCGTGCTGACCCCTTCGGTGGATAATTTGTACAAGGTTGGATCTGAGGCATCGACAGGATGTCAACATTTTCACCCGTCTCCGCGACTGGGTCAGCCCGTGCCCTTTTCCCAAAGGGCTCGTCATCATCGGGACCCTTCTCTTTGATCGTAACACACTTTCCCCTATCTGTGGCTTCCGAAGGCCTCTTCTTCGAAGCCATTTTCTTATCCGTATCAGCAGCAGGGGAGGGGTCGTGAACCTTTTTCTTTTCTCTTTCAGCTGCAGCCACTTTCGCTGCCTCAGCCTTGCGACGAGCTAAGTTTTCATTAATCTTCAACAACTTGGTAGATTTTTCTACAAGCGGAGGCAAGGTAGCTTTAGCAGCATCCGCCTTCCGCTTGGCCAAGATATCTTGGGCTTTTGTGTTCTTCACAACATTTTCCGCTGTCACAGCAGTTTTACTCGACTTACTCTTCCGTGAGGTTTCGACGGGCTCATATCCAATATTGCCTGGCGGCTGCATCTTCTTGCTGGCAGTCGGGGGCACCGGGCGAGGGGAATAGGTGACACCCATCTCGTCAAAAACACGGTTAACCCGGCCCTGATGTTTCAAAATCCTTTGGGCACATTCTCATTCTTTGTGGGTGAAATTTCCAATCATCTGGACAACTTTCCTTTCAACCTCAGCTACGACCTCTTCGTCGGTTTTATCTGCAGGTCGTTTAACATTAAATATGGGGCTTCGCACATTTTGATCCAGCCCGGGCAGCCATTGCACCTTAAATGCCCATGATCCCCATCGGGGCTGGCACGGCCAAATGTCGGCAACCACAAATTCCTCGAGGACGTCCCGCGTAGTAATCACGCAAGTCGCCTG
The DNA here is from genome assembly GCA_947561735.1 of Cenchrus americanus. Lineage (NCBI taxonomy): Eukaryota > Viridiplantae > Streptophyta > Magnoliopsida > Poales > Poaceae > Cenchrus > Cenchrus americanus. The sequence continues at coordinate 69,977,042 of OX387245.1, read as the reverse complement.
GTAAAATGCACCTGTGCTGGCTGATGAGCGGCTAGCCTTCGTCAGCTCCGGCGACAGCTCGACCTCCAAATCAACCATACGACTCACCAAGTCAAATGATGTCACTTCTTCCTGCTTCGAGTTTCGCCCCACCACTGCAATAGGAGCATAAAACCAGTAGGAGGTCCATCGGTTAGCCCACTTGTTTTTGTATGCTGGGGCTAATTCCACCGGAGCTTGATTCTTGCCAGGACGACGCGTCTGAAAGGTACAACAGCCATACTGAGCCTCTTTTTCTTCGTCATCGACAGTTATAAGCTTCCTCGCCCAGTGGATCTCGAAGTGGTGAACGAAAGTCTCCACATCATTGTCACCTGCAAAGGTCCGACAGGCCCATAGAAATTTCAGCACTTGCGGAATGGAATTAGGCGTCAGCTGATGGATCTGAACATTGTAAGCCGCCAAGATATCTGCAAACTTCTTGGACACTGGCAGTCGAAGCCCCGCAGTAAAGAAATTCCGAAAGACCACGCTCTCATTCTTCCGGGGCTTCGGCGTGGTCTCCTTCCCAGGTAACCGATAGATTCTGGGCTCAAAGCAACCTTCCAACCGCAGAGCATCCAAATCCGCTTGGGTCATCAAAGATCGACTAATAAAACAGGTCCGAGCTTTCACTAAGTCATGGAGATCAGCTTTCACCCCAGTTAAGTTCTCCCCGGATCCTTCCGCAGCTTCTTCAACGGCTGCATCAGCATCCTCTCCTATTTCGCCCTCCTCCACGTCGGCATCACGTTTTCCAGCATCTGTGCCGCTCAGCATTATTTCGACATAACTCCCACCACTCGAACTGCTACTTTCATCGCTACTAGAGGTGGATGAAGTACTGCCACTCTCGCGAGAGCTAGTAGACCAATCTAGGCCAGAGATCTTACCAGACTCCGAGCTGGATGACGAAGTGGAAGACGTCGCGATGGCCTCCGTAGCTTCCGGCGGCGCCGCCTGCTTCCCACGGTTTGATGGTGACCCTTCGTCCTCCATGACCATATCAGGGTGCCTGACGCGAGCTGTATAAATCTCTTAAAAACCGGACTCGTGCGTGTAGCTCCAGAAGCTAAGAAATGAAAACATGTACTCAGGCCAGGGAGAAAACTAACCTCTCGAGTCGACCGGGGCTTCCGCTGGAGCGACTCGAGGGAGGCAAAGGCAAGAGGAACAATCGAAAAATCAAACGAGAGAAGCGGGGATGAAAGTGGCAGCAGGTTCGCAGCGGCATCGGCCCCATCTATTTATAGGGGGTGAAACGCAACGGTCAAAATTTTTGAACCTAACGGTAAAACGCAGCGCCTCGAGGGCATTTGGGGTAATTCAAGCGAGGCCCTCGGGAACCGACGCCTGGGAAGACATTTTCTTCCGCCTCGATTCTCGATCCCCCAGATTTCGCTGGCTCAGGCTTGCACCGAGGCAAGCGCTTCGCCATCGAGGGGCTTCTGTTGGGGGGATTCGAAATCAATCCTTTCGTATACCAAAAATAAAAGAGTGTTTTCAGTTGCCCGAGTTTTTATGCGAAAAGCCCAGCGGTGAAACCCCAGGAGTTCTTGAATCCATTTTCATCTCTCAGAATCCGTCTTTCGACCAATACCCTTCGTCGCCTGCGGAGCCGCCAAAAAAGCTCATAATAACCCGGGGTGTTAGGGTCTCGGTCAGGCTGTTTGGCTTTCCCACGACGAAACCCCAGAGACGAATCTTGCTCACCCAGTTAGTCTTGGCCTGGGATTCTCTTGGGGGGTTTCGTCGTCCCTAACATCTAACGATTTTAAGTTTGAATGTGATCCGTGTTTCAGGTGACGAAAGGTGCCAGACGAAAGGGGAGCCTCCAAAAGATTGAAGGTCTTCTCCCGACAGGCGCACGTGATGACAACAAGAAAGGCGCCGCGATTTGCGGCGTGACATCATGAAGCGCTGATTACGTGGAGACCTAGTTGGAGATTTCCCAAAGATAGCCTAGCACATTCTGTTTTGATCCGTTTTACACGAGGGTATTCTCGGAATGTAAAAAGTCTGTTCGCCTCCCTATAAAAAGGAGACGAACGGCACTTGTAAAGGGGATCGTCTTTTGAGAAATCTACTGTTGAGTAAAGAGCTTTTTGTTGTCCTTTATTTTGTATTCTGATTTTGGTTCTTGAGCTTTTGTTTCCTCTCATTGTTTGTGCTCGGTATCGCCACAACACCGGACTCAGAGGAAGAGTGGCTCGGCGACTGTGCCATGGCAATGCGTGAGCAGCGGAAGCGGATCGAGGTATAGTAACTGATACCATGTAGAGAAAGATAGACTGAACCGCACTTTGCATTGATCTATTTGGTGGTTTATATACAGAGTACAAGTCAGCTATACCTAACTGAATGAGCTAGATTACACGGCGGCCGCGGAGCGCTGAGGCGCGGAGCATGCACGGCGTGCGCGGCGTGCGAAGCCTGGGTGGAGCGCGTCCTGCTGAGCGAGCCACGAACGCATCGTGCGGGGCCTGGGCATCCAAGGCACTTGAGTTCCAACACTTTTGGTTTCATATTTGTTATTGGGAATTGAAACTCAGGAAAGTCAGTGGGTAAAACGAAACTGGATATGTGGCATATCAAAGACAAAATAATATGGTTGGAAGATTGAAGCATCCATAATTGAAATCGAGAACACTGACACACAACTCAATGCAATGGATATAACTATACATACCCTCATTTCAAATTATTTATTATTTTGACTTTTCTAAATACATTGCTTTCGTTATGTATATAGACATAATTACATACTATCTAGGTATATAAAAAACAATGTATCTAGAAAAGCTAAAACGACAAAAAAATTTGGGACGGAAAGAGTACAACATATCTAAATAGATGCGTAGACGCAGCTTGCATAGATGTCTAATAATATTGTTCCTCTTTTAATTTTATGAAATGAACCAGCAAATACTTCTTTTAGACGATCAAGAAATTTCCTTGCAAAAAAATGCAACCAAGCTAGAAATGCTTACAAATGATAGAACGATATAACTAAACACAGTCATATATAGTAGGTAATCTTGCTTAGCGTTACATCCCATGATACAATAATGCGCAGCGTGATTCAGCCAGGCATTAAACAAATGAGTTTGAATAGGTTAGTATTTGTTTGTACGTGCACTCTTCCATTGTCTTCCTATCAACATTTATGTCCTGGTCGAGCAGGTAGGCTGGCTTTCACTACGGTGCGTCGGTGCCAGTTGTGCAGCATGGAGAGTGACAGCGATGTCCCGCTCATCACCGAGCTGCTGGAGAAGAGGGGAGGAGGCAGGGTCCCCGGAGTGGCGAAGGAAGTATGGGACGAATCCAAGAAGCTGTGGGTTGTCGCCGGCCCGGCCGCGTTCACGAGGCTGACGTTCTACGGCATGACCGTGGTCAGCCAGGCCTTTGCCTATTGGTGACCTCGAGCTCGCCGCGTTCTCCATCGCCGCCACCGTCATTTCTGGCCTCAGCTTTGGCTTCTTTAGTTCTTTGTGAGTTGTGTTTCTGTTGTTCAGTTTGGCGTTTGCGCAGTAGAAACGAGGTCTAATTCGAACAGAAAGAGGAATTCGACAATGCATGCATGCATGGTTGAATTTTGAGTTGGGAATTTGCTGCAATTTCGCAGGTCGGCATGGCGAGCGCAATGGAGACCCTCTGTGGCCAAGCCTACGGTGCAAAGCAGTACCACATGCTGGGCATCTACCTGCAATGCTCGTGGCTCATCCTCCTCGGCGTCGCCGTGCTCCTCACTCCGACGTACATCTTCAGCGGGCAGCTGCTCACCGCGCTGGGCCAGCCCACCTGAGGACCGGAGCGTCCGAGGATCGGTGGATGGTCGCTCCTGGCTATGATGGGTGATTGACAACGTGGTGTGGACTGACTCTTGGCCGAGTATTGCAGGTGCAGGTTGCGGCTTGATTTGCGTTGGTGCAGGTGAAGAGTGGGCGCGAAAGGTCTATGCCTTGCGGGGTCTCCGAGGTGTGGAGAGACAAGTAAGGCTGACTCGAGGGACCCGGTGGCCAGCGGGGTCAAGTGCGGGCCGCATGGTGGCAAGAAAAGAAAGACGAAGTCGTCGATCAGAGCCGGTGCAGGGTAGCGTCTCACAACCAGAGTTTGCACGCGGAGTTTGCGGCGATTCACCACAAAACCGTCAGGTTACTTGGTTGAGCCACAAAACCAAAACCGGAGGCTCGGCGGGCGGAGATGGGATTCGGGCACGCCGAGAAGCTTCGATGCCGGCGGAGCATGGCGGGATCGCAGGGCTTGCGTCGGGAGGACGCGGTCTGCGGCGACGGCGCGACCGTGCGATGAAGAGGCGTGCTACATGACCTATTTGCCCCTGAGGGGTTTGTATCACAACTTAAGTGCTAGGGGTAGTGTGGTCATTTGCTTGGCCCAGGAGGGACTCATATATATTAGCTCTAGGGTTTCCAGGCAAACCATCCATCCGGACTGCTTCTCATTTCCTTGTTCCATAGGGTTAGATTTTTTCCTCCGTTTGTAAAGAATCTGACCTCCGAGTGAATGGAAGGTTTCATGGTTGCGTCGATTTCCTGGTTGTAGCTCGTTGGATTTTTGTGTCTTTTTCGAGTTATTTTCATCGTTTTTTCGTGCGCGGCTTGTTCCTTCGATTCTGAGGTGTTTTGGTTCGGATTTGTTGGTGGGAATCATTGATAGTTGCCTCGTGCATCTTTGTGCTTGATCTTGATCCCCAAACTCCGAATTCTGCCTTCGATTGAAGGATTTCGGTTGAAAACCTAGCTTTGTTCTTGAACTCGGTAGAATCTCGATTCCTCTCGATTCATTGGGTTTGAGGCTACAAATTCGTAGGCATATCATCTCCTAGAGGCACTTCACCTTCATCTATGATTTGGTAGCAATCCATTGGTTGATTTGGGAGATCGGGTAGTGGGAAGGTGGTGTTGACCTTCAAGAGGTCGAGTTCGAGCTGCTGTCTGCACAGCACGCGGACGGTTCGCGCGCCCCTGGCGGACGGTCCGTGAGGAGGCTTTCAGCCAGCAGCTCGTCATGTTCTTCGCGAGTTCCTGCGTCTCTCTCGTTCGATCCTTTTTGTCGGTAGTTTTTTGTTGCACGAAGTTCGCGGACGGTCCGCAATAGAGTGTCGGACGGTCCGTGATAAGACGGACGGTCCGCGGACTCATCGCGGACGGTCTGTTATTGAGAGTGCAGTACTGGAGGTTCGAGGGCTATTTTTTGGACAGTCTGCCGCAGACCCGCGGACAGTCCGCCTAGGCCACGTGGACAGTCCGCAGGTGCTTGCGGACGGTCCGCCTGGTGCCGTGCTGAGTTGCTAGTCCTTTGCTCCTTGAGTTTCGCTTTCGCTTCGGCATTGTTGGGGTTTGTTCCTAGGGTTGGTAGGTCCGTTGTGATTACGTGACCTTGGCAAACTCACGTGGGAATCCTTAGTTGTGAATTTGGGGTATAGACCGAGTTCTCTCTTTGGAGAAGAATTTTTATCGACTCCCATTCACTCTCCCCTCTCTGGTCGCCTAATCGGTTCTTCACCGCCGAGCTGTCGCACCAGGTGGGCCTGGTCAGCCTGTACATGCTCCCGCTGCACTTCGTCTACGCCATCGTCCTACCATTCAACAAGTTCCTGCAGTCCCAACGCAAGAGCTGGGTCACGGCAGCGGCGTTCCACGTGCACGTCGTGGCGACCTGGCTACTGGTGCGTTACTTCCGGCTTGGGCCTCGTTCGTTTCCTACAAATCCCTTCCTGCCCAGGAATGCATCACGGCCAGGATCAAGTGGATCCCCCTGTTTCACTTGATCTTGTTCAGTTTCAAATCATGTCCAGGAAACAATTCATTGTCCTACAAAATGTGTTCGTTTACACTGGAACCATCCCTGGATCTAATGGCAGGATAGGAACAGAGCATTAAATGCAGGAAGTCTCTCAACACCAGATACAAATCTCTCATCATGCTGCCTGTCATATAGATAGTAGCATAATTTCAAACAATCGATATTTTAGAAACATAGCAGGACAATTACTACAATAGTAGAACATCAAGACGAGCTAGTTCTCAACTTCAGCACCCATTTTCTTCTCAAGTCCAGAACCGGAGCAATGTCGGTTGCCATTTGGGTACCACAAGCCATTGAACAGGTCACATGACACCTCTGCACAATGTTCAGCATCCAAGAACAAGTCAATCCAAATTGAACTAAAGCTAATTGCACAAAGAAAAATAAATTATGTTAAACTGAGCTAAAAATTGAACTTAAGGTAACTGAACACTACAGATAAGATGCTCCATTCTTTGCACTATATACATAAAAAACGTCAAGCACTATGATACATCATTCTTCGCAGATCACCATACAGCTACTCGATCGATGCACAAAACACATGTTAATAATGGTATGCAACACTAAATGCACAATACAGTGGTTATGGCTATGAATAAAAAAGGTAACCCAAACTTCAGAGTTGCGATGCTGAAAGAAAGGAACAAAGAAATAACTTGACTCCTCTGCTACCTAGTTTCTAAACTAACTATGCAAAACTTGATCGATGAGGAGACTCTGGCCAACACAAAAATCCAGCATCTCTAATCTGTCATGTCTTGCAGTCCCTGATAAGTTGAGCTGAGAATATATTATATATGGTCAAGGATTCAGCTACCACCTGGTGTAGTGGTGATCTATTTACTCTACCATAGTGACCTATTTAGGATTCACCAAATATGCAGAAAATAATCATGTTGAACTAAAGACATTTAGTACAGATTGTTCACATGTAGTTTGAAGAGCCATAGAAATACACACTTTCTCAGTAGAAACCATTTAAACTTTAAAGACAAGTGTCGTTAATAACAAAAAACAGTGGAGGACTTAGAGAACATGTGAAATAAACTGCACCCTAGCTAGGCTCTCCATAGAACAACATCAGTGTATATATTTTACCACAATAAGCAAGATAAAAGCTGAAAATTAAAGACAGGTAATAAAATTATCTTGGATTGTGAGCTGCATTCACATGGACAATCTTCAGAAGAAACAATATCTAGTGTCATGTACTGGCCCTGATGCAAAAACATCTGCATGGAAGATATGAGATATAATCTGATTAAAAAAAGAACAATATGCATTCTACGTAGTGCAGCAAAATATTTTGATAAATCAACCTACTCAACAAGCTTAAATGAAAAGGCAATGGAACTAAAGAGCAAGCAATTCACACTAGAGCCACGCAGCCTTAGATTTTAACAGCAGTAATAAAAGAACAAGTAATAAAAAATCAGTGTGCCTGGTACAAGTTTTTCACACTTTGTGCAAGTATATATAATGAACACACACTGTGCTCAGCAAACTATTCATAAAAAATCCCCACTTTTTGCAAGAACACCAAGGACGTTGATTCTATGTTGTGGTTTAGTGCATGGGTGGCGATGGAGAAAACTTGAAAGCAAACAGATGTTGCATCTTCCACATTAACTCACATATCTCTCGATCAGAAAAGATGTCATCCTTTCCGGACCATAACAAAAGAATGTGAATCTTGATTGTAAAGTTTAATCAGAGATTGCACGTAGGACAATCATCGTCCATGCCAAGAAAACTCTAATAAACGATTGTTTCAGGCAGGGTTTATGGATGGATAGCCCCTGAGGATCCCTTTTGCCAGGTAGGATTTAGCGACACCAGATCTAACGTAGCACATGCCTAGTGGCTGTCGATCTCATCTCCCATGTCTCCCGGCCGCACGTGACTCACACGCCGGCCGCCGGAGAGGGGAAATAAGGAGAGGGCGGGAGAGCGGAAGGCACTTACCGTGGAGAAACCGGCGGCGAAGTTCCTGGATGTGGTACGGAGGAGCTCACCGGCGAGGATTCGTGCCTCCACCTCGCGCTGCCGCTTTCGTCACCTCCCACGCTGCCAGTGCCGCCTCGCGCCTCCTCCTTGCGTCTTTTCGCCTGTCGTCGCAGAAGCCGGTTGGTAGGGTTCGATCAGCGGGGGGAGGGGGGCGGGGATTGGATCTCACCGTGTGGGCTGGGCTGAGGAACGAAGCCACTGTGGTTTTTGTTGCGCAACTGGATTGGAAACGGCCCACTGGAATCCCCTTGGACTGAGTCCATTCCCAAATAAACGAACGAGGCCTTGGGTATTCGGAGCCGCGATGGCGCTCGCCTTGTCCTGGGGGCTCGCGGCGGCGGGGCTGATCTCGTATACCTTCGGCGGCGGATGCCCGGAGACGTGGAGGGGGTTCTCATCGGCGGCTTTCGTGGATTTGAAGGACTTTGTCAAGTTGTCCGCGGCGCCTGGCGTCATGCTCTGGTACGTGCCTGTACGGCGGCTTACTTTACTCATCTTGTCAAGACAAGGGTGATCCGAAATTAATTACACAGGGACACTTTTCGGTTGGTGTTCTGCACTGCAGCTTGGAGAATTGGTACTACCGGATATTGGTTTTCCTGACCGGATACGTGAAGAACGCCGAACTGTCCGTGGATGCGTTGTCTATCTGGTAGAACCACCATCTCTGCATTGCAATATTTTCCCTAGTAAACATCTCAAGTTGGTCGATAATCTGGACAAAAAAATCTGACGAAGACGTGCTATTTCATTTTCTTTTGTCTCTCTTCTTAAACAGCATAAGTTATGCGGGATGGGAGATGATGATTCATTTGGCATTCTTAGCAGGCACAGGGTAAGCAACTGAACGGGACAACTCTGCAACCTGATCATAAACATGACGGTAAGAAAGATTTAACTTTCCCCTCCAAATGTGTTTTCAAGGGTGAGGGTAGCTAACGAGCTTGGTGCCGCCAATGGACCAGGCGCAAAATTTGCAACAATCGTATCAATGACCACATCCTTTCTGATCAGCCTCTCCATTAGTTCGCTTGTACTGATTTTCCACGACAAACTCGCGATCGTCAAGAAGCTGTGATCCGTGCAGTGGACAACATTTCTGTTCTGCTAGCTCTCACCATCCTCCTCAATGGAATCCAGCCTGTGCTATCTGGCATGTCTTTCGAACTGCCACAACTGTTGCAGGCTTGTAATGCAAAACGTAATGATTTCTTGACACTTATATTTTCAGGGGTCGCTGTTGGTTCAGGGTGGCAAGCACTGGTTGCTTATGTAAACATTGGAAACTACTACTTGATTGATGTTCCTTTTGGTTTTCTGCTAGGATGGGGTTTCCACCATGGTGTTCAAGTATGAATATTCATTAGCTAGTGCATTACTGAACAACATTGTATTAATTCATATGCATTCTGCACTTTCTTAGCTTGACATTTTGTAGGGAATCTGGGTTGGGATGATTGTTGGCACAATGGTGCAGACTCTAATTCTAGCATATATCATTCTACGATGTGATTGGAATGACGAGGTTGGCTTTTCTTCATTAACATCGAGCCATCATATCCTCTCTTTATTGAAAAACTACAGTATGTATTTCATCGTTAATTCATTTTTGCAGGCATTGAAAGCTAGTGACAGAATGCAGAGGTGGAGCAGCCACAAGTAGATACTACTTAGTGCTCTACTTAGTGCTCTTTTCCCGATATGGAGGCATGTAGATGTACCACCCTATTCGGTTGGCTGATGTTGATTGTTCTGACTTCAAAGAAAAAATACCGCTAGCTGGTATAGATGTCCATTCGAGCCACCCGGCCCGGCCCTGGCACGGACCCAGTAGGGCCCGGTGAATTTCGTGTCGGGCCAGCTTGGCACTAGCTGCCACTTTGTCGTGTCGTGCCCACCCACGGGCTGCATCGACGGCCCAAGCCCGGGCCCGCGAGTCGATTTCGTGTCGGGCCAGCCTAAATTGCCTGGCCTGCACCCCGCACACGGGCGGCCCAAAGCACGAAGGAGGCTGTTGACGGTGAAATTCCGTCAACCTACCCATGAGTTTACCTTCGGTGTTGGCATAACTTTTATACCTTATCCATTGGTACTAACCCCCTTGGTATAACAAGTTCATTCGTGCATGTCGGTTTTGGAGTTTAGTGTTTATGCAGGGTTTTAGCGTTGAAAGCGAGACTTCCGGGATAAGTTTGTCAAGCTCCTTGTGACAAGACCTTGAAGCCTGGTACAAGTCATGCAATGAAGCAAACTTGACTCCAAGAAGCCTAGGGACCAAACTCGAGAAGATGACAAACTCCGAGGACCTACCCAGAAAAGTGTCAAATCTTGCGAGACAAGGAGCTTCGTCCAACTCGGAGAGAAACTGACAACAAGGGCCCACATGAAGAAGGGGGAAGGATCTAGAAGACTCGGGAACCGACACCGAGCAAAGGAGGCAGCTGACTGGGCCGAAGTGGGCCTAGGCCAGTCGGCCCAGTCGGCCGGCCTAGCCCATTTCGGGGCCCAGTCAGCCCCCCCTTTGACCTAGCCGCCATTCGGACTATTTATAGCCCCGAGGCCAAGAGCCATGCATCAATCCATTCGTCATCGGCCGCCGAGGAGCAGAGAAGGGAGGGACACCATCTCGGAGAGGAGAGGGTCGAGCTAGTTGACTAGGGTCTCCCTAGCCCGCGTGGGAACCTTGCAAGGAAGACCATGTCGGAGTTCTCGGAGCTAGAAGCAAGATCGAGGTAGGATCCCGTTTGTGATCTTGATTCATGTATCATGTACCAATTTGATTTATCAAGTTGAATCCAATTTTTAGCGATCAAGTGTTCTCCAACATCTTTGATTTCGATCGGCTTTTCTTATCTTAGATCTATTCTCGAGATAGATCACATAGGGTGTTCTTGTAGCCGTGGTGGCTAGAGGTGCATGTCCGACCTTCCGAAAGATTTGAACTTGTCCTTGGACTCGCCCTAGACTAACCCGCACGAATATGGGTGCGTTGTGACAGAACGGTGGCTCCAAAAGGCGGGCGTTTTCGGAGTTGGATGGAAACCATGGTTTAAAGAGGCTTCTAATGAGATTGAACTTGCCACTTCTTTTTTTTCTCGGAACTTCAACAAAAGGCTTGATCCGATCTCTATAGATTGGTTTATCTACCCCCCTTTATCTCTTGCCACCTCCGGTCTTTAGTAGATTAGATTCGTTTTGATGTTCTTTAAGATTAGATGCATAGGTTTCACCTCTTGAAGATCTAAGTTTCTCGGATTTAATAGATCAACTCTTGCATCACACATTTGTTCCACGGATTCGATACCTTGGGTTCACCACTCAAGGGAAGAAGGGTCCCTTGACTACGACGAGAGACTTGTCCGCTTGTAAGTCTAATTGAAGTTTAATACGATTATACACCGTCCGCCCCTTTTTCTGGCGTTGTTGCCGGGGAACAAGTGATCAAGATTCGATCTTTTATTGCTTTTTGTGTAATTTTTAGTTAGTTTTTCTTTTTGCATCTACTAAGTTTTGATCATCCTCAAAATCAATCTAATCTAGTTTGTCTAACCATAGATTTCTTAAATTTGTTTTTACTTTTTGTTTTTGTATATTTTTTTATCGCTAACCCTAACAGGAGATGGACGGCTATCTCTCCAACAAACTCGATAATTTTGTGGATGATCCAGAAAAACTTTACATGCTAAGGAGACGCGAAGCACAACAAGCTAAGAAGCTGGATTTTGTAGATTCAAAGTTGGAAGACGAAGGATCGTTGGAATCTCTGAAGAATTCACCACCTCAAAGTCCTCGGGAGAATCGACCTCCACCGATGGGAGAACAACCGCAAGAACGCAAGATCAGGGAGCTATGCACCCCGGACATCGTCGACCTACCAATCTTTAATCTCGCGGAGATCAGAAGGCCGTTCGAGATCAAGACCTCTACAATCTGCATGATGCAACATTCACCCTTCACCGGTAAGACATTCAACTATGTCAGACATTCAACATGGACGGGGTGACTCAAGATCAAATGAGGGCAAGGCTTTTTTCCGTTCTCTCTACTCGGGAAGGCTTTGCAATGGTTCCACTCTCAACCAGCGGAGACGGTGCAAAATTGGAATGCGTTGATGAGGGCCTTAATGAAGGAATACTACTCGTCGAGTAAAACTCAAAGCTTGCGTAATAAGATTGCTACTTTTGCTCAATTCCTACGGAGACTATCTCGGAGGTATTCGAGCGCTTCAATGAGTACACTCGGGCGGTTCCACATCACAAGTTCCCGAAGGAAGGCCTCGTGCAAAAGTTCTACCAAGGACTCACCATGGCATCAAGGACCATCATCGATGCATTGGCGGGAGGATCGATCATCGAGCTTACACCGACCGAAGCTTTCACTCTATTCAAGAAGGTTGCGGACAATGACACGTGGGCATCATCCGGACGCCTACTTTTGGTTCAACCCACGGGGAACGTCAAAGGAGTCTTGCAAGTGGAGAAGGAAGACATACTTTAAGGCAAGATCGATTCACTCATGAGGAGGTTGGAGAAGATGGAGATAGAAAAGAAAGAGGCTCAAGACTTAAAGGCTGCCAAAGCAAGGTCCACATCTGAAGAGTGCGGAGAATATGGCCATGTCCACAAGGATTGTCCGGAGGACGCCATGGTGCTCGACTACATGAAGAAGGAAGATTTGCCGAACTTCCGCTACGGGCAAGGTAGACCTCAATTTAATGCAAGCTCATCCATTCCGAATTCGGTTCCGCTTCGTATATAATTGAAGGACTTCATGGACGAGCAAGCTAAGATCAACAAGGACACCGTCACCAAGTTCAAAGCCATAGACAAGGTGTTGGAGAACATCGATAGCAAAGTGACGGAGGTCGGAAGCTCCAACCATCAAGTGCTCAACATGATGAAGATGCTCGAGACGCAAGTTGGACAACTTGCCGGACGCCTAACTGCTAATGAACGGAAGCTTTCGGGACAACCTAAAGGTCCCGAATTGGGAAGGCTATTCAAACACGTTCGGGAAAGAAGACCGAAAATCCTAAATGTTCCACGGGAGCAAGGAAGTGTAACACCCTGCCCACCAAAGCCGCACCGCCCAGCCCTTCCGTAGGGGCGAGCACGCGTACACATAGCACCTTGCTTACACTTTTGTCCTCGCTTCGTGTAAAAGGGTTAACCAGAGGGTGTTATGGCTGGTGGACAAAGGCTTATAAGTTGGCTCCACCCTTGCTCAACTAGCAATGTGCTACTAAACATGCGCACCTGCGCTCATGGGCCACTCATGGGCCATCCAAATTGGGCCGGGTGTGACATTCACCCCCCTCAAAGAACCCGACGTCCTCGTCGGTCCAACTCACTCGTCCAGTGCCGACCCATACGCCATGCCGTGCGCCCCATCCTAGGCCCACACGCGCATGCATATGTCCGCACACTGACCCGAGCAAATGTACAGGAACCTTCCCTCTTAGCGCACGACCGTACGTCCAGTGTCGACCCATTTGCCATGCTATGTCCCATCCTAGGCCCACACGCGACATGCGCCCTATGTCCACACACTGACCCATACGCGCAATCGCGAGGGTCGGCTCTGATACCATTTGTAACACCCTGCCCACCAAAGCCGCACCGCCCAGCCCTTCCGTAGGGGCGAGCATGCGTACACATAGCACCCTGCTTACACTTTCGTCCTCACTTCGTGTAAAAGGGTTAACCCGAGGTTGTTATGGCTGGTGGACAAAGGCTTATAAGTTGGCTCTACCCTTTCTCAACTAGCAATGTGGTACTAAACTTGCGCACCTGCGCTTATGGGCCACTCATGGGCCATCCAAATTGGGCCGGGTGTGACAGGAAGCCTAAACCATCCGCCGAGGCGGAGGAATTTGCTAAGGAGGAAGTTACAGAGATCGTCACCGAAGAGCCCGAGTTTGATATGCCGAGAAAAGACATGAAGATACCGCAACTCAAGCCACGCTACTTCTGAGGTAAACTTGATACTCACTTTGAGAAGTTTGTGGAGGTTGTGAGTAGACTTAGCATCAACATGCCATTATTGGATGCCCTTCAAGTACCTACAAATTCTCGTTACTTCAAAGATATCCTTGCAAATAAATATGAGATAGCAACACTCGGGGTAGATCATGTCAAGATGTCCGAGCAATGTAGTGCCGCTATTGCTAATGGACTAGAGAAGCAAAAAGACCCCGAATGCCTGACAATTCCATGTTCCGTTGGTTCGTTCAAGTTCGAAAAGGAGTTATGCGACCTTGGAGCTAGTGTGAGCGTCATGCCGAGAGATGTGTTCGAGAAGCTATGCCTACCATTGGAGCCTACAGGTATGTGCTTGGAGTTGGGTGATAACTCCATTCGCTATCCCTTGGGCATCGCCGAAGATGTGCCCATGAAGGTCGGACACCACTTCATCCCGTCGACTTCGTGGTACTCGAGATGGGAGAAAGGGAGAAGCCACCACTCATCCTTGGGAGGCCTTTCCTCAAGACCGTGTGAGCTACTATTGATGTTGGCAAGGGGGAGATCAACTTTGACATTAATGGCGAGAAAAGTGCTTTCAAGTTTCGACCACGCTTCGAGTTATGCAATATGATTGAAGTTAAATATGTTCCACCTCATCATCGTGTTGTTAAGAAAGAACCAAAGAAGAAGGAAGGGCTGAAAAGAAGGAAGAGCCAAAGAACAAGGACGTGAAGAAGATCAAGGAAGTTGTTGCATCCGTCAAGACGAAGGAACAAAAGCTGCCTGTGAAGACCAAAAAGATGACTAAGCTGGAGAATAAGCCCATGCCCAAGATGGTGTGGAAGTGGGTACCCAATATTGCAACGCCCGCAAAGAGCGTTGGTCCGAAGTAATCAAGTGAAGAAGTCCAGCCATGGACTATAAACGAAGCGCTAGGCGGGAGGCAACCCGTTTCGTCAAGTCAAGAATAAGCTACCGGGAGGACAACCCGATTCAAGGTTTTTTCGAGTCTTTTCAAGTAATTTAGTTTTGAATTTTACTACACAAAGACATTAGACTTAGAGTGGTTGAATAATATTAGAGACATAATTCTTGGTTGAATATTTTGCTTGATCATAAACCCTTTACATGAACCCTCCTATGTGTTTGTTTACTTCTTTTTGAGAAACCACAACCAAATAAATTCAGAACCTAACTCAACCATTCATCCTCTTTATGATGTTGTGGTTGACTTGCTTTTCATACTAAAAACACACGAGTAGAGCCATGACTTGTACCTAGATGTTATTTAAATTTCAGCACGTGGTAGGACTCGTGTGAACCTAGAAACTTAATTTTTGGTTGGTTTAAAAATCTATATCCTTGGTTTCTCTAAGATTAGAATTTTTCTAAGCCTCATTTAATTTTATTTCATTAAAAATCTCTCTCATTTAGCCAAAATGAGAACCTAAACCTATTCCCCCATGATCAAGCCGGGAAAAGTTTGCTCTCAACTAATGAAGGGAAACAATACCGGTGAGACCGATATAAATGTAGTCGGAAAATATTTTTGACTTACATTTTTTCTAATGGTTTAAAAACTTCTCTATATGTATGCTTGAGCTCTCCCATAGCTCTGAAATTATTTTAATTTTCAAAATTAGTGGAGTGCTTAGCCTTAAGACATGCTTAGAGGAAGGCAATCTAGTTAACAAATCATGCATGCACCATGATGCATCATTGGATGCCCTCCCAACAACTTTCATCAAGACCACATGCAAAGGACAAGCATGGGTGGGCAGCAAGCATCGCTTTGCAGAAAATTCATGGTGGTATGTGAAGCAAGTGGACATGGACTTGACTCAAAGCAAAGGCATCAAGTGGAAGGACCAATAATTCAAGCAAAAGAGTGGACGAGAGAGTTTGGACGGTGCAACTAGTGGAGCACGCGGGCACGAAAGTCACAAAGGGGAGATCATCACGCTGGAGAAAACCGAGCTAGGGAGAGGCACGTAGCCACCCAGGCCGGTCGGCCCAGGCCGGCCGACCTCCCCTACAAATGGCACCCCTCGGTGCCCGTCTTCAGCAGGCAAGCAGCTCTTCCCTCTCCCTATTTGTGTGCTCAAGTTTTTAAGTCCAAAACCACCATAGACTTAGCCATCCTTCCCAAGCTTGTTTCCTCAAACAATTCACACCCTTAATCCACTCAAAGTCCACATTCCGAAGTAATTTTTGAAGTGCCTAGTTACCAGTTGAAACCCGGAATTTTATTAGAGAGAAGAGTGTTGCAATCATGTGGAAGAAAACCACAAGTCTCTTCACCGAGAAGAAGGGGTCGTCGTCGTCCAAGCCATCTTCGGCGACGTCTTCAAGGAGGCACTCGGTTTCCGAGTCTCCTCGGAGCATGGAGGAGGACACGACACCACCAAGGAGGAATGACACTCTCCTCCTCGGTGGCATGAGAGCTACAAGGAGCTCATCCATGAGGTTTATCGAACCTCCCGTTCCACCTCGTCAATCGACCCGTTCATCCACTCCACCTCCATACACTCCGCGGCACTCTGCATATGGCTTCATCATCTTGTCGGAGGAGGAGGAGAAGAAACTTTCTCGCCTTGAGAAGAGGCTTGTGGCAAACGTCGATTTCGACGATCAAGCTCTCAACTCATTGGGTTTTGGCACGGACATATATTATATGTTGGGGCACCTTGGATGGGTGCAATTCTCCAACGGGGTGTTGGCAAACACCCACAAGGATTTTGCCTTGGAAATTTTGATGACTATGGTGCCTATCCTTGATGAGGGGGTGCCAAGTTTATCATTCCGCTTGGAGGGAATTCAGCAAGTGGTTCCCTATGAGCAGATTAGGGAGCTACTTGGGTTCCAAAAGGGAGCTCCGGAGAAAGTTGACGTGCCGGAAGGCATGTTGGACGGATTTTGGAATTTAACCTCCGGGGAAGCCCACCAACAACGAAATTTCATCTGGAACCCCATTATCCAAGTATTCCACTCATGGATGTGTAAAAGGATTATGGGGAGGATGAGGGAGACGAAGGTGACCGACACAGAGTTAAATTGGCTTTACTCAGTCTTAATTGCCAGGAAGCCAATAGACCCCTCATACCTTATGATCAACCGATGGTGTTGCAAGGCAACATCGGGATCGGGAGATATTGGTTCGGGGTGCTACCTCTCCATGTTGGCCATCTCCTTAAGGCTGGGAATTTCGAGAAATCCCGAACATATTTTACTCGGGACCTCTCTCGGATATGAATACTTGAAGCAAGGGAAATACATAAGTGGAGATGAGAGAGGAGGCTTTTGTGACGCCCCAGGTTTTTGGCCAGGTTAATTAGCCCTGATGATCCGGTCAACTGTGTTGACTTTGGTCAAACGACGGTCCACCTAGGCCATCACCTTGAAAACATCACCGACAAACCCTAATGACTCCTTTTGGTCAACCAAAGTTCACCTTGGTCAAAACCCTACTCAAGAACCCCTGACTCCTTGTTGACCCATCCATGTCAGCCGGAACTTTTGCCGCGTTCTCCGAATTTTCCTTAAACACTTCAAATTCTCCCAATACAAAAGTTATGTGTTTTGTTGAGGGACACAACTTTCATGTTGAGTGGCATTGCTGGTTTGAAGTGCAAATTGATGAAAAAGGCAAGTCAATGTCTGCTTTCACTGTTCACCAGGGCCGAGATTTCTGTCAAGTTTCCCTACAGTTTATGTCAAATCCTTTGATCTAAAACCCTAGAGCCTTTACAAAACTTGTAGAGGGTAGTGAGGTGAGCAACTTTGGTAGTCAAACCTTGTTGCAGTTCTGTTTGGAAAAATTAAGAAAACTCAATTCGAAGTAGGGTACTTGGAATAGCTTTGAGCCAGAGCGCCGCACTGCACGACGTCGCGTGCCGCCCAACCAACCATGGGCCGCAGTGCCACCGTACCCACGCCGCGCCGCCCAACCAACCGTGCGCCGGCGCACACGCCGCACGTCGCCGCTGCCCCTTCGCGCCGTACTCTGGCCATGCCACGACCCATACCTTGACTTGGTTCCCTTGGCACGCAAGAAAACCTCCCTCACCGCCTTGCGCACGGCTATAAAGCCGGCCGGTCCTTCCTCGCGCGGGCACCGAGCCGTCGTCGTCCGCCATGGATGCCTCACGGCGAACTCCACCCCCGCCTGCTTTTCCTCGCCAACACATGCTCCTTCCCACTCCTTTAGGACCCCCTGTAGCTCCTACGCGCGCTTGTTGGTCTGCTCGAGCCGCCAGCTCGCCGGAGTGGTTTCTCCTGCGGCCGCCGCCGGGGCGGCCATCGACGAGCTCTGCTGCCCGCGCGATCCCTGAGCCAACCAACCGCCTCAGTCCTTTCCCTAGGCCCCTGTGAAGCTACCCGTGCCACACGTTGGCCAACTCCGCCCCTGTCCTCGCCGGAATTCGAGCACCCGCGGCCGCGCCACCACCGGTCCGCCGCCGCCGCTCGCTGGCGACACCTCCGGTCAATCCTCCGCCACCCATCGACCACGGGTGAGCCCAATCGCCTTCCCCGTCGCTCGCTTGCCTACCCAGGCACGCCCTCACCGCCGGCGAGCTTGTCGTCGCCGTCGGTTCCAAGGGGGGAGTGAGGACCTAATTGTAAAAGCTTTGAAACTTTCAACGGTGTAAGTGTGTAAAGATTCTACCCCTTTTCATGTGTTTGGCTGTGACTTGTAAAATCGATTAAAAATTGTAGAAGAATCCAAAAATAGCAAACCCAATTTTGTTGTGCTCTGTGTACCTAAAACTACAACTTTCTCCACGAGTGTACATATTTTTGAGCTTTAGTTTTTGCTTGAAAAATGCAAATGTAAAACACCTAGATCTGTGATTCCATAAAAACTACAACTGATTTTGAGCTGAGTTTTGGACATGTGGTGAGAACTAGTATGTCTAGGCTCTGTGCCAAAAATTGGACAAAGTTACTAAAGAAATATTTTTATAAAAATCAGTTTGTGAAATTGATAAACCTGCCTAAATGATTTTTGTAGCTCCAAATATAATTATTTTTGAGCCCAACTTCTGGCTATAGTCTTGTTATGGTAAAAAGCATCCTTGGAGAATTTACCATGATTTTAGCCCTGTTAGAAATATTAATTCCTCATTTAGGCTTGTTTTAGAAATATTAATTCCTCATTTAGGCTTGTTATTGTTTGTTGGTTCTTTAGGCTTGTTTTGGACCCAAGTATGTGTTGAAGAAAGTTTGCATGATTTTCTGTTATATTTATTTTGAAATGCATTAATCCTCTATTGCTAACTAGTAATGCCTTTAAATGTTGTACATTAAACTCAGTGGTGCATGAATCATTTCCTTGCTGTCCAAGAGAGTGCTCCTGGTCATTAGGACCAGTGGGTGCCGCTGGATCAGTTTGATATGTATTTAATTGTGTAAAGGAGTGCAAAGTAGGTTAATCTAGTGAAGGGAAAATGGGAAAAATTCCATCCTCATGTGCATAAGAAAATAAATGAGTAGGGAGATGAAACTGAGGAACAAAAGTAAGGTTTCCTTGCCGTTTGCATTTGAATAAGAGGTTCTTTAGTAGAGGTGCACACAATCACATTAAAGAAAAGTGTCACATAGGCTTTTTGATTAGCTTTAAAGGGAGTAAATGTTGAAATACCTTTCTTAAGGTGAATATGACCAAACCTATCCAACTTTGTAGTTGTTGTTATTGTTTTATTGTGTGAATTAAGGTGATTCATCTATATATATATGTGTACACGACCACTATTAAAAGTCTAGATAAGAAAGCTTTGCATTTGTCTCTTTATAGGAAGAGTATGCTGAATGTATTATTATCTAAGTGAATGTGTTCCAAACGTGCACCCCGTGTGTCATAAGTTGTTTGAAATTATTTAAATACGAATTGTCACTCAAGTCTTGCATTTGCATCCTCCGTGTAGAAGTTCCCGACGGTAGCTACACGCTGGTGCCGGCGAACGTGAATGAGGGAGCTGAAGGAGACGTGCACTACGTCGCCATAGAGCAAGACCCGGACCAAAGTCCGGAGGATTGTCTAACTATTTGTGCTAGCGAAGGCAAGCCCCGGTTTTATCATTAACCCCTGTCTTATTCAATTTATGCAACTATCTATGTTATGCTATGTGCATTTACGTTCAGGAATTGGATGAAACCCTAGTTGCATGATTTCCTAGGTGCCTATGTTCTTTTACTAGTATGCTAGGTCGCTAGATGCTATGCTCTAAAGACCTGGTAAAAGTCGAGTGATGTTCGTCACTCGCGAGAATAGGTTCTCCTTTGTGGGACCACCCATTTAAAGTAATGAATTGCTCATGTGGTAAGAGCATGGGATTGGGCTCCGGTCCAGTGGCTTCGTGGGCTAAGCTTTTGAATGTACTAAGCACTTGTCGGGAATGGGACCGGTAAGCCTAGTACCTTGATGAGACGGTACGTGATTTTACTACTACTAATCTCGATTCGTCTCCTGCCCGTCTTGCAACTGGGAGGAGGGTACATGTGTGAGGCTGGATGTACTAAGTGGGGCATTCCAGATAGCCTTATACCGGGGGCATCCGTCGTAGGCTATCATCCCAACCCGAGGATTTTTGGGAACCGTTTGGTCGGTGTAGCTCTGTGGGGCACCGCTCCGTGTGTTTAGGTCTACCTTGAAAGTTGTATGAATCAAACGATTGTCGGCCTCTCACCGTTATCCGAGACTGCTTAATCAGCTGGCCATGATATCCCTTAATGATGGAACTACGTGAAAACTTCTCTGTGAATTAACTACATTGTACAATTCTTGATTGTATTAGTTGCTCATCATAGTAATGATAATTCACTAGAAATTGAGCTAAAATACTGAGACTAAGGATCCATGATTCTGGTTGCTTTTTGGCAAAACCAACCCACCAGCCAAAAGCCGGCATGTCTAGAGGTAACTTTTGTCTGGTAAGTCTTGCTGAGTATTAGTATACTCAGACTTGCTATAATTGTTGTTTTCAGGTGAAATTGTTTGGCCTGGTAAGATTCCACCCGGCTGGGAGCTGGAATGGGTGGATGAGGACGTTGAGTAATGGCGTCACAGATGGCCTCTAGTGATTTCGCAACGTATCGTTATTAGTACTTCCGCTGTTTTAATAAAAGTCCAAATGATTTACTCTTATGTCAAGAATAATGGTTGGTAATAATTGGACCCTACGCGGAGATTGGTATTAATATGTAAGGCACTCTGGACTCTCCTTCGTGGGAGTTTTATGCATTCGTTCGATCCTCTCTGTGTTTCCAAGTGATTTACCGGGTGTAAACCCGACAACACTCAACGGGATGCTTCTTTATTATCGCGTAATGACCCAATGGAGTGGTTTAGGCGATAGTACGGAAGTATCTCGGGTGGGGTTGTCACAGCTGGTATCAGAGCGACCGATGCACCTGAGTGATTAGATTAATATTAATCACATGATTTACAATAAAACTTGCCAAGATTGTTTGGATTTTGAAAATCTGTTGGATCGTTAAGGAATGATCTAGATCGAGAGGCCCTAGAGGGAATTTTTGGGTTCTTTAAGGTGGCATAACAATCTATGGTTTATTTTGCTAACTTCCAGCACCTTACTTTATGTCAGACTTACTTTATTGCACAACCAAACTAGATGAGCCACGTGTTTAATACGTGCGCTGTTCCGCATCACGGGAATTGCGAGGGTTGGTGGAGTGATCTATTCCATGGATCCCATCTTCGCGTCTAGATATGAGTTGTGGTGTCGCCACGCGTTTTATACATGTGCATTCCGCATGTCGATCATGCGAGGCAAGGATACACTCCATTCAAACGGAGGGTGTCCGAGGTTGGACGCTGTCCATGCAGCGGCTTGACGCATGGATACCGTTTCTATAAGTGAACAGTAATGTATGTGGACGCTTTCGTGACATGCTGGCACGAAAGGTTCGTTTTCTGCAGGTATACTAACCACGCTCGTAAGTCGTTAAGTGCGAATCGAATAGCTCCGACTAGTTATTATAGGGAGAGCCGATTATAAGCTTGCCACCGGCACTAACTACGTCTTTTGGATCCATTTGTGCGAGGTCGTTTAAGGCGTGTGCATGCATGATTAAAATCTTGATGAACCTAAAATTTACCCTTACTTGTTGGAGTAATTTTTCTAGGGAGATTGCTTGATCTTAGATAAGGTTTTCCTCTCTTTTGACTTTAGGAAAATTCTGGCAGATTCTGTCTCTGTCATTTCTCAATTTTGGTAGCCGAATCTGTAAGGATTCTGACTAGACATCCTTTAAGGAAGTTGGTTCTTATCAAGTTGAGCATCCACTGTGAATTTTTCAGGATTTTAGGGATTTTCTGTAGAAAGTTATGCTCAGTTTAGTGCATCTCTGTTCTGCTGTTTTTCAGAGCAGTACCCTTCTGCAAAAGAAATTTTTCGATCATGTTACAATCCAATCTAGCCCTACCTTTGAATACAAAAAAGGGGTATCATAACCTCACTGAGTTGCTACCAAAAATTTTGTAATTTCTGGGTGCATAGGTTCGGAGTTATGAATTTTGATTCCCGACCTTTTGAACCTTACGCCATGATTGTATGCGTACTCATTTCGAGTTTCGGCATATCTTGCACCTTGTGCTAATGGCTGCCCTAAATTTCACCAAATTCATAATCCAACTACCCCTTTTACTCTTTGAAATCTTGTGGAAGATTGGAAACCTTTAGTAGTGGTTTGTGTAGGCAACATTCCTTTGTAACCGTGAGAACTTAACTTTGTGCACGTGTTCGCCTCTGGTTCTGACATTTGTCACTTATTCTAGATGTCTGCCTCCGGATCCATGAACGTTGATGCGCAGGCGTGGACTCACTTGAACTGCCCCGAGGAGGGTGGTTTTCCTGCACTTTTGTGGGACACTCTAAAAAACTTTGGGTACACAGTGTATCCCGAGTACTCGGCACGAGAGCTCATGACAACAGGCCAACTGCTTCGTTGGGAAGTGAATGTAAAGATCCCCGTGTGTCCGACACATCCTACTTGGGAAGAGTGGGAGGTGAAGGCACAAGGATGGAAATTGGCTGGCACCGTGCAAAAGGCTGCGTTGGAAGCACTCACAACTTTTTGTGAGAAGCATGCCGATTTGGTAGCTAGTACAGCAGCTAAGGTGATTCCATTACCTAAGCAGTATTCCAGGCATGGAATCGAACACGAAGCTTTTCTCTCCGCTCAGGGTAATCCTCACTATAGTCCTGAACTTGACACCTCAGTCCGTTTCTCCAAAGCTATGTTGGACCTCCATCAATCAATGGTTGGAGAAAGTATGTTCTATAGGCACCAAATTTATAGACAACAAGTTAACGGTGCAGGAGCTATCACCCAAGAGTTGAAGGAAGCTCGAGCAACGATAGCCAATCTTAAGAAGAAAAGGCAACAATACAAGAATTGAGCGAAGTCATTCATGAACAGAACTTCTTGTTGCAGCATAATGATCAATATATGCTTGACTTAGAGAATCAACTAGAAGCTGTAGCAGCTCCACCTCCTAATCCAGAAGAGGAAGAAGATCCCGAAGAGATCCAAGGAGAATCTGGAGTGGAGTCTGGACCCGCTTCACCTTAAGTGAACTTAGGCTAGAGTGTATCTAGTTGATGTTAGTTACGCTTTCAATAAAGTAATGTGTTGTAAGAATGGATCTTGTAATGACGTTGGCTATGATCGACTTGGACCATGTGTGGATATCAACTTATGTCAAATGTTGTGGAAATCTTGCTCGCTGACTGTTATCATGTTTGCATGTGCGTACCGAGAGTTATGGTGATTTACGTACACCTAGGACTTATGTGAAAATAGCTAGGCAGAATCTCGGTTGCGGAAAAATTTTTTTCGGGCATGATAATGTTGGAAATTTGACTTGAAGTTGAATACCAACCTTGGAGCACATGAAATCCTACATCCACTGACCAAAAATTAAATGTTTTGGTGTATAAGCATGGAGGTATGAACCCTATGCCTATGACCGTCGTGCTGTCCGATCCCGAAAAGTTGCCTTGAATGAGTTTTCGTTGTACATATTCTACTTGTTAATTTATATGTGCAAGCTTACGGATATGTGTTTAATGAGAGCTCAAAAATTTTCAGATGGTCGGACCGACACGTAACACCGCCAACGGTTTTGACGCGTCGGGTAATGGTGATCTACCACCGCCACCACCCATGACGCCGGTGGAGACTTTCATGGCTACCCAGACCGAAGTGTTGCGCCAGATTTTGCAGACGCAACAGCAAATCGTGCAACAGATGCACCAGAGACCACCAGTGGGAGCTAATCAAGATGGACCGCAGATGGTTACCGCATATTCCCAGTTTATCGGAATGAAGCCCCCAACTTTCACCAAAGCAGAAGAACCCCTTGATGCAGACGCATGGGTTAGGGCCATTGAGGCCAAATTCTCTGCATTTGTCCTACCTTGTTCTGAAGAGCACAAGGCTAGATTCGCAGCCTTGCAGCTTCGTGGAGAAGCCTTAATGTGGTGGGAGCACTTTAAGATCATGCAACCTGCTGGACATGAGGTTACTAGGACGGAATTCAAGAGAGCTTTCAAAGACCACCACATCCCAAAAGGACTCATGGTTAGAAAAATGAAAGAGTTGCTTGCTCATAAGCAAGGTGATGACACTGTGTATCAGTATGCACAGAAGTTTAATAGCCTCTGCCAGTATGGAGAGCATCACGTGGACACCGATGCCAAAAAGATGGAACGTTTTTGTGATGGTCTCAGGAGTGAGTTGTATGAAAGACTAAACCTATTAGATCCAAATAGTTATCATGAGTTAGTGAACAAAGCTATCTCGCAAGAGGTTGCCATGATGAAGGTACAAAAGGAGAAGAAGAGGCATAATGAATTTGCTTCGGGAATTGGATCGGGCAAGAATTTCGTTTCGTCAAGAAAAATGCGCATGGTTCTCCCCAATCATCCGCATCAGGCCATTGGAGAATGACTCCATCCCAACATAAGCCTTCGGGGAATTTTCAGTACCGCCAGGCTCAGCCACAAGTCTTCAAGCCAAAGGAATTTCAACCCTGTGTTTGCTACAATTGTAGGCAACCCAGGCATTATGCTAATGAGTGCCCAAACCCTAAGAGGATCAAGACCGAGCAACAGACTCCGAACCCCGGAGTAGCTAAGGGCAATCGTGACAAGAAGCCCATGATTCAAGTGAAGCAAGGTCAGCTTAACTTCACGGGTAACCTTTCTATCCAAGAGCATGCCTCCACACCATTTACTTTAATGATGGGACTTACCCCCTTTCCCACATTCTAGTTGTTTTAAGAGCTAAACCCGGAAATCTTGGTGAACAAATGCAATGACACATTTGTTTACTAGCCTTCCCTTTCATCATACAAATCTTTAAGGTAATCAGCTTTTCTCAACTTAGTCTTTCCACTGAAATTCCCAAGTTTCACACCAATCAACCGGATAAGTTGAAGGAGTGGGATCAAAGATTTCTTGAGAAATCACGGTCAGATCTTTGGACCGTTGGACCCCATTCGTTTCAGTGCCACAATGGTACGACGCCATGGCGTCGCCCTGCCACCTCTTTTCCCGCGACCACGATCACGTCGTCGAGACCTCACGGGCCGACCGATATCGAGCCCCGTGTGGCAACCGCCGGATCGCTCCGCTAGTCCCTACCCCAGTCGGTTAGGATGACTGTTGCGTTCCATTGGGCTATAAAAGGAGAAACCCTCCCGCAGTGTTGCCATTGCCAAGTCTAGCCTGCTCTCGAATTCGACAGTGTCGCCACCCTTATTTTTCCTTCCGGCTGATTTTGGCCAACCCACTGCTAGTCCATTTCTGCTGCTGCTTCGCCCACTCGCCGAGCAAGTTGGTTAGCCGTCTTCATCAACCACCTCCAGAAGAAGCTTGAGGAGGACCGAAGGAAGAACCCGACATCATCGCCGACCATGTCCCAGTTCGTGGAGATGTTTGAGCCCCTCCGCTGGACGCTCGTAGCGATGTACCTCTGCATTATCGGTGGAGTTTGTCTCCTTTTAGTTTTCCATGTACACATCCATCGTCCTCTCCCTCATGAACTGCGATGAAGCAGCGAAGAGAGTCCCATGTATGTTTTGCCCTATATGAACCCTCGCTACCTAGAAATGTAAGAGAGTACATATTTCCATCTTGTAACCCCTATCTTGCTAGAAGGTGTTGCTCTACTCGTATTGTCGAATCTCGGGACGAGATTCCGTTTAAGGGGGTAGGCTGTGACGCCCCAGGTTTTTTGCCAGGTTAATTAGCCCTGATGATCCGGTCAACTCTGTTGACTTTGGTCAAACGACGGTCCACCTGGGCCATCACCTTGAAAACATCACCGACAAACCCTAATGACTCCTTTTGGTCAACCAAAGTTCACCTTGGTCAAGAACCCTTGACTCCTTGTTGACCCATCCATGTCAGCCGGAACTTTTGCCGCGTTCTCCGAATTTTCCTTAAACACTTCAAATTCTCCCAATACAAAAGTTGTGTGTTTTGTTGAGGGACACAACTTTCATGTTGAGTGGCATTGCTGGTTTGAAGTGCAAATTGATGAAAAAGGCAAGTCAATGTCTGCTTTCACTGTTCACCAGGGCCGAGACTTCTGTCAAGTTTCCCTGCAGTTTATGTCAAATCCTTTGATCTAAAACCCTAGAGCCTTTACAAAAATTGTAGAGGGTAGTGAGGTGAGCAACTTTGGTAGTCAAACCTTGTTGCAGTTCTGTTTGGAAAAATTGAGAAAACTCAATTCGAAGTAGGGTACTTGGAATGGCTTTGAGCCAGAGCGCCGCACTGCACGACGTCGCGTCACGTCGCGTCACGTCGCGCCGCGTCGCGCGCGCGCTCATCGCAACCCACCCCCTCGGGTTCGAACGCCGAGGCCACCCGACGACCCGCCGGTCCATGCGCCATGGAACCGCCATTCCCCGCCCGCTTCCCCCGGCGCCACGTGCCTCGCATCCATGGGCCGCAGTGCCACCGCACCCGCGCCGCGCCGCCCAACCAACCGCGCGCCGGTGTACACGCCGCACGTCGCCGCCGCCCCTACGCACCGTACTCCGGCCATGCCACGACCCATACCTTGACTTGGTTCCCTTGGCACGCAAGAAAACCTCCCTCACCGCCTTGCGCACAGCTATAAAGCCGGCCGGTCCTTCCTCGCGCGGGCGCCGAGCCGCCGCCGTCCGCCATGGATGCCTCACGGTGAACTCCACCCCCGCCTGCTTTTCCTCGCCAACACGTGCTGCTTCCCACTCCTTTAGGACCCCCTGTAGCTCCTGCGCACGCTTGTTGGTCTGCTCGAGCCGCCAGCTCGCCGAAGTGGTTTCTCCTGCGGCCGCCGCCGAGCAGCCGTCGACGAGCTCTGCTCCCCGCGCGATCCCTGAGCCAACCAACCGCCTCAGTCCTTTCCCTAGGCCCCTGTGAAGCTATCCGTGCCACACGTTGGCGAACTCCGCCCCTGTCCTCGCCGGAATTCGAGCACCCGCGGTCGCTCCACCACCGGTCCGCCGCTGCCGCTCGCCGGCGACACCTCCGGTCAATCCTCCGCCACCCATCGACCACGGGTGAGCCCAATCGCCTTCCCCGTCGCTCGCTTGCCTACCCAGGCACGCCCTCGCCGCCGGCGAGCTTGTCGTCGCCGTCGGTTCTAGGGGGAGTGAGGACCTAATTGTAAAAGCTTTGAAACTTTCAACGGTCTAAGTGTGTAAAGATTCTACCCCTTTTCATGTGCTTGGCTGTGACTTGTAAAATCAATTAAAAATTGTAGAAGAATCCAAAAATAGCAAACCCAATTTTGTTGTGCTTTGTGTACCTAAAACTACAACTTTCTCCACGAGTGTACATATTTTTGAGCTTTAGTTTTTGCTTGAAAAATGCAAATGTAAAACACCTAGATCTGTGATTCCATAAAAACTACAACTGATTTTGAGCTGAGTTTTGGACATGTGGTGAGAACTAGTATGTCTAGGCTCTGTGCCAAAAATTGGACAAAGTTACTGAAGAAATCTTTTTATAAAAATCAGTTTGTGAAATTGATAAACCTGCCTAGATGATTTTTGTAGCTCCAAATATAATTATTTTTGAGCCCAACTTCTGCTATAGTCTTGTTATGTTAAAAAGCATCCTTGGTGAATTTACCATGATTTTATCCCTGTTAGAAATATTATTTCCTCATTTAGGCTTGTTTTTAATTATAAATGCATAGACCAAGATCTATAATAGCTTTAGGTGTGTTTGTTGGTTCTTTAGGCTTGTTTTGGACCCAAATATGTGTTGAAGAAAGTTTGCATGATTTTCTGTTATATTTATTTTGAAATGCATTAATCCTCTATTGCTAACTAGTAACGCCTTTAAATGTTGTACATTAAATTCAGTGGTGCATGAATCGTTTCCTTGCTGTCCAAGAGAGTGCTCCTGGTCATTAGGACCAGTGGGTGCCGCTGGATCAGTTTGATATGTATTTAATTGTGTAAAGGAGTGCAAAGTAGGTTAATCTAGTGAAGGGAAAAATGGGAAAAATTCCACCCTCACGTGCATAAGAAAATAAATGAGTAGGGAGATGAAACTGAGGAACAAAAGTAAGGTTTCCTTGCCGTTTGCATTTGAATAAGAGGTTCTTTAATTGAGGTGCACACAATCACATTAAAGAAAAGGCTGAATAGGCTTTTTGATTAGCTTTAAAGGGAGAAATGTTGAAATACCTTTCTTAAGGTGAATATGACCAACCCTATCCAACTTTGTAGCTGTTGTTATTGTTTTATTGTGTGAATTAAGGTGATTCATCTAAATATATGTGTACACAGCCACTATTAAAAGTCTAGATAAGAAAGCTTTGCATTTGTCTCTTTATAGGAAGAGTATGCTGAATGTATTATTATCTAAGTGAATGTGTTCCAAACGTGCACCCCGTGTGTCATAAGTTTTTTGAAATTATTTAAATACGAATTGTCACTCAAGTCTTGCATTTGCATCTTCCCTGTAGAAGTTCCCGGCGGTAGTTACATGCTGGTGCCGGCGAACGTGAACGAGGAAGCTGGAGGAGGCGTGCACTACGTCGCCATAGAGCAAGACCCGGACCAAAGTCCGGAGGATTGTCTAACTGTTTGTGCTAGCGAAGGAAAGCCCCGATTTTGTCATTAACCCCTGTCTTATTCAATTTATGCAACTATCTATGTTATGCTATGTGCATTTACGTTCAGGAATTGGATGAAACCCTAGTTGCATGATTTCCTAGGTGCCTATGTTCTTTTACTAGTATGCTAGGTCGCTAGATGCTATGCTCTAAAGACCCGGTAAAAGTCGAGTTATGTTCGTCACTCGCGAGAATAGGTTCTCCTTTGTGGGACCACCCCATTTAAAGTAATGAATTGCTCATGTGGTAAGAGCATGGGATTGGGCTCCGGTCCAGTGGCTTCGTGGGCTAAGCTTTCGAATGTACTAAGCACTTGTCGGGAATGGGACCGGTAAGCCTAGTACCTTAATGAGACGGTACGGGATTTTACTACTACTACTCTCGATTCGTCTCTTTCCTGGCTTGCAACCAGGAGGAGGGTACATGTGTGAGGCTGGATGTACTAAGTGGGGCATTCCAGATAGCTTTGTACCCGGGACTGTAGTCTATCATCCCAACCCGAGGATTTTTGGGAACCGTTTGGTCGGTGTCAGCTCTGTGGGGCACCGCTCCGTGTGTTTAGGCTACCTTGCAAGGTTTATGAATCAATCGATTGTCGGCCTCTCACCATTATCTGAGACTGCTTAATCAGCTGGCCATGATATCCCTTAATGATGGAACTACGAGAAAACTTCTGTGTGAATTAACTGCATTGTACAATTCTTGATTCTATTAGTTGCTCATCATAGTAATGATAATTTCACTAGAAATTGATCTAAAATATTGAGACTAAGGATCCATGATCTTAGTTGCTTTTTGGCAAAACAAACCCACCAGCGAAAAGCCGGCATGTCTAGAGGTAACTTTTGTTGGGTAAGTCTTGCTGAGTATTAGTATACTCAGACTTGCTATAATTGTTGTTTTTAGGTGAGGTTGTTTAGCCTGGTAAGATTCCACCCGGCTGGGAGCTGGAATGGGTGGATGAGGACGTTGAGTAATGGCGTCACAGATGGCCTCTGGTGATGTCACAACGTATCGTTATTAGTACTTCTGCTGTTTTAATAAAACTCCAAATGATTTACTCTTATGTCAAGAATAATGGTTGGTAATAATTGGACCCTACGGGGAGATTGGTATTAATGTGTAAGGCACTCTGGACTCTCCTTCGTGGGAGTTTTATGCATTCGTTCGATCCTCTCTGTGTTTCCAAGTGATTTACCAGGTGTAAACCTGGCAACACTCAACGGGATGCTTCTTTATTATCACGTAATGACCAAATGGAGTGGTTTAGGTGATAGTACGGAAGTATCTCGGGTGGGGTTGTCACAGCTTTCATGTGGCCAAAGTGAACTTACCACTTCCGGATCCAAGACTAAGACTCTTCATTCAAGGGAAGGAAGATTGGTTGGAGGAAGGACTCCTTGTGCCGGCAAGGAAGAATAAAAGAGGAAGAATTGTAGAGGAGGGATCCTCCTCGGCGCAAAAGGGTGGTGAACAACAAAACTATGTGCCACCGTTCGGAGGAATCCCTACACCGCCAAGTTATTACGGAGGGCCAACAATGCAAGCATAGGGGAGTGGTGCAGCCATGCCCCCACAAAATTATGTGGTGCCCAACGTAACCTTTGCGGAGGCCTATACACAATACCCCCAACCACAATAAAGCATGGCCATAATTGGAGGGTATGCTGCGAGAAATATGCAAAACGTCGCAGCCATCCAATCCAACGCGGATCAATTAGGTGAGGGCAATGCAAATATTGCCTATGAGCTTGGGCGCCTTCACCTAGTACCGCCGGATCAATTCGTTGGAGGGGATGTCCAAATCTATTATGAGCAAGGGTACAACTACCAAGATCATCAATACCAACCGCCAGCGGAGGATTAGAAGGAGGAGCTTTAGTTTTCTTTTCTTTTCCCTTTTCTCTAATTTTCAGCTTGTGCTTGCTTGTGTTTGCGTAGTGTTTTCAGTTTTTATGTAAATTTCAGCAAGTGTGTTAGTTTATTTTCAGCATGTATGTTAGATTGTTTTCATCATGAATAAAGTCACCACCTTATTTTTTCCCTTGGTAAAGTTACAAAATTTGTGCCATGATGATATATGATTATAATTTCCACCTTGTTTATCTTTGTATTTCTTTTATGCATGATTAAGCTAATGCTCTCTTAAAATACAAATCTGAATTTATCTAAATGCTAGCTTAATCTTTAGCAGAGGTTATGATTAAAATAAAGACTCATAGTCTTTTATATGCCCTCAAGTTTTAGATAGATACAAGATGATTTTTATTCTTAAAAGTAATGCTAACCTTGTCATGAATATCACTTGTGTGTTGCTCTACCTATCCAGAGCCTTATATATATTTGAGTGCATAAACCTTAGTGCACAAGATTTATTTTTAACTGAGTTATTGCAGGCCATGATTTCTCTGGCCTGAGACTAAGAAGCTGATCATTCCGTTTTTGCGTATCTACCTTATTGCTAGCCTCTTATCTGTGCATTGTGTATCCCCGCATCGGAGATCTCACAAACCTCGTCGGATATCCACCCTTAAAACCAAATATCATCTTTTGTGATTACCTCCTTGACCACAACCTATTGTTGAGTATGGATCATCAATTCAAGGAAGATCGCAAGACGGTCCCATGATTGAAGATTTCAAGTATCTCTCCAAAGGAAAAGCATTTCCGATACCTACCTTATCATTATCACCTCTTTGCCCGAGGACGAGCAAACGTCTAAGCATGGGGGAGGAGGTAGGTACAATGCAATTTTAGAGTTCAAAAGGGGAGCAAATAAAAAAATGAGAAAAATAAAAAATGAGTGTAAAGAAAAAGAAAAAAATATATATGTATGAGAAAAAGAGAAAAAATATGAGTATGTGTAAAAATAAAATAAAGTGAACTCTCCGGTTCTCTAAAGTGCATTAGAAGTTTCAAGGCTTCAAGATTAAAAGATCCATACTCATTTTCCAATCATGTGCAATCCGATAATGAGGACTTCCTTTATGCCTCGGGATCATTCTTTGCCATTTGCACATGTCCACCTATTTCAAGTGTGTGTATTTTTCTCTCCCCCTCCTTGATATAACATTATTTTCCAATGACCTTTTTGTCGGTAAGACCATGAGAAGCTTGTCTTGTTTTGACAACATCTCATTTATAAGATCTTGGTAGGACTAAACTTTTCCAAAAAGCTCCATATAAAGCCTACCACATATATATGTTATGAGAGGGAAAAGAGTAGAATAAATAGGCTTGAGAGTCAAGATGAGATGAGAGTTCATGAGCAACATGCAAGATGATTCAAATTTGTGAACATGGTTTAGCCCTTTCTCATCTCTTTCTTTATTTCAAAATTTCTGAGATCTATTTAAACTTTGGGAGCATGTTAATACTTGTGGGATAAGCTTAATTAAGAATCTACCCTCCGTAGGGTTGAAGGCTAGTACATTATGAAACTTTAACAAACTAAACTTTTGAGAGCATTATGTTTTCTCGTGTGTGATCAAGTGCAAGGTTTAAACAATGAAGGGCAACGATGATATCCATCGAAGGCTTACTCGAGGATGAGTAAGGTTTAAACATGGGGGAGATGTTGACGGTGAAATTCCGTCAACCTAGCCATTACCTTCGGTGTTGGCATAACTTCTATACCTTATCCATTGGTACTTACCCCCTTGGTATAACAAGTTCATTCGTGCATGTCGGTTTTGGAGTTTAGTCTTTATGCAGGGTTTTAGCGTTGAAAGCAAGACTTCCGGGATAAGTTTGTCAAGCACCTTGTGACAAGACCTTGAAGCCCGGTACAAGTAAAACTTGACTCAAAGAAGCCCAGGGACCAAACCCAAGAAGATGACAAACTCCGAGGACCTACCCAGAAAAGTGCCAAATCTTGCGGGACAAGGAGCTTTGTCCAACTCGGAGAGAAACTGACAACAAGGGCCCACATGCAGAAGGGGGAAGGATCTAGAAGACTCGGGAACCGACACCGGGCAAAGGAGGCAGCTGACTGGGCCGAAGTGGGCCTAGGCCGGTCAGCCGAGGCCGATCGGCCCAGCCCATTTCGGGGCCCAGTCAGCCCCCCCTTTGACCTAGCCGCCATTCGGACTATTTATAGCCCCGAGGCCAAGAGCCACGCATCAATCCATTCGTCAGCGGCCGCCGAGGAGCAGAGAAGAGAGGACGCCATCTCGGAGAGGAGAGGGTCGAGCTAGTTGACTAGGGTCTCCCTAGCTGGCATGGGAACCTTGCAAGGAAGACCACGTCAGAGTTCCCGGAGCTAGAAGCAAGATCGAGGTAGGATCCCGGTGGTGATCTTGATTCATGTATCATGTACCAAGTTGATTTATCAAGTTGAATCCAATTTTTAGCGATCAAGTGTTTCTCCGACGTCTTTCATTTCGATCGGCTTTTCTTATCTTAGATCTATTCTCGAGATAGATCACATAGGGTGTTCTTGTAGTCGTGGTGGCTAGAGGTGCATGCCTGACCTTCCGAAAGATTTCAACTTGTCCTTGGACTCGCCCTAGACTAACCCGCACGAATAGTGGTGCGTTGTGACAGAACGGTGGCTCCAAAAGGCGGGCGTTTTCGGAGTCGGACAAGAAACCGTGGTTTAAAGAGGCTTCTAATGAGATTGAACTTGCAATTTCTTCTTTTGTTCGGAACTTCAACAAAAGGCTTGATCCGATCTCTCTAGATCGGTTTATCTACCCCCCTCTATCTCTTGCTACCTCCGGTCTTTAGTACATTAGATTCGTTTTGATGTTCTTTAAGATTAGATGCGTAGGTTTCACCTCTTGAAGATCTAAGTTTCTCGGCTTTAATGGATCAACTATTGCATCACACATTTGTTCCACGGATTCAATACCTTGGGTTCACCACTCGAGAGAAGAAGGGTCCCTTGACTACGACGGGAGACTTGTCCGCTTGCAAGTCTACTTGAAGTTTAATACGATTATACACCGTCAATAGAGGCCACCGCCGGATCTGCTCGACTGCTCCCAACGTCGGCAATGGAGCAGAGAAGAGGGGGGCGTGGCAGAGTGGAGCGCACGCGACTGCCAACCACGCCGGGCCACTGACGTGCACTGTCGTGTGGGCAGGTAGCTGTGCCATGGGGGCAAGCAGGCAGCCTCCGCGCTCATAAGCAAGGCAGCAGCCAACAGGGCGCGACGACGCGACAATGAAAGGTGAGGGCGGAGGGATGGGGCGAGCGGCGGCGCGGCAGAGAAAGGTGAGGGCAGAGGGATAGGGCGAGCGGCGGCACGCCGCCATCGGCGGTGGTCTGAGGGGCAACGGGAGGGGTCAAGAAGCTGTTGCTGTGCACTGAGAGGGTAGGGCCGTAGGAGGCTAGGGGGCGGGGCAGGCAGAGCCATCTAGTGGGTGTTGGGTATTTTAGTGACAAACAAAATAAATCCGCAAGTGCATGGATATCGTTGTAGCTTTCACCTCAGAGTATTCTAAGGGTATCGAATCCGAGGGAACATGTGTACTAACTTCGTTCTAATGGTCCAAGGACACACCCCGATATGAGGCACTGGGAGAGAGGATTCCTATGGATAGCTCTACAGATGAGGTTAAAGGCTGATCTCTCGAGAACTTGCTTCGAGCACCGGCTAACCCTAATCTATCAAGAGACTCCGGCCTACGGATCTAAGACGAACCTCAACCACTATATCCGAACGTGGAGGATTTCAAAGGATCAGCAGGGCTGTCACCACCTGCAATCTACCTTTACCAATCCGTGGGATATAGGGCAAACGAAGGATAACCCTTAGCCTAGACACTATGTCTATGCTATTGATTACTACCATAACCTGACTACGCTATCCCGCGGTGCGTAGCAACGTACGACACTCTATATTAAATATAGAGCGATGAACCCGCAAGGAGGAGAACTGATATCACTCAACTATAGAAGCTATGAGCAAAAGGAATCACGAATGCCACTTTAGTCTAATTGAACATGCATGAATATCTAGCTTATTCTAAAAGACAAATGCGCAACGAGTATGAAAGCATATGAACCTATGCAACATGCTCAAAGGGGTGTGTTCACGAAGAACACAAGCCTCTAAATCAAGAACCCATGAAGAA
Organism: Cenchrus americanus; assembly: GCA_947561735.1. Classification (NCBI taxonomy): domain Eukaryota; kingdom Viridiplantae; phylum Streptophyta; class Magnoliopsida; order Poales; family Poaceae; genus Cenchrus; species Cenchrus americanus. Next base: position 69,941,994 of record OX387245.1, on the reverse strand, counting down.
CACAAGAACATATCATAAAAAGGAACACACTTTAGTCTAAATAGAAAATACAAAGATACTCACTTTAGTCTAAGTGAAGAACAATGACATGGAGAAGCACATGCCTCTCCCCCTCCCTCTCTACTCTAGCACTCTCTCTAGGAGAGGAGGCTTGGATGGGTAGTGAAGTGTGTCTCATTTCTTACCCCCTCCCCTTCTATTTATAGGCCCGGGTCACCATGCAAGAACACCCCAAGCACGACGAGAATGCCCTTAGGATCCAATGGGGAGACGACACATGGAAGATGGGCATGAACTGCCTTAAGGTGGGGTCGGCGGATCCGGGATCGGCTCTGATCGCGCCGCCTTTCGTCTGGGTGACTGTCGAGGGGGTCCTCAAGGTGGTTCCCGATGTATGGGTCAGTTGGAGCTGGTTTGCTCGGGTTGTGGGCCCTTGAATCCTTGTGTTGAACACGTGGTGGCGTCTGATTTGTCGAGAGGTGCTTCTCCTGAATTGATGAGATGTCATTGACACATGGCATCCTATGTGCCAGCACGACATGATGTCTTGTGCATATCTCTCTCATCCGGATTCCGATGTATGCAAATGATATATCCGTTTTGATCGTATCGACGAATCGGTCACAATGGTGCAATCCAAATTGGCATTTGGGACTATTTATGATGATGCCCTATATAAGCCATTAGATCAGTTGCTCTCAACTGTACCATTTAGCACGCATTTCGGTGTGTCCTGCAACAAAAGCGATAAACACCAACACTTGTGGAGATTGTCAGTATAAAGCCCTATCCTAGTGTTGATGCTCACTTTTTATTTATTTTATGTAGGAGTTGACGATGTAAAGTGGTACTTAACAGCCGTCAACAGTGGGCAGGATAGCCTGTGGGAGTGGAGTTAGGGTTTCTCATTAATGGAGTTTATATATGGGAGTGCAGTGTTGTGGGATGTTAGCGGGATGGTTGCATTTTTACGGGTCGTGTCGTGCCGCCCGACGTGATGGGGTGGCGGCCCACGCCCGGGCACGTTGTACGGGCCGGGCCGGGACGGGCACGCGGTTTTCCGGGGCGTGTCGTGTTTGGGCTGTGCCGTTTCAGCCAGCTTTCGGGTGGACCGCCGTTCACCAGCCAGATGGACATCTATACTAGCTGACTGGTGTCCGATGCTGATTTCTTTTGAGAGAAAAGTATTGTGGGTTGGTGGCTGATAAGCCAGACGGACAAGACTAGTTCAGATTTCTCTCACTTCCCTGGTTCTCGGGTCTTGGTTCATTTGCAACTTTTCCTTATATATATTTTGATGTTATTTTTCTCCTCGTTTGGATGCGGGTGTAAGGGAACAGGGAGTAGTGGGTGTGTGTTGGGTTGGGGGTTGCTTTCACATGCATATGAAAGTAGACATGTTAAAAATGGTTTTCTTTATCCATATAATTGTACACTGAAAGAGCACAAAAAATGAATGGTAAAAATGAAACGTGTGAGACTATAGTGAATTTGACAAAAAAAAGATAATTTATAGTAGACTACCATATATATGCTCCTTTTCTATAGCAGAATACTGAATATTATGGAATGGTAACTGGACAATGATGCATAACAAACGATATAGAACACAAAATATGTTTTTTATACTTCAACACAAAATATGTTAATTGCCTTGTCTGATGAAAGAAAGGATTCCTGTCATTTCTACCCATGAAGTAGGAAGGAAAAAAGTCCATCACGCTGGAAGAAAGGCTTCATCCTTTATTATCACACTTAAAGAAATAAATCACTTCTTATTTTTTTCACTATAAACATCAAGACACGTTCATCATGGTGGAAGAAAAGATCCATCCTTAATAGTCCACTGTGTCAACCTACAAAATATGTAGTGACGAGGGCCCGGATTAGGGCCCTTTTTGATGGCAAGATTATCCCTCTCAAGACAACGAAACCATGACCCTCAAGGCGGAGTTCCCTGTTCACTAGCGAGCAGCTTGAGGATGGCCGTACCCTTGCTGACTACAACATCCAGAAGGAGAGCACTCTCCACCTGGTGCTGCGTCTCAGGGAAGGCATGGAGATCTTCATCAAGACCCTCACTGGCAAGACACCCAGTCTTCGGCCTCGCACGACAAGTCTCCGCCTCGCCCGACAAGTCCGGCTCCGACTAATGTGAGGGGCCCAGACGCACAACTCGGGCGTCGCCACCGACGCGCACGAAGGAGCGAATCTCCATGTCACACGAAAACAACAGCTGGCGGCCATGCAGGCGACATGCCCCGGCAAGAGCCTTAATGCTGGTCTGACTAACCGTGCAACCATCACATCGCCATCATCTTCCACTCTGCCACACGCAAGACTCAACCCGTGGCACTCAAGCACCCTCTACGACGCGCACGAGTCTAGACTTATGCTCGGGCGTGGCAAGCTAGGCAAGCACTTAGGCAAACTGAGACAAGCCCAAAATACTCGAGGAGAAGGCCAAGCGTCCCGGAAGGAACAGTCTAACCCGGCCACGCGGCGTTTTCCCCGACAAGGCATCGCGACTCGACTTCAATGCATCCCGACGGACGGCGACGTACAACAGGACGTGCTAGCTGCCAACCACTGTAACTCTTTTTACTTCCTCTTGTGCCCCTCCCCTTGTGACTATAAAAGGGAGAGGAGGGCAACAGTCACAAGGGTTAGACCTTCATAAGACCGAACACCACCTCCCCGGACCTGGGAGCGAACTCCCTCTCCCGACTAGCTTGTAACCCCTACTACGAGCACACCTAGCTCAGGAACACGGCAGCCACACACTGGACGTAGGGTATTACTCCTCGGAGGCCCGAACCAGTATAAATCTCGTTGTCTCCTGCGCTAATCATCCGAGCCCGACGCACGACCAATAGAAATTTACTGCCGGCGGTAGAGAACCCCGACAGTTGGTGCACCAGGTAGGGGGCACATCGTGTGTCTCGATGAACTCAGCGATTCGGATGGACGGTCGCGGGGTCGTGCTAACTCCCGAGACCACCCTGCGCTTCAGCTTCCTCGACTTCGTCTACACCGGGCTGGTGGAGTCCGTTGCCAGCCGTACCTTCAGCTGGCCGCCTCGCCCCAATGTCCTCACGGGGGTTGCGGCACGCGAGGCCTTCGTTCGAGGCTTCTCAGACGACATCATCATCGGCATGTTGGGGCCAAACCCAACACAGGAGCGTTTTAGGCTCGCCGCCTACTATCTCACCGACCTCGCCTTCCAGGCCAGCGGAGACGGACCGCTGGGCTGGGGGGAGTTCATGGAGCGTTACACTACAATGTACCCCCATGGACAGCCCGGCCTCCCGGATGACCCGGTGACGGCCTACGTTAACGGCCTCCGCACGGCCGGTGCAGCCCCTGGGTCTACGACGACTCGGAGGGCATGGACCACGCGACGTCACAACCCCACACGGGAGTGCAACGTCTGTGTGGCCACTGCATTGAGCAGCTCCGAATCGGAGCCAGCTCCGCGCCACCCGCGGCGCCAATGACCAGCGGCGTGCGCAGCTCGACAAACTTGCGGAGGCGAGGTGCCAGCTCGACGAGGAGCTGTCCCTTCTACACCGAGAGATCGGCGTGGAAGCCAAGCCACGCGGGCGACAACCGGCACATGGCGTGCTGGTGCAAGGCCAAGCCCACGAGGAGAATGGCGATCGACGCCCGGCACAGGACGTTCCTGTGCAGGGCGAGCCCCGCGAGGAGAACGGCAACCGGCGCGAGCGCCGACCGGCTACAGACCAGCCCGCGCGCGCCGGAGACCGACAACAATCGACGCGCCAATGAAGGCGTGAATGCCAACGCTGACGCACCACCTATCTTCCGGCAGGTGTCCCAGAACCTGGCCGCTGCGGCCATGCTGCTGCGTGGCTGCCCGGAGCCCGCAACCTCCGAGGAGCGGCGTGTGCGGGAGCAGTTGAAGGCGCTGCTCAAGGCTGTGGCTGCACAGCAACCGGAAAGCTCCGCCTCACGCCAGCGCTCAGAGCGCGGGCGGGCTGGAGCGTCATCCACCCACGACCCGAATCCGCCCTCCTCAGCAACAGGGACAAGGGGACGGAGTCGGAGCTGCGGCGTCAGTGGTCAAGAGCCGTCTCGGGCCCCACCGCGACACCCGGCACACCATCGAGGCTCGCCGGCGAGCTGAGAGTGTCGACAACAACAATGACAACCACTCGCGCCACAACGACGATCGTGGGCGCAGGCGGCGCCACGACAGCGATGACGATCGCGAGCGCAGCTGGTCACCGAACCAGCCGGGTCCACGGGCTTTTGGCCAGAGCATCCGTGACGCGAAGTTCCCCTCGCGCTTCCTGGCTCCGACCAACATACCGAGATACGACGGGGACACCAACCCCAGTGTGTGGCTCGAGGACTACCGGCTCGCGTGCCACGCCGGCGGGGCGACCGACGATCTCTTCGTGATAAAGAACTTGCCGCTCTATCTCGGCGACTCCGCATGCATGTGGCTCGAGCATCTACCACGCGACAAGATCCAAGACTGGACAGACCTGCGTCGGGTCTTCGTCGGCAACTTCCAGGGCACGTACATGCGCCCCGGCAAGCAGTGGGAGCTGCGCAACTACAAGCAGCAGCCGGGGGAGAGTCTTCGCGAGTACATACAACACTTCTCCAAGCGTTGCACCAAGCTCCCCGACGCGACCGACAATAGCGCCATCTCGGCATTTCCAAATGGGACGATGTGCACTTCCCTCATCCACCGGCTCGGACGTCACATGCCGTGTACGACCCGTGAGCTCCTCGACATTGCGAGCAACCATGCTGACGGAGAGGAGGCAGTGGCCGCGATGCTCAACACCCCTCAGAGCAAGGGGAAACAAGTCATGGACCAAGGCAAGGGAACGTCCTCGCGCTTCAAGAAGAAGAAGAATAAGAATGACAAGTGTCATCGCGACGGTGGAACGCAAGGCTTCACACCCCAAGGGCAATTAGGGCAAGCCTGCACCGACTAGGGACCACTTTGAGAAGCTCCTGGATGCACCGTGCCCACACCACGAGGTCCCTGTCAAGCACACACTCAGGGAGTGTCGGCTCATGAAGAACTATGTCAAGAGCACCCTCAAGACGAAGACGGCGGACCAGCTCGACAAGCAAGGCCCCTCCATTGACAACGATGATGGCGCAGGGGCTATGTTTCTCGGTGAAGATAGAGCAGTGCACATGACCTTTGGGGGATCACCGGTGAGACCCTCAAGGCGGCGCGAGAAGCTCGGCGTGAAGTCATGAACGCCGACGTCGCAACACCGTCATACCTAAAGTGGTCGGAGGTTCCGATAGCCTTCGACCAGAAGGACCATCCCGACACCGCACCTCAGCCTGGATCCTACCCACTAGTGGTGGCCCCCTATTCAAATCCAGAAGGATCCACAAGGTCCTCATGGATGGGGGGAGCGGGATCAATGTGCTCTACGCGTCTACACTTGACGAGATGGGCATCCCGCGGTCCGCGTTGAGGCCGTTGACGGCGCCATTCCATGGGTCGTACCTGGAATAGAGGTGCTCCCCCTCGGGCAGATCGATCTGCCTGTCACATTCGGGGGCGCGCGGAACTTCCGCACAGAAACCCTCACCTTCGAAGTGGTGGGGTTCTCGGGGACGTACAATGCGATCCTCGGGAGGTCGGCATACGCGAAGTTTATGGCCGTGCCTAATTATATGTACCTGAAATTCAAAATCCCCAGACCGAGGGGTATCATCACAGTAGGGCCTACGTACCAGCGCACATATGAGTGCGACGCTGAGTGCTTTCAGTTTGCTGAAGCAACCATACGGTCCGAGAGGCTCACGCTGAGCCTCATTCCGAGGACCAGGATGTCCCCGAGTCGTCCAAGCGTGCGGCCTGCTCTTTCGAGCCCGCCAAGGACGTCAAGGATGCGGTCGTCTCCGATGATGGCCGCAAACTCCGTATCGGGACGGCACTCGATCCTAAATAGGAAAGCGTGCTCGTCGACTTCCTCAAAGCGAACCTCGACGTGTTCGCGTTGAAACCCTCCGACATGAAGGGGGTCCCGAGAGAGGTTGTCGAGCACAAACTGAACATCAAGCCGGGATCGAAGCCGGTGAAATAGCACCTACGCTGCTTCAATGAGGAGAAGTGCAAGGCGATTGGCGAGGAGATCCTGAAGCTCCTTAGTGCAGGGTTCATCCGTGAAGTCTACCACCCCGAGTGGTTAGCAAACCCTGTACTTGTAAAGAAGAAGAATAAGAAATGGAGGATGTGTGTTGACTATACGAGCCTTAACAAGGCATGTCCCAAGGATCCGTTTTGTTTGCCTCGCATAGATCAGGTAGTCGATTCAACGGCAGGGTGCGAGACCCTCTGTTTTCTCGATGCGTACTCCGGGTACCACCAGATTGCAATGTGCATAGCGGACCAACTCGCAACCTCGTTCATAACTCCGTTCGGCGCGTACAGTTATCAGACGATGCCCTTCGGGCTCAAGAATGCGGGCGCAACTTTCCAACGATGCATGTGACACATCTTCGGGGAGTTGATAGGCTGCATCATAGAAGCGTACGTCGACGACATCGTAGTCAAGTCGAAGAAAATAGGGGATCTGGTCCCCGACCTCACTGAGGTCTTCGCGAAGCTACGACAGCACGGGGTGAAGCTGAACCCTGAGAAGTGCGTTTTCGGGGTTCTGAGGGGCATGCTCCTCAGCTTTGTCGTATCGGAACGCGGCATCGAGGCTAAACCCGAGAAGATATCGGCCATCATGAACATGGGGCCAATCAAGAACCTGAAGGGCATACAACGCGTCACAGGCTGTCTCGCAGCTCTGAGTCGTTTCATAGCACGACTCGGAGAACGCAACCTGCCACAGTACAAACTGATGAAGAAGTTCGACCACATTATGTGGACCCCCTGTCACACCCTGAAATTTCAAATTTCAGGATGTGAATAGAAAGAATAATAAAATAACAATTTTCTCAAAAATTTAAAAAATTTTCAACATTTATTTTTATTTACAGGAAATATAGTATAGGGAAAAATCCTTGTTTGATTTTCTAAATCAAATAAAAAGTTGTGAGTGTTGCATTCATACCGGTGCATCTTGGTGCTTCTTGAGTGCAAAAGGTTTCAAAAATGGGTTTAGGAGTTGTCCTAACTCTTCCAAGAATTTTCCGGATTTTTCCGGAATTTATTCACATTTTCTTTTGAGCTATTTCTATTTATTAGAAGGCTCTAAAATCTTTTTTATGAGCACCAAATACTTTATTTGGGTTGTTCATGTTCCAATCTATCCCTAGGAATTTTCCTAGAATTTTTGGAATTTTTAGAATATTTTTCGTGGCTTTTATGAATTATCTAGCTATTTCTAGATTATTCTTTTCCTGGAAATAAAATTCTCAAATCAAAAGAAATTCTTTTTCTTTTATTTCTTCTCATCCTCCTTTTCGGCCCGTGGCCACTTTCAGCCCAGTTTCCCGAAGTCTGGTGGTCGCCCCTCATCTCTTTCACCTTCCACTTTTGCAACCGCAGCCCACTTCACCATTTGGCCCAGCCCGCAGCCCAGCTAGCTTCGCAACCCAGCACAGTTCTTAGCCCAGTGCAGCCCGCGTTGTCTCTCCCCTCCCGCAGCCGCTGACGAGTGGCCCCCACTTGTCATCTTCTTCCTTCAGTCGTGCCCGAACAGGACTCGATGTCCCTGCCGCCTCCGCTTCGTGCGCGTCGTGCCGTGCACGCCAAGGGAACTCGCGCCCCTATAAATCCGCCGCCCTTGCCTGCGTGTCCTAGCGGCCACTCGAGGCCGCGCGTACCCCTACCCCACCATGCACCGTTGCCGCTGCAGAAGACCGTCGGTCGAGCCAGGCGTCGTCTCGATTCGGCGCATGGGAGCGCCGCTGGAGCAACCCGACGCCTCCAGGAGCTCCGTGAGGTCGAGCCGCACCCCTCCGCTGTTTCCCCGTCGCGAGCCGAGCACCGGAGCACCGCCACCTGGAGGAACAGTACCGGTCACCATGGCCGACCGCCGGTCCGTCCTTCTTCGATTCCGGCCGCCTCCATCCGTCTGCCACCCCGGTGAGCCCACCTTCGCGATCCCCTCAATCTCCTCTCTCCGTTTTGCATCTCACCCATGCCGCTAGCTGCCCGGAACCCTGCGGATTTGAAGCGCCAGGACAAGATCCTCTGTTCCTGTGCGTAAGCAAGCTTCTGTCCGTCCCCAGTCCCCAGGCTGAAGGAGGAAGAAGATAAGGTTGTTTTGTGATTAGACCCCTAGAGAAAAAGAAAATCCCCACCTATGTTGTGTGTCTTGTACCTTTTGTGGATAACCCCCTAGAAAAATCCCACCTTTCACACATAAACCCCACCCGAGTCTTTTATAGATCTAACCCCGATCTTTAACCTTTTCTCGAGCACTATTTAGTGTGTCTTGCATATCTTCTCAGCTAGCCCCTGAAGTCTACGGTTAATCTCGTTCAGGCCCCTGCAATCTTGTTTTCTCCATAGATTCTTTGTTTTAGCCCCGTTTTAATCCATTCAAGTTGTGTTAGATTCATAATAATGTAAATTACGCTTTAGTGGAGAGTTTTCATCATGATTTGTTTTCTGAAAATTAATTTAATATTAATCTTGTTAATGGTTATAAAACATGTCTTTTCTAAATAAAAGCTATATAGATCTATACACCATTTTTAATAATCAAATTTAATTTGATTAATGTTTCTCTCACATGCTTTTGCAAATAAAATCTAATTAGATCTTTTACCCAGTTTTCCATAAGTCAAATATTAATTTGCTTAATGATTAATTAACTTTTATAATTAAAGGTTGGTTAGGTTTTCACTTCGGCTTTACAAGTAAATGTTAATTTTGATTAATACCGATGTAAATACTGTTTTCAATAATAACATGATCTACCACAAAGCTTCGTTTAGATTATTCATATAGTTTAGTTTTTTAAATTAAATGTTTAATTGGAATAATTCTTATATGAATCTTTATAAATAAAATTTCATTAGTTCTTTACTCCGGTCCTTTACAAATAAAATGCAATGCTGCATTAATTTCAACTTAAGGTATTTTCTTTATGAAATATTCTTTGCATACCTTTTTCCTAATTAAAATAAACCTAAGCTTATAGTCTTGTTCTCTCATAAATGCAAACTGTTCATTAGTCGTTCTTTACCAAGCTCTGTCTCAGTGTGTCTCTGTTATAGAGCTAGCCTTCTTTCAAGCTCCAGATCTTTCCAATCCTAGTACATGCCATCCTATCATAATTGTCTTTTATGTAAGACAACTATACTCTTTCAGTTCTTTGATCCAACCTTGTGCAGCTATGTTTCTTAGAATCAATGTCTCTGTCATCTAGTTGTTCTTTCTTCATCCTATTTCTCCTTGTAGGCTAGTCTTCCTAGATCCTAGCCTAAGGTTTCTTATGCGCTTGATAGTTCGTTGCTACCGTTCTCGTTCGTTTCACCTTAACCTGTACGTTAGAATGTGTATCACATGTTATTTATTTAAATACTAAAGATGCATGTTAATCTTGACTAATTCTTATTCCAATGCTTTTATAAATAAAAAGTGAGTAGGTTCTAATCCGGTTTTCTTTAATCATGATGTGATTGGTTAATCCCTATTCATAACTAGTTTTTCTAAATAAAACATGTTAGAGTAAATATCGGTTTTTATAATAAAGTTAATATGCCTACTGACATCATAAATGCCTTTTCAATATTGAATATGTTTAGTTGAACACGTGACATAAAGATACTCGTCTAGATATCTTATACTTGCGTTATCTTTCTAAAATTGTTAATTTGACATAACTTCTATTCGAATGTTATAAATAAAATATGATTAGATTTATCGTGATTTCTTTAATTAAATGTAACTTGTTTAATGGTAACATAGAGTATTTCTCTGAAATATTCTTTCACATGATTTATTAATTAAAATATGCCAAGCGTAGTCTCTTGTTGTTTGATAATGATCTCACGATAGTTTCGAGCTTAGTTCTGTATTTAGTGTTTCTTGCGCTTGCGGAACCAATAGAATTGAGCTCTATCACAATGTGATCTTTCCGGTTCTTGCTCAATCTTCCACAACCATCTCTTTAAAGCCAACTCAGCCTTTCCCTTCCAAGCACACTTTATGTTCTTTAGTGATCCTTAGAATCGATCTTTATCTTTTAGTGCGTTCTTTTAAAAGATTTGATTGATGTATTGTTCTTAGTTGTACTCGTGCGTTTGCTTTGCATGCTTGTGCCCGATGATTGATACGCATAGAGCGAACGTGGTTCGAGAGCTTTGAAGACCTTGAAGGTGAAGATATTTTGAGTAACTACTATGTGGTTAAAGGCAAGTGTGTCCTTGATCTTTTGTCCCAATAATTGTATTAATCACTATTGATTGCTTGCATTAATTTTGATGGGTTCCTATTAAGGATGACTAGCCTCTTTTGACCATTATCTTGAACCAGGTTCTTAATTAATATGGGTGGTAGATATTGCTTAGTGTGCTCAACTAGGTTGGTAATAATCAACATGGTTATCATTTTATGCTCTATGTTCCAATGTGATATGTGATGTTTAATATACAAGACCATATGTTTAATCGGAACATGGAGAACCACCCAGAAAAACAGTACAACCACAAGAACTAAACGGGCACTGGTCTTGGCTGAATAATTAGGAACTTTAGCTTGGGGTGATCTTACCTGATAAGGACAAGGGATCGGCGGTACTGCAGGGTATGGACTCGCTCTAGCAGTGGGTTGGGTGAGTTATTCTTTTTATGGTGGGGTATCGACCTGCTAGGGGACTTTATACCTTGCTAACTGATCTGGACCTTGTGGGTCACAACTTGTTGGAGAACCTTTGTAAAGGCCTCGTAGCGTCCCTATGCAATCACACCTCGGTAGTGTGGTATGATGCTTGGCCGGCATTGCATGGTTGGGTTCAAAGTTCTTCGGAGGTTTTGCGCTGCTTGTGGTGAAAGTGTACAACCTTTGCTGAGTGTAAAACTAATCGATTAGCCGTGCTCACGGTCAAGAGCGGCCTGGACCCTCACATGATAACTGAACTTGAAGATGGACTTAAATTGTGATATGTGTTATGGTTATGTTTGCCATGTGCTCATGGCGTATCTCTTATCTTTATGCTTAATTGTGGGTTGGTATAAACTTATATTTTATTAGTAATCAGGTGCTAATAAAACTTGATCAACTAAAATTCTAAATGCTTATAGCCCAGTCCACTATAAAGCCTTTGCATTCATATCTTTCTCCATACTTTCTGAGTACGACAAGTGCTCACCCTTGATATAAACAATTGCTCAGAAAGAGGAAGCTACATGAAGATGACGTGAAGGTGTGGTGGAGTACTAGGCATACGTAACCCCCAGTCGACTGCTTGTGAAGTTTGGTGCCTTCGTTTCCAGGATTAAGCGTAAACTCTGATAATCTCCCTTTTTCATGCGCGATACTGTTTCTGTATTCACTTATATGTCACTATATGCATGAAACTTGATCCTGGCATGCATATAGGTTAGCACTTGGTTTTCTTTGGAAAAACAGATGTGACACCCCCGAGGCGCAAGAGGCACTCGACTCGCTTAAGAACATCCTCAAGAGTCCTCCGGTATTGACTGCTCCGACCACGGAAGAGCCGATGCCTCTATACATCTCGGCGACGACCCAGGTCGTCAGTGTGGCCTTGGTGGTAGAGCGGGAAGAACCCGGGAGGTCCCAAAAGGTACAACGGCCAGTGTACTTGGTCAGCGAGGTACTCTCTGACTCCAAGATGCGTTACTCACAGATGCAAAAGCTCGTGTACGCGATCTTGATGACCAAGCGCAAGCTCCGACACTACTTCGACGTGCACCCCATCATCGTGGTGTCCAAGTATCCACTCGGGGAGGTCATCCAGAACCCCGAGGCCGAAGGAAGAATCGCCAAATGGGCACTCGAGTTGATGGGGCAAAATATCACGTATGCTCCGCGCAGCGTGATCAAATCCTAAGTACTCGCAAATTTCGTGGCCGAGTGGACCGAGATGCAAATTTCACCAGCGAAAATCGAGCATGAGACCTGGATCATGTACTTCGATGGCTCGGTCATGAAGGAAGGAGCTAGAGTAGGCCTAGTCTTCATCTCGCCCCTGGGTGTGTGCATGGAGTACATGGTCCGACTACATTTCCCGGCATCAAACAACGTGCCGAGTATGAAGCCCTGATCAACGGTCTCTGGATCACTGTCGAGCTCGGGATCAAGCGTCTCGAGATCAGGGGCGACTCGGAACTGGTCATGGGACAAGTCATGAAGGACAAGAACTACGTTGACCCGAAGATGGCGGCATATTGCCAAGCTATACGAGATCTAGAGGGCAAGTTCCACGGCCTCGAGCTGCACCACATGCTGCGCGACTACAACAAAGCGGGGGACGTTCTTTCGAAAGCGGCATCCAGTCGCAGCCCGGTTCCCCATGGGGTCTTCGCAAGCGATCAACATCAGCTGTCCGTGCGAGAAGAGGGCGAGAAGCTACCCGAAGAGTCGGGGCTCGAGGTCATGGCAATCAACGAGCCACCAGAAGTAAACCTTGAGGATCCCGACTGGCGGTTCCCCATCCTTGAGTGGCTAGTCGAGGGGAAGCTCCCTTCTGACCAGACAGAAGCCCGGCGCATCGCCCGCCGAGCCAAAGCGTTTGTCCTCATCGACGGCGAGCTCTACAAGCACGGGGCCGTCGGCATACTCATGCGGTGTATCCCCGGAGGTCAAGGCCGCGAGCTGCTGCAAGAGATACACGCCGGTGCCTGCGGTTACCACGACGGGCCAAGAACCCTTGTCGGAAAAGCTTTCCGACAAGGTTTCTATTGGCCCACGGCGGTCGCTGACTCAAAGGACATTGTGCGGTGTTGTGAGGGTTGCCAATTCTACTCCAGGCAACTTCACCTCCCGGCACAAGCGTTGCAGACGATCCCCATCACGTGGCCTTCACAGTCTGGAACCTAGACATGGTGGGGCCTCTCCGACAAGCACCTGGGGACTTTACTCACCTCCTCGTGGCAGTCGACAAGTTCTCAAAGTGGATCGAGGCTTGACCCATAGTCAACATCCGCTCTAAGGAGGCTGTCTTGTTCTTCACTGACATCATTTACCGTTTCGGCATCCCCAACGCAATCATCACCGACTACGCCAGCCCATGGGTGCGGGCATACATCGAAGAAGGAAATCAAGTCGTGCTCGAGGACACGATCGACCAGCTCAGCGAGGCGCGCGATGTGGCGCTGCTACGGAGCACCAAGTACCAGCAGGTGTTACGACGCTACCACGAGCGCAACATGCGCCCGCGCGAGTTCCATGTCGGTGACCTCGTACTCCGATGGGTTCAAGGCAGCAAGGACCGACACAAGCTGTCGCCATCTTGGGAGGAGCCTTTCATCATCCACGAGGTGCTTCGACCAGGGACATACAAGATCTAGTATGAAGATGGGAGGGTCGTCACCAACACATGGAACATCGAACACCTGCGCCCATTTTATCCTTGAGTAAATGTTCAGAACTCATACGTAAATAAATACATGCAGTTTGCCTTTGTGCACATGTCTCTGAGTTCAAGTTTTTATTCGGCTATGTACTTTTCTTTTTGTGGCAATGCTTAGCTTGAGCAGGCAGCGCCTTTGCACCAAGGCAAAGACGCTCCCTACTCGGGGGCTACAAGGGGCACAATGCCCTCATGTCCTCAACGTTTTTTCGAAATTTTTCAAAAAAATCCGACAACTTTGTCGAGACCAATTACACAAGCGATAGGTTTTTTGATAGAAGCTCAAACTTGAGAAAAGCGAAGATGACAGTTTGCATGGGATGGTGAGTCGCTAGTCGTTCAAGGCTCCTAGTGCTAACACCCCCGCGGCTACAGCACGAAGACTTGCGGGTACTTCTCTAGTCTCTGGCTTTCATCCGACCTCTTTTCGAGAACATTCGAGTGACCGCCGGGACTCCGGTCCAAAAGAGGTGTTTAGCGGTTATCTCCCGAACCTCTCGAGGTCCCGGGGCTGCGAATGAACGGTTGTGCTTAGCGGTTCAAAGGGGCCAAGCCTTACTACTCTTACACCCCCGCGGCTCCGGAGCACGGCTTGATTGTTTCGTTTCTCTAAGTTTGACTGCGCGTTGCTGCAGTCGTCCTCGGGCGCTCGGAAGCAGTCGAGAGATAACGCCAGATAAAAAGCCTAGCTACACAATGGCCTGGCGACCTGTTCAAAATATTATAATAAAATGGTTTGTGGCATGTTTAATTCGAAGGCCCAGGAACTCCTGGGGCCTCCGACTCGTTTTGTGGCAGCAGCTTTAGATCCTTCAACACGGCATCGGCCATTGTTGACTGTGAATTTCCGCCAACCTAGCTATGAGTTTACCTTTAATGTTGGTATTGGTTTATTATTCTAACCACTAGAACTAATCCCCCATATATAACAAGTTCACTTCTGAATGTGGTATTTGGAGTTTGTTGTTTATGCAGGAAATTAACGTTAAAGAGGAGACTTTCGGGATAAGTTCACCAAGCACTTTGGAATAAGATCATGAAGCCCGACAAGAGTCAAGACACACGATGAACATGACTCCAAATGACCCGAGGACCGAAGCATCAATGTGCAAGTCTTCAGGGACTCAACCAGAAAACAGCGAAGCTTGCATAGCAAGGATTCAAGCCTTAAATGTGAAGGAAACGACGTCAAAGGCCCACATGCAAGTGCACACAAATAAGGAATCATGCAAGAAGCAACTGGGGAGGAAACCGGGGCCGAACCAGGCCGAAATGGGCCTGGGCCAACCGGCCCAGCCCACTCCGGGCCCGGTTCGGCGCCCCCTTTGCCCTATGTGTTCGTCTATTTATTGCCTCTTCCTCCGTCCGCCGCCACATCGAACACATCATTCTACCGATGCCATTCACCAGAAAACCACCACCGCAAGATGAGGGAGAGAGTTGGATGAGTTCGTCACAAGGATCAACGCCGGCAGAGGGAAGGAAGCAAGAGGACTCCAAGCCGCTGGCCTAGGGGTGTTCCCAAGCTTCATCGTCGCCATCTTCATCGACGATGTTCTCCGGAGTCTCCATCACCCCTATGTGCTTCAATCCATGTAAGATGATGGGGTAATGTCTCCATTCATCCCTAGGGTTAGATGGATGCATGATATGTAATCTATACATGAACCTTATGCCAATCAATGCTTTATGGTCTATTTCTTTGCGTATGCTTTGTTTACATATGTTTGCGCAACATGTGGGCTTAGTAGGGTTTGTGGTAATCGTGGTGATTAGATTAACCCTATGGATGCTTAGGCATAGATGCAGTTATACGTGAAAGTGTTTGATTACCTTGCGTAGTGACAGTACGATTTAGGGAAAAGGCTTAGCGGCCGCATAATCGCCATGAAGCTATTGTAGGCTACTCCCTTTTCATGTACTAGATGCATGTTCATGTGATCCTAAACCCTAGGGAGGGAACGCTTATCTATCTTAACCTCTCTCTCTTGTGTCCACCCTTTACCATCTAGTTTAACCCTAGATTTGTTTGATCAACTTAGGTTAGATTGTCTTTACCTTTAGATTAATACCCATTTCAAAGGTTTCCCATCAACTATATTAGTACTTGGTTAAGCGCTAGCAATCCCCTTACTCCGCGGATTGATAAGAACCTAGGGAATCCCCGTGCTGAAAAGGTGTAGGTTCGTACGCTTGCGGATCGTAGGTGGATACGAGTTTTATCCGTCAACAAGCCCCTTTTTCTGGCGCCGTTGCCGGGGAGCAAGCCAATTTGCTATGTTTAATCTAGTATTAATTTTGTTGATTACTAACATCTAACCCTTATTTTCTAGAGAAAAACTCTTTTTTTGTTTTTCTTTCTACTTTTCTTGTGCCTAGATGGATTTGTTCACCTCACCATTGGAAGACGAAGAGATGTCGCTAAGGGAGCTAGCAATGCCGTCAATGGAAGACATTGAGATGCAAAAATCAGATTTGGCGCTTGCTACAACCCACTATGAAGTGAAGCCTGGAGTCATCAAGTTAGTGGTGACAAAACCATTTAGAGGATTGGAGGATGACAACCCATATAGACACATTAAGGAGTTCACGATGATATGCAACACGATGCAACAAGAAGGAGTTCCGGCCGCTTGATTCAAGTGGAATCTTTTTCCATTCTCTCTCGAAGATGAAGCACGAAGATGGTACACACTTGCGTCCGTTGAAGCAAAAGGAAATTGGGATGAGCTAGTGAAGAAGTTTCTTTTGAAGTTCTTTCCCATAAGCAAGGTCCAAGACTTAAGGAGGCAAGTGCTCACTTTCAAGCAAGGAGAGGATGAAGGAATTGATGAAGCATGGGACCGTTTTAATGAACTACTTGAGCGAGGCCCGAACTTGGGATTTTCCGGTGACTTGATGTTGCATACATTTTATTTTCACTAACGCCTAACTCGTCTCGTTTTGTAAGCATGTGTGCAGGCGGTGATATAATGGATAAAACAATTAGTGAAGCCGCACAAATCTTACAAAGGATAAGCAATGGACAAAGAACGCAACGAGATTGGCAAAGATGTTGTCAAGAGGAGCAAAACGACAAAAGCAAGCCCAAGGTGCTTGCTGAATTTTTTGAAAAAGATGAACCGGAGGTCAAGGAAGATGAACCGACCATACAAGAAATTGAAGATCCACTTCCCAAGGTAAGAGAAGTCATTTCAGATGTTAAAATGTTGAAACTAACATGAATGTAGGCCGAAGTATGTGGAATGCTAGACCATTGGCGGAGTTCAATCAATCTGGTTGGATTCAAGTTGATTTTGCCCCACTAATCAACTACCGAAGGAAGGAGGAGCGTCGACACGTTGCCAAACTAGTTGAAGATATATTTGATCAAGAGATGAGTGGAGAGTCGGTCCAAAAGATATTTGAAGAAGAAAGAGAAGAACAAGATGAAGGATGGATCGACGGGTTTGACAACTCAAGGATTTATGATGAAGAAAGAGAAGAGTACAACCGTGATGAGCCTAGTGACTCGAAGGATAATTGGGAGAAGATAGGACTCAAGCTGGAAGATGAATGGGAAGGAGTTGACAAAGAGCAAGTAATCCAAGAAGGCCCCTCCCCACAAGGTGATAGCTTGTGTTCTATTGAAGCCTACACACTAGCAAATCAAGACATGGAAGCACTCAAGGATCAATAAAAGAGTGAATCAACGATGAGCGATTTTGACGACATGTGGTACACGGGAAATAAAGAAAGTAACATACAAGACTTTGAAGACAAAGATTGGGATGACAATGAAGACTTCAAAGAAGAGACAAATGCAAATGTAGTTGATGGATTACACGTTCCACATGATGAGATGGAGGGGGTGCAAAAAGGTAACAAAGAGACATCCTCACTCGTTGAGATGAATTCGCCTTCAACACCGCTAGATGAACCAAATATCACTCTTGTTGAAAAAGCTCTAAGGCCAAGGTACGTGCTGAAATATCAAGATATTATTGGTATAGGTCTTAATAAATTCAAATACTCATGCTCAACCAATAGTATGAATGATAGTTTAAATTTTATGCCTTGTTCCAATAATGATCATGTTGATAGGCTAGATTTTCTTGAGAATGAAAAAGAGGAAACATTTATGTTTGATCCAATTAATCTCACACCTAAAGAACCTTTGCCTAATAATGAGCTAAGTGCTATGCATGAAACATATGCTTCTTTTGCTTACACCTTGACTTGTTGCTACAATTCGCATGTGGTGTTAATTATGGACGCGTATGTTTACAATAAGTTTTGTAAATCTCGATCATGCTTTGCGCTTGGTTAAGCTAATGACCTTAAATAAGAACATGTCGGGAAAGGCCCAATTTTCACTAACCATGTAGACAAGGCTCGAATAATTAAAAAAAAGAAGTCATGCCTAAAAGAGTTGTGAGATAAACCATCAACCTCTCCAAATCACGCGATGGATGTTGTTGTCTTCATCAATTTGAGAGCTTGTTCAGAGGTGTACAAATGAAGAAAATGAGATATCCAGAAGCTCCATCAAGTTACCATTCCAACGCATCAAGAACCAACAAGTTTGAAGACCTATGCAAGGAGTTATGGAGAAAACATTGAGCGTTGCGCGTTCTGAAATTTCAGGACAGATTTCATCGCCGAAGTAAAAGGGACGTAACTCTCTTGTCCAGAGTCCGATTTGGGCAAATAAAGACTGTTGGAAAGGAAATTTTGTGCACTGTGCAATGGAGTAGAGCTTGGGTATACTTTCTCTTCTGGACATTAAAGAAAAAATTCATGGAGTGAAGGCAGCACTGAAGGATGATAAAGAAGGAGATAGCGATGAAACAAAAGGATGCCTTGGGTAAGTCTTCTATAAGTGATCAAGCACAACATGGGAAGTAAATTAAATCTGCATTGGTACCTTTTCTTCTTGCATGAAGGGTCATGGCTATGCGACGAAAAGAAGGTATGTGAGAAAGTCGAGCTTTATGACTTTAAATGAAGCGCTTTTCGGGAGGCAACCCATTTCTTTATGTTTTTGTTCCTTTCTTAGAGAAAATAGAGAATGGCACTATCTTATGATGATCAACTTGTGGGTATTAATCTAAGTTTAGTTTTCTTTTTAGAACCACCATCATGTTCATGCTCATATTTATTTATTTGCATGCATTGCATTTTGTTATCAACGTGATGTTTCTTTGCATGTACATGTTTTGCATATAGTTGGCTTGGTTGTTTTAAGGCTCAATGATGTATGCTTTCATATCCATGTTAATTCTCCATCTGTGTATTTTTCTTTTGTGATCTTGTGTAAATGTGGTGTTTAAACATGATTGCGGGTCATCATCATTAAGTTCGATAAACCTTGCTAGGTTTTCATATGTTTTCATGTTGCATTGGTTAGTTTATAAGCTCTGCAATGCACTTAATTTTTCTTGTGCTATAAGAGTTATTGATTTAGGGATAGACATGGTGTTTTAACCCTTCATAAATAAACCTTTATGGCTATGGAGAAATTTGCCAACCTAGTTGTAAACATGGTGTTTAGAACTAGGTGAAAACATTATCTTTGTTTATACGCTTTCCTATCATGTGCATACACACCTTGAACCACGTACACTCATTAGGTTTTTATTCCTCATTAGACTAATTATTCCACAAGTTGAGAGTCCTAGTAAACATTGGATTGTTGGCAATTCTATCTACTCCCAACCATCACCTTGGGGGTAGAATGTGCGCTTAAAACATCTTGCAGGCAAGATAAAGACTCTCACTACAAGAAAATTGAAGGATGGCTAAAATAAAAATGTTTTGTCTTCTTCTTCCATGACTAGCAAAATGCTAAGCATTGGTGAGACCCTGAATCTTCAACACGGAAGTGCAACATGACGTTCTAGAAGATAGAATGATCAAGATCATCAACGTCTCCGGATTAGTGCACAAGAAGTCACCGATCTTATCAAAATTCTGCGTGGTCTTGAAGGGAAAACACTAGATATTTTTGGATATTTATAAGCCCCATGAAGCTATGATTACAACAAATCAAGAATCAAGACAATCGGAGGTTCCTACAAGCGGTTATACCCGAATCACCGAGTGCAGCACGTCCTGAAATCAGTTTTGGACAGCACACAGCGCTGAAGTAAAACGGACATAGCTCCCTTGTTTGAACTCCGTTTTCGATGAATGACCACACGTTGAAAAGGTAATTTCATAAACTTTTCAATAGAGCTATATTTAGATATATGTTCTGTTCTGGACAGAGCGGGAAATCCATGAAAAAAGAGACAGTAAGGAGATGATGAGAACAAGAAAGAAGAGATGGTGATGACAACATTGAAGAGAAGGGCAACCAATGACTCCATAAAGCATACAAGATCAAATTCAGAAGTTTAGGAGCATTGATAAATCAAGATAAAAGCAAAAGCCACATCGATACATGAAGATGTAGGAAGAAGGCAACGAAGAACTACAAAGGATAGTAACACCTCCATAGACCTTCTCTTTTCCGAACACAAATGCTTGTAAGTATGCCTTCAACCTCAACTAGGTGCAACCTTTTGTTTTTCTTTTCCAACAATAACATGGCTACTAGGAAGACAACCTAGGTTTCTTTTTACTTTCAATAGATATGCATGACCATGTGTTCACCTCGATGTTTTATATTGCCTATGCTTACGGAAAGATGATGAAAGTTGCCACTTTGTTTTACCTACATGAAGTTATACATGTCTTGGCTAATTGCTCTCTATAATATGATCTAAAATTAATTTAAATACCGGCTCTTTTATTTGTGGAGGTGAAATGACTATGCTCTAGACCCACATACATATCTTTGCTCTTTGATTTAAGTTTATGGATAGCCGGATAACTTGTTGTTTTTATGAAAACTTAACTCTTATGCTATCTACATATTTGTGACAAATCCATACTCAAATCTTCCAACCATGTGCAATTCGATAACAAGGACTTCACTCGTGCCTCGGGATCATCCATTTGCCACTTGCACATAGCCACCGTTCTAAATGTGTGTGTTCCATCTCTCTCTTTCTCTCTTTCCAACATTTATTTTCCATGGCCTTTTTGACGAGTCTCGGTAATTCCAATAGATCTCTCTCTTAATTTGACAATATTTCGAATATATGTTTTGCTAGGATTGTTTTTAACCTTCCAAGCTCCACATAAGCCTTCCACCATCACATATGAGTAGAATAGGTTCAAAATAATCTAGTATAGGCTTGAGTGACTTGATGAGATGAGTGTTTCCATGAGCTTGTGCAAGAGATTTTCACATATGTTGGATATGCATCTTTTTGAAAATTCTTCCATGGAACAAGGTAACGTTTTGAAGTTCACTTAAGTTTGAGAGTATCATGTTTATTAAATGTGGCATGTTCTTTATTGTTAGTCTATCTTCCATAATGAAAAAGAAGCCGGTCACAACTTGAACTTTAAAAATAAATTCTTAAGAGAGAGAGCAATTTGCCTCGTGATGAATGACTGAGTGCAGGGACAACATTGGAAGGCAACGCTGATTTCCCTTTTAAGCGAGGATTACTTACTCGAGGACGAGCAAGGTTTAAGCATGGGGGAGATATTGACGGTGAATTTCCATCAACCTAGCTATGAGTTTACCTTTAATGTTGGTATTGGTTTATTATTCTAACCACTGGAACTAACCCCCTGTATATAACAAGTTCACTTGTGAATGTGGTATTTGGAGTTTGTTGTTGACGCAGGAAATTAACGTTAAAGAGAAGACTTTCGGGATAAGTTCACCAAGCACTTTGGAATAAGATCATGAAGCCCGACAAGAGTCAAGACGCGCGATGAACATGACTCCAAATGACTCGAGGACCGAAGTGTCAACGTGCAAGTCCTCAGGGACTCAACCAGAAAATAGCGAAGCTTGCATAGCAAGGATTCAAGCAATAACTGTGAAGGAAATGACGTCAAAGGCCCACCTGCAAGTGCACACAAATAAGGAATCATGCAAGAAGCAACCGGGGAGGAAACCGGGGTCGAACCAGGTCGAAATGGGCCTGGGCCGACCGGCCCAGCCCACTCTGGGCCCGGTTCGGCGCCCCCTTTTCCCTAGGTGTTCGTCTATTTATTGCCTCTTCCTCTGTCCGCCGCCACATTGAACAAATCATTCTACCGACGCCATTCACTAGAAAACCGCCGCCGCAAGCTGAGGGAGAGAGTTGGATGAGTTCGTTGCAAGGATCAACGCAGGCGGAGGGAAGGAAGCAAGAGGAGGACTCCAAGCCGCTGGCCTAGGGGTGTTCCCAAGCTTCATCGCAGCCATCTTCACCGACGACGTTCTCCGGAGTCTCCATCACCCCTATGTGCTTCAATCTGTGTAAGATGATGGGATAATGTCTCCGTTCGTCCCTAGGGTTAGATGGATGCATGATATGTAATCTATACATGAACCTTATGCCAATCAATGCTTTATGGTCTATGTCTTTGCGTATGCTTTGTTTACATATGTTTGCGCAACATGTGGTCTTGGTAGGGTTTGTGGTAATCGTGGTGATTAGCTTAACCCTATGGATGCTTAGGCATAGATGCGGTTATACGTGAAAGTGTTTGATTACCTTGCGTAGTGACAGTACGATTTAGGGAAAAGGCTTAGCGGCCGCATAATCGCCATGAAGCTAGTGTAGGCAACTCCCTTTTCATGTACTAGATGCATGTTCATGTGATCCTAAACCCTAGGGAGGGAACGCTTATCTATCTCAACCTCTCTCTCTTGTGTCCACCCTTTACCATCTAGTTTAACCCTAGATTTGTTTAATCAACTTAGGTTAGATTGTCTTTACCTTTAGATTAATACCCCTTTCAAAGGTTTCCCATCAACTAGATTAGTACTTGGTTAAGCGCTACAATCCCCTTGCTCCGCGGATTGATAAGAACCTAGGGAATCCCCGTGGTGAAAAAGGTGTAGGTTCGTACGCTTGCGGATCATTGGTGGATACGAGTTTTATCCATCAACAGCCATCTCGTGGGCGAAGGTGGCGCAGTCCACCTCCAGTTCGCCGCACTGAGCGTCGAGGACGCCTGGGGCCCAGCCGCCGCTCAGCATCGTGCGGTCCAGCCCTTGGTAGTGTGACTCGATCATGGCGAGCACCCGGTGTATCGCGTGATGAGTCGTCGACAACTCGAGTTCTCGCACCACGCCGGGAAGGCGACCAACCTCCTCGACCAGCGCCTCGGGCGTTCGCGGACCAAGCGACACACCAAGCGCGGCCATGGCCGAACTCATCACCCTTCTGAGCTTGGCGATGTCCCCGATGGCCTTCTCGCTGGTGGCTTCCGACTTGCGCCAGGCGTCGCGGGTCTGGCTCAGGGCGGCCGCGTCCTGCTCCCGGGATACTCGAGACTGCTCCAGCTCGGCTTGGACCTCTTAGGAACAAGCAAGAACAAGAAGTCACGGAGGGCTCGAGAAGAAGAAGAAGAAGAATAGGAAGAATAGGAAGACAACACCAAAATTCAATACGTACTCTGGGGCTGCTCCGACGAGCACTTGAGGACACCATCCTTCTCGATGACTTTGAGGATTGCAGCATTTTGCTCTTGCTTGACCATCGCCAGCTGCACCACCATCCCCGCGCAGATCACGCGCGACCCTGCAACCAAGGTCATCAAGTCAAGCCCTGACAAGGAGCAAGCGCTGAACCAGACAAGAACCGGGGGATCGTCTGGCTTACCCTCGAGATCCTGCAACAACTTGGTGTTGGAGTCCCGAAGTCGTGACGCTTCCTCGGTTGCCACTTGGAGCTGGTTCGTGACCTGGGAAAACTGGCAGCTTGTCGTCGCCAAGTCTGTCGTGGCTGTGCTCAAGTCACTCTCCAGCTCTGACACCTTTGCCTCAAGGACGACCTTCTCACACGCGGCGGCCTGAGTGACTTCTCGAGCGGTGGTCTCCGCTGTGGCCACGGCGGTCTTGGCTCTCTCAACCGCCTCCTCCGCTGACGTTGTGGCCGCTTGGAGCTTCTCGATCTCAGCCTCGGCGAGCGCAAGCCTCGACGCTAGCGAGTCCCGCTCGGTGGCGGCCGTTGAGGCGGCGGTCTCGGCGGAGATGGCTCGGTCTTGCGCGGACTAGCGGGCAGCCTCAAGGGACGCCCGCGCAGACGTCTCGCTCGCCACGGCGCCAGCCGCCGCCACCCGGGCTACGACGAGCTGCATCTCTAGCTGGGGGTACGCTCCACGCGGAGTTGGTGCAACTCACGGGCACATGTCCGACCTGAAGACTCGAGGGTCTGCAGCCAACAAAACAAAGATAAGTGGCGTAACCCGAGAAGCCCGTGGAATTGAGAAGTTAACCCTTCATAAGAAAACTTACCGAGGTCGCGGGGAGGATGAGTTCATCGAAGGCGTGGCGCGCCCAAGTCATCCCACACTCCAGAGTATTGCGCGCCGCGGCCTCCTCGTCGTCCTTGGAGTCAACATCGAGCCCGGAGGTAGCCGCCCACGAAGTGCACGCGAGCTCAAGGGTCCGGGCCTCGCCGCCCACTGCGCCTTGTGACAGGGATGCCTTCGTCTCCTCGGCTTCCTGGATCTCTAGGGAGGTGGCCCTGGTCATCGTCTCGGGGGTGGCCGACTCTTGCGCAACGGTGGCCGGCTCGTCGGGCATGCAAGTCTCGACACCTTCGGCTCAGCAGCAACTGGACAGGGCAGCGATGTTCCCTCTCCTCCGACAATGGCCCCTGCTGCGCCAGCCTCCGCGACAGAGGCTGGAGCTTCAGCAGCTTCCACCGACTGGGGAGGCGACGCCTCCCGACCTTCATTGACCTACGGCGGCACGAACGCATCTGCTGTCAGCTCCACGTGAGCCGTGGGCGCCGCGAGGGCCGCATCCTCCGCATCTGCTGCAACGGCTAGGGCAAAGCCACCGGCACGCTCATATCTTGCAACGCCTTCGAGACCGACACAATCGTCTCCATGATCGTCAGCTCGTTGAACATCCGCTCCGCCGCCACCTCGTACACCTTCTCCGGAAGTTAGGGCGCATCGAGATCGATTACCCCAACACCGGGGAAGTCGATGTACCGGCACGTCGCCAGTTCCATCACCTCCTCGGTGGTGAGGGCAACCCGGGCCGAAGAAGTTTCTACCACCTCCGCGGTCGGGGGTGGACCCGGTACTTCTGCCGCTGGGGAGGGCTCCGGCATCTCTACGGCGGGGAGAAGGCTAGCTGTCGCCATCACCTGGGCCGGCTCTGACGCCAGCGGAATCACGACATCGCGGTTCTCTGATGATGGGAGAGCCGTTGGGTCCTCATCCACAACCACCACTGTTTCCTCGCCGCTTGGGCCGGCCTCAGTCGGGGTTACCAAGGCTGCACGAGAGGCGAACGCCTCGATGACCGTCTCACCCTCCTCAACGGCGGCGGTAGGGACTGGTGGCAGTGGCGCGATCGATGCCTCAGTGGCAGCAGCTGCCACCGAAACCTCCTCGACCTGCGGTGGCACCAGCTCGGTGCTCGAGAGCTGAGGATGGGGCTCGGAAGAAATCACCAGTGTGCTCAATGCTAGGCGCTTCAGAGGCGCCAAGCTAAGCACGCCGGTGTCGGCGCGTCTGCAAGAAGGACAGACGGCGACGTTGGCAAACAGGCCAAAAGAAACACAACAAAGAAGATCTGAAGTCAGAAACTTACATCTTGGAGCGCACCTGAGCTTTCTTCACCGGGCGGTCCGACGTGCCCTGCTCGGGGGCTGCGCGCTTCAAGCCCTGCTCGAGGGCAGCGCGTCTCGGGCCCGTCGTCTCAGGGGCTGCTCCGCCTCGGTCTGCCGCCTCAGCAGTGGCGACACTCTCCCTCGTGCGCTCGGCGGCTGTTCCTCTGGCCTCCGCATCGACCGGGGGCCGGGCCCCGTGGCCCCCACCGGCAACAAGGGACACATGAACGTCTGGGGCTCCGCCGCCCGGATGAGCAACGACCGCAGGCGCCGCGGGCGGCGCTCGGCTCCGCCACCGGCGCCTGCGCAAGGAGTCGGAGTCGGGGCGGTCCGAGCCGTCATAGAGCTAGCGGGCGGACGCCGGTCGCTCCTCCGACCTTCTCGGAGGATCGACTTGACGGGGCGCGGTCTCCGCGGCTTGGAAGCGCCCGTCCCGCTGGGCGCCGCACGGGAGCAGACCGACCACTAGTCCACTCGGGCGGGGGGAGCCGCCTGATGTCAGCTCGAGCCCACAGTCTTGTCGTGCCCCGCCTCCCGCGGCCGGCGCGACGACGACACTTCAGCACCGCGAGGCGGCGACAACGAGGACAACCGTGACATGTTGCTCCAGTCGACCACCGCATTGGCGACATCGCCACTCCACGACGGCTCAGGCAACAGGTCCTCATCGAAGGATACGCCCAGCTCCCCCCCCCCTTCCGCCTCTTGGTGCGGTTATCGTTGTGATCGCGCTTGGCGATCTGGCGTTTCTTGTGCTGCGCCTTGCGTGCAACGCGCCTCTTCTCCGTCGTGTCCTAGTTCTGATTGAAGATTGCCTCCTCCGGGAGAGGCACCTTGGCCGGGACGAGGTGGGCGCATTTCAACTGCGACGACAAGAACACACCAAGATCAATCCCGAGAAGATCATTCCACGACAAAGGGCGAATGAAACTTGCCGAGAAGACAGACAACTTACAAATTTCTCTGTCCCCGCGTTGGGGAGCATCAGAAGCATCTGCGACGGCGGCCACGAGTAGGTCGACCTCTCGGTCGCCTGCGCCACCTGGCGCTGAACCTCAAGCGACGACGGGAGCTCCAGCACGGTCACAGTCCCCACCCATGGGGCCCTGTCGGCCGTCATGTCGCAAAGGCGGAGCGACCGCCTCTGGAGCGGCACGACTCCTCGGGCGTGGTACTGCCCAACCACTTCCACCAAGGTGATCTCGGCATTTTGCAGACACCCCAGCACGGCCCAGAGAAGCTTGAGCATCTTCTCCTGCTCCTTGGTGGGGCCGTCAGCCCAATTCCTCTGCGACTTCGCAATGGGGCACTCGGTGTACGCCGGGAGCGCGTGCTCGGGGTCGTTCCGCAAGTAGAACCACCCCATGTGCCAGCCGCTGTTCAAGCTGGTTAGCGTCACTGGGATGTAGTCGCTGTCGTGGCCTTGCTTCGTCCGGAGGTTGGCGCAGCTGATCGTCGTCGCGCGGGGGGCGTCCCTTAGGCAGGTGAACCTGAAGAAGTACTGGAACAAGTGCTAGTGCGCGCCGATGCCAAGGAACCCCTCGCACATCGCTTCAAAAGCAGCCATCTGCTGGATGTTGTACGGGTTGAGGTGCTGAAGCTGCAGCCCGTACGCGAACAGCACCCCGCGGATAAACCTGCCGACGGGAACGGAGAAGCCGTGCTCGTGGAAGACCACGAACGACATCACATACCCGCTGGGAGGGCGTGGCACGGACTCGTCAGTGGGGACGATCCATTCGACGGCCTCGGTGAGGGGAGGCAGCTGGCCCGCCTCGACGAGATGAAGGAGCTGCTCGCGGGAGACGTTTGAGCGCGTCCAGTTCGGCATCACAACGGCGAAGTCTCGGGCGAGCTGGAAACGCAAGCAGCAGCGGTGCTGTGGATGCGAAAGAACTTGGAGCTCAAGGGGTGAGCGCAAGAGAGAAGAAGCGGATGAGGAGCAAAGTCCCAAACCAGTGCTCGACGCGCGGTTTTAAAGGGGGCAGGCCTGACTCTCCACCTTCGGCGTCGAGCCCGCTGTGTCAGCAAGACTTTCTCCCGCGCGCGCGCCCCGGAGAAACAACCACCCGCAACCGCGACGCCTCGGTTCCCACAGGATGCAGACTTGCAGAGCCTGCACACGGTCATGATGGAGCGGTCATGTCGGTCACGTCGGCCGAGATGCCCGCACCCATAACTACGCCCACGTCACCACTGCGACCATAACTGCCCCGACGAGGGCCCGGATTAGGGCCCCCTTTGACGACAAGATTATCCCTCTCAAGACAACGAAACCATGACCCTCAAGGCGGAGTTCCCTGTTAACCAGCAAGCAGCTTGAGGATGGTCGTACCCTTGCTGACTACAACATCCAAAAGGAGAGCACTCTCCACCTAGTGCTGCGTCTTAGGGAAGGCATGCAGATCTTCGTCAAGACCCTCACTGGCAAGACGCCCAGTCTTCGGCCAGGTGGCTGCATCCCCGACCAGTTTCCCACTAGAGGGACCCGCCTCTGCCTCGCACGACAATTTCGGCTCCAACTAGTGCGAGGGGCCTAGACGCACAACTCGGGCGTCGCCACCGACGCGCACGAAGGAGCGAATCTCCATGTCACGCGGAAACAACAGCTGGCGGCCATGCAGGCGACCTGCCCCGGCAAGAGCCTTAATGCAGGTCTGACTAGCCATGCAACCATCACATCGCCATCATCTTCCACTCTGTCGCACGCAAGACTCAACCAGAGGCCACACACAAGACTCAACCCTAGGCACTCAAGCACCCTCTACGACGCACACGAGCCTAGACTTAGGTTCGGGCGTGGCAAGCTAGGCAAGCACTCGGGCAGACTGAGACAAGCCCAAACTACATGGGGAGAAGGCCAAGCGTCCCAGAAGGAACAGTCCAACCCGGCCACGCGGCGTTTTCCCCGACAAGGCATCGCGACTCGACTTCAATGCATCCCGACGGACGGCGACGTACGACGGGACGTGCCAGCTGCCAAGCACTGTAACTCTGTTTTACTTCCTCATGTGCCCCTCCCCTTGTGATTATAAAAGGGAGAGGAGGGCAACGGTCACAAGGGTTAGACCTTCATTAGACCGAACACCACCTCCCGGGACCTGGGAACGAACTCCCTCTCCCGACAAGCTTGTAACCCCTACTACGAGCACACCTAGCTCAGGAACACGGGAGCCACACACTGGACGTAGGGTATTACTCCTCGGAGGCCCGAACCAGTATAAATCCCGTTGTCTCCTACGCTAACCATCCGAGCCCGACGCACGATCGATAGAAATTTACTGTCGGCGGTAGAGAACCCCGACATGTAGTGCCAAAAAGGATTTCAAAATCTAATTGGATGGCAAAAAATGTATCAACATTATCTAAATAAAAATACTGATACTATTCAAATGAAGAAAAAAGTAGACAAACTTACCCCCTAATGTTGTCTTTGCTTCTTCAATAATTGGTATACTTTCATATAAGAATGTAAACCAATTAGAGTGCAGAAATAATCATAAAATAAGGTGTGCATTTGCAAATTAAACTCTAAAGACAGTATAAATTAAATATTTAATTCCTATTCAAATAAAATGTTGTTAATGCCTCTAATAATTTTTAGTAAGTTGTCAATACAAAATAATACTATCAAAGTTGTTAACATTAACACAAGAAATTATTAAAAAATTATAAAGTTGCACAATGCAGACTGACTTGAAAAAACCTGCATTTTCAGCAATAAAGACTTGCTATGGAAGGTAGTATCCATCTAAAAAATGCTAAATTCAAAAACTTCGTATATGGAAACTTTCTACCTATATTTTGAATACTTTGTGCATTTAAAACTTCATGCTCTGAATTCAGGAACTTTGAATCCCAAATTTTGAGGCTTTAAAGTGATTAGGCATAGTGTTTTTTTACAATAAAAACCCCAAATTTTGCACTATAAATTTAAAAACCTACTACTAGACCATTTTAAACTTTTTATTCCTATAGCAAAAACTTTGAATAAAACTTTGCACTTTGAATTTAGTAACTTACTACAAACATAGTTTCCAACTTTGAACTCGAAAGTCAAAAACTTTGTACACTAAAATTAAAAACATTGTACTAGCAGCATTTAAACTTTGTACTCCTAGATTTAAAATCTTGAGTCATTAAAAATAAAATTTTAATGGCAATAGAAAACTTTTTAGGTAAGAAGGGATGCAAGAAAAATAATACTTCAACTTTATAGAAGCATCAACTAAAATTGAGAAAATGTAATTCAAAGCATGAGTCTATATATACAAAAGCATTTATAAAACTACAATATATAAAAAACTTTTAACTTTCATCTCAAAACCTTTGTGGTTGGGATTAAAAGATATTTCATATCACATCCAAAAATTGCTACATCTCTAACTTTCAAGTCTACTCGGAATTGAAAAACATTTGAATCATATATTTTAAACTTCTTACACCTCCAACATTTAAGTCACATGTCAAAACCTTCGTTCCTGGAGTTGGAAAATTTTCAAAGCATAAAGTTCAAAAACATGTATATCTCGAGTTTCGAGGCGAAGGAGAATAGAGAAGACGAGCAGAGGAAGGGGAAAAGGATGACGTAATAAGCATCCCCTAGAACTGGGCTATTGTCTACATGTCACACATCTGTTCGCTGTTGTTGGTTCATGGTGAATGCATGTTAAATAAGAATTTTGGCCCAAGATATGTCTATCAAAATATTTTGGATGAAGGGTGTGCAGCTGTTGACATGTGGTACACATTGGAAAGTTCTTATTTTACAATGGTATCATATATGCTGAAATTGTTGTTGAAGTTGTTTAGGGGAAATCAAATGCTCTTAAAATTAAAGGGAACAAAAGGTAAAGCTTGGAAGATGGAAATTGGGACTGCAATAGGAGGCTAAATAGACTTCTTTTTCTATTAAAACAGGTGTGGTAGCGGGCTCCTATTAGTATGGGTCGTGGTCCATGAGATCCACATCAAACCCTAATTTTGATGCTACCTTCCACCTGTGCGCCACCACAGCTCCAGCTCCACCGCTGTCGGCCTAGGTGAGCACCGTCGTGGCCGTCCATCACCCACCGGCGTCCATTGCACCACGCCCCGCCCCCGTGGCCTTGCACCGCTGAAGACGGCCAACACGTCACGCCCCCAGACTACCACGCAACCGCTACCCCATGGCCTTGCGCCACCGCTGCCCCGCCATGCGGCCATACGCTGCTGCCGACCGGCCACTAGAGCTAGAGAAGAAGGCCACCATTTTTCAAAAAATGTTATATCAATTTTTTTAAAAAAAATATCAGTTCAAATTTTTCATGAAAAATGAAGGATTCAACTTTTTCTAACTAAATGTTAGCTCAACTTTTTCGAATAAATGTTGGTTCAACTTTTTATCCATACAAATGTAGGTTCAACATTCTTGGAAAATATTGATTCATTTTTTTCATAAATATTGACAATATTTGTAAAAATGTTGGTATTATTTTTCCGTGTCTCATCATTAAGTGAGACAGGGAAGAAGTCGAGGAATAAAAAATAAGATTAAATGGACCTTGGTAGGGTAGAAGTTATATAGCTCAACTTACTTCCAGTGTATAAGGAGCCCTCCCAGGCTAGCAGGGCTCTTTATACGCGAAAGTTAGTAGCCTCTGAGATCTCCTTACACACTAAAGTTAGTTGAGCTACCTAACTTCTAGTAAGCAGCATAAGATTTAGTAAAATAATTCAGAACGGAAGTAGTAAATTCAAGGGTAAAATATATATACAATCTATGAACTTATCTTGGTGTCATCCGGATACCTAAACTTTTTTTACATGAACACGTACCTAAACTTTCAAAATGTATTTTCAAGTTCCGAACTTATCTCAAAGTGTTACATGGATCTCTAAACTCGCAAAGTATATATTTAGACTTCAACCTATCCTCATGTTTGATTCGATCGGATCCCTAAACCCTCAAAGTGCATATTTAGGCTCCAAATTTTATCCTCGTGTTTCATTCGGGTCTCTAAACTCTCAAAATGCATATTTAGACTCCCAAAACTTATCCTCATGTTTCATTCTTCCTTAAAATCTCAAATTTCAAATTTCAAAATTGATCACCTATCGATGATGCCAATGCTTCCTCCTGGCTTGTTGACTTTACAACCACCTTATGCTAGTGACCACACACACATGCGCGCTGCATGATTCGAGAACCTTAAAATGCACTTTGAGAGTTTAAAGACTTGGATGACACTCTAAGATAAGTTTGAGACCTCAAAAATGTGTTGAGAGTTGAGGCAAATTGGGGACCTTAAAATGTGCTGAGGGTTTAAGGACCGGATGGCATCTTAAAACAAGTCCGTGGATTTGAAAGTGCATTTGGAGAGTTTAGGATATATATAACACCCCATGACAAGTTCAGAAATTTCCTGCATATTTTCTTTTAAACTAGCGAAGTGCCCGTGCGTTGCCACGGGCATTAGACACTAAATGATTGTATCTTCCCATGTACTTAAATTAAATGAAGCATTTCTTCCATTGCAAATACATATTTAAATTAATATGCTTTTGTTGTACAAGAGACCAAAATAATATTATTTTCTAATGTTCTAGTATTTTAGATCTTCTTGGACTTGGATGCGTGAAAGAAGTCCTTTGATATCTTCGGGCAGCAACGATCTCGCTTCATTTGTTTCTGAAGTTAGGAGTAGGGTTGAAAGCGGTCGAACACAGTCGGGATAACCCCAATATTGTTTTCACTTTCACATTGGATACGAAAACGAAATCGAATTTGGAAAGGTCGGAAACGAAAACGAACTTGCGGGATATCGAAAGATTCGGAAACGAACTAATTCAAACGGGAACTTGTCGAACACAGTCAGAATACGAAAAAGCAAATCGGAAACACCGACCCGTAGAACCTAGTTGAGCCCAGCAACAACACAATCACGCAACCAGTCAACCACACACGGTCATGCATAGACATGACAATATACCAATACACCCTACGCAGATACATAACACTAATCACAAAATCAAACAATAAAATACACAGTCAAATTGCATAATAGAAGTTAAGAGATAGATAATTAAAAAAATGCAAAGCGCAAAAACAAGATGTTTGGCCTAACCAGTCCATCCTATCCTCTCACGGTCTCACCTCTTCATCTCACCGTCCGCTCAACATTGACCTTCATCCATCCGTAAGCCAGGCCAACCCTAGGAGACCACTACTCCAATGAAATCTTAGGGTGCGTTTGGCAGGGCTCTGGCTGTGGTTGTGGCAGCTCCGGTTGTGGCTGTGCTGGTAGAGCGGATTCTGTTGGAGAGATGAATCCATTTTTAGGAAAACGTTCGGCAAAATAGTTTCTCCTACCTGTGTCACATGGATTAGTGGGTGAAATACCCATAGTGCCCTTCACTTTTCTTTTTTATTTTCCTTAATTTTTCCACCTATGTTTTCATTTCATTTTTTTATTTTACTTTTCCTATTTTTCTCCTTTATTTCCATCTCTCCACCGCAAGCCCTTGTGGCCTTAGGGCAGTCCCAATGGAAAGTTTCTGTACCAATATCCAATGAAGAAAAAATTAATTATAGACTCCACACCTCCCATGCATAGTTTCCTATAACAGTTTCTATATTTAATAAGCATCATCATCTATTAAAAATGAGTATGATCAGCTCTGGCAAGACTCATGTAGTCATGTCAGTCACACAGCCCCTCTGCCTCACGTTTCTCCCTCCTGGCGTCACGTGCTCATTGCCAGGCTGTTGGCTCCAGGGTTTTACTTACCGGTCCGGTCCCCCTAACCACCGGCGGTCGGTAGCGGTTTACCGCTCGGTAAGCCGCGGTAACCGCCCGTTACCGAACAAATTCAAATTTTCAAATCGGCAGCCAGTTCAATCGGTTCGGTAGCGGTTTACCGATCGGTTTGGGCCGGTTACCGATCGGTAAGGCCGGTAAGCCGCGGCTAAACGCAGGAAAACCGAACATGCATTTGTGCTTCTTCGGTGATGAATTAATGAATATTAGCATGTTTTATGCATAACTTAATGTAAAGAACATCACAAAACCCCACCATAGGAAAAATAACATAGTTTTGCATACAAACAATGTCATAGTAATAATTGTGCATACAATACCATAATGATAGTGCTAATCGTGCATACAAATACAATACCAAAGTCATAGACTCATAGTAATAAAAGATCAACGCTGTAGAAATGGGAAGACCCCCATTTGGGTCGCCATCTGGTACTCGGCGGTGGACATGACATTCAAACCTTGCACTCTAAGCAGCTCAGCCTTGTAGTCTTGCCAAGTTTGCCCCGTCCACGCTGCTGTCGTCTTCCATTACTGAAGTAACATATTGTAAAAATGTGGATCTTCCCATTCGTACACCCATCTTGTCGGTGGCTGCGTGCTAATGTCAGGCCTGTGATAATGAAAAGACTGGGAGCCGGAGGTATCGCTGTACGAGGAAGAAGAGTACTAAGGAGTGTCGTAGTCTGTCGGTCCAACCGTTCTCCTCTGCGATTCTGGTGCTCCATGGTCTTGGTCCTGAGTAGCATGTGTGAAATCGGTCTCCCCTGCATTCAAGCATATAACACAATTAGTACTCATAGTCAGAAACAAGAGTGCATATTAGGTTTCAATGTATACCTGTGAAACGAATAACACCACTACCACTAGCACCAGCACCATCATCACCACCACCACCACCACCACCACCACCATCACCACCGTCACCATCACTATCATCACCATCACCGTCATCAGTCGAGCTGCTATCCTCTGACTCCTGATACGGTGGACTACGCTGACCATCGCCATCATCAGTGAAGGTGTTGCTGTCCACTGGAATTGTTGTTGTTTTGCCTTTTCCTCGTTGACGCTTCGGGTCACCCTTCTTAGGCCCCTCCTGAAACTTCCTATTCCCAAGGTGACTTGTCTCCCACCACTCGCGTGCCCAATCACCGATGCAATCATCACCCGTAGTGTCACGTAGATCAGAGGGGTCTACGTGATCACTGACAAGATGAGACGGTAGAGGGACGTCTCTGTCATCATCATCATCCTCATCCAAAACTGGTTCTTGGTTAGATCTACCATATTCAAACCATTCCCGAACCGGATGGTGCTCGTCATAGAATGAGAGATGGGCAAGTTGGTCAACAAAATCACCTTCATCATGACTTGGGGTGGAGACATCCTTTAGCCTGAGGCGAAGGTTGTAGTTCACGTAGACAAGCTTGTTCAGTTTCTTGTGCGTCAAGCGGTTGCGAACCTTTGTATGCAGCAAGGCAAAAGTACTCCAATTACGCTCGCATCCACTTGATGACACACATTGGGAAACTAGCTTCACAAAGCAAGCTTCCGTAGCGCCGGGGTGGTTGAGCCGAACATCATCCACCAAGATGCTTTGCAGTGCAAGTGCATCCGAATTAGTGACCAAAATATTTGAAATTTGCAACGAGAGAAACAACAATGGCGTACAGAGGTTCTCTTACATGGGCTTGTCCTAGGGTCAACCGCCGTCCTTCTTGCCATATCAGTGCCAAACTCGCCAAGCTTCTGGCGGAACACCTCAGCCTCCTGCAATGCTTGCACAACGGTCTGGACATCCGTCATGCTCTGAAATGTATCCTTCAGGGACCGAAACATTTCTGGAGTTGGATCCATCATAAAAGCATGCCTTGGATGTAAGCAAGCGGCTGCAAAACATAAATCATTTCAAATATTCAGAAACAATGCATGTGGAGAGTAGAGATTCAAAAAAGAGGACTAATACAATCTTACCTGCACCAACATATGTGCCCCAGTACACATCACGAATCCTATTGTCCAAAATCTCCTTGTACTCATTCCAAGTGTGAACATTGGAGCCAAAGTAAGACTCCAACTCCGCTTTCATCTGCTGGAAGGCCATCACAACATCTCCCATGTTGGGTTTCTTGTCCTGATCAGCGAATCGTAGCATCTTGTAAATTGGTTCAACTGTCTTGATGATATAATCCATTCCCTCCCAAAACTCGATACTTGATAACCTCACTTGCGCAAATCGTCCTTCAGCGGTTTTGGCCCACTTGCTATCTAAAAACGCTGGAGATGTCATCCACTGCATGAATCTATCACGTTTGCGATGTAGGCTCTCTAAGAACATATAGTTAGTCCCAAATCGAGTGGCATTCCACTTGACCAACTCACCACCAATAGCCTCCCTCATCATTGCATTTAGCTGAGCATGATTATGTAACCAAGCTGAAATCCGCTTGCAGTTAGTGATCATACCTTGATGTTCGGGCCTCGACCAATATCCTTCAACATCAAATTGACGAGTGTGTGCCAAACATGGTGTCCACACAATGTGTTCATACACCTCTTTCAATTGCCTACATGCTTTCTTGTAGTTGGAGCCATTGTCGGTGACTATATGGACGATATGCTCGACCAATCTCATCCACTACCTTTCGAATCTCCTGAAAAAAATATGCACAAACTTTAGTAATCCTTGAACACATAATCAATGTCAGTGGCAAGTGTGTAGTTACTACCTTGAGCAAAAATTTGGAATCCTGAGATTTACCAGTCGCATCAATGGACTTGTGGAACCACGTGACCCCATTACAATATATCAAAAAGTTTATGGCACTCATCCTCGTCGGGCCAGTCCAAGAATCACACATCAACGTCACGCCAAAGATGTCCCACTCTTTACGAAACTCGTTTGTACCTATCCATCAAATCTTTCTCGTTTTGATCAAGGTACTTGCCATCAATTTCCTTTCCACCGGGTGACGCGATACCTTCACCCGCAACCATATGGAAATCAAAAGATTAGTTACGACAATGTAATCTCATAGTTTACGTGTGATATCAATGAAAGAAACCTTACCCCACTTCGTGTCTCTCTCGACCGCACTAACAAAGTAAGGATTATCGGCTTTGTCTCCCGGTACTCCCGCGATATGGAAGAATTTTGACCATGCTTTACCAATAGCTTCCTTTGCATTCTTACCCTTCTGTGTCCAGGAGCCTGTATCAATCCTTGGTTGCGTCATTCCTCTTCTCCCACCTGCAGCCAAGTTATAGTCCTCCACCACCACAGGAGTATCCCTTCGCGAACCACTTCTTTGCAACATCCTTTGCAAAGGATTCTCCCTCATGGCACCCGAACCACTACCCCCTCCATGCTCATATGCACCACCTCTCTGTTCCACTCCCTGACGGTACAATTCTTCAGCTCTCGATAGGTGGATGGCACGCTCCAATTGAGCCTCCTCATCATCTTCTGCAGTAGGATAGTTTCCCTCGGCTGCAACCACCTCCTTTCTCAACCTCTCTTTATTCCGTTCATACATAGCCTTTTTAGTCCTCTCAATCTCACGCTGAAAGTATTCCCGCACAGGTGGTGGCACATTCCTGCAATGGACCACCTGGGTCCCTTTTCCAGCCAAATGTAGTTTGAACCTAGTCGCACCACCTCCACCTTTCCGCATATGACAATAGTTGCATCGCCATCCGGGGTGTTGATTTTCACCGTGTTCCCACACAACATCTCTAGATGCCATTTTGTATCTGCATAAATGGACAACACACACAAATCAATCACATGAATCATATAAAGTTTTAAACAACATGTCTAAAATCAAACCTAAAATCTACACCCTAAATCAAATCATATCTACCTCCTCAATCAAACCCTATCTACATCCTAGATCAAACCCTATATACACCCTAAATCAAATCCTATCTACATCCTAAATCAAACCCTATCTACACCCTAAATCAAATCCTATCTACATCCTACAACAAATCCTATCTACAACCTACATCCTACAACAAATCTCATCTACAAGCAAGAAACTTACCTGCGCTCGGAAACCCGTCGAACCGCGGAGGTTTACCGCGCGGCCGGGTCGGTAAACCGACGCCGCCCTTCGGCTTACCGACGCGCCGGCTTGGATCCGCGCTCGGCCCGGCTTACCGCGCTAACCGCGCGGTAAACCGCCGCCGGCGACGGTTGCGCGCGCGCCGGCGGCCGGTCGCAATCTGGGGGGAGCGGACGGGGGGCGGAAGGGGCGCACTGGATGGCTAGGTTCGGTCTGGGGTTGTTTTGACCCCCCCCCCCACTGGTTGGGCCTATGTGGGCCGAGCTGGGCCGCCTGTTTTTTTCTTTTTTCTTTTTTGGTTTAACTTCTTTTGGTTGAAATTTATACTAAATGAACTAAATTTGCAACAAATTTGACACCATTAGACTCCATAAATCACGAAATATTTTTAGGGATTTTTTCCACAATTTTCAATTTTTGGAATTCAAATTCAAAAAACCCTAACCCTAACGGTTGGTAACCGGCCGGTACCGTAACCGGTCCAGGCCGGTTACCGCGGTAAACCAGCCGGTTACCAACGGTAAGTCTAACCCTGGTTGGCTCTCCTCATGCTGCTGGCCAAGAACAGAGAAAAACACTCTTCTTCCCTCTTCCAAATCCCATCTCCAAATCCAGCAATCAGGCCATGCATGTCACACCACCGCGTTCTCCTTCTCGAGAGCTTTTCATTCTCGTATGCGGCTCTCCTTGGTGTGGAACA
This sequence comes from Cenchrus americanus, assembly GCA_947561735.1. Classification (NCBI taxonomy): domain Eukaryota; kingdom Viridiplantae; phylum Streptophyta; class Magnoliopsida; order Poales; family Poaceae; genus Cenchrus; species Cenchrus americanus. The sequence continues at coordinate 69,904,254 of OX387245.1, read as the reverse complement.
TTGGAGGAGATCGAAGAAGGTAGCAAAAGCCATCCATGGCCGCCTCAGCTTTTTCCATGCCACCAGCGTTACCAAGCACCGTGCAAATACCAACTTGGCCGTCGCTGCTAGGCCTGGCTTGCTCCTAATCTTTACTTCGGTGTGGCCTTCCTCTTCAACCTAATCTGTCCAGACGGCAGGAGCGAGCGCCAGAGCAAATTGCAAGGTGGCGGCGTTGGACCAACACAATGGAAATTGGCGAGCTGGCGGCGGGAGTGAGCAAGCGACGAGCCATGACCGAGGTCGCGACTGCTCGACGACGGCGGCGGCAAGTCCTCCCCTGCGTCAGCCCCAAGGTCACCTCCCACATCCCCTCTGTTCTTGCGCAGAGGAAGGTCGCTGTCACACCCTGAAATTTCCAATTTCAGGATGTGAATAGAAAGAATAATTAAATAACGATCTTTTGATAATTTTAAAATTTTTTCCAATATTTATTTTTCTTTACAGGGAATATAGTATAGGAAAAATCCTTTGTTTGATTTTCTAAATTAAATAAAAGTTATGTATGTTGCATTCATGCCGATGCATCTAGTGGTTCTTGAGTGCAAAAGGTTTCAAAAATGCGTTTAGGAGCTGTCCAAACTCTCCCGAGAATTTTCCGGATTTTTCTGGAATTTATTCTCATTTTCCTTGAGCTATTTCTATTTATTAGAAGGCTCTAAAATCTTTTTCATGGGCACCAAATGCTTTATTTGGATTGTTCATGACCTAATCTATCTCTAGGAATTTTCCTGGATTTTTTGTGATTTTCTGAGTATTTTTCGTGCTTTAAAATAATTCACAGCTTTTTCTGGATTATTTTTCGCACTGGAAATACTTTCAAAAAACAAGAAAACTATCTTTCCGGATTGGGCCGAGCCTGTGGCCCGACCCAACCCGCTCCGCCCGCCGCGAGCCCGCGCGGGGGGCCCATCCGGGCCCGCGTCGCGCGCCGCCGGCTGGGCGGCGGGCCGCCGCCGCCTCCCTAGGCGGGCGTGCCCGCGCCGCCCCCATAAAAGGGGGCGCCGAGCCCGCGCTCGCCCCCCCGCCCGCGCGCCGCCCTAGGCCGCGCCGCCGGCCGCGCTCGCCCCGCGCCGCCGACGCCCCGCCGTGCGCAGCCACCGCGTGGAGCGCCGGCCGCCGCCCCGATTCGCCGCCTGCGTTGACCTCCGGAGCAAGTGGACGCCACGAGAGCACCGGGTCCCGAGCCGCGCGCGTTGCACGCCTCCTCGCCGCCAGGGGGTCCACCGGAGTGCCGCCGCACCCGGAGGCCCGACCCGGCCGCCATCGTCGCCGCCGGCCATCTTCCGCCGTCCCCCGTCCGTGGGTAAGCGCCCCCTTGAGGTTCCATTCGACTCCTCTCCGATTTTCCCTCCTTCCCCGAGCCCCTATCCCATCTTGTCGTCGGCGCCATCACCGTCCGTGGCCGCCGGCCTCCCCTCGTTCTTGCCCTCGCTCGAAGTCGGGAGGAAGAAGAAGCCGTTTTCCAGATAGCCCCCTGAGGAACCCTCTTTTCATCAGATACAAATATGTGTCATGCCAGTTTTCCAGGAAACCCCCTAGAAAGATTCCGCCCTTTACACATAAATCCTCCCTACCTCTTTTGGCAGATAAACCCGAGGGTTTATATACATAATTATGTATATGCCCCTGATCTTTCTTGGTTAAGCCCCTGAAGTTTTCAATCTTTCACAATTAGGTCCTCAAATCTTTAGAAAGCCATATCTTTATTGTTTTAGCTCCGATTTAATCCGTTCAAGTTGCGTTAGGTCCATAATAATGTAAAGCACGCGTTAGTGGTGTGTTTTCACCATGTTTTGTTTCTGAAAATAAAATTAATAATAATTTTGATTAATGACTAGTTATGCATGCCTTTTATAAATAAAAGTAATATAGATCTATACACCGATTTTCATAAGCAAATTTAATTTGATTAATGTTTCTATCACATGTTTTTGTGCTTAAAAGCTAATTAGATTTTTATCTCGGTTTTCGTAAACCAAATGTTAATTTGTTTAATCGTTAATTAATCTTTTCTAATTAAAATTTGATTAGGCTTTTACATCGGCTTTTACAATAAATATTAATTTGATTAATGCCAATGCCATAGTGTTTTTAATAATAATATGATCTACTCGAATTACAAAGTTTCGTGTAGATTGTTCATATAGTTTAGTTTTTCTAAATTAAACGTTTAATCGGTTTAATTCATATATGAATCTTTATTAATAAAACTCGACTAGTTCTTTACACCGGTTTCATAAATAAAGTTTAATATTGCATTAATATTAACATAGGGTATTTTATTTACGAAATATCCTTTATATTTGTTTTGTTAATTAAAACGAACCTAGCTCATAGCCTTGTTCTCTTATATATGCAAAACGCTCGTTAGACGTTCTTTTCTCAGCTCAATCTAAGTGTGATCTTCCCGGTCCTTGCTCAATTTTCCACAACCATCTATTTAAAGCTAACCAAGCCTTTCCAAGCACCCTTTGTGTTCTTTAGTGATCCATCTAATCGAGCTTATCCTTTAGTGCGTTCTTTTAAAGTTTTCTTTTGATTGATGTATTGTTCTTAGTATCGCTTGTTTGTTTGCTTTGTATGCTTGTGCCCGATGATTGATGCGAGTAGAAGGAACGTTGTTTGAGAGCTTCGAAGAGCTTGAAGGTGAAGACATTCTGAGCAAGTACTTTGGTTAAAGGCAAGTGTGTCCTTGATCTTTTGTCCTAAGAATTATGTTTAATCACCCATTGCATATGCTTGCATTAATATGATGGGACCCATGTTTAAGGTTTGACTAGCGTTATTTATCCTGTGCCTTGATCAAACGGGTTTATCTTTATGTTGGGTAGCTATGCATAGTTGCTATACCTGGGTTATGGTGGTTTAAATGAACATTAATCAGGAATCATGTTATACCTTTATGCTATATCTTTGGATGTTTAATTCAAGACCATATGTTTAATCGGAACATGGAGAACCACCCGGAAAACGAGTGCTACCACAAGACATATGGCTCTGTCTTGGCTTATTAATTAGTGAACTAGGTGTTAGGTATGCTTTACCCGATAAGGGTTGGGGGCCGGCGGGTAGTGGCGTATGGACCTGCTCGGGCGTAGGTGTGGGCTTAGCTAAGACACGCGTACTCGTCCGGAGCTTTATACGTTGCACTAACCAGGTAACCTAGCGGGCAACCTACATCTGGGGATCTTTGTAACGGCCTCGTAGCGTCCCTATGCAATCACACCTCGGTAGTGTGGTATGATGCTTGGCCGGCATCGCATGGTTGGGTTTAAAGTTCTTCGGGACTTTTACGCGACTTGTGGGTAAAGATGTACGACCTCTGCAGAGTGTAAAACTAATCGATTAGCCGTGCTCACGGTCAAGAGCGGCCTGGACCCTCACATGATAATTGAACTTGAAGATGGACTTAAATCGCTCTTTCTGGTTATGCTTGCCATGTGCTTATGGCGTACCTCTTATCTTATGCTTAATGTGGGTTGGTATAAACTTATACTTTATTAGTAATCAGTGCTAATAAAATTTGACCAACTAAAATTGCTTAAATGCTTATAGCCACCCACTATAAAGCCTTTGCATTCATGCCTTTCCCCACACTTGCCGAGTACGACAAGTGCTCACCCTTGCTATAAACTTTGTTGCTCGAAACAGAAGCTACCGTGAAGATGTTGCTGGAGCTAGGCGTACGCAACCCCCGCCGATTGCCCGTGATGTTTGGAGCCTTCGTTTCCGGGATTAAGCGTAAATCTCTCGATAATCTTTCTTTTTCTTACGTGATACCGTTTCGTATTCACTTATATGTCACTATATGCATGAAACTTGATCCCGGCATGCATATAGGTATGCACTTGGTTTCCTTCGGAAAATCGGGTGTGACAGAGTGGTATCGTAGCCGTATCGACCGTAGGACGTAAGCCTAGTTAGCACTCGGTCGTTTCTTAATGCCTCTTTTGTTCTACAATCCCTCCTTACCTTATCCTTGACCTCTCTAAAGAAGGATCTCACATTTTAGCCATCTTCTTTTCTCCCTACCATGAATTCTTATATGTTTATCTTCTCTCTCCTTGAACATTTCTTTGATCTCACCTGTCCATTCTCTAAAGCAATAAACACCCCCTTAATTCATGGGTAGAACCGTTACCCTTAGCATTCTATCTGCTCGCGCCCCTCCCCGACACCTCAGCGCTGTTTTAATACTTTCTCGAGCTACAGAACTCCGATCGACATGAAACCAGTTGGGTTAGTTCCTAAATTTCATAAGTGAATTTCTATCAAAAATCAAGCCCTATCCAGTACCTGTTCTAGGAGCTATGCTCGAAACATTGGAGCTATCAGAATCTGTAAACTCTGCTGACCTAGTTACCTTCAATATTCTATATCTCGGGCTATAGACCTCCGATTGAGGTAAACCCAATTGGAGTAGTTCAGGAATTTCATCAGCTTCTTTTTATCCAAAATTCAGCTGTATTCGTTTTGTATCCAGGGAGATACCTACGAATTAGTGGAGCATTCAGAATCTGCCAACACTGCTGACATAGCCATCTTGTTTAATTCATATCTCGAGTTCTGAACCTCTGATTGAGGTGATTCCAGTTGGGTTGAACTCATAATTTCGTACTCCTTGATCTGGGAAAAATCCATTATTTATGGAGATCCCTGCTGGGAGCTACATCTGATCTATTAGGAGGATACCCCCTGCCTTATTTAACAACGTGTAGTGTCGTTCCCTTTAGCTATGCCTTGATTGGTGGAATTCAGTGTTTGCTTGATGATGCTTGGTTTTATGACATTGCTTGTGTTGGTTCTTTGTGGTGAGTGTTGGTGTATTGTGGGTCTTCTACCTACGATGCCATCAGTTGCCTAGTTGGGTTTTTCTTTTGTACCTCCCACATCCTTGCTATCTCTCTGTGCTAATGAAGGACATCATAAGAAGGAATTGAAGACAACACCAATGTCAACAAGCAAATGCTGCTGTCACCATCGTTAGGTAAAGTGAACAAGATGAAGAAAAGAGGGCCTCACTCTACTTTCTTTCCCACCTTGAGCTTGCTCCTATCCCATCAAACTCACTCTGATGAAGACCCCAATGAATAAGGCAAGATGAGGAATAACGATTTCACACTCATCGACAAAAGAGGATGACTGCCTACTTACTTCGATCGCAATGTTTTTTTATCTCCCTCCTCCTTGCTTCTTCTTTCCTCGAATCTCGGGACGAGATTCCTTTTAAGGGGGTAGATTTGTCACACCCTGAAATTTCCAATTTCAGGATGTGAATAGAAAGAATAATTAAATAACGATCTTTTGATAATTTTAAAAAATTTTCCAATATTTATTTTTCTTTACAGGGAATATAGTATAGGAAAAATCCTTTGTTTGATTTTCTAAATTAAATAAAAGTTATGTGTGTTGCATTCATGCCGATGCATCTAGTGGTTCTTGAGTGCAAAAGGTTTCAAAAATGCGTTTAGGAGCTGTCCAAACTCTCCCGAGAATTTTCCGGATTTTTCTGGAATTTATTCTCATTTTCCTTGAGCTATTTCTATTTATTAGAAGGCTCTAAAATCTTTTTCATGGGCACCAAATGCTTTATTTGGATTGTTCATGACCTAATCTATCTCTAGGAATTTTCCTCGGATTTTTTTGTGATTTTCTCGAGTATTTTTCGTGCTTTAAAATAATTCACGGCCTTTTTCTCGATTATTTTTCGCACCGGAAATACTTTCAAAAAAAAAAAGAAAACTATCTTTCGGATTGGGCCGAGCCTCGTGGCCCGACCCAACCCGCTCCGCCCGCCGCAGCCCGCGCGGGGGCCCATCCGGGCCGCGCGCGCGCCGCCGGCCCCGGCGCAGGCCGCCGCCGCCTCCCTAGGCGGTGTGCCGCGCGCGCCCCCATAAAAAGGGGGCGCCGAGCCCGCGCTCGCCCCCCCCCCGCCGCGCGCCGCCCTAGGCCGCGCCGCCACCGCGCTCGCCCTCGCGCCGCCGACGCCCGCCGTGCGCAGCCACCGCATGGAGCGCCCGCCGCCGCCCCGATTCGCCGGCTCGTTGACCTCCGGAGCAAGTGGACGCCACGAGAGCACCGGGGTCCCGAGCCGCGCGCGTTGCACGCCTCCTCGCCGCCGGGGTCCACCGGAGTGCCGCCGCACCCGGAGGCCCGACCCGGCCGCCATCGTCGCCGCTGGCCATCTTCCGGCCGTCCCCGTCCGTGGGTAAGCGCCCCCTTGAGGTTCCATTCGACTCCTCTCCGATTTTCCCTCCTTCCCCGAGCCCCTATCCCATCTTGTCGTCGGCGCCATCACCGGTCCGTGGCCGCCAGCCTCCCTGTTCTTGCCCTGCTCGAAGTCAGGAGGAAGAAGAAGCCGTTTTCCAGATAGCCCCCTGAGGAACCCTCTTTTCATCAGATACAAATATGTGTCATGCCAGTTTTCCAGGAAACCCCCTAGAAAGATTCCGCCCTTTACACATAAATCCTCCCTACCTCTTTTGGCAGATAAACCCGAGGGTTTATATACATAATTATGTATATGCCCCTGATCTTTCTTGGTTAAGCCCCTGAAGTTTTCAATCTTTCACAATTAGGTCCTCAAATCTTTAGAAAGCCATATCTTTATTGTTTTAGCTCCGATTTAATCCGTTCAAGTTGCGTTAGGTCCATAATAATGTAAAGCACGCGTTAGTGGTGTGTTTTCACCATGTTTTGTTTCTGAAAATAAAATTAATAATAATTTTGATTAATGACTAGTTATGCATGCCTTTTATAAATAAAAGTAATATAGATCTATACACCGATTTTCATAAGCAAATTTAATTTGATTAATGTTTCTATCACATGTTTTTGTGCTTAAAAGCTAATTAGATTTTTATCTCGGTTTTCGTAAACCAAATGTTAATTTGTTTAATCGTTAATTAATCTTTTCTAATTAAAATTTGATTAGGCTTTTACATCGGCTTTTACAATAAATATTAATTTGATTAATGCCAATGCCATAGTGTTTTTAATAATAATATGATCTACTCGAATTACAAAGTTTCGTGTAGATTGTTCATATAGTTTAGTTTTTCTAAATTAAACGTTTAATCGGTTTAATTCATATATGAATCTTTATTAATAAAACTCGACTAGTTCTTTACACCGGTTTCATAAATAAAGTTTAATATTGCATTAATATTAACATAGGGTATTTTATTTCTGAAATATCCTTTATATTTGTTTTGTTAATTAAAACGAACCTAGCTCATAGCCTTGTTCTCTTATATATGCAAAACGCTCGTTAGACGTTCTTTTCTCAGCTCAATCTAAGTGTGATCTTCCCGGTCCTTGCTCAATTTTCCACAACCATCTATTTAAAGCTAACCAAGCCTTTCCAAGCACCCTTTGTGTTCTTTAGTGATCCATCTAATCGAGCTTATCCTTTAGTGCGTTCTTTTAAAGTTTTCTTTTGATTGATGTATTGTTCTTAGTATCGCTTGTTTGTTTGCTTTGTATGCTTGTGCCCGATGATTGATGCGAGTAGAAGGAACGTTGTTTGAGAGCTTCGAAGAGCTTGAAGGTGAAGACATTCTGAGCAAGTACTTTGGTTAAAGGAAAGTGTGTCCTTGATCTTCTGTCCTAAGAATTGTATTTAATCACTCATTGCAATGCTTGCATTAATATGATGGGACCCACGTTTAAGGTTTGACTAGTGTTATTTATCCTGTGCCTTGATCAAACGGGTTTATCTTTATGTTGGGTAGCTATGCATAGTTGCTATACCTGGGTTATGGTGGTTTAAATGAACATTAATCAGGAATCATGTTATACCTTTATGCTATATCTTTGGATGTTTAATTCAAGACCATATGTTTAATCGGAACATGGAGAACCACCCAGGAAAACAGTGCTACCACAAGACATATGGCTCTGTCTTGGCTTATTAATTAGTGAACTAGGTGTTAGGTATGCTTTACCTGATAAGGGTTGGGGGCTGGCGGGTAGTGGCGTATGGACCTGCTCGGGCGTAGGTGTGGGCTTAGCTAAGACACGGTACTCGTCCGGGAGCTTTATACGTTGCACTAACCAGGTAACCTAGCGGGCAGCCTACATCTGGGGATCTTTGTAACGGCCTCGTAGCGTCCCTATGCAATCACACCTCGGTAGTGTGGTATGATGCTTGGCCGGCATCGCATGGTTGGGTTTAAAGTTCTTCGGGACTTTTACGCGACTTGTGGGTAAAGATGTACGACCTCTCGCAGTGTAAAACTAATCGATTAGCCGTGCTCACGGTCAAGAGCGGCCTGGACCCTCACATGATAATTGAACTTGAAGATGGACTTAAATCGCTCTTTCTGGTTATGCTTGCCATGTGCTTATGGCGTACCTCTTATCTTATGCTTAATGTGGGTTGGTATAAACTTATACTTTATTAGTAATCAGGTGCTAATAAAATTTGACCAACTAAAATTGCTTAAATGCTTATAGCCAGTCCACTATAAAGCCTTTGCATTCATGCCTTTCCCCACACTTGCTGAGTACGACAAGTGCTCACCCTTGCTATAAACTTTGTTGCTCGAAACAGGAAGCTACTGTGAAGATGTTGCTGGAGCTAGGCGTACGCAACCCCCAGTCGATTGCCTGTGATGTTTGGAGCCTTCGTTTCCGTGATTAAGCGTAAATCTCTCGATAATCTTTCTTTTTCTTACGTGATACCGTTTCGTATTCACTTATATGTCACTATATGCATGAAACTTGATCCCGGCATGCATATAGGTATGCACTTGGTTTCCTTCGGAAAATCGGGTGTGACAGAGTGGTATCGTAGCCGTATCGACCGTAGGACGTAAGCCTAGTTAGCACTGGTCGTTTCTTAATGCCTCTTTTGTTCTACAATCCCTCCTTACCTTATCCTTGACCTCTCTAAAGAAGGATCTCACATTTTAGCCATCTTCTTTTCTCCCTACCATGAATTCTTATATGTTTATCTTCTCTCTCCTTGAACATTTCTTTGATCTCGCCTGTCCATTCTCTCAAGCAATAAACACCCCCTTAATTCATGGGTAGAACCGTTACCCTTAGCATTCTATCTGCTCGCGCACCTCCCCGACACCTCAGCGCTGTTTTAATTCTTTCTCGAGCTACAGAACTCCGATCGACATGAAACCAGTTGGGTTAGTTCCTAAATTCCATAAGTGAATTTCTATCAAAAATCCAGCCCTATCCAGTACCTGTTCCAGGAGCTATGCTCAAAACATTGGAGCTATCAGAATCTGTAAACTCTGCTGACCTAGTTACCTTCAATATTCTATATCTCGGGCTATAGACCTCCGATTGAGGTAAACCCAATTGGAGTAGTTCAGGAATTTCATCAGCTTCGCTCTGTCCAAAATTCAGCAGTATTCGTTTTGTATCGAAGGAGATACCTACGAATTAGTGGAGCATTCAGAATCTGCCAACACTGCTGACATAGCCATCTTGTTTAATTCATATCTCGAGTTCTGAACCTCTGATTGAGGTGATTCCAGTTGGGTTGAACTCATAATTTTGTACTCCTTGATCTGGGAAAAATCCATTATTTATGGAGATCCCTGCTGGGAGCTACATCTGATCTATTAGGAGGATACCCCCTGCCTTATTTAACAACGTGTAGTGTCGATCCCTTTAGCTATGCCTTGATTGGTGGAATTCAGTGTTTGCTTGATGATGCTTGGTTTTATGACATTGCTTGTGTTGGTTCTTTGTGGTGAGTGTTGGTGTATTGTGGGTCTTCTACCTACGATGACATCAGTTGCCTAGTTGGGTTTTCCTTTTGTACCTCCCACATCCTTGCTATCTCTCTGTGCTAATGAAGGACATCATAAGAAGGAATTGAAGACAACACCAATGTCAACAAGCAAATGCTGCTGTCACCATCGTTAGGTAAAGTGAGCAAGATGAAGAAAAGAAGGCCTCACTCTACTTTCCTTCCCACCTTGAGCTTGCTCCTATCCCATCAAACTCACTCTGATGAAGACCCCAATGAATAAGGCAAGATGAGGAATAACGATTTCACACTCATCGACAAAAGAGGATGACTGTCTACTTACTTCGATCGCAATGTTTTTTTATCTCCCTCCTCCTTGCTTCTTCTTTCCTCGAATCTCGGGACGAGATTCCTTTTAAGGGGGGTAGATTTGTCACACCCTGAAATTTCCAATTTCAGGATGTGAATAGAAAGAATAATTAAATAACGATCTTTTGATAATTTTAAAAAATTTTCCAATATTTATTTTTCTTTACAGGGAATATAGTATAGGAAAAATCCTTTGTTTGATTTTCTAAATTAAATAAAAGTTATGTGTGTTGCATTCATGCCGATGCATCTAGTGGTTCTTGAGTGCAAAAGGTTTCAAAAATGCGTTTAGGAGCTGTCCAAACTCTCCCGAGAATTTTCCGGATTTTTCTGGAATTTATTCTCATTTTCCTTGAGCTATTTCTATTTATTAGAAGGCTCTAAAATCTTTTTCATGGGCACCAAATGCTTTATTTGGATTGTTCATGACCTAATCTATCTCTAGGAATTTTCCTGGATTTTTTTTTGTGATTTTCTGAGTATTTTTCGTGCTTTAAAATAATTCACGCCTTTTTTCTCGGATTATTTTTCGCACCGGAAATACTTTCAAAAAAAAAAAAGAAAACTATCTTTCCGGATTGGGCCGAGCCCCGTGGCCCGACCCAACCCGCTCCGCCCGCCGCAGCCCGCGCGGGGGTCCATCCGGGCCCGCGTCGCGCCGCCGGCCCGGCGCAGGCCGCCGCCGCCTCCCTAGGCGGGCGTGCCCGCGCCGCGCCCCATAAAAGGGGGGCGCCGAGCCCGCGCTCGCCCCCCCCCGCCGCGCGCCACCCTAGCCGCCCTAGGCCGCGCCGCCGCCGCGCTCGCCCGCGCGCGCGCCGCCGCCGCCGCGCGAGCCACCGCGTGGAGCGCCGCCGCCGCCCCGATTCGCCGGCTCGTTGACCTCCGGAGCAAGTGGACGCCACGAGAGCACCGGGTCCCGAGCCGCGCGCGTTGCACGCTCCCTCGCCGCCGGGGGTCCACCGGAGTGCCGCCGCACCTGGAGGCCCGACCCGGCCGCCATCATCGCCGCTGGCCATCTTCCGGCCGTCCCCGTCCGTGGGTAAGCGCCCCCTTGAGGTTCCATTCGACTCCTCTCCGCTTTTCCCTCCTTCCCCGAGCCCCTAGCCCATCTTGTCGTCGGCGCCGTCACGGGTCCGTGGCCGCCGGCCTCCCTGTTCTTGCCCTGCTCGAAGTCAAGAGGAAGAAGAAGCCATTTTCCAGATAGCCCCCTGAGGAACCCTCTTTTCATCAGATACAAATATGTGTCATGCCAGTTTTCCAGGAAACCCCCTAGAAAGATTCCGCCCTTTACACATAAATCCTCCCTACCTCTTTTGGCAGATAAACCCGAGGGTTTATATACATAATTATGTATATGCCCCTGATCTTTCTTGGTTAAGCCCCCGAAGTTTTCAATATTTCACAATTAGGTCCTCGCATCTTTAGAAAGCCATATCTCTATTGTTTTAGCTCGATTTAATCCGTTCAAGTTGCGTTAGGTCCATAATAATGTAAAGCACGCGTTAGTGGTGTGTTTTCACCATGTTTTGTTTCTGAAAATAAAATTAATAATAATTTTGATTAATGACTAGTTATGCATGCCTTTTATAAATAAAAGTAATATAGATCTATACACCGATTTTCATAAGCAAATTTAATTTGATTAATGTTTCTATCACATGTTTTTGTGCTTAAAAGCTAATTAGATCTTTATCTCGGTTTTCGTAAACCAAATGTTAATTTGTTTAATCGTTAATTAATCTTTTCTAATTAAAATTTGATTAGGCTTTTACATCGGCTTTTACAATAAATATTAATTTGATTAATGCCAATGCCATAGTGTTTTTAATAATAATATGATCTACTCGAATTACAAAGTTTCGTGTAGATTGTTCATATAGTTTAGTTTTTCTAAATTAAACGCTTAATCGGTTTAATTCATATATGAATCTTTATTAATAAAACTCGACTAGTTCTTTACACCGGTTTCATAAATAAAGTTTAATATTGCATTAATATTAACATAGGGTATTTTATTTCGAAATGTCCTTTATATTTATTTTGTTAATTAAAACGAACCTAGCTCATAGCCTTGTTCTCTTATATATGCAAAACGCTCGTTAGACGTTCTTTTCTCACTCAATCTAAGTGTGATCTTCCCGGTCCTTGCTCAATTTTCCACAACCATCTATTTAAAGCTAACCAAGCCTTTCCAAGCACCCTTTGTGTTCTTTAGTGATCCATCTAATCGAGCTTATCCTTTAGTGCGTTCTTTTAAAGTTTTCTTTTGATTGATGTATTGTTCTTAGTATCGCTTGTTTGTTTGCTTTGTATGCTTGTGCCCGATGATTGATGCGAGTAGAAGGAACGTTGTTTGAGAGCTTCGAAGAGCTTGAAGGTGAAGGCATTCTGAGCAAGTACTTTGGTTAAAGGCAAGTGTGTCCTTGATCTTTTGTCCTAAGAATTATGTTTAATCACCCATTGCATATGCTTGCATTAATATGATGGGACCCATGTTTAAGGTTTGACTAGTGTTATTTATCCTGTGCCTTGATCAAACGGGTTTATCTTTATGTTGGGTAGCTATGCATAGTTGCTATACCTGGGTTATGGTGGTTTAAATGAACATTAATGAGGAATCATGTTATACCTTTATGCTATATCTTTGGACGTTTAATTCAAGACCATATGTTTAATCGGAACATGGAGAACCACCCAGGAAAACAGTGCTACCACAAGACATATGGCTCTGTCTTGGCTTATTAATTAGTGAACTAGGTGTTAGGTATGCTTTACCTGATAAGGGTTGGGGGCTGGCGGGTAGTGGCGTATGGACCTGCTCGGGCGTAGGTGTGGGCTTAGCTAATACACGGTACTCGTCCGGGAGCTTTATACGTTGCACTGACCAGGTAACCTAGCGGGCAGCCTACATCTGGGGATCTTTGTAACGGCCTCGTAGCGTCCCTATGCAATCACACCTCGGTAGTGTGGTATGATGCTTGGCCGGCATCGCATGCTTGGGTTTAAAGTTCTTCAGGACTTTTACGCGACTTGTGGGTAAAGATGTACGACCTCTGCAGAGTGTAAAACTAATCGATTAGCCGTGCTCACGGTCACGAGCGGCCTGGACCCTCACATGATAATTGAACTTGAAGATGGACTTAAATCGCTCTTTCTGGTTATGCTTGCCATGTGCTTATGGCGTACCTCTTATCTTATGCTTAATGTGGGTTGGTATAAACTTATACTTTATTAGTAATCAGGTGCTAATAAAATTTGACCAACTAAAATTGCTTAAATGCTTATAGCCAGTCCACTATAAAGCCTTTGCATTCATGCCTTTCCCCACACTTGCTGAGTACGACAAGTGCTCACCCTTGCTATAAACTTTGTTGCTCAGAAACAGGAAGCTACTGTGAAGATGTTGCTGGAGCTAGGCGTACGCAACCCCCAGTCGATTGCCTGTGATGTTTGGAGCCTTCGTTTCCAGGATTAAGCGTAAATCTCTGATAATCTTTCTTTTTCTTACGTGATACTGTTTCTGTATTCACTTATATGTCACTATATGCATGAAACTTGATCCTGGCATGCATATAGGTATGCACTTGGTTTCCTTCGGAAAATCGGGTGTGACAGTCGCCCTCGTCGATCTCCCTCTCCAAGCGGCCCCTGCCCGAGGTGATCCTAGATCGAGTTTCCCCATCCACTCCTCTCCCTCCCCATGCTCTCAGATTGGAAAACGGTGGCCGGGCTGACGCCAGCCTCGGACAGCGTGGCACAGAGGAGAGGGAGGAGGTGGACCGTGGATGAGGTGGTGCTGTGCCGTCTCCCGGGGACCAGAGGGAGGGCGACGAATTAGGAGTGGGGGGTGGGTGAACGACACCACCAAAAATAATAGATTGGTATAGATTTAATAATTAAGAAAACTATATTTAATATTTTCTCAAATCCGTTTCATGCAAACTAGTTTAACATTTATTTAATGCAGTACTGAAATAGCATAATAAAACTAAAAATTTGTAAATACATATGCTCCCCCACCAGTCCACCACTATATATAGCCTCATATCCATACTTGTTGGCTCACTCTCCAATCTTTATTGATTGTTGGTTCCCCCATCTCATAGCATAGCATGAATATTAAACACCCAAGATTTAAGCTAATATATTTAAGCTAAATTCTTGCGGAGGGCAGGATTTGAGGCCAGCCGTCGGCAAACCCCGCGCAGGGCCGGGGACGAGCAGCGAGTTTGCCGGCTGGTGCGGCTATGGAGGGAGCTGCTGCGGGGTGGCTGAACGCCGAACACACTCCGCATTTGGATCCAACCTGCAAGGCTGCAACTGCCCCGTCGAGACGACTTAGCACCCCAAGAGAGGGGAGAACGGAAAAATAGTAACGTCGGCTTCTTTGACCTGTCGAGCAAACCAAGAAAAACGACTTAGGAATTAGATACCAGCTGGTGTTCATCGCGTCCCAATAACATATTGCCCATCGTGCTGCATCCGCGCTGCAAACAAATAATGGTTTGTTGGATCTGTCAAATTCTCCAGCCTGCTGCAACTGCGCTAGCTACAGACAAATAGGGCTAGCTTCAAGTCATCCATGCATGCTTCACCGTGCATCCAAACCCTTCCCTCCAATAAATATCACCGTAGCTAGCAGCTTGGTCTCGGCGGCGACTTCTGAGCCAAAGCTAGCATATATGGAGAGCAACGTCCCTCTCATCTCGGAGCTGCCGGACAAGAGGGGCGGAGGACTCGCCAAGCAGGTATGGGAGGAGTCCAAGAAGCTTTGGGAGATCGTCGGCCCGGCCGTGTTCATGCGCGTGGTGCTCTACAGCATGAACGTGATCAGCCAGGCCTTCGCCGGCCACCTCGGCGACCGCGAGCTCGCAGCCTACTCCATCGCCAACACCGTCATTTCCGGACTTAGCTTTGGCTTCCAGGTACGCGCGCACGGCACCTCTCCTTTGTGCTCGTCTGCTCTCGCGCGCGTAGTTCTTCGTCTCGGAAGAAGCTCCAATTCGGCCTGTTCATGATTAAAACAGCAAGCATACACTTACAGATATTTATATCTCTTTTAAGTTGCGAGTTGCCACCAAAGATGGGCGTGGCCCCTAGTCGTCGTCCGATCCTACTGTGTGGTGTGTGCACTCCCACAATGGCATTGACTTCTTGCCTTCTCAGAGACCGAAAGCATCCCACACTCTCCCATCAACTTGATACAGTTTAAAGTTATTACCACTTTACCAGGAATGCTAACAATCAGCTGTACAAAAATAATCTTCCTCTGCTCGCCTTCCGATATTATCACTATCGGGCTTACCTCTAAAATAATGGAAGCTGCCTTTGGTTTGGTGACCTCTCCACCGTTTGGTAAAAGAATCATTTTGGACAACATTTTGGTCAAACATTAGGAATATAAATGATGAATAATTTTAAGTCATTGAGTTTAAAATGTGAAAATGATATCAATAGATTTGTTTTGAAAATTATTTTCAAAAAATATACAAATATAACTTTTCAATAAATATTTTTATAGAAAAGAGAAGTTAAAGTTGTGTTTTGGAGATCGTGTCGCTGCTCTAAATGACTTCTTTTACCAAATCAGAGGGAGTAGAGCACAGCAAAAAAAACGTGGATCCATTTGGTAAAAAAGAAAAATTTGGTGTCTCTTATCTTCACAGGCTTTTATGTGTAATTCTGAGCATTATTTTCAAATTATTCTATAACATTATGAAAACTGTTTTCAAGCCAAGATTATAAATATTTATTTGCATTTGTAGACTAAATAGTTTAATAACAGGATTTTTTAATGGTTGGAAGAAATGAGAGTGGTCCGTCAAAATGAGAACTGCTCCGGTACCTTCTTTTTAAAGGTGACTAAATGGAGGCCTCTTAATCTAAAAAACGTAGATGCCTCTACATTTAGATTTAAATGGAGTCCTCTAAAAAAAACGGAGATGCCTCTACATTTAGATTTAAATGGAGAGTCCTCCCAGGTTACTTCATGCGACACAAAATAATTTCTCTCAACAAAGAAGCACATAGTAGAAAGTAACTTTTAGTCATACATGGAGAGCTCTCTCAGGTTACTTCCTGCGGCACAAAATTATTTCCCTCAATAGAAAAAATCACACATGAGGAAGTAACTTTGAGTCGTAAGAACTAACTTTTGTGTCATAGGAAGTAACTTGGGAGTGCTCTCCATTTAAGTCTAAATGGAGAGGTCTCTCCATTTAGAATTTGCGTTTAACAAACCGCACACATCTTATTTGCAATTTCGCAGTTTGGCATGGCAAGTGCACTTGAGACGTTGTGTGGGCAAGCCTACGGTGCAAAGCAGCACCACATGCTCGGCATCTACATGCAGCGTTCGTGGCTCATCCTCCTGGGCTTCTCCGTGCTTCTTGCTCCGACATACATCTTCAGCGCGCAGCTGCTCGTCGCGGTTGGTCTGCCCGCCGAGCTATCACATGAGGCGGGCTTGGTCAGCGTGTACTTCCTCCCACTGCACTTCATCTCCGCCGTCATGCTGCCGCTCAACAAGTTCCTGCAGTGCCAGCTCAAGAACTGGGTCATGGCGGTGACCACGGCCGCGGTGTTGCCGGTGCACGTCGCGGCGACATGGTTGCTCGTGCGGCACTTCGAGCTGGGGGTGTTGGGTGCCGCCATGGCCGTCGACATTTCGTGGGGCCTCATCATGGGCCTGCAGCTCGCGTACGCCGTCGGCGGCGGGTGCCCGGAGACGTGGAGGGGGTTCTCCGCGCTCGCGTTCGTGGACTTGAAGGACTTCGTCAAGTTGTCTGCAGCATCTGGTGTCATGGTGTGGTATGTGATATGTGTCAATTTGAACTCAGCTTGGTCTGTTCAATGCATATCTCTTGACTCTTGTACTATCGTGGGCTCGTGGCCGTGGACGATGGAGATATTAAAAAATGACTTTTTTTATGACAATGCTTTGCTTCTCCTGCAGCTTGGAGATTTGGTACTACCGGCTATTGGTTTTCCTCACAGGGTTCATGAAGAACGCGGAATTAGCTGTGGATGCACTCTCCATCTGGTAGACCCCTCATCTCAAAATTACGAAAGTCAACTATACTATTTGGTTCAACTTACCTCATAATATAATTTATTATTTTTGCTTCTCCATGTATAAATTGAATTTTAATCTGATACTTTGCAGGATGGTAGTGGACATCATAATTTATATTTTAAACAATATTGTATGAATTTTCATCATTATTTTTTATATAATTTTGTATCTCAAGGGTAAATTTTATTCTTAAATATCCTACCTATCGACAATTTTTATATATGTCTTGAACATGTCTTATGGTCTTTGATTTTGAAATCATCTTGCTAAATTTAACTTAAAACTACAGTTTTTGTTGAGAAACAAAAAAAAGACAATTTGTGTTAAGGAGTAAATTAAACTAAATGGCATTGTTTAGGGGGCAAAATTGAACTAAAATTTATTTAGTGGATTATCCAAACTTGTTACACTTGAGGAGAGTAATTTGGACTTTTTCCTTTATTAAATGAACTAAGGAGTAATACAAATTTTCATGAAGTTATCTTCTTATCCTCGTTGAACAGCATGAGTTTGGCTGGCTGGGAGCTGATGATTCATTTGGGATTCTTAGCAGGCACGGGGTAAACGACCTAATGGGCTCTCTTACCCTTAAACAGCATACATAGAGAATTAAACTGACTAATTGAGTACCCATATTTTTTACAAGGGTGAGGGTTGCCAATGAGCTCGGTGCATCCAATGGAAAAGGTGCAAGATTTGCGACAATAGTATCGACAACAACATCCTTTGTAATCGGCCTGTTCATTAGTTTACTTGCATTGATTTTCCATGACAAAGTCGCGATGATGTTCACCTCAAGTGACGTCGTGATCGGTGCAGTGGATAGCCTTTCTGTCCTACTGGCCCTCACCATCCTCCTCAATGGAATCCAACCTGTGCTCTCAGGTATGTTCCCCTAGACCCAATAAATTAAAAAAATTGAAAAAGAGGTTGTGGTGCAAGATGAAGCAAAATTCCTTCAGTTGGTTTGATCCCAGTCAATTTCCAGAAGAGACAACAGTTTATGATTCTTGATTGCTAAATTTGCAGGAGTTGCTGTTGGTTCAGGGTGGCAAGTACTGGTTGCTTATGTGAACATTGGGAGTTACTACTTGATCGGTGTCCCTTTCGGTGTTATACTTGCTTGGGGTTTCCACTATGGGGTCCTTGTATGAATTTTCAAAATGCATTGATCAATTGCATGCTATTAATTATATGTTTTCCACACTTATTCAGGTTGCTAATCCTGTAGGGAATTTGGGTTGGAATGATCAGTGGCACGATGGTGCAAACTCTAGTTCTTGCATATATCACCCTACAATGCGACTGGAATGAAGAGGTTTAATTTGGTTTTCTTCTATAACATTACTCTGTCAAATCGTTTCGCAAAAAGAACATGGCATCATAATCTTGAGATGAATCCCTGCTTTCTAGCTCCTGGCTTTCCTAAGACGTTCAATTTTGCAGGCACTGAAAGCTAGTAGCCGGATGCAGAGATGGGGCAGCTCCAAGTGAACCTCAGCATCTATGAATATATCAAGGAAACGCCGTAAGAATTGATGCAACTAAGTCACTCAGATCATTTCAGAGTTCATATAGTATTACCGTCATTTGTAAATTATAAATCCTAGCCCTAGATTATCATCGAAATCTGTAGCAGTTCATTTGTTAGTCAATACATTCTGTTACAGATGATATTGTTATTATGCTTCTTATATATACAACTTCCAAATTATGGTACTACAGCTGTTGATGGTAAATGATTGTGTTTTGAACGTATTCTCTCTTATCGATCTCTTTTGATGAGAAAAGATAGAAATGTTGTCTGACACGGGTGACTTGTCTGTAATCACCCACGCTGGTTGAGAACATTGGCTTTTGAATTTGATGATTTTTTAGGGGTTTTCGAATTTGATAACTGTGCATTACCATCCAGCCTAGCCAAGTGGAAAACGCTAATAGGCCTGTCAGGCTACTTGAAGGTAGTGGATCGGCCCAATAACAGCCTGCCTTGCCCTTGTGATGTGTTTGACACGTCAGACGCGACGTGACCTAAAGTTCTCGTCCTCGTCACTGGTCACATGCAGGTTGCACTCAGCCGTGAGCTCATGCCCCCGTTTACTGATTATTCTTTCTTCCCTGAAGCTTGTGGTTGGCCCTTGGCCGGTTGCTGCTTGCTTAAGGATTGATGCTGTCTCCCCTTTCAGAGTCAATGGTTTGCCTGCACGCACAGCACATAGCACCCAACCACTCTGGGTTCAACGAAAATCTAAATCTAATAGAAGCTGGACAGCTGGTGATCCGTCAAGGAAAATGTTTAGAATGTAAACAAGTTGCGTTTCAGTGGTTAGTGGTAGGTGTTAGATTGATCTCCTCATCAGTGGGCCCAACGGCCCACTGGGCCCTTAATCTCGCGCCCTGATCGGGGGCGCCCAACCCTAAATGGTTGGTCGGCCCCTGTCACACTGCGCTATATAAAGGAGGTGGGGGCCGCAGGCTCGCGTCACGAGGTTCGCCGCCAGCCACACACCCCCCACCTACATTCCCTAGTCCGATCTACAGGGAGCACAGCAGTGACGGGAAGCACCACCACCGCCGCCACTGCCTCGACCATCGCTGCCCTAGTGCAGACCTGCACTCCGCGTCGTTGCCCTCGCGCAGATCTCCTACACTAGCGGTTCCGGCAGCACCCCTGCCGGAGACGGTATACATCCCCTCTCCCATTTCTCTGTTCATATATGCATTACATTTATACACACACAGTTACAGATTCGTATCCGGCTAGATCAGCACCTAGATGATCCGTATAATCTATTAATGGTACCAAAGCTTCGGTTAGGTCGTAGATCTAGTCTCGGGTAGATGAAAAGGAGAAGCAAAATCGATCTCGAATCGAAAAGGAAATCGATGCCGAAACCCTAACCCTAGATCTAAAAGTGCAAAGGACGCGGAAGGGGACCTACCAGTGGACCCCTACCTCACCGTCACCACCGCCGCCGGCGCCGCCTTGGGCGTGCACCGCGCGGACAGAGGCGAGCCGGGGCTCGTCGGGCCTCCACCGCCATGCGGGTTGGGCCCAAGGGCACCGTCGTGCATCCCCTAGACGGCGGCGCGCTCTCCAGCGTGGGGAACGCGCTCACCGGCGAGAGGACCCGCGGCAGCGCCGCTGCCTATCTCCTCCATGCCGCCATGGGCGGTGTAGCTCTCGCATCACTCCTGTTGAGGTGTTAGGGAGTGAGAGAGGGGGAGAGAAAGTATAGAGAAGGGAGGAACGCCGGCGGCCTTGAGCTGGGCGGCGCTTGCCCTCGCCGTCGCCGGCCGACGCCGGCCGCGGCACCCCGCCGCCGTCGGGGAGGCTGCGAGACGGGAAGGGAAATGTCTAGGGTTTTCTAGGGTGACCGGCCGTCGGGCCTTTTATTCCACCGAAATGCTAGGGCGGCCGTCGGATCGTGCCGGACGGCCACGATCGACTGGCGTGCGAGCTGGGCCGACTTTTGGCCCGGGCGGGTGAGGCGCGCGGGCCGCTTCGGCGGCCTGCCCGTCGGTTGCTAGGCCGCGAGCCCAGGCGGGAGTAAAGGGGAGGCCATGGGCCGGATTTTGTTTGCGGGCCAAAAGGGAGGTTGTGCACAGTAACCTTTATCAATTTGTTTTGATATTTTTCAGAAGCAATTATTAGTGTTTTTAAGTATGTATTCGATATTTGTTCAAATTTGAACCAACGGGATAATTTGTTTAGAGAGAAAAGTGAATTCTAACAGTAACATTGCTTCTTAACAAAAAAGTTTCCATGAATTTTATTCATGTTTCCGCTGTGAATGTTTAAAGTAATGCTTGTTTTTTAAATTTAATTGGAACCAACGGGAAAATTAAATTTAATGAGCATGTTAAAGTAATTTTTTCTGGTAATTATGATGCTGTTATTTACTGACCAGCGTTGTTAATTACACTATCATGATTAAATGGATATTTTGTGTATTTATTTCTATTTTCTGCCTAACAGTGATATAGATTTAATTGCATAAACAGTTATATGTTTTAATTTTGACCAACGTTGGATTAATGCATGCAATTGTTGTTATGGATCTCACTTTTTGTGGTTTTCAAGAGGGTACAACTTGATGAGTTCCATCAACAAAGTCCCGATCCTCAATGCTGAAAATCACAAGGAATGGATCAGGAAAGTGGATCTGGCTTTTGTATGTGCTGAGCTTGACTGGGTGCTGAAGGAGCCACAGCCGGCTCAACCAGAGAAGCCGGTGAGAGATGAAAAAGATAATGATGAGGCATGGGCAAAGAAAGAGAGGGACTATCCTCCCTTAGAGTTGTCATGGTCCATTGCTAACCAGAAGTGGACCACGACAAACAAAAAGTGCATGGCTTTCATAGAGAACACAATTGAGCCCTCACTCTTGAGCTCGATTGAAGGTTGTACCTCTGCTACAGAGTTACTTGACAGGATAAAGAGTCGGTTTACTGGCTCTTCAAAGACATATGCCACCATGATGCTAAGACAGTTGGTGAATGAAAAGTATACTGGTAATGGAAAAGGTGTGAGAGAGCACATCCTCAAGATGAGCAACCAGGCATCTAAGCTAAAGCCATTGGATGAGGAACTTGAGATTAGGCCTAATCTCCTTGTTCACTTGGTTATGGCTTCCCTGCCAAAGGAGTTTGACACCTTTGCTACCAACTACAACATACATCCAGAGCAGTGGGATCTGGAAAAGACTATAGCCATGCTTGTTCAGGAAGAGGAAAGGATAAGGTCTCAGAATGATGGTTCTTTGAACTTTGCAAAGACAAAGAACTTCCATCCAGGGGCTTCTTCTTCAAAGACACATGGTAAAGGTAACATGCCGCATCAGAATCAGAAGAGTGTTCTTCCAGTGGACAAGGATCAGTGTCTCTACTGCAAGAAAAAGGGGCATTACAAAAAAGAATGTCCTGAATGGTTGAAGTCAGTCATGGCTTCTAAAGGTAATAATATATTGTCTTTTGTAAATGAATCCTTGTATACACAATTTTCAAAATCTACTTGGTGGATTGACTCAGGTGCAACGGTTCATGTTGCAAACTCTTTACAAGGATTCAGTTCGACCCGGAGCACGAAAAGAAGAGAAAGTTCCATTGATGTTGCAAATGGAGTCCAAGCCGAAGTTGAAGCTGTTGGCGATGTCTCTTTGGAGCTAGTTGATGGTTTTATACTTTTGCTTAGAGATGTTTTTTATGTTCCTTCGTTAAACAGAAACTTGATTAGTATTTCACGTTTGGACAAAGATGGTTTTGAATGTCATTTTGGACATGGCCAGTGTGCCATTTGGTGTAATAATTCTTATGTTGGTACTGCTTACCTTCATGATGAGCTTTATTTATTATCCTTGCGTGAAAAAGTTAATTCCGTGTGTGATAAGTTAATTCCGTGTGTGATGTGAATGTTCATGTTGCAAATGATTCCGAGTCGGAGAATGTACACAAGAAAAGAAAGAGAACTCATGATACGTCGTCGAAATTATGGCACTATCGTTTAGACCATATTTCGAGGGGGCGAATAGAGAGCCTCATTAAAAATGAAATTCTTCCTCCATTAGAGTTCTCTGACTTAGAGCAATATGTAGATTGCGTTGATCGAAAGTATGTAAAGCAAATTAAAAAAGCGCAAAGCGAAGCACAGGAACTCTAGAGATAATTCACATTGATATTTGTGGACCATTTCCTGTGAAAAGTATGGATGGCTATGACTCGTTCATAACATCCACAGATGATTACTCCCGTTATGGTTATATTTATCCAATTAAAGAAAGATCAGAAGCACTGGATAAATTTAAGATATTCAAAGCTGAAGTTGAAAATCAACTTGATAAAAGAATTAAAATAGTAAGATCTGACCGTGGGGGGAGTACTATGGTCGTCACACCCCATTTGGCCAAGTTCCTGGACCTTTTGCAAAGTTCCTAAAGGAAAATGGCATAGTAGCCCAGTATTCGATGCCGGGCGAGCCTCAGCAAAATGGAGTAGCTGAAAGGCGTAACCGTACATTGATGGATATGGTGCGCAGCATGATGAGTTACTCCACCTTGCCATTGAGTTTGTGGATGGAGGCATTAAAAACCGCTATTCACATTCTTAATAGAGTACCAAGCAAATCGGTGCCGAAAACACCGTACAAGCTGTGGACGGGAAGAGTGCCCTCTCTACACCATTTGCGTGTGTGGGGGAGTCCGGCTGAGGCCAAAGTCTTTAACCCAAACATAGCAAAGTTAGATTCCAAAACAGTTAGTTGTTTCTTCATTGGGTATCCTGAAAAGTCAAAAGAGTTTCGTTTCTACTGTCCAGACAGATATACAAAGTTTGTAGAAATGAGACATGTTGTCTTTCTAGAAGATGAAATGATCAGGGGGAGCACGGTAGTTCAGAAAATTGATCTTGAGGAGAAGAGGGTGTGTGCACCCAATCCGATGATTCAGGAGCCATCTCACTACCTTTTGTACATGCACCGACAGCCCCTTAGGTTGTGGTGCAAGCACCTGTTGCAACTCTGCCCGTGGCAACAATGAGTGAAGATCTGGAACCTGTCCTTCAGGATCCGATTGAATCCATTGTTGCGCATGAGGATGAGACACAACAGCCACCTGTTGATGATGTGCCAATAGAAGATGAGGCACAGGATGTGCCGACAGTAGAGGCCCCTCGTAGGTCTCAAAGAGTTAAAAGATCAGCTATTCCTGATGATTATAAAGTTTATAATACAGAAATAGCTTATATGGAGGGTGATCCCGCTTCATATGAAGAGGCCATGAGAAGTGCTCACTCATCGAAATGGTTGGAGGCCATGGAGGATGAGATGAAATCGATGAGTTCCAATGATGTATGGGACTTGGTAGAAATTCCTAAAGAAGCCAAAACAGTAGGGTGTAAATGGGTCTACAAGATTAAACGTGACTCTAGAGGGAATATAGAAAAGTATAAGGCACGACTCGTGGCAAAAGGCTATACACAGATAGAAGGAGTAGATTACAATGAGACATTTTCTCCAGTCTCATGTAAAGATTCCTTCAGAGTAATTCTGGCATTAGTGGCACATTTTGATTTAGAGTTACATCAGATGGATGTAAAGACAACTTTTCTAAATGGTGATTTGGAAGAAAACATTTACATGAAACAACCGAAAGGTTTCATTGTAAACGGAAAAGAACATATGGGATGTCGCCTAAAGAAATCCATTTATGGATTAAAGCAAGCATCCAGACAGTGGAATCTAAAGTTTGATGATACGATTAAAAGATTTGGGTTTGAACCGAATATAGAGGACAACTGCATTTATGCAAAGTTTAAAAATGGGAAAT
This sequence comes from Cenchrus americanus, assembly GCA_947561735.1. Classification (NCBI taxonomy): domain Eukaryota; kingdom Viridiplantae; phylum Streptophyta; class Magnoliopsida; order Poales; family Poaceae; genus Cenchrus; species Cenchrus americanus. The sequence continues at coordinate 69,879,731 of OX387245.1, read as the reverse complement.
ATGTTTTCCTAATCTTGTATGTGGATGATATTTTGCTTGTTAGCAATGATGTCAGTATGCTACGAGAAACAAAGAAGTTTTTGTCCTCAAATTTCGATATGAAAGATCTTGGTGAAGCCTGTTATGTTTTGGGCATAGAAATTCATGGAGATAGAAAGAATGGGGTTTTAGGATTATCTCAAAAGGCATATTTGGAAAAGGTTCTAAAGAAGTACAATATGCACACGAGTAAAGCAACACCTACTTCTATAGTAAAGGGCGATAGTTTTGGAGAATTCCAATGTCCCAAGAATCAATATGAGCTCGATCAAATGAAAGCGGTACCATATGCTTCAGCTGTCAGAAGCTTACAGTATGCACAAGTGTGCACTCGCCCTGATTTAGCGTTTATCACCGGAGTACTCGGTAGATATCAAGATAATCCAGGCATAGAGCACTGGAAGATGGCAAAGAAAGCAATGCGTTATGTGCAAGGCACAAAGCATTGCATGCTAACATACAGAAGCTCTGACTGCCTAGAGATAAAAGGGTATTCAGATGCAGACTATGCGGGAGATAGAAATGGAAGAAAATCCACGTCTGGTTATATATTCACTCTCGCAGGGGAGCTATTTCGTGGAGAAGCTCCAAACAAAAGTTAGTTGCATCATCCACGATGCACGCAGAGTTTATAGCATGTCATGATACTATTGGACAGGTGATATGGTTAAAGAAATTTGTACCCGACCTGAGAGTGATAGATTGTATTAATAAACCACTAAAGATGTACTGGGACAATCAGCCAGCAGTATACTATGCTCACAACAACAAGTCGAGTAATGCTTCCAAACCTATGGAGGTAAAGTTTTATGTTGTGAAAGATAGAATCCGGGATAAAACCATAAGTCTCGAGCATATAGGGACAAAGGATATGGTTGCGGATCCGCTCACGAAAGGCTTACCACCCAATGTGTTCCAGAAACACTTAGCCGGCATGGGTTTAAGGGAAAGCCTATAACTCCTGGATTATGAAGTGGCCCAAAATAAATAGAATTTATTCCAAAACGGAGAAGTATGTTGTGGCTGTTTGAGTCTATCGGCAATTGAGCCGTGACGATGAAGCATGCTCTATGACCAATCTGTGATGGAACGAATAAAGTGGAAAAAGTTAAAGTTAAAAGTATGTGATGGGATCAATGGGGAGAATGTTAGATTGATCTCCTCATCAGTGGGCCCAACGGCCCACTGGGCCCTTAATCTCGCGCCCTGATCGGGGGCGCCCAACCCTAAATGGTTGGTGGGCCCTTGTCACACTGCGCTATATAAAGGAGGAGGGGGCCGCAGGCTCGCGTCACGAGGTTCGCCGCCAGCCACAACCCCCCCCCCCCCACCACCTACATTCCTTAGTCCGATCTACATGGAGCGCAGCAGTGACGGGAAGCACCACCGCCGCCGCCACTGCCTCGACCGTCGCTGCCCTAGTGCAGACCTGCACTCCGCGTCGCTGCCCTCGCGCAGATCTCCTACATGGCTAGCGGTTCCGGCTGCACCCCTGCCGGAGACGGTATACATCCCCTCTCCCATTTCTTTGTTCATATATGCATTACATTTACACACACAGTTACAGATTCGTATCCGGCTAGATCTGCACCTAGATGATCCGTATAATCTATCAGTAGGAGCAAAGTACAGTTCTATCATGGTATGATGTGCGTCAATGGCAAAAACACGCGACTTGCAACGCGTTGCACACATGTTTTCAAATTAGAATAATAGGTATAGAATGGATCTGTAGAGGATGCACCGACTATATCGTTTAGGGATTGTTTGGGAACTAGTGGAATGAATGGGAATAAAGGGTATTGGGGTGGAGGAATTTCCATTATAAGTCAAAATTTCCCAAAATCCCCTTCAATCCTCTTCCATCCACTTGATTCCTCCATTTCCCAAACAAGCCCTTATTGGGGTCCCTACTCCCTAGTTTATTTGCAACCAGGACTAGTCGATAAACTAGTAGTACAAAATAATCTCACTCCCGTAAAAAAAAAACTGAAGCGCGAAAGCTCCTGATCAACTGATGTGGACACTCAACTGTACCTACGCTGCGCAACGGATTAAGTCAAAAGTTTCAGAGATATGGGGATGCCACCAAATGCAAAATTAATTACCATCATATCTTAGATAAGGCAGTCAGAATGCTAATTGTGGTTAGCAACGCGCGCGTCTAGTGGAAGATATCGACACCTCGAGTAACAGCTATTATTTGCAACTCTTGCACATCCATCACGACATCACTCCGCGGAACAAGAGTGCACGCCTGGTCCTCCAATGGTTCCGTCTTGCGGAGCTTTCACCAGAGTCATAAGCAAGAACAAACTGATTTTTAACCCCGCAATCATCTCGTATTAACAAGCAAGATGCTAGCACTTCATTCCAGTCATGTTAATTTCGCATGATATTAACATCACTTGCATTTCCGATCAAACAAACCACACCGCAATGCAAACACAACAAAGACATACCGAAACTTCAAATTCAGAAATTCGGAGCTCTACAGCTACAAGATGTACACTTAACCAATTAAAAGGGAAAAAAAGGAAACAGTGAGCAAACCTACACATTGGCTACCGCCATGCAGAAACAACTGTGCCTGCCCAGCGTGTTGACCCAAACCGGACGGCGTCGCCGGCGGGGGCGGCGGCGCGGCGCGGCACGCTAACGCGCGCCGACGTGCTGCCACCTGCGTAGTCCCTCCGCACCAGGCGCCTCTCCTCCACCGTCCGCCGCAGCACCACCCCCTCCGCGCGCTCGCGGAGCTGTCGCGCCGCGCACACGACGCCCTCGTCCAGCCCCGCCCACTTCCGTTCCGGCGCCGGGGATGAACTGTCCTCCACCCGCCGCAGGACGCACACCAGCTCCACCGCGTCGGCCAGGGACAGCGTGTCGAGGCGCTCCCCCATCTCCTGCACCCGCGCGGCGATGTTCCGCTCGGCCGCCACGCGGTCCTCCTCGGCGAGCCTGACGGCCTCCCAGACCAGCACGTTGGGCTGCGGGCCCGACGACGGGGGCGCCGGGGCTTGGCGGACGGCGTCAGCGACGGCCACGAAGGCGGCGAGCTCGGCGACGAGGTGCGGGTTGGGGAGCGCGACGAGGTACTCGGCGTCGGCGGAGGCGTCGGGGAGGAGGAGGACGAGCTCGAGGAGCCGCGCCGAGAAGCGGACCCACGACGCGGCGGCGAAGGAGGATCGGCCGACCGGGAACGCCGCGAGCGCGAGCGGGGTTGCGCCCGGACGCCGGGTGCCGGGCCAGCGCGGCGAGGAGCTGGTCGCGGAGGATGAACGCGCCCCGCGCGAGGAGGACCCGGAGCGCGACGAGGCACTTGAGCGCCACGGCGGCGTCGCCCTGCCCGGTCGCCGCGGCGCGGAGGCGGTCGAGGAAGGCCGCCGCGAGCGCCGCGGCGGAGAGGCGGGAGCCCCGGCCGAAGGCGAGGAGCGCGTCCATGTGGTGCGCGGACGGCGGGGCCGTGGAAGGGTGGTGCGCGGTCGCGCGCGCCACCGCGTGGTGCGCATCGTCCGCGGATCCCGGGGAGGCGGGGCCCTGGGAGAGGAAGCTGGACGCCAGCCGCCGGAGCTTGAGGCCACCCATGGTGGGCGCCGATCGGGGAAGGTGTGAACGGTGAAGGGGGTTGGGATTTGGGAATCAGAAGGAAGCTTTGCTTTGGCTTTGGCTTTGGCTTTGGCTATCTCGCTTCTCGCGCGGGCGAGCTAGACGCACGCGAGGGGTATGTAGACCGTTGGATTGGTTGTACTCGATCAATGAGGTCCTTCCGATCGTACCAGAGAAGATTCTAGTACAGAGTTCGCTCATGATGTGAGAGGAGACGAAGAAAATGTCAACCTTGCCCACGTCCACTGCTTTCAAATGAAGATTGTGTGACCTTTCACAGGACGGGTCAACGCCACAAAATATACAAAGGTTATTGTTGCATTCATGCCGACATAATTCATAGAGTGTGATGTACTATGTGTACTGTTTGATTGTTTGTGTTTGTCTTTAATTCTTAATGATGCCATATTCTAATTTTTGCCCATAAGTCAGGATGTGCCCTCGCCGTCCTTGAGGACACAGGTTTTTGTGTTCTAGCCTTCCGTTCACCACTTGAGTGATTTGACACATGAGGGGTGCCCGGCAACCCAACCACCGGAAAAAGTCTATATAACCCCCTCATGTATCGACACCGGATTAGATCACCCCCTCAACTATCAAACCGGATTTTACCCCCTCATTTTTGCAAAACCGTTTAAAGGACCCCATGAGGAGGTTTTGTGATGTGGTTTTACCACGTCGGCACCCAGAGGTGGACCTTTTGTGATGCGGTTTTACCACGTCGGCACCCAGAGGTGGACCGAAATGTTGATACAGAGATGACAGCTAGGTCCCGTTTGTAAGTGGGTAAGGTCTCTCTCCTTCTCCTTCCCTGACAGGATGGCAACGGGGCGGGGCGGGGCCGGGAAGGTGCCCTCCGTCCCCGCCCTGGTCCCCAAATTACAGTCCCCGCCCCGGCCCGTCCCCGCCCCCGAACTGAGAATCGGGGAAAAATTAGCCCCATCCCCGACCCCGACCCCGTCGGGTCCCCGAAATCCAGCGGGGCTCCGTGGGGATTCTTGCGACAGAAAAAAAAACACTCATTTGCATCAACTCAAATTCTAATGCATCTCATTACAATTTGTTACAAGAGGCATGAATCAACATTCAACTTGAGACATTTACACATAAGACAACAGCTTGTACAATAGCATTGGTACGCTTGAAATCGGTTGTTTCACGATCTTGTAGTGCGTCGATGCATCTTGTGCCGATGTGCAAGGATCAAATAATAAAAAAACAAGAATCAAAAAATCTAGTGCCGGTTGTTCATGCGTGGCAACAGAATTGGATAGAGTAGCACAGAAGACAGATTCCTGGTCTAAGACGACGGAAGGACGAACCGGCGTGTCGGCTTCGTACGACTTGGCTGGTGCCGCGTCCGCCCAATCCGCGTGGACAGCAATAGCATGCCTCTCGCTACCTAGCCGGCAAGGATCTCCAATCTCCATCTCGCGACCTCACTGCGTCGTTGGCTCCCTTCGCCTGCGCAGGCGTGTAGCTGTGCCTGTGAAGCAGCGGCTGCCTGAGGGAGTGGAGAATGGGGGATAGAGATTAGGGTTTTCAGTGAAGAGTGGAGTCTATATATGTCTTATGCCTCAGATACGTGGGCTATTGGACCATTATGCAGTAAAATGGGCCAAAAGTATTCACTGGTTTTTTATTATTGGATTCCCGTGGTGCTTTGCGCAAACTTCATCCCCGCCCCCGCCCCCACCCCGCAATGGTTCGGGGCCCGCCCCGTTAGCCCCACGGGGGCAAAAACAGTTCCGTCCGTTGCTTTTGGGGCGGATCCCCGTGGATCCCTGCCTCCACGGGGGAAATTGCCATCCTGATTCCCTGTCTTGCTGCGAAGGAAGACATTGCCGGTTGTCGGCTTGCCTGACGAGACGTCGTAACTCATGATCGACACACCGTCCGGAGCTACGACAAGCAGCAACAAAGCGAACAGCACTAGTTCAGCGGCACAGAGGTGGCCATGTACGCAGCTGGTGTCGAAGATCTCTACGGCCGGCAACGGTTAGTACTGTGATACAGGAGGGGAGTCGTAGGAGTACTTTGCCTGGATCTCCGTTGTTTAGTTCGGTACAAATCTTCCTTTCTCTCTCTGTTTAGATGGATTATTGGTCTCTCTGTTTAGATGGATTATTGGATACAAATTATTTGGATGTTCGGCCGCCTAACCCGGCTGCCCTTGCAGTCTACTCAATTCTATTCTTCGCTAACAAGAAATGGGCTGTTGGAGATCTCGATTTGGGTAACAGACATCTTGAGAAGCTCGATATTTGGCAGCAAGGTGTTGGATTCTATTTCTCTAGCCTCAAGGTAAAAAACAAAACAAGCAGCCATGGAGAACCTCGCTATGCAGCTTGCGCGGTGGACGAACGACATCATGGGGAAGCAGCTTGCGTGCACGTTGTGAGTTGTGACGACGGCGGCTACCGACGGCCTCGCAAGCAGCAAGAAAGGTGTGGAGGATGAAACGGCGAAGAAGACCGGCGGCGGGCGTGGCTCAGCTCGACGCATGCAGGTGGGCGGAGGCGGCTAACACGGTGCCGTGAGCGGTGGCCGGCGGCTCGATAGCGCGTTCTTCGCTTTGGGGGCGTTGGTGGGTGAATGGGCATACCGGCTGAGGCGACCAGGACCCAGCCACGGTAGGAAGGGGAGAATAAGAGAAACCTCACCCACTTACAAGTAGGACCCAACTTGTCCATGTCGACATTTCAGTCCAACTCTGCAAGCTATGTGGCAAAAGAGAAATTTGCTATTATAGAACTCCAAACGATTGGCTTCGTTATAATAGGACTTCAAACATGGACTTTGCTAAAACGACCTTTGGAATGTTGTGCCTTTGTTATTATAGGATTTTTGGTCCTTTTAATTACTTTTCTCAACTAAATATATGTATTTTGACTTGAATGGACTGTTTTGCCCCTGTGGCCTTTTCACGTATGACCAGCTGCCTGGATAGTTTACAGCTGCAGGCTGCTGGCCGCCACCCTGGCTGGCTGGCGTCGCCGCCTAGGCTGGCTGGTGCGGACGGAAAAAGCAGGAAGCAAGCTTTCCATCAATGCACAGGGTAGTAGGTGCAGCCATCAGAATTCAGAAACAACCGACGCAGCACAACACAAGACCCAAGGACCGGCAGTAGATGATCCACAATGCAAACACCACCAGGGGCAACGACAAACACCATGATGCCAAATTGAAACATAGTTTAAGCAACTAGGAGCCGCAGCCATGCCTTCGGGGGCGGCGGCCATGGCCCAGCCATGCTGGACATCAGGGGCGACCGGTGTGGGCAACCCTAGTGTTCCGCCGTGGGGAGAAACGCCAGGGGAGGGCGCCATCGGGAGAGGGCCGGTCGCGTTCGGTGGACTGACGGGCAGCGCCGACGTACGAACGGGAGACGCCGGTGGATCGGGTTCCATGGCGGCGGCGGCGTCTCGTGTTCACGCGGGAGAGGAAACGATACGATCTAGGCAGCCGGTCATACGTGAAAGGTACCCCTACGTGAAAAGGCTATGGGGGCAAAAAAAGTCCATTCAAGTCAAAATACATGTATTTAGTTGAGAAAATGGATTAAAAAGGTCAAAAGTCCTATAATAACAAAGTCACAAAGTTTCAGAGATCGTTTTAGCAAAGTCCATGTTCGAAGTCCTATTATAGCGAAGTCCATCGTTTGAAGTCCTATAGTAGCAAATTTCTCGTGGCAAAACCACTTTGCAAAACCACCTAAAGGGTCATTTAAACGGTTTGTCAAACTTGTCCATTTTCATAGTTGAGGGGACGATGTGATCCACCCTACATATGTTAGGGGTTATATAGACTTTTTCCCCAACCACCTAGGGCATGGGGTGTTGGTGGTGCTGGTGGTGGGTACAGAGAGGTGGCAAAAGAATGTTGCTCCTCTCTATCGACTGACATTGTACCTAGGACTATTTCAAATTTTAGAGAACACACTGGGACAGAGACTCTTAATTAGCCTCCCTTTTAGTTACTAACTAGAAAACCTTGCGGCCTTGCCGCGGACGGCCAGTGGCAGGCATATTTTTTCCATAATAAGTAAAATTATGTTGTTGTGTGTAGATAAGTTTCATGTGTTTGATCTTTGTTGTCTGTGGTTGTGGCATGTTTTTGTTTGGATTCCTGCTTAATTCGTGTTGTGTGCCGTGGGAGAAGATGATTCTGGTTGTATGCTCGATGAAGACGTTGTATTTGAGGATTCGAGTCATGATATGAAATCATCAATCATGTGTTTAATAGAAAAATATGTGAACTCTGATTAGCACTAATTCAACACGGAAACAATTTTTTTAGGTCAATGCGGAGATGAAATGGTTTTTGTTAGGTTTTTACAAAATTGATGCGTGCCCTACATTGTCATTTTTTTGGAACACTTTATATTCGACGATTGTAAAAATGGGAGTTGTATGGTTGTGAGAATAATCATGAAGATTGTTATTAAACTATTGATTGATGTGCTTGACTTGTTTTGAAAAATATCGAGTTGTTTGTTTAAAGTACACAATTATTTTAATAAAATTTTGGACGTCAGGCTCATTTTGCCAAAAATTTGAGAGCGTAAAATTATGTGGTAATGTCTTTATCATTTATCGACACCAGTTTCAAGTGTTTAACCGCTGATGTATCCTTTTGGGATATGTACGTTTCGCTCCACATCTTGAGTAAGGTTTAATTTTTTATTGGTTGTTTGAGTAATATTTAATTTTCGTAGTTGTCTTATTTCATTGTGCTCGGAGATGGCAATGATTTTGAGTATTTTTAAGAAAGTACATATGAATATGTAAAATATGCATGTCTTATCGATTGCTGGATAGTTTTGTGACGTGAATTGATGAAGTGTTTGGTCTTATGATTTACAATTTATATTGTAAATGTCGATGATGAATTTACATTGTTTCTATTTTTGTTCATGTAAGAAAGATTCAACCTCAAAACTAAAATACTGTAGTCCAAAGCTTATTTCTCAATTATTTTGTCAATTAGATCCATAATTTAATTAGGCTTAAAAATTTCTCTAATTAAAACTACTAATCATAAAATTAATTTGTATGGCAGTGTCATAATGTTAATGAGCTTTAAAAAATGGATTTGATCATAATGCTCGTAATGATAATTTTGACGTACGGAGCAGTACCTTGTTAATTTGATGATTTAATAAGTAATAAAGGAAATGGCTGCCACCTGCTCACATGCGTGTGGCACAGCGCTTTCACGTGTGCCACCTGTGTTCGTTCCAACCACCCAGCCTTATCTCCCTCTATCTGACTCTGACTGTCTCTCTCCAAACTCCCTTTCTCCCTCAACCTCTCTCCAGTCCAGTCGCGCAGGCTTCGTGCGGTCTTCTTAATCCCCCCCTGCAGTGGGAGTCTCCGGCGTGGGTGGGCGACGCAGGTGGCACCAGGGTGCTAACGTGGCGACCAAGGCAGGCGGAGGAGCGACGACGGCAGGAGGCACTAGCGGTGGAGTCCAGGCCGGTGGCAGGGTCATCTTCCTCCTTTGGTTCTTCCTTCCTCCTCTCCATCCGCGGGGTGCCCGAGCTTGCGTCCTTGATGTCTACGTACAACGGGTCCGCGTCGAGGTCAACCGGGAGGTAGGCGTCTGCCTCCTCACCCGTCGCGGCGGCTTCCTCGACTGCTGCTCTCCGGTGGCGGTGTGGCGCCTCTTTCTTCTTCTCTCCGCCGCTGCCCTTTTCTCCCCTGCTCCTCCTCTTCTCCCTTTGCGGGCCTTCACTCTAGATCCGGCGCAATCGCTGCTCGAACGCTGCGTCGCTGCTTGGATGCGCCGCCGCTGCTCGGGCTTGGTCCCTTTCGTTGGACCGCGGGATGATTCCAAGAAATGTCAGGGGCTTTCTTGCAAAAAGACCGCTACTCGCCCGATCCAACCCGTCCATGGGCTCGATCCGACGGCCGGGAGCTGTGCGCGACGTGGACACGCTCCTTGGTCACGATATTAGCCAAGAATCGTATTGAGAAGATTAGCCAAGAATCGTATTGAGAAGATAACTTTACAAACAATCCGTTTACAAGTTAGAACGCACCTTAAGCTGCTAGTGCATACTAACTTTAATCTGCGACATTTCAAAATGCATATTGCCACTTGACGCTTTACTCGGCTACGTGGAACCTGCTCTAGCTCTACTCTTAACCGAAACAAAAGCAATAAACAAATTTACATAGTGAACGACGTGACTCATCGAGTGAGAGATGGGTAGGGGGTGTCAATGTCAGCAAATTAATGTGCTGTGTTGCCCTCTGACGGAGCAACTTCTTCGGGGTGGATGCGTATTAGCCAAGAAGCCTCACTGAAATATCTTAGAACGGACACAAATAAAGGCTTACCGGGTCTTCAAAAAGAGCCGGGGGCTAAGCTCCCGCTTGGTACATCCAGTAGCTCAGGCGCTCAGCTGATGGCCGGAACGAAGCGCCACATTATTATTCTTTGCACTAGGGAGATACTCCTGCAGGCTGCAGATAAAGCCTGCTAACGGTTCGGGCTGAACCCAGTTTTAATGGTCTGGTTTTTCAGAATGGGCTTATATGGTTCGATGGCACATACACTCTGAAATCAACTAGGTTGGTTCGGTTTGGTTTTTGTTCACAGCAGTTTGGTTTTTGTTCACAGCAGTTTGGTTCGGTCTCATTTTCGGTGGATACTTTGTGAGACCGCGAGGGAGGAGAGGAAGCACGCTTTCAGATCTGGCGCCACCCCGTCGCCACCTTCCATTGCGCCGCCGTCCAATCGACGCTGAGGGGCTCTGTGAGCGGCGGCGACCTCCTCACCTTCTGCACCACATAGTAGGATTCGTCGTACAGGTACAGCCAGGATTTATCGTCGATTTTGCGCAGGATCGAGGAGGCTCGTGGATCGGTGGATGCAGGGCGTTGACGCCTTGACGGTGTTGCCTTCACGCCGCCGTCGGTGGAGGCTTCTTTGTCGAGGCTGGCGTCGCCGAAGACTGCGTCCAGGGTGCTGCGAGAGTCGGCAAGGAGCATCTCATCGCCATGGACGGCCTTCCTCCTCGTCGTGGATAACGTGGCTGAACTCGCTACTGGAGACCTCGCCCACGAAGAAATCACGCCCGACGTCGCCGAAGAAGAGGGCCTCGAGCTCTGGCTGCACGTCGTGAGCACCTCGAGACCTTCTCGGTGGCACGCGCCGACACGGTGTTTGCATCCGCGAAGGCCAGCAGCTGCAGGACGCAGCCCCTGGCGACATCAGAGAAGAACTCGTGGACGAGCTCCTCGTTCGATTCACTTTGGAACCGTGGTTTGTAAAGACGGTTTGGTTTGGTTTGGTAGAAATGATACATTCAGTTTGGTTTAGTTCAATATTGAAAGATGACGGAGTGGGGCGGTTCAATGGTTGTTAAATATATGATTAAAATGGTTTGGGGGGAGTTATGGTCTAGTTCTCAGACCATTGGCAGGCTAGCAGATAATCATTCTTGTTGATATGCATGTGAACGCCACCGAGCATATGGCTTCGTTCAGTTTTCATTTTTTATTCTCAGTCGCCGCTGTAGTTGGGCAAAAATGTTGCTTATAATGGTAAATGGGTGAATTGGTGAAGATTAGGTGTTATTTTATTTTATAGTAGTTATTAAATGTATTTATCATCACTTACTCCATGTCTTTATTATAAATGGTGACATATGACAGCGTATATACCTTAATTATTACATCATATACCAACAATATAAGAAATAAATGATTTAGAATCATACATATATTGTTATATATTTTCATCAAAGTGATTTGCATTCAAATGTATGGTTACTTTATTAATGCAAACTTAAGTGTTACTTTAATTAGTTATTTTAAGTATTAGTGGTTTGTTTGTAAAGGTATAAGTGGGTAATTTTGATGAAGATTAGGGGTTACTTTGTTTTATTTTATATCATGGCACTATAGTAGATGTGGGTAATTTAGATATAATTTTAAGGGGTTACTTTAAACTATTTTCATAATGACATCGGTGAATAACTTTTTAGAAAACATAATAGATCTAATATATAAGATGATTTGAGTCTACAAATTTATTGTCAGATTTTTTATTTAGAGATGGCAGCTCGCCTGTAGCTAGTGTTACACGCGAATGTCAACTAAGCAGTAGTACTTTTCTCTCAGGAAAAATTAGCACCATCGCCAGCCTGGCTACCTGAAAATGGATAAAAGTTGAAACTTGCAACCCACCAAAAGTCCAAAACACATCTAAATGTGATGTTTATTATTTACCACCCATCCCACCTGTTTATTATTTACCAACCATCCCACCTGATAAGTATTAAATAAAAATATATTGCAACATTTTTTTAGAAATGTTACAATATTTTTCAAGCAAAAAGTTGGACCAACATTTTTTATAAAGAAGTTAACCAACATTTCTTTTGGAAAAGTTGTACCAACATTTGTGTGGGCAAAATGTGGGATCCAACGTTTTTTTCAAAAAGTATTCATCAACATTTTCACGAAAATGTTGGTCAACTGTTTTTAAATCCTCTAACTTTTTTCTCTTCGTCCTCCACCCCCACCTCTGGCGCGCACAGCAGGCAACCGATGGTGCACTAGCCGCGCCGACGACACGTGGGCGCGGAAGCCGTGGCGGCTCGCGAGCTCACTCGTTGGCCATGGTGCGCGGCCGGCAACCTCACACCGAGAGGCCACAACGCACGGTTGCGCTAGCTCGCGCAGGACGTGTTTGCGCAGACCGGGACTTGCGGGCCGCTGGCGGGGCTCGAGGTGGCGTGAGAGACAACAGTGGTGTCAGCACGCGCGGGCAGGATGGGTCGACAGTGCGCGTTGTTGATGCCGGCGCGGGCTCGGGGTGTGAGGAAGCAGGTAGAGGGTGAGTTAGGCTTAGCAGATCCAAAGAACATGAGTGGTTGCACGAATCTCGAAGAGTGAAAGTTTCAACCCTTTCCTTTTGGAAGATATATAGGTTTTCTCGGGAATGATTTTTTTTATTTTTTATTTGTTATTTAAGATTTTTTCAAAAATATGTGATCCCTTCAAATCTTGTAAAACTATACTACAACCGTCATATCATACGGTGGTTGAGTCCTGTAACACCCCATGTTTTTGCTCAATGGTGAATTGTGCTAATGACCCTCTTAACTACTCCTCTAATTACCCTTGAGTTCCCTAAGTCAACCCATGGTCAAACCCCTTGCCAAAAACCCTAGTTTCCCCTTTGACCCCTTGTGTCATTCTAGAACTTTGGCACGTTCTCCAAAATTCCTCTAAACACTTCAAAATCACCCAATAGGAAAAATGTGAAGTTTTGCAAGGCATACAACTTTCATGAAGATTGGCATTGCTGATTTTGAGTGCAAAGTGGTGAAAATTTCAAAACAAGGCGCTGAGTTACTATTCACCGGTGCCGAGTTTTCTGTCAAGTTTCCTTGCAAATTGTGCTCAATCTGTTGATCAAACCACCCTAGAGCTTTTGTAGGTTTGGTAGGGGGTAAGATGATGAGCAACTTTTGTATTCAACAGTTCGTGCACTTCTATTTCAAAAACAAGAGAAAAGTTGATTCAAAGAGGGCTAAGTTGAACGGTTTTTGACTTGGGCGAACCGCGCGCGACGTCGAGCCGTGCACCCGCCACGTCGGTTGCGTCGTACCCGGCCGCACGCGCACGCCGAGGCACCGGAGCGACCGCCGGTCCGAGGCCCGTGCCGCCGCCACCGTGCCTCTAGGGCCCGTGACGCATGCGTGGAGGCTTAGGCCGGTGCCACGCGGCAACAAGACACTCGCCCCCCCGCGCGCGCCGCCTTCCGCCATTGGCCGCCGGCCGGCCGCACGTCGCCCACCGCCTCCGCGCCATGCCGTTTCCACTGTAGCCCACGACGCGGCGAGCAACCGCCTCGACGAGCCCCCGGGGCTATAACCCCCCTGCTTCACTCCCTCGCGCGCCCGAGCCACCCGCTGCCGTCCGCCATTAGCGTCGCCGGTGAACTCCTTGCTCCGCTCGCGCTCGAGGCAAACCACTGACCCATAGCTCTTCCCCAGCACCCACTCGAGCCCCCAAGCGCATGTGATGGCCTAGCATCGCCGGCATTTCCCCGGAACCCGAGCCGCGGCGGTCGTGCTGCCACTGCCTCGCCGCCGGCCATCGCCGGACCCCTCTCCGCTCAAGCCACCACCGCGAATAGGCCACACGTGAGTCCAATCGCCCATCCCCCTTACTTGGTTGCCTCCTCCGGCCCTACCTCGCCGCCGGTGAGCTTGCTCCACCGCGGGAGGGTGCGGTTGTGAAGGGGAATTTCCCCGAGGGCCTGCGCGTTAGATCCAAGGGGATGGTTGTGAAGTTTTAAAAGTTCTGAGGGCTTGTGTGCAAGTAGATTCTTCCAGTTTTCCCCTTTTGATCCAGTGGTTTGTAAATTCAAGATAAAATCATAGAAAAATCCAAAAATTGCAAACCCAATTTTGTTGTGCTTTGTGTAACTAGAACTACAATTTTTGCAAAGGATGTATATACTTTTGAGCTCTAAATTTTGCATGAAAAATAGAAAACCATTTTACCTAGATCTGTTGTTATGCAAAATCTATACATGATCTTGAGCTGGATTTTGGATATGTTGTGAATACTAGCATGTGTAGGTCCTGTGCCAAAATGTGCACAAAGCTACTAAAGCAATCTTTTTATATGATTTATCTTGTGTTATTGTCAAATCTAACTAGATGATTTTTATAGCTTAAAATATAAATATTTTTGATCCCTACTTCTGGATATTCTTTTATTATACTAAAAGGCACCTCTGTTGAATTTACCCTGATTTTATCTCTGTTAGAAATATTATTTACTAATTTATGCTTGTTTTTAATCATAAATGTATGGATCAAGATCTATAATAGCTCTAGGTGTATTTGTTGGTTTCTTAGGCTTTATTTAAGCCAGAGAATGCATAGGAGAAAGTTTGGCCCTGTTTTTGTTATATTTATTTTTATATGCATTAATCCTTTGTTTGCTAGCTAGAAATGCATTTATTTGTATGTATTAAATTCAGTGGCTCAAACTTGTTGCTTGCTGTCCAAATGAGTGATCCCTGGCCAGTAGGACCAGGTGGTACTGTTGGGCAAAGTTGAGGCTTGTTTGGTTGTTTAAAAAGTTGGAAAGTAGATTAATCTAGTGAGGAAAAATAGGAAAAATTCATTCATTTTGTGCTTAAGCTCTATAAGTGAGTTGAGGGAGTAATGTGTGGCATGAAAGTGCATTTCCTCGCTATTTTGCTTTTAAACTAAATAACCAGGGAAAACCCGCTTAAATTCAAAAAAAACAAACGCAAACGAACCTAAACACACGCGCAAGACAAACACACAGACCCACAGCCCGCCAGACAATCGGCTTAGCCACCCTCGGGCGGAACTCCGCTCCGCTCGAGGGGTACGGCGCCGCCCTGGTACAACTTCGCCTCGCTCGTGGACAGGTCACCCCATCGGGTGAGGTTCCACCTCGCTCGAAGGTCGGACGCCCCCTCGGGTGAGGTTCCGCCTCGCTCGGGGGCTAGACGACGCCCCCCCCGAGCGAGGCCCCATCTCGATCGAGAGCCGAGTGCCCCCTCGAGCAAGTTTCTGTCTCGCTCGAGGGCATCACGGGCCCGCCGCCCCCATACCTGCTCCCCCGGCAGGGGCATTCAATGCACTGACATTTGCAGGCGCCCAAGTCAAAGGCGAATCCACGCCACTACGCGCCTAAGAATCATGCCCCGGCACTGCTCCGCCAACTCCCGGGGCGAGGCCATCCCCGCCACTGTGCGACGTTGTGCGGCATGGTCAGCAACAACCCCGTGGCACTGCGCCACCCACTCCCGTACGGCCGGCGCGTCGCACCCTCGAAGAAGGACGACGGAGCCCTCGAAGGGAAGACGAACAACTACGCCACGCCCATGCAAGAACAACGCCGTGACGTCAGGCCAACGGGATTGGTCACCTCCGTCGCCATCGGCCCTGTGCGACCATCCCCGCTGTTCCTAACACCATCCCGGCCACTGCATCACCATCCCTGACGCTGTGGAAGCGTGCGGCGATGGGACGCCGCCACGCCAGCTACTGTACCCCCGTACGGCCTCGCGTCAACGACACCCTCGAGTCCTCACACGGGCGGTCGCCGAACAGGAGACCTCTACACCGCCACCCTTGAAGCCGCTCCTGGACACGCACAGGACGCGCCATGACGCCCCGCCAGAAGCAAGATTCGCCAGGACGGCCGTCTACTCCGTGATGTTGTACGCCATGCCTCTACACGTAGGCGAAATAGTGCGGTATGCTTGTAAACCTTCGCCTCCTTGGCCTATAAAAGGAGGGGCAGTCCCCTAGCCGCAGAGGACAGGACGACGGATAGCGATCACTTGCACGCTTTCCGCCTTGACCACGATATTGGCACTTGCCTCAATCAGTATCTCTGGGACCTGGAGGCCCGACCTCCTATCCCGCCTCGCTTGTAGCCCCCCTCTACGAGCACCACGGTGCAATGCAATATAGTGCCCCGAGCACACCCCTGCTGGACGTACGGCCCCCGGCCGGAACCAGGATAAAACCAAGTGTCACTAGTTACTTAGCACCAGCCATCGAGAGATAGATCTCGGCGCTTCTTACCAGTTAGTGTTGGGACTACTTTCCGCACCGACAATTTCAAAAAACGTTGATGACAAAATATTGAAAAAAATGTGTTGGCAAAAAATGTTGACGAAAAAATATTGTAACATTTTATGAAAAATGTTTGAAGAAGTCTAAAAAGAGAAAAATGTTGCCCAACACTTTTAAAAAATGTTGCAACATTTTAAAAATCTTGACAAAAAATAGTTGAAGAAATCAACATTTCTTAAAATCGTTGGAACATTTATGAAAAATGTTGGAAGAAGCCTCCAGAAAAATGTTGGAAGAAGCCTCCAGAAAAATGTTGACTAAAAAATGTTGGAACATTTATAAAATGTTGAAATAAAATGTGGGCTACACTCTTAAAAATGTTGAAAAAAATATTGACATCACTTAAAAAATGTTGAAAAAAATGTTCACAACATTTCTAAATAATGTTGATGAAAAAATACTGACAATAGTTCAGAAAATTATTAATAAAAAAATAAAAAAAGTCAAAGCGCGTGGGATTTTTGGGACTTGAATTTGTTAAGTGAGCTATTTTTGGGCTTCGTGGGCTTTATAGTTCGCTTGTTATCCCATCTTCCGGAAGGTAGATAGGAGCCCCCTGCATATAACATGGCATAACAGAGAGCTGCAGTAGCCGGAAATCCCGCAAGTTTTTTCCTATCAACTTCCAGTGTTTGAGATTCGCGCAACCACTCGTGACTCTTGGATCTTCACTGCTAACCCTAGCTCCCTCTCTCCTACCCATGCGCCCCTCCCGAGTCTCGAGCCCGACCCACGCCGCTTCGACGCCGCGCTGGCCGCCGAGCCGCCTCCCCGCGCGCCGCCGGCTCCCCTCCGGCCGGCCCGGCGGCGCCGCGCACCACCGCGACCGCCATGGCCGGGGGCCGCGAGCTCCACGCCATGGCCGGCCGCGAGCTCCGCGGCCGGCCGGCGCGCCGGCTCGCGCCTCCCGCCGACGCCGCCGTCGGCCGGCCGGGCGTGCCCCTCCTCCCACCGGCGGCGGTCCGAAGGTAGAAGAAAGGCAACAAAATGTTGATTTTTTTCCTTGAAAAATGTTGCAACATTTTGAGAAAATGTTGATCAACATTTTTATGAAAAATATTGAAAAATGTTGATGAAACGTTCCGTAAAAATGTTGAATCTAATGTTTTCACTCGAAAAATGTTGATACAACTCTTCTCAGAAAAATGTTGGTTCAACATTTTCGTTAAAAAATGTTATAACATTTTCTAATGCACGGGCTGGTGGAAAAATAAAAGAAGACAGTTTAGTTGGGCTTTGGTGGGCTGGAAGTTCGCATCGTTATCCACCTTCCGGTAGGTACATAGGATCCCCTGCCGTAGCTGCTAATTTTGAGACTGACGAAACCAACATTCCTGTAACATTTCTGTAACTTCTACGTATAAACACTGTACGAACATCCATGCAAGTGCATGGCGAAGAGTATTTTTAAGAAGGGAATATAATACCTCAGCCTGCGCATCAATCAATGCATATAGTTGTTTCTTATTACAAAACCAAAATAATCCACGGGATTAAGAAAATAAGGTTTTGGAAGTTCCAAATATAAATAAATCTCTTAATATTTACTATTAAAACAAATTAAAAGAAAATTCTTTTTCTGAAACTCCAACCAGTAGCAAAGACCTCCATGGCTGCAGACTCAAGCAACCTGCAACCCGCCTTCATGGTGGGCGGTCCTCCTTCTGAAGCAAATCCCGTGTGTCCCCTGCTAGGCTGTTGTCAAACACAACATCATTTCTAGATATCCAAATTGCCCAACACATATCAACTGCGCCTGCTAGCATCTGAGACTTAAGTTTCCTATTTATTCCAAACAACCAACCATTAATCAACTGATCCATGCTATTTGGCAGAGATAATTCAAAAAACTTGAAAAATTATCCAAATGAACTTCAGACAATAAAAAAACAAATGTTGAATGGTCTTACTATGTGAACAAAAAGAGCAAGACATATTTTCATGTCAGTGTTTGTGAGCCAAATTATCCTTGATTAAGACTGCCCCTTTAATCAAATACCACACAAACACTTTTATTTTAAGGGTGGCCTTCAATTTTTAAATTAAATTATTAAAAGATAGAGCTTGTGTTAATAAAAGGGAATTTGTACCAAAAGTGAACAGTAAATACTCCATTTTGATGCTAACCCCATTTAAATCAGTCCCTATGATTAGATAACTGAACATTCATTACCATGGCTACTATTTGATGCTAGCTTGCAAATTACCATCTGAGTGACCGTCTAAATGCTATATTCATCGGTGTTGTGGGTAACGCAGATTATACCATAGTACTCTTTTTTTTAACAATATTGTATAACGAGGGATACAAATCATTTAAAGGACGTGATCTAATCCAAAGAATTCTCACAAAACCTTATTTGTGACCCATCACCTATAGAAAACCTTCCCGTATTGAAGAACTCATCTCTAACCTTCATAAGGCCAGCCCAAAACTATGAGTCCCCCGGCATACGTTGAACCTGTGTGATGGTTCTATCCTTCAAATATTTCTTTCTTAATAAATTTAGCCAAAACACATTCTCATTAATTAATTTAAAAAGCCACTTGCTAAGTAAACACCTGTCGTGAACATTTGAATTAAAAACCCCTAACCACACTTCATTTAGTTAGCCTATACTTCTTTTTATGTTCACCATTTTGCCGGAAAAATCTTGATCTATAATGGTTTAGTTTCTTCATAACACCTCTCAACACCTTAAAAAAGATATCATGAACATAGGCAAACTACTTAGGAGTGAGTTAATCAAAATTAAATGTCCACCCACAAAAAGAAGTTTACTACGTCAACAATTCAACCGTTTCTGAAACCTTTCCTCAGCATATCTCCAATCACTATTGTGGAGTTTACAATGATGCATGGGAATTACCAAGTACAGGAAAGGCAACATACCAATATCACACGCAAATATTTGAGAGTATTCGAGTTCCAACTCCTTTGCAGCCATGTAGCAAAACATCTCGTTCTTATGGAAATTAATCTTAAGTCCCGACAATTGCTCAAACGTAGAAAGTAACAACTTCATAGTTTTAGCTCTCTCAAGATCATTATCCATAAATATAATAGTATTGTCCGCATATTGTAGGATCGATAACCCATCATGTACCAAATGGGGGGACGACCCCTCTAACCTGGTCCTCCCTTTTAGCATGATTAATTAAGAGCACACGACTCCCATTCCTTTGCTCCCTCTTCTCTTTCTTCCCGCTTGAGTTAGTGAATGTTTTGTGTTGAATTGCTGATGGAAGTGCAATGCTTATCTACGATTGAGCTAGTAATTGTTTTGTGCTGAATTGCTAATGAAAGTGCAATGCTTATCTACGAAATAGCTTGACGTGGGCTAGAAAAAGGTACTCCATCCGTTTCAAATTGTATGTCGTTTTGGCTTAGATTCATAGATATTATGATGCAACTAGATATACACTATCTATCTAGATGTATAATATCTATGAATCTGGACAAACCAAAATAACCTACAATTTGGAATGAAAGGTGTAGCCTTGTTACTGCCCACAATGGTTCACAGTAAAAGAAAACATTAAGGTGGACCCACTCCCTAGTCAAAAAAAGATTCAAATCGTTTTTGTTAATTATTATGATCACACAGGAAGGTCAACTTCATGTGATTCATAGAGAGTTTCATGAGCATTAAATACTGTGTCACGTCAACAATTTGCTAACATGGTAAGATAATTTAATAAAACTATAAAAGGGGAGAAGTTTCATCAGACATGAGAGGCATTTAAAACGTAAAACACCAGAGGGGCAGCTTAAAATGACTTCACCACCAAACTCATAAGACACGGCTTACACTAAAGACGAAAGAAAAAAAAAGTGGCTCCTCCTGCTTCTCCTCCAAGTGTTAATTGATCATAATATTGCATATATTGCCATTGAAAATCCATTTTTGCCGAACACTTCCCAAAACAGTTTCTTCTCCATTAAAAAAAGTTGCTTCACTAGAGTAGCCACAACCGCAACTTGGCCACAGATACAGCCTTGCAAAACGAGCCCTAGTTGGCTTGGTTACCTAGCTTCCATCCTGATAATAGTGTAATGAAATTTTGCAATGAGATTGAGTCACTGACGTGAACTTACATCTAGCCTTAAGGTGCATTTGCATAATGGTTAGCTGCTCATCAGCTCATGCATTTATTGCTTAACACTACTTTTTTTCGACAATCACTTTGCATCCTTACTCCTTACCGATAATCGAGGGCTCTAGGTTTCTTTTCCCGTCTCCTCAGGCACACGCAAAAACGTCACAGTCGCCTGCAAAAGCCAGGCACATAAGCTACGAACGTGTGAGCTTCCTAATCACAAAAATATTATTTGCTCGTCAACCGGGGACAGAAACAAACCGAACATATCGAACAGCACAGAGTCTAACCACCCATTAATCGTGTTCGATGATGCACGGCCTGACGCATCGATGCATCCGTTTCTAGAGTACGTACATTTTCTTGTCAACCCGAGCCGGGTGGCGCTGACATTAGGCGGCCGTGCACCGGTCGGACAATGCTTGAGGAAACTTTCTAGAGAAACATGCGTGGTTGGTTAGAGACCATGTACATGCTCGGTGAGAATCATTTGGCGCCTCTGTCTCTGTCACCGTGTCACATGATTCCTATGTTCTTTGATTGATCGAGTGGACGGAAAAAATACATCAACATGAATTTGACAGGAAAGTGTGCATAATAATAAATTTTGAAAGAGGATGATTTCATTTCTGAACTCTACAGGAACAGGGAAATTCCCTGCGGTCCAGACATTCAATCATTCAGGTATACCATTCTATGTACAGGTTTTTTGTGTATAAAAAATGAATACAACACGCGTCCAGAAGGAGCGACCAAGCTCTTTCCTTCCAAAATTCAAATGGCCAAAAAAAAATGTTTGGCGACGAAAGCACCGAGAGTTTCCTAGCAGCTACTGATTGACCACGACAGAGCAAGCCGCGTCAAACACGTTGCCCGGCCGCGCACGCCTGGTCGTCGTATTCCACTGACTTCGCGCTTGCGCCGGCGGCGCCGGCAGCCCTGCCACCCTTGGCCGACCCGTCGGCCTCGACGCCCCTCCGCGTCGACCGCGACCCCCACGCGGGGAGCCGCGCGGAGAACGTCCGCGCCAGGAACGACGGCCACCGCCCGGACTGGCCCAGCCGGATGCTCCTCCCGCCGCGGCTGCTGCCGCCTTCGCCACCGGTAGTCCTCACGCTGGCGCCGCGGCGCGTGCTGCCGCCCCGGCTGGTGCGGAACGCGACGAGGCTCGTGGTGCGCTGCAGTTTCCCCGCCGCGGCGAGGTCCCGGAGCACGTGGTCGGGCAGCCGCAGCGTGAACCTCTCGGCTGCGGCGGCGCCGGTGGCGGTAGCCGCCGTGGTGAGCGAGTGCCCCGTCGAGTGGGAGCGCGAGAACCGCGCGGGCGCGCGGCCGGACTTGGAGCGCAGCGCGCGCTTGACGCTGCCGATGCGCATCAGCTCGTCGGCCTCCTCTCTGATGATCCTCTGCTCCTCCGTCTCCTCCACGTCAATGACCACCGCCTCGGGAGCAGCCGGCGCCGTCAATTCTTGCGCGGGAGCAGGCGGCACCTCTGCCGGCGCGCCGTCGTCGTCCGGTGCGTTGGGGTCCGGGACGAGGTTGGCGCGGCAGACGGGGCAGGTGACGTGGGAGGCGAGCCAGGTGTCGATGCAGTCCGGGTGGAACACGTGGGAGCACTTGGGCAGCAGGCGGAGGGTGTCGTCGTCGTCGAACTCGCTGAGGCACACCGCGCACTCGAGCGCGCCCTTGACGGACTTGTGCGCCTTCACGTCGGCGTACGCCATGGTGGGGAAGGTCTCGAGCACCGCCGCGTCGAGCCCGCGCTGGCGCCGCGAGCGCGCGGCGGCGCCGTTCGGGGCAGGGCTCGCGGAGTAGCCGCTCGAGCCGTCGCCGTAGCAGTGGCGGACGTAGATGGAGAAGAAGCCGAGGAAGAAGAAGGCCGCGATCAGCACCACGATGACGATGGCCATGGATGGGGTGAAGTTGTTGCCGTATGCCATCTGTCCGTTCGGCGACGGCTGCCCCTGCACCGCCGTGAAATCAGCGACCGCGAGCAGGAGAAGGAAGAGGGGAAGGGCGCAGCCATTGGTGCAGAGCAGTGTAGTTTCCATTGGCGCGCGCTAGTGTTGAGTGGTAACGATGGAGCGACGGTGGTGGGGTTGTGACTTGTGAGGGGTCGGGGAGTGTTTCCCGAGACCAATTTAGAGGAGAGACGGCAACTAGGGGAGAGCGCGAGCGTTTATATGCGAGAAGGAAGAGCGGGAGGTTGCGGACGGGCGGCGATGTTTGTAGCTTAGCTTGTGAGAAAGCGTAGCGAAATGATATAGATCCATCTCCAAGAGTTTGCTAAAATTTACTTGGCAAATCTTGTGTTTTGTCAACTTCTAAAAAGCTATGCAAAGTAAAAAAAAAGAATTCATCTCAAACAGTTTGGCATAATTCACTTGCCAAATCCAGATCTAACTTACATCAGGAATCCTGAGAGAAACAAAATTATGTATGTGCCCTTCCACCCGTTGAAAAACTTACATCGGAATCCTTCTCTATTCTTTATTTCTTTTTCACCCTCCCACCTGCGAGGGAAACAACGATGGCAACCACGATCCGCGCGCGCATATATGCGCGTGGGGAGGTGAGTTTTGCAAGTTTATATTTTCCGTTGGGGTTGGTTTGCCAAACTGTTGGAGCCAATTTTTCTTTGTTTTTGCCAAAATTATATGGATGCCAAGTTGGTTTGCCAAACTGTTGGAGTTGCTCTAATACAACAAGTCGCTGTCAGGACTCCAACCCGGTGTGGATTGGAATTGGACCATCTTCTCCTAACCTCCCGCCACCGGATCAAATGATCAATAGCATGCTTCTCAGTTCTCAGGGACAGCGACCCATGCTATCTTGAATTACTTGACCACCAAACTACAATCTAGCTAAAGGATAATTCATAATGTACAATTAGGTTGTGAGCCTCAGCTTCGACCAAAGTGTAAAGTGCGTTGATAAGCTTTGTTTATGTGGTATCATGGGACTTTTTGTGTTGTTTATCTTGGATATGATTTCTTAATTAACCACTAGTCCATAAACATAATTATGGAATTCAAATACCGTGTGTGTCGCCATGATTACCCACTCCATATCCATGCTAGTTGTTCTTGGCCCCATGCACATGCTTTTTTTGTTCCAATTCCGCAAG
This sequence comes from Cenchrus americanus, assembly GCA_947561735.1. Lineage (NCBI taxonomy): Eukaryota > Viridiplantae > Streptophyta > Magnoliopsida > Poales > Poaceae > Cenchrus > Cenchrus americanus. Next base: position 69,856,209 of record OX387245.1, on the reverse strand, counting down.
TCATTCCCATCAGCCATCACAAATATAAGTTTGTGTCATAATCAAGCATTTTATCGTTGGCTATGAATTTATTGAATTTTATTTAGATGGTGCAAAATTAGTTACTAGATTCGTTTTAGAAACTTTCATAGCATATTTGCATTTAGAAAAGATATAAGTTTTTAATAAATATTGATGTGAAAGTGTATATTATATTTGAGGATATATCTATATTCTATTAGTTATGTATTTATAACCAAAAGAAGTACCGATGGTGACTATTTAAGAAGTACATATCTAAATATATATGTTTTCTCTACAAATATTGCCGTCAACAAACTGCTGATATAGCATATGATTTAATACCTATGAAATCCCCATGACACACTACTTATTTTTTTTGCGGTAAACACACTACTTATTAGAGTCTAATAAGACTGACCTAAATGTTACGACATACAATTCTTCTATAAAAACAATTAGAAGGGAGTATAATTTAATAAAAAGAGGTGCAAAAATCTTAAGGTAACAATGTCAGTGGACTTTGCAGGTGGGTTGATGGCATAACCTTTTCCTACCAACCAAAAATTTTTCTTCCTAGAAATTGGAAGTTTACAACTCCTAAAAAGTATTGGAAGGAATAAAGAAGATTATCTCCAAAATTTTCTAATATCCACTCCTAACATAGGAATCATATACTACTTCTAAATTATCCTAACCACATTTATATATTTTTTCTCTCTTGTATAATTGCTTTAGGAATTATTTCTACCTTTTACTCTTTCCACACTCTTACACCTTTAGATTAAGCACTACTTAGAAGTGCGTAATTTTACACGGAACGGAGTGTTCCAAAAGATTAGAAGTTGCTGGAGGGAGTTTTTTCTCATCTTGCTAAAAATCAAGAATTAGAAAGTGATTTAAGAAACTATCAGAGATGCTACTCCCTAAAAGGGGCAGCGACTTCGTAATGTTAAATGTGCGGAGTTGAATTTCATAACTATTATTTAGAAATGAATGCCCGACCGGTCGCAAAATGATGATGTCGCTTCAAAGCAAAGTGGTGGAGGAATGTTCGAAAACCCCACTGCACATGGATAAATTTGTGCGAGTAGGCGGCGGAGAACCTGCTGGTAGGCCTTCCTGGATCAGGCGAATGCGATTAGCGAAGGATCGGCGGAGATGCGCGGCAGCACGTGAGATTTGTGTGTTTTAGTTTTGTTTGGCTTTGGCCTCTTCCTCTGGTCCTGTCTTTCCGTTCCGTTTCCTGGAGCTACTCGGCTGAATTGACTAAGAGCCGAAGAGCGGCTGGTCATCACTACTGACCGGTTATCAGTTGAAATGCACCCGCGGGCTTTTTGTTTATTAGTTTATCCTAACGAATTGCCGTTCAAGGCTGCTGGTTATAGTCAATGGTTGTAACTAGAACGAGAAGAAGGTTCTTTGAGTGTTTGACAAGCGAATTTCTAGATTGCCAAGGCATGACCGGCGAATTACATAATTTAAACTGACATGATGAACTCATGAACAGTATACCGGAATCCAATAAGATTTTCCTTATTTCGCAACTTCCGTGCCCATAGCCATACCATCATTGGGTCGTGGGCCACCCCGCCGGTCGAGAAGAGTCGGGCCCGCATCATCGACTCGGGGCCAACAACGCTATGCCCCGAGAGGGCCATCCTCGTGCAGGAGGCCACCGGGCCGGCTACGGGATGCCCCCACCACTGGAAGCCGAAAAATCCCCGGAGGCCCCTCCCCGATCGGGAAAACCCCGAATGACCATGAGACCCAGCACGGGCCATAGGCCCTGGGGTCTCAGCCTTCACCGCTAAGATGCATATGGGGAGAATGCTCCAATATAATCCAGGGGAGTCCCCTATTACCGTACCGGGCTGTACCGAGGGTAAAATGGATAAATTACCGATGACGTCCCTTGAGGCCTATAAAAGGAACCGCCCCTATGCACTTGGTTTTTCAGGTTCAATTCACTAGTCACTCGGTCCTCTACTAGGTCTTATGAGTCTTGACTGTACGGCTCAAGAGCCTCACATTTTACTGTTTGGGCTTAGTAATTAACCACCAACATGTCCATTCGGTCAAAATCACGCAGTTAGCACCAAACACGCCCGTGTATGCAGTAGCTGATGTCACTAAGTAACAATTCCGTTTAACCAACGAAGGGAATTAGTCCCCCCTATACTGCGTAGCTAGCTGTATAAAAGTGTTCTTAAGTAAATATAGAAATACAAGTCACTGGTCCAGCCTGCGGAAGACATTCACGGAAGTTGTAAGCGCCAAGTATTTGATTAAGAAACTGGCCTGACTCCACTCAGGATTTGACCTCGTCAAGCTGAGCTCGCCTCACCGGGATCGACGGATCGGACCTCTCGAAGCGGTAACGCTTGGACCTTTGGGAGATTCATTCGGAGGCAGTTGACGACGGGGCAAGCGCGGGGAGGACATTTTTTTAATTTTAACCTTTTTAAATTTATTTTAAAAAATAACGCCTGGCAAACATTATTTGCACCCGGTGACCTCTTTGGCCGCGCCAGGTGGTGTGGCGCGGCAGGCAGCCTTTGCCGCGCCACATGCGGCGGCGCGGCGGGGGTGCCACGGCCGGCCGGCCGCGGTGCGCGCGCCGGGCGTGGGCCCGGCCCTCGCCGCGCCACTCCGCCTGGCGCGGGAGCACCAAGTCTAGAGGGTCCGCGCGGCCCCCTTTCTTCTTCCTCCTCTCCCCTTTCTTCTCCCCAGCCCGAGGCCGCGCCGCCCCTCAGTGCCGCCGCCGCTCCCCCCCCCCAATCCGGACCCAAAGCGGTGGATTTGGGGTGGGAAAAGTGGGGGAATTAGTTCCCCGCGTCCTTGTGAAGGTATTCACCTACTTCTCTCCTTCTTTTACCGTTGCATTGTGTAGATCGGAGTAGATGTTTGTGACCTAGGGTTAGGTCTAGAAATTTGAAATTTAGACGAAATGCATTTAGTTTTAATGTAAATGATGATTAGTTCATACACAGTAGTATCTCTGCCAGTGTTATTGACGTGTAGAACATGTTGCATGAATCGATTTAATGATGTTATTGATGTCAAATGTTTAGTGTAGTTGATAATGAGTGTAGCTATTATATGGATGCACGTTTATTAGTGGGAATACCTAACAATTTTGTTGAATAACACAATATGAATAATGTGTACATACATTTTTATATATATAACTAATCGAGATTGATATAATTTTTGTTGAACACTATTCTAATTTTGCATGTATATTTATAATAAATCATCTATTCTATTACTATGTACTTATGAAACAAGTTAGTTCATGAAGTTCTTTAAATTTTGTAGATGGACTGTTTAATTCGCATGTTTCATGGGGGCGTAGTTAAAGAAAATGGAGAGTTTGAGAATATGACAGAGTTAGTAGAAACATATGATGGTCCGCCAACCTTTAAGGATGTAGTTGATTGTGCAATGGTCAACTATGGAGTTGGAATGCATGAGTTGACATTTAGAGGTCGTTTTGATTGTGGGAAGGCTAGAGCTCATTATGTGTTGATGAGCTTGTCAAGTGAAGAAAATTGGAATCGGTATAAGAAGGTAGTTGGTCAAGCTAATGTGTCATGTCTGGAGGTTGTGGTAGATATTACTCGTGGGCCTAGTGGTAATGTTAACATGAATGAGGAAGTTCCGTTTGAGGTTCAAAATGGTACACAAGAGTCTACAATTTTAGAGGAGGACTTAGGTTGTAGGGAACCTCGTCGGGAGGTTGGGATGGTGAATGATGATTTTCCCAATGATTGTTTTGAGCGGGAGGAAGAAACCATGGACGACGATGATATATCTGACAGCTCTGAAGAAGGTGATTCTGAAGATGAGTCTGATGAGGAGGATGCGGAAGAGCAAAGTGATGCCAATGCACATGCGACTGAAGCACTCCTTAGTTTAAGTGAGGTTAACTTGGATGGTGTTCAACATGATTATGTTGGAGGACCGTCGGTGAACCATACAACCTTTGAAAGGGAAGTGCACATAAGTAGGCCGCCAGTGAACACTAGAAATGGTGAAAGTGAACAACACGTACCTAGGCTCCCGGACAACACTAGAATTGGTGAGAGTGTTGAACACTACACCCAAGCTCAGTACGAATTTGGACTCCCTTCTGTTCGCAATGACAGAGACTTGAGTAGGATCGATAGAGCCATTTGTGATTCTACTATGTTATTCACAGAAGGAATAATTTTTATCACTAAGCCTAAGATACATGAGAAAATGATGTTTGACTCCCTTGATGAACCTAAATTTTTCTTGGCTGACTATGCAGTGAAGCATTATAGGCCTTTCACTGTGGTCCATTCGGACAGGAATCTTAGGTATGAAGTAATGTGCAAACAAGGGTGCATGTGGCGTGTATGGGCACGACTGCAGAAAGGGACAGGGAGAAATGGAAGATTACAAAGGTTGTGGAACCTCACACATGTCGTTCAAGTCAGGTGAAGGGAGTTCACGCACAATTGACTGCAAGTTACATTGGAAGGTGTATCTTGCACAAGTAAGAAACCAACTCGATACATTTTTCATTATTCTCATATGGCATAAGTTGCTTTGTAAATAATGTGACAAGCAATTTTGGTATTTCAGGGTGAACAAGCAAAAAAGATACAAGGAGAATGATTGGATGGTGAAGCATGCTAGGTACTTGGACCTTTGGAACAATCACCAGAGGATGGATCCCGAAGATGGCTCTGGTTGGCGTCCTGGACCACATAGAGAGTACATGAGGTGGTACCATACCTCTACAAGAACCAAGATCAAGGCAGCTTTGACGGACGAGCACATTGAAGATGCCCCCTCAGACTCCGACGACGACATAGCGGATGAGTACGACAACCTGACACGTGTGGGCACACAGCCAGAGCGAGCACCTTTGCACGATTACTTGGTAAATTTATCCCACGCCAATGTTGTTTGATCACTCCGGTTTATAAAAATTTGTATCTATAATAAGATTTTTTTGTAGGGACAACAACTTGCAAGGCTTGCAAATGAGGCAGGAGTGGCCATGGAACATGCAAGTGCTTCCGAAGGTGGAGCCCTACGCAACTTTGCAGAGGTAGTATTAGTTTTCAAAAATTGAATGCTTAAGTTTATCCATATTTTGAATATGTCTTCAATTTGTACCAATTGCATGTTGCAGATGGTCCGGAGGAGCTGCAGGCGTATGGCAATGAAGTTGAACTGCATACGGCCCCATATGTTGTCCACAACGGCAATGTTCAGGGCACTTCTTCAGGATCCCGCCGTACTCCAGTTCACCACGGGGCTAGAAGCTCGACAAGGACCCCATCTCGAAGCACCGCTCGCACCGCGTCGGCATCAGCAGGTCGTGTTGTTGCTAGTGGCAGCCGTGGTCGTGGTAAGGAAATTGCCACCCCTGAGCCAAGTGATGAGGACGATGGAGACTCCTCATCCTCCTCACCGGCAGCTGCTAGTGAGCGTGTAGACCCCACGTACGTCTCAGAGATTCCGATGGACGTACTGTTTGATGCCCCACCCGCTACTCAGACACAAGGAGAGTCGACGAGTCAGGTAATGAATCTAAAAATTTCCTTCTAAATCGGCATTTGATAATACCTTGCTCTTATATAGTGTTGTGTCCAATTTTTGCAGCCTAGCCCACCTCATGCGAAGAAGTTGCGGCCGTCGTCCACGTGGGCCCGCTGATGTTGGGAGTGCCAACCTCTTGGACACAGAACCGGGGAGGGAACGCCGAGCTAAACAAATTTTTAGCCCCGAGGACCAAATCCGCCGTCATCGTTGATCCTATGGACCATATGTGATGTTTGTGTGTGTCGTTGAACTTATGGACTACATGTGATGTTTGTGTATGTCGGACTATGTCGGCGCATGTTTTCGCCTTAGGATGTTGAACTTACGGACTTTCTATGATGTTTGTGTGCCGGACTATGTTTGAATGTATGCACTTTGTATGGAACTAAGTTTGGTGCATGGGAAGTGTCTCCATATCGGCTTCTGGATGAGTGGACATGTTATGTACTTTTTCTGCAGGGGTGTGGAGTTGAGAGGGCAGCAAAAACCAGAAGAAACTTCTGTTTCTGGCTGCCATCAGGCTTGCCGCGCCGATGCGCATGGCACGGCAACGTGTGCCTGCCGCACCACCCCCTTGGGCGCGGCAGTCCTGGGCAACATGGGTGAAGGATGTCGACCATTACCCAGGACTGCCGCGCCACGCTGGACGGCACAGCAAAAAGACCTTGCCGCGCCATGACGCCTAGCGCGGTGGCGCTGCCCTGCCGCGCTTAAGTTTGACAAAAACCAGTACGCTCCCCCGGCCAAGATCTGAGTCCACCTAATGGCGCGACAACACGACCCTGCCGCGCCATGCGCAACGGCGCGACAACACATTCAAAGTGTTTACTTAATACAAAACTACCAAACACACTTGTTCATTGAAAAAAATATTGCACTGCAACACATGCAACTGACACTTGAGCACCATTCATCATCCTCCCACAATCCTCTTACCTTTTCTGTCGGCCTCTGCCTTTCTAGCCGCTTCATCCCTCGACCTATCCCTGGACCTCTCCGTCAATGCTTTCCACTCCTCTTCCTTTTTCCTCCTCTTCTCACTCTTCTCCTCTGCAGTCAACAGACGTATCCCCCGTTCTAAGAACTTCTCCCTGTTACAACGCCAATATGCCACAACTTTCTCGTAGTTGGCGTAACCAACTACAAATTCTAGCTCCACTTCAGTTTCTCGAACCATCTCATCACAAATTGGACCACTTAGATCCACCTCTTCCGGTAAGGGCACACCATATTTTGCTCATATCTTGTTTTTAATAGTTTCAGTTTTAAACCTCCTCCCAGGTTCAGAAGTTCGTCCCAACTCTAACATTAACTCACGACGACCAAGAAATTGCTCCCAATCACAAGTCCGCCCCTCCTGCAAAATATAAGACCGTATCATACAAAGTTAAATCAAAATGAAGACAACAACGACGGTAGTGCTAACTAAAGCAAAGAAGTTCACATCATGCTCACCCAAAAGTCTCCATAAGCATTGCCACAAAACATTCCAAAACCTAGCTCAGATGGCACAACACCTTCCGTGGCTACTATGCCACACTTGCACCGTGAAGGTGGATAGCTAAGGCAAGGCCAAGCCTTCGTCCCGGACTCGAACTCTTTCACTTCAGATTCAGTTGGCCACTCCGATCTTGGTCCATGTATGTATTTATTGAAATCACACCTAGGCCACCCACTCTGAAATGCAGAACAACCATTAATAGCAATGAGTCATGCACATTTATAAAACTCAAATGATAACAAGGATATGCTTTTTACTTACAACAGTCTTTAGGGAGCAACGAAAGAATGGTGTAAACTTATTTGGGGCCTCAATGTTTGGTCGTTGAAGATACGCACACACTCCACAATCACACAATGGAGGGTTGTTAACTCGCTCAATGGCGGCCAACTGCTTCTCCTCATAAGTCATCGGTGGAGGATTCAGTGGAGGAGGAACCCATCGTTGAAACTCATGATATGGCTTCAAGACATGACTCGCATATGGGAAGAGACGTATCCTAGGATCAAACTTGTCGGGCCCGTCTATCCACTAGAAAAAATAACAAGGAGCTGCCGGGGTGGTGCTTCCCTAATCCAACAACAGTAGAATGCTCTACCAGCCGTCCTAGCACACCTAGACTGTTTCACATAAGCCGGCACACCACATAAACAATTGGGTACAGGGAGAGCTCGAGGCACAGGACCGTTTTCATCCCACTCTTCGGGAAACCTTCCTTTACCCCTAACAATGGCACAGTAACGTGGGTTTTGGTGGCTCATGTCTACTAATCCTGCAACCAATGATATCAAAATGAACAACCACTTTCAACATATTTTCAACATTGTATTAAGCATGTAGTAAAGCAAACCTACACTAAAGCATGTAGTAAAGCAACGTATTTTCAACATGTCAATAGACGGCACAATGTCTAATGAAACTACCCAAAGCATCACTTTCAACACATCCAACATCTAACACATCACAATTTCAAATTATTGTCAAACCCTAGCTCACCTATACATGCAAAATCCGGCAAAATTAAGTGAGATTAAATAAGGGCAATACCTTCTGAGGATACAGGGATCGATTTCCCACACTATCCCCACCACAAATCGCCAGATTTGGGGGTGTTCCGGCCACCGGCGGCGGCGGCGCCTAGGGAGCTCGGGTCTGGAGAGGAAGAAAGGGAGGAGGAGGAAGAAGAAAGGGGGCCGCTGTCGGTGTCATGGACCGGCAAACCTACCAAGGGGGTACCCGAGGTAGTAGATTGTGCGGTGAGGATCGTGATCGGGAGACCGAGAACTCGAAGGTATGCGCAAGGACACGGGACACAAGATTTATACAGGTTGGGGTTGCCAAGGTGGCGAACCCTACGTCCTGTTTGGGGATCAAGTATGGCGCCCTGCGCTTGGTGTTGGTTGAGATCAGGTCAGGTGCCCGGCTAGGTACCCGACCCTCCTTTATATAGTCCAGGGGCGGGTTCCTAGTCGGTTACAAGGCAGGAGTCCTAGTAGGATTACACGGAATGAGTCCTAGTAGGATTACAGGGGAATTCTAATAGGAGTCCGTCTTCATCCTTCCTTGCATGGGTACCCGGGGAGTATGCCCAACAAGCCCCCGAGCACATTGTAGTCGAGTGTAGTAGTTCAAGTAGTCTTGAAGACTCTGCGAGTAGTTCTTGAGCGTCCTCGAGTACTCCTTGGAGAAGTCTTCAATAGTACTTGAACTGCCACGAGGCTGGAAGGTGGTCCAGCTCATCAGTCTTGAAGTCGAGATTATATGGAAATGCGGTTGCAAAATCGCACTCCATATGGAGTAGCCCCCGAGCCTTAGGTTGAGTTGCATACTCTAGCTGAGGGTCAATCTTGATTCCGAATCTTCCGTCTTGAAAAAATTTGAATGATGGGTGTAGCATAGCAGCCCCCGAGCCTTGAAATGATTAGGTAATCAATCCAAGGTTCTTCAGTGTTCGCGAAAGCCATCATCCGAGTACTCTTGCAGCGTGTAACCCCTGAGATAAGAGAGCCGTATGAGCCACGTCGAGTAGTTATTGGTGCGGAGCCCCTGAGCTTGAGAGCGAGCGAAGCATGCTGAAGTTATCCTCGAGTAGTACATTAAGTGTAGCCCCCGAGCTGGAGAGATTTCGAGTAGTAATTTAGCATCGAGCCGTGTAGCCATGCCGTCAGAGCGAACTTTAGATGCGACTGAAGTCGACTTTAGATGCCGACAGTGCGGACTTTAGAATGCGACTTAAAAACCGAAGTCGACTTTGTGCCGCGCCGAGCGGACTTTGAGATGCGACTTGAAAACCAAAGTCGACTTTAGTTGTCGTGCGAAGCGGACTTTGATATGCGACTTTGGAAGTCGACTTTAGATTGCCGTGTGAAACGGACTTTAGATGCGACTTCAGTAGTCGACTTTGTGCCATGCGGGGTGGACTTAAGATGCAAAAAACGAAAAGCACTTTCCGGAAAGCCAAAGCGAATGAAAAATCAGAGAAAACGAGTAGTTTTGCCGTCGGAGCGGGCTTAAGATTGCGACCGAAGTCGGCTTGTGCCACCGGAGTGGGCTTGGGTGCGACCATTAGCGTCGACTTGTGCCACCGGAGTGGGCTTGGATGCGACCGTTAGCGTCGACTTGTGCCACTGGAGTGGGCTTGGGTGCGACCGTTAGCGTCAACTTGTGTATCTGGGCCATGGATTTCAGACCCATGGTATGAGTGCCACCGTAGTGGACTTGAAGGCGCGACCGGAGTCGACTTGTGTACCTGGGCCATGGATTTCAGACCCAAGGTATGGAGCTCGAGTACTTAGGGTACTTGGACCCATGGTATAGAGCGTTAAGACCACGTGCAGCTAGGTTCCATCGTCGCCAGGACCTGAGGGACACTTACAGCTAGGTTCCATCGAAGCTTACACACATAGTATGCCACCGAAGCAGGTGAAGATGCGACCGAAGTCGACTTTAAGTTGCCGCACGGAGCAAACTTTAGAATGCGACTTTAGAAGTCGACTTTAGATTGCCGCGCGTAGCGGACTTTAGAAGCTGCCTCCTAGGGATAGCCCCCGAGTTGATGAAGTAGACTCGTGGTGACTTGATTGATATACCCCAAGAGTAGTTAGCAGAGTGTAGCTCCTGTGAAAACCCGCCAAGAAGCGTACACAAATGAGTAGCCGGCAAGTAGTCCTACATGATGAGGAGAACAAGCCAAGAAAAGGAAACAGTAATCATTTAAATAAATGACTTAGCTGTTGCTGCCTGGGCAGATTGTTGATGAAGCCGTTGTGGTCAGCGATGGAGCCACCAGGGTTGTTGCAGAAGTTGACTAGTCAGAGTTGATTCCGACTAGTTGTTGGCGGCGTGACTGCCGTTCTCGACTAGTTTGGAAAACTAGTCGAGATGAATGGTCGACGCGATGCGACCGGAAGACGACGTCGTGGTGGCGTGCGGCATGCTCAAAGTCGAGCCAGTGTTGCCGCGAGACAAGTAGTCACGACGCAAGGCGTGGCTGAAGTAGAGCCAGCGTGGCCGCAAGACGAAGTCGCGGCGCACGGAGTAGTCGATGATGAGCCGCGTGGCCGGCCGCGCGACGTGCCGAGGCACCCGGACGCGCGGCGTAGGCAAAGTAGTCGACGACGAGCGACACAACGAGCCACGCGACGAGCCGCGCGACGTGCCGAGGCACCCCGGCCGCGCGGCGTAGGCGAAGTAGTCGACGACGAGCGACGCAACGAACCACGCGACGAGCCGCACGACGTGCCGAGGCACCCGGCCGCGCGGCGTAGGCGAAGTAGTCGACGACGAGCCTGCGCGAGGTAGAGTAGTCGACGACGAGTGGCGCAACGAGCCACGTGACGAGCCGCGCGACGTGCCGAGGCACCCCGGACGCGCGGCGGAGGCGAAGTAGTCGACGGCGAGCTCGCGCGAGGCGGAGTAGTCGACAACGAGCGGCGCAACGAGCCGCGCGACGTGCCGAGGCACCCCGGCCACGCGGTGTAGGCGAAGTAGTCGACGACAAGCGATGAGCCGCGCGACGTGCCGAGGCACCCCGGTCGCGCGGCGTAGGCGAAGTAGTCGACGACAAGCGATGAGCCGCGCGACGTGCCGAGGCACCCGCACGCGCGAGTAGGCGAAGTAGTCGACGAGCCGCGTGACGAGCCGCGCGACGTGCCGAGGCACCCCGACGCGCGGCGGAGGCGAAGCAGTTGACGACGAGCCCCGCGCGAGGCGGAGTAGCCGATGACGAGCGGCGCGACGAGCCGCGTGACGAGCCGCGCGACGTGCCGAGGCACCCCGGGACGCGCGGCGGAGGCGAGGTAGTCAACGACGAGCCCCGTTCGAGGCGGAGTAGTCGACGACGAGCTTGCGCGACGCGGAGTAGTCGACAACGAGCGGCGCGATGAGCCGCCCCCGACGAGCCACGCGACGTGCCGAGACACCCCGGACGCGCGCGAGGCGAAGTAGTCGACGGCGAGCTTGCGCGAGGCGGAGTAGTCGACGACGAGCGGTGGGACGAGCCGCATGACGTGCCGCGCGACGTGCCGAGGCACCCCGGGACGCGCGGCGGAGGCGAAGTAGCCGACGATGAGCCTGCGCGAGGTGGAGTTGTCGAGGACGAGCCTGCGCGGGGCGCGAGTAGTCGACGACGAGGGGCCGACGTGCTGAGGCACCCGGACGCGCGGCGGAGACGAAGTAGTCGACGACGAGCCTGCGCGAGGCGGAGTAGTCGACGACGAGCGGCGCGACAAGCCGCGTGATGTGCAGAAGCAGCCGAAAGCGCGGCGTAGGAAAATTGATTCCGCTTTGACAAGAGCAAGGCGACTAGCTTCAATGGATCTCGGCGAGTCGACGAGTAGATTGATCTTGTTGACGAGGGTCCTTCGAATTCACCCGGTGGTGATGATCACCCCTACCTGGCGCGCCAGCTGTCGGTGTCTTGGACCGGCAAACCTACCAAGGGGGTACCCGAGGTAGTAGATTGTGCGGTGAGGATCGTGATCGGGAGACCGAGAACTTGAAGGTATGCGCAAGGACACGGGACACAAGATTTATACAGGTTGGGGTTGCCAAGGTGGCAAACCCTACGTCCTGTTTGGGGATCAAGTATGGCGCTCTGCGCTTGGTGTTGGTTGAGATCAGGTCAGGTGCCCGGCTAGGTACCCGGCCCTCCTTTATGTAGTCCAGGGGGCGGGTTCCTAGTCGGTTACAAGGTAGGAGTCCCGAAGGATTACACCGAACGAGTCCTGCAGGATTACGGGGGAATTCTAATAGGAGTCCGTCTTCATCCTTCCTTGCATGGGTACCCGGCGCATGCCCGACGGCCCGCGCGGCCCTCTAGACTTGGCGCGCGCGCGGGCGGGGTGGCGCGCGCAGCCCGGCCCACGCCTTTTTCGCGGCCGCGGCGGGCGGCCGCGCGCGCGCGGGCAAGGCGCGCGCGCCACGCCGCCAGATGCGGCCAAAGAGGTCATCGGGTGTAAATAATATTTGTCATGTGTTATTTTTAAAAAAAAATTAAAAAAAGTTAAAATTGAAAAATTGTCCGCGAGGGGAAGGGAAGCAGCTGTGGTCCGTTCTGGCTGCAGGGGCGGAGAACGGCAGCCGACCACGCGTACGCGCGCGGGCGGTAGCCGGTGGCCGTGGTGAAAGCAACACATCAGAGAGACTCGTCCGGCGTCGCGTCGTCGGTCCAGCCCGGGGCGGGCGGTAGCTGCAACGTAAGTCTTCACGTGGGTTGTTTGCTTGCTCTGTCGCGCGCGCCGCCGCCGCGGCTGCTCGCGCTAACGGCCACGCGCTCTGGTCCGGTGGTGAACTAGTGGTGATGCATGTGCTTCGATAGCCACGCACGCTCCTACGTGAACGTGACGTTTGTTTTGCTTGGCTTCTTGTAACGCATGATGCCGGACTACTGGTAATCAGCCCTGATCGCCTGGAGAAGTTCTGACAACATTTACAACTCACAGCTCAGTTTTAGAGACGAATTGCTCTTACCAGTTGTACCCCAAAATTAAATGAAGTAGATGATACTTTACACCTTGCTGTGAAAATTTCTACAAAATTTAAAGATTAAATCTGAAACGTAGAAATATTATGGTGATTACATTGCAACATTATACATGAAAATACTTTCATTTTATCGTGAGAGAACGTTTTGAGAATTTTGTAGCATAATACTCGCAAAGACTAACACATTGTATGTATGGCATTAGTCGCAAGAAGTTAGTAGAAGACATAAATTGATGGTTGGATTGTGACCTGGACGGCTTACATGTTGAGAGAATACCTTTAGTGGGATGCATATACGTAGATTATATAGATTGAACAAATGCATACAAACCACGGACAAATTAATATACAAACAGAACAAAACGAATCCACAAACCCGATCAAATTATTACACGAACAAACTATAGTTTAGGAGAAACATATACACAGATAAATAATTCAGTGTAAAAAATGAACAAAACTATTTTCATTGCAAAAACAAAAATAAAATTAAGTAAATAAAGAAAATAGGAATGCAATGAATTATGAATGAAAAGGATGAATAGCACACCATGAAGGAACATCTAAAAGAGAGTTATAAATAAAACAGAACAAATTCGAATAAAGTGAAAGGAATGATGTAGTAACTTTGTTTTTTAAAAAAACAAAGAGTGCACCGAAGGTAAAAGAACGGAATGAAATTAGGTACAGAAAAAAAATGAACAGACCAAAAAAAAAAGAAGAAACCGAATCCTTAGCATCTGGATTTGGGCCGGCACCAACGTTTTGTTTGGTCCGTGCGTGAGAAAGAAACAATCAAAAGAAAATGTCTAGTCATCAGCTTTGAAGGCAATATTGGGTTTGATTCAAGTCAAAAAAAAGAAGGAAATGGCTAGTCATCAGCAAGTTCAATTTTTTTCACTTGAAATCATTTTGATTCTCAAAATGATCGATATACAATTCAGACTAAAATTTGAAATTGAGATCTAAACATTATGTCAATTATTTGAGCACCAAAATGATTTCAAATGGATACAATTTCAACTACAAAGTTGTGGATCTCAACATCTCGTCGAGGTCCATCCGAATTAATATGAAATGTTATGATTTTTGAAAATATGTTGCCCAGAGAAAAAAAATATCGAATTTTATATCTGAATATAGTGCCAATTAGTTGAGCATCAGTATGGTTTCAAGTAGAAAAATTTCAACTACAAAGTTGTAAATCTCGATGAAAGCTACAACTTTTGTGTAACTTTTATCTCTATCCGAGTTGATATAAAAGAATTTTATTTTTCTATGATATGTTGTCAAGAGAAGAAAATTGTGTGTCGATTATCTGAGAAACAAAAGGATTTAAGAATTTGAACTACAAAATTGTAAATCTCGACAAAAACTGCAACTTTCGTATTAATTTTATCTCCATCCAAGTTCACTATTTACGCGCCACCTTTTTTTGGGGGGGGGGGGGATCACCTCCACCCATGGTTTTAAAAACCGCTACAGTAGCGGTTTTCAAAACGTGGCAAAACCGGTCCGGTTTACCAAGGTTCTCGAGCGGTTTACCAAGTAGGCCGGTTTAGTAGGTTCATTTTTATCGAAAAACCGGTCGGTTACCCCTACCGAGCCGCAGCGGTAAGGTCCGGTTTACCATGAATTTGCGAACCCTGCCTCCACCTAGTCAGCAACGGTTGCAGCTGGTACTAACAACTGGTGGGGGGGGGGGATAGCCTGTCGTGAAAAAAAATGAGTTTGCCGTGCGTCAGGGTGGCAATTTCCCCCACGGGGGTGGATCCCCGTGGAGACCTGACCCGAAATAGCTGGGGACAGGGAGCAAATTTCCCCCGCGGGGGAAGCGGGGAGGGGCCCCGAAATGTAACTGGAGCAGGGACGAATTCTTTGCGCAGAGGCACCATGGACCCCCAAAAACATATGATGGCTCAGAAAACTTCCGACCCAATGCAATTAGCCCTGTGAAGCCAGTTCGTGTGGAGAATCCAGGGGCTGAAAATCAAGGCGTGAAGAAGCAGCTGAACCTGGATGGACAGTCTAGCGGTAACGGCGAGAAGGTTGTTCCTCCACCCCCTCCACAGTATGTAGCACCGAGGGACAAAAAGAAGTTGAAGAAGGGAGCGAAGGCAGAGAAAAACTATGTCGTGGCGGGCTCCGGTACGGAGTGCCACCGGGGGCAATGAGTTGCCTAAGCTGGAACTGTCGTGGCCTGGGCAACGCTGCGACAGTTAAAGAACTTCGTGATCTCACGAAGAAGTTTGCCCCGTCCATGCTTTGTGTACTGGAAACTCAAGTCCACAAAATGCGGGTTGAGACGCTGAAGAGTACTCTAGGCTACAATTCCTTTTTTTGTTAGTAGTTCAAGTCGTAGCGGTGGCCTGGGAATTTTTTTGGAATAATAATACTAGAGGGGAAATTTTACCATACTCGTAGTATCATATTGATGCAATTGTATCCGAGAATGGGAGTGAAGCGTGGAGGTTGGCATGTGTGTATGGCGAGGCACAAACTGCTGAACGCCATAAGACATGGGATATGCTGAAGTTCATTAAATCATCTTCGCACCTACCCTGGACTTGCATTGGAGATTTTAATGAATTGTTAAATAGAGATGAACATCAGGGCGTTCAGGAGCGAAGCAATGCTCAAATGGTTGGATTTCGGGAGATGGATGTGCATGGCTTGTACGACCTAGGGTTTGAAGGTCGAGCATGGACTTTTGAAAAGAAAGTGGCGGGTGGTTCTTTCTGTCGCGTTCATCTTGACTGTACTCTTGTCTCACCTGATTGGGGAGCACATTTCTCTCAAGCAAGGGTAACACATCTCACGACAACTTCTTCAGACCATGATCCCATTCTTTTACGATGGAAGCATGGGGGCGGGAGCAACATAAAAGAAAGAAGTTGTTCAGGTATGAGGTGATGTGGGAGTCCCATGAAGATTCCATTAACATGCTGGCTCAGTCCTGGCGGGGAGCTGGCACGACACACACTCTACAAGAACTACATGATAAGATGGCTTCTATCGGGGAAGTCTAAGAGAGTGGGGCACTCACACATTTGGCCATGTTCGTCGGGAACTCAAGACTCTGAATGAGGAACTTGAATGTCAGCGTTTGTTGACGTAAAATCAGCACCTCACGCCAAGCACACAGCAAGCCGAATTAGCTAGCTTCACACACATGGCCCGGGTGTCGAATCCGGAAGCGTGCCAGTCAATTTTCCCTGAAACCGACAAAGGATGAAAATAGTTAGATAAAACCTAAAACTTGCCGGGTAGTACCAGACAGTTCCGTATTTGCGGCTATGAAGCCAGTTAGAACGACATATAGCTATAAACAAGCTATCTGTCAGCAGTTTCAACACCATTCGACAATTGGTAAAAGTATGTAAACGGAGTGCTGCCGAATGTATGACGTAAGCATGATGAAAAAATCGGTCTTTAGCTAAACAACGTTACAACACGTAACCATAACCGATTATTCAGGATAAATCATGATAAAATAAATAAAAGCAAAGCATGATCGTGAATCTGCAGTAAACAAGCATGCATAGACCAAAAGAACTAGTCTACCGCATGTCTAGATACTCTCGAACCCGTCAAGCATGACGTCAAACAAGTTAATCCACCGCATGATACAACTTGTTTAAAATCACACCACCACCCAAGCATAGATCAATCCACCGCATGATACAATCTAAACATCGAAGGCTAAAAGCATACATTATTTAAAGCAAAACTCACGAGCATGTTTCACTCATGAAGGAATTGCCGAATACAGCTGTACAGCCGAATCGGGTTCCGCGAAGAAGGAACAAACCATGCAAGATTGACAAGTTTGAACCCACAACACGTGACAATCTAGATTGATTCGAATTCGGCTATTAGAGAATGCATGACTCGCTTCCCGCGTCAAGCCAAAGATTTGAGCATGCAACACGTGGATCACAAACAAGATAGAGCCGAATCTAATCAATCTAAATTGGGCAATAAGAGTATTACATGAATTAAACACAAAAAGGTAGAATTCAAAGCAACACATGGTAACTTAATGAATCTATTAGATCTTGCCAAATCTAATAGAGCCGATAACTAGCTCCAAGCTAGATCTTAGCCTACCGCATGACTCATGATCTAACAAGGAAACCTTCTTGAACCAAGCTTAAATCCACCGCATGATACTAAGCATGGTAACAAGACTACTTGCATCACGGTCTAAATCCACCGCATGATACTAGACATGATACAAGGTTGCCGGTACTTACGGAGGTCGACGGATCGATGGCTCCTCTCGAAGAACTCGACGACTCGACTAGAAGGACTCGAAAGTTGGCACGGGGCCGGTTTGTTGTGAAATTGTTCGATCCCTATTACAAACATTAAGGGTTTATATTTATACCCTGGTCCTAACACGACTCCTAGTCGGCCACGATTTCAACATTTATTACTCAAATTTAACACCATGGCGTCATGTCCGTCTTGTATCCATCATCAATTCATCCCTTTCCTTATATTCGATCCATGTCATCACGCATTCCCGAATTCTTTCCGCTTTCACCCGTGGAACAATTCTTCTGCCGAATGATGATGCACTGCCAACCGCAGACGCCTCTACCGAGTGCTTTGAGGAAAACTTCCTGCCGAATGGTGCTCCCCTGCCAAGTTCGGCTCACATGTCAGTCTCTTACCTGTACCAATTTTTGGTGTTAACATATGCCCCTTCAATTATGGGATAAAAGGTGATTTTATTCCGGAATTGACCATAAATACTCAACGTCCCCAGGCCAAATCTGTTCAACACCCGTTCTTTCCTCTTTCAAACCGTTGGAGCCTTCGTCCAGATCCAAACCCTAGCTCATCAACTTTTCAAGCTTCAACTCTCAAATGGCGAACCAAGACCAAGCTCTCCAGGTAAATCTTACTCTCCTCAAGCTCATTTGGTATTACTTTTCTCGAATCCCATCTCAAAGTTTTCCTTTTGCCCTCTTTTGCTCTTGATAGGCTCTAGCTGCCGAAATCTTGATTCCTGTCGAGGATCAATCAGCATCTTATTTCCTCGGGCCCGTAGGTATTTCCGATCCTTCTGAGTTCATTGCAGCGGAATCCCAGAGGATCCTCTTCAAGACATCACTGACGAAGCCCCACGAGTGGCAGGATACTTTCAAGAACTGGCCTCTGCCCCCAATCGCAGGCTGGAGAAATTGGTATAAGAGGATACTTGATGATGACAGCCCCAAGACAAAATTGGGACACCCTTCGTATTTCTCATTTCCTAGAATTGTCCCTAGCCGAAACCCCCAAAAATGAGAGCCTTTTGATTGTAGCCTCCCACTTTTGGTCCAACGGCGCAAATGCCTTCCTTTTCGTCCATGGGCCAATGTCCCCCACTTTGGCCGATGTGTACATGATAACCGGCCTGAGAGTTACAGGAACTGTGTACCCATACAAGTACAAGGGCTCCTCCAAGCAAACAGGAGTGAAAACAGGAGTTGGATACAAGAGATATATCCAAAACTATATGTCTGATGGCCCTCTGACTGATGTTGAATACAGGGCTTTTCTGAACATGTGGTTATGCAGATTTATCTTCTGTGGCAAAGCCAATGAGCCAACCCTGAACCATATCGTGATGGCTGAGGACCTGGCTGCTGGTACACCCATCCCCCTCGGGAAATACCTTCTAGGAAGTGTCTACCACATGCTCCATCAAACCACCTATCTGATGTACACCAACAAGAAGATCCCCTGTGTTAATGGCCCTTGGTGGTTTGTCCCGATGTGGTTGCAATTATACATGCACCAGATTGTTGCCATTGACATCAACAATCGACACTTCCCTTTAACCAATTACAAGGAAGGAGAAACCCAGAGCACCAAAGGCTGTCAAACCTATGGAGAAGCTGCTTCCACTGTGTCTATCAACAAGGACATTGGTCAACTATTTGAGCTCTTCTTCAAAGGTTTTGCCAACCCTGTTTGGTTCCCATATCTGGACAATAATAACTTAACTCTTCCTTGTGAATTTAGTTTTGAAACTGGATGTAATGATGTGCATTCTATAGCAATCTTCAATGCTTTCATTCTTCCATGTATCCTGCCAGCAGAATTTTGTGGAGGAAGGCTGGTTCAGAGTACCTTTGAGTACTACCAGCCAAACATGATGGCCAGACAGTTAGGATGTGGCCAAGTGCCCCCAAGACTATTTCTTCATGAATTTCTCAAGCCCAGAGAGGACATCAAGGAATCCATAGAAGCAAGAAGGATTTTTGATTACAAGTGCAGCACAACCTTTTATGCACCCAAGCCCTTTGTGCTAATTGTTAACACCAAAATTTGGTAAGGAGTCTGACCTGTGGGACCGGGTCGAAAAAGAGTCCGTCTGATGGAAGGAAGGATATTTTCAGAGATTTTCGGCAAAGAGATCTGCGGTCGGCTATCTGCTACGATTCGGCAAAGGAACAGTAAAGCTGATTTTGCGGGATTGGATGGTGACGTGGCTCGAATCAGGAGAGACGAATGGATGGACAGACGATCGAGTTTAGTTAGGCAATGAATCCATTCGCAATTGTAATTGACAGGGTATAAATATGATCCCTGGATGTATGTAACGAACACGTTCATTCCTCAATACACACCGGCCTTACGCCAAACCCTAGAGTCCTTGTCATGTCGTCGAGTTCTTCGAGAGGGCCAATCGATCCGTCGACCTCCGTGAGTACCGGCAACCTTGTATCATGTCTAGTATCATGCGGTGGATTTAGATCTGATGCAAGTAGTCTTGTTACCATGCTTCGTGTCATGCAGTAGATTCAAGCTTGGTTCAAGAGGGTTTCTTGTTAGATCATGAGCCATGCAGTAGGCTAAGATCTGGCTTGAGGCTAGTTATCGGCTCTATTGGGTTTTGGCAAAATCCAATAGATTCATTAAGTTATCCCGTGTTATCGTGAATTTTTACTTTATGTTCTAACTCATGTAACACACCTTTGCCCAATCTAGATGGATTTGGATCGGCTATATTTCTTTTAAGATCCTTGTTCGAACAGGTTTCGTGTTTTGACGCGTGGATCTTATGCTCTCCGATAGCCGAAACCGAATCGATCTAGGTTGTCACGTGTTGCGGGTTCAAGCTTGCTTTGTTCGTATAAATCTTGAAAGAGCCGGGTATCATGCGGTAGATGCAGGTTTTTGGGTTGCTTTGGAGCTAGTCATCCGGTGGATTAGATTTCCGATTCAGTCTAATAGATTTATTCACGTGGTAATGTTTGTTCCTTCTTCATGGACCCCGGATCGGTTGTTCAGCCGTATTCGGTTATATCTTCACGAGTAGATCACGTGCATTATTTATGTTTTAAATGACGTATGCTTTTAGCTTTCCATATTTAGATTATATCATGCGGTGGATAGATCTATTTGTGGAAAGTGGTGCGGTTTTTTCTTGCAAGTTGTATCATGCGGTGGATAGATTTGCTTGATATCGTGCCCGACGGATCTTAAAGTAATTAGACATGCGGTAGACTAATACTTTGGATCTATGCATGCTTATTTTAATACACGATCATGTCCGTGTTTTACTTTATTTGTTTAATGTTAATTTTCATGACGATCGGTCATAACTTTGCACATGCATCTATGTTTATCCAAAGACCGATCGTTGTCATGCTTACGTCATCCATTCGGCAATGTTCTTTTTCCCTTTGCGGTTACCCGAATGGTCGTGGTTCTTTGACAGATAGCTTTGCATAGCTATGTGTCATCTTGCTTGGCTCTTTAGCCGTAAATATGGAACTGTCTGGTACCACCCGGCAAGTTCCAAGCTTTGGTATTTAACTGTCTTATCTTTTGTTAATTTTCAGGAAAAATTGACTGGCACGTCATTTGCTCTCTGCGCGTGCGAAGCCAGCTCTCCGGCTTGCTGTGTGATTGGCGCTGAGCGCACTTTTTGCGTCAACACACTTTTTGGCACGCCCAGTGGGACCACAGCCGAATTGGTTCAAGATGCCTGAAATCACAGACCTCCTGGATGTCAACATCGAAGAGCTTTCTCCAGAGCAGCATCAGCAGCTCCTAGACGCCGTGAACCGCTTTCGGAAAAGTGTCTCATGTCGTTTAAGAAGAATCGAAGTGGTGTACCGTATCCGAAGAATGGCCCCGCCCAGAGTGCCGCCGCCGGGAGAGAGCGACGCCACAACCCAACAAGAAAAGGAGGAATGCGCGCGGATCTTCCAAGAGTCGGTAGACAACATGCTCACCAAGCACAACCAAAGCTTTCCTCGGGTCGCTCCGGCGGATGATGGTGGCCCTCTTTGGCCCGGCGCGGGGCAAGCGTTCGGGAAGGCGCACGCCGGAAAGAGCACCGTGGAGCTGGGTGAATCAAGCTCTCAGCCGCCGCTACGGAGCCGGTGCGCGAGCCTCCTCCTCGCAGCTCCGGGAGCCAAGCGTTCCAACCTCATCCGCAGGGCGCTGGGGGGCAGCCAGTTCAGCCTCCGTTGCAAGCCTCAGGAAGTCAACCAATCCTCGCCGCCACCACGAGCAGCACGGGTCGCCCGTGCAACGGCCGAATCCGTACCAGCCTACGTACGGAGACCTAGCGTTCGGCTCATCTGGGGCCCCACTTGACCCCAGTCGAAGAATAGCTCCGTCGACCAACTGGCTCCAGAAGAATTTGTACGGCGGTGGTTATCATGAAGTGGGAAATTACGGGGCGTTCGACGCCTTCCCGCACCCAGGGTACGCGCCAGTCGCAGGCGCGCAAGAAGATGACGCCCTAGCGCGCAAGATGGCCGAATTGATGCGAGAATCGCTTCGGCCTCAAGCCAAAGATGCAGGGCCCCACTTATAGGCCGCCGTTCCCAGAGTGGTACTATAACGTGCTCCTGCCGCCGAGGGTGAAGGCGCCGACGGAATTCACAAAGTTCTCTGGGCAGGGACGAAACAAGCACGGTCGAGCACATCGCCCGTTACCTCATGCAACTTGGGGAATGCTCGGCCGAGGAGGCGTTCAGGGTTCGCTACTTCCCCGCTTCGGCCGACGGGCCCGGCTTTTCGGTGGTTCTCATCCCCGCCGCCCGAATCGCGTGGCCGGATGGAAGGATTTGGAGCGTAAATTCCACGCTCATTACTTCGCGGCGCTTCCGAGAAAAAGCCGATTGATCTCGCCACCCCGAAGCAAAGACACGGCGAAACACCGTTGGAGTTTCTTAGGAGATTCGGGGAAGTCAAAGGCATGTGCTTCTCGCCGAACTTGCCGGACGATCGGTGGCGATATGGCCGTCGCCGGGATGTTACCGCCGTGCGCGAGAAGCTATTTGGGATGGAGTTTGAGAACCCGGGCCGCCTTTCACAAAAGTTATCTCTCGATGAGCAATCGGCATATGGCCTCAAGAAAGACCCCAAGTTTGGCAAGCGAGACGACGTCGGCGACATCTACAACCAGTTCCTGGACAAAGCCGATCTGTTCGAGGATTCTGACGATGAATTGGAGGTAGCTGCAGCGGAAATCATGTGGGGTAAAGAGCCCTTGACAATGAATCAGCGTTGGGTCAGGCAGACCAAAGGGACTTACGACTTTGACATCACGAAGGCTGATAAGTTGTTCGAGCTCTTGGTGAAAGAAGGCCGAATTAAGCTGCCTGAGGGGCATTCTATGCTTCGGCCTGATGGAGTTAAAGCGAAGCGTTACTGCGGCTTCCATGACAGGGACTCGCACTCCATCAACGATTGCAGGGTCTTCAGGATGAGGATCCAGAAGGCTATCCAGGAAGGGCACCTCAAGTTCGATAACAAGATGAAGCTGGATGGCCACCCCTTTCCTCAGAATATGCTCGGCTTTTCTGTCAACGCGATAACAGCCGAAGAGAAGGGGAAGGTCAAGGTCCTAACCTCAGCCAGGTCCAAGCAAGCCGGGATCGGTGGACCCGCAGCGCCGGGTGATCCCGGGAGCAAGTACAGGCGACGCCCCCGCGTTCTCAAGAGCCACATCGAGATTGGGGAATCATCCGTGCCTAAACCCAAGGTGACGTCACGCATTCTCCTTAACAAATGGCGCGCCGCATGGAGAAGGAGCGCTACCGAAGCGTCGTCACGAAGAGGAGCGACGCCGGCCGAAGAGGAAGCGCGCAGAAGGGACCGAGAGCAGTACACGCGTGAGCAGGAGCGCGCCCACTGGGGGTGCGCCTTCTTCAGGCACTGCTGGAACGAGGGCCTAAAGCTGCCCACATTGAAGAACTGTCCTGAATGCAGCGACAGATATGTTGAGTACAGGCAGGAAACTGCCAATCGCCGATCCGTCCACGAGAGACTTGGAAGGATCCACCCAAATGGGGATCGGCGGCAAAAAATTGAGGTTATAGATCACCCCAGGAAGCGCCAAGCTGATCTCAGGTGGGCTGATCAGGAAGAAGATGAAGATGGCTACGTCTGGCAGAAGGGGCAGTGGTGCCCACCCGGTCCACGCAAGAGCCAGAAGAGGCGGGTCCAACGCTTGAGGAACCGCGAGATGAAACAAGCGGGATCCGGACGAGGCGAAGTGGCGCCCCCAAGGATCGGCCCGGAAGGATCGAAGCGTTCGGCTCCTACATGCATGGTATACTTCCTGCCGAACGAGTTCATGGCTCCTGCTAACCAAGTTATGCAGGAGGAAGTTTTCTTCGACGACGAGCACGCCGAGGAGATGATGGCACAACTAGTGCTTGCCAAGCAGGCCGTCTTCGACAAGCCGGCCAAGAATCGCCATATGAGGCCACTGTACTTGAGGGGGTACGTCAATGGCAAGCCATTGACCAAGATGTTCGTTGACGGCGGAGCGGCAGTCAACGTGATGCCATACACCACCTTCGGGGAAGCTTGGCATGGGCCCGAGCGATCCGACACCTACAAGCATCATCCCGAACGACTTCGCCGGAACCCCTCGGACACCAAAGGATGCACTCACGTGGACTTGATGATCGGATCCAAGACGCCGCTCACCACCTTCTTTGTCATCGAAGGCAAGGGAGCCTACAACTTTCGTCGCTTGGGCGGGACCGGATTCACGCCAACCGCCGCGTCCCATCCACCATGCATCAACGGCTTATCCAGTGGGTGGATGATGAGATCGAGGTCGTCCGGGCGGATGACTCCGTGAGCGTGGCCAACATGGAACCGGCCTTTCCGGGAGTACCAAGGCATCGATTGCTTCTCGGGGAAGGACGGGGAGAAGGTCCCGTTGAACCCGTCAGCAGTGACCAACAGCCGATTCAAGCAGTCGGCTCTTATAGTAATTTTTGATGGAGAACCCCGTGGATGGCACTGATGGCAAACTAGGGCGAGGGTTCATGTCGGCCGATAAGCTGGAAGAAGTTGACATTGGAAGCGGTGATAAACCAAGGCCGACGTTCATCAGTGCAAATTTGCAACCAGGTTTCAGGGGGAACCTAATTGAGCTTCTCAGAGAATATAAGGATTGCTTCGCCTGGGATTACTCGGAGATGCCTGGATTGGATCGTTCCATCGTCGAGCACCGGTTGCCAATCAAGTCTGGGTTTCAAACCATATAAGCAACCGCCCCGAAAAATCTACAAGGATGAGGTATTGGCCGATGTGAAGAAGGAAATCGAGAGATTACTTGACGCAAACTTCGTTCGGCCGTGCGGATATGCGGAGTGGATTTCTAACATCGTCCCCGTGTATAAGAAGAATGGGAAAATGAGAGTTTGCATAGACTTCGGGGACCCGAACGCAGCTACTCCCATGGACGGATACCCGATGCCTATTGCCGATTTGTTAATTGACGCCGCTGCCGGACACAAGGTGATTAGCTTCATGGATGGCAACGCGGGATACAATCAGATCTTCATGGCAATAGAAGACATCTCCAAGACGGCCTTTAGATGTCCTGGACATATAGGCCTATTCGAATGGATAGTCATGACATTTGGGTTGAAAAATGCCGGTGCAACCTATCAACGGGCCATGAATTACATTTTTCATGAGTTGATCGGCAAAACTGTGGAAATCTACATCGATGACGTGGTGATCAAGTCCTTAAGTCATGACACCCATCTAGAAGATGTGAAGAAGACCTTGGAATGCACCCGGAAGCATGGTCTAAAGATGAATCCAAACAAGTGTGCATTTGGGGTATCAGCTGGAGAGTTCTTGGGGTTTTTGGTCCACGAAGGGGGAATCGAAGTTGGCAAAAAGAGCATGAAAGCCATTGATGAAGTCGTTCCTCCAACCAACCTCAAGGAATTGCAATCACCTGCTCGGCAAGATCAACTTCGTGAGAAGATTCATCTCAAATTTATCACGAGAAGGTGTTGCCATTCTCTCCACTCGCCGAAGCTAAAGAAAGATCGAGAAATTCACATGGGGCGACGAACAACAAAAGGCTTTTGATGAGATCAAGCAAGACATGAAGGAGCCGCCGGTCTTTGGTTCCTCCCCGACCGAACAAGCCTTTCAAGTTGTACGTGGCGGCCGATACCCAAACTATTGGATCGGCCCTTATTCAAGAATTCGAAGGAAAGGAGCGGGTAGTAGCCTATCTTAGCCGAAAACTACTTGATCCTGAAACCAGGTATTCGGCTATAGAGAAACTGTGTCTTTGCGTATACTACTCGTGTACAAAGTTTCGGCACTACTTGTTGAATGCCGAATGCACTGTATACTCGAAGTTTGATGTGATAAAACATATGTTATCCATGCCGATTTTGAATGGTCGGATTGGCAAATGGATTTTAGCTTTATCAGAATTCGAGTTGAAGTTCGAATCGGCAAAAGCCATAAAAGGTCAGGTCATTGCCGATTTTATAACTGAACATCGTGACCCTTCAATTGATCTACTTGAAATTACCCCTTGGGCTTTATTTTTTGATGGGTCATCATGTGGCAAAGGTGGGGGAGTAGGGATCCTACTGATTTCGCCCAGAGGTGAGATGTTTGAATTCGCCATTCCTATACAACCCACCGTCACAAATAACCGAGCCGAGTACGAGGCACTACTTCGGGGGCTTCAATATTTGAGAGAAGTCGGGGCCGTCTCGGTTGAGATCTATGGAGATTCGGAATTGGTAATCAAACAATTGAACGGCCAATACGAGTGCGGGAGTGAAGCGCCGAGGAGTTACTACGAGGAGTGCGGGGAGATCTTGAAGAGCTTCCCATTAGTAATCCTACAAAGACATTCCTAGAGAGCATAACGAAGAAGCAAACAAAGCTAGCTCGCAGCGCTTCGGTTACAAGGAGAGTCAAGAAGCGTTCGGCTGCAGGTGTGTGCACCGAGGGCGGATCTTGCGAAGATGATCGGAGGAAAGAAATCGTTGATTACTTGAAAGATCCATCCCGAAAGGTCTCTAGGAAGCTCAGGTACAAGGCAATTAAGTTCGTTCTTCTGGATGATAACTTATTCTATAAATCATTAGATGGGGTATTGCTACGATGCCTGGGTCCAGAGGAAGCCAAGAACATGATGAGCGAGGTACACGATGGGATATGTGGAGCGCACCAATCGGCCTATCGGATGAAATGGGTTATTAGACAAGCTAGATGCTTTTGGCCGACGATACTAGAGGATTGCTTTGAGTATTACAAGGGATGCCAAGATTGCCAGAGGTTTGGGAATATTCAAAGGGTCCCTGCATCAGCATTGAATCCCATCATCAAGCCATGGCCATTCAGGGGCTGGGGTATAGACTTGATTGGCCAAATTAATCCGCCGTCTAGCAAGGGGCATAAGTTCGTGCTTTTGGCTACAGATTACTTCACCAAATGGGTCGAGGCAATCCTACTGAAGAAGGTGACGTCAGAAAACATGATCGAATTCGTCAAGGAACACATCATCTATCGATTTGGGATCCCTCAGACGATTACCACTGACCAAGGGGCACAATTCGTGTCATTGGAATTCAGAGATTTTGCCGAAAGCATGGGAATCAAATTATTTAATTCCTCTCCATATTATGCCCAAGCTAACGGTCAAGCAGAGGCTTCTAACAAGATCATGATCAAGCTGATACAAAAGAAGATCGATCAGAAGCCAAGGAGGTGGCATTCGGTACTCAGTGAAGCGCTGTGGGCTTACCGAATGGCCCCCCATGGAGCTACAAAGACCTCTCCTTACGAATTGGTTTACGGGCACCATGCAATCCTACCTTGGGAAATACAGTCAGAGTCAAGGAGAGTTGTGCTGCAAAACGAGTTGAGCTCCAAGGATTACAGTGGCCTAATGATGGATGAGTTAGAAGATTTGCATATGATCCGTCTCAAGGCCCTGGAGAACATCGAGAAAAACAAGCTGCGGGTCGCCAAGTACTATAACAAGAAAGTAAAAGTAAGGCAATTTGCAGAAGGCGACCTGGTGTGGAAAGCGCTATTGCCGATTGGAACTAAATACAGTGAATTCGGCAAATGGTCCCCTAACTGGGAGGGGCCTTTTCGTGTGGTCAGATGCGTTTCTGGTAATGCATACATATTGAAAACTTTGCTAGGAGAGGAATTTTCCGCCGCAATAAATGGAAGATATTTGAAGAAGTATTATCCTAGCATTGAAATCGATCGATGATTACACACATCTGACACAAAAATAGCCGGCGCTCAAGGATGAGGCCACCTTTAGAACCAAAATCCATGAACAAGAGAAAATGGCCAGTGCCTAGATGCATTGCCCTTAGCTCAATACTACATTACAACTGCTTCTTGCAGGATCACATCTAACAACCCTGATGGTCGAGTCCCCAAGGAGGTGGGAAGCAGAAGGCGTGGCGGAAGAAGCGAAAGTATGATACAATCTTTTCTTTACTTCTTCGAGCCGTCGCCCCCTCTTCGGTCTGTTCCAGGACCACCGTGACGGCAACTTGGAACGCACGAGGATGACCATGATTGGCGGCCTCTACCAAGCTATCCCGTGCCGCCTTCGGGGTTGCTGTACCTGTCAGAGACATCTGAAGCAAAAGAATCAGGGTTAGAGGCAAGAAAATCAGAGGCAAGCATGAAGGAGTCAGGAACATTTACCTCCCACTAGTGCTTCCAGAGCCATGCGACGCTCGCGCTCGGCTTGGCAACGGGCGGACATATCCCTGAGGCCATGCTCCAGGTGCCGGATGCGGCGGCGCAGCTGATGATTGGTCCTCTGTTCGGGCGTGGCATCCTCTGCTTCGAAAGAGGAATCAGAGGAGATGTACTCAGGCAAATCTTCTGTCCCGATGACTTCTTCGGGGAGCAAATCAAGGCTGAGAAGGACGAGAGGAAAGCATGAAGCGCAAGATCAAGCGGGAAAAACAGAGAGCAGATCAAGAAAGAACTCACTTCCGAATCGTACGCTTCCTCGATGAACCGCTCCCCTGAGGTTGTTTACCCTTGTCCATGGCGTTGGGGTTTTTTCCTCTAGCAGCAGGGGAAGAGACGAGAAATGATGGAGGAGTGCACGAGTGGATTTGCAGAGCACCCCGCAGGCTATTTTATTGACCGGAGAGGTGCATTGGGAGTGACGACTGGCCAAGTACACACTGTTGGAATACCAAGCGGCAGGGTTTTTTACCGAGTGCGAAGGGTTTTCTCTTGAACAGTGTTTGCGGATTGCCGAATTGGGATCCTCTGTGGATTTTGCGCCAAGGGGCATTTGTTCTCACGCGTTCGGCTAAGGATAGTTCCCGGATGCATTCAAAGAAAAGGCCGCAGATGCAAAATGCAAAGGGAAGTCATCACGAACAAAGTGCGTAATTCAAAAGTTCTTCATCTATTGCCGATATTTACACATCCCTAGTACAATCTAGTCGAAGAGCCTATTCAACACAGATTGGGGATGGGTAATTTCGGCAATGGCGTCGCCGTGGCCGTCAAGGCGCTCCAGGATGAGCTCGATCTCGTCGATGTCCTCCGGCGCGCCGCCCTGAAAGCCACGCGGCCTGGTGGAATAGTCGACGTCCGTATGCGTCGCCATCGCAGCCAGGCCCAAGGTGGTGCCCAAACGAACGCCATGGACGGCCACCTCGTCGATGCGGCGCTCCACCGCGGCCAGGCGCTCCGCCGGCGTGTCGCCGTGGGCATTCACCTTCTCGGCCAATTGCTCTACCGCGCCTTTAGCCGAGTTGAGCTCGCATCGCGGCCGCAAAAGACAAACGAAAGGATTAGCATCAAAGGCCGAGCTGGATTAAGAATCAATCTCAGGGCCATACCGTCGATGGCCTCCAGCAGCTGTTTGCGCTGGTCCTCCCATTCTAACTCGGCCACGCCCGCTTTCTTGGAGACGTCCTCCAGTTCGCGACGGGACGCCTCTAGCTCCTCCTTGAAGCGGATGGCGTCTGCTTCCCCGTACGGTACCGGGGAGTGGCCATCGGACTCCGAGGAGTCATCTGGAAGGGGCTGATTGGCCGGCGCACGGGGCGGATTCCACTGAATCAGCCTGAAAAGGGAGAGATGATCGTCAAGGCAAGAGAAGATCAAGAACAGAATCACAGAGGAGAGGTTGACGATCGTCACCGCCTGCGCGCATTGGCGCTGCTCCCCTCGGCCTCGTCGGAGGCACGGCGGCGGTTGAGGCGGCGCACCATTGTGGTTTGGGATGTGCACTGTTTGCGAGAAGGCTAAAGTTTGGCAAAGATTCGAGAGCTAGAAGGCCTGGTGGAGAGCTAGGGGCACCTATGGCAACATTTATAGGCCTGGCAGGATGAATCGTGGCTTCGAGTCGTGGCTGTGGATCGTGGCGCATATCCCAAGAAAATCGGAAGGTGGAAAGGTTTCCTTGACCGGCCCGCCGGTGGGGCGTTTGGAGTTCTAGGCTGAACCGCGTGTGGATCGATTGGCTCGGCTAAAAGAAATCAAAGTGTCGTTCGGGAGTTGGCGTTGCACTACCGAATGGGTCGTTCAGCATTACATCTCAAAGTACACAAGAAAAAGGAAACAAATCATAGGAAGGTATCACGGGGACGACCAATTCAATTATACATCAATAAGGATGTTCAGGCATTCAGGAGTTTTGCAAGTACACGACGAACATTGGATATTATCAAATGGGAATTGTCCAGCATCTCCTGGCAGTCCTTTTGAGCACCGGATAAATCAGTGAGTTCCGCATTGCATTGCTCCATCTTGGTGATAGCCGATTTTACTTCCGCTTGGGTCTTTGCTATCAATCCAGGAAGTTCGGCTATTTTCTGCTTGTCAATCTCCATCTCCGCTGACAGGCTTCTTAGTTCGGCTTCTAGAGCAGCCTTCCTAGCAGCTTTCAGATCATAAGAAGCTTGCAGGTTAGCCAGTGCATCCTTATGGTTCTCTACTTGGGATTGTGCCCCGTTCATGGCTTGTTCAGCATCAATTTTCCTCTTTTCAATGGCCGGACGGGAGCGCAATTTCCTCCAAGCGCGCTTCAAGGGTACATAAAGGGGCTCTAAGTCATAGACGGATGATAGAGAGGCTCTGATGTCTTCAGGGAGTTCTTGACTAATGGATTCAAATATCTCTTCGAAGTGATGGAGATCATTGAACTGGTCCTGAGCATCCTTTTCCAGCCAGGCAGCGATTTCTCTGAGCTTGGGCAGCACTTCATCTGGCAGCAGCTGGGCTACTCCTTCCATCACCTCGGTAGCTAAATTGCTCTCTGGTGGCAGGCTTGGTAATGGTGGAACCTGGTCCTGATGAAAAAACGTTGCCGAATTAGGGGTGCTGAACATCGAGGCACCAGATTTAAGTGCGGATGGTTACCTCATGGCTGGTTCCTTGAGTAGGGGAAATCACCGGTGAAGAAGACGCCCCAAGCGAGCCGAAACTTCCGAGCTAGGAGGCGCCGATGCGGCCACCGGCAACTCGTGGGTTTTCGGGCCGAAGGGGAATCGGGTCCGCCGTCTCGTTGGGTTGGTTATCTCTACTTGAACAATAGGTGATGGCACCCTAGGAGAACTTGTTGGCTCTAGTTGAGTTGGGAGATTCATCTCGGGAGAGTTTATTGCTTCTGCAGAAGGTGATGAAGATGAGATCTCCACTGGGATGGGTAATTCAACCCTGGATGGGCTCGCTTGTTGAACCACTGGAACATCTACAAGCTGTTCTTCCACGGCTTCTTCTGCAAAAGTCCAAATTGAAGGGATAAGTGCCAGTGCTCATCCTTGAGAGAGAACAGTAAAGGTCATACCAGTGGATGGAGCATCGGCAGGTACTGGTTCTGAAGGCTGCTGGGCTCTGGTCTGAAAATGCACAATGATATGATCCATCAAGAACAGAGTGACCCAGTAATCAAGAAGGTAAAGGGGTTTACCTCAATGAGCACTTTCTTGACAGTTCTTCTCCTTTTAGCACTTGGAGGAGCAATCAGATGCAGACCTTGCCTCCCCGTCGACAAAGCAAGGCTAGAAAGGCCGGGATCCGTGGTAGCATACCCGGCCATTAGGCGATGCGGGGTTGTGGATTTAAACCCCGATCTTTGAAATGGGGCCTTCGGCATTATAAGCAATTGCCCTGACTCGAGGGGCAGGCACTGTATTCTGTGAACAGGAAGATGAAGGTCAGAACTATGAATAAAGAGGAAGCGTCTGGTCTAAAGGCTCATTGTATCACCTCTGAAGTCGGCAGGAAATTAGGTACCAGCTCTGCACAGAATACATGAACAGGCTCACTGAAGATATGGTCGTGAAATTCTTGCCACCAGGAGTTGAAGGTGGGGTGAGCTATGGTTGTGGGCACAAAAGGACATGTGTAGACCGTGGACCGCACACATAGTTGAAAACTCTGCCGCCCGCATCGCTCTTTGATTTCCTCCCTGGGTTTGAGGAATTCATGCAGGAACAACCTTGGGGGCATCTGGCCGCATCCAAGTTGTTTGGCCATTACATTAGGCTGGTAATATTCATAAGTGCTGACATTCTGTCTCCCTCCATTGAACTCGGCCGGCAATATGCAGGGGCGAATTATAATGTTAAAGATCTCCAAGAATCCCCTATCTTGATGGCCGGGCTCAAAGGAGAATTCGACAGGGAAGGTCAAGGTGTCATTGCCTAGATAAGGAAGCCACAGGGGATTGGAGAAACCTTTGAAGAACAATTCAAAGAGCTGGCTGATGTCCTGCTGGATGAGAACAGTTGAAGCCGCTTCTCCATAGTTTTGGCATCCTCTCGGTAGCTTGAGGCTCTCCTTCGGGGTGATTGGACAAAGGGAAGAACCCGGAGTTCAAATCGACGCCGACAATCCGATGCATGTGGAGTCACGCGGCCACATTTGAACAAACCACCAAGGGCCATTGACGCATGTTATCCTCTCGTCGGTGTACATTTGGGTAACGATCGATGAAGCATATGATACACACCGCCTAAGAAGAATTTTCCCGCAGGGAGGCGATTACCACTAGCCAGATGAATCGCCATTGCGATATGGTTCAAAGTGGGCTCGTTGGCCTTGCCACAGAAGACGAATCTGCATAGCCACATGTTCAGAAAAGCCCTGTATTCGACATCACCCAGGGGATTGTCTTTCATATGCTTCAGGATATAATTCTTGTAGCCGTTCCCTGGCTTTACCCCTGTCTAGCGTGAAGAATTTTTGAAATTCCAAGGCTGAACAGATCCTGCAATGTCAAGGCCAGTGATCATATATACGTCGGCCAAGGTTGGAGACATTGGGCCATGCCCGAAAAGGAAGACGTTGACGCCATTTGACCAGAAGTTGCATGCGGCTATCAGAAGATCCTCATTCTTGGGGGTCTCGGCCTACGCATAACTCCGGGCATTGAGCGATGCGGAGAGTATCCGTGTTGGTCAATCCACTTTTATCCGCAAGGATCCTCCGGTACCAAGTCTTCCACCCTGCAATTGGAGGTAAAGGCCGGTTCTTGAACGCATCTTGCCACCGGGGAGGTGGAGACAAAGTCGCTTTAAAGGGGATTCTCCGAGATTCAAGAAGAATAAGATCTCGAGGGTCAGGATTCCCCTCAGGACCAAGGTAATAAGACTGCGAATTGGCCTCGATAAGAATCAAAAGAGCAGTAGAAGGCTCCTGAAAGAAAGCGGAAAAGAAAATCTCAGGTAAAATTGAAAACCTAATGCCGAACAAGGTTTGCGGAGGATGAATTTACCTGAGCATCTTGGTTCTGAGCTGCCATTGGAAGTTCGAGCTCGGAACAAGGGGATCTAGGGTTGGATCTGGATGAAGATTCCGGCGGATTGCGAAGAGCAAAGTGTTGACAAATTTGACTCAAGGATTCGTGGCTGGAGTCAATTGTGGAACAAAATTACTTTTATCCCACAATTGAAGGGGCATGTGTTAACACCAAAATTTGGTAAGGAGTCGACTGTGGGACCGGGTCGAAAAAGAGTCCGTCGATGGAAGGAAGGATATTTTCGAGATTTTCGGCAAAGAGATCTGCGGTCGGCTATCTGCTACGATTCGGCAAAGGAACAGTAAAGCTGATTTTGCGGGATTGGACGGTGACGTGGCTCGAATCAGGAGAGAGACGAATGGATGGACAGACGATCGAGTTTAGTTAGGCAATGAATCCATTCGCAATTGTAATTGACAGGGTATAAATACGATCCCTGGATGTATGTAACGAACACGTTCATTCCTCAATACACACCGGCCTTACGCCAAACCCTAGAGTCCTTGTCGTGTCGTCGAGTTCTTCGAGAGGGCCAATCGATCCGTCGACCTCCGTGAGTACCGGCAACCTTGTATCATGTCTAGTATCATGCGGTGGATTTAGATCTGATGCAAGTAGTCTTGTTACCATGCTTCGTGTCATGCGGTAGATTCAAGCTTGGTTCAAGAGGGTTTCTTGTTAGATCATGAGCCATGCAGTAGGCTAAGATCTGGCTTGAGGCTAGTTATCGGCTCTATTTGGTTTTGGCAAAATCCAATAGATTCATTAAGTTATCCCGTGTTATCGTGAGGTCTACTTTATGTTCTAATTCATGTAACACACCCTTGCCCAATCTAGATGGATTTGGATCGGCTATATTTCTTTTAAGATCCTTGTTCGAGCAGGTTTCGTGTTTTGACGCGTGGAGCTTATGCTCTCCGATAGCCGAAACCGAATCGATCTAGGTTGTCACGTGTTGCGGGTTCAAGCTTGCTTTGTTCGTATAAATCTTGAAAGAGCCGGGTATCATGCGGTAGATGCAGGTTTTTGGGTTGCTTTGGAGCTAGTCATCCGTGGATTAGATTTCCGATTCGGTCGATAGATTTATTCACGTGGTAATGTTTGTTCCTTCTTCATGGACCCCGGATCGGTTGTTCGAAATCCGTATTCGGTTATATCTTCACGAGTAGATCACGTGCATTATTTATGTTTTAAATGACGTATGCTTTTAGCTTTCCATATTTAGATTATATCATGCGGTGGATAGATCTATTTGTGGAAAGTGGTGCGGTTTTTTCTTGCAAGTTGTATCATGCGGTGGATAGATTTGCTTGATATCGTGCCCGACGGATCTTAAAGTAATTAGACATGCGGTAGACTAATGCTTTGGATCTATGCATGCTTATTTTAATACACGATCATGTCCGTGTTTTACTTTATTTGTTTAATGTTAATTTTCATGACGATCGGTCATAACTTTGCACATGCATCTATGTTTATCCAAAGACCGATCGTTGTCATGCTTACGTCATCCATTCGGCAATGTTCTTTTTCCCTTTGCGGTTACCCGAATGGTCGTGGTTCTTTGACAGATAGCTTTGCATAGCTATGTGTCATCTTGCTTGGCTCTTTAGCCGTAAATATGGAACTGTCTGGTACCACCCGGCAAGTTCCAAGCTTTGGTATTTAACTGTCTTATCTTTTGTTAATTTTCAGGAAAAATTGACTGGCACGTCATTTGCTCTCTGCGCGTGTGAAGCCAGCTCTCCGGCTTGCTGTGTGATTGGCGCTGAGCGCACTTTTTGCGTCAACACTAATAACACTTGCTCATCCTTCTTTCATTCTTTAGTGGCAAGAACTTCATGATCATATCTTTAATGTGCCAGTACATCCTCTCTGCCTTGAATTAATGCCTGACTTTCAACCAACTTCAGAGGTAATATGTTCATCTCCCTTTCTTACATCTGTGTTTAATCATACTCTTCCTTACTGACCATGATTCTGCCATTTTGCAGGATACAGTACCTCCCCCACTTGTCAGGACAATCCCTTATAAGATTGAAGGCCCAATCTTTGCCTTGGGATGTCGATCTCCCACTCTGGCTCAACTGATGTCTAGACATGCCACGCTAGATCCAACTCTTATCAGGCTAGCTTCTGACAAAAGGAAAGCTCCATCTCTGATTGCTTCTCTAGCTGTTAAGAACAAGCAAAAAGCTGCTTATTCAGGTCAGAGAAACTTCCCCTCCTGAACATAATATCATCCATCATTCTGATCATCTTTATCTTTGCATGATTTCAGACTAGAACTCAGCAACCAGTGGTCATTACAGATTCTGCCAATGCTTCATCTACTGGTAAAATTTTCACCATCTTATTCTTCAATCATTTTCCTTCATTGGCACTTATCCTCTACTTGTTAGTTGCAGAAGAAACTTTGGTGAGCTAAACTGTGGGGAGTTCTTCTCCTCATCATGATTCAATTCCAGCTTCACCAAGGATTCAACCATCTTCTCCTCAACCTGAAGTCTCAGCTTCACCAACAAATCATCCAGCTACACCTCAGCCAAACATACAAGAGCCTTCCAGTGAGCCTGAGAAGCCTCCTTCCCCCATTCAGGAAGCTAGGAATGATGTAAGCATGAACATCCATCCTTTCTATTTTTCATTTAATAGATCACCACTAATTCGGCAAGAACTTCTTTTCAGGAGGAAACTGTGTCATCACCAAGTTATTCCTTTGTTGTGGATGACTTGGTTGCCGAAAAAGGAGATGAAGCATCTTCTAGCTAGGCTTTATCAGAGGAAAACCAAGCAAAGCTGAAGGAAATCCTCTCCTTGCTGCAAAGGGATGTTCAAGACCAAGTCAGGGATGCTGATCTTCTAAGAGAAGCACTTGAATTTATCGATCAAGATCTCCCTGCTGATATCAAGGCTTCCCTAGAACCTGTTCCCAACTGGATAACCATTTTGCAGCAGTAAAACAGGCTTTGAAGAACCTATCCTCCCAACCAGCCCTAAAACAAAAGAGAGCTACGGCCAAGCAATCCGTGAAAGATTTGCATGCTCAAATTCAGAACAATAAGGAATTGCTAGCCAAATTGCAGCCTGCACTCGAGCTGAAGAAAACCAGAAAAGCTGTATTGGAGGCTGAGTTGAGAACCATGACAGCTGAGATTGAAGCTAATGAGAAGATGATGGCTGAACTTCCTAAATCAACGAAGAAAATACGAAAGGAAGCTTCAGTAGCCTTGAGTGCAGAAAGGCAGCTCAAGACAAAGCTTTCTGCTCTGTCTAAAACCCAAGAAGCTGATTAGAAATTGTTGGAGAACATCAACAAGATCATATGAGATGCCACCAATGTAATCTCAAAATACTTGGGTGTATAATTGTAACAAACGATTCGTAGCTGAATCCTCTATCAGCTTCTATAATTTTTCTTTCTGCTAATCTTTATTTTCCATATTTGTCTTGCCTTATCTTGACGAGTAGCTTCTGGATGACTCATTCGACAATTCTGACCATAACAGTGTCAGACCCGAAAAACGACCCGACTGCAACACAGCCGAATCTTAACCAGTCAAACCGAATATGACTCAGCATGAATCCCAAACGACTCGGCGACGGTTCGGCTGAAAGAGTCTTTCCACTTCCCAAATTTCCTGGGATATGCGCCACGATCTCCGGCCATGATCCCTTCGCCAGTTCCATAAATAAGGACTTCGGGTGCCCCTAGCCTTTCACCAAATCCTCTGCCTTTCAAGCCTTTGCTAACCCAAGCTTTTTCTCTTCAGTACTAGTACTCCCAAGAAATCCATGGCCAACAGCAACAACAGGCGTCCAGCCGGCGACGAGGCTGAAGGGAGCCGTACTGGCGCTCGTCGGAGGTGGTGATCGTCGGCTTCTTCACAACCTTCTTCTAGATCTTGTTCCATCCTTGACGATTTTCTTTGCGCTCTCAGGCTCATCCAATGGAATCCTGCCCCTGCTCCAGCTACAACTCCGGCCATGGCGAGTGACTCCTCGGGGTTGTCCAGCCGCTCCTACTCTTCCAGGTCTTCTGGTGGGAACTCGCGCTATCCCGACAGCGACACCCGCAGATTCAAGGAGGAACGCGACGCAACCCGGCACGAGCTGGAGATCATCTCCAAACAAGCCGGGATTGCCGAGCTCGAGTGGCAGCACCAACGCAAGCAGCTGCTCGAGGCCATCCATGGTGAGTCCTGCAACTTGCTCAATCTCAACTTAATCTTGAACTAACTGCCGTTGCTCTGTGACCCCTGCAGATCGCGATGCCGAGCTCAATCGGCTGAAGACGCTGGCCGAGAAGCTGGCGAACAAGGTGAACACTCCCGGAGACACGCCGGAAGCTCGCCTTGGCGCGGTGGTACGTTGCGTCGACGAGGTGGCCCTACATGGTGTCCGCCTGGGCACCGCCTTGGGCCTGGCCGCCATGTCGACGCGCACTGGCGTCGACTACTCCACGCGGCCGCCTGGCTTCGACGGTGGCGCGGCGGAGGACCTCGACGACATCGAGGCCACTGTGGAGCGCCTTGATGGCCATGGCGTCGCCATTGCCGATTTCATCCACCCCCAGTCTGTTCTGAACAGGCTGTTTGATTAGTTTGTACTAGGGGTTATGGATTTTAGGCAATGAAATAAAATTTATCTTTTGCACTTGTTTTGTGATGACTTTCTTAATTTGTGCATATGAATCTTCATTGTTTTGAACGCATTCGGGAACCTTTCCTCTAGCCGAATACGCACAAACTCTTGCCCCTTGGCATAGAATCCGCAGAGAATCCTCATTCGGGAACCATAAACACTGTTTCGATGAAAAAACCCTTCGCATCCAAGGAAAAACCCCGCCGTTTGGTATTCCCATCAATGCACGCTGGCCAATCATCATTCCCGATGCATCTCCACTGCTAATAAAATAGCCTCTCTGGTGCTCTACAAATCCACTCGTACACACTTCAATCATTTCACTCCTTCTCGTCCTCCTTCTCCAGAAAAAAACCCCAAAGCCATGGTGGACAAGAGGAAAACACCGCGCGAGGAGAACAGCCTCCCATTAAAGAAGCGAACCATCCGAGAGTAATTTCTTCTTCTCATCTCTTCTCTTGATCTTGATTGCAATCTCGTGATTCATCTTTCTTTGATTTCAGCTTCGACCTGCTGCCGGAGGATATCTTAGGCACCGAAGAAATCCCAGAACACATCCGCTCCGATTCCTCAACTGAAGAAGAAAACGCTACACATGAGCAGAAAACCAACCATTAGCTGCGCCGTCGCATTCGACATTTAGAGCATGACCTGCGGGACATCACCGCCCGCTGTTGTGCCGAACGCTAACACCGCATGAACTTGGAGGCGTTGGTAGGCAGTACGATCTTCATCCTCATTTGAATCTCATGTTCAAGTTCAGATCCCGTGTTTGATGATAATCTGTTCTTCTTCTTCAGATGTGTCCGACAGGTACAACAACACGAAGGCCTCCTGGGACAGCTTGATGGAAGCTGCAGAACACGCCAACCCCCAAGGTTTCCGCGTCGCCGTCATGGTGGTCTTGGAGTAGCTGAAGAGGGATGAGCTCAAGAGGAAAAGCGCCGAGCCAAAGAAATGAAGATACTTTCGCTTCTTCCTCTAGGCCTTCTGCTTCCTGCAGGCCTACTTTTGTAATCTTAGATAGTTGCATTGTTAATAGAAGAACCTGCAAGAACGTTTGTGATGCAAAAAACATTTTGTGCTAAGGGCAATACACTTTAGTATTGGCCATCTTTCCTTTGTCGATTTTTTTTGTTCTGAAGGTGGCTTCCTCCCAAACGCCGGCTATTTCCATGTTTCTGACGCTTGGAACAGCAATCAACGATCAACTTCAATACTAAGATAATATTTCTTCAAGTATCTCCTGTTTATAGCAGCAGTGAATTCTTCTCCTAGAAAAGTTTTCAAGATGTATGCATTTCGAAGCGTGCACCTAACCACCTGAAAGGGACTTTCCCAATTCGGAGACCACTTGCCGAATGTACTATACTTAGTTCCAATCGGTAATAACGCTTTCCAAACCAAATCTCCTTCTGCAAATTGCTTGACCTTTACCTTCTTGTTATAGTACTTAGCAACTCGCATTTTGTTTTTCTCAATATTCTCCAAGGCCCTAAGACGAATCATATGCAAGTCTTCTAATTCGTCCATCATTAAGTCATTGTAATCCTTGGAACTTAAATCCTTTTGCAATACTGCTCTCCTTGAGTTTGATTGCATCTCCCATGGCAAGACAGCATGATGTCCATAAACCAACTCATAAGGAGATGTCTGTGTAGCTCCATGAGGGGCCATTCGGTAAGCCCACAAGGCTTCATTGAGTACCGAATGCCACCTTTTTGGCTTCTGATCAATCTTCTTTTGTATGATCTTGATCATGATCTTTTTATAAGCTTCTGCCTGACCATTAGCTTGGGCAGAATAAGGAGAAGAATTTAATGATTTGATCCCCATACTTTCAGCAAAATCTCTAAACTCTGAAGATGTAAACTGAGTTCCCTGATCTGTTGTAATTGTTTGAGGAATCCCAAATCTGTAAATGATATGCTCTTTGACAAACTCAACCAAATTTTCTGATGTCACCTTCTTCAATGGAATTGCCTCAACCCACTTAGTGAAATAATCTGTCGCTAAAAGCACAAACTTATGCCCCTTGCTAGATGGAGGATTTATTTGGCCAATCAAATCTATTCCCCATCCTCTGAGTGGCCATGGCTTGATAATAGGATTTAGAGCTGATGCTGGAACTCTCTGAATATTTCCAAACTTCTAACAATCTTGACATCCCTTGTAATATTCAAAGCAATCTTCCAGCATTGTCGGCCAATAACATCCAGTTTTCCTAATGACCCATTTCATTCGGTAAGCCGACTGATGTGCTCCACACAGCCCATCATGCACTTCACTCATCATCCTCTTCGCTTCTTCTTGACCCAGGCATTGAAGCAACACCCCATCCATAGATCTGTAATACAAACGTCCATCAAGAAGAACAAACTTTATAGCTTTGTACCTGAGCTTCCTAGAGACCTTTCGGGATGATTCTCCAAATAATCAACAATTTCTTTTCTCCAATCATCTTCTACCAAATCACTCCCAAAAGCATATACATTGATGGCAAACACTTCTTGATTCTCTCCATAACCCGAAGCACTTTGAGCTAGCCTGTTTGCCTCTCCATTGTTCTCTCTAGGAATATGTTGTAGAATTACTAACTGAAAGCTTTTAAGGATTTCTTTGCACTCTTCGTAGTAATTCCTCAGGATATCATTTCTGCATTCATATTGGCCATTCGATTGCTTTATAACTAGCTCTGAATCTCCAAAAATCTTAACTGAAATGGCCTTTGCCTCTTTCAAGTATTGAAGTCCTCTGAGCAACGCTTCATACTCATCTTGGTTATTTGTGACGGTAGGTTGAATAGGAATAGCAAATTCAAACATTTCTCCCCTGGTTGAAATCAATAAAATACCTACTCCACCACCTCATCAAAAAATAAAGCCCAAGGAGTATTCTCAAGAAAATTAATTGATGAATCACGACGTTCGGTAATGAAATCAGCAATAATCTGTCCTTTAACAGCTTTTGCCGACTCAAACCTTAATTCAAACTCAGACAAGGCTAAAATGTTCAGAATTGGCATAGACAACATGTGTTTAATTACATCAAATTTTGAATATACAATGCATTCGACATTCAACAAATAATGCCGAAACTTTGTACATGAGTAATAAACACACAAGTAAAGCTTCTTTGCAGCCAAATATCTCGTTTTGGGATCAAGCAATTTTCGGCTAAGGTATGCAACTACTCTTTCTTTTCCCTCAAATTCTTGTATGAGGTCTGAT
This sequence comes from Cenchrus americanus, assembly GCA_947561735.1. NCBI lineage: Eukaryota > Viridiplantae > Streptophyta > Magnoliopsida > Poales > Poaceae > Cenchrus > Cenchrus americanus. The sequence continues at coordinate 69,815,216 of OX387245.1, read as the reverse complement.
CCAATGGTTTGGGTATCGGGCGCCACATACAACTTAAAAGGCTTGTTCAACTGTGGAGGTACCAATACTGGTGGTTCCTTCATGTATTCATTGATTTCATTGAAAGCCTTCTGTTGTTCGTCACCCCATACAAACTTTTGATCCTTTTTGATTCTTAATAGTGGAGAAAAAGGCAACACCTTTTGTGACAAGTTTGATATGAATCTTCTCACAAAATTGATCTTGCCAAGCAATGGATGCAATTCCTTAAGATTAGTTATAGGAACAACTTCATCAATAGCTTTCATGCTCTTCTTGCCAACTTTTATTCCTCCCTCATGCACCAGAAATCCTAGGAACTCTCCGGCTGAAACTCCAAAAGCGCAATTGTTTGGGTTCATCTTAAGCCCATGCTTCCTAGTACATTCCAGAGTTTTCCTCATATCAGCCAAATGTGATTCATGATCCAATGACTTGATCACGACATCATCAATATATATCTCCACAACTTTGCCGATCAACTCGTGAAAAATATAATTCATGGCTCTTTGATAAGTTGCACCAACATTCTTCAACCCAAATGTCATGACAATCCACTCAAAAAACCCTATATGTCCGAGACATCTGAAGGCTGTCTTTGCTACATCTTCCACTGCCATAAAAATCTAATTGTACCCTGCATTGCCATCCATGAAGCTAATAACCTTATGCCTAGCAGCAGCATCAACCAATAAATCAGCAACAGACATCAGATATCCATCCATGGGCGTAGCCTTGTTTAGATCTCTAAAGTCTATGCAAACCCTCATCTTTTCGTTTTTCTTGTAAACGGGAACAATATTAGAGATCCACTCTGCATATCTGCATGACCGAATGAAATTTGCTTCTATTAATCTCTCAACCTCTTTTTTCACACCGGCCAATACTTCATCCTTGTAGATCTTTAGGGGAGGTTTCTTGTAAGCTCTAAAACTAGGCTTGATTGGCAACCGATGCTCTACAATGGAACGATCCAAACTAGGCATCTCCGAATAATCCCAAGCGAAGCAATCTTTATATTCTCTTAACAGCTTGATCAACTCTTCTCTAAAACCTGAATCCAAGTTAGCACTGATGAATGTCGGCCTTGGCTTGTCACCATCTCCAATATCTATTTCTTCTAATTTATCAGCCGACATAAATCCACGTCCTAACTTCCCATCTGTTCCATCAATTGGATTCTCCATTAAAAATTACTATAAGAGCCGACTGCTTGAATCGGTTTGTTGATCACCGGCCGATCGGTTCAACAGGACCTTCACCCCAGTCCTTGCCTGAGAAGCAATCTATGCCTTGATACTCCCAGAATGCTGGTTCCACATTAGCCACGCTTACCGAATCATCTGCTTGGCAACTTCCACGTCATCATCTACCCATTGAACAAGCTGTTGATGCATAGTAGATGGAATGCAACAGTTCGCATGGATCCAATCCCTTCCAAGCAGCAAGCTATATGCCCCTTTGCCTTCAATGACAAAGAAGGTTGTAAGTAGAGTTTTAGACCCGATCATCAAATCCACATGCACGCAGCCTTTAGTGTCTGAAGGATTTCCAGCAAAATCATTCAGAACTATGCTTGTTGGCGTCAAATCTCCAGGGCCCATGCCAAGCTTTCTGAATGTAGTATATGGCATCACATTGACAGTAGCTCCACCATCAGCAAACATCTTGGTCAATGGTTTCCCATTGATGTACCCTCTTAAGTACAACGGTCTCATGTGTCGATTCTTGGCTGGCTTATCAAAAGTAGCTTGCTTGGCCAACACTAACTGTGCCATTAACTCAAATTGCTCAGCCTCATCCATATCTGGCAACACTTCCTTCTGCATAATTTGATTAGCTGGAGCCATGAATTCATTCGGCAAGAAACATACCATGCATGTATTAGCCGAACGACCAGATTCATCAGGTTTGTCTTTTGGGCGCCACACTTGTTTCCTCTTGATCCCTGCCTGCTTCAGTTCCTGATTCCTCAAGCGCTGCACCCTTCTCTTCTGGCTTTTCCTTAAATCAGGTGGGCACCATTGTCACTTTTGCCAGACATACCCATGATCTTCTTCTTCTTCATGATCAACCCACCTGTGATCATCACACCTTTTCCTCGGTTGATCATCAATCTTATTTATTTTAAACACCGACCATCACTAGGATGCACCCTTCCAATTCTTTCATGGACGGATCGGCGATTGGCAATGTCTTGCCTGTATTCGGTATACTTGTCGCTGCATTCGGGACAATTATTCTATGTGGGAAGCTTTAAACCCTCGTTCCAATAGTGTCTGAAGAAGGCACATCCCCAATGTGCACGCTCTTGTTCTCGCATATATTCCTCTTGTTCCTTCCTGTACATCTCTTCTTCATACCTCCGCTTCTCCTCTTCGTACTTATGCTTCTGGTAGTGCTCCTTCTCTTGCTGACGCTGCCATTTATTGAGGAGAATACGTGAAGTCACTCTGGGTTTAGAGGATTCACCCACTTCAATTTGAATTTTCAGGAAGCGAGGCTCTTTCTTGTAAATCTGTTCAACTGTGACCTGTCGAGTAGGATCAACTGAGCCATCCTGCTTTGCTTTTTCCGAAGTCAAAACTTTCATCTTTCCTTTCCCTTCAATAGCGTTCACCATGTTGATTGAAAACCCAATCATGTTCTGAGGAAAAGGGTTACCATCCAATTTCATCTTATTATCGAACTTCAGGTGTCCCTTTTGGATAGCTTTCTGAATCCTCACTCTGAAGGCCCTGCATTCATTGATGGAGTGAGAATTCCTATCATGAAACCCACAATATTTCTTATCTTTCACTCCATCAGGCCGAAGCATAGAATGCCCTTCTGGCAACTTGATCCGGCCTTCTTTTACGAAGAAATCAAAGAGCTTATCTGCCTTGGTCACATCAAATCATAGGTGCCTTTAGCTTGCTTGATCCACATCTGATTTACTGTCAATGGCTCCTTGCTCCATACAATTTCTGCTGCAGCTATTTCCTCTTCATCATCATATTCACTTCCTTGATCAGCCCTTTCGAGGAATTGATTGTAGATGTCAGCTATATCATTGTGCTTGACAAATCTGGAGTCTTTCTTGAAGCCATATGCTTGATTGCTCATCAATGACAACCGGTGTGACAATTGGCCAAGGTCATCGAATTCCATGCCGAATAGCTTCTCCCGAATAGCTAGCAACATCCCTGCTACAACCATACCAGCCAATTGATCATCCGGTATGTTCAGAGAGAAACACTGTTTTTCTGAATCTTCTGAGGAACTCCATTGGTGTTTCATTGTTCCTCTGTCTCAAGGTAGTCAGATCAATTAGCTTTTTCTCATTACTGCCAGTGTAATAATGAGCATGGAACGTTTTCTCCAAATCTTTCCAAGAGCAGATTGAATGAGCAGGTAGAGAAGTAAACCATGAAAACACTGGGCCTATCAAAGACAGAGTGAAATATATAATTATGAAGGCCTCATCAGTAGAAGCTTCCCCAAGCTGCATTAGGTACCGGGCTATGTGTTCCACAGTACTGGTATCATCTTGCCCTGAAAACTTGGTGAACTCCGTGGGAACTTTAACCCTATTTGGTAATGCCACCCTGTGGTACCATTCTGGGAAGGGAGGTGTATACACGTGTCCTTGGTTTTTAAGCTTTAGACCGAATTGATTTTGTAGCACTTCGTTCATACTCTGCACCAGGAGATCAACATTGGTATCTTGATTCCCTGGTCCCCCAGCAGACTTCCCTGTAGCACCACCATACCCAGGATTCGGGAGAGCATCGATAGCACTATAATCCATGAACTCTGAATACCCGTTCCCATACATATTCCTTTGCAGCCCGTTACTCATTGGGGCTATCATGTAAGTAGAGACAGGCTGAACTCCAGGAGTACCGAATGCCATCTCACCATACGTGCGTGGATTAAGTATTGCTTGATGAGGGTTCTGCTGAATCGATTGACTACCCACATGTTGAGTTGGCTGAACACTCATACTTTGCTCAGGCGGCTGAGCACTTGCATCTTGACGAGGTGGTTGGCCACTAACAGTAGCACTTGATTCACCTTGCTCAAAATGTTTGTCCACGCTTGGGCCAAAGACACCAACCATCATCTGTCGAAAGCTATTCAAAAATGCAGTGTTGTGTCTAGCCATTATTTCTTCCATAGTTTGCTGTATCATAGCAAAAGCTACTTGTTTCTCTGCAGCAGCTGTGGCATCAGTCTCCCCTGGCACTAGAACTCTTGGCATATCTGTCCTGAGGAATGGCACACCACTCCTATTCTTGGAGAAAGACATTAGACACTTCTGCTAGAACTGCTCCACAGCTTCTTTCAGTAGTAGTTGATGTTCTAAAGACAGTTCATTGAAGGTGGCATCCAGGACAGCTTGGATGTCATGCATCTTGATCAACTTGAAGGTCCCACCGAGCGTGCCAAAAAGTGTGTTGACGTAAAATCAGCACCTCACGCCAAGCACACAACAAGCTGAATTAGCTATCTTCACACACGTGGCCCGGGTGTCGAATCCGGAAGCGTGCCAGTCAATTTTCCCTGAAACTGACAAAAGATGAGAATAGTTAGATAAAACCTGGAACTTGCCGGGTGGTACCAGACAGTTCTGTATTTGCGGCTATGAAGCCAGTTAGCACGACATATAGCTATAAACAAGCTATCTGTCAGTAGTTTCAACACCATTCGGCAATTGGTAAAAGTATGTAAACGGAGTGCTGCCGAATGTATGACGTAAGCATGATGAAAAATCTGCCTTTAGTTAAACAATGTTACAACACGTAACCATAACCGATTATTCATGACAAATCATGATAAAATAAATAAAAGTGAAGCATGATCGTGAATCTGCAGTAAACAAGCATGCATAGACCAAAAGCACTAGTCTACCGCATGTCTAGATACTCTCGAACCCGTCAGCATGACGTCAAACAAGTTAATCCACCGCATGATACAACTTGTTTAAAATCACACCACCACCCAAGCATAGATCAATCCACCGCATGATACAATCTAAACATTGAATGCTAAAAGCATACATTATTTAAAGCAAAACTCACGAGCGTGTTTTATTCGTGAAGGAATTGCCGAATACAGCTATACAACCGAATCGGGTTCCGCGAAGAAGGAACAAACCATGCAAGATTGAAAAGTTTGAACCCACAACACGTGACAATCTAGATTGATTCGAATTCGGCTATTAGAGAACGCGTGACTCGCTTCCCGCGTCAAGCCAAAGATTTGAGCGTGCAACACGTGGATCACAAACAAGATAGAGCCGAATCTAATCAATCTAAATTGGGCAATAAGAGTATTACATGAATTAAACACAAAAAGGTAGAATTCAAAGCAACACATGGTAACTTAATGAATCTATTAGATCTTGCCAAATCTAATAGAGCCGATAACTAGCTCCAAGCTAGATCTTAGCCTACCGCATGACTCATGATCCAAGAAGGAAACCTTCTTGAACCAAGTTTAAATCCACCGCATGATACTAAGCATGGTAACAAGACTACTTGCATCACGGTCTAAATCCACCGCATGATACTAGACATGATATAAGGTTGCCGGTACTTACGGAGGTCGACGGATCGATGGCTCCTCTCGAAGAACTCGACGACTCAACTAGAAGGACTCGAAAGTTTGCACGGAGCCGGTTTGTTGTGAAATTGTTCGATGCCTATTACAAACACTAAGGGTTTATATTTATACCCTAGTCCTAACATGACTCCTAGTCGGCCACGATTACAACATTTATTACTCAAATTTAACACCATGGCGTCATGTACGTCTCGTATCCATCATCAATTCATCCCTTTCCTTGTATTCGATCCACGTCATCATGCATTCCCGAATGCTTTCCGCTTTCACCCGTGGAACAATTCTTCTGCCGAATGATGATGCACTTCCGACCGCAGACGCCTCTACCGAATGCTTTGAAGAAATACTTCCTGCCGAATGGTGCTCCCTTGCCAAATTCGGCTCGCATGTCAGTCTCTTACTTGTACCAATTTCTGGTGTTAACAGTGTTTAGGCCCAGGGAGGATGGGTCGCCCATCGCATGCGGAGTGCATAGTGATGGAAATAATTATGGAGCTTAATCACAGGGAGGAGATCATGTGGAAACAACGCTTCAGAGTTTTATGGATTGCATCGGCGGACAAGAACACGAGATTTTTTCACCTAAGGGCAAGCCAGTGCAGGAGAAAAAATCACATCTCAAAGCTGTGTAAACCAGATGGCATATTCACCGAAAATGTGGTTGAGATGGGAGCTATGGTGACAGATTTCTACAAAACTTTATATGGAACGGAGGGAACGACGAGTATGCATCTAGTACTCGACATAGTTCCGGCAAAAATCACACCGGTGATGAATGAGGATCTACTTGCACCCTTTGAGAATGATGAGATTGTCGTATGGACCTCCCTGGGCCCACTACCTCAGTGGGTACCAGGACCGACTACTCGGTGGGCCCCTGGGACTACTCGACTTGGGTCACACGACACCTGATGGCGTGGGGCGCAAGGACTACGGTGGAGTACTCAGATAGGAAGCTGTGCATGTCCTGTACCATGTAGAGAACTCCTAGACGTACCCGACTGGTACTCTCTCCCCAAACCGACTTGTAACCTTGCCTCCTGGGCTATATAAGGCAAGGCAGGGGCCTTTACCTCTCTCATACGCATCATCTTGTAAACACGCCCAATCAATCCAGAGCTACCCAACATACAGGACGTAGGGTATTACGCACCTCGCGGCTCGAACCTGTCTAAATTGTGTGCCACGTGTCTCTTCCTTCGAGTTACCGATCTCAGCGAGGCCACATTCATCTACCTCGGGTACTCCCCTTGGTAGGTTGCCGGTCTAAAACACCGACAGCTGGCGCGCTAGGTAGGGGCTCTCGCCGAAGATCTCATGGCGAACTCGACGACTTCAATCTTCATCAAGCCAACTGTCGCCTTCAACCTCGACGTCACCTTCATCTTCGGGTCTTGGGTTTGCACCGCTGACGGTGCCAGATCCTTCCAACGTCGCCTCACCATGACACCAAACCCGAGGACCAGGCTCATGACACTACCCGAGGTGATCACGGGCGATCTCGCCGGAAAATATGGTGAAATTTCACTCGACAACTAGCACGCCGACTTCGAGTCTGGATCTGCCTCCAACTCGAACTCGACGTCCCCGTGGGTCACTGCATGCGAGTCGGCTACTGCACCATCGTGTGTCGACACCCCACTCCACGAACACTTCCCGTTTGGTCTCTGCAATGCTAGTAGAGCTCACGCGGAAGCTCTCATTGCACGCCGAGCCAGCAAGGAGATCGTCTCCGACTACGCCTCAGACTCCAACCCCTGCTCCGGCTACTACTCGGACTCCTCCTATGAGTTCAACTTCAGGTCGGATCCTGATGAGCCCGAGTCCGAGAACCCCACGAATGAGCAACCGCTGTCAGGACCAGCCACCAGCTTGGTTATAACATCTGCACCTACCAGCAGATTCGTCTACTGGCCATATCGCAAGTCTACAGACCTGACAAACGAGAACTCACGCTATGTCGCCTACCTCGACTCACTTCCCTTCCAAGAGGGAACACCCCTAGTTCCAACAGAGGAGCATACTCCAACCAAGGTGGCGAGTACTGATTCGAGTCTCGGCACTCCTGATCGCCAATTCTTCATGGCTGCTGGCGAGATGCCAGGACCTTCAGGGACCCGACCCGACCGCTACTTCGAAGACATATCCGCAGACGAGCTGTCTGCCAATGCACCCACTATTGAAACCATCGACGATAAGAACACCCGACGAGAGCTCAACGGGAAGCGCAATGAACGGCGCAGACGTCTCCAAGAATCCCTCCCTGTACGGAATCTTGCAGAGGCCCTTGAACAAGTCGCCAACCGGGTGCACACTACCCCCGAACAGTGCCTCATGTCTATCTCTATTATAGCATGTCAGACTCAGGGGATACGCGTGGGTGAATTCATCGCCAAGCTCGCGGAAGACGCCTACTTCAAGAGAGTCGACAACAGAGTCACTCAAGCGCCTCCCCCCAGAACTCGCGAACATGAGAACCATGAAGCCACAAGTCGCAGTCCAGCGGATAATGGACACAACCGTACCTGAGGAGAACTCCCCCAGAACCCCAACCGTACTAGGACATCAGCTGGAGGGCCTTCTCAGGGTGGTAACAGTGCTAGTGGCGCCGGTGGTAGTCGCGGTGCTGCTGGTCATGGTGATGCTGGTGGCGGAGGCAGCGGCAGCGGGAGCTCCTCACACGGGGCTGGAAGAAGAGCCGGTGGCGGAGGCGATCGCGGAGGCCGAGGCCACGCAGACATCCACGTCACCGGCGCCTCACGCGGCGGCTACGATGGCCGCCGCAGAATTGAAGAAATATGACGAAACAAGTCCTCCACGGCAGGCGACAACGACGCCTTCCCCGCCTTCTCCTCTCGACTTCGCAATCTACTCCTCCCAGAGAAATTCAAACCTTTGGGGATCACTAAGTACGACTCAAAGCAAGACCCAGTCCAATGGCTCAGATGTTACGCCCTATCCATCAAAAACGCTGGCGGCAACAATGACACCAAGTGTCTCTACTTCCCCTTCTGCCTGGACCAAGCACCACTTACATGGCTCGAGTCGCTCGACAAGTACTCGATCGACAAGTCGGACCAACTCAAGGATCAGTTCACCAGCAACTTCGCGGGCGCCATGGGATGCTCGGGTACTCGCATGGACCTGGCAATGGTGAAGCTAGAACAGGGCGAGACCCTACGCAAGTACATGTGATGCTTCTTCGATAAGCGCGCCACTGTAGTCGACGTCACCGACAAGGAGGTCATCGACCTTTTCCAAGACGGTCTCTACCATCGTCGCACCTTCGAAGACTTCGGTCGATGCCGCCTGAGTTCTATAACCAAGCTCAAGGACATGATCACTTTATGGGCCGACGAAGAAGACAAGGCTAAGGCCAAGTACGACGCCATCCGTGGCAAGAGCAAGCAAAACCCGGTCGGTAGCAACAACAACAACAGGGATCAAGGGGGTCGCAACAACAACAACAACTCGGGTCCTAACCGCAAACGCAAGCCAGACAACATAGTCGCGGTTATCCAGCACCCTGCGAAAGAAAACTCGAAGAAGACCTCTGGCGACTTCAAAGACTTGCTGAAAGAGAAGTGCCTGTGGCATCTGGAGGGCAATCACACCACTGAGCCGTGCTACCAACTCCGGTGAGCACTCAAGGATACCCCAGACCCATGGCCTCCTCACGACAAGAAGGGCAAGAAAAAAGCCGACGAGGACAACGATGACTTCCAAGAACCCGACAAGACGGTGAATGTCATCTTCGGCGGACTACCTACAAAACGGTCTCAGAAGGCCACCAGACGGGAAGTCTTGAACATTGAACCAGTGGTCCCGACCCCTCTCAGGTGGTCGGAGGTACCCATCACCTTCTCTCATGTGGAGCAATGGACAAGCTTCTCCGAACCAGGGCGTTTTCCACTCGTCCTGAAACCAGTAGTCGCGAGCTCCAGACTCAACAAGGTACTCATCGACGGTGGGAGCAGGCTCAACATCCTTTTCACCAAGACCTTGAAGAAGATGAAGCTCGACATCACTCACATGGTCATCAAGAGCACATCGCCTTTCTACGGCATCATCCCTAGGAACGCGGCTATTCCACTGGGTTCAGTGGTCCTGCCAGTTACCTTCGGGGAAACTAGGGAGAACTACCGCACCGAGTACATCAAGTTCGAGGTTGCGGACTTCGAGACTTCCTACAACGCCATCCTCGGCAAACCAGCTATCGCTAAGTTCATGGCGGTACCCCACTACACATACTTGGTACTCAAAATGCCAAGTCCCACCGAAGTACTCTCACTACAAGGGGACTTGAAGATATCCTTCGACTGCGACACAGAAGCTGTGGAACTCGCAGCCACCAATCAAGTACCCAACTCCATGATGGAGATCTATGCTGCATCTAAGAAGCTTGCCCCAACCGAACTTGGGATCCCAGAGAAGTCGGACACAACCAACAAGCCTAAACCCTCTAAGGAACTGCAAGTCAAGGTGATCGACCTTGGGATAGGCGACAACAACAAGACCACCATGATCGGGGCGGGCCTCGATCCGAAATAGGAAGACGCGCTCGTCAGCTTCCTCCGGGCTAACCAAGACATCTTCGCTTGGAAACCAGCGGACATGCCAGGGGTGCCCAGGAATCTGATCGAGCATTCACTCAACGTCGATCCTAAAGCTACCCCCAAACGACAACATCTCCGCTGTTTTGCCGACGACCAACGGGACGCCATCAAGAAGGAACTCGCCAAACTACTTGCGGCCGGCTTCATCAGAGATGTCTTCCATCCTGAATGCCTCGCCAACCCGTCCTCGTCCGCAAGAAGAACACGAACGAGTGGAGAATGTGTGTCGACTACACCGACCTCAACAAGCACTGCCCCAAGGACCCCTTCAGGTTGCTGCGGATTGATCAAGTCATCGACTCCACGACGGGTTGCGACCTGCTCTGCTTCCTCGACTGCTACTCCGGGTACCACCAGATCACTATCAAGGAAGAAGACCATGAGAAGATCGCGTTCATCACCCCGTTCGACGCCTACTGCTACACAACAATGTCGTTTGGGTTGAAGAACGCTGGTGCTACGTACCAACGAGCTATCCAGGCCTGATTCAAGAGACAGCTCAACAAGAACATCGAAGCCTATGTGGATGACGTGGTCGTCAAGACCCGAAACTCCGACACGCTCATCGCTGATCTTGAAGAGACTTTCGCATCCCTGCGGGAGTACCAGTGGAAGCTCAACCCGAACAAGTGCGTCTTCGGAGTACCATCGGGAAAACTACTCGGCTTCATCATCAGCCACCATGGCATAGAAGCCAACCCCGAGAAGATCTCCGCCATTACCAAGATGAAAGCTCCCACCTGCATCAAAGATGTGCAGAAGCTTACCGGGTGTATGGTGGCCCTGAACAGATTCATCTCGAAGCTTGGAGAACGGGGACTACCCTTCTTCAAACTACTCAAGCACCAAGAGAAGTTCATGTGGACCCCAGAGGCAAATCAAGCTCTGGCTCAGCTCAAGGACTTCTTGTCCAAACCACCAGTCCTCACGGCTCCTCGCAAAAAGGAGCAGCTGCTTCTCTACCTCGCTGCGCCTACTCACGTGGTTAGTACTACCATCGTCGTCGAGCGGCAGGAAGACGGCCACGCCTACCCAGTCTAGCGACCAGTCTACTTCGTCAGCGAGGTCCTATCGGAATCTAAGGCATGCTAACAACCAATACAGAAGCTAATGTATGCAGTGCTCATCACCACGCAGAAGCTACGACACTACTTCCAGGAGTACTCGATTACCGTTGTCACCGACTACCCGCTTGGCGACATCTTACGGAACCAAGACGCTACTAGAAGAATCTCCAAATGGGCAGTCAAACTCAGCATCCTCACCATCGACTTCAAGCCACGAACAACCATCAAGTCGCAAGCACTAGTCGACTTCATGGCGGAGTGGCAGGAAAATAAGCTACCAACTCCAACCAAGCGACCAGAGCATTGGGTGATGTACTTCGACGGCTCACTCAAGCTCGATGGCGCAGGTGCAGGGGTACTCTTGATCTCTCCAACGGACGAACAACTCAAGTACGTCCTGCAGATCTTCTGGAAGGTCTCAAACAATGAAGCCGAGTACGAAGCTCTACTACACGGGCTCCGTCTCGCGGTATCACTGGGCATCAAGCGACTACTAGTCTACAACGACTCTGTAGTGGTCATCAACCAAGTTAACAAGTCTTGGGATCGCAACAAGGAGAACATGGACGCCTACTACCTAGAAGTTCGCATGCTTGAGAACAAATTCTACGGTCTCGAGTTCCATCACATCATCCGCGACAACAACGTTGCAGCGGACGTCCTGTCAAAGCTTGGTTCTACTCGTGCACAAGTACCAGCGGGAGTCTTCGTCCACGAGCTTCACGTGCCATCCATCCTGGAGCCGGCGCCCACGACCACTAACCCAGTGCCTTCTCCAGCTGGTCAGGAGGTCATGATGATAGAAGTGGACTGGCGACAACCCTTCATCGACTACATCTTCGAGCAGAAGTTTCCCACGGACAAGAACTTGGCCGAGCAAATCATCCACCGAGCCAAATCCTACGTACTAGTCGGTGACAAGCTCTACAGGTGGGGCACCACTTCTGGAGTACTCATGAAGTGCGTTCCCAGAGAAGAAGGCAAGGACATCTTGGAGGAGATCCACAAAGGCGTCTGCGGCAACCACGCGTCTTCTCGTACGCTGGTCAGCAAGGCTTTCCGACGAGCTTTCTACTAGCCCACAGCCCTGGGCGATGCTGAGGAACTCGTCAGAAGGTGCCAAGGGTGCCAGTACTTCGCCAAGCAACAACACATTCCGGCCTACAAGCTAGTCACTATACCACCAACCTGGCCTTTCGCCTGCTGGGGGCTCGACATGATTGGGCCTCTCCCGACTGAACCAGGAGGATTCAACAGAGTCTTGGTGGCTATCGACAAGTTCACCAAGTGGATCGAAGTAAAGCCGGTCACCTGCCCAAAGGCCGACAGGGTACTCGACTTCTTGGATGAACTCGTACACCGCTACACCGCTAAGGACTACCCCATCGCATCATAACAGGCCCGGGGTCCAACTTCAACAACCACTAGTTCTGGGAGTACTGCAAGAACAACGGGATCGACGTCCGGTATGTCTCAGTCACTCATCCACGGGCCAATGGATAAGTCGAGCGCGCCAACGGGATGGTACTCGACGCCCTCAAGAAGCGACTACACGATGCTGCTAATACAAAAGGGGGCAAGTGGATCAAGGAACTACCCTATGCCCTTTGGGGGCTTCGTACTCAACCTACCAAGCCAACAGGACAATCACCATACTTCCTGGTCTACGGCTCCGAGGCTATTCTACCTGCCAACGTCTTGTGGGATTCACCAGTAGTGGAACAGTACGACGAAGGCATCTTTGAAGACAGCAGGCGAGTTGATATCGATGGACTCGAAGAAGCTCGCTGCGCCGCCCTCGTCCAGTCAGCAAGGTACCTTGAGGGTATCCGACGCTATCATGATCACAACGTTAAGGAACACTCCTTCAACGTTGGTAATCTAGTCCTCTGACACATCCAGAACATGGAAGGACTACACAAGCTCAGCTCGCCATGGGAAGGTCCCTTCTTGATCGCAAAGGTGACCGGACCAGGCTCGTATCGCCTCCAAACACTTGAAGGCGACAACATCAGCAACTCATGGAACATCGACCAGCTCTGTCGATTCTACACGTAGTCTCTCGACTACTCTCCGGGAGTCCAAGTCTATACGACTACCACCTGGCTCTTCGCTGTATGCGGCCTCCGGGTCCAGGCAGGGGTCCAGGCACTAGTCTCCGGACTACTCTACTCCAAGATCCAGCGTCAACGGCTACTAACGGATCTCAGGCTGTTCAGAGCATCAAGGACTCTAGCAGCGGTCTATCAAGAGACCACGTACTCTTAGATCCAGCCTATACGACTACTAACGAATCTATAGCTGTAAGCGGCCACGTGTCCTAGCACTACTTTAGCCGTAGGCGGCCTTCGGGTCCTGGCGACTACACTTGTAAACGGCCCTGGCCATCCAGGTGTACTCTTTTCTCAGTAATAAAGTTTGATTCTCAGTCAACTCATTTACTGTGCTTCCCTAGAATGGGTCTACTGTCGAGTACTACTACTCGCAAACATCTCCACAGATGAGCACTCCGCACATACACACCGTGACAACGAGTACTCATTTCATGGAAGATTTTTTCATTCAAATTCAAACAAGTTCATCATAACTTTGTTTATATTACATATGCTGCCATAAGCTAACCCTACAGGACAACTACTGGAGGTTCAGCTTCTCCGCGACTTGTTCGGCGATTGGCGCCATCTGCTCCAGCAACTCCTTGTACTAGTCGTCTATGCAATTGGCGGCTAGTCCACCCGCGACTACATAAACTAGAGCCTTGGGGAATTATGACTTCATATATGCCAAGACCTGGTTCGGGATGTACTTCGCTAGATGCTTCACATATGTTGCCAGACGCCCGGGGTCTTCCTTCAGCCGGTCAACTAATGGAGCAATCTTCGTCCCGCCTGGGTGAGGCACCAGTAGCCTCGCAATGGGAAGCACGACTTCTTCGAGCTCCTTGAGTTGGCCCCGTAGCTTCTCGCAGTCTTCGTTGAGCTTCTGCAGAGATTTATAGCAGATAACAAGGTCACGGTCCGAGGCTTCTTGGAGCTCCATGTGCTTGACGCACTCATAAGATAGCTGCTTATATTCATACTCAAGTACCTCTCGGGCATCCTTCTCTCGGTAGACGATGTTCTTCAGATCGGTTTCCGATGCCTTCAGCTGGTCTACCCGGGCCTCGAGATTTGTAAAAGTCCAGGAGTTCATGTTAGGCTACTGCTAGGGTAATCGCAATAAGTACTCAACAAGCTAGCGGCGACATACCTTTGTTCTTCTGGCGCAACGACTTGTTCTTGCGGATCAAGTCATCACTCTTCGCCTGCATCTCTTGTACCTCGTTATGGTACTGGGCGAAGGCTCCATCCAGCTTGGATTGCAGCATGGCGGAGTGCTTCCTGGCTTTGTTGAGTTCCTTCTCTAGTGCCTCTGCCCGAAGCACTGTATCGCCATATCCCTGGAGCATATCAGATTTTTGTCGGGATCTCTCCACGACATCCTGCACAAGGCAACAACTATTACTTGGGTACTCAGTTCTTGCAGAATTCAACTACTCAAGGGTACTATCATGTACCTTCATCCACTGCTCGGTCCGGTGCATCGTCTCCATGTTCTGGGCCACCATCGCCGGGTCGATGAGGTCATCTGACAGAAGTTGCAGCCCGCCACGACTAGTCGGCGCAGCCTCTGACATCGGCGCCGAACGTATCGACTCCGCGTCTTGGATCTCTGGCGACCTCACGACAACATCCATGCTTGTCGTATGGACCTCCCTAGGCCCACTACCTCAGTGGGTACAAGGACCGACTACTCGGTGGGCCCCTGGGACTACCCGACTTGTGCCGCACGGTACCTGTTGGCGTGAGGCGCAAGGACTATGGTGGAGAAGTACTCGGATAGGAAGCTGTACATGTCCCGCACTGTATAGAGGACTCCTAGACGTACTCGACTAGTACTCTCTCCCTAAACCGACTTGTAACCCTGCCTCCCGGACTATATAAGGCGAGGCAGGGACCCCTCTCTCTCACGACACGAGATTGCGCATCATCTTGTAATCTCACCCAATCAATCCAGAGCTACGCAGCATACAGGACGTAGGGTATTACGCACCTCGCGGCCCGAACCTGTCTAAATTGTGTGCCACGTGTCTCTTCCTTCGAGTTACCGATCTCGGCGAGGCCACATTCATCTACCTCGGGTACTCCCCTTGGTAGGTTGCCGGTCTAAAACACCGACAGCTGGCGCGCCAGGTAGGGGCTCTCGCCGAAGATCTTATGGAGAACTCGACGGCTTCCATCTTCATCAAGCCAACCGTCGCCTTCAACCGCGGCGACACCTTCGTCTTCGGCTCCTAGGTCTGCACTGCTGACGGCGCCGGATCCTTCCAACACCGCCTCACCATGCCGCCCAACCTGGAGACTGGGCTCATGATGCTTCCCGAAGTAGTCACGGGCAATCTCGTCGGAAAATTTGGCGAAATTTCGCTCTTCAACCAACACGCCGACTTCGAGCTTGGATCGCCTCCAACTCGAACTCGACGTCTCCCTGGGCTATCGTATGCAAGTCGGCTACCTAGCCATCACGTACGCCCCCCACTCCGTGAGCGCTTCGCATGTGGCCCTCGCAACGCCAGCAGGGCCCACGTGAAGGCGCCCGCCACGCGCCGGGCCGGCAAGGAGATCGTACCCGAATACGACTCGGACTCCAACACCATCCCCGGCTACAACTCGGACTCCAACCCTCTCTCCGGCTTCTGCTCAGACTCCTACAAGTTCGACTTCAGGTCGGACCCTGATGAGCCCGAGTCTGAGAACAACACTACAGAGCAACCCCTGTCCGGACCAGCTTCTGGCTTGGTTATAACATCTACACCCGCTGGGAGATTTGTCTACTGGCCAGACCGCAAGCCCGCAGACCTGACAGGAGGGAACTCACGCTGCGTTGCCTACCTCGACTCTCTTCCTTTCCAGGAGGGAACACCGCTCGCTCCAGCTGGCGAGCACACTCCAACAGAGGTGGCAACCAGTGACTCCAGCCTTGGCACTCCTGACCGCCAAGTATTCATGACTACCAACGAGACGCCAGGGCCCTCAGGGACGGTCCCCGACCAATACCTTGAGGACATCTCAGCGGACGAGTTGTCCGCCAACGCGCCCGCCGACGAGACCGACGCCAACAGGGACGCTCGACGTGAACGCAACAGAAAGTGGAACGAACGGCGCCGACGTCTCCGCGAATCCCTTCCCATCCGGAATCTCGCAGAAGCACTCGACCAAGTTGAGAGCCGGGTGCACACCACCCCAGAGCAATGCCTCATGTCTATCACTACGATAACACGTCAGGCTCAGGGGATGCGCGCGGGGTAAGTCATCGCCAAGCTCGTAGAGGACGCCTACTTCATGCGAGTCAACAACAGGGTCACTCAAGCGCCCCCCGTTAAGAACCGCGACAACGAAGCCACAAGTCGCAGTGCGGACATCGGTCACAACCGTACTCGAGCAGAGCTACTAGCTAACCCCAACCGTACTCGGGCAACAGCCGGTGGACCCTCTCATGGTGGCGACAGCGCCGGCGGCGGCCGGGCAATCATCCCTCACCGCGACCCTGACGGTGAAGGCAGCGACGGTGGGAGCTCCAACCATGGGGCTGACAGGAGAGCTGGGGGCGGAGGCGACTGTGGTGGCCGAGGCCACGCGGATAGCCACGTCTCCGGCGCCTCACGTGGCGGCTTCGACGCCTGCCAGAAAATCGAAGAACTACGACGCAAGAAGGCCTCCACGGCAGGCGACAACGACGGCTTCCCCGCCTTCTCTGCGCGACTTCGCAACCTACTCGTCTCAGAGAAATTCAAGCCTCTGGGGATTACCAAGTACAACGCGAAGCAGGATCCTGTGTAGTGGCTTAGATGTTACGCCCTCTCCATCGAGAATGCTGGTGGCAACAACGACACGAAGTGCCTCTACTTCCCCTTCTGTCTGGATTAAGCTCTGCTTACATGGCTCGAGTCACTCGAAAAGTACTCAATCAACAAGTGGGACCAGCTAAAGGAACAGTTCACCAGCAACTTCGCGGGCGCTATGTGCCGCTCGGGTAGTCGCATGGACCTGGCAATGGTGAAGTAGGAACAAGGCGAGACCCTTCGCAAGTACATGCGGTGCTTCTTCGACAAGCGCGCCACCGTAGTCGATCTCTCTGACAAGGAGGTCATCGACCTCTTCCAAGACGATCTCCACCACCGCCACACCTTCGAAGACTTCGGTCGTCGCCGCCCGAGCTCCATCACCCACCTCAAGGACATGATCACCTCCTGGGCTGATGAAGAAGACAAGGCTAACGCCAAGTACGACGCCATCCGTGGAAAGAGCAAACAGAACACGGGGGGCGGCAGCAACAACAACGGGAACCAAGGCGGTCGCAGCAACAACTACTCGGGTCCCAATCGCAAGCGCAAACCAGATAACACTGTCGCGGCTATCCAGCGCCCTACGAAAGACAACTCGAAGAAGACCTCCGGAGGCTTCAAAGACTTGCTGAAAGAGAAGTGCCCGTGGCATCTGGACGACAATCACACCACCGAGCAGTGCTACCAACTCCGGCGGGCACTCAAGGATACTCCAGAGCCACAGCACCCTCACGACAAGAAAGGCAAGAAGAAGCCCGACGAAGGCAACGACGACTTCTAGGAACCCGACAAGACGGTGAACGTCCTCTTCGGCGGACTACCCAACCGACAGGCTCAGAAAGCTGCCCGTCGAGAAGTCATGAGCATTGAACCAGCGGTCCCGACCCCTCTTAGGTGGTCGGAGGTTCCCATCACCTTCTCCCGCGCGGATCAATGGACAAGCTTCTCCAAACCAGGGCGGTTTCCACTCGTCCTAAAGCCGGTGGTCGCGGGCTCTAAGCTAAACAAGGTCCTCATCGATGGTGGAAGCGGGCTTAATGTCCTTTTCACCAAGACATTGAAGAAAATGAAGCTCGACATCACCCACATGCTCACCAAGAGCACCTCACCCTTCTACGACATTGTCCCTGGGAACGCGGCTATCCCACTGGGCTCAGTGGTTCTGCCAGTTACCTTCGGGGAAACAAGGGACAACTACCGTACCGAGTACGTCAAGTTCGAAGTCGCCGACTTCGAGACGTCCTACCATGCCATCCTCGGCAGACCGGCTATCGCCAAGTTCATGGCGGTACCCCACTACACCTACTTGGTACTCAAGATGCCAAGTCCAGCCGGTGTAGTCTCATTGCAAGGGGACTTGAAGATATCGCACGACTGCGACACAGAAGCTGTGGAAATCGCATCCACGAATCAAGTACCCAACGCAATGATGGAGATCTACGCTGCGTCGAAGAAGCTTGCCCCAAGTGAACTCGACATCCCAGAGAAGTCCGACAAAGCCAACAAGTCTCAGCCATCTGAGGAAGTTCTAGTCAAGACAATTGACCTCGGGACAGGCGACAGCAGCAAGAACACCTCCATCGGGGCGGGCCTCGACCCGAAATAGGAAGACGCGCTCATCAATTTCCTCCGGGCTAACCGCGACATCTTCGCGTGGAAACCAGCGGACATGCTAGGGGTGCCCAGGGAGCTGATTGAGCACTCACTCAACGTCGACCCTAAAGCTACCCTGAAGCGACAACACCTCCGCCGCTTCGCCGACGACAGACGGGGTGCCATCAAGAAGGAACTCGCCAAACTACTCACGGCTGGCTTCATCAGAGAAGTCTTCCATCCTGAGTGGCTCGCCAACCCCGTCCTCGTCCGCAAGAAGAACTCGAACGAGTGGAGGATGTGCGTCGACTACACCGACCTCAACAAGCACTGCCCCAAGGACCCCTTCGGGTTGCCGCGGATTGATCAAGTCATCGACTCCATGGCGGGCTGCGGCCTGCTCTTCTTCCTCGACTGCTACTCCGGGTACCACTAGATCGCAATCAAGGAAGAAGACTAGGAGAAGACCGCGTTCATCACCCCGTTTTGCGTGTACTGCTACACGACCATGTCCTTCGGGTTGAAGAACGCCAGCGCTACCTACCAACGAGCTATCCAGGCCTGTTTGAAGAGGCAATTCAACAAGAACATCGAAGCTTACGTGGATGACGTGGTCGTCAAGACCAAAAACTCCAACACGCTCATCGCCAATCTTGAAGAGACTTTCGCATCCCTGCGGGAGTACCGCTGGAAGCTCAACCCGAACAAGTGTCTTCGGCGTACCGTCGGGCAAACTACTCGGCTTCATCATCAGCCACTGCAGCATCGAAGCCAATCCCGAGAGGATCTCGGCCATCACCAGCATGAAAGCTCCCACATGCATCAAAGATGTGCAGAAGCTAACCGGGTGCATGGCGGCTCTGAACAGATTCATCTCGAAGCTTGGAGAACGGGGGCTCCCCTTCTTCAAACTACTCAAACATCAAGAGAAGTTCGTGTGGACTCTAGAGGCAGAACAAGGCCTTGCCCAGCTCAAGGACTTCCTATCAAAGCCACCAGTCCTCACGGCTCCTCGCAAAGGTGAGCAGCTGCTGCTCTACCTCGCTGCGACTGCTCACGTGGTCAGTACTGCCATCATCGTCGAGCGGCAAGAAGACGGCCATGCCTACCCAGTCCAGCGACCAGTCTACTTCGTCAGTGAGGTACTGTCAGAATACAAGTCACGCTATCAGCCAGTACAGAAGCTTCTGTACGCAGTGCTCATCACCTCGTGGAAGCTACGACACTACTTCCAGGAGTACTCGATCTCCGTCGTCACCGACTACCCGCTCGGCGACATCCTGCGGAACCAAGATGCTACTGGAAGAATCTCCAAGTGGGCAGTCGAACTCGGCACCCTCAACATCGACTTCAAGCCACGCACAACCATCAAGTCGCAAGCACTAGTCGACTTCATGGCGGAGTGGCGGGAGAATCAACTACCTACTCCAACCGAGCGCCCAGAGCACTGGGTGATGTACTTCGACGGCTCGCTCAAGCTCGAAGGCGCAGGTGCAGGGGTACTCTTGATCTCCCCAATGGGCGAACAACTCAAGTACGTCCTGCAGATCTTCTGGAAGGTCTCAAACAACGAAGCTGAGTACGAAGCTCTGCTACACGGGCTTCGCCTCGCGGCTTCACTAGGCATCAAGTGGCTACTAGTTTACGACGACTCCGCAGTGGTCATCAACCAAGTCAACAAGTCCTGGGACCGCAACAAGGAGAACATGGATGCCTACTGCCTAGAAGTCCGCAAGCTCGAGAACAAGTTCTACGGTCTCGAGTTCCACCACGTCGTCCGCGACAACAACGTTGTAGCGCACGTCCTGTTGAAGGTTGGTTCTACTCGCGCTCAAGTACCAGCAGGTGTCTTCGTCCACGAGCTTTACGCGCCATCCATCCCGGAGCCGGCGCCACCGACCACTGACCCAGCACATCCCCCAGCTGGCTAGGAGGTCATGATGATCGACGTGGACTCGAGGCAACCCTTCATCGACTACCTACGCGAGCAGAAGGTTCCCTCGGACAAGAACTTGGCCGAGCAACTCATCCGTCGTGCCAAGTCCTACGTCCTCGTCGGAGACAAGCTCTACAGGCGGGGCGCATCTTCTAGAGTACTCATGAAGTGCGTTCCCCGGGAAGAAGGCAAGGACATCTTGGAGGAGATCCATAAGGGCGTCTGCGGCAACCACGCGTCCTCACGCACGCTGGTCAGCAAGGCCTTTCGACGAGCTTTCTATTGGCCCACAGTTCTGGGTGACGTCGAAGAACTCGTCAGAAGGTGCCAAGGGTGCCAATACTTCGCTAAGCAACAACATGTTCCGGCCTACAAGCTAGTCACCATACCGCCAACCTGCCCTTTCGCCTGCTGGGGGCTCGACATGATAGGGCCACTCCCGACTGCGCCAGGTGGATTTAACAGAGTATTGGTGGCCATCGACAAGTTCACCAAGTGGATCTAGGTCAAACCGGTCACATGACCGAAGGCCGACAGAGTACTCGACTTCCTGGATGAACTAGTACACCGCTACGAACTACCCCACCGCATCATCCCAGACCTGGGCTCCAACTTCAACACTCACCAGTTCTGGGAGTACTGCGAGAACAGTGGGATCGACGTCCGATATGTCTCAGTTGCCCATCCTCGGGCCAATGGACAAGTCGAGCGCGCCAATGGGATGGTGCTCGACGCTCTCAAGAAGCGGCTACACGACGCTGCCAACACCAAAGGAGGCAAGTGGATCAAGGAACTACCCAATGCGCTCTGGGGGCTACGCACTCAACCCTCCAAGCCAACGGGACAATCGCCATACTTCCTGGTCTACGGCTCCGAAGCAATCCTCCCTGCTGATGTCATGTGGGACTCGCCGGCAGTGGAGCAATACGACGAAGGCATATCTGAAGATAGCAGACGAGTTGACATTGATGGACTCGAAGAAGCTCGCTGTGCTGCCCTTGTCCAATCAGCAAGGTACCTCGAGGGTATCCGACGCTACCACGATCGCAACGTCAAGGAACGCTCCTTCAACATCGGTGAGCTTGTCCTCCGCCGCATCCAGAACATGGAAGGACTACACAAGCTCAGCTTGCCCTGGGAAGGTCCCTTCACAGTTGCAAAGGTGACCGAACCGAGCTCCTATCACCTCTAGACGCTCGAAGGCGAAGACATGAACAACTCGTGGAATATCGACCAGCTCTGCCGATTCTACTCCTAGTCTATGCGACTACCCTGGGGGCTCAAGTCTACACGACTACTCCAAGACCCCTTCGCCGTAAGCGGCCCCCAGGTCCAGGCACTAGTCTCCGGACTACTCTACTCCAAGATCCAGCGTTAACAGCTACTAACGGATCTTGGGCTGCTCCGAGCAATAAAGGACTCCAGCAGCAGTCTACTGAGAGACCATGTACTCCTAGATCCAGCCTATACAGCTACTAACGGATCTCCAGCTGTAAGCGGCGAAGAGCCCTAGCACTACTCAGCCGTAGGCGGCCTCCGGGTCTAGGCGACTACTTTGTAACAACGGCCCTGGCCATCCAGGTGTACTTCTTCAGTAATAAAGTTGGATTTTCTATCAACTACTTTATTGTGCATCCCTCAACGGGCTTCCTAGCGAGTACCACTACTCGCGACCACTCCATGATGGGACTCCGCATACACACACTGCGACAACGAGTACTCATTTATGGAAGTTTTTCTCATTCTTATTTAAAAAAGTTTAATACAACTTTGTTTATCTACAACTACTGCTACAAGCTAACCCTACAGGACTACTGTAGGTTAAGCTTCTCGGCGACCTGCTCAGCAATTGGCGCCATCTGCTCCAGCAGCTCCGCGTACTGCTCGTCTGTGCAGTTGGCGGCTAGTCCGCCGGCGACTACATCAACTGGAGCCTTCGGGAAGTACGACTTCATATATGCCAAGATCTGGTTGGGGATCGACTTCGCCAGGTGCTTGACGTACGTCGCCAGACGGCTGGGAGCTTCTCTCAGCCGGTCCACCAACGGAGCTATCTTCGGTCCGCCCGGATGAGGCACCAGTAGCCTTGTGATGGGAAGCGCGGCTTCCTCGAGTTCCTTCAGCTGGGCCCGCAGCTTCTCACAGTCCTCGTTCAGCTTCTGCAGAGATTTGTAGCAGTTGACGAGGTCACGATCCGAGGAAATTCGAAGCTC
Organism: Cenchrus americanus; assembly: GCA_947561735.1. Lineage (NCBI taxonomy): Eukaryota > Viridiplantae > Streptophyta > Magnoliopsida > Poales > Poaceae > Cenchrus > Cenchrus americanus. Next base: position 69,792,282 of record OX387245.1, on the reverse strand, counting down.
CATATGCTTATGGCACTCGTAACCCAACTGCTTATAGTCATATTCAAGTACCTCACGGGCCTCCTTCTCCCGGTAGAAGAGGTTCTTCATGTCGACTTCTGAAGCTCTCAGCTGCTCGACACGAGTCTCAAGATCTGCAATCAACAAGCAAGGCGGGTCAGACTATTGCAGCGTACTTCCAATAGGTACTCGACAAGACAACACATACCTTTATTCTTGTTGCGGAGCGACTTGTTCTTCCACACCAGCTTATCGCTCTTCGCCTGCATCTCTTGGACTTCGTTGTGATATTGGGCGAAGGCACCATCCAGCTTTGATTGGAGCATGGCAGAGTGCTTCCGGGCCTTCACGAGTTGTTTCTCCAAGGATTCCGCCCGAAGCACTGCGTCGCCATACCCCTGGAGCATGCCAGTTTTCTGTCGGGATCTCTCCGCGACATCCTACAGTAGACAACAACTGTCAGCTGAGTACTCAGCACTCTACGGCAGATCGACTACTCAAGGGCATCGACAACTCACCTTCATCCACTGCTCGGCCTGGCGCATCGCTCCTAAGTGACGAGCTACCGCCGCCGGGTCGACAAGGTCATCTGCAAGAAGCTCAACCCCACCACGACTACTCGTGGTGGCCTCAGACATTGGCGCTGAGCGGATTGGCTTCGCGTCCTGAATCTCCGGCGAGCAGACGACTACTTCCAGAGTTGATCCTGGCAGTACGTCGTTGCGTTCTTCTCCGGCCATCGCGGGGGCTTCTCTGCTGGCTACCTCCATCAGCTTGGGGGCTTCTCCGGCGGCTCCTTGGGTGTCCGGTGCCTGGCCTTCAACGGGCACAGCTTCGGGAATAGCGCTTCCCTCGGCTTCGGCCCCTGTCATCAGAAGACGACTGGATTAGTCACCCTTTGCGGCTACGACTACTCCTCGAGGATACTTGCACTCATGACGTGTACTCACCTTCTACAATGCTGGCCTCTGGCAATGTCGCCTCCACGGCCGGCGCCTCGGACTCTGCTTGAGGGGCGGGAGCGGCGTCTTCAGCGGTTAGCGCGGATTCATCTTCAACCACCGCCGTACTGGGTTCATCTTCATCACAGGTCAAGTCCGTGGATTTCCTGCATAGTACACAACTGGTAGTCAACCAAGTATGACTACCAAACCAAATGTACTACTCGGGAAAGATCTTCACTTATAGGCTCGACCGGACTACTGTCATGGTCGGGGCGCCGAGGATGCTAGCGATGTCGACCAGTCCAGCCTCAGCAGGCGCCTCCTATTGGGCCTCAGTAGCCGTTGGCTCTTCTGCTACAGCTACGGCCGGTTCAGTACTCCCCACAGCAACTGGGGGCTGGCGCGTCAGTTGCGCCACAAGTTCTTCTACGGTGGGGGCTGGGCTGCGGCTGGCTCCAGCCGGCTCTCCCACCGTATCCCAGTCACCTTCGTCCCCTTGTTCTACGGGGTCAGAAGGCGGAATCTCCTTCAAGCAATAGAATTTCGTCGTCAGAACACACAACATCGAGACACAAGTACTCGACTACCCTACTCAAGGAAGCTTACCTCTTGGGACGTGGTCTCCGTGACCTTAAGCTTCTTGGCCACGCGCTTGCGGGCCACGTTGCACGACCTCCTTGGCGGCGCAGGCAAACTAGCCTCCAAGATAGTTGGTGGATCCTAAACGAGAGGGACGTTGGGCAGTCCAGGGCGGCTGAATCTTGACCGCAGTTGGAACCGCTCTTGCAGTGTCTCCTCATCATCCTCGTCTGATGTGTCTTCAACGACTACTGTGTTGTCTCCTTCACCAACTTTGCGGCGCTCCTTGGCCTTGCCCTTCCCCTCATCTGGGATCTCGACAAGTCGAGGAGGCGACGCCGGCCCGGAGACAAACTTCACTATGTCATCCTACAAGAAGCACATTGTGTCAGCATGACTACTACTACATAATCAGTACTCGACACTGAGTATGGCTACCGACATCATTCGGTGGACACGCGGCGGAGTACTCGGGCACGGGGCATGGCGTGTATGCCGGCATGTCCTTGAAGATCCTCCCCAGCCTGTCGACGATGTCGTCATCGTCGATCTTATCACCAGGCATCCGTGACGTGTCGTCGTCGCCGGTGTACTGGTAGCCCAGGGTGTCGCGAGCCATCAGCGGCTGCACCCTCCTCTTCATGAAGCTGAAGGCCACATGCTCGGCCCTCAGCCCGGCTTCTCTTAAAGCCTTGATTTTCACCAGCAGCTCGGGTAGCTGGATACCCTCCTGCATCGTCGGCTCGGAGTTCCACCAGGGCCGGTGCTTCGGCTGCTTCCCGCTGGGCTTCGGTAGCTTCGGGTGGTGGTTGGTGATGTAGAACCACTTTGACTTCCAATCTTGGTTGGAGTCGATCAGCTTGTACGTGAGGTACTGCTCCGCGGCATCCTCGCGCATCTGGATGCCGGCTCCCCCAACTACTCGGGGGTTGTCGGCACTAGGCTGGGGCTTCACTCGGAAAAACTTCCGGAAGAGTACCCAGTGGGGTTTGATCCCCAAGAAGGCTTCACAGAAGTGAACGAAGACAGAGGTGTGGAAGATACCGTTGAGGTTGAGGTTGAGGTACTCGATGCCGTAGTACTCCAAGAGCCCCTTGAAGAAATCGCTTGCGGGGAGAGACAACCCTCGCTCCGCGAATCGCGTGAACATGGGGATCACATCTGGATTCTTCTCCATGGGATACGGATCTCCCGCGGCGGCACGCCACATGTCGACTTCCTTCTCCTGAAGAAACCCACTGTTGAGGAGCGCCAGCAGATCCTCAGTCTTCGCTTTTGACTTCTTACACTCCTGGTTGGGATTTGGCCGCGGCGGAGACACCGGCGGCGATGTCCCTGCGGCGGATCCGGCAGCTTCCTCGCGGAACCTTTTCTTCCCACTACCAGTCTTCATGCTCTTCGACGGTGAGGACTTCATTCTCCAAGTGCACGGGGTCTTCACTCGCATTCGCTCGGGGGCTACTGCGGTGGCTACCGGCGGCGGTGCGCTTGGATCTGCAATCTACACTGAGGTGGCAGATGCACAAGTGACAGTTTCTAAGCGATATTTGCTTTGAACGGCTGCAAGTGCAGGGTGTGAAAAACCTTAAGGGTTTCGGCTTCTATTTATAAGTCAACGGGCGGCTCTTCAACGGCCAGACGGATAAGTCTCCATACGGCTGACTCAGTGGCCGTGCCTGACCCTTCAACTTCCCGTAGTCGACGTGCCTCATCTCGGGGGCTCGGCTACATCTAATCATTTCCCTGGGCAGCGACAAGATTCAGGACACATTCTACATACAAGATGACCCTTCAATTCGAGAGGAAGTACTCGACTCAAGGCTCGGGGGCTTCGTGCCACGTGTCCTTCGGTTTTTTCTCCAGATTTTGCGGGATAATCTTGCCAGAACTTCAGATGGACCCTCAGCCCGAGTCTACAACTCAACCTAAGGCTCGGGGGCTACTCCATATGGAGTGCGATTTCGCAATCGCACTTCCATATCAGCTTCGGCTTCAAGACAACACGGGTATTTCTGAAGACCTTCAAGAGCAGCACTCGAGGACGCTTGGGACTACTCGAGAAGACTTCAGGATTACTCAAATATCAACTGGAGTACATTCCAGCCTCGAGATGCTTCAAATATTCTTCAGGACTTTTGGCTTGTAGTACTCGGGGACGCTTGAGGACTACTTGTCAAGGCCGTCAAGACTGCTCGAAGCTATCCTGCTCGACTACAAAGTACTCGGGGGCTTGTCGTATGGACCTCCCTGGGCCCACTACCTCGGTGGGTACCAGGACCGACTACTCGGTGGGCCCCTGGGACTACCCGACTTGTGCTGCACGGTACCTGTTGGCGTGAGGCGCAAGGACTATGGTGGAGAAGTACTCGGATAGGAAGCTGTACATGTCCCGCACTGTATAGAGGACTCCTATACGTACTCGACTAGTACTCTCTCCCTAAACCGACTTGTAACCCTGCCTCCCGGAGTATATAAGGCGAGGCAGGGACCCCTCTCTCTCTCACGAAACGAGATTGTGCATCATCTTGTAATATCACCCAATCAATCCAGAGCTACGCAGCATACATGACGTAGGGTATTACGCACCTCGCGGCCCGAACCTGTCTAAATTGTGTGCCACGTGTCTCTTCCTTCGAGTTACCGATCTCGACGAGGCCACATTCATCTACCTCGGGTACTCCCCTTGGTAGGTTGCCGGTCTAAAACACCGACAATGCTCGCCTCCGGGAGCGTGTCGTCGTGCACCTCTTTCATGGGCTCGAGGGCTATTGGAACCTCTGGTACAGTAGTCGCTCCCTCCAACACAATGGCTTTTGGCGCGGTGCCTTCAACTGATACGGCTTTAGGGATCATGGTCCCTTAGACTTGTGTTTCTGTCATCACAAGAGATGCGACGTCAGTACCCAGGGGCTATGACTACCTGAGGCAAACGACGTCATCGAGGTGTACATACCTTCCACTACGATGGCCTCTGGCGGAGTAGCCTCTGCGCCCTGCGCGACGACCTCAGCCTGAGGAAGGGACGCGGATTCCTCTACAGCGGCTGGCGGATTTTCTTCAGCAGCTGCCACGTCTGTTTCTTCTCCTTCCCTAGAAAGATCGGTGGATTTCATGCACAGTACAAATTTGGTGATCAGCCAAGCAAGACTACCAAACTACATGTACTACTCAGAGATGGACTTCACTTACAAGTGAGACCGGACTACAGTCACGGTCGGAGCGCCAAGTATACTGGCAATGTCAACAAGCCCGGCTTCCGCGAGTACTTCTTCTTCAACAGGGGCGACTACTGGCTCTACTATTTCAGTAGTCGCGGAGGGCTCTGGCCTCCCTTCTATCGACGCGGGCGGCTCGCCGGTACTAGTCGCCTGTTGAGCCGACTCCGACACGACTTCTTAAACGGTGGGGGCTGGACTGCGGCTCCTCTCACTCGCTCCGCCCACCGTGTCCCAGTCGTCTTCTTCCCCCAGATCCATAGGGTCGGACGATGGAATCTCCTGCGATTCAACTGTAAGCACGTAATACTTCAAAACAAGAACTCGGCTACTCTCTCGAGGAACTCACCTCTTGGGAAGTGGTTGTTGTCACCTTCAGCTTTTTGGCGACGCGCTTTCGTGCCACATTGCGCGGCCGTCTCGGCAGCTCAGGGAGACTAGCCTCCAAGCTAGTCGGTGGATCTTCAATAAGGGGGGGGGGTATTGGGTAGTCCAGGTCGGCTGAACCTGGACCGTAATTGAAATTTCTCCTAGAGCGTTTCCCCATCCTCCTCGTCGGAGGTGTCCTCTATGGTGAAAGGGTTGTCATCTTCGCCGACTTCACGGCGTTCCTTCTCTTTGCTCTTTCCCTCCTCTGGAATATTTACAAGTTGAGGAGGTGGAGTTGGATCGGAGACAAACTTCGTGATGTCATCCTGCAGCAAACAAACTGAGTGAGCGCGACTACTCCAGACCGATAAGTACTCAAGAGTAGCGGTTTCAACCACGTACCTGATTCGACGGTCGAGCCGCGGAGTACTCAGGGACTGGGCAAGGGGTGTATGGTGGCATATCCTTAAATGTCCTACCCAGCCTCTCGACAATGTCCTCATCATCGACTTGATTTCCGGGCATCCTTGACGTATCTTCGTCGCCCCTGTACTAGTACCTGAGAGTGTCTCGAGCCATCAGCGGCTGCACTCTCCTCTTCATGAAGCTGAAGGCCACATGCTCGGCGCTCAGTCCGACCTCTGTCAAGGCCTTGATCTTCAGCATCAACTCAGGTAGTTGAATACCCTCTTGCATCGTCGGCTCTGTGTTCCGCCATGCCGATGCTTCAGCTGCTTCCTGCTTGGCTTCGGCAGCTCCGGGTGGTGATTTGTGATATAGGACCACTTGGCCTTCCAGTCTTGGTTCGAGTCGATGAGCTTGTATGCCAAGTACTGGTCGGCCGCATCTTCTCGCATCTGGATGCCAGCTCCTCCGACTACTCGTGGGTCGTTGGCGCTGGGCTGCGGCTTCACACAGAAGAATTTCCGAAACAAGATCCAGTGGGGCTTGATCCCCACAAATGCCTCGCAGAAATGTACGAAGACAGAGACGTGAAAAATACCATTGGGGTTTAAGTTCAAGTACTCGATACCGTAGTACTTGAGGAGACCCTTGAAGAAATCGCTGGCCGGGAGCGCTAGTCCGCGCTCCACGAACCTGGCGAACATGGGGACCTCGTCGGGGTTCTTCTCCATGGGGTACGGGTCGCCTGCGGTAGCGTGCCACATATCCATATCTTTCTCCCGAAGGAACCCGCTGTTCACCAACTCCAACAGATCTTTGATCTTAATCTTGGATTTTTTCCACTCCTTGTTCGGATTGGGGCATGGGGGAGAGGTCGGCGGTGATGACCCTTGGGCAGATCCCTCTGCCTCGTGCGGGATCTCTTCTTCCCAGCTCCAACCTTTAAGCCCTTGGACGGAGATGACTTCATCCTCCAAGTGCACGGAGTCTTCACTCGCATCCGCTCGGGGGATACGCTGGTGGCGAGCAGCGGCAGCGCGTGTTGACTTGCAATCTATGGCGCGACGACAGAAGCAACAGTGGAAGGAAACTTAAACAGATCTATTCGTGCGACAGCTACTGTGGAATGGAAAACCCTAAGGGTTTCAATGTCTATTTATAGCCAAGCAAGCGGCACCGCAACGGCCGGATGGGTAAGTATCGGCGGCTGACTCAGCGGCGGCTGCCTGACTCTTTGGCTTCCAGTAGTCGATACGCTCCATCTCGGGGGCTGGACTACATCTGTTAAATCTCCTGGGTGATGACAAGACTCAAGATCCACTTAGGACACATTCTACAAACAAGATGACCCTTCAATTCGAGAGGAAGTACTCGACTCAAGGCTCGGGGGCTCCGTGCCATGTGTCCTTCGGTTTTTTCTCCGAATTTTACGGGATAGTCTTGCCAGAACTTCAGATTGACCCTCAGCTTGAATCTACGATTCGACCTAAGGCTCGGGGGCTACATTCCATATGAAATGTGATTCTCTGAATCGCATTTTCCATATGGTTTCTTCTTCAAGACAGTGCGAGTACTATTGAAGACCTTCAAGAGAAGAACTTGAGGACGCTTGGGAACTACTCTAGAAGACTTCAAGACTACTCAAGGATCAGCTGGAGTACCTTCCAGCCTCGGGATGCTTCAAGTATTCTTAAGGACTTTTGGCTTGTAGTACTCGGGGACGCCTGAGGACTACTCGTCAAGGCCATCAAGACTACTCAAAACTATCCTGCTCGACTACAAAGTACTCGGGGGCTTGTCGTATGGACCTCCCTGGGCCCACTACCTCGGTGGGTACCAAGACCGACTACTCGGTGTGCCCTTGGGACTACTCGACTTGGGTCACACGGCACCTGATGGCGTGGGGCGCAAGGACTACGGTGGAGGAGTACTCGGATAGGAAGCTGTGCATCCTGTACCATGTAGAGAACTCCTAGACGTACCCAACTAGTACTCTCTCCCCAAAGCGACTTGTGACCCTGCCTCCCGGGCTATATAAGGCGAGGCAGGGACCTTTACCTCTCTCACATGCATCATCATGTAAACACGCCCAATCAATCCAGAGCTACACAACATACAGGACGTAGGGTATTACGCACCTCGCGACCCGAACCTGTCTAAATTGTGTGCCACGTGTCTCTTCCTTCGAGTTACCGATCTCAGCGAGGCCACATTCATCTACCTCGGGTACTCCCCTTGGTACGTTGCCGGTCTAAAACACCGACAGAAATAAAGAAGGCCCTTTTCCAAATGTTCCCAACAAAGGCTCCAGGACCAGATGGCCTCCCAGCGTACTTCTTCCAACACCATTGGGACCTTTGTGGGGATGAGGTTACCACTGTAGTTCTGCTTGTACTGAAGGGCGAGGATGACCCCTCAATAATCAACAACACCTGTATAGTACTGATCCCAAATGTGGAAAGTCCAGAAGAGTTGGCTCAGTTCAGACCGATCAACCCGTGCAATGTAATTTACGAAGTTGCATCCAAGGTGTTGGGAAACAGGTTGAAAATTGACCTTCCGGAAATTATAGCTGAGGAGCAGTTGGTGTTTGTTCCGAGACAGCTTATAACAAACAACATAATAACAGCTTATGAGTGCATGCACTTTATGAAGAAGAAGAGATCGAAACAACTAGTTTTGTGCCCTCAAGCTGGATATGAAGAAATCTTATGACCGAGTTGAATGAGAGTACCTACGAGCTATCATGATTCAACTTGGTGTCCATCATAATTTGGTGGATATGGTTATGAGACTGGTAACTACGGTTTTTCTCAGTGCTTTTTAATGGAGACCGTCTTGATGCTTTTGTACCATCCAGGGGAATCCGTCAAGGGGACCCAATCTCACCCTACTTGTTCTTGTTAGCAGCGTAGGGCCTTTCGTGCCTCCTAAAATCTAGAATTCAGTCATCGAACCTCAGTGGAATTTGCGTGACTCCGTCAGCCCCGATGGTCAGTCACCTCCTTTTTGTAGATGACAGCCTGCTGCTTTTCAAGGCGAAAAGGGAGAGTGCGGTTGAGGTGATGGACGTGCTTAACATCTACTGTCAAGCCTCTGGACAACAGATAAACATGGAAAAATCATCTATACATTTTGCTAAGGGAGTAACTGCGAGCATGAGACAGGATATCAAGGAGGTGCTTGGAGTTCACAACGAGGCTCTTAGCGAGAAGTACCTTGGCATGCCTACGAATGTTGGTGCCGCCACAAATGGGGCTTTCAAGTATTTAAAAGATAGAATGTGGAAGAAGGTTCAGGGGTGAATGGAACAAATTTGTTCAACTGGCGGAAAGGAGGTCCTTATTAAGGTGGTGGCACAGGCGGTGCCAACCTATTCAATGTCTTACTTTAGGTTGCCGAGGGGACTATGCCAGCATATCGAGAGCCTATTCAGAAGCTTTTGGTGGGGGAGCAAGGCTGGAAAGAGGAAGACGTGCTGGTGGCATGGTAGGAAATGACAAAGCCAAAGTGCATGAGAAGACTGGGCTTTAGAGATATCAAATTTTTCAACTTGGCCTTGCTTGCTCATTAGGCATGGCGTGTTCTTCAAGAGCCATCGTCTCTGAGTGCTAGAGTGCTAAAGACTATTTATTTTGAGAACTCAGACTTCTTGAGCGCATAGCTTGGTTCATCACCGTCGAGGATTTGGAGAGCTATCTTGGACGGCTGAGATGTACTCAAGTAAGGCCTAATTCATTGTATTGGGACGGGCGACGATACTAAGGTGTGGTCCATGAACTGGATACTGAGGGATGGATTGATGCAGCCCGTGTGCTGCACAAGTAATTTGCCACCTGCTATGGTGAGCGAGCTGATAAATTAGACATCAAAGATGTGGGACACCCAGGATCTTAGGTGTGACAACCCGCCCAGGAAAATACCGTACTATCGCCTAAGACCGATCCACTTTGGTCATTAAGCAATAGTAAAGTATCATCCTGTCGTTGGTTGCCGGGTTAATGCCCGGTAAATCACTTGGACATCGAAGCAGAGGATCGACACATGCATTAAAACCCACGTGAAGGCGAGTCCAGAGTACAACATGAATTAAACATTTTATTACAAACCATTGTTCATGACATGGAGTAAAGGTTTAGAGTTCGAAAATACAGCGGAAATATTGTAAACTAGCGCAACGGTAGACATCACAGGAGGCCATCCGTGATGTCATCACTTGTCGTCACCCTTCTGGTCAACAACACCTGCAACAACAGTTTTAAAGCAAGGCTGAGTATACTAATACTCGCAAGACTTAACCGTCGGGTGATAACTACATCACCAAACTCTAGACATGAAAGGATTTTGGCGGTGGAGTTTCTTTTCTTTGAAGTACCGCTAAGAGTAGGTCCTTACTTTCAATCTTCTAGCACAAGTTCTAGTTGATTACCATTTCTAAATGTGCCATCTAATTCAATCAAGAATTGGACAAACAATTAATTCATACAACAATGTTCCTCGAGTTCCATCATTATGGGATAACATGGCCAGTTGATTAAGCAGTCTCGGATAACGGTGAGAGGCCGACAATCGATTGATTTAAACCTTGCAAGGTAAACCCAAACACATGGTAGGCTGCCCCCGAAAGGACAACTTTCCCAGGCCGTTTCCGTCGATCTTCAGCTCGGGAGCGGAACCTACATTCCTTGGTACAAGGCTTACTGGATCGCTCCCACACGAACGTCCAGACTCGCGCGGTACCACCTTTGTTGTAAAGCGGGGGGGACACAAGTGCCCCAGGTTTAGTAGGGAAAGGTTCCCTTACCGCGTCTATCGGGTACTAGGCTTACCAGTCCCATACCTGGCATATGTTTAGTATGTTCAAAAGCTTAGCCCACGAAAGCCACTGGACCGGAGCCCAAATCCCATGCTCTTACCACATGAGCAATCCATTTAAGGATATCTTATGATTCCTATCTAGGAACCTAATCTCGCGAGTGACGAACATCACTCAACTTCTATCGGGTCCTATAGCATAGCAGCTATCGACCTAGCATACTAGTAAAAGGACATAGGTACCTAGGGATCATGCATCTAGGGTTTCATTCAAGTCCTGAAACGTAAATGCACAATCATAGCAATAATAATTACATAAATTTCAAAATCAGGGTTAATGATCCGGGGCTTGCCTTCGATGGCAAGGTTGGCCTTGGGCCCTTCTGGACTTGGTCCAGGTCTTGCTCTACAACGACGTGGTGCACGTCTCCGTCAGCTCCTCCGTCTCCTCCTTCCGGCACACGCGTACAGCTTCCGCTCGGGAGATCTACACGAGGATGCAAATGCAAGATTTAATTGACGATTTTTAATTTAATTCACCACAAACCACAAGTGACAATCAATGGGTGTATTAGTTGGACACATTCGCCTAGATAAGAAATACATTTAGCATACTCTTCCAAAAAGGAACAATATGCAATTCTTTATTAAAAAAATTCTTTTTGACAGTGACTGTGTACACATATATGTAAATAATTTAATTCAACTTCACGAACAGTAGTGGGTGAGTGCATTTATCCTTTTAAAATGATTTGCAACCACACACAAGTTAGCAAGGGTGGTTTGGTGATTTCTCCCATTTAATGACTATTAAGCCTTTAATCGCTTCCATAGCTTTTATTCATGAAATTAATTAAGAAAATTCAGTTGATGGGTGTGTTACACTCTAAACACCTATAACAAGCCACTAGACACACATGCGAGCTTTGGATGGCTAGAAATTAATTATTTTTGAAAATAACAAAAGCTATCTATAAGGACAAGGTAAATGCACACAAAAATAAATACTCCACAAAATGATCCTAACTTTCTCACACATGTTATATGGTTCAATTCTAGCCTAGTGGTGCAGCACATACACTTATAACTATTGGGAAACTTGAGTTATGAAATTTTAAAGAAAAATAAGCATAATTCAAGAATAAATATTTCTGTTAATTATACAATTGTGATTAATTCACAAGAGGTGTGTTTTGGCATTATAAGACAGTGTGCAAGAGTTGGTTGCAAAAACCTAACTATTTTTAGCTAGAAAAATCATTTATGCAGATCTGTCAGCAATGGAAAAACATTTTTATAAAAAGATTTACATCATAAATTTGTGCTATTTTTGGCATAGAAACTAGGTATTACATAACACACAACATATCCAAACATTAGCTACAGAGGATTTATAGTTTTTGAGATATTGCAGATCTAGATTTTTCACATTTGTATTTTTCATGCCAAAACGAACAGGAATTAGCTCAGGCCAGAATAACAAACGTTGTATGATAATTCACCATGAATCCAACAAAATTGGTTTTACATTTTTTCGATTTTTCTGTGATTTTCTACGCAATTTACAAGAAACAGGAAATCACTTTTACAATTGGAGTTCACATTTTGCAAGGAGGCCCTCGGAAAGAAACTGGGTTTTGCAATGTAGCCCCTGGGGTGGCTGGCCGGCGCGGGTGAGCCAATTCCGGCGAGCTCGCCGCCGGACTTGGCCGGGAAAGGGCTGGGGAGGGGCCTAGGGACTAGTGGGGCTTGGTTTGGGGCGTTCGACAGGGCGGTGGTGGCACCGGCGAGGTAGCTCGGTTGCGCCAGGAAGTGTGGCCGCGGCGGCGACTGTTTCCAGCGAGGCTGCGGCCAATGCGCGACAACCAGCGGTGGTGGCGGCTGTCGGGGATTCTAGAGGGACGGTTGGGGACGGTTGGTCGCGGTGGGGAGGCCGGAGGTGGCAGTGCCCGCGTTGGCCGGGACGGTGGGCACGTCGCTCGCGCCGGTGAGGGCAACCACGCCCTTTATAGCTGACCTGTGCGCCGGCTCATGTCCTGCGGACCGAAGGGAGGCGCCTCGGGTACACATGTGCCAGGCGACGGCGGACAGACCGCAGGGCAAGCGGAAGCCCGTACGGCGGCGCGGCGTTCGAAGCGACCTCGGCATGCGTGCGACGTGGGAAAGGGGCGACCTTGGGGAGCGGACCCTCGGGCGGCGTGTGCGCGCGGCCATCGAGGCGCGGGCGCGGGCGCGAGGCGGGTGGCGCGCGGCGGCGGCAGGGGGCCGGCGCGGCGGCTGCCCGGGCACGCGCGCGGGAGGGCGGCGGCGCCGGGCGAGTTCCCCGTGTCGGACTGGCACTGTTCGAAATAGTTTTTCTCCAAATTTTTGAATAGAAGTGCAACATGTGGTGAATAGGAAAGTTGTAGATCTAACTACCCTCTACAACTTTTGTAAAGGCCGTCTAGTGTTTTTCTCGACGGATTTTGCAGGAACGTCGTGCCAACATTGAATGCCGGCCTGTTCTGGAAAACAGGAGGTACTGTCAGTCGATCGAGTTTTTCACCAATTTCCACCCAAAATTTGAAATGCCAATCTACATGAAAGTTATGTCCCTCAACAAGATGGATAACTTTCCTAAAGGTAGATTTTGAAGTTTTTAGGTGAATTTTGGAGAACGCGGCAAAAGTTCCGGACGACATTCGCTGACGTTAACGGTTAAGCCGGTTTTGACCGTGTCTTTGGCCAAGGGTCCACTACGGGTGTGTGTAGGCTTGGTCAAGGGGTTCATGAGGGTTCATTGGCAAGGTTTTCGTGGTGATGACCCAGGTGGATCTAGGTTGGACCGGTGCTTGACCGGTTTGACTCGGCTGATCCGGTCATTAGCGTTAATGACGGTAATTAAAAAAAATTGGGGCGTCACAGCCTACACCCCTTAAGAAGAATCTCGTCCCGAGATTCGAAATTACAAGTGGAAGTGGGGAGTGGTTCTGAGATAGAGGTGTTACACAAGAATTTCAGTTGGCCTTGCTCCACTTGAGGGCTTGGCTTGTTGCCGGGGTTGTTGATAGCGGATCCGGGGTTCTGCTGTCTAGGGTTCGGGCACTCCTTTGCGTAATGCCCGGGTTGTATACAATTGTAGCACAAACGGGGTGGAACTTCTCCGGGCTTGGAGATCTGTCGCTGGGCTTTCTTGATAAGGCGGAGCCTCTTCCTCTCCTTTTTCCTTTTTAACCTCGCGGCTCGCGAAGGTGTTGCACTAGCAGGGAGTTGAGTGGTATTGTTAGTGTTACATCTTCGTTTGCTTTCACGCGGATAGGTCTCCTTACTGGTAATTTCCCACTCACTTACATCTATCTCAGATAATACTCGCTTGTTGCTTCGGTTTGCCTTCTCTTCTGCTCTAAGATCCACTGGTAGTCGAGAAGGTGGTAATATGGAGTCGGAGGCTTGGGGTTGGTCTCGGTTAACATACTCCTCCAACAGATTGAACAAACGGGCTTGTTCGACCATAGAGGCAGATAAAGACTGAGAGTGACTGTCTGCCAAACTATTCTGATATGGTTTCCCATAACGTCCTTAGATGATATCGTACACCATCTGATTCAGCATGGAATTCTTCCTTCCAACAGTTGAGTTGCGCCGACAATGGCGTTTATGTCACTCTGGGTAGGTACATCAGGTGCACAGGGCTTGGATGGTTGGATCTCTTGTTGCATCGGTGGCCTCTGCTGTAGTTGCTGAGCCATCTGTTGTTGTGCCTGCAGGAGCTGGCACAACACTTCGGTATGTGCTGCTACGAAAGCTTCGGTCAACATCGTGGGTGGCGGTAGCGTAAGATCACCACTACCCGATGCATCAAAACCATAGGGGTTATTCCATGCCGGTCCGAACATCTGAAAACTTTTAAGTCCCTAATTAGTACATGTTCAGAATCTCACCCAGAAACTTATAAATCGAACATACTTCTACGAGACTCGTTCACGGTAAGCAATGCAAATCGGACATCCAAACAGTCACAATATCGAATTGATAAAGCTTTGTACACACATCCCATGATCGGGATTGCAGATGGAACAAAAAGGTACAAGGTGTGTCCTCTTACTACCTCATCGCCGTTCATGAGGAAGCGGACGATGAATGTGCACATGCACAACTAATAGCAGACATAATCCTCCTACGATACAGAGGTACATCCCTAACAATGTCCAGCAAAACGACTCGAGCTCTTCTGAAGACGGATCATGGGTGGCAGCTTGGATTGATTTCTGATTTCGGTCTGCTCTGAGCTTCTTCTCGACGTCGGGTACGAACACGGGAGAACAGCTTGCTCGAGGGGATTGAAGTAGGTGGAAAAGATGCTTTAGTGGCCTTGTATCCAAGTCTAGCTAGAAGAAGAACTAGAACAGGGACACCGCCGAGCTTGGATGGAAAATGAGCTTTCGTATCGGCGATTCTGGTTAAATGGTTCCATTTTATAACCGCTGCGGGGCTGTAACGGTCAGTTGACCCAGTCGGGTTTCTGGTGTAGGCGACACGGAGCTCGACAATGGTCAGCTCGTGAGGTTTCGACGTCGTGAATACGGTTGCGGAAATTGATGGTAGAGCGACGTCATGGCGTCGTACGGTCGTGACACTGATGGCGATGGGGCTCAATGGTCCAAATAATCGACCGTGATGGGGAGCAAAACGAGAAAAGCTCAGTGTACAACTCTTTACGTTCGCGATAGCAACAAGGGAAACGTAGCAAAAAGCTTCGATCGATCCTTGGTTTACTTCCTTGCCCGATTCTGAGGATTGGAAAGTTATGAGCACGGCCAAGAAAGAATACACGATGGATGATTCTCCCTACTGACTATTCGAGAACCTTGACTGCTCAAGAGCTTGCTGCTTCTACTGTTTACACTTGGCTAGCAGGAATAGAATTGATGCTACAAGGTCGTCGAGATTGGCGGCATGAGGCCGAGTCGACAGGGATTTCCAAAAGATCACTACGAAGAAAAGGAAGGCCAAATGGGGGCTAAATAAAGAATTCCACACTTTCTTGCATGAAAGATGAATTCAAGTGGGGACTTCAATACAATCTTGCTCACACCTTTACTTACTTTGTAAAATTTGAGGTTTTGACAACTCATTATTTTTAAGGTGTGAAAATTTTCAAAGTTGATGCGATACACATGCTTGTGCGGTATGGTGCTCATGATGCACGTTAGAATGACTCGTCTACCCATATGATGAGTTAGTGATTCCGAAGACAATCAAAGGCAGAGAAGGATTTGAGTGGTGAGTCGCTTTCTCACAACCAAGATACCTAGCGCGCTCCTAGTGGTAGTCGTGTGGCTGCAGCACACACGATGCCCTAGGCTCCGTCGCGGCACCTTTAGTTATGGGATAACAAGGTCACCAACACAAAGAATAGAGTGGGAGAGGTTGAAACATTCCATGCGTATGCACGTTAGTTCACCCAAGGTTCCCAAATGCACATGCTATGCAAATGCTTGCTCAAGACGAGACCTAATTATCTATTTATTTTTCAAAAGGTTGTGAGCAAGACCACGGGGAATAAGCTCATGAGTGCATGTTCGGAATGACCATGACAAGGATATCAATACGAAGAATATCCTAGAGCTTCAACATGTCTGAGGACAAGGGGTTGAAAGGAAAGTACAAGTCGACGGAAATGACATGATGATAGGAGAATCACTATTGAAGATCGAATTCTAAGATCATGACATTCCCACGGCCTGGTAGAATGGCAAAAGTTTTCTTTTCTCATGTTGGGTAATACTGGGTAGTCATGTGCAAAAAGGCACAATTGTATGCGAGAACTCGAAGCGAGCTCACATACATAATGACATGAAGTTCTGGCAGTTGCGAACAAAAATTCGTAACCAAGACTCCAGAACCCTCAAAAATCTTTCCCAGGTGTCCCGGTTACTACAAAAGTTCTTTAACACATATTACATTTTCAAGGTTGAGCTCAAACAAGGAAAACAAGGTGGATGGGTACACGATCTATATGTGCCTAGGAAGGTGTAAACCAAACCAAAGAAACAAGATCGGAACTTGCGGCTACAAGCTAGGCAAGCTAAGGAGCAACGGTTTTTTTAAACAACTAGCTCAATTAAAAACTAGGACTAGGTTCAACAAGTAAACAAGCTTTTTTCACAATTTCGGCAGCATGACAGCTAGGTATGAGAGATACTCTAATTTATAAAAAGCACACACTAGCAAAATTTTCCTTAGAGAGCATATGGGATTCTAGTTTTCGGGTCCATTTTAATTGTTTCGATTTTTAATATGCATGCAAGACGTCCTATCCGACCTCACATGGCAATCAAGCCAAAAATCGAAGTTAGTGCCGGTGGCAAGGCAACAATTATGGTTCTCCCTATAATAACTAGTCGAGATTATCGATACTTGCTTAGTGACTTACGAACGTGGTTAGTGTACCTGCAGAAGATCACAGAACACAACGAACCTTTCATGCCAGCACTCATGAAAGCGTCCACATACATTATCGTTCACTATAGAAACGGCATCTATGCGTTAAGCCGCTGCATGGACAGCGTCCAACCTTGGACACCCTCCATTTGAATGGAGTGTATCCTTGCCTCGCATGAGCAACATGCGGAATGCACACGTATGAAACACGTGGCGACACACAACTCATAAACAGACGCGAAGATGGGATCCGTGGAATGGATCACTCCATCAACCCTCGCAATTCCCGTGATGCAGAACAACACACTTATAAAACACGTGGCTCATCTAGTTTGGTTGTGCAAGAATGTAAGTCTGACATAAAGTAAAATGTGCTGGAAGTTAGCAAAATAAACCATAGATTAATAAGCCACCCGAAAGAACCCAAAAATTCCCTCTAGGGCCTCTCGGTCTAGTTTATCCTTAACGGACCAACGCGTTTTGCAAATCAAGCAATCTTGACAGTTTTTATTCCAAAATCATGTGATTAAGGTTGTTAATTAAGCTCTGGTGCATGAAATCGCTCTGATACCAGCTGTGACAACCCGCCCAGGAAAATACCGTACTATCGCCTAAGACCGATCCACTTTGGTCATTAAGCAACAGTAAAGTACTCCCTCTGGTTTGGTAAATGAAGTCGTTTAGGACAGCGACACGGTCTCCAAAGTACAACTTTGACTTCTTATTTTTATAAAAATATGTGTTAAAAATTAACATATGTATACTTTTATGAAAGTATTTTGCAAGACAAATCTATTCATGTAGTTTTCACATTTCCAAACTCAATGACTTAAAAGTTATTCATGATTTATATTCCCAATGTTTGACTCAAATCATGTCCAAAACGACTTCATTTACCAAACCGGAGGGAGTATCATCCTGTCGTTGGTTGCCGGGTTAACGCCCGGTAAATCACTTGGACATCGAACAGAGGATCGACACATGCATTAAAACCCACACGAAGGCGAGTCCAGAGTACAACATGAATTAAACATTTTATTACAAACCATTGTTCATGACATGGAATAAAGGTTCAGAGTTCGAAAATACATCAGAAATATTGTAAACTAGCGCAACGGTAGACATCACAGCAGGCCATCCGTGATGTCATCACTTGTCGTCACCCTTCTGGTCAACAACACCTGCAACAACAGTTTTAAAGCAAGGCTGAGTATACTAATACTCAGCAAGACTTAACCGTCGGGTGATAACTACATCACCAAACTCTAGACATGAAAGGATTTTGGCCGGTGGAGTTTCTTTTGCTGAACAGCTGCTAAGAGTAGGTCCTTACTTTCAATCTTTTAGCACAAGTTCTAGTTGATTACCATTTCTAAATGTGCCATCTAATTCAATCAAGAATTGGACAAACAATTAATTCATACAACAATGTTCCTCGAGTTCCATCATTATAGGATAACATGGCCAGTTGATTAAGAAGTCTCGGATAACGGTGAGAGGCCGACAATCGATTGATTTAAACCTTGCAAGGTAAACCCAAACACACGGTAGGCTGCCCCCGAAATGACAACTTTCCCAGGCCGTTTCCGTCGATCTTCAGCTCGGGAGCGGAACCTACATTCCTTGGTACAAGGCTTACTGGATCGCTCCCACACGAACGTCCAGACTCGCGCAGGTACCACACTGTTGTAAGCAGGGGGACACAAGTGCCCCAGGTTTAGTAGGGAAAGGTTCCCTTACCGCGTCAATCGGGTACTAGGCTTACCAGTCCCACACCCGGCATATGTTTAGTACGTTCAAAACCTTAGCCAACGAAAGCCACTGGACCGGAGCCCAAATCCCATGCTCTTACCACATGAGCAATCCATTTAAGGATATCTTATGATTCCTATCTAGGAACCTAACCTCGCGAGTGACGAACATCACTCGACTTCTATTGGGTCCTATAGCATAGCAGCTATCGACCTAGCATACTAGTAAAAGGACATAGGTACCTAGGGATCATGCATCTAGGGTATCATTCAACTCCTGAAATGTAAATGCACAATCATAGCAATGATAATTACATAAATTTCAAAATCAGGGTTAATGATCCGGGGCTTGCCTTCGATGGCAAGGTTGGCCTTGGGCCCTTCTGGACTTGTTCCAGGTCTTGCTCTACAACGATGTGGTGCACGTCTCCGTCAGCTCCTCCGTCTCCTCCTTCCGGCACACGCGTACAGCTTCCGCTCGGGAGATCTACACGAGGATGCAAATGCAAGATTTAATTGACGATTTTTAATTTAATTCACCACAAACCACAAGTGACAATCAATGGGTGTATTAGTTGGACACATTCGCCTAGATAAGAAATACATTTAGCTTACTCTTCCAAAAAGGAACAATATGCAATTCTTTATTAAAAAAATTCTTTTTGACAGTGACTGTGTACATATATATATGTAAATAATTTAATTCAACTTCACGAATAGTAGTGGGTGAGTGCATTTATCATTTTAAAATGATTTGCAACCACACACAAGTTAGCAAGGGTGGTTTGGTGATTTCTCCCATTTAATGACTATTAAGCCTTTAATCGCTTCCATAGCTTTTATTCATGAAATTAATTAAGAAAATTCAGTAGATGGGTGTGTTACACTCAAAACACCTATAACAAGCCACTGGACACACATGCGAGCTTTGGATGGATAGAAATTAGTTATTTTTGATAATAACAAAAGCCATCTAGAAGGACAAGGTAAATGCACACAAAAATAAATACTCCACCAAATGAACCTAACTTTCTCACACATGTTATATGGTTCAATTCTAGCCTAGTGGTGCAGCACATACACCTAGAACTATTGTGAAACTTGAGTTATGAAATTTGAAAGAAAAACAAGCATAATTCAAGAATAAATATTTCTGTTAATTATAAAATTGTGATTAATTCACAAGAGGTGTGTTTTAGCATTATAACATAGTTTGCAAGAGTTGGTTGCAATAACCTAATTATATTTAGCTAGAAAAATCATTTATGTAGATCTGGAAGAAATGGAAAAACATTTTTAGAAAAAGATTTACATCATAAATTTGTGCAATTGTTGGCATAGGATCTAGGCATTACATAACACACAACATATCCAAACATTAGCTACAGAGGATTTATAGTTTTTGAGATATTGCAGATCTAGGTTTTTCACATTTGTATTTTTCATGCAAAAACTAACAGGAATTAGCTCAGGCCAGAATAACAAAAGTTGTAGGATAATTCACCATGAATCTAAAAAAATTGGTTTTACATTTTTCTGATTTTTCTGTGATTTTCTACACAATTTACAAGAAACAGGAAATCACTTTTACTATTGGAGTTCACCTTTTGCAAGGAGGCCCTCGGAAAGAAACTGGGTTTTGCAATGTAGCCCCTGGGGCGGCTGGCCGGCGCGGGTGAGCCAATTCCGGCGAGCTCGCCGCTGGACTTGGCCGGGAAAGGGCTGGGGTGGGGCCTAGGGACTAGTGGGGCTTGGTTTGGGGCGTTGGACAGGGCGGTGGTGGCACCGGCGAGGCAGCTCGGCGGCGCCAGGAAGTGTGGCCGCGGCGGCGGGCCGTTTCCGGCGAGGCTGCGGCCAATGCGCGGCAACCAGCGGTGGTGGCGGCTATCGGGGATGCTAGAGGGACGGTTGGGGACGGTTGGTCGCGGTGGGGAGGCCGGAGGTGGCGGCGCCCACGTTGGCCGGGACGGCGGGCACGTCGCTCTCGCCGGTGAGGGCAACCGCGCCCTTTATAGCTGACCCGTGCGCCGGCTCATGTCGTGCGGACCGAAGGGAGGCGCCTCGGGTACACATGTGCCAGGCGACGGCGGACAGACCGCAGGGGCAAGCGGGAGCCCGTACGGCGGCGCGGCGTTCGAAGCGACCTCGGCATGCGTGCGATGTGGGAAAGGGACGACCTTAGGGAGCGGACCCTCGGGTGGCGTGTGCGCACGGCCATCGAGGTGCGGGCGCGGGCGCGAGGCGGGTGGCGGGCGGCATCGGCGGGCGCCGGCGCGACGGCCGCCCGGGCGCGCGCGCGGGAGGGCCGGCGGCGCCGGGCGAGTTCCCCGTGTCGGACTGGCACTGTTCGAAATAGTTTTTCTCCAAATTTTTGAATAGAAGTGCAACATGTGGTGAATAGGAAAGTTGTAGATCTAACTACCCTCTACAACTTTTGTAAAGGCCGTCTAGTGTTTTTCTCGACGGATTTTGCAGGAACGTCGTGCCAACATTGAATGCCGGCCTGTTCTGGAAAACAGGAGGTACTGTCAGTCGATCGAGTTTTTCACCAATTTCCACCCAAAATTTGAAATGCCAATCTACATGAAAGTTATGTCCCTCAACAAGATGGACAACTTTCCTAAAAGTAGATTTTGAAGTGTTTAGGTGAATTTTGGAGAACGCGGCAAAAGTTCCGGACGACATTCGCTGACGTCAACGGTTAAGCCGGTTTTGACCGTGTCTTTGGCCAAGGGTCCACTACGGGTGTGTGTAGGCTTGGTCAAGGGGTTCATGAGGGTTCATTGGCAAGGTTTTCGGGGTGATGACCCAGGTTGATCTAGGTTGGACCGGTGCTTGACCGGTTTGACTCGGCTGATCCGGTCATTAGCGTTAATGACGGTAATTAAAAAAAATTGGGGCGTCACAGCCTACGCCCCTTAAGAAGAATCTCGTCCCGAGATTCGAAATTACAAGTGGAAGTGGGGAGTGGTTCTGAGATAGAGGTGTTACACAAGAATTTCAGTTGGCCTTGCTCCACTTGAGGGCTTGGCTTATTGCCGGGGTTGTTGATAGCGGATCCGGGGTTCTGCTGTCTAGGGTTCGGGCACTCCTTTGCATAATGCCCGGGTTGTATACAATTGTAGCACAAACGGGGTGGAACTTCTCCGGGCTTGGAGATCTGTCGCTGGGCTTTCTTGATAAGGCGGAGCCTCTTCCTCTCCTTTTCCTTTTTAACCTCGCGGCTCGCGAAGGTGTTGCACTAGCAGGGAGTTGAGTGGTATTGTTAGTGTTATATCTTCGTTTGCCTTCACGCGGATATACTTCTACGAGACTCGTTCATGGTAAGCAATGCAAATCGGACATCCAAACAGTCACAATATCGAATTGATAGAGCTTTGTCCACACATCCCATGATCGGGAATGCAGATGGAACAAAAAGGTACAAGGTGTGTCCTCTTACTACCTCATCACCGTTCATGAGGAAGCAGACGATGAATGTGCACATGCACAGCTAATAGCAGACATAATCCTCCTACGATACAGAGGTACATCCCTAACAATGTCCAGCGAAACAACTCGAGCTCTTCTGAAGACGGAGTCATGGGTGGCAGCTTGGATTGATTTCTGCTTTCGGTCTGCTCTGAGCTTCTTCTCGACGTCGGGGACGAACATGGGAGAACAGCTTGCTCGAGGGGATTGAAGTAGGTGGAAAAGATGCTTTAGTGGCCTTGTAGCCAAGGCTAGCTGGAAGAAGAACAAGAACAGTGATACCGCCGAGCTTGGATGGAAAATGAGCTTTCGTATCGGCGGTTCCGATTAAACGGTTCCATTTTATAACCGCTGCGGGGCTGTAACAGTCAGTTGACCCAGTCGGGTTTCTGGTGTAGGCGACACGGAGCTCGACAATGGTCAGCTCGTGAGGTTTCGACGTCGTGAATACGGTTGCGGAAATTGATGGTAGAGCGACGTCATGGAGTCGTACGGTTGTGACACTGATGGCGATGGGGCTCAATGGTCCAAATAATCGACCGTGATGGGGAGCAAAACGAGAAAAGCTCAGTGTACAACTCTTTACGTTTGCGATAGCAACAAGGGAAACGTAGCAAAAAAGCTTCGATCGATCCTTGGTTTACTTCCTTGCCCAATTCTGAGGATTTGAAAGTTTTGAGCACGGCCAAGAACGAATACACGATGGATGATTCTCCCTACTGACAATTCGAGAACCTTGACTGCTCAAGAGCTTGCTACTTCTACTGTTTACACTTGGCTAGTGTTGACGGTGAAAATCCGTCAACCTAGCCATGAGTTTACCTTCGGTGTTGGCATGAGTTTTATACCTTATCCATTGGTACTAACCCCCGTGGTATAACAAGTTCACGTGTGCATGTCGTTTTTGGAGTTTAATGTTTATGCAGGGATTTAGTGTTGAATGCAAGACTTTCGGGATAAGTTCATCAAGCACCTCATGTCAAGACCTTGAAGCCCTGAACAAGTCATGCAATGAAGCAAAATTAACTCCAAGAAGCCGGGGACTTGATCCGAGAAGACGACAGACTCCAGGGACCCGACCGAGAAAAGTGCCTGAATCTTGCAAGACAAGGAGTTGAGTCCAATTCGGAGAGAAACCGACGACATGGACCTACATGCGAAGGGGGAAGCATCCGGAAGCAAGGGAACCGACCTCGGGCAAAGGAGCCCGCGGCCGGGCCTAAATGGGCCCGGGCCGGCCGGGCCCGGCCGGTCGGCCCGGGCCCATTTAGGGCCCAAACGCGTCGTCCTTTGCCCTAGCCGCCAATCGGGCTATTTATAGTCCCCTGACCGAGAGCCACGCAGGAAAGATTTCGTCTTCGGCCGCCGAGAAGCAGAGAAGAGAGGGACACCATCTAGGAGAGGAGAGGGTCGAGCTAGTTGACTAGGGTTTCCCTAGCCGACGTGGGAACCTTGCAAGGAAGACCACGTCGGAGTTCCCGGAGCTAGAAGCAAGATCAAGGAAGGATCGCGGTGGTGATCTTGTGTATGTATCATTGTTATAGTTGAATTATCAAGTTGAATCTTTTCTCAGCGATCAAGTGTTTCCTCGAAGATTTCGTTTTTCGATCGGCTTTGCTTATTCCAATTCTATTCTCGAGATAGATTACATAGGGTGTTCTTGTAGCCGCGGTGGCTAGAGGTACACACCGGATCTTCCGAAAGAATCTCGACTTGTCTTTTGACTCGCCCTAAGCTCCCCGCATGAATAGGGATACGTTGTGACAGAACGGGGGTCTCGAAAGGCGGATGTTTTCGGATTTGGACGGGAAACCACGATTTAAAGAGGCTTTTATTAAGATTCGATTTGCTACTTCTTCTTTTGCTTGGAACTTCAACTAAAGGCTTACCCCGATCCCTCTAGATCGGTTTATCTACCCAATCTTACTTTGTTTTCTACGGTTTTTAGTAGATTAGATCTGTTTTGTGTCTTTTACTTAGATGCATTAGGTTCTTTATTGAAGATTGCAGTTACTTGGCTTTAATAGATTAAGTCTTGCGTCACACATTTGTTCCACGGATTCGATACCTTGGGTTCACCACTCGAGGGAAGAAGGGTCCCTTGACTACGACGGGAGACTTGTACGCTTGCGAGTCACGAACGAACTTTGATACAATTATTAACCGTCAACAAGCCCCTTTTTCTGGCGCCGTTGCCGGGGAACAAGTGATCAAGATTTGATTTTTTATTACTTTTTTTTGTAATTTTCAGTACTGATTTTGTTTTATTTTTGCATCTACTAAATTTCGATCATCCTCAAAATACATCTAATCTAGTTTGTCTAACTCTACTCTTTATAGATTTGTTTTGTTTTCTAGTTTTTTTCGGCATACTTTGTTTATTGCTAACCCTAACAGGAGATGGACGGCTACCTCTCCAACAAACCCAATAATTTTGTGGATGATCCAGAAAAACTTTACAGGCTAAGGAGACGCGAAGCACATCAAGCTAAAAAGCTGGATTTTGTAGATTCGGAGTCGGAAGACAAAGGATCGCAGGAATCTCCGAAGAATTCACCACCTCAAAGTCCGCGGGAGAATCGACCTCCACCAATGGGTGACCAACCACCGGAAGAACGCAAGATTGGGGAGCTATGCACCCCGTACATCATCGACCTACCAATCTTGAACCTCGAGGAGATCGGAAGACCGTTCGAGATCAAGACCTCAACAATCCGCATGGTGCAACATTCACCCTTCACCGGCAAAGAGGATCCGAACCTTCACCTCCAAGCATTCATTCAACTATGTCAGACTTTCAACATGGATGGGGTGACTCAAGATCAAATGAGGGCAAGGCTTTTCCCGTTCTCACTACTCGGAAGGCTTTGCAATGGTTCCACTCTCAACCGGCGGAGACGGTGCAAAATTGGAACACGTTGATGAAGGCTTTCATGAAGGAATACTACTCACCGGGTAAAACTCAAAGCTTGCGTAATAAGATTGCCACCTTTGTTCAATATCCTACAGAAACTATCTCGGAGGCATTCGAGCGCTTCAACGAGTACACCCGGGCGGTTCCACATCACAAGTTTTCGAAAGAAGACCTCGTGCAAAAGTTCTATCAAGGACTCACCATGGCGTCAAGGACGATCATCGATGCATCAGCGGGAGGATCTATCATCGAGCTTACACCGACGGAAGCTTTCACGCTATTCAAGAAGGTCGCGGATAATGACACGTGGGCGTCATCCGGGCGCCTACACCCGGCTCAACCCATGGGGAACGTCAATGGAGTCTTGCAAGTGGAGAAGGAAGACATACTCGAAGGCAAGATCGACTCGCTCATGAGGAGGTTGGAGAAGATGGAGATAGAAAAGAAAGAGGCTCAAGACTTGAAGGCCGCCGAAGCAAGGTCCACATGCGAAGAATGTGGAGAGTATGGCCATGTCCGCAAAGATTGTCCGGAGGAAGCCAAAGTGCTCGACTACATGAGGAAGGGAGAATTGCCGAACTTCCGCTACGGGCAAGGTAGGCCTCAATTTAATGCAAGCTCATCTATTCCTAACGCGGTTCCACTTCGGATACAATTGAAGGAGTTCATGGATGAGCAAGCTAGGATCAACAAGGACACCGTCACCAAGTTCAAGACCATAGACAAGGTGTTGGAGAACATCGATAGCAAAGTGACGGAGGTCGGAAGTTCCAATCATCAAGTGCTCAACATGATGAAGATGCTCGAGACGCAAGTTGGACAACTTGCGGGGCGCCCTCACTAATGATGAAGGGAAGCTTCGGGACAACCCAAATGTCCCGAATCGGCGAAGGCCATTCAAACGCGTTCGGGGAAGGAGACCGAAGATCCGGAACGTTCCGCGGGAGCAAGGAAGCCTAAACCATCCACCGAGGTGGAAGGAGCTGCTAAAGAGAAGGTTACGGGGATCGTCACCGAGGAACCCGAATTCGAGATGCCGGAGGATGACACGAGGATACCGCAACTCAAGCCACGCTACTTCCGAGGTAAACTTGACAACCACTTTGAGAAGTTCGTGGAAGTTGTGCGTAGACTTAGCATCAACATGCCGTTACTCGATGCCCTACAAGTACCTACATATTCTCGTTACTTTAAAGACATACTTGCAAATAAATATGAGATAGCAACACTCGGGGTAGATCATGTCAAGATGTCGAGGAGTGTAGTGCGGCTATTGCTTATGGGCTAGAGAAGCAAAAAGACCCCGGTGCCCTACAATTACATGTTCGGTTGGTTCTTTCAACTTCGAGAAGGCGTTATGCGACCTTGGAGCTAGTGTGAGTGTCATGCCGAGGGATGTGTTCGAGAAGTTACGCCTACCGATGGAGCCTACGGGAATATGTTTGGAGCTGGGTGACAACTCCATTCGCTATCCCTTGGGCATTGCCGAAGATGTACCCGTGAAGATTGGACACCACTTCATCCCCGTCGACTTCGTTGTGCTCGAGATGGGAGAGAGGGAGAAGCCGCCGCTCATCCTAGGGAGGCCGTTCCTCAAGACCGTGGGAGCCACTATTGATGTTGGCAAGGGGGAGATCATGTTCGATATCAACGGAGAAAGGAGTTCCTTCAAGTTCCGTCCAAGGGTTGAGGCATGCAACATGATTGGAGTGAAGGGAGAACCAAAACAAACGGAGGGGCTGAAAAAGAAGAAGGAGCCGAAAAAAGTGAACGTAACGAAAATTAAAGAAGGTGTTGCATCCGTCAAGACAAAGGAAGAGAAGCCGCCCGTGAAGACCGGAAAAATGACTAAGCCGCCCAAGCCAAAAGACAAGCCCGCGCCCAAGATGGTGCGGAAGTGGGTACCCAAGATTGCAACGCCCGCAAAGAGCGTTGATCCGGAGTAATCAAGTGAAGAAGTCTAGCTATAGACTATAAACGAAGCGCTAGGCGGGGAGGCAACCCGTTTCGTCAAGTCAAGAATAAGCTACGGGAGGACAACCCGATTCCAGGTTTTTCGAGTATTTTTAATAATTTAGTTTTTGAGTTTTACTACGCAAAGACATTAGACTTAGAAGTGGTTGAACAATATTAGAGACATAATTCTTGATTGAATGTTTGCTTTATCATAAACCCTTTGCATGAACCTTCCTATGTGCTTGTTTGATTCTTTTCTTTTCGAGAAACCCCTCAACCAAATAATTTCAGAACCTTAACTGAACCTTTCACCCTCATTATGGTGCTGAGGTTGACTTATTTTTCATGCTAAAACCACACGAGTAGAGCCACGATTTATGTTTAAGTGTTAATAAAATTCAGCACGTGGTAGTACTCGCGTGAACATAGAAATCAGCTTTTGGTTGGTTTTAAAAATTTTTATCCTTGGTTTCTCTAGGATTAGAATTTTTCTAAGCCTATTCTAATTTTGTTTTATTCAAAATTTTTCTTATTTAGCCAAAATTAGAACCTAAACCTATGCCCCCATGATCAAGCCGGGAAAACGTTCGCTCTCAACCGATGAAAGCAAACTTTACCCGTGTGACCAAAATCGACGTAGTCGAAAAATATTTTCGACTTACATTTGTTTTTAATGGTTTAAAAACTTCTCTAAAATTATGCTTGAGCTCTTGCATGGCTCTGAAAAATATTTTAAATTTCGAATTAGAGGAGTGCTTAACCTTAAACACACCTAAATGGAGGCAACTAGTTTGAATTAATCATGCATGCACCATTGGATCCCCTTTTATCAACTTTCACCAATTCCACATGCAAAGGACAAGCATGGTGGGCAGCAAGCATCAACTTTGCAGGATTTTCATGGTGGCATGTGAAGCAAGTGGAGCTAGGGAGCATGGACATGACCCAAAGCATGGAGCATCAAGTGGGAGGACCAATAATTCAAGAAAAGGAGTGGACGAGAGCGTTTGGGCGGTGCAACTCGTGGAGCACGCGGGCGGGGAAAGTTGCGGAGGCGAAATGATCGTCTTTGGGAGAAAGACGCGCGAGAGGAGGAGGCAGAAGACCCCCGGGCCGGCCGGCCCAGGCCGGCCGGCCGCCCTATAAATGCAGCCCCCCGGCGCCCGTCTTCTGCAGGCAAGCTTCCCTCTCCTTCCCTTGTTTGTGTGTTCAAGTTTGTGTGCTCAGAACCTCCGTAGACTTAGCCAACCATCCCAAGCTTGAAAGCTCAAAGAAAAATCCACATCCTTAATCCACTCAAAGTCCACATCCGAAGCAAAGAGTTTAAGTGCCTAGTTTACCGGTTGCAACCCGGATTTTTAGTTGAATAAAGAGTGCAGCAAACATGTGGAAGAAGACCACAAGTCCCTTCTCTAAGAAGAAGAGTTCGTCGTCGTCCAAGCCGTCATCAACCACGTCTTCGGGGAGGCACTCGGTTTCCGAGTCTCCCCGGAGCATGGAGACGGACACGGCACCACCGAGGAGGAACGACGCTCTCCTCCTTGGTGGTATGAGGGCTGCGAGAAGCACTTCCATGAGGTTCACCGAACCTCGTGGGCACACAGAGGAGCAGCCCGCGCCACCACGACGATCGACTCGCTCAACCGCGCCACCTCCTTACACCCCGACACAATCTTCGTACGGCTTCATCATCTTGTCGGCGGAGGAGGAGGATAGGCTCGCCAATCTTGAGAAGAGGCTTGTGCCAAACGTCGAGTTCGACGACCAAGCACTCTACACCTTGGGTTTTTGCACCGACATATACTACATGTTGGGGCACCTCGGGTGGGTTCAGTTCTCCAACGGAATATCGGTGGACACCCACTTGGGTTACGCCTTGGAAATATTAATGACTATTGCACCCATCGTTGATGATGATGGGATGCAAAGCTTGTCATTCCATTTGGAGGGAATCGAGCAAGTGGTTCCCTACGAGCACGTAAGGGAGCTGCTTGGATTCCACAAGGGAGCTCCGGAGAAAGTTGACGTGCCTCCCGGCATGTTGGCGGAATTTTGGGGCATGATCTCCGGAGAAGCCCATCAACAACGCAATTGCATCCGCAACCCCATTATCCGGATATTTCACTCTTGGATGTGCAAGAGGGTATTGGGGAGGATGAGGGAAACAAAGGTGACCGACACGGAGTTGAATTGGCTATACTCGGCTTTAATTGCCAGGTAGCCGATTGACCCCTCTTACCTCATGATCAACCGTTGGTGTTGTGAAGCAACATCGGGGGCTGGTAATATTGGTTCGAGGTGTTACCTCTCCATGTTGGCCTTTTCCCCGCGGCCGGGGATCGCAAGGAACCCCGCTCACCTTTTGCGTGGTACCTCTCTCGGTTTTGAGTACTTGCGGCAAGGCAAGTACATTAGTGGAGATGAGAGAGGAGGTTATCGGTTGGCCATAGTGAACCTCCCCCTTCCGAATGAGAGGCTTAGGCTTTTCACCGAAGGAAGGGAAGATTGGTTGGAAGAGGGACTACTTGTCCCCGCAAGGAAGAACAAAAGAGGAAGAATCGTAGAGGAGGGAACATCCTCCGCACAAGCGAGTGGAGCACAACCCAATGTGCAACCATTCGGCGGGGTTCCTCCTCCGCCAAGTTATTACGGAGGGTCTCAACAACAAGCATGGGGGGGGGGGGGGTGCACCGGTACCCCCACAAAATTATGTTGTGCCCAACGCTAACTTCGCGGAGTCCTACGCTCACCATCCCCAACCACAACAAAGCATGTCCATTATTGGAGGGTATGCTGCAAGAAATGCTCAAAACATCGCAGCCATCCAATCTAACGCAGCTCAACTCGGTGAAGGCAACGCAAATATTGCCTTTGAACTTGGACGCCTTCACCTTGTGGAGCCAAATCAATTTGAAGGAGGAAGCGTCCAACCATATTATGAGCAAGGGTATTATTACCAAGACTATCAACATCAACCACCGATGGAGGACTAGAAGATTTAGGAACTTTAGTTTTCTTTTCTTTTCTTTTTCTCTGTAATTTTCAGCTTTTGCTTATGTGTGTTTGCGTAGTATTTTTCTGTTTTTATTTAATTTCAGCAAGCATGTTTGTTTATTTTCAGTGTGTATTTCAACTTGATATCACCATTAATAAAGTCACCACCTTGATTATATCATTGGAAAAGTTACAAAATTCGTGCCATGATGATATATGATTAAAATTGCAGCTTTGTTCATCTTTGTAATCGATTTATGCATGTTTAAGCTAGTGCTCTCTTAAAAATACAGATCTGAATTTATTTAAATGCTAGCTTAATTTTCAGCGGAGGTTATGATTAAAATAAAGACAAATAGTGTTTTATGTGCTCTCAAGTTATGAATAGATTAAAGATGTCTTTTATGCTCAAAAATATTGCTAACCTTGTCACAAATATCACTTGTGTGTTGCTCAACCTATCCAAAGCCTTATATATATTTGAGTGCATAAACCTTAGTGTACAAGATTTATTTTTGAGTGCGTTATTGCAGGCCATGATTTCTCTGGCCCGAGACTAAGAAGCCGGGTCATTCCATTTTTGCGTATCTATCTTTTTGCTAGCCTTTTATCCGTGCATTGTGTATCCCCGCATCGGTGATCTCACAAACTTCGCCGGATATCCACCCTTAAACCAAATATCATCTTTTTGTGATTACCTCCTTGACCACAACCTATCGTTGAGAATGGATCATCAATTCAAGGAAGATCGCAAGACGGTGCCAACGTTGAAGATTTCAAGTATCTCTCCAAGGAAAAATTCTCCGGTACCTACCTTATTTTTCGCCTCTTTGCTCGAGGACGAGCAACGTCTAAGCATGGGGGAGGAGGTAGGTACGGTGCAGTTTTAGAGTTCAAAAGGGAGTATTTTACAAAAATATATATAATGATGAAAGAAAAAAAAATCCAGCGGTATTCATGACTTTCAAGGTATAAAAAAATCAAAACTTCGTTGTGAAAGTCATGGACTGAATATATGACGAGGAAAGAAAAAATGAATGAATGAAAGAAAGAAAAGAATGAAAAATATAAGAAAGAAAAAAATATATTTGTGCGTAAAGTGAACTCCCCGGTTCTCTAAGAGTGCATTCAAGGCTTCAAGATAAAAAGATCCATTCTCATTTTCCAACCATGTGCAATCCGATAACGAGGACTTCTTTTGTGCCTCGGGATCACTCTTTGCCATTTGCACATGTCCACTCATCTAAAGTGTGTGTATTTTTCTCTTTCCCCTCCTTGAATTAACATTATTTTCCAATGACCTTTTTGACGAGTCTCGGTAAGACCATGAGAAGCTTGTCTTGTTTTGACAACACCTCATTTATAAATTCTTGTTAGGACTAAACTTTCCCAAAGCTTCATATAAAGCCTACCACATATATATGAGAGGGAAAGGAGTAGAATATATAGGCTTGAGAGACAAGTGAGATGAGAGTTTATGAGCAATACACGAGATGATTTAAATTTGTGAATTTGGTTTAGCTTTTCTTTATCTCGTTCTTCATTTCAAAAATTCTGAGATCTATTTAAAACTTTGTGAGCATGTTAATACTTGTGGGATAAGCTTAATAAGAATCTACCCTCCGTAGAATTGAAGGCTAGTACATTATGGAATTTTAATGAATTAAAATTTTGAGAGCATTATGTTTTCTCATGTGTAATCAAGTGCAAAGTTTAAACATTGTTTAGCAATGATGATATCCATCGAAGGCTTACTCGAGGACGAGCAAGGTTTAAGCATGAGGGAGATGTTGACGGTGAAAATCCGTCAACCTAGCCATGAGTTTACCTTCGGTGTTGGCATGAGTTTTATACCTTATCCATTGGTACTAACCCCCGTGGTATAACAAGTTCACGTGTGCATGTCGTTTTTGGAGTTTAATGTTTATGCAGGGATTTAGTGTTGAATGCAAGACTTTCGGGATAAGTTCATCAAGCACCTCATGTCAAGACCTTGAAGCCCTGAACAAGTCATGCAATGAAGCAAAATTAACTCCAAGAAGCCGGGGACTTGATCCGAGAAGACAACAGACTCCAGGGACCTGACCAGAAAAGTGCTGAATCTTGCAAGACAAGGAGTTGAGTCCAATTCGGAGAGAAACCGACGACATGGACCTACATGCAGAAGGGGGAAGCATCCAGGAAGCAAGGGAACCGACCTCGGGCAAAGGAGCCCGCGGGGGCTGGGCCTAAATGGGCCCGGGCCGGCCGGCCCCGGTCCGGTCGGCCCGAGCCCATTTAGGGCCCAAACGCGTCGTCCTTTGCCCTAGCCGCCAATCGGGCTATTTATAGTCCCCCGACCGAGAGCCACGCGAGAAGATTTCGTCTTCGGCCGCCGAGAAGCGAGAGAAGAGAGGGACACCATCTAGGAGAGGAGAGGGTCGAGCTAGTTGACTAGGGTTTCCCTAGCCGACGTTGGAACCTTGCAAGGAAGACCACGTCGGAGTTCCCGGAGCTAGAAGCAAGATCAAGGAAGGATCCCGGTGGTGATCTTGTGTATGTATCATTGTTATAGTTGAATTATCAAGTTGAATCTTTTCTCAGCGATCAAGTGTTTCCTCGAAGATTTCGTTTTTCGATCGGCTTTGCTTATTCCAATTCTATTCTCGAGATAGATTACATAGGGTGTTCTTGTAGCCGCGGTGGCTAGAGGTACACACCGGATCTTCCGAAAGAATCTCGACTTGTCTTTTGACTCGCCCTAAGCTCCCCGCATGAATAGGGATACGTTGTGACAAACGGGGGTCTCGAAAGGCGGATGTTTTCGGATTTGGACGGGAAACCACGATTTAAAGAGGCTTTTATTAAGATTCGATTTGCTATTTCTTCTTTTGCTTGGAACTTCAACAAAAGGCTTACCCCGATCCCTCTAGATCGGTTTATCTACCCAATCTTACTTTGTTTTCTCCGTTTTTTAGTAGATTAGATCTGTTTTGTGTCTTTTACTTAGATGCATTAGGTTCTTTATTGAAGATTGCAGTTACTTGGATTTAATAGATTAAGTCTTGCGTCACACATTTGTTCCACGGATTCGATACCTTGGGTTCACCACTCGAGGGAAGAAGGGTCCCTTGACTACGACGGGAGACTTGTACGCTTGCGAGTCACGAACGAACTTTGATACAATTATTAACCGTCAACAGCTAGCAGGAATAGAATTGATGCTACAAGGTCGTTGAGATTGGCGGCATGAGGCCGAGTCGACAGGGATTTCCAAAAGATCACTACGAAGAAAAGGAAGGCCAAATGGGGGCTAAATAAAGAATTCCACACTTTCTTGCATGAAAGATGACTTCAAGTGGGGACTTCAATACAATCTTGCTCACACCTTTACTTACTTTGTAAAATTTGAGGTTTTGACAACTCATTATGTCGGTGCGGAATGTGGTCCCGACACTAACCAGTAATAAGCGCCGAGGTCTATCCCTCAATAGTCGATGCTAAGCAATAAAAGACACGGAGTTTATCCTGGTTCCGACCGGGGGGCCGTACGTCCAGCAGTGGTGTGCTCAAGGCACTATATTGCTCAGCACCGGGGGTGCCTGTACTGGGGCTGCTACAAGCAAGGCGGGAGAGGAAGCGTGGCTTCCAAGTCCCTGGTGTAGTGGCTGAAGATGTTGTGGGAGAATTGGAGAGCGAGTGCGTGTTGTGACCTGTCTCGTGTTGTGTTCTGTTGGGCTTTGCTGCTCGTGTGCCGTGTGTTGTGTCCCTGCTCTTTTTTTCCCTGCGGCAAGGGGGTTCGTCCTCCTTTTATAGACCAAGGAAGGAGCGAATCACATGCGCGCCGCGCTATTTAGCTACGTGAGGGAGCGTGATGTGCTACGCTGTAGAGTAGGCGGCCGCCCAGGCGATCCTTGCAGCGATCCGGCCATCATGGCGTATCTTGTACCTGAACAGTGGCGTCCTCGAGGGTAGAAGGGTGGCGGACGGCTGTGATGTCTTCGGATAGGCTCGAGGGAGTTGCTGACATTGGTCCGTACGAGGTACAGTGGCGGGTAAGGTGGCGTCCCGTTCCCACACGCTCCACAGTGCTGGAGTCGTTGCCACAGCGCCTGGCGTGCGCCCGTACGCGCGGGGGCGGCAGCCATACCGTTAACAGTGGCAGGGATGGCGTCCCACCGGCCTAGCGCCTCCACCCTAACCCCCGTAAGGTCACAAGAAAGCAAATCGAGGGTGCAGCCGGCCCCCCTTCGAGGGCTCGGCGCGTTAGCCGTGCGGAGCGAGCGGCACGGCGTCACGGGGCTGGCACCGGCCGCGCTGCACAGTCCCCCCCCCATAGTGATGGGGATGGGCTCCCTCCTCG
Source organism: Cenchrus americanus (assembly GCA_947561735.1). Lineage (NCBI taxonomy): Eukaryota > Viridiplantae > Streptophyta > Magnoliopsida > Poales > Poaceae > Cenchrus > Cenchrus americanus. The sequence goes on along the minus strand of OX387245.1, from coordinate 69,758,104 downwards.
GGGAGTTGGTGCGCGCGATGCGGGCGCGAGCCCCGAGCGCATGATGGCGGCGTCCCACCGATGTCAGGGCGTTAAATGCCCGTGTACGGGAGCGGCGCGCGTGCGCGGTGTGCCCTCGAGCGAGGCGGACCCCGTTCGAGGGCGGGGCGGACCCTCGAGCGAGGCGGACCTATTCGAGGGAGTCTTCGAGTGGGCCGCCCGGTGGGCCGCCGGGGCCTTCGCGGCGTGGGCCATGTCCCGCATGGTTAAGTAAGGCGTATTTGGTTTTGGCTTTGTTGCGGGTTTTAAGTGGGGATTTCCCTACCGTTTAAGGGGACCCCTAGGGTCTGTCCCCGACGGTGGGCCCCGAGCATCCGTGGGTTTGCCATTGAGGCTCCCACGGATGCCGGAACCTACGATAGGACGTTCTTCCCTCCCGGTTTTGCGAACGCTTTCCGTGGGGCCGCGTCGGCGGACCCGCGGGTCTAGCCCCCGAAGCCCCGCGGGGCATGGGCGCTCCCCGTAGGGGTTGACCGCGAGACTTGGACAGAAGGCGTGGTACATGTTTCAACCGGCGTCGGCAATGTCTCAGCCAACTTCGGTGACGCACGCGCTGCTGGTGTTATCCCCGGCGGGTGCAATCCAGGAGGTGTAGCCGTGCGTCAAGCCCCCGAGCCTGGGCCCATTCAAGGCGATCGGGTAGAGCTTTACGACTTGTCTTTCAACGCGCCCTCGCCGTCCCTCCGCGGGACGGAGGGTGAGGTTTCCACAACCCCCATCGGTCGGGTCGCGAATTGCGGATTCCTCGTCGAGCTGTTAGTGGGTGGTTCGAGTGGACGCCCATGCCCCGTTCGATAAGGGTAGGCTGCGTGGTCCAGAGACACGTCCATTGAAGCGCTTGCGTGGGTTTGCTAGGTGGGGCTCGGTCCCATTCGCTAGGGACCGAGGGCGCGGAAGCTCTCCCTCGGTGGGATCCCCCGGCTAGCTGCCCTCGCTGGCTCTCGAACACGACATGTGGGGCACCCTCGAGCTGGCAGGCTCGAGGAACGGCTCGAATGCGCGTGCCCTCGTCGTCCCTGACTCCGGTGATCTGGGGCGCCTGTTCGAACCCGTCGAGGGTCAGGCTTCGAACCCCTGATCAGTAGGGCTGTGCGGGGCGGCGGCTGAGCGCTCCCGGCCTGGCATCTGCGAACCATCGAGGGGCCTGGACGAGCCAGCCCTCGAGGCGCTGATCAGTAAAGTGGTGCGGGGCGGCGGCTGAGCGCTCCCGGCCTGTCATCTGCGCTCCTTCGAGGGGCCTGGGCGAGCCAGCCCTCGAGGCGCCGATCGATGTCTGACATGGCATGGGTGCTTTGCGGTGCCTGTTTTGTTTCAAACGGGCCCCGAGGCGACCTTCTCATGCCTGTACCCTTTCGAGGGTTGAAGTTTTCCCGAGCCGAGAGCCCGTGCCGCTCGAGGGTTCTCCTTACTTTGTAAGGAACCGGCCATTAAATGCTCCACGGAGAGGCCGCGGTTTTGCGTCGCGGGCGCGCTTTTCGGGCGTTGCGCCGCGCGCGCGTAGTGGGCGGCGTGGGTAGGCGGATGTGACCGCCTGCCACGGTCCCTGCTATTCTTCGCCGTGATGATGGCTTGTTCGCGGTGGCGTGGCCGCCGCGGTCGTGGTGGGGCCCGCCCGTCAGCGAGAAGAAAAGATTCCCTGCAGTTAATGCGCGCGGGACGTCCGCCCCGGAGAGCACGCCCGCGGCTTATAAATCTGAGGGGAGGAAAAACGGCGGTTTTTTACCTTAGCGCTCCGCCGTTCTTGCCCCTTGTGCTCTCGCCTTCGTTTTGCTTTCGCCACCGTGCGCCTTCGCCATTAGAGCTCTCCTTCTCTTTGTCCTCCGCTCTCGCGTTCCTCGTCCTTTCTCATGGCGCCTCTTCCACCCCTCACGATTCTCGACCCGTACGCCTGGGAGCGGTCGACAGTGACCCAGCTGGCCCTTGGCGAGCTGGTCTCCGCCGCCGCCGTGTTGGCGGCGAACGAGGATGGCCGGCCGGCGGAGTGGATTGTGCCGCCGGCGGGGGACCGCGCGCCCAACCCGCCGGAAGGCTACGTGGTGAGCTTCATCCGCTTCCATGAGCGCAGCTTTGCCGCGCCGGCGAGCCACTTCATGCGGGCGCTGTGCCACCGCTATGGCATGGAGTTGCATAACTTCGCGCCGAACGCGATTTCGCAGGTGGCCACGTTCGTGGGCGTCTGCGAGGGGTATCTAGGGATCCCAGTCAACTGGGAGCTCTGGATACACCTCTTCCGCGCGGAGCTCTTCACGCAGCCCACGACGGAGCAGAGGACCCGCCGCGCGGTGCGCGCCGGCGGGATGTCGCTTGCCCCGCGGGGGGCGGTTCAAGGACGACTACATCCCCCCGCACCATGACGACGAACAACGCCGGGCTGGGAGCGGGGATGGTTCGACCTGCGCAACGCCGAGCCCGGCCTCCCCCCTACACTGGTCTGGTGCTCCGGGAGAAGCCCAACTCCTGGGGCCACGGGGTGTCCACGGCTCAGCACCGGAGGCGGCTAGACTCGCTCTTGGCCGCCCTGAAGAACCTGGCGACGCGCGGGCTGACCGCGGCGGGCGTCCTCACCTTCCTTCACCACCGGCGGGTCGTGCCTCTGATGGAGAGGCCGCTCTGCATCTACGAGATGACAGAGGAGGCGGACCCCGTTGCGCCGGCGAGGTCGCGGATGCTCCCAACCTCCCTCGAGCGGGGGTATGCGCTCACCCGGGCGCGGAACGCCGTCGACACCCGGATGCTGCGCCAGGATCGGTCCCCGTGGGACCTCGAGATGCTTCCCACCGGCCCGCTGGTGAGTATGATTCTTGGCCCTGTTTTTGTTCTTGGTGTTGCCTCTGCCCCCTGACGCGCCTTTGATGTTCTCGCATGCAGCTAGTGAACTTCAGCGCTGCGAAGTCCGTTCCGCCCACCCCTGACTCCCGCGCGCTTGGTCGGGCGGCGCAGCAACGGGAGCAGGAGCGGGCGGCGCGCAAGAGGGAGCGCGCGAGGCGGCATCGCGAGCGCCGCGAGCGGCGGAGCGAGGAGTACCGCGGCGCGAGCGGCCGGGGCTCTCCTCGCCGGGAGACCGAGGGAGTACTCGTCCTCGGAGGAGGACGAGGAGGAAGAAGCCGGGGGCGGGGGCCCCTCGATAGGTGGGAGCCCCGCACCCCCGTCGCCGCCGAGCCGGCTCCGGCGGCAAGGGCGGCATCGCCGGGGCGGGCGCGGCGGCGGCGCCCGCCGCCGGCAATCGACAACGGGATCGGCGCGAGCCGCGGAGGTGCGCGCGCGCGCGCAAGCGCGCGCGCGCGCGCCGGCGGGGTCCGCGCGCGCGGCGGAGACGTCAGGAGGCGCGGCGGTGGGCGCGCCGGCCGTGCCGGCCTCATCCACCGAGGCCTCGAGGAAGAGGAAGCGCGCCTTCTCCTATTCGAGGTAAGGGGCTTGCCCTTCTGCGCGGTTTGATTTTTCGGCGGCCAGGTGTTTTGATTTTTTTGCTCGTGCTTGTGTAGGGTGGTGCCAACTGTTCCTCCCCTCGCACCGGATAAGTTGCTGAGGGCGGACACGTCCATTCCCACCCGGCGGCGTTCGTCGAGGGCGCCGCGGGCGGGGGCGGCGCGGCGGCGGCGGCGGGCGAGAGCTCGCGAGGCGCGGGCGAGGCCTCGAGGCCTCGGGCCGGCGGATCAGCCCCCCGCGCGCGCGGCCGGCGGTCGTCGAGGAGCGGCGGGCACCGGTCGCGGCGGTGACGCGGCCGCGGCGGCGGGCGCGTGGTGGAGATGCGGCCCACGGTGGGCTCGCCGCGACGGAGGCGCGGTCGCGGCGCCGCCGCGGCGGCGAGGCGGGCGGGCGGCGGCGGGCGAGGAGGGTGGTCGGGCGCCCGTGGCCGCGGAGGTGCGGCCGGAGGCGGTGGCCCCGGCGCCGCGTCGGGCGCCCGCGGCGACGGAGGCGCAAGCGGCGGTGCCGGCGGAGGCGGCGCGGGGGCCGGCGCCGCCGGCGGCTCCCGGCGGTGGTGGTGGAGGTCCCGGACGACGACTCCCCGCCGCCCGAGTGGGATCAGTGGGCGAGCTTCCCCACGCTCTCCCCGCAGTCCCGGGGAGGGGGCTCTCGTGAGGCGGCGCGAGGGCCACATGGTGGCGGGGGGCCGAGGGCATGGCGCCGAGGCCTCGTCTTCCCGCGCCGGCCACTCCGCCCAGGTGAAGGGGATTGCTGGCGATCCGCCCGCGTTCGCCGACGCCCAGGGGGAGCAGGAGCTCTGGGGAGAGCTTCGCAGCCACGGCGCCACGCTCGACCGTGCGCTGAACGAGGCGCTGAGGGTCCACGGTGGCCCCGCGTGGTGCGTTTTCCAGGTGAGGCGTCGTTGCCCGTTTCCCTTTTTCCTTGTTTCTGCGCGCTTATCCTTACGGCATGGTGTTTATGGGTTTTGACTTGTGGGTGACAGGAGCTCAAGCGCCGTGCCCGCGACAAGTACGGCGCCTTCGATCGGGTGAACGCCGAGCTCCACCAGCTCCGGGAGCGATGCGGCGCCTTCGACGCGCTCGCCGACGCCCTCAGGACTCCGGACGGCTGGTTGTCGTACCGGGCCATGGCCTTGCGCGATGAACTCCACGAGAGCACAAGGCAAGACCCGGCGCGTCCCTCTAGCCTCGAGCGGGTCTGCACAGCCCTCATCGACCGTGATGAGGCGCTGCGGCAGGCGCGCTCGGACCTGGAGAAGATGCGCACGCTGGCGACCAACTGGGAGGCGGAGGTGGCCGGCGTCCGCAGCGAGAACCGGGGGCTCCGCTCGTCCTTTGAGGGGGCGCGGGCGCGGCGCGCCGGGCCGAGGAGCGGGCGCGCGCGCTCGAGCAAAGGGTCAAGGAGGCCGACAACTTGAAGGCCGCCCTCGACGCCAAGGTCGTGGCGCTCGCCGTTGCTGAGGACCAGCTCTCCCGCAGAGCGCACCGCCCGTCAAGGAGCTGAGGGGCGGCTCCAGCAGGAGCAGGCCGCCCTCGTCGACGCTCGATCGGCCCTGGAGTGGGAGCGCGCTGCTTGTGAGGTGGCGCAGATGTCTCTGGAGGACCGGAACACCGAGTTCTCCAGGGTCGAGGGCGAGCTGATAGTGCTCAGCATTACGAGCGCGAACCAAGAGCTGGCCCTCCAGGAGCAAGGTGAGACCGTCCGGGGCCTCGAGCAGACGGTCGAGGCTGAGCGCCGCGCCCTCGAGGTGGAGAGGAAGCAAGTCGAAGGTGAGCCGCTGTTTGACTCCTGTGTTGTTGGGTTTTCCTTGGAGGGTTCACACTCTTTTTCTGATTTCTTTCTCGTCTGGCAACTCCAGGCTTGCACACCGCGCTAGGGCACGCAGTTGAGCAGGCCGAGGCGCTGCAGACCTCCTACAACTCCTCCGAGCAGGAGCTGCAGGAGTTGCGCGATGCGGCCCTCGAGACCTGCCGATCCGTGGAGGAGGGCGAGGCGCAGGCCGGAAGCTCACTGGCCAGCCGTCTGCGCGCCCTTGGCGGCCATGTCACCGAACGGATGCGCCGGGCGCTGCATCTTGGCGTCCAGAAGGCCCTCGGGGTGGTGCGGTCCCACTACGAGGTTAACTTCGAGGCGCTGGCGGAAGGCTACGTCGTTCCAGAGGGTGTCGAGGACGAGGTGGCGATGGAGCGTGTGGACGCGCTCGCCGCCGACGCCGCCGGGTCGCTCGCTGAAGCCTTCGAGGAGTTCCTCTTCCCGGACGCTGCTGACGCCGCCGCTCCTCCCTCCTGAAGACAGCTGGGCGCTAGGCCCGTTTTTTTGTGTATCAGTATTCTGGCCGTGTGGCCTTTGTAAATAAACAAGTTGTTTTTGCCATGAACATTTGTTGATGTGAAATGAAGTCTTTTGTTTACTACGCTTTTTGTTTCTCCTTCTTCCTGAGTAGATTCTAGTCAGGGGAGTTCGATTTTCGTGGTTGGCTTGCTGGGTTGGAGGCGAGAGAGAAGTGCCGTATCCTCGCGGAGGCGTAGGCTATCTCTGGCTCGCGCGCTCCTTCCACTAGGCTGCCCACGCCCTGTTCGAACCGTTGCTCGAGGCCGAAGTAGAAAACAAGCTTAGCGCGCGTGAGTTGTTTCATTTTTGCGCGAAAATGGGACCATTTTGGGGGGATGCCCCCCGTAGTAGCCCCCAAGGGTAACTTGGGTTTCGGGGGAAAGCCGAGTTGCCCTTTTCATTAGACTTATGGCGTTTACATGGTAATCACCAACTGGGGCGTTGGTCACGTGGTTTTTACAACAAAATGCTTGGAAATCCTAGCTAGGGGTAAAAGCGACGTAGCTGTTGGATGTTCCAGGCGTTGGTGAGCTCTTCACCGTCCTCGTTGGCCAGCTTGTACGTGCCGGGCTTGAGCACCTTCACCACGAAGTAGGGTCCCTCCCACGGAGGCGATAACTTGTGGCGTCCTCGGTTGTCCTGGCGCAGCCTTAGGACCAGATCCCCTTCGCTGAAGTCCCGCCGACATATCTTGCGCGCTTGGTAGCGCCTGAGGGACTGCTGATACCTCGCGGAGTGCATCAAGGCCACGAGGCGTGCCTCATCCAGCTGGTCCAGCGAGTCCTCGTGGGCTCGCTGGTTGGCATCCTCGTCGTAGCCTCGAACCCTGGGTGACCCATATTCTAAGTCCGTGGGGAGGACGGCCTCCGCGCCATGGACTAGGAAAAACGGGGTGAACCCGGTGGCTCTGCTCGGGGTGGTCCTTAGGCTCCATACGACTGCTGGTAACTCTTGGAGCCATTTTCGGCCAGATTTGTTTAGCTGGTCGAAAATTCTAGGCTTAAGGCCTTGTAAGATCATGCCGTTGGCACGCTCTACTTGGCCGTTGGTCTGTGGGTGTGCCACGGCGCCCAATCCACACGGATGTGGAACTTGTCACGAGAACTCCAAGAATTTCCCCGCCCGTGAACTGGGACCCGTTGTCGGTGATGATGGAGTTCGGCACTCCAAAGCGGTGGACGATGTCGGTAAAAAACGTCACCGCCTGTTCTGCCCTGAGATTCGTGATGGGGCGCACCTCCACCCACTTGGAGAACTTGTCGATCGCGACCAAAAAGTGGGTGAAGCCCCCGGGCGCCTTCCGCAGGGGACCGACGATGTCCAGCCCCCACACGGCGAATTGCCATGTTATGGGGATGGTCTGCAGGGCATGGGCGGGAAGGTTGGACTTGCGGGCGTAGAACTGGCACCCTTCGCAGGTGCGTACGATCTCGCTGGCGTCCGCGACCACGGTAGGCCAGTAAAAGCCTTGGCGGAAAGCGTTGCCAACGAGGGTGCGAGGCGCGGCGTGATGGCCACAGATTCCAGCGTGGGTGTCCCGTAGGAGCTCGCGCCCCTCGGGAATGGGCACGCACCGCTGTAAGATGCCGGAGGTGGCGCGCTTGTACAGCTCGCCGTCGACGAGGGCAAAGGACTTGGCCATCCTGGCGACGCGCCTGGCCGTGGCCCGGTCCGTGGGGAGCTCTCCTCGAGCCATCCAAGCGATGTATTTGTCACGCCAGTCAGCCTTGACAGGAGCTGGCTCAATGTCCATCACGTCGGCCTCGTAGGAGCCATACCCCTCGAGGAGGGAGAGCACGTATGCCTCGTTCGAGGGGTCCTCACCCATGGGTTCCGCACCCGCTGGATTCGAGGGAGCCCTCGAGGGTTCTGCGTGGCTCGAGGGGTGAGGCTCGAGGACGACCGAGGGCTGGGCGACATCGCGGGCAAAAACATTCGGGGGGACAGTGATCCGCCCGGACGAGATCTTGGCCAGCTCATCCGCCTCCTCGTTGTACCGGCGGGGCACGTGGTTGAGCTCGATGCCGTAAAACTTGTCTTCGAGGGCTCGCACGGCCTTGCAGTGGGCCTCCATCTTGTCGTCATGGCAGCTCGCATTCTTCATGACTTGATTGATTACGAGCTGCGAGTCCCCCCGCACGTCGAGGCGCTTGACGCCTAACTCAATGGCGATTTTGAGGCCGCAGAGGAGGGCCTCGTATTCAGCCATATTGTTAGATGCGGGGAAGTGGAGGCGCACCGCGTACCACATGTGCTCTCCGAGGGGTGACACGAAGAGCAGGCCCGCGCCCGCTCCTGTTTTCATCACCGAGCCATCGAAATACAGAGTCCAGCACTCTGCTTGGATCTGTGGCGGCGGCAGCTGCGTATCCGTCCATTCACCGACGAAATCCGCCAGGATCTGGGACTTGATGGCCTTGCGCGGGGCGTAGGTGAGCGTCTCGCCCATCAGCTCCACGGACCACTTGGCGATCCTGCCCGCCGCGTCGGGATTACGGATGATCTCCCCTAGCGGGGAGGAGGAGACCACCCTGACGGGGTGGGCCTCGAAGTAATGGCGGAGCTTGCGCCGCGCGAGGACTACCGCATACAGCAGCTTCTGGACCTGAGGGTAGCGCGTCTTGGTGTCAGACAGGACCTCGCTGATGTAGTAGACCGGCCGCTGGACCGGCAGGGCGTGCCCTTCCTCCGTGCGCTCCACCACGATCACGGCGCTGACCACCTGGGTGGTTGCGGCCACGTAGAGCTGCAGGGGTTCGCCATCCTGCGGCGGCGTGAGGATCGGGGCGTGCGTTAAGGACGCCTTCAGCTTGTCGAGCGCATCCTGGGCCTCGGCGGTCCAGGAGAAGCGCTCGTGCTTCTTTAGGAGGCGATAGATGGGCAGGCCCTTCTCGCCGAGCCGCGAGATGAAGCGGCTCAAGGCGGCAAGGCACCCCAGCACCTTTTGCACCCCCTTGAGGTCCCGGATCGGGCCCATTCGTTCGAGGGCCCCAACCTTCTCAGGGTTGGCCTCGATTCCCCATTGGGAGACGATGTAGCCCAGGAGCATGCCTCGCGGCACTCCAAAGACACACTTTTCGGGGTTTAATTTGACCCCATTGGCCCGTAGGCAGCCGAACGTGATGCCAAGGTCGCCAACCAGGTCGTCCGCCTTCCTGGTTTTTACGATGATGTCATCTACATACGCCTCGACCGTCTGCCCGATGTGATCTCTGAAAACGTGTTGCATGCAGCGTTGATACGTCGCACCTGCGTTTCGGATGCCAAACGACATCGTGACGTAGCAGAACATCCCGAACGGCGTGATGAACGAAGTCGCAAGCTGGACGGACTCCTTCATCTTTATTTGATGATACCCGGAGTAGGCATCGAGGAAGCAAAGTAATTCACACCCAGCCGTTGAGTCAACGATTTGATCAATACGTGGCAAAGGAAAAGGAACTTTAGGACATGCTTTATTAAGACTAGTATAGTCTATACACATCCGCCATTTCCCGTTCTTTTTCTTTACAAGCACAGGGTTTGCTAGCCACGTAGGGTGGAACACCTCCTTGATGAACCCGGCCTCGAGAAGGTTTCGCAGCTCCGCTCCGATTGTGTTGACGGATAAAACTCGTATCCACCTACGATCCGCAAGCGTACGGACCTACACCTTTTTCACCACGGGATTCCCAAGGTTCTTGTCAATCCGCGGAGCAAGGGGATTACTAGCGCTTAACCAAGTACTAATCTAGTTGACTAAGGAAACCTTTAAAGAGAGTATTAATCTAAAAGTAAAGACAATCTAACCTAAGTTAATCTAAGTTAAGTTGATCAAACAAATCTAGGGTTAAACTAGATGATAAAGGGTGAACACAAGAGAGTGAGCAAGAAAGATAAGCGTTCCCTCCATAGGATCTAGGATAACATGGTATGCATCTACTACACGAGAGTGGTAAACCAATCTACCAGGGGTTGTGACCACGGTTTCGCCCTTTCCATCCTCTCGTACTGTCATTACGCGAAGGTATTCATGACTAGACCTATGATGGACACGGTATGTTATGGAATCTATGGGAGTAGCGGATATCATACGCCCGAAAAAACATGGTAGCTAACCTTAATCATCAAAGCATCATCAACATGAAAACAATAGATTGAAACCACAAATCGAGTAGCGATCACATAGCATGTATCCATCTAATCCTAGGGATGAACGGAGACATTACCCCATCATCTTACACGGATTGAAGCACATAGGGGTGATGAAGACTCCGGAGAACGTCGTCGATGAAGATGGCGGCGATGGAGCTTGGGAACACCCCTAGGCCAGCGGCTTGGAGTCCTCCTCTTGCTTCCTTCTCTCCGCCGGCGTTGATCCTTGCGACGAGCTCATCTAACTCTCTCGCTCATCTTGCGGCGGCGGTTTTCTGGTGATTGGCGTCGGTAGGATGATTTGTTCGATGGGTAACCATCTTAAGGCGCCTAAGGGGTTGTATTTATGTCCTTGGGGTGCCTTTGGGCGTGCTCCACCTTGCCTTGCACGAGATCCTCCTTGGGAGAGAAGCAAACTTGGTTTCCATAAAATCAGCCAAATTTTCCTGATTCGCAGTCCTTCCTTGCCAGCGCCATATATCTCACGTCCGGACTCCAAATAATGCAAATTCGGTATCCAGATTGCGTGCCACGAAATTATATTCAACTTTGGTATTCATTTCTTTCCTTAAAAACGAAGATAAGATCTCCAAATCGGCCTTGGAAGATAATCTGTTCTGATTTCGGACTGACTGCGCAGCAGGGATTTCGGGGGCTATATCTCCTAGCTCCCTTATCCGAATTGGGCCTTCCACATGTCCAAATCGAAGTTATCGTCGAGGCCCACAACTTTGGTAGTCAAACTTTTGCCATTAAAGACCGTTTAAGTCTCCGAATCTGTACCGAAAGATCATGCTGTCCTGTGCTGCGAGAATATCTCTCGGACTGCGTTGATCTCGTTGGTAAACATCCACGTCCCCGGAGTTTTGCGTGTTGATGCTTCGGTCCTTGGGTTGTTTGGAGTCTTGTTCACTTCGTGTCTTGACTTGTGACGGGCTTCATGATCTTCTCTTGAAGTGCTTGATGAACTTATCCCGAAAGTCTCCTCTTTAGCGTAGATTTCCTGCATAAACAACAAACTCCAAAATCGACATGCAAGTGTGAACTTGTTACATCATTAGTATGCCTAGTGGCGGGTTAGTTGCAAATCATAATCGAAACCAATGTATAACAAGTACTCTAGGTTGACGGAAATTCACCGTCAACATCTCCCCCATGCTTAAACCTTGCTCGTCCTCGAGTAAGTAATCCTTGCTTAAAAGGGAAATCAGTGTTGCCTTCCAATGTTGTCCCTGCACTTAGTCATTCATGACGAGGCAAATTGCTCTCTCCTAAGAATTTATTTTTAAAGTTCAAGTTGTGACCGACTTCTTTTTCATTATGGAAGATAGACTAACAATAAAGAACAAGCCACATTTAATAAACACAATGCTCTCAAACTTAAGTGAACTTCAAACCATCACCTTGCCACATGGAAGATTTTCAAAAAGATGCATATCCAGCATAAGTGAAAATCTCTTGCAAGAGCTCATGGAACACTCATCTCATCAAGTCACTGAAGCCTATACTAGATTGTTTTCAACCTACTCTACTCATATGTGATAGTGGAAGGTTTATGTGGAGCTTGGAAGGTTAAAAACAATCCTAGCAAAACATATATCCGAAATATTGTCAAATTAAGAGAGAGGTCTATTGGAATTACCGAGACTCGTCAAAAAGGCCATGGAAAATAAATGTTGGAAAGAGAAAGGGACGAAACACACACATTTAGATAAGTGGACATGTGCAAGTGGCAAATGGATGATCCCGAGGCACGAGTGAAGTCCTCATTATCGGATTGCACATGGTTGGAAGATTTGAGTATGGATGTGTCATCAAGGCACTTGAGAACTTACGAAGCAAAAAGAACCGAGGAGCATCTTTATTTTTTTTCTTTATTTTATTTCCTTCTCATTTTTCTCTCTTTCTTTTTTTTCACTTTATTCTTCCTATTTTTCTTACTTTTCTTTTCTTCTTATCATATTTTTTTTCATTTTTCATTTTTATTCTTTTTTTCCTCAAAACTTTTTGCAACATAATACTTACATAGCATTGTGTCAGAGAATGACTCCTCCCCCATGCTTGAACGATGCTCGTCCTCGAGCATAAAAGAGAGGGGAAATGACTGCTAAAGTAAGTATAAATTCCATAATCTTGCGGAATATTTGAATCTCCATCGAGAATTTTACTCCATACTCAAATTGGGTTGTGGACAAGGAGGTGATCACAAAAAGACGTTTTTGGTTTAGGGTGGATGCCCAACGAAGCTTGTGGAATTTTCGATGTGAAAACCCACAATGCATGGACAAAAAGGCTAGCATGAAAAAGTTACACAAAGGAATGACCAGCTTCTTAGTCTTGAACCATAGAAATCAATCCTAATCCAACTCATCAAAACATATGTTTGCAATCTACGGATTTTGTTATCATAAAACATATATGTATATGGCTTTGGTAGGTAGAACTTTGCAAGAGAATCACAAATATGTAGATAGCATAAAAGTTAAGTTTTCATAAAAACAACAAGTTATCCGACTATCCATAAACTTAAATCAAAGAGCAAAGATATGTATGTGGGTCTAGAGCATAGTCATTTCACCTCCACAAATAAAAGAGACAGTATTTAAATTAATTTCAGATCATATTATAGAGAGCAATTAGCCAAGACATGTATAACTTCATGTAGGTAAAACAAAGCGGCAACTTTCATCATCTTTCCGTAAGCATAGGCAATATAGAACATCGAGGTGAACACATGGTCATGCTTATCTATTGAAAGTAAAAAGAAACCTAGGTTGTCCTCCTAGTAGCCATGTTATTGTTGGAAGAAAAACAAAAGGTTGCACCTAGTTGAGGTTGAAGGCATACTTACAAGCATTCGTGTTTGGAAAAGAGAAGGTCCATGGAGATGTTACCATCCTTTGTAATTCTTCGTTGCCTTCTTCCGACATCTCCATGTATCGATGTGGCTTTTGCTTTTGTCTTGATTTATTAATGCTCCTAAACTTCTGAATTTGATCTTGTATGCTTAATGGAGTCATTGGTCACCCTTCTCTTCAATGTTGTCATCACCATCTCCTCTTTCTTGTTCTCATCATCTCCTTGCTGTCTATTTTTCATGGATTTCCCCCTCTGTCTAGAACAGAACATATATCAAAATATAGCTCTACTGAAAAGTTTATGAAATTACCTTTCCAACGTGTGGCCATTCATCAAAAACGGAGTTCAAACAAGGGAGTTATGTCCGTTTTACTTCAGCTCTGCGTGCTGTCCAAAACTGATTTCAGGACGTGTTGCACTCGGTGATTTGGGCATAACCGCTTGTAGGAACCTCCGATTGTCTTGATTCTTGATTTGTGGGAATCGTAACTTCATCTGGCTTCTAGATATCCAAAAATATCCAGTGTTTTCCCTTTGGGACCATGCAGAATTTTGATGAGATTGGTGGCTTCTTGCGCATTGATCCGAAGATGTTAACGATCTTTATCATTCTATCTTCTAGAGTGTCATGTTGCACTTCCGTGTTGAAGATTCAGGGTCTCCCCCATGCTTAGCATTTTGCTAGTCATGGAAGAAGAAGACAAAGCACTTCTTAGCCATCCTTCAATTTCCTTGTAGTGAGAGTCTTTATCTTGCCTGTAAGACGTTTTAAACGCACATTCTACCCCCAAGGTGACGGTTGGGAGTAGATAGAATTGCCAATAATCCAACAATGTCTCCTAAGATTCTTAACTTGTGGCATAATTAGTTTAATGAGGAATAAAAACCTAATGAGTGTACGTGGTGCAAGGTGTGTATGCATATGATAGGAAAGCATATAAACAAAGACAATGTTTTCACCTAGTTCTAAACACCATGTTTACAACTAGGTTGCCGCATTTCTCCATAGCCATAAAGGTTTATTTATCAAGGGTTAAAACACCATGTCTATCCTTAAATCAATAACTCTTATAGCACAAGAAAAATTAAGCGCATTGCAAAGCTTATAAACTAACCAAAGCAACATGAAAACATATGAAAAGCTAGCTAGGTTTATCGAATTTAACGATGATGGTCCGCAATCATGTTTAAACACCACGTTTACACAAGATCACAAAAGGAAAATACCCATAGGGCCCTATGAAGCATTAACATGGAAACTGAAGCATACATCATTAAGTATATAAAACAACCAAGCCAACTATGTGCAAAACATGTATACACAAAGAAACATCACGAGGACAACAAAATGCAATGCATGCAAATAAATAAATATGAGCATGAACATGATGGTGGTTTTAAAAAGGAAATCTAAACTTAGATTAATAACCACAAGTTGATCATCATAATATGGTGTCATTCTTTATTCTCTCTAAGAAAGTAGTAAAAATATAAAGAAACGAGTTGCCTCCCGAAAAGCGCTTCATTTAAAGTCATAGAGCTCGACTTTCTCACATACCTTCTTTTCGTTGCATAGCCATGGCCCTTCATGCAAGAATAAAAGGTACCAATGCAGCTTTAATTTACTTCCCATGTTGTGCTTGATCACTTATAGAAGACTTGCCCAAAGCATCCTTTTGTTTCATCGTTATCTCCTTCTCTATCATCCTTCGGTGCTGCCTTCACTCCATGAATTTTTTTAATGTCCAGAACAGAAAGTATACTCAAGCTCTACTCCATTGCACAGTGCACAAAATTTCCTTTCCAACGAGTCTTCATTTGCCCAAATCGGACTCCGGACAAGAGAGTTACGTCCGTTTTACTTCGGCGATGAAATCTGTCCTGAAATTTCAGAACGCGCAACGCTCAATGTTTCCTCCATAACTCCTTGCACGGGTCTTCAAACTTGTTGGTTCTTGATGCGTTGGAACGGTAATTTGATGGATCTTCTGAATATCTCATTTTCTTCATTTGTACACCTCTGAACAAGCTCTCAAATTGATGAAGACAGCAGCATCCATCGCGGGTTTCGGAGAGGTTGATGATTTATCTTGCAACTCTTTTAGGCATGACTTCTTTTTTTTCATTATTCAAGCCTTGTCTACATGGTTAGTGAAAATCGGGCCTTTCCCGACATATGATTCTTTAAGGTCATTAGCTTGACCAAGTGCAAAGCATGATCGAGATTTACAAAACTTATTGTAAACATACGCGTCCATAATTAACACCATTGAATTGTAGCAACAAGTCAAGGTGTAAATAAAAGAAGCATATGTTTCATGCATAGCACTTAGCTCATCATTAGGCAAAGGTTCTTTAGGTGTGAGATTAATTGGATCAAACATAAATGTTTCCTCTTTTTCATTCTCAAGAAAATCTAGCCTATCAACATGATCACTATTGGAACAAGGCATAGAATTTAAACTATCATTCATACTATTGGTTGAGCATGAGTATTTGAATTTATCAACATCAATACCAATAATATCTTGAGATTTCAGCGCGTACCTTGGCCTTAGAGATTTTTCAACAAGAGTGATATTTGGTTCATCAAGCGGTGTTGAAGGCGAATCTATCTCAGCAAGTGTAGTTGCCTCTTCATCACCATCTTGCAATTTCTTCAATTCATCATGTGGAACATGTAATCCTTCAACTATGTACGCATTCATCTCTTCTTTGAAGTCTTCTTTATCAACCAGATCTTCATCTTCAAAGACTTGTATGTTGCTTTCTTTATCTTCCATGTACCACATGTCGTCAAGATCGCTCATCATTGATTCACTCTTTTCTTCATCCTTGAGTACTTCCATGTCTTGATTTGCTAGTGTGTAGGCTTCAATAGCACACAAGCTATCATCTAGCTTGAGTCCTATCTCCTCCCATTTATCCTTTGAGTCACTAGGCTCATCATGGTTGTACTCTTCTCTTCCTTCATCATAAATCTTTGAGTTGTCAAACCGGTCGATCCATCCTTCATCTCCTTCTTCTCTTTCTTCTTCAAACATCTTTTGGATCGACTCTCCACTCATCTCTTGATCAAATATATCTTCAATTAGTTTGGTAACGTGTCGGCGCTCCTCCTTCCTTCGGTAGTTGATTAGTGGGGTGAAATCAACTTGAACCCAACCGGATTGCTTGAACTCCGCCAATGGTCTAGCATTCCACATACTTCGGCCTACATTCATGTTAGTTTCAACATTTTTAACATCCGAAATGACTTCTCTTACCTTGGGAAGTGGATCTTCACTTTCTTGTATGGTCGGTTCATCTTCCTTAACCTTCGCGTTCATCTTTTTCAGAAATTTCAGCAAGCACCTTGGGCTTGCTTTTGTCATTTTGCTCCTCTCGACAACATCTTTGCCAATCTCGTATTGTTCTTTGTCCATTGCTTATCCTTTGTAAGATTTGTGCGGCTTCACTAATTGTTTTATCCATTATATCACCGCTTGCACACATGCTTACAAAACGAGACGAGTTAGGGGTTAGTGAAAAATAAAAGGTATGCAACATCAAGTCACCGGAAAATCCCAAGTTCGGGCCTCGCTCAAGTAGTTCATTAAAACGGTCCCATGCTTCATCAATTCCTTCATCGTCTCCTTGCTTGAAAGTGAGCACTTGCCTCCTTAAGTCTTGGACCTTGCGTATGGGAAAGAACTTCAAAAGAAACTTCTTCACTAGCTCATCCCAATTTCCTTTTGCTTCAATGGACGCAAGTGTGTACCATCTTCGCGCTTCATCTTCGAGAGAGAATGGAAAAAGATTCCACTTGAACCAAGCGTCCGGAACTCCTTTTTGTTGCACCGTGTTGCATAACATCGTGAATTCCTTAATGTGTCTATATGGGTTGTCATCCTCCAATCCTCTAAATGGTTTTGTCGCCACTAACTTGATGATTCCAGGCTTCACTTTGTAGTGGGTTGTAGCAAATGTCAAATCTGAATTTTGCATCTCAATGTCTTCCATTGACGGCATTGCTAGCTCCCTTAGCGACATCTCTTCGTCTTCCAATGGTGGGGTGAACAAATCCATCTAGGCACAAGCAAAGTAGAAAGAAAAACAAAAAAGATTTTTTTTCTTTTTTTTAGAAAATAAGGGTTAGGTGTTAGTAATCAACAAAATTAATACTAGATTAAACGTAGCAAACGGCTTGCTCCCCCGGCAACGGCGCCAGAAAAAGGGGCTTGTTGACGGATAAAACTCGTATCCACCTACGATCCGCAAGCGTACGGACCTACACCTTTTTCACCACGGGATTCCCAAGGTTCTTGTCAATCCGCGGAGCAAGGGGATTACTAGCGCTTAACCAAGTACTAATCTAGTTGACTAAGGAAACCTTTAAAGAGAGTATTAATCTAAAAGTAAAGACAATCTAACCTAAGTTAATCTAAGTTAAGTTGATCAAACAAATCTAGGGTTAAACTAGATGATAAAGGGTGAACACAAGAGAGTGAGCAAGAAAGATAAGCGTTCCCTCCCTAGGATCTAGGATAACATGGTATGCATCTACTACACGAGAGTGGTAAACCAATCTACCGGGGGTTGTGACCACGGTTTCGCCCTTTCCCTCCTCTCGTACTGTCACTACGCGAAGGTATTCATGACTAGACCTATGATGGACACGGTATGTTGATGGAATCTATGGGAGTAGCGGATATCATACGCCCGAAAAAACATGGTAGCTAACCTTAATCATCAAAGCATCATCAACATGAAAACAATAGATTGAAACCACAAATCGAGTAGCGATCACATAGCATGTATCCATCTAATCCTAGGGATGAACGGAGACATTACCCCATCATCTTACACGGATTGAAGCACATAGGGGTGATGGAGACTCGGAGAACGTCGTCGATGAAGATGGCGGCGATGGAGCTTGGGAACACCCCTAGGCCAGCGGCTTGGAGTCCTCCTCTTGCTTCCTTCTCTCCGCCGGCGTTGATCCTTGCGACGAGCTCATCTAACTCTCTCCCTCATCTTGCGGCGGCGGTTTTCTGGTGATTGGCGTCGGTAGGATGATTTGTTCGATGGGTAACCATCTTAGGCCGCCTAAGGGGTTGTATTTATGTCCTTGGGGTGCCTTTGGGCGTGCTCCACCTTGCCTTGCACGAGATCCTCCTTGGGAGAGAAGCAAACTTGGTTTCCATAAAATCAGCCAGATTTTCCTGATTCGCAGTTCTTCCTTGCCAGCGCCATATCTCTCACGTACGGACTCCAAATAATGCAAATTCGGTATCCAGGTTGTGTGCCACGAAATTAACTTCAACTTTGGTATTCATGTCTTTCCTTAAAAACGAAGATAAGATCTCCAAATCGGCCTTGGAAGATAATCTGTTCTGATTTCGGACTGACTGCGCAGCAGAGATTTCAGGGGCTATATCTCCTAGCTCCCTTATCCGAATTGGGCCTTCCACATGTCCAAATCGAAGGTATCGTCGAGGCCCACAACTTTGGTAGTCAAACTTTTGCCATTAAAGACCGTTTAAGTCTCTGAATCTGTACCGAAAGATCATGCTGTCCTGTGCTGCGAGAATATCTCTCGGACTGAGTTGATCTCGTTGGTAAACATCCAAGTCCCCGGAGTTTTGCGTGTTGATGCTTCGGTCCTTGGGTTGTTTGGAGTCTTGTTCACTTCGTGTCTTGACTTGTAACGGGCTTCATGATCTTCTCTTGAAGTGCTTGATGAACTTATCCCGAAAGTCTCCTCTTTAGCGTAGATTTCCTGCATAAACAACAAACTCCAAAATCGATATGCAAGTGTGAACTTGTTACATCATTAGTATGCCTAGTGGCGGGTTAGTTGCAAATCATAATCGAAACCAATGTATAACAAGTACTCTAGGTTGACGGAAATTCAACGTCAACAGATTGCCCGCCGCCGCTCCTCGTCGAAGCGGCGGAGCCGTTCTTGCACGGCGCGGGCGTGAGGCAGGATGTCAAGGGAGTGCTCGGCGACCTCCCTCGGGATGCCTGGCATATCCGAGGGGCTCCACGCGAAGATGTCGGCGTTAGCGCGGAGGAAGTCGACGAGCACCACTTCCTATTTGGGATCGAGGGTGGAGCTGACCCTCAACGCCTTGCCCTCGGGGGCCGTGGGTCGAGGGGCACATCCTTGGTCTGCTCCGCGGCCTCGAAGTTGCCGGCGTGCTTGGAGGTGGAGTCGAGGTCCTCGTTGACCATCTTCTCCAAAGTGGTCACCAGCGCTTCATCCAGCGCTAGTGCTTCAGCGTGCTCTACGCACTCGACGTCGCAGTCGAATGCGTGCTCGATGGACGAGCCTACGGTGATGACGCCGTTCGGTCCTGGCATCTTCATCTTCAAGTAGGTGTAGTTGGGGACCGCCATGAATTTGGCGTAGCAGGGTCGCCCAAGTATGGCGTGGTAGGCACCCTTGAACCCCACCACCTCGAAGGTGAGCGTTTCCTTGCGGAAATTCTTTGCGGTGCCAAACCAAACCGGCAGGTCGATCTGCCCGAGGGGCTGGACCTGCTTGCCGGGCGCAATGCCATGGAACGGCTTCGTGCTGGGCCGCAGCTGGTCCAACCCGATCCCCATCAAGCGCAGCGTATGCGCGTAGAGGATGTTGAGGCTGCTGCCTCCGTCCATCAAGACCTTTGAGAACCGCGCGTTCCCAATGATTGGGTCGACCACCAGCGGGTACTGGCCCGGGTTGGGGATGCGGTTCGGATGGTCTTCCCGGCTGAAGGTGATGGCGTCCTCCGACCAGTTGAGGAAGGAGGGAGGCGCCCTTTCCGCGGCGAGGACCTCGTGCCGCTCCCGCTTGCGCTGGCGGGTCGACATGTCGATGGTGGGTCCCCCGAAGTTGAGGAACACATTTTCCACGGCGGGGAAACCGTCAGCGTCACCATCCCCTCCGTCCTTCTTGGCCTCTGCCTCCTTCGCGGCGGCGCGGCCATAGAACTTTTTGAGCATGTCGCATTGCTCATGGGTGTGGTTTACTGGGGCCTTGTGGCAAGGACATGGCTTTTTCAGCATGTCATCAAACACCCCCAGACCTCGAGGGGCCGGTCGAGGGCCCCGTCGAGCCGGGTCAACAACAAGAGCCTCGGCCTCATCGCCGTCGCGCCCCTGCTCGCGCGCCTTGCGGCGCGACTACTTTCCCTTCTTGCCCCGCTTGTCCTTGCGGTGGGGCTCCCTGGACTTGCTGCCCTCCGCGGGCGCATCGTCCGAGCGCCTGCCCTTCTTGCCATCAAAGATCGCCCCACGGCCTCCTCTCCTGAGGCGAAGCTGGTGGCGATGTCGAACAGCTCGTTGGAGTCCGCGGGCGGGCTGCGCCCCAGCTCTCGTACGAGGTCCCGGCATGTGGTGCCCTCGAGGAAGGCGTGCACAATTTCGGATTGCGCCACGCTGGGGAGCTCTGTACAGCGCTTGGAGAAGCGCCGTATGAAGTCCCGCAGCGACTCGCCAGGCTTCTGAGTGCAGGAGCGCAGATCCCAGGAATTTCCAGGGCGTACGTACGTGCCCTGGAAATTACCCACGAACGTGCGGACCAGATCGTCCCAGTTGTGGATCTGGCTGGCGGGCAAGTGTTCGAGCCATGTCCGGGCTGCATCGCCGAGGTGCAGGGGCAAGTTGCGGATGATGACCTCGTCGCTGGTGGCCCCGCCCAGCTGGCACGCCAAGCGGTAGTCATTAAGCCACACGCGGGGATCCGTCTCCCTTTGTACTTGACAATGGTCGAGGGTTGGCGGAAGCGTTGGGGGAAGGCCGTCGCCCGGATCTCCCGGCTGAACACACGGGTCCCCGGGGGCTCCGGCGTCAGGGAGCGGTCCTCGTCGCTGTCGTAGCATCCGCCCCGTCGAGGGTGGTAGCCTATCGCCGCTCGGGCGTCCACCCTGCTCGTGCGGCGGGCGTTGATGACGTTGCGGGCGTCCACCGTCCGGCGCCCCGCGCGTGTCAAGGAGCCGCTCCTTGGCCGCCGCGCGTCCCGAGTTGGCGGGACGCCCCGCGCCTTCACCCGCGTGGACCGAGGGTTCGCCCCCCCGTGCGCCCCCCGTCTCCTCGCGCATCCCCCTGCTGGCGGATACGTGAGGCTGAGCTTTCGGCCTGCTGGACGGCCGCTTGCTCAATGAGAGCCTGCACCTCGCGTTGCATGTTCCGCGCCTCAAGGGTCGAGGGTGCCGGCATAGCCCGCAGCAGCGTTGTGGCGGCAACGAGCTTCTGACTTGCCCGTGGAGGCGCTTCAGGGTTATCGGCATTGATGCGGTCGCGGGCCTGCCTGCCCAGCTCCCGCACGCGTTCGCCGCGAGCGGAGGCTTCTCCAGCCATCGAGGCGCGGAGCAGCCGCACCGTTCGGTACTCCTCCGCCAGCTTAGCCTCGAGCTCACGGGCTTGGGCTAACTGCACGTCGGCGTCGGCCCCAACAGGAGTGCTTGGCCCCGCGGCCAGGCGTGGAGCGATCCCTAGGGCGGGCGTAACCTCCTCGTCGCCTGCGCCCACCACGCCGGTGGCGTTTGCTGGGTCGTTGGCAATGACGACACAGCACTCCCGCGCGGGGTCGTAGCTCCCGGTGCTGGAGTCATCGGAGCAGCCGAACCAGTAGTCCGTAGCGTCAAGGAAACGCCTGAACATGACTGGGTCCGGCACGCCGGAGAAGTCCCACTCCGCATACCCGTGAAGGTTGGCGGGCGGCAACGCGTCGAGGGAACCCAGGGACGACTCGTCACCCGCTGAGGCGCCGGGATCCCTGGCGACGAAGACGTGACGGCCAGGCGGAACCCTGCGCATCGTGGTGTTGACGTTGGCGTTGAAGGCCGTCGTGGCACCACGCAGCCCAATGGGGAAAGCGCGGTCCGGGACCGTGCGCCGCCCCGCCCGGGGTGGCGGTTGTCGTGGCGGCGGGCGCGCCGCGCCGAGAGGCGGCGCGCTCGGCCTCGCCGTCGCTCGGACCGTGCCCGGCGCGAACGCCGACCGCAGCGGTGGCGGCGTCGTGGCGTCGATGGGACCGCGCACCGCGCCGGCGGGTGTCTACGCCGTGGTGGCGCGCGCGGCGGGGGACCGGAGTGGACCCGGCCTGGCGCCGCGCGCGGAGCTCCTCACGGTTGGTGAGGCGCATGAGGTAGTCATTCCCCGTGGCCTGAAAGTTCAGTCCCCCGAATCGGATTTCGAACCCGGCGGGGAGGGGGTCCGAGCTGCCCATGCAGTAACGCGTACCGCGGTACTCAGTGCGGATCACCATGGAGGGAGTTGATGGGTGACCTTAGGCGCTCAGATTGCCCCACGGTGGGCGCCAACTGTCGGTGCGGAATGTGGTCCTGACACTAACCAGTAATAAGCGCCAAGGTCTATCCCTCAATGGTCGATGCTAAGCAATAAAAGACACGGAGTTTATCCTGGTTCTGGCCGGGGGGCCGTACGTCCAGCAATGGTGTGCTCAAGGCACTATATTGCTCAGCACCGGGGGTGCCTGTAGTGGGGCTGCTACAAGCAAGGCGGGAGAGGAAGCGTGGCTTCCAAGTCCCTGGTGTAGTGGCTGAAGATGTTGTGGGAGAATTGGAGAGCAAGTGCGTGTTGCGACCTGTCTCGTGTTGTGTTCTGTTGGGCTCTGCTGCTCGTGTGCCGTGTGTTATGTCCCTGCTCTTTTTTTCCATGCGGCAAGGGGGTTCGTCCTCCTTTTATAGACCAAGGAAGGAGCGAATCACATGCGCGCTGCGCTATTTAGCTACGTGAGGGAGCGTGATGTGCTACGCTGTAGAGTAGGCGGCCGCCCTGGCGATCCTTGCAGCGATCCGGCCATCATGGCGTATCTTGTACCTGAACAGTGGCGTCCTCGAGGGTAGAAGGGCGGCGGACGGCTGTGATGTCTTCGGATAGGCTCGAGGGAGTTGCTGACGTTGGTCCGTATGAGGTACAGCGGCGGGTAAGGTGGCGTCCGTTCCTACACGCTCCACAGTGCTGGAGTCGTTGCCACAGCGCCTGGCGTGCGCCCGTACGCGCGGGGGCGGCAGCCATACCGTTAACAAGGGCGGGGATGGCGTCCCCACCGGCCTAGCGCCTCCACCTAACCCCCGTAAGGTCACAAGAAAGCAAATCGAGGGTGCGGCCGGCCCCCTTCGAGGGCTCGGCGCGTTAGCCGTACGGAGCGAGCGGCACGGCGTCACGGACCGGCACCGGCCGCGCCGCACGCCCCCCCCCCCCCCCGCGCGTGATGGGGATGGGCTCCCTCCCCGGGGAGTTGGTGCGGCGCACGGGGCGCGAGCCCCGAGCGCATGATGGCGCCGTCCCGCCGATGTCGTGGCGTTAAATGCCCGCGTACGGGAGCAGGGCGCGCGTGCGCGGTGTGCCCCTCGAGCGAGGCGGACCCCGTTCGAGGGCGGGGCGGACCCTCGAGCGAGGCGGACCTCGCTCGAGGGAGGCGCACCCCCTCGAACGGGGCGGAGCCCACCCGAGGGAGGCGCGCATCCTCGAGCGAGGCGAAACCTATTCGAGGGAGTCTTCGAGTGGGCTGCCTGGTGGGCCGCTGGGGCCTTCGCGGCGTGGGCCATGTCCTGCATGGTTAAGTAAGGCGTATTTGGTTTTGGCTTTATTGCGGGTTTTAAGTGGGGATTTCCCAGCTGTTTAAGGGGACCCCTAGGGCTGTCCCCGACACATTATTTTTAAGGTGTGAAAATTTTCAAAGTTGATGCGATACACATGCTTGTGCGGTATGGTGCTCATGATGCACGTTAGAATGACTCGGCTACCCATATGATGAGTTAGTGATTCCGAAGACAATTGTTGACGGTGTATTTTGGTGCACCTAGCATGTTCATTACACTTTGGTTTGGATTTGATTATGGAACTAACCCGCCACTAGGCACACTAATCATATAACAAGTTCATCTTTGTGCATGCATTTGGAAGTGTTGTGTTTATGTAGGAAAACATGGACATAAAGGACGGATTCGCAACAAGTTCAAAGGAGCATTTACGGAGTCTTGTTCGTGTTCATGAGCTTGATGAAATCACTTCCAATGGTGGCGAGGACCGAAGTGCTACGAGGAACACCCCCGGGGATTGAAGCGTAAAAGATCAAACTTCATGCTAAGAGAGCCTCCATCTTGGACGCGAGGATAACAGCATCAAAATCATGCAAGTGGAGGGGGCAAAGTACATAAGTGCACGAGGACCCATGGAGCAAAAGGGGCGACCGAACCGGGCCGAATTGGGCCTGGGCTGGCCGGCCCAGCCCAGTTCCGACACCGGTTCGGTCCCGTTTTCCTTGCCCTCGAAGGATCTTCAACCCTAAAAGCCCCGAGGCGCCGCCAACACCGAGGAGAGGAGTCATTCGCACCAGAAGGCCATCCACAAGCTAGAGAGAGAGGAGGAGGATCTCCGGCGGGAGATCAACCACCTCGAAGGAAGCACCCTCTCGTGGAGAAGAAGGAAGACACCGGCGGAAGGGAAACCATGATCAACGGTGCCATGATCAGCACCTTGATGGGGTAATCTTCTCATTCGTCCATGGGTTGTAATCGATCTTGAGATGTAATCGCACTTTGTTGGTTTATCTATCTATCATCTTGTGTTGAACATACTTTAATGCTTAAGGTTAGCTACCATGCCGTAAAGGGAGTAGAGCTCCAATGCTTCCTTGGATCCATTCAATACGCCGTGTCCATCAAAGGTCTAGTCATGAATACCTTCACGTAGTGACAGTACGAGAGGAGGGAAAGGGCGAAACCGTGGTCACAACCCCGATAGATTAGATTGGTTTTCATGTCTTTAAGCGATTGCATGCTCTAGTATCGTAGACCCGTGGGCGAGTGTCTTCTACCTTGATCGTTTATCATTCTCTCTAGTGTGTTTAGTTGTTTTCTAGTTTAATATTAGTTAGGGTTTTAGTAGCTAGTGTGTGTCGTTGTTGATCGAACGCTTGTAATCCCCTTGCTCCGCGGATTGACAAAAACCTTGGGAATCCCGTGGTGAAAAAGGTGTGGGGTCCGTACCCTTGCGGATCGTAGAGGGATACATCTTTTATCCGTCAACAAGCCCCTTTTTCTGGCGCTGTTGCCGGGGAGCAAGTGAGTTTACATCGTTTG
Source organism: Cenchrus americanus (assembly GCA_947561735.1). Classification (NCBI taxonomy): domain Eukaryota; kingdom Viridiplantae; phylum Streptophyta; class Magnoliopsida; order Poales; family Poaceae; genus Cenchrus; species Cenchrus americanus. Next base: position 69,733,235 of record OX387245.1, on the reverse strand, counting down.
ATTTGTATCTAACTTAGTTTTATATTTAGTTTATCTTTTGTTTGCTATATCTAACACATATTATCTAGAAAAACACTTGTTTCATTTTTGTTTTTGTTTTTATCTTATTGTCTAGATGGCGTTCGTTAATCAACTCGTGGAAGAAGCGGAGAAATCATTAAGGGATTACGCTAGCCCCCGATGTGAAGACATAAAAGTACAAGAGTCGGATTCGAAGCTCGAAGCGACCAAGTATGAAATTAAATCCAAGATCATCAAGATGGTGGCGGAAACGCCATTTGAAGGGATGGTTACGGAGAACCCATATAGACACATAAGGGATTTCACGACAATATGCAACACGGTGCGTCAAGAAGGATTTCCCGATGAATGGTTCAAATGGAATCTCTTTCCCTACTCACTTGCCGGCAAAGCAAAGACGTGGTATTCGGTTGCGTCCTTTGAAGTTGAAGGCAATTGTAACAAGTTGACAAAGAAGTTTTGCGACAAGTTCTTTCCAATTAGCAAGGTTCAACATCTAAGGAGGCAAGTGATCACTTTCATGCAAGGAGAAGAGGAAGGGACAGACCAAGCCTGGGATAGGTTTAATGGATTGATCGAACAAGGACCAAAACTCGGCTTCACCGGTGACGTACTCTTGCATACATTTTTCTTTTCCCTAACCCCTAGTTGCATGCGACACGTCGAAATGTGTGCAGAGTGGGGATCTCATGGAGAAAACACTCACGGAAGCCGCCCAACTTCTACAAAAAGTTAGTAAAGCGGCTGCCATGCGAAGAGATTGGGAAACAAGACTTGCGGAAGAGCCGGAATACAATTCAAGGAAGAAGAAGCTTGCTGATTTTTCTAAAGAGGCAACCCCGGAAGTCACAAAAGAGGAGCCAATCATGGAAAAGCTTGAACAAGAACACATCAAGTCAAGAACTACACCAAGCGTCGACTTCACCACACCAAATGAGACGAACAAGAGAAGCATGTCAAGCGCGAAGCCACTAAGGGAGTTCAAACCAATGGATTGGGTTCCTATTGATTACGGAGAAGTATTCGACAAGAGAAGACCGTTCCCTAATCAAAAGGGAATGGCAAGAGCATTGGAAGTGGATTTCCCACCGGAGAAGGAAGCTGAAAATTCATACGACCTCGAAACCACCGGTGAGATTTTTGAAAAGCTCTTTGGAGACGACGTAGTGGATCCGGAACATATTGCCGAGGTGAAGAGAATCATGGGGATCAAGCCCGAAGCATCACCATACGCTCGCCTCGCTGAAATTTACTCGATAAGATCCGAAGAAGAAGAGAAGATGACGCCACACTTGAGTTGCGAGATCAACGGAGTTCAATGCAAGGCTTTATGCGACATCGGAGCCCAAGTAAGTGTTCTATCTTCTAAAATTTACGATAAAGTTCAATACCACAACCTAGACTTAGCTCCAACATCAACGAAATTAATTATGGGAGATGGTAGAACTATCAAACCTCTAGGTATTGCTTGCAACATGAAAGTAAAAATCTCTAGAAACTATATACCAACTGATTTCTTTGTTATCGATGCTTACCATAGTAATCATGATCATATAATCTTAGGTAGGCCTTTTCTTAAATTGGTTGATGCCGTGCTAGATGCCAGAGAAGGCAAAGTAACAATGAACCTTAATGGAACAAAGTACACATATAACTTTTTTCGTGCTTCTAAACACCTTACACCCTTTCCTCCTGATGATGAAGAAGTAGAAGAGATAGATAGTCTTTGTTTTGTTGAAACCCTTAGAGACCCGCTGCAAAGAGCGATGGAAAATCAAATTAGTAATCAACAAGATGAAGAACTAGAGGAAGCAACAAAAGGCTTAGAGCCGCATGATGGTAGTGTGGAGGAAGAGAAATTCGAAGACATAGGAGAAATCAAACCCGAGGAGCCACAAGTGCCCGAGGTAGACCTTAAACCTTTGCCCAAGGGATTAAAGTATGAATTTTTGGGCCCAGACAAAACTTATCTAGTCATTGTGAGCAACGAGTTGAGTCCCGAAGAAAATGAAGCGTTGCTGATTTTATTAAAAATACATAGGAAGGTGATTGGATACTCGATTAATGATCTCAAAGGTATTAGCCCAGCCTTTTGCACTCATCGTATACCAATGGAAGACCGTAGTGGACCACCAAAGAAGGCTAACCCATGCCATGCGAGAGGTAGTAAAGAAAGAGGTTATCAAGTTACTTGATGCCGGAATCATCTACCCGGTTCCGCATAGCGAGTGGGTGAGCCCGGTACATTGTGTACCGAAGAAAGGAGGTTTAACCGTGGTGAAGAATGAGAAGAACGAGTTGATACCGCAAAGAACCGTGACCGGGTGGCGGATGTGTATCGATTATCGTAAGCTTAACAAAGCGACGAAGAAAGATCACTTCCCCCTACCGTTCATAGACGAGATGCTCGAGAGGTTAGCAAACCACGCTTATTTTTGCTTTCTCGATGGATACTCGGGGTTCATGCAAATTCCTATTCACCCGGAAGATCAACATAAGACAACGTTTACGTGCCCTTACGGAACGTTTGCATATAGGAGGATGCCCTTCGGCCTATGCAACGCTCCGGCCTCTTTTCAACGTTGCATCATGGCCGTGTTTTCGGAATTCATCGAAGAAATTGTTGAAGTGTTTATGGATGATTTTTCCGTTTACGGGAAGACGTTCATGGATTGCTTAGCAAACTTGGAAAAGGTCCTTACAAGGTGTGCGGAGGTAGATTTGGTGTTAAATTGGGAAAAGTGCCACTTCATGGTCAAGCAAGGCATAGTGCTCGGACATGTTAAATCCGAGAGAGGAATTGAAGTGGACAAGGCTAAGGTAGAGACGGTTGAGCAACTCCCACCTCCTACAGATGTTAAGTCCTTAAGGAGCTTTCTAGGCCATGCCGGATTCTATAGAAGATTTATAAAGGACTTCTCGAAGATCACTAAGCCTTTAACGCACCTTCTTCAAAAGGATGTGGCTTTCGACTTTGACGAGAAGTGCCTAGCGGCATTCCGGACCTTGAAAAATGCGTTGGTGAGCGCTCCCATCATCCAACCTCCAGATTGGAGCCAACCTTTCGAGATCATGTGTGACGCAAGTGACTACGCAGTAGGCGCGGTCTTGGGTCAAAGAAAGGAAGGCCGAGTTCACGCCGTTTACTATGCTAGCAAAACTCTTAGTGGAGCACAATTAAATTATGCCACTACAGAAAAGGAGTTGCTAGCGGTGGTATTCGCTTTCGAAAAATTCAGATCTTACATCGTGAACTCGAAGGTCATTGTTTACACCGATCACGCAGCCATCAAGTATCTCTTGGCTAAGAAGGAAGCTAAACCACATTTGATTCGTTGGATCCTTCTTCTCCAAGAGTTTGATGTTGAAATTCGTGATAAAAAGGGGGTGGAAAATGTTGTGGCCGATCATTTGTCTAGGATGAATCATGGACAAGATGATAAAGAGCCCATAGAAGATAAGATGAGAGATGACCACCTCTATAGAGTGCTTGATAAAGATACTTGGATGATCGACATCATTCGAGCAATTCGAAAGATGCCCCTCGATCATTTAGATAAAAACACTCAAAGGAAAATAATCTCCGAAAGTAAGAAATATTTTTGGGATGCACCATACCTCTTCAAACTTGGCAATGATGGAGTGATGAGAAGATGTGTGCCAAGAGAAGAAAGGGTAGAGATTTTGAGAAAGTGCCACTCGGCGGAGTACGGTGGACACTATAGCCATTTTCGAACCCAAACAAAAGTATGGTCGAGCGGATTCTATTGGCCGGAGATGCATGAAGATACTAAGAGATATGTTGCATCATGCCCCGAATGCCAAAGAACCGGAAACATCTCTCAAAGAAATTCTATGCCTTTGAAATACAACTTGCAAATCGACATATTCGATGTATGGGGCATAAACTTCATGGGGCCTTTTAAAAACTCATTTGGGTTCGAATACATCCTAGTCATGGTTGATTATGTATCCAAGTGGGTAGAGGCAATACCATGTCGTAAAGCTTCCACGGAGGAGTCCATCACTATGATCAAGAACGTGATTTTTCCCCGTTTCGGTACACCGAGAATCTTGATAAGTGATGGAGGAACTCATTTCACCGTGAAGAATTTGAAAAAGTGCTTGTCCAAGTTGGGAATTGAGCATAGGGTCTCTACGGTCTATCACCCACAAACCAACGGACAAGCGGAGACGTCAAATAGGCAATTAAAAAGCATACTCAACAAAACCATAGAGAAGGGAGGCAAGGATTGGTCAAAGAAATTAGACGGAGCTTTATGGGCTAATCGAACGACGTTTAAAACACCGATAGGTATGACCCCTTATCAATCCGTCTATGGAAAGGCTTGCCACCTTCCGGTTGAGTTGGAACATAAAGCCTATTGGGCAATTAAAGAGATGAACCTTGATCTCGATGCCGCGGTGGTGAAACGAAGAATTCAAATAAGCGAGCTAGAGGAGTTGAGGTTGAAAGCATATGAAAACGCAAGCATATACAAGGAGAGAATCAAAAGGTGGTATGATAAAAGATTAAAGAAAAAAGAATTTAAAGAAGGAGATAAGGTCCTCCTCTACAATTCGAGGTTTAAAACCTTCGGAAAGGGGAAATTGCAAAGAAAATGGGACGGACCTTATGTTGTGCATTCGGTGTTCTCCAACGGAGCGGTAGCCATTATGGATTTAAACGGCGATCAATTTGTGGTGAATGGACAGCGGCTTAAGGTTTACTATGAACCCGATGTCGTGCCCCTTCACCATGTTGACGTCTTCACCATGGAGGAAGAGCCCGAACGTCCCGCCTAGGACGAAAAACAAGGCATCAACTTCTGTAAATAATTTTTCTTTTAGTTTTCTGGAGTTTTTCACGAAGATTTACTGGGCCAACTTTTTCCCATGGGCTAAGGAAGAAAAAATAGGGCGGTGTGCAAAAACCCGGACCGGCCCGGCCCCCGAGGGGGGGGCCGGCCGGCCCGGCGGACCGGCCCAAAGGGGCCCGACGTCCGATGACGCCGAATTTTGCCCGAATTGCTCCTTTTTGACTTCCTTGTTTGGTCGAAAATTTTAAGGGAAGTGTAAAAAAGGAAAATAAGGTTCCCGTGGCTTTTCTCTCGGGACTATTTATTTGGCCGAATTGGGAGCTCGAGGATCAAACCTTTCAAGCAATATTTTGCACCCTTGTAGCAGCCATTGTGCCCCCAAGAAGCTTAGAGTTGAAGCTAGAAGCCAAGAAGCCATCGATGGAGGAGGCGATGCGAGCGAGCTCAAGCTACCCGTCAAGAGGACCGCACGCATCCGTTGCGGAGGGCGTGTCCCGACCGGAGCTCTTGCATCTCGCAACCCCGTCGAAGGAGAGAAGGTCCCCCCACCCGTTCGAAGGTAGGCACGCATCTAAGGCATCAAGCGCAAAGACTACAAGGAGGTGTCGCCAGAGCCTAAGGATTATGGGGGTAGCGACTGCTCCGACGATCGTAGCCCGAACTAGTGGGCGGCCGCTGGTAGAGATGATGATGATTGGGATGAGCAGCCCAAGGAAAAGACTCCCGAAGGCCCCAACGGCGACGGCAACGACGGCAACGAAGGCGACGACAATGGAGGTGACAACGACAGTGGTGACGATGGTGGAGATTATGGCGACGACGACCCCTTCGGATTGCATCCGATGTGTTGTCGAGCTTGCCGTCAATCCATCGCGGATCTCTACACGTCAGCCGACGAATGTCTCCAAGCCATGGAAGCGATGAAGCAGCGTATGGAGGACTTGGAGCGTGTAGTTGAAGACGACTACAAGTTCCTTAACCGCAACATGCGCAAACTTTTCGGCATGGTTGGAAACATGAGAGGCAAGTGGTGCAATACTTGCTTAAAGTACCACTAGATCTAGTTTTCCCCTTAGGATTTTTGTAAGATACGACGAGGACGTCGTATGTTTTAAGCGTGGGGGAGAGCTAGCTCGCTAGCCTTAGCTTTGGAACTTCAAGTTTAGGTTCGGTTTAATCTTCGTGTGAGAGTCTTAGTGTTTTTAATGAGTCTTTAGTTTTTGAGTGTGTTTTAAAATTTTTTCAAGTGTCTTAAATTAGTGTTGAGTCAAGAAAATCAAATAAAAAGAGTCTTTATATATATCTTTGTGTTTTATGTATTGCTTATCTTTATTTACTTGTTTGTTTAATCTCCGATTCTTGATATATGAACACAAGTATGTGGTTTGAAAAACGTTTACCGTGGTGCTTAGTGGAATTGCTACTACTTAAAGTACCCATACCGCACTTCGATCTTGAGCTTCACATGTTAGTTGTGCTATGTTCGATGCTAAAAATTGGAGGATTTCAGTTCTGAAAATTATCTTAAAACCCTTGTAATAAAGGTTAGCAAAACCTCTTTTTCCAAGTTGAGAGTAAGAAAAAATTCCTATCCAAAGCCAAGTTTATTTTTTTCGCTCCACCATAAGTGTGATTAGCACGATGAGTTAGGCTAGGACCCTTCTCTCTTGGTGAGTTTTAATTTCGAGCAATGATCATGTCCTTGTGCTTATCTGTTGTTGCTAGCCTCGTCATATATTCGGTCACGTGACTTTCACAACGGAAGTCACGTATATCGCCGGATTCGATACCCAACCCTATACATCTCTTTTGTACATCATATTCCTTGAACACAACCTATTTTCAAAGTTTCGTCTCGTCTCTAGCATGATTTATTTAAAATTTCAGATTGTATGCATGCAAGGAAAGAGAGAATTGAAAGCTTTGAAAAGTTGTCAAGAGAGAGAAAAATAAAGAGAAAAAGTATGTGTATGGAAAAGAAAGAAAGAAAGAAAAAAATCATATGTGAATGAAAGAAGAAAAAGAAAAAAAAGAGAAAAAGATGAGGTAGCAATGAAGATACGAGAGGGATGGATCAAGTGAAAAGAAAAAAAAATAAAGTCTAAGGAAGGGTGTCACGTTGATTGTGAGACGAAACTTTTACTCTATTTCCAACCATGTGCAATCCGACAACGAGGACATCATTGGTGCCTTGTAGTCACAATTTTCTCTTGCCCTTGCACATGTCCACCATTCTAAATCTTCTCATCCTTGATATCCCTACATATGGTTAATTCTCATGATCATTGGCTTTGAAAGGTAGACAACCATTAGAGGAAGTTCTTAGTTTGACAATACTTGTGTTGATTGCGCTAGCCCTACCTATAGCTCCACTTTACATGATATATGAGAGATTAATGGGAGGTGAGAGTTTTATAAAACTTGGTTAGGATAGCTACGTCATATGAGTGACTTGAGAGAGCTTGTAGAAAGGTTTTTGTCTAATACTTGTTGCAGGAATTTTTGTTTTGAAAATCATAAAAACCCTCCAACGGAAGCAAAGAAGTAAGCATGGCTGAAATTGAAGACTTCAAGTGAAAAGTTTGAGTTGTGGGGTAAAACATGACATGGTAAAAATTCTAAACGCCCATGTTTATGTTTGATTATCATTACTTTGTGTTTATGTATTAAAGATGAAGGGATTGACTAACTTGTGAGGAAGGATAAGTGGTATATGCATGATTACAACACCTTGGACGAAGTTCTTTTACGAGTACTTGCTCGAGGATGAGCAAGAGCTAAGCGTGGGGGAGATGTTGACGGTGTATTTTGGTGCACCTAGCATGTTCATTACACTTTGGTTTGGATTTGATTATGGAACTAACCCGCCACTAGGCACACTAATCATATAACAAGTTCATCTTTGTGCATGCATTTGGAAGTGTTGTGTTTATGTAGGAAAACATGGACATAAAGGACGGATTTGCAACAAGTTCAAAGGAGCATTTACAGAGTCTTGTTCGTGTTCATGAGCTTGATGAAATCACTTCCAATGGTGGCGAGGACCGAAGTGCTACGAGGAACACCCCCGGGGATTGAAGCGTAAAAGATCAAACTTCATGCAAAGAGATCCTCCATCTTAGACGCAAGGATAACAGCATCAAAATCATGCAAGTGGAGAGGGCAAAGTACATAAGTGCACGAGGACCCACGGAGCAAAAGGGGCGACCGAACCGGGCCGGGTGGGCTCGGGCCGGCCGGCCCAGGCCGGCCGGCCCAGCCCAGTTCCGGCACTGGTTCGGTCCCGTTTTCCTTGCCCTCGAAGGATCTTCAACCCTAAAAGCCCCGAGGCGCCGCCAACACCGAGGAGAGGAGTCTTTCGCACCAGAAGGCCATCCACAATCTAGAGAGAGAGGAGGATCTCCGGCGGGAGATCAACCACCTCGAAGGAAGCACCCTCTCGTGGAGAAGAAGGAAGACACCGGCGGAAGGGAAACCATGATCAACGGTGCCATGATCAGCACCTTGATGGGGTAATCTTCTCATTCGTCCATGGGTTGTAATCGATCTTGAGATGTAATCGCACTTTGTTGGTTTATCTATCTATCATCTTGTGTTGAACATACTTTAATGCTTAAGGTTAGCTACCATGCCGTAGAGGGAGTAGAGCTCCAATGCTTCCTTGGATCCATTCAATACGCCGTGTCCATCAAAGGTCTAGTCATGAATACCTTCGCGTAGTGACAGTACGAGAGGAGGGAAAGGGCGAAACTGTGGTCACAACCCCGATAGATTAGATTGGTTTTCATGTCTTTAAGTGATTGCATGCTCTAGTATCGTAGACCCGTGGGCGAGTGTCTTCTACCTTGATCGTTTATCATTCTCTCTAGTGTGTTTAGTTGTTTTCTAGTTTAATATTAGTTAGGGTTTTAGTAGCTAGTGTGTGTTGTTGTTGATCGAACGCTTGTAATCCCCTTGCTCCGTGTTGACGGTTAATAGTTGTATCAAAGTTCGTTTATGACTTGCAAGCGGACAAGTCTCCCGTCGTAGTCAAGGGACCCTTCTTCCCTCGAGTGGTGAACCCAAGGTATCGAATCCGTGGAACAATGTGCAACGCAAGGATTCAATCTAGTAAAGCAAGGTAAAGCTATCTATTGAAGAACAAAGATGCATCTAATCTAAGATATGATCAAGTAAACGAATCTAATCTAATCTACTAAAGAGGTAACAAGAGAAAGCAAGAGATAACCAATCTATAGAATCTAGATCATGCTTATGTTGTAGCTCCAAACAAGATAGATGAAGATAGAAAAGCGAATCTCATTAAAAGCATCTTTAAATCATGGCCTTCCATCCGACTCCGAAAACGCCCGACTTTCGGAACCCCCATTCTGTCACAACGTATCCCTATTCATGCGGGTAGTTTAGGGCCAGTTCGATACAACAAGTTGAAATCACTTGGCCGGTCCGGTATGCACCTCTAGCCACCGCGGCTACAAGAGCACCCTAAGTAATCTAGCTGCAAATTAGATCGTAGAAGAAGCAAAACCAAGAAGAAAAACAAAATCATCGAGAAGGCACTTAATCGCTAGAAACCGGATTCACTTACAAACTTCACCATGAATGATTACATGAACAAGATCACCACCGGGGCCCTCCCTCGATCTTGATCCTTGCTGCGGAGCTCCGACGTGGTCTTCCATGCAAGGTTCCCACATCGGCTAGGGAAACCCTAGACAACTAGCACGACCCTCGTCTCCGAGATGGTGACCCTCAAGCTTCTCTCGCTCCTCGGTGGCGGATTACGACTTCGGTTCTACGTGGCTCTCGGTCGGGGGGCTATTTATAGCCCGAGAAGCAATTAGGTCAAAGGGGAGGCCGATTGGGCCCCGAATTGGGCCGGGCCGGCCGGCTCGGGCCCACCCGGCCCATCTCGTGGCCTCGCTTCGCCCGATGTTGCTTCCCGCGTCTTCTAGATGTTCTCCCCTTTTGCATGTGGGCCCTTGACGTTGGTTTCTCTCCGAATTGGACTCAACTCCTTATCTTGCAAGATTCAAGACTTTTCTCGGTTCGGTCCTCGGAGTTTATCATCTTCTCGGGCTTGGTCCTTGGGCTCTTGGAGTCATGTTCACTTCATTGCTTGACTTGTATCGGGCTTCAAGGTCTTGTCATGAGGTGCTTAATGAACTTATCCCGGAAGTCTTGCTTTCAACGTTAAAACCCTGCGTAAACACTTAACTCCAAAACCGACATGCACAAGTGAACTTGTTATACCACGGGGGTTAGTACCAATGAATAAGATACAAAAGTCATGCCAACACTAAAGGTAAACTCATGGCTAGGTTGACGGATTTTCATCGTCAACATCTCCCCCATGCTTAAACCTTGCTCGTCCTCGAGTAAGCCTTCGATGGATATCATCGTTGCCCATCAATGTTTAAACCTTGCACTTGATCATACATGAAAAAAACATAATGCTCTCAAAAGTTTAATTCGTTAAAGTTCCATAATGTACTAGCCTTCATCCCTACGGAGGGTAGATATTTAATTAAGCTTATCCCACAAGTATTAACATGCTCACAAAGTTTAAATAGATCTCAGAATTTTTGAAATAAAGAACAAGATAAAGAAAAGAGCTAAACCAAGTTCACAAATTTAAATCACCTTGCATGTTGCTCATGAACTCTCATCTCACTTGTCTCTCAAGCCTATATATTCTACTCCTTTCCTTCTCATCACATATATGTGTGGTAGGCTTTATATGGAGCTTTGGGAAAGTTTAGTCCTAACAAGATTTTATAAATGAGGTGTTGTCAAAACAATACAAGCTTCTCATGGTCTTACCGAGACTCGTCAAAAAGGTCATTGGAAAATAATGTTAAATCAAGGAGGGGAAAGAGAAAAATACACACGCTTTTAGATGAGTGGACATGTGCAAATGGCAAAGAGTGATCCCGAGGCACAAAGGAAGTCCTCGTTATCGGATTGCACATGGTTGGAAAATGAGAATGGATCTTTTTAACTTGAAGCCTTGAATGCACTCTTAGAGAACCGGGGAGTTCACTTTACGCATATATTTTTTTTCACTTTCTCATATTTCTCATTCTTTTCTTTCTTTCTTTCTTTCTTTCATTCATTATATATTTTTTTCTTTGAAAGTCACGATCATCGCCGGATTTTTTTTTCTTTCATCATTTTTTTGTAAAAAATATTCCCCTTTTAACTCTAAAACTGCACCGTACCTACCTCCTCCCCCATGCTTAGACGTTGCTCGTCCTCGAGCAAAGAGGCGAAAAATAAGGTAGGTACCGGGGTATTTTTCCTTGGAGAGATACTTGAAATCTTTAATGTTAGCACCGTCTTGCGATCTTCCTTGAATTGATGATCCATTCTCAACAATAGGTTGTGGTCAAGGAGGTAATCACAAAAGATGATATTTGGTTTAAGGGTGGATATCCGGCGAAGTTTGTGAGATCTCCGATGCGGGGATACACAATGCGCGGATAAAAGGCTAGCAAAAAGATAGGTACGCAAAAATGGAATGACCAGCTTCTTAGTCTCGGGCCAGAGAAATCATGGCCTGCAATAACTTACTCAAAAATAAATCTTGTACACTAAGGTTTATGCACTCAAATATATATTAGGCTTTGGATAGGTTGAGCAACACACAAGTGATATTTATGACAAGGTTAGCGATATTTTTGAGCATAAAAGACATCTTTAATCTATTCATAACTTGAGAGCACATAAAACACTATGGGTCTTTATTTTAATCATAACCTCCGCTGAAGATTAAGCTAGCATTTAGATAATTTCAGATTTGTATTTTTAAGAGAGCACTAGTTCAAACATGCATAAATCAATTACAAAGACAAACAAAGCGGCAATTATAATCATATATCATCATGGCACAAACTTTGTAACTTTACTAATGGTAAAAACTTGGTGGTGACATTATTCATGACGAAAATAAATGCTAAGATACACGCTGAAAATTAAACTAAAAACTAAAAATTAAAGCAAAGCTGAAAATACTACGCAAACAGGCACATCCAAGCTGAAAATTAAAGAAAAAGGGGGGTTAAGGAAAGATAACTAAAGCTCCTCCTCTCTCTAATCTTCCGCCGATGGTTGATATTGATAGTCTTGGTTGTTGTACCCTTACTTGTAATAGGAATGCACCACTCCTCCTATGAATTGTCCGACGGTGCTAGGTGAAGGTGTCCAAGAACATAAGCGACGTTTGCATTTCCTTCACCCATTTGGTTTGCATTGGTTAGGATGGCTGCAATAATTTGCATGTTCCTTGCAGCGTATCCTCCAATGGTGGCCACATTTTGTTGTGGTTGAGGAAGGTGTGGATATGGCTCCGCAAAGGCTACGTTGGGCACCGCAAAAATGGTGGGGGTATGGCTGCACCACTCCCCCATGCTTGCATTGGTACACCAGCGCCGGGGTTCCTCCCAATGGTGGGACATAATTTTGTTGTGCACCTCCTTCTTGGGTCGTGGAAAAACCTTCTCCTCATCCTTCTCTATTATATATATATTTTTTCTCTTCGCCGGCACAAGAAGTCCTTCCTCTAACCGATCTTCTTCCCCTCAAGAAAAGTCTTAATCTAGGCCACTTGGAAGCCTCCTCTCTCATCTTCACTCTTATATTTTCCTTTCTTCATATATTCCTAGGGAAGTCCTGGGTAGGAGATGATTTGGGTTCCTTGTAATACCCGGTTTTAAAGAGATAGCCAATATGGAGAGGCAACACCCCGAACCAATATCTTCCGAACTCGATGTTGCTTAACAACACCACCGGTTGATCATAGGTGAGTGGGGTCTATTGGACACTTGGCAATCAAAGCCGAGTAAAGCCAATTCAACTCCGTGTTGGTTATCTTTGTCTCTCTTGTTCTCCCAAAAATTCACTTGCACAAAAGTGACACACTTGGATAATGGGTTCCGGATAGTATTTCTTCGTTGATGGTCTCTTCCCGTGATCATACTCCAAAAACCTTCCCATGTGCCTTCATGCACATCCACTTGTTCCGAAGCTCCCTTTTGAAAATAGGAGACACTCGCCCATGGGTCTACGATACTATAACATGCAATCGTTTCGAACATGAAAGCCAATCTAATCTATCGGGGATTGTGTTGAATGGATCCAAGGAAGGATAGAGCCCTTACTCCCTTTACGGCATGGTAGCTAACCTTAAGCATTAAAGTATTTCCAACACAAGATGATAGATAGATAATCCAACAAAGTGTGATTACATCTCAAGATCGATTGCAACCCATGGATGAAAGGAGATTACCTCATCAAGGTACTAGAAATAGCATCATTGATCAAGGTTACCCTTCCGACGGTGTCTTCCTTCTTCTCCTCTTGTGGGCTCCCTCCAACGGAATGAGAGACTCAGCACTCCTTCATCAAGGGTATGCACCATGGTCATGAAAATTTCCTAGGAGAATTCCTTGTGGGTGTTTGCTGAAACTCCGCTAGAGAATTGCACCGGTGTCCCGTGTGAAACCCAATATGTGGAGAGCTTGGTCATCGATGTCGACGTTCGCTATAAGCCTCTACCCAAGGCGAGCGAGCTTCTTCTCCTCCTCCTCCGTCGTGATGATAAACCCATTGGAATGCCACGGAGCGCATGGAGGTGGAGCGGATGATCGTGTCAAGTGGTGAGGTTGGACAGGCGGCTCCTCCATATGTTATTGAAGTTTGGTAAACCTAATAAATGAGTTTCGTGTGGCCCTCATGCCACCAAGGAGAAGAGTGTGGTTCCTCCTCGGCGGTGCCGTGTCCTCCTCCATACTCTAAGGAAACTCGGAAACCGAGTGCCTCCTCGAAGAGGTTGTCGATGATGGCTTAGACGACGATGATCCCTTCTTCTTCGGTGAAAAGACTTGTAGTTTTCTTCCTTGATTGCAGCACTCTCCCTCACAAATATATATCCAGGGTTTTCACCCGGTAACAAGGTACACGAATATTATTTTGGAGTCTGGACTTTGATTGGATTAAGGATGTGGTTTGTTGCACGAAACAAACGCGGTGGATGGCTAAGTCTAAGGTGATTCCGGCCTACAAACTAGAGCACACGAACAAAGAGTTGGATGAAAGACTTACCTCTCTCCTCCTCTTGGCTCGGTTCTTCTCTAGTGCTTGTTGCTTCGTGACCGCGTACACCTTCCAAGCGTTCCCGTCCACTCCTTCGCTTGCATTATTGCTCCTTCCACTTGATGTTTTCGCTTGATTCACTTCCATACTCCATTGCCTCACATGCATCCATGATATTCCTACAAAACAAGGCCTTGGCTGCCCCCCATGCTTGTACTTTGCATGTGGTTTAAATATGTTGGAGGGGCATCCCGTGATGTATCATGGTGCATGCATGGTTAGGTTAACTAGATTGCCTCCCTTTAAGTGTGTTTAAGGCTAAGCACTCCTCTAATTTCGAAATTTAAAAATATTTTTCAGAGCCATGCAAGAGCTCAAGCATCAATTTTAGAGAAGTTTTTAAACCATTAAAAACAAATGTAAGTCGAAAATATTTTTCGACTACGTCGATTTCGGTCTCACCGGTATAGTTTGCCTTCATTAGTTGAGAGCAAGCTTTTCCCGGCTTGATCATGGGGGCATAGGTTTAGGTCCTAATTTTGATTAGATGAGAGAGATTTTGAATGAAATAAAATTAAGTGAGGCTTAGAAAAATTCTAATCTTAGAGAAACCAAGGATATGGATTTTTAAACCAACCAAAAATCAAGATTCTAGGTTCACGCGAGTCCTACCACATGCTAAAATTTAAATAACATCTAGATACAAGTCGTGGCTCTACTCGAGTGTTTTTAGCATGAAAAACAAGTCAACCACAGCACCATAATGAGGGTGAAGGGTTGAGTTAGGTTCTGAAATTTTTTTTTTGGTTGTGGTTTCTCGAAAAAGAAGCAAACAATCACTCAAATGTTTCATGTAAAGGGTTTATGATCAAGCAAAATATTCAACCAAGAATTATGTCTCTAATATTGTTCAACCATTCTAAGTCTAATGTTTTGCGTAGTAAAATTCAAAACAGAATTATAAAGACTCGAAAAACCTGGAATCAGGTTGTCCTCCCGGTAGCTTATTCTTGACTCGACGAAACGGGTTGCCTCCCGCCTAGCGCTTCATTTATAGTCCATGGCTAGACTTCTTCACTTGATTACTCCGGATCAACGCTCTTTGCGGGCGTTGCAATCTTGGGTACCCACTTCGGCTTAGTCATTTTTTTTGGTCTTCACAGGCTGGCTTTGTCCTTTGGTCTTGACGGATGCAACAACTCCCTTGTGGCTCGGCATCTCGAACTCCGGTCTTCGGTTGTGATCTTCATGGTCTCCTTAGTGTGATCCTCCATCTCTCCCGAATGAGCTTGAGTAGCCTTCACCGTCTTGGGACCTTGGAGTTGTCTCGGATATTCTTCTTTGTTACCCATCGGGCGCCCGGCAAGTTGTCCCACTTGCGTCTAGCATCTTCATCACGATGAACACTTCACGTATAGAGCTTCCGACCTCCGTCACCTTGCCATCTAAATTCTTTAATATTTTCTCCATATCCTCGAACTTAGTGACGGCATCCTTGTTGATCTTAGCTTGCTCGTCCATCAAGTCCTTGAATTGTGCACAAAGAGGAACCAAATCTTGAATGGACGAACTTGCATTAAATCGGGGTTACCTTGGACATGGTTGTACTCCACACACTCCTTGCATGTGGAACTTGCTTCGGCGGCCTTTAGGTGTTGAGCTTCTTTCTCCATCTCCATCTTCTCCATCCTCCTCTTAAGTAAACTGATATGCCACTCAAGGAATCCGGCTCGTATGCATTCAGCTCTCGCAATCGTCATGCGGATAGTTGAGACTTTGATCTTGAACGGCCTCCCGGCGTCTTGAAGGTTTATGATAGGTAGATCAACGATGTCCGGGGTGCGTAGCGCTCCGGTGGTTGAGGTTGATCTCCCTTTGGACTTGGAGGTGGTGATTCCCTTGGAGATTTCGACGGTCCTTCGACTTCAACTTTTGAATTTCCAACCCTTTAGCTTGTGTTGCACGTCACCTTTGCCTGTAAAGTTTTCCCCGCATCATCCACAAAAAAGTTTGGGTTTCTTGGAGAGGTAGCCAACCATCTCCGGTTAGGGTTAGTAATAAAACAAAAATCTAAACATAAAAACTAGGGTTAATCAAAACTAGATTAGATTGAATTTTTTTCTTTTTGAGGATGATCAAACTTAAGAGATGCAAAAGAAAATCAAAAGAAAAAACTGAAAAATAAGCGATACTAGATTGGATCTTGATTGCTTGTTCCCCGGCAACGGCGCCAGAAAAAGGGGCTTGTTGACGGTTAATAGTTGTATCAAAGTTCGTTTATGACTTGCAAGCGGACAAGTCTCCCGTCGTAGTCAAGGGACCCTTCTTCCCTCGAGTGGTGAACCCAAGGTATCGAATCCGTGGAACAATGTGCAACGCAAGGATTCAATCTAGTAAAGCAAGGTAAAGCTATCTATTGAAGAACAAAGATGCATCTAATCTAAGATATGATCAAGTAAACGAATCTAATCTAATCTACTAAAGAGGTAACAAGAGAAAGCAAGAGATAACCAATCTAGAGAATCTAGATCATGCTTATGTTGTAGCTCCAAACAAGATAGATGAAGATAGAAAAGCGAATCTCATTAAAAGCATCTTTAAATCGTGGCCTTCCATCCGACTCCGAAAACGCCCACCTTTCGGAACCCCCGTTCTGTCACAACGTATCCCTATTCATGCGGGTAGTCTAGGGCGAGTTCGATAGAACAAGTTGAAATCACTTGGCCGGTCCGGTATGCACCTCTAGCCACCGCGGCTACAAGAGCATCCTAAGTAATCTAGATGCAAACTAGATCGTAGAAGAAGCAAAACCAAGAAGAAAACAAAATCATCGAGAAGGCACTTAATCGCTAGAAATCGGATTCACTTACAAACTTCACCATGAATGATTACATGAACAAGATCACCACCGGGGCCTCCCTCGATCTTGATCCTCGCTCCGGAGCTCCGACGTGGTCTTCCATGCAAGGTTCCCACGTCGGCTAGGGAAACCCTAGACAACTAGCACGACCCTCATCTCCGAGATGGTGTCCCTCAAGCTTCTCTGCTCCTCGCCGGCGGATTACGACTTCGGTTCTGCGTGGCTCTCGGTCAGGGGGCTATTTATAGCATGAGAAGCAATTAGGTCAAAGGGGAGGCCGATTGGGCCCCGAATTGGGCTGGGTCGGCCGGCCCGGGCCGGCCGGCTCGGGCCCACCCGGCCCATCTCGTGGCCTGCTTCGCCCGGTGTTGCTTCCCGCGTCTTCTAGATGTTCTCCCCTTTTGCATGTGGGCCCTTGACGTCGGTTTCTCTCCGAATTGGACTCAACTCCTTATCTTGCAAGATTCAGCACTTTTCTGGTTCGGTCCTCGGAGTTTATCATCTTCTCGGGCTTAGTCCTTGGGCTCTTGGAGTCATGTTCACTTCATTGCTTGACTTGTATCGGGCTTCAAGGTCTTGTCATGAGGTGCTTAGTGAACTTATCCCGGAAGTCTTGCTTTCAACGTTAAAACCCTGCGTAAACACTTAACTCCAAAACCGACATGCACAAGTGAACTTGTTATACCACGGGGGTTAGTACCAATGAATAAGATACAAAAGTCATGCCAACACCAAAGGTAAACTCATGGCTAGGTTGACGGATTTTCACCGTCAACACTCCGCGGATTGACAAGAACCTTGGGAATCCTGTGGTGAAAAAGGTGTGGGGTCCGTACGCTTGCGGATCGTAGAGGGATACGTCTTTTATCCGTCAACAACAATCAAAGGCAGAGAAGGATTTGAGTGGTGAGTCGCTTTCTCACAACCAAGATACCTAGCGCGCTCCTAGTGGCAGTCGTGTGGCTGCAGCACACACGATGCCCTAGGCTCCGTCGCGGCACCTTTAGTTATGGGATAACAACGTCACCAACACAAAGGATAGAGTGGGAGAGGTTGAAACACTCCATGCGTATGCACGTTAGGTCACCCAAGGTTCCCAAATGCACATGCTATCCAAATGCTTGCTCAAGACAAGACATAACTATCTATTTATTTTTCAAAAGGTTGTGAGCAAGACCACGGGGAATAAGCTCATGAGTGCATGTTCGGAATGACCATGACAAGGATATCAATACGAAGAATATCCTAGTGCTTCAACATGTCTGAGGACAAGGGGTTGAAAGGAAAATACAAGTCGACGGAAATGACATGATGATAGGAGAATCACTATTGAAGATCGAATTCTAAGATCAAGACATTCCCACGGCCTGGTAGAATGGCAAAAGTTTTCTTTTCTCATGTTGGGTAATACTGGGTAGTCATGTGCACAAAGGCACAGTTGTATGCAAGAACTCGAAGCCAGCTCACATACATAATGACATGAAGTTCTGGCAGTTGCGAGCAAAAATTCGTAACCAAGACTCCAGAACCCTCAAAAATCTTTCCCAGGTTTCCCTGTTACTACAAAAGTTCTTTAACACATATTACATTTTCAAGGTTGAGCTCAAACAAGGAAAACAAGGTGGATGGGTACACGATCTAGATGTGCCTAGGAAGGTGTAAACCAAACCAAAGAAACAAGATCGGAACTTGTGGCTACAAGCTAGGCAAGCTAAGGAGCAATGGTTTTTTTAAACAACTGGCTCAATTAAAAACTAGGACAAGGTTCAACAAGTAAACAAGATTTTTCACAATTTCGGCAGCATGACAGCTAGGTATGAGAGATACTCTAATTTATAAAAAGCACACACTAGCAAAATTTTCCTTAGAGAGCATATGGGATTCTAGTTTTCGGGTCCATTTTAATTGTTTCGATTTTTAATATGCATGCAAGATGTCCTATCCGACCTCACATGGCAATCAAGCCAAAGATCGAAGTTAGTGTCGGTGGCAAGGCAACAATTACGGTTCTCCCTATAATAACTAGTCGAGATTATCGATACTCGCTTAGCGACTTACGAACGTGGTTAGTGTACCTGCAGAAGATCACAGAACACAACGAACCTTTCATGCCAGCACTCATGAAAGCGTCCACATACATTATCGTTCACTATAGAAACGGCATCCATGCGTTAAGCCGCTGCATGGACAGCATCCAACCTTGGACACCCTCCGTTTGAATGGAGTGTATCCTTGCCTCGCATGAGCGACATGCGGAATGCACACGTATGAAACACGTGGCGACACACAACTCATAAACAGGCGCGAAGATGGGATCCGTGGAATGGATCACTCCATCAACCCTCGCAATTCCCGTGATGCGGAACAGCACACATATAAAACACATGGCTCATCTAGTTTGGTTGTGCAAGAATGTAAGTCTGACATAAAGTAAAATGTGATGGAAGTTAGCAAAATAAACCATAGATTAATAAGCCACCCGAAAGAACCCAAAAATTCCCTCTAGGGCCTCTCGGTCTAGTTTATCCTTAACGGACCAACGTGTTTTGCAAATCAAGCAATCTTGACAGTTTTTATTCCAAAATCATGTGATTAAGGTTGTTAATTAAGCTCTGGTGCATGAAATCGCTCTGATACCAGCTGTGACAACCCGCCCAGGAAAATACCATATTATCGCCTAAGACCGATCCACTTTGGTCATTAAGCAATAGTAAAGTATCATCCTGTCGTTGGTTGCCGGGTTAACGCCCGGTAAATCACTTGGACATCGAACAGAGGATCGACACATGCATTAAAACCCACGCGAAGGCGAGTCCAGAGTACAACATGAATTAAACATTTTATTACAAACCATTGTTCATGACATGGAGTAAAGGTTCAGAGTTCGAAAATACAGCGGAAATATTGTAAACTAGCGCAACGGTAGACATCACAGGAGGCCATCCGTGATGTCATCACTTGTCGTCACCCTTCTGGTCAACAACACCTGCAACAACAGTTTTAAAGCAAGGCTGAGTATACTAATACTCAGCAAGACTTAACCGTCGGGTGATAACTACATCACCAAACTCTAGACATGAAAGGATTTTGGCCGGTGGAGTTTCTTTTGCTGAACAGCTGCTAAGAGTAGGTCCTTACTTTCAATCTTCTAGCACAAGTTCTAGTTGATTACCATTTCTAAATGTGCCATCTAATTCAATCAAGAATTGGACAAACAATTAATTCATACAACAATGTTCCTCGAGTTCCATCATTATGGGATAACATGGCCGATTGATTAAGCGAGTCTCGGATAACGGTGAGAGGCCGACAATCGATTGATTTAAACCTTGCAAGGTAAACCCAAACACACGGTAGGCTGCCCCCGAAAGGACAACTTTCCCGTGCCGTTTCCGTCGATCTTCAGCTCGGGAGCGGAACCTACATTCCTTGGTACAAGGCTTACTGGATCGCTCCCACACGAACGTCCAGACTCGCGCAGGTACCACACTGTTGTAAGCAGGGGGACACAAGTGCCCCGGGTTTAGTAGGGAAAGGTTCCCTTACCGTGTCAATCGGGTACTAGGCTTACCGGTCCCATACCCGGAACAATATGCAATTATTTATTAAAAAATTCTTTTTGACAGTGACTGTTTACATATATATGTAAATAATTTAATTCAACTTCACGAACAGTAGTGGGTGAGTGCATTTATCCTTTTAAAATGATTTGCAACCACACACAAGTTAGCAAGGGTGGTTTGGTGATTTCTCCCATTTAATGACTATTAAGCCTTTAATCGCTTCCATAGCTTTTATTCATGAAATTAATTAAGAAACTTCAGTGGATGGGTGTGTTAAACTCTAAACACCTATAACAAGCCACTAGACACACATGCGAGCTTTGGATGGCTAGAAATTAATTATTTTTGAAAATAACAAAAGCTATCTATAAGGACAAGGTAAATGCACACAAAAATAAATACTCCACAAAATGATCCTAACTTTCTCACACATGTTATATGGTTCAATTCTAGCCTAGTGGTGCAGCACATACACCTATAACTATTGTGAAACTTGAGTTATGAAATTTGAAAGAAAAACAAGCATAATTCAAGAATAAATATTTCTGGTAATTATAAAATTGTGATTAATTCACAAGAGGTGTGGTTTGGCATTATAAGACAGTGTGCAAGAGTTGGTTGCAAAAACCTAACTATTTTTAGCTAGAAAAATCATTTATGCAGATCTGGCAGCAATGGAAAAACATTTTTATAAAAAGTTTTACATCATACATTTGTGCTATTTTTGGCATAGGAGCTAGGTATTACATCACACAACATATCCAAACATTAGCTACAGAGGACTTATAGTTTTTGAGATATTGCAGATCTAGGTTTTCACATTTGTATTTTTCTTGCAAAAACGAACAGGAATTAGCTCAGGCCAGAATAACAAAAGTTGTAGGATAATTCACCATGAATCCAACAAAATTGGTTTTACATTTTTCCGATTTTTCTGTGATTTTCTACGCAATTTACAATAAACAGGAAATCACTTTCACTATTGGAGTTCACCTTTTGCAAGGAGGCCCTCGGAAAGAAACTGGGTTTTGCAATGTAGCCCCTGGGGCGGCTGGCCGGCGCGGGTGAGCCAATTCCGGCGAGCTCGCCGCCGGACTTGGCCGGGAAAGGGCTGGGGAGGGGCCTAGGGACTAGTGGGGCTTGGTTTGGGGCGTTGGACAGGACGGTGGTGGCACCGGCGAGGCAGCTCGGCGGCGCCGGGGGAAGTGTGGCCGCGGCGGCGGCGTTTCCGGCGAGGCTGCAGCCAATGTGCGGCAACCGGCGGTTGGGGACGGTTGGTCGCGGTGGGGAGGCCGGAGGTGGCGGCGCCCGCGTTGGCGGGACGGCGGGCACGTCGCTCGCGTCGGTGAGGGCAACCGCGCCCTTTATAGCCGACCCGTGCGCCGGCTCATGTCCCGCGGACCGAAGGGAGGCGCCTCGGGTACACATGTGCCGGGGCGACGGCGGACGGACCGCGGGGCAAGCGGAAGCCCGTACGGCGGCGCGGCGTTCGAAGCGAACTCGGCATGCGTGTGACGTGGGAAAGGGGCGACCTTGGGGGGGCGACCCTCGGGCGGCGTGTGCGCGCGGCCATCGAGGCGCGGGCGCGGGCGCGAGGCGGGTGGTGCGCGGCGGCGGCGGGGCGCCGGCGCGCGGCGGCCGCCCGGGCGCGCGCGCGGGAGGGCCGGCGGCGCCGGGCGAGTTCCCCGTGTCGGACTGGCGTTGTTCGAAATAGTTTTTCTCCAAATTTTTGAATAGCAGTGCAACATGTGGTGAATAGGAAAGTTGTAGATCTAACTACCCTCTACAACTTTTGTAAAGGCCATCTAGTGTTTTTCTCGACGGATTTTGCAGGAACGTCGTGCCAACATTGAATGCCAACCTGTTCTGGAAAACAGGAGGTACTGTCAGTCGATCCAGTTGTTCACCGATTTCCACCCAAAATTTGAAATGCCAATCTACATGAAAGTTGTGTCCCTCAACAAGATGGACAACTTTCCTAAAGGTAGATTTTGAAGTGTTTAGGTGAATTTTGGAGAACGCGGCAAAAGTTCCGGACGACATTGGCTGACGTCAACGGTTAAGCCGGTTTTGACCGTGTCTTTGGCCAAGGGTCCACTACGGGTGTGTGTAGGCTTGGTCAAGGGGTTCATGAGGGTTCATTGGCAAGGTTTTCGGGGTGATGACCCAGGTTGACCTAGGTTTGACCGGTGCTTGACCGGTTTGACTCGGCTGATCCGGTCATTAGCGTTAATGACGGTAATTAAAAAAACTGGGGCGTCACATTAGGAGACACATTTTGCCGATGGACTAGGAACACGTATTGAAGATTCCCCTGACGATGAGGATACAACATGATTTCTAGGCTTGGCACTATGAAAAATCAGGGTTGTTCTCTGTTCGATCAGCTTACCGGATGTTGGTGAACAACCGGGAAAAGAGAACTGACTGGATCGAGCATATAACAAGCAAGTTAGAGGAAAAGGAATATAAAAATGAATGGACGGACCTATGGAACATTAAAGTCCCCTCAAAGGTTCACCATTTTCTTTGGAGGCTCGCCGAGCAATCGATTCCAACAGGAGATGTTAAACACCACAGGAAGATGGCACCAACCAGCAGGTACTCTATCTGTGGTGGTCAGGACTCCTGGCGACATTCGCTGCTGGAATGCAACAGGGCTAGTTGTGTATGAGTTCTGCAAGGTGAGGAATTGTTGTCATTCAATAATCATACACAACTGGATGATGCCCAGGGCTGGCTCCATGAAGCAATGAGTAAGCTTCAACATGATGTTCTTGTGCGGCTAGTAGTAATGATGTGGTCCATTTGGTATGCGAGACAGAAAGCCATCCACGAGTGTTGGGGAGTCCGAAAATCGAAAGGGGACCCCGAACACAAGTGAAGTACGATTCCAGAACAAACACACGTAAGTATGTAAAAGCGTGGGTGCAAAGAATCCCCAAAAGTCTGTACTCGCCTCAAAAGTTGTGAACCCCTGTACACGTGCCCTCGACCCTCCTTTTATAGGGAGACAAAGGGACTTTTACATTCTGAGATTATCCTCGAATCTAAAAAATATTCCTGGTGTGAACATGTACATGAACGTCTTTTACATCCCGTGATTTGCGGGGCTAATTTCACATATTTACAAACTTGCCATCTATTCACACCTCGAACCTGGACTTTTGGCACCGCCCCTTTGACTCGGTTCATTCGTGGCTTCAGCTTTACATTTGTGAAGATTCCCAGTTGCTCAAACTCCCGACTCAAGTTGCTGAAATCATTCTCAAAATAGAGTTTCCCGATTCATGCGGAGATTTTCGAAGCTGCCATTGCCAAAGTTTCCCGAATCCGCAATGATCTCCGAAGTTTTTACCATCCTGAAATAATGAACCGACACGCAAACTCGTGCTTTTTCGGTGATTATTTCGCCCAAAAGTGGCGGATTAGAGAATTTTCCAAAATCATGAAAGAAGAAACGTTACTTGGCTCTTTCTCAACTGCTTTCAAAAATTCGTCGAAGTCTCGACATCTCTGAAGTTTCGAGGGTGTAAGGTTTTTACCCAATTCCCCAACACTATCCTCTCGGGGAAGAGGGTTGACTCCGATGACCCGTTTCGACGAATAATTCTCAGAATTTCGGTAAAAAACATCACCCTCGGAACGTCGGAGTGTACACGCGCCCCCCCCTAAAATGTGCAACGGTCATCTCGAGACAACTTCTTGAAACTACCCTCTCTTCCCCTATAAATAGAGGCCCGACGTAGTAACTTTATTTCACCACTTCGCAGCTTTCCCCGCACTTTTGAAACATCGCAACGCAATGCTCTTAAGACGCCTGAAATTCGACGACTTCTTTGGTTTTTTTAAAGGTATTCTATTCGACTTTCTTATATTTTTTGGTCAATAGCCAACTATTTCATAGATTTTTTGTTTCTTACAAATTGATATGTGTTTCGCATTTATTTTTCTCCCGAAAAGGTGGTTTGTACTAAGAGCACTGCTAGACCAATGACTTCCGAGGAGTTAGCTGCCGCTGGTGTTCTACTGACGGAAGAAAATGCTCCCCCAGAACAAATGATCCGACTACTGAAACTGTTCGCAATTCCGGCAGTCACGAAGATGGAGAAATTGGATCCGAAAAAAATCTTATGGTGGCAAAGATCTTTCTAAGGTTGAAGTTAACCTGAATGAACTCGTTGCTGGCAAGGTTACATCTTACTCCCCAACCTTTGTTTTCGGCAAGTCGAAAGTTACGATCGAAATTATTAAAGAATATGAAGAAGCCGAGTTTTCCCCTGTTGGTGATGGATGCCCTCCTTCTGGTGAAGAGATCCCTGTCCCTGAAGCCAATGAAGTTGTTGTTTTCAGGAATTTTTTCACCTATGGACTTATATTTCCTTGTGACCCTCAGCTACCTTCTATCCTTGAGAAGTTTTCTGTGAAGATGCACCAATTGACACCAAACTCTTTTTTTGGAACTTTCGAAGTTTTTCTGGATCCTGAAGACTTTCAGGTGTACTACTGATGCTGACATATTCGCTTTTATTCGAGCTTGTGACTGAAATGGATATCCTTAAGCTTGATGACGGGAAATTCTATGAAGCTCATTATGCATGTTGTATATTCAACACCCAAAGGAAGAATACACATCAAGGCCTCACCCGCATCCAGTTTGCACCTTGCAGTAAGACTAACTTGCCCGAAGACTGGCGCTCGTTCGGGTTCTATGTGAAGGTCGATATGTCTAAAGTTTCTGGCTACACTGGACCAGCCTATCTATTCTATTCACCGATGACATCGGTGACCGCTATTAGCACTGCTACATATAACGGTCGGGTCCTTGGTTTCAAGAACTGTGAGAATGCTTTCTTCCTAGCCAGCACTATTCTTGGTGGCTGCGATGCTATTGAAGAATTTGTAGCAGCTCAAGTTTGGCCCTTATCAGATGGCTGGAAGCCTTCAGAGATTGTTTTTCTTGATGTGGATTGGGCTTCTCAAAAGGTGTTGTTTCTACAATTCAATTTACGACTTAAGGATGGTCAGAGCCTTGAAGACTTCATTCTTGAGGCTGAAGAGAAGGTTAATGAAATGGTTGGCGCATATACTCTAAATGAATACAAAGCCTACAAGAACATCGTGAAGCATAAGAAAAGAGTGAATCACGTGTTCTCAGAACTTGGTGCTGAGACTACCCTCCGATCTCACCCGCCATGTGTGGACAAGTAGATTCCCGCTGTTGCCGTAGCTGTTTGCTCGACCGCTCCTCCTAAGGCTCAAAGGAGGAGGGCTTCGAAGAAAGATAAAGCTAAAGGCAACACTAGTGAAACTTTTTCTCCTGCAATTTGCCCAACAAAGACTATGTCCTTGGAATCCATCAAGAGGAAAAGAAAATCTTCCGAAGATGTTTCTGATGCTGAGATACAAGCGGCTTCTAGTCTTAGAAATTGAGCGGAAAAAAATCTAAGAAGGCTGTTAAGAAAGTTGTTGCTGCTGAATGCGTTCCTTCGGCGTTCTCCGATAAGGAGATGATTGATGAGCCTCACCAAACTGTTTTCTTTTCTTGCTTGTGCTGTCAATTGAGATTCGGTGTTTGTCATGGTTATACTCCGACTGCTGAGAACAACTTTGTTGATATTGAAACTTTTCAGACACTATTCCTGAGGCTAGGGCTGTTCCAGTTGAACCTTCCACTGTTGCTTCTGTTGATGATAGAACTTTGAAAGCTGTTGTTGCTGATGAAGAGGCCTCTCCAAAGTTCACAGAAGATTTGGAGCGCACTGTGAGTCAGAGTGGTATTTTGCTTGAGGATCCTTCTTTGACTGGGACTCGCAAAGCCGTTCCCGACAAACAAGAGCCTACTCCCTCCATCACTACTTATAACGAAAGCTTCGGTACGTCTTTTAGAGGTGAACTGTTAAGCGTTGGTGGTTAGGAGGCTGGTGAGGACGGTGGTAGTCATAAGTTTTCTTTTCTATGGATGTCCCCTAAACTTATGGGTGAAACAAGAGGAGATGTTCCAAAGAAAAAACTTCGCTTGACTACCAAAACAATTTCTGTTGTTGAGAAGCAAACTTCTTCCTCACTCCAGAAACCTTTGACGATTTCTGATCCTGCCATTCAAGTTTCCTTGAAGACACTTAATACGAAAGGTTTGTAGATTACTTGCATCCTTTTTTCTATTGATCTTCTTATTGTTCTTACTGGTTTTTTTGCTGATTCCCTTTTGGTTTTTGTAGGTTTTGAAGAGAATTTGCGAAAACTTTCCTCATCGAACCTTTCTAAGTTCAGCCATATTTATGATTTGAAGACATCTATTGTTGGTAAGGTTGTCTTAGAAAGTCTCCTCGAAAAGGAGGAACTTGTTGGAAAACTTACTGATGAATCTCGAAAGTTGAAGCGTAATTTAAACAAGGCTCATGCTTCAAATCTCGATCTAGAGCAGCGAATCGCTGAACTGGCAGATTCCCTGAAGAAATGCCACGACGAGAAGGGACTTGCTGAAGCTGCTCTTCGCGATTCACAAAAAGATCTTGAAAAACTTAACAAGACTCGCGAAGATGACCTCAAGATGATTAAGAATCTTCACAAGGATGATGACACGAACACGAAAACTATCGACGAGCTTCGTAATGCTAACAGTGAACTTTCGACGAAGAACACAGAGCTCGCAAAGACTCTCAGCACCAAGGAGCAAACTATTCTAGATCTCGAGAAGATTTTGTCTGAGCGAAGCAAAACTATGAGCCGGGACATTGAAGAAGTTAAACAAAGTTTGAAACTTTTGTTTGAGGAGTACAAGGAGGCTCTAAAGCAATTTGGCACCCGTCCAAGTCCACTTCCTGAATGTGATGAAATATCTGATTTGCTAGATTGGATGGTGAAAGAGTTCCAAGCTCTTCCAAGCATTATTTCAGGAGCTAGCAATTTTGCGGCGCTGTTTTCTATGGAAAGCCTACTCAAACTTCTTTATGACTTTGACTATGTCGATCTTCCAAAGTTCTGTGGGGCACTCTCGCGATTTCCAGATGCTGCGGGTACTTCAGCTATCCATCCCAATGAAGATGTCCGAGCTGTAAAGGTTAAATTTGAGAAGGAATTATGGATTGCAAATGGGAAAGAATTCGCGAAAAAGATTGCTTGTGAAAAGCTTGAGGAGGTTATTTTTCTAGACTTTGTTGAAGTTCTAGCGCCATATAGATGTCTTTTTTCCTAGTACTTCACACATTCTTTTTGTTCCTTTTTCAGATGATTCAGAAAGAAACGTGTGGCAAGGCTGAAGAGATTCATGAAGCTACTTCTAAGCCCGAGGAGGACGGTGACACTAAAGGTGGGAAGGAAGGTTCGGGAAGAAAGGGAAGTGGCGACGACAGCAACAACAACAGTGGCGACTAAAATGACGGAGAAGAGGAAAGTTCTGATAGTCGTACCAGCTCTCTGAAGGTTGACATTGTTGGATGAGGCGAAACTTATCCGAACCTTTGATTTTGATGTTGGAGAGTTGTGAACTTGTATATTTGTGGGATGCGCCCCCTTCTGAATTTTTTTCTTGTAAATTTTAACCTGCTCAGGTCCTGCAAGGTGGGCCTGTGCAGGATGTGATACCTTTGCGAATCCATCGTCAAGATTAGGTAGTTAGCGGTGAAGCTTGGCGGTTGTACAAAGAAGCTCGTCCTGGATGCGAATTCTCTGACTTTTGGCTTGAATGTTGTCAATACTTCTCGATGCATAGTTGATGAGGGCCTGGATTAGGGCCCCCCATTGACGGCGAAAAGATCTCTTCGATCACAAGGTAATCCAACACCATTGACAACGTGAAGACCAAGATCGACAATGTCAAGGCCTTCGAGATGAGGTAGACTGAGGACCCTGGTCAAGACCCACACTGGCAAGACGTCACGCTTCCGACCAGTCGGCTGCATCTCCGACCAGTTTCCCACAAGGGGGATCCCCTCCGACAAGTCTCCGCCTCACACGACAAGTCTCCGCCTCGCACGAGCTTCCCCCGACTCCGACTGGTGTGTGGGCCATGACACGCGGTGCGAGAACCTTCGCTACAACAAGTGGGGGAACAACTCCCCACGCCATGCAGACGCACCAGTTGGCTGCCATGCAAGCAGCTAGCCCCGACAAGAGCCTTAATACGGGTCTGCCCAGCTGTGCAACCATGCCATCAACATCATCTCCAACTCTGCCACACGCAAGCTTAGCCCGAGGCACTCAAGCACCCCCTATGACGAGCTCAATCCTAGACTTAGGTCTTAGCATGGCGGGCTAGTCGAGTACTCGGGCAGGCCAAGAAATAGCAAACTACTCGGAGGAGATGCCAAGCGTCCCGAGGTGAATAGCCACGCCCAGCCACGCGGCGGCTCCTACGGCCAAGTAGTGCGGCTCCACTTCAATGCACCTTGACGGACAACGACGCGCGATGGGACATCCCAACTACCGAGACTGTACTTCTTTTCTACTTCCCCCTTGTACCCCTCCCCTTGTGACTATAAAAGGGAGAGGAGAGAAACTGTTACAAGGGTTAGACCTCCAACAGATCGAACACCACTTCAAGGGACTTGGGTCTGATGCCCTCTCCTGACCAGTTTGTAACCCCTACTACAAACACCCCTCACCCGAGAACATGACATCTCGACACTAGACGTAGGGTATTACTCCTCGGAGGCCCGAACCAATATAATCCTATGCTAACCATCCGAGCCCGACGCACGATCGATACAAATTTACTACCGGCGGTAGATAACCCTGATAGTTGGCACGCTAGGTAGGGGCACATCATGTGTCTCGACGAACTTCAGTGGATCGGATGGACGACCGAAAGATCTCGTTGATGCCTAGGGCCGCTATGCGCTTCGGCTCCCTTAGGACCATGTGTGGTTCAAGGACCGGTGGATGGTCGCTTCCTGGTGTGATGAGTGATTGACAACGTTGTGTGGACTGATTCTTGGCTAAATATTGCAAGTGTAGGTTGTGGCTTGACGGGTGTTGGTGCAGGTGAAGAACAAGTGCGAAAGGTCGTTTCCGGTGAGGCCTCCAGGTGTGGAGAAGACAAGTAGGCTTCGTTCGAGGGACCTGGTGGCCAGCGGAGTCAAGTGCGGGCCGTATGGTGGCAAGAACGGCAAGATGAATTCATGGATGGTTCCTTGGCAGAGCCTCAAAACCAAGGTCGAGCCGGGACTACGTGGGAGCTGAGTCATGAGTGGCGATTGGAGGAGGCTACACCGAGTTCGCGGGGTTTCTTGGTTCACTAGAAAACCATTGGGTTCCTTCGTTGATCCACAAAGCCAAGATGAAAACCCGAAGACGGAGGTGCAGCAGCATCAGACCGGTCTGACCGGTGAGGAGCACCGGTCAGACCGGTGTGCGACGATGCAGTCTGGAGACTTCGAAGTGGAGGACACGCGTCGGGATCGCAAGGCTTGCGTCAAGGCTAAGAAAGTTTGCGGTCTTTGGGCATCCGTACGATGGAGTGATGACAAAGACTTCCGAATTTGCCCTTGAGGGGCATGTATCCCTGGTTAGCTAGTAAGGGTATTTTAGACTTTCGGTTGCCTCCATATAACCCAAGTGGTGAGAGGATGGCAACCATCTCTTGGAACCCTAGCTCATTTGGTTTTCCTATTTTCCCTTCCTATTTTCCCTAGGATTTCCATAGGACTAGCTTGAGAGCTTCATGGTGAGATCTTGTTAGAGGGATGGATGATCGGGCGGCAATCTAGACCTTGTATCAACCTCTTTGTGATGTATAGATGATTCAGCATGGTTCCTCAAGGCTTGGATGTGTTGTTCCCGTTTGTTCTTTTTGGTGATTTTCGGAGCCCTTTCTTGGCGATTCTCTTGGAGAGATTTCGAGGTCATTTTCTTGAGGATTTGTTGGGGGATGTATGCATCAACCCTTCATGATTCTTTTCCCTTTGATTCCCCTCCCAAATCCGTGAGAAAAGGGGCTCGATTTTGGGGTTTTCGTTGTCCTAGGGCTTGGTGTGTTCTTAGTGGAAATCCTACAATTTTGGTGGACCATAACTTGGCTATGAAGTGCCCATGAGGTGTTCCTACTATCCCAAAAGTCTTGTTTGAAACCGTGGAGCGAATATGGAGATCGGGAGTTGGATTTGGAGGAGTTGATCCGCGGGTGCGGTTCATCCCGAGCTACCCAGACATGACCGGTCTGACTGGTGCTAGTGACCGGTCTGACCGGTGTGAGCCTTTTGTGGGATTTGCCTCGGGTGAGTTGCATGTTTCGTGTGTCTTTGGGTCGTGTTGTTGCTGGTCAGTTCTTGGTTGTTTTGGAGGTGTTTTGCTTGGGTTTGTGAAGGGCGCTTCTTCCTTGCAGGTTGTGTTTTGGGGGTGTTTTTGTTCCAGAGCCTAGAGTAGTCACTGAGGCTCTCTGGAACATTTTTTGTGCAACTGCTGTAGCCACCAGCCTGACTGGCTCTGTCCACCGGTCTGACCGGCGCAGACCATCGGTCTGACCGGTGTGGCACAGACAGTAACCCGTGCAAGTTTCCGCTGTGCGTGTTGGTGTTTTTTGGCTCGGAAGGTTGTTTGTTGGTTCCTAGGATCAGTAGCACTCCAGTGGCTACGTGGTCTTGACCAACTTGGGTAGTTGAGTCAGAGACGTGTATTGGAAGTCGAGTTCATCTTGTTGGAGTCTCTATCTCCTTCGAGAAGAATTTTTATCGGCTCCCATTCACTCCCTCCTCTCTAGTTCACCGTTTCGGTCCTTCAAGTGGTATCAGAGCCAGTTACGGGTCTTGATTGACTCTAACCAGTCTAAGATCCAAGGATGGCATGCCAGGAATGAGGTTCGGATCCTCTACACTTCGACGACAAAAACTACCAGATGTGCAGTAAGCGGATGGCAGCGTTCCTCCGTGGAAAGGGTCAGATCCTTTGGGATGTCACGATGGACACAGTCTATGTCCAACCGATGAACTTACTTGCTCCAGGATCGAGGGACATGTTCGACGCCAAAAACAAGGCAGTCGACTACTTGTTTCGTGCTCTGTGTCAACCTGAGTTCGATCGGGTGCACACGGAGAGCTTGGCTTGTAGAATCTGATTTGTGTTGAAGGAACCTCATGTTGGAAACGCTCAGGTTCAAGCTCAGACGTATGCGACTTACCGGAGAGAGTATGAGAACTTCACTCATCTCCCCGGTGAGTCCATCAATGCCTTGTTTCAGAGGTTTACGGTGGTGGTAAACAACATGATGGCCAATGTGGACGTGCTCCCGTATGATGATCATGATAAGGCTGTCAAGATCTTACACTCGGTGGATTGTACGATTTATGGTGGAAAGTTAGAGGCCATTGTAGAGTTTGAGAAGTATGATACCTTGACGGTGAATGAGCTGTCCTCGAAGCTCAAGTCGGCTGAGGTGGATCAGGGCATGATAGCCAGGGTTGAGGGCCCGACTGACTCTCATAGTCTCACCCTCATTGGTGGCTCGAAGGAAACTCTAATGCTAATTTATCCACCAAGATGTTCTCATTGTCCTCCTTGATGTCTTTGCCAGATGAGGAGTTCGACGTGCTTGGAGAGGACGAGCTGGCGCTGCTGACTAGGCGATTCGAGACGATGCACGAGAACCGGGTGAACTAAAAGAGGAACTCGAGGGCGTGTTTCAAGTGCAGCAAGGCCGGACACTTTTTCTCCGAGTGTCCGAAGGTGAACAACCACGACAAGCACAAGTTCATGGACAAGAGGAAGAAGTCCAAGAAGAAGGATCGTGGACATGGGAAGAAGGCACAGTCTCGAGAGAAGATGAAGAGATCGAGTGACATCGAGTCCAACTCTGAGGACACGTCTTCAAGCTCGAGTGATGAAGATGAAGAGTGACAAGAAGAAGAAGAAGAACCTCGGCAAGTATCTCAACGACCTTTGTGTGATGGGCCTAAGACTCAAGGACGATTTCTGCGGCATGGCTCGCAGCTCCAGCAGCAAGAGAAGCCAGAAGGGCACCTCGGACTTAGATTCTAAGGATGAGGTATGTGATGAGCTCTCTTCTTTGCGCAAGGAGAATGAGGAGTTGGTTGACTTGCTTGATAATCGCGATCACATGCTTAGAGAGGCTAAGAAGCTTAGGAAGGAGCTTAGAGCTTTGCTTGAAGATGCTAGGACTAGAGTGGCTGAGCTAGAAACACAGGTTCTTGAAGGCAAGCTTGAAATTGATTCTCTTAAGGCAAGACCTGTGATTTCTGATGAAGTTGATTGTGCTGATTGCTCTGTTTTTCTAGCTGATTTGACTGCTCTTAAGGAAAATCATGCCTCCAAGGTGAGAAACTAGATATGCTTAGGGTTGAGTTGGCTGAGCTGCAATCTAGACCCACTTTTCTTGGTGCTTGTACCTTTTGCCCTGGTTTGCATGAAAAAATCGCTGAGCTTCGATCTTGCATTGTTTCGCATGAGGCTGATTTGGAAGTGCCTATTCCTACTTCATGTTCTACCTGTGAATTACATGCTGTAAAGAATTTGGATCTTGCTAAATGTGTTGGTCGCTTGCAAGATGAGAATGATAAGTTGTGTGAATTGCTGAGTTGGTTCTCTAGTCAGGAACCTCAGCTTGGTATGATTATTGCTACTTGTAAGCACTTTGATGGTTGGGATTTGGGATCTTATAAGGTTGGTGAGAGCAGTGGTGAGAGAGAAGGGAAATTCGGGAATGTTTCAGTTCCACCACAACCCACACCCAAAGAAAAGTTTGCATCCAAGCCAAACTAGTTGCTTAAACTGCGAGAAAAACCGAGTGAGAAGGCAATTGAAAAGTCTAGTGAGAAACCAAGTGGGAAGCCTAGTGAGAAGCCTTGTGAAGAGCCTCACCCCAAGCCTAAGCCTAGATCAATCCGTTTCCATTGTGAGTTTTGTTGAAAGGATGATCACAAGAGAGAGTTTTTCTATAAGAGAAGGAGAGAGGTGAGAATGGCTAAGGAGTGGGAAAACAAGGATAGGTACTACCCTTCTCATGGTGTGCCTGAGCCTCGTATGCCACTGCCCAAGGGAAAGGGTTTTGTGCGTGAGGTTCCGGCTTGGGGAGTAAAGAGTGCTTTGGGAGAAAGGGACCCTGCTGGAAGAGTTAAACCGGCCAGACCAGTTTGGAAACCGATCAGACCGGTTTGGAGGCAGCTAGGGGACTTGGTTGTTTCCGTGCTCGTGATGAGTCTCGGTTTGTTGCAGGAGGTCGTGGTTCTGGTGGTTGGTCTAGAGAGTTTGTAGGTGGTCAGTTTGCTGGATGTTCTCCACCTCGTGATCAATACGAGTTTGGAAGAGGTCGCAGCTTTGAGTCTCAGAGGGGCTACAGACCACGCTTTTCCTATCATGGTAGTCGTACTCCTCCAATGAGACGGGAGTGGTTTACCCATGGTGGTTCCAGGTTTGATAGGTTTGACAGGATGGATTGTAGTTTTGATAGGCGCGGTAGGATGGATGTTGCTAACCCTACTTTTGAGGAAATGGCCTGACACTGGTTTGACACCTTTGGAACTAACCCCAGTGTTCATTTGCTCGCTCTCGCTCTTAGTTTTGAGTTGCAGGTGGGATGCCCGGAGAACATTTGGTTGATATGGGGGGTGGTTCTCCGGCCTCATACCCCGGTGGTGACATGGAGGTACATCACTTTCGGAGATGGAGGACAAGGATGAGTGACTTCTGAAGAAATGATAAAGTTAAATGAATTTGTGACCATCAAGTGTGTGGCCTTGGTCAAGCCACTTGGTTCTTTTTGCTCTTTGCCCTATCTCACGTGTGTAAGATGACCCTTGTATGCTCTTTGACCCTCGTGCATGTGTTTAGGGGAGCTCGTGGGTTTCTGCTTCCTTGCTCTTTTGCTGGTGGTGTTGAGCCCTTTTTGGCTCCCCTCGAGAAGCCAGTCGGTTGTGAGCTTTATGTGTGGGAGCTCCTTTGAAGCATATGTATAGCTTTCTTTTGTGTATTTCTTGCATTTGGCATGGCATATGTAACATGATGTGTAGGCATCCTTGTATCTTAGATTGCATGCATTTTGTATCATATGCATTAGATAGGTGAGGAGCACCGGTTTGACCGGTGTGCGACGACGCAGTCTGGAGACTTCAAAGCAGAGGACACTCATCGGTATCGCAAGGCTTGCGTTGAGGCTAAGCAAGTTTGCGGTCGCTGGGCATCCGTCTGAGGGAGCGATGACAAAGACTTCCGAATTCACCCTTGAGGGGCATGTATCCCTAGTTAGCTAGTAAGGGTATTTTAGACTTTCGGTTGCCTCCATATAACCCATGTGGTGAGAGGATGGCAGCCATCTCTTGGAACCCTAGCTCATTTGGTTTTCCTGTTTTCCCTTCCTATTTTCCCTAGGATTTCTATAGGCTAGCTTGAGAGCTTCATGGTGAGATCTTGTGAGAGGGATGGATGATCGGGCGACAAGCTAGACCGTGTATGAACCTCTTTGTGATGTATAGATGATTCAGTGTGGTTCCTCAATGTTTGGATGTGTTGTTCCTATTCGCTATTTTTGGTGATTTTTGGAGCCCTTTCTTGGCGATTTTCTTAGAGAGATTTCGAGGTCGTTTTCTTGAGAATTTGTTGGGGGTTGTATGCATGAACCCTTCGTGGTTCTTTTCCCTTTGATTCCCCTCCAAAATCCGTGAGAAAAGGGGCTCGATGTTGGGGTTTTCGTTGTCCTGGGGCTTGGTGTGTACTTGGCAGAAATCCTTCAATTTCTCTTGTTTCAACGAGTTTTGGTGGACCATAACTTGACTATGGAGTGCCCATGAGGTGTTCCTACTATCCCCAAAGTCTTGTTTGAAACCGTGGAGCGAATCGGGAGATCAGGAGTTGGATTTGGAGGAGTTGACCTGCGGGTGCGGTTCATCCCGAGCTGCCCAGGCGTGACCGGTCTGACCGGTGCTAGTGACCGGTCTGACCGGTGTGAGGCTTTCGTGTGATTTGCCTCGGGTGAGTTCCTTGTTCCGTGTGTCTTTGGGTCGTGTTGTTGCTGGTCCGTTCTTGGCTGTTTTGGAGGTGTTTTGCTTGGGTTTGTGAAGGGCTCTTCTTCCTTGCAGGTTGTGTTTTGGGGGTGTTTTTGTTCCAGGGCCTAGAGAAGTCACTGAGGCTCTCTGGAACATTTGTTGTGCGGCTGCTGTAGCCACCGACCTGACCGACTCTGTCATCCGGTCTGACCAGCGCGGCCATCGGTCTGACCAGTGTGGCACAAGCAGTAAGCCGCGCAAGTTTCCGCTGTGCGTCTTGGTGTTTTTTGGCTCGAAAGGTTGTTTGTTGGTTCCTAGGATCAGTAGCACTCCAGTGGCTACGTGGTCTTGACCAACTTGGGTAGTTGAGTCGGAGACGTGTATTGGAAGTCAAGTTCATCTTGTTGGAGTCTCTATCTCCTTCGAGAAGAATTTTTATCAGCTCCCATTCACTGCCCCTCTCCGGTTCGCTGTTTCGGTCCTTCACTCCCTCTGCTTCGTCTACACCAGGCCGACGGAGTCCGTTGCCGGGGGTACTGTCGCCCGACCACCTCGTCCCAATGTCCCGACGGGGGCTGCGGGACGCGAGGCTTTCGTCCGAGGCTTCCCAGACGAGACCATCATCGGCATGTTGGGGCCAAACCCAATGTAGGAGCGTTTTAGGCTCACTGCCTACTATCTCATTGACCTTGCCTTTCAGGCTAGAGGGGCCAAGCCACTAGCTGGGGGGAGTTCATGGAGCAGTACACCGCGATGTACCCCCGTGGACAGCCCGGCCTACCGGACGACCCGGTGACGCCTTACGCCAACAACTTGCGCGCGACCGGCGCCATCCCGAGGTCTACGATGACTCGGAGGGCACGGACCACACGGCAGCGCGACCCCACGTGGGAGTACAATGTCTGTGTGGCCTCGGCATCAAGCAGTTCCAAACCGGAGCCAGTGCCGCGTCACCGTGCTGCCGACGCCCAACAACAGGTGTGGCTCGACGAGCTCGCGGAGGCCAAGCGCCAGCTTGACGAGGAGCTGGGCCTCCTTGACCAGGAACTGGGGATGGACCCAGAGCCCCACGACCGACAACCTGCACAGGACATTTTCGTGCAGGAGTAGCTTCGCGAAGGGAACGGCGAGCGGCTAGAGTGCCGCCCGGCTGTCGAACAGCCATGGGCCCGCGCCCCAACGCCACCGGCTCCTGGACGAACGCACGACAATGACCGACGCGCCAACGAGGGCGTTAACGTCGATGCCAACGCCGATGCTGATGCCCCGCCACTCTTCAGGCAGGTGTCGCAGGACCTTGCCGTGGCAGCCATGCTGCTGCACAGCTCTCCGGAGGCGGTGACCTCCGAGGAGTGACGGGTGCGCCAGCAGCTGAAAGCACTGCTCGAGGTAGCGGTGGCGCAACAAGCGGAGAGCTCAGTCTTGCTCCAGCGCTCGGAGCATGGGAGGGCAGGAGCGCCGTCCGCACACGGTCGAACCCACCTTTTTCTCAGCATCGGGAGCGCGGGGAGGGGGCGGAACCGCTGCATTGGCGGTCAAGAGCCGCCTCAGGCCCAACCGCGACGTGCGGAGCACCATCGAGGCCCGCCGACGGGCCGATAGCGTCGACAACCACCATGACAACCGCTCGCGCCAACACAACAATCGAGGATGCGGGCGGTGTCATGACAGCGACAATGACCGCGACCGCAATTGGTCACAAGACCAGAGGGGTCCGCGGGCCTTTGGCCAGAGCATCCGCGACGCGAAGTTCCCCTCGCGTTTCCGTGCTCGGACCAATGTACCTAGGTACAACAGGGACACCAACCCTAGCGTATGACTTGAGGACTACCGACTCGCCTGCCACGCTGGGGTAGCGACGGACGACCTTTTCGTCATCAAGAATCTGCCGCTCTACCTCGGCGACTCCGTGCGGACATGGCTCGAGCACCTACCGCGGGACAAGATCCACGACTAGACCGACCTACGTCAGGTCTTCGTCGGGAACTTCCAAGGTACTTACATGCGCTCCGACAAGCAGTGGGAGCTGCGCAACTGCAAGCAACAACCGGGAGAAAGTCTATGTGAGTAACTTCGGCGCTTCTCCAGGCACTGCACCAAGCTCCCCGGTGTGACTGACAACGACGCCATCTCGGCGTTCCAGAATGGAATGACGTGCACGTCCCTCATCACCCGACTCAGGCGCCGCATGCCTCGTACGACTCGTGAGCTCCTCAACAATGCAAGCAACCACACTGATGGCGAGCAGGCAGTTGGCGCGACGCTCAACACCCCTCGGTGTCGGGGACAGCCATAGGGGTCCCCGAAATAACAGGGGAAAACCCATTTTCTCTCGCAAATAACAAAACATAAACGAACGCACGAAAGTAAAACACGCCTAAAAACAATCACGGATCAGTAGCAGGGGCCCACGGTCCTGGCGGCCCCAGCGGCCAACCAGAACAATCAGCCCCAGCCACCCTCGGGCGAAACTCAGGTTCGCTCGAGGGGCACGGCACCACACTAACAAAACTCCGCCTCGCTCGAGGGCTGGACGCCCCTTCGGGTGAGGCTCCGCCTCGCTTGAGAGCTGAATGCCTCCTCGAGTAAGGTTCCACCTCTCTCGAGACTCACGGGCTCGCCGCCCCTGTACCTGCTCCCCTGACCGGGGCATTTAATGTTCTCACACATGCAGGCGCCCGAGTCAAAGACAAACCCGCACCACGCCTCTGACACGCCTGGTAATCATGCCCCAGCGCTGTTCCGCCAACCCTCTCGGTAAGGCCATCCCCGCCACTATACAACACTGTGCGGTAAGGTCAGTGTCTACTCCGTGACACTGTGCTACCCACTCTTGTACGGCCCGAGCGCCGCACCCTCGAAAGAGAGCGGCGGAACTCTCGAAAAGGGGACGGACGCTTGTTCCACGCCCGCCCAGGGCAACGTCGTGGCGTCGGACCAGTGAGGCGCGTCTCCTCCGTCACCAATGATCCTGTGCGACCATCCCCGCCAATGCAACACCATCCCAAGCACTGCAGCGCCATCCCCGACGCTGTGGGAGTACGGGGCGACAAGACGCCGCCATGCCGGCTGCTGTGCGCCTTACGGCCTCCCGTCAGCTGCACCCTCGAATCAGCGTACGGACTATGACTAAACAAGAGATTTCAACACCACCACCCTCGAAGCCGCTCCTGGACGGACACAGTTCACGCCACGACGCTCCGCCAGAAGCAAGATTCGCCAGGACGGTCGTCTACTCCATGATGTTGTGCGCCATACCGCTACACGTAGTTAGCACAGTGCGGCACACCTGTAAACTGCCTCCCCTTGGCCTATAAAAAGAGGAGGCAGTACCCTTGCCGCGGGGGACGAGGACGATAGCGAACACACCTACACGCTCACCAACCTCACCACGATACTGGCACTTTCCTCAATCAAAAACCTCAGGGACTTGGAGGCCCTGTCTCCTCTCCCACCTCGCTTGTAGCTCCCCTCTGCAAGCACCACAATGCAACGCAATACAGTGCCTCGAGCACACCACTGCTGGACGTACGGCCCCAGCCGGAACCAGGATAAACCTCGTGTCACTAGTTGTTTAGCACCGGCTATCGAGAGACAGATCTCAGCGCTCTTACTAGTTAGTGCCGGGACTATTTTCCGCACCGACAGTTGGCGCGCCAGGTTGTGGAACTGCTCTAAAGATCAGCTTTCCACCAGCCATCTCGATGGTGATCCGCACCGAGTACAGGTCCCAGAGGTACTCCATGGCAGCTCGGACCCCCTCCCATCCGGATTCGAAATCCGGTTCGGGAGCCTGAACTTTCAGGCTACGGGGAACGACTACCTCATGCACATCACCAACCGTGACGAGCTCCACCCGTGGCGGTCGACCGGGCAGGACCGGTCCCCGTCACGCCCGCTTCTTACGCCACGGCGCCCGTGTTGCTCCGGCCCTTCAGCACCACGACGCCGACGTTGCTCCGGTCAGTGCTCTCGATAGGCACGGATGGAATGACATCGGGCCACACGTGTCGCCTCACAACGCGACGTGCCCGTCAGCGAGATGGCGACTGCATCCGCGAGGGAGTGTGCCGTTCCCGAGCCGCGGTTCCCCCATGGGATGCGCAACGCCGCGACGGTGTACACCTCGTCTGCTAGCACCGACGTGTCGGCGTACGAGGATCTTCCCAACCACCACCTCCTGGCGGTCAGGAACCTCATCACCTCCACCAATGATGAGTCCTACCACGGCTCCGCCAGCAAGCTACCACCTGGCACTTCACACGGGTTCGCTGAGTGGTACTTCTCCGGTGTGCCGGACCCAGTGATGTTGTAGTGGTTCCTCGACGCCGCGGACTACTGGTTTGGCTACTTCGATGACTCCAGCGCCGGGAGCTACGACCCCGCGCCTGAGTGCTTCGTGGTGGTCGTCGATGACCAAGCCGACGGTGCGAACGCGGTAGGGGCTGGCGACGGAGAAGCCCCCCAGAACCCGGGAGCCAATGTACCACAGAACCCGGGGCCGAGTGCAACACCCACCTCACTGGTGTGAGGCACTGACATCAAAGCGCAACTAGTTCAAGCGCGCGAGCTCGAGGCTAAGCTCACGGAGGAGTACCGTGCGGTACAAATGCTTCGTGCCACCATTGCTGGAAGGGCTTCCGCGCGTGGTGAACGCGCGTGCGAGCTGGGCAGGCAGGCCCGTGACCGCATCAACGCCGACTTCGATGTCAACAACCCGAACACGCCGCCGCGAGCGAGCCAGAAGCTCATTGCAGCTGCGACACTGCTACGAGCCATGCCCGCTCCTTCAATGCCCGAGGCGCAGAACCTGCACCGCGAGGCGTTGGCGCTCATGGCGCAGGCGGCTGTGCAACAGGCCGAAAGCTCGGCGTCCCGCATTCACTAGCAGGGCAGCACGCAGGACGACGGCGGCGCACAAGGCCTGGAGGCGTCAGTTCATGCAGGCGGCGCGGCGGGAAAACCGGCCAACCAGGGGCGAACGCCGGTCAGGGAGCGAATCCTTGACACGCGCGGACAGGCCCAGGACAGCGACGCCCGCAACGTCATCAACGCCCGCCGAACGGGCAACACAGAGACGCGGGCGATGGTGGGCTACCACCCATGGTGAGACAAGCGCTATGACAGCCGCGAGGATCGCTCACCGACACCGGAGCCCCCGGGGACCCGCGTGTTCAGTCGGGAGATCCGCACGGCGAGCTTCCCTTAGCGTTTCCTCCATCCCACCTC
The DNA here is from genome assembly GCA_947561735.1 of Cenchrus americanus. Lineage (NCBI taxonomy): Eukaryota > Viridiplantae > Streptophyta > Magnoliopsida > Poales > Poaceae > Cenchrus > Cenchrus americanus. The sequence continues at coordinate 69,692,716 of OX387245.1, read as the reverse complement.
GATCGACAAGTACACGGGGGAGACAGACCCTCATGTGTGGCTCAACGACTATCGCCTGGCATGCCAGCGGGGCGGAGCAACCACCAACGAGGTCATCATCTGCAACCTTCCGCTGCACCTCGCAGACTCGGTGCGGATGTGGCTCGAGCACCTGCCGGCCAGTCATATCCACAACTGGGACGACTTGATCCGCACCTTCATGGAGAACTTCCAGGGCACGTACGTGCGCCCTGGGAACTCCTGGGACCTACGCGCATGCACCCAGAAGCCCAGTGAGTCGCTCTGGGACTTCATACGACACTTCTCCAAGCGTTGTACTGAGCTCCCGAGCGTGGCCTAGTCCGAGATTGTGCACGCCTTCCTCGAGGGCACAACCTGCCGGGACCTCGTGCGCGAGCTCGGGCACAGCCCGCGGGTCGACTCCAACGAGCTGTTCGACATCGCCACCAGCTTTGCTTCCAGCGAGGAGGTGGTGGGGGCCATCTTTGATGGAAAGAAAGGCAAGCGCATGGACGACATGCCTGCGGAAGGCAGCAAGTCCAAGGAGCCCCAGCAGAAACACAAGCGGGGCAAGAAGGGCAAAAAGCCGCGCCGCGAGGCGTGCTCGCAGGGACGCGACGATGACGGGGACGAGGCCCTCGTAGTTCACCCAGCTCGAAAGGGCCCTCGAGCAACCCCTCGAGGCCCCGACGTATTTGACAACATGCTAAAGAAACCCTGCCCGTACCACAAGACACCGGTCAACCACACCCTCGAGCAGTGCGACATGCTCAAGAAGTACTACAGCCGTGACGCCGCGAAGGATGGCGAGGCCAAGAAGGACGATGGTGATGGAGACGCCGGTGGCTTCCCGGCGGTGGAGAACGTCTTCCACATCTTCGGGGGACCAACTGTCGACATGTCCAACAGCCAGCGCAAGAGGGAGCGACACGAGGTCCTCGCTGCTGAGAAGGCTCCCCCTCCTTCCTCGACTAGTCGGGGGACGCCATCACCTTCAGCCGTGAGGATCACCCGAACCGCATCCCCAATCTGAGCCAGTACCCACTGGTCGTCGACCCGGTCATCGGCAATGCACGGTTCTCTAAGGTGCTCATGGACGGAGGCAGCAGCCTCAACATCCTCTATGCGCACACCCTGCGGCTGCTGGGGATCGGGTTGGACCAGCTGCGGCCCAGCACGACGTCGTTCCATGGCATCGCGCCGGGCAAGCGCATCCAGCCCCTCGGGCAAATCGATCTGCCAGTCTGGTTCGGCACTTCGGCCAATTTCCGCAAGGAAACGCTCACCTTCGAGGTGGTGGGGTTCAGGGGCGCGTATCACACCATCCTTGGGCAACCCTATTACGCCAAGTTCATGGCAGTCCCGAACTACACATACCTCAAGATGAAGATGCCGGGGCCGAACGACGTCATCACCGTGGGCTCCTCGATCGAGCACGCGTTCGACTGCGACGTCGAGTGCGTGGAGCACGCCGAAGCATTAGCGCTGGACGAAGCGCTCGTCGCAAGCATGGAGAAGTTGGTCAACGAGGACCTCGACTCCACCACCAAACATGCCAGCAGCTTCGAGGCTACTGAGCAGACCAAGGAGGTGCTCCTCGACCCTGCTGCCCCCGAGGGCAAGGAGTTGAGGGTCAGTTCTACCCTCGACCAAAAATAGGAAGTGGTGCTCGTCGACTTTCTCCGTGCCAACGCCGACATCTTCGCGTGGAGCCCCTCGGATATGCCAGGCATCCCGAGGGAGGTCACTGAGCACTCCCTTGATTATCCTACCTCACTCCCGAGCCGCGCAACAACGGCTGCGCCGCTTTGAAGAAGAGCGACGACGGGCGATCGGAGTGGAGCTACAGAATCTCCTCGAGGCCGGATTCATCAAGGAAGTTTTTCACCCTACGTGGCTAGCTAATCCTGTACTAGTTAAATAAAGCATGTCCCAAAGTTCCTTTTCCTTTGCCACAGATCGATCAAATCATTGACTCAACTGCAGGGTGTGAACTCTTGTGTTTCCTTGATGCCAATTCCGGGTACCACCAAATAAAGATGAAACAGTTCGACCAGCTTGCGACTTCGTTCATCATGCAATTCGGAATGTTCTGCTACGTAACGATGTCGTTTAGCCTCCGAAACACGGGCGCTACATACCAACGATGTATGCGGCACGTCTTCGGACACCACATCAGGCGGACTGTTGAGGCTTACGTAGACGACATAGTCGTAAGGACAAGGAAGGCGGATGACCTGGTTAGCGACCTGCGCGTTACATTCGACTGCCTGCGGGCCAACGGGGTGAAACTGAACCCCAAGAAGTGTGTCTTCGGAGTGCCGCGAGGCATGTTGCTGGGATAGATAGTTTCCCAGCTGGGCATCGAGCCCAACCCCGAGGAGGTCGCAGCCCTCGAATGGATGGGCCCGATTTGAGACCTCAAGGGGGTCTATAAGGTGTTGGGGTGCCTTGCCTCTTTAAGCCGCTTCATCTCGCGGCTCGGCAAAAAGGGCTTACCCCTCCACCGACTCCTGAAGAAGCACGAGCGCTTCTTCTGGACCGTCGAGGCCCAGGAGGCGCTTGACAAACTCAAGACGACGCTTGCCCATGTGCCGATCTTAACACCGCCCCAGGATAGTGAGCCTCTGTACCCTTACGTTGCCGCAACCACTCAGGTGGTCAGTGCCGTCATCGCGGTGGAGTGTACAGAGGAGGGGCACACCCTACCAGTCCAGAGGCTCGTGTACTACATTAGCAAAATGCTATCCGAGACCAAGGCACGGTACCCGCAGATCCAGAAGCTACTCTACACAGTGGTGCTCACGCGGAGCAAGCTGTGGCACTACTTCGAGGCCCACCTGGTTACTTTTGGTCTCCTTGTTCCCGTTGGGTGAGATCATCCGCAACCCGGACGCAGTAGGCAGGATCGCCAAGTGGTTTGTGGAACTCATGGGCGAGACGCTCACTTACGCGCCGCGCGAGGCAATCAAGTCCCAGATCCTGGCAGATTTCATCACTGAATGGACGGACACACAACTGCCACTGCCGCAAATCCAGGCTTAGTGCTGGACCCTCTACTTCGACGAGTCGGTGATGAAAACAGGGGTGAGCGCGGGCCTGCTCTTCATCTCACCCCTCGGGGAGCACATGAGGTATGCAGTATGCCTACATTTCCCCGCGTCGAACAACATGGCGGAGTACGAGGCCCTTCTTTGTGGCCTCTGAATCTCCATCGAGACAGGCATCAAACGCCTCGACGTCAGGGGAGACTCGCAGCTCGTGATTGACCAAGTCATGAGGAATGCGAGATGTCACGATGACAAGATGAAGGCCTACAGCAACGTCGTACGATCCCTCGAGGACAAGTTCTACAGCATCGAGCTCTATCATGTCCCCTGCCGGTACAACGAGGAGGTGGACGAACTTGCCAAAATTGCGTCGGGGTGAATCACCGTTCCCTCGAACGTTTTTGCGCAAAACATCGCCAGACCGTCTGTCAACCTCGAGTTGAACCCCTCGAGTCAAGAGGAACCCTCGGGGGCTCCCTCGAACCCAGCGGGCGCGAAGCCCATTGATGAGGACCCCTCAAACGAGGCGTTTGTGCTCTCCTTGCTCGAGGGTTACGACGCGGACGAGGCTGACACCATGGACACAGGGCCAGGCCCCCGCGCGGAGGACTGGTGAGCCAAGTACATTGCCTGGATGGATCGAGGGGAACTTCCCACGGATCGATCAGAGGCCAGACGCATCGCCAGGATGGCCAAATCATTCAACCTCATTGACGGCGAGCTGTACAAGCGCGCCGCGTCAGGCGTCTTGCAGCAGTGCATACCCATCCCACAGGGGCGCGAGCTCCTCCGAGACATCCACGCGGGCGTGTGTGGCCACTACGCGGCACCACGTACCCTCGTAGGCAACGCGTTCCGCCAGGGCTTCTACTGGTCTACCGCGGTTGCTGACGCCAGCGAGATCGTGCGCACCTGCGAAGGATGCCAATTCTATGCCCGCAAGAACAATCTCCCAACGCACGCCCTCCAGATGATCCCCATCACATGGCCTTTTGCCGTGTGGGGGCTGGACATTGTCAGGCCCTTACGAAAAGCGCCTGGGGGCTGCACCCACCTGCTAGTCGCCATTCATAAGTTCTCCAAGTGGGTCGAGGTGCGCCCAATCACAAATCTCAGGGCAGAGCAGGACGTGACATTCTTCACTGACATCAGCCACTGGTTCGGGGTGCCCAACTCTATCATCACTGACAACGGGTCGCAGTTCACTGGTAGGAAGTTCCTCGAGATTTGCGACAAGCACCACATCCGCGTGGATTGGGCAACTATCGCACATCCATAGAACAACGGCCAAGTGGAGCGGGCCAATGGCATGATCTTGCAAGGCCTCAAGCCTAGAATTTTCGATAGACTGAACAAGTCTGGCCGAAAATGGCTCCAGGAGTTGAGGGTAGTCATGTGGAGCCTCAGAACCACCCCGAGCAGGGCCACGGGATTCACCCCGTTCTTCCTGGTCTATGGCGGGGAGGCCGTCCTCCCCACGGACTTGGAATACAGGTCGCCCAGAGTAAGGGGCTACGACGAGGGAGCCAACCAGCGAGCCCGCGAGGACTCACTGGACCAATTGGACGATTCCCGCATCGTGGCCCTGATGCATTTGGTGAGATACCAGCAGGCCCTGAGGCGGTATCAAGCCCGGAAGATACGGCGCTGAGACTTCGACGAAGGGGACCTAGTTCTAAGGTTGTGCCAAGACAATTGAGGCCGCCACAAGCTATCGCCCCCATGGGAGGGACCCTACGTCGTCGTCAAAGTGCTCAAGCCTGGTACCTACAAGCTGGCCAACGAGGACGGCGAGGAACTCACTAATGCTTGGAACATCCAACAACTAATCGCTTCTACCCTTAGAAAGGATTTCCAAGTTTTTCTTTTGTTACTTACATACCCAACACCCCAGTTGGCTGTGCGAATGTAAATTTCCATTGAATTAATAAAGCTAAAGGCGACTCGGCTTTCCCCCAAAAACGAAGTCCCCCTCGTGTGCTACTGCGGGAGGCATCCCCAAAAAAAATGGTCCCATTTTTCGTAAAATTTGTCGCGAATGTGTTGAGTACGTCTCGACCCGAACTCTAGGTGAACTTACGTGGGACACGAGTGGCCAAGGGGTGAAGAAGCGCGAGTCGGGGATAGCCTATGCCTCTAGCAGGATACGGCCCTTCCCCCTCGCCGCTTTTCCTACAAGCTGCTTGTGCGAACAAAACCCTCCGAGACAAGGTTCACCTAAGAAAGCGGGGAGGCATAACAACACAATTGCCGAAATAAACAACGAGCACTTCAATTTACAAACATCTAGATGTTTTAAACAGCAAATGTTTATTACATAGCCGCGCGGCTCGAATTCCAACACTAAAAACTTAAAGGGCTCGAACGCCCAGCTACTTTCAGACCTCGGGGCCACCGTCCGGAGGAGAATCAAGGAAGAGGAAGTCCATGAAGTCCTCGACGAGGATGTCGGCGGCAGGAGCAGCGAGCGCATCCGCACGGTTCATCGCCACCTTGTCGTCGACGCCGATAGGAACGACGTAGCCCATGGAAACGTCCTCGAGGTCGACCTGGTAGTGAGAAGCCACCACGCTGAGGGCCTTCTAGACACCCAGGTGAAGGGCGCGACGCATTGGCCGGGTAATGTGCCTGCCGAGGGCGCAGAGGCGACTCACCATCGAGCTCCCGTTCTGCACTTCGCCCTCTTCGACCCCCTGGCACGCCTCGAGGGCGGCGGCCCGCAGCTCCTCCAGCTCCTGTTGCGAGGAGTTGTAGGCCGTCTGGAGGGACTCTGCCTGGGTCGTCGAGTTCCCAAGAGCGTTCTGCAGGCCTGAAAACTGCAAACAAAAAACAGAAATTGGGAGCGGATCCCAAATAAACCGAACCAACAAGCGAAAGGTAAAGAGAGGTGACTCACCTTCGACCTGTTTCTTCTCCGCCTCGAGGGCCTTGCATGTGGCCTCGGCCGCCTGCTGCAGGCTAAGGACAGTAGTTTCCTGCTCCTCGACGACCTGGCGCAGATCCTCATAAAAACGCTAAGCTGGTTCAGCTCCCCGTTGAGCCGCGAGACTTCTTCATCCCGTTGCTTGAGGGTTGCCTACGCCCCATCGAGTGCGGTGCGCTCTCGCTGGAGTAGGCCCTGAACCTCTTCTCACGCCAGGCGCTCGCACTCGAGGGCGGCCCAAGCCTCAGCAAGGGCGGTTCGCTCCTGCTGGAGCTGAGCCTCCGCCTACTGGCGCACGTCCCGCTCCTGCTGAAGTTGCTCCTCTGTCGAGGCAAGGGAGGCGGCCTTGTCCGCCAAGCTGGTCCTTAGCTGCTCGACCTCCTGGGCCTTCTCCTCGGCCTGGCTCTGCCAGGACCGCGCCCCCTCGAGGGTCGCGCAGTCCTGCTAGAGCTGAGTCCGAGCGGAAGCCAGATCCCTCTTAAACTCTGCCACTGCAACCCGCACTGCGGCCATGTCCTCACGCGCCTTCCGCAGCACCACATTTCGCTCCAGGAGCATCGTCCGCACCCTCACAACTGCGGAGGCGTCTTCCGCAGCCTGGGCGCCCTGCTCCAGGAGCTCGTCCCGCATGACCTCCACCCGGTACTCCAGCCACCCGTTGTCGGTCCGCTGGGCCTCGACAAGGGCGTCAAGGGTGTCATACTAGTCCTGGTACCAGTTGCGCTCGGAGCTCAGCCGGTCGAGGCGGTCGTACTTCTCCCGGGCTCGACCCTCCAACTCCTGTCACCGGCGGACAAGGTAAGAGAGAAACTGAGTCAGGAGAAGCACGAACGCGGGAGAGACGAGGGGGGAAGAAACTCCAAAATCCAACAGAAAAAACGTGTACATGAAAAATCTGCCACGCAGGACCCCCGTGGATCCGCGGCGCCTCGTTCGGCGCGTTGTTGAGCGAGGCGCCGTGGTCGTGGAACTCTTTCCACAGCGCCTGCTCAGCCTGGGCCTCATTGAAGTGGGCCGGCGGCGCGCTGGCGTGCTTCCGCTCCTGCTTCGGGCGCGTAGTGGTGCCATCGGGGGCGAGGGGGGAGGGGCGGTGGCGCGTGACGATGAGGCCTCGACACCATGCGTCGGGTGTCGCGGCATCACGCAGCCATCCACCCGCATCACTAACAACCCCGCCGCGGGCTCGGTCCATCCAGACCCCATCCAGGCGGCGGGGCGTCGTCGTCGAGGATCTCCACCACAGCCGCCTGACCACCCGCCGCGGGGATAGGCGCTGATGGGACCGTCGATGTGGCGGGTGCCGCTGCCGCGCCGCGGCCGCGGCCACCGCCTCTGCTGCGACCCGTGGCCACGGCCGTTCCGCGCGGGGGTTCGTCCGTCATCGCCGCGCTCCTTGTCGCCTGTGGCGCCCTCGATGAGCGCCGCCTCGTGGGCACAGACGCGTCCGACCTAAGTGCCTTAACAGGCGCAAGGGTGGGGACGGTTGGCGCCACCCTGCGAACACAGAAACCAAAAACTGAGCTCCGGCCCCTCGAGACCGGACCACCTGGGGAGGGGACTGCTTACCTCAAGGTGGAGAATCCTCGCTTCCTCTTCCTCGAGGGTTCGACGGATGCTGCTGTGGCGCCCTTCATCGCCGCCGCAGCGCTCCCAGATGCACCCTTGGAGCTCGTCGGCGCCTCTGCGGTCCGCGCGGCCTCCTCTGCGGCGCCGGGTGGCAGGCACCTCTGCGCCCGCCGCGGGCGCCTGCTCCTCCGTCGGCTCCGCGGCCCTTAGCGACGGGGGTGCAGGATTCCATCTCTCGGGGGGGCTTGCCGCCTGTCGCTCTCCTCTTCTTCCTCCTCCTCCAACGACGTGTTCTCCGGAGTCGTCGGGGGAGAGAGTCCCTGCTGCTCGCGCAGCTGGTACTCCTCGTCCTGCTGTTCCCGGTGCTCCTGCCGCCGGATTCTCTTCTCCTTCCTACGCATCGCCCGCTCCCGCTCCCGTCGCTACGCGGCGCAGGCGACTACCCGGGCTCGGGGCGTGGGCGGGTCGGACCGCGAGGCGTCCACGGTTGCCCTCTGCTGAAAAACTACTGTCATGACTGCATCGATACATTGCAAGGGAACGAGAAAGGGAGGAAGGCCTACTCACCGCCGGGGCGTCACGAAGCATAACGAATGACCAGAGGTCGTCGTTGTTGTGTCGACCGGCCTTGAGGCTGATGGCACGCCTCGCCCTCGTGGCTGCGTAGTCCCGAGGGAGGCGCTCGTGCAGGAACCGCGAACGCGCCAAGGACGTAGGGTTGGCCGCCTCTCTCATCTCGTGGATGCGGAGCTCCCTCTCCATGAGGGGGACGATCCGCCTATGGTGGAGGTTGGCGAGGACCGAAGCCGCGCCAAACCCGGCGTTCGCCAGGCTCTTCAATGCGGTCAGGAGTGACTCCAGCCGATCTTGGCGTGAAGAGGGAGACAGGCCGTGGTGCCAAGAGTCGGCCTTCTCCTTCAACACTTTGCCGGTTTAGGGAGGGAGGCCGGCCCCGTTGTTGCGAAGGTAGAACCACCCCCTCTCCCATTCCCCGTTGTTGGATGTCATCGTGCAGGGGATGTAGAACTCCTTGCGCAAATCCCGCAACGAGATCGACAGGCCGCCGGCGCGCACCGCCCGGCGCACCCGTGCCTCGGGCGTAGCGAGCGTGTGCAGCTCCACGTGGAAGAGGTGGACCCAGAGATCCTAGCTCACTGAGATCCCGAGGAACCCCTCGGAGATGCCGACGAAGGTGGCTGTCTGCGAGATCGCGTTGGGGGCGAAGTTGTGGAGCTCCACCCCATAGTGGTAGCACAACCTGCGCATGAAGTGGCTAGACGGCGCGGCGAACCCGCGCGTGTGATGCCGGATGAAGCTGACGATGTAGCCGTACGGCAGGTTGCGCTCTCGATCCGCCACCGGTGGAACGATCCACGCTAGGGGTGACCCCGTTGTGTTTGGCGCCAGCTGACCGTCATTCACGAGCTCGTTCAAGGCGAGCTCCATCACTGTCGAGCGGCTCCACGACAGCGGATCCAGCAATACGATTGGCTGGGGGGCCATTACGGTCGGCAACGGTGCGCGAAGACAAAGCGGGCGGTGGGCGAAAACGAAAGGGCGCGCAGTCAGGAAGCGAAGGCAAGAAGCAAAGGGCAGTGGTGCTAAGTGACGAGGTAAGGGGCTTGCCCTCTCCCTCTCCTTGGATTTATAGATCTAGGGGAGCCACGCTCCCCAATAACTGCGTGCCCTGCGCATTAACTGCAGGCGTCTGCATCAGCCACTGACAAGCGGGGCCCACCACACCGAAACGGTCGAGCGCACGCGTATGCGCGATCATTACGGCGCGGCAATCGAAGGACCGCAGCGGCCCGTCACGTCCGCACTCCATATCGCCCATTACACACGCGGCAGCGCTGTCTGAAAAGGCGCGCCCGCCGCGCACGACTGCAACCACGACTGTGGGCATTTAATGGACTGGTCCCTTAGCAAAGTAGGCATGACCATCGCATGGCCCGAGCCCAGGGCTCAAAAAACCAGACCAACGAAGGGTGTGATTACTGACCAGTTGTCTCAAGACCCGCTCGGTGAGAGCGGGCACCACATGTGCCCTCGATTCTAGAGGATTACTGATCAGCAGCTTGTGGGCCGACTCAACCATGAACCCACGAAACCTACAGATGCAACTAAGACGGGGGCACCTAGCTAACACCCCACAATGGCCCTACTGATCAAGGGTTCGAAGCCTGACCCTCGAAGGGTTCGAACAGATGCCCCAGATCAACAGAGTCAGGGACGATGAGGGTGCACACATTCGAGCCAATCCTCGAGCTCACCAGCTCGAGGGTGCCACACATGTCGTGTTCAAGAGCCAACGAGGGTAGCTAGTCGAGGGATCCATCGAGGGAGAGCTTCTGTGCCCTCGGTCCCCAGCGAATGGGACCGAGCCATGCCTAGCAAACCCGCGTAAACGCTTTCATGGACGAATCTTCGGACCACGAGCCAACCCTTATTGAACGGGGCATGGGCGTCCACTTGAATCACTCAATAACAACTCAATGAGTAACCCGCAATTCGCGACCCGCTCTATGGGAGTTGCGGATACCTCACCCTCCGTCCCGCGGAGGGACAGCGAGGGGATGTATAAACAAGACGGAGAGCACCCCTTGATCGCCTCAACTGGGCCTAGGCTCAGGGGCTCGACGCACGGCTACTCCTCCTGGCAATGCACCGGACGTAGAAATATGCCAAACCCGTGCGCATGGTGTGACAACCCCACCCGAGATAATTCCGTACTATCGCCTAAACCACTCCATTTGGTCATTAAGCGATAATAAAGAAACATCCCATTGAGTGTTGAGTTGACTCTTCTTCATATGATCCGCCAACAAATTGCATAAACGGGCCTGCTCAACCACAGACGTAAATAATGCATGGGAGAGACCATTAGTTAAACTAGTTTGAGATAACCCTCGATAATGATCTTGGAGGATATTGTCCACGATATGGCTTAACACTGAATTTTGTTGTTCCAACATCTCGATTGCACCAGCAATGGTGTCTATATCGCCCTGAGTAGGTACTCGGGGTGAGCAAGACTCAAAGGGTTGAGGTTTCGCTGGATCTTTTTCGGTGGAGTTCATGGTCTGAGCGACCAAATTTGGTCCATCTGGATTGGCACCAAGGGGAGGTTGTTGCTGCAGCATCTGGACGAGCTGCTGCTGCGTTTGAAGGATTTGGCACAACATTCCCTTTTGAGCAGCCATGAATGCCTCTACCATCGTTCTGGGTGGTGGTGGTAGATTGCCACCACTACTCGACACACCAAAACCATCTGGGGAGCTGCGTGTCGGTCTCATCATCTGAAATAATTGAGCTTTCATTAAATACACATCCATAAGCTTGTTCTCACAAGCAGAACATGTATGACGAAAAACTCAATTGGAACAAAAGTTCGACTTGGGCAACACAATAGCCTAGAACTAAGAATTTCATGTGCTCAGCTCAAGATTACGAGGATTCATGACTCAAAATTTCAAACCAATGCCACGGTTTGGAGCAATTTGATATCCAACTTGGAATCAAAAGCTAAGGTTATCACGTGTGGAGAATTTGGTACGGGGGTCATATTCTTGCGGGGGGAAACAAAAATTCTCACTCAAACACCAGAGTCCCAAAATTTTCCAAATTTCACCAGTAACTCAGTGGCATAATTATGCACACTTTTGGTATTCAAAGGTAGATCTAGATTGGATTGGAATAAGCTCGAAAAATCTCTTTTGCAGAAGGGGGCTGTTCTGAAAAACAGCAGAGCAGAGACTCACTAAACTGAGCATAACTCTCTACAGAAAATTCCTAAAATCCTGAAAAATTCACAGTGGATGCTCAACTTGATAAGAAACAACTTTCCTAAAGGATGTCTAGTCAGATTCCTTACAGATTTGTCTACAAAAAGTGAGAAATGACAGAGACAGAATCTGCCAGAATTTTCCTAAATTCAAAAGAGAGGAAAACCTTACCTATGATCAAGCAATTCACCCTAGAAAAATTATTCAAGCACTTGGAGACCAATTTTAGGTTTAACAAGATTTTAATTATGCATGCACACGCCTTAAACGACCATTCAACTAGATCCAAAAGACGTAGTTAGTGCCGGTGGCAAGCTTATAATCGGCTCTCCTTATAATAACTAGTCGGAGCTACTCGATTCGCACTTAACGATTTACGAACGTAGTTAGTGTACCTGCAAAAAACGAACCTTTCGTGCCAGCACGTCATGAAAGCGTCGACATACAGTACCGTTCAATTATAGAAACGGTATCCATGCGTCAAGCCGCTGCATGGACAGCGTCCAACCTCGGAAACCCTCCATTTGAATGGAGTGTATCCTTGCCTCGCATGATCGACATGCGGAATGCACATGTATGAGACACGTGGCGACACCACAACTCCTATCTAGACGCGAAGATGGGATCCATGGAAGGGATCACTCCATCAACCCTCGCAATCCCGTGATGCGGAACAGCACACGTATTAAACACGTGGCTCAACTAGTTTGGTTGTGCGATAAAGTAAGTCAGGCATAAAGTGAAGTGCTGGAAGTTAGCAACATAAACCATAGATTCTTATGCCACCTTAAAGAACCCAAAATTTCCTCTAGGGCCTCTCGATCTAGATCATTCCTTAACGATCCAACGGATTTTCAAAATCCAATCAATCTTGGCAAGTTTTATTGTAAATCATGTGATTAGTTTTTATCTAATCACTCCAGTGCATACGGATGCTCTGATACCAGCTGTGACAACCCCACCCGATATAATTCCGTACTATCGCCTAAACCACTCCATTTGGTCATTAAGCGATAATAAAGAAACATCCCGTTGAGTGTTGCTGGGTTTACACCCGGTAAATCACTTGGAAATACAGAGAGGATCGAACGTATGCATTAAAACTCCCACGAAGGAGAGTCCGGAGTGCCTTACAAATTAACATCAAATCCCCTTAGGGTCCATTATTACAAACATAGTTCTTTGACTTGAAAATAAATGGTTCAGAGTTTATTGAAAACAGCGGAAAATAACTAAACGATACGATCACATCATAGGAGGCCTGTCCATGATGCAATCACTCTTCGTCATCCACCCATTCTAGCTCCCGGCCGGGTGGAAGTTCTCCGGGCCACACATCAGATGCATTACCTGGAACAACATTTATAAAGCAAGGCTGAGTATACTAATACTCAGCAAGACTTACCCATCTAAAAGAAAGACTTTACCTCTAGTCATGCAAGGCTTTTGGCTAGTGGGTTTCTTTGCCAGAAGCTACTAAGTAGTGAATCCTTACTTTCCCATTTTAGCTCAAGTTCTAGTAGAAGTAATCATTACTAGATAAGAAACTATTGCAACCAAAGTTATACAAACAATTCATCAAAGTAATAATCTTCACAAAGTTCCATCATAAAGGGATATCATGGCCAGTCGGGTAAGTAGTCTCAGATGACGGTGAGAGGCCGACAATCGATTGATTCATAACCTTGCAAGGTGGACCTAAACACACGGGAGGTGCCCTCACTAAGAGTTCACCAACCAGGCGGTTCCCATCATTCTTCGGTTTGGGGATAATAGCTCACAGTCTTAAGTACAAGGTTTATCTGGGCTACGCCACTAAGGTCACCCAGCCTCACGCATGTACTCGGGTAGCAAGCCCGGGGCCGCAACCCTAAGAGTAGTGATAGTAAAACCCCGTACCGCCTCATTTAGGTACTAGGCTTATCGTACCCATTTCTGACAAGTGTTTCAAACACTTAGCCAACGAAGCCATTGGACCGGAGTCCAAATCCCATGCTCTTACCACATGAGCAATCCATTAATTCATATGGTGATTCCATAAAGGAGATCCTATTCTCGCGAGTGACGAACATCACTAGACTTGTACCAGATCCTTAAAGCACAGCAACTAGCGACCTAACATGCTAGTAAAGATCATAGGTACTTATGGATCATGCAACTAGGGTTTCATTCAACTCCTGAACGTAAATGCACATAAGATAACAAAGATAAATTCAGAAGTTTAATGAAACACATAGGTTAATGATTAAACCGAGGCTTGCCTTCGTCAGCACAAGCAGACACACAAACTTCCGGACTTTGGCCCGGGTCTTGCTCTACGGTCACGTAGTGCACGTCTCCTCCGGCTCCCTCGTTCACGTCCGCTGGCACGAGCGTGTAGCTACTGTCGGGAACTTCTACACGGAGGATGCAATGCAAGACTTAAGTGACCATTTGATTATTACTTTCCAAACATCTTATGACAACATGGGGTGCATGATTGAACACATCCACCTAGATAATAATACATTCAGCATACCCTTCCTATAAAAGAACAAGATGCAATGCTTGATTATCTAAACTTTTAATAGTGACTGTGTACATATATATATATTTAAACGGATTAATGTAATTCACAAAACAAAACAGCAGCAACAGCTACAAGTTGGATAGGGTTGGTCATATTCACCTTAAGAAATGCATTTAAATATTTCTCCCTTTTAAAGATAATTAAAAGCCTTTTTAGCCTTTTCTTAAATGTGATTGTGTGCACATCTATTAAGGAATATCTTATTTAAATACAAACAGCAAGGAATTTACTTTTGCACCACCGTTTTACTTTTCTAACTCATTTATTTCACTTATGCACAATAGGAGGCATTTTTCCTATTTTCCTTTTACTAAATTAATCTAGTTTGCACCCTTTTAAACAACCAAAAACAAATCAAACTATTACAGCAGTACCCACTGGTTCTAATGACTAGGAGTACTCTCTTGGACAGTAAGGAATTGATTTTGCACAACTGAATTTAATGTACAAAATTTAAAGGCATTACTAGTTAGCATATAAGGGACTAATACATATTAAAATAAATATAGCAGAAACGCATGCAAACTTTCTTCCACACATGCTTTGGTCCAAAACAAGCCCAAGGAACCAACAAACACACTTATAGCCCTTACGGATCTAGCTACACATATTTATGATTAAAAACAAGCATAAATGAGGAAATAATATTTCTAACAGAGATAAATTCATGGTAAATTCACCAAGGATGCATTTTGATATAACAAGACAGTAGCCAGAAGTTGGGCTCAAAAATAATTATATTTGAAGCTACAAAAATCATCTAGGCAGATTTGTCAATTTCACAAAATGATTTTTATAACAAGATTTCTTCAGTAACTTTGTGCAATTTTTTGGTGTGTGACCAGTCATAACATGCAGCACAACATATCCAAAATACAGCTCAAGATCATGTATATATTTTTGCAGAAACATAGATCAAAGGTTTTACATTTCTATTTTCAAGCAAAAACTGTAGTTCAAAAGTATATACATTTTTAGAGAAAGTTGTAGCTCTTGTTACACTGAGCACAAAAAAATTGGGTTTGCAATTTTTGGATTTTTCTGTGATTTGTTATGAATTTTACAAGGTGCGGCTGAAAACACTCAAAGGGTGAAGAAACCTTTTTGCGAACCGGCCCTTGGAAAATTTAAAAGCTCACACCCATACCCTCGGTTTGCTCCTAGACCCCTGGAAGTTCTTGGGGCCCTGCAATGTGGTCCTGCAACCCGGCCGGCGGCGGAATTCGCCAGACTCCGGCGAGGCTGCGGTGGGAGAGGGTCCGTGAAGGGGCGGGGATGATGGGTTGCCCAGCCGTGACTGATTGGTGGCCGGAACCGAGCTTAGGCAGCGCCGTCGAGGGGGGCTCGGCGGGGTTGCACGGCGGCGGCGCGGGAAGCCTGGCTCCGGCAAGCGGTTGGGCCGGCCCGGCCAATGTGCGGGCGGGCAAGTTCAAGGGGGGCGAGGGGAAGGGCTAGAGGTGTTCAGCCGGCACGGGATTGGAGCGGGGCACCGAGCTCACCGAGGAGTACCCATGGCGGGACGGCGGCCGGCTCGGCGTCGCGCGAGGCAGGAGACCGGGGACCTTTATAGCGGGCACAAGGCGGTGGGGAAGGATGTTTCTTATGCACCAAGGCAGCCAGTCACGGCATGGGTCGCCTGCACGGGCGGCGTGGCGGCCGAGTACGGCGACTTCGCGAGTGGCGGACGGCGGCATGGTCGGCGCGGCGTGGCCACGACGCGTGTGACACATGGGGGCGAGGAGACGGGCCGTGGATGGCGGTGCGGCATAAGGAGCGAGGTCCACGGTGCACGGACCGGTGGACCAAGGCCGGCCTCGGCGTGCGGGCCTAGCGGGGCCGCGGCGCGAACGCCGCGCGGCGCCGGCGCGGGCGCTCGCTCTAGAGCGCCCAGTGTGCCAACAATTTCGACTTCGCCTGCTTTGACTGAGTTTATCGAAAAATTTTTTAACTAAAGTGCACCTTGAGGTAAATAGCAAAGTTGGAGATCTCACTACCCTCTACAACTTTTACAAAGGGCGTATGGGGTTTTTCTCAATCGTTTGTGCACAAATTGGATGCCAAGATGGCAGATTTTTGGGCGCCGATGAATAGTGACCTCCGGCGTTGACTTGCATTTTTCACCCTTTTGGACTTCAAACCAGCAATGCCACTCAACATGACAGTTGTGTCCCTCGACAAAATACACAACTTTTACATTGGGAGATTTTGAAGTGTTTAGGTGAAATTTGGAGAAAACGGCAAAAGTTCCGGCTGACACTGGGGGCAAAGGGGTGTTCAAGGGGTTTGACTAGGGTTTTGACCCAACCTTGACCATGAGTTGACCAAGGGGTGTCATTAGGGGTTGTCGGGGATGTTTTCGAGGTGATGACCCCGGTTGACCATCGTTTGACCAAAGTCAACACATACTCTGGCTGAAAACCTGGGGCGTCACACATGGCACCGCCGAGGCCGGCTGAAATATTGCTGATGCCGGCTGAAACTAACACCTCGCACACCGGCCGACTCCGAGAAAAAACCTTACAGGAGCACCCACGCTCCTGCAAGGTTTGGGGGGCTACACCCACGGAACAGCACAACATCCAGGAGGGAAGAATGTCCCATCAGCAAGCGTCAGCCTCCGCGGGATCCTAATGGATATCACCGCAGAGGCTCGGGGGCTACTGTCGGGGACAACCATAGGGGTCCCTGAAATAACCATAGGCTTGAGGGCTGGACGCCCCCTCGAGTAAGGTTCCACCTCGCTCGAGGCTCACACGGGCTCGCCACCCCCGTACCTACTCCCCCGATCGGGGCATTTAATGTTCTGACACATGCAGGCACCCGAGTCAAAGACGAATCCACACCACGCCTCTGACACGCCTGGGAATCCTCCTGGTAAGGCCATCCCCGCCACTATACGACATTATGCGGTAAGGCTGGTGTCAGCTCTGTGACACTATGCTACCCACTCTCGTACGGCCTGAGCGTCGCACCCTCGAAAGAGGACGGCGAAGCCCTCGAAAAGGGGATGGCCATAGGGGTCCCCGAAATAACCGGGGAAAACCCAGTTTGTCCCGCAAATAACGAAACATAAACGAACGCACGAACATAAAACACGCCTAAAAACAATCACAGATTAGTAGCAGGGGCCCACGGTCCTGGCGGCCCCAGCAGCCAACTAGAACAGTCAGCCCCAGCCACCGTCGGGCGAAACTCTGGTTCGCTCGAAGGGCACGGCACCACACTAACAAAACTCCGCCTCGCTCGAGGGCTGGACGACCCCTTGGGTGAGGCTCCGCCTCGCTTGAGGGCTGGACGCCCCCTCGAGTAAGGTTCCACCTTGCTCGAGGCTCTCACGGGCTCGTTGCCCCTGTACCTGCTCCCCCGACCGGGGCATTTAATGTTCTCACACATGCAGGTGCCCGAGTCAAAGACGAATCCGCGCCACTCTTCTGACACTCCTGGGAATCATGCCCCGGCGCTGTTCCGCCAACCCTCCCGGCAAGGCCATCCCCGCCACTGTACGACACTGTGCGGTAAGGCCGGTGTCAGCTCCGTGACATTGTGCTACCCACTCTCGCACGGCCCGAGCGCCGCACCCTCGAAAGAGGACGGCGGAACCCTCGAAAAGGGGACACACGCCTGTTCCACGCCCGCCCAGGGGAACGCCGTGACGTCAGACCAGTGAGGCGCGTCTCCTCCATCACCATCGATCTTGTGCGGCCATCCCCACCACTGCAACGCCATCCCGAGCACTGCAGCGCCATCCCCGACGTTGTGGGAGTACGGGGTGACAAGACGCCGCCATGCCGGCTGCTGTGCGCCTTACGACCTCCCGTCAGCTGCACCCTCGAGTCAGCATACAGAAGATGACTAAACGGGAGATTTCAACACCACCACCCTCGAAGCCACTCCTGGACGGACACTGGGCACGCCACGACGTGCCGCCAGAAGTAATATTCGCCAGGACGGCCATCTACTCCACGACGCTGTGTGCCATACCGCTGCACGTAGTTAGCACAGCGCGGTACGCTTGTAAACTGCCTCCCCTTGGCCTATAAGAGGTGGAGGCAGTCCTCTTGTCACGGGAGGATGAGGACGATAGCGAACACACCTACACGCTCACCGCCCTCACCACGACATTGGAACTTGCCTCAATCAAAAACCTTAGGGACCTGGAGGCCCTGCCTCCTCTCCCGCCTAGCTTGTAGCTCCCCTCTGCAAGCACCATGGTGAAATGCAATACAGTGCCTCCAGCACACCATTGTTGGATGTACGGCCCCGGCCGGAACTAGGATAAACCTCGTGTCACTAGTTTTTTAGCACCAGCCATCGAGAGACAGATCTAAGCCCTCTTACTAGTTAGTGTCGGGACTACTTTAAGCCCCGACAATCGGGGCAGAGGGAAACAAGTCGTGGACCAATGCGAGGGGACGTCCTCACATTTCAAGAAGAAGAAGAAGAATGACAAGTGCCGTCGTGACGACAATCTTGTCGCAGCGGTGGAGCGCAAGACGTCGTGCCCCATGGGCAACCTGACCAAGCCCGCGCCGACCAAGGACCACTTCGAGAGGCCCCTGGACGCGTTGTGCCCGCACAACGAGGTCCCCGTCAAGCACTCGCTCAAGGATTGCCGGCTCATGAAGAATTATGTCAACGGCACCCTCAAGCCAAGAACGGCGAACCAACCCAAGAAGGGAGGCCCACCCCCCGACAACGACGACGGTGTAGTGGCTATGTACCCGGGTGAAGACGGCGCAGTGCACATGATCTTCGGGGGATCTCCAGTAAGACCCTCAATGTGATGCCCCAGATTTTTAATTAACCCTAATTGCCGGTCAAACTCGTTGACTGGGGTCAAATCATGGTCAACCTGGGTCATCACCTTGCAAATCTCACCAACACTCACCTATTAGCATCTTGAACAAGTCTAATGCAATTCCCAAGGTCAAAACCCTAGCTAAGGGGGACAAATCCTTTGATGTCTTTGTGCCCTTCTGGAACTTTGGCCACATTCTCCAAATTTTGCAGAAACACTTAAAAATCTACCAATACAAAAGTTGTGCAGAATCACCAGGTACACATTTCATCTTCAGGGTGGCATTGCTAGTTTTGAGTGGAAAAGGTGCTAATTTGCCAAGAAAGCTCAGGATCACTGTTCACCGAAACATGAGAATCCTCCAAATTGGCACTTGAATTTCTCCTTCGATTTGAGTTCAATTCAAAATCGGTTTCAACCATTATTTGAAAGAATCACCCGTCTACCACTTCCCTATCTACGGATTTTGAAGTTTGTAGAGACTTTTTAGAATTGTGTCGTGCAACAGTAGCACTTGGGACGGACCGGGCTGAGGCGCGCCACAGCGTGACGTCACGCGCGCGCGTGTCCACGCGTTGCGCCGCGTCGCCGCCGTGCGCCGCCGTACCACGGCCGACCGTCGGGCCCGTGCATGAGCGCGGCGTGTGCAAGCCCGCACCCACCTCCCGAGGATGCCGCCTCGGCGGGTGGGCCCCGCGCGCCACGCCGTGTGCGCGCGCTCACCGCAAAGACCTGTCGGTCCGCCTGCCGCGCACGCACGCCGAGGGTCGCCGTACCCCGTGCCTTAATGTGTCGGTCGCTTAGCTGCGAAGAAATGATGCCTCCACGTGCGCTCGGCTATAAAAAGCTGCCACCCTCTCCTCCTGCGTGTGAGTCCGCCTACCACCGCCCGCCATTGCCGCCACCGCCTCGGTGAGCTCACGTCTCCGCTTGTTCCCGCCGCCGGCCAAACCCTCCTAGCCCTTCCCTAGGTCACCCTCGAGCTCCCATGGCCGCGCATTGATCTTCCCCGCCTCGAGCTTCTCAGAAACCCGAGCCGCAGCAGGCGCGCCGCCGCGACCTCACCGCCGCTGCTCACCGGAGCTACCTCCGGCCAAGCCACCACCACCACCAATCAACGCGTGGTGAGCCCAATCACACTCCAGTGCCAAATGTTTACCTCCTCCGGCCGCCATTCGCTGCCGATGAGCCCTCCCCCGCCGCCAAGGGCAAGGTTGTGAAATCTTGAGGGCATATGTGTAAACCAGGGGCATAGTTGTAAGGAAAACAATCTTAGTTTCTTTGCAAGTCAGTCCAGTACCTTAGAAAATGCCTAGAAAGTCACAAAAAAATCAAACAAATGCAAACCCAATTTTGTGGGTCTCAGTAAGAGTAGGTCTACAACTTTTGCAAAGCATGACCATAGTTTTGACTTGTAGATTTTGAATGAAAATTCAAATTCAGTTTGAAACATTTTTGCTGTAATTCAAAATATAGAAAGGTTATGGAGCTAAATTTTGGATATGTTGCTAGAATTGTCATGAATAGCCTCTGGACCAAAATTTGCACAAAGTTAGTGAACATGTTTTTAATTATGAATTATTTTGTATTTATGCTATTTCTCCTTTACTGATTTTTGTAGCAAGATATAAATAGATTTTTGTGCCCAACGTGTGGCAATGCTAATGTTATGCCTAGAAATAACTTTCCTGAATTTACCTTGATTTTATCTCTGTTAGAAGTATTTCTTTCTAATTTATGCTTAGATATGTATTTGAATGCATAGTTCATAATTCAAATGGGTTTGAGATGAACCCATAGGTGTTCTGATCTTGTTTATGGTCAGAGTAGCTGTATGCTTGTGTTTGGATGTAGGAGCTTTAAATTTATTTACTTATGCATTTCCCTTAATTCAAATAGTTAGGAAAGGTTATTCTTGCTTTATATGTTTTGTAACTCTTTTAGTAAGCAAGCTTGGATCCAATGGATGCTTAGGAGTAATTAGGCCGGCAGGGACCCCTGTCCTTGTTTGTATGTTTTGTTTGTGCTTTTAAAAGTTAGGGAGCACATGAGTTGTGAATAGGGAGTAATTAGGAAAATAGTTCTATAAACCTTGTGACCTTGTAAGTGGTTATCTAACTTGATTTTAGGGTCTTGTATATCACCCTTGCTGTTTGAGAAATTATATTGAAATTATTTACATAGATGTGTGCACAATCACTGTCGGTGCGGAATGTGGTCTCGACACTAACCAGTAATAAGCGCCAAGGTCTATCCCTCAATGGTTGATGCCAAGCAATCAGAAACACAAGGTTTATCCTGGTTCCGGCCGAGGGCCGTACGTCCAGTAGTGGTGCGCTCGAGGCACTGTATTGCTCAGCACCGGGGGTGCTTGTAGTGGGGCTGCTACAAGCAAGACGGGAGAGGAAGTGTGACTTCCAAGTCCCTGGTGAAGTGGCTGAAGATATTGTGGGAGAATTGGGAAGCAAGCGTGTGATGTGTCGTGTGTTGTTGTCTCTTGTTGTTCTTTCCTTGTGTCCCCTGCGGCGGGGGAGTTCGCCTTCCTTTTATAGGCCAAGGAGAGATCGAATTACATGTATGTCGCACTATTCAGCTACATGGGGAGGTGTGGTGCGCCGCGCCGTAGAGTAGGCGGCCGCCTTGACGGTCCTTGCCGCGATCCGGCCATCATGGCGTATCTTGTACCCAAACAGTGGCAGCTTCGAGGGTAGGAGTGCAGTGGATGGCCGTGATGTCCCCAGGAGGGTTCGAGGGGATTGCTGACGTCGATCCGTACGGGATACAGTGGTAGGCATGGTGGCGTCCCATTCCCGCACGCTTCACAGAGCCGGAGCTGTTACCACAGTGCCCGTCATGGGGTTGTACGCGCGGGGGCGGCCGCCATGCCGTTAACAGTGGTAGGGATGGCGCCCCGCCGGCCTAACATCTCGACCTAACCCTGCAAAGTCACGGGAAAGCAAATCGAGGGTGCGGCCGGCCCCCCTTCGAGGGCTCGGCGCGTTAGCCGTACAGGAGTAGGCGGCGCGGCGTCACGGGGCTGGCACCGGCCACATCGCACAGTCCCCCACAGTGGCGGGGATGGGTTCCCTCCTAGGGAGTTGGTGCAACAGGACCGGGGCGCGAGTCCCAGGCGCATGATCACGCCGCCCCGCTGTGGTCAGAGCATTGAATGCCCGTACCCGCGTACGGGATCGGGCATGCGCGTGCGGAGCGCCCTCGAGCGAGGCGGAGCCTGCTCGAGGGCGGCGTGGACCCTCGAGCGAGGCGGAGCCCGCTCGAGGTAAGCGTACTCCCTCAAACGGGGTGGAGCCCACCCGAGGGAGGCGTGTGCCCTCGAGCGAGGCGGAGCCTGCTCGAGGGGATCTTTGAGTGGGCCGCCTTGGTGGGCTATCAGGGCCACCGCGGCGTGGGCCATGCCCCGTGTGTTTAAGCGAGACGTGTTTGGCCTTGGCTTTTTGCAGGTTTTAAGTGGGGTTTCCCCAGTTGTTTAAGGGGACCCCAGGGCTGTCCCCGATAGTAGCCCCCGAGCATCTGCAGGTTCGCGGGCCAGGCTCCCGCAGATGCTGGAGCCTACTGATAGGACGTCCTTCCCCCTGGCTTGCGAATGCTTTCCGTGGGGCCGCATCAGCGGACCCGCGGGTCTAGCCCCCGAAGCCCTGTAGGAGCGTGGGCGCTCCTGCAGGGGTTTTACCGCGAGACTTGGTCAGAGGGCGTGGTACATATCTCAACCGACGTCGGCGATGTTTTCAGCCGGCTGCGGTGACGCACGCGCAGCTGGCACTACCCGCGGCCGGTGCAATCCGGGAGGTGTAGCCGTGCGTCGAGCCCCCGAGCCTGGGCCCATTCGAGGTGATCGGGTAGAGCTCTACGACTTGTTTTTAACGCGCCCTCGCCGTCCCTCCGCGGGACGGAGGGTGAGGTTTCCGCAACCCCCATCGGTCGGGTCGCGGATTGCGGATTCCTCGTCGAGCTGTTAGCGGGTGGTTCGAGTGGACGCCCATGCCCCGTTCGATAAGGGTAGGCTGCGCGGTCCGGAGACACGTCCATTAAAGCGCTTGTGTGGGTTTGCTAGGTGGGGTTCGGTCCCGCTCGCTAGGGACCGAGGGCGCGGAAGCTCTCCCTCGGTGGGATCCCCCGGCTAGCTGCCCTCGCTGGCTCTCTAACACGACATGTGGGGCACCCTCGAGCCGGCGGGCTCGAGGAACGGCTCGAATGCACGTGCCCTCGTCGTCCCTGACTCTGGTGATCTGGGGCGCTTGTTCGAACCCGTTGAGGGTCAGCCTTCGAACCTCTGATCAGTAGGGCCGTGCGGGGTGGCGGCTAGGCGCTCCCGTCCTTACATCTGCGAATCCTCGAGGGTCCCTGACCGCGTAAGCCCTCGAGGCGCTGATCAGTAAAATAGCGCGGGGTGGCGGCTAGGCGCTCCCTTCTTTGCATCTGCGAATCCTCGAGGGTCCCTAACCGTGTCAGCCCTCGAGGCGCTGATCAGTAGAATAGCGCGGCGTGGCGGCTAGGCGCCCCCGTCTTTGCATCTGCGAATCCTCGAGGGTCCCTGACCGTGTCAGCCCTCGAGGCGCTGATCAGTAGAATAGCGCATCGAAGGTACCTGTGGTGCCCGTTTTACCTCAAACGCGCCCCGAGGTGACAGTCCGATGCCTGCACCCTTTGAGGGTTGAATTTTTCTGAGCCAGGGGCTCGCGCCGCTTGAGGGTCTTCCTTACTTGGTAAGGGACCGGGCCATTTAATGCTTCGCAGTCGCGGCTGCGGTTTCGCGCCGCAGACGCGCCTTTTTAGGCGCCGCAGCCGCGCGCGCGTAGTGGGCAGCGTGGGCAGGCAGATGTGACCGTCTGCCACGGCCCTCCCGGTTCTACGCCGTGATGATGGCCCGTCAGCGGTGGCGTGGCCGCCGCGGTCGTGGTGGGGCCCGCCCGTCAGCGAGAGAAGATCTCCCCTGCAGTTAATGCGCGCGGGACGTGCGCTCCGGAGAGCACGCCCGTGGCTTATAAATCTGGCGAAGGGAAAAATGGTGGTTTTTACCTTAGCATTCGCCATTCTCGCTCCTCGCGCTCCAGCCCCCGTCTTGTTCTCGCCGCAGCGCCTTTCCGCCTTTGGAGCTCTTCTCCTCCTTCCTGTTCTTCGTTCCTGCCCCCCTTGTCTTTCCTTATGGAGCCTCAACCGCCTCTCGTCATCGTTGATCCGTACGCGTGGGAGCGCTCGACGGTGACGCGGCTGGCCCTGGGCGAGCTGGTGGCTGCCGGTCGGCGGCGGCGAACGAGGAGGGCCGGCCGGCCGAGTGGATCGTGCCGCAGGCTGGGGACCACGCGCCCAACCCGCCGAGTGGCTACGTGGTTAGCTTCACCAGGTTCCACGAGCTCGGCTTCGCGGCGCCGGCGAGTCGCTTCATGCGGGCGCTCTGCCACCACTACGGCGTGGAGCGGCACAACTTCGCGCCCAACGCAATTTCGCAGGCGGCCACGTTCGTGGGCATTTGCGAGGGGTATCTAGGGATCCCGGTGAATTGGGATCTCTGGATTCACGTCTTCCGTGCGGAGCTGTTCACGCAGCCGACATCGGAGCAGAGGACCCGCCGCGCGGTGCGCGCCGGCGGGATGTCGCTCGCCTTGCAGGGGCAGTACAAGGACGACTACATCCCCTGCACCATGACGACCAATAATGCAGGCTGGGAGCGGGGGTGGTTCTACCTTCGCAACGACGAGCCCGGTCTCCCCCCCCCTACACCGGTCTGGTGCTCCGGGAGAAGCCCGACTCCTGGAGCCACGGGGTATCTCCGGTCCAGCATCGGAGGCAGTTGGACTCGCTGCTGGCCCCGCTGAGGAACCTGGCAGGGCGCGGGCTGACCGCGGCGACCGTCCTTGCCTTCCTCCACCACCGGCGGGTCGTCCCCCTGATGGAGAGGCCACTCCGCATCTTCGAGATGACGGAGACGGCGAACCCCGTCGCGCTTGCGAGGTCGTGGATGCTTCAGAGCCCCCTCCTGCGGGAGTACGCGGCCACACGGGCGCGGAGCGCTGTCGACACCCGGTCCCTGCGCAGCGACCGGTTCCTGTGGAATCTCGAGATGCTCCCCACCGGTCGGCTGGTGAGTAGAATTCTTGGTTCCGTTTTTGATCTTGCTGATACTTCAGGTTGTTGACGCACTTCGATGTTTTGCTCGCAGCTGGTGAGCCTGAGCACCGCGAAGTCTGATCCGCCCACTCCCCGCTCTCGCGCGCTCGGTCGAGCGTCGCAGCAACGGGAGCGGGAGCGGGCGGCGTGCAAGAAGGAGCGCGCGAAGCGTCACCGCGAGCGTCGCGAGCGGCAAAACGAGGAGTACCGGCTGCGCGAGCAGCAGGGGCTCTCTTCTCCGGGGACCGAGGAGTACTCGTCCTCAGAGGAGGAAGAGGAGGAAGGGGCCGGGGGGCAGGGCCTCCCTGATAGGTGGGAGCCTGCGCCCCCACCGCCGGAGCCAGCTCCGGTGGCAAGAGCAGCATCGCCTGGGGCGGGTGCGGAGGCGCCGGCCGCCGGGCAATCGACGACGGGAGTGGCGCGGGCCGTTGAGGCGCCGGCGCGTGCCCGGAGGTGCGCGCGACGGGCGCGCCCGCGCGCGGGGACGGGGCCCGCGCGCGGCGGAGACGGCCGGAGGTGCGGAGGCGGTCGCGCTGGCCGCGCCGGCGTCATCTTCCGGGACCTCGAGGAAGAGGAAGCATGCCTTCTCTTCTTCGAGGTGACGGACTTGCTCTTTTGCGGGGTTGCATTTCTGACAACCAAGGGCCTGACCATGTGTTCGTGTTTGTGCAGGGTGGTGCCGACCGTGCCTCCCCTCGCGTCGGCCAAGGTGTTGAGGGCGGACGCGTCCGTCCCCACCCGGCGGCGCTCGTCGAGGGCGCCACGGGCGGGGGGCAAGCGCGGCGGCCGCGGCGGGCGAGAGCTCGCGGGCGCGGCTCATGCCCCGAGGCCACGGCCGGTGGATCGCGCCGCCGCGCGCGGCCGGCGGCCGTCGAGGAGCGGCGGGCGCCGGTCCGCGGCGGGAGGCGCGGCCGGCGGCACCGGTCGTGGCGGAGGCGCGGCCGGCGGCGCCGGTCGAGGAGGGCGAGCGGGCGCCCGCGGTTGCGGAGACGCGCGGCCGGAGGCGGTGGCCGCGGCGCCACGGCGAGAGCCCGCGGTCATAGAGGCGCGGGCGGAGGCGTCGATGGAGGCGACGCGGGGCCGGCACCCACCGGCGGCTCCCGGGCGGCGGTGGTGGAGATCCCGGACGACGACTCCCCACCACCCGGGTGGGACCAGTGGGTGAGTTTCCCCTCGCCGTCCCCCGAGTCCCGGGAGGGGGCTCTCGTGAGGCGGTGGGAGGGCCACATGGTGGCAGGGGGCCGAGGGCACGGTGCCGAGGCCTCTTCTTCCCGCGCCGGCCGCTCCGCCCCGGTAGAGGGGCGCGTTGGCAATCCGCCCGCCTTTGCCGACGCCCAGGGGGGGCAGGAGCTGTGGGGAGAGCTCCGCAACCACGGCGCCGCGCTCGACCAAGCATTGAACGAGGCGCTGCGGATTCATGGCGGCCCCGCGTGGCGCATCTTCAAGGTGGGGTGCCGTCGTCTGCTTTCTTTGTTTTTCTCGTTTTTGCGCACGATCCTTGCAGCGTAACACTCACAGGTCTCGGCTTGTTGGTGACAGGAGCTCGAGCACCGCGCCCGCGACAAGTACGGCTCCTTCGATCAGGTGAGCGCCGAGCTCCGCCAGCTCCGGGAGCGGTGCGATGCCTTCGACGCGCTCGCCGGCGCCTTGAGGACTCCGGACGGTTGGCTATCATACCGGGCCGTGGCCCTGCGTGATAAGCTCCATGAGAGCGAAAGGTAGGACGCGGCGTGCCCCTCCTCCCTCGAGCAGGTCTGCATGGCCCTCATCGATCGGGATGAGGCGCTACGGCAGGCGCGGGCGGACCTGGAGGGGATGCGCACCCTGGCGGCCAACTGGGAGACGGAGGTGGTCGCCGTCCGCAACGACAACATGGAGCTCCATTCGTTGCTCCGGGGGGCGCAGGCTCAATAGAGCCAGGCTAAGGAGCGGGCGCGCGCGCTCGAGCAAAAGGCCAAGGAGGCCGACGATCTGAAGGCCGCCCTCGACGC
This sequence comes from Cenchrus americanus, assembly GCA_947561735.1. NCBI lineage: Eukaryota > Viridiplantae > Streptophyta > Magnoliopsida > Poales > Poaceae > Cenchrus > Cenchrus americanus. The sequence goes on along the minus strand of OX387245.1, from coordinate 69,665,908 downwards.
CAAGGTTGCGGCGCTCGCCGCCGCGGAGGACCATCTCCTGCAGGAGCGTACCGCCCGCCGGGGGGGCCGAGGGGCGGCTCCGGCGGAGCGGATCGCCCTTGCCGACGCCCGGTCCGCGCTCGAGCAGGAGCGCGTTGCTCGCGAGGCGGCACAGAAGTCGCTGGAGGGGCGGAACGCTGAGTTCTCCAAGCTCGAGGGCGAGCTGGTGGTGCTTAGAATCACGAGCGCGAGCCAGGAGCTGGCCCTCCAGGAGCAGAGCGAGACCCTCAGGGGCCTTCAGCAGGCGGTTGAGGCCGAGCGCCGCGCCCTCGAGGTGGAGAGGAAGCAAGTCGAGGGTAAGTCGCTGTTCGTCTCATGTTTTGCTGGTTTTCCTTTGGAGGGTTCGTCCCCTTTTCTGATCCCCTTCTTGCTGGGCAACTTCAGGCTTGCGCACCGCGCTGGGGCACGCGGCCGAGCGGGCCGAGGCGCTGCAGACCTCCTACAACTCCTCCGAGCAGGAGCTGCTGGAGTTGCGTTCCGCAGCCCTCGAGACTTGCCGGGCCGTGGAGGAGGGCGAGGCGCGGGCGGGAGCTCGGCCGGCCGGCCGCTCGCGCGCCCTTGGCGGGCACGTCACCGGGCGGATGCGCCGGGCGCTGCACCTCGGCGTCCAGAAGGCCCTCGGGGTGGTGCGATCTCATTACGAGATCAACTTCGAGGCCGTGGCGGAGGGTTGCATCGTCCCCCAGGGCGTCGAGGACGAGGTGGCGATGGAGCATGTGGACGCGTTAGCCGCCGACGCCGCCGAGGCGCTCGCCGAGGCCTTCGAGGAGTTTCTATTCCCTGATGCCGCCGACGACGATGCTCCGCCAGCCTGAAGATTGCCGGGCGCCAGGCCCTTTTTTGTTTTGTTTTTGTGTTAGTGTACGGGCCATGTGGCCATGTAAATAAACAGATACTTTGCTTCAAATGTTTGTGAAAGTGGAATGATGTTCTTTACTTTATTGCGCTTTCTTTTTTGTTTCTCCTTCTTCCTGAGTAAATTCTAGTTAGGGGAGTTCGATTTTCGCGAGCAGCCTGCTGGGTCGGAGGCAAGAGAGAAGGGCCGTATCCTCGCGGAGGCGTAGGCTATCTCTGACTCGCGCATCCTTTCCGCTAGGCTACCTGCGCCCTGTTCGAATTTTGCTCGAGGCCGAAGTAGAAACATGCTTAGCGCGCGTGGGTTTTTTCTTTTTTTGCGAAAAAATGGGACCATTTTTGGGGGGGATGCCCCCCGTAGTAGCCCCCGAGGGTAACTTGGGTTTCAGGGGAAAGCCGAGTTGCCCTTTTCATTTAACTGGTGATGTTTACATGGTTGTCACCAACTGGGGTGTTGGTCACGTGATTTACAACAAAAGACTTGGAAATCCTAGCTAGGGGTAGAAGCGACGTAGCTGTTGGATGTTCCAAGCGTTGGTGAGTTCTTCGCCGTCCTCGTTGGCCAGCTTGTACGTGCCGGGCTTGAGCACTTTCACCACGACGTAGGGCCCCTCCCACGGAGGTGACAGCTTGTGGCGTCCTCGGTTGTCTTGGCGTAGCCTTTGGACCAAATCCCCTTCGCTGAAGTCCCGCCGGCGTATCTTCCGTGCCTGGTAGCGCCTGAGGGACTGTTGATATCTTGCGGAGTGCATCAAGGCCACGAGGCGCGTTTCATCCAGCTGGTCCAGTGAGTCCTCGCGAGCTCGCTGGTTGGCATCCTCGTCGTAGCCTCGTACCCTGGGTGACCCATACTCTAAGTCCGTGGGGAGGACGGCCTCTGCGCCATGGACTAGAAAAAACGGGGTGAACCCAGTGGCTCTGCTTGGGGTGGTCCTTAGGCTCCACACGACCGCTGGTAAGTCCTGGAGCCATTTCTGACTAGACTTATTCAGCTGGTCGAAAATTCTGGGCTTAAGGCCTTGTAGGATCATGCCATTGGCACGCTCTATTTGGTCGTTAGTCTGTGGGTGTGCCACAGCTGCCCAATCCACACGGATGTGGAATTTGTCACAGAACTCCAGGAATTTCCTGCCCGTGAACTGGGACCCGTTGTCGGTGAAGATGGAGTTTGGTACTCCAAAACGATGGACGATGTCGGTGAAGAACGTCACCGCTTGCTCTGCCCTGAGGTTCGTAATGGGGCATACTTCTACCCACTTGGAAAATTTGTCGATTGCGACCAACAAGTGGGTGAAGCCCCCGGGCGCCTTCCGCAGGGGCCCGACGATGTCCAGCCCCCACACGGCAAAAGGCCATGTTACGGGGATGGTCTGCAGGACGTGAGCAGGAAGGTTGGATTTGCGGGTGTAGAACTGGCACCCTTCGCAGGTACGCACGATCTCGCTGGCATCCGCGACCACGGTAGGCCAGTAAAAGCCTTGACGGAACGCGTTGCCTACGAGGGTGCGGGGTGCAGCGTGATGGCCGCAGATCCCCGCGTGAATGCCCCGTAGGAGCTCGCGCCCCTCGGGAATGGGCACGCACCACTGCAAGATGCCGGAAGCGGCGTGCTTGTACAGCTCGCCGTCGACGAGGGCGAAGGACTTGGCCATCCTGGCGATGCGCCTAGCCTCGGCCCGGTCCGAGGGGAGTTCCCCTCGAGCCATCCAGGCGACATACTTGTCGCGCCAATCTGCCTTGATGGGGGCTGGCTCGACATCCATCACATCGGCCTCGTCGGCGCCATACCCCTCGAGGAGGGAGAGCACATATGCCTCGTTCGAGGGGTCCTCATCCATGGGCTCCGCGCCTGCCGGATTCGAGGGAGCCCCCGAGGGTTCCGCGTGGCTCGAGGGGTGAGGCTCGAGGGTGACGGAGGGCTGGGCGATATCTCGGGCAAAAACGTTCGGGGGGACGGTGATCCGCCCGGACGCGATCTTGGCCAGCTCGTCCGCTTCCTCGTTGTACCGGTGGGGCACGTGATTGAGCTCGATGCCTTAGAACTTGTCCTCGAGGGCCCGCACGGCCTTGCAGTACGCTTCCATCTTGTCGTCGTGGCAGCTCGCATTTTTCATGACTTGGTCAATCACGAGCTGCGAATCCCCCCACACGTCGAGGCGCTTGACGCCTATCTCAATGGCGATCTTGAGGTCGCAAAGGAGGGCCTCGTACTCAGCCATGTTGTTTGACGCGGGGAAGTGGAGACGTACTACGTACCGCATGTGCTCCCCGAGGGGTGACACGAAGAGCAGGCCCGCACCCGCTCCTATTTTCATCACCGAGCCGTCGAAATACAAAGTCCAGCACTCTGCTTGGACCTGTGGCGGCGGTAGTTGCGTGTCTGTCCATTCAGCGACGAAATCCGTCAGGATCTGGGACTTGATGCCTTGCGCGGGGCGTAGGCGAGCGTCTCACCCATCAGCTCCATCGACCACTTGGCGATTCTGCCCACCGCGTCCTGATTGCGGATGATCTCCCCCAGCGGGAAGGAGGAGACCACCGTGACAGGGTGGCCCTCGAAGTAGTGGCGAAGCTTGCGCCGCGCGAGGACCACCGCGTACAGCAGCTTTTGGACTTGAGGGTAGCGTGTCTTGGTGTCAAACAAGACTTCGCTGATGTAGTACACCGGTCGTTGGACCGGCAGGGCGTGCCCTTCCTCCGTGCGCTCTACCACGGTTACGGCGCTGTAGAGGTTCACCGTCCTGCGGCAGTGTGAGGATCGGGGCATGGGTCAAGGATGCCTTCAGCTTGTCGAGCGCGTCTTGGGCCTCGGCGGTCCAGGAGAAGTGCTCGTGCTTTTTGAGGAGGCGATAGAGGGGCAAGCCCTTTTCGCCGAGCAGCGAGATGAAGTGGCTCAAGGCAGCAAGGCACCCCAACACGTTTTGCACCCCTTTGAGGTCCCGAATTGGACCCATTCGCTCGAGGGCCGCAACCTTTTCGGGGTTGGCCTCGATGCCTCGTTGGGAGACTATGTATCCTAGGAGCATGTCCCGCGGCACACCAAAGACACATTTTTCGGGATTCAATTTTACCCCGTTGGCCCGTAGGCAGCCGAACGCGATGTTGAGGTCGTCAACCAGGTCGTCCGCCTTCCTGGTTTTTACGACGATGTCGTCTACGTACGCCTCAACCGTTCACCCGATGTGATCCCCGAAAACGTGTTGCATGCAGCATTGATACGTTGCACCCGCGTTCCGGAGGCCGAACGGCATCGTGACGTAGCAAAACATCCCGAACGGCGTGATGAATGAAGTCGCGAGCTGGTTGGACTCCTTCATCTTTATTTGGTGATACCCAGAGTAGGCATCAAGGAAGCAAAGTAGCTCACACCCAGCTGTTGAGTCAACAATTTGATCGATGCGTGGCAAAGGAAAGGGAACTTTAGGACATGCTTTATTAAGACTAGTGTAGTCTATACACATCCGCCACTTCCCGTTCTTTTTCTTTACTAGTACAGGATTCGCTAGCCACGTAGGCTGGAACACTTCCTTGATGAACCCGGCCTCGAGAAGCTTCCGCAGCTCCGCTCCAATCGCCCGCCGCCGCTCCTCGTCGAAGCGGCGGAGCCGCTGCTGCACGGCGCGGGAATGAGGCAGGATGTCTAGGGAGTGCTCGGCGACCTTCCTCGGGATGCCTGGCATATCCGAGGGGCTCCACGCGAAGATGTCGGTGTTGGCGCGGAGGAAGTCGACGAGCACCACTTCCTATTTCGGGTCGAGGGTGGAGCTGACCCTCAACGCCTTGCCCTCGGGGGCAGCAGGGTCGAGGGGCACCTCCTTGGTTTGCTCCGCGGCCTCGAAATTGCCGGCGTGCTTGGTGGTAGAGTCGAGGTCCTCGTTGACCATCTTCTCCAAGGTGGTCAGTAGCGCTTCATCCAGCGCCAGTGCTTCCGCGTGCTCTACGCATTCGACGTCGTAGTCGAACGCGTGCTCGATGGACGAGCCCACGGCGATGACGCCGTTTGGTCCCGGCATCTTCATTTTGAGGTAGGTGTAGTTGGGGACGGCCATGAACTTGGTGTAGCAGGGCCACCCAAGTATGGCGTGATAGGCGCCACGGAACCCCACCACCTCGAAGGTGAGCGTTTCCTTGTGGAAATTGCTCGGAGTGCCGAACCAAACCGGCAGGTCGATCTGCCCGAGGGGTTGGACGCGCTTGCCTGGCGCGACGCCGTGGAACGGCGTCGTGCTTGGCCGCAGCTGGTCCAACCCGATCCCTAGCAGGCGCAGCGTGTGCGCGTAGAGGATGTTGAAGCTGCTGCCTCCGTCCATCAGGACCTTCGAGAACCGCGCGTTCCCAATGACCGGGTCGACAACCAGTGGGTACTGGCCCGGGTTTGGGATGCGGTTCGGGTGGTCTTCGCGACTGAAGGTGATGGCATCCTCCGACCAGTCAAGGAAGGAGGGAGGCGCCCTCTCCGCGGCGAGGACCTCGTGTCGCTCCTGCTTGCGCTGGCGGCTCGACATGTCGACGGTCGGTCCCCCGAAGATGAGGAACACGTTCTCTACGGCGGGGAAGCCACCGACGTTGCCATCTCCTCCGTCCTTCTTGGCCTCCGCGTCCTTTGCGGCGGCGCGACCGTAGAACTTCTTGAGCATGTCGCATTGCTCGAGGGTGTGGTTCACTGGGGTCTTGTGGTATGGACATGGCTTTTTCAGCATGTCATCGAACACCCCCGGACCTCGAGGGGCCGGTCGAGGGCCTCTTCGAGCAGGGTCAACAGCAAGGGCCTCGGCGTCGTCGCCGTCGCATCCCTGCTCGCGCGCCTCGCGGCGCAGCTTCTTCCCTTTCTTGCCCCGCTTGTCCTTCCGGTGGGGCTCCCTGGACCTGCTGCCCTCCGCGGGCGCGTCGTCCGGGCGCTTGCCCTTCTTGCCGTCGAAGATCGCTCCCACGGCCTCCTCTCCTGAGGCAAAGCTGGTGGCGATGTCGAACAGCTCGTTCGAGTCCGCAGGCGGGCTGCGCCCCAGCTCTCGCACGAGATCCCGGCACGTGGTGCCCTCGAGGAAGGCGTGCACAATCTCGGATTGCGCCACACTTGGGAGCTCCGTGCAGCGCTTGGAGAAGCGACGTATGAAGTCCCGGAGCGACTCGCCGGGCTTCTGGGTGCAGGAGCGCAGGTCCCAGGAATTCCCAGGGCGCTCGTACGTGCCCTGGAAGTTGCCCACAAACGTGCGGACCAGATCATCCCAGTTATGGATCTGGCTGGCCGGCAGGTGCTCGAGCCACGTCCGGGCTGAATCGCCGAGGTGCAGGGGGAGGTTGCGAATGATGACCTCGTCGCTAGTGGCTCCGCCCAGCTGGCACGCTAGGCGGTAATCGTTGAGCCACACGCGCGGATCCGTTTTCCCGTTGTACTTGACAATGGCCGTGGGCTGGTGGAAGCGCTGGGGGAAGGCCGCTGCGCGGATCTCCCGGCTGAACACACGGGTCCCCGGGGGCTCCGGCGTCGGAGAGCGGTCTTCATCGCTGTCGTAGCGTCCACACCGCCGAGGGTGGTAGCCTGCCGCCGCTCGCGCATCCGCCTTGCTCGTCCGCCGAGCGTTGATGACGTTGCGGGCGTCGCCGTCCCGCGCCCTGCGCGTGTCGAGTAGCCGCTCTTTGGCTGGTGTGCATCCCGGGTTGGCGGGTCGCCCCGCAGCTTCACCTGCATGGACCGAGGGTTCGCCCCCCTGCGCGGCCCCGTCGCCTCGTGCGTCCCCCTGTTGGCGGATGCGTGACGCCGAGCTCTCGGCCTGTTGAATGGCCGCCTACTCGATGAGTGTCTGCACCTCACGGTGCAGGTTTCGCGCCTCAGGTGTCGAGGGGGCTGGCATGGCCCGCAGCAGCGTTGCGGCGGTGATAAGCTTCTGGCTCACCCGCGGAGGCGTGTCCGGGTTGTCGACGTTGAAGTCGGCGTTGATGCGATCGCGGGCCTGTATGCCCAACTCCCGCGCGTGTTCGCCGCACGCGGAGGCTTCCCCTGCCATGGAGGCGCGGAGCAGCCGCACCGTCCGATACTCCTCCTCCAGCTTGGCCTCGAGTTCACGAGCTTGGGCTAGCTGCGCGTCGATGTCAGCCCCAGCAGGGGTGCTCGGTCCCGCAGCCAGGCGCGGAGCGATTCCCGGGGCGGGTGTAACCTCCCCATCGCCGGCACCCGCTGCACCAGTGGCATTCGCTGGGTCGTTAGCGATGACGACGCAGCATTCCCGAGCGGGGTCGTAGCTCCCGGTGCTGGAGTCGTCGGAGCAGCCGAACTAGTAGTTCGTGGCGTCAAGAAAACGCCTGAACATCACTGGGTCCGGTACACCGGAGAAGTCCCATTCCGCGTACCCATGCAGGTTGGCAGGTGGCAACGCGTCGAGGGAGCCAAGGGACGACTCGTCGCCAGCGGAGGCGCCGGGGTCCCTGGCGACGAAGACGTGGCGGCCGGGGGGAACCCTGTGCATCGTGGTGTTGACGTTGGCATTGTAGGCTGTCGTGGTGCCGCGTAGACCGATGGGGAAGCATGGTCCGGAGACCGCGCGCTCCCCAGCCAGGGTGGCGGTTGTTGCGCTGACGGGTGCGCCGCGTTGGGAGGCGGCGCGTTCAGCTTGCCGCCGCTCCGATCGCGCCCGACGTGAACGGCCGACCGGAGTGGCGGTGACGCCGTGACGCTAACGGGCCCGCGGCATCCACGCCCGCGGGCGTCTGCGTGGTGATGGCATGCGCAGCGGCGGCCGGGACGGACCCGGCTTGGCGCCGCGCACGGAGCTCCTCACGGTTGGTGAGGCGCATTAGGTAGCCGTTCCCCGTGGCCTGAAAGTTCAGGCTCCCGAACCGGATTTCAAACCCGGCGGGGAGGGGGTCCGAGCTGCCCATGGAGTAGCGCGTACCGCGGTACTCGGTGCGGATCACCATGGAGGGAGTTGACGGTGGATTGACCTTAGGCGCTTGCTTGCCCCACGGTGGGCGCCAACTGTCGGTGCGGAATGTGGTCCCGACACTAACTAGTAATAAGCGCCAAGGTCTATCCCACAATGGTTAACGCCAAGCAACCAGAAACACAAGGTTTATCCTGGTTCTGGCCGAGGGCCATACGTCCAGCAGTGGTGCGCTCGAGGCACTGTATTGCTCAGCACCGGGGGTGCTTGTAGTGGGGCTGCTACAAGCAAGACGGGAGAGGAAGTGTGACTTCCAAGTCCCTGGTGAAGTGGCTGAAGATATTGTGGGAGAATTGGGAAGCAAGCGTGTGATGTGTCGTGTGTTGTTGTCTCTTGTCGTTCTTTCCTTGTGTCCCCTGCGGCGGGGGAGTTCGCCTTCCTTTTATAGGCCAAGGAGAGAGCGAATTACAAGTATGCCGCACTATTCAGCTACATGGGGAGGTGTGGTGCACCGCGCCGTAGAGTAGGCAGCCGCCTTGACGGTCCTTGCCGCGATCCGGCCATCATGGCGTATCTTGTACCCGAACAGTGGCAGCTTCGAGGGTAGGAGTGCAGTGGATGGCCGTGATGTCCCCAAGCGGGTTCGAGGGGATTGCTGACGTCGATCCGTATGGGATACAGTGGCAGGCATGGTGGCGTCCCGTTCCCGCACACTTCACAGAGCCGGAGCTGTTACCACAGTGCCCAGCATGGGGTTGTACGCGCGGGGGCGGCCGCCATGCCGTTAACAGTGGCAGGGACGGCGCCCCGCCGGCCTAACATCTCGACCTAACCCTGCAAAGTCACGGGAAAGCAAATCCAGGGTGCGGCCGGCCCCCCTTCGAGGGCTTGGCGTGTTAGCCGTACAGGAGTAGGTGGCGCGGCGTCACGGGGCTGGCACCGGCCACGTCGCACAGTCCCCCACAGTGGCGGGGATGGGTTCCCTCCTAGGGAGTTGGTGCAACAGGACCGGGGCGCGAGTCCCAGGCGCGTGATGGCGCCGCCCCGCCGTGGTCAGAGCATTGAATGCCCGTACCCGCGTATGGGATCGGGCGTGCGCGTGCGGAGCGCCCTCGAGCGAGGCGGAGCTCGCTCGAGGTAAGTGTACTCCCTCGAATGGGGCGGAGCCCACCCGAGGGAGGTGTGCCCTCGAGCGAGGCGGAGCCTGCTCGAGGGGATCTTTGAGTGGGCCGCCTTGGTGGGCTGTCAGGGCCACCACGGCGTGGGCCATGCCCCGTGTGTTTAAGCGAGACGTGTTTGGCCTTGGCTTTTTGCAGGTTTTAAGTGGGGTTTCCCCAGTTGTTTAAGGGGACCCCCAGGGCTGTCCCCGACAATCACTATTAAAAGATTTAATCATAATTCTTTACATGAAGTCACCAAAATAAAAGTAAACCATAAATAGTTGTTTATTGAATAGATAAACCCTTGTCTGCAATAACCTTAATGAAAAAGAATTAATAATTAATTATTTGTTAAGGTGAATATGGCCAACAAGAGTTGGGTGAAATAATTAATCTATCACACCACCTGAACCCTGTATTGCATTCCGTGTTGAACTCCCTGACGGTAACTACGCACTCGTGCCGGAAGTCGAGGAAGGAGGTGCTGAAGTGGAGCTGCAGTTTGTGGAGGTGATTGAAGACACCGAGGGCACTCCGGCTGACCCTGCTGATGAAGGCAAGCCCTAGTGCAATTAACCCAGTATTTTAAAATCTTATGCAACTATCTACGGATGATTGTGCATTTAAGTCGAGGAATTGATATGAAACCCTAGATGCATGATCCCTAGTTACCATTGTCCTTACTAGTATGATAGGTCGATAGCTGCTATGCTATAGGACTGCTACAAGTTGAGTGATGCCTATCACTCGCGAGAATAGGTTCTTATGTTGGAATCATGAGATCTCCTTAAATGGATTGCTGATGTGGTAAGAGCATGGGATGTTGGCTCTGGTCCAATGGCTTTCGTGAGTTAAATGTTTGAACGTACTAAGCACTTGTCGGGAATGGGACCGGTAAGCCTAGTACCTTAATAACGCAGTGAGGGATCTTACTATTACTCATCTTGGGATGCGTCTCACGGCTAGGTACCGGTGGTGCATGGTGAGTCTGGGTGCCTTGCGGGGTATACTAGATAGCTTGTACCAAAGACTGTAAGATTCGATCCTGATCCGAAGAGTTTCGGGAACCGTTTGGTGGTTGTCCTCGTGGGGCCATCCCACCGTGTGTTTAGGTCTACCTTGCAAGGTTTAACTCAACTGGTTGTCGGCCTCTTACCGTTATCTTGGACTACTTAATCCACTAGCCATGAGATCCCTAATGATGGAAGTTAATTGATGAATATCATGCTTGATTAATTGTATTGCACAAGTTATGCTTGTAATAGATGTCTAACATAGAAAAGAATAACCAACTAGAATTTGTGCTAAAATCTTGAAAGTAAGGACATATTCTTTGTTGCTTTTTGGCAAAAGAAACCTCAGTGGCCAAAAGCCTTTCATGTCTTGAGTTGGTGAAGTAGATATCACCGACGGGTAAGTCTTGCTGAGTATTAGCATACTCAGCCTTGCTATAATCTGCTGTTCCAAGTAATGCCTTTGTTAATGTGTGGCCCGGAGAGATCCCGCCCGGCTGGGAGCTGGAGTGGGTGGAGGACGATGAATGAAGGCATCATGACTGGCCTCTGTGGTGTTTCCTCGCTCCGTTTAGTTTACTTCCACTGTTTTAAAAACTCTGAACTACGTTGTCATGTCAAAGACTTCAGTTTGTAATAATTAAACCCTTCGAGGTAAATTTCGGATGTTAATCATGTAGCATCTTTGGACTCGCCTTCGCATGAGTTTTAATGCATATATGTCGATCCTTGTTGCTATGTAAGTGATTTACCGGGCATTAACCCGACAACTAACGACATGATGATACTTTATTATTGCTAAATGGCCAAAGTGGTTTGGTTTAGGCAATAGTATGGTATTTTCCTGGGCGGGTTGTCGCAGTTGGCATCAGAGCAATTATATGCAACGGAGATTAATTAATAACCTTAATCACTCGTTTTTGAATAAAATTTGCCAAGATTGTTTGGATTTGCAAAACACGTTGGTCCGTTATGGATAAACTAGACCGAGAGGCCCTAGAGGGAATTTTTGGGTTCTTTTAGGTGACTTATTAATCTATGGTTTATTTTATTAACTTCCAGCACATTACTTTTTGTCAGAACTTACTTTTTGGTACAACCATACTAGTTCATCACGTTTTGCTATACGTGGTGGTATCGCATGGAAGTCATGTGAGGGATGGATGCGACCTATTCCAAAGGGAACCCACCGTCGTGTCTGTGTCTCGTCATGTTTTGCCGTATGTGGACGTTCCTCATTTTGCATATGAGAGGCAAGGATCCGCTTCATTCCAAAAGGAGCGTGTCCGAGGTTGGACGCTGTCCATGCAGCAACTTAACGCATGGATACCGTTTCTATAGTGAACGGTAATGTATGTTGACGCTTCCGTGACATGCTGGCACGGAAGGTTCTTTTTCTGCAGGTATATAACAGCGCTTCGTTAGACGCTAAGTGAGTACTGAGTGGCTCTTGACTAGATATTATATGGAGAGACGAATAAAAGCCTTGCCACCGGCACTAACTTCGATGTTGGCTTGATTGCCATGTGAGGTCGAATAGGGCGTCTTGCATGCATACTAAAAATCGAAACAAATTAAAAATGGACCCAAACAGAACTGGTATATGCTCTTTAAGGAAGATTTTGCTAGTGTGTGCCTTCTATAAACTAGAATACCTCTCATGCATAGGTGTTGTGCTGTCCAAATTCTTGTAAAGTTTGCTCGCTTTGTTTTTGAACCATGTTCTAATAGTATTTATAATAGATTATCTAAACCAAAGTTGCTCCATATCTAATCTAGTTTTTGCTTGCAAAAATTCATGGTTATAGCTTCTGTAAATCTTGAGTTGTACCCTCTTTAGCGAACATAGGTCTTGCTGTTTTTCAGAAATCAGCACCCTAAACTCTGCATCTTTAAACCTTGTTCCTAAATGATCTAGCTCAACCTTTGAATACCAAAAGTAGGTATAAAAACCTTGTGGAGTAGCCTATAAAATTTGGGAATTTATGGGGTTCTGGATTTTGAGTTATGAATTTTTATTCACAGCTGCCAGAACTGCACCATTTGACATGTTGCTCTCTTTTGAGACCTGACATGTGTTACATCTTTTGTACAGATGGCTTTTCCTGTGTTCCACGAGTACGATGCTGATGGTACGATCCGTACCAACGGATTGCACTGGGAGGGTTTTCCACACCTCGTGTGGGAAGCACTTAGCGCCGCTGGCTACACCACCCCACCGACCTACGAGGTGGCCGAGTTTGAGCGCTTGGACGTTCCACGTTGCAGGGTGATCGTCACTGTACCACTCGCGAGAATAGGTTCCTAGGTAGGAATCATAAGATCTCCTTAAATGGATTGCTCATGTGGTAAGAGCATGGGATGTGGACTCCAGTCCAATGGCTATCGTGGGTTAAGTGTTTGAACGTACTAAGCACTTGTCGGGAATGGGACCGGTAAGCCTAGTACCTTAATGAGACGGTTAGGGATTTAACTGTCACTACTCTTGGGTTGCGTCTCACGGCTAGCTACCGATGGTGCACGTGTGAGTCTGGTTGCCTAGCGGGGTAGTCCAGATAGCCAGCACCAAAGACTGTGGCCTTTTATCCCGACCAAGGATTTTTGGGAACCGTTTGGTGGTTGTCCTCGCGGGGGCATCCAACTGTGTGCTTAGGTCTACCTTGTAAGGTTTGAATCAATCGATTATTGGCCTCTCACCGTTATCTGAGACTACTTACTCCACTAGCCATGAGATCCCTAATGATGGAAGTTGATAAATTTTATGCTTGTTTAGTTGTATTGTACAACCTTGTTTGTACTAGATTGGCTAAGTTAGAAAAAAATAAACCCACTAGAACTTGTGCTAAAATCTTGAAAGTAAGGACATACTCTTTGTTACTTTTCAGCAAAAAAAACCCCATGGCCAAAAAAGCCTTTCATGTCTAGAGTTGGTGCAGTAGTTATCACCGACGGGTAAGTCTTGCTAAGTATTAGTATACTCAGCCTTGCTATAATCTATTGCTCCAGGTAATGCTTTTGGTGATGTGTGGCCCGGAGAGAACCCGCCCGGCTGGGAGCTGGAGTGGGTGGAGGACAACGAATGAAGGCATCATGGCTAGTCTCTCGTGGTGTTCTCGCTTTCCGCTTAGTTTAATTCTGCTGTTTTAAAAACTCTGAACTACGTTGTCATGTCAAAAACTTCGGTTTGTAATAATTAAACCCTTCGGGGTGAATTTCTTTTGTTAAGTATCTTGTATCTCTGGACTCGCCTTCGTGTGAGTTTTAATGCATATATGTCGATCCTTGTTGCTATGTAAGTGATTTACCGGGCGTTAACCCGGGGACTAACGACAGGATGATACTTTATTATTGCTTAATGACCAAAGTGGATTGGTTTAGGCGATAGTACGGTATTTTCTTGGGCGGGTTGTCACAGTTGGCATCAAAGAAATTATATGCACCAGAGATTAATTAATAACCTTAATCACTAGTTTTTGAATAAAAATTGCCAAGATTGTTTGGATTTGCAAAACACGTTGGTCCGTTAAGGATAAGCTAGACCCAGAGGCCCTAGAGGGAATTTTTGGGTTCTCTCAGGTGGCTTATTAACCTATGGTTTATTTTGCTAACTTCTAGCACATTTACTTTATGTCAGACTTACTTTCTTGCACAACCAAAACTAGATGAGCCACATGTTTTATACGTGCGCTGTGCCACATCACGGGAATTGCGAGGGTTGATGGAGTGATCCATTCCACGGATCCCATCTTCGTGTCTGCTTATAAGTTGTGTTGTCGCCACGTGTTTCATACATGAGCATTCCGCATGACGAATATGCGAGGCAAGGATACACTCCATTCAAACAGAGGGTGTCCGAGGTTGGACGCTGTCCATGCAGTGGCTTAACGCATGGATACCGTTTCTATAGTGAACGGTACTGTATGTGGATGCTTCTGTGACGTGATGGCACGGGATGTTCTTTTTCTGCATGTGCATAATAACGCTTCGATAGTCGCTAAGTGAGTTCCGAGTAGCGATCGACTAGATATTATAGGGAGAGACGAATAAAAGCCTTGCCACCGACACTAACTTCGATTTTTGGCTTGACTGCCATGTGAGGTCGAATAGGACGTCTTGCATGCATGTTAAAAATCAAAACAACAAAAATGGACCCAAAACATAACTTCTATATGCTCTCTAAGGAAGATTTTGCTAGTGTATGTTTTCTATGAACTAGAGTACCTCTCATGCTTAGCCGTTATGCTGCCCAAATTTTGTAAAAGCTTGTTCGTCTTGTTCTTTACACCACGTTCTAGGAAGTAATTAAAACCGGTGTGTTAAACAAAAATTTCTCCATACCCAATCTAGCTTTCGCTTGTGAAAATTCCTTGACCATAGCTTCTTTCAATCTGGAGTTGCACCTTTCTAAGCGAACCTAGGTCTTGCTATTTTTCAGAATCAGCCCCTCAAACTTTGCATCCTTTCACCTTGTTTCTTTTTCATCTAGCTCAACCTTTGAATACCAAAAGTGTGTAGAAGAACCATACGGAGTAGCCTGAAAGATTTGGGAATTTATGGGGTTCTGTATTTTTAGTAATGAATTTTTATTCACAGCTGCCGGAACTTCACCATTTGACATGTTGTCCTCTTTGAGACCTGACATGTGTTACACCTTTTGTACAAATGGCTTTCCCCGTGTTTCACGAGTTCGATGCTAACGGTACAATCCGTACCAACAGGTTGCACTGGGAGGGTTTTCCACGCCTTGCGTGGGAAGCAGTCAGCACCGCTGGCTACACCACTCCACCGACTTAAGAGGTGTCCGAGTTCGAGCGCCTAGGTGTTCCCCGTTGCAGGGTGATCGTCACTATGCTACCACACCCGGACCACACCGACTGGTTCGTCTTGAGCTTCATCTACTGGGGTTTTTGTAGCCACGAGACCGTCGAGTCAGCCGCTCTTCGGGTGTTGACGGACTTCTGCAACCACACCCTACCGTAGTGGCTCTCTCTCCGTTCGGGTTGTTCCCCGTTGTGAGTCCTCACGACCCGGCATGGTTGGATCGTATGGATCACCTTCGGGAGCTGTTGTTGTTAGCTGAGCCGCTGGATGTCACTCAGACGCTAGCACATTGTCTCAACGTCGTGTTCACACTTCAGGGGCTGCGTTACAACACCGCAGCAATAATCGGGCAGTGTTTGGAGGCAGCTAGGCAGGATTAGCAGCAACTTTCAGCAGCTCACCAGCAGTTGAACTTTACACTTACCCAGATGCAGCAGAAGAATGACTGGCTACACGCTAGGAGATTCCAATTAGAGTTAGAGAGAGATGACCGTATTCAGACGATCGTGGATCTCGAGGCGGAGGTTCATAACCTCGAAGAGGATGCCGATGCTCACGAGATCGGGAGGTTGACACTGCTACAGAACATTGCTGAGATGCAGTAGTAGGTTAAGGAGGCCGAGGTGCAGGTTGCAGCCTTGCAGGCCTTAGTGGCTTTGCAGCCGCTACCTCCAGTGCAGGCACCTCCGGAGGAGCAGCAGGGACAGTTTGGTCTGGATCAGACGAGTCAGGATGGACCGCTATTACCGACCCCACCAGCTTCACCTGCTGGTAGTGGTGCTTCAGTTGGCAACTAGGCTGCCAGGGAATGACAATAAGAAGAATTGTGCTCCTAGGTGTCACCTTCAGGATGGTTGTGATGGTCAGCTTAGGAGTATGATTTCATGCAGCGTGACTGCATTGTAACCCTGTGGTATCATGGTGTTTTCAGACTGTGAGTCTTGTAGTGTCTTTGGACCCTTTTATCCGTCGTGTTGTAATAAAGAATGCTTAAGCATATTGTGATTCAAATTGAGTTCGATTTGTTCAACCAAGTTATTGGAATCTTGTTACATGTTGATTACCAAAGTGGAGCAAAATGTTACAATAACCGCGCTCGCCAAAACTCAGCATTTTTGCATAAGTAATGAGAGAACTACGGTGTTTTCGGTGAGTGTCGATCGATTGCCAAAACAGCTAGGTCACTTTCCGCACATTGCCTTCTCTGGGCAGTGAAATAGAAAATTCGCTGAGAAGTGGAAAGCTAGCTCGAGGCACTTGAGTTATCGTATATTCTAACTGTGTTGAAGAATGATTCTATGAATCTAATTTTGGCTACGTGATATCTTACGACTGTTGCTGCCATCATCGTGCGAATACAAATGAGCTATTGTCATGCATGATTGCACTTGTCATCATTTCTGAGTAACATTTTGGCTATGTGTCTAATAAAGGCTCGCATTTCAGATGGTGGGACCCACGCGCAGCTCTTCCAACGGGTTTGGAGCGACCGGTAGCAGCGACCTGCCGCCACCGCCGCCCATGACGCCGTCGGAGGCCTACATGGACACTCAAACTGAGGTGCTGCGCCAGATCCTGCAGACGCAACAGCAGATCGCCTAGCAGATGAACCGAGGGCCGCCACATGGGGCCATCATGAGGGGCCTAACCAGGTCACCACATACTCTTAGTTCATTGGGATGAAGCCACCGACCTTTTCCAAGGCGGAAGACCCCCTGGAAGCTGAGGCTTGGATCAAGGCCATCGAGGCAAAATTCTCTGCCTTTGTGATGCCTTGCTCTGAGGAGAACAAAGCCAACTTCACAGCTCTGCAACTGCGAGGAGAAGCCTTAAGTTGTGGGATCATTTCAAGACTATGCAGCAAGGGTGTGCTGTCACTTGGAATGATTTCAAACAAGCTTTCAAGAGTCATCACATTCCTAAAGGATTAATGGACAGAAAGATGAGGGAGTTACTGGCCCTCAGGCAAGCATCTGATACGGTGTACCATTACGCCCAGAAGTTCAACAGCCTTTGCCAATACGGTGGACATCACGTAGATACTGATGCAAAGAAGATGGAAAGGTTCCGTGATGAACTAGATGGCAAGTTCTATTAGCGACTGAATTTGCTCGAGCCAGAAAATTTCCATGAGCTCATGAACAAGGCTATATCCCAAAAGGATGCTATGAAAAACACCCACAGGGATAGGAAGAGGCCATCTGGTTTTGCTCCGGGCAGCGGAACTAACAAGAAGTTTCGCTTTGTGAAGAAGAATGTTCCAAACCCATCCCAACCATCTTCAACTGGACGCTGGACGATGAAGCCATCCCAGGGCAAACCTTCAGGGAACTTCCAGTTCCGCAACACTCAGCAGCAGGCTCCAAGGCCTAATGCACCCCCACGTAACATTAGTGATCGCCGTTGTTTCAACTGTGGTCAACCAGGGCATTACATCAGTGATTGCCCCAAGCCCAAGCAGATCAAGCCCAACCCACAGAATCAAGGTGCAGGGAACAAGCCTGCCACTCCAACTAAGAAGCCTATGGTGCAAGTCCGCCAAGGCAAGTTGAACTTCACCACCATGAGTGACATTCCAGAGGGAGCTTCAGTGCTCACGGGTACATTCTCTATCAATGATACTCCTGTTAAGATTTTATTTGATTATGGAGCTACCCACAGTTTCATAAGAGAAAGGCTAATAGGCAAAATGGGTTTGAAGGGTTTTCATACCAATTCCGCTTATAGAATAATCACTCCGGGAGGGCAAATCACCTCTAGTACCTTAATCCGCGGAGTATGTTTGGGATTGGGTAGTAAAATCTTTCCAACAAACCTCATAACCATAAATTTGGTGGGCATGGATGTTATCTTGGGTATGGACTGGATGACCCAACATAAGGTGGTTCTAGATATATCAGATAGAGTTGTAGAGATCAATTCACCTACGGTCGGGCACACTACCTTGTACTTACCTTTCAAGGACGGTACAGACTCTTGTGCCTATGTGACCATTATGTCTCATCTTGATGAATTCCACTAGTTTGTGAGTATCTAGATGTCTTTCCTGACGAATTGCCTGGTATGCCACCAGACAGAGATGTCGAGTTTGTAATTGAACTCCAACCAGGTACTACACCCATTTCTAAATGACCATACTGTATGCCTCCCAAAGAGCTAGCCGAACTGAAAAACCAACTCCACGAGCTGCTAGATAAGGGTTATATTCGCCCGAGCTCTTCTCCTTGGGGTTGTCCCCCTCTCTTTGTCAAAAAGAAGGATGGTAGATTGAGTCTATGTGTGGATTACAGACCGCTCAACGTAGTAACCATCAAGAAAAATATCCTCTTCCCCGAATAGTTGTTCTTTTTGATCAATTGGCTGGAGCCAAAGTTTTCTCCAAGATCGATCTTCGTTCTGGTTACCACCAAATCAAAATTCGACCTTGCGACGTTCCTAAAACTGCTCTCTCCACTCGTTATGGTCTTTACGAGTTCTTAATGATGTCCTTTGGTCTCACAAATGCCCTAGCCTACTTCATGTACCTCATGAACTTCGTGTTGATGGCAGAGCTCGACAAATTCGTAGTGGTCTTTATTGATGATATCCTTATCTATTCCAAAAATGAGAAAGAGCATGCCAAACATCTCTGAATTGTCCTACAGCGTTTGCGAGATCATAAGCTTTATGCTAAGTTCTCCAAATGCGAATTCTGGTTGAATAGTGTGAAATTTTTGGGCCACACTATTTCCAAAGATGGTATCTCTGTAGATCCTAGCAAAGTCCAAGAGGTGATGGATTGGAAACCACCCATGTCTGTACACCAGATCCGCAGTTTCTTAGGTTTGGCAGGTTATTACCGTCCATTCATTCCAGACTTCTCTAGAATCGCTAAACCTATGACCCAACTGCTCAAGAAGGGAGTAAAGTTCGTGTGGAGCGAAGCATGTGAGAAAGCCTTCCACACCCTGAGGCAACACTTAACTTCAGCCGCAGTGCTAGTGCAACCAGATAATTCCAAACCTTTTGAAGTTTTCTGTGACGCGTCAGGCACGGGTCTCTGTTGTGTTCTCATGCAAGAAGGATGAGTCGTTGCCTATGCTTCACGGGCACTTCGACCTCATGAAATCAATGACCCCACCCATGATCTTGAGTTAGCAGCTGTTGTCCACGCTCTCAAGATATGGAGACATTATCTGATGGGTACTCGCTATCACAAGAGTCTCAAATACAACTTTACTCAGTCAAAACTAAATATAAGGCAAAGGAGATGGCTTGAGTTGATTAAGGATTATGACCTAGAAGTGCACTATCACCCCGGGAAAGCAAATGTCGTTGCGGATGCACTTAGCCGCAAAGTTCACTGCAATCATCTAGAGTTGGAGCCAGTTAGTGACCCTTTATGTGAAGAAACGAGAAGGCTCAACTTGGAAGTAGTAGAGCAAAGAAATCTTTATGCCTTAGCTGCTAAATCTAATCTTTATGATAGAATTGTCACTGCTCAACGCAATGACGAAGACATACAAATCATCAAGTAGAAGATAGCAGAGGGAGAACCTAAGTATACATGTTTCCAGAAGGATCACTAGGATGTGATCTGGTTTGGAAAACGCCTTGTGGTTCCTGTCAATCCAGAAATTAAGAAGACAATCTTTGATGAGGCTCATATGTCCAAATTCTCTATTCATCCCAGCAGCACCAAGATGTACCAAGATTTGAAACGGAATTTCTGGTGGTCCAATATGAAAGTTGATATAGCCAAGTATGTAGCCGAGTGCGATACTTGCCACCAGATGAAGGCAAGCCATTTGAAATCGGCAGGTGTACTCCAACCCTTGTCGATACCCATGTGGAAGTGGGATGACATTAATATGGACTTCATTGTGGGCTTACCCCTTACAGCCAGAAAGAAAGATTCTATCTGGGTTATCGTGGACAGACTTACCAAGACCGCCCATTTCATTGCAGTGCATACTACTTATTCAGTGCAACAATATGCAGAGTTATACATGGATCAAATTGTTCGTTTGCATGGAATTCCGAAGACCATAATTTCTGATAGAGGAACTCAGTTTGTAGCTCGTTTCTGGGAGTAGTTGCATGAGTGCTTAGGAACCGAGTTGATTCGTAGTTCCAGCTATCATCCACAGACCGATGGTCAGACGGAAAAGGATAAATCAAATTTTGGAAGACATGCTCCGAGCAAGCATCTTGCACTTTGATAAAAGTTGGGACAAGTGTTTGTCCTTGGCAGAGTTCTCTTACAACAATAGTTATCAAGCTAGTTTGAAGATGGCACCGTTCGATGCTCTTTACGGACGAAGATGTCAAACCCTGTTGAACTGGTCAGAAGCCGGGGAAAGGACACTCTTTGGTCTAGACTTAGTTAAAGATGCCGAAGAAAAAGTGCAAGTGATAAGGGAGAATTTGAAGTTAGCTCATATGAGGCAAAAGAGTTATCAAGATAAGGGAACGACACCCCGACACTTTGAAGTGGGAGATTATGTGTATCCAAAGGTTTCCCCCACCAAAGGTGTGCAAAGGTTCGGTGTTAAAGGGAAATTAGCTCCGCGCTACATTGGACCTTATGAAGTCATAGAAGTATGTGGACTATTGGCTTATCGTATTCAACAGCCAGAACGGTTTTCCGCAGTCCATAATGTGTTTCATGTGACTCAATTAAAGAAGGGAATGCCTGTGCTAGAGAACGAAGTAATCACAGAAGCTAATGCTTGGATTGAGCCGGATTTCTCGCTCATCGAGCATCCACTGAGAGTGTTGGACCGAAAGGAGAGAAAGACTCGAAGACAAATCGTAAGAATGTACAAGATACAGTGGAGTCATCACACAGAAGAAGAAGCGACTTGGGAGACAGAAGAATACCACAACACCAAGTATCTGGGCTTCCTGCAATCTCGAAATCGTGAGTCTCTGCTGCCTATCTTGTTTTCTTAAATCGAATCTCAGGACGAGATTCCTTTTAAGGGGGTAGGCTGTGACGCCCCAGGTTTTATTTAACCCTAATTGTTGGTCAACGCTGCTGACAGTGGTCAAATCACGGTCAACATGGGTCTTCACCTCGAGAACCTCACCAACCAACCCTAATGACCCCATTGATCAAGTTGACACACATGTGTGGTTAACCCTTGGTCAAAGTCATGGTCAAACCCCACCTAAACCCTAGTGACCTTGAATGTCTTCCGGAAATTTTGCCGCGTTCTCCAAAATTCACCTAAACACTTAAAAAACTACCTTTATGAAAGTTGTATAGTTTATTGAGGGACACAACTTTCATGTAGATTGGTATTTCAAATTTGGAGGGGAAAATGTGAAAAACTTGGTCAACTGACAGTACCTCCTGTTCACTGACACACATTGGCATTCAAAGTTGGCAAGCCTCTCCTGCAAAATCTAGTGAGGAAAACCCCATATGGCCTTTGTGAAAGTTGTAGGGGGGTAGTGAGATCTACAACTTTTTATTCAAAGTTTTGTGCACTTGTATTCAAAAAATTGGAGTTTTTCAATTTCAAACACGGGTATACTGTCATGTTGTCGGCCGGAGCGTCGCCGCGCCGCGATGTCGTGCGCGCCCGTGCGCCGCGTGTCGCGCCCGCACGCCGCGCCCCTCGACGTCCGTGCCCGAGGCCACCGCCGGCCGAGGCCGCCCGCCGCCCCGGGCCACGTACCTTCCCCGGGCCGGCGTCGCGCCCCAAGATGCCTCGATTGCCCCACGCCACGCACCTCCCCGTCGCCGCGCCGTGCACGCGGCGCACCGCCGGTCCGTCCGCGGTCCGGCCGTACGCGCGCCGGTCGAGGAGCGCCGTAACACGGCGGCATCTCGATCCTCGTCACCCCGCCATCACCGCTGGTTGAGCACGCGGCCTATAAAAGGCGCCATTGCCTTCCCCGCGGGCGGGCACCGAGCCGTCGGCCGCCATTGCCGCCCTCACGCTGAGCTCGACCTTCCACGCGTACCCGAGCCGATCAACTACCTCCCACCCGTCCCTAGGCCCTGCTGAGGCTCGAGCACTCGCGCATTGCCTAGCCAAGAATCATCCTCACCGTCAAACCGAGCCGCCGCGGCTGTCACCGCCGACCGCCGCCGCGCGCCCTCGCCGGCGACCCCTCCGCCCCAACTACGGCCACCACCCGATCCTTGGTGAGCACGTGGTCGAGCCCGACCCCTTCCCCGGCCGGGAGCGCCGCTGGCCTTGCCGGATTCCGACCAGCCGCGCCGCCCCCATGGCCAAGGGTAGGATTGCAAGCCCCAGAATCTTTCTGTGGTGTTTAGTGCAAACCGAGGGTATAGTTGTGAAGGTGGGAAAAGATCTAGGGGCCCTAGTGCAAAATGGGAACATCAATAGTAAAAGGATTTTGCTGATTCTTGTAAATTCTCTAGAAAATCGTAGAAACTTCAGAAAATTGCAAACTCAATTTTTCTAGATAACTAGTGAGGAGCACTACAACTTTTGTTATACTCACCTAGGCTGTTTCCTGATATTTTTGGCATGAAAAATAGAAATGTGAAAAACCTAGATCTGTGGTATCTCAAAATCCTTAAGTCCTCTGTATCTAATTTTTGGATATGTTGTGTGTTATGTTATGGCTAGCTTCGGTACCAAAAATTGTACAAAGTTATGATGTAAATCTGTCTAGAGGATTTTTGTAGCTAAAAATAATTCTGATTTTGTGGCAAACTTCTGCATGTGGTCTTGTTATGCCAAGTTGCACCTCTGGTGAATTAATCACAATTTTGGAATGACCAGAAGTATTTATTCTTAATATATGCATGTTTTCCTTTGTAATTGATTAATGCAAGATCAGTAGTAGTTCTAGGTGTGCTTGCTGCTTTCCTAGGATGGTTTAGGACCAGAGAACATGTGTGAGGAAGTTTGGAGCAATTGGATGCTTATTTATTTGTTATATGCATTTATCTTGTTTATGTGTTTGACCTTTTGTATTTATTGGTTTAATTAATTTCTTGCCCCCAAGCATGCTTGTGTGTTCAGTGGCTTAGTATAGGTGTTTTGGTGCTTGAGAAACCCTCCACTGAATTTTAGTGATTTATTGTTTAAATAAAAACTTTGGAGGCCTTTATAGGTTTAATGTTTTGTTAAATAGGAAAATGCCCTTTTTATTCTTTATACCCCTTTTGTGAAATGGTTGCTAAGCTTAGTTAAGATCTAAGAATACACTGTTGTTGTTTAAAGAATTAAATGTAATTAATTGCATTTTGTACACATCTTTACTAGTGAAAGGTGAAGTTTTAGATCTTCACATGAAATAACAAATTATAAAGGAAACATTAATTAAGTGTTTAATTAAAAGAATAAAACACATATCAATAATAACCTTCATGAAAAGAAATTGATAATTAATTAATTGTTAAGGTGAATGTGGCCAACGAGAGTTGGATAAGATAAGTAATCAATCCATCACATCACCTAAACCCCGCATTGCATTCCGTGTAGATCTTCATGACTGTGACTACTCGCTCGTGCCGGAAGCTGAGGAGGGAGAAGCGGAGGCTGCACTGCAGTACGTGGAAGTACTCGAAGACATCAAGGGGGCTCAGGCTAACATTGCTGACGAAGGCAAGCCCCGGTGCATATAACCCAGTTTTTCAAATTTGATATACAAATATCTATGGATGCTTGTGCATTTAAGTTTAGGAGTTGTATGGAACCTTAGATGCATGATCGCTAGGTACCTGGTCCTTACTAGTATGATAGGTCGATAGCCGCTATGCTATAGGACCGTTACAAGTAGGGTGATGATGTCACTCGCGAGAATAGGTTCCTAGGTAGGAATCATAAGATCTCCTTAAATGGATTGCTCATGTGGTAAGAGCATGGGATGTGGACTCCAGTCCAATGGCTATCGTGGGTTAAGTGTTTGAACGTACTAAGCACTTGTCGGGAATGGAACCAGTAAGCCTAGTACCTTAATGAGACGGTTAGGGATTTAACTTTCACTAGTCTTGGGTTGCGTCTCACGGCTAGCTACCGATGGTGCACGTGTGAGTCTGGTTGCCTCGTGGGGTAGTCTAGATAGCCGGCACCAACTGTGGCCTTTTATCCCGACTAGAGGATTTTTGGGAACCGTTTGGTGGTTGTCCTCGCGGGGGCATCCCACCGTGTGTTTAGGTCTACCTTGCAAGGTTTGAATCAATCGATTGTCGGCCTCTCACCATTATCTGAGTCTACTTACTCCACTAGCCATGAGATCCCTAATGATGGAAGTTGATAAATTTTATGCTTGTTTAATTGTATTGTACAACCTTTGTTTGTACTAGATTGGCTAAGATAGAAAAGAATAAACCCACTAGAACTTGTTCTAAAATCTTGAAAGTAATGACATACTCTTTGTTACTTTTCAGCAAAAGAAACCCCGTGGCCAAAAAGCCTTTCATGTCTAGAGTTGGTGAAGTAGTTATCACCGACGAGTAAGTCTTGCTGAGTATTAGTATACTCAGCCTTGCTATAATATGTTGCTCCAGGTAATGCTTTTGGTGATGTGTGGCTGAAAGTGCATCTAGGCTCCTAATTGTTTTGGTGATAATGACAATGCATTTTGGGAGGATTAATGCTTTCAATGAGATGTGTGCAGGCTTTAAAGTTAAATAAATGTGAATTCTCAAAGGAAGGCCCTCATTTTCTTACGTATGGTGTTGAAGCTCAATTGGCGATTTAATTTTAATTTTCGGTTTGAATTTGAGTTTAGGAAACACCGTACTATAAAGAGGGATACGGTCGGTTAGTCAAAGTTTGCTATAAGTGCTTCTTGTGATCTTCTCTCATCTTTTCTAAGAGTGAAAAATCTAGAAAAATCTTTAGAAAAACCAAAATCAGCCCTTTAGTAGTGAAACCTTCCCCCCTCTAGCCTTACCGGGTCAGCCGGCACGAGTGGCCGGGCCACCCGGGACGGTACTAGAGGGAGGAGGGTGACCCGGCCACCCGTGCTGGGTGACCCGGCTGTGACACCCCAGGTTTTTTAATTACCGTCATTAACGCTAATGACATGATTAGCCGGTCAAATGGTCAACCCTAGGTCAACCTGGGCCCTCACCCATGAAAACCCCTTAACACACCCCTAGTGACCCTAGTGAGTAGATAAAACACTTGTGGGGCCAACCCATGGTCAAAGGGTGGGTCAAGCCCCCTTGCCATCCAGTGTCACAGGTGTCTGCCGGAATTTTTGCCGCGTTCCCCAAATTTCACCTAAACACTTAAAATTCTACCTTTAGGAAAGTTGTAAATCTTGTTGAGGGACACGACTTTCATGTAGAGTGGCATTGCTGATTTGGAGGGGAAAATTGTGAAAAAGCCCTTGCAAGCAAGATTCTACTGTTGCCAGAAACCCACTGACATTCAAAGTTGGCATTCATTTAGATTCAAATCTAGACAGTAAAACCCCATACAGCCTTTGGGAAAGTTGTAGCTGGTACTTAGATCTACAACTTTGGTATTCATTGTTTGGTCAAGTTGTATTCAAAATTTTGGAGAAACAGTGGTTCAAACATAGCACCAGTGTCACTGCTAAACCCAGAGCGCGTCGCGCCGCGACGTCGCGCGCGCGCGCGTGCGCCGCCGTCGCCGCCCGCCGCCGCCGCCCGCCCCCGCGTCCGTGCCCGCGCCGCCCAAGGTCTCGATGCATGCGCCGTGCCCCGTCCCGATGCCCCGCGCCCCTAGATCGCGCCGTCCCGAGGTGCCCCGAGGCACGCGCCGCCGTACGCGCACGCGCCACGGACCGGCGGTCCGTCGGCGGCGTCGCCGCCGTACGCGCGCGCGCTTCGAGCCGCCGTAGCACGGCCGGCATCTCCGCCGTCACCCGCGCGTCACCCACGGGCCGCCCGAGCCGGGTATAAAGGCCCTCTCGCCTCTCCCCGCGCGCCGCACCGAGCCGCCCGCGCCATTGCCGCCGCCATCGTCGCCGCCGCCGGTGCTAGCGCCCCTCGCTTGTGTTCACCGCCGTCCGAGCATGTAGCCAGCTTCCTTAGCACCCAGGCCAGCTCGCAAGCGTGCTTGTTTGCGTCAATTTGGCCTCCACACCACAGCACACCGAGCCGCCGTGAGCGCCGCCGCCGGTCCACCGCCGTGCGCCATCGCCGCTCGCTCTCCCCACCGGCCAACCGCCCCACGAGCTTCCCCTAGCCCCTACTACAACTCCCGTGGTCGCGTGTTGTCCAAGCCCGCGCTCTCCTCGGCCGGGAACCCGAGCCGCCGCGGCCGTGCTCGCCGGCCGCCGTCGAGCGCCGCCGTGCGAGCTCTCTCCGCCCCAACCACGCCTACCCGGCCCCCTAGGTGAGCATGTGGTCCTCCACGGCCGCTTGCCCGGCCGGGATCACCGCCGGCTCGCCGGAATTTGGCCTTGCCCGTGCCGCCGGCCGGCCAGGGACCCAATTGCAGGGATCCATCTCTTGTTAGGGTGTTTTGAGTAAAAAGGCAGGACTAGTCTGTGAAAAGCCTATCTAACTTTTCTTACAGTTTAGTCCAAGGTCTTAGAAAATCCCAAGAAATTCACAGGAATTCCAAAAATTCTCAAACCAATTTTGTAGGTCTCAGGATGTTAAACCCCACCTACTTGATGTACACTTGTGGCTAGATTCAAAGTAGTTTTGGCAGAAAAATTACAAATGTGTTATGCTTGAATCTGTCATAACTTGAAATGTATAGCTTCTCTGTAGCTGAGCTTTGGATATGTTGTGAGTTAGGATATGACTAGCTCCCATGCCAAAAATGGCACAAAGTTATCATGTAAATCATTTTATAAAAATGTTTTTCTATCTCTAGCAGAACTGCATAGATGATTTTTCATGTTAAATATATTCATGTTCTTGAGCCCAACTTGTGCACACTGTCTTGTGATGTCAAAAGGCACCCCTTGTGAATTAATCATGAATTTAGGAGTGACAGAAATAATTATTCTTGTTTAATGCATGTTTTCCTTTGTAAATTAATAAACCAAGTTCAGTAGAGGTTCCATGTGAACATGCTAGCTTTTTAGACTTGTTTAGGACCAGAGAGCATCCACCAGAAGGTTTGGGTAATTTTGATGCTTAATTATTTTTATGTGCAATTAAGTTGAATCACTAGCTAGCTTTTGTTATTTTCAATAATATTTAATTTCCTAGCATCCAACACTTACATGTGGGTCCAATGGACCAGGATAGGTGCTAGTAGGCTTAAGAAACACTCATTTAATTTTTGGTAATTTAACTGTTTAATAAATGGCTTAAATGCCCTTTTAATATTAAAGGGAAATTAATAAAGAAAATCATTAATTAAATCTTTTTCCTTTTTGAAGGCGTTATTTAATATAAATAAAGGAAATTTAATTACCAGCACTAATAAGGAATTAATTCATGAAAATAATTATTAATTGCACCATGTGGGTAAAGATAAAATAAAATGAAGCTTTCACATGAAATGATAAACTTAAATAAAAACCCTTATTCAAATGTGGAATAAAAGAGTAACCCATGTACAACCAATAACCCTCCTAAAAGAGAAACCTCAAATAGATGCTTATTAAGGTGAATATGACCAACTAGGGTTGGATAAGACAACAAACTATCACATCACCTAAATCTTGCATTGCATTCCGTGTAGATCTTCCGGACGGAGATTACTCCCTTGTCCCAGAAACCGAGGAAGGAGGAGCGGAAGGTTCTCTGCAGTACATGGACGTACTCGACACCGAGGGTGCCCAAGCTAACCTAGTCGACGAAGGCAAGCTCCGGTGCATCTAACCTAGTTTTAAAGTTCTTTATTCAATTATCTATGAATGATTGTGCATTTACGTACAGGAGTTGAATGAAACCCTAGATGCATGATCCATAGGTACCTTTGGTCCCTACTAGTATGATAGGTCGATAGCTGCTAAGCTATAGGACCGTTACAAGTCGGGTGATGACCTCACTCGCGAGGATAGGTTCCTAGATAGGAATCATACTATATCCTTAAATGGATTGCTCACGTGGTAAGAGCATGGGATCTGGGCTCCGATCCAGTGGTTATGTGGGTTAAGTCTTTGAACGTACCAAGCATATGCCGGGTATGGGACCGGTAAGCCTAGTACCATAATGAGGCGGTGAGGGATCCTACTATTACTACTCTTGGGATTCGCTCTCACGGCTAGCTACCGGTGGTGTATGGTGACTCCGGGTATCTCGCGGGGTATGCCGGATAGCCTGCACCAAAGACTGTAAGATTCGATCCCAACCTGAGGATTTATGGGGACGGCCTGGGGAGTTGTCCTCGCGGGGGCAGCCGACCGTGTGTTTGGGTGTACCTTGCAAGGTTTTAATCAATC
This sequence comes from Cenchrus americanus, assembly GCA_947561735.1. Classification (NCBI taxonomy): domain Eukaryota; kingdom Viridiplantae; phylum Streptophyta; class Magnoliopsida; order Poales; family Poaceae; genus Cenchrus; species Cenchrus americanus. The sequence goes on along the minus strand of OX387245.1, from coordinate 69,637,849 downwards.
GATTGTCGGCCTCTCACCGTTACCCGAGACTACTTACTCCACTAGTCATATGATCCCTAATGATGGAAGTTGATGAAGATGATGTTTGATTAATTGTATTGTACAACTTTGTTTGTAATAGTTGGCTAATGTAGTAATGACTAAACCACTAGAACTTGTGCTAAAATCTTGAAAGTAAGGATCTACTCTTTGTTACTTTTTAGCAAAAGCAACCCAGTAGCCAAAAAGCCTTTCATGGTCTAGATTTTGGTGAAGTAGATATCACCGACGGGTAAGACTTGCTGAGTATTAGTATACTCAGCCATGCTATAATGTGTTGATCCAGGTAATGCCTTCAGTGATGTGTGGCCCGGTGAGATCCCGCCCGGCTGGGAGCCGGAGTGGGTGGAGGACGACTACCGAAGCATCATGGATGGCCTCCCGTGGTGACTTTGCCGCCGCTAGTTAATTTCCGCCGCTTTTCAAAAACTCGAACTATTCCGTCATGACAAAAACTATGGTTTGTAATAATTAAACCCTTCGGGGTACGAATTTGAATTTGAATGTTGTTGTATCTCTGGACTCGCCTTCGAGTGAGTTTTAATGCATATATTCGATCCTTGTGCTCTCAAGTGATTTACCGGGCGTTAACCCGGCGACTTACGACAGGATGGTACTTTATTATTGCTTAATGACCAAAAGTGGATCGGTCTTAGGCGATAGTACGGTACTTTCCTGGGCGGGTTGTCACAGTTGGCATCAGAGCTTATATGCACTAGAGATTAATTAATAAACCTTAATCACTGATTTTTGAATAAAATATGCCAAGATTTTCTGATTTTCCAAAAATACGTTGGTCCGCGAAGGATAATCTAGACCGAGAGGCCCTAGAGGGAATTTTGGGTTCTTTCAGGTGGCTTAATAACTTATGGTTTATTTTTCTAACCCCCAGCACATTACTTTTTGTCAGACTTACTTTATTGCACAACCAAACTAGGAGCCACGTGTTTTATACGTGTGCTGTTCCGCATCACGGGAATTGTGAGGGTTGATGGAGTGATCCCTTCCACGGATCCCATCTTCGCGTCAGTTTATGAGTTGTGTGTCGCCATGTTTCATACGTGTGCATTCCGCATGTCGCTCATGCGAGGCAAGGATTCACTCCATTCAAACGGAGGGTGTCCGAGGTTGGACGCTGTCCATGCAGCGGCTTAACACATGGATACCGTTTCTATAGTGAACGGTAATGTATGTGGACGCTTTCGTGACGTGCTGGCACGAAAGGTTCGTTTTCTGCAGGTACATAACAGCGCTTCGTTAGTTGTTAAGTGAGTACCGTATAGCTCTCGACTAGATACTATAGGGAGAGACGAATTAAAAGCCCTGCCACCGGCACTAACTTCGATTTTTGGCTTGATTGCCATGTGAGGTCGAATAGGACGTCTTGCGTGCATGTTAAAAATCGAAACAACTAAAATGGACCCAGAAATTGAATTCCATATGTTCTCTAAGGAAGATTATGCTAGTGTGTGCTTTTTATGAACTAGAGTACCTCTCATACCTACCGTCATGCTGCCAAAATTTCGTGAAAAATTTGTTTACCTTGTGCTAGGGTAATTAAACCAAACTGTTAAAAACAATGGATCCTCAACTAGTTACCTTGTGATAGCAAGTTTCAATCTTAGTTCGTTGGGTTGGTTCACTTTTCCTTTAGGCACATCCAAGTTAAGGACCCCTCATCTTGTTTCCTTGATCAGTACTCAACCTTGAAAGCTTAATTAAAGTGTTAAAAGGTTAAATTGAAAACTCGGGAAAATTTTGAGGCTTCGGATTTTTAGTTATGAATGTTATTCACAAATTTTGCCGAACTTCACCATTTGTCATGCCGTTCTCTTTTGAGATCTGACATGGGTTACCTTTGTGTACAGATGGATTTCCCCGTGTTCCACCGCTTCGACGCCGACGGTACGATCCGTACCAACGGGTTGCACTGGGAGGGTTTTCCGCGCTTGGCGTGGGAAGCACTCAGTGCCGCAGGCTACCTTACTCCGCCGACGTACGAGGTGAAGGAGTTTGAGCGCTTTGGTGTTCCCCGCTGCAGGGTGATCGTTACGGTGCTGCCGCACCCAGACCACGCCGACTGGTTTGACCTGAGTTTTATTTACTGGGGATTTATCACGCACGAGTCCATGGAGTCAGCTGCCCTCAGAGTGCTGACAGACTTTTGTGACCACAACCCTACTGTGGTAGCTCTTTCCCCGTTTGGACCGTTTCCGCCGTGAGTCCTCACGACCCGGCCTTGGTTGGACCGTATGGACCATCTACGGGAGTTACCGACCCTAGCGAGCCGTTGGATGTTACTCAGACACTTGCCCGTTGTCTGAACGTGGTCTTCACACTCCGGGGCTGCGTTTTAACACCACAGCAATTATTGCACAGCGCTTGGAGGCATCTAGGCGCGATTGGGAGCAGCTTTCGGCAGCACACCGGCGAGCCGAACTTCACGCTTACCCGTGTGCGGCAGGAGAACGACAGTCGCGCGCTAGGAGGTTCCGGTTGGAGCTTGAGAGAGGTGACCGCCTCCGCAGGATCGTGGACCTAGAGACGGAGAATAATGCACTAGAGGAGGATGCCGACGCACACGAGATAGAGAGGCCGACCCCCGCCGCGAACATTGCCGTTATGCGGCAGCGAGGGCCGGGAGGCCGAGGTACGGTGTGGCGGCCTTGCGGGCTATAGTGGCCTTACGGCCCACGCCCCCGCGTGCGCCCACACCGGAGGAGCAGCGAGGGCCGTGTCCGGTCCGGGATCGACGAGCCGGGCAGGACCACCACTACCGACACCCCCGGCCTTCGCCTTCGTACGGTGGTGCTTCCGGTGGGCAACTAGGTTGCCGACAGCAGGGAGCGAAGGATGTCGATCATATCAAGTCGTCTTCGAGATGTTGGAGTAGTTGGCTTAACAGCACGTCTTCGTGCCAAGCCCCTATTGTATCCTGTGTTGTCATGATGTTTCAAAATCGAGTTGTAATGACGTTGAACCTTGTTCTGTCATGTTGTAATAAGAATGCTTAAGCTTGTATGCTTTAAGTGAGTTTCGCTGTCTTTTAAATTGAATTTTCTTGTGCTGAATACCAGATCCTTGGATAATTCGTTGCGAATGATCACGCTTGTCGAAGATTGCATTGTTTATCCCCTATGAACGTTGGTAAAACAAAGCATCTTTACGAACATCACTCGTTGCTAGAAAATAAGTGCTCGTTCGTATACCACCTTCTTTGGTGTTCGGGATAACGACGATCGTTCGGAAGTGATTAGGAGCCGTGCAATTGAGCAATCACCGCCCTAACCAGATTAAGAGAAACGATTCTATAAATCTTGGTGGCTATAGAATGTTGTGCCTGTTGCTATCCTCATTATTTACTTACTAATGAGATATGATAATGCATGATTGTGCTTGTCATCATTTGGAAGTAAGCTTTCGGTTATCTCACTAATAACGCTCACTTTTCAGATGGTGGGAACCACGCGCAGCTCTCCCAACGGTTTTGGAGCGAGTGGTAGTGGTGACTTGCCGCCATCTCCGCCCATGAACTCGACGGAGGCTTTCATGGCCACCCAAACCGAGGTGCTGCGCCAGATCTTGCAGACACAGCAGCAGATCGCCCAGCAGATGAACCGAGGGCCGCCACATGGGGCCAACCACGAGGGACCTAACCAGGTCACCACGTACGCCCAGTTCATCGCCATGAAGCTGCCAACTTTCGCGAAAGCGAAGACCCTCTCGGAAGCTGAGGCTTGGGTCAAGGCCATAGAGGCGAAATTCTCTGCCTTTGTGCTGCCTTGCTCTGAGGAGAACAAAGCGAACTTCGCAGCCCTACAACTGCGAGGGGAAGCTTTGATGTGGTGGGACCATTTCAAGTCCATGCAGCGAAACCACGCCGTGACTTGGGAAGAATTCAAGCAAGCTTTCAAGAGTCATCATATCGCCAAGGGTCTGATGGACCGGAAGATGAGGGAGCTGCTAGCCCTTCGTCAAGGGTCTGACTAAGTGTACCGCTATGCCCAGAAATTCAATAGCTTATGCCAGTACGGTGGGTATCATGTGGATACTGATGCCAAGAAGATGGAGAGGTTCCGCGACGGGCTTGATGGCAAGTTGTATGAGCGCCTAAATCTGCTCGAGCCCGCAAACTTCCATGAGCTCGTAAATAAAGCTATCTCGCAAGAGGATGCTATGAAGAAAGCCCAGGGGGATAACAAGAGAATGTCCGGTTGCACCCCAAGCAGCGGAACAAGCAAGAAGTTTCGTTTTGTGAAGAAGGAAGCTCCAGGCCCGTCCCAGCAATCTTCAACTGGACGCTGGACGATGAAGCCATTCCAGGGCAAACCTGCCGGGAACTTCCAGTTCCGCCATGCCCAGCAGCAGGCTCTGAAGCCTAATGCACCCCCTCGTGACGTTGGTGATCGCCGTTGCTACAACTGTGGCCAGCCAGGGCACTACATTAATGAGTGTCCCAAGCCCGGGCGGATCAAGCCAAACCCGCGTAACCGCAGTACGGAAACAAGCTCGCCACTCCGGCCAAGAAGCCGATAGTGCAAGTGCGCCGGGCAAGCCGAACTTCACTACCATGAGTGACATTCCCGCAGGAGCTCCAGTACTCACGGGTACATTCTCTATCAATAACACTCCTGTCAAGGTCTTATTTGATTCAGGAGCCACCCATAGTTTCATAAATGAGAGTCTACTAGGCAAATTGGGTCTAAGAGGAGTACCAACCAAATCTACTTATAAAATTACCACACCCGGTGGAAACATCACGTCTCAGTTAGTGATTTTTGGAGTTCCCCTAAGACTAGGAAGTCGGGTCATTCGATCTAATCTGATAGTCATCAAATTAGGAAGCATGGATGTTATTTTGGGTATGGAATGGATGAATCAACATAAGGTGGTTCTAGATATATCAGATAGGGTCATAGAGATCCACTCTCCTACGTTCGGGCACACTACCTTGTACCTACCTTTCCGGGACGGTACCGACTCTTGTGCCTATGCGACCATTATCTCCTCCCTTGATGAGATTCCAGTAGTGTGTGAGTACCCAGATGTATTTCTCGACGAGTTGCCCGGTATGCCACCGGACGGAGATGTCGAGTTTGTGATCGAACTCCAACCCGGTACCGCACCCATTTCCAAAAGACCTTATCGCATGCCACCCAAAGAGTTAGCCGAGCTAAAAACCCAACTCCAAGAATTGTTAGATAAGGGTTACATTCGCCCAAGCTCTTCTCCTTGGGGTTGCCCTGCTCTCTTTGTCAAAAAGAAAGATGGTAGCTTGAGAATGTGCGTAGATTATCGTCCACTCAATGCAGTCACCATCAAAAACAAATACCCACTTCCTCGAATCGATGTACTGTTTGATCAATTGGCTGGTGCCAAAGTCTTCTCTAAGATCGACCTTCGTTCTGGCTACCACCAAATCAAGATTCGACCGTGTGACATTCCTAAAACCGCTTTTTCCACTCGTTATGGTCTTTACGAGTTCTTGGTCATGTCCTTCGGACTCACTAACGCACCTGCCTACTTCATGTACCTCATGAACTCCGTATTCATGACGGAACTCGACAAATTTGTCGTGGTCTTTATCGATGATATCCTCATTTATTCTAAGAGCGAGGGAGAACACGCCAACCATCTCCGAGTTGTCCTTCAGCGTTTGCGAGATCATCAGCTTTATGCTAAATTCTCCAAATGCGAATTCTGGTTGAAAAGCGTCAAATTCTTGGGGCACACCATTTCCCACGATGGTATCTCCGTAGATCCTAGCAAAGTTCAGGAGGTAATGGATTGGAAACCACCCAAATCCGTACATCAAATCCGCAGTTTCCTAGGATTGGCGGGATATTACCGTCGATTCATTCCTGACTTTTCTAGAATCGCAAAACCCATGACCGAATTACTCAAGAAGGGAGTGAAATTCATGTGGAATGAAGCATGTGAGAAAGCTTTTCACACCCTCAGGCAACATCTAACTTCAGCCCCAGTGCTAGCTCAGCCCGATAACTCCAAGCCATTTAAAGTCTTCTGTGATGCATCAGGCACCGGTCTTGGCTGTGTCCTTATGCAAGACGACCGAGTCATTGCCTATGCTTCGCGAGCCCTTCGACCCCATGAACTCAACTATCCTACCCACGATCTTGAGTTAGCTGCCGTTGTTCATGCCCTCAAGATATGGAGACATTATCTAATGGGCAATCATTGCAATATCTTCACTGATCACAAGAGCCTCAAATATATCTTCACCCGATCGAATTGAATATGAGGCAGAGAAGATGGCTTGAGTTGATCAAGGATTATGATCTAGAAGTGCACTATCATCCTGGCAAAGCAAATGTTGTTGCGGATGCTCTTAGCCGCAAGGATCATTGCCATCACCTAGAGTTGGTGCCAGTCAGTGAACCCCTGTGTGAAGAAATGAGAAAGCTCAGTCTAGAAGTGGTACCGCAGGGAATTCTTTATGCCTTGACGGCAGAGTCAAGCCTTTATGACAGGATTGTCACTGCCCAGCGCAATGATGCGAATATCCAAAACATCAGGCAGAAACTAGTGGAAGGAGACCCGAAGTACACTTGTTTCCAGAATGATCCCCAAGAGGTGGTCTGGTTTGGAAAACGCCTAGTGATCCCCGTTGACCCCGAAATCAAACAGATCATTTTGGATGAAGCTCACAAATCCAAGTTCTCCATTCATCCCGGTAGTACTAAGATGTACCAAGATCTAAAGCAGAACTTTTGGTGGTCTAATGAAGGTGGATGTAGCCAAGTATGTAGCCGAGTGCGATACTTGCCACCAGATGAAAGCAAGTCATTTGAAATCGGCAGGAGTACTCCAACCCCTGTCGATACCTATGTGGAAATGGGATGACATTAGTATGGATTTTATTGTAGGTTTACCCCTGACCCCTAGGAAGAAGGATTCTATTTGGGTAATCGTGGATAGACTTACCAAGACTGCTCACTTCATTGCCGTGCATACCACTTACTCCGTGCAACAGTATGCAGAGTTGTACATGGACCACATAATTCGTCTGCATGTAATCCCAAAGACTATAATCTCCGATAGAGGGACTCAGTTTGTAGCCCGTTTTTGGGAGCAGTTGCATGAGTGTTTAGGAACTCAGCTACTCCGTAGTTCCAGTTATCATCCGCAGACAGATGGCCAAACGGAGAGGATAAACCAGATCCTAGAGGACATGTTGAGAGCAAGCATCTTGCACTTTGACAAGAGTTGGGACAAGTGCCTGTCCTTAGCAGAGTTCTCCTACAACAACAGCTACCAGTCCAGCTTGAAGATGGCACCGTTCGATGCTTTATACGGATGCAGATGCCGCACCCCACTGAATTGGTCAGAGGCCGGAGAACGAACACTCTTTGGACCAGAGTTAGTTAAAGAGGCCGAAGAGAAGGTACAAGTGATAAGAGAAAATTTGAAGATGGCCCAGATGAGACAAAAGAGTTACCATGACAAGGGAACCGCATCTCGACACTTTGAAGTGGGAGATCATGTATATTTGAAGGTATCCCCCACCAAAGGTGTGCAAAGGTTCGGAGTCAAAGGAAAGTTAGCCCCGCGCTACATTGGCCCCTACGAAGTAATAGAAGTATGTGGACCCGTGGCCTACCGTATCCAATTGCCAGAACGGTTTTCCGCGGTTCACAATGTGTTCCATGTAACTCAGTTGAAGAAGGGAATGCCTGTTCCAGAGAACGAGATCATCACAGAAGCTAATGCTTGGATCGAGCTGGATTTCTCACTCGTCGAGCATCCCTTAAAGGTACTAGATCAAAAAGAGCGAAAGACCCGGAGGCAAACCGTGCGAATGTACAAGATCCAATGGAGCCATCACACGGAAGAAGAAGCCACGTGGGAGACGGAGGATTATCTTAACACCAAGTATCCGGGCTTCCTCCAATCCCGAAACAGTGAGTCTTTTTCCCATCTCTTCGTTGTCAAGTCGAATCTCGGGACGAGATTCCTTTTAAGGGGGGTAGGCTGTGACACCCTAGGTTTTTTAATTACCGTCATTAACGCTAATGACATGATTAGCCAGTCAAATGGTCAACCCTAGGTCAACCTGGGCCCTCACCCATGAAAACCCCTTAACACACCCCTAGTGACCCTAGTGAGTAGTTAAAACACTTGTGGGGCCAACCCATGGTCAAAGGGTGGGTCAAGCCCCCTTGCCATCCAGTGTCCACAGGTGTCTGCCGGAATTTTTGCCGCGTTCCCCAAATTTCACCTAAACACTTAAAATTCTACCTTTAGGAAAGTTGTAAATCTTGTTGAGGGACACAACTTTCATGTAGAGTGGCATTGCTGATTTGGAGAGGAAAATTGTGAAAAAGCCCTTGCAAGCCAGATTCTACTGTTGCCAGAAACCCACTGACATTCAAAGTTGGCATTCATTTAGATTCAAATCTATTTAGATTCAAATCTAGACAGTAAAACCCCATACAGCCTTTGGGAAAGTTGTAGCTGGTACTTAGATCTACAACTTTGGTATTCATTGTTTGGTCAAGTTGTATTCAAAATTTTGGAGAAACAGTGGTTCAAACATAGCACCAGTGTCACTGCTAAACCCAGAGCGCGTCGCGCCGCGACGTCGCGCGCGCCCGTGCGCCGCCGTCGCCGCCCGCCGCCGGCCTTGCCCCCGGCGTCCGTGCCCGCGCCGCCCAAGGTCTCGATGCATGCGCCGTGCCCCGTCCCTATGCCCCGCGCCCCTAGATCGCGCCGTCCCGAGGTGCCCCGAGGCACGCGCGCGCCGTACGCGCGCGCGCGCCACGGACCGGCGGTCCGTCGGCGGCGTCGCCGCCGTACGCGCGCGCCTCGAGCCGCCGTAGCACGGCCGGCATCTCCGCCGTCACCCGCGCGTCACCCACGAAGCCGCCCGAGCCGGGTATAAAGGCCCTCTCGCCTCTCCCCGCGCGCCGCACCGAGCCGCCCGCGCCATTGCCGCCGCCATCGTCGCCGCCGCCGATGCTAGCGCCCCTCGCTCGTGTTCACCGCCGTCCGAGCACGTAGCCAGCTTCCTTAGCACCCAGGCCAGCATGCAAGCGCGCTTGTTTGCGTCAATTTGGCCTCCACACCACAGCACACTGAGCCGCCGTGAGCGCCGCCGCCGGTCACCGCCGTGCGCCATCGCCGCTCGCTCTCCCCACTGGCCAACCACCCCACGAGCTTCCCTAGCCCCTACTACAACTCCCAGGGTCGCGTGTTGTCCAAGCCCGCGCTCTCCTCGCCGGAACCCGAGGCGCCGCAGCCGTGCTCGCCGGCCGCCGTCGAGCGCCGCCGTGCGGGCTCTCTCGCCCCCAACCACGCCTACCCGGCCCCCCTAGGTGAGCATGTGGTCCTCCACGGCCGCTTGCCCGGCCGGGATCGCCGCCGGCTCGCCGGAATTTGGCCTTGCCCGTGCCGCCGGCCGGCCAGGGACCCAATTGCAGGGATCCACCTTTTGTTAGGGTGTTTTGAGTAAAAAGGCAGGACTAGTCTGTGAAAAGCCTATCTAACTTTTCTTACAGTTTAGTCCAAGGTCTTAGAAAATCCCTAGAAATTCACAGGAAATTCCAAAAATTTTCAAACCAATTTTGTAGGTCTCAGGATGTTAAACCCCACCTACTTGATGTACACTTGTGGCTAGATTCAAAGTAGTTTTCGCAGAAAAATTACAAATGTGTTATGCTTGAATCTGTCATAACTTGAAATGTATAGCTTCTCTGTAGTTGAGCTTTGGATATGTTGTGAGTTAGGATATGACTAGCTCCCATGCCAAAAATTGCACAAAGTTATCATGTAAATCTTTTTATAAAAATGTTTTTCTATCTTTGGCAGAACTGCATAGATGATTTTTCATGTTAAATATATTCATGTTCTTGAGCCCAACTTGTGCACACTGTCTTGCGATGTCAAAAGGCACCCCTTGTGAATTAATCATGAATTTAGGAGTGACAGAAATAATTATTCTTGTTTAATGCATGTTTTCCTTTGTAAATTAATAAACCAAGTTCAGTAGAGGTTCCATGTGAACATGCTAGCTTTTTAGACTTGTTTAGGACCAGAGAGCATCCACCAGAAGGTTTGGGTAATTTTGATGCTTAATTATTTTTATGTGCAATTAAGTTGAATCACTAGCTAGCTTTTGTTATTTTCAATAATATTTAATTTCCTAGCATCCAACACTTACATGTGGGTCCAATGGACCAGGATAGGTGCTAGTAGGCTTAAGAAACACTCATTTAATTTTCGGTAATTTAATTGTTTAATAAATGGCTTAAATGCCCTTTTAATATTAAAGGGAAATTAATAAAGAAAATCCTTAATTAAATCTTTTTCCTTTTTGAAGGCATTATTTAATATAAATAAAGGAAATTTAATTACCAGCACTAATAAGGAATTAATTCATGAAAATAATTATTAATTGCACCATGTGGGTAAAGATAAAATAAAATGAAGCTTTCACATGAAATGATAAACTTAAATAAAAACCCTTATTCAAATGTGGAATAAAAGAGTAACCCATGTACAACCAATAACCCTCCTAAAAGAGAAACCTTAAATAGATGCTTATTAAGGTGAATATGACCAACTAGGGTTGGATAAGACAACAAACTATCACATCACCTAAATCTCGCATTGCATTCCGTGTAGATCTTCCGGACGGAGATTACTCCCTTGTCCCGGAAACTGAGGAAGGAGGAGCGGAAGGTTCTCTCGCAAGACGTGGACGTACTCGACACCGAGGGTGCCCAAGCTAACCTAGTCGACGAAGGCAAGCTCCGGTGCATCTAACCTAGTTTTAAAGTTCTTTATTCAATTATCTATGAATGATTGTGCATTTACGTACAGGAGTTGAATGAAACCCTAGATGCATGATCCATAGGTACCTTTGGTCCCTACTAGTATGATAGGTCGATAGCTGCTAAGCTATAAGACCGTTACAAGTCGGGTGATGACCTCACTCGCGAGGATAGGTTCCTAGATAGGAATCATACTATATCCTTAAATGGATTGCTCACGTGGTAAGAGCATGGGATCTGGGCTCCGGTCCAGTGGTTATGTGGGTTAAGTCTTTGAACGTACCAAGCATATGCCGGGTATGGGACCGGTAAGCCTAGTACCATAATGAGGCGGTGAGGGATCCTACTATTACTACTCTTGGGATTCGCTTTCACGGCTAGCTACCGGTGGTGTATGGTGACTCCGGGTATCTCGCGGGGTATGCGGATAGCCCGCACCAAAGACTGTAAGATTCGATCCCAACCCGAGGATTTATGGGGACGGCCTGGGGAGTTGTCCTCGCGGGGGCAGCCGACTGTGTGTTTGGGTCTACCTTGCAAGGTTTTAATCAATCGATTGTCGGCCTCTCACCGTTACCCGAGACTACTTACTCCACTAGTCATATGATCCCTAATGATGGAAGTTGATGAAGATGATGTTTGATTAATTGTATTGTACAACTTTGTTTGTACTAGTTGGCTAATGTAGTAATGACTAAACCACTAGAACTTGTGCTAAAATCTTGAAAGTAAGGACCTACTCTTTGTTACTTTTTAGCAAAAGCAACCCAGTAGCCAAAAAGCCTTTCATGGTCTCGATTTTGGTGAAGTAGATATCACCGACGGGTAAGACTTGCTGAGTATTAGTATACTCAGCCTTGCTATAATGTGTTGATCCAGGTAATGCCTTCAGTGATGTGTGGCCCGGTGAGATCCCGCCCGGCTGGGAGCTGGAGTGGGTGGAGGACGACTACTGAAGCATCATGGATGGCCTCCCGTGGTGACTTTGCTTGCCGCTAGTTAATTTCCGCTCGCTTTTCAAAACTACGAACTATTCCGTCATGACAAAAACTATGGTTTGTAATAATTAAACCCTTCGGGGTACGAATTTGAATTTGAATGTTGTTGTATCTCTGGACTCGCCTTCGAGTGAGTTTTAATGCATATATTCGATCCTTGTGCTCTCAAGTGATTTACCGGGCGTTAACCTGGCGACTTTCGACAGGATGGTACTTTATTATTGCTTAATGACCAAAAGTGGATCGGTCTTAGGCGATAGTACGGTACTTTCCTGGGCGGGTTGTCACACCGGCCAAGCCGCAGGAAGCCCCAACGACTAGCTCGGGGGAAGTGGGTATAAATACCCCTTCTTCCTCCTCTTTAGGGTTCGGCCTCCCACTCCATTGTTTCACCTCTAAAGCTTCATTTCATCTCTCCCAACTCATTCCCAAGCACTCCAATCAAGGGTTCCTCCTAGGGTTTGAGTGTGAAAGCATTTGAGGTGTAGGATTTAGCCCCTTTGTGAGAGATCTTCATTTCCTCCTCTCAAGAAGCACTTGTGGTAGCTTTGGTTGATCGATTCGTGTTTATTACTCTTGAAGCTTGCTTCTAGACGGTTAGGCATCGCCAGATGAGTGCCCTCTTCGTGTGGAGCACCCGGGAACGTTTGTATTACCCCTCCTTTGTGGAGTTTTCTTAGTGATCACCAATTTTCCTTTGTGGTGAATTGGAAAGGCAAGTGGCTCTTCATGATAGCCCTCCCTTTGTGGGAACCTCAACGGAGACGTAGCCTTCTTAGTGGAGGTGAACTTCAGTAAATAAATCGCTTGTCTCCCTTGTTTGCTTGTGTTCTTTATCTTCACCCTAACCCTAGAAATTACTATCAAATCGATCTACTTTGTTGTGTTTGTTGCTTGTAATATCTTTTGTTGCAGGTTGTTTCCACATCAATTACACTAAGTTTGGTTCTTTTACTATTCGCAAATTCATCATATTCACAAGCTATTGTGTTTCACCTCTGCGTGCTGGTTGATCCGGCACAAGTGTCAGGGTGACCCGGACCCTGGGTCATCCGGTCAGTCGTGTCGGGTCATCCGGTCCCTGATCCGCTGCTAAGATTTTGTAGATTTTTAAAAGTGATCCTATTCACCCCCCTCTAGGCATCACAAGATCCTTTCAATTGGTATCAAAGCCTAATCCTTTGATTTAGGCTTAACCGCTAATGGATCAAGATGTCGGGGATTGGAAGCAACCCAACTGCCGAAGAAATCGCCGCAAAAGAAGCACAAGAGAGAGAGCTCAAGGCAGCTCAAGTTGGTGACCTCACCGACAAGGCCCCAAGCCGAACACCATCCAACGTCGATAGCACCAACGACTCATCATCGGATTCCGACTCCGACTCAGACTTCGACTCAAGCGATGAAGATGTCAAGGATGAAGACAATGCGGCAAAGAAGGCGGAAAAAGAGAGAAGAAAGGCTAAGAAGAAGAAGAAGGCCAAGAAGATGGCCAAGAAGCTCCTCAAGAAGATGATCAAGAAGGAGCAAGCCAAGTACACTCACTCCGACTTCTACGAAGTGCCCCACAACTACGCGCAAATTCCGGGCAACAATTCTAATGATAAATTCTGTTCCGTGCATTGGGAAAGCCTCCTCATTTATATGGGAAGGACTATCCCAAATGGGCTTATGACATGCAAATGCACCTTACGGGCTTCACCCTTCTCTTTGGAAGATTGTGGTTGTAGGTGTGACAATTCCCGTCGAAGGAGAAGCCCTCGCGATTGAGCATGAGCAAGACCTCCACTGCAATGTCCAAGCTACAAGAGTCATCACGGTATCCTTGTGTGCACAAGAATTCAACAAGGTGCGGAACATCCTAATCGCCAAGGTGATTTGGGACACACTCAAAGAAGCACATGAGGGAACCGAACATGTGAGACAAGGGAAGATGGACCTAATCAATGGAGAGCTTGAGCTATTCTTCATGAAGGATGGAGAGACCATACAAGATATGTATGATAGGCTCATGGTACTTGTCTCGTACATTAGAGCTCTTGGAAGTAAAGATTGGGATGATTCAAAGGTCACAAAAAAGTTGCTAAGAGCTTTTGCCCCTAAGGACAAGAACTTGATGCAAATGATAAGAAGAGATCCAAGATACCCAACAATGACTCCCACTCAACTTCTTGGAGAAATATTGCATCAAGAACTTGTTGATCAAGATGTGGAGAAGTCTCTAACCTTGAAGATGGGCAAGAGTCTAGCCCTCAAAGCTAGCTCTAGTGAAGTGGTTGAAGAAAAGCCCAAGCCCCCCAAGAGCACGAAGGAAGACACTGGTGATGAGGGAGGACGGATGAAGAAACCACCTTTGCTATAAGAAAATACAAGAAATTCTTGAAGTCAATAGCATCAAGAAAAGGCGGCGATGAAATAAAGAAGTCACAAAGAAAATGCTATGAGTGTGGAGAGTATGGACACTTTATTGCCGAGTGTCCCAATAACAAGAACAAGAACGAGGAAGAGAAGAAATACAAGGAGAAGAGCAAAGAATACAAGAACAAGTACCAAGGGCGTGCACATGTGGGTCAACAATGGGACTCAAGTGATGAAGATGAGGAACCAAAGAAACAAGGCATGGCAACCGTCGCCATGGCACAAGGGTCATCTTCACCATGCCTCTTCAACAACCTCTCCGACGATGAGGACCACCCTCACTATTGCCTCATGGCAAGGGGGAGCAAGGTACAAGAAACTATCAGCTCATCTTCTCCAACCTCATCTTCATCCACACCTAGTAGCAACATAGAAAACATAGATGAGGAAAAAGAAATGGAAGCTAACATGATAAAGAACTTTGGTAAAAAGGGCCACAAAGAAATTAAAAAGCTTTTAGACAAACTAGAGAAAAAGAAGGAGATTCTTCATGAGCAAGAAGACTTGCTTATCCTTGAAAAGGAAAGAAACCTTGCTCTAAAAAAATCTCTTGCCGAGGGGAAGGCTAAGGTGGAAAAGTTGACCACGGACTTGTCCTTGGCCAATGATTCCAACAAGAGGATGTCATAGGATTACACTTTGGCAAATGAATCTGTAGCTTCCCTAAGGCTACTCATAGTGAGCTTCAATCAAGCCTCTCATGCTTGACGGAGAAATACAAAACTCTTGAAGCTAACTTTAGTAGTCTTTGGGAAGGCACCAAAGCCACCCCTTCGGCAAGATTGGACTCTAGTGCCTCCACTAGCAAAGGTTGTTCTATTTGTTCTAACATTGATATAAATGCTCTTAAGACTAACCATGCAAGGATTGAAGAGAATATTAAGAGCAAGGACAAGGAAATTGCTCATTTGAACATGTTGATTACACAAGGCAACATTGGTGCCAAGTCCATACCTAAGGTGGTTGACAAGCAAGGACTTGGGCACCGCAAGAACAACAAGGCCAATGGTAGAGTGGTGGTGAAAGGGCATGAGATTCCCTTGTGAACAAGGGTGGCTACCTTAACACTATCATGGATATTGCCCATGGAGTCACCACTTCTACCACAACCAAGGACATGCCAAAGGTAGCACACCACAAAAGGAAGTGGTGGGTTTAACACTCCACCCAAGGCATCGAAGAATGTGGTTGAGCACAAACCCTCACCCAACTACACTTGTGACTATATTGTAACCTTGGACCATAATGGTAAAATGGTAGTCAAGTATGTTGGGGCCTATGCCATGAAGGCCATGAGAGAGTGTGTGGGTTCCAAAAGTTTATGCATCTAACCTCCAAAGACCCAAATCCTTTTGGGTACCTAAACCAAAAGCTTAAACTTGTTTTGTAGGCCTACTCCTCTGGTGGAAGTGCATGGTTGATTGATAGTGGTGCCACTAATCATATGACCGGAGATGAAGGCTTATTTGCATCCCTTGATCATTATGACAACCCTATGGAAACTATCATCTATGGAGATAATGGTCAAGGAGATGTTGGTCTAGATAAAATTGCTATCTCAACAACAAATTCAATTGAAGATGTTTATCATGTGCAAGGGTTGGGATACAACTTGTTGTCGGTTTCACAACTTTTTGAGAAAGGCTACAATTGTCTCTTTACTCATGAGGGTGTGACCGTCTCTAGAAGGGAGGATTCCTCTATTGTCTTTGTGGGTCATTTGAGGGGAAAGCTTTACTATGTGGATTTCACAAAAGTGAAGGTGGACCTAAGGCTTGCTTAGTGGTAAAATCCGACTTGGGTTGGCTACGGCATCGCCGACTAGCCCATGTTGTCATGAGGAACTTGGCCAAACTTCAAAAAGACGAGCACATCCTAGGACTAACAAATGTTGTTTTTGAGAAAGATAGCTTATGTAGTGCTTGTCAAGCTGGGAAGCTAGTTGGAGCTCATCATCCCGCCAAGAACATCCTATCCTCATCAAGACCATTGAAGCTACTACACATGGATTTATTTGGACCAATCGCCTACATAAGCATCGGTGGTAACAAATATGGTTTATTAATTGTTGATGATTTTTCCCATTTCACTTGGGTATTCTTTTTGCAAGATAAAAGTGAAGCAAAGGGAATTGTGAAGAAGTTCATTAGCAGAGTTCAAAATGAGTTCGAGCTCAAGGTCAAGAACATAACAAGTGACAACAGATCGGAGTTTAGGAACACTCAAGTTGAAGAGTTCCTAGATGAAGAAGGCATCAAGCATGAACTCTCTGCTCCATACACTCCTCAACAAAATGGCATAGTTGAGAGGAAGAACCGTACATTGATTGAAGCGGCAAGGACAATGCTTGTTGAATACAAGACTCCGGACTCATTTTGGGCGGAAGCCATCAACACCACATGCCATGCCGCCAACCGCCTCTACCTCCACAAGTACTTGAACAAGACTCCCTACGAAATCATCACCTAAGAAGCCTAGTGTGCATTACTTTAGGGTCTTTGGGTGTAAGTGTTTCATACTTAACAAGAAACCCAAAGCCTCAAAGTTTGCATCCAAGGTTGATGGAGGTTTTCTTCTTGGTTCTGGAACTAACGAGCATGCCTATCGTGTTTTCTACAAAACCGCCAGTTGTGTTGAGACCACGGTAGACGTGAAATTTGATGAATCCAATGGCTCTCAACGAGAGCAAGTTAGTGAAAACCTTGTAGATGATGAAGAGCCCCCAAGCGTATCCATCTTTATAATGGGGACCGGTGAAGTGATGCCTCGTGAAGTTCAAGTACAAACTCCGGTTGACACAAGCACTCAAGATCCACCATCATCAACAAGAGTGGAACCACCAAGTTCTCAAGTTCATCAAGATGAAAGTCAAGCTCATGGTGACGATTATGAACGGGGCTTTGATCAAGGGGTAGAACAAGGAGATGAAGCTCAAGGAGAAGCTCCACAAGTTGAAGATGATGATGATGGACCCATTCAACGTCAATCTCAAGCACCACACCCAAGAGTACATCAAATGGTTCAACGGGATCATCCCGTTAACAACATCCTTGGGAGTATTCAAAGATGGGTAACTACTCGCTCAAGATTGTCAAATTTTTGTGCATTTAACTCGTTTGTTTCCTCTTTGGAACCTTTTAGTGTGGAACAAGCTCTTGAGGATCCGGATTGGATTATTGCAATGGAGGAATAGTTGAACAACTTCAAGAGAAATGAAGTTTGGGAGTTGGTACCAAGACCCAAGCAAAATGTGATCAGCACCAAATAGGTTTTTAGGAACAAGCAAGCTGAATTTGGTGTTGTCACAAAGAACAAGGCAAGGCTCGTTGGCAAGGGTTACACTCAAGTTGAAGGCTTGGACTTTGGAGAGACTTATGCTCCCGTAGCAAGGCTTGAGTCAATTCGTATTCTTTTGGCCTATGCTACCCATCATGATTTCAAGCTCCATCAAATGGATGTGATGATTGCATTCTTGAATGGATCTCTCCAAGAAGAAGTTTATGTTGAGCAACCACCGGGCTTTGAAGACTCAAAGTTTCCAAACCATGTGTACAAGCTCCATAAGGCGCTCTACGGGCTTAAGCAAGCTCCTAGAGCATGGTATGAATGCCTTAAGGATTTTCTTCTCAAGAATGGTTTTGAGATAGGCAAAGCCGATTCCACTCTCTTCATACAAAGAAATGGAAAAGATATATTCATTTGTCAAATTAATGTTGATGATATCATTTTTGGATCTACTAATGATAAATTTTGTGAAGAATTTAGTGTGATCATGACTAAGAGATTCAAGATGTCTATGATGGGTGAATTGAAGTTCTTTCTTGGTTTTCAAATCAAGCAAATGAAGGAAGGGACTTTCTTATGTCAAACCAAGTATGTAAAGGATATGCTCAAGAGGTTTGACATGGCCGATTGCAAGCCCATCAAGACTCCCATGGCTTTAAATGGACATCTTGACCTCAATGAAGAAGGGAAGTCGGTCGACCAAAAGGTATTTCGTTCCATGATTGGCTCCCTCCTTTATCTTTGTGCATCTAGGCCCGATATAATGCTTAGTGTGTGCATGTGTGCAAGATTTCAAGCCAATCCTAAGGAGTGTCATCTAATGGCCGTTAAGAGAATGTTTAGATGTTTGGTTCACTCTCCTAACCTAGGCTTGTGGTATCCCAAAGGCTCCACTTTTTATTTACTTGGCTACTCCGATTTGGACTATGCCGGTTGCAAAGTAGATCGAAAGAGCACTACCGGGACTTGCCAATTTCTTGGTAGGTCTTTGGTGTCATGGAGCTCAAAGAAGCAAAATTCGGTTGCCTTATCCATTGCCGAAGCCGAATATGTGGCGGCCGGTGCTTGTTGTGCACAACTCTTATGGATGAAGCAAACATTGAGTGATTACGGTTGTGTAGCAAGATTCCACTCTTGTGTGACAATGAGAGTGCCATCAAACTAGCAAACAATCCGGTTCAACACTCTAGAACAAAACACATAGACATTAGACATAACTTCTTAAGGGATTATGAGGCTAAGGGAGATATTGCTCTACGTCATGTGAGCACCTAGAGGCAACTTGCTGATATTTTCACTAAGCCTCTAGACGAGCAAAGGTTTTGTGCTTTGAGGAGTGAGCTAAACATCTTGGATTCTCGTAACTTGGCTTGACTTGTTGCACATAATTGATTGTTGCCTAGATAGGTTGAAAATGGTTTATTTTTATTTATTTGTGTGAGTTTTTCAAAAATATTGGATCTTGAGATCTTTGGATCAATACTCGGCCCAAGTGACTATTGTTATGAATGATTGATTGTGGCTAGTCACTTGTTGCCGAGAGTTTATTATGTGTCCACTAGATGAATCCCACTACAAGAAACTATTTAATCCGTGATGAACTTTCTGCGACGTTCACAGGAAACATCACGAAGAGCACTGCTTCTGTGACGTATTCCTCTTTTTCGTCACGGATGTGCGCTGACGGATATTGAAGCCCAAAACACTGCGACGATTTGTTAAATTCGTCGCGATTCTACGACGTATTCCTATTTTTTGTCATGGATGTGCATTGATGGATATTGAAGCCCAGAACACTGCGACGATTTGTTAAATTCGTCACAATTCGGCCCACAATGCTGTGACATTTGAGCAGATTCGTCGCGATCAAGAAATGAAAAAAAAATCATGTTATAGATAGGAAAAATTGATAAATTGAAAAAATATAAAAAACAGAAAAAGAGGAAGTTGAGAATTGAACCCAAGACCTCGAGGCCACCTTATACCACACAAATCATTACCATGGAGCTACAAATTTTCTTATCAAATTCTATGATCTTAAATTATTTTACATATATTTCTTTCACATTATTGCCACCTCAGCGGGACGCACGTGCCACCTCATGGCCATCTCACCTGGTCGCACCCACCATGTCATCCCTGGAACGTCACATCATTGCCATCTCACCACTGCCATCTTACCTGGGCGCACCCGCTATTCATCGATTAAAAAAGAAAACCAAAAAGAAAAAAAGAAAAACAGAGCAACAGGTGGGAGGTAAGGATCGAACCCGTGACCACTCAGTTCACAATCCCAGCGCCATACCACCGAGCTACTTCAAGGATTATGATTTCGTAGAGCATTTTTATTCTTTTATAACTGAAACTAACACAAGATATCACCGCTGCCTAACATCTGGGCCACCGGCACCACGTTGGCCCAACATTGGCCTGGCCGCACACCACACTAGTTCAGGCCGCCAGTGCCATGGCCCAGCTGCAGCGGCCTCCGGAATATATAATTTGGGACGCAAAAAATGGGGCGAGGGCGGGATTCGAACCCAGGCTACGGAGACAAGATTGCAACACCTTACCACTGCGCTACGCTCACTTTGCTGATTTGGAAAGGAAATAAATATCTATAATAGTTTGTTTCATATACTGAGCAATGGGTCCTCAGGACCATGTGGCACCACTGGGTTGGTCAAGTTGCTTCATTAGGACCACGTGGCGCACGCTGAGCATGTTTTCCCCGCCGCTTTTCTTTTTAATCTACAATTAAAATTTGAAACTAGTGCTTCTCGGTCATAATAAATCCAAATTCATTGACTCTTTTTTATGATTTTTTGTAAAATCATGATATTTTAAGTAATATCGTTCGTTTGCATATTAATTTCTATTTCATTTACCATTTTTTACAAAATCTTTTCTTGTACCGAAAGAGAATAAATAAAAGATAGTTTTGCATAACAAATGGTAGCAAAACCTCATATTTTATAATGTCATGATATACATAAGGTTGTAGCCAAGTTTGAGATGCATACGACTTTGAAAATGTAAATCACCACTCAAATTTCAAAGTTTGTGTTGAGTTATTAGAAACTATGTCAGAGATGTAACCATTTGTGAGCAGTGTATGCTTCACTGGGGAAGTGCATCATCACTTTCTCAGAATCACTTGAAACTTTTTTTACAATATACCGTACCAAAAGGAGGAGCTCCAGATTGGTGTATGTCTCTAATTATTTTGAAAGTTTGAAAGGGTGTGTTATTTAGGTGTTTAAAAAATAGAAAACAACTTTTTTGCACAACAACTAGTAATGTAACTCCTCAAATGTTAATAGAAGACTAAAGGTAAGTTTTCATCTAAGTTTGATGTGTACATAAAGAAAAAAATGCTTTAGGTGTATAAACCTCAAAGTTTAAGTTGAGTTGTATGGAAGAATGTGAGAGATCCATCCGTTTTGTGAACAATGTACACCAATTTTTACCAAAACATAATGAAACTTTTATGTCAACCTTTTACATCCATAAAATGATTCCATACCAAATTATGCAATTTTCGGAGGAGTTTAAGGTATTATTATCATTATTTTATAATGATGTTGCTTGTAGAAGTTTGAATGATCCATACAAAACATTTGAACTTTTCATCTATTTTTAGTATATGAGCTATAATGGAACAAAGGTACTTGAAATATATTTTTTTATTATTTTTAAAATCTTATTAGAGGTGTATAGGTGAATTTATAATTATTTTGATAAGCATGTTGAAACTCATTTATATGATAGAAAATATCAAATATTTTTGAAAAATCTCGTAACTCATAGGTGACAAATTATATGTAGTCTATTGTATAAAAAAATTATTCTAGTGCATATAAGATGGTTATTTTTTGTGTCACTTCCCAATGGTACAATAAAATAAAAAGAAAAAGAAAAACGTTACACAGTAAGGAATCAGTCAAGGTCCATTTCAGCCCAAAATGGCCCAACTTTTGTTGACAGTTCATTTCGGAATCGACGGCTCTGATCGAACTCCTACCTTATATAATGCGATGAAATCCCAAGCCAAACCCTAACTCCCTCACCCCGCCTCCCCTCGCCTCCCAACCGTGCTCCCTGGATCCCCACGCCTCCTCTCCCTCCCTCAGATCTACGATGCGCACCTTCCCCTCCTCTCCCTTCCTCAGATCCGTCGGGGGCTGCGGCGCTGGCGGCGTTCTGCGGCACGGACCCGCTACGGATGGGCAGCATGGTGGACTTCCCGGGGTTCGAGGCGCACCTCGTCGACCTCCCTGACCCGTCCGAAATGTCGCCGCACGCGGACGCGCGCGAGCGCCTCGCGGCGCGGAGGTGCAGAGGAGGCGCGGGCAGGTCATCTTCTGGGACAGCGAGCGGTGGGCGCCCTTCGCCACCACGTCCCCGCGCTAGACGCGGGAGCTCTGCGCCGTGCCCAAGGCCTCGCCGCTCGATTACCTCCCCAACGAGCACATCTGCGGCTGCCTGCTCGCCGCGGATCAAGGATGGGAGCCCTCACCCTGGCGCCTCAGGTTCGTCCTCCTCCTCGCTCTTGTTTGGTGTTGTTGGTTCATGGGGGCGGCGTTGTACACTAGTACGAGGCGGAGTTTGGATGGTCTGTGCTTGCTAGTTGCACGCTCCGATCAGGCGGGAGGTTATGAGATGGCTTGATTCGTTGCGCTGGAAAGCTTATTGCTATATGATGAAGATGAACTTACTTACATGATGGTAGTACAATCATTGAGATGTTTAATCAAATACGTTGCTTTGCAATAGAGGGATTGGTAATCAGGATATGTATGTAATGGTATGCTTCCAGTGTCACCATGTTTTCAAGGTGCTAACTCCGATGATGATCGGGGCATGTATGTAATGGTATAGTCTTTGTTCTGTTAGATGATCTCAACGTTTCAGCTGTCCCGCCGACCTCGATGTGGTCTGTAAGGCATCACAATCACTTTACAGTCATTTTTCTCAAGCAATCTTGGAACCTTGAGGTTTGGTACTTTAGGTAGTTCTGTACTTGTGCAAAAGAAGAGCTTAAGCTTTATTAGATGATAGGTATCACCTTATTTCATATGGTAATGCATAGGACATAGGCACATAAATGCTCCATTCATCACATGATGTCTCATCGGAACCTCATCAGTAGTGCAGTTCTTTTGCTATCTGCTTGGTAGCATTTGTCCTCTTGAGATGACATTACTAAGTAACACAAGGTTGACTTTATTGCAAAAGGTTGTGTTAATATCTTAAATAGTACTTTGCATTGCATTTATGTGCACTTTGATCCAGAATAGAATTTAAGTAATATCTATTTGCTTATGTTGGCTGTTAGCTTGGTATTTGCTTATGTAGAAACTCTCTCTCTGTCCTCTCCTATCTATTTGATGCATAATAATGCCATGATATATATGCTTGTGCTTAACTCTAGCTAGTTTGTGCTAGCTGCTTGGACTGACAGATAATGGTCTTTCCCTTTTTTAAAAAATAATCAGGAGCAATAGCAGCAGCTGCAGGAGCAGTAGCTGCAAGAGCAGGAGGAGGAGCTGCTCTAGCTACAGATAAGTGCCAACCTCTCAAATTCCCAAACAATTTCTGCTAGGTTGTATGACTAAGACTCGATCGTTGATGCTGACGAACATAAGTGTCATTTTGTCCTATTTTGTTCCTTTGTTAACGGGTTTAAGAAGTATGCATGTGAAGCAATCCTATCTTGCATGGTTCCACAAGTGGTAGCATGTTTAATGCTTATGAATGCTTAGAAACTGATCTACCTTATGCTAGATTTCACCTTCTGCACTATTAGGGCTAAATGACACTACTATATCACCTGTATCACTTATGTAGGAGGCTTTTTGATTGCTTGTTCATGTGCACACAACTCAAGCACTTATGTATTGATATTCAGGAACTACCAATTTCTTTCAGGTTCCTGTTCTGGAGACCCCGGATGGTGCTATTTTCGAGAGCAATGCTATGGCACACTATGGTATATACTTAATTCCACACTTTTGAATTCTAATTAATTCTTTGACTTTCTGTTGATGGTAATGATGGCTCAGCCAAAGGCAAATGATGTCAACTGAATGTGACCAAATACCAACTGAATGTCTGAACCTGTGGGTTTTTACCTTGTTAAGTAGGTGTAATTATATATAACTGAACCTGTTATGACCTGGTTGGTTCATCTAGCTACACATGTCCAATTAACTGCTAAAAGAGTGATTATGTACTTTGATAGTGAGAAATGCAATAGTGATTTCACTTTATTTATGCCATTCAGTACCAACAATAGTGATTATGTACTCATGTTGGTACTGTCTAGCTATATTCCTCTGTTGTCAGATGTCAACACATTATATTGTTCACTACTCTTTTATTTTCAACTTTCAGTATATGCTTGCCACCTGTACTTTCTTTGGTAAATTACACAAAACTGTCTCATGGTGATACTCAATTATTTAATGATTGGAATATTGGTGTTTGTTACCTGTCATACTAGATCAGTTTGGTCCCTGTCCGATTTGATTTATCTAAAGCAAGAATCTAGTTGAGTACTAAAAGCTTTGACACTTCATATTTGAGAACTTTAACATTACCCTCTAACTATTAGTATTTGGTAATGTGCTCTTTCAGGGCGAGGATCAGATCAACAAGGAGCAAGCCACTAGAAGTGATTGGATGAGGATCAGTTGCATCCAGTAACAAGCATTTAGAAGGAAAGAGGAGACTTGATTCTCTAGGCTGCACTACCAGTGATTAACAAATGCATGTGATCTTTTATTATTCCAATTGTAAAACATGTGATGCCGTTACTTGTGAGGTGGAATTACTTACTGTTAAATGTTAAAATTGGGATGTTGCTGTTGCAATACATTTGTCTCGCCGATTGCTTACTGTTGAATGAATTGTGACGGAAAAATGATTGAAATTTGGTGTGTTAATTGCCACGTCATCATCCACGTAGAATGCCACTTCATCGTCCACGTAGGATGCCACGTCATCGTCCACGCAGGATGCCACGTCATCATCGACGCAAGATGCCTTGTCATCGTCCATGTAGGATGCCACGTCATTGTCCATGTAGGATGCCACATCATCGTCCATGTCAGCTGCCATGTCAGTAGCAATCCATGATGATTTTATTTTGTCACGGATAGTGAGCCATGGGTTGTGCTGCATGGGCCTCGGGCTGCTCTGCGACGATTCAGATACGTCACGGATCGCGACGTTTATTAAGGGAACGTCGAGAGATTTAATCAATGACGCTCATTCCACCACAAAAACGTAAATCGTCACGGATGCTGATTTGCGACGAATTTTATTTAATCCGCGACAGAATGGTTATGTCATAGATTAAATAGTTTCTTGTAGTGTCCTTTTACTCATCTCAAATCTTGAAAGATCTCATATCTATCAACACATTCCCTAACCCATTCCCATAAATTTCTCTTGTCAAAAATACTCTTCCAATCTTGAGAGTTTATCTACCCTTAATTCTCATATATATTCATATATTTCTTTTATTTGAAAAAGCTCAACTTCCTTTTAAGTCTCCATGACCCTTTTCTGGGCGAGGCGGGTCAACCGACACGACTGCCCGGTTGACCCGACGCGGTTCTAGAGGCCACCGGGTCGCCCGGCCACCGGTGCCCGGGTCGCCCGGGGCGGTTCTGTAAGCCATCGGGTCGACTGGCATAGGTGCCCGGGTCGCCCGAGACGCCTCTGGAGGTCGCCAGGTCGCCCGGCCACCCATGCCGGGTCGCCCAACCCCCGTGCAGGGGCTATAAAAGGCCCGCGGCTGGAGGGGTCTCAAACCCTAACTCTATTTCTTCCACTCCAGACCGTTGCCGCCATCCCCATTTTCGCCCCCAGGCAATTTCGAGGCCTGTCCGTGGGGGTTGCGCGCCCTGTGGAGGATTGAAGTCTCCCTCCTCCCTTGAGCCTCCTCCTCCTCGGATTTTCCAGAAATCTCGCGCGATTAAATGGTAAACTCACGACCATTCTAACTAATGGATGTGTCACGACTGAGATGAAGTGGGTGGATTGGCCGTACTTGCCTGATCTTCCTACCCCTATTGAGGAGGTTATGCAGGCTATTCAAACTCGGTGTCAGCTCATGGGGATTGCATATCTCGTGGGACTTCCGTGTGACTATTCTCAGGAGGTGGTGGCACTGTTCTATGCCACACTTTATGATGATCGAGATGAGAATGAGATGCACTTCACACTTGGTGGTAAGCGCTTCAAAATCTCAGTTTATGAATTTGGTCATCTTTTCAAACTTAGAGGTGCTACCACAACCAATCAATTCTCTAGTAGTCTTGTGCAACTTCATTGTGAGGATGAACTAGAGGTGACTAAAATGAGGTTTATGTATGATCGTGCCTATGGAAACATCAACTATGGTCATACTAGTGGACTCACCCCGTATTACAAGATGCTCAACCTTTTGTTTAGGTACACTCTTTGTCCTAGGGGTGGTGATTCTGATAACATATCTCATAGAGCTAGAAACCTCCTTTATCAAATGGCTCCCGGTCAACCTAAGTTCAATGCTTGTCACTTTCTTCTACAAGAGATCATTATTTGTTCACACACCTCATCTAGTGGATGCCACTATGCACTATACATTTTCATGATGGTTAAACATGCTACTCAACTTGATCTCAAGACGGATGTAGTTCATAAGTCATACAAGACTAGTAAAGGCAAACTTGCTTAATCTTTCCATCTTGGCAAGCACACAACCGGTATTGATGTTAGAGGAAGGTATCCGGGTATTTATGCTATTGATGGACCAACTAATGCGGGTGCCTCTTCCTCTCAAGCTCCACCAACAAAAGGCCCGTATGATCCACTTCCTTTGGAGGGTGCCTCTCATTCTCATGGGGCTCCTAGGGGTAAGAGAGGAAAATTCAACTTTCTTGCAAAAGGCTTGTTTGCTTGCTTCAACACGCTCCGCAAAGATGCTAGGGAGCATGAGGCCGATCGTCGGTGGTTGGCTCGGGAACTTCATAGGCATGAGAAGAATCAAAGGACATGGCCTCTAGCCTCAACCTTCCACACTCTCCCGTCCATGAGATGAGAACATTTGATCCTCCTTCTCCCATTCCAAATCCGTGGGAGGACCTTGGCTCTTGGGTCCCCGTCGATGACGAAGAAGAAGACTATGAGGGTGACGAGGAGTACGACGAGGATGACGAGGAGTAGCTTCCCTTTTTGGTGCTTGGTTCCAAAGGGGGAGTGAATTTGGTGGTTGGAAGCTCCTACCTATCTATCTTTATCTATCTTATTGTTATTTATGTAATAGAACTAGTGGACATGTAATGAACTATGTGTGGTGTGATGGATGATGGTGTGCCAAGTGCAAAACATTTATTTGTAAGACTTATTTGTGGAACTTCATCTATGCTAGTGTGATGTAATGATCTTAATGGTTATGTGTGATGCATTTGTTGGTTGATGACTTGTTATTTCTCACTTTATTGTTGTGATATATTTTGTCATATGCATCACGGGATATTTCTTATCACACTTGTGCACATTGTGTTTATGCAAAGATTTAGGGGGAGCTCTTGCAAATTTGTGTGCAAAGGCATTTGAGGCCTCTTTTATTTGATAATGCACACATCTAGGGGGAGTTCCTCACTAAATTGTTGGATACACACATCTCTTTTTATTAACAAAATTGTGTTGTCATCAATCACCAAAAAGGGGGAGATTGAAAGTGCATCTAGGCTCCTAATTGTTTTGGTGATAATGACAATGCAATTTGGGAGGATTAATGCTTTCAATGAGATGTGTGCAGGCTTTAAAGTTAAATAAATGTGAATTCTCAAAGGAAAGCCCTCATTTTCTTACGTATGGTGTTGAAGCTCAATTGGCGATTTAATTTTAATTTTCGGTTTGAATTTGAGTTTAGGAAACACTGTACTATAAAGAGGAATGTGGTCGGTTAGTCAAAGTTTGCTACAAGTGCTTCTTGTGATCTTCTCTCATCTTTTCTAATAGTGAAAAGCCTAGAAAATTCTTTAGAAAAAACAAAAATAGTCCTTTAGCAGTCAAACCTTCCCCCTCCAGCCCTACCGGGTCAACCGACACGAGTGGCCGGGCCACTCGGGACGGTACTGGAGGGAGGCGGGTGACCCGGCCACCGATGTCGGGTGACCCGACCAGGCCGCAGGAAGCCCCCAACGGCTAGCTCGGGGGAAGTGGGTATAAATACCCCTTCTTCCTCCTCTTTAGGGTTCGGCCTCCCACTCCATTGTTTCACCTCTCAAGCTTCATTTCCTCTCTCCCAACTCATTCCCAAGCACTGCAATCAAGGATTCCTCCTAGGGTTTGAGTGTGAGAGCATTTGAGGTGTAGGATTTAGCCCCTTTGTGAGAGCTCTTCATTTCCTCTTCTCAAAAAGCACTTGTGGTGGCTTTGGTTGATCGATTCGTGTTTATTACTCTTGAAGCTTGCTTCTAGACGGTTAGGCGTCGCCCGTTGAGTGCCCTCTCTGTGTGGAGCACCCGAGAATGTTTGTATTACCCCTCCTTTGTGGAGTTTTCTTAGTGAGCACCAATTTGCCTTTGTGGTGAATTGGAGAAGCAGGTGGCTCTTCGTGATAGCCCTCCCTCTGTGGGAACCTCAACGGATACGTAGCCTTCTTAGTGGAGGTGAACTTCGGTAAACAAATCGCTTGTCTCCCTTGCTTGCTTGTGTTCTTCATCTTCACCCTAACCCTAGAAATTACTTTCGAATTGATCTACTTTGTTGTGTTGTTACTTGTAATATCTTTTGTTGCAGGTTGTTTCCACATCAATTACACTAAGCTTGGTTCTTTTACTATTCGCAAATTCATCTTATTCACAATCTATAGTGTTTCACCTCTGCGTGCTGGTTGATCCGGCACAAGTGCCAGGGTGACCCGGACCCCGGGTCATCTGGTCAATCGTGCCGGGTCATCCGGTCCCTGATCCGTTGCTAAGATTTTGCAGATTTTTAAAAGTGATCCCATTCACCCCCCTCTAGGCATCACAAGATCCTTTCAGTGGCCCGGAGAGATCCCGCCCGGCTCGGAGCTGGAGTGGGTCGAGGACGACGAATGAAGGCATCATGGCTGGTCTCCCATGGTGTTCTCGCTTTCCGCTTAGTTTAATTCCGCTGTTTTAAAAACTCTGAACTACGTTGTCATGTCAAAAACTTTGGTTTGTAATAATTAAACCCTTCGGGGTGAATTTCTATTATTAAGTATGTTGTATCTCTGGACTCGCCTTCGCGTGAGTTTTAATGCATATATGTCGATCCTTGTTGCTATGTAAGTGATTTACCAGGCGTTAACCCGGTGACTAACGACAGGATGATACTTTATTATTGCTTAATGACCAAAGTGGATTGGTTTAGGCGACAGCACGGTATTTTCCTGGGCGGGTTGTCACATCTGTAGGCCATCGTAGCTTTACAGCCACTACCTCCAGTGCAGGCACCTCTAGAGGAGCAGCTGGGACAATCTGGACTTGACCAGACGAGTCAGGCTGGACCACCGTTACCGACCCCACCAGTTTCACCTGCTGATAGTGCTTCAGTTGGCAACTAGGTTTCCATGGAATTGCAATAAGAAGAATGGTGCTCCTATGTGTAACCTTTTGGATGGATTGTGGTAGGGAGCTTAGGAGTATGGTTTTGTGTAGTATGACTGCAATGTAACCCATGTTGTAATGTGGTATTTGCAAACCTTGAACCTTGTAGTGTTCTATGGACACCCTTATCCGTAATGTTGTTGTAAGGAATGCTTAAGCAAATTGTGATCCAAATCGAGTTCAATGTTGTCTACCCAACTTGTTGAGAATTTTGTGACGTTCGCGCTCTAAAAATTATCAGCGATCGTGCACTTCCTTTTAAGAGTTATGCAATCTCTAACCTAATTCTAGCTGCTGTCCAAACAGCAAACCAAAGCTTAGAAACGGGAGTCTTTGAGCAGTTAAATGTTGGAATCTTCTCACGCGTTGAGTACCAAAGTTGTGCGGAATGTTACAGTAACCGCGCTCACCAAAATTCAGCATTTTTGCATAAGGGTAGAGAGAACTACGGAGTTTTCGGTGAGTGTTGTCCAGCTGCCAGGACAGCTAGGTAACTTCCCACAAATTGCCTTCTTCGAGCATGCGAAGTGGAAATTCGCTGTGGTGTTAAAAGCCAACTTTGAGGCATGTGAAATGCTACATCTACTAAACAATTTTGGAGAATATTTCAGTGATTGTGCCGTTGGATTCAAGAAATTATGTGAGTGTGTTGCTGCCATTGTCAAGTGAATGCACAAATGAGCTTTTGTCATACATGTTTACACTTGTCATTTCTTTCTAAGTAAGATTATGGCTATGGTGGGACCCATGCACAGCTCTCCCAATGGGTTTGGAGCGACTGGTAGCAGTGAAATGCCACCACCACCGCCCATGACGCCGTCGGAGGCCTTCATGGCCACTCAAATCAAGGTGCTGCGCCAGATCCTACAGACGCAGTAGCAGATAGCCCACCAGATGAATTGAGGGCCACCACTTGGGGCCAATCATGAGGGGCATAATCAGGTCACCACTTATGCTCAGTTCATTGGGATGAAGCCCCCGACCTTCTCTAAGGCGGAAGACCCCCTGGAAGCTGAGGCATGGATCAAGGCAATCGAAGCAAAGTTCTCTGCCTTTGTATTGTCTTGCTCTGAGGAGAACAAGGCCAACTTCGTAGCTTTGCAACTGCGAGGTGAAGCCTTAATGTGGTGGGATCATTTCAAGACTATGCAGCAGGGGCATGCTATCACTTGGAATGAATTCAAGAAAGCTTTCAAGAGCCATCACATTCCTAAGGGTTTGATGGATAGGAAGATGAGGGAGTTACTGGCCCTCAAGCAGGGATCTGACACTGTGTATCAATATGCACAGAAGTTTAATAGCCTTTGTTAATATGGTGGACATCACATGGATACCGATGCAAAGAAGATAGAAAGGTTCTGTGATGGTCTGGATGGCAAGTTGTATGACCGGCTGAACTTGCTCGAGCCAGACAATTTCCATGGGCTCCTGAACAAGGCTATATCTCAAGAGGATTCTATGAAAAGGGCTCATAGGGACAAGAAGAGGCAGGCTGGTTTTGCTTCGAGTAGCGAAACTAACAAGATGTTTCGATTAGTGAAAAAATGTTCCTAACCCATCCCAACAATCTTCAGCCAGACGCTGGACGATGAAGCCATCACAGGGCAAACCTTCGGGGAATTTCCACATCTGCAATGCTCAGCAGCAGGCTCCCAAGCCCAATGCACCCCATGTAACACCGGTGATCGCCGCTGTTTCAACTATGGCCAACCGGGGCATTATATGAGCGGTTGCCCCAAACCCAAGTAGAACAAGCCCAACCAGCAGAATCAAGGAGCGGGAAATAAGCTGGCCAATCCATCTAAGAAGCCGAGGGTGCAAGTCCGCCAAGGCAAGCTGAACTTCACCACCATGAGTGACATCCTAGAGGGAGCTTCCGTGCTCATGGGTACATTCTCTATCAATGACATTCTTGTTAATATTTTGTTTCATTCTGGAGCTACCCATAGTTTTATTAGTGGAAGCTTGGTAGAAAAGTTGAATCTAAATGGTTCCCATGTTAAAGATGCTTTCACCATTGTCCCCGGGTGGAAAAATCTCTTCTCACACAATAGCTTTGGGAGTTCCTTTAAAATTGGAAAGTAATACTGATCAATCACATCTTATAACTATAAATTTGGAAGGTATGGATGTTATCTTGGGTATGGATTGGATGACCTAACATAAGGTGGTTCTAGATCTCTCGGGTAGAGTTGTAGCGACCAATTCACCTACGGTCGGGCACACCACATTGTACCCACCTTTTAAGGACGGTGCATACCCTTGTGCCTATGTGACCATTATCTCCCACCTTGATGAAATCCCAGTAGTTTCTGAGTATCCAGATGTTTTTTCTTGATGAATTGTCTGGTATGCCACCAGACCGGGATGTCGAGTTTGTAATTGAACTCTAACCAGGCACTACGCCCATTTCTAAACAACCTTATCATATGTCTCCCAAAGAACTAGTTGAACTAAAAAACCAACTCCAGGAGCTGTTAGATAAGGGCTACATTCGCCCAAGTTCTTCTCCTTGGGGTTGTCCCGCTCTCTTTGTCAAAAAGAAAGATGGTAGCTTGAGGCTGTGTGTTGATTACAGACCACTCAATGTAGTAATCATCAAAAACAAATATCCTCTTCCCCGAATAGATGTTCTTTTCAATCAGTTGGCTGGAGCCAAAGTTTTCTCCAAGATCGATCTTTGTTCTGGCTATGACCAAATCAAAATTTGACCTTGTGACATTCACTCGTTATGGCCTCTACGAGTTCTTGGTAATGTCCTTTGGTCTCACAAATAACCCAGCCTACTTCATCTATCTCATGAACTCTGTGTTTATGACAGAGCTCAACAAATTCGTAGTGGTCTTCATCGATGGTATTCTAATCTATTCCAAAAATGAGAAAGAGCATGCCAAACACCTTCGAATTGTCCTGCAGCGTTTGCAAGATCATAAGCTTTATGCTAAGTTCTTCAAATGCCAATTCTGGTTAGATAGTGTGAAATTTTTGGGGCACACTATTTCCAAAGATGGCATATTCGTAGATCCTAGCAAAGTACGAGAGGTGATGGATTGGAAAGCACCCAAGTCCATACACCAAATTCGCAGTTTCCTAGGTTTGGCGGGTTATTACCGTCGATTCATCCTGGACTTCTCCAGGATCGCTAAACCTATGAATGAACTGCTCAAGAAAGGAGTGAAATTTGTGTGGAGTGAAGCATGTGAGAAAGCCTTCCACACACTGAGACAACACTTGACTTCAGCCCCAGTGCTATTGCAACCAGATAATTCCAAACCTTCTGAAGTTTTCTGTGACGCAATAGGCACTGGTCTCGGTTGTGTTCTTATGCAAGAAGGCTAAGTCACTGCCTATGCTTCATGGGCGCTTCGACCCCATGAGATTAATTATCCCACCCATGATCTAGAGCTAGCAGCGGTTGTCCATGCTCTCAAGATATGGAGAGATTATCTGATGGGCAATCGTTGCAATATCTTCACTGATCACAAGAGTCTCAAATACATCTTCACTCAGTCGGATCTGAACATGAGGCAAAGGAGATGTCTTAAGTTGATAAAAGGTTATGATCTAGAATGCACTATCACCCCGGGAAAGCCAATGTTGTTGTTGATGCTCTTAGCCGCAAAATTCACTGCAACCATCTAGAGGTGGAGCCATTTAGTGACCCATTATGTGAAGAGATGAGGAAGCTTAACTTGGCATTGGTAGAACAAGGAAATCTTTATGCCCTATCTGCTGAATCCAATCTTTATGATAGAATTATCACTGCTCAACACAATGATGAGGGCATATAGCTAATCAAACAGAAACTAGCAGAGGGAGATCCAAAACATACCTGTTTCCAGAGGGATCCAAATGATGTGATATGGTTTGGAAAACGTCTTGTGGTTCTTGTTGACCCAAAAATTAGGAAGACAGTCTTTGATGAGGCTCATATGTCCAAATTCTCCATTCACCCCGGAAGTACTAAGATGTATCAAGAACTGAAGAAGAATTTCTGGTGGTCCAATATGAAAGTTGATATAGCAAAGTATGTGTTAGAATGTGATACTTGCCACAAGATGAAAGCAAGACATTTGAAATCGGCAGGTGTACTCCAATCCTTGTCGATACCGATGTGGAAATGGGATGACATTAGTATGGACTTCACTGTGGGTTTACCCCTGACCGCTAGAAAGAAGGATTCTATTTGGGTTATCGTGGACAGACTCACCAAGACTGCCCACTTCATTGCAGTTCATACTACTTATTCAGTGCAGCAATATGTAGAGTTATACATGGATCAAATAGTTCGTTTGCATGGAATTCTGAAGACCATAATCTCTAATAGAGGAACTCAGTTTGTAGCTCAAATCTGGGAGCAGTTACATGAGTGCTTGGGAACTAAGTTGATTCATAGTTCCAGCTATCACCCGTAGACCGATGGTCAGACCGAAAGAGTAAATCAAATTTTGGAAGACATGCTGCGAGCAAGCATTTTGCTCTTTGATAAGAGTTGGGACAAGTGTTTGTCCTTGGTAGAGTTCTCTTATAACAATAGCTATCAAGCTAGTTTGAAGATGGCACCATTCGATGCTCTTTACGGACGTAGATGTCTTACCCTGTTGAACTGGTCAGAAGCTGGGGAAAGGAAACTCTTTGGTCCGGACTTAGTCAAAGATGCCAAAGAGAAGGTGCAAGTGATAAGGGAAAACTTGAAGTTAGCTCAGATGAGGCAAAAGAGCTATCATGATAAAGGAATGACACCTCGACAGTTTGAAGTTGGCGATTATGTGTACCTAAAGGTTTCACCAACCAAAGGTGTACAAAGGTTCGGTGTTAAAGGGAAGTTAGCCCCACGCTATATCGGACCCTATGAAATCATTGAAGTATGTGGGCCAGTGGCTTATCGCATTCAACTGCTGGAACGGTTCTCCGCAGCCCACAATGTACTTCATGTGACCCAATTAAAGAAAGGTGTGTCAGCCTGTGCCTGAAAATGAAGTGATCACATAGGCCAATGCTTGGATTGAGCTGGATTTCTTGCTCATCGAGCATCCCATGAGGGTGTTGGACCGAAAAGAGAGAAAGACCCGAAGACAGACCGTAAGGGTGTACAAGATACAATGGAGTCACCACACGGAAGAAGAAGCGACTTGGGAGACGGAAGAGTACCTCAACACCAAGTACCCGGGTTTTCTGCAATCTCGATACCGTGAGTTCCTGCTACCTACCTTGTTTTTCTTGAATCGAATCTCGGGATGAGATTCCGTTTAAGGGGGGTAGGCTGTGACGCCCCAGGTTTTTAATTAACCCTAATTGCGGGTCAAACTCGCTGACTGGGGTCAAATCATGGTCAACCTGGGTCATCACCATGCAAATCTCACCAACACTCACCTATTAGCACCTTGAACAAGTCTAATGCAATTCCCATGGTCAAAACCCTAGCTAAGGGGGATAAATCCTTTGATGTCTTTGTGCCCTTCTGGAACTTTGGCCACGTTCTCCAAATTTTGGATAAACACTTAAAAATCTACCAATACAAAAGTTGTGCAGAATCACCAGGGGCACATTTCATCTTCAGGATGGCATTGCTAGTTTTGAGTGGAAAAGGTGCTAAATTGCCAAGAAAGCTCAGGGTCACTGTTCACCGAGACATGAG
This sequence comes from Cenchrus americanus, assembly GCA_947561735.1. NCBI lineage: Eukaryota > Viridiplantae > Streptophyta > Magnoliopsida > Poales > Poaceae > Cenchrus > Cenchrus americanus. Next base: position 69,603,048 of record OX387245.1, on the reverse strand, counting down.
AATCCTCCAAATTGGCATTTGAATTTCTCCTTCGATTTGAGTTCAATTCAAAATCAGTTTCAGCCATTATTTAGAAGAATCACCCGTCTACAACTTTCCTATCTACGGATTTTGAAGTTTTAGCCACTTTTTTTAGAATTGTGTCGTGCAACAGTGGCACTTGGGACGAACCGGGCCGAGGCACGCCACAGCGTGACGTCACGCACGCGCGCGCGTGTCCACGCGTCGCCGCCGTTCCACGACCGGTCGTCGGGGTCCGTGCGTGAACGCAACGTGCGTCGCCCCCGCACACACCTCCCGGATGCCGCCTCGGCCGGTGAGCCCGCGCGCTATGCCGCGTGCGCGCGCGCGCTCGCCGTGGCGTCGTCGGTTCGCCGGCCACGCACACACACCGAGGGTCGCCGTACCCCGCGCCTTAACGCGCCAGTCGCTTAGCTGTGAAGCAATGATGCCTCCACGCGCGCTCGGCTATAAAAAGCTTCCTCCCTCTCCTCCCACGCATGAGTCGGCCGCCCGCCATTGCCGCCGCCACCTCGGTGAGCTCATGTCTCCGCTCGTTCCTGCCGCCGGCCAAACCCTCCTAGTCGTTACCTAGGTCACCCTTGAGCTCCCATGGCCGTGCATTGATCTTCCCCGCCTCGAGTTTCGCCGAAACCTGAGTGGCTCGCCGGAGCTACCTCCGGCCAAGCCACCACCACCAATCGACGCGTGGTGAGCCTAATCACACTCCAGTGCCACATGTTTACCTCCTTCGGCCACCGTTCGCCACCGTCGAGCCCCCCCCCCCCCCCCCCCCCCCCCGCCGCCGCCGTAAGGAAAACAGTCTTAGTTTCTTTACAAGTTAGTCCAGTACCTTAGAAAATGCCTAGAAATTCACAAAAAAATCAGAAAAATGAAAACCCAATTTTGTTGGTCTCAGTAAGAGTAGATCTACAACTTTTGCAAAGCATGACCATAGTTTTGACTTGTAGATTTTGAATGAAAATTTAAATTCAGTTTGACACCTTTTTGTTGTAATTCAAAATCTAGAAAGGCTATGGAGCTAAATTTTGGATATGTTGCTATAATTGTCATGAATAGCCTCTAGGCCAAAATTTGCACAAAGTTAGTGAACAGATTTTTAATTATGAATTATTTTGTAGTTATGCTATTTCTGCTTTAATGATTTTTGTAGCAAGATATAAATTGATTTTTGTGCCCAACTTGTGGCAATGCTCATGTTATGCCTAGAAGAAACTTTCTGAATTTACCTTGTTTTTATTTCTATTGGAAGTATTTCTTTCTAATTTATGCTTGAATATGTATTTGAATGCATAGTTCATAATTAAAATGGGTTTGAGATGAACCCATAGGTGTTCTGATCTTGTTTAGGGCCAGAGTAGCTGTAGGCTTGTGTTTGGATGCAGGAGCTTTAAATTTGTTTATTTATGCATTTTCCTTAATTCAAATTGTTAGGAAAGGTTATTCTTGCTTTATAGGTTTTGTAACTCTTTTAGTAACCAAGCTTGGATCCAACGGATGCTTAGGAGTAATTAGGCCAGCAGGGACCCCTGTCCTTGTTTGTATGTTTTGTTTGTGCTTTTAAAAGTTAGGGAGCACATGAGTTGTGAATAGGGAGTAATTAGGAAAATAGATCTATAAACCTTGTGACCTTGTAAGTGGTTATCTAATTTGATTTTAGGGTCTTGTATATCACAGTTGTTGTTTGAGAAATTAAATTGAAATTATTTACATAGATGTGTGCACAATCACTATTAAATGATTTAATCATAAATCTTTACATGAAGTCACCAAAATAAAAAGTAAACCAAAAATAATTGTTTATTAAAAAGATAAACACTTGTCTGCAATAACCTTAATGAAAAAGAATTAATAATTAATTGTTTCTTAAGGTGAATATGGCCAACAAGGGTTGGGTGAAATAATTAATCTATCACACCACTTGAACTCTGTATTGCATTCTGTGTAGAACTCCCTGATGGTAACTACGCACTCGTGCCGGAAGCCGAGGAAGGAGGAGGTGAAGCGGAGCTGCAGTACGTGGAGGTGATCGAAGACACCGAGGGCACTCCGGCTAACCCTGCTGACAAAGGCAAGCCCCGGTGCAATTAACCCAATGTTTTAAAATCTTATGCAACTATCTACGGATGATTGTACATTTAAGTCCAGGAATTGATATGAAACCCTAGATGCATGATCCCTAGGTACCTTTGTCCTTTACTAGTATGATAGGTCGATAGCTGCTATGCTATAGGACCACTACAAGTCGAGTGATGCCTGTCACTCGCGAGAATAGGTTCTTATGTTGGAATCATAAGATCTCCTTAAATGGATTGCTCATGTGGTAAGAGCATGGGATGTGGGCTCTGGTCCAATGGCTTTCGTGGGTTAAGTGTTTGAACGTACTAAGCACTTGTCGGGAATGGGACCGATAAGCCTAGTACCTTAATGACGTGGTGAGGGATCTTACTATTACTCATCTTGGGATGCATCTCACGACTAGGTACCGGTGGCGCATGGTGAGTCTGGATGCCTTGCGGGGTATACTAGATAGCCTGTACCAAAGACTGTAAGATTCGATCTTGATACGAAGAGTTTCAGGAACCGCTTGGTGGTTTTCCTCGTGGGGCATCCCACCGTGTGTTTAGGTCTACCTTGCAAGGTTTAAATCAACAGGTTGTCGGCCTCTCACCGTTATCTGAGACTACTTACTCCACTGGCCATGAGATCCCTAATGATGGAAGTTGATGAATATCATGCTTGATTAATTGTATTGCACAACTTATGCTTGCAATAGATGGCTAACATAGAAAAGAATAACCAACTAGAACTTGTGCTAAAATCTTGAAAGCAAGGACATATTCTTTGTTGCTTTTCGGTAAAAGAAACCTCAGTGGCCAAAAGCCTTTCATGTCTAGAGTTGGTGAAGTAGATATCACCGACGGGTAAGTCTTGCTGAGTATTAGCATACTTAGCCTTTGTTGATGTGTGGCCTGGAGAGATCCCACCCGGCTGGGAGTTGGAGTGGGTGGAGGACGATGAATGAAGGCATCATGACTGGCCTCCCGTGGTGTTTCCTCGCTCCGTTTAGTTTACTTCTGCTATTTTAAAAACTCTAAACTATGTTGTCATGTCAAAGACTTTGGTTTGTAATAATTAAACCCTTCAGGGTAAATTTCGGATGTTAATCATGTAGCATCTCTGGACTCTCCTTCGCGTGAGTTTTAATGCATATATGTCGATCCTTGTTGTTATGTAAGTGATTGACCGGGCATTAACCCGGCAACTAACATACTTTATTATTGCTAAATGACCAAAGTGGTTTAGTTTAGGCGATAGTATGGTATTTTCTTGGGTGGGTTGTCACACTCGAGGCAGCGCGAGAGGCTCATCCGGCGAGAAATCTTCAACGCCAACGCCGCGAAGCCGTCCTACCTAAAGTGGTCAGAGGTTCTGATAACCTTCGACCGCAAGGACCATCCCAACCATGTGCCTCAGCCTGGATCCTACCCACTAGTGGTAGCTCCCCTATTCAAATCCAAAAGGATACGCAAGGTCCTCATGGATGGGGTAAGCGGGATCAACGTGCTCTATGTGTCAACACTTGACGACATGGGCATCCCGCGGTCCTAGCTGAGGCCGTCAACCGCATCATTCCACAGGGTTGTCCCTGGGATGGAGGCGCTCCCCATTGGGCAGATCGATCTGTCCGTCACGTTCGGGGACATGCGAAACTTCCGCACCGAAACCCTCACCTTCGAAGTGGTGGGGTTCACAGGGATGTACCATGCAATCCTCGGGAGGCCGGCATACGCGAAGTTTATGGCCGTGCTAAACTATACGTACCTGAAACTGAAGATTCTCGACCCGAAGGGGATCATTACAGTAGGGGCCATGTATCAGTTCGCTGAGGCAATCATCTGATCCGAGAGGCTCCACGCCAAGCCTTGATCTCAGGACTAGGATGTCCCCGAGTCAGCCAAGCGAACAGCCTGCTCTTTCGAGCCTGCCAAGGACGTCAGGGATGCGGTCGTCTCCGATGACGGTCATACGCTCCGTATCGGGACGGCGCTCGATCCTAAATAGGAAAGTGCGCTCGTCAACTTCCTCAAAGCGAACCTCGACGTGTTCGCATGGAAACCCTCCGACATGAAGGGGATCCCGAGAGAGGTTGCCGAGCACAAACTAAACATTAAGCCGGGATCGAAACCGGTGCAATAGCGCCTTCACTGCTTCAATGATGAAAAGTGGAAGGCGATTAGCGAGGAGATCATGAAGCTCCTTAGTGTAGGGTTCATCTGAGAAGTCTTCCACCCCAAGTGGCTAGCAAACCATGTACTTGTAAAAAAGAAGAATAAGAAATGGAGCATGTCTGTTGACTACACGAGCCTTAACAAGGCATGTCCCAAGGATCTGTTTCCTTTGCCTCGCATAGATCAGGTAGTCGATTCGACAGTTGGGTGCGAAACCCTATGTTTTCTCAATGCGTACTCCGCGTACCAACAGATATCGATGTGCATAGCAGACCAACTCGCGACTTCATTTATCACTCCGTTCGGTGTGTATTGCTACCAGACGATGTGCATTTATGCCGCTCCGACCCCTGAAGAACCGATGCTCCTATACATTTCAGTGACAACTCAAGTGGTCAGTGCAGCACTGGTGGTCTAGCGAGAAGAGCCCAGAAGGTCACAGAAAGTGCAACAACTTGTGTACTTCGTCAGTGAGGTACTCTCTGACTCCAAGACGCGTTACTCCCAGATGCAAAAGCTCGTGAACACGATCTTGATGACCAATCGCGAACTCCGACATTACTTCGACGCACACCCCATCACCGTGGTGTCCAAATACCCCCTCGGGGAAGTCATCCAAAACTCTGAGGTAGAGGGAAGAATCGCCAAGTGGGCGCTCAAGCTAATGGGGCAGAACATAACCTAGGCACCATGCAGTGCTATCAAGTCACAAGTACTCGCGGACTTCGCGGCCGAGTGGACGGAGATTCAAACTCCCCCGACGTCGATCGAGCATGAGACATGGATCATGTATTTCGGCGGCTCAGTCATGAAGGAAGGAGCTAGCGTAGGCCTTGCCTTCATCTCGCCTCTAGGCGTGCGCATGGAGTACTTGGTACGACTACACTTCCTGGCATCGAACAACACCGCCGAGTACGAAGCCCTGATCAACGACCTTAGAATTGCCGTTGAGCTCAGGGTCAAATGCCTCGAGATCAGGGGAGACTCGGAACTGGTCGTGGATCAGGTCATGAAGGATAAAAACTGGATCCTAAGATGGTGTCGTACTGTCAAGCCGTGCGTGATCTAGAGGACAAGTTCCACGACCTCGAGCTTCATCACGTGCTGCGTGACTACAACAAAGCAGCCGATGTACTCGCAAAGACCGTGTCAAGTCATAGCCCGGTTGTTGACGGTGTACAATCGTATCAAAGTTCATATGGATTTGCAAGCGGACAAATTCCCCGTCGTAGTCAAAGGACCCTTCTTCCCTCGAGTGGTGGACCCAAGGTATCGAATCCGTGGAACAATGTGCAACGCAAGGATTCAATCTCGTAAAGTAAGGAAAACTATCTTTCGACGAACCAAATTGCATCTAATCTAAGATATCATCAAGACAACGAATCTACTCTAATCTACTAAAGAGGTAGCAAGAGAAAGCAAGAGATAACCGATCTAGAGTCTAGATCATGCATATGTTGTAGCTCCAAACAAGATAGATGAAGATAAAAAAGCAAATCTCATTAAAAGCTTCTTTAAATCATGGCCTCCGGTCCGATTCCGAAAACACCCGCCTTTCAGAGCCCCCTTTCTGTCACAACATACTCCTATTCATGCGGGTAGTCTAGGGCGAATTCGATAAGAACAAGTTGAAATCACTTGGTCAGTCCGGTATGCACCTCTAGCCACCGCGGCTACAAGAGCACCCTATGCAATATATCTTAATTATAGATTGGGGAAGAAGCAAAACCAAGAAGAAAACAAAATTATCGAGAAGGCACTTGATCACTAGAAATCATATTCTCTTAAAGACTTCACCATGAATGATTACATGAACAAGATCACCACTGGTATCCTACCTCAATCTTGATCCTTGCTCCGGAGTTCCGACGTAGTCTTCCATGCAAGGTTCCGACGTCAGCTAGGGAGACCCTAGACAACTAGCACGACCCTCATCTCCGAGATGGTGTCCCTCAAGCTTCTCTGCTCCTCGGCGGTGGATGACGAATTGATTGATGTGTGGCTCTCGGTTAGGGGCTATAAATAGCCCGAGAGGCATCTAGGTCAAAGGGGGCCGACTGGGCCTCGAAACGGGCTGGGCCGGCCGACCTGGGCCCATTTCGGCCCAGTCCGCGGCCTCCTTCGCCCGACGTTGGTTCCCGAGTCTTCTAGATCCTTCCCCCTTCTGCATGTGGGACCTTGTCGTCAGTTTCTCTCCGAGTTGGATGAAGCTCCTTGTCTCGCAAGATTCGACACTTTTCTGGCTAGGTCCTCAGAGTTTGTCTTCTTCTTGGGCTTGGTCCCTAGGCTCTTGGAGTCGTGTTCACTTCATTACTTGACTTGTACCGGGCTTCAAGGTCTTGTCATGAGGTGCTTGATGAACTTATCTGGGAAGTCTTGCTTTCAACGCTAAAACCCTGCATAAACAGTAAACTCCAAAACCGACATGCACGAATGAACTTGTTATACCAAGGGGGTTAGTAGCAATGGATAAGATATAAAAGTTATGCAAACACCGAAGGTAAACTCATGGCTAGGTTGACAGAATTTCACCGTCAACATCTCCCCCATGCTTAAACCTTGCTCGTCCTCGAGTAAGCCTTCGATGGATATCATAGTTGCCCTTCATTGTTTAAACCTTGTTCTTGATCATACACGAGAAAACATAATGCTCTCAAAAGTTCCATAATGTACTAGCTTTCATCCCTACGAAGGGTAGATTATTGGTTAAGCTTATCCCACAAGTATTAACATGCTCCCAAAATTCAAATGGACCTCAGAAATTTTGAAATAAAGAACAAGATGAAAAAGAGCTAAACTAAGTTCACAAATTTAAACCACCTTTCATCTTGCTCAGGAACTCTCATCTCATCTTGTCTCTCAAGCCTATTTATTCTACTCCTTTCCCTCTCATAACATATATATATGTGGTAGGCTTTATATGGAGCTTTTTGGGAAAGTTTAGTCCTACCAAGATATTATAAATGAGATGTTGTCAAAACAAGGCAAGCTTCTCATTGTCTTACCGAGACTCGTCAAAAAGGTCATTGGAAAATAATGTTATATCAAGGAGGGGGGAGAGAAATACACACACTTGAGATAGGTGGACATGTGCAAGTGGCAAAGAGTGATCCCGAGGCACAAAGGAAGTCCTCGTTATCGGATTGTACATGGTTGGAAAATGAGTATGTATCTTTTAATCTTGAAGCCTTGAAATTCCTAATGCACTTTAGAGAACTGGGGAGTTCACTTTATTTTATTTTTTATATCATACATACTCATATATATTTTTTCATGCATATATATTTTTTCTTTCTTTCTTTTTCTTTCTTTCTCTTTCTCTTTTTTTCTTTTTCTTTCTCATCAAATTTTTTTTGGATTTGCTCCCCTTGCACTCTAAAATTACATTGTACCTACCTCCTCCCCCATGCTTAGACTTTTGCTCGTCCTCGGGCAAAGAGGTGATAAAGATAAGGTAGGTACCGGAAATACTTTCCCTTTGGAGAGATACTTGAAATCTTCAATGTTGGCACCATCTTGCAATCTTCCTTGAATTGATGATCCATTCTCAACGATAGGTTGTGGTCAAGGAGGTAATCACAAAAGATGATATTTGGTTTTAAGGGTGGATATCCGGTGAGCTTTGTGAGATCTCCGATGTGGGGATACACAATGCACGGATAAAAAGGCTACCAAAAAAGATGGATACGCAAAAACAGAATGACCAGCTTCTTAGTCTCGGGCCAGAGAAATCATGGCCTGAAATAACTCACCCAAAAATAAACCTTGTATACTAAGTTTTTGCGCTCAAATATATATATGGCCCTGGATAGGTAGAGCAACATGCAAGTGGTATTTATGACAAGGTTAGCATTACTTTTAAGAACAAAAATAAATTATCTCTTTAATCCATTTAAACTTGAGAGCACATAAAACACTATGGGTCTTTATTTTTATCATAACCTCCGATAAAGATTAAGCTAGCATTTAGATAATTTCAGATTTGCATTTTAAGAGAGCATTTGCTTAATCATGCATAAAACAATTACAAAGATAAACAAAGCGGCAATTATAATCATATATGATCATGACACAAACTTTGTAACTTTACCAAAGATAAAAACAAGGTGGTGTCTTTATTTATGATGAAAACTAATTAACATACAAGCTGAATTTAAACTAACATACTTGCTGAAATTTTAAATAAAAACTGAAAACACTACGCCTACAAGGGCACATACAAGCTGAAAATTAAGGAAAAGGGGGTAAAGGAAAGATAACTAAAGCTCCTCCTCTCTCTAATCTTCCGCCGGTGGTTGATATCGATAGTCTTGGTTATTGTACCCTTGCTCATAATAGGATCGCATCGCTCCTCCTATGAATTGTCCGACGGTGCTAAGTGAAGGCATCCAAGCTCATAAGCGATGTTGCATTCCTTCACCCATTTGGTTTGCATTGGTTTGGATGGCTGCGATATTTTGCATGTTTCCCATAGCGTATCCTCCAATGGTGGCCACACTTTATTGTGGTTGAGGAAGATGTGCATATGGCTCCGCAAAGGCTACGTTGGGCACGGCAAAATTTGGTGGGGGCATGGCTGCACCACTCCCCCATGCTTGCATTGGTACACCACCGTAGTAACTCGACGGCACTGGGATTCCTCCAAATGGTGGCACATAATTTTGTTGCACACCTCCTTCTTGGCCATGGAAGAACCTTCTCCTATAATCCTTCCTCTTTTATTTTTCTCTTTGCCGGCACCAGAAGTCCTTCCTCTAACCAATCTTCTTTCCCCTCAAGTAAAAGTCTCAATCTTCCATCCGATAGGGGCAAATTTACTTTGGCCACTTTGAAGCCTCTTCTCTCATCTCCACTTATGTATTTTCCTTGCTTCATATAATCAAATCCAAGGGAAGTCCCGCCTAGGAGATGCTCCGGGTTTCTTGGAATCGCCAGTCTCAAAGAGATAACCCACATGGAGAGGTAACACCCCGAGCCAATATCTCTCGAACCCGATGTTGCTTCACAACACCATCGGTTAATCATAGGTGAGTGGGGTCGATTGGCTGCCTGGCAATCAAAGCCGAATAAGCCAATTCAACTCCGTGTTGGTTATCTTTGTCTCTCTCATTCTCCCCAAAATACTTTCGCACATCCATGAGTGAAACACTTGGATGATGGGGTTCCAGCTAGTATTTCTTTGTTAATGGGCTCGTCCCGCGATCACACTCCAAAAACCTTCCAATGTGCCTTCATGCACTTACACTTGTTCCGGGGCTCCCTTTTGAAACCAAGCAATTCCCTAATATCATAGGGAATCACTTGTTCAACTCCCTCCAAACGGAAACTCGGCACTCCATCAAGGATATGCGCCATGGTCATGAGAATTTCCAAGGAGAATCCCTTGTGGGTGTTTACAGACACTCCGTTGGAGAATTACGCCCAACCTAGGTGTCCCAACATGTAGTAAATATCTGTATGAAAACCCAATATGTGGAGAGCTTGGTCGTCGAAGTCGACATTCGCTACAAGCCTCTACTCAAGGCAAGCGAGCTTCTTCTTCTCCTCCTTCGTCATGATGATAAATCCATATTCGGAATACCGCGGAGCGTATGGAGGTGGAGCGGATGATCATGTCGAGCGGTGAGGTCGGACGGGCGGCTCCTCCGTATATCCATGAGGTTCAGTGAACCTCATAAACGAGCTTCGTGTGGCCCTCATGCCACCAAGGAGAAGAGTATTGTTCCTCCTCGGCGGTGTCGTGTCCTCCTCCATGCTTCTAGGAGACTCGGAAACCGAGTGCCTCCTCGAAGAGGTTGTCGATGATGGCTTAGACGACGATGATCCCTTCTTCTTGGTGAAAAAGACTTGTAGTTTTCTTCAATAGTTGCAACACTCTCTCTCACAAATATATATCCAGGGTTTTCAACCTGTAAGAAGGTACACAAATATTATTTTGGAGTCTGGACTTTGAGTGGAATTAGGATGTGTTTTGTTGCACGAAACAAACGAGGTGGATGGCTAAGTCTAAGGTGGTTTTGGACTACAAACTAGAGCACACGAACAAAGAGCTGGATGAACGACTTACCTATCCTGGCTCGGTTCTTCTCCAGCGCACTCACCGCGTGCTCCACGGGGTTGCAGCTTCCAGACGTTCTCGTCCACTCCTTTGCTGGCATTATTGCTCCTTCCACTTGATGTTTTCCCTTTGAGTCACTTCCATGCTCCCTTGCCTCACATGCATCCATGATATTCCTGCAAAACAAAGCCTTGGCTGCCCCCCATGCTTGTCCTTGCATGTGGTTCGATAAAAGATGTTGGAGGGGCATCCCATGATGCATCATGGGGCATGTATGGTTAGGTTAACTGGATTGCCTCCCTCTAAGCATGTTTTAATGCTAAGCACTCCTCTAATTTCGTAAAATAAAGATAAGCTCAAAGCTTGCAATGAGTTCAAACATAAATTTATAGGAGTTTTTAAAGCATTAAAAACAAGTGTAAGTCGAAAATATTCTCCGACTACTTTTATGTTGGTCTCACTGGTATTATTTGCATTCATCAGTTGAGAGCAAACCTTTCCCGGCTTGATCATGGGGGCATAGGTGTAGGTTCTAATTTTTGGTTAGATGAGAGAGATTTTGAATGAAATAAAATTAAATGAGTCTTAGAAAAATTCTAACTCTAGAGAAACCAAGGATATGGATTTTTAAACCAACCAAAAATCAAGTTTCTAGGTTCACGCGAGTCCTACCACGTGCTGAAATTTAAATAACATCTAGATACAAGTCGTGGCTCTACTCAGGTGTTTTTAGCATGTAAAACAAGTCAACCATAAGATCATGAAGAGGATGAAAGGTTGAGATAAGTTCTGAATTTTTTTTGGTTTTGGTTTCTTGAAAAGAAACAAATAACACATAGGATGGTTTATGTAAAAGGGTTTATGATCCAAGCAAAATATTAAACCAAGAATTATGTCTCTAATATTATTCAACCATTCTAAGTCTAATGTCTTTGCGTAGTAAAATTAAAAAACTAAATTACTTGAAAAGACTCGAAAAACCTGGAATCGGGTTGTCCTCCCGGTAACTTATTCTTGACTCGATGAAACAGGTTGCCTCCCGCCTAGCGCTTCGTTTATAGTCCATGGCTAGACTTCTTCACTTGATTACTTCGGATCAACGCTCTTTGCGAGCGTTGCAATCTTGGGTACCCACTTCCGCACCATCTTGGGCACGGGCTTATTCTTCGGCTTTGTCATATTTTTGGTCTTCACAGGCTGGCTTTGTCCTTTGGTCTTGACGGGTGCAACAACTTCCTTCAAGTAGTGGCTCGACATCTCAAACTCTGGTCCTTCGGTCGTGATCTCCGTGGTCTCCTTAGTGTGATCCTCCATCTCTCCCGAATGAGTTTGATTAGCACTCGCCGTCTCGGGACCTTGGGGTTGTCTCGGAAATTCTCCTTTGTTACCCATCAGTTGTCTGGCAAGTTGTCCTACTTGAGTCTCTAGCATCTTCACCGTGATGAACACTTCACGGATAGAGCTTCCGACCTCCGTCACCTTGCCATCTAAATTCTTCAATATTTTCTCCATAGCCTCGAACTTAGTGACGACATCCTTGTTGATCTTAGCTTGCTCGTCCATGAAGTCCTTCAATTGCGTACAAAGGGGAACGAAATCTTGAATGGACGAACTTGCATTAAATCGGGGTTTACCTTGGACATGGTCGTTCTCCTCACACTCCTCGCATGTGGATCTTGCCTCGGAAATCTTTAGGTGTTGAGCTTCTCTCTCTATCTCCATCTTCTCCATCCTCCTCTTAAGTAAACCGATCTGTCACTCAAGGAATTCGACTCGCATGTATTCATTGAAACGCTCCAAAGCTTCCGCAATCGTCGGTGAAAGGCGAGTGTTGCACCACACAGATAGTTGAGACCTTGATTTGAACGGCCTTCTGGCATCTTGAAGGTTTATTATAGGTAGATCAACGATGTCCGAGGTCATAGCTCGATCTTGCGCTCCGGTTGCGATTGTTCTCCCATGGGTGGCGGTTGAGGTGGATCTTCCTTTGGACTAGGAGGTGGTGATCCCTTGGAGATCCTGACGGTCCTCCGACTTCGGTTTTTGAATCTAGGTTTTCCAATCCTTTAGCTTGTGTTGCACGTCTCCTTTGCCTGTAAAGTTTTCTTGGATCATCCACAAAGGAAAGTTTGGGTTTCTTGGAGAGGTAGCCAACCATCTCCGGTTAGGGTTAGCAATAAAACAATAATCTAACAAAAGAAAATTTGGATTAATCAAAAACTAGATTAGATCGATTTTTTTTCTATTTGAGGATGATCAAAGTTAAGAGATGCAAAATAAAACTAAAAGAAAAACTGAAAACAAATTCACAAAAAAGCGATACTAGATTGGATCTTGATTGCTTGTTCCCCGGCAACGGCGCCAGAAAAAGGGGCTTGTTGAAGGTCTATAATTGTATCAAAGTTAATATGGATTTGCAAGCGAACAAATCCCCCGTCGTAGTAAAGGGACCCTTCTTCCCTCGAGTGGTGAACCCAAGGTACCGTATCTGTGGAACAATGTGCAATGCAAGGATTCAATCTAGTAAAGCAAGGAAAGCTATCTTTCGAACAACCAAATTGCATCTAATCTAAGATATCATCAAGAAAACGAATCTAATTTGATCTACTAAAGTGGTAGCAAGAGAAAGCAAGAGATGACCGATCTAGAGAGTCTAGATCATGCATGTGTTGTAGCTCCAAACAAGATAGATGAATATAGAAAAGCGAATCTCATTAAAAGCTTCTTTAAATCGTGGCATCCGGTCCGATTCCGAAAACGCCCGCCTTTCAGAGCCCCCGTTCTGTCACAACGTACTCATATTCATGCTGGTAGTCTAGGGCGAGTTCGATAAGAACAAGTTGAAATCATTTGGTCGGTCCGGTATGCACCTCTAGCCACCGCGGCTACAAGAGCACCCTATGCAATCTATCTTAAGTATAGATTGGGAAAGAAGCAAAACCAAGAAGAAAACAAAATCATCGAGAAGGCACTTAATCGCTAGAAATTGGATTCACTTAAAGACTTCACCATTAATGATTACATGAACAAGATCACCACCGAGATCCTACCTCGATCTTGATCCTTGCTCCAGAGCTCCGACGTGGTCTTCCATGTAAGGTGCCGACGTCGACTAGGGAGACCCTAGACAACTAGCACGACCCTCATCTCCGAGATGGTGTCCCTCAAGCTTCTCTGCCCCTCGGCAGCGGATGACGAATTGATTGATGCGTGGCTCTCGGTCAGGGGGCTATAAATAGCCCGAGAGGCATCTAGGTAAAAGGGGGGGGGGCGACTGGGCCTCGAAACGGGCTGGGCCGGCCGGCCTGGGCTCATTTTGGCCCAGTCCGCGGCCTCCTTCGCCCGATGTTGGTTCCCGAGTCTTCTAGATCCTTCCCCCTTCTGCATGTGGGCCCTTGTCGTCAATTTCTCTCCGAGTTGGACGAAGCTCCTTGTCTCGCAAGATTCGACACTTTTCTGGCTAGGTCCTTGGAGTTTGTCTTCTTCTTGGGCTTGGTCCCTGGGCTCTTGGAGTCGTGTTCACTTCATTGCTTGACTTGTACCGGGCTTCAAGGTCTTGTAATGAGGTGCTTGATGAACTTATCCCGGAAGTCTTGCTTTCAACGCTAAAACCCTGCATAAACACTAAACTCCAAACCCGACATGCATGAATGAACTCATGGCTAGGTTGACAAAATTTCACTGTCAACACCGATGCTTCATGGGGTCTTTGCAAGTGATCAACACGCCCCTTCCGTCCGCACGAAGGGAGAGAAGCCACCCGACGAGGTAGATCCTGAGGTGTTGGCAGTCGATCAGCCGCCCGAGCCGAACCTTGAAGATCCCGACTGGCGTTTTCCAATCCTTGAGTGGCTAGTCGAGGGGAAGCTCCCCCCTGACCAGACGGAGGCTCGATGCATCACCCGGCGAGCAAAGGCGTTCATCCTTATCGACGGCGAGCTCTACAAGCGGGGGGGGGGGTACTGGCATACTCATGCGGTGCATCCTTGGAGACCAGGGCTGCGAGCTGCTACAAGAGATACATTTCCGACAAGGTTTGTACTGGCCCACAGCGGTCGCAGACTCCAAGGACATCGTACGACGCTGTGAAGGGTGCCAGTTCTATGCTCGACAAACTCATCTCCCGGAGCAGGCACTCTAGACCATAGTTATTAGGACCGGACTGGACCGGCGGTTCGACCGGTAAAAGACCGAACCACAGCCTCCAACGGTCCGGTTCACTTAAAAGATCGTCCATGCAATCAGACTGGTAAAAACCGGACGAACCGACCGGTTTTTTTTGAAACAGGTGAACCGGGCGGTTCTATATGAACCGGAGCGGTTTTGATTTACGGCAACTTTACACATCGCCCGTTCGTCCATTCTGTGCAACTGCAACCTCATCCACCCAGGGGTATAAGCGTAAAGCTCTCGCGCTTGAGTATAAACGGCGGCGGCGCATCTGCTGCACACGATTGCTGGAGCTCGGCTCATCCTCGCCCCTCACCGGTGAGCAACGGCAGCCGCGGGTGCAGGCATGCGGCAGCGTCCACGGGGGCATGCATGGGGTGGCGTCCGTGGGCGCCGGCATGCAGGGGTGGCAGGCCGAGCGAGGACCGAGGCCGGCGTCTAGCTGCAGCCGTGGTCCTGCGTTTAGCTGCGGCCGGCGGAGCACTCCACCTCCACGCCTCCAGCATCAATGCCTCCACAGTTTCACCATGTGATAGGCTGGTAGCAAAAGCCGACAGTGTTAACACCAGAATTTGGTAAGGAGTATGACATGTGGGTCCGATTCGAAAAAGAGTCCGTCTGGTGGAAGGAAAGATATTTTCAGAGATTTTCGGCAGAAGGATTCGCGGTCGGCTATCTGCTCCAGTTCGGCAAAAGAACAGTAGAGCTGATTTTGCGGGATTGGACGGTGACGTGGCTCGATCGAGGAAGCGAATGGATGGATAGGCGATCGAGTTTAGTTAGGCAATGAATCCATTCGCGATTTGTAATCGACAGGGTATAAATACGATCCCTGGATGTATGTAGCAGACACGTTCATTCCTCAATACACACCGGCCTTACGCCAAACCCTAGAGTCCCTTGTCGTGTCGTCGAGTTCTTCGAGAGGACCAATCGATCCGTCGACCTCCGTGAGTACCGGCAACCTTGTATCATGTCTAGTATCATGCGGTGGATTTAGATCTGATGCAAGTAGTCTTGTTACCATGCTTCGTGTCATGCGGTAGATTCAAGCTTGGTTCAAGAGGGTTTCTTGTTAGAACATGAGCCATGCGGTAGGCTAAGATCTAGCTCGAAGCTAGTTATCGGCTCTATTGGATTTTGGAAAGATCCAGTAGATTCATCAAGTTACCCTGTGTTATCATGAGTTTTACTTTATGTTTTAATTCATGTAATACACTCTTGCCCAATCTAGATGGGTTTGGATCGGCTCTTTTCCTCTTAAGATCCGTGCAAGGGCAGGTTTCGTGTCTTTGACGCGTGGATCTTGTGCTCTCTGATAGCCGAAACCGAATCGATCTAGGTTGTCACGTGTTGTGGGTTCAAGCTTGCTTTGTGCGTATAAATCTTGAAAGAACCGGGTATCATGCGGTAGATGCAGGTTTTTGGGTTGCTTTGGAGCTAGTCATCCGGTGGATTAGGTTTCCAATTCAGTCTGATAGATTTATTCACGTGGTAATGTTTGTTCCTTCTTCATGGACCCTGGATCGGCTGTTCAGCCGTATTCGGTTATATTTTCACGAGTAGATCACGTGCCTCGTTCGTGCCTTAAGTGATGTATGCTTTTAGCTTTCCGTATTTAGATTGTATCATGCGGTGGATAGATCTATTTGCGGGAAGTGGTACGTTTTTTCATGCAAGTTGTATCATGCGGTGGATAGATTTGTTTGTGATCGTACCCGACGGATCTTAAAGTACCTAGACATGCGGTAGACTAGTGCTTTGATCTATGCGTACTCATTTAATACATGATCATGTCCGTGCTTTACTTCATTTAATGTTAATCTCCATGAAGATCGGTCATAGCTTTGCACATGCATCCATGTTTACTCAAAGATCGATCGTTGTCATGCTTACGTCACCCGTTCGGCAATGTTCTTTTTCCCTTTGTGGTTATCCGAATGGTCGTGGTTCTTTGACAGGTAGCTTCGCATAGCTACATGTCGTCTTGGTTGGCTTTTTAGCCGTAAATATGGAACTGCCTGGTACTACCCGGTATGTTCCAAGCTTTGGTATTTAACTGTTTTATCTTTTGTTAATTTTCAGGAAAAATTGACTGGCACGTCACTTTCTCTCTGCGCGTGCGAAGCCAGCTTTTCGGCTTGCTGTGTGTTTGGCGCTGAGTGCACATTTTGCGTCAACACACTTTTTGGCACGCCCGGTGGGACCTACGGCCGAATTGGTTCAAGATGCCCGAAGTCTCGGACCTCCCGGATGTCAACATCGAAGAGCTTTCTCCCGCAGCGCATCGGCGGCTCCTAGACGCCGTGAATCAATTTCAGCAAAAGTGTCTCATGTCATTTAACAAGAATCGAAGTGGTGTACCATATCCGAAGAGTGGCACCGCCCGAGTGCCGTTGCCGGGAGAGACCGACGCCACAACCCAACAAGAAAAAGAGGAATGCGCGCGGATCTTCCCAGGGAATCGGTAGACAACATGCTCACCAAGCACAACCAAGCTTTCCTCGGGTCGCTCCAGCGGATGATGGTGGCCCTCTTTGGCCGGGCGCGGGGCGGGCGTTTGGAAAGACGTACGCCGGAAGAGCACCGTGGAGCCGGGTGAATCAAGCTCTCAGCCGCCGCTACGAAGCCAGATGCAGTAGCCTCCTCCTCAAAGCTCCGGGAGCGAGACATTCCAACCTCCTCCGCAGGGCGCCGGGGGCGGCCGGTTCGGCCTCCGCCGCAAGCTTCGGAAGTCAACCAATCCCGCCGCCACCACGAGCAAAGCACGGGTCAGCCTGTGCAACAGCCGAATCCGTACCAGCCTACGTACGGAGACCTAGCGTTCGGCTCACCCGGGGGCCCCACTTGACCCCGCCGAAGAATAGCTCCGTCAACCAACTGGCTCCAGAAGAATTTGTACGGCGGTGGCTATCATGAAGTGGGAAATTACGGGGCGTTCGACGCCTTCCCGCACCCAGGGTACGCGCCGGCTGCAGGCGCTCAGGAGGAAGATGCCCTAGCACGCAAGATGGCCGAATTGATGCGGGAATCAGTTCGGCCTCAAGCCAAGGATGCAGGGCCCCACCTACAGGCCGCCGTTCCCAGAGTGGTACTATAACGTGCTCCTGCCACCAAGAGTAAAACCGCCGACGGAATTCACAAAGTTCTCTGGGCAGGATGAGACAAGCACGGTCGAGCATATCGCTCGTTATCTCATGCAGCTTGGGGAATGTTCGGCCGAAGAAACGTTCAGGGTTCGCTACTTCCCCGCCTCGCTGACGGGTCCAGCTTTTCAGTGGTTCTCGTCCTTGCCGCCTGAGTCAGTGGCCGGTGGAAAGATCCGGAGCGTAAATTCCACGCTCATTACTTCGAGCGGCGCTTCGAGAAGAAGTTGATTGATCTCGCCACCCTGAAGCAAAGGCACAGTGAAACACCGCTGGAGTTTCTTAGAAGATTCAGAGAAGTCAAGGGCATGTGCTTCTCATTGAACTTGCCAGACGATCAGCTGGCTGATATGGCCGTCGCCGGGATGTTACCAGCCGTGCGCGAAAAGCTATTTGGGATGGAGTTTGAAAACTTGGGCCAACTGTCGCAGAAGTTATCCTTGATGAGCAATCAGGCATATGGCCTCAAGAAGGACCCCAAGTTTGGCAAGCAGCACGACATCGCTGACATCTACAACCAATTCTTGGACAAAGCTGATTTGTGCGAGGATTCTGACGACGAATTGGAGGTAGGCAGCAGCGAAATCTTGTGGGGCAAAGAGCCCTTGACTATGAATCGGCGGTGGGTCGGGCGGACCAAAGGAACCTACGACTTCGACATCACAAAGGCCGATAAGTTGTTTGAGCTCTTGGTAAAGGAAGGCCGAATCAAGCCGCCCTGAAGGGCACTCTATGCTTCGGCCGATGGAGTCAAAGCGAAACGTTACTCGCGGCTTCCATGACGGGGACTCGCACTCCATCAACGATTGCGGGGTCTTCGGGATGAGGATCCGAAGGCTATCCGGAAGGGCACCTCAAGTTCGATAACAAGATGAAGGCCGGATGGCCACCCCTTCCCGCGGAACATGCTCGGCTTTTCTATCAACGCGATAACGACCGAAGAGAAGGGGAAAGTCAAGGTCCCGACCTCGACCAGTCCGGCAAGATGGATCGGTTGACCGGAGCGCCGGGTGACCCTAGAGCAAGTGCAGGACGACGCCCCCCGCGTTCTCAAGAGCCACATCGAGATTGGGGAGTCGTCCAAGCCTAAACCCAAGGTGACGTCACGCATTCTCCTCAACAAATGGCAGCGTCAGATGGAAAAGGAGCGCTACCAAAAGCGTCGTCACGAGGAGGAGCAGCGCAGGGCTGAAGAGGAGGCGTGCAGATGGAATCAGGAACAGCACGCGCGCGCGGGAGCGCGCCCACCGGGGATGCGCCTTCTTCAGGCACTGCTGGAATGAGGGCCTAAAGCTGCCCACATTAAGGAACTGTCCTGAATGCAGCGACAGATATGCGAGTACGGGCGGGGAAGCGCCAATCGCCGATCCGTCCATGAAAGACTTGGAAGGATTCACCCAAATGGGGATCGGCGGCAAAAAATTGAGGTTATAGATCACCCCAGGAAGCGCCAAGCTGATCTCAGGTGGGCTGACCAGGAGGAGGACGAAGATGTCTACGTCGGCAGAAGGGGCAGTGGTGCCCACCCGGTCTACGCAAGAGCCAGAAGAGGCGGGTCCAACGCTTGAGGAACCGCGAGATGAAGCAAGCCGGGGTCCAGACGAGACAGAAGTGGCGCCCCAAGGACCAGCCAGAAGGATCGAAGCGTCCGGCCCCTGCATGCATGGTATACTTCCTGCCAAACGAGTTCATGGCTCCCGCTAACCAGGTGATGCGGAGGAAGCTTCCTTTGACGACGAGCAGCCCGAGGAGATGATGGCGCGGCTCGGTGCTTGCCAAGCGGGCCATCTTCGACAAGCCGGCCAAGAATCGCCACATGAGGCCGCCGTACTTGAGGGGGTACGTCAATGGCAAGCCATTGACCAAGATGTTCGTCGACGGTGGCGCGGCGGTCAACGTAATGCCGTACACCACCTTCGGAAGCTTGGCATGACCCCGAGCGATCGACACCGACAAGCATCATCCTGAACGACTTCGCCGGAACCCCTCAGACACCAAAGGATGCGCTCACGTGGACTTGATGATCGGGTCCAAGACGCTGCTCACCACCTTCTTCGTCATCGAAGGGAAGGGAGCCTACAGCCTGCTGCTTGGGCGGGACTGGATCCACGCCAACTGCTGCGTCCCATCCACTATGCATCAACAGCTGATCCAATGGGTGGACGATGAAATCGAGGTCGTCCAGGCGGATGACTCCGTAAGCGTGGCTAACATGGAACCAGCCTTCTGGGAGTACCAAGGCATCGATTGCTTCTCAGGGAAGGACTGGGGAGAAGGTCTGTTGAACTCCGTCGGCGGTGACCAACGGCCGATTCAAGCGGTCGGCTCTTACGATAATTTTTAATGGAGAACCCCGTGGATGGCACCGATGGCAAGCCGGGACGAGGATTCATGTCGGCCGATAAGCTGGAGGAAGTTGACATTGGAAGCGGTGATAAGCCAAGGCCGACGTTCATCGGTGCGAATTTGCGGCCCGGACTTCGGGGGAACTTAATTGAGCTTCTCAAAGAATATAAAGATTGCTTCGCCCGGGATTACTCGGAGATGCCCGGATTGGATCGATCCATCGTCGAGCACCGGTTGCCAATCAAGCCTCGGTTTCAAGCCATATAAGCAACCGCCCCGAAAATCTACAAGGATGAAGTATTGGCCGATGTGAAGAAAGAAATCGAGAGGTTACTTGACGCAAACTTCGTTCGGCCCCGCATATGCGGAGTGGATTTCTAACATCGTCCCCGTGTATAAGAAAAATGGAAAAATGAGAGTTTGCATAGACTTCAGGGACCTAAACAGAGCTACTCCCATGGATGGATACCCGATGCCTATTGCCGATTTGTTGATTGACGCCGCTGCTGGGCACAAGGTGATTAGCTTCATGGATGGCAACGCAGGGTACAATCAGATCTTTATGGCAATAGAAGACATCTCGAAGACGGCCTTTAGATGTCCTGGTCATATAGGCCTATTCGAATGGATCGTCATGACATTTGGGTTGAAAAATGCCGGTGCAACCTATCAGCGGGCCATGAATTACATTTTTCATGAGTTGATCGGCAAGACCGTGGAAATCTACATTGACGACGTAGTGATCAAGTCCTTAAGTCATGACACCCATCTGGAAGATGTGAAGAAGACCTTGGAATGCACCCGGAAGCATGGCCTAAAGATGAATCCAAACAAGTGTGCGTTCGGGGTGTCAGCTGGAGAGTTCTTGGGGTTTTTGGTCCACGAAGGGGGAATCGAAGTTGGCAAAAAGAGCATGAAAGCCATTGATGAAGTCGTTCCTCCAACCAACCTCAAGGAGTTGCAATCACCTGCTCGGCAAGATCAACTTCGTGAGAAGGTTCATCTCAAATTTATCACGAGAAGGTGTTGCCGTTCTCTCCGTTCTTGAAGCCGAAGAAGGATCGAAATTCACATGGGGCGACGAACAACAAAAGGCTTTCGAGGAAATCAAGCAATACATGAAGGAGCCGCCGGTGCTGGGTTCCTCCTCGACCGGACAAGCCTTTCAAGTTGTACGTGGCGGCCGATACCCAAACTATTGGATCGGCCCTTATTCAAGAATTCGAAGGAAAGGAGCGGGTAGTAGCTTATCTTAGCCGAAAACTACTTGATCCTGAAACCAGGTATTCGGCTATAGAAAGATTGTGTCTTTGCGTATACTACTCGTGTACAAAGTTTCGGCACTACTTGTTGAATGCCGAATGCACTGTATACTCGAAGTTTGATGTGATAAAACACATGTTATCTATGCCAATTTTGAATGGTCGGGTTGGCAAATGGATTTTAGCTCTATCAGAATTCGAGTTGAAGTTCGAATCGGCAAAAGCCATCAAAGGTCAGGTCATTGCCGATTTTATAACTGAACACCGTGACCCTTCAATTGATCTGCTTGAAATTACCCCATGGGCTTTATTCTTTGACGGGTCATCATGTGGCAAAGGTGGGGGAGTAGGGATCCTACTAATTTCTCCCAGAGGTGAGATGTTTGAATTCGCCATTCCTATACAACCCACTGTCACGAATAACCAGGCTGAGTACGAGGCACTGCTTCGAGGGCTTCAATATTTGAGAGAAGCGGGGCCGTTTCAGTTGAAATTTATGGAGATTCGAGTTGGTCATCAAGCAATTGAACGGCCGATACGAGTGCGGGAGCGAGGCGCCGAGGAGTTACTACGAGGAATGCAGAGAAATCTTGAAGGGCTTTCCACCGGTAACCTTACAAGACATTCCTAGAGAGCATAACGAGGAAGCAAACAGGCCGGCTCGGAGCGCCTCTGGGTTATAAAGAGAGTCAAGAAGCATTTCTTTGCGCGAGGTGAGCGCACTAGGGACGGATCTTACAGAAGATGATTGGAGGAAAGAGATCGTTGACTATTTGAGAGATCCATCCCGAAAAGTCTCTAGGAAGCTCAGGTACAAGGCAATCAAGTTCGTTCTTCTGGATGACAATTTATTCTATAAATCATTAGATGGAGCATTGCTACGATGCCTGGGTCCAGAAGAAGCCAAGAACATGATGAGCGAGGTGCACGACGGGATATGTGGAGCGCACCAATCGGCCTATCGCATGAAATGGGTTATTAGGCGAGCCGGATGCTTTTGGCCGACGATATTAGAGGACTTGCTTTGAGTATTACAAGGGGTGTCAAGATTGCCGAGAGGTTCGGGAATATTCAAAGAGTCCCCGCATCGGCATTGAATCCCATCATCAAGCCATGGCCATTCGGGGGCCGGGGTATGGACTTGATTGGCCAAATTAATCCGCCATCTAGCAAGGGGCATAAGTTCGTGCTTTTGGCTACTGATTACTTCACCAAATGGGTCGAGGCAATCCCACTCAAGAAGGTGACGTCGAAAAACATGATCGAATTCGTCAAGGAACACATCATCTATCGATTTGGGATTCCTCGGACGATTACCACCGACCAAGGGGCACAATTCGTGTCATTGGAATTCAGAGATTTTGCCGAAAGCATGGGAATCAAACTGTTTAATTCTTCTCCATACTATGCCCAAGCTAATGGTCAAGCAGAGGCTTCTAACAAGATCATGATCAAGCTTATACAGAAAAAGATCGACCAGAAGCCGAGGAGATGGCATTCGGTACTCAGTGAAGCGCTGTGGGCTTACCGAATGGCCCCCCATGGAGCCACAAAGACTTCTCCTTACGAGTTGGTTTACGGGCATCACGCGATCCTGCCCTGGGAAATGCAATCAGAGTCAAGGAGAGTAGTGCTGCAAAACGATTTGAGCTCCGAGGATTACAGTGGCCTAATGATGGATGAGTTAGAAGATTTGCATATGATCCGTCTCAGGGCCCTGGAGAACATCGAGAAAAACAAGCTGCGGGTCGCCAAACACTATAACAAGAAAGTGAAGGTGAAGCAATTCGCAGAAGGCGATCTAGTTTGGAAAGCGCTACTGCCGATTGGAACTAAATACAGTGAATTCGGCAAATGGTCCCCTAATTGGGAGGGGCCTTTTCGTGTGGTCAGATGCGTCCCAGGTAATGCATACATATTGAAAACTTTGCTGGGAGAAGAGTTTTCCGCCGCAATAAATGGAAGATATCTGAAGAAGTATTATCCTAGCATTGAAATCGATCGATGATTATACACATCGACACGAAACGGCGGCGCTCAAGGATGAGGCCGCCTTTAGAACAAAAATCCATGAACAAGAGAAAATGGCCGGTGCGATGCATTGCCCTTAGCTCAATACTACACTACAAGCTGGTTTCTTGCGGGATTACACATAGCAGCCCCGAAGGTCAAGTCCCCTAAGGGAGGGAAGCGAAGGCGTGGAGAAAGAAGCGAAAGTATGATTCAATCTTTTCTTTACTTCTTCGAGCGTCGCTCCCTCTTCGGTTGTTCCGGGACCACCGTGACGGCGACTTGGAACGCACGAGGATGACCACGATTGGCGGCCTCTACCAAGCTATCCCGTGCCGCCTTCGGGTTCTTGTACTCGTCGGAGACATCCGGAGCAAAAGAATCAAGGTTAGGGGCAAGAAATCCGGATGCACACATGAAGGGGGACGAAGCGTTTACCCCCTACTAGCGCTTCCCGGCGCCATACGACGCTCGCGTTCGGCTTGGCGGCGGACGGACATGTCCCCGAGGTCACGCTCCGGGTGCGGGCACGGCGCGCGCGGTCGATGAATGACCCTTTGCTCGGGCGTGGCATCCTCCGCCTCGGGAGAAGAATCGGAGGAGATGTACTCGGGAACATCTTCGGTTCCGATGACCTCTTCGGGAAGCAAATCAAGGCTAAAAGAGGCAGAGGAAAACATGAAGCGCAAGATCAAGCAGGAGGACAAGGAGCAGATCAAGAAAGAACTCACTTCCGAATCGTACGCTTCCTTGACGAGCCGCTCCCCTGAGGCTGTTTACCCTTGTCCATGGTGTTGGGGTTTTTTCTTCTGGCAGCAAAGGAAGAGACGAGAAGCGATGGAGGAGTGTGCAAGTGGATTTGCAGAGCACCCCACGGGCTATTTTATTGACCAAGGAGGCGCATTGGGAGTGATGATCCGGCCAGTACACCCTTGTTGGAATACCAAGCGGCGGGGGTTTCCACCGAGTGCGAAGGGTTTTCTTTTGAACGGTGTTTACGGATTGCCGAATTGGGATCCTTTGTGGATCTTGCGCCGAGGGGCAGTCGTTTGCGAGCGTTCGGCTAAAGACAGTTCCCAGATGCATTCAAAGAGGACGAATTCACAGATGCAAATGCGAAGGGAAATATCACGGAACAAATGCAGAATCCAAAAGTTCATCATATATTGCCGACATTTACACATCCCTAGTACAATCTAGTCAAAGAGTCTGTTCAACACAGACTGGGGATGGGTAATTTCGGCAATGGCGTCGCCGTGGCCGTCGAGGCGCTCCAGGATGAGCTCGATCTCGTCGATATCCTCCGGCGCACCGCCCTGGAAGCCACGCGGCCTGGTGGAATAGTCGACGTCCGTATGCGTCGCCATCGCAGCCAGGCCCAAGGTGGTGCCCAAACGAACGCCATGGACGGCCACCTCGTCGATGCGGCGCTCCACCGCGGCCAGGCGCTCCGCCGGCGTGTCGCCGTGAGCGTTCACCTTCTCCGCCAGTTGCTCTACCAGCGCCTTTAGCTGGTAAAGCTCAACACCACGGGCTGCAAAAGACAAACAAGAAAGGATTAGCATCAAAGGCTGGGCTGAATCAAGAATCAGAGCCATACCATCGATGGCCTCCAGCAGCTGTTTCCGCTGGTCCTCCCATTCTAGTTCGGCCACGCCCGCTTTTTTGGAGACGTCCTCCAGCTCAAGACGGGACGCCTCTAGCTCCTCCTTGAAGCGAATAGCATCTGCTTCCCCGTACGGTACCGGGGAGTGGCCATCGGACTCCGAAGAGTCGTCAGGGAGGGGCTGATTGGCCGGCGCGCGAGGCGGATTCCACTGAATCAACCTGAAAAAGGGAGATGATTGTCAAGGCAAAGGAAGATCAAAAGGAAGATCGACGAGGAGAAATTGATGATCATCACCGCCTGCGCGCATTAGCGCTGCTTCCTTCAGCCTCGTCGGAGGCGCGGCGGCGGTTGAGGCGGCGCACCATTGCGGTTTGGGGATGTGCACTTGTTTGCAAGAAGACCGAGAGATTGGCAAAGATTCGAGAGCTAGAAGGCCTGGTGGAGAGCTAGGGGCACCTATGGCAACATTTATAGGCCTGGCAGGGTAATCGTGGCTTCGAGTCGTGGCTGTGGATCGTGGCGCACGTCCCAATAAAATCGGAAGGTGGAAGGATTTCCTTGACCAACCCGCCGGTGGGTCGTTTGGAGTTCTAAGCTGAAACGCGGGCGGATTGATTGTTTCGGCTAAAGGAAATCAAGGTGTTTTTCGGGAGTTGGCATTTCACTACCGAATGGGTCGTTCAACATTACATCTCAAAGTACGCAAAGGAAAGGGAACAAATCGCAAAGGAAATATTACAAGAACGACCAGTCCAGGTATACATCAATAAGGACATTCAAGCACTGAGGAGTTTTGCGAGTGCGTGACGAACATTGGATATTATCAAGTTGGAATTATCCAGGATCTCCCGGTAGTCCTTTTGGGCACCGAGCTAAGCCGTGAGCTCGCATCGCATTGCTTTACTACGGTGACAGCCCGATTCTACCTCCGCTTGGGTCTTTGCTATCAATCCAGGAAGATCGGCTATTTTCTTCTGGTCAATCTCCATCTCCGCTGACAGGCTTCTCAATTCTGCCTCTAGAGCAGCCTTTCTGGCGACTTTCAAATCGTAAGAAGCTTGTAGGTCAGCTAAGGCATCTTTATGGCTTTCCGCTTGGGATTGTACCCCGTTCATGGCATGTTCAGCATCAATTTTCTCCTTTTCAATGGCCGAACGGGAGCGCAATTTCCTCCAAGTGCGCCTCAAGGGAACATAAAAGGGCTCTAAGTCGTAGACGGACGATAGAAAAGCTCTGATGTCATCGGGAAGTCTTCGGCTAATGGGTTCAAACATCTCTTCAAAATGGCGAAGATCATTGAGCTGATCCTGAACGTCTTTTTTTAGCCAGGCTGCAATTTCTTTGAGTTTGGGCAACACTTCATCCGGCAAATGGGCCGGTTTATTTCTCTCATCACCTCGGCAGTTGATGGGCCCTCTGACGGCAAGCTTGATGATGACGGGGTGTGACCCTGGAAACAACATTGCCGAGGTGAGAATGCTAGCATCAAGGTATCGAAATCAAGAGCGGAGTTGGGCACCTCATGAGTGGTTTCTTGAGTGGGGGCAATCGCAGACGGAAGAGGCGTCCCGAGTAGAGCCGAAACCTCCAAGTCAGGAGATGCTGATGCAGCAATCAGCGACTCGTGAGTTTCTGGCTGGTGAAGAATTGGATCCTCCTCTGTTGGGTTGGTCATTGCTGCCTGACTGATGGGCGATGGCATCCCGGGGGAATTTTGTGGCTCCGGTTGAGTTGGGAGATTCATCTCTGGAGAACGTACTACTTCTGCAGAGGGTGACGAAGATGAGATCTCAACTGGGATAGGCAATTCAACCCTGGAAGGGCTCGCTCGTTGAACCACCGGGACATCTACAAGTGGTTCTCCCACGGTTTCTTCGCAAATGTCCAATTGAAGGGATAAATGCCGGTGCTTATCCTTGAGAAAGAACAACAAAAGTCATACCAAAGTGGATGGAGCATCGGCGAGTGCTTGGTTCCCAAGAATGTTGGGCTCGGTCCGAAAATGCACAATGAATATGATCCATCAAGAACAGAGTGACTTGGTAATCAAGAAGGTAAAGGGTTTTACCTCAACAAGCACCTTTTTGACAGTTCTTCTCCTTTTGGCACTTGGAGGGGCAATCGAGTGCGGACCTTGCCTCCCCGTCTGCAGCCGAGGCTAGAAAGGCCGGGATCCGTAGTAGCATACCCGGCCATTAATTGATGCGGGGTTGTGGATTTAAACCCCG
This sequence comes from Cenchrus americanus, assembly GCA_947561735.1. Lineage (NCBI taxonomy): Eukaryota > Viridiplantae > Streptophyta > Magnoliopsida > Poales > Poaceae > Cenchrus > Cenchrus americanus. Next base: position 69,575,966 of record OX387245.1, on the reverse strand, counting down.
ATCTTGAAATCGGGCCTTCGGCATTATAAGTGATTACCCCGGCTCGAGGGGCGGGTGCGTGTTCGTGGACAAAAGATGAAGGTCAAAACCATGAATGGAGAAGGAGTGTTTGATCCAAGGGTTCATTGTGTTACCTCTGAAGTCGGCAGGAAATCAGGCGCCAATTCTGCACAGAACACATGAACGGGTTCACTAAAGATGTGGTCATGGAATTCTTGCCACCATGAATTGAAGGTGGGGTGAGCTATGGTTGCAGGCACAAAAAGACATGTGTAGACAGTGGGACTGCACACGTAGTTGAAAACTCTCTGTGCCCGCATCGCTCTTTGATTTCCTCCCCGGGCTTGAGGAATTCATGCAGAAACAATCTTGGGGGCACCTGACCGCATCCAAGCTGCCTGGCCATTACATTAGGCCGGTAGTACTCATAAGTACGGCATTACGCCTCCCTCCATTGAACTCGGCCGGTAATATGCATGGGCGGATTATGATATTAAAGATTTCCAAGAATCTCCCATCTTGATGGCCGGGCTCAAAGGAGAACTCGACGGGGAAGGTCGGAGTGTCATAGCCTAGATAAGGGAGCCAAAGAGGATTGGGGAAGCCTTTGAAGAACAACTCGAAGAGCCGGGTGATGTCCCGTCGAACGATAACGATTGAAGCCGCTTCTCCATAGCTTTGGCATCCTCTCGGTGACTTGAAGCTCTCCTTCGGGGGATTGGACCGGGGAAGAACCCGGAGTTCAAGTCGACACCTACAATCGATGCATGTGAAGGCGCGACCAAATTTGAACAAACCACCAAGGGCCATTGACGCACGTTATCCTCCGTCGGTGTACATTTGGATAACGGTCCGATGAAGCATATGGTATACACCGCCCAAGAGGAATTTTCCCGGAGGAAGGCGATTGCCATCGGCCGGATGGATCGCCATCGCGATATGATTCAAAGTGGGTTCGTTGGCCTTGCCACGAAGACAAATCTGCATAACCACATGTTCAAAAAGGCTCGTATTCAACTTCGCCAAGGGAATTGTCTCTCATGTGCTTCAAAATATAATTCTTGTAGCCATTCCCCGGCTTTACCCCCGTCTCGGCGTGAGGAATTTTTGAAGTTCCAAGGCTGAAACAGGACCGGTGATGTCAAGGCCGGTGATCATGTACACATCGGCTAAAGTTGGAGACATTGGGCCATGCCCAAAAAGGAAGGCGTTGACGCCATTTGACCGAAGTGGCATGCGGCTATCAGAAGATCTTCATTCTTGGGTGTCTCAGCTACGGATAACTCCAGACATTGAGCAATGCGGAGAGTATCCAGATTGGTCAATCCACTCTTATCCGCAAGAATCCTACGATACCAAGTCTTCCAGCCTGCGATTGGGGGCAAAGGCCAGTTCTTGAACGCATCTTGCCACTGAGGAGGTGGAGATAAAGCTACCTTGAAAGGGATTCTCTGAGATTCAGCGGCAATAAAATCTCGAGGGTCAGGATTCCCTTCGGGACCAAGATAATAAGACTGCGAATTGGCCTCAATAGGAATCAGAAGAGCAGTAGAAGGTTCCTGGAAGAGAGCGGAAGAAGAAAATCTCAGGTAAAATTGAAAACCTAATGCCGAACAAAGGATTGGAGGGGTGAATTTACCTGAGCAGCTTGGTTCTGAGTTGCCATTAGAGATTCGAGCTCGGAACGAAGGGGATCTAGGGTTGGATCTGAACGAAGAATCCGGCGGATTGCAAAGAACAATAGTTGACGAGGTTTGGCTCAAGGATTCGTGGCTAGAGTCAATTGTGGAACAAAATTACTTTTATCCCACAATTGAAGGGGCATGTGTTAACACCGGAATTTGGTAAGGAGTATGACATGTGGGTCCGATTCGAAAAAGAGTCCGTCTGGTGGAAGGAAAGATATTTTCAGAGATTTTCGGCGAAGGATTCGCGGTCGGCTATCTGCTCCAGTTCGGCAAAAGAACAGTAGAGCTGATTTTGCGGGATTGGACGGTGACGTGGCTCGATCGAGAGGAAGCGAATGGATGGATAGGCGATCGAGTTTAGTTAGGCAATGAATCCATTCGCGGTTGTAATCGACGGGGTATAAATACGATCCCCGGATGTATGTAGCAGACACGTTCATTCCTCAATACACACCGGCCTTACGCCAAACCCTAGAGTCCCTTGTCGTGTCGTCGAGTTCTTCGAGAGGACCAATCGATCCGTCGACCTCCGTGAGTACCGGCAACCTTGTATCATGTCTAGTATCATGCGGTGGATTTAGATCTGATGCAAGTAGTCTTGTTACCATGCTTCGTGTCATGCGGTAGATTCAAGCTTGGTTCAAGAGGGTTTCTTGTTAGATCATGAGCCATGCGGTAGGCTAAGATCTAGCTCGAAGCTAGTTATCGGCTCTATTGGATTTTGGCAAGATCCAAGAGATTCATCAAGTTACCCCTGTGTTATCATGAGTTTTACTTTATGTTTTAATTCATGTAATACACTCTTGCCCAATCTAGATGGGTTTGGATCGGCTCTTTTCCTCTTAAGATCCGTGCAAGGGCAGGTTTCGTGTCTTTGACGCGTGGATCTTGTGCTCTCTGATAGCCGAAACCGAATCGATCTAGGTTGTCACGTGTTGTGGGTTCAAGCTTTCTTTGTGCGTATAAATCTTGAAAGAACCGGGTATCATGCGGTAGATGCAGGTTTTTGGGTTGCTTTGGAGCTAGTCATCCGGTGGATTAGGTTTCCAATTCAGTCTGATAGATTTATTCACGTGGTAATGTTTGTTCCTTCTTCATGGACCCTGGATCGGTACATTTCGGCCGTATTCGGTTATATTTTCACGAGTAGATCACGTGCCTCGTTCGTGCCTTAAGTGATGTATGCTTTTAGCTTTCCGTATTTAGATTGTATCATGCGGTGGATAGATCTATTTGCGGGAAGTGGTACGTTTTTTCATGCAAGTTGTATCATGCGGTGGATAGATTTGTTTGTGATCGTACCCGACGGATCTTAAAGTACCTAGACATGCGGTAGACTAGTGCTTTGATCTATGCGTACTCATTTAATACATTATCATGTCCGTGCTTTACTTCATTTAATGTTAATCTCCATGAAGATCGGTCATAGCTTTGCACATGCATCCATGTTTACTCAAAGATCGATCGTTGTCATGCTTACGTCACCCGTTCGGCAATGTTCTTTTTCCCTTTGTGGTTATCCGAATGGTCGTGGTTCTTTGACAGGTAGCTTCGCATAGCTACATGTCGTCTTGGTTGGCTTTTAGCCGTAAATATGGAACCGCTTGGTACTACCCGGTATGTTCCAAGCTTTGATATTTAACTGTTTTATCTTTTGTTAATTTTCAGGAAAAATTGACTGGCACGTCACTTTCTCTCTGCGCGTGCGAAGCCAGCTTTTCGGCTTGCTGTGTGTTTGGCGCTGAGTGCACATTTTGCGTCAACAGACAGCACAATGACAAGCTAGCAGTCAGTATCCTGATTTCAGAGTTCTACATTCCAATCACTTTGTTTGTATGTTTGTCAGAGTTCAGACTTCACAATTTTTTTAGACTCAGACTTTACAGATTTAAGATAATCCAAATCTGTTGCATTTTGCGAATTTGTCTACGCCTACTTGTGTCTGTCACTTTGGTTGTGCGATCAGATTTGTGATATGCCTTTCTTGTCTGTCATGTACGTAGTAGTGTAGTACTGTTGTGAACTGTGAACTTTGTTATTTCAATTTGTGGTTGGCATGTTAAACACTTAACTTAGATTGCAACTACTATGGCCATCTAATTTTGTTACTAATAGACATATATTGTCCATGACATAGTAGGTTATTATATATAATACCCTTTTAAAAACTATAATATGTAGGGTTAATAATCATTGGTGAATTGGACCGGTTCGTTCGTATTTGTGGCCGGTTCATGTCAACGGTTCAAAGTTATTGGACCAGTGGTTCGACCGGTTCATAACGGTTGAACCAATGAACCATTGAACTGAGACCCTCACCGGTTCGATTACCGGTTCGGTGCTAATAACTATGCTCTAGGCCATCCCCATCACGTGGCCTTTTGCCGTCTAGCACCTCGACATGGTGGGACCGCTCCGACAAGCACCCCAGGGCTTCACTCACCTCCTCATAGCGGTCGACAAGTTTTCCAAGTGGATCGAGGCTCGACCCGTCGTCAACGTCCGCCCCGAGGAGGCGGTATCTTTCTTCACCGACATCATTTACCGCTTCGGCATACCCAACACGATCATCACCGACAACGACACCCAGTTCACAGGGAAGAAATTCCTCAACTTCTGTGATGATAACAACATCTGTGTGGACTGGTCGGCTGTTGCTCACCCAAAGATGAGCGGACAAGCAGAGAGGGCGAATGACATGATCCTACAAGGCTTGAAGCCATGAATCTTCAAGTGAGTCAAGAAGTTCCGAGCAAGATGAGTGGCCGAGTTACCCTTCGTGTTGTGGAGCATGTGTACCACGCCATGTCGAGCCACGGGCTTCACACCGTTCTTCATGGTGCATGGCTCGGAAGCAGTCCTTCCCACGGACATCGACTACGACAGTTCGCGAGTATGGGCCTGCACCTAGGAAGGAAACCAAGTTGCACTCGAGAACACGACCGACCAACTCGTCGAGGTGCGGGATGCAGCACTGTTGCGCTGCGCCAAGTACCAGTAGACCCTGCGGTGCTACCATGAGCGCAACGTCCGCCCTCGTGAGTTCTACGTCGGAGACCTTGTACTCCAACGAGTTCAAGACAGCAAGGACAAGCACAAGCTGTCACCACCTTGGGAGGGGCCGTTCATCATCCATGAGGTGCTCCGACCAGGGACATACAAGATCCAGTACGAGGACGGGAGGGTCGTCTCCAACACATGGAACTTCGAACACCTACACCTGTTTTATCCTTGAGTATCGGTTTCAAACCTCGTACATTGATAAATAGATGTTGCGTGCCTTGTTCACATGTCCTTGAGTTCAGAAACTTATCGATGGTCATGTTTATGAGTTTGCAACAATGTTTGGGGCTGAGCAGCGAGCGTCCTTGCACCAGTACAAAGACGATCCCTGCTCGGGGGCTACCTAGGGCACGATGCCCTCCCTCGTTTTTCACGATTTTTTTTTTGAAAATCCCGACAACTGTGTCGAGACTGATCGCATGAGCGAAAGGTTTTTTGACGGAAACTTGGCCTTGCGAGAAGTAAAGACGACAGCCTGCGTGGGGTGAGGTGCTGCTGCTCGTTTTAAGTTCCTAGTGCCTACGCCTCCGCAGCTACAACACGAAGGCTTGCGAACACAGTTCGAGTCCTCAGGTCTGTCCGACCTCTTTTCAAAAGCATTCGGGTGACAGCCTGGACTCTAGTCCAAAAAACGATTTCACAAACAAAATCACGCCAAGTTACCTCCCGAACCTTTCGAGTTCTCAGGGGTTGTGTACGAGTGGTTACCCTTAACGAATTGAGGGGGCAGAGCTTTCCGACTCCTACGCCTCCGCAGCTCGAGAGTAAAGCTCGACCGTCTCAATTTTCTAAGATCGATTACGCGTTGCTGTAGTCATCCTCGGGCGCTTGGGAGCGATCGGGATGTAATGCAACTTGAATAGATACATAACTCGAGGGCTCGGGGGCTTCCGGGTCATCTCGTGCATCCTGTGGCAGCAGCTCCAGATCTTTCAGGGCAGCGTCGGCCATGTCATGGGTGAATGAGGTGCAATCTTCCTCAAGCTCATCGCACTGCGCGTCGGAGATGCCAGGGGCCCAGCCGCCGCTCAGCGCCATGCGGTCCAGCCCCTGGTAGTGCGATTCGAACATGGCGAGGACTCGGTGCACCGTTTGCCGAGCCGTCGCCAACTCAAGCTTCCGAGCCACATCTGGGAGACGCCCGACCTCTTCAACCAGCAACTCGGGTGTCACCGGCCCAAGCCACACGCCAAGCCTGGACATGGCCGCGCTGATGGCCCTTCCAAGCTTGGCCATGCCCTCGGTGTTCTTCTGGTGAGCCAACTCCGACTCGCGTTGGGTGTTCTAGGCCTGGTTTAGAGCAGTCGGATCCTGCTCCCGGGCCATCTGCGACTACTCCAATTCAGTTTTGATCTCTAAAAGATGAACATGGCGACAAGTTATGGCGGGTCCGCTGGAAAGAGGTAGACAGAATCAAGGTCCGACACTCACTCTGAAGCTGCTCCGACAGGAGCCCGATCGCACCATTCTTCTTGATGACTTTGAGGAGGGCGGAGTTTAGCTCCAGCTTCATTCAACTCCGCCAACTTCGTGGTCATCCCGGCGCGGTACACGCGCGCCCCTGAAATGGCAACTGATAGGTTAGAGCATGACAAGAACCGGACAACGACGGGGATGGGGAAGGAAAGCGTCCATTCGACTCACCCTCGAGGTCCTCCGACAGCTTGGTGTTGCTCTCGCGCCGCCGCGTCGCCTCCTTGGAGACCTCCTGAAGTTGATTGGAGACCTGGGAGAACTGGCGGCCGGCGGTCGCCAGATCCGTCGTGGCAGTGCCCAGGTCGCGCTCCAGCTCCGACTCCCTCGCTTCGAGCATCGCCTTCTCGCGAGCTGCAGCCTAGGCGGCGTCCCAGGCAGCAGTTTCGGTGGTGGCAGTAGCGGTCCTGGCTCTCTCGGCGGCTTCCTCAGCGGACGCCACGCCCGAGCAGAGCTTCTTGACCTCGGCCTCAGCGAGGGCCAGCCTCAACGCCAGCGAGTCCCGCTCGATCACGGCTGCAGTAACAGCGGTCTGGGCAGCGGTGCCGCGCTCCTCCGCGGACTGCTTAGCGGCTTCAAGGGTCGTCTGTGTAGACACCTCGCTCGCCACCGCTGCGGCTGCCGCCACCCGAGCCATGACGAGCTGCATGTCCAACTGAGCCCGCTTTGCGGGGAGCTCTCGTGTCGCGCGCGCTCACCTCCCACTTTGAAAGTGAGCTGCACTTCTCAAAAGAATTGGGAAATTGGGAAACAAGTTACCCAAGCAAGGAAACTTACTGATGTCACGGGGAGAATCAATTCGTCAAAGGCGTGACGCGCCCATGCCAACCCGCGCTCAAGGGTGTTGCACGTCGCGGCCTCCTCGTCGTCCTCGGTGTTGTCGCCAGCCTCGAAGGCGGCCGCCTATGGGGCATAGGCAGGCTCGAGGACCTGGGCCTCGCCACTTCCAACGCCTTGTGACAAGGCCGCGCCGGAGTTCTCCTCGGCCTCCTAGATCTTTAGGGAGGTGGCCCTTGTCACGCCTTCGGTGGTGTCATGCTCTTGAGGGGCCGCGGCGGGCTGGCTCAGCACGGGGACCTCCTCTACGGTGGCAGCAACTGGGTGGGGCGACGATGGCACTGCTCCTCTGACAACACCCTCGACCGTGCCGACGACCGAAGCAGCGGGCGCGGTTGTGACTGCTTCAGCAGGCTGGGGCAGGGACGCGCCCGTGCCCTCTCTGGCCGGTGTTGGCGGGGACGCGATCACGACCGAATCCATGCCAACAGCGGACTCCCCGAGACCCCCCTCCGCCACCTCCGACGCGGCGGGGGGCGCCGAGCCACCAGCACCCTCATCTTGAAGCAGTGCCGACGCGACCGACGCGATCGTATCCAAGATTGACGGGTCAGTGAACATTTGCTCTGTCGCCACCTCCAGGATCTATCGGTCGTTGCTCGGGAGTTCGGTGGCATCGAGATCAATGGTCCTGATGCTAGGGGAGTCCACGTACTGGGACGACGACAAGTCTGTCACGCCCTCGATCGACGCTACGCCCGCGGCCGTTGAAGACTCAGGCGTCGTTGACATTGCGGCGTCATGCTCCCACGCCAGTGGGGGTGGCACCGAACCAACATCCGCGGGCACCATCACCACGTCCTCACCACCCGCACGGCCCCAGCCGATGGCTCTAGTGTCACTTAGGCGCGGTCGTCTCCATGACCGTCCGCTCCTCCTCGATGACGGCGGTGCGACCGACTCCGCCACGGTGGCCATGGCCAGCCCTTCCTCGACCTGCACCAAGAGCGGCTCGGTGTATGGAGGCTGAGGACGAGGCTCAGAGGGCAAGACCCATGCGCTCAAGGCCAAGCGCTTCGGAGGCGCGAAGGTGAGGACACCGGTGTCGGCATGTCTGCAAGAAGATAGAACCAAGATTAGCAAGCAAAACAAGCTGAAGAGTTCGCGATGGTGGCTCCGAGCACAAGAACTTACATCTTGGAAAGCACCCGGGACTTCTTCATCAGGTGGCCCGACGAGCCCTGCTCGGGGGCTACCCCGCTTCGACCGACCGCCTCGATGGCAGCGCTGTGCTACACCGGCTGCTCAGGGGCTGATCTTCCGACCTCCGCCACGGTCGGGGTTGATCCTTGGCCCCCGCCAGCGACGAGGGAAACATATATATCTGGGGCTCTACCGCGCAGGATAAGCAATGATTAAAGGCACCACGGGGTAGTGCCAGAATCCGTCTCCTGCGGCACGCTTGACGTCGACGCCGAGTCCGTCGACCTCGTCCGCGACCGGAGCCTTTGCAAGGAGTCCGCGTCAGGGCGGTCAGAGCCGTCGAAGAGATGGTGAGTTGGAGCCGGCTGCTCCTTCGACCGCCTTGGACATGAGGACCATGTGTGGTTCAAGGACCGATGGATGGTCGCTTCCTTGTGTGATGAGTGATTGACAATGTTGTGTTGACTCATTCTTGGCTAAGTATTGCAGGTGCAAGTTGCAACTTGACTCGTGTTGGTGCAGGTGAAGAACAAGCGTGAAAGGTCGTTGCCAGTGAGGCCTCCAGGTGTGGAGAAGACAAGTAGGCTTCGTTCGAGGGACCCGGTGGCCAGTGGCATCAAGTGCGGGCCGCATGGTGGCATGAACAGCAAGATGAAGTCGTGGACGGTTTCTTGGTAGAGCCTCAAAACCAAGGTCGAGCCGGGACTACGTGGGAGCCGAGTCATGAGTGGAAATTGGCGGAGGCTACACCGAGTTCGCGGGGTTTGCAGTGGTTCACCAGAAAACCACTGGGTTGCTCGGTTGAGGCACAAAACCGAGGCCGAAGACTCGACGAGGAGGTGCGGCCAGCCAGGCCGGTTCAACCGCCCAGGAGGGGCGGTCAAACCGCCTGGGGCCGGTCAGATTGCCCGGGCCGGTCCAACTGCCCAGGGGGGCGGTCTGACCGCCCTGGCCGCCGGCGCCAAGAAGCTTCGAAGCGGAGGACACGCGTCGGGATCGCAAGGTTGCGGTCGCCGGGCATCCGTCCGATGAAGATATTCCGAAGATTTCCAAATCCGCCCTTGAGGGGCATGTATCCCTAGTTATTAGTGAAGGGTAGTTTAGTCTTTTGGATGCCTCCATATATACTCATTGAGTGGATGGATGGCATCCAACTCTTGGAACCCTAGCTCATTTGTTTTTCCGTTTTCGTTCTCCTTTTTCCCTAGTTTTTCCTAGGACTAGCTTGAGAGCTTCATCTGAGATCTAGAGAGAGGGATGGATGTTTGGGTGGCAAGCTAGACCTTGTACGAACCTTTCATGGTATGTATAGTTGGTTCGGCGTTGTTCCTCAAGGTGTTTTTCCCGTCTCTTTTGTGGTGTTTTTCGGAGCTCTCTGTTGGCGGTGTTTTGAGAACGATTTCTTGGGGTTTTTGGTGGGGGTCACGTATGAGGTTCTTGTGCCTCTTTGGCTGGTGACTTTGCCCCCAAATGTCTCTTGAATCGGACTCGATTTGGTGGTTTTTCGAGTTGGGCGAGTTCTTGGCCTAGAGAAGTGATTTCTTCGATTCCTCTTGATTGTGAGCGGTTCGGGTCGATTCCTTTGAGGTAGAGGTTGCCCAGGAGGTAACCCAGCTAATCCCGAAGGTTCGCTGCATTCCGTGGAGTGATTCGGGAGATCGGGTGCGAGGAAGTTAGGGTTTGACCCGCGGGTTCGATTTCTGGAGGAGGTGGTCCAACCGCCTGGAGGGGGCAGTCTAACTGCCCTGGGGTTTCCAGGTCAAAGTTTTATTTCGTCGGATTTTCCTCTGTGAGGTTGTTCGCCTTGATCAGAGGAGCATCTGGGTGAAATTTCGGGTCGTTCTCGTGCCGTTTGCTAGGTGTTCTTGAGTGGAGTTCGTTGCTGGGTACAGGAGGTTAGACCGCCCCTGGTAGCCGGTCTAACCGCCCCTAGGCCTGTGGGTGGAGTTTTGGTTTTCGCCAAGATTTTCTGGTAGCTAGCATGGCCTTGACCATCTCTGTTGGTGAAACTGTGGTGCGTTTTGTTGCTCGGAAGAGGTGTTTCGGAGGTTCTCTTGGTTGCCTGGTGGAGGCGGTCTAACCGCCCCCTATAGCCGGTCTAACTGCCCCCTCTGGTTAGCCGGTTTTCGAGTTGTTTCTGCTGTCGTTGGTGCGTGTGTGTTGTGGTTGCTGGTAGGGTTTGTTCCTAGGACCAGTAGCACTCCAGTGGCTACGTGGTTTTGGCAAACGGAAGGTAGAAGTGCGGAGCGTGTGATTTCGGGGGTCCGACCGAGCTAGTTCGTCTTGTCGGAGTTTCAATCTCCCTCGAGAAGAATTTTTATCGCCTCCCATTCACTCCCCCCTCTCTGGTCGCCTAATCTGTCCTTCAAGTGGTATCAGAGCCGGTTCGGGTCTTTGTTGACTCTAACCAGTCTAAGATCCAAAGATGGCGTACCAGGAACAGGGTTCGGGTCCTCCACACTTCGATGGCAATAACTACCAGATGTGGAGAAAGCAGATGGGTGTGTTCCTCCGCGAAAAGGGTCAGATTCTTTGGGATGTCACGGTGGACACAGGCTATGTCCAGCCGATGGATTTCCTTGCTCAAGGATCGAGGGATAGGTTCGACGCCAACAACAAGACGGTCGACTACTTGTTTCGTGCTCTGTGTCAGCCTGAGTTCGATTGGGTGCACACCGAGCACTTGGCTTGTAGAATTTGGACGGTGTTGAAGGAGGCTCATGTTGGGAATGCCCAGGTTCAGGCACGGATGTATGCGACCTACCGGAGAGAGTACGAGAACTTCACTCATCTCCCCGGTGAGTCCATTGATGCCTTGTTTCAGAGGTTCACGGTGGTTGTGAACAACATGAGGGTCAATGTGGACGTGCTCCTGTACGATGATCATGATAGAGCTGTCAAGCTCTTACACTCTTTGTATCGTACAATATGGGGCGGAAAGTTCGAGGCCATTGTGGAGTCGAAGAAGTATGACACTCTGACGGTGAACGAGCTATTCTCGAAGCTCAAGTCGGCTTAGGTGGATAGGGGCATGACTGCCAAGCTCGAGGGTCCAACTGATTCCCATAGTCTCGCCCTCGTTGGTGGTTCGAAAGGAAAGGCTAACACTAACCCATCCACCAGGATGTTCTCTTTTTCCTCCTTGATGTCTATGCCAGATGAGGAGTTTGATGTGCTTGGAGAGGATGAGCTGGCACTCCTGACAAGGAGGTTCTCGAGGCTGCACGAGAATCGGGTGAACATGAGGAGGAACACGAGGACATGCTTCCAGTGCGGCAAGCCGGGACACTTCGTCACCGACTGCCCAGAGAAGGTCGAGAACAAGGACGGCTACAAGCACAAGTCGAGGAATGATGGCAAGTACCGGTCGAGGCGCAACCACAAGAGCAAGTACAAGAACAAGCACAAGGGCGAGCGACGATCGTGGAAGAAGGAAAGTCGAGGCAAGGCCCGAGCGATGGTTGGTGCGAGTGACGTCGACTCCAGTTCCGTGTACTCCAACTCGAGCTCAAGTAGCAGTGAAGACGAAGATGATCGTCGCAAGGGCAAGAAGGCGTCCAAGAACCTGAGCGGGCTGAGCTGCTTCGCTAGAGACGGCTTCTGCACCATGGCGCTGAGTTCCGGCAGCAAGAAGAGCACACAGAGCGACTCGGATTCTGAGTCCGACGATGAGGTGCGTGATGAACTCCCTTTCTTGCACCAGGAGAATGAGAGGCTTGGTACTTTGCTTGATAACCGTGATGACATGCTTAGAGAGGCAAAGAAAATGAGAAAAGACCTTAGGGCTTCACTCGAGGATGCTAGGACTAGAGTGGCTGAGCTAGAAACACAGGTGCTTGATAGCAAGCTTAAGATTGATTCCCTTAAGGCTAGCCCTATTGTTTCCGATGAGGTTGATTGTGCTGATTGCTCCATTTTTCTTGCTGATCTTGCTTTGTTCAAGGAAAAGCATGCCTCCAAGTGTGAGGAACTAGATGTGCTTAGGGTTGAAGTGGCTGAGCTTAAATCTAGGTCTGCTTTGCTAGGCGCTTGCACTTCTTGCCCTGTTTTGCATGCTAAGATTGATGAGATGCATGCTTACACTAGTTCTCTTGAGGCTAAATTGAAGGAACCCATGCCTACATCACGCTCTACCTATGAAATGCATGCTTTGAAAAATTTGGAACTTGCACATTATGTTGATCGTCTGCATGATGAGAATGATGAGCTGAGAAAGTTGATGGGTTGGTTGTGTGGTCATGAGCTTCAGTTGAGGATGATGATCGAGGCATTTAGGAGGCAGGATGGTGAGGGACTTGGGGCAAACAAGGTTGGTGAGGGAAGTGGAGAGAATATCCCAGAACCACCGAAAACCCACCACAAGAATGATTTCCCTCCAAAACCTAACCATCTTAGGAACCGATTAGACACAACCCCAGCTCCACCCGTGTTTCCTACACCCACAAATGATATCCAAAAGCCTATCAAGTTTGTGAGCACTTCGGGGAAAGTGTTCTTTGGGAAAGTGATTGAGAAGGATAGTGAGGAGAAACCGGTGGAGGAGTTGAGTGGAGAGAAACCAAGTGAGCAGCCCCAATCCAAGCCTAAGCCTAAGCTTGTGAGGTTCCATTGTGGCTATTGTGGGAAAGAGGGCCACAAGGATGAGTTTTTCTTCAAGAGGAAGCGGGTAGAGAGGATGGCAAAGGAGTGGGCGAACAAGGATAGGTACAACCCTCCCCATGGTGTACCTAAGCCTCGTATGCCACTGCCCAGGGGTAAAGCTGTGGTGAGATGTGTTCCGGCATGGGGAGGAGAGAGTTCCCGCAGCCGAGGAGCAGTTCTGGAGGGGGCGCTCAGACCGGCCTGGCTAGGCGGCCAGGCCGGCCCAGCCCAGAGGGGGGCAGTTAGACCGGCCTGGCTAGGCGGTTCAACCCCCCCCCCCCCCCGACTCCGGGTGGAGTGGTTTTCGAGGTGCTGAGCCGAGAGGTTTCAGTTCTGGAGGTGGTATAGCTGGTGGTTGGTCTGGAGAGTCAGCAGGTGGTCAGTTTGCTAGGCGTTCTCCTCCTCGAGTTCACTACGGGGATGAGAGGAGTCGTAGCTTTGAGAAGGAGAGGAGGGATGGTCCACGGGTTGTCTTCCGTGGTTTTGGTACTCCTCCAGGCAGCGAGGGGTGGTTTCCTCGGAGTGGTTACCGAGGTTGTGTTCGTGGTGGTAGCTATGGTAGGAAAGATGGCTTGATGTGTGCTAACCCCGCTTTCGAGCAAATGGCTCGGCACTGGTTTTACTCTTTTGGTACTAACCCCAGTGTTGAGTCGTTTGTTCGCTCATGTGCTCGTTTTTGAATTTCAGGTGGGAGACTTGAAGAACTTTTGGTTGATCGACTCCGGTTGCTCGAAGCATATGACTGGAGACAAGGGGTGGTTCTCAAGTCTCGTCCCGGTGGTGACGAAGAGGTACATCACTTTTGGGAACAATGGGCGTGGACGTGTGCTTTCAGAAGGTGAGATCAAAGTGAGTGACAAGATCACTCTGAGGCGTGTTGCTCTTGTTCAATCGCTGGGGTACAATTTGCTTTCTGTGTCCCAGTTGTTGGATGAGGGCTTTGAGGTATTGTTTCGGCCTGGTGGTTCTCGGATTTTGGACTCTCGAGGGGACCTTGTCTGTATGGTCGTTCCTGAAGGTCAGGTGTTTTGTGCTGATTTCTCTCAGTCTTCGGGTGTGGAGCGTTGTTTCTTGGCTGGTTCTTCGAGTGAGTTGTGGAAGTGGCATAGGAAGTTGGGTCACTTGAGCTTTGACCTTTTGTCTCGCTTGAGTAAACTCAATTTGGTCCCAAGATTGCCACAGTTGAGGCTTGAGAAAGAGTTGGTTTGTGCGCCGTGTGGGCATGCCAAGATGGTAGCCTCTTCTCACCCGCCTCTCACCGGTGTGATGACTGAGCGTCCATGCGAGCTGCTCCATATGGACCTTGTTGGCCCAGCTCGTGTGCGATCTGCGGGTGGGAAGTGGTATGTCCTTGTTGTTGTGGACGACTATTCTCGGTATGCATGGGTGTTCTTTCTTGAGGATAAGGGGAAGACGTTTGGCTTTGTTCGAGATCTAGTCTTGAGGTTGAGGAATGAGAGGCACGGAGATGCCATACGAGCTATCCGCAGTGATAATGGCTCAGAATTCAGAAACGCTCGTTTTGAAACCTTTTGCCATGACTTGGGTCTTGAGCACCAGTTTTCGAGTCCGTATACGCCTCCCCAGAATGGTGTTGTGGAAAGAAAGAACATGACTTTGTGCGAGATGGCTCGGACGATGCTTGATGAGCATAGGACTCCGAGGAGGTATTGGGCTGAGGCGGTGAATACCGCGTGCTATGTGTCGAACAGGATCTACCTCAGAGTACACAAGAAGAAGACATGCTATGAGTTCATGCATGGTCGCACACCCAAGGTGAGTCACTTCCATGTCTTTGGTTGCAAGTGTTTCATTCTGAAGAAAGGCAGGAAGTTGGAAAAGTTTGAGGCTAGGTCTGTCGATGGTATTTTCATTGGTTATGCATCTCATTCTAGAGCATATCGTGTGCTCAATCTTGGAACTAACCAAATCGTGGAGACTTGCGAGGTAACCTTCGACGAGACAGAGCCATGTAGTCAACTTGTCTTTGAGTGTGCAGGTGATGATGAGCTAGGCGAGGAGATCTTTCAGGAGGAGGAGCATGAACATGGAGACGATGAAGATGGCGGTGCGGTGCCCCCGGCAGAACATGTACCCACTACTTCCACTACGGTGATGGACGGACCCTCTACTACACCTACGACGACAAATCAAGAACGAGGAGAAGCTGATGTTGAGGGGGAGGTAGCATCGAGGCGAGAACCTCCCCGGCGAGTACAGGTGGATCACCCAGCTTCAAGGATCATCAGCGATGTGAATGAACGCACTACACGGTCAAGGGTTCGAAACAACTCCCATTTCGCTCATGCTGCATTTGTTGCTACTTTTGAGCCCAAAGACATTGGACACGCACTATCTGATCATAATTGGGTTAATTCGATGCATGAGGAGTTGGAGAACTTTGAGAGGAATCAGGTATGGGAGTTGGTTGACCCTCTCTCAGGGTGTAAGCCGATTGGTACAAAGTGGGTGTGGAAAAACAAAGAGGTAGAGAAAGGTGAGGTTGTGAGGAAAAAGTCGAGACTTGTTGCTCAAGGGTTCGGTCAGAAGGAGGGGATTGACTACGAGGAGACCTTTGCTCTCGTAGCCCGTTTGGAGGCGATTAGGATCCTTCTAGCCTTTTCTGTGGCTAAAGGGTTCAAGTTGCACCAAATGGATGTGAAGAGTGCTTTTCTGAATGGTGTGTTGGAGGAAGAAGTATATGTGAGGCAACCTCCAGGGTTTGAGAGTGAGAAGTACCCCCACCGGGTGTACAAGTTGAGGAAGGCGCTGTATGGGTTGAAGCAGGCGCCTAGAGCTTGGTATGGTAGGTTGAGGGGGTTCTTGTTTGAGAGAGGTTTTGAGATGGGGAAGGTCGATCAGACCTTGTTTTTGCTGAGGCAGGGCAGAGATGTCCTGATTGTGCAGGTATACGTGGATGATATTGTCTTTGGTGGCTCGTCTAACTCTCTTGTTGCAAGGTTTGCAAAGGATATGAGCAGGGAGTTTGAGATGAGCATGATAGGCGAGTTGCAGTTCTTCCTTGGGCTACAAATCAAACAATCAAAGGAAGGAACATTTGTGCACGAAGCCAAGTACACCAAGGACATTGTGCGGAAGTTAAAGATGGAGGACTCCAAAGCTATGATGACGCTGATGAGTACGACTACAACTCTTGATGCGGACGAGGAAGGTGAACACGTGGACCAGAAGGAGTACCGGAGCATGATCGGGTCACTCCTCTACTTGACGGCGACTAGGCCGGACATACAGTTCTCGGTGTGTCTGTGTGCTCGTTTCCAAGCGTCTCCGAGGACTTCGCATCGGCAAGCGGTGAAGCAAATTTTCAGTTACTTGCGTCACACTCCCGACTTCGGCCTTTGGTATTCCGCGTCCTCTTCTTTGGCGGTTCATGGTTTTTCAGATGCAGATTTTGCCGCGTGTCGGTTGGATAGGAAGTCTACTTCTGGGACTTGTCAGTTTTTGGGTTCTTGTTTGGTGTCTTGGTCTTCCCGCAAACAGTTGAGTGTTGCTCAATCCACTACCGAGGCAGAGTATGTTGCCGCTGCTAGTTGTTGCTCTCAGCTCCTTTGGATTTCATACACCATGAGTGACTTTGGTGAGGAGTATACCCATGTCCCACTTCAATGTGATAGCACCAGTGCCATAAGCGTTGCAAAGAACCCAGTGCTCCATTCCAAAACCAAGCACATAGAAGTGAGGTATCATTTTCTGAGAGACAACGTAGAGAAAGGAAAGATAGCTTTGATCCATGTACCCACACATGACCAACTAGCCGATATTTTCACCAAACCCCTAGATCAAGCAACTTTCACTCGTTTGCGGGGGAACTTGGTGTGTGTTTGATTTCTTGAGTTGGGTGTGTGGGAGCTCTTTTGTAGCATATGTATAGTTTCCTTTGTGCATTTCTTGAATTTGGCATGGCATATGTAACATGATTTATAGGCATCCTTGTATCTTAGATTGCATGCATTTTTTATCATATGCATTGGATAGGAAAAGCTTCTCCTATATACATTGTTCACCATGGGATGCTATATATGTTTTTGTGAGCTTGTTTGGTATGCTATGGTTAGTTTGGCTTAGCTCTTGATGATCTTGATGAATGATCAATGGTTGATGGCTATATTTTTGAAAAATGTCA
Organism: Cenchrus americanus; assembly: GCA_947561735.1. NCBI lineage: Eukaryota > Viridiplantae > Streptophyta > Magnoliopsida > Poales > Poaceae > Cenchrus > Cenchrus americanus. The sequence goes on along the minus strand of OX387245.1, from coordinate 69,558,977 downwards.
CATATATGCTCTCTCATGTGTAAATGCCTTTATATGATCTTGACATGTTTTAGTGGCTTTGTTATGCTTAATTTGTGGTTGGATAGCTAGTTTATTGATCATATGGGGCCAAAGGCTCATTTGCCATCATGAATGTTTAGCCCTCTTGCTTCATCTTGTGGAGGGGCATAAGTTCCTTTTTGTCGCAAAGACATTTCATGTACCATTCATAAATCTGAAAATGAAATGAAAAATGCTTGGAAAATATGCTCCCATGTCATATGTGCTGAAATTAATTTGCTTTGGGTGCTAAACCGTTGCATGATGCCTACCAATGAGAAGTCTCATACATAGAAGTAGGCACATGGCTCGGTGGCTTTGACATGACATGAGGTGCTTGTGGGTGTTTATGATGGTCTTATGATTAGAATGGTTGTCCTAGCATGAAGTTTGTGTGGCTTTGCCATTTTGATATGTTTTGCTCATGTTTTGGTATTTGCTTATGAGAGAGTAACTTTTCGCAAAATTACTCAAATCCTTTTTAGCCTTGTCCAATGGTTGTGAAACTTGGTGATCATGTAGCTAAGGTCATTACGAACCTATAGAGTATCTAACTTGCTCATTTGGACTTGCGTAGCTCCTTGTGATGAATTTTGTATATTTGAGAAGCTATATGTTGCAACTTTTCGCATTTTGCCTTGATTCATGCATTGTCAACAAGGGGGAGAAGTTTGTGCATGCTTTGGGCACCTGGGAGTGTTTGGAAGGTGTTCCAATTGGTTCAGGAATATTTTGAGGAGTTGGTGCAGGGCCGGTCACATGGGGTGGTCTAACCGCCCCCAAGCGGTCAGATGAGGTGCAGGCGGTCTAACCGCCCTGGGCAGAGTGAGCAGTTCTTTGCTCTTTGTTGCATTCCCGTGTTGCATTGCTGCATTTGTTCAGGGGGAGTGTGCTTTGGCTCAGGGCGAGCTTGCATTTGTGCAGGGGGAGCTCTTTGTGGTGTTCGAGCTTTGGTTCGGTGGTTTGCGCTCTTTGCTTGAGCATGGTTTTGTCTCGGATGTGTCGAGCCGTTGCCCTTCCCTAAGGGGTCCGAGACTTGTCTTCTTCAAGTGATCTTGCTCTTTGCCTTTGTTTGGCTTTCGATCGCTTGTTGAGGTTTCTTTTTATTTGTTTCTTTCCTTTTTCTTTTCTCTTGTGTTACTTCATGTGGGTGTTGTCAATGCACTCATCAAGGGGGAGATTGAGGACCATGTGTGGTTCGAGGACCGGTGGATGGTCGCTTCTTTGTGTGATGAGTGATTGACAACGTTGTGTGGACTGAATCTTGGCTAAGTATTGCAGGTGTAGGTTGCGGCTTGACTCGTGATGGTGCAGGTGAAGAACAAGCGCGAAAGGTCGTTGCCGGTGAGTTCTCCAGGTGTGGAGAAGACAAGTAGGCTTCGTTCGAGGGACCCGGTGGCCAGTGGTGTCAAGTGCGGGCCGCATGGTGGCACGAACAGCAAGATGAAGTCGTGGACGGTTTCTTGGTAGAGCCTCAAAACCAAGGTCGAGCCGGGACTACGTGGGAGCCGAGTCATGAGTGGAGATTGGCGGAGGCTACACCGAGTTCGCGGGGTTTGCGCGTGGTTCACCGTAAAAACCACCGGGTTACTCGGTTGAGCCACAAAACCGAGGCTAAAGACTCGACGAGGAGGTGCGGCCACCCAGGCCGGTTCAACCGCCCAGGAGGGGCGGTCGGGGATCGCCCGGGGCCGGTCAGATTGCCCGAGCCGGTCTAACCGCCCAGGGGGGGCGATCTGACCGCCCTGGCCGCCGGCGCCGAGAAGCTTCGAAGCGGAGGACATGCGTCGGGATCGCAAGGCTTGCGTCGAGGCTAAGCAGGTTGCGGTCGCCGGGCATCCGTCCGATGAAGATATTCCGAAGATTTTCAAATCCGCCCTTGAGGGGCATGTATCCCTAGTTATTAGTGAAGGGTAGTTTAGTCTTTTGGGTGCCTCCATATATACTCATTGAGTGGATGGATGGCAGCCAACTCTTGGAACCCTAGCTCATTTGTTTTCCCATTTCCGTTCTCCTTTTTCCCTAGTTTTTCCTAGGAGTAGCTTGAGAGCTTCATCTGAGATCTAGAGAGAGGGATGGATGTTTGGGTGGCAAGCTAGACCTTGTACGAACCTTTCATGGTATGTATAGTTGGTTCGGCATTGTTCCTCAAGGTGTTTTTCCTGTCTCTTTTGTGGTGTTTTTCGGAGCTCTTTGTTGGCGGTGTTTTGAGAACGATTTCTTGGGGTTTTTGGTGGGTGTCACGTATGAGGTTCTTGTGCCTCTTTGGCTGGTGACTTTGCCCCCAAATGTCTCTTGAATCGGACTCGATTTGGTGGTTTTTCGAGTTGGGCGAGTTCTTGGCCTAGAGAAGCGATTTTTTCGATTCCTCTTGATTGTGAGTGGTTCGGGTCGATTCCTTTCAGGTAGAGGTTGCCCAAGAGGTAACCCAGCTAATCCCGAAGTTTCGCTGCATTCCGTGGAGTGATTCGGGAGATCGGGTGCGAGGAAGTTAGGGTTTGACCCGCGGGTTCGATTTCTGGAGGAGGCAGTCTAACCGCCTGGAGGGGGTGGTCTAACTGCCCTGGGGTTTCCAGGTCAAAGTTTTGTTTCGCCAGATTTTCCTCTGTGAGTTTGTTCGCCTTGATCAAAGGAGCATCTGGGTGAAATTTTGGGTCGTTCTCGTGCCGTTTGCTAGGTGTTCTTGAGTGGAGTTCGTTTCTGGGTACAGGAGGTTAGACCGCCCCTGGTAGCCAGTCTAACCGCCCCTAGGCCCGTGGGTGGAGTTTTGGTTTTCGCCAAGATTTTCTGGTAGCTAGCATGGCCTTGACCAGAGATCTCTGTTGGTGAAACCGTGGTGCGTTTTGGTGCTCGGAAGAGGTGTTTCGGAGGTTCTCTTGGTTGCCTGGTGGAGGCGGTCTAACCACCCCCTATACCCGGTCTAACTGCCCCCTCTGGTTAGCCGGTTTTCGAGTTGTTTCCACTGTCGTTGGTGCGTGTGTGTTGTGGTTGCTGGTAGGTTTTGTTCCTAGGACCAGTAGCACTCTAGTGGCTATGTGGTTTTGGCAAATAGAAAGTAGAAGTGCGGAGCGTGTGATTTCGGGGTTCTGACCGAGCTAGTTCGTCTTGTCGGAGTTTCAATCTCCCTCGAGAAGAATTTTTATCGGCTCCCATTCACTGCCCCCCTCTCTGGTCGCCTAATCGGTCCTTTAGACGGTCCGCGTGACAAGGCAGGTCTCCCTGTGCCTTAGGGTGCCCGGCCCGCTGGGCGTCACACGGGGACGGACCACCTACTGGTCCTCTCGGGTGGAGCGAGCTACTAATCGCGAGCTCGAGCCCGCATTCTTCTCGCGCACGGTTATCTGCGGCTGCCGCGACGACGATACCTCTACGGCGTGGGGAGGCGACGACGTGGACGACCCCGACATGTCACTTCAATCCACCGTCGCGCTGGCCACGTCGCCGCTCCACGACGACTCTGACGATGGATCTTCGTTGGAGGAGACATCGCGCTCCCCCTCCTTCCGCCTCTTGATGCGGTTGTCATTCCGATCACGCTTGGCAATCTCGCACTCCTTGTGCTGCGCTTTGCACGCAGCATTCCACCTCTCCGCGACCAATTTATTCCGGTTGAAGATCGCCTCCGGGAGAGGCGCCTTGGCCGGAACGAGATGCGGACACCTCAACTGCAACGATGAGAAGACGGAGGGATCAGTTGGTGTAGAAGGTCTCTGAGAAGACCAGCATCACAACGAAGAACACAGATCAACCGAGATTTATCGAGAAGATGGCGACTTACAATTTTTTCGGTCCCCTCATGTGGGAGCATCGGGAGCAGCCGTACCAGCGGCCACGAGTAGGACATCTTCCCAATTGCCTGCAGTTGACGGTGAAATTCCGTCAACCTAGCCATGAGTTTACCTTCGGCGTTGGCATGAGTTTTATATCTTATCCATTGGTACTAACCCCCTTGGTATAACAAGTTCATTCGTGCATGTCGGTTTTGGAGTTTAATGTTTATGCAGGGTTTTAGTGTTGAAAGCAAGACTTCCGGGATAAGCTCATCAAGCACCTCATGACAGGACCTTGAAGCCCGGTACAAGTCAAGCAATGAAGTGAACATGACTCCAAGAGCCCAGGGACCCAACCTGAGAAGATGACAAACTTCGAGGACCTAGCCGGAAAAGTGTTGAATCCTACGAGACAAGGAGCTTCATCCAACTTGGAGAGAAACTGACGACAAGGACCCACATGCAGAAGGGGGAAGGATCTAGAAGACTCTGGAACCAACGCCGGGCGAAGGAGGCAACGAACTGGGCCGAAATGGGCCCAGGCTGGCCGGCCCAGCCCATTTCGAGGCTTAGTCGGCCCCCCTTTGACCTAGGTGCCTCTCGGGCTATTTATAGCCCCCTAACCAAGAGCCACACATCAACCAATTCTTCATCCGCAGCCGAGGAGCAGTGAAGCTTGAGGGACACCATCTCGGAGATGAGGGTCGTGCTAGTTGTCTAGGGTCTCCCTAGCCGACGTGGGAACCTTGCATGGAAGACCACATCGGAGCTCCAGAGCAAGGATCAAGATCGAGGTAGGATCCCGGTGGTGATCTTGTTTATGTAATCATTCATGGTGAAGTCTTTAAGTGAATCTGATTTCCAGCGATCAAGTGCCTTCTCGATGATTTTGTTTTCTTCTTGGTTTAGCTTCTTCGCCAATCTAGTCTATAGCTAGATTGCATAGGGTGCTCTTGTAGCCACGGTGGCTAGAGGTGCATACCGGACCGACCAAGTTATTTCAACTTGTTCTTATCGAACTCACCCTAGACTACCCGCATGAATAGGAGTATGTTGTGACAGAATGGGGGCTCTGAAAGGCGGGCGTTTTCGGAATCGGACCGAAGGCCACGGTTTAAAGATGCTTTTAATGAGATTCACTTTTCTATCTTCATCTATCTTGTTTGGAGCTACAACATAAGCATGATCTAGACTCGCTAGATCGGTTATCTGTTGCTTTCTCTTACTACCTCTTCAGTAGATTAGATTAGATTCGTTTTCTTGATGATATCTTAGATTATATGCAATTTGGTTCTCCGAAAGATAGATTTCCTTGCTTTACTAGATTGAATCCTTGCGTTGCACATTGTTCCACGGATTTGATACTTTGGGTTCACCACTCGAGGGAAGAAGGGTCCCTTGACTATGATGAGGGATTTGTCTGCTTGCAAATCTATATGAACTTTGATACGATAATACACCATCAACAAGCCTCTTTTTCTGGCGCCGTTGCCGGGAACAAGCAATCAAGATCCAATCTAGTATCGCTTATTTTTCAGTTTTTCTTTTGACTTTCTGTTGCATCTCTTAAGTTTGATCATCCTCAAAAAAAATCAATCTAATCTAGTTTTTATTAACCCTAATTTTTATTTTTTAGGTTTTTGTTTTTGCTAACCCTAACCGGAGATGGTTGGCTACCTCTCCAAGAAACCCAAACTTTCTTTTGTGGATGATCCAGGAAAACATTACAGGCAAAGGAGACATGCAACACAAGCTAAAGGATTGAAAACCCTAGATCCAAAAGCCAAAGTCGAAGGACCGTCGGAATCTCCAAGGGAATCACCACCTCCAAGTCCAAAGGAAGATCAACCTCCACCCATAGAGAACAACTACAACCGGAGCGCGAGATCGAGCTATGCACCTCGGACATCGTTGATCTACCTATCATAAACCTTCAAGACGCCGGAAGTCCGTTCAAGATCAAGGTCTCAACTATCCGCATGACGATTGCGATAGCTTTGGAGCGTTTCAATGAATACATACGAGTCGGATTCCTTGAGTGGCGTATCGGTTTACTTAAGAGGAGGATGGAGAAGATGGAGATAGAGAAAGAAGCTCAACACCTAAAGGCTGCCGAAGCAAGATCCACATGCAAGGAGTGTGAGGAGTACGGCCATGTCCAAGATCACAAGGACGTCGTCACTAAGTTCGAGGTTATGGAGAAAGTATTGGAGAATTTAGATGGCAAGGTGACGGGGGTCGGAAACTCTTTACGTGAAGTGTTCATCATGATGAAGATGCTAGAGACGCAAGTGGGACAAGTTGTCAGGCACCCGATGGGTAACAAAGGAGATATTCCACCTCAAGGTCCCGAGACGGTGAAGGCTACTCAAACTCATTCGGGAGATATGGAGGATCACACTAAGACCACGAAGATCACGACCGAAGGACCAGAGTTTGAGATGCCGAGCCACTACATGAAGGAAGTTGTTGCATCCGTCAAGACCAAAGGACAAAGCCAGCCTGTGAAGACCAAAAATATGACTAAGCCAAAGAATAAGCCCGTGTCCAAGATGGTGTGGAAGTGGGTACCCAAAATTGCAACACCCACAAAGAGTGTTGATCCGAAGTAATCAAGTGAAGAAGTCTAGCCATGGACTATAAACGAAGCGCTAGGAGGGAGGCAACCCATTTCGTCGAGTCAAGAATAAGCTACCGGGAGGACAACCCGATTCCAGGTTTTTCAAGTCTTTTCAAGTAATTTAGTTTTGAATTTTACTATGCAAGACATTAGACTTAGAATGGTTGAATATCATTAGAGATATAATTCTTGGTTGAATTTTTTGTTTTGATCATAAACACTTTACATGTACTATCCTTCATGTTTGTTTGCTTCTTCTCGAGAAACCACAACCAAATAAATTCAGAACCTAACTCAACCATTCATCCCCTTTATGATGTTGTGGTTGACTTGTTTTACATGCTAAAAACACACGAGTAGAGCCACGACTTGTATCTAGGTGTTATTTAAATTTCAGCACGTGGTAGGACTCGCAAGAACCTAGAAACTCAACTTTTGGTTGTTTTAAAAATCTATATCCTTGGTTTCTCTAAGGTTAGAATTTTTCTAAGCCTCATTTAATTTTATTTCATTCAAAATCTCTCTCATCTAACCAAAATTAGAACCTAAACCTATGCCCCCATGATCAAGCCGGGAGAAGCTTGCTCTCAACTAATGGAAGCAAACAATACCGGTGAGACAAACATAAAAGTAGTCAGAAATATTTTTCAACTTAAATTTTTTAATGCTTTAAAAACTTCTCTAAATTTATGTTTAAGTTCTCCCATAGCTCTAAAAATATTTTTAATTTTCAAAATTAGAGTACTTAGCATTAAAACATGCTTAGAGGGAGGTAATCTAGTTAACCTAACCATACATGCACCACGATGCATCATGGGATGCCCCCCAACATCTTTTATCAAACCGCATGCAAAGTACAAGCATGGGGGGCAGCCAAGGCTTGGTTTTGCAGGAATATCATGGATGCATGTGAGGCAAGGGAGCATGGAGGTGACTGAAAGCGAAAACATCAAGTGGAAGGAGAAATAATGCAAGCAAAGGAGTGGACGAGAACGTTTGGAAGTTGCACGCGGTCACGAAGCAACAAAGCAAGCATGAGTGCACTAGAGAAGAACCGAGCTAAGAGGAGGAGAGATGTAAGTCTCCCATCCAGCTCTTTGTTCGTGTGCTCAAGTTTGTAGTTCATAACCACCTTAGACTTAGCCATCCACCCCGCTTGTTTCGTGCAACAAATCACATCCTTAATCCACTCAAAGTCCATACTCCAAAATAATATTTGTGTACCTTGTTACCGGTTGAAAACCCCGGATATATATTTGTGAGGGAGAGTGCTGCAACCATGGAAGAAAACTACAAGTCGTTTCACCAAGAAGAAGGGATCATTGTCGTCCAAGCCATCATCTACAACCTCTTCAATGAGGCACTCGGTTTCCGAGTATCCTCAGAGCATGGAGGAGGACACGGCACCACCGAGGAGGAACGACACTCTTCTCCCCGATGGGATGAGGGCTACACGAAGCTCGTCTATGAGGTTCACGGAACCTCAAGGACGTACAGAGGAGCCGCCCGTCCGACCTCGGCACTCAACATGATCATCCGCTCCACCTCCATACGCTCCGTGGTACTCCGAATATGGACTTATCATCACGACAGAGGAGGAGGAGAATAAGCTCGCTCGCCTTGAGAGGCTTGTAGCGAACGTCGACTTTGACGACCAAGCTCTCCACATATTGGGTTTTCATACGGCACATCGAGCTTGGGTGCAATTCTCCAATGGAGTGTCGGCAAACACCCACAAGGGATTCACCTTGGAAATTCTCATAACCATGCACATATCCTTGATGAAGGAGTGTCGAGTCTCTCATTCCGTTTGGAGGAAGTTGAACAAGTGGATCCCTATGAGTATATTTGCGAATTACTCGGTTTTCAAATGGGAGCCCCGGAACAAGTGTATGTGCATGAAGGCACATTGGAAGGTTTTTGAAGTGTGATCGCGGGAGGAGCCCATCAACAAACAAATACTAGCTGGAACCCCATCATCCAAGTGTTTCACTCATGGATGTGCAAAAGGATTTTGGGGAAAATAAGAGAGACAAAGATAACCAACATGGAGTTGAATTGGCTTTGCTCGGCTTTGATTGCCAGGTAGCCAATCGACCCCTCTCAACTTATGGCTCGGAATGTTACCTCTCCATGTTGGCTATCTCTTTGAGACCGGTGATTCCAAGAAATCCGGAGCATCTCCTAGCCGGGACCTCCCTAGGACTTGATTATATGAAGAAAGAAAAATATATAAGTGAAGTTGTTGTGGGGAAAGCCGCAGCTTTCGCACACGAACAATGAAGGGAAAACAAAAGCTCAAGAACTAAAACCAAAACGCAGAACAAAGGACAGCCAAAAGCTCTTTTCTTAACAGTAGTTTTCTCAAAAGTCGATCCCCTTTACAAGTGCCGGTCCGTCTCCTTTTACAGGGAGGTGGGCAGACTTTTTACATTCCGAGAACACCCTTGTGTAAAACAAATCAAAACAGAATGTGCTAGGCTATCTTCGGGTAATCTCCTATTAGGTCTCCACGTAATCGGCGCTTCATGATGTCACGCCGCAAATCGCGGCGCCATTCTAGCTCTTATCACGTGCGCCTGTCGAGGCGGAAACCTTCGATCTTTTGGAGATTCCCTCTTTCACCTGGCACTTTTCGTCACCTGAAACAGAGAATCACGCCCAAGCTTGAATTCGTTAAGTGTTAGGAACGACGAAACCCCCTGAGCGAATCCCAGGCCGAGACTACCCGGGTGAATAAGATTCGCTCCTAAGGTTTCGTCGCAGAAGAAATTGTTTAGCCTGACCGAGACCCTGACACCCAGGGTTATACTGAACTCGTTTGGTAGCTCCGCTGGCGACGAAGGGTACTGGTCGAAAAGCAAATTCTGAAAGATGGAAACGGAATCAATGGCTCCTAGGGTTTCGCTGTTGTACCTTTCGCATAGAAGTTTGGACAGATAAAGGCACTCTTTTATTTTTTGGTATACGATAGGCTTGATTCCGAATCCCCCAACAGAAGCCCCTCGATGGCGAAGCGTTTGCCTCGGTGCAATCCTGAGCCAGCGAAACCCGGGGATCGAGAATCGAGGCAGAAGAAAACGTCTTCCTAGGCGGCGGTTCCCGGGGATCTCGCTGGAAATACCTGGAATGCCCTCGAGATGCTGCTTTTTACCGTTGAGTTCGAAATTTTCGACCGTTGCGATTTACCGCCTATAAATAGACGGGGGCCGACGCTGCTGCATCCCCACTAACATTTCCAACCTCGCTTCTCTCTTGCGATTTTTGTCTGTTGTTTCCGCCTTTGCCTCCGGCGAATCGCTTCAGCGGAAGCCCCAGTCGATTTGCGAGGTTAGTTTTCCTCCTGCTTCGCGTACACATTTTCGTTTTTTAGTTTCCGGCGTTACGCATTTGAGTCCATGTTTCTAAGGGAATCGAGCGGTTTGCGTCAGGCACCCTAACAAAATCATGGAGGACGAAGGGTCATCGTCAAATCGCGGAAAACAGGCGGCGCCGGAAGCTATGGAGGCTGCCGCGACATCCTCCACCTCAACGTCTAGCTCGGAATCTGGTAAGATTTCTGGTTTGGATTGGTCTGCCAGCTCTCGTGAGAGTGGTAGTACCTCGTCTTCCTCTAGTAGCGATGAAAATAGTGGTTCGGTTCGAAGTTATGTCGAAATAATGCCTAGCGAGACAGATGTTGGAAAACGTGCGCTTATTGACGTGGAGGAGGGCGAGATAGGAGTGGAGATTGATGCAGCTGTAGAGGAGTCTGAAGGGAATCCGGCTGGGGCGAAAGCCCAGACCTGTTACACTGGTCGATCATTGATGACCCAGGGAGATTTGGATGCACTGCGGTTGGAGGGGTGCTTCGAGCCTGGAATTTGCCGACTACCTGGGAAGGAAACTACGCCGAAGCCCCACAAAAATGAAAGCGTGGTCTTTCGGGATTTTTTCACCGCAGGCCTTCGGTTGCCGGTGTCCAAGAGATTTGCAGATATCCTGGCGGCTTACGGTGTTCAGATCCATCAATTGATGCCTAACTCTGTCCCACAAGTGTTGAAATTTCTGTGGGCATGCCGGACCTTCGTTGGGGACAATGATGTCGAGACCTTCGTTCGACACTTTGAGATTCACTGGGCGAGAAGGCTTGTAAAAGTTGATGACGAAGACAAAGAAGCTCAGTACGGCTGCTGCACCTTTCAGACCCGTCGCCTAGCCAAGAATCAGGCTCCGGTGGAATTGGCCCCGGCGTATAAGAACAAGTGGGCTAACCGATGGACCTCATATTGGTTTTATGCTTCCATCGCCGTGATAGGTCGAAACTCAAAGCAAGAAGAGGTGACAACATTCGATTTGGCGAGCCGTATGGTTGATTTGGAAGTTGAGCTATCGCCAGAGCTGACGAAGGCCAGCCGATCCTCCGCAAGTACAACTGCATTTTATCAGGCAACATGTGTGATCACTACACGCGACACCCTTGAGGAATTCGTGGCAGCCGACGTCTGGCCATGCCAGCCCCGATGGGGGTCATGGGCATTCAAGATGCAGTGGCTGCCTGGACTGGACGACGATGTCCGAAGACGCATCTTCAATGTCAAGTGGCCCGCGGACATGTCTGACGAAGAGATTGTGGCTGAAGTAGAGAAAAAGGTTGTGCAAATGATAGGGAATTTCACCCACAAGGAGTGGGAATGTGCCCAGAGAATTTTGAAACATCAGGGGCGTGTCAATCGAGTTTTTGACGAGATGGGTGTTACATATTCCCTTCGTCCGGTGCCTCCGACGGCCGGCAAGAAAATGCAGCCACCGGGCAATATTGGGTCCGAAGCCGTCGAGACCTCACGAAAGACCAAGCCAGGCAAGACTAGTGCAGTTGTTGATAGTGCTGTGAAGAATACCAAAGCCCAAGACATCTTGGCCAAGCGAAAGGCGGATGCTGCTAAAGCCACCCTGCCACCGCTTGCAGAAAAATCCAATAAGTTGTTGAAAGTTAATGAGACTTTGGCTCGCCGCAAGGCTGAGGCGGCGAAAGTGGCCGTGGCCGAGAGGGAGAAGAAGAAAACACATGACCCTGCCGTCTCCGGAGAGGCGGACAAGAGACTGGCCTTGAAGAAGAGGCCCTTGGAAACCACCGATAGGGTGAAACAGATCGCGGTCAAAGAGAAGGAGCCCGATGATGTCGAGGCTTCTGCAAAAAGAGCGCAGATTGACCCAGTCGCAGAGACAGACGAGGATGTTGACATTCTGACAACGCCTCAGATTCAACCCTGTACCAACTATCCTCCGAAAGGATCGGTGCAGAGATTGACGGAGGAGCCTTCGCCAGCGGGCCTAGCTGATGCAGAGGAGTTAGAGGCGCGTGAGGCCAGGGGCAAGCGTGTTGTTGAGCTGATCCAAAAAGAAATTGCCATGGCCGACGCAGCCCCGAAAGAGCGTGTGGCCGGTCTTGTAGATGTCGTAGATGAATCGGAATCTCTTTGCTATATTGACGACGACACTACTCAAGTGGAAAAAGTCCAGATGCACCTCTTCTGCAGCCCCAATGCGAATCTATGGTTGCTGTGGTGAATTTAAGTGAGGGCTCTGGTGCGAAGGCTCAGGACCCGATTGACCTGGATGCTCCGGAGGCTGAGACTTCCGCGGCGCACGCGACTCGCTCGCCCCCGCCAGTGTCGAAAGATTTTGACCTGGTTGCAGCGAGACCTACTGAAGCTGTCGCGTCGGAGAAGGAAACAGCGCCCGAAAGTCTCCAACCTGAAGACGCCGGTATGATGCTTTTACTCAGAAATGAGGTTTTCGTGTCCTTCCTTTCTAACATGCATTTTGTTTGCTTACACCTCTTGTTTTCGCGCTAGCCTTAGCAACGAAGACTCTGGTCACCCTGAGCGTTAAAGATCGGGAGAAGGACACTTCCCAAATCGAGATGGGCCCCTCCGCTTCAAGGTCAAGTCTCGCGTCTATGCTGGGGGAACCTGGTATGAAACTTTGCTTATCGCTTTGCTTTTGATGTTCCAACTTGGTGCCTTCGTCGTGTTGACGGTGCAAAGGATACGTTCTAAATAACATGGTTGTTAACCACTTTGCAGATTTTGAACGCACCTTGGAAGGCTTAGGCGCTGATGATTTAATGAAGATCGTGCGCGCTTACCTTTCGAGAGGTGTCATCGCTTGCCAGAAGGGCTTCGAGAAGGCGACCTCGGAAGCCAAGGCCTCTCTCGACAAACAAAAATTACTAGAAGACGAAAACCGACGCCTAAAAGAGGAGAATGAGAAGTTAAAGTGAGATGCTTGTGTGCAAGCGAATCATCGTGTCAAGCAGCAGGAAGCCCTGGACGCTTTGAAGAAAGAACTTGAACTGAGTGTGAAATGATATGAAGAGTGTCGCCAAGAATTGAAGGACATGGTTGTGCAATACGACGCACAGAATATCCTTCTGAAGGCCAACGCCAACCTTATTGCGGAATTAAAGAAGTTGAAGGGCGAGCTCGAAGATTCTTGGAGAAGAATGAGGCCTATTGTCACCAATGGGGTGCGTATCTGGCGACTGAGTATCGCCGAGCTTTGGAAAGTTTTGGTGCCGAAGCCCAGGATTTCAAAATTACTGACAACATCTCAAGCTTTGTGGAATGGTTGCATAGCGAATTGAAGCTTTTTCCCGACACTATGAGCAAGATTGGGGACTATGGGGTAGCTACCTGTTCTGAAATGCTGCTTAATCTTCTCGAGCGACAGGGCTGCGACCATTTCAAAGCTTTTGGAAGTCGAGGCTTCGCATTCCCTTCACCCGACGATGCACCAGCCCCAAGAAAAACAGTTGAGCTAATCAATAAGATCATCCTTCGCAGCTTTTGGGCCAAGAGTGGGCGAGCGCACGCTCGAAAGAAGGTTGTGGATCGCTTGGCGAAGGTAGGCCTTTTCGGTTTGCTTCGACTACGACCATTTTTGTTGAACGATTGTTTGCGATGATTGTTAATGCTTTCTTCCTTCTCATAGCTCTATTTTGGGCAGGCAAAACAGGCTTTGGAGCTTCGTGAGCATCGCGCGGCGCATGGTCCCGACGCGACTTTGGGGCCTTACGGACCCCCCAGGGATTGGCCACCGAGAGCAAGTGATGATGCCGCTGAGCAAGCAATCCCTGGGGCCCCTGTTCGCGAAGCACCTCAAGGCGAAGGCGGCCTAGTGGATCCCGTCACTGGAGAGGCATTGGCTCCCCTTCGGCACGAATGATTGCCCTGGGGAATTGACCCGACCGAGTAGTGCTAGACGAAAACTGAGAATGGCGTGACGGCCACTTAAACTTTTAAAAGTTGTAATGTAAATTTGTATGCGAGGGCGTGGTGCTGAATGTGTCGCCCGTAATTTTTTGGCATATTAAGATTTGTGAATGTTTCGAACTGAACTTCTCGCCGCTTTCGAGTTGTTGTTTTCGGAAGAAAACATCTTCCCCCCCCTTCGAAAGCGGGGATAATTTCAGTTCGTCCATTTTGCTTGGGATTGTTAGATTACTAAGGTTTCGAATTTGTTGATCTATTAGACGTTGCGCGACGCTGCGTGTTGAATTTGCTCGCTTTTCCCTTATGGTTTTTCGTTAGGAGCAAAGACTAGCCTGCGATGCGACGCCTAGGCGTGAAACGCGTCGTAGGACTAGAGGCCGTTTGTACTTGTCAAATTTTACAGCTTTTGAGCTGTTTTTTGACGACACGTTCACTTGTAGTTTTGAAACATGTTCGCCCTTGGGGCGTTCTTTGTCGCTTGCGACGTTGTTTCTGCAAAAGTTAACAATTGCGATGTCCCTACTAAGGGGTTATTTCGGTTCGAGGTTGAACTGCTTTAGAACGTCCTTCGTGGACGGGCTGTCGAGGAGACAGCTCTTTAAAGGATTGATTCTTGTGAATCGTTTCGATTGCACCACTTGTGGGTGGGCTACTAATGGGTAGCACTTTAATGCTCTCACTTTCGGAGAGGGATATTCTGGAATAGCACTTCAATTCATCCTCTGTTGGGATGGGCTATCTTAAGATAGCACTTTAAATTATGCGAAAGAAACACGACAAAACTTTTAGGCAGGAAGTATTCCATTCACTTGGAAATAAATTTTACATCAAGGATGCCTCGTTAAAAACCTCACGCTCCAGAGTGGAGTCCTCCCTATGTGAGGAAAAGAGTACCCGCCTTGTTATTGAATTTAAAGAGCGAAAGTAAAAACTAGGAAACGTAAAGCTAAGATGAATCCTCCGCACTTATAGCTCCGTGCGAAGGGCTCCTACTGAAAATGAACTACAGAAAAAACTTACACAAGTTGTCCACGTTCCACGAATGTGGCAACTCCACACCTGCCTCATCCTTCAGACAAAAGGCCCCATCTCGAACCGAGCTTGAGACCACGTAAGGTCCCTCCCAAGCGAATTGGAATTTGCCTACGGTGTCAGCATTCTTCTTTCTTTTTAGGACAAAGTCTCCCACTTTGATGTCCTTGAGGGATACTTTCTTGTTCCTCCATCTTCTGGTTTCCTCTTGATATTTCAACAGATTTTGGACTGCATCAAGCCTGTCAATTTCCATGAGATCTTTGTCGACTTCCTCGCTCTCGTGAGAACTTCCGGCCAAAACTCTGGCGCTTTCGTTGGTGAGTTCTTCAGGGCACATTGCTTCGGCCCCATACAACAGCCTGAATGGAGTGAATTTAGTGGTTCTCGATTCCGTAGTGTTATGCGACCAGATGACTCTCGAAAGCTCATCCGCCCATTTCCCTTTCTTCTGCTCAAAGAGACATTTCTTTATGGCAGAGAAGATTTGCCCATTGGCCCTTTCTACTGTGCCGTTGGATTGGGGGTGATATACGGAAGCGAAATAGAGCTTCGTTCCAATCGATCGACAATACTCCCTGAAATCCTGGCAGTCAAATTGCTTTCCATTGTCAACACTGAGCTCTTTGGGTACTCCAAATCTGCATATGATTTGCTGCCAAAAGAATTTTTTGATAGTTGCTGAGGTGATGGTAGCGAGAGGTCTTGCCTCAATCCATTTGGTGAAGTACTCGACTGCCACAACTGCGAACCTGAAGTTGCCCTGGGCAGTGGGAAGCGGTCCAACAATGTCCATTCCACAGCGCTGCAGCGGCCAGGTAGGCGTGATAAGTTGCGATGGCGCGCCAGGCCTTCGCTGGTGCTTTGCTGCAAACTGGCAGGCCTTGCAAGTCTTTACGACGTGCTCCGCATCCTTTATGGCCATTGGCCAATAGAAACCCTGCCTGAAGGCTTTTCCAGCCAGTGCTCTCGCTGCTATGTGCGAGCCGCACATCCCTCCGTGGATCTCCCTCATGAGCTCGATGCCTTGGTCTTGAGAAATACATTTGAGTAGTGGTGCACATACTCCCAGCTTGAACAGGACGTCGTCCTTGAGGATGTAGCCCTTGGCCCGTGCCTGCATTTTTTTGAGGTCGTGGGTTTCGATAGGCTCATAGTGTCCGCGGAGGAAAGCGATTATGGGGGCTCTCCAGTCCAGACTAGCGATTGCGTTGATAGTGCTGAGCGGCTGCTTGTCTGGCTTTATGGAGGGAGCGGTTAGGACTTCAAAGAATACATCTGGAGGCATCGCCTCCCCCCTTGCAGCTTTCTTTGCGAGCTCGTCGGCTTCGCCGTTGTTTTTTCTGGGCAGATGCTCGACAGTGAATCCCCGAAAGTGCCTTTCCATTTTGCGCACCTCCGCGAGGTACTTGACTAGCTCCGGCTCCTTGGCCTCACTTTCCTTTTCCACGTGGTCTTTGATGACCTTGGCATCGCACTTGACTAGGAAGTTGCTGGCCCCCAGGGCTCTCACTTTGCGAAGGCCCAACAATAAGGCTTCGTATTCAGTGGTATTGTTGGTGCATCTGTCGGATGGGTCCTTGTAATCTAACCTCGCGGCGTATCTTAGCTTGATACCCGTCGGGGAAGTGACAATGGCTGCAATGCCAGCACCTTTGCGCCCCCAGGCTCCATCACATCTGAGTTCCCAGATTGGCACCAGCTCTTCGTCAGTGGTGACATTGCTAGGTGAAGTCCAATCTACGATGAAGTCTGCTAAAACCTGGGATTTGATTGCCGACCTCTTTCCGAAATCTATTGTGTACTCTGATAACTCAGTTGCCCATTTGGCGATTCTGGATGAAGCCTCCATGTTGATGAACTGATCATTTAGAGGTTGATCTGTGAGCACCGTGACTTTGTGAGCCTCAAAATAATGCCTGAGCTTTCGCGTGGTCATGATTACTGCGTAGGCAATTTTCTCTAGCTTTGAGTAGTGCAGTTTTGACCCTGCCAGGGCTTCGGAGATGAAGTAGACTGGGGATTGGAGTTTGCCTTTTTCGGTCTCGACCTCTCGGACCAGAGCGGCGCTGACCGCAGCCTTTGAGGCAGATACGTAAAGGAATAGTGGCTCCGACGGTGAAGGTGGGGATAATGTTGCCATCTTTTCGATGTAGTCTTTGAGCTCAGCGAAAGCCTTGCTTTGCTCAGGGCCCCATTCGATCACGCCTTTGCCTTTCAGCGCCTTGAAGCATGGAAGGCTTCACTCTGCAGATCTTAAAATGAATCTGTTCAAGGCTGCCACTCGACCATTCAGTTTCTGAATGTCCTTCTTCGTCTTAGGCTCCTCCATATCTCTGATTACTTTAATCTTGTCGGGGTTGGCTTCAATTCTTTTGGCGGAAATGAGGCACCCAAGGATCTTTCCTTTCGTGACCCCGAACAAGCATTTCTCCGGGTTTAGCTTCAAGCCGGCCCTCCTCATGTTGGCGAAGGTCTCAGCCAAATCATTTACATGACTGGCCCGGTCGGAACTTTTGACGATGAGGTCATCGACGTAGGCCTGAATGTTCTTGCCAATCTGCGGCTTAAACACTGTTCCGGTCATTCTAGTGAATGTTGAGCCGGCGTTTTTTAGTCCTTCCGGCATACGAACGAAGCAGAAGGTTCCGAAGGGCGTGATAAAACTGGTTTTATCCTCGTCCTCCTTCGCCATCCAACACTGGTGGTAACCAGAGAAACAATCCAGCAGGGACATGATCGCGGCGTTGGCCGCGGAATCCACCACCTGATCCATTCGTGGCAGTGGATAATTATCTTTTGGTGTGGCTTTGTTGAGATCAGTGAAATCGATGCACATGCGCCACTTGCCGTTCTTTTTCTTGACCGGCACCGTGTTGGCCAGCCATTTGGGGTACATGACTTCGCGGATGACAGTAGCATCAAGCAGCCTCTGGACCTCTGACTTGACAGCCACCACCTTGTCGTCGGACATCTTTCTTAACTTCTGCTTACGTGGCTTGACCGACGGGTCGATGTTCAATTTGTGCTCGATGAAGCTTCGGTCGACGCCTGTGAGATCTTTGGTGGACCATGCGAACACATCTTTGTTCTTCTGGAGGAAAAGGACTAAATTTTCTTCCTCATCAGCCGATAGATCGGAGCCGATGACAACAGTCTGATTGAGGACCATCGCGTCTAATGGGACCCATTTGGTTTCGCAGTCTGGCTGGATGTTAATTTTTTCTTTGTCTGCCTTCGGCTGTTTTACCGCCTCATTGCGCTCGACTGCTTCGTCGAGGGCATGCATGTTTCGCTGTCCTGGGGTGCGGCCTCTTTCTAGGTTGTGACCGTCGTTTTGATGGCCCCAGATTGTGATGACCCCCAATGTTGCCGGGATTTTGATGCATAGATATGCTTGGTGGATGACTGCCTCGAACTTGTTGAGGAAACCTCTGCCTAAAATGCCATTGTAGGGATAATACATCTCCACAACATCGAAGGATTGATATTCGGTTCTGGCGTTTTGAACTGTGCCGAAGGATACCGGGAGAACCACTTTTCCCAGTGCATAGATGCCCGCCCTCCGAAACCATATAGAGGTGTATCAGGAGGTTGCAGCTGATCTCTATTGAGCCCCATCTTGTCGAAGGCGTCGGCAAAAATAATGTCTGCTGATGAGCCATTGTCCACCAACAGCTTCCCCAAAGTCCAGCTCGCTATGTTTGCTTCTATCACAAGAGCATCATTGTGAGGGAAACCTTGCAACCTCACGTCCTCTTCTGAGAAGGTGATCGGAATGTGAGACCACCTTGTTTTTTCAACTCTCCCCTCCACACAGATGTTCTGCACCTCACGAAAGTAGTGCTTCGGTTCCTTCTTGGTTTCGAATTCCAGGGCGGAGCCCCCTGAAATAGGCATTATGGTACCGACAGATAGCAAAGGATCGCTCTGGCCCTCGAGCTTAGCTGGCATTGGCGGAGCTGAGGGACCTTTGTAAGGAGGGGGTGGAGGAGGAATGGGATGTTGCTCGACGGGCCTGTGCTCAATGTTTTGAGCTTGGAAGGTTTGTGATTGCCAAGGCGGAGGCTAGGGGTAATTGGAGGGTGACGGCTGGTATTGGGGTGGCTGGAATGGGTTTGCGAAAGAGTTTCTCCCAAAACTAGGATTTTGCCAGGCCGGAGCAGAATGTTTTACGACACTCGCTCTCTCCTTTTCCTTCCTCTCTTCTTCGAGGATAGCTTCGAACCTTTTCTTGTCTAGGCAGTAGTTTGAGCTATGGTCATCGTTTTCCTTGTGGAAAATGCAGTACCATTTTCTTTTCTCGTTATGGCCTCAGCCTCTGCCTCGACCCCTGCCCCTGCCTCCACCTCTACCGCCCCTGCGGCCTCCCCCCTGATTGGAATGAGAGGGACTAGGTGGGCTTGGGACCAGGCTCTGCGAATCAGCCTGCAGATTGGGATTTTCCTGGGTATTTTCGCCATCCAGGCCGAAAACGCCCCGGGGATTAGTATGTGAGGTATTTCTGGGATTGAGCCATTCCCTCTCGCTGGGTTGACTGGCTTTCACAGACTTTTTCTACTGGGATTGCTCTTCCATGCACATCCTAAAGTCATTATCTGAGCGACAATACTTCTCGAATTCTTCGTAGAGGCGCTGGATGGTTTTGGGCCTTTCGCGCATGAGGTGCGAGCGAAATTGGCCGGCTCTTAAACCCACAATGGCAGCATTAATGGCGACAGCGTCCAAGACGTTTGGCGCCTGGGCTCTCAGATGTACAAATCTCCTAAAGTAGTTTTGAAGGGGCTCCTTGTCCTTCTGCTTACAGGAGAAAAGGTCGCTCTCTGTAAGTTTTGGACGTTGGAAACCCTGGAAGTTTGAGAGGATTCGCTGTTTCAGATCGTCCCATCCGTGAATCACGCCTGGGCTTAACAGAGAATACCACTGTGCTGCCGCATCATCAGCGGAGATGATGAAAGATTTCACCAATACAGAGTCGTCACCACCGGCCGAAAGAATGGCGGCTTCGTAGCTCATCAGGAACTGCCTTGGGTCAGATTGGCCCGAGAATCTGGGCAGTGGAACTGGCCTGTACGTTTGTGGCCATGGAGTGATCTGAATCTCCTGAGACAAGGGGGATTTGGGGTCCCACGGTCTCGTGCGAATGGTGTGAACATCCTAGTGCGAGGGGCCTGATTCGAAAGGGCTCGCGAAAGGGTTGCGACTGAAGGTGGTGTGCGGAGGGGGCTGGGTGAAAAACTCAGTGCGCTCGTTGAAATTAGGCTGGCTAGGAATTGTGTATTCAGGTGAGGGTTGGGTGAAGCTTAAGGATTGCTTTGCTTTTAGAGCGCGCAGTTCTTCCTTTAAGCTAGCGATTTCGGCTTTTTGTTTTTGGATCTCGGCTTCATGCTGTATTGCCAGGAGCCTTTTCTTGGTTCTGGCCAATTCCTCAGCCTCCTTGCGCAGTTTGGCCAGCTCCGCCTCTTGCGCAGGGTTGGATTCTGGGAGCGCTTCTCCTTGGGTGAGCAGAGCCCAAAGGCTTGGCTCCTCGTCCACGGAAGACGACACCCCTTTGGTAGAATTGACGGTAGTTCTCTTCTTCCTTGTAGACATTCTGGGTTTGATACTCGTGCTTGGAGAGGATGAGCTGGCGCTCCTGACAAGGCGGTTCGAGAGGCTGCACGAGAACCGGGTGAACATGAGGAGGAACACGAGGACATGCTTCAAGTGCGGCAAGGCTGGACACTATTTCGCCGAGTGTCAGAAGGTGAACAACCACGACAAGCACAAGTTCAAGGACAAGATGAAAAAGTCCAAGAAGAAGGATCATGGACATGGGAGGAAGACGCGGTCTCGAGAGAAGATGAAGAGATCGAGCGACATCGAGTCCGACTCCGAAGCTCGAGTGATGAAGACGAAGAGGATGACAAGAAGAAGAAGAAGAACCTCGGCAAGTATCTCAACAGCCTTTGTGTGACGAGCCTAAGCCTCAAGGACGACTTCTGCGGCATGGCTCGCAGCTCCAACTGCAAGAGAAGCCAGAAGGACGCCTCAGACTTAGATTCCGAGGATAAGGTATGTGATGAGCGCTCTTCTTTGCGCAAGGAGAATGAAGAGTTGGTTGACTTGCTTGATAATCGCGATCACATGCTTAGAGAGGCTAAGAAGCTTAGGAAGGAGCTTAGAGCTTTGCTTGAAGATGCTAGGACTAGAGTGGCTGAGCTAGAAACACAGGTTCTTCATGGCAACCTTGAAATTGATTCATTTAAGGCAAGCCCTTTGGTTTCTGATGAAGTTGATTGTGTTGATTGCTCTAGTTTCCTAGATGATTTGACTGCTCTTGGGGAAAAGCATGCCTCCAAGTGTGAGGAACTAGATGTGCTTAGGGTTGAGTTGGCTGAGCTGCAATCTAGACCCACTTTGCTAGGTGCTTTCACTTCTTGCCCTGGCTTGCATGAAAAAATCGTGAGCTTCGATCTTGCATTGTTTCGCTTGAGTCTGATTTGAAAGTTCCTATTCCTACTTCTTGTTCTACCTATGAATTACATGCTGTAAAGAATTTGGATCCTGCAAAATGTGTTGGTCGCTTGCAAGATGAGAATGACAAGTTGCGTGAAGTGTTGTGTTGGTTGTCTAGTCAAGAACCTCAGCTTGGTATGATGATTGCTAGTTGTAAGCGCTTTGATGGTTGGGCTTTGGGATTTGATAAGGTTGGTGAGAGCAGTGGTGAGATAGAAGGGAATGTTCCTGTTCCACCACGATCCACATCCAAAGACAAGTTTGCTCCCAAGCCAAACCAGTTTCTTAAATCGAGAGAAAAACCAAGTGAGAAACCAAGTGAGAAGCCTTGTGAAGAGCCTCACACCAAGCCTAAGCCCAGACCAATCCGTTTCCATTGTGAGTTTTGTGGGAAGGATGGTCACAAGAGAGAGTTTTGCTATAAGAGAAGGAGAGAGGCGAGAATGGCTAAGGAGTGGGCAAACAAGGACAGGTACCACCCTTCTCATGGTGTGCCTAAGCCTCGTATGCCTCTGTCCAAGGGAAAGGGTGTTGGGTATATGATTCCAGTATGGAGAAATAGGAGAGCCTCAGGAGGAGGCAAGGCTGCTGGCCGAGGACCACCGACCAGACCGGTCACAGTGACCGGTCAGACCGGTGCTACGCAGAGTGCTGGAGAGTTTGATTTCTGTGGTCATGATGCTAGAAGATTCCGTCCTTTTAGTTGTGGAACAGATGGTAGGCACCTTGAGTCTGGTGGTGTTGAGTTTGCTGGACGTTCTCCACCTCGTGATCAATATGAGTTTGGGAGAGGTCGCAGTTTTGAGTCTCATAGGGGCTACGGACCACATATTTTTTTTCGTGGTACTCATACTCCTCCAATGAGACAGGAGTGGTCTTCCCATGGTGGTTATAGGTTTGATAGGTTTGACAGGATGGATCGCTGTATCGATAGGCACGGGAGGATGAATGTTGCTCACCCTACTTTCGAGGAAATGGCCCGACACTGGTTTGCCACTTTTGGAACTAACCCAAGTGTTGAGTCATTTGCTCTCTCTCGCTCTTGGTTTTGAGTTGCAGGCGGGAGGCCCGGAGAACATTTGGTTGATATTGGGGTGGTTCTCCGGCCTCATACCCCGGTGGTGACAGGGAGGTACATCACTTTCGGGGATGGTGGACAAGGACAAGTGAATTGTGAAGAAATGATCAAGATGAGTCAATTTGTGACCTTCAAGTGTGTGGCCTTGGTCAAGACACTTGGTTTGTTTTGCTCCTTGCCCTATCTCATGTGTGTAGGGTGAGCTTTGTATGCTCTTTGGCCCTAGTGCATGTGTTTAGGGGGAGCTTGTGTGTTTTGCGCTCCTTTGCTCTTTTGCCGGTGGTGTCGAGCCCTTTTTGCCTCACCTCGAGGAGCCGGTGGTTTGTGAGCTTTGTTTGTGGGAGCTCCTTTGTAGCATATGTATAGCTTTCCTTTATGCATTTCTTGCATTTGGCATGGCATATGTAACATGACGTATAGGCATCCTTGTATCTTAGATTACATGCATTTTGTATCATATGCATTGGTTAGGAAAAGCTTCTTCTATATACATTGTTCACCATGGAATGATATTTATGTCTTTGTGAGCTTGTTTGGTAAGCTATGGTTAGTTTGGCTTAGCGCTTGATTTATCTTGATTTATATCCTTGGTTATGGCTATGTTTTTTGAAAAATGTCTCATCTATGCTCTCTCATGTGTAAATCCCTTTATAAGGTCTTGACATGTTTAAGTGGCTTGGCTATGCTTAATTTGATGTCAATACAAACCTATAGAATAACTAACTTGCTCATTTGGACATGTGTAGCATCCTATGTTGAATTTTGTCTATTTGAGAATCTCTAGTTTGAAAGGTTTGCATTTTTGGCTTGATTCATGCATTGTCAACAAGGGGGAGAAGTTTGAGCTTGAAATGGCTTGCTGCGCACATTTAGAAGGTTTTCAGGTGGTTTCGAGCCATTTCTGGGCTCTGTTGTACACCAGTCTGACCGGTCGATGAGGACCATGTGTGGTTCGAGCACCGGTCGATGGTCTCTTCCTAGTGTGATGAGTGATTGACAACGTTGTGTGGACTGATTCTTGGCTAAGTATTGCAGGTGCAGGTTGCGGCTTGACTCATGTTGGTGCAGGTGAAGAACAAGCGCGAAAGGTTGTAGCCGGTGAGGCCTCCAGGTGTGGAGAAGACAAGTAGCCTTCGTTCGAGGGACCCGGTGGCCAGCGAGGTCAAGTGCAGGCCACATGGTGGCAAGAACGGCAAGATGAAGTCGAGGATGGTTTCTTGGTTGAGCCACAAAACCATGGTCGAGTCGGGACTTCGTGGGAGCCAAGTCATGAGTGGTGATTGGCGGAGGCTACATCAAGTTCGCGGGGTTTACGATGGTTCACCAGAAAATCACCGGGTTACTCGGCTGAGCCACAAAGATGAGGCCGAAGACCGGGCATGGCTGTTAGGCTAAAACCGGTCTGACCGGTTTGGGGTCGCAGGGCGCCGGAAGCTTCGAGGCGGAGGACACGCGTCGGGATCGCAAGGCTTGCGTCGAGGCTACGCGAAGTGCGGTCGACGGGCATCCGTCCGATGGTGTTACGAAGACAAATTCCCAAAATGCCCTTGGTAGGCGTGTATCTTAGTTTAGGCCTTAGGGGCATTTTAGACTTTAGGCTTGCCTCCATATAACCCAAGAGGTGAGAGGATGGCAGCCAACTCTGGGAACCCTAGCTCATTTGTTTTCCTATTTTCCCTTCCTATTTTCTTAGGCTTTCCATAGGACTAGCTTGAGAGCTTCATGGTGAGATCTTGTGAGAGGGTTGGATGATCGGGCGGCAAGCTAGACCTTGTATGAACCTCCTTGGTATGTATAGATGATTCGGCGTGGTTCTTCAAGGCTTTGTTGTGTTGTTCCCGGTTGTTCTTGGTGGTGATTTTCGGAGCCCTCTCTTGGTGGTTTTCTCGGTGTGTTTTCGGGACCTTGCTCTTGGAATGATGGGGAAATTCGTTTGAACCCTTTGTTGTTCTTTTGCCTTTGATTCCCCTCCCAAATCCTTGAGTTAAGGGGCTCGATTTTGGAGTTTTCGGAGTTCTAGGGTTAGAGGTGTTCTTGAGGGTTGACTTTCGATTCCTCTTGATTGAGTGGGTTTAGGGGACCGAGCTTCTAGCTAAGGGTAGCCCACGAGGTACCCCAACTATCCCCAAAGTCTCACTTTGATCTGTGGAACAAATCGGGAGATCGATTGGTTGAAGGTTTGAGTTTTTCCCGCGGGTTGAGTTCTTCCCGACTGTCCAGGCCAAAACCGGTCTGACCGGTCTCCCAAACCGGTCTGACCGGTTTAGCCCTGTGGGCTGTCGTGAAGAGTTCCTGAGCAAGGAAGTCACTACCGTGCTATGGCTATTCTTGTTCAAAGGAGGAGAGGTTCTTGAGGCAGCTTTTCTCTCGGAAGGGTTTTTGGGGAGTTTCTGGACAGATCGGCCGGACCGGTTTGCCAAACCGGTCTGACCGGTTTCCCCTGCCTATATAAGGCTAAGTTCAACAGAAGCGGTCTGACCGGTTCCAGAAACTGGCTTGACCGGTTTGGGCTGCCAGCAGCCGTGTCGTGTGTGTTTCCGCTGCGTGTGTGCTATGGCTGTTGGTTGGGTCTTGCTCCTAGGTCCAGTAGCACTTCAGTGGCTACGTGGACTTGGAAAGAGAAGCTTGCGGAGGTGAACGCGTGAAATCGGGTTCATATGCCGAATTCTTGAATAGAATTTTTATCGGCTCCCATTCACTCCCGCCCTCTCTGGTTCACCGTTTCGGTCCTTCAAGTGGTATCAGAGCCGGTTCGGGTCTTTATTGCCTTTAACCAGTCTAAGATCCAAGGATGGCATACTAGGAATTGGGTTCGGGTCCTCCACACTTCGATGGAAAGAACTACCAGATGTGGAGTAAGTGGATGGCAGCGTTCCTCCGCGGAAAGGGTCAGATCCTTTGGGATGTCACGGTGGACACAGGCTATATCCAGCCGATGAACTTCCCCACTCCAGGATCGAGGGACATGTTCGACGCCAACAACAAGGCGGTCGACTACTTGTTTCGTGCTTTGTGTCAGTCTGAATTCGATCGGGTGCACACGTAGAGCTTGGCTTGTAGAATCTGGTCAGTGTTGAAAGAAGCTCATGTTGGGAATGCCTAGGTTCAGGCTCGGTGTATGCGACTTACCAGAGAGAGTACAAGAGCTTCACTCATCTCCCCGGTGAGTCCATCACGGTTGTGGTGAACAACATGAGGGCCAATGCGGACGCGCTCCCGTATGATGATCATGATAGAGCTGTCAAGCTCTTACACTCTTTGGATCGTACGGTTTGGGGTGGAAAGTTCGAGGCCATTGTGGAGTCGGAGAAGTATGACTCTCTGACGGTGAACAAGCTATTCTTGAAGCTCAAGTCGGCTGAGGTGGATAGGGGCTTGATAGCCAAGATCGAGGGCTCGACTGACTCTCATAGTCTCGCCCTCGTCAGTGGTTCGAAAGGAAAGGCTAACACTAACCCATCCACCAGGATGTTCTCTTTGTCCTCTTTGATATCTATGCCAGATGAGGAGTTTGACGTGCTTGGAGAGGACGAGTTGGCGTTGCTGACGAGGAGGTTCGAGAGGCTGCACGAGAACCGGGTGAACATGAGGAGGAACACAAGGATGTGCTTCCAGTGCGGCAAGCCGGGACACTTCGTCGTCGACTGCCCGGAGAAGGTCGAGAACAAGGATGGCTACAAGCACAAGTCAAGGACGGATGGCAAGTACAAGTCGAGGCGTGACCACAAGAGCAAGCACAAGAACAAGCACAAGGATGAGCGAAGATCAAGGAAGAAGGAGAGCCGAGGCAAGGCCCGAGCGATGGTGGGAGTGAGCGACATCGACTCCAGTTCCGCGTACTCCACCTCGAGCTCAAGTAGCAGTGAATATGAAGGTGATCGTCGCAAGGGCAGGAAGTCGTCCAAGAACCTGAGCGGGCTGAGCTGCTTCGCTAGAGACGGTTTCTGCACCATGGCGCTGAGCTCTGACAGCAAGAAGAGCACACAGAGCTACTCGGACTCTGACTCCGACGATAAGGTGCTTGATGAACTCCCCTTCTTGCGTCAGGAGAATGAACGGCTTGGCTTGTTGCTTGATAATCGTGATGACATGCTTAGAGAGGCTAAGAAAATGAGGAAAGAGCTTAGGGCTTCGCTTGAGGATGCTAGGACTAGAGTGGCTGAGCTAGAAACACAGAATTTGGATGCTATGCTTGAAATTGACTCTCTTAAAGCTTCACCTGTTGTTTCTGATGAAGTTGAATGTGTTGATTGTCCTATTTTCCTTGCTGATCTTGCCATGTTTAAGGAAAAGCGTGCCTCCAAGTGTGAGGAACTAGATGTGCTTAGGGTTGAAGTGGCTGAGCTTAAGTCTAGATCTGCTTTGCTAGGTGCTTGCACTTCTTGCCTTGTCTTGCATGGAAAAATTGATGAGATGCATATTTACATTGTTTCTTTTGAGGCTAAGTTGAAAGAACCAATTCCGACATCTTGCTCTACCTGTGAAATGCATCTTTGAAGAATCTGGAACTTGCACATTATGTTGATCGTTTGCAGGATGAGAATGATGAGTTGAGAAAATTGATGGGTTGGTTGTCTAGTCATGAGTGTCAGTTGAGGATAATGATCGAGACATACAAGAGGCAGGATGGTGAGGGACTTGGGGCAAACAAGGTTGGTGAGGGAAGTGGAGAGAATATCCCAGAGCCACCAAAAACCCACCACAAAAATGATTTCCCTCCTAAACCTAACCATCTCAGGAACCGACTAGACACAACCCCAGCTCCACCCGTGTTTCCTCCACAAACAAATGATTTCCAAAAGCCTATCAAGTTTGTGAGCACTTCTGGGAAAGTGTTCTTTTGGAAATAATGTGAGAAGGCAAGTGAGGAGAAGTTGGGAGAGAAACCAAGTGAGCAGCCCCAAACCAAGCCTAAACCTAAGCCCATGAGGTTTCATTGTGGCTATTTTGGGAGAGATGGCCACAAGGATGAGTTTTGCATCAAGAGGAAGAGAGAGGAGAGAATGGCGAAGGAGTGGGCTAACAAGGACAAGTACCAACCCTCTAGTGGTGTACTTGAGCCTCGTGTGCAGATGCCCAGAGCTAAGGCGAGTGTGAGAACAGTTCCGGCTTGGGGAGAGCGAAAGGCTGCAGGAAGTGCTGCTGGAGGTGTGAAACCGGTCAGACCAGTTTTGAAACTGGTCAGACCGGTTTGGAGTCTACAGGGGGGCAAATTTGGTTTTCGTGCTCGTGAGGAGTCTCGGTTTGTCTCTAGTGGGCGTGGTCCTGGTGGTTGGTCTGGAGAGTCTGCAGGTGGTCAGTTTGCTAGGCGTTCTCCCTCTCGTGCTCAATACGGGAATGGGAGGAGTCGTAGCTTTGAGATGGAGAGGAGGGACGATCCACGATTTTCACTACAAAAAACCTTGTGATCTATGACGGTCGATTTTTGTCACGGATCATCCAATTTTCGTCATAAAATGACATCTATGATGAAATTTCATTTCGTCATGGATTGAGCGTCACAAATCACCTCTCGTGACGTATTAACGTTTTCGTCATGGATTGACGTATTCCATGACGTTTTTAGACCGTCATAAATTGGTGTAAAGCCTAGTGAACCCAGTCCAAAGCCCAAAATCATTGACGAAAGTGACCGTCATGGATTAACCTGCCACATCACTTGTAGAGATGATTTGGCAGATGACGTGGCTGCCACTTGGCGATGACGTGGCTGCCACGTGGCGCTGACGTGGCTGCCACGTGGCGCTGACGTGGCTGTCCTGTGTCGATGACGTGGATGCCACGTGGCGATGACGTGGCGCTGATGTGGATGCCACATGGCACTTAATTTAGTACAGGCCGGAATACAACAATAAAATCACACAGTTCAATAATAATTCTTAAATTAATAAATCTCCAGTATATTCACACCATCTCAATGGCAAACAAAATATAATTTCTGGCAACAAAGCTCAACAGGCCCAATTTTCAAACCTAGTCATTCAACAATAAATACACAATCCATATAAAGTTCAACTCAACAAGTCAAGAAGTCACAAAACAACAGATCAAATATGTCCTTGTAACATCAGTACAGTCCAGCCCTTGTAGCATCACTAGCAGTCCAGCATATCAGGTCCATTGCTTCCTGATAACTTCTAAACAACCTGAAAGAGGAACATTACCAAACACTTGTCAGTGGGCAAAATCAAATGATTCCTGATCCAGTTAGCAAATTACATGACTAATATAGCTTGCTAGGCACCATCTATAGAATGTACATTCAAAACTCGTGATTACAGACCACATTACTGATTACTACAACCTTTTTACTTGCTGCAGAATGACCTGAGCACTAGACTGTGATGGGGTTGCCTTGATACAGAGGAAATGGCTATTGAAAGCATAATGACAAGTGAATAAAATATTGGGAAATACTTTTTTTTACTTTGGCTGCCATCCAACAATAATGACAAGTGAATGAAATATAGGGGAAAATAAGGCTAGAGAAGAATTTTCATACAATATAACCTAACTTGATATTTAAAATTATTAACCAGGCAAGAATATCTACCAACACACTACTCTTCTGTACTTGCATGTCCTACTGAGCTATGTTTGCTAGATGTAGAATATGACATGACACAGTTGCAGAACCAGCTACTGAACTTTGACATAGGGACATGAGCACTTGTAGCCACAAGTTCACCACCACGCACAGACCACCAATGATTCAGACAGAGGAGGAAGGAGGAGAGGAAGACACACACATATCTGACTAGCCGCAAGGGCAGGAGGGGGAGATAAAACACCGTGAACTACTGCTCTACCAGTAGCATTAGAGATGCTTCTATAAACAAAATTATTATAGTTATTGCAATGTATCTAAGGAAAAACATTTACAATAAGTATATGTCATATTTGTTCTAGTGTCAGTAAACAAGTAGGGCAAACAATGGAATCTGTAGAGCAAGGACCTTTCTACTCACTACTAGAAAAGTTGCTATCTGTGACGATTTGCTCGTGACGCTGCTCACTTTCGTCACAGGATGGTATGTCTTATATGACGAATTCTCCAATTTTGTCATAGGTGGCAAGTGACGAAGATTTGGCCTGGAAAATTATGACGAAAATGAAAATAACGTCACAGAATTGTAAAAGGAGATTGTCATAAAACTTGTTTTGGGTATACCGTATTGGAATGACGAAACCTGATCGTCACAAATTAATTTTGATATCGTCACCATTTGTTGAAATTGTTTGACACACTTAATGATGAAACAAATTGGTCACAAATCAGTGGTGCACTTGACGGTGTGGGATGCGTGTTCCAAATGGGCCGCTCCGCTCCCTGTTTTTTTTGGAATTGGGCCACAAAAAATGGGCCACTCTTTTGTCTTTTATCA
Organism: Cenchrus americanus; assembly: GCA_947561735.1. Lineage (NCBI taxonomy): Eukaryota > Viridiplantae > Streptophyta > Magnoliopsida > Poales > Poaceae > Cenchrus > Cenchrus americanus. The sequence goes on along the minus strand of OX387245.1, from coordinate 69,529,299 downwards.
GCGTGAAAAAAGAGCGACTTGGGGGATTTGAACCCTAGTCTGCATAATGGGAAGGGAGGGAGTTACCACTGAGCTATAACATGATTTCTGTCCCATTGGCGTATGTCATTCATCTTATCAACATTTTAATGGAACACCACCCACATTTAAATTTTGAACCCTAGTCTGCACAATGGGAAGGGAGGGAGTTACCACTGAGCTATAACATGATTTCTGTCCCATTAGTGTATGTCATTCATCTTATCAACATTTTAATGGAACACCACCCACATTTAAATTTGCAAAACAATAAAAGGTACACCCATGGGATTTGAACCCTCGTCTGCAGGGTGGGAAGGGAGGGAGTTACCACTAAGCTATAACATGATTTCTACCCCATTGGTGTATGTCATTCCTCTTATCAACATTTTAATGGAACACCACCCACATTTAAATTTGCAAAACAAAAAAAGGTGCACCCATGGGATTTGAACCCTAGTCTGCACGATGGGAAGGGAGGGAGTTACCACTAAGCTATAACATGACTTCTGTCCCATTGGTGTATGTCATTCCTCTTATCAACATTTTAATGGAACACCACCCACATTTAAATTTGCAAAACAAAAAAAGGTGCACCCATGGGATTCGAACCCTAGTCTCCTTAGTGGGAAGAGAAAGGCTTACCACTAAGCTATAACATGAGTTGTGTCCTTTTGGTGTATGTTGTCCTTTTATAATAGTGTTTACCAAGCGATGGAGCTTCACGGGACCATGTGGCAGCACGGGGGTTGGTCAAGTTGCTTCGCCGGGACCACGTGGTGCACGCTGAGCTGGTTTTCCCCTCGTTTTTTTCTTTTTAATCTACAATTAAAATTTAAAACTAGTGTTTCTCAGTCATATTAACTCCAATTTTATTGATTCTTTTTTCTGATTTTTTGTAAAATCACGATCTTTCATGTAATTTTGTTCGTTTACATATTAGTTACTATTTCATTTACCTTTTCTATACAACTTCTTTTCTTGTAGTGAAAGATAATAAATAAAACATATTTTGGCATAGCAAATGCTAACATAACTTCATATTTTCTAATGTTATGATAAACATAAGGTTGTAACCAAGTTTTAGATGCATACGACTTTGAAAATGTAAATCACCACTCAAATCTCAAAGTTTGTGTTGAGTTATTAGAAACTATGTCACAGATGTAACCGTTTGTGAGCAGTGTATGCTTCAGTGGGGAAATGCATCATCACTTTCTCAGAATCACTTGAAACTTTTTTGAGAATATACCGTACCAAAAGGAGGAGCTCCAGATTGGTGTATGTCTCTAATTATTTAGTAATGATGCAGTACTACGATGTATCGTCAACACGCTCAGTTCAGTTTCTGTTCGAGCAATTTTTTAACTTAGTGTGGTGGCCAATAGTTCAATAGACCTTCGTATTTAGAGTGTTTAAAGTGTTCAACAATGCACCTAATCAATGACTTTATTGCTTTAATTTTCGCAGGAATAAAGATTCGCATTTGCCCTCTGGTGGTCATAGTCACTTTATCACAGTTGCCAAGCAGTACCATGATACAAGTTGTTATCATCATAAGTCCATAATTCTTAGTGTCTTTATATGGGTTGTAATAGTACATATTTGGGCTGTAGTAGATGTTTTTGTCTTTGTAATGAGTACAATTTTTGTGGAGCACTGGATCTATTTATTTATGGAATTGTTGATCATTTCAATATTATTTGCAAATGGTAATGAAACCATGTGCATCTGTGTGATGAAATTGACAAGTCTTTAGTGACGAATATATAATTGTTTCGTGATGATTCGGATATTAAATCTGTGACCAAAATTAGAGAAAAACTGTGACCAAAATAATGACAAATCTGTGACCATTTTATATCAAAAGGTGACGATGGCAAATACCATTCTGTGACGATATAAACTTGTCTTCTATGACGATTCCAAAAAGATGACGTCAGCTGCCACACCGTTGATGACGTCACTGCCATGGTAGCTGCCACATCATTGCTGATGTCAGCGCCACGTCAGATGCAAATGCCATTAACGAGAGATTATGACGAAAAAGGATCGTCACAAAATCACTAACGACGTTAACGGCGACGTCAGTTAGCCAGGCAGACGTGAAATTATGACGAAAACAGGGTATAATCTATGACCAAAAATGTTTGTCATAGAATAAATTTAAATCCATGACGACACAAAATTCGTCACAGATTGGAGACATATCTATGACGGAAAAACCAATTTCGTCACCGATGAACAAATGTGACGCCACCATAGTGACCAAAACAAAATCGTCACAAAATCGTCATAAAAGACTAATTGTGACCATTCTGGCGTCTTCAATGACGTTAATGTAACGTCGTTGATGACAACATCCCTACTAGTGACTACAACTTATAGTTGTGTCACAATTTCCATGCTTAACAAACTTAAATCAAGCCAATCAACTATATCTCTCCTAGTTAAACTTGGAAAGGATTCATGTGTTCCTGTGATGATTATGGCAACTAAAACAATTCAGGAAAAACAATTTCAAACATAGCAACATACAAGGCCTAACAATAGTATGCACATTATAGTTAAGCACACCTTAGTACCTTAATAAATCTTTGAATATCGTCTAAATTCCATTCAGCTCACCTACAGGACCAGTAATAAACATATTATAGCTCCGAATTTCTCAGAAATAAATAAGAACTAAGATACAATAATTGCAATGTACAGTCATCATCATTATTTTAAGGTCACTACAACTCAGGTACTCAGGTACTATGGCAGTATTAAATTTTATAGAACTAGCTGCAAGCAAGGTAACTAGATAGCTAATCAGCCATGAACAAGCAAACAATTCTGGATCGAAAAGCAGTGGAGCAATTATCAACTACCCAACAAAAATAAACTAGCATGAACATCATCATGTGGGTATAGTGCCTTATTATGCTAGATAAATATTAGGCAGCAAGCAGATTATTATAGTTAGGCAAGCAGATTAATACTAACATTAGCTAGAGGCAAGAACCATTGTTTGTATGAACCAAAAAAACAGCATGACAAACCTGACGAGCTAACAAGCATTACCAACCTGCAATAAATGGGGTGAATCGTAATGCAACTCCTTACTATCTAAACAGCTACAATTTACACCCTGCGAATAAAAGAAATCGAGCTCTAAGTCCTAACCAATTAGTCGAATAACTAGAGCACATTACTGCACACACATGACTACATGAGCAAGGCACTAGACACTGACATAACTGCACACACAAGACACTAGACATGAAGATAGCTAGATACACTTCAAGAAAAAATAGGCAAGTAGGTACTCAGAATACAACTAAAGATTAGGCAAGTAGTGTGGGCGAGGAACTTACCACACGACGTTGGCGAAGGCGTCACTGGATTAGGAGCTGTGGGAGGGCAACACCGTGAGAGACCGTGGACGGTGGGTGAGTCACCCCTCGCCTCCTTCTGTGACTGTGAACCCAAGCATGAAAAGCAGAATGCGCCACACCCAAAAGTCCCCGGCTCGAATCCATCCCGCGCGGCTAGACCCATATCCGAACTCTCCTCGTACCACACCCGGTCCTCATCGTCCACCTCCAGCGAGAACCGCTCCTCCCCGGCCTACAATGCAATCAGCGTCGTCAGTTTCAGTCACCTCCCTGCTACTGCTGCTGCTTTTCATTTGCTGTTCATTAGTCTTACCAGCAGGTGGCCTTGCAGGGTGCCGCTCCCAAACGTGAACGCAGCGACGCTCTTGGACTCGACGTAGGCGACCTGCAGCGGCAACATCACCCACACCCAGGGGATCACCACCTCCATGTAGCAGATGCAGAATTTGGTGCCCACCTGCACAAGAGTGCCTGCCTCCACGTCCGCCCAACCCAGCGTCAGGTGCCTCCAGGAGCAGAGTGCGGATCTGGCCCGCAGGAAGGTGCCCGCGCCCGACCCGATCTGGACACGCGACCGGTTCACCAAGAAGCCGCGCTCCGTAAGAGCCTTGTCGCTTGTTCCTTATGTCGGGAGCGTGTGGCGCCGTGGAGAGCCGCGTCGTAGTTGAAGCCGCCGGCCTCTGCTAGGCACGCCTTCTGCTGCTCCGTTGTTGGGCAACCCAAGCTCAAGAGAAGACCTCCTCCCCACGCTGATATGGGGGAGCTGCTAGATCTGAGCAGTCCCGACCGATCGGCCGATGTGGGGTATGCAGGTGTGAGGAGAGGGAAGGAGCGGCGCTGGGGAGGGGAGGGAGCGGAGGAGGGCGTTGCGGTGGAGGGGATGGGGAAGGGAATGGCCGGCGTGGAGGGGGGATGGAGGACGGAGCGGCCCGCGTGGACGTGGATGGGGAAGGCAGGAAGGCGTTGCGGCCTGGGGAGAGTGGATGAGAGGAGGAGCTAGGGTTAGCGTTTGAGGGATGCTACAAATTATATACAATGGCAATGAGATCAGAGCCATCGATCAAGAATGGACGGCCAGAAATTGTTGGGCTAATTGGGCTACGATGGGCCTTTTATCGTTTACGTTTTTATTTTTCTTTTTCATTTTATCACATCATTATGAAAGAACACATAAAAATAACTATCATATATATAACAATACATTTTTTATATACAATATACTACATATAAGTCATCATATAAATGAATTTCCAAGAAGATTTGCTATTTTCTACCATATAAATGAATTTCTGCGTGTTTACCGAAAGTAATTTGAAAGTGACCTATAGGTACCTCTAATAAGATTCAAAAAAAATATAAAAAACAGATTTAGGCGCCTCTAGTCCATTCTAGCCCACATCTGGGATATTGATGAAAAATTCAATTGACTTATAGAGAAAATTCAAACTTCTACTAGTCATCTTATTATAAAATAATGATAATAATACCAATAACTTCTCGAAAAATTCTAAAAATTGACATGTAATCATTTTATGGATGTTTACACTTGACATAAAATTTTTAGTGGGTTCCATGAAAATGGAGTATACATTGTTCACAAATTGAAAGAACTCTCACATACTTTCCCTACAATTGAAATCAAACTTTGAGATTGGAACAACTAATAACATGATTGAACTCCTATGCACCTAAAATTTGGACACAACCTCAGGTTCGCTATGATGTCAAGAAATGTGAAGTTAAATTAGCAATTGTTATACAAAAACTATAAATTGAAATTCAAGTTCAGAATAAATTTAGAGAAGTTTTACGGGAACTCAATTTTCCTCCTAAATCTAGAGCTCAAATCAAAAACCTTTCAACATGAAAGTTGTAGAACCATTGATTCTAAGAAACTTTTGTTTTGGCTGATCTTCGAGTTTCAATATGTTTTTCTCGTCAAATCTCGGTCAAACACCGTTTGACCTCAGGTCCACTATCATAAATTTATTGTACTACATAAACCACAGCTTAATTCAAAAATCGCCCAATATGAAAGTTGTAGGGTTTTAAATTCTAAGAAACTTTTGTTTTGGCCAAAATTCGAGTTTCAACATAAAAATTTGAGTTTTTCTTTTTCTTTTTTCATTTTATCACACCATTGTGAAAGAACACATAAAAATTACTACCATATATACGCCAATACATTTTCTATATACAGTAGACTACATATAAGTTGTCATGTAGGAGTTTCAAGAATTTTCAATTAGATTTGCTATTTTCTACCATTTAAATGAATTTCTGCGCGTTTGCCGAAAGTAATTCGAAAGTGACCTATATGTACCTCTAATAAGATTGAAAAAAATTCTAAAAAACTATATTCACCATACAATTAAAAACATGAAGTTAGATGTCACACCCTAAAATTTAAACTATATTTAAATTCAAATTTGAATGACATTTGTTTGGTTTTAGAAGTTGTTAGGCCCAAGTTCGGAAGAACTCTCGGCCCGGTTTGTTTTCGCACCTCCTCTCAACCTCCCTCATGGGCTGAACCCGAGGACCGGCCCAGCAACTCCCCCCCCGCGACATGGAAGAGTTGGAGGGGCAAAAATAGATTTCGGCCCACAGCAACTCCACCTCGACATGGAAGAGTTAGAGGGGCAAAAATAGACTTAAGAAGAGTTGGAGGGGGTAAAACGAACTCAGCAGAAACAAACTATTCTGAAGCTCAAACAAATGCAAATTAAATTTGAATTTAAACAGAATTTAAATCCCAAATTAATGTACTAGCAACAAAGAACAATGAAACAACATAAATGTAACAAAAGTTTATTTTCGCTAAAATTGTTTAATGTGATATTTAATTTGATTAAAAGGGCTAAAAATTCCATATAAAACTCAGAAAATTTTATTTAAGACTTAATAAATTCTAGAAAATTTGGAATATTTATATTATTTCAAATATTTCAAAAGTTTTCAATGAAACTCCGATTGAAAATTCAAGTTCAAATCCATTTAAAGAAGTTGAAAAGGAAACTCAATTTTTCTCCTAGATCTAGGGATCAAATAAAAAACCTTTCAATATGAAAGTAGTAGAACTTTTAATTTTAAGAAACTATTAATTTTAAAATTAATCATGAGGAAATGTTGAAATGCAATGTGGTCGGATTATGACGAAATTGGTGCAACGTCATTGTGTTTGGACTTCATATTGGGCTTCATATCCAACACTGCTAATCTATGACGAATTCTGGATGTTGTCATGGATGCATCGTGATCTGTGACGAAATGTATGACGAAATTGGCACAACGTCATGGTGTTTGGACTTCATATCGGGCTTCATATCCAACACTGCGAATCTATGACGAAATATGACAGTTCGTCATGGATGCAGTGTGACCTATGACGAAATCTGAAAATGTCATGTGAATATCGTCATGGATCACAAAGTTTTTTGTAGTCTTTTCTTTCATGGTTTTGGTCCTCCTCCAGGCAGAGAGAGTTGGTTTCCACGGAGTAGTTACCGGGGTGGTGTTCGTGAAGGTAGCTTTGGTAGGAAAGATGTTTTGGATTGTGCTAACCCCACTTTTGAGCAAATGGCTCGGCACTAGTTTTACTCTTTTGGTACTAACCCCAGTGCTAAGTCGTTTGTTCGCTCACATGCTCGTTTTTGAATTTCAAGTGGCAGACTTGAAGAACATTTGGTTGATTGACTCCGGTTGCTCGAGGCATATGACCGGAGACAAGGGGTGGTTCTCAAGTCTCGTCCCGGTAGTGACAAAGTGGTACATCACCTTTGGGGACAATGGGCGTGGAAGTGTGCTTTGAGAAGGTGAGATTAAGGTGAGTGACAAGATCACTCTCAAGCGTGTTGCTCTTGTTCAATCGCTTGGATACAATTTGCTTTCTGTGTCCCAGCTATTGGATGAGGGTTTTGAGGTGTTGTTTCGGCCTAGTGGTTCTCGGATCTTGGACTCTCGAGGGGACCTTGTTTGTATGGTCATTCCCAAGGGTCAGGTGTTTCGAGCTGATTTTTCTCAGTCTTCTGGTGTTGAGCGTTGTTTCATGGCTGGTTCTTCGAGTAAGTTGTGGAAGTGGCATAGGAAGTTGGGTCACTTGAGCTTTGACCTTTTGTCTCGCTTCAGTAAACTCAATTTGGTCCGAGGATTGCCACGGTTGAGGCTTGAGAAAGAGTTGGTTTGTGCGCTGTGTAGGCATGCCAAGATGGTAGCCTCTTCTCACCCGCCTCTCACCAATGTGATGACTGAGCGTCCATTCGAGCTGCTCCATATGGACCTTGTTGGCCCAGCCCGTGTGCGATCCGCGGGTGGGAAGTGGTATGTCCTTGTTGTGGTGGACGACTATTCTTGGTATGTGTGGGTGTTCTTTCTCGAAGATAAGGGGGAGACGTTTGGTTTTGTTCGAGATCTTGTCTTGAGGTTGAGGAACGAGAGGCACAGAGATGCCATACGAGCAATCAGTAGTGATCATGGCACAGAATTCAGAAACTTTCGTTTTGAAACCTTTTGCCATGACTTGGGGCTTGAACACTAGTTTTCGAGTCCGTATACGCCTCCCCAAAATGGTGTCGTGGAAAGGAAAAACAAGACCTTGTGTGAGATGGCTCGGACGATGCTTGATGAGCATAGGACTCCGAGAAGGTTCTGGGCTGAGGCAGTGAATACCGCGTGCTATATGTTGAACATGATCAACCTCATAGTGCATAAGAAGAGAACATGCTATGAGTTGATGCACGGTCGCACACCCAAGGTGAGTCACTTCCATGTATTTGGCTGCAGGTGCTTTATTCTGAAGAAAGGGAAGAAGTTGGATAAGTTTGAGGCTAGGTTGGTCGATGGTATTTTCTTTGGTTATGCATCTCACTCTAGAGCATATTGTGTGCTCAATCTTGAAACTAACCAAATTGTGGAGACTTGCGACGTAACCATCGATGAGACACAACCACGTAGTCAGCTTGTTTTTGAGTGTGCAGGTGATGATGAGCTTGGCGAGGAGATCTTTCAGGAGGAGGAGCATGAACTTGGAGATGATGAAGATGGCGGTGTAGTGCCCCCGACTGAACATGTACCTACTACTTCGACTACAGTGGTGGACGGCCCCTCTCCTACACCTACAACGACAAATCAAGATCGAGGAGAAGCTACAGTTGAGGGAGAGGTAGCATCAAGGATAGAACCTCCCCGGCGAGTACAAGTGGATCACCCAGCTTCAAGGATCATCGGTGATATGAATGAACGTACTACACGGTTGAGGGTTCAAAACAACTCTCATTTTGCTCATGCTGCATTTGTTGCTACTTTTGAGCCCAAAGACATTGGACACGCACTATCTGATCATAATGGGTTAATTCGATGCATGAGGAGTTGGAGAACTTTGAGAGGAATCAGGTTTGGGAATTGGTTGACTCTCCCCTAGGGTGTAAGACGATTGGGACAAAGTGGGTGTGGAAGAACAAAGAGGGAGAGAAAGGTGAAGTGGTGAGGAACAAGTCAAGTCTTGTTGCTCAGGGGTTCAGTCAGAAGGAGGGGATCGACTACGAGGAGACCTTTGCTCCCGTAGCCCGTTTGGAGGCAATAAGGATCCTTCTAGCCTTTTCCGTGGCTAAAGTGTTCATGTTGCACCAAATGGATGTGAAGAGTGCTTTCCTGAATGGTGTGTTGGAGGAAGAAGTGTATGTGAGGCAACCACCGGGGTTTGAGAGTGAGAAGTACCCCCACCGGGTGTACAAGTTGAGGAAGGTGCTTTAGGGGTTGAAGCAGGCGCCTAGAGCTTGGTATGGTAGGTTGAGGGGGTTCTTGTTTGAGAGAGGTTTTGAGATGGGGAAGGTTGATCAGACCTTGTTTCTACTTAGGCAGGGCAGAGATATCCTGATTGTGCAGGTGTACGTGGATGATATTGTCTTTGGTGGCTCGTCTAACTCTCTTGTTGCAAGGTTTGCAGATGATATGAGTAGGGAATTTGAGATGAGCATGATGGGTGAGTTGCAGTTCTTCCTCGGGATACAAATCAAGCAATCAAAGGAAGGAACATTTGTGCACCAAGCTAAGTACACCATGGACATTATGCGGAAGTTCAAGATGGAGAATTCCAAGGCCATGGCGACGCCAATGAGTACGACTACAGCTCTTGATGTGGATGAGGAAGGTGAACACGTGGACCAGAAGGAGTACCAGAGCATGATCGGGTCACTCCTCTACTTGAATGCGACGAGGCCGGACATCTAGTTCTCGGTATGTCTGTGCACTCATTTTCAAGCATCTCTGAGGACTTCGCATCGGCAAGCGGTGAAGCGAATTTTCAAGTACTTGTGTCACAACCCCGACTTCAGCCTTTGGTACTCCGCGTCCTCTTTGGCTCTTCATGGTTTTTTGGATGCAGATTTTGCCGGGTGTCGGTTGTATAGGAAGTCCACTTCCGGGACTTGCCAGCTTTTGCGATCTTCTTTGGTGTCTTGGTCTTCCTGCAAACAGTCGAGTGTTGCTCAATCCACTACCGAGGCAGAGTATGTTGCCGCTGCTAGTTGTTGCTCTCAGCTCCTTTAGATCACATACACCATGAGTGACTTTGGTGAGGAGTATACCCATGTCCCACTTCAATGTGACAGCACCGGTGCCATAAGCGTTGCAAAGAACTCAGTGCTCCACTCCAAAACCAAGCACATAGAAGTGAGGTATCATTTTCTGAGAGACAACATAGAGCAAGGAAAGATAGCTTTGATCCATGTACCCACACATGACCAATTAGCCGATATTTTCACCAAACCCCTAGATCAAGCAACTTTCACTCGTTTGGGGGGGGGGGGCTTGGTGTTTGTTTGATTTCTTGAGTTCGGTGTGTGGGAGCTCCTTTGTAGCATATGTATAGTTTCTGTCGGTGTTTTAGACCAGCAACCTACTAAGGGGAGTACTCGAAGTAGATGAATGTGGCCTCACCGGGATCGGTAACTCAAAGGAAGAGACACGTGGCACACAATTTAGACAGGTTCGGGCCGCGAGGTGCGTAATACCCTACGTCCTGTATGCTGCGTAGCTCTGGATTGATTGGGTGCGATTACAAGATGATGCAATCTTAAGCCGTGAGAGAGAGAGGGGTCCCTGCCTCGCCTTATATAGCCCGGGAGGTAGGGTTACAAGTCGGTTCAGGGAGAGAGTACTAGTCGAGTACGTCTAGGAGTCCTCTATACAGTGCGGGACATGTATAGCTTCCTATCCGAGAACATCTCCTCTGTAGTCCTTGTGCTTCACGCCAGCAGGTGCCGTGCAGCGCAAGTCGGGTAGTCCCAGGGGCCCACCGAGTAGTCAGTCCTGGTACCCACCGAGGTAGTGGGCCCAGGGCAGGTCCATACGACAAGCCCCCGAGTACTTTGTAGTCGACAAGGATAGCTTTGAGTAGTCTTGACAGCCTTAACGAGTAGTCCTCAAGCGTCCTCGAGTGCTACAAGTCAAAGTCCTCAAGAGTAGTCGAAGCATCCCGAGGCTGGAATGTACTCCAGCTGATATTTGAGCAATCCTGAAGTCTTCTCGAGTAGTCCCAAGCGTCCTCGAGTGCTGCTCTTGAAGGTCTTCAACAATGCCCGTGTTGTCTTGAAGCCGAAACTGATATGGAAGTGCGATTGCAAAATCGCACTCCATATGGAGTAGCCCCCGAGCCTTAGGTTGAGTTGCATACTCTGGCTGAGGGTCCATCTGAAGTTTTGGCAAGAACATCCCGTAAAATCCGAAGAAAAAACCGAAGGACACGTGGCACGGAGCCCCCGAGCCTTGAGTCGAGTACTTCCTCTCGAATTGAAGGGTCATCTTGTAGAATGTGTCCTGAGTTGCTCTTGAGTCTTGTCGCTACCTAGGAAGTCGAGTAGAAGTAGCCGAGCCCCCGAGATGAGGCGCGTCGACTAGTAGAAGTTGAAGAGTCAGCGCGCGCGCCGAGTCAGCCGAGCGCAGACTTATCCATCCGGCCGTTGGAGGGGCCGCTGTTGACTTATAAATAGAAGCCAAAACCCTTAGGGTTTTTCACCCCACGCATTCGCAGCCATTCCTAGCAGATGTAGCCAGAAATCACCACCAGTGCGCGCTGCTGCCGTTGAGAGGATTGTAGATCCAAACGCGCCGCCATAGGAAATCACCACCGTAGCCCCCGAGCGAATGCGAGTGAAGACACCTTGCACTTGGAGAATGAAGCCCTCGCCATCGAAGACCTCAAAGGCTGCCGGTGGGAAGAAGAGGGCTCGTGAGGAGGCCGCCGGATCTGCTGTGGGGACATCGCCGCCGGTGTCTCCTCTGCGGCCAGATCCAAATCGGGAGTGGAAGAAATCCAAGGCCAAGACCGAAGACCTGCTGGCCCTTCTCAACAGTGGATTCTTGCGGGAGAAGGAGGTGGACATGTGGAGAGACGCTGCAGGGGATCCGTACCCCATGGAGAAAAATCCGGATGAAATCCCTATGTTCACCCGGTTCGCGGAGCGCGGACTGTCTCTCCCAGCCAGCGACTTCTTCAAGGGACTACTGGGGTACTACGGCATCGAGAACCTCAACCTCAACCCCAACGGTATCTTCCACACCACAGTCTTCGTACACCTCTGTATAGCCTTCTTGGGGATCGAGCCCCATTGGATCTTGTTCCGGAAATTCTTTCGGGTGAAGCCCCAGCTCAGCGCCAACAATCCTCGAGTAGTGGGGGGAGCTGGGATCCAGATGAGGGAGGACGCCGCGGAGTAGTACCTCTCCTACAAGCTGATTGATTCCAACCAGGATTGGAAAGCGAAGTGGTTCTACGTCACCAACCACCACCCGGAGCTGCCGAAGCCAAGCGGGAAGCAGCCCAAGCACCGTCCTTGGTGGAACTCGGAGCCAACGATGCAGGAGGGTATCCAGCTACCCGAGCTGCTGGCGAAGATTAAGGCTTTGAGAGAAGCCGGGCTGAGGGCCGAGCATGTGTCCTTCAGCTTGATGAAGTAAAGGGTGCAGCCGCTGATGGCCCGCGACACCCTAGGATATCAGTACACCGGCGACGACGACACGTCGTGGATGCCCGGTGATGAAGTCGATGACGACGACATCGTTGATAGGCTGGGTAGGATCTTCAAAGATATGCCGGCGTACATGCCGTGCCCGGTGCCCGAGTACTCCGCCGCGCGCCCGCCAAATGAGGTCTGTAGCCGTACCCTCTTGTCGAGTACTCATTATGTAGGAGTAGTCGTGCTGACATATTGTGCTTCTTGCAGGATGACTTGGTGAAGCTCGTCTCCGAGCCGGCGTCGCCTCCTCAACTTGTCGAGGTCCCAGAAGAAGGGAAGGCCAAGGCCTAGGAGCGGTAGAGGTTGGAGAAGGAGATGACATAGTTGTCGTCGAAGACACATCCGAGGAGGACGACGATGAAGAAACGCTGCAGGAGCGCTTCTAGCTGCGGTCGAGATTCAGCCGCCCTAGATTGCCGCATATTCCTCTCGTTCAGGATCAGCCGACTAGCCCGGAGGCTAGTTTGCCCACGCTACCAAGGAAGCCGCGCAACGTGGACCGCAAGCGCGTGGCCAAGAAGTTGAAGGTCACGGAGACCACGTCCCAGGAGGTAAGCCGTTTGTAATAGAGTAGTCGAGTACTTATGTCTCGATCTTGTGTGTTGACGACGAAGTTCCCTTGCTTGCAGGAGATGCCGCCTTCCGACCCCATTGAGCAGGGTAACGGAGGTGATTGGGATACGATGGGGGAGCCAGCTGGGGGTAGTCGTAGCCCAGCCCCCACCGTGGAGGAGCTCTTGGCGAAGATGACGCGCCAGCCCCCTGTTGCTGAGGGGATCACAGAACCGGGCGCTGCCGCCACTGAAGAGGCAGCGGCTACTGAGGCGCAGGAGGAGGCGCCTGCCGGGGCAGGACTGGTCGACATTGCCAGTATCCTCGGCGCCCCAACCGTGATGGTGGTCCGGTCGAGCTTGTAAGTATTGATTCTTCCCGAGTAGTACACTGGATTTGGTAGTCGTACTAGGTTGACAACCAGCTTGTGTACTATGCAGGAAATCGACGAACTTGACCCAGGAAGGGGATGAACCCGCCACAGCGGTGGCGGAAGAGGAAACCGCTCCGCCCACTGAGGAGTACATTCCCACCCCTCAAGCAGAGTCCGAGGCGCCGGCCGTAGAGGCTACCTTGCCCGAGGCCAGCATTGTAGACAGTGAGTACTTTGCTCAGGTGCAAGTAGCCACGAAGAGTAGTCGTAGCCGCCAGGTATGACTGATCCAGTTGTCATTTGATGACAGGTGCTGAAGCCGAGGGAAGCGATATCCCATCGGCGGTGCCCATTGAAGATGTGACACCGGAGGCTCAGGGAGCCACCGGAGGAGCCCCCGAGCCGATGGAGGTGGCCGTTGGAGAAGCCGCCGCGACGACTGGAGGAGAGGGAGAGGATGCGCTGCCAGAACCCGCTCTGGAGGTAGTCGTTCGCTCGCCGGAGATCCAAGACGTGGAGCCAATCCGCTTGGCGCCAATGTCCGAAGCCGCGACGAGTAGTCGTGGCGGGACCGAGCTGTTGGCGGATGATCTAGTCGACCCAGCTGTCGGTGTTTTAGACCGGCAACCTACTAAGGGGAGTACCCGAAGTAGATGAATGTGGCCTCACCGCGATCGGTAACTCGAAGGAAGAGACACGTGGCACACAATTTAGACAGGTTCGGACCGCGAGGTGCGTAATACCCTACGTCCTGTATACTGCGTAGCTCTGGATTGATTGGGTACGATTACAAGATGGTGCAATTGTACACCGTGAGATGAGATGTTTAGAGAGGGGTCCCTGCCTCGCCTTATATAGTCCGGGAGGCAGGGTTACAAGTCGGAATAGGGAGAGAGTACTAGTCGAGTACGTCTAGGAGTCTTCCATACAGTGCGGGACATGTACAGCTTCCTAACCGAGTTCTTCTCCTCTGTAGTCCTTGTGCTTCACGGCATCAGGTATCGTGCAGCGCAAGTCGGGTAGTCCCAGGGGCCCACCGAGTAGTCAGTCCTGGTACCCACCGAGGTAGTGGGCCCAGGGAGGTCCATACGACACCAGCGACGGTAGCTCGTCACCTGGAGGCGGTGCGCCAGGCTGACCAATGGATGAAGGTGAGTAGTCGACACCTTTGAGTAGTCAATCCTTTAGTGTTGAGTACCCAGTTGATATGCGTTGCCTGTTGCAGGACGTCGCGGAGAGGTCCCGGCAGAAGTTCGACATGCTTCAAGGGTACGGCGACACAGTACTCCGGGCGGAAGCCTTAGAGGAGTAACTCGTGAAGTCCCGGAAGCACACTGCCGCGATGCAGTCGAAGCTGGACATCGCCTTCACCCAGTATCACAATGACATCCAAGATATGCAGGCGAAGAGCGACGAGCTCGTGCGGAAGAACAAGTCTCTCCGCAACAAGAATAAAGGTACACCACCACCTTGTCGGGTACTTGTTGATAGTAGCTTGAGGTAGTCTGACCCACTTTGCCTTTGTTAATTGCAGAGCTTTAGACCCGCGTCGATCAGCTAAAGGCTTCAAAGACCGATTTGAAGAACCTCTTCTATCAAGAGCAAGAGGCCCGCCAGGTACTAGAGTATGATTATAAGCAGCTTGCTTATGAGTGCGACAAGCACATGGAGCTCCGTATTGCGTCGGATCGTGACCTCGTCAACTGCTACAAATCCTTGCAGAAGCTGAACGAGGACTGCGAGAAGCTACGGGCTCAACTGAAGGAACTCGAGGAAGCCGCGCTCCCCATCGTGAGGCTACTTGTGCCTCACCCTAGCGGTCCGAAGATAGCTCCTCTGGTGGACCAGCTGAGGGAAGCCCCTAGCTGCCTGGCGACCTACGTCAAGCACTTGGCGAAGTTGATCCCCAACCAGGTTTTGGCCTTCATGAAGTCTTACTTCCCAAAAGCTCTTGTGGACGTTGTCGCCGGCGGACTAGCCGCCAACTGCACGGACGAGCAGTACACGAAGCTGCTAGAGCAGATGGCACCCATTGCTGAACAAGTCGCCGAGAAGCTCAATCTCCAGTAGTCCTGTAGAGTTAGCTCGTAGCAGTAGTTGTACATAAACAGTTGTAATGAACTTGTTTAAGTATGAATGAAAGAAACTTCCATAAATGAGTACTCGTTATCGCGATCTGTGAGTGCGGAGTCCCATCATGGAGTCGTCGTGAGTAGTCGTACTCGCTAGTAGTCCCGTTGAGGGAGGAAGACAGTAAAGCAGTTGATAGATAATCAAACTTTATTACTGAAGAAGTACACCTGGATGGCCAGGGCCGTTGTTACAGAGTAGTCGCCAGGACCCGGAGGCCACCTACGGCTAAGTAGTGCTAGGGCGTATAGCCGCTTACAGCAGTAGATCCGTTAGTAGCCGCATGGGCTGGATCTAGAAGTACATGGTCTCTCAGTAGACCGCTGCTGGAGTCCTTTGTCGCTCGTCGCAGCCCAAGATCCGTTAGTAGCCGCGTGAACTGGATCTTGGAGTGGAGTAGTCCGGAGACTGGAGCCTGGACCCGGAGGCCGCTTACGACAAAGGGGTCTTTGGGTAGTCATATAGACTGGAGCCCCCGGTGTAGTCGTGTAGACTAGGCGTAGAATCGACAGAGTTGGTCGATGTTCCACGAGTTGTTGACGTCTTCGCCTTCAAGCGTCTGGAGGCGGTAGGAGCCCGGTCCGGTCACCTTTGCAACTGTGAAGGGACCTTCCCAGGGCGAGCTGAGCTTGTGTAGTCCTTCCGTGTTCTGGATGCGGCGGAGGACAAGATCACCAACGTTGAAGGAGCGTTCCTTAACGTTGCGATCGTGGTAGCGTCGGATACCCTCTAGGTACCTTGCTGATTGGACGAGGGCGGCACAGCGAGCTTCTTCGAGTCCGTCGATGTCAACTCGTCTGCTGTCTTCGGATACGCCTTGTCGTATTGCTCCACTGCTGGTGACTCCCAGATGACATCAGCAGGGAGGATTTCTTCGGAGCCGTAGACCAGGAAGTATGGAGATTGTCCCGTTGGCTTGGAGGGTTGAGTACGTAGCCCCCAGAGAGCATTGGGTAGTTCCTTGATCCACTTGCCTCCTTTGGTATTGGCAGCGTCGTGTAGCCGCTTTTTGAGAGCGTCGAGCACCATCCCATTGGCGCGCTCGACTTGTCCATTGGCCGAGGATGGGCAACTGAGACATATTGGACGTCGATCCCGCTGTTCTCGTAGTACTCCTAGAACTGGTGATTGTTGAAGTTGGAGCCCAGGTTTGTGATGATGCGATGGGGTAGTCCATAGCGATGTACGAGTTCATCCTGGAAGTCGAGTACTCCATCAACCTTGGGGCATGTAACCGGCTTGACCTCGATCCACTTGGTGAACTTGTCGATGGCCACCAGTACTCTGTTGAATCCACCTGGATCAGTTGGTAGTGGCCCAATCATGTCGAGCCCCCAGCAGGAGAAAGGCCAGGTTGGCGGTATGGTGACTAGCTTGTAGGCTGGGACATGCTGCTGCTTGGCGAAGTATTGACACCTTGGCACCTTCTGACAAGTTCTTCGGCGTCGCCCAGAGCTGTGGGCCAATAGAAAGCTTGTCGGAAGGCCTTGCTGACTAGTGTGCGAGAGGACGCATGGTTGTCGTAGACGCCTTTATGGATCTCCTCCAAGATGTCCTTGCCTTCTTGTCTGGGAACGCACTTCATGAGTACTCTGGAAGATGCGCCTCGCCTGTAGAGCTTGTCTCCGACGAGGACATAGGACTTGGCACGGCGGATGAGTTGCTCGGCCAAGTTCTTGTCCGAGGGAAACTTCTGCTCGCTGAGGTAGTCGATGAAGGGCTGCGTCCAGTCCACGTCGATAATCATGACCTCCTGGCCAGCCGGGGGAAGCGCTGGGTCAGTGGTCGGTGGCACCGGCTCCGGGATGGATGGCGCGTGAAGCTCGTGGACGAAGACACCCGCTGGTACTTGAGCGCGAGTAGAACCAAGCTTCGACAGGACGTCCGCTGCAATGTTGTTGTCACGGACGACGTGGTGGAACTCGAGACCATAGAACTTGTTCTCGAGCTTGCGGACTTCTAGGCAGTAGGCGTCCATGTTCTCCTTGTTGCGGTCCCAGGACTTGTTGACTTGGTTGATGACCACTGCGGAGTCGCCGTAGACTAGTAGCCGCTTAATGCCTAGTGAAGCCGCGAGGCGGAGCCCGTGTAGCAGAGCTTCGTACTCGGCTTCATTATTTGAGACCTTCGAGAAGATCTACAAGACGTACTTGAGTTGTTCGCCCGTGGGAGAGATCAAGAGTACTCCTGCACCTGCGCCCTCGAGGTTGAGTGAGCCGTCGAAGTACATCACCCAGTGCTCTGGGCGCTCGGTTGGAGTAGGTAGCTGATTGTCCCGCCACTCCGCCATGAAGTCGACTAATGCCTGCGACTTGATGGTTGTGCGTGGCTTGAAGTCGATGTTGAGGGCGCCGAGTTTGACTGCCCACTTAAAGATTCTTCCAGTAGCATCTTGGTTCTGCGGGATGTCGCCGAGCTGGTAGTCGGTGATGACGGAAATCGAGTACTCCTGGAAGTAGTGTCGTAGCTTCCGCGAGGTGATGAGCACTGCGTACAGGAGCTTCTGTACTGGCTGGTAGCATGCCTTAGATTCTGATAAGACCTCGCTGACGAAGTAGACCGGGCGCTGGACCGGATAGGCATGGTCGTCTTCCTGCCGCTCGACGATGATGGCAGTACTGACCACGTGAGTAGTCGCAGCGAGGTAGAGCAGTAGCTGCTCGCCTTTGCAAGGAGCCGTGAGGACTGGTGGCTTTGATAGGAGGTCCTTGAGCTGGGCAAGGGCTTGGTCCGCCTCTGGAGTCCACACGAACTTCTCTTGGTGCTTGAATAATTTGAAGAAGGGGAGCCCCTGTTCTCCAAGCTTCGAGATAAATCTGTTCAGAGCCGCCATGCACCCGGTTAGCTTCTGGACGTCTTTGATTCACGTGGGAGCCTTCATGCTGGTGATGGCGGAGATCTTCTCGGGATTGGCTTCGATGCCGCGATGGCTGATGATGAAGCCGAGTAGTTTGCCTGATGGTACGCCGAAGACGCACTTGTTCGGGTTGAGCTTCCAGCGGTACTCGCGCAGGGATGCGAAAGTCTCTTCAAGATCGTCGATGAGCGTGCTGGAGTTTTTGGTCTTGACGACCACGTCATCCACGTAGGCTTCGACGTTCTTGTTGAATTGACTCTTGAAGCAAGCCTGGATAGCTCGTTGGTATGTGGCGCCGGTGTTCTTCAACCCGAAGGACATGGTTGTGTAGCAGTACGCGCCAAAAGGGGTGATGAACGCGGTCTTCTCCTGGTCTTCTTCCTTGATCGCGATCTGGTGGTACCCAGAGTAGTAGTCGAGGAAGCAGAGCAGGTCGCAGCCCGTCGTGGAGTCGATGACCTAGTCAATCCGCGGCAACCCGAAGGGTTCCTTGGGGCAGTGCTTGTTGAGGTCGGTGTAGTCGACGCACATCCTCCACTCGTTCGAGTTCTTCTTACGGACGAGGATGGGGTTGGCGAGCCACTTAGGATGGAAGACTTCTCTTATGAAGCCAGCCGCGAGTAGTTTGGCGAGTTCCTTCTTGATGGCGTCCCGTCTATCGTCGGCGAAGCGGCGGAGGTGTTGTCGCTTCGGGGTAGCTTTAGGATCGATGTTGAGTGAATGCTCAATCAACTCCCTGGGCACCCCTGGCATGTCTGCTGGTTTCCACGCGAAGATGTCGCGGTTAGCCTGGAGGAAGTTGATGAGCGCGTCTTCCTATTTGGGGTCAAGGCCTGCCCCGATGGTGGTGGTCTTGCTGTTGTCGCCTGTCCCGAGGTCAATTGTTTTGACCAAAACCTCTTCAGCTGGCTGAGGCTTGTTAGCTTTGTCCGACTTCTCTGGGATGTCGAGTTCACTTGGAGCAAGCTTCTTCGACGCAGCGTAGATCTCCATCATTGCATTGGGTACTTGATTTGTGGTGGCGATCTCCACAGCTTCCGTGTCGCAGTCATGCGATATCTTTAAGTCCCCTTGCAGTGAGAGTACACCTGCTGGACTTGGCATCTTAAGTACCAAGTAGGTGTAGTTGGGTACCGTCATGAACTTGGCGATAGCCGGTCTGCCGAGGATGGCATGGTAGGACGTCTTGAAGTCCGCGACTTCGAACTTGATGTACTCGGTACGATAGTTGTCTCGAGATTCCCTGAAGGTAACTGGCAGGACCACTGAGCCCAGTGGGATAGCCACGTTGCCGGGGATAATGCCGTAGAAGGGCGAGGTGCTCTTGGTGAGCATGTGGGTGATGTCGAGCTTCATCTTCTTCAAGGTCTTGGTGAAAAGGACGTTGAGCTCGCTTCCACCGTCGATGAGGACCTTGTTGAGCTTGGAGCCCGCGACCACTGGCTTCAGGACGAATGGGAACCGTCCTGGTTCGGAGAAGCTAGTCCATTGATCCGCGCGGGGGAAGGTAATGGGTACCTCCGACCACCTGAGAGGGGTCAGGACCGCTGGTTCAATGCTCATGACTTCTCGACGGGTAGCCTTTTGTTCCCGTCTTCTGGGTAGTCCGCCGAAGAGGACGTTAACTGTCTTGTCGGGTTCCTGGAAGTCGCCATTGCCTTTGTCATTCTTCTTCTTGCCTTTCTTGTCATGAGGGTGTCGTGGCTCTGGAGTATCCTTGAGTGCTCGCCTGAGTTGGTAGCACTGCTCGGTGGTGTGGTTGCCGTCCAGATGCCACGGGAACTTCTCCTTCAGCAAGTCTTTGAAGCCGCCGGAGGTCTTCTTCGAGTTCTCCTTCGCAGGGTGCTGGATAGCCACGACAGTGTTGTCTGGCTTGCGCTTGCGGTTGGGACCCGAGTAGTTGTTGTTGTTGCGACCGCCTTGGTTCCCGTTGTTGCTGCTGCCGCCGCCCGTGTTTTGTTTGCTCTTGCCGTGGATGGCGTCATACTTGGCGTTGGCCTTGTCTTCTTCATCAGCCCAGGACGTGATCATGTCCTTGAGGTGGGTGATGGAGCTTGGGCGGCGACGGCCGAAGTCTTCGAAGGTACGACAGTGGTAGAGACCGTCTTGGAAGAGGTCGACGATTTCATTGTCAGAGATATCGACTACTGTGGCTCACTTGTCGAAGAAGCACCGCATGTACTTGCGAAGGGTCTCGTCTTGTTCCTGCTTCACCATAGCCAGGTCCATGCGACTACCCGAGCGGCCCATTGCGCCCGCGAAGTTGCTGGTGAACTGCTCCTTCAGCTGGTCCCACTTGTCGATCGAGTACTTCTCAAGTAACTCGAGCCATGTAAGTGGGGCTTGGTCCAGACAGAAGGGGAAGTAGAGACACTTGGTGTCGTTGTTGCCTCCAGCGTTCTCGATGGAGAGGGCGTAGCATCTGAGCCACTACACAGGATCTTGCTTTGCGTCGTACTTGGTGATTACCAGAGGCTTGAATTTCTCTGGGAGGAGGAGGTTGCGAAGTCGCGCAGAGAAGGCGAGGAAGCCGTCGTTGTCACTTGACGTGAAAGCCTTCTTGCGTCGTAGTTCTTAAATCTTCTGGCGGGCGTCGAAGCCACCTTGTGAGGCTCTGGAGGCGTGGCTGTTCACGTGGCCTCGTCCGCCGCGATCGCCTCCGCCACCGGCCCTCCTGTTAGCCCCGTAGTTGGAGCTTCCGCAGTCGCTGCCTCCACCGCCAGGGTCGCGATGAGGGACGACCTCGCGATCGCTGCCAGCAGCTGCGACGCTGTTGCCACCTTGAGAGGGTCCACCGGCCGTTGCGCGAGTACGGTTGGGATTGGCTGGCAGCTCAGCTCAAGTACGGTTACGACCGAGGTCAGCGCTACAACTTGTTGCTTCGTTGTCGCGGTTCCTGACGGGAGGTGGTTGAGCAACCCTGGTGTTGACTCGCATGAAGTAGGCATCTTCCGCGAGCTTGGCGATGACCTGTCCCGCGTGCATCCCCTGGGCCTGACGTGCTATCGTAGTGATAGACATGAGGCATTGCTCTGGGGTAGTATGTACCCGGCTCTCGACTTGGTCGAGTGCTTCCGCGAGGTTGCGGATGGGGAGGGAGTCGCGGAGACGACGACGCCGTTCATTACGCTTTCTATTGCATTCACGTCTAGTGTCTCTGTTGGCGGTGGTCTCGTCGGCGGACAACTCGTCTGCGGAAATGTCCTCGAGGTACTGGTCAGGGACCGTGCCTGAGGGCCCTGGCGTCTCGTTGGTAGTCATGAAGACTTGCCGGTCAGGAGAGCCAAGGCTGTAGTCGCTGGTTGCCACCTCTGTAGGAGTGTGCTCCCCAGCTGGAGCAAGTGGTGTTCCCTCCTGGAAGGGAAGTGAGTCGAGGTAGGCGACGCAGCGCGAGTTCCCTCCTGCCAAGTCAGCGGGCTTGCGGTCTGGCCAGTAGACAAATCTTCCGGCGGGTATAGATGTTATAACCAAGCCGGCAGCTGGTCCTGACAGGGGTTGCTCTGTAGAGTTGTCCTCGGACTCGGGCTCCTCAGGGTCCGATCCGAAGTCGAACTCATACGCAGAGTCCAAGTAGAAGCCGAAGAGGGGGTTGGAGTCCAAGGCGTGGCCGGGGGCGGTGTCGGAGTCCGAGTCGTACTCGGGTACGGGCTCCTTGCCGGCCAGGCGCGTAGTGGGAGCCTTCGTGTGGGCCCTGCTGACGTTGCGGGGCCACGTGTGAAGCGCTCATGGGGTGGGGGTCCACATGCGATGGCTGAGTAGCCGGCTCGCATACGATAGCCCACGGGGACGTCGAGCTCGAGTTGGAGGCGGATCCAAGCTCGAAGTCGGCGTGCTGGTCGAAAAGGGAAATTTCACCGAATTTGCCGGCGAGTTCACCCGTGACTACTTCGGGAAGTGTCACGAGGCCGGTCTCCAGGTTGGGCGTCATGGTGAGGTGGCATTGGAAGGACCCAACACCGTCAGCAGTGCAGACCCAAGCGCCGAAGACGAAGCTGTCGCCGCGGTTGAAGGCGACGGTTGGCTTGATGTAGACAGAAGCCGTCGAGTTCGCCATGTGATCTCGCGCGAGATCCCCTACCTGGTGCGCCAGCTGTCGGTGTTTTAGACCGGCAACCTACTAAGGGGAGTACCCAAAGTAGATGAATGTGGCCTCGCCGAGATCGGTAACTTGAAGGAAGAGACACGTGACACACAATTTAGATAGGTTCGGGCCGCGAGGTGCGTAATACGCTACGTCTTGTATGCTGCGTAGCTCTGGATTGAATGGGTGCGATTACAAGATGATGCAATCTTAAGCCGTGAGAGAGAGGGGTCCCTGCCTCGCCTTATATAGCCCGGGAGGCAGGGTTACATGTCGGTTCAGGGAGAGAGTACTAGTCTTGTACGTCTAGGAGTCCTCTATACAGTGCGGGACATGTATAGCTTCCTATCCGAGTACTTCTCCTCTGTAGTCCTTGTGCTTCACGCCAGCAGGTGCCGTGCAGCGCAAGTCGGGTAGTCCCAGGGGCCCACCGAGTAGTCGGTCCTGGTACCCACCGAGGTAGTGGGCCCAGAGAGGTCCATACGACAGTTTCCTTTGTGCATTTTTTGCATTGGCATGGCATATGTAACATGATGTATAGGCATCCTTGTATCTTAGATTGCATGCATTTTGTATCATATGCATTCGTTAGGAAAAGCTTCTCCTATATACATTGTTCACCGTGGAATGTTATTTATGTCTTCGTGAGCTTGTTTGGTATACTATGGTCAGTTTGTCTTAGCACATGATGATCTTGATTTATAATCCATGGTTGATGGCTATATTTTTGAAAATTGTCACATATATGCTCTCTCATGTGTAAATGCCTTTATATGATCTTGACATGTTTTAGTGGTTTGGTTATGCTTAATTTGTGGTTGGATAGCTAGTTTATTGATCATATGGGGCCAAAGGCTTATTTGCCATCATGAATGTTTAGCTCTATTGCTTTATCTTGTGGAGGGGCATAAGTTCCTTTTTATCGCAAAGACATTTCATGTACCAAATGAGAATCTGAAAATGAAATGTAAAATGCTTGGAACATGTGCTCCCATGTCATATTGCTAAATTTAAATTGCTTTGGGTGCTGAACCGTTGTATGATGCCTACCAATGAGAAGTCTCATATATAGAAGTAGGCACATGGCTCGGTGGATTTGACATGACATGAGGTGCTTGTGGGTGTTTGTGATGGTCTTATGATTAGAATGGTTGTCCTAGCATGAAGTTTGTGTGGCTTTGCCATTTTGACATGTTTTTCTCATGTTTAGGACTTTACTCATGAGAGGGTAACTTTTCGCAAAATTGATCAATTCTATCTTAGCTTCGTCCAATGGTTGTGAAACTTGGTAGTCATGAAGTTGATGTCACTACGAAGTTGTAGAGTATCTAAATTGCTCATTTGGACATGTGTAGCATCTTGTGATGAATTTTGTATACTTGAGAAGCTCTAGGTTGCATGTTTTCAAACTTGAGCCTTGATTCATGCATTGGCAACAGGGGGGGGGGAAGAAAGGTGGAGAAAAGTTGCATTGCATCCCTGGAACCTATCCTAAGAGTCAAGGGGGAGCTTTTGCATTTCTTTTGCATTTTTGGCTTTTGGGGGGTGTGGTCTGCTGTACGAAATCGGCCTGACCGGTTTTGGGAACCGGTCTGACCGGTTTTGGTGGAACCGGTCTGACCGGTTTTGGGAACCGGCCTGACCGGTTTGTGCCTAGGGTTGGCACTTGTTCAGGGGGAGTTTGCATATGTGCAGGGGGAGCTCTTGTATGCTTTGGTGGTTTGTGCTCTTTGCTTGAGCATAGTTTTGTCTCGGATGTGTCGAGCCGTTGCCCTTGCCTAAGGGGTCCGAGACTTATCTTCTTCAAGTGATCTTGACCTTTGCCTTTTCTCGGCTTTCGATCGCTTGTTGGAGCTTCTTTTTGTTTGTTTCTTTTATCTTTTCCTTTTCTCTAATTACCAAATGTGTGTGTTGTCAATGCACTCATCAAGGGGGAGATTGAGGACCATGTGTGGTTCGAGGACCGGTGGATGGTCGCTTCCTAGTGTGATGAGTGATTGACAACATTGTGTGGACTGATTCTTGGCTAAGTATTGCAGGTGCAGGTTTCGGCTTGACTTGTGTTGGTGCAGGTGAACAACAAGCGCAAAAGGTCGTAGCCGGTGAGGCCTCCAAGTGTGAGAAGACAAGTAGCCTTCGTTCGAGGGACCCGGTGGCCAGCGAGGTCAAGTGCGGGCCGCATGGTGGTCAGAACGGCAAGATGAAGTCGAGGACGGTTTCTTGGTTGAGCCACAAAACCAAGGTCGAGCCGGGACTTTGTGGGAGCCAAGTCATGAGTGGTGATTGGCGGAGGCTACATCAAGTTCACGGGGTTTACGGTGGTTCACCAGAAAATCACCGGGTTACTCGGCTGAGCCACAAAGCCGAGGCTGAAGACCGGGCGTAGCTATCAGGCCAAAACCAGTCTGACTGGTTTGGGGTCACAGGGGGAGGACACGCGTCAGGATCGCAAGGCTTGTGTCGAGGCTATGCGAAGTGCGGTCGTCGGGCATCCGTTCGATGGTGTTACGAAGACAAATGCCCAAAGTGCCCTTGGTGGGCGTGTATCTTAGTTTAGGCCTTAGGGGCATTTTAGACTTTAGGCTTGCCTCCATATAACCTAAGAGGTGAGAGGATGGCAGCCAACTCTGGGAACCCTAGCTCATTTGTTTAGGATTTCCATAGGACTAGCTTGAGAGCTTCATGATGAGATCTTGTGAGAGGGTTGGATGATCAGGCGGCAAGCTAGACCTTGTATGAACCTCCTTGGTATGTATAGATGATTCGGCGTGGTTCCTCAAGGCTTTGTTGTGTTGTTCCCGGTTGTTCTTGGTGGTGATTTTCGGAGCCCTCTCTTGGTGGTTTTCTCGATGTGTTTTCGGGACCTTGCTCTTGGTGATTTGATGGGGGAAATTCGAGTGAACCCTTTGTGGTTCTTTTTGCCTTTGATTCCCCTCCCAAATCCGTGAGTTAAGGGGCTCGATTTTGGAGTTTTCGGAGTTCTAGGGTTAGAGGTGTTCTTGAGGGTTGACTTTCGATTCCTCTTGATTGAGTGGGTTTAGGGGACCGAGCTTCTAGCCAAGGGTAGCCCACGAGGTACCCCAACTATCCCCAAAGTCTCACTTTGATCCGTGGAATGAATCGGGAGATCGATTGGTTGAAGGTTTGAGTTTTTCCCGCGGGTTGAGTTCTTCCCGACTATCCAGGCCAAAACCTGTCTGACCGGTCTCCCAAACCGGTCTTACCGGTTTAGCCCTGTGGGCTGTCGTGAAGAGTTCCTAAGCAAGGAAGTCACTGTCGTGCTATGTCTATTCTTGTTCAAAGGAGGATAGGTTCTTGAGGCAGCTTTTGTCTCGGAAGGGTTTTTGAGGAGTTTCTGGACAGAACCGGCCTGACCAAATTGCTAAACCAGTCTGACCGGTTTCCCCTGCATGTGTGAGGCTAAGTCCAACAGAAGTGGTCTGACCGGTTCCAGAAACTGGCCTGACCTGTTTGGGCTGTCAACAGCCGTGTCGTGTGTGTTTCCACTGCGTGTGTGTTGTGGCTGTTGGTTGGGTCTTGCTCCTAGGTCTAGTAGCACTTCAGTGGCTGCGTGGACTTGGCAAGAGAAGCTTGCGGAGGTGAACGAGTGAAATCAGGTTCATAGGCCGAATTCTTGAATAGAATTTTTATCGGCTCCCATTCACTCCCCCGTCTCTGGTTCGCCGTTTCGGTCCTTCACCGGTCAAGGTCACCGGTCTGACCGGTCAGAGTGCTGGTCCTGTGCACATGTTGAACACCGGTCTGACCGGTGGTGGTGACTGGTCTGACCGGTCAGAGCTGAGCTGATGCAGCTGCTCTGTTTTCTTCAAGTGGTTGGCATGCATTCGTCCAGGGGGAGTTGCATTGGTTCAGGGGGAGCTTGCATGTGTGCAGGGGGAGCTCTTTGTGGGTTTCAAGCTTTGATTGGTGGTTTGCGCTCTTTGCTTGAGCATTTTTTTTGTCTCGGATGTGTCGAGCCGTTGCCCTTGCCTAAGGGGTCCGATACTTGTCTTCTTCAAGTGATCTTGCTCTTTGCCTTTCTTTGGCTTTTGTTGACGGTCGATTTTGGTACACCTAGCTATGAGTTTACCGTCAACATTTGCACGTATTTGATATTCTAACCAATGGTACTAACCGCCCGGAGGTATGAAGTTCACTCTTGCATGTCGTTTGGTGATGAATATCCTTGCGTAGTGACAGTACGGTGGAGGAGAAAGCGGCAAATGAACGTGCATCAGACCACTCCATATCGGGTTACTCCATATCGAGTGTACTCCTTATCATAGTATATGATTATATTGGTTTGTCATCGTGGCCAGAGCGGCAACAAGAAGACGATAGGCTAGGGTTACCCCTTTGGATGCTTACCTTTATGGCGAGGTGAATGTGATCCATACATCCTTTCATGTATGTTTAACCTTTATGCAATCAACACTTCACATTATGTTTAACCTTTATGCAATCAACACTTCACATAGGGTTAGACCAGTAGTTTAGATAGAGAACCTTAGTGGTTTGCTTCCGATCCTTGGATTGACAAATCTAGGGAGAACCCTCCTTGGTGAAAAAGGCACCAAGTCACCTGTAGGCTTGCAGTGAACTTGAGAACAGTTTTGCACCGTCAACAAGCCCCATTTCTGGCACCGTTGCCGGGGATCGGCAACTCGAACTCTAGGGCAATCTATCTTTCTTTTAACTAACCCTAATTTTTAACATTTTATATACGCTTGCTTTCTTGTTTGTGTCCTTGAAAGTAGGTGGAAAGCTAGACACAAAGCGATCGAGAGAAGTTTTAAACATTCGGACTCTGACAAGTCCAACCTCGCTCAACCAAGTTGATGGCTACACAAGTTTTGCTCTTTAGTGGTAGGTGCTAACCTTGGTTAGTGGCCCAACATCCGCTATTGAGCCCCCACCCCAAGCAAACGAAGATGAACAAGGTATGCCTATGTGTCGATTAAGTTTTTAGACTAATGTCTTTTGAAGGATTGTTTGTTCAAGCTATAGGTTTCGGAAACAACCATGTCAAGCACGATGGAGAAAGATTCCATTACCGTCATGCTCATGCAGCGATGATAATGATTTTTGAAGCGAAGGGATGCATGGCATGGTGCCCTAAAAGACTTCAAGATGAAGACCACACGAACATCTCTGGATCGATGGACAAAAAGGATAATGATGTCATCGAGATGCCTTGCACAACCTCAGCAGAAAACAATTGGATATATTTGAATTTTCAGAAGCTCCATGAAGTCTACGTTCCAACGAATCAAGTGGCAGGCAATCGAAGGTTACTACAAGCGGATATGGCCGAATCACCGATGGTTGCACATGCTGAAATTCTGGACAGCAAGCAATGCTGAAGTGAAACAACCATAACTCCATCATTCGGACTCCGATTAAGACGAATGAGTACCCGTTGGTTAGGTAATTTTATAAATTTTTCGATAGAACTATATTTTTTATATGTTCTGTTCTGGATGCAGGGGTAAATCCACGAAGAAGAGGCAGCAGCAAGGCGATGACGACAAGATGGAGATGGACATGGTGTCAACAGAGAGAAGATGGGGCAACGGTTCCACATCACCTACATGATTAAATTCAGAAGCTAAGGACTAAAACAAACCCTCTAGATCTTGGATGAATGAAGACACAAGAGGCACCACTCAACACATGATGATGTTGGAAGCGAACCACTACCGATTTCATAAGGCAACATCAAGTTGCATGGCTACTTTGGATTCTCGCACAAGTAACCATGGCTTCACAACGATGGAAAGGTATGTGAGAAAGTCGAGCTCTATGACTTTAAATGAAGCGCTTTGCGGGAGGCAACCCGATCTTTTTATATATCTATATAAACTATGACAAGTCTACATTGTGTTCTTTATTTGAAAACTTCAAGTAACATTGTACCATTGATCTAATAAATGTCACAACCACATCTTGTATGCTTTATATATATATATATATATATATATATATATATTGAGTGAGCACTTTGCTACTTGAATTTTGGAAAACTTGTTGACCACTTTTTTGTGTGATTATTAGTTTTTAGAGTCTTTTATTTGTGTTTTTTTAGAGAGAATTATGAAGCATGATCTCTTTTGATTCTAAACTTGTGGCTAGTTAACTTAGGCTAACTTTTACTTTTGGTTTAGATCAACACTTTATCATGTCATGTCATTTTGTTCATTAATATCATGTTGCACTTCTTTCAACATTGATCTTCACCCTTGCATTTTGTTGCATGATGCATATCATATTTAAGACCCTTTTTGTCAAAAACAAACAAAAAAATCTCTCATCTTTGCCTAAACCTTCCTATCAAACCACACCTAGAACCTAGGCCAACAAAGGGAGGGATCGACTTATGTCAAGTCGACAAAGTCTATCTCTATCCCTTTCTAATTAAAGTTTTGACTAGCCTCATCCTAAACCCTTAGGAAAAACCCCTCATACTTTTAGTAATCCTAAAACCATAGGTTTGTTTCTCATCCAAAAATCTAACCCTGGCTTTTCTTCTTTTGCAAAACAACCTTAGATAGAATTTCTTCACCCGACTTATCTTTTCAAAATTCTTGTCTTAAGCCAAAAATATAGGATACCCATAAGCCTTACCTTAAAACCTTGTTAGCATGTTTGATTAGGTCTTTTGATAAAAGGTTTTGTTGACAAGACTTTACCTCTCATAAAGTGACTTGTTTGTCATTATTAAGGAAAAACATTGAAAGCCTTTTTCAAACATTGCTGACCCTTTTCACTAATTCCTTTTTGCATTCACTTTGCATCCACCTCATTGTCATCATCCACCTTATGTTAGCTAGGTCCTTTCGTGAAGCTTTATGATAGATGCTTTCATGTTTATGATAATGCTATGATCAAGCTTATCTACTTTTGCAATCTTGTGTAAACATGGTGTTTAGACATGATTGGAGACCACCGCCATTAAGTTTTATAAACCTTGCTTTCACATTGCATTGGTTGGTTTATAAATTTTGCAATGCATCCTACTGCTCTTGCACTTTAAAGAATTATTAATCTTGGGATGAACATGGTGCTTTGATCTTGGTTAATAAATCTTTGTAGGAATGGAAAGTATGGCAACCACTTTGTAAGCATGGAGCTTAGAATTTGGTTTAAACATTATTTTGTTTGTATCCCTTCGTTTCATTTGCATTTTCACCTACACACACGTACACTCATTAGGTTCTCTTTTTTTACTAGGTAAGCTATGACACAAGTTAAGGTCTTGGGGATGTATTTAGTTTGTTGGCAATTGTTTCTACTCCCGACCATAACCCCGGGGGTAGAATGTGCATTTGATTTGTTTTGTAGGCATGACAAAGTGTTCCCATGAGTTCTTGATCGATTGCAATCAAGGTCATTAGTCACCTACAAGGCTTGAGAAAAAAGTCGCTGTTTCCATCAAGATTTGAGCACATGTTCAGAGATGTACAATGGAAGAAAAATTAATATTCAGAAGCTCCTTCAAACCTTCTTTCCAATGCATCAAGAATCATCAATTTTGAAGACCCATACAAGGAGATGTGGCAAAAACATTGAGCGTTGCGCAGTCTGAAATCAGCCTTGGACAGATTGCATCGCCGAAGTAAAATAGTCACAACTCTCTTGTTCGAAACCCGTTTCATGTGTACGATGGCTCATTGGAAAGATAATTTCATTAACTTAAACTTGTAGGGGTGTTTCAGTACATGTTCTGTTCTAGAGGAAAAATGAAAACTGTGGAAGATGAGGCAGCGACAAAGGACGGCATTGAAGTCGGTGATGACGATATGACGAAGGATTGGAACCATGGCTTGATGATGATAAGAAAAAGTTGAGGGACAACTGAGTTAATAAAGGCAATAAGTGAAGATGATTCTCAAACACATGGAAATATGGAATGACGAGCGATTCAAGTTCTTCCACACTTAGCAATATGCTAAGCATGGGGGAGGATTTGAAGGACGAAAGGGGAAAAGGCCACATGGAGTACAAGGATCACCTTCACCAAGATGCTCATCATTCTTTCTCCATGCTAAGCACAATGCTTAAGCATGGGGGAGGACATGCTGCACTTCACTACAAGCATCGAAAAGAACAGTAACTCTCCCTTAACTTTATCTTTGTTCATCGCCTTTTAAATGCTTGCACATATATGCTTTCAACCATAGACAACCTTTGTATTTATCACTCGATCAATAACA
Source organism: Cenchrus americanus (assembly GCA_947561735.1). NCBI lineage: Eukaryota > Viridiplantae > Streptophyta > Magnoliopsida > Poales > Poaceae > Cenchrus > Cenchrus americanus. Next base: position 69,498,681 of record OX387245.1, on the reverse strand, counting down.
TGGCTACTAGGAGGACAACCTAGGTTAGTTAGTTTTTAGTTTTTAATAAATGAATCACCATCTCTTTCGAGCTTACCACGATAATATCATTTGTATGTCTTGCTTATGGAAAAATGATGAAAGTTGCCGCCTTGTTTTACTTGCATGATGTTTTATATGACATGACTTTTTGCTCTCTATTAAAAGGAACTTAAATTGATAAATATCGGCTCTTTCATTTGTCGAGGTTAAATGACTAATTTCTAAGACCCACATACTTTATGTTGCTCTTTGATTTAAGTTTACCGATGACCAATGCCTTGCACTTGTTTTATTTAAAATCATTATGCTATCTACATTTGTGAATCTCTTGCAAGGCTCTACCTACCAAAGCCTATACACATACAAGTACTTTAATGATATAACCTTTAGTTTGCAAACTTATATCTTGATTAGTTGGATTAGGATTGATTTCTGTGGTACGAGACTAAGAAGCTGGTCATTCCTTTGCGTATCTTTTCCATGCTAGCCATTTTTGTCCATGCATTGTGAGTTTCTACATTGGAAATTTCACAAACTTCGCTGGGCATCCACCCTAAACTCAAAACATCTTTTTTGTGATTACCTCCTTGTCCACAACCCAAATTGAGTATGGATGATCTTTCAACAAATTTTTTGGAGATTTTCTTGCAAGATTTCAAGACATATAACATATGGAGGGACTCATCAATGATTATGTGAGTTTCGACATGGAGGATGCCCTTGAAGATTTCAAAAGATTTACAAAGGAATATAAGGATTTTGTACTTCTCTAGCAGTCATAGGTCCCCTCACTTCTATGCTCGAGGATGAGCAATCATTTAAGCATGGGGGAGGACTGCTATAGCAGTACTATGTTGCTTAAAAGTTCGGACGAGCATAAAAAATGAAGAATAAAAAATATAAAAAATATAAGAGAAGAAAAAAATGAAGGAAAGAAAGAAAAAAAGAATAAGAAAGAAAAAAAGAAGAAGAAATAAAAAATAAGAAAAGAAAAAGAAACGAAAAAAGAGAAAAATAAAAATGCTCCTCGGTTCTTTTTAGCTTCATTTAAATCTTAGAGCTTTGAAGACAAGTCCATACTCAATCTTTTCCAACCATGTGCAATCCGATAACGAGAACTTCATTCGTGTCTCGGGATCACCCATTTTCCACTTGCACATGTCCACCTTTCTAAATGTGTGTGTTCCATCTCTCTCTTTCTAACATTTATTTTTCATGGCCTTTTTGACTTGTCTCGGTAATTCTAATAGATCTCTCTCTTAGTTTGACAACATTTCAAGTATAATGTTTTACTAGGATTGTTTCTACCTACCAAGCTCCACATAAGCTTTCCACTTTCATATATGAGTAGAATAGGTTAAGATTAATCTAGTGTAGGCACGAGTGACTTGACGAAATGAGAGTTTCCATGAGCTTTTACAAGAGGACCTTACTTATGTTAGATGTGCAACTTTTTGAAAACTCTTCACGACGCAACAAGGTAAAGGTTTAAAGTTTGCTTAAGTTTGAGAGCAGTATATTTGTTTCTATTGTGGCATGTTCTTTAATGATAGTCTATCTTCCATAATGAAGTCGCCAGTCAAAACTTGAACCTTAAATGCTAAACACTTGAGAGAGCAATATGCCTTGTTGTGTATAACTAAGTGCAGGGAAGACACTGAAAGACAACACTGATTTCCAAGTTAAGCAAAGACCTTGGACTTGCTCGAGGACGAGCAAGGTTTAAGCATGAGGGTATGTTGACGGTCAATTTTGGTACACCTAGCTATGAGTTTACCGTCAACATTTGCACGTATTTGATATTCTAACCAATGGTACTAACCCCCCGGAGGTATCAAGTTCACTCTTGCATGTCGATTTTGGAGTTTATTGTTTACGCAGGAAAATAACGTTAAAGAGGAGACTTTCGGGATAAGTTCATCAAGCACTTTATGAGAACATCACGAAGTCCGTCACAAGTCAAGACATGAAGTGAACATGACTCCAAATGATCCAAGGACCGAAGTATCAACACGTAAAACTCCGGGGACATGGATGTTTACCAATGAGATCAACTAAGCCCAAGAGATATTCTCACAACCCAGGACAGCATGATCTTTCGGTGCAGATTCGGAGACTTAAATGTCCTCTAATGACAAAATTTTGACTACCAAAGTTGTGGGCCCCGACGATACCTTCGATTTGGACATGTGGAAGGCCCAATTCGGATAAGGGAGCTAGGAGATATGGCCCTTGAAATCCCTGTTGCGCAGTCAGTCCGAAATCACAATAGATTATCTTCCAAGGCCGATTTGGAGATCTTATCTTCGTTTTCAAGGAAAGAAATGAATACCAAAGTTGGAGGAAATTTCGTGCCATACAACCAGGACACCGAATTTTCATTATTTGGAGTCCGGACGTGAGAGATATGGTGCCGGCAAGGCAGGGCTATAAAACAGGAAAGTCTGGACGAGGCTGATTTTATGGAAACCAAGTTCCCTTCTCTCCCAAGGAAGATCTCGTGCAAGGCAAGGTAGAGCACGCCCCAAGGCTCCCCAAGGGAATAAATATGACCCCTTGGGCGCCCAAGGAGGGGTGATCGATCCATCCATTCATCAGAGAGCTGCCAACACGAAGGAGAAGCACCGGGAGGAAGCCGACGGCTGCCGCAAGTCCTCGAGTTGCGTAGGAGATGGCCTAGGCCATGCCCTAGCCACATGGTTGGCCCTGCGTGGTGAAGCCATGGTGGAGTTCTAGCGCCGCGACTTGAATTCGTCAAGTTGTTTGTACCTTCAACATTCAATGGCGATGTAATCATATCTTGTCCTACTTTGATCTACATCGATGAGTGTTTTATTCATATGTGTAGCTAGCATATACACTTAGTAGAAATAGAGTAATCATGGTGGTTAGTCTATCTCTTGTGGATACATCGTTGTAGTGCACGGACTGAGGTTGTTGTTCGGTGATGAATATCCTTGCATAGTGACAGTACAGTGGAGAAAGCGGCAAATGAGCGTGCATCGGACCACTCCATATCGGGTTACTCCATATCGAGTGTACTCCTTATCATAGTATATGACTAGATTGGTTTGTCATCGTGGCCGGAGCGGCAACAAGAAGACAATAGGCTAGGGTTACCCCTTTGGATGGTTACCTTTATGGCGAGGTGAATGTGATCCATACATCCTTTCATGTATGTTTAACCTTTATGCAATCAACACTTCACATAGGGTTAGACCAGTAGGTGAGATAGAGAACCTTAGTGGTTTGCTTGCGATCCTTGGATTGACAAATCTAGGGAGGACCCTCCTTGGTGAAAAAGGCACCAAGTCAGCTGTAGGCTTGCGGTGAACTTGAGAACGGTTTTGCACCGTCAACAGCTTTCGATCACTTGTTGGAGTTTCTTTTTACTCGTTTCTTTTCTTTTTCTTTTCTCTCAGGTTACTATATGTGTGTGTTGTCAATGCACTCATCAAGGGGGAGATTGAGGACCATGTGTGGTTCGAGGACCGGTGGATGGTCGCTTCCTTGTGTGATGAGTGATTGACAAAGTTGTGTGGACTGATTCTTGGCTAAGTATTGTAGGTGCATGTTGCGGCTTGACTGGTGTCGGTGCAGGTGAAGAACAAGCGCGAAAGGTCGTTGCCGGTGAGGCCTCCAGGTGTGGAGAAGACAAGTAGGCTTCATTCGAGGGAGCCGGTGTCCAGCAGAGTCAAGTGCGGGCCGCATGGTGGCATGAATAGAAAGATGAAGTCATGGACGGTTTCTTGGTTGAGTCATGAGTGGATATTGGCGAAAGCTACACCGAGTTCGCGGGGGTTTTCAGTGGTTCACCAGAAAACCACTGGGTTCCTTGGTTGATCCACAAAGCCAAGACCGAAGAACCGAAGACGGAGATGCAGCAGCTCCAGACCGGTCTGACCGATGGGTCTGACCGGTCTGACTGGTGGGTACAGGTCTGACTGGTGGGTACCGGTCTGACCGGTGTGCGACGACGCATTCCGGAATCTTCGAAGTGGAGGACATGCGTCGGGATCGCAAGGCTTGCATCGAGGCTAAGCAGGTTGCGGTCGCCGGGCATCTGTCCGATGGAGCGATGACAAAGATTTCCGATTTCGCCCTCGAGGGGCATGTATCCCTAATTAGTTAGTAAGGGTATTTTAGACTTTCGGTTGCCTCCATATAACCCAAATGGTGAGAGGATGGTAGCCATCTTTTGGAACCCTAGCTCATTTGGTTTTCCTATTTTCCCTTCCTATTTTCTTAGGATTTCCACAGGACTAGCTTGAGAGCTTCATGGTGAGATCTTGTGAGAGGGTTGGATGATCGGGAGGCAAGCTAGACCTTGTATGAACCTCCTTGGTATGTATAGATGATTCGCCGTGGTTCCTCAAGGCTTTGTTGTGTTGTTCCCGGTTGTTCTTGGTGGTGATTTTCGGAGCCCTCTCTTGGTGGTTTTCACGGTGTGTTTTCGGGACCTTGCTCTTGGAGATTTGATGGGGGAAATATGTGTGACCCCTTCGTGGTTCTTTTGCCTTTGATTCCCCTCCCAAATCCATGGGTTAAGGGGCTCGATTTTGGGGTTTTCGGTGTTCTAGGGTTAGAGGAGTTTGTGGCGGGATTTCTTCAATTCCTCTTGATTTGGCAAGTTTTGGTGAACATAAACTTGGCTATGGACTCCTCATGAGGCGTTCCTTCTATCCCCAAAGTCTTATACAAATCCGTGGAGCGACACAGGAGATCGGGAGTTGGATTTGGGGGAGTTGACCCGCGGGTGCTGTTCATCCCGAGCTTCCCAGGCTTGACTGGTCTGACCGGTGTGTGTAACCGGTCTGACCGGTGTATGCCACTTGTGGGATTTGCCACGGGTGAATTGCTTGACTCATGTGTCTTTGGGTCGTGGTTCTGCTGGTCTATTCTTGGTCTGTTTGGAGTTGTTTTGCTAGGCTTTGTGTAGGGTTTTCCTTCCATGCAGGTTGTGTTTTGGGGGTGTTCTTGTTCCAGGGCCTAGAGAAGTCACTGAGGCTCTCTGGAACACTTGTTCTGTGACTGTTGTAGCCACCGGCCTGACCGGCTCTATCCACCAGTCTGACCAGCGCAGGCCATCGGTCTGACCGGTGTAGCACAGGCAGCAAGCAGTGCAAGTTTCCGCTGTGCGTGTTGGTGTGTTTTGGCTTGGTAGGTTGCTTGTTGGTTCCTAGGATCAGTAGCACCCTAGTGGCTACGTGGTCTTGACCAACTTGGGTAGTTGAGTCAGAGACGTGTGTTGGAAGCTGTGTTCATCTTGTTGGAGCCACCATCTCGAAGAATTTTTATCGGCTCCCATTCACTCCCCCTCCCCCCCCTCTCTGGATCGACGTATCGGTCCTTCAGATGCCCGCGCCCACTACTTCACCCGCATTTACAACGTCGCCCACTACAGCCGTTACAACCACGACAGCCACGACTACCCCGACAAGGTATTCCAAGGCTACAACGGCTACAATCAGACATAAAAGCCCGCGAGCGAGTCTTCAACTCACCCACGGGCTTGGGGGCTACATCTAGCGGATGTGCTCACGCGCACCCACCGAGAACAACGAAGAACAACACCAGTGCCAAGACCACACAACTGAGCCTGAGCGTGAGTCTTCAACTCACCCACAGGCTCGGGGACTACTGACAAGGGCCTGGATTAGGGCCCCCCATTGACAGCGAAAAGATCTCTCCGATCACAAGGTAATCCAACACCATTGACAACGTTAAGACCAAGATCGACAATGTCATGTCCAAGATTCATGATGAGGTAGACTGAGGACCCTAGTCAAGACCCACACTGGCAAGACGTCACGCTTCTGACCAGTCGGCTGCATCTCTGACCAGTTCCCCACAAGGAGGATCCCCTCTGACAAGTCTTCGCCTCGCACGACAAGTATTTGCCTCGCACGAGCTTCCCCCAACTCCAACTGGTGTGGGCCATGACACACGGCGCAAGCCTGAGGCGCGAGCACCTTCGCTATGACGCGTGGGGGAATGACTCCCCGCGCCATGCAGATGAACCAGCTGGTAGCCATGCAAGCAGCTGGCCCTGACAAGAGCCTTAATACGGGTATGTCCGACTGTGCAACCATCCCATTAACATCATCTCCAACTCTTCTACACGCAAGCTTAGCCCGAGGCACTCAAGCACCCCCTACGATGAGCTCAAGACTAGACTTAGGTCTTAGCATGGCGGGCTAGTCGAGTACTTGGACAGGCCAAGACAACAGCAAACTACTCGGAGGAGATGCCAAGCGTCCCGGGGTGAATAGCCATGCCCGACCACGTGGCAGCTCCTATGACCAAGTAGTGCGGCTCCACTTCAATGTACCCTGATAGATAGCGACGCGCGACAGGACATCCCAACAACCGAGCACTGTACTTCTTTTCTACTTCCCCCTTGTACCCCTCACCTTGTGACTATAAAAGGGAGAGGAGAGCAACCGTTATAAGGGTTAGACTTCCCACAGATCGAACACCACTTCAAGGGACTTGGGTCGATGCCCTCTCCCGACCAGTTTGTAACCCCTACTACAAACACCCCTAGCCCGGGAACACGGCAGCTCGATACTGGACGTAGGGTATTACTCCTCGGAGACCCGAACCAGTCTAATCCCGTTGTCTCCTGTGCTAACCATCCGAGCCCGACACACGATCGGTACAAATTTACTGCCAGCAGTAGAGAACCCCGACAGTAGTTTTCAACTTATCTGGTTTTTTCTTCAACGCGATGGTTATGCTCTTGCTACTAAAGCCTCAAGTTCGTGGTCTTTCGTGAAGACGGACTTAGCCCATAACTGGCAATTGCAGCTTTGCTTATGCTAGTGATATTGCCGAAAACAGGGGCCGTGAGCCAGGCCGTATTGTTTAACTTCCTTTTTGAATTCTTAGCTCTTCGAAGCTGTGAAACTATACTTTTATGAAATTTTGTATGAAACTAAGGCAATACGTTCATTTTGAAGAAAAAAATCACCCTTCCCACCTTGCTGTTTTCATGCAAAATTTCATGGATTCCCTAAGACTGGTAATTCCCTCTGTTTACTTTTGTTTTCTCTCGTTGTGTGATGATTTGCATTTCATTAGAGTGTAAGTCGACGAAATTTGTTTCACGAATTTTGTGGACATGCGTCTATATCGCAAACTTACCTAGGTTGATATCGCAACCCTCAGTTGCTTCAACCGTATTGAGAGATCACTATTCTTTCGAAGGTAACTGAGCCCCTTAGCCCTTAGAATAACATTCTCAGCTTAAAAAACTTTTTTGAATAGACATAGCTTCATAGAGTTTTTCATGTATGTTTGCCACAATGCTGATTTGTTCTTGCAACCAAAAAAACATTAACTTCTAATTCATAAACTTTCACACAAAAATCTTGAGCCAAGACATTTAGATTTTTTGGATCATAACCTTCAGTTGTTTCCGCCCTTTTGGTGGGATGTCCCTTTTGGGTGGGATCTAGGCCACAACTAGTTGTTGTCTCAGGCCTTTCGGTAGGATGTCCCTTTAAGGTGGGATCTAGGCCACAACTTGTTATCTCAGGCCTTTCAGTATGATATCCCCTTAAGGTGGGATCTGGGCTTTTCATGGTGCCCTCAACTATCAAGGAGCCTTTTCTTTCTCTTCTGTAATCTCGGCTATCAAGGAGCCCCTTTTGTGAACTTTTCTTTCACATAAATGGATTTCGGCTATTACGGATCCTTTCACGAACGTTTCTTTCACACGATGGAATTTCGGCTATCACTGAGCCTTTCATGAACTTTTCTTTCACACGATGGAATTTCAGCTATCACAGAGGCTTTCACAAACTTTTCTTTCACACGATGGAATTTCGGCTATCACGGAGCCTTTCACAAACTTTTCTTTCACACGATGGAACTTCGGCAATCATGGAGCCTTTCACAAACTTTTCTGTCACACGATGTAATTCTCGCGAGATGCAAATCTTGGGGGGAAACTCTTTTCATATATATCACAAAGAGTATTTACATAGGATCCACCTCATTAAAAACCTTGCCCCTTGATTTAGGGCCTCCTTTGCAAAGAAAAAAATACGGTCCTTTTTATTCTAAGGTAAATGCGAGAAGTAAAATATTTTTGTTCCCGAAACCACTTATAGTCTCGTGGTTCAGGTTTTTGCAATTTTATGGAATCTAAATTTGCGAAAGGAAATATTGAATACTAAATCTAACTACTTTTCATGGTTCTCAAGGGTAATACCTCTTTAGGTTGTCTGCATTCCATGAATGTGGCAATTCTTCACCGGTTTGGTTTGTTAAGCGGAAAGCTCTTGACATGCTAGTTTCTTTTGCTATGTAGGGTCCTTCCCAAGATTCCTGAAGTTTCCCGGGATTTTCCCATTTTTTCGTTCTTTTCAGCACCAAATCACCATTCTTGATGTCTTTCCTTACTATTTTCTTATCTTTCCATGCCTTGGTTTTCGTTTGGTACTTTTTAGTTCTTTGATGCTTCGAGGATTGTGAGCTCGATCATGTCCTTCTTTACCTACATGTCAACTTCTTCGATTTCTTTTGCTTTTGGGACTCTCAAACTTTCATTCTTGATTTCTTTCGGTGCCATTGCTTCAGTCCCAAATAGCAAGCGAAAGGGTGTGAAACCTATTGACCTTGGCACTGTTGTGTTGTGAGACCAGATTACCTTCGGCAATTCATCTATCCACTTGCCCTTCTTCTGATCATAAGACACTTCTTGATCCCCGAAAAGATTAGCCCGTTCGCCCTTTCTATAGCCCCAATGGACTGTGGATGGTAAACTGAAGAGTATGTCACATGAGTGCCCAGTGTCTTGCAATATTCCTTGAAGGAGTAGCAATCGAACTGTTTTCCGTTGTCCACAATTAATTCCCTTAGGACTCCAAATATGCAGATTATGTTTTGCCAGAAGAATTTTTGAACTGTTGGTGCAGTGATATTCGCTAATGCCTTCGCTTCCACCCACTTGGTGAAATAGTCGACCGCAACTACTGCGAATTTGCAGTTCCCTTGAGTTGTCGGCAATGGTCCGACCGAATCCATTCCCCACCTTTACAGAGGCCATGATGGTGGAATTAGATGAACTGGCATAGATGGTAGGTTTTGCTGATTCGTTGTTTTTTGGCAGGCTTCGCATTCCCGAACCAGCTTCTTTGCATCAAGGTTTATGGAGGGCCAAAAGAATCCCTGTTTTATTGCTTTGCCCGCTAATGCTCTTGTGCCTACGTGTGCGCCACAAAATCCACTATGGATTTCTTTAAGAAGTTCTACACCCTTTTCGGAGGTTATGCACATTAGTCATGGTTCGATGATTCCGGACTTGTAAAGCTCTCCATCAACTATAGCATAGCCCTTGCCCTTTGCCTTAGCCTTTTTTCCTCCAATTCATCTTGTGGTTCATAATGGCCCTTTAGATATGCTATGATTTCAGCCCTCCAATCGTAAGATTCTATGTTGTTCACAGTTTTTGGCTTCGGATCTTTGATGGAGGGTTCTTTGATGATTTTGAAGAACACGTCTAGAGGTATCTCTTGTTTTTGTGTTGCTGCTTTCGCTACCTTGTCTGCCTCATTGTTGTCATTTCTTGAAATATGATGTACTATGTAGCCCTTGAAGTGCTTCTCCATTTCCCTGACTTTCTCAAGACACTTCACTAGGATCGGATTTCTTGCTTCGCTTTCTTTCTCGATGTGTTCCCGAATCACTTTGGAGTCTGTTTTGATGATGAATGTTTGTTGCCCCAAAGCTTTCATCTTTCTCAAGGATAGCACTAGAGCTTCATATTCTGTTGTGTTGTTCATGGAATGGATGTCATCCGCGAAATCAAACCGGGCAGCATATCTTACCACGACTCCTGTTGGAAAGGTCACAATCACTGATATTCTGACCCCTCTATCACACCAAGCCCCATCACAGTGCACCACCCATGGCGTGGTTATGTCTTCGTCGGAGCCTTGGGATGGCAATGTCCAATCTACGACAAAGTCTGCCAAGACTTGCGACTTTATCGGGTTTCTTTTCTCAAAGTCTACAGTGTATTCTGATAGCTCGGCTGCCCATTTGACGATTATGGTTGAGGCTTCTTTGTTCATGAACAGGTCATTCGGTGGCTGATTCGTGATGATTCTTATTCTATGTCTTTCGAAATAATGCCTCAATTTTCTTGCTGCCATAACAACTGCATATGCTATCTTCTCTAGTTCAGAATAGAAAATCTTAGATCCTGAAAGGGCCTCCGAAGCAAAATATACTGAGATTTGTTTAGCTTTCCTTCTTCTTCTTTTTCTTGCACTAGTACAATGCTCATGGCTGAGTTGGAAGCAGACAAGTACAGCAGAAGTGGCGATTTCGGCTCTAGGGGACATAACTTCGTCATGTTTGACAAGTAGTCTTTGAGTTCTTGGAAGGCTTGCTTCTGAGATTCAGACCACTGAAAATTCTTGGAGCTTCGGAGAACTTGGAAGAAAGGCAAACTTGCCTCTATAGCTCTGAATATGAATCTATTGAGGGCAGCTACTCTCCCTGTCAGCTTTTTTTGTACGTCTTTCACTGAAATGGGTTCTTGCATCTCAACTAGAGCCTTGATTTTGTCAGAGTTTGCTTCAATACCCTTTGTCGAAACCAAGCAACCCAAGACCTTTCCCTTATGAATGCCAAAAACACACTTGTCGAGATTCAAGAGATTTGCTGCTGAGATTCGCAAATGTCTCTGTCAAATCACCGATGTGATCTCTTCTTTCAATGCTCTTGATGATTATGTCATCAACATATGCTAGAATGTTCCTTGGAAGTTGAGGATGAAGCACTGCTGCTATCATTCGCGAAAAGGTGCATCCTGCATTTTTAGGCCCTCCGACATTCTTACGAAACAATAAGTTTCAAATGGTGTAATGAAACTTTGTTTTCCTTGTCCTCTCTTCGCACCTTGATTTGGATGTATCCTAAGAACATGTACAGGAGTGAAAGCATCTCGCTATTCGCAGCAACATCATCAACAACCTTGGACGCCCTTTCTAGGGGAAGTCATCCTTCTTGCAAGCTTTATTCAGATCAGTGAAGTCCACACACATTCTCCACTTATCATTCTTCTTCTTTACCGGGATAGTGTTAGCCAGCCAGCCAGAGTATATGACTTCCCTAATCACTTTGGCATCCTGAAGCCTCTGAACTTCGGCCTCTACTGCTTTGGCCTTTTCTTCAGACATTTTTCTGAGTTTCTGTTTCTTCGGAGTTGTTTTCTCATCTGTGTCCAAGGCATGTTCGATAATGTCTCGGTCAACACCTTGCAAGTCTTTTGCTAACCAAGCGAAAACATCTTTATTCTTGTTTAGGAACTCGACAAGCTCCTTCTCTTCTTTGGGGTTGAGATGAGCCCATATCACTACTTCTTTATCTGGCATATCATCTAGGTATACTTTCTTCATTTCGCCATCAGCAGCTATCTCTATTTTTCTTTATCTCTCTTGGCCTCAACATATGGCTCTTTCCTCTCTTTAATGGAGTTTAGGTTATGCACATTGGTTTGGCCTGGTGTATGGCCCTTTTTTATATTTCGAGCCTCATGCTGATCACTGAACACGGTGATGAATCCTTTTGGTGCCGGGATTTTCATGCATAGGATCTATTGCCTTATCATAGCATCGAAATTATTAATGAATCCTCTGTCGAAAATTGTGAGATATGGATGATGCATGTCAACCATGTCGAAAATAAGAGTTTCAGTTCTGGCATTGTCAAGATCTCTGAAGGATACAAGTAGTGAGGTAGAGCTATCTTTCCCGCTGGTTTGATTAGCTTTCCTCCGAAACCCAGTAGTGGGTATTCTGGTGGTTGTAGCATGTGTGGGCTGAAACTCATTTTCTCGAAGGTTTTCATGAATAGAATATCAGCTGAACTTCCGTTGTCCACTAAGATTTTTCCGATGACCCATCCGGTGATGTTCACTTCGATAACCATGGCATCATTATGGTCAGTGGACTTTAGTTTAAAGTCTTGTTCGGTGAATGTTATGGGCACTTTGGTGAGGACCATGTGTGGTTCGAGGACTGGTGGATGGTCGCTTCATAGTGTGATGAATGATTGACAACGTTGTGTGGACCGACTCTTGGCTAAGTATTGCAGGTGCAGGTTGCGGCTTGACTGGTGTTGTAACACCCTAAAATTCCATCACTAAATTAATGTAAGCAACATGGTGTTTTAGTTTTTGTTTTCTAAGGAATAATAAATTATCAAATAAATTATGCTCTAAAATATTTAAATGTCACTTTTGAATAATTCTAGAAGCAACAAGTGCTTGTGCATCATATTTCGAAGTGCATGGATTATGTTGCTTGTGCGAAGTTTCAAAAGTTTTAAAGTTTGTTTGAAAATTTTGAAAAGAATTTGAAGTTTGAAAAGGTTTTGAAAAAGGTTTGAAAAAAATGAAGAAAACCCTCTCCAGCCCCCAATCTCTCCCCAAACCCTCTCTCTTTCCCTTTCAGCCTGGTTCCACTTCCGGCCTGCTTTCCTCCCCGCGTGGCCCAGCTGTTTCGCGGCCCAGCAGCCCACCAGCTCTTCCCCTCTCTCCTCTCACCGACAGGTGGACCCCACCTGTCGGGCTCACCCTCTTCCTCCAACTGTTTTTTCTACTCCTTTGCCTCGCAATAGCCGTGCCGTGCGCTGGCCGTTTCTCCGCATCCACTGCGCCTTTCCCGTGCCCGGCTTTCAATCGGGGCAATCAAGAACTCTGAAGCACGGCCGCCATCTCTCCCTTAATTCCCCTTCCGTTACCCCCTTCAAAGCTCCCTTTGATTTCGAGTTGAAACCGTCACCGCTGGCGCTTCCCCTGCCATTGATGGCCAATTGGCTGCCGGCCTCTCCTCTCCCCTACTCCTTTTCCCTTTAAAAACCAAACTCGATCCTCTGCATCGCCCTTTTCCCTCTTCCGAGCCCCTCATCTCTCTCCACCCTCACGCGCTACCGCAGTGGTTGTGCTCGCGCCCGGTTCGCGCGACAGGGGTGGAGCGGAACCAAGCGGCCACCACTAAGCTCTGTGAAGCCAGGTCGTGCACTCGTCCATGCTCGTCGTCGTTGTTCTGTCACCGGAGCACCACCTCAGCTTAGAGATCGAGTCACCGCCGCTGCTCGATCCAAATCAGAGCGTCGGCCGCCGGTCGTCCCTTCGATTCGCCGGCCAGGAGCCATCCCGGAACAAACCAACATCACCGTGGGCTCAGCGATGCCAAGTCGCACGACCGCTGCAGCTTCTCGTCCTCCTCTCGCCGCCAGAGGAGCTCTCTGACGTGAACTCCGAGCCGGCCATCTTCACCGCCCGAGCTGGATCAGAGTCGGCTACCGCCAAAGCTCGGCTGCCTGTTTCGCCGTGGGCGTCGATCCCCGGAGCAAGGCAGTGCCACCAGGACCTCCGCGTCGTCAAGCTGCACATCCTTAGCTGGCCTTCGTCACCTTCCCACCGCCGGAACATTACCGCCCACGCACACACGAACTGTCAACCGCCGTCTCGTCTGCGCATCATCAACTCCAGCCGCTCCAATCCATCTTCGTCCTTGGTAAGCACCTCCCCGGGTTCTCTTCGATCTCCTCACTCCAAAGAACCACGCCATGGAAGCCCTAGCTGCCTAGGTGGCCGGCGATTGCAACAACCAGACCCGCTGGTCGCCATCTCCTCCGTCTGTCGTGCCTCAAATCCTGGCTGCATCCGCCCCTTTCTTCCACTGGTGAGTACCTCTGTAGACTTCCTTTGACCTCCTCTTTTTTTTCAGCCTCGCCCATAGTCCATCCACCCCGGAGCGCCATCAATTTTGGCCGCCCAGGAGCTTATGCCCGCTGGCCATGGTGTTCTGGAGAACATCGTGAAGAGGGATCCCCCGTGATGATAAAGCAAGGTAGTTTTTCCTTTAGGTCCCCAAGAAATCCCTAAACCAAAGACTTATAACTTGTGTCTTGCACGTTTTACCCGTAACCCCCTAGAAATATCCCACCTCTTGCACATAAATCCTACTCTGGCTCTTTTACCAGCTAGCCCCTGTATTCTACTCTTTTTGCGAGCACTATTGATAGCGTCTTGCAAAACTTATCAGCTAACCCTCCCGATCTATAGTTAATCGCGATTAGGTCCTTCCAGCCTTGTTTAGTCCATAGATCTAGCGTTTTAGCTCCGTTTAACCTCGTTCTTGTTGCGTTAGGCTCATATAAACTCAAAGTACGCGTTAGGACCAATGATGTACATGTTCTATATTTTATATTTTATTTAAATATTAAATATGATTAAATCCTATTATGCATGTTTTTCTAATTAAAATCTAGCCAGAGTTCAACACGTGTTTTCATAAGAAAGTTAATATGCTTAATACTAGTTAAATATTTCTTATAATTAAAAGTTAATTAGATGTGTGCCTCGGTTTTTATAATCAAACTTCATTTGAGTAATGTTTATGCAATTTGCTTCCTATATAAAAGCAATATAGGTTTATCTCGAGTTTTCTTAATTAAATTGTTAATTTGATTAGTATGAATATAAACGTGTTTTTAAGTTGTAATTTGATTAGAATAACTCGAAATATAAAGTTACATGTTTAGATGCTTTACATGCTTCTTTTGAATTAAAATGTTTAATTTGCATAAGTTAAACTTGAATATTTATAAATAAAATTGAAATAGGCTTACATCGTCTTTTAAATACAAATATAACTTGCTTAATTATTAATAGGGTATTTCTTTGTAATAACCTATACATATGACTTTATTTAATTAAAATATACCAAGCACATAACTAGCTCTTGTTTGTGATCATCCAAAGCTTCCGATAGTTCCTAGTGCTTTTGTGTTCGCGTTCCTAGAGCCAACCCTTGTCTTCTCCTTAAGATTTTCATGCTTGGTGTATTGTTTTGTTTATTGTATGCTTTCTTGTGTGCTCGTAGACATCGTGCCGGTTTCAAGTGAGCAACCAGTTGGAGTGGATCAAGAGCAAGTGTTTGAAGAAGAAGAACCCCAGTGTTTAAGCAAGGAAGGCAAGTGGACTTCTCCCCCTGCATATTCTATTTTTATCCCACACAACTTGCATGATAACTAAGTTTACTTTTAAATGTTGTATTGCATAAAATTGATGGGAAATTACCTGTTTAAGGACATGACTAGAATTTTATTCCCTTTACCTTGGACAACCCTTTTAAATAAATGTTTTGGGTAGAAATGCTTAGTTGCTATAACTTGGGATGGTTAAAATGAATCTTTTACAATATAATGAATGTTGATCATGATAACCTTTGGTGATATATATGTGTGTGTGTGCTTATGGTTAATAACAAGATCATATGGTTTAATCGGAACATGGAGAACCACCCGGAAAACGGTGCAACCACAGTCCATATGGCTCGGCTTAGCCAATTAATTAGGTGTGTGATTGTACCGGTGACCTTATCCGAAAGGAACACGGGGGCTCGGGGTTGCAGGGGTATAGCCCGGTTCTTTTGGGGTAGCAGCCTTTGCTAAGGTGCTGACCACTAGGGAGGGTTATGGTCCGCCCTGAGCTGTAACTGTCGTGGGTTGTTGGTCTTTTGCATATCTTTGTAAAGGCTTCGTAGCGTCCCTATGCAGCCACACCTCGGAAGTGTGGTATTGTGTCTGATCAACACATGCGTGGTTGGGTTCAAAGTTCTTCGGAGCTTTTACGCGAACTGTGGTGAAAGTGTACAACCTCTGCAGAGTGTAAAACTGATCGATCAGCCGTGCTCACGGTCAAGAGCGGCCTGGACCCTCACATGATTAATAAACTCGAAGATGGAATTAAATCTTGGTTTCTTGTGGGTTTTTTTGAGAGGAGATGCTTTCCTAAATGCTTAAGTGGGTTGGTATAAACTTACATCTAGTAAATAGGTGCTTGCTAATAAAAGTTGACCAACATTAAAATGCTAAATGCAGCAAACTCTTAGCCTGTCCTTGATAGCCTTGCATCTTCCCCCACTTGCTGAGCTCCAACCATAAGTGTGCTCACCCTTGCTTACCCGCTGTTCAGAGGAGAACACTGGAGGAGAGCACTTCAGCGACTACGAGGAGTTCTGAGGCTTGCGTGCCCGCAGTCATGTGCCTGTGGAAGATGAAGATGGAGTTACGTTTTCATAGTTATCGTTTGATCGTTGTAAAGACCTTTGAGTCTAACGTCTGAGTGTAATAAAGAGATAATGTAATGGTTTAACTCTTGTATGTTTTTATTGTTGTTTATTGATATTTCACTCATGACGTCAATCATATGTGTGTAAACTTGATCCTGGCGCACATATGAGATGCATTTGGTTTTCTTCGGAAAATTAGGTGTGACAAAGTGGTATCAGAGCAGTGATGACTGTAGGACGCAGCCTTAAGTTAGAAATGGTCGAAAAGTAAGGATTCATGTTCTAGAAAGCCCGTCATCCTTCAAAATTGACTTATTTTACGTATAAAATCTAGTTTAATCTTTGTCTTCTTGTTAAAACACATCGTTTTGTTTTGATCTATTCTGAGTTCGGTTCTTGTGCTATCAGCTGAATCTTCACCACCGAGATCATCTAATATAAGTTCTTAGTTTACCTACCCCTTATCAAACTTCGATAGAAACGTTTCTGTGAGGACGATCGTTGTGCTAATGTTTGTTGTTTGAACACATGATTGATTTGGATCTTTGCTTGTTTGAGTTGAATTGTGGAGTGATGGCCACAAATGCAACAAGAAATAAATTGTTAGGATAATAAGATAGTTTGGGGTCCAAATCTTGATGTCTTCTATTTTATCTCTCATGCAAGTTTGGAATGATGCAAATATGTTCTCATGGTTATTTGACATAGCAGCAATGCTTTTAATCATATCTCGAGCTAAAGAACTCGTTTAATATAAAACCAGTTGGGTTAGTTCACAAATTTTGAGGATGATTTTCTATCAAAAATTCAATACCATACAGTATGTACTTTGAGAGTTATGCACAAAGAATTGAGCCTATCAGAATCTGTAATTTCTGCTGATATAGCTGCATAGTTCGAATTTTATCTCGAGTTGTAGATCTCCGATTGAGGTGATTCCAGTTGGATTAGTCTCATAATTTTGCACATCATATCCTAGTAATTTTTCATGATAATGGTACAGAGAGTTACATCTGATTTATTGAGATCAACAGAATCTGTCCTAGTTTTGAAATTCATGCTGCTTCATCCTTTTGAGTTCATATCCTCATGCATCAGTTCAATCTTCTTGTTGGAAATAATTTGCTCTCTAACAGTTAGATGGTACAAACCAGGTCAGAAGAAGGTCAAGACGTTTCACCTGTGATCCGTACTCATATTGCTATTCAACAGAATCAAGCACCACCACCTCCACCCCCACTGCTTAACCAAATGGATCCCGCAATGCTACAATTCTTTGCTGCTCAAACCCAGCTGCTACAAAACCTCGTTGCCACCGTCCAGAACTTACAAGCTCAACAGAACCAACCAGCACCCCCTCCTCCACCTTCGCCACAGCAGAGGGACAAGCATAAGGAGTTTATGAGCCACCACCCTCCTACCTATTCCCACTCCTCTGATCCTTTGGATGCCGATGACTGGTTGAAGACAGTTACCAAGAAACTTGAGATCGTTCAGTGCACCGACCGAGAGATGGTCCTTTATGCTGCAGGCAGATTGACAGGGCAAGCTGCTGATTGGTGGGATGCCTATTCGACTGCACATCCTAATAGAAACAATATTACTTGGCAGGAATTCAGAGATAACTTCCGTACATATCACATTCCTTCAGGAGTGATAAAGCTAAAGCAGAAGGAGTTT
The DNA here is from genome assembly GCA_947561735.1 of Cenchrus americanus. Lineage (NCBI taxonomy): Eukaryota > Viridiplantae > Streptophyta > Magnoliopsida > Poales > Poaceae > Cenchrus > Cenchrus americanus. The sequence goes on along the minus strand of OX387245.1, from coordinate 69,480,880 downwards.
CTTGCACTGAAGCAGGGAAACATGTCTGTTACTGAGTATCTCGACAAGTTCACTCATTTGTCCCGGTATGCTCCTGATGAAGTCAACACTGATCCCAAGAGGCAGGAAAGATTCTTGAATGGATTGATTGGACCGCTCAACTATCAGTTGCAAAGCCATATATTCCCTAACTTTCAGATGTTGCTGAACAAAGCTATAGGTTTGGAGAATAAACGAATGGAACTTGGTGAACAGAAGCGCAAGTTCAAGTCTCATGGACAGTCCAGGAACACACGCCCTCGCTTCAACTCATCACAGAATTCTCAGTTTTACTCTGGAGGATCAAGTGGAAATTATACTCAGAATTTACAGTTGCAGCATTCAACTCAACAACCCCAACATTCCAGCCAGCAGACACCACAAGCTCCAAGTCATCATCAAGATCGTTCAGAAGCACCAGTGAGAAGCAACTCCCCCGTTCGTCCGAATGGTTGTTTCAATTGTGGAGAATTGGGACATTATGCCAACATCTGTCCGAAGCGCAACATGCAGACTCCTCAGAAAGATATTGGTCAGAGGTTTGGACAGCCGTTATCACAAGCTCGTATTGGGAATTCTGCTTATCAAGGTAACAGAGGTCAACGGAACTATGCACATGGAAGAGTGAATCATGTGACGACTGAACAAGCTCAAGACGCTCCAGGTGTTGTGCTGGGTACGTTCTCTGTCAACTCGTACCAAAGAACAGTTTTATTTGATTCTGGAGCATCGCATTCTTTCACTACTGAACAATTCGTGGCAAAGCATGATATACCTATGAGTTCTATGAAGACACATTTGCTGATTAGTTCCCCGAATGGTGAAATGAAATCTACATATATATGTCCACAAGTCAATCTTAAAATCAGGGGAATAGATTTTCAAGCTGATCTAGTAGTTCTTACTTCGAGCGGAATAGATGTAATACTTGGAATGGATTGATTAGGCGAATGTGATGGAATAATTCTGTGTGCCAAGAAGTCTGTGCTCTTGACCAGCCCACAAGGAGATAGGATTGAAGTTGCCACGACTGCCCCATCTAAGAAGGAAAGAGAAGTGAATCAAGATGAAGGAAAGCAAGAGAAGAAGCAATGATTGCTAGAAGAACTCATCAAGCAAGATGAGCTTAAAGAAGAGTTCCTTTAGTTTCTTTTCCAATCTCTCCGAATCTCGGGACGAGATTCTTTTTAAGGGGGGTAGATTTGTAACACCCTAAAATTCCATCACTAAATTAATGTAAGCAACATGGTGTTTTAGTTTTTGTTTTCTAAGGAATAATAAATTATCAAATAAATTATGCTCTAAAATATTTAAATGTCACTTTTGAATAATTCTATAAGCAACAAGTGCTTGTGCATCATATTTCGAAGTGCATGGATTATGTTGCTTGTGCGAAGTTTTAAAAGTTTTAAAGTTTGTTTGAAAATTTTGAAAAGAATTTGAAGCTTGAAAAGGTTTTCAAAAAAGTTTGAAAAAATGAAGAAAACCCTCTCCAGTCCCCAATCTCTCCCCAAACCCTCTCTCTTTCCCTTTCAGCCTGGTTCCACTTCCGGCCTGCTTTCCTCCCCGCGCGGCCCAGCTGTTTCGTGGCCCAGCAGCCCACCAGCTCTTCCCCTCTCTCCTCTCACCGACAGGTGGACCCCACCTGTCGGGCTCACCCTCTTCCTCCAACTGTTTTTTCTACTCCTTTGCCTCGCAATAGCCGCGCCGTGCGCTGGCCGTTTCTCCGCATCCACTGCGCCTTTCCCGTGCCCGGCTTTCAATCGGGGCAATCAAGAACTCTGAAGCACGGCCGCCATCTCTCCCTTAATTCCCCTTCCGTTACCCCCTTCAAAGCGCCCTTTGATTTCGAGTTGAAACCGTCACCGCCGGCGCTTCCCCTGCCATTGATGGCTAATTGGCTGCCAGCCTCTCCTCTCCCCTACTCCTTTGCCTTTAAAAACCAAACTCGATCCTCTGCATTGCCCTTTTCCCTCTTCCGAGTCCCTCATCTCTCTCCACCCCCACGCGCTGCCGCAGTGGTTGTGCTCGCGCCCGGTTCGCGCGACAGGGGCGGAGCGGAACCAAGCGGCCACCACTAAGCTCCATGAAGCTAGGTCGTGCACTACTCCGAGCCGGCCATCTTCACCGCCCGAGCTGGATCAGAGTCGGCTGCCGTCGAAGCTCGGCTGCCTGTTTCGCCGTGGGCATCAATCCCCGGAGCAAGGCAGTGCCACCAGGACCTCCGCGTCGTCAAACTGCACACCTTTAGCCGGCCTTCGTCACCTTCCCGCCGCCGAAACATTGCCGCCTACGCGCACACGAACTGTCTACCGCCGTCTCGTCTTCGCATCATCAACTCCAGCCGCTCCAATCCATCTTCGTCCTTGGTAAGCACCTCCCCGGGTTCTCCTCGATCTCCTCACTCCAAAGAACCATGCCATCGAAGCCCTAGCTGCCCAGGTGGCCGGCGATTGCAACAACTAGACCCGCCGGTCGCCATCTCCTCCTTCTGTCGTGCCTCAAATCCCGGCTGCATCCGCCCCTTTCTTCCACTGGTGAGCACCTCTGTAGACTTCCCTTGACCTCCTCTTTTTTTTCAGCCTCGCCCATAGTCCATCCACCCCGGAGCCCCATCAATTTTGGCCACCCAGGAGCTTATGTCCGCCGGCCATGGCGTTCTAGAGAACATCGTGAAGAGGGATCCCCCGTGATGATAAAGCAAGGTAGTTTTTCCTTTAGGTGCCCAAGAAATCCCTAAACCAAAGACTTATAACTTGTGTCTTGCACGTTTTACCTGTAACCCCCTAGAAATATCCCACCTTTTGCACATAAATCCCACTCTGGCTCTTTTACCAGCGAGCCCCTGTATTCTACTCTTTTTGCGAGCACTATTGATAGTGTCTTGCAAAACTTATCAGCTAACCCTCCCGATCTATAGTTAATCGCGATTAGGTCCTTCCAGCCTTGTTTAGTCCACAGATCTAGCGTTTTAGCTCCGTTTAACCTCGTTCTTGTTGCGTTAGGCTCATATAAACTCAAAGTACGCGTTAGGACCAATGATGTACATGTTCTGTATTTTATATTTTATCTAAATATTAAATATGATTAAATCCTATTATGCATGTTTTTCTAATTAAAATCTAGCTAGAGTTCAACACGTGTTTTCATAAGAAAGTTAATATGCTTAATACTAGTTAAATATTTCTTATAATTAAAAGTTAATTAGATGTGTACCTCGGTTTTTATAATCAAACTTAATTTGAGTAATGTTTATGCAATTTGCTTCCTATATAAAAGCAATATAGGTTTATCTCGAGTTTTCTTAATTAAATTGTTAATTTGATTAATATGAATATAAATGTGTTTTTAAGTTGTAATTTGATTAGAATAACTTGAAATATAAAGTTACATGTTTAGATGCTTTACCTGCTTCTTTTGAATTAAAATGTTTAATTTGCATAAGTTAAACTTGAATATTTATAAATAAAATTGAAATAGGCTTACATCGTCTTTTAAATACAAATATAACTTGCTTAATTATTAATAGGGTATTTCTTTGAAATAACCTATACATATGACTTTATTTAATTAAAATATACCAAGCACATAACTAGCTCTTGTTTGTGATCATCCAAAGCTTCTGATAGTTCCTAGTGCTTTTGTGTTCGCGTTCCTAGAGCCAACCCTTGTCTTCTCTTTAAGATTTTCATGCTTGGTGTATTGTTTTGTTTATTGTATGCTTTCTTGTGTGCTCGTATACATCGTGCCGGTTTCAAGTGAGCAACCAGTTGGAGTGGATCAAGAGCAAGTGTTTGAAGAAGAAGAACCCCAGTGTTTAAGCAAGGAAGGCAAGTGGACTTCTCCCCCTGCATATTCTATTTTTATCCCACACAACTTGCATGATAACTAAGTTTACTTTTAAATGTTGTATTGCATAAAATTGATGGGAAATTACCTGTTTAAGGACATGACTAGAATTTTATTCCCTTTACCTTGGACAACCCTTTTAAATAAATGTTTTGGGTAGAAATGCTTAGTTGCTATAACTTGGGATGGTTAAAATGAATCTTTTACAATATAATGAATGTTGATCATGATAACCTTTGGTGATATATATGTGTGTGTGCTTATGGTTAATAACAAGATCATATGGTTTAATCGGAACATGGAGAACCACCCAGGAAAACAGTGCAACCACAGTCCATATGGCTCTGGCTTAGCCAATTAATTAGGTGTGTGATTGTACTGGTGACCTTATCCGAAAGGAACACAGGGGGCTCGGGGTTGCAGGGGTATAGCCCGGTTCTTTTGGGGTAGCAGCCTTTGCTAAGGTGCTGACCACTAGGGAGGGTTATGGTCCGCCCTGAGCTGTAACTGTCGTGGGTTGTTGGTCTTTTGCATATCTTTGTAAAGGCTTCGTAGCGTCCCTATGCAGCCACACCTCGGTAGTGTGGTATTGTGTCTGATCAACACATGCGTGGTTGGGTTCAAAGTTCTTCGGAGCTTTTACGCGAACTGTGGTGAAAGTGTACAACCTCTGCAGAGTGTAAAACTGATCGATCAGCCGTGCTCACGGTCAAGAGCGGCCTGGACCCTCACATGTTTAATAAACTCGAAGATGGAATTAAATCGTGGTTTCTTGTGGGTTTTTTGAGAGGAGATTCTTTCCAAAATGCTTAAGTGGGTTGGTATAAACTTACATCTAGTAAATAGGTGCTTGCTAATAAAAGTTGACCAACATTAAAATGCTAAATGCAGCAAACTCTTAGCCTGTCCTTGATAGCCTTGCATCTTCCCCCACTTGCTGAGCTCCAACCATAAGTGTGCTCACCCTTGCTTACCCGCTGTTCAGAGGAGAACACTGGAGGAGAGTACTTCAGCGACTACGAGGAGTTCTGAGGCTTGCGTGCCCGCAGTCATGTGCCTGTGGAAGATGAAGATGGAGTTACGTCTTCATAGTTATCGTTTGATCGTTGTAAAGACCTTTGAGTCTAACGTCTGAGTGTAATAAAGAGATAATGTAATGGTTTAACTCTTGTACGTTTTTATTGTTGTTTATTGATATTTCACTCATGACGTCAATCATATGTGTGTAAACTTGATCCTGGCGCACATATGAGATGCATTTGGCTTTCTTCAGAAAATCAGGTGTGACAGGTGTTGGTGCAGGTGAAGAACAAGCGCGAAAGGTCGTCGCCGGTGAGGCCTCCAGGTGTTGAGAAGACAAGTAGGCTTGGTTCGAGGGACCCAGTGGCCAGCGGAGTCAAGTGCGGGCCGCATGGTGGCAAGAACAGCGGGACGAAGTCGTGGACGGTTTCTTGGTTGATCCTAAAAACCAAGGTCGAGCCGGGACTACGTGGGAGCCGAGTCATGAGTGGCGATTGGCGGAGGCTACACCGAGTTTGCGGGGGTTACAGTGGTTCACCAGAAAACCACTGGGTTACTTGGTTGCGCCACAAAACCAAGGCCGAAGACTTGATGAGGAAGTGCGGCCACCCAGGCCGGTCTAACCGCCTAGAGGGGCAGTCTGACTGCCCTAGTCACTGCCACTGAGAAGCTTAGAAGCGGAGGACACGCGTTGAGATCACAAGGCTTGCGTCGAGGCTAAGCAGGTTGCAGTCGCTGGGCATCCGTCCAATGGAGAAAATCTGAAGATTTCCAAATTCACCCTTGAGGGGCTTGTATCCCTAGTTATTAAGTAAGGGTAGTTTAGTCTTTTGGGTGCCTCCATATAAACACTTGTGGGTATGGATGGCAGCTAACTCTTGGCACCCTAGCTCATTTTGTTTTTCCATTTTTTCGTTCTCATTTTCCCTTAGTTTTTCCTAGGACTAGCTTGAGTGCTTCATGTGAGATCTAGAGAGAGGGATGGATGTATGGGTGGCAAGCTAGACCTTGTACGAACCTTCATGGTATGTATAGATGGTTCGGCGTGGTTCCTCAAGGTTGTGTGGTGCTTTTTCCATCCTTCTTTGTGGTGATTTTCGGAGCTCTTGGTTGTGATTTCCTTGGTGAAGTTTTGAGGACAATTTCTTGGAGATTTTGTTGGGTGTCATGTATGAGGACCTTGTGCCTCTTTGGCTGGTGACTTTGCCCCCAAATCTCCCTTGAATCGGACTCAATTTGGTGGTTTTTCGAGTTGCTCGAGTTCTTGGCCTAGAGAGATGATTTCTTTGATTCCTCTTGATTGTGAGCGATTCAGGTCGATTCCTTTGAGGTAGAGGTTGCCCAGGAGGTAACCCAGCTATTCCCGACGTTTCGCTGCAATCCGTGTAGTGATTTGGGAGATCGGGCGATGGGAAGTTGAGGGTTGACCCGCGGGTAGGTTTTCTGGAAGGGGCGGTCTAACCGCCTAGGGGGGCGGTCTAACCACCCTGGGCCTTCCAGGTGGAGGTTTTGATTTTGCCGGATTTTCCTCTATGAGTTTGTTCGCCTTGATCAGATGAGCGTTCTGGTGAAATCCTGGGTCGTTTTCGTGCTGTTTGCTAGGAGTTCTTGCTTGCAGTTCGTTGCTGGGTACAGGAGGTTAGACCGCCCCTGGTAGCTGGTCTAACCGCCCCTAGGCCCCTGGGTGAAGTTTTGGTTTTCGCCAAGATTTCCTGATAGCCAGCTTGGCCTTGATCAGTGATCTCTGCTGGTGAAACCGTGGTGTGTTTTGGTGTTCGGAAGAGGAGTTTTGGGGGGGTTCCTTGGTCACCAGGTGGAGGCGGTCTAACCGCCCCCCGTACCCGGTTAGACCGCCCCCCTCCTGTCAGCCGGCTCCCGAGTTGTTTCCGCTGTCGTGTTCGTGTACGAGTCGAGGCTGCCGGTAGTGTTTGTTCCTAGGACCAGTAGCAATTCAGTGGCTACGTGGTTTTGGCAAACGGATGGTAGAAGTGCGGAGTGTGTGATTTTGGGGGTCCGATCGAGCGGGTTCATTTTGTTGGAGTTTCGATCTCCTTCGAGAAGAATTTTGATCGGCTCCCATTCACTCCCCCCCCCCTCTCTGGTCGCCTAATCGGTCCTTCAATTGGTATCAGAGCCGGTTCGGGTCTTTATTGACTCTAACCAGTCTACGATCCAAAGATGGCGTGCCAGGAATGAGGTTCGGGTCCTCCACACTTCGATGGGAAGAACTACCAGATGTGGAGTAAGCGGATGGCGGTGTTTCTCCGCGAAAAGGGTCAGATCCTTTGGGATGTCACGGTGGACACAGGCTATGTCCAGCCGATGAACTTCCTTGCTCCAAGATCGAGGGACATGTTCGACGCCAACAACAAGGCGGTCAACTACTTGTTTCGTGCTTTGTGTCAGCCTGAATTCGATCGGGTGCACACCGAGCACTTGGCTTGTAGAATCTGGTCGGTGTTGAAGGAAGCTCATGTTGGGAATGCCCAGGTTCAGGCTCAGATGTATGCTACTTATAGAAGAGAGTACAAGAACTTCACTCATCTCCCCAGCGAGTCCATTGATGCCTTGTTTCAGAGGTTCATGGTGGTTGTGAACAATATGAGGGCCAATGTTGATGTGCTCCCGTACGATGATCATGATAGGGCTGTCAAGCTCTTACACTCGTTGGATCGTACGGTTTGGGGCCGAAAGTTTGAGGCCATTGTGGAGTCAGAGAAGTATGACACTCTGACTGTGAACGAGCTGTTCTCGAAGCTCAAGTCAGCTGAGGTGGATAGGGGCATGACAGCCAAGATCGAGGGCCCAACTGACTCTCATAGTCTCGTACTCATTGGTGGTTCGAAAGGAAAGACTAACGCTAACCCATCGAACAGGATGTTCTCTTTGTCCTCTTTGATGTCTATGCCAGATGAGGAGTTCGACGTGCTTGGAGAGGACGAGCTGGCATTGCTAACGAGGCGGTTCGAGAGGTTGCACGAGAACCGGGTGAACATGAGGAGGAACACGAGGACATGCTTCCGGTGTGGCAAGCCGGGACACTTCGTCGCCGACTGCCCAGAGAAGGTCGAGAACAAGGATGGCTACAAGCACAAGTCGAAGACGGATGGCAAGTACCGGTCGAGGCGCGACCACAAGAGCAAGCACAAGGATGAGCGACGATCGAGGAAGAAGGAGAGTCGAGGCAAGGCCCGAGCGATGGTTGGAGCGAGCGACGTCGACTCCAGTTCCGCATACTCCACCTCAAGCTAAAGCAGCAGTGAAGATGAAGGTGATCATCACAAGGACAGGAAGTCGTCTTGGAACCTGAGCGAGCTGAGCTGCTTGAGACGGCTTCTGCACCATGGCGCTGAGCTCCGGCAGCAAGAAGAGCACACAGAGTGACTCAGACTCTGACTCTGACGACAAGGTGCGTGATGAACTTCCCTTCTTGCGTAAGGAGAATGAACGGCTTGGCTTGTTGCTTGATAATCGTGATGACATGCTTAGAGAGGCCAAGAAAATGAGGAAAGAGCTTAGGGCTTCGCTTGAGGATGCTAGGACTAGAGTGGCTGAGTTAGAAACACAGAACTTAGATGCTAAGCTTGAAATTAACTCTCTTAAAGCTTCACCTGTTGTTTCTGATGAAGTTGAATGTGCTGATTGTCCTATTTTCCTTGCTGATCTTGCCTTGTTTAAGGAAACGCATGCCTCCAAGTGTGAGGAACTAGATATGCTTAGGGTTGATGTGGCTGAGCTTAAGGATAGACCTTCTTTGCTAGGTGCTTGCACTTCTTACCCTATTTTGCATGAAAATATTGATGAGATGCATGCTGACACTGTTTCTCTTGAGGCTAAGTTGAAAGAACCAATTCCTACATCTGGCTCTACCTATGAATTGCATGCTTTGAAGAATCTGGAACTTGCACATTATGTTGATCGTTTGCAGGATGAGAATGATGAGTTGAGAAAGTTGATGGGTTGGTTGTCTGGTCATGAGCCTCAGTTGAGGATAATGATCGAGACATACAAGAGGCAGGATGGTGAGGGACTCGGGGCAAACAAGGTTGGTGAGGTATCCCAGAGCCACCAAAAACTCACCACAAAAATGATTTTCCTCCTAAACCTAACCATCTTAGGAACCGACTAGACACAACCCCAGCTCCACCCATGTTCCCTCCACAAACAAATGATTTCCAAAAGCCTATCAAGTTTGTGAGCACTTCAGGGAAAGTGTTCTTTGGGAAAGAGAGTGAGAAGGCTAGTGAGGAGAAACCGGTTGAGAATCCGAGTGGAGAGAAACCAAGTGAACAGCCCCAACCTAAGCCTAAGCCTAAGCTTGTGAGGTTCCATTGTGTCTATTATGGGAACGATGGCCATAAGAATGAGTTTTGCTTCAAGAGAAAGCGTGAGGAGAGGATAGCAAAGGAGTGGGCGAACAAGGATAGGTACAACCCTTCCCATGGTGTACCTAAGTCTCGTATGCCACTGCCCAGGGGTAAAGTTGTGGTGAGAAGCGTTCCGGCATGGGGAGATGCGAGTCCCCACAGCCGAGGGGTGGTTCTGGAGAGGGCGGTCAGACCGGCCTGGCTAGGCGGTCAGACCGGCCCTGCCCAGAGGGGGCCGGTTAGACCGGCCTGGCTAGGTGGTTGAACCGCCCCCCCAGAATTCTAGGCGGAGTGGTTTTTGAGGTGGTGAGTCGAGTGGTTTCAGTTCTGGAGGTCCTGGTGCTGGTGGTTGGTCTGGAGAGTCTGCAGGTGGTCGGTTTGCTAGGCGCTCTCCCCCTCGTGCTCAATACGGGGATGGGAGGAGTCGTAGCTTTGAGATGGAGAGGAGAGACGGTCCATAGTCTTCCTTTCGTGGTTTTGGTCCTCCTCTAGTTAGAGAGGGATGGTTCCCTCGTAGTTGTTTTCGTGGTGGTGTTCGTGGAGGTAGCTTTGGTAGGAAAGATGTTTTGGATTGTGCTAACCCCACTTTTGAGCAAATGGCTCGGCATTGGTTTTACTCTTTTGGTACTAACCCCAGTGCTGAGTCGTTTGTTCACTCACATGCTCATTTTTGAATTTCAGGTGGGAGACTTGAAGAACATTTGGTTGATTGACTCCGGTTGCTCGAGGCATATGACCGGAGACAAGGGGTGGTTCCCAAGTCTCGTCCCGGTGGTGACAAAGAGGTACATCACCTTTGGGGACAATGGGCAAGGGCGTGTGCTATCAGAAGCTGAGATTAAGGTGAGTGACAAGATCACTCTCAGGTGTGTTGCTCTTGTTCAATCTCTTGGATACAATTTGCTATCTATGTCCCAACTATTGGATGAGGGTTTTGAGGTGTTGTTTCAGCCTGGTGGTTCTCGAATTTTGGACTCTTGAGGGGACCTTGTCTGTATGGTCGTTCCCGAGGGTCAGGTGTTTCGAGCTGATTTCTCTCAGTCTTCTGGTGTTGAGTGTTGTTTCTTGGCTGGTTCTTCGAGTGAGTTGTGGAAGTGGCATAGGAAGTTGGGTCACTTGAGCTTTGACCTTTTGTCTCGCTTGAGTAAACTCAATTTGGTCCGAGGATTGCCACAGTTGAGGTTTGAGAAAGAGTTGGTTTGTGCGCCGTGTAGGCATGCCAAGATGGTAGCCTCTTCTCACCCACCTCTCATCGATGTGATTGAGGACCAGGAGCGTCCCAGTGGTCGATGGATGACCGCTCCTCAGTGATGAGTGGTTGACAACGGGTGTTGGACTGACTCTTGGCTTAGTGCGCAGGTGTAGGCTGCGGCCTAGTTCGTGTTGTTGCAGGTGAAGAACGGGCGCGAAAGGTCTTCAGCCTTGAGGGGCATCCGAGAGATGGAGAGACAAGTAGGCTCGGTTCGAGGGACCCGGTGGACAGCGGGACTGGGTGCGGGCCACATGGTGGCGGTACGAGCAAGACGAAGTCATGGACAATCGAGCCGGTGCACGGTGGCGGTCGAGTCAAGTGGTTTGGCGGGAGGCCGGACCGAGCACGCGGGGTTTGGTGGTTTGCCCACAAAACCATCGGCGGACGGTTTCTTGGTTTGGGCCTCAAAACCAAGTCCGAGGGCCCAACACGACGGAGACGGGATCCGGGCGTGTCGGGAAGCTTCGAGGCGGAGGACACGCGGCGGGATCGCATGGCTTGCGTCGGGAGGACGCGGGGTGCGGCAAAGGCGTGGCCGTCCGATGGCAAGACCCACAAACATTACCTAAATGCCCCTACGTGGGTTGTATCGCCATAGTTTAGTTAGGGGTAGTCGAGTCATTTACCACTCCGGCGGGACACGATATATAAGCCATGAGTGTGTGTGGATGGCTCTCTCTCTCCGCGACTTAGGGTTTCATTTCCTCCCTCCTCTTTCTCATTTTCGTAGCTATTTTTCTTCCATTTTTCTCTAGGCTAGCATGAGAGCTTCATGAGAGATTTGTTGAGAGGGATGGATGCTAGGGCGGCATGCTAGACCTTGTGAATCTTTCCTGGTTTGTATAGAAGATTTGGGGTTGTTTTTCGTGGCTTTTCGTGCTTGTTTTCGTGTCTTTGTTCCCGGTGTGATTCCGCGGATTTGAGTGGGTTTCTCCCCGGATTTCTTTGAGGGAAACATGGATAGATGTCTTGTGCATCTTTGTGCTTGATCTTGTGCCCTCAAACGCCGGAAACCACTTCGATTCGTGAGTTTTCGTTCGGTGCTCTAGCTTTTGGTGGTGCTCAAAGGATTCGCGATTCCCGGTGATTTAGGGAGTTAGGAGGCAAGATTTTTGGGCTATAGCATCCTTGTGTGACGCTTTTCAAGTACCCAAACCCTTGTCTCTGCAGCTTCAACCGTTTGGGAAATCCGATGATGATTTGGGGGAGTTGACTTTCGGGGTCGGGTGTTTTCAGCTCTGTCCGCACCTGGCGGACGGTCCGCGAGGACCAGGCGGACGGTCCGCGCGGCTAGGGTTCGTCCCGTGTTCTTCATGTTCTTGCTCGTCTTTCGTTTCGATCCGTCGCGATTTTGGTTTTCGGTTGAACGGAGTTTCGGACGGTCCGCGGTGTTGGGCGGACGGTCCGCGGGTGCTTGGCGGACGGTCCGCGTGCTCCGCGTGCTCCCCGCGGACGGTCCGTGGTTCGTGGTGTGCCACTGGTGGTTCTGTTGGCTTTAACGGACGGTCCGCGGCTCGGGCGGACGGTCCGCGGCTCGGGTGCGGACGGCCGCGGTACCCGGCCGGGACGGTCCGCGCGGCCCTTTGCGGACGGTCCGCCCCCGTCCGGCCGGACGGTCCGCCTGAGGCTGAGCGCTTTGCTTCTTGGTTCGATTCCTTTCCCCCTTCTTTCGTGCTTCCGCGTGTGCTTCAAGGAATCGTTCCTAGGACTAGAGGTTGATCCATAACCTCGTGGTCTTGGCGATTGGTGCGTGATTCAATCCATCGCTTGTGTGTGACCGGGATTTGTGTAGGGCATAGGCCGGGTTCTTTGGGAAGAATTTTTACCGGCTCCTATTCACTCCCCCCCCCTCTAGTCGCCATCCGATCCTTCAATTGGTATCAGAGCTTGGTGCCGGATTGTTTGCGACTTTGACAAGTCCCGAATCCTAAGATGGCGTACGTTGAGCGGGGCGGTCCGCCGCACTTCGATGGCAAGGGTTACCACAAGTGGGCGGCTCGTATGATGATCTTTCTTCGTGGGAAGCTGTTGGATTTCATTGTGCTTGACAAGACCTATGCTATTCCGGTCAACATCCATACTCTTATGGTGACCGATGCCGGTGCTAAGGCCAAGTATGAGGCTAATGCAAAAGTCGTTGATCACTTGGTCCGAGCTTGTGTGATCCGCAGTTTGAGCGTGTTCGCCATTTGAATCTTGCTTGGCAAATTTGGGAAAAGTTGTTGGTTGCTCACGGTGGTGATAACCATGTGAAGGCTCGCCTCTTTGTCTCTTACCGGATGCAATATGAGAATTTCACTCCACTTCCGGTGAGGACATTGATGCGATGTTTCGCAGGTTCACCACCATCGTGAACAACATGAAGGCTAATGTTGAGGATTTTCCGTACACCGAGCATGATCAGGCTTTGAAGCTCTTGCATGTCTTGGACCCAAATGTTTGGGGTGCTAAGGTTGAGGCCATCAAGGAGTCTGGGCATTACTTGACTATTGAGTTGGATGACCTCTTTTCTAAGCTTAAGTCGGCCGAGGTTGACGGAAGTTGCAATCCAAGCATGAGGGCTCGACTGACCATAGTCTTGCTCTTGTGGGCGGATCAAAGGGCAAATCTAACCCTTCCTGTCGACAATTTTCCTTGTCTTCTCTCATGTCCATTCCAGATGAGGAGTTTGATGTGCTGGGCGAGGAGGAGCTGGCCTTGCTTTCAAGAAGGTTTGAACGACTACACGAGAGTCGGAGGAACGCAAGGCGGAGCTCAGGGACGTGCTACAAGTGTGGCAAGCGTGGCCACTTCATCGCCGAGTGCCCGAAGCGGAGGAGAACAAGTACAAGGTGAACGAGTACAAGGCGCACCCGAGGCGTGAAGACAAGTACTCCTCCAAGGGCAAGCACTTCAACAAGTCCAAGAGCAAGGACAAGGACAAGCGGCGACCGAGCAAGAGCGCCTACAAGAAGAACAAGGCAAGAGCGATGGTGGCCGGTGCGAGCGACGTTGACTCAAGCTCAAGCGAGGAGCGATCAAGCTCAAGCGATGAAGATGAAGACGCCGGGAGGCGCAAGGGAAAGAAGAGTGCAAGCGGAACCTCGGCGGGCTGAGCTGTGTGGCGCTTGAGGGCTTTTGTGGCATGGCCCATAGCTCAAGCAGCAAGAAGAGCGAGAAGGAAGACAGCGACTCCGACTCTGAGGATGAGGTAAATCGTGACCCCGACTCTTTGCTTGCTGAGATTGCTAGGTTGAATGGTTTGCTTGACAACCGTGATAGTGTGCTTAGAGATGCCAAAAATATGAGGAAAGATCTTAGGGCACAACTTGAGAATGCTAGCGAGAAAGTAGGAGAGTTAGAGTCAAAATTGCTTGAATTGAAACTTGAGAATGACTCTTTGAAACTTGCTCCTACTGCTCCTGATGATGTTGAATGTGTTGAGTGTGATGCATGGTTGAATGAGATCAAACTCGCTTAATGAGAAGAATGCTTCTACTTTGGCTCAACTAGATGCTCTTAGGATCGAACATGATGAGCTTAAGGCTAGACCTACTTTGCTTGGTGCTTGCAAATCATGTTCTACTATGCCCGCTAAGCTTGTTGATGCTCGTTCTACCATTAGTTCTTTGGAAGCATCTTTGAAATCTCCCCGTTGTCAATGCATGCACTAGTCGTGATGAAGTTACTTTGCGCAATCTTGAACTTACTTCCCGTTTGGATGTCATCTATGAGGAGAATGACTATATGAGGAAGGTGTTGGGTTGGTTGTACGGCGGGAACCTCAATTGAAAATCATGATTGAGGAGTTCAAGAGAGCTGATGGTCGTGGTTTGGGGTTTGAGAAGTTGGGTGAGAAAGTGGGAGAGAACAGTGGGGAGAGTGTGTACGAGAAGTGTGTTGAGTCTAACCCCGAGTTTGAGGTGATCGGAGAGATCCAAGTCCCACTCCCAAAAGCACCCAAGAACTCATTCACACCAAAGCCCAACCACCTTTGCAACAAGCTTGACACAACCCAAGATCCACCCAAATTCCCACTTAAGACAAATGATTTCCAGAAACCAGTGAAGTTTGTGGGTGAGAAGGGTGAGAAGCCTAGAGAGAAGCCAGAGCCAAAACCAAAACCCATCCCCTTCCGGTGTGAGTATTGTGGCAAGGAGAGGCATCTTGCAGAGTTTTGCTACAAGAGGAAGAGGGATGAGAGGCTTGCTAGGGAGCAAGCAAACCAGGACAGGTATCGCCAGTCTCGCGGTATTCCTGAGCCTAGAGTGCCACTTCCACGGGGTGTGGGAAGTGTGAGGAGTGTTGGCAGGTTCCCACAGAGAGGTGGTGGTGAGAGGTTTGTCGGGAGAGATGATGGTGTGCGTGCTTTGGTGAGAGGTTTGGTCGGGCTCGTGGTGGTTTTGCCGGACGTCCTCCTACTCGTCCTCAGTACGGGTTTAGGGGAGATGATCGCAGCTTTGGGTTCCAGAGAAACTACGGACCACGTTTTCCCCCTCGTGGTGCTCGTACTCCTCCCATGGGACATGGGAAGTTTGGTGGCAAGGGAATGATGTTTGCTAACCCCTCTTTTGAGCAGATGGCTCGACACTGGTTTAACTTTCTCTGTGCTGACCCCAGTGTCGAGTCGCTAGCTCACTCTCGTTCTTGTTTCTGACTACAGGCAGGAAGCTTGGAGAACATTTGGTTGATCAACTCCGGGTGTTCTCAACACATGACCGGAGATAAGAAGTGGTTCTCCAGCCTCACCCCAGTGAAGGAAAAGATGTACATCACATCTGGGGACAATGGACGAGGTAGGGCGCTTTCGGAGGGTGTTGTGCATGTGAGTGACAAGGTAACGTTGAAGAAAGTGGCTCTTGTGAAGTCTTTGGGTTTTAATTTGCTTTCGGTTTCTCAGTTGCTTGATGAGGGTTTTGAGGTGCGTTTCAAGTCTAGCGAGTCTCGTTTGCTTGATTCTCGAGGTGATCTTGTCTGTATGATCATCCCCGAGGGTCAGATTTTCAGGGCTGATTTCTCTCGTTCTTTGGGTCCTGCTCGCTGTTTGATGGCCGGTCCTTCTTCTGATTTGTGGAAATGGCATAGGCGGTTGGGACACTTGAGCTTTGATTTGGTTTCCCGCTTGAGTGGTCTTGATCTTGTCCGAGGATTGCCGAGGTTGAAGCTTGAGAAGGATTTGGTTTGTGCTCCTTGTAGGCATGGTAAGATGGTAGCCACTCCCCATCCACCCCTGACCGATGTCATGACCGAGCGTCCGACGAGCCGTTGCATATGGACCTTGTTGGACCGGCTCGAGTTCGCTCGGTGGGTGGGAAGTGGTATGTCCTTGTTGTGGTGGACGATTACTCTCGCTATGCCCGGGTGTTCTTCTTGGAGGATAAGAGTGAGACATTTGGTTTTGTTCGAGATCTGATCGTGAGGTTGAAAAACGAGAGGCATGGGAATGCTATTCGAGCTATCCGCAGTGATAATGGCTCTGAGTTCAAGAACTCTCTTTTTGATGCCTTTTGTCGTGATCTAGGTCTTGAACATCAGTATTCGACCCCTTATGTGCCCCCTCAAAATGGAGTCGTGGAAAGGAAAAATCGAACTCTTTGTGAGATGGCTAGGACGATGCTCGACGAGCACAAGACTCCTAGGAGGTATTGGGCTGAGGCGGTCAATACAGCTTGTCATGTTTCCAACAGGATTTTATTGCGAGCTTTCAAAAAGAAGACCTGTTATGAGCTTATGCATGGTCGGGCACCCAAGGTGAGTCACTTCCGAGTTTTTGGCTGCAAGTGCTTTATTTTGAAGAAGGGAAAACTCGACAAGTTTGAGGCTAGGTCTAGTGATGGTATTTTCTTTGGATATGCTAACCACTCTAGAGCTTATAGGGTGCTTAACCTTGAGACTAACAAAATCATGGAGACTTGCGAGGTAACCTTCGACGAGACAATGCCATGTACCTCTCTTGGCTTTGAATGTGCAGGTGATGAAGAGATGGCCGAGGACCTCTTTGAAGAGGAGAAAGATGAAGCAGGAGATGATGATGGGGAGAACCATGCGCCCGAAGGCCGAGCATGTACCCACTACTTCCCCTACGACCACTTTGGAGCATGGACCGTCTACTTCATGGACAACGACGGTGCAACAAGAGGACCAAGCGAGAGAAGGCCGAAGTTGAGGGGGAGGTAGTCTCGAGGCGTGAGGCTCCCCGGCGGATTCAAGAAGTGCATCCCCCGTCGAAGATCATTGGGAACATTGATGAACGCACTACACGGTCGAGGTCCGGGAATTCCTCTCATTTTGCTCATGCTTGCTTTTGTTGCTACTTTTGAGCCCAAGGACATTGGACATGCTTTATCGATGCAAACCGGGTCAATTCTATGCATGAGGAGTTGGAAAACTTTGAGAGGAACCGGGTGTGGGAGTTAGTTGAACCACCTCCAAATTGCCATCCCATAGGAACCAAGTGGGTTTGGAAGAACAAAGAGGGAGAGAATGGGATGGTTGTGAGGAACAAGTCCGGACTTGTTGCTCGGAGGTTTAGTCGAAGGAGGGGATCGACTATGAGGAGACCTTTGCTCCCCGTGGCCCGTCTTGAGGCAATTCGGATCCTTCTAGCCTTTGCCGTGGCTAAAGGGTTCAAGTTGTTTCGGATGGACGTGAAGAGTGCTTTTCCGAATGGGGTCATAGAGGAGGAGGTGTATGTGAAGCGACCACCTGGTTTTGAGAGCGAGTTGTACCCACACGGGGTATACGGGTTGAAAAGGGCTCGTATGGGTTGAAACGGGCGCCCGTGCTTGGTATGGGAGATTGAGAGGTTTTCTTTTGAGCGAGAGGGTTTGTGATGGGTACCGTGGATAGAACCTTGTTTCTCCTCAAGCATGGAAATGACTTGCTGATTGTTCGGATATACGTGGATGATATTGTCTTTGGTGGCTTGTCACATAACCCAGTTTGCCAAGTTTGCGGATGAGATGAGCGGGGAGTTCGAGATGAGCATGATGGGCGAGTTGCGGTATTTTCTCGCGCGCGCATCAAGCAAGTGAAGGACGGTACATTTGTGCACCAAACCAAGTACACGAAAGACATGCGAGGAAGTTCCGGATGCAAGATGTGAAGCCGATGTCGACTCCCATGGGGAGTACGGCCACTTTGGATGCGGATGAGGACGGAGAACCAGTGGACCAGCGGGAGTACAGGAGCATGATCGGCTCCCTCCTCTACTTGACGGCGACGAGGCCAGACATACAGTTCAGCGTGTGTCTGTGCGCTCGTTTTCAGGCTTCGCCGAGGACATCACATCGACAAGCCGTCAAGAGGATTTTCAGGTACCTACAGTCTGCCCCTGGTCTTGGCCTTTGGTATTCTTCCTCCTCGACTCTGTCTCTTCATGGTTTTTCCGATGCGGACTTTGCTGGATGTCGAGTCGAGAGGAAGTCTACTTCTGGCACTTGCCAGTTTCTTGGGTCTTCGTTGGTCTCATGGTCTTCCCGCAAGCAGTCTAGTGTAGCTCAGTCTACCACAGAGGCAGAGTATGTTGCTACCGCGAGTTGTTGTTCCCAGCTGTTGTGGATTTCATGCACTTTGAGAGACTTTGGTGAGGAGTGCACCCAGATCCCACTTCTTTGTGATAGCACCAGTGCCATAAGCGTAGCCAAAAACCCAGTGCTTCACTCCAGAACCAAACATATAGAAGTGAGGTATCATTTCTTGAGGGACAATGTGGAGAAAGGAACCATTGTGTTGAGCCATGTCCCTACCCAAGATCAGCTTGCAGACATTTTCACAAAGCCTCTCGACCAAGCTACATTTGTGCGCTTGCGGGGGGAACTTGGGGTTTGTTGCCCTTTCTAGTTGATTCTTGGGGGATTTCCTTTTGTACCATATGTATCATACCATGTTTTACTTTGATGTATATACATGCTTTGCTTGATGTACAAACCATGGTAGGATAGCCATCTTGTCATATATCATGTTGCATTTGTATCATATTGCATTCTAGGATGATGAGCTTCTTTCATATGCCATATTTGAGTCTCTTTGGCTATTTGTGAGATTTTGGTTATATGTGTGGAGAAATGGTGATGTGAGGCTATGCTCTTGGAATATTTGAGATATATGTGTGGTGAGATAGCCCTTTTTGAAATAAATGCTAAACTTGACTAATTTTTGATGAAATATGCTCCACTCGTGTGTAGTTGTGTATCCATGTCACAGTTTGGTCTAAATGTGCTTTTCATGCTCAGATTGTGCTTGGATGCCTTGTTCTTGCATTTGGGTCAAAGGCCGAATATCATTGTGAATGTTTAGCCTATGTTGCATTCATGGGGGAGCATAAGCTTCTTTTTGCCGCAAAGGCACTTCATGTACCATGAAATGATTTAATCTTGAAAAGAAGTGTATAATGCTTGAAAAATGCTCCATCCATCATGTCGATGCTTAAAATGCCTTATCTTTCACATATGGGTGCAAAACATGTTGCATGATGTTCACCAGTGGAGAAGTCTCCCCGAAGTGGACACATGGCTCATGAGCTTTGACATGACATGCTTTGCTTTATGGGTGTTTGCCATGATCTTTTGCTGAGAATTTGATATCCTTGTATGATCTTTGAATGTTATGCATGCTTGTGGCTCAAGTGTGACATGGATAGGCTTTTACATGTGAAGCGAGCCTTCTTTTGATAAAACTGCTTAAATCTGAAAATTTTGCTTTGTCACATGCTTGTATTTTCATCTATTACTTGTGGCAATGCTTTGACTATGCTCTGATTCATATGTGTGATCTTTGTCTCATTTTTAGCCTTTGACACTAGATTTGGCCTATTTGAGAAGCTCATGTAGTTGTTTATATGCTTTGTTTTGCATTTCTGCATTTTCACCTTGATTCATACATTGTCAACAAGGGGGAGAAGAGGTGAGCTTAATGAAAATTCAGAAGAGGTGAGCTTGCATTTGTTCAGGGGGAGCTTTCTTGCTGTTTTCGGTGTGGAGTTTGTGCTTTGCTTGGCTTGTGACCTTTCTTCACCTTTCTTTGGTTTTGGTCATGAGTTGAGCTTCTTTGTTTTTCTTTCTTCTTTCTTTTCTCTTTCTCTCTGAATTTCATTTCGCATTGTGTGTTGTCAATGCACTCATCAAGGGGGAGATTGAGGACCAGGAGCGTCCCAGTGGTCGATGGATGACCGCTCCTCAGTGATGAGTGATTGACAACTGGTGTTGGACTGACTCTTGGCTTAGTGCGCAGGTGTAGGCCGCGGCCTAGTTCGTGTTGTTGCAGGTGAAGAACGGGCGCGAAAGGTCTTCAGCCTTGAGGGGCCTCCGGGAGATGGAGAGACAAGTAGGCTCGGTTCGAGGGACCGGTGGACGGCGGGACCCGGGTGCGGGCCACATGGTGGCGGTACGAGCAAGACGAAGTCATGGACAATCGAGCCGGTGCACGGTGGCGGTCGAGTCAAGTGGTTTGGCGGGAGGCCGGACCGAGCACGCGGGGTTTGGTGGTTTGCCCACAAAACCATCGGCGGACGGTTTCTTGGTTTGGGCCTCAAAACCAAGTCCGAGGGCCCAACACGACGGAGACGGGATCCGGGCGTGTCGGGAAGCTTCGAGGCGGAGGACACGCGGCGGGATCGCATGGCTTGCGTCGGGGAGGACGCGGGGGTGCGGCAAAGGCGTGGCCGTCCGATGGCAAGACCCACAAACATTACCTAAATGCCCCTACGTGGGTTGTATCGCCGATAGTTTAGTTAGGGGTAGTCGAGTCATTTACCACTCCGGCGGGACACGATATATAAGCCATGAGTGTGTGTGGATGGCTCTCTCTCTCCGCGACTTAGGGTTTCATTTCCTCCCTCCTCTTTCTCATTTTCGTAGCTATTTTTCTTCCATTTTTCTCTAGGCTAGCATGAGAGCTTCATGAGAGATTTGTTGAGAGGGATGGATGCTAGGGCGGCATGCTAGACCTTGTGAATCTTTCCTGGTTTGTATAGAAGATTCGGGGTTGTTTTTCGTGGCTTTTCGTGCTTGTTTTCGTGCCTTTGTTCCCGGTGTGATTCCGCGGATTTGAGTGGGTTTCTCCTCGGATTTCTTTGAGGGAAACATGGATAGATGTCTTGTGCATCTTTGTGCTTGATCTTGTGCCCTCAAACGCCGGGAAACCACTTCGATTCGTGAGTTTTCGTTCGGTGCTCTAGCTTTTGGTGGTGCTCAAAGGATTCGCGATTCCCGGTGATTTAGGGAGTTAGGAGGCAAGATTTTTGGGCTATAGCATCCTTGTGTGACACTTTTCAAGTACCCAAACCCTTGTCTCTGCAGCTTCAACCGTTTGGGAAATCCGATGATGATTTGGGGGAGTTGACTTTCGGGGTCGGGTGTTTTCAGCTCTGTCCGCACCTGGCGGACGGTCCGCGAGGACCAGGCGGACGGTCCGCGCGGCTAGGGTTCGTCCCGTGTTCTTCGTGTTCTTTCTCGTCTTTCGTTTCGATCCGTCGCGATTTTGGTTTTCGGTTGGACGGAGTTTCGGACGGTCCGTGGTGTTGGGCGGACGGTCCGCATGCTCCCCGCGGACGGTCCGTGGTTCGTGGTGTGCCACAGGTGGTTCTGTTGGCTTTAACGGACGGTCCGCGGCTCAGGCCGGACGGTCCGCGGCTCGGGTGCGGACGGTCCGCGGTACCCGACCGGACGGTCCGCGCGGCCCTTTGCGGACGGTCCGCCCCGTCCGGCCGGACGGTCCGCTCGAGGGCCGAGCGCTTTGCTTCTTGGTTCGATTCCTTTCCCCCTTCTTTCGTGCTTCCGCGTGTGCTTCAAGGAATCGTTCCTAGGACCAGAGGTTGATCCATAACCTCGTGGTCTTGGCCATTGGTGCGTGATTCGATCCATCGCTTGTGTGTGACCGGGATTTGAGTAGGGCATAGGCCGGGTTCTTTGGGAAGAATTTTTACCGGCTCCTATTCACTCCCCCCCCCCCCCTCTCTAGTCGCCATCCGATCCTTCAGTGATGACTGAGCGTCCATGTGAGCTGCTCCATATGGACCTGGTTGGCCCAGCTCGTGTGCGATCTGCGGGTGGGAAGTGGTACGTCCTTTTTGTGGTGGACGACTACTCTCGGTATGCGTGGGTGTTCTTTCTTGAGGGGAAAGGGGAGACGTTTGGTTTTGTTCGAGATCTTGTCTTGAGGTTGAGGAACGAGAGGCATGGAGATGCCATACGAGCAATCTGCAGTGACAATGGCTCAGAATTCAGAAACTCTCGTTTTGAAACCTTTCACCATGACTTGGGTCTTGAACACCAGTTTTCGAGTCCGTATACGCCTCCCCAGAATGGTGTTGTGGAAAGGAAAAACAAAACCTTGTGTGAGATGGCTCAGCGATGCTTGATGAGCATAGGACTCCAAGAAGGTTGTGGGCTGAGGCGGTGAATACCGCGTGCTATGTGTCGAACAGGGTCTACCTCAGAGTGCATAAGAAGAAAACCTGCTACGAGTTGATGCACGGTCTCACACCCAAGGTGAGTCACTTCCATGTCTTCGGTTGCAAGTGCTTTATCCTTAAGAAAGGGAAGAAGTTGGACAAGTTTGAGGCTAGGTCGGTCGATGGTATTTTCTTTGGTTATGCATCTCACTCTAGAGCATATCGTGCGCTCAATCTTGAAACTAACCAAATCATGGAGACTTGCGAGGTAACCTTCGACGAGACACAGCCACGTAGTCAACTTGTCTTTGAGTGTGCAGGTGATGATGAACTTGGCGAGGAGATCTTTCAGGAGGAGGAGCATGAACATGGAGACGATGAAGATGGCGGTGTGGTGCCCGCGGCTGAGCATGTACCTACTACTTCGACTACGGTGATGGACGGCCCTTCTCCCACACCTACAACGACAAACTAAAATCAAGGAGAAGCTACTGTTGAGGGGGAGGTAGCATCAAGGCGAGAACCTCCCCGGCGAGTACAAGTGGATCACCCAGCTTCAAGGATCATCGGCGACATGAATGAACGTACTACACGGTCGAGGGTTCCAAACAATTCTCATTTCACTCATGCTGCATTTGTTTCTACCTTTGAGCCCAAAGACATTAGACATGCACTATCTGATCATAATTGGGTTAATTTGATGCATGAGGAGTTGGAGAACTTTGAAAGAAATCAGGTTTGGGAAGTGGTTGACCCTCCCCCAGGGTGTAAGCCGATTGGGACAAAATGGTTGTGGAAGAACAAAGAGGGAGAGAAAGGTGAAGTGGTGAGAAACAAGTCTTGACTTGTTGCTCAGGGGTTCAGTCAGAAGGAGGGGATCGACTATGAGGAGACCTTTGCTCCCGTAGCCCGTTTGGAGGCGATTAAGATCCTTCTAACCTTTTCCGTGGCCAAAGGGTTCAAGTTGCACCAAATTGATGTGAAGAGTGCCTTCTTGAATGGTGTTGGAGGAAGAAGTATATGTGATGCAGCCACCGGGGTTTGAGAGTGAGAAGTACCCCCACCGGGTGTACAAGTTGAGGAAGGCACTATATGGGTTGAAGCAGGCGCCTAGAGCCTGGTATGGTAGGTTGAGGGGGGTTCCTGTTTGAGCGAGGGTTTGAGATGGGAAAGGTCGATCAGACCTTGTTTTTACTCAGGCAGGGCAGAGATATACTGATTGTGTAGGTGTACATGGATGATATTGTCTTTGGTGACTCGTCTAACTCTCTTGTTGCAAGGTTTGCAAAGGATATGAGCAGGGAATTTGAGATGAGCATGATGGGTGAGTTGCAGTTCTTCCTCAGGCTACAAATCAAGCAATCAAAGGAAGGAACATTTGTGCACCAAGCTAAGTACACCAAGGACATTGTGTGGAAGTTCAAGATGGAGGACTCCAAGACCATGGAGGACTCATTTCTTGGTTATGCTTAATTTGTGGTTGGGTAACTAATTTTGATCATATGGAGCCAAAGGCTCATTTGCCATCATGAATGTTTAGCCCTCTTCCTTTATCTTTTGGAGGGGCAAAAGTTCCTTTTTGTCGCAAAGACATTTCATGTACCAAATAAGAATCTGAAAATGAAATGTAAAATGTTTGGAAAATGTGCTCCCATGTCATATGTGCTTAATTTAAATTTGCTTTGGGTGCTACACCGTTGCATGATGCCTACCAGTGAGAAGTCTGATATATAGAAGTAGGCACATGGCTCGGTGGCTTTGACATGACATGAGGTGTTTGCGGGTGTTTGTGATGGTCTTATGATTAGAATGGTTGTCCTAGCATGAAGTTTGTGTAGCTTTGCTATTTTGACATGTTTTGCTCATATCTAGGACTTTGCTCATGAGAGGGTAAATTTTCGCAAAATTGCTCAAATCCTATTTAGCCTTGTCCAATGGTTGTGAAACTTGGTGATCATGTAGTTGAGGTCATTACGAACCTGTAGAGTATCTAACTTGCTCATTTTGACATGTGTAACACCTTGTGATGAATTTTGTATATTTGAGAAGCTATATGTTGAAATGTTTCACATTTTGCCTTGATTCATGCATTGTCAACAAGGGGGAGAAGTTTGTGCGTGATTTGGGCACCTGGGAGCATTTGGAAGGTGTTCCATTTGGTTCGGGCAAATTTTGAGCAGTTTGGTGCAGGGCCGGTCTGAAGTAGTTGTTTCTTTGCCTTTTGGTTTTGAACTCCATGGCTGAACCTCTAGTGATAGGCATGATGGTTCTGAAAGAAGGCAGAGCTTTCGGATTGTGGCCTCTTGAATTTTATTTTGAGTTCGCTGAATTATCTGGTGGTGGCGGCAGCATTTTACGAATTGGTTGTGGTTGCTGGATGGTTTGTATTGCCTGAGACTGAGGAACAAATCGTTGTGAAGGCTGCCATGATGATTGTCCCTGTTGAAATTGCTGAATTGGGATTGGGCTTGGCTGAGGACCCATGAATTGCGGTTGCCAGAGGTTTTGATGGAATTGATTCGGCATTGTGGAGGCAATGCTCATCATGGTTTTCTCTTGTTGGATTCTTGATATGTTCTTTCTGGTTTCTAGGTAAGCTTCTGTGCTGTGACCTCTCCCATGATATCTGCAGTAGAAGTATGGATCTCTTGCGTCATGATTTTGGATCTTCGAAGGTCCTCTTCCTCTTTCCCTTCCTCTTGATGGAAGCCTCCTCTTGTGATTGGTCTATTGTCTTGGTTGAACAAAGGATGTTCCACATTGCTGATGTTTCAAGGAGTTTGGAATTGAGGCTGTGACAACCCGCCCAGGAAAATACCGTACTATCGCCTAAGACCGATCCACTTTGGTCATTAAGCAATAATAAAGTATCATCCTGTCGTTAGTTGCCGGGTTAACGCCCGGTAAATCACTTGAAAAGCAACAAGGATCGAATATATGTATTAAAACTCACTCGAAGGCGAGTCCAGAGATACAACAACATTAATATCCAAATTCGTACCCCGAAGGGGTTAATTATTACAAACCATAGTTTGTGTCATGAAGAAATAGTTCAGAGTTTTTGAAAGCAGCGGAAATTAACTAACGGAAGCGAAGACACCACGGGAGGCCATCCATGATGCTTTCAGTAGTCGTCCTCCACCCACTCCAGCTCCCAGCCGGGCGGGATCTCTCTGGGCCATACATCACTGAAGGCATTACCTGGATCAACACATTATAGCAAGGCTGAGTATACTAATACTCAGCAAGACTTACCCGTCGGTGATAACTACTTCACCAAATCTAGACCATGAAAGGCTTTTTGGCTCTTTGGGTTGCTCTTGCTAAAAAGTAACAAAGAGTAGGTCCTTACTTTCAAGATTTTAGCACAAGTTCCAGTAGGTTTAATCTTTACTACATTAGCCAACTAGTACAAACAAAGTTGTACAATACAATTAATCAAGCATAGTATTCATCATCTTCCATCATTAGGGATCTCATGACTAGTGGAGTAAGCAGTCTCGGATAACGGTGAGAGGCCAACAATCGATTGATTTAAACCTTGCAAGGTAAACCCAAACACACGGTAGGCTGCCCCCGAAAGGACAACTTTCCCAGGCCGTTTCCATAAATCCTCGGGTTGGGATCGAATCTTACAGTCTTTGGTGCAGGCTATCCGGCATACCCCGCGAGATACCCGGAGTCACCATACACCACCAGTAGCTAGCCGTGAGAGCGAATCCCTAGAGTAGTAACGGTAGGATCCCTCGCCGCCTCATTAAGGTACTAGGCTTACCGTGTTGGGCATACTCCCCGGGTACTCGTGCAAGGAAGGAAGAATAGTAGAAGACGGACTCCTACTAGAATTCCCCTGTACTCCTACTAGGACTCGCTCCGTGTAATCCTACCAGGACTCCTACCTTGTAACCGACTAAGAACCCGCCCCCTGGACTATATAACGGAGGGTCGGGTACCTAGCCGCACATCCCAATCCCTCCGGGGACAACCCAACACCAAGCGCAGGGCGCCATACTTGATCCCCCAAACAGGACGTAGGGTTCGCCACCTTGGCGGCCCGAACCTGTATAAATCTTGTGTCCCGTGTCCTCGCGCGTACCTTCGAGTTCTCGGTCTCCTGATCACGATCCTAACCGCACAATCTACTACATCGGGTACCCCCTTGGTAGGTTTGCCGGTTTAAAACATCGACAGCTGGCGCGCCAGGTAGGGGCGATCATCACCACCGGGCGAATTCGAAGGACCCTCGTCAAACAAGATCAATCCACTCGTCGAGATCCATTGAAGCAAGTCACCTTGCTCTTGTCAAAGCGGAATCAATCTTCCTACGCCGCGCTTCCGGTTGCTTCGGCACGTCGCGCAGCTCGTCGTGCGACTCGTCGTGCCGCTCGTCGTCGACTACTACGCCTACGCCGCGCGTCCGGGTGCCTCGGCACGTCGCGCGGCACGTCGCGCCGCTCGTCGTCGACTACTTCGTCTCCGCCGCGCGTCCGGGGTGCCTCGGCACGTCGCGCGGCTCGTCACGCGGCTCGCCGCGCCGCTCGTCGACTACTTCGTCTCCGCCGCGCGTCCGGGGTGCCTCGGCACGTCCCGCGGCTCGTCACGCGGCTCGCCGCGCCGCTCGTCGACTACTCCGCCTCGCCCAGGCTCGTCGTCGACTACTTCGTCTTCGCCGCGCGTCCGGGTGCCTCGGCATGTCGCGCGGCTCGTCATGCGGCTCGTCGCGTCGCTCGTCGTCATCGACTACTTCGCTTCCGTCACGCGTCTGGGTGCCTTGGCACGTCGCGCGGCTCGTCACGTGGCTAGTCGCGCCGCTCGTCGTCGACTACTCCGCGTCGCGCAGTCTCATTGTCGACTACTTCATGCGCCGCGACTTCGTCTTGCGGCCACACTGGCTCTACTTCAGCCACGCCGTGGGTGCGACTACTTGCCTTGCGGCAACACTGGCTCTACCTCGAGTACGCCGCACGCCGCCACGACGTTGTCTTACGGTCGCATCGCGTTGACCATTCATCTCGACTAGTTTTCCAAACTAGCCAAGAACGGCAGTCACGCCCCCAACAACTAGTCGGAATCAACTCTGACTAGTCGACTTCAACAACAACCGTCGCGGCTCCATCACCGACCGCCACGGTTTCATCATCAGTCTGCCCAGGCAGCAACAGCTAAGTCATTTATTTAAATGATTACTGTTCTCTTGGCTTGTTCTCCTCATCATGTAGGACTACTTGCCGACTACTCATTTGTGTATGCTTCTCGGCGGGTTTTCACGGGAGCTACACTCTGCTGACTACTCTTGGGGCATATCAATCAAGTCGCCACGAGTCTACTTCATCAACTCGGGGGCTATCCCTAGGAGGCTGTTTCTAAAGTCCGCTACGCGCTGCAATCTAAAGTCGACTTCTAAAGTCGCATTCTAAAGTCCGCTTCGTGCGGCAACTTAAAGTCGACTCCGGTCGCGTCTTCACCTGCTTCGATGGCATACTACGTGTGTAAGCTTCGATGGAACCTAGCTGTAAGCGGCCCTCGGGTCCTGGCGATGATGGAACCTAGCTACACGTGGTCTTCACGCTTTGTACCATGGGTCCAAGTACCCTAAGTACTCGCGCTCCGTACCTTGGGTCTGAAATCCATGGCCCAGGTACGCAAGTCAACTCCGGTCGCACCTTCAAGTCCACTACGGTGGCAACCATACCTTGGGTCTGAAATCCATGGCCTAAGTACACAAGCCGACTCCGGTCGCACCCTCAAGCCCGCTCTGGCGGCAACTGTACCTTGGGTCTGAAATCCATGGCTCAGGTACTCAAGCCCACTCCGGTGGCACAAGTCGACGCTAACGGTCGCATCGAAGCCCACTCCGGTGGCACAAGTCGACGCTAACGGTCGCACCCAAGCCCACTCCGGTGGCACAAGCCGACTCCGGTCGCAATCTTAAGCCCGCTCCGGCGGCAAAACTATTCGTTTTCTCTGATTTTTCATTCGCTTTGGCTTTCCGGAAAGTGCTTTTCGTTTTTTGCATCTTAAGTCCACCTCGTGTGGCGCAAAGTCGACTACTTTAGTCGCATCTTAAAGTCCGCTCTACGCGGCAAGCTAAAGTCGACTTTCAAAGTCGCATTTCAAAGTCCGCTCTGCGCGGCGCAAAGACGACTATTGTAGTCGCATATCAAAGTCCGCTCTACGCGGCATTCTAAAGTCGACTTCTAAAGTCGCATATCAAAGTCCGCTCTGTGTGGCATCCTAAAGTCGACTTCGGTTTTCAAGTCGCAACTCAAAGTCCGCTCCACGCGGCATCAGAAAGTCGAGTTCGGTTTTTAAGTCGCATCTCAAAGTCCGCTCCGCGCGGCACGAAGTCGACTTCGGTTTTCAAGTCGCATTCTAAAGTCCGCTCTGCCGGCATCTAAAGTCGACTTTGGTCGCACCTAAAGTCCGCTCTGACGGCACGGCTACTTCTCAAGCTCCTTGGCTCGATGCCAAATTACTACTCGGAATCTCTCCAGCTCGGGGGCTGCACTCAACATACTACTCGAGGATGACTTCAGCAGGCTTCGCTCGCTCTCAAGCTCAGGGGCTCCACACCAATAACTACTCAATGTGGCTCATACAGCCCTCTTATCTCGGGGGCTGAACGCTACAAGAGTACTCAGATGATGACTTCCGCGAACACTGAAGACCCTTGGACTGATTCTTCAATCGTTCCAAGGCTCGGGGGCTACTAGGCTACACCCATCAATTGATTTTTTCAAGATGGAAGCAGAATCAAGATTGACCCTCAGCTAGAGTCTACAACTCAACCTAAGGCTCGGGGGCTACTCCATATGGAGTGTGATTTTGCAATCGCACTTCCATATAAATCTCGACTTCAAGACTAATGAGCTGGACCACCTTCCAGCCTCGCGGCAGTTCCAGTACTATTGAAGGCTTCTCCAAGCAGTACTCGAGGACGCTCAAGAACTACTCGCAGAGGCTTCAAGACTACTCGAACTACTACTCTCGACTCCAACGTGCTCGGGGGCTTGTCGGGCATACTCCCCGGGTACTCGTGCAAGGAAGGAAGAATAGTAGAAGACGGACTCCTACTAGAATTCCCCTGTACTCCTACTAGGACTCGCTCCGTGTAATCCTACCAGGACTCCTGCCTTGTAACCGACTAGGAACCCGCCCCCTGGACTATATAAAGGAGGGTCGGGTACCTAGCCGCACATCCCAATCCCTCCGGGGACAACCCAACACCAAGCGCAGGGCGCCATACTTGATCCCCCAAACAGGACGTAGGGTTTGCCACCTTGGCGGCCCGAACCTGTATAAATCTTGTGTCCCGTGTCCTCGCGCGTACCTTCGAGTTCTCGGCCTCCCGATCACGATCCTCACCGCACAATCTACTACCTCGGGTACCGCCTTGGTAGGTTTGTCGGTTTAAAACACCGACATACCGGTCCCATACCCGACATGTGCTTGGTACGTTCAAAAATTTAACCCACATAACCACTGGACCGGAGCCCAGATCCCATGCTCTTACCACGTGAGCAATCCATTTAAGGATATATTGTGATTCCTATCTAGGAACCTATTCTCGCGAGTGAGGTCATCACCCGACTTGTAACGGTCCTATAGCTTAGAAGCTATCGACCTACCATAATAGTAAAGACAAGGTACCTATGGATCATGCATCTAGGGTTTCAATCAACTCCTGAACGTAAATGCACAATCATTCATAGGTAATTGAATAAAGAATTTGAAAACTGGGTTAGATGCACCGGAGCTTGCCTTCGTCAGCTAGGTTAGCCTGGGCACCCTCGGTGTCGAGCACTTCCACGTACTGCAGCGAAGCTTCCGCTCCTCCTTCCTCAGTTTCCGGGACAAGGGAGTAATCACCGTCCGGAAGATCTACACGGAATGCAATGCAAGATTTAGGTGATGTGATGGTTTGTTGTCTTATCCAACTCTTGTTGGTCATATTCACCTTAACAAGTATCTAGGTAGGGTTTCTCTTTTAGGAAGGTTATTGGTCGTACATGGGTTATTCTTTTATTGTACATATGACTAAAGGTCTTTATTGTACTTGTCATTTCATGTGAATGTCTAGTCCTTTTCCTTCAGAAGCAAGGGTATGAATAATGCTTTTATCCATGAATTAATTTCTTATCAGCAAGGATAATTAATTATCTTTTAATTATATTAAGAAATGCTTTCAAAAAGAAAAGGAATTAAATAAGGGCTTTTCTTTATTTAATTTCTCTTTAATATTAAAAGGGCTTTTAAGCTTTTTGTTAAGCAATTAAATTACAAAAAATTAAGGAAATGCTTCTTAACCATATTAGCACTTATCCTGGTCCATTGGACCCACATGTAAGTGTTGGATGCTAGGAAATTAAATACTATGGAAAATAACAAAGGCTAGCTAGTGATTCAAATTAAATGCATACAAAAATAAATAAGTATCAAAATGATCCAAACTTTCTCATACATGCTCTCTGGTCCTAAGCCTAAAGAACCAACATGTTCACCTTCAAACTCTACTGATCTCAGGTTATTAATTTACAAAGGAAAATATGCATAAATCAAGAATAACTATTTCTTTTAAGTCAAAAATCATGATTAATTCACAAGATGTGCATTTTGGTATTACAAGACAGTGTGCACAAGTTGAGCTCAAAAACATAAATATATTTAGCAAGAAAAAATCTTTATGCAGATTCTACAGAGTTGGAAAACCATTTTTATAAAAAGATTTACTTCCTAACTTTGTGCAATTTTTGTCATAGGAGCTAGCCATGTTTGAGACACAACATATCCAAAACTTAGCTACAGAGGATTTATATATTTTGAGAGATTGCAGATCTAGGTTTTTCACGTTTATATTTTTCGTGCAAAAACTATTCGGAACTAGCTCAGGCAAAAATAACAAAAGTTGTAGGATATTTCACAAAGAATCCAACAAAATTGGTTTCGCATTTTTCTCATTTTTCTATAATTTTCTACGCAATTTACAAGAATCAGCAAAACTGTAACACTATTGGAGTTTCTTTTTGCACCGAGACCCCTGGGAATATTTAATCCTTTGCAATGTGGCCCCTGGCCATGAAGGGCGGCGGCGCAGGCCCAACTTCTGGCGCTCCGGTGAGGGGATGGGCCAGGGAAGGGGAGGGGGATGGCTAGGGGCTCACCACGCACCGGTTTGAGGGTTTCGTCGGGGTGGAGGCGCTGCCGGCAATGGCGTGCAGCGGCGGCGACCGGCACCAGCCGCCGTGCCTCCTAGCCGCTGTGTCTCCTGCTTCGGCGAGTTCCGGCCGGGGAAATAAGGATGGGCGGTGTGGGGAGCTCGAGTAGTGCAAGGGCAAGGGCTAGGGACGTTACTTGGTTGTGCGAGAGCGTTCGAGGGGAAGGTCGACGACCACGGCGTGCCCAGCGGGCGGCATGACGTGCGCGATCGGGGGTCATGGCAGGCGGCTGCATTTGCAGCTAGGGCGGCCCCTCGACGGTGCGTTGAGGTGAGTGCCCGGCATTACTCCACATACGACGACTTGCCTTGGCCAGTGCGCGCGCAGGGGACGGCGTCGGACCGGGCAAAGCACCGCAAGACGGCGGCGCGACGCGTGGCGCGGC
This sequence comes from Cenchrus americanus, assembly GCA_947561735.1. Classification (NCBI taxonomy): domain Eukaryota; kingdom Viridiplantae; phylum Streptophyta; class Magnoliopsida; order Poales; family Poaceae; genus Cenchrus; species Cenchrus americanus. The sequence continues at coordinate 69,449,403 of OX387245.1, read as the reverse complement.
ACTCGAGGCGTTTTGGGGCGCGGGCGGCACGGGAAACTCGTGGCCTCGGGCGCGCGCGGTGGGGCTCGGACGGCGAGGGCGGGCGGGTAGCCGAGGCGCGGCCCCGGCGCGCGCGCGCGCGACCTCGGCGTGCGGTGGCGCGGCGCCGGCACGTCGCGGCCTACCTCATGATTTCAGACTGCCCCTGTTTGACTGACCGTAACTCGAATTTTTGCAACTAAAGTGCATTGAGTGATGAAAAGGAAAGTTGTAGATCTCACTACCCTCTACAACTTTCAAAAAGGCTCTAGGGTGTTTTTCTCAACGGATTTTGCAGGAACGTCGTGCCAACTTTGAATGCCGCCATGTTCTGCTAAACAGGAGGTACTGTCAGTTGATCAAGTTTTTCGCTAATTTCCACTCAAAATTTGAAATGCCAATCTACATGAAAGTTGTGTCCCTCAACAATATGGACAACTTTCATAAAGGTAGATTTTGAAGTCTTTAGGTGAAATTTGGGGAACGCGACAAAAGTTCCGGACGACATTCGCTGACGTGGGTTAAGCCGGTTTTGACCGTGTCTTTGACCAAGGGTCCACCATGGGTGTGTGTAGACTTGATCAAGGGGTTCATGGGGGTTCCTTGGCGAGGTTTTCGGGGTGATGACCCAGGTTGACCTAGGTTTGACCGGTGTTTGGCCGGTTTGACTCGGCTGATCCGGTCATTAGCGGCAATGACGGTAATTAAAAACCTAGGGCGTCACAGTCTACCCCCCTTAAGAAGAATCTCGTCCCGAGATTCGAAATTCCAAGGACAAGATAGGGAAACAAGTAAGTGGTCCTCTCGGATGTTCTGAAATTACTCTGAGGGAGCAAACACGATGGGATTATCGGGCAATAAGTATAACCACCATCGGTTCAAGGTTAGCCCGTAAGAGTAGTCAAATACGACAAGTAATGGAAAGCTTTTGCACGAAGTTTACTTGCGGATGCAAGCGGAAAGTATGGAGTATAAATTGGTATAGGACCTTCCGAACGATCTTGCTCACGCGTTATTTAGTTTGCCACCTTATGTGGCATGGCCGTGCCACTACGATGCAATGCTTTTCAAAAAGTGATGTGATTCACATGTTTATGAAGACACGATGCATATGCTCAGGTAGTATGGTGCTTATGATGCATGTTAGCATGACTCGGTTACCCACGAAACGAGTTAGTGATTGAGAAGACAATCACAGGTTGAGAAGGGGTGTGCGTGGCGAGTCGCAATTCACAACCAAGATACCTAATGCGCCCCTAGTGGCAATCATGTGGCTGCAGCGCACATGACGCCCTAGGTTCCGTCACGGCACCTTTAGTTATGGGATGACAACGTCACCAAACGCAAAGGATAGAGTGGGAGATATTGAAACACTCCAAGCGTATGCATGTTAGTTCACCCAAGGTTCCAAATGCACATGCCATGCAAATGCATGCTCAAGAAGAGACATAATTATTTATTTATTTTTCAAAAGGTTGTGAGCAAGACCACGGGGAATAAGCTCATGATTGCATGTTCGAAGTAACTAGGACAAGGATATCAATACGAAGAATATCCTAGTGCTTCAACATGTCTGAGGACAAGGGGTTGAAAGGAAAATACAAGTCGACGGAAATGACATGATGATAGGAGAATCACCATTGAGATTGAATTCTAAGACCAAGACATTCCCACTGATATGGTAGAGCAACATAAGTCCTTTTCTCCAGCTGAGCATTGCCGGGTATTCATGTGCACAAAGCACAGCTGTATGTTAGAACTCGAAGCGAGCTCACATACATAACGACATAAGTTCTAGCAGTTATGAGCAAAATTCATAACTTAAAACCAAAGCTCCAAAAATTCTCAACTTTTGGATGGTAACTCATCAAGTTTAGAGATACATTTTTGGTACTCAAAGGCTGAGCTAGAAGGCTAGGAAGGTTGTTCAATTAGGCAAGGTTTTAGATCTGATTTCGGGAAAGACAGCAGGACAGAGGTTGACTAAACCGAGCATAACTTGAGATAGACAAAAGTTATGACCGTGATTTGCTATGAGCAGGAACTAGATTAGATTCAGAGCACTTTTGTTTATACACCTATTTAATTTTTAAGGTTGAGCATCGAACAAGGAAACAAAGTGGACGGTACAGAACCTAGATGTGCCTAGGAAATTGTAAACCAACCCAAAGAAACTAGGATTGAGACTTGTGATTACAAGATAACTAGTTAAGGAGCAATTATTTTTAACAATTTGGTTTAATTAACCTAGCAAAGGGTAAACAAACTTTTCAAAAATTCCGGCAGCATGACGGCTAGGAATGAGAGGTACTTCTAATTTATAAAAAGCACACACTAGCATAACTTTCCTTAGAGAGTATATGGAATTTCGATTCTTGGGTCCATTTTAGTTGTTTCGATTTTTAACATGCATGCAAGACGTCCTAATCGACCTCACATGGCAATCAAGCCAAAAATCAAAGTTAGTGCTGGTGGCAAGGCTTTTATTCGTCTCTCCCTATAATATCTAGTCGAGAGCTACACGGTACTCGCTTAACGACTAACGAAGCGTTGTTATGTACCTGCAGAAAACGAACCTTTCGTGCCAGCACGTCACGAAAGCGTCCACATACATTACCGTTCACTATAGAAACGGTATCCATGCGTTAAGCCGCTGCATGGACAGCGTCCAACCTCGGACACCCTCCGTTTGAATGGAGTGTATCCTTACCTCGCATGAGCGACATGCGGAATGCACACGTATGAGACACGTGGCGACACACAACTCATAAACAGACGCGAAGATGGGATCCGTGAAATGGATCACTCCATCAACCCTCGCAATTCTCGTGATGCAGAACAACACACGTATAAAACACGTGGCTCCTAGTTTGGTTGTGCAAGAAAGTAAGTCTACATAAAGTAATGTGTTGGGAGTTAGCAAAATAAACCATAAGTTATTAAGCCACCTGAAAGAACCCAAAAATTCCCTCTAGGGCCTCTCGGTCTAGTTTATCCTTAGTGGACCAACGTATTTTGGAAAATCAGACAATCGTGGCATATTTTATTCAAAAACCATTTGATTAAGTTTATTAATTAATCTCTGGTGCATATAAGCTCTGATGCCAACTGTGACAACCCGCCCAGGAAAATACCGTACTATCGCCTAAGACCGATCCACTTTGGTCATTAAGCAATAATAAAGTATCATCCTGTTGTTAGTTGCTAGGTTAACACCCGGTAAATCACTTGAAAAGCAACAAGGATCGAATATATGCATTAAAACTCACTCGAAGGCGAGTCCAGAGATACAACAACATTAATATCCAAATTCGTACCCCGAAGGGGTTAATTATTACAAACCATAGTTTTTGTCATGAAGAAATAGTTCAGAGTTTTTGAAAGTAGCGGAAATAAACTAACGGAAGCGAAGACACCACGGGAGGCCATCCATGATGCTTTCAGTAGTCGTCCTCCACCCACTCCAGCTCCCAGCCGAGCGGGATCTCTCCGGGCCACACATCACTGAAGGCATTACCTGGATCAACACATTATAGCAAGGCTGAGTATACTAATACTCAGCAAGACTTACCTGTCGGTGATAACTACTTCACCAAATCTAGACCATGAAAGGCTTTTTGTCTACTGGGTTGCTCTTGCTAAAAAGTAACAAAGAGTAGGTCCTTACTTTCAAGATTTTAGCACAAGTTCTAGTAGGTTTAATCTTTACTACATTAGCCAACTAGTACAAACAAAGTTGTACAATACAATTAATCAAGCATAGTATTCATCAGCTTCCATCATTAGGGATCTCATGACTAGTGGAGTAAGCAGTCTCGGATAACGGTGAGAGGCCGACAATCGATTGATTTAGACCTTGCAAGGTAAACCCAAACACACGGTAGGCTGCCCCCGAAAGGACAACTTTCCCAAGCCGTTTCCATAAATCCTCGGATTGGGATCGAATCTTACAGTCTTTGGTGCAGGCTATCCGGCATACCCCGCGAGATACCCGGAGTCACCATACACCACCGGTAGCTAGCCGTGAGAGCGAATCCCAAGAATAGTAATGGTAGGATCCCTCGCCGCCTCATTAAGGTACTAGGCTTACCGGTCCCATACCCGACATGTGCTTGGTACGTTCAAAAACTTAACCCACATAACAACTGGACCGGAGCCCAGATCCCATGCTCTTACCACGTGAGAAATCCATTTAAGGATATATTGTGATTCCTATCTAGGAACCTATTCTCGCGAGTGAGGTCATCACCCGACTTGTAACGGTCCTATAGCTTAGTAGCTATCGACCTACCATACTAGTAAGGACAAGGTACCTATGGATCATGCATCTAGGGTTTCAATCAACTTCTGAACGTAAATGCACAATCATTCATAGGTAATTGAATAAAGAATTTGAAAACTGGGTTAGATGCACCGGAGCTTGCCTTCGTCAGCTAGGTTAGCCTGGGCACCCTCGGTGTCGAGCACTTCCACGTACTGCAGCGAAGCTTCCGCTCCTCCTTCCTCGGTTTCCGGGACAAGGGAGTAATCACCGTCCAGAAGATCTACACGGAATGCAATGCAAGATTTAGGTGATGTGATGGTTTGTTGTCTTATCCAACTCTTGTTGGTCATATTCACCTTAACAAGTATCTAGGTAGGTGAGGACCATGTGTGGTTCGAGGACCGGTGGATGGTCGCTTCCTTGTGTGATGAGTGATTGACAACGTTGTGTGGACTGATTCTTGGCTAAGTATTGCAGGTGCAGGTTGCGGCTTGACTCGTGTTGGTGCAGGTGAAGAACAAGCGCGAAAGGTCGTCGCCGGTGAGGCCTCCAGGTGTGGAGAAGACAAGTAGGCTTCGTTCGAGGGACCCGGTGGCCGGCGGGGGTCAAGTGCGGGCCGCATGGTGGCATGAACGAGCAAGATGAAGTCGTGGACGGTTTCTTGGTTGAGCCTCAAAACCAAGGTCGAGCCGGGACTACGTGGGAGCCAAGTCATGAGTGGAGATTGGCGGAGGCTACACCGAGTTCGCGGGGTTTCCGGTGGTTCACCGAGAAAACCACCGGGTTCCTTGGTTGATCCACAAAGCCAAGACCGGAGAACCGAAGACGGAGGTGCGGCGGCACCGGACCGGTCGACCGGTGGGTCGGCCGGTCGACCCGGTCCGACGGTGGGGACCGGTCGGCCGGTGAGGAGCACCGGTCGACCGGTGTGCGACGACGCAGTCCGGAGACTTCGAAGTGGAGGACACGCGTCGGGATCGCATGGCTTGCGTCGAGGCTACGCAGGGTGCGGTCGCCGGGCATCCGTCCGATGGTGAAGACATCAAGAATTCCAAATCCGCCCTTGAGGGGCTTGTATCCCTAGTTAGTAGAGAGGGGCATTTTAGACATTCGGTTGCCGCCTATATAACCCAAGAGGTGAGAGGATGGCAGCCAACTCTTGGAACCCTAGCTCATTTGTTTTCCTATTTTCCACCTATTTTCCTTAGGTTTTCTCTAGGACTAGCAAGAGAGCTTCACGGAGAGATCTTGTAGAGAGGGATGGATGATCGGGCGGCTTGCTAGACCTTGTACGAACCTTTGTTTCATGTATAGATGATTCGGCGTGGTTCCTCAAGGTTTGGATGTGTTTTCCCCGGTTGTTCTTGGTGGTGATTTTCGGAGCCCTCTCTCGGTGATTTCTTTGGGTTGTTTTCGGGGCTTTTCTCTTGGGGATTTGATGGGGGGAAATTTGTGGGAACCCTTCGTGGTTCTTTGGGCTGTGATTCCCCTCCCAAATCCGTGAGTAAAAGTGCTCGATTTTGGGGGTTTCTTGAGTTCTTGGGTTGAAGGTGTTTTCGGCGGGATTTCTTCGATTCCTTCTTTTTGGACGAGATTTGGTGGGATTAAACTTGGCTATGGACTCCTCATGAGGTGTTCCTGATATCCCCAAAGTCTTGTTCAAGTCCGTGGAGCGATTCGGGAGATCGAGATTTGGATTTGGGGGAGTTGACCCGCGGGTCTTTGTTCATCCCGAGCTGCCCAGGCCACACCGGTCTGACCGGTGCTCTTGACCGGTCTGACCGGTGCAAGCCTCTGTGGGATTTTGCTTGGGTGAACGTCTTGGTGTGTTCGTAGTTGTCCCGTGGTGCTGCTGTTTCGAGTTTGGGTCCGTTTGGTGGTCGGTTGGCCTGTTTGGTGTCTTGGGGGCTTTCAGGCTACCACCGGTCTGACCGGTGTGTCTCACCGGTCTGACAGGTGTGGAGCCACTTAGTGGAAGTTGCTCAGTTTCACTTGCAGGGACCGGTCTGACCGGTGGTGCTCACCGGTCTGACCGGTGTGGGTCTGTAGACTCGGGGTTTGTTGTTCCGCTGCGTTCTCGAGTCGGAAGGCTGTGTGTGTTGGTTCCTAGGTCCAGTGGCACTCCAGTGGCTACGTGGGCTTGGCCAACTTGGGTAGTGAGTCGGAGACGTGTGTTGGAAGCCGTGTTCATCTTGTTGGAGTTTTCATCTCCTTCGAGAAGAATTTTTATCGGCTCCCATTCACTCCCCCCTTCTCTGGTTCGCCGTATCGGTCCTTCAAGTGGTATCAGAGCCGGTTCGGGTCTTTGTTGACTCTAACCAGTCTAAGATCCAAGGATGGCGTACCAGGAACGGGGTTCGGGTCCTCCACACTTCGATGGCAAGAACTACCGGATGTGGAGCAAGCGGATGGGTGCGTTTCTCCGCGGAAAGGGTCGGTTGCTTTGGGATGTCACGGTGGACACGAGGCTATGTCCGGCCGATGGATTTCCTTGCTCCGGGGGTCGAGGGACGGCTTCGACGCCAACAATAAGGCGGTCGACTACTTGTTTCGTGCTTTGTGTCGGCCGAGTTCGATCGGGTGCACACCGAGCACTTGGCTTGTAGGATTTGGGCGGTGTTGAAGGAGGCTCATGTTGGGAACGCCCGTGTTCGAGGCACGGATGTATGCGACCTACCGGAGAGAGTACGAGAACTTCACTCATCTCCCGGTGAGTCCATCGATGCCTTGTTTCAGAGGTTCACGGTGGTTGTGAACAACATGAGGGCCAATGTGGACGTGCTCCCGTACGATGATCATGATAGAGCGGTCAAGCTCTTACACTCTTTGGATCGTACGATTTGGGGCGGAAAGTTCGAGGCCATTGTGGAGTCAGAGAAGTATGACACTGCGACCGTGAACGAGTACGTTCTCGAAGCTCAAGTCGGGCGAGGTGGATAGGGGCATGACTGCCAAGCTCGAGGGTCCGACTGACTCCCATAGTCTCGCCCTCGTTGGTGGTTCCAAAGGAAAGGCTAACTCTAACCCATCCACCAGGATGTTCTCTTTCTCCTCTTTGATGTCTATGCCAGATGAGGAGTTCGACGAGCTTGGAGAGGACGAGCCGGCGCGCTCCGACGAGGCGGTTCGAGAGGCCGCACGAGAACCGCGTGAACGAGGAGGAGGAACACGAGGACATGCTTCCGGTGCGGCAAGCGGGACACTTCGTCGCCGCCGGCCGCCGGAGAAGGCCGAGAACAAGGACGGCTACAAGCACAAGCCGAGGAAGAACGACGACAAGTACCGGTTCGAGGCGCGACCACAAGAGCAAGCACAAGAACAAGTACAAGGACGAGCGACGATCGAGGAAGAAGGAGGGCCGAGGCAAGGCCCGAGCGATGGTTGGAGCGAGCGACGTCGACTCCGGTTCCGCGTACTCCACTTCGAGCTCGAGCGGCGGCGACGACGAGGGAGATCGCCGCAAGAACAAGAGGTCGTCCAAGAACCCGAGCGGGGCGAGCCGCTCGCGAGAGACGGTTTTTCGCACCATGGCGTTGAGCTCCGGCGGCAAGAAGAGCACACGGAGCGACTCGGACTGCGAGTCCGACGACGAGGTGCGTGATGAGCTTCCCTTCTTGCGCCGGGAGAATGAGAGGCTTGGCTCTTTGCTTGATAACCGTGATGACATGCTTAGAGAGGCCAAGAAAATGAGGAAAGAGCTTAGGGCTTCACTCGAGGATGCTAGGACTAGAGTGGCCGAGCTAGAGACACAGGTGCTTGATAGCAAGCTTGAGATTGATTCGCTTAAGGCTAGCCCTGTTGTTTCTGATGAGAATGATTGTGCTGATTGCTCCATATTCCTTGCTGATCTAGCTTTGTTCAAGGAGAAGCATGCCTCCAAGTGTGAGGAACTAGATGTGCTTAGGGTTGAAGTGGCTGAGCTTAAGTCTAGACCTGCTTTGCTAGGTGCTTGCACTTCTTGCCCCGTTTTGCATGCTAAAATTGATGAGATGCATGCTTACACTAGTTCGCTCGAGGCTAAATTGAAGGAACCCATGCCTACATCTTGCTCTACCCGTGAAATGCATGCATTGAAAAATTTGGAGCTTGCACATTATGTTGATCGTTTGCAGGATGAGAATGATGATTTGAGGAAGTTGATGGGTTGGTTGTCCGGTCACGAGCCTCAGTTGAGGATGATGATCGAGGCCTTTAAGAGGCAAGATGGTGAGGGGCTTGGGGCAAACAAGGTTGGTGAAGGAAGTGGAGAGAATATCCCGGAGCCACCAAAAACCCACCACAAGAATGATTTCCCACCAAAACCTAACCATCTAAGGAACCGACTAGACACAACCCCAGCTCCACCCGTGTTTCCTACACCCACAAATGACCTACAAAAGCCTATCAAGTTTGTGAGCACTTCGGGGAAAGTGTTCTCTGGGAAGGAGAGTGAGAAGGCTAGTGGTGAGAAACCGGTGGAGGGTTTGAGTGGAGAGAAACCGAGTGAGCAGCCACATCCCAAGCCAAAGCCTAAGCTTGTGAGGTTCCATTGTGGCTATTGTGGGAAAGATGGCCATAAGGAGGAGTTTTGCTTCAAGAGGAAGCGAGATGAGAGAATGGAGAAGGAGTGGGCTAACAAGGACAAGTACCACCCTTCCGATGGTGTACTTGAGCCTCGTGTGCAGATGCCCAGGGGCAAGGCGATTGTGAGGACGGTTCGGGCTTGGGGAGAGAAGAAGGTCAGAGGCGGTCTGCTTGCCCGGACCACACCGGTCGGACCGGTGTGGAGCACCGGTCGGACCGGTGCGGGCACCGGCGGACGGATGTTCGGGTTTCGTGCTCGTACGGTGCGAGGGTTGTTTCGGTGGTCGTGGTTCGGTGGTTGGGCCGGGAAAGGGTGCGGGTGGTCGGTTGCTAGGCGTTCTCCACCTCGTGCTCAATACGGGGATTGGAGGAGTCGTGGCGGTGTGTTGGAGAGGAAGGACGTTCCACGGGCTTTCTTGCGTGGTTTTGGTCCTCCTCCAGGCAGAGAGGGGTGGTTCCCTCAGGGTGGTTACCGTGGTGGTGTTCGTGGAGGTAGCTTTGGTAGGAGAGATGCTTTGGTTGGTGCTAACCCCACTTTCGAGCAAATGGCTCGGCACTTTGGTTTTCCTCTTTTGGTTCTAACCCCGGTCTTTGAGTCGTTTGTTCGCTCACGTGCCTATTTTTGATGTGCGGTGGGAGACTTGAAGAACATTTGGTTGATTGACTCCGGTTGTTCGAGGCATATGACCGGAGACAGGGGGTGGTTCTCAAGTCTCGTCCGGTGGTGACGAAGAGGTACATCACCTTTGGGGACAATGGGCGTGGGCGTGTGCTTTCGGAAGGTGAGATAAAAGTGAGTGACAAGATCACTGCGAGGCGTGTTGCTCTTGTTCAATCGCCGGGGTACAATTTGCTTTCTCGTGTCCCGGTTGTTGGATGAGGGCTTTGAGGTGTTGTTTCGGCCTGGTGGTTCTCGGATTGTGGACTCTCGAGGGGACCTTGTCCGTATGGTCGTTCCCGAGGGTCAGGTGTTTCGTGCTGATTTTTCTCAGTCTTCGGGTGTGGAGCGTTGTTTCTTGGCTGGTTCTTCGAGTGAGTTGTGGAAGTGGCATAGGAAGTTGGGTCACTTGAGCTTTGACCTTTTGTCTCGCTTGAGTAAGCTCAATTTGGTCCGAGGATTGCCACGGTTGAGGCTTGAGAAAGAGTTGGTTTGTGCTCCGTGTAGGCATGCCAAGATGGTGGCCTCTTCTCACCCGCCTCTCACCGATGTGATGACTGAGCGTCCATGCGAGCTGCTCCATATGGACCTTGTTGGCCCAGCTCGTGTGCGATCCCGCGGTGGGAAGTGGTATGTCCTTGTTGTGGTGGACGACTATTCTCGGTATGCGTGGGTGTTCTTTCTCGAGGATAAGGGGGAGACGTTTGGTTTTGTTCGAGATCTAGTCTTGAGGTTGAGGAACGAGAGGCACGGAGATGCCATACGAGCTATCCGCGGTGATAATGGCTCGGAATTCGGGAACTCTCGTTTTGAAACCTTTTGTCATGACTTGGGTCTTGAGCACCGCTTTTCGAGTCCGTATACGCCTCCCCGAATGGTGTTGTGGAAAGGAAGAACAGGACCTTGTGCGAGATGGCTCGGACGATGCTTGATGAGCATAGGACTCCGAGGAGGTATTGGGCCGAGGCGGTGAATACCGCATGCTATGTGTCGAACGGGATATACCTCGAGTGCACAAGAAGAAGACATGCTATGAGTTGATGCATGGCCGCACACCCAAGGTGAGTCACTTCCATGTCTTTGGTTGCAAGTGTTTCATTCCGAAGAAAGGCGGGAAGTTGGATAAGTTTGAGGCTAGGTCTCGTCGATGGTATTTTCTTTGGTTATGCATCTCATTCTAGAGCATATCGTGTGCTCAATCTTGAAACTAACCAAATCGTGGAGACTTGCGAGGTAACCTTCGACGAGACGAGCCACGTAGTCGGCTTGTCTTTGAGTGTGCGAGGTGATGATGAGCTTGGCGAGGAGATCTTTCAGGAGGAGGAGCATGAACATGATGATGAGGATGGTGGTGCGGTGCCCCCAGCTGAACATGTACCCACTACTTCGACGACGATGATGGATGGACCCTCTGCTACACCTACGACGACAAATCAAGAACGAGGAGAAGCTGATGTTGAGGGGGAGGTAGCTTCGAGGCGAGAACCTCCCCGGCGAGTTCAAGTGGATCACCCAGCTTCGAGGATCATCGGCAACATGAATGAACGCACTACACGGTCGAGGGTTCGAAACAATTCCCATTTCGCTCATGCTGCGTTTGTTGCTTCTTTTGAGCCCAAAGACATTGGACACGCACTATCTGATCACAATTGGGTTAACTCGATGCATGAGGAGTTGGAGAACTTTGAGAGGAATCAGGTGTGGGAGTTGGTTGACCCTCCTCCAGGGTGTAAGCCGATTGGTACCAAGTGGGTGTGGAAAAACAAAGAGGGAGAGAAGGGTGAGGTTGTGAGGAACAAGTCGAGACTTGTTGCCCGGGGGTTCGGTCGGAAGGAGGGGATCGACTACGAGGAGACCTTTGCTCCCGTAGCCCGTTTGGAGGCGATTAGGATCCTTCTAGCCTTTTCGTGGCTAAAGGGTTCAAGTTGCACCAAATGGATGTGAAGAGTGCTTTTCGAATGGAGTGTTGGAGGAAGAAGTGTATGTGAGGCGACCTCGGGGTTTGAGAGTGAGAAGTACCCCCACCGGGTGTACAAGTTGAGGAAGGCGGCTCGTATGGGTTGAAGCGGCGCCTAGAGCTTGGTATGGCGAGGTTGAGGGGGTTCTTGTTTGAGAGAGGATTTGAGATGGGGAAGGTCGATCGGACCTTGTTTTTGGCCGAGGCGGGGCGAGAGATATCCCGATTGTGCGGTGTACGTGGATGATATTGTCTTTAGTGGCTCGTCTAACTCTCTTGTTGCGAGGTTTGCGGATGATATGAGCGGGGAGTTTGAGATGAGCATGATGGGCGAGTTGCGGTTCTTCCTTGGGCTACAAATCAAGCAATCAAAGGAAGGAACATTTGTGCACCGTGCTAAGTACACAAAGGACATTGTGAGGAAGTTCAAGATGGAGGACTCCAAGGCTATGACGACGCCGATGAGTACGACTACGGCTCTTGATGCGGACGAGGAAGGTGAACACGTGGACCGAAGGAGTACCGGAGCATGATCGGGTCACTCCTCTACTTGACGGCGACGAGGCCGGACATACGCTTCTCGGTGTGTCTGTGCGCTCGTTTTCAAGCGTCTCCGAGGACTTCGCATCGGCAAGCAGTGAAGAGAATTTTCAGGTACTTGCGTCACACTCCCGACTTCGGCCTTTGGTACTCCGCGTCCTCTTCCTTGGCGCTTCATGGCTTTTCAGACGCGGATTTTGCCGGGTGTCGGTTGGATAGGAAGTCCACTTCTGGGACTTGCCGCTTTTGGGTTCTTCTTTGGTGTCTTGGTCTTCCCGCAAGCAGTCGAGTGTTGCTCAATCCACGACCGAGGCCGAGTATGTTGCCGCTGCTAGTTGTTGCTCTCAGCTCCTTTGGATCACCTACACCATGAGTGACTTTGGTGAGGAGTATACCCATGTCCCACTTCAATGTGATAGCACCGAGTGCCATAAGCGTTGCAAAGAACCCAGTGCTCCATTCCAAAACAAAACACATAGAAGTGAGGTATCATTTTCTGAGAGACAATGTTGAGAAAGGAAAGATAGCTTTGATCCATGTACCCACACATGACCAACTAGCCGACATTTTCACCAAACCCCTAGATCAAGCAACTTTCACTCGTTTGCGGGGGGAACTTGGTGTGTGTTTGATTTCTTGAGTTGGGTGTGTGGGAGCTTTCTTTTGCCGGTGGTGTCGAGCCCGTTTTGCCTCCCCTCGAGGAGCCGGTTTTGTAGCATATGTATAGCTTTCCTTTGTGCATTTCTTGCATTTGGCATGGCATATGTAACATGATGTATAGGCATCCTTGCATCTTAGATTGCATGCATTTTGTATCATATGCATTGGTTAGGAAAAGCTTCTCTCATATACATAGTTCACCATGGAATGAGATATATGTCTTTGTGAGCTCGTTTGGTATGCTACGGTTAGTTTTGGCTTAGCTCTTGATGATCTTGATGAATAATCCATGGTTGATAGCTATACTTTTGAAAAATGTTACATGTATGCTCTCTCATGTGTAAATGCCTTTACATGCTCTTGACATGTTTTTGTGGCTTTGCTATGCTTAATTTGTGGTTGGATAGCTAGTTTATTGATCATATGGGGCCAAAGGCTCATTTGCCATCATGAATGTTTAGCCCTCTTGACTTATCTTGTGGAGGAGCATAAGTTCCTTTTTGTCGCAAAGACATTTCATGTACCATTTACAAATCTGAAAATGAAATGAAAAATGCTTGGAAAATATGCTCCCATGTCATATGTGCTGAATTTAATTTGCTTTGGGTGCTAAACCGTTGCATGATGCCTACCAATGAGAAGTCTCATACATAGAAGTAGGCACATGGCTCGGTGGCTTTGACATGACATGAGGTGCTTGTGGGTGTTTGTGATGGTCTTATGGTTAGAATAGCTGTCCTAGCATGAAGTTTGTGTGGCTTTGCCATTTTGATATGCTTTGATCATGTTTAGGACTTTGCTCATGAGAGGCAAGTTTTCGCAAAATTGCCAAAATCCATCTTAGCTTCGTCCAATGGTTGTGAAACTTGGTGATCATGTAGTTGAGATCGATACGAAGCCGTAGAGTATCTAACTTGCTCATTTGGACATGTGTAGCATCCTATGTTGAATTTTGTATATTTGAGAAGCTCTAGGTTGAAAGTTTTGCATTTTTGGCTTGATTCATGCATTGTCAACAAGGGGGAGAAGTTTGAGCTTGAAATGGCTTGTTGGGCGCATTTAGAATGTTTTCAGGTGGTTTCGAGCCATTTCTGGGCTCTGTTGTACACCGGTCTGACCGGTGATGAGCACCGGTCTGACCGGTGTGAGTGCTGGTCCTGTACATATGTTAGGCACCGGTCTGACCGGTGGTGGTGACCGGTCTGACCGGTGTGAGCCGAAATTGCTTCGCGGCCTGCCCCGTTTTCACCGTTTTGCATGCATTCGTCCGGGGGAGTTGCATTGGTTCGGGGGAGCTTGCATGTGTGCGGGGGGAGCTCTTTGTGAGTTTTCGAGCTTTGTTTCGGTGGTTTGTGCTCTTTGCTTGAGCTTTGCTTTGTCTCGGATGTGTCGAGCCGTTGCCCTTGCCTAAGGGGTCCGAGACTTGTTTCCTTCAAGTGATCTTGTTCTTTGCCTTTGTTTGGCTTTCGATCGCTTGTTGGAGTTTCTTTTTGTTCGTTTCTTTTCTTTTTCTTTTCTCTCTTGTTACTTTCGTGTGGGTGTTGTCAATGCACTCATCAAGGGGGAGATTGAGGACCATGTGTGGTTCGAGGACCGGTGGATGGTCGCTTCCTTGTGTGATGAGTGATTGACAACGTTGTGTGGACCGATTCTTGGCTAAGTATTGCGAGGTGCGAGGTTGCGGCTTGACTCGTGTTGGTGCGGGTGAAGAACAAGCGCGAAAGGTCGTCGCCGGTGAGGCCTCCGGGTGTGGAGAAGACAAGTAGGCTTCGTTCGAGGGACCGGTGGCCGGCGGGGGTCAAGTGCGGGCCGCATGGTGGCATGAACAAGAAGATGAAGTCGTGGACGGTTTCTTGGTTGAGCCTCAAAACCAAGGTCGAGCCGGGACTACGTGGGAGCCAAGTCATGAGTGGAGATTGGCGGAGGCTCCACCGAGTTCGCGGGGTTTCCGGTGGTTCACCGAGAAAACCACCGGGTTCCTTGGTTGATCCACAAAGCCAAGACCGGAGAACCGAAGACGGAGGTGCGGCGGCACCGGGCCGGTCGACCGGTGGGTCGACCGGTCCGACGGGTGGGGACCGGTCCGACCGGTGAGGAGCACCGGTCGACCGGTGTGCGACGACGCGGTCCGAGACTTCGAAGCGGAGGACACGCGTCGGGATCGCATGGCTTGCGTCGAGGCTACGCGAGGTGCGGTCGCCGGGCATCCGTCCGATGGTGAAGACATCAAGAATTCCAAATCCGCCCTTGAGGGGCTTGTATCCCTAGTTAGTAGAGAGGGGCATTTTAGACATTCGGTTGCCGCCTATATAACCCAAGAGGTGAGAGGATGGCAGCCAACTCTTGGAACCCTAGCTCATTTGTTTTCCTATTTTCCACCTATTTTCCTTAGGTTTTCTCTAGGACTAGCAAGAGAGCTTCACGGAGAGATCTTGTAGAGAGGGATGGATGATCGGGCGGCTTGCTAGACCTTGTACGAACCTTTGTTTCATGTATAGATGATTCGGCGTGGTTCCTCAAGGTTTGGATGTGTTTTCCCCGGTTGTTCTTGGTGGTGATTTTCGGAGCCCTCTCTCGGTGATTTCTTTGGGTTGTTTTCGGGGCTTTTCTCTTGGGGATTTGATGGGGGAAATTTGTGGGAACCCTTCGTGGTTCTTTGGGCTGTGATTCCCCTCCCAAATCCGTGAGTAAAAGTGCTCGATTTTGGGGGTTTCTTGAGTTCTTGGGTTGAAGGTGTTTTCGGCGGGATTTCTTCGATTCTTTCTTTTTGGACGAGATTTGGTGGGATTAAACTTGGCTATGGACTCCTCATGAGGTGTTCCTGATATCCCCAAAGTCTTGTTCAAGTCCGTGGAGCGATTCGGGAGATCGAGATTTGGATTTGGGGGAGTTGACCCGCGGGTGCTGTTCATCCCGAGTCGCCCGTGCCACACCGGTCCGACCGGTGCTCTTGACCGGTCCGACGACCGGTGCAAGCCTCTGTGGGATTTTGCTTGGGTGAACGTCTTGGTGTGTTCGTAGTTGTCCCGTGGTGCTGTCGTTTCGAGTTTGGGTCCGTTTGGTGGTCGGTTGGCCTCGTTTGGTGTCTTGGGGGCTTTCGGGCTACCACCGGTCCGACCGTGTGTCTCACCGGTCGACAGTGTGGAGCCACTTAGTGGAAGTTGCTCGGTTTCACTTGCGGGGACCGGTCGGCCGGTGGTGCTCACCGGTCTGACCGGTGTGGGTCTGTAGACTCGGGGTTTGTTGTTCCGCTGCGTTCTCGAGTCGGAAGGCTGTGTGTGTTGGTTCCTAGGTCCAGTGGCACTCCAGTGGCTACGTGGGCTTGGCCAACTTGGGTAGTGAGTCGGAGACGTGTGTTGGAAGCCGTGTTCATCTTGTTGGAGTTTTCATCTCCTTCGAGAAGAATTTTTATCGGCTCCCATTCACTCCCCCCCTCTCTGGTTCGCCGTATCGGTCCTTCAGTAGGGTTTCTCTTTTCGGAAGGTTATTGGTCGTACATGGGTTATTCTTTTATTGTACATTTGACTAAAGGTCTTTATTGTACTTGTCATTTCATGTGAATGTCTAGTCCTTTTCCTTCACAAGCAAGGGTATGAATAATGCTTTTATCCATGAATTAATTTCTTATCAGCAAGGATAATTAATTATCTTTTAATGATATTAAGAAATGTTTCAAAAAGAAAAGAAATTAAATAAGGGCTTTTCTTTATTTAATTTCCCTTTAATATTAAAAGGGCTTTTAAGCTTTTTATTAAGCAATTAAATTACCAAAAATTAAGGAAATGCTTCTTAACCATATTAGCACTTATCCTGGTCCATTGGACCCACATGTAAGTGTTGGATGCTAGGAAATTAAATACTATGGAAAATAACAAAGGCTAGCTAGTGATTCAAATTAAATGCATACAAAAATAAATAAGCATCAAAATGATCCAAACTTTCTCGTGCAAGCTCTCTGGTCCTAAACAAGCCTAAAGAACCATCATGTTCACCTTGAAACTCTACTGATCTCAGCTTATTAATTTACAAAGGAAAATATGCATAAATCAAGAATAACTATTTCTGTTAAGCCTAAAATCATGATTAATTCACAAGATGTGAATTTTGGTATTGCAAGACAGTGTGCACAAGTTGAGGTCAAAAACATAAATATATTTAGCAAGGAAAAATCTTTATGCAAATTCTGTAGAGTTGGAAAACAATTTTTATAAAAAGGTTTACTTCATAACTTTGCGCAATTTTTGGCATATGAGCTAGTAATGGCCTAACACACAACATATCCAAAAATTAGCTACAGAGGATTTATATATTTTGAGAGATTGCAGATCTAGGTTTTCCACGTTTGTATTTATCGTGCAAAAACTATCAGGAACTAGCTCAGGAAAAATAACAAAAGTTGTAGGATATTTCACAACATATACAACAAAATTGGTTTCGCATTTTTCTGATTTTTCTATAATGTTCTATGCAATTTACAAGAATCAGCAAAACTGCAACACTATTGGAGTTTCTTTTTGCACCGAGACCCCTGAATATTTAATCCTTTGCAATGTGGCCCCTGGCCATGGAGGGCGGCGGCGCCGGCCCAAATTCCGGCGCTCCGGTGAGGGGATGGGCCAGGGAAGGGGAGGGGGATGGCTAGGGGCTCACCACGCACCGGTTTGAGGCTTTGGTCGGGGTGTAGGCGCTGTCGGCGATGGCGTGCAGCGGCGGCGACCGGCACCAGCCGCCGTGCCTCCTGCTTCGGCGAGTTCTGGCCGGGGAAATAAGGATGGGCGGTGTGGGGAGCTCGAGTAGTGCAAGGGCAAGGGCTAGGGACGTTACTTGGTTGTGCGAGAGCGTTCCAGGGGAAGGTCGACGACCACGGCGTGCCCAGCGGGCGGCACGACGTGCGCGAGCGGGGGTCATGGAAGGCGGCTGCATTTGCAGCCGGGGCGGCCCCTCGACGGTGCGTTGAGGTGAGTGCCCGGCATTACTCCACGTACGGCGACTTGCCTTGGCCAGTGCGCGCGCAGGGGACAGCGTCGGACCGGGCAAAGCACTCCAGTACGGCGGCGCGACGCGTGGCGTGGCACTCGAGGCGTTTTGGGGCGCGGGCGACCTGGGAAACTCGCGGCCTCGGGCAGCGCGCGGTGGGGCTCGGACGGCGAGGCAGGCGGGCGGTGTAGGATCTAGGATACCGACTAGAGGGGGGGGTGAATAGGCGGTTTAAAAACTAAAACCACGACACTAGAGAAATTTAATTAGAACCACAAGGAGAAATAAATCTCTACCTACTCTATTCCTATGTTGGGGTTTTGCGGCCTAGGGTGACAAGATAAACAACAACCTCTAGAAATAGAATGCTCAAAGTAAAGTGCTTGAAGGGAAATTGAGGAAAGAGATAACCGAGCACAAGAGACGAATTTTATCCCGTGGTATCGATGACTTGCCGGTCACCCCTAATCCACGTTGAGGTGGATTCAATGTTCAACCTCTCCTCTATCAAGACACCACTTGATCTTGAGCCGGTTAGAACAAGAGAACCACTCCACACCTCGATTCCACTAGAGTTGCTCTTTACCGCTCCGGTGATGTGAGCACAATACCTCTCACAACATGAAATCCGGAGCCAGGCACAATCTTCTTGCGAGCTTCAACGGATTCTTCCACCACCAAGCCGTCTAGGAAGCGGCAACTTCCAAGAGTAACAAATCAACCACTTGCTTGATGATTCCCTAGTGCCACAAAGATCAAAACCTTGATGCAATGCACTAGAAACTCTCAATCTCACAAAGAATACCACCACTAAGTCAAGTGAGTGAGAGAGAGGGGAGGGAGAGCTCTACAAGGGAGTATGAACCTTTAAAAGTGCCAAGAGAGACTCTCCAACCCCGGGCTTGGAGTATAAATACTCCCCCTTTCCGTTACTAGCCATTAGACACAAAACGCGTGCCTCGCGGACTGTCCGCGATGCCCTCGCGGACGGTCCGCGTTTGAATTCCAACGGTAAAATCGCCAGGTCAACGGCTGAGGCGGCTGCGTGTTGGTCCAGGCGGACCGTCCGCCAGGGCCACGCGGACCGTCCGCCTGGCCCACACGGACCGTCCGCGGGCCGGCCGCGGACCGTCCGCCCGGACCCCGAGCGCACCTCGTTCGTTGCAAATAACGGACCGTCCGCGGCACCTCGCGGACCGTCCGCATGGTCCGGGCGGACCGTCCGCCTGGTCCCTGCGGACCGTCCGCCCTGAAGCGCATTTTCTCGAAATCTTTTGCCAAAAACTCAGTTATTAAATAAAAACCAACCACCCACGGACCGTCCGCCCGAAGGGCCCGGACTGTCCGCCAGATGCCAGAAAACTTGTTTTTCTTTTGATTTTCAATGAAAACCTTTTACCAAGAGAAACCGCCACTCATCCAAATGCAATGCATGCAAACTTTTGATCCAAGTGGCACTATGGAAAGTCAAGCTAATGAAATTGATCCCTCTTGATAGTACGGCTATTTATCCTATTAACCCGGTCATATAACATCCTCTAATCACCTTATGACCGGTAAAAGCAAAACCCTAACTTTTACCTTTGCCTTGAGCCCTTTCCAACATAAGTCAACCAAGACCTTCTCATGTTCCCCACATGATCTCATCGTTTCACCGGACTAACCTATTCTTATAACTCAATTAAAATTGTTAGTCCATAATGATTGTCATTGATTACCAAAACACGAATTAGGGGCCTAGATGCCTTCAATCTCCCCCTTTTTGGTAATTGATGACAACCATTTAAAGGAGTGATATAATAAAGGTTTTGTGTTTTGGAATCACTTACTCTTCTCAAATAAATTCAATAAATATATAGAGTAATTGTCTCCAAAAACAAGAATATAGAGATAACTCCCCCTACATATGTGCATGTAATTTCCATTTGATTTTCACATATATGCATAAATATGATAAATTTTGACGGAGTTTCCCTACAAAATAGAGATCAAGGCAACAACCACAAATATATATCCAAAGGGATTAAGGGTTAGCATCAAAAACTACTATAGGAACTAGAACAAACCATAAGATAAACAAAGCAAGATCATAATTATAGAACATCACAAGATAGCCACAAGTTCTAGTTCTCAAACACATCACACAACAAAACGTAAGTCTCACAAAAATTATTACAAGCCACACGAAGTTCATGCAAGACCGAAATTAAACATGTAAATGCAATGCAAAGAGTTCCAAATTCATGCAAGCAAAGTGAGCTCCCCCTAGAGAACACACACTCCTCCAAATCTCTCTCCCCCTTTGGCATCAAATACCAAAAGGGCCTAGTCAGCCTGTGGCGGCGGCGGAGGATAGAATGGCGGAGGGGGACAGAACTCTGTTGGTAGAGCAGGAGCCGGATAGTAATGATAAAAATGATCTCTGAAATCTCCAAAAGCTGTGTTCAGGGCATGGACATCGTGCTTGAAGCCGTGTCCGCCGATCATGTAACCGCCGATACTTGCTCGGAGGTGGACATCCGAGAGAATCTATCATTGAGGGCACCGAGATCATTCGAAGATCGATCGCATTTCACCCAACCGCCGCATCATGGGATCATGCATAGTATTATAGACGTGATGACCAAAGGTGTCCGGACTAGTATCAATCGATGCTGAAAATTCTCGCCGCATAGTCCGAAAGGTGTCGGTCATCTGTCGTCCATATGCCTCAAAGTGAGATTGAAACCCCGACTGCATTTGCTGAAACTGAGAGTTCATTGACTATTGAATATTAGCAAAATAGGAATCAAAGTATCTGGCAGGAGGCTCCCACTGTGGCTGCATAGGAGGAACTGGAGGAGGAGGAGGCATAGCATAAGTACCCTCATCAACATTAACATTGCCCAAGTTTCCAACATTTGCATTTTCATCATCACCACCATGAGCCTCAATATTTTCTGCAATATTGTGAGCTTCTACTTCCTGTCCGTAGGGTGTCAATGGCTTGTTCAAAAAGGCTTTAGCATTGTAAAATGGGCGATAAAGTTCATGCTTCACATCACATAACCCATTGAACCCTGTCTTGATCTTGATCAATGACATAATGTAGGGGGCAAAATAAATACTATCTCGAACAAGACGTTTCTTGCAAATCATTTGATCAAGAATAAGCTTCACAACATTAAATCTAGTTCCATTCATAACATAATCAATCACATTCCAATAATGTTCCTGGACTTTATCCTTATTACCACTTTTAGGCATAAAAATGTGCCTAATGATGTTGTTGATGGCTGCTGGATGGTGTCTAAGTCCTGATGACGAAAAAGTGGTTCATTATGGTTGCATTAAGAGTGCCAGGCTCATAAAATACGAAATTTGTATCTTCAAGAATATCCTCGTTATAAACATCAATACCCTCACTAAAATACTCATAATTAAGATGATTAGCAGCTGCAAATTCTGCAAATGTGGCCTCATACTCACTTTTACCAGTCATCCATTTCATTTTCTGCCCTATGAAATCCATTTCATAAGTTGCATAGAATTGTCTAACTATTGTATCATTCCAGTCACATCTATGCTGAAGAAATGGTTTTAACCTCAAATTCTCAAATTTTGTTGCCACCCCAGCAAGGACAGGTTTAGACTCAGGATAATCAAAATCAACCCTTTGATGAGAGAAAACTGTGCAATCCATCAAACTACCGAAAAATGCTTGTTCTTGCACAAGAGTGTGGAAGAATAAATTGTGAGTGTCACGGGGTTGATTATAGGCATTTTCATTTCTAGCAATAGCAAACTCTCTTTGGGTCCACTGCCTTCTAGGAGCTGTGTAATTAACCACATCAATAATTTCAACATTGTTACCTCCCCCTTGACTGATCTCATCTTCATCCATCATGAATGAGGCACTTGCCGCTTCATCGGCCGGATCGAAGTCGCTGTCATTTGGATTGTCGGGTTCCTCTTCTTCCTCAGAGGTATCATCTTTTCTCCGCCTCTTCGATGTCCCAACATCCTTGCCCTTCTTCTTTGATGTGACCTTTTTGGTTACCTTTTTAGTGAGAGAAGCTATAGCCTTGCGAGCACTGTCAAAAGCCATATATTTCAATGAGTATTGACTTTAGGAAGCAATTTGAATTGATCATGAACCCCATTCGAGAGGGCACTGTGCATGGGAGCCGCAGACGGGGCCGCGCGGACCGTCCGCGAGGAGGCGGCGGACGGTCCGCCCGGTCCGTGACGGCAGGCGCCCCATGAACAGTGACACCGATCCTTTCCAACCTCATAACTTCATCAAAAACCAAAATTTGTTTACCAAAATTTTTCCACAACACTACATTGATACCCCCAAACACATTCACCAAGCCAAAATCGTGAAATCATGGACGAATTTTAGATCACATCTCCAAACCCTAACCACCTCCTTGCTCAAAATCCAAGAGATAGACAGAGAGATTCGAAAAAGTACCCGGATGACATGGTGGAGAACTTCGCGGAGAGTCCGGGGATGTGCTCGGACTGTCCGGGGAGGGCCCTAATCAAAATCCCTAAGAGGGGGCTCTTTTCTTTGAGAGAGGGCAAGAGGAAGAAGATAGGAAGCAAATGCCTTCGGTGGAGGAAAGGGAGAAGAGGGCTGGGTCGATTTCATCCCGCGGCCTGGGACCCACCCGCGCGACACGGGCGGACAGTCCGCGACAACCCCGCGGACAGTCCGCGAGGCGCGCGGACGGTCGGGCCCCCGGCGCGGACGGTCGGGCGTAAAGCTTCCAGAACGTCCAGAGCTGCACCCTTGCCCCACGAACCACGCGGACGGTCCGGGCTGCCCTGGCGGACAGTCCGCCAGGAGCAGCCGGACGGTCCGCCTAGTTGAGATGGACGGTCCGACCTCCTTTTTGATTTCAGCGTGAATTAACTTTAAAAAGTGATTTTTCAAGGATTTCTTTTGGGATCATTGCTCAAGAATAATAAGAGAAATTTGTTTAATGATGCAATGTGCTGAGTAATGCTAAAGGAAATATGCAAAAGCAAGCTTTACGAAACTAAAAGACAAGAGATACAATAGAAATTAATAAGAGAGATAAACAAAAAAACATATGGATAAACACATGTGCTAGTTCTCAAGCCACATTTGAGATGTCAATCACATTTAGCTCATTTCTCAATTTGCAAAACCGAGACTCATCCAAAGGCTTGGTAAATATATCCACCAATTGATCATCCGTGCTTACTCCATCAATCTTGATATCTCCTTTACTCACATGATCTCTAAGAAAATGATGCCGGATGTCAATATGCTTGGTTCTAGAATGTTGAACCGGATTGTTTGCAATCTTGATAGCACTTTCATTGTCACATAAGAGAGGAATTTCCTTGAATTTCACACCATAGTCAAGAAGTGTTTGCTTCATCCATAGTAATTGAGCACAACAACTCTCCGCCGAGATATATTCCACTTCGGCGGTTGAAAGAGCCACTGAATTTTGCTTCTTAGATGACCAAGAAACAAGTGACCGTCTGTAACACCCGAAAATTCCATCACAATAAAATATTGTTAGCAACATGGTTTAGTTTTATTTTCTAAGGATTTAATAAATTTGGAATAAATAAATGTGCCTTTAATTAAATTAAACAACAATTAATAATTAGAATCACCCAAGTGTTTGTGCATCATATTGAAATGCATGAGTTTTGGTTGTGGTGTGATTCTAAAAGTCTAAAAAAAAGTTTGTGAAAAGTCCTTAAAAAAATAATTGTGAAAATTGGAATAAAAATTTGAATTAAAAAAAATGAAAAGAGGTTGAAAGTTTGAATTTAAAAGTGTTTGAAAAAGTTTTCTAAAAGTTTTAAAATATTTGAATAAATTTGTGTTAAATTTGAAAAGATGAAAAAGTTTTGAATTTAATTGGTTTGAAAAGGATTTGAAAAGAAAAGAAAAAGAAAAAAAACAAACCAACCTATCAGCCCAACCCAACCCCGCGGCCCATTCCTGTTTCAGCCCAGCCGGCCCGCTCCGCCGCCTCTCTCTCTCCTCTCTCCCTCTCCCTCTCTCACCCGCTGACGTGTGGGGCCCACACGTCAGGGGCTTCTTCTTCCTCCGGCCGCCGCGCCCCCCTTTCTTCCCCGCGCGCCGCCGGCCATCCCCCTCCCTCCCGCGCCGCCCCTCCCTTTTCCCCGCGCCCGACCGCCTCCTCCACTCGCCATCAATGCGCCGCCCACTCACCCCACGCGCCGTCCCCGCCCCTTCCCCTACCCGCCGCCCGCACCGAGCCGCCATAATGGCGCCGCGCGCCACCGACCTCCCCCGCACCGCCTTACGCGCCTCCTCCCCTTTCCCCTCCGCCCTATAAAAGGATGAGCACCACCCCTCTCCACCCCGCGCCCCTCTCCTTCTCTCCCCCACCCGCCCGCGCGAAGACCGCCCGAGCTCACCGCCCGCCCGCCGGAGCGCCGCCCCGATCCGCTTCACCGGCGCCCATTCCTCCCATCCGAGCCCTCAGGTGAAATCCTTGTGGCCTCCTCTTCAATTTGATGGTCTTCCCCTAGCTTTTGGTGGCCGGAGGCCCTGTTTGGCCGCCGCCGGCGAGCCGGCCCGGCGAGACCGCCGCCGCCTGTACAGCGCCGCCGCCGCCCCTTTGCCCGCAGTCAACCGTGGCCATCCGATCTAAATCTACGGCTCAGATTAAAAGGGCCGCGTACCCCTTCACCCGGTCCACGGTGGACCAGTGGACCAGGTCCACCAGGCCGGTCCACACGCTTGCGTCATCGCCACGTCATGCCTGCGTCATTGCTTGCGTCAGCCCACCAACCGCAGCCCGCCACGTGGCGCTCCCCAGTCACTCCGCCGGCTGCCTTGGCAGTTTTGCACAAAGGACCCCGAGATTCCAGAAATTACAAATATATCCTTCCACCTATATAAAAGCCTTACAACTAGGTCCTGATTTTTATATCTAGGCCCCTGATCTCTTAGGTTTTCTGTTTAATAGCCTACCCTTTGACCTTTTTCATATTAGACCTTCTAGTTTCACACATATTTATGTTTAGGTCCCTGAAATCTTCCAGAAAACCCCCTAAACTTCCAGTTCTTTTACAATTTAGCCCCTGAACCTTGTTTCAGCCATATCTTTTCCATCCTAGCTCCGTTTTACGCGTTCTTGGTGTCCACGCGATCGTCTCTCCGAGCCCGTCATTTCTAAAAGCTTGTTTTAGCCTTTTGGTAATGTTTGATGTATTGTTTTATTTATTGTATGTTTTCTTGCATGATCGTAGCCAACGCGCCGTCCGAGGAAGTTCAAGTGCAGAGCTTTTCAGATAAGGAAAGTAGCTTATCGTTGGAGAAAGGCAAGTGACCCTAACCACCCTTCTACCTATGCTTTAATCAAGATTACTATAAATTAATCGGAACATGGAGAACCACCCGGAAAACGGTGCAACCACGGTCCATATGGCTGCGGCTTAGCCAATTAATTAGGTGTGTGATTGTGTTGACGACCCTATCCGAAAGGAACACGGGGGGCTCGGGTTGCGGGGGTATAGCCCGGTTCTTTTGGGGTAGCGACCTTTGCTAAGGTGCCGACCACTAGGGAGGGTTATGGTCCGCCCCGAGTCAGAATCGTCGTGGGTTGTTGATGCTTTTGCATATCTTTGTAAAGGCTTCGTAGCGTCCCTATGCAATCACACCTCGGAAGTGTGGTATTGTGCACGATCGGCACATGCGTGGTTGGGTTCAAAGTTCTTTGGAACTTTTACACGAACGTGGGAAAAGTGTGCAACCTCTGCGAGTGTAAAACCGATCGATCGGCCGTGCTCACGGTCAAGAGCAGACTGGACCCTCACATGATTAATTGAACTTAAAGATGGATTAATATTGCTTTCCGGTTATTCCGTGGCCTTGCCGAGTACCAACCATAAGTGTACTCATCCTTGCTTACGCTGTTCAGAGAAGAACCCTGGAGTGGAGCACTTCACCGACTACGAGGAGTTCTGAGGATGCGATCAACCAGTCAGAAGCCTGTGGAAGATGAAGATGAAGTCGCGTCTTCATAGTTATCGATTGTTCGTGTAAAGACCTTCGTGTCTACCTTCGTGAGTGTAATAAAAGTTAATAAATCTTTTCTGTACGTTTTGAGCAATGTCTTGTGATATTACACTCATGAGTCTATCATATGTGTGAAATTGTGATCCTGGCACACATATGAGATGCATTCGGTTTTCTACGGAAAATCGGGTGTGACACCGTCCAAGCAATTGGCAACCTCCGGAAGTGCTCTTCCTATCAACCTTGCAACCGGCATAATCCGAGTCCGAAAACCCTACTAATTCAAATTGAGCACCCTTTGGATACCAAAGACCAATGTTATGAGAATACTTCAAATATCTCAAGATACGCTTTATGGCGGTCAAATGACATTCTTTAGGAGCGGCTTGAAATCTAGCACACATGCACACACTAAACATGATATCGGGCCTAGATGCGGTAAGATAAAGCAAACTACCAATCATGGACCTATAAAGCTTAAGATCAACCGGTTTACCTCCCTCATCAAGATCAAGATGTCCATTAGTAGCCATAGGAGTTTTGATGGGTTTTGCATCTTCCATGCCAAATTTCTTTAAGATGTCCCTCACATATTTAGATTGGCAAACAAAAGTGCCTTCCTTCAATTGTTTGATTTGAAGACCAAGGAAGAAACTCAATTCACCAATCATAGACATTTCAAATTCCCTAGACATCATTTCTCCAAATTCTTTACAAAAATCTTCATTAGTTGAACCGAAGATGATATCATCAACATAAATTTGACAAATAAAGATGTCGTTTCCAATTTTCTTGGTGAACAATGTAGTGTCAACCTTTCCAATTTTAAAGCCATTTGAAAGAAGAAAGTCCCGAAGCCTTTCATACCAAGCACGAGGGGCTTGTTTCAACCCATATAATGGCTTAGAGAGCTTGTACACATGATTAGGCTTTGTAGGATCTTCAAAACCGGGAGGTTGCTCAACATATACTAGTTCACTAATTTTCCCATTTAAGAAAGCACTTTTGACATCCATTTGATATAACTTGATGTTGCGGGAACAAGCATAAGCAAGCAAGATTCTTATGGCCTCAAGTCTAGCTACGGGAGCAAAAGTTTCATCAAAATCCAATCCCTCTACTTGAGTATAACCTTGAGCAACTAATCTTGACTTGTTCTTCACAACAATACCATCTTCATTTTCTTTGTTACGGAAGACCCATTTAGTACCAATAACATTATGATTCTTGGGTTTTCAACTAACTCCCAAACTTCATTTCTAGTGAAATTATTTAATTCTTCTTGCATGGAGATAACCCAATCCGGATCATTAAGTGCTTCATCTACACGCTTAGGCTCATGGAAAGAGACAAAAGAATAATGTTGACAAAAAGAAGCAACACGAGATCGAGTTTGAACACCCTTACTAATGTCACCCATGATTTGATCAATGGGGTGATCTTTGGCGACTTGATGATGAATTCTTGGTTGATCAATTGGTTCTTGAGTTGATGGAAAAGGTGTGGTTATATGGGCTATTTGATTATCTTCTTGAGGTGAGTCATTATTGCTTGAGTTACCATCTTGTTGACCATGATCATTTTTTGTGGAAGTGGATGGGTTAACTTCAATAGATACCGATGGATCTTCATCATCATCTTCTTCTCTAGGCATGATATCCCCAATTGCCATAGTCTTCATTGCTTTGCTTAATTCTTCACCTCTCACATCATTTAAATTTTCTTTTTCATCTTGAGAGCCCAAAGTTTCATCAAATTGCACATCATATGCTTCCTCAACAAATCCTTTAGACTTGTTGTATACTCTATAGGCTTTGGAGTTTGAAGAATATCCAAGAAGAAATCCCTCATCACATTTGCTTTGAAATTTAGATAACCGAGATCCTTTCCTCAAGATATAGCACTTGCAACCAAAAACCCGGAAATATGAAATATTTGGCTTTCTTCCATTTAGAAGTTCATAAGGTGTTTTGTTGAAGAATCTATGACAATATAGCCTATTAGAGGCATGGCAAGCGGTGTTGATAGCTTCGGCCCAAAAAGAATCCGAAACTTTGTACTCATCTAGCATTGATCTTGCCATCTCAATCAAGGTTCTATTCTTCCTCTCAACAACACCATTTTGTTCCGGTGTATATGTAGTTGAAAACTCATGCTTGATTCCTTTCTCATCACAAAACTCTTCAACATTTGTGTTCTTGAACTCACTACCATTGTCACTTCTAACTTTCTTCAATTTTAGCTCAAATTCATTTTCGGCTCTTCTCACAAATGACTTGAAAATATCACATGTAATAGCTTTGTCATGAAGAAAGAATACCCATGTGTATCTTGAATAATCATCCACAGTTACAAGACAATAGGTATTGCCACCAATGCTTCTATAGGTAGTAGGACCAAATAAATCCATATGTAGTAATTCCAATGGTCTTGAGGTTGACATAGTACTCTTGTTAGGATGTGAGTTGGCAACTTGCTTTCCGGCTTGACAAGCACTACATAATTTATCTTTCTCAAATTTTACATCTTTCAAGCCAAGAACTAAGTCATGTTTCACCAATCGGTTGAGTTGTTTCATACCAACATGGCCAAGTCTTCTATGCCATAACCATCCCATAGAGGCCTTTGAGAATAAGCAAGTAGTCAAATTTGCCTTTTTCGATGAGAAATCCACTAGATATAAGCTCTCATGACGAAATCCCTTAAAAATAGAATCTTTTCCATCAAGTGAGGTTACCTCAAAATCATTACTAGTGAAAGTACATGTATAGCCATTGTCACAAAGTTGAGCAATAGATAGCAAATTGAAATTAAGAGAATCAACTAACAAGACATTAGAGAGATTATAATCTTTAGAGATAGGTATTTCACCAATGCCTTTTACACCTCCTTTGCTATCATCTCCAAAAGTGATGTTATCAAAATCGGAAATGTCTTCATCGAGATGAGAGAATATTTTCCTTTCACCGGTCATGTGGTTTGTACAACCACTATCAATTACCCAATGTCTTCCTCCGGCTTTATAGTTCACCTACAAAACAAATTACTTTGTTTTAGGTACCCAAATTTTCTTGGGTCCTTCAATGTTAGTGACCAAAATTTTAGGCACCCAAATAGATTTCTTTTTACTACTACCAAGAGAGCGACCAACATAATGAGCACAAACAACACCCTTTGAATCTTTCTTAAGAATATAGGAAGGATCAAAGGATATGGTCTTCTTGCTCTTGCATTTGTGATTCACATCAACCTTTGTCTTACACTTATGACACATCTTCATCTTTTCTTCTTCCTCAAATGACACATTTGAATTAATAAAGACACTTTTCTTAGAAATGAAAGCCTCTTTTCCTTTCTTGGGCAAGTAACCAAGTGCATCTTTATTTAAGGTGAATTTTTGATTTGTCCAAATATGATTAAACCGAACATGACTTCCAAAATACCGTGCAAGATCATTAGATAAGCACTCAATCTCCTTTTTCAAAGATTCATTCTCCAATAATAGAGAGTCATAAGACATATCCTCACTAATGCAAGAGCTAGTGCTTGTGCTACAAGATGGGTTAGATGAACAAAGAGGAGCATTCAATATATTACATTCAACACCCATACTCATTTTTCCTTTGACATCTTGTGCAAGGAGAGAGTTGTGAGCTTCCTTAAGCTTCTCATGCTCATCTTTTAGAGTTTCCCAAGAAGTGTTAAGTGTTTCATGGGAAGTCTTTAGATTTTCATGAGTAGTCTTTAGCTCCTCAAAAGAATTTTGAAGTGAAATATTTTTCAACTCCAAATCCTTCAACTTTGATCTCTCCAAGCGCAATTTGTCATCGGACTTGATAATCATGGCGACAAGATCATCATAAGATAAAGCATTATCATCATTATCACTATCACAATCATCATCATCATCGTCGATTATTACCTTAGATTCACCTTTTGCCATGAGACAATATGGCTTAGAGAAGAGTGAAGGCGCTTCCTTGATAGCAACCCCGGCAAGTCCTCTTGAAGGCTTGTCATCATCTTCTTCATCGGAGCTTGCATCGGAATCCCACTCAACAAAATATGCTTGACCATTCTTCTCTTCTTGTAATATTTCTTCCTCTTAGGTACACTCTTCTTGTCTTTCTTCTTGCCATATTTGTCTTCTTTCTTGTTTGGACAATTAATTGATATATGTCCAATTTCACCACAATTGAAGCAATCTTTTCCTTCAAAAGGATTCTTCTTTGAAGATTGCCCCATCTTGCCAAACTTCTTCTTCTTCATGATTCTTCTAAGTCCCTTTACAATAAGAGCCATTTCTTCATCGGAGTCAATATCTTGGTTCTCATCATCATTTTCCTCTTGAGTAGCCTTGGCCTTGAGAGCAATATTTTTCTTCTCTTCATTGATTGATTGGCCTTGAACTTCCTCTTGTGATTGCTTGAATAGATCATGAGTTTGCACTTCACCAAGTACCTCCGTAGGAGTCATCTTACTCAAATCACTCCTCAAAAGCAAGGTCACAATTGTCTCATATTTTGCCGGAAGGCACCTAAGGAACTTGTGAGAGAAATCTTTGTTTGATACATCAAAATCAAGACACTTGAGTTCATTCACTATATCATTCAACCGGTTGAACATAGTTGAAACATCTTCATCCTTCTTCATGGTGAACTCATTGAACTTTCCCTTGTACACATAAAGCTTTGCCTCCTTAACCGTAGATGTTCCCTCATAAATTTCCATAAGCTTCTCCCATATCTCATTCGCCTTCTCAAGTCCCTTCACTCTATTGAATTCACTAAGAGCAAGAGCATTGTAAAGAACACTCAAAGCTCTATCATTGAGTTTTTCATTTTTATCATCTTGATCCGTCTTATTCTTGGAATCCAAAATGACATATCCTTCCATTACAATCTTCCATAATTCTCTTCCCAAGGCCTGAAAGTGAACTTCCATTCTTTTCTTCCAATAGTCATAATTGTTCCCATCAAAGACCGGTGGTTTCCCAACATGAAACTTATCCTCCTCACCCATTTATCCTACTCCGAGATGGTTAAATCTCTCAAACAAGGAGTCCTCGACTCTGATACCACTTGTAGGATCTAGGATACCGACTAGAGGGGGGGGTGAATAGGCGGTTTAAAAACTAAAACCACAACATTAGATAAATTTAATTAGAACCACAAGGAGAAATAAATCTCTACCTACTCTATTCCTATGTTGGGGTTTTGCGGCCTAGGGTGACAAGATAAACAACAACCTCTAGAAATAGAATGCTCAAAGTAAAGTGCTTGAAGGGAAATTGAGGAAAGAGATAACCGAGCACAAGAGACGAATTTTATCCCGTGGTATCGATGACTTGTCGGTCACCCCTAATCCATGTTGAGGTGGATTCAATGTTCAACCGCTCCTCTATCAAGACACCACTTGATCTTGAGCCGGTTAGAACAAGAGAACCACTCCACACCTCGATTCCACTAGAGTTGCTCTTTACCGCTCCGGTGAGGTGAGCACAATACCTCTCACAACATGAAATCCGGAGCCACGCACAATCTTCTTGCGAGCTTCAACGGATTCTTCCACCACCAAGCCGTCTAGGAAGCGGCAACTTCTAAGAGTAACAAATCAACCACTTGCTTGATGATTCCCTAGTGCCACAAAGATCAAAACCTTGATGCAATGCACTAGAAACTCTCAATCTCACAAAGAATACCACCACTAAGTCAAGTGAGTGAGAGAGAGGGGAGGGAGAGCTCTACAAGGGAGTATGAACCTTTAAAAGTTCCAAGAGAGACTCTCCAACCCCGGGCTTGGAGTATAAATACTCCCCCTTTCCGTTACTAGCCGTTAGACACAAAACGCGTGCCTCGCGGCGTCCGCGATGCCCTCGCGGACGGTCCGCGTTTGAATTCCAACGGTAAAATCGCCGAGGTCAACGGGCCGAGGCGGGCGTGCGTTGGGCGGGCGGACCGTCCGCCGGGGCCACGCGGACCGTCCGCCCGGCCCACACGGACCGTCCGCGGGCCGGCCGCGGACCGTCCGCCCCGGACCCCGAGCAGCACCTCGTTCTGTTGCAAATAACGGACCGTCCGCGGCACCTCGCGGACCGTCCGCCTGGTCCGGCGGACCGTCCGCTTCGGTCCCACGCGGACCGTCCGCCCTGAAGCGCATTTTCTCGAAATCTTTTGCCAAAAACTCAGTTATTAAATAAAAACCAACCACCCACGGACCGTCCGCCCGAAGGGCCCGGACTGTCCGCCAGATGCCAGAAAACTTGTTTTTCTTTTGATTTTCAATGAAAACCTTTTACCAAGAGAAACCGCCACTCATCTAAATGCAATGCATGCAAACTTTTGATCCAAGTGGCACTATGGAAAGTCAAGCTAATGAAATTGATCCCTCTTGATAGTACGGCTATTTATCCTATTAACCCGGTCATATAACATCCTCTAATCACCTTATGACCGGTAAAAGCAAAACCCTAACTTTTACCTTTGCCTTGAGCCCTTTCCAACATAAGTCAACCAAGACCTTCTCATGTTCCCCACATGATCTCATCATTTCACCGGACTAACCTATTCTTATAACTCAAATAAAATTGTTAGTCCATAATGATTGTCATTGATTACCAAAACACGAATTAGGGGCCTAGATGCCTTCGGACGAGAGGCACGGCTTTGGCGCGCGCGCGCGCGCGCGCGCGCGCGTCGCGGCCTGCCTGATGATTTCAGACTGCCCTTGTTTGACTGACCGTAACTCGAATTTTTGCAACTAAAGTGCACTGAGTGATGAAAAGGAAAGTTGTAGATCTCACTACCCTCTATAACTTTCACAATGGCTCTAGGGTGTTTTTCTCAACGGATTTTGCAGGAACGTCATGCCAACTTTGAATGCCGCCATGTTCTGCTAAACAGGAGGTACTGTCAGTCGATCAAGTTTTTCGCTAATTTCCATTCAAAATTTGAAATGCCAATCTACATGAAAGTTGTGTCCCTCAACAAGATGGACAACTTTCATAAAGGTAGATTTTGAAGTGTTTAGGTGAAATTTGGGGAACGCGGCAAAAGTTTCGGACGACATTCGCTGACGTCAACGGTTAAGCTGGTTTTGACCGTGTCTTTGACCAAGGGTCCACCATGGGTGTGTGTAGACTTGATCAAGGGGTTCATTGGGGTTCCTTGGCGAGGTTTTCGGGGTGATGACCTAGGTTGACCTAGGTTTGACTGGTGTTTGGCCGGTTTGACTCGACTGATCCGGTCATTAGCGGTAATGACGGTAATTAAAAACCTGGGACGTCACAGAGGCCTCCATGTTGTTCCTCTATTGCCTTGCCTTGCTTTATTTCCCTCAACAACTCTTTTTCGATGATCTTCATCAGACTTGATGTATTATTCTAGTTCATTGAAGAGTTCCTTGATGCTCTGTGGTTCTTTTCTGGTTAAGTGTGAAGCTGTTGGTCCTGGAGTCAGACCTTTGATCAGTGCTTGGATTGTTGTTTTGTCATCTGTTCTTGGAATTTGGGACTTTTGTTGCATGAATCTTCTCACGAAGCTCTGCAGTGGCTCCCTGTCTCTTTGCTTGCAATTGAAGAGGTCTGATGGTTTTGCAGAAGTTTCATGAAACACTTGAAATGCCTGAATGAATTTCGTCTTGAGATCAATCGAGTTGCAGATTGAATGTGGAGGCAACAAGGAATACCAATTGAGGATTGGACCTTCACAAGCAGCAATGAAAGATTTGACTAGTGCAACACCATCTCCTCCTACCAAATTTACAGCTGCTTCGTAGCTCATAATGAATTGTCTGGAATGTCCATATCCTTTGTACTTCAGGAGAGAAGCTGGTTTTTATTTCGGTGTCCATGGTGATGTTTGTAGCCCTAGTGAAAGTGGCGACTCTGGATCTACGAATGTCGAGATTCCATTGCCCGTGAAGACGTTTTCTCTTGGAGTTCTTTTGTGTTGGCCAGAGTTCTGGTGTGGCGAATTGTGCCATAGTGAACTATTCTCTTGCTCTTTCATTTCATCAATTTCTCTTTGCATTTTTTTCTAGTTGTTCTTTTGCCTGGTTGAGTTTCTCGAGTTTCTCCGAAGCTTTTCTTTTTGCTTCCAACTGATTCGTGAATCTTTCTTTCTCCTTCTGAAGCATCAGTACTTTTTGGTTCACTATTTCTAGTTCTCTATCCACATCCTCGTCATCTTCTTTTTCAGCTTCTTCTTCAGTGAATGCTTCCAGAGTGTGCGCAGTTTTCTCAGCTCGTGCCTTCTGGAGGGCCTCAAGTTTTGCTCTCCTTTCCTGGGCTGAGACCACGGTGGGTGCCAATGTTGGGAAGTCCGAAAATCGGATGGGGGCCCCAAACACTAGTGAAGCACGATTCCAGAACAAACACGCGAAAGTATGTAAAAGCGCGGGGGCAAAGAATCCCCGAAAGTCTGTACTCACCTCAAAAGTTTTGAAACCCTTTACACGTGCCCTCGGGCCCCCTTTTATAAGGAGACGAAGGGACTTTTACATTCTGAGATTACCCTCGAATCTAAAGAATATTCCTGGTGTGAACATGTACATGGACATCTTTTACATCTTGTGATTAGCGGGGCTAATGTCACATATTTACAAGCTTGCCATCTATTCACACCTCGAACCCGGACTTTTGGCACCGCCCCTTTGACTCGATTCATTCATGGCTTCAGCTTTACATTTGCGAAGATTCCCAGGTGCTCAAACTCCCGACTCAAGTTGCTGAAATCATTCTCCAAATAGAGTTTCCCGATTCCTGCGGAGATTTTCGAAGCTGCCATTGCCAGAGTTTCCCAAATCCGCAATGATCTCCGAAGTTTTTATCATCCTGAAATAATGACCAGACACACGAATTCGTGCTCTTTCGGCGATTATTTCGCCCAAAAGTGTTGGATTAGAGAATTCATCTGAAATCATGAAAGAAGAAATGTTACTTGGCTCTTTCTCAACCGCTTTCAAGAATTCGTCGAAGTCTCGACATCTCCGAAGTTTCGAGGGTGTAATGTTTTTACCCAATTCCCCAACAACAAGGACATTTTTCAGAGCCCATTGTCGACTCATTCCCTTGTGAAGCATTTCATGGAGGATCTGAATTCAGCCACACCCAATGTGGAGTAAAAGGGGATAAATGGTGGACAACAACAACCGCGATGGATCCCCCCTTGTTCGGGGGATGATGAAGGTG
Organism: Cenchrus americanus; assembly: GCA_947561735.1. Taxonomy (NCBI): domain Eukaryota; kingdom Viridiplantae; phylum Streptophyta; class Magnoliopsida; order Poales; family Poaceae; genus Cenchrus; species Cenchrus americanus. The sequence goes on along the minus strand of OX387245.1, from coordinate 69,414,553 downwards.
AATATTGATGCTGCGATGCCCAAGAACTCCACCAGAGCTACTCTCGCAGCGGTTGTAAGGGACGCTTCGGGCACATTCCTGGGGGCGTCTGTTGAAGTGGTGAAGGCGTATCTGACCCCGAGACGGCGGAGGTGCTAGCCGTCCGAGAGGGCTTAGCGCTCGCGAAGGACCTCATGGGGCAGAGGGTTCAGTTTGCAACTGATTGTGCAAATGTAGCGAAGAACTGGCAAGGTCCTGGTATGCGTCTTTATGGCCACATTGTCAGGGAAATTAAAGAGGGATCAGCGAGCTTGACGTCGGCGGAGGTAATCCACGACCGGCGCAGCTCCAACGTCGATGCCCACATGTTAGCCAAGAGCTCCATTTATAATTTTGTAGGTAGACATGTTTGGTTTTTCTCTCCTCCATAAGGGGTCTATATCGGCTACTCTGATTAATATATAGGCCATGCTTGGTTGAAGGTGTTAGTGTTAGTTTGGAGCAAACTAACACTAAACTAACACCAAAGATCCAAGCATATGTGTTATTTTGATGTTAGTTCCAAATAACACCTAAAAAAACTAACATCCCCAAGAGGTGGTAATTGGTGTTAGTTTTGGTGGACCCCACCACTTTTACTCTTTTTTATCTCTCCCTCTAGGTCCTCCGATCATTGCAAAAGTAGTATTACATGCAAAAATAACACATGCATCCAAGATGTTAGTTTGTTAGGTCTTAGTTGGGGGTGCAAAAGACTAACACTAGCACTAACACTAACATCAAACAACCAAGCAGGGCCATAGAGAGGTGCTTTACTTTAAAAAAATATCAACCCTCCACAGTCCAGCTTTCCCACAAGTCACACCCCTAGCCTTCCTGTTTTCCCCTTGCTCCCGCAGCTGCTAGTGGCGGCCGCCGCCACCCACTCATCCCTAACTCCAATCTTCGTCCTCGCCCTCGCAATCACGTGGAGCACGGCGCGAGGCAAAGCAAGGGCCAGAGCCGGACGTCGGACTGCCGGAGGCCATGAGGAGGCTCGCACGCTCGTCGCTTGGTGGCTTCATTGCACATCTCGTGCAGCCATGAAGCCGTTCTGCCGTTCTGCTCTCTTCAGTCTTGGATCTTAATTGCTCGATTCCTGATCTCGATTCTCTCAATTGCTCGATCTCAGTTCCGTGCCGGTGTTGCTGACAGGTAGCATGAACTGTGAAGTATTTTGTTTCTTTTTCACCATGGATTAGTGGTTGAGTGCTTGTACTAGTCATTTCGGAAGTATTTATAGATTGATTTGTTGCTTCAAATTCGTGTGATTTGAATCTTCGATGTGTACACGCTAAAAACTAAGCAGGTTTTTACTGTCGTCTGTTCCCCTACCGCGCCCCGACGGAGTTCGGGGATCCAACGGGCACGCCCCCCCCCCCCCCCCCCCCCCCCAGCATTCTGGGTCGAGAATGGGGACAGGGACGGACAGCAGTCCCCGACCCTACCGGTAAAGAATAATTTCTTTTTTTTTTTTGCCTTTTCTTTGTCGTGCACCCTATATAAAAGCACACAACAAAGATGTTGTTTGTCGTGCGGCTGATAAAATGCGCACGACAAACTCTCATACACACGACAAAAGTGGAGTTTTGTTTGCCGTGCGATAAAATACACATGACAAACTCTCAGACGCACGACAAAAGTGGAGTTTCCAGTAGACAGTAGTGGCAGCGACAATAGTGCTCATGGACTATAAACTTCAGCAAACTTATATTATTGGATACACTTTCCTTCTGTCTCGAAATAAGTGCCGTTTTCACTTCTCGAGTAATAATTTTAACTATATATATTACATGTATTTTTTACGAATTCAGTCAAATTTAAACTTGTGATACAGAAACACAAAATGATTTATTTTTCGGATGAGTAGAGAATTGTCACACATGGCCTATTCATCTCTTGACAGGACAGTCGCAAAGGACAGTGCGGCAATGGCCGCGAGAGGCAGGTATGTTCCTCTTCATGTGCTCTGGTAAACAGTAAACACCTTGCACCGGCACACAGGGGCCCGATCCATATGGCGATATTCTGTGTTGTCCTATCGACCTATCCAGTCTTTGGCGGCCCCCTTGAACACAGAAAAAAGATGGAGACAGGACGTCGACTCGTCGAGCCCGGCGTACGTGTTTGGCAGCTGCAGGGTGCTGGTTGAGTACGGACAGTGCACCTGCGCCGCCGGCCGATTCCACTGAAAAGCGGCAGGAACCGATCGAGAAGCGAAAATGCTGTGTACTCCGGAAGTCATGAAACTTTGAATCTGGGTCATTGATCGAGAGTTGGTAGGCGTGCAAATGTGGGTCAGATGACAGGAGGGTGGTGTATTTGCGATTTTTATAGTGGCGTATCTAATCAATCCAGGTGACATAAAGGGGCGGATAGTACCACACAGCAGGCGAAAAGCCTCCCAATGCGGGGCTTTTTTTTTTGACTTTAGAGCACCGTGCACACTACCTGTACACTCCTCCATCATGTAACAAATGGGTTAGTTCCTGGACCATCTATTTTATTTTAATTGCATTCTCACCATCTTTTTTTAGCCCACTCATGTACCAATAAATCACATACCCGGTACCACATGATCACATATATTTTTCTCACACATCTGACACTATATGAGCACATATATTTTTCCAACATTCTCAACTATCAGCCTGTTCGTTTGGCTGGTGGCTGATGGCTAGTGCTGGTTTGTTCTGAGAGAAAAGTACTGCTGCCTGGTTGCTGGTGGCTGGTTTGTTCTGAGAGAAAAGTACTGTTGGCTGGTGACTGATAAACCAAGCGAACAGGGCGTATAGTCGAATATCAGATTTCATACACGTATACGACGTACCACAAATGCTCAACTCTTTGACCACGATCATTTTTTCTTAGAACACGCCATGCTCTGGGTACAAATTCGGCTCAAATAAAAATCTATGCTATAAAAATTGTGTTGTGGTTGAACACACCATGGACACCTTTGAACAACCAAAGTCCATGATATCAAAGCCTAGAAGAAGAAAAACAAATCAGAAGACAAAAAAATCTAATCAACTAAGAGAGGTTGTCGTGCATCGTATGAACACATGTGTGCATCGTATGGACTGCACAAAAATCAACTAGCCATTTGTTACAAGAAAAAACGAAGAACGCAAGGAGCCATTCATTCACGAAGTCAATTCCTCACCGCTAGAGGTCTGGGCCTGCACTCACTGGTCCACTCACCGAGGCCTGGGGCTTCTCACCGCTGGAGGAGCAGGCGGATGAATCGACAAACTGTGTGCTGGTCAAGGTCTGATGTGCCGAATCCGGCAGGCCGCCGGCTAGCCGGATCAGTGCGCTACTGTAAGGAATCGGATGCTCGTTAGCCTAAGAGGAGGAGGGGGTGAATTAGGCAACTTAAAACCTTAACCTATGGCTTCACTAATTTTACACAAAAGTAAACTAGAACATACTATCTAGATGTGCAACTAGGGTTGTTCTAGTGTGAAAATCCCATCCCAAAACAAGGTTTGCAACCTATAGCTAATCCTAGCATGATACTACTCTAGGAAAGTAAAGGCAAACAAAGATTGCAATAGAGTAAATGCGGAAACGTAAAGGGGATGAGAGGAAGCAAACTCTTGACACGCGATTTATCCCATGGTATCGGTAGGCACTAAGCCACCCCTAGTCCACGTTGTTGAAGCACTCACACAAGAGTATTGCTTCCCGGTCACCAAGTCTCTCCCAAGAGCACCACTTGACTCGCCACAAAGGCTAGCCACTCAGGCAAGCTCTCTTGGTCACCTTGATGCCGCCTCCACTAAGGAGCTTCTCCACTTAGGAAGGGGGTCTCCACGTCCCCCGCACAAAGTGTTCTTGCCGCTACACACCAAGCCGGAGGGTCGATGACGATTGCCGGTGAGCCACTTAGGCCCCAAGGCTTCCGGCGAACCTTGTACACCTTGATTCACTCAAGAATCACCTCAAAAGGTTGGCACAACCTTGCACTCACTCAGCTCTAAACTAAGCCTAGCACTAAGCACATACACTAAGCATATGCAAGTCTATGGATGAGCAATTAAGCACTTGGATGGATTGGATATGATCTTCTAGGTGTCTTGAACTCCTCTGCACTTCCACACAATCCAGCAACCTCAAATGGGTGAGTGGAGGGGGTATAAATAGCCTAAGACATCAAACTAGTCGTCGGCTAAAAGCTGCTGAAAAGGTAGCGTCGGATGAACCGATGTTATGCTTTTCCAGGACGTCGGTTCATCTGGTGCCCCTCCCACGTCACATAGCCGTTGAGGTTCTCTGACACAACTGCTCCGACTCTATGCTTCGACGGTGCGTCAAATCATCCGGTGCTGAAGACCCCGCGTCCAAGTCGCCTCTGTTAGCTTTCACGCGACTATCGGATAGACCAACGCTTCACCTTGACCAAGGCGTCGGATCATTCGGTGTTGAAGGCTTCTTCTTGGCGCGTCTCTGTCTTGATTCAAATTGAGGGTCGGATAGACCGACGGTATCCCCACTCAGACCGTCGGATCATCCGGTGCTACTGTCTTCACTGCTCTTCCTCTGCAACATGTCCGACGCTACTAAAAAGTGGACCGTCGGTTCATCCGACGGTACCTAGGGTTTCACCCTGTGTACCAACTCGTTCGACGATTGCACCGACGCTTGCAATATTGGTACCGTCGGTTCATCCGACGGTGTCTTTTTCCTTCTTTTCTTCGTGTCTTCAACTTGGATCTTTGCTTCAACTTAACATACTTAACATACTTAACATGCCATTACTTATAGCCTCCAAATATATACTAAGTCCTCAAATTTGCTGTAAGTAACCTAACATGACCATGGTATGTTAACTTGTGGTATGACATGTTAGCTTGGGCATGGTATGTTAACTTGTGAATGGTATGTTAACATGTGGTAACATCCATGGGACCTAGGAATGCCTACAAAGACATGCTAGACAATGTGGTTAGTCCCATTACTTGTGTTAGCATGAATCACCAAAATCAACTCGAACAAGTGGCAAATGGGGCCATGTTCGCTACAGCTACCACGCGAAGCGCAGAGGGAGGTGGAGAGGGAGAGCAAGCCCAGCCATCGCTAGCCCAACTTGTCGTTGTCCTCCGCGCACTCCCACTGGATCCGCCGGGGAGGAGAAGGAGAAGCCTCAAGGTCACGCCGCTGGATCCGCCGGGGAGAAAGCAGCGGGCCGAGCTCCGCCGCGTCCTCGCCGAAGCCGAAGCTCGTCGTCGTTGTTGCACATGGCTCGCGCGCTCCGACGCGGAACACCTTCTGAGCAGCATGGAGGTTGTATACTACGTGGTGGAGTTGGAGACCATGTCGGCAGCCTCGCCTCTCGCCGTCCAGATCTGGCCAGGTGCTGCTGTCGCCGCCGAGATCCGCCGGCGCCCTCACGGCGCCGGATCGGCAGGAGAATGAGGCGGCGGTTGGGGTAGGATGCCGTCGGGGAGGAGGTCGGGAAGAGGGTGGTCGTCGAAGTCGCTGTCGGAGTGCACCGGATCAAGAGGAGAAGGAGGAGGCGGGTCGGGGAGGAGGCCGGGGAGAGGGTCGTCGTCGAGGTCACCATGGCCATGGCTTGGAGGAGGAGGAGGCCGCGGCATCGGGGGGTCGCGACGTCGATCCGTGACCGCTGCAGCTTGCCCTCGCCGGAGCTCGCAGGGCCTGCGCGCGTGTCGTAGCCTGAAGACGTCACCGCTGTACGCGCGAGGAAGGAGGTGATGCCGCCGACGCCACCGCGCCCGTTGGCCCACTAGGAGGCAGAGGTCCGGTGGTGCTCTCACGCATGCATCTAGATCTCGAGGGAGTAGAAAACGGAGGTGGTTGCAAATGAACTTTAAACAAATGGAGAAAGGGGCTAAGGGTCCACAACCTCATGTCACGGCATCGGCTACAACCAATCAGGACCCAGTGTTCCATGCTGGCGATCCGCACCAACAAACGCAAACCTCTCCTGGCCGTCGGATCCGCCGGAAATAAACACACTTGCAGCCGATCTGGACCGCCCACCCCGTCACGACCTGCGATCTGGCTTGTTCAAATTTTGCCGGCCTCCCTCTTCCTCGCGCGGGGACCACCCCTGGTCCTGGCCCCTTCAGTACCACCTGGTCTCATGTTCCTGTCTCAGATTCGCTCTAATCCACTCCCGGCCTTCTCACTCCTCTTTGTATGCGCCTTTTCCACCGTATTCCCGCTGCTAGTGTGAGCCTGCACAACTGACAGGGCACCACATCTCAATGCACCCTCGTGGGGGAAACTGCGCCCCTCATTCAAGCCTCCATGACAACTGGACGTTAGAAATCTTAGTCCATTGAGAAGTGAGGACCAATGCCGCTCGCGCGGCCCCTAATCGCTCTGATTGTCCTCGATTGAATCGGGTGCATGTGGATTGAGCTGGAGCTAGTAGCATCGTGCTGTCAAAATAGCGTGATCAAGTATATTCCTACTCCTCACATTTGTGAAGGATAAGGGTCTTTCTAATTCAAAAAAGGTCTTTTTAAAATCAGAACATATCTGATCAAAATTGACACATCATGCATTGTTCTTATTTAATTAGTTCATGATGATGTCGTATCTTGGTGTTTCTTTGTATACTGCACGCAGAGTTGGATATCAAGCCAACTCAACTCGTTTTTGACTTGGCTCGTTATAGCTTATTAAGGTAACGAGCTAAAAGTCTAATTTGACTCCGCTTGTTTGACAGCTCGAGGCAGCTCATTAGCTCGTGAGACAATCCATTAAATGTTTGATCTTTGAGTATATATTGAGATATACATACATGTACTATTTGAATATACCTCCCAACAACAAAAAGAAAAAGCAAAGCACATATAATAATCTATCCAAACATTAAATGAAGCAACAATGTTTGATGCATCAAGTTCTAGTTCATCCATTCAGAACTTCAGACCATTCGATTTCCATATTTGTGATGCATCCATGATATGTGATAGTTTGAACTTATGACATATCATGGCTGCACCACTCCATACCAACAGCAAACCACTCAAAATTCATCATGTGTAGTTCATCCAACATTGATCGAAGTTGTGCTACTAAACAAGGTCGGCCTGTTTTGGCTGGCGAGCTAGCTCGAGCGGCTCGTTGTATGACTGAGATGAAGTCTTGGCTCAGCTTCCTAACGAGTTGAGTCTAGCCGAGCCACTAACAAGCAAGTTTGCGAGTCACAAGTTTTCCTTCCAGCTGTAATTGTATAACTAACTAGAGCATTTAGGAAAAGGAAGAAGTCCATTTTTGACCATCGAACTATTGGCAAAGTTTGGTTTTGACCATCAAACTCCAAAACCGGTATCTTCGACCATCCAACTATCAAAACCATTCACTTTTGACCATCCGACGGTTTTCAGGGCGGTTTTGGTGACATGGACGACATGTCACTGTGCTGAGTCAGATGGGGCCCACACGTCATCACCATCTCCCTCCTATCTCTCTCTTCTCTCCTCACCCTCACCTCTCTCTACTGCTGGTTGCCATCATCTTCTATCTCATCAGTGTGCGCTAGCCGAGCCCGGTGCACATGCGGCCCCCTCCCGGCATGTCGATCCTAAACCGGTAGGAGGGCTAGTCGCGCCAGCGCCTGCCGTTGGGCCTGCGGCCACACTTTGGCCAAGCCCGCTGCCAGTGTGTGTGGCCTCCGCCCGCGCGCCTCCGACCATATCCGTTGTCCTGCCCCTTGCTCGTGGCGCCACCCGCCGTAGATGACGACATTGCCGGACAAACCCTGACGATACAGGAGGATGTGGGATTTGAATCTCCCAGTCTGTTGGTCATTGGGGTTCGTTGAGGAGGGGTTGAGGAGGTCGAGCTGGAGGTGGCGGTGGATCGGGTGGCGGCTATTTGACAGAGACGGCTAGAGCTCGGCGTATTTTGTCGGCGGCCATGGGGTGCTCGGTGAAGATGAATGGTGGGGAGAAGAAGAAGAGAGGGGAGGCGTGGGGGAGGAAGGCGACCGACGCTAGGGAGGCGCAGGGGAAGGCCGGCGGCCGGCGTAGGGGAGGCGCAGGGGCAGGGCAGCTGCCGACGCCGGTGAGACGATGGTGACCGACAGTAGAGAGAGGTGAGGGTGAGGAGATGAGAGAGAGAGGAGGGAGATGGTGATGATCTGTGGGCCCCATCTGACTCAGCACGGTGACATGGCGTCCACATCACCAAAACCGCCCTGAAAACAGCCAGATGGCCAAAAGTGAACGGTTTTGATGGTTGGATGGACGAACATACCTGGTTTTGGAGTTTGATGGTCAAAAGCAAACTTTGCCAATAATTCAATGGTTAAAAATGGACTTCTTCCTTAGGAAAAAGACGTTTGGTCTAATAAATAAGGTGATCAATTATATTCCGAGTTCTCAAATTTTTCTTTCATAGCTAGCAAGTATGTCCGTGCAATACCACAAGTCAATGCATATACATTTACAATTTGTTTGACTGAAGTCAGCAGGAAAGCCTTTACCTTTACTCCTTTCCAAACCTGTTGTAATTTAATTCGACTCTCTCTCATGAAGAGCCAAACCTAAACCTGCTAGGAGTAGAGAAGCATGAGAAGAAGTGGAATTTTTTATATATTTTTTTCTTTGATTTTACGAAAATAAATAATCGAATTCAACATTGTCAGAAATAGTCTCGAACCGCCGTTTGAAATGGCGGTTGGATTCCAGAGGCGGTAGGGACCTACCGCCACAGGAAACGGCGGTAAGTGCCCGCCAACTGCCACTTCAAATAGCGGTTGGAAGCTCCCCCACGTAGCCCGCTCGACAGGCACATACCGCCACGGCCAAGGGCGGCAGGCGGCCAACCGCCGTTTGAACTGGCGGTTGACCGACCATTGCAGACCTTCCGCCGCTTCAACTAGCAGTAGGTCCTACCGTTAGATCAAACGGCGGCAGGACCGTGCCTATATAAGGGTCGCAGCCCTGCCGCCGGGTGGCTGCCCCCCTGCCTCCTCTTGTTTCCTCCTCTGTGGTCTTCATTGGTGTCCATCAGGTATGTCTCTAATACTTTCCTCATATAGTTAGTTTAAATATGCTAGAAATAGTTTAGAAATTATAGAAATAGTTTAGAAATTCTATGAATAGTTAAGAAATATGCCAGAAATAGTTTAGAAATCCTAGAAATAGTTTAGAAATTCCTAGAAGTACTTTGGAAATTCTTATAAATACTTTAGAAATTGTAAAAATACTTTGGAAATTGTAGAATACTTTGGAAATTCCAATAAATACTTTGGAAATTGTAGAAATTCTTTGGAAAACCCTAGAAATTCTTTGGAAATTCCTAGAAATACTTTAGAAATTGTAGAAATACTTTGAAAATTGTAGAAATGCTTTAAAAATTCCTAGAAATGCGTTGAAAATTTGTAGAAATGCTCTGTAAATGCTTATAAATCATGTGACTTTATATTTCAAAATTTTTTTGCAGCTATGACTCAGCAGCAGGCGTTGTCTTTTTTCGCAACTGCCTGTTGGTGATGTTTGTCCTCCTCGGGAGCCGCTGCCGTGCGTGCTGCCTGAGCTCTTTGACGAGACCACATACAGGGCACACCGGTCCTACCACTTCGCAATCTGCAGGGCAGAGCTAAGCACCGTACGTTTTAGAGGCCCGGGGCACTACATGCCGCTTCACCTTGACTGGTGTCCGAAGTATGTAACACGATACCTTGGTTTCTTTCTATTTCCTCATTTAATTTCGTAATTAATATTTATTTTCGTTTTGTGGCGCAGGCTACGCGCAGTAGGGCTTCTTCCCCTAGCGCAATTGGGTGAGGGGGACCTCATGCGGGCCGCTTTGTGCCTGACGGAGCGCAGATCGCGCTTTGTGTTCGACTACCAGCTGGTCTGCGCGCTCCTGGACCGGTGGCGCCCCGAGACGCACAACTTCCATTTCACCTGGGGGAGATGGAGGTGAGTTTGGAGGACGTGACCCTCCTCTTGAGGCTACCATGCTTAAGGGAGCCCATGGGGGCTGTTGACCCCCCGACGCGTGACACGACGATATCCTCACGAGGTTCACCGAAGTGGTGCGTCGGCCCGACGCACTAGAGGTGCTTGACTTCACCAACTCCCACGACCCCACGAGCGCTTGGTTGCGCAAGTACAGCGTGCGTACTTCTATCTATCGCTTTTTCATAGTAACATTTTTCAACCTCTGACTGAATTTTGATTTTTTGCAGGCCTCGTACATGAGAGACGACACCGACGAACCGACAAGCAACATACACTTGGAGGCATACCTGTTGTGGCTGTTCGGCTACGTGATGTTCTGTGGGACCCAGGGGGACGCAGTGTCCAAGTTCATGATGTGACACCCCAGGTTTAACTTGTTGACTTTGGTCAAATCTTGGTCAAACTGGGTCATCACCTCGAAAACCTAGCCGACAATCACCCATGAGCACCTTAAACAAGTCAACATCCTTTACCATGGTCAAAACCCTAGTCAAAGTGGTCAAACCCCTTGATGTCCACACCTTGTCCTAGAACTTTGGCCACGCTCTCCAATTTTTGTCTAAGAACTCAAAAATCTGCCAATATAAAAGTTGTGCAGAATTTCTTGAGACACATTTCATCTTTAGAGTGGCATTTCAAATTTTGAGTGGAAAGAGTTCAAATTTGCAAGTCAAACTTCATTTTACTATTCACCCGAGCCATGAATTTTTCAAGTTGGCATTCAAGTTTCTCCCTCATTTCAAATCTAATTTGAGTTTACCTTGTGCCATAGTTTAGAGGGTTAACCCATCTACAACTGTCCTATCTACAGATTTGAAGTTTGAATTCAAAATTTTAAACCACACACAGTCAAACCGGGTGTCTTGGGCTGGCATTGTGGCAGAGCACGTGCCGCACGATATCACGCGCGCGTGGGCGCCACGTGTCGCTGTCGTGCGCCACCGTACCAGGGCCCGACCGGGGTCACCGTGCGCGCCCGGCGCCGGCGTCCGCCACCGCGCGCGTCCCAAGCCGGCACCTTAGCCGGGGGAGCCGCGTAGGCCACGCGGCGCGCAAGTGCGCCCCGCCGAGCCGGACCCCTCCCCCGCTGCCGCGCACGCCCGCCGAGGAGAGGCCGCCGTGGCCACGGTATATTCGTCGGCATCCCTTAGCCGTGAAGCCTTCTACACCCCATACATTCCCCTGCTACAAATAGCCATCTCCGCCGCAGCTCGCCCGCACGCAAGCTCTGCCGGACGCCATTAGCGCCGTCGTGAGCCAACTCCACCACCATCTGCTTCGGTCGTCGCTTCACCCCTCGAGCCTCAACCCTAGACCTCGCTCGAGCTTTCCCCATCACTTGTTGACCTGCATTGCTACTCACCTCGCCGTATTTCGCATCGAGGCGGGTGCTCCGCCGCGGCCACGCCACCGTCGCTCACCGGAGTTGCCTCCAGTCACTCCGCCACCGCCAATCAACCCAGGGTGAGCTCAATTGCATCTCCAGCCCATTTTTTTCCCACCTTCGGCCCCACATCGCCGACGGCGACCTCAACCCACCGCTGAGTGCACGTATATGAATATCCAAGGGCATATATGTGAAGCAAGGACTAGTTTGCAATGGTATTGATCTTAGTTTTCTTACAACTAGGTCCAACACCTTAGGAAAATCATAGAAATTCGTAGATCATTCATAAAAATGCAAACCCAATTTTGTTGGTTTCAGTGAGACTATATCTACAACTTCTATGAGGCATGACCATACTTTTTACTTAGAGATTTTGAATGAAAATTCAAACTCAGTTTGACACACTTTTGTTGTAGTTCAAAATCTGGGAAAGTTGTGGAGCTTAATTTTGGATATGTTGCTAGATATGTCAATTGTAGGCTTTGGACAAAAAGTTGCACAAAGTTATTGAACAGATCTTTTTGTATGAATTACTTTGCATTTATGTTATTTCTGCCTTAATGATTTTTGTAGCAAAATGTAAATAGCTTTTTGTGCTCAACTTGTGGCTATGCTCATGTTATGCCTATATTAAACTTTCCTGCATTTACCATCATTTTATGTCTGACGAAAGTGATTATTCTTGTTTTATGCATAGATTTACATTTAAATTCCTAGTTCAAATTTTAATTTGGATCTTGATGTTCTTGTTTGTTTCCTAGGCTTGTTTTAGGTAGAGGTGATGTACAAGTGAGTGTGGCTGCATAGATGCTTTATTTATTTATTTATTTATTTATTTATTTATTTATTTATTTATTTATTTATTTATTTCTCATAGTGTTTGGTAGCTAGGAAATGTCATTTTTGATATATTTGTTTTATGGCTTAATTAAAAGTATTTCTTGGACCAGTGCCTTTGTTTAGGTAATTAGGGCATGCAATGCACCTTTCTCTGTTTTTATAATTTATTTGGTAATTAAAAGCTTGGAATCCATATAAACTTCATATTAGGGTTAATTGGGAAAAATCATCACTGCTCCCTAAATGACTTCATTAAAATGTTGAGTAGCTTATTTAGGAGCTAAATATCCACCCTTGCTGATTTGAGAAATTAAATGACTTTATTTGCTTAAATGTGTTCACAGTCACTATTAAAAAGATTAAAATAATAAAACTCCACATGTAATGACCTTAATGGAAAGAAATATAAATTAAATGTTTGTCAAGGTGAATATGGCCAACAAGAGTTGGTTGTGATAATTAAACTCTCACTCCACACAATAATCTTGTATTTGCATTCCGTGTAGAACTTCTTGACGGTAACTACTCGCCCGTGCCGGAAGCCGAGGAAGGAGGAGCTGACGCGGAGCTGTAGTACGTGGAAGTGAACGAGGACACTGAGGAGCCCCAGGCTAACTTTGCTGACGAAGGCAAGCCCCGGTGCATTAACCTAAATGTTTTTGGAAATTTATGCAACTATCTATGGATGTTTGTACATTTATGTTCAGGAGTTGAAATGAAACCCTAGATGCATGATCCCTAGGTACCTGTGTCCTTTACTAGTATGCTAGGTCGGTAGCTGCTATGCTATAGGACCGTTACAAGTCAAGTGATGCTTGTCACTAGTGAGAATAGGTTCTTATTTTGGAATCATAAGATCTTTAGAAATGGATTGCTCATGTGTAAGAGCATGGGATGTGAGCTTCGGTCCAATGGCTTTCGTTGGTTAAGTGTTTGAAAGTACTAAGCACTTGTCGGGAATGGGACATGTAAGCCTAGTACCTTAATGACGCGGTGAGGGATCTTACTATTACTCATATTGGGATGCGTCTCACGGCTAGCTACTGGTGGTGCATGGTGATTCAGGGTGCCTCACGGGGTATGCCAGATAGCTTGTACCAAAGACTGTAAGATTTGATCCTGAGCAGAAGAGTTTTGGGAACCACCTGGTTGGTGGGCTCTTGGTGAGTGCACCCTACCATGTGTTTAGGCTCACGTTGCAAGGTTTAAATCAATCGGTTGTCGGCCTCTCGCCATTATCTGAGACTAATCCAACTGGCCATGATATCCCTAATGATGGAACTTTGTAAATAATTATGTTTGATTAATTGAATTGCACAACTTATGCTTGCAATAGCTTGCTCATTTAGAAAAGAGTAATCTACTGGAAACTGTGCTAAAATCTTGAAAGTAAGGACATACTCTTTGTTGCTTTTCAGCAAAAGAACCCCACTAGCCAAAAAGCCTCTCATGTCTAGAGTTTGGTGATGTAGTTGTCACCGATGGGTAAGACTTGGTGAGTATTAGTATACTCAGCCTTGTTGTAATTTGTTGATTTCAGGTAATGCTTTTAGTGATGTGTGGCCTGGAGAGATCCCGCTTGGCTGGGAGCTAGAGTGGGTGGAAATGATGAATGAAGGCATCATGGCAGGCCTCCTGTGATGCTCATCGCATCATTTAGTTTGAGGGAAAATTTGCTCCCGGACACTCTTCAATTGTGGCATTTGCCACGGACCACTAAAAAACTATGTCTTTGTTGAAAGACACTCTTCAATGATGGTAATTTGATGTAGGACACTATAATCATTATAATATTTGATTTTTTTAATGAAATGTCACTAGAATAGACAACTCTACCCTCCCCTCTCCTTCTCCACAAGCTCATCGTCACATGCGATTGGCATCGTCTCCTCCACAGATGCCGACCAGGGCCGCCAAGGTCGTGACAAGCATGATGCACCTAAACCACGCAGTTTGCGTTCCCCACCTAGAACCTCCGCCTCCTTCCCACGGCGCAGATGCCTCCATGGCCGCAACGTCGGCGGGCGCACAAGTGCCTTGTCGAGCTACAGTGAAGTTCGTGTACAATGAGTAGGTGCCACTGATGCCTGAGATATGAAAAGATAAGCAATTTCTTGTCTTCATATGCATCATTTCTAGGAAATTGGATTGGTGGGGAGTAAGATAGGAGATGGGATTGGCGATTCATGAGCATTATGCAACTTGGAATTGATTTTCTGTACCCTTTGTCCTGCATCTGTGAGGCCCTCTAGCGCTACGAGCATGGGTGTGTGGTGGCTTCGCCCTAGGCGGCGAATCTGGCGGCATCAGCGAGGCATGGCGTAAAGCAAGTAATCCACACCCCGGAGGAGGAGGATCGGGTCAGCAAAAAAAAGGAATTGATCCTTGGTGCATAGCTGGGCTTGGCCACTTGGGAATCGACGAGGAGGGGGAGCGGAGGAAGGCGGAAGAGGAAGATGGAGAGGGCGACGTGGAGGAGGAAGAGGAGACCATACCCATGCGTGTTGTATTGTAGCGGGATGCGGGCACTGCTGTCGTGAGGAGGGTGCAGCCAGTCGAGATTTTGCTCCGACGAAGCCAGCGCTAGAAGGATAGAGGAGGGTAGAGTTCTCCATTCCAGTGGCATTTCTGTAAAATCGAATATTATAATGTTCATAATGTCCTACAACAAATTACCACCATTGAAGAGTGTCTTTCAATAAAGACATACTTTTTTAGTGGTCTATGGCAAATGCCCCGATTGAAGAGTGTCCGCGAGCAAATTTTCCCTTAGTTTAATTCTGCTGTTTTCAAAACTCTGAACTTTGTTATCCTGCCAGGTACCTTCGGTTTGTAATAATTAAACCCTTCGGGGTGGATTTGGATTTTAATCATGTGTTGTACTCTGGACTCGCCTTCGCATGAGTTTTAATGCATATTTATCGATCCTTTGTTGCTATGTAAGTGATTTCACCGGGCTCGACCCGGCAACTAACGACGAGATGATACATTATTATTGCTTAATGACCAAAGTGGAGCGGTTTAGGCGATAGTACGGTACTTTCCTCGGTGGGTTGTCACACATGATCCCCCACGCGCGGAGGATCGCCGACACCACCATGGAGGAGATGCCCTAGATCAACTAGGGCGCTGTAGTTTTGGTCGCGGCGTACAGGGGCCTGTGCGTTGGGTGCACCAAGACGGGTATCCAGTCGATCCTCCTTGGATGCTCACTTCCGCTGCACCTGTGGAGCTACGAGCGGCTTTTTGTCAGTCGACCATCGGTTGACCGATCGCAGAATCGGGCGCTAGAGGAGGGGCACGACCCAGTAGATAGGCCGACCATGGGGTCGATGTGGTGCCACCGTCAGGTTCGTACTTCGAGCTAACTTCGTTCATTATCTATCAGAAAGTAATGCAATTCGTCAAGCTAACTTATTCTCCATTTAGCAGCTCTCTTGGACGGAGCAGACCAGGTGGTCGTACCTAGACTTCGGCAGATCGACAACCTCACGGACCACGAGGTTATCTGGCAGCCATTCACCGACGCCTTGGTAACCGTGTGTGCACCACAGGGTCTCTCATTCCTGTGCTTTCGGGACTGTGACTTCTGGATGACGAAGACACCGCTCATCCACGACATGTACATCGAGGAGTACCATGTCGAGCGCGTGCTGAGGCAGTTCGGCTTCTACCAAGCTTCGCCTGTGCCTGTCACACACACCGTCGACCTGTCCGTGCACCCGTAAGTTCATTGCAAACTTCATTAGTTTCTGTTGATGAGTGATGAAAGTTAGTTTGCTGACCAATTGCATGTTTCTTATTGTAGGTGCACGAGGAAGGGGTCGAAGACTTCGACCCCTTTTTTGGAGAAGCTGCAGCAGTACCTGCACACGTGGGTGGCCGCCACGGAGCACGTCATCATCGAGCCACACTTACATGACGACGATGCCTGGAGAGCGTACCTGCAGTGATACAAAGCGAGGACCTGGACGTGCGTGACGTACGTCCCCCCGAACCCTCGCCTCGACCTCATGCTAGCGTCGGCGTACCCCTATCGATAGGATCAGACCTATAACATCTTGGTAAGTTCTTTTGCATTAAATCAAATTAAGTCACATTCGCTAAAGTTTTGTTGTACTAATAATCCATCCTATCTTGATAGTACGACACAACTCGGGATATGTACCTATTGGCCCAGCATGTGGGCACGACGATGGACCACATGACATTGGACGGGATACGGACGGTGCTGCAGAAAATGGTGGGCCTGAGCCAACAGTTGATGCACGCGGTGAACTTTCGCGGCGACGAGGGGTACCTCCTTCCACGACACCCCTCATACTTCAGTAGTTGTGTCTCCACCTCAGCTTTGTACCAGGCACCCTCGTCCTCGACACATGCACCGTTCGTGCCCTCGTCCTCGACATGTCTATCGGTGTTTTAGACCGGTAACCTACTAAGGGGAGTACCCGAAGTAGATGAATGTGGCCTCGCCGAGATCGGTAACTCGAAGGAAGAGACACGTGGCACACAATTTAGACAGGTTCGGGCCGCGAGGTGCGTAATACCCTACATCCTGTATGCTGCGTAGCTCTGGATTGATTGGGTATGATTACAAGATGATGCAATCAGATGCGTATGAGCGAGATGATCTAGAGAGGGGTCCCTGCCTCGCCTTATATAATCTGGGAGGCAGGGTTACTAGTCGGTTCAGGGAGAGAGTACTAGTCTAGTACGTCTAGGAGGTCTCTATACAGAGCGGGACATGTACAGCTTCCTAACCGAGTACTTCTCCTCTGTAGTCCTTGTGCTTCACGCCAGCAGGTGCCGTGGAGCGCAAGTCGGGTAGTCATAGGGGCCAACCGAGTAGTCGGTCCTGGTACCCACCGAGGTAGTGGGCCCAGGAAGGTCGATACGACAAGCCCCTGAGTACTTTGTAGTCGAGAAGGATAGCTTCGAGTAGTCTTGACGGCCTTAACGAGTAGTCCTCAAGCGTCCCCGAGTACTACAAGTCAAAAGTCCTCAAGAGTAGTCGAAGCATCCCGAGGCTGGAATGTACTCCAGCTGACATTTGAACAATCCTGAAGTCTTCTCGAGTAGTCCCAAGCGTCCTCGAGTGCTGCTCTTGAAGGTCTTCAACAATGCCCGTGTTGTCTTGAAGCCGAAACTGATATGGAAGTGCGATTGCAAAATCGCACTCCATATGGAGTAGCCCCCGAGCCTTAGGTTGAGTTGTAGACTCTGGCTGAGGGTCCATCTAAAGTTTTGGCAAGAAAATCCCGAAAAATCCGGAGAAAAAACCGAAGGAATGTGGCATGGAGCCCCCGAGCCTTGAGTCGAGTACTTCCTCTCGAATTGAAGGGTCATCTTGTAGAATGTGTCTTGAGTTGCTCTTGAGTCTTGTCGCTACCCAGGGAGTCGAGTAGAAGTAGCCGAGCCCCCGAGATGAGGCGCGTCGACTAGTAGAAGTTGAAGAGTCAGGCGCCGCCGCAGAGTCAGCCGAGCGCAGACTTATCCATCCGGCCATTTGAAGGGCCACCGTTGACTTATAAATAGAAGCCAAAACCCTTAGGGTTTTTCACCTTACGCATTCGCAACCATTCCCAGCAGATCAGGCTAGAAATTGCCACTGTACGCGCATTGCCGCCGTTGAGAGGAGCGTAGATGAGGACCAGGAGCGTCCCAGTGGTCGATGGATGACCGCTCCTCAGTGATGAGTGATTGACAACGGGTGTTGGACTGACTCTTGGCTTAGTGCGCAGGTGTAGGCTGCGGCCTAGTTCGTGTTGTTGCAGGTGAAGAACGGGCGCGAAAGGTCTTCAGCCTTGAGGGGCCTCCGGGAGATGGAGAGACAAGTAGGCTCGGTTCGAGGGACCCGGTGGACAGCGGGACTGGGTGCGGGCCACATGGTGGCGATACGAGCAAGACGAAGTCATGGACAGATGAGCCGGTGCACGGTGGCGGTCAAGTCAAGTGGTTTGGCGGGAGGCCGGACCGGGCACGCGGGGTTTGGTGGTTTGCCCACAAAACCACCGGCGGACGGTTTCTTGGTTTGGGCCTCAAAACCAAGTCCGAGGGCCCAACACGACGGAGACGGGATCCGGGCGTGTCGGGAAGCTTCGAGGCGGAGGACACGCGGCGGGATCGCATGGCTTGCGTCGGGAGGACGCGGGGTGCGGCAAAGGCGTGGCCGTCCGATGGGAAGACCCACAAACATTACCAAAATGCCCCTACGTGGGTTGTATCGCCAGTAGTTAAGTTAGGGGTAGTCGAGTCATTTACCACTCCGGCGGGACCTGATATATAAGCCATGAGTGTGTGTTGATGGCTCTCTCTCTCCGCGACTTAGGGTTTCATTTGCTCCCTCCTCTTTCTCATTTTCGTAGCTATTTTCCTTCCTATTTTCTCTAGGCTAGCATGAGAGCTTCATGAGAGATTTGTTGAGAGGGATGGATGCTAGGGCGGCATGCTAGACCTTGTGAATCTTTCCTGGTTTGTATAGAAGATTCGGGGTTGTTTTTCGTGGCTTTTTGTGCTTGTTTTCGTGCCTTTGTTCCCGGTGTGATTCCGCGGATTTGAGTGGGTTTCTCCCCGGATTTCTTTGAGGGAAACATGGATAGATGTCTTGTGCATCTTTGTGCTTGATCTTGTGCCCTCAAACACCGGGAAACCACTTCGATTCGTGAGTTTTTGTGCGGTGCTCTAGCTTTTGGTGGTGCTCAAAGGATTCGCGATTCCCGGTGATTTAGGGAGTTAGGAGGCAAGATTTTTGGGCTATAGCATCCTTGTGTGATGCTTTTCAAGTCCCCAAACCCTTGTCTCCATAGCTTCAACCGTTTGGGAAATCCGATGATGATTTGGGGGAGTTGACTTTCGGGGTTGGGCTGTTTCTGCTCTGTCCGCACCTGGCGGACAGTCCGCGGGGAGGTCGCGGACGGTCCGCGTGGGTCGAGTTCGTCCCGTGTTCTTCGTGTTCTTGCTCGTCCTTTGTTTCGATCCGTCGCGATTTTGGTTTTTGGTTGGACGGAGTTTCGGACGGTCCGCGGTGTTGGGCGGACGGTCCGCGGGTGCTTGGCGGACGGTCCGCGTGCTCCCCGCGGACGGTCCGTGGCTCGTGGGTGGCTTTGGTCCGTTCTGTGTGATTTAACGGACAGTCCGCGGCTCAGGCCGGACGGTCCGCGGCTCGGGTGCGGACGGTCCATGGTACCCGGCCGGACGGTCCGCGCGGCCCCGTGCGGACGGTCCGCCCCTCCCGCGCGGACGGTCCGCCAGAGCCTGTGTGCTTTGCTTCTTGGTTCGATTCCTCCCTCCCTTTCTAGTGCTTCCGCGTGTGCTTCAAGGAATCGTTCCTAAGGCTAGAGGTTGATCCATAACCTTGTGGTCTTGGCGATTGGTGCGTGATTCGATCCATCGCTTGTGTGTGACCGGGATTTGAGTAGGGCATAGGCCGGGTTCTTTGGGAAGAATTTTTACCGGCTCCTATTCACTCCCCCCTCTCTAGTCACCATCTGATCCTTCAATTGGTATCAGAGCTTGGTGCCGGATTCTTTGCGACTTTGACAAGTCTCGAATCCTAAGATGGCGTACGTTGAGCGGGGCGGTCCGCCGCACTTCGATGGCAAGGGTTACCACAAGTGGGCGGCTCGTATGATGATTTTTCTTCGAGGAAAGCTGTTGGATTTCATTGTGCTTGACAAGACCTATGCTATTCCGGTCAACATCCATACTCTTATGGTGACCGATGCCGATGCCAAGGCCAAGTATGAGGCTAATGCAAAAGCCGTTGATCACTTGTGCCGGAGCTTGTATGATCCGAGTTTGAGCGTGTTCGCCATTTGAATCTTGCTTGGCAAATTTGGGATAAGTTGTTGGTTGCTCACGGTGGTGATAACCATGTGAAGGCTCTCCTCTTTGTCTCTTACCGGATGCAATATGAGAATTTCACTCCACTTCCCGGTGAGGACATTGATGCGATGTTTCAGAGGTTCACCGCCATCGTGAACAACATGAAGGCTAATGTTGAGGATTTTCCGTACTCCGAGCATGATCAGGCTTTGAAGCTCTTGCATGTCTTGGACCCGAATGTTTGGGGTGCTAAGGTTGAGGCCATCAAGGAGTCTGGACATTATTTGACTATTGAGTTGGATGACCTCTTTTCTAAGCTCAAGTCGGCTGAGGTTGACAGGAAGTTGCTATCCAAGGATGAGGGCTCGACTGACCATAGTCTTGCTCTTGTGGGAGGATCAAAGGGCAAATCTAATCCTTCCTGTCGACAGTTTTCTTTGTCCTCTCTTATGTCCATTCCAGATGAGGAGTTTGATGTGCTGGGCGAGGAGGAGCTGGCCTTGCTCTCAAGAAGGTTTGAACGACTACACGAGAGTCGAAGGAATGCAAGGCGGAGCTCAGGGACGTGCTACAAGTGTGGCAAGCGTGGCCACTTCATCGCCGAGTGCCCGGAAGCGGAGGAGAACAAGTACAAGGTGAACGAGTACAAGGCGCACCCGAGGCGTGAAGACAAGTACTCCTCCAAGGGCAAGCACTTCAACAAGTCCAAGAGCAAGGACAAGGACAAGCGGCGACCGAGCAAGAGTAGCTACAAGAAGAACAAGGCAAGAGCGATGGTGGCCGGTGCGAGCGACGTCGACTCAAGCTCAAGCGAGGAGCAGTCAAGCTCAAGCAGCGAAGATGAAGACGTCGGGAGGCGCAACGGCAAGAAGAGTGCAAGCCGGAACCTCAGCGGGCTGAGCTGTGTGGCGCTTGAGGGCTTTTGTGGCATGGCCCATAGCTCAAGCAGCAAGAAGAGCGAGAAGGAAGACAGCGACTCCGACTCTGAGGATGAGGTAAACCGTGACCCCGACTCCTTGCTTGCTGAGATTGCTAGGTTGAATGGCTTGCTTGATAATCGTGATAGTGTGCTGAGAGATGCCAAAAAGATGAGGAAAGATCTTAGGGCTCAGCTTGAGAATGCTAGTGAGAAGGTAGGAGAGTTAGAGTCAAAATTGCTTGAATTGAAACTTGAGAATGACTCTTTGAAACTTGCTCCTACTCCTCCTGATGATGTTGAATGTGTTGAATGTGATGCTTGGTTGAATGAGATCAAACTGCTTAATGAGAAGAATGCTTCTATTTTGGCTCAACTAGATGCTCTTAGGACTGAACATGATGAGCTTAAGGCTAGACCCACTTTGCTTGGTGCTTGCAAATCATGTCCTACTATGCATGCTAAGCTTGTCGATGCTCGTTCTACCATTAGTTCTTTGGAAGCATCTTTGAAATCTCCCGTTGCAAATGCATGTTCTAGCCGTGATGAAGTCACTTTGCGTAATCTTGAACTTACTTCCCGTTTGGATGTCATCTATGAGGAGAATGACTATTTGAGGAAGGTGTTGGGTTGGTTGTCCGGGCGGGAACCTCAATTGAAAATCATGATTGAGGAGTTCAAGAGAGCTGATGGTCGTGGTTTGGGGTTTGAGAAGTTGGGTGAGAAAGTGGGAGAGAACGAGTGGGGAGAGTGTGTACGAGAAGTGTGTTGAGTCTAACCCCGGGTTTGAGGTGATCGGAGAGATCCAAGTCCCACTCCCAAAAGCACCCAAAAACTCTTTCACACCAAAGCCCAACCACCATTGCAACAAGCTTGACACAACCCAAGATCCACCCAAATTTCCACCTAAGACAAATGATTTCCAGAAACCGGTGAAGTTTGTGGGTGAGAAGGGTGAGAAACCTAGAGAGAAGCCAGAGCCAGAGCCAAAACCAAAACCCATCCCCTTCAGGTGTGAGTATTGTGGCAAGGAGAGGCATCTTGCAGAGTTTTGCTACAAGAGGAAGAGGGATGAGAGGCTTGCTAGGGAGCAAGCGAACCAGGACAGGTATCGCCAGCCTCATGGTATTCCTGAGCCTAGAGTGCCCCTTCCACGGGGTGTAGGAAGTGTGAGGAGTGTTGGCAGGTTTCCACAGAGAGGTGGTGGTGAGAGGTTTGTCAGGAGAGATGATGGTGTGCGGGCTGGTGAGAGGTTTGGTCGGGCTCGTGGTGGTTTTGCTGGACGTCCTCCTACTCGTCCTCAGTACGGGTTTAGGGGAGATGATCGCAGCTTTGGGTTCCAGAGGAACTACGGACCACGTTTTCCCCCTCGTGGTGCTCGTACTCCTCCCATGGGACATGGGAAGTTTGGTGGTAAGGGAGTGATGTTTGCTAACCCCTCTTTTGAGCGGATGGCTCGACACCGGTTTAACTTTCTCTCGTGCTAACCCCGAGTGTCGAGTCGCTAGCTCACTCTCGTTCTTGTTTCCGACCGCAGGCGAGGCTTGGAGAACATTTGGTTGATCGACTCCGGTGTTCTCGACACATGACCGGAAATAAGAAGTGGTTCTCCGGCCTCACCCCGGTTGAAGGAAAAGCAAGACATCACATTTGGGGACAATGGACGAGGTAGGGTGCTTTCGAGAGGGTGTTGTGCATGTGAGTGACAAGGTAACGTTGAAGAGAGTGGCTCTTGTGAAGTCTTTGGGTTTTAATTTGCTTTCGGTTTCTCAGTTGCTTGATGAGGGTTTTGAGGTGCGTTTCAAGTCTGGCGAGTCTCGTTTGCTTGATTCTCGAGGTGATCTTGTCTGTATGATCATCCCCGAGGGTCAGATTTTCATGGCTGATTTCTCTCGTTCTTTGGGTCCTGCTCGCTGTTTGATGGCTGGTCCTTCTTCTGATTTGTGGAAATGGCATAGGTGGTTGGGACACTTGAGCTTTGATTTGGTTTCCCGCTTGAGTGGTCTTGACCTTGTCCAAGGATTGCCGAGGTTGAAGCTTGAGAAGGATTTGGTTTGTGCTCCTTGTAGGCATGGTAAGATGGTAGCCACTCCCCATCCACCCCTGACCGATGTCATGACCGAGCGTCCGACAGAGCTGTTGCATATGGACCTTGTTGGGCCAGCTCGAGTTCGCTCGGTGGGTGGGAAGTGGTATGTCCTTGTTGTGGTGGACGATTACTCTCGCTATGCCCGGGTGTTCTTCTTGGAGGATAAGAGTGAGACTTTTGGTTTTGTTCGAGATCCGATCGTGAGGTTGAAAAACGAGAGGCATGGGAATGCTATTCGAGCTATCCGCAAGGATAATGGCTCGAGTTCAAGAACTCTCGTTTTGATGCCTTTTGTCGTGATCTAGGTCTTGAACATCGGTATTCGACCCCTTATGTGCCCCCTCAAAATGGAGTCGTGGAAAGGAAAAATCGGACTCTTTCGAGATGGCTAGGACGATGCTCGATGAGCACGGGACTCCTAGGAGGTATTGGGCCGAGGCGGTCAATACGGCTTGTCATGTTTCCAACGAGATTTTATTACGAGCTTTCAAGAAGAAGACCTGTTATGAGCTTATGCATGGTCGGGCACCCAAGGTGAGTCACTTCCGAGTTTTTGGCCGCAAGTGCTTTATTTTGAAGAAGGGAAAACTCGACAAGTTTGAGGCTAGGTCTAGTGATGGTATTTTCTTTGGATATGCTAACCACTCTAGAGCCTATAGGGTGCTTAACCTTGAGACTAACAAAATCATGGAGACTTGCGAGGTAACCTTCGACGAGACAATGCCATGTACCTGTCTTGTGAGGACCATGTGTGGTTCGAGGACCGGTGGATGGTCGCTTCCTTGTGTGATGAGTGATTGACAACGTTGTGTGGACTGATTCTTGGCTAAGTATTGCAGGTGCAGGTTGCGGCTTGACTCGTGTTGGTGCTGGTGAAGAACAAGCGCGAAAGGTCGTCGCCGGTGAGGCCTCCAGGTGTGGAGAAGACAAGTAGGCTTTGTTCGAGGGACCCGGTGGCCAGCGGGGGTCAAGTGCGGGCCGCATGGTGGCATGAACAGACAAGATGAAGTCGTGGACGGTTTCTTGGTTGAGCCTCAAAACCAAGGTCGAGCCGGGACTACGTGGGAGCCAAGTCATGAGTGGAGATTGGCGGAGGCTACACCGAGTTCGCGGGGTTTCCGGTGGTTCACCGTAAAACCACCGGGTTCCTTGGTTGATCCACAAAGCCAAGACCGGAGAACCGAAGACGGAGGTGCGGCGGCACCGCACCGGTCCGACCGGTGGGTCCGACCGGCCTCGACCGGTGAGGAGCACCGGTCGACCGGTGTGCGACGACGCGTCCGGAATCTTCGAAGCGGAGGACACGCGTCGGGATCGCATGGCTTGCGTCGAGGCTACGCAGGTGCGGTTGCCGGCATCCGTCCGATGGTGAAGACATCATGAATTCCAAATCCGCCCTTGAGGGGCATGTATCCCTAGTTAGTAGAGAGGGGCATTTTAGACATTCGGTTGCCGCCTATATAACCCAAGAGGTGAGAGGTTGGCGCCAACTCTTGGAACCCTAGCTCATTTGTTTTCCTATTTTCCACCTATTTTCCTTAGGTTTTCTCTAGGACTAGCAAGAGAGCTTCACGGTGAGATCTTGTAGAGAGGGATGGATGATCGGGCGGCTTGCTAGACCTTGTACGAACCCTTGTTTCATGTATAGATGATTCGGCGTGGTTCCTCAAGGTTTGGATGTGTTTTCCCCGGTTGTTCTTGGTGGTGATTTTCGGAGCCCCTTCTCGGTGATTTCTTTGGGTTGGTTTCGAGGCTTTTCTCTTGGGGATTTGATGGGGGAAATTTGTGGGAACCCTTCGTGGTTCTTTGGGCCGTGATTCCCCTCCCAAATCCGTGAGTAAAAGTGCTCGATTTTGGGGGTTTCTTGAGTTCTTGGGTTGAAGGTGCTTTCGGCGGGATTTCTTTGATTCCTCCTTTTTGGACGAGATTTGGTGGGATTAAACTTGGCTATGGACTCCTCATGAGGTGTTCCTGATATCCCCAAAGTCTTGTTCAAGTCCGTGGAGCGATTCGGGAGATCGAGTTTTGGATTTGGGGGAGTTGACCCGCGGTGCTGTTCATCCCGAGCTGTCCAGGCCACACCGGTCTGACCGGTGCTCTTGACCGGTCTGACCGGTGCAAGCCCTTGTGGGATTTTGCTCGGGTGAACGTCTTGGTGTGTTCCTTGTTGTCCCGTGGTGCTGCTGTTTCAAGTTTGGGTCCGTTTGGTGGTCGGTTGACCTGTTTGGTGCCTTGGGGGCTTTCAGGCTGCCACCGGTCTGACCGGTGTGTCTCACCGGTCTGACCGGTGTAGAGCCACTTAGTGGAAGTTGCTCGGGTTCACCAGCAGGGACCGGTCTGACCGGTGGTGCTCACCGGTCTGACCGGTGTGGGTCTGTAGACTCGGGGTTTGTTGTTCCGCTGCGTTCTCGAGTCGGAAGGCTGTGTGTGTTGGTTCCTAGGTCCGGTGGCACTCCAGTGGCTACGTGGGCTTGGCCAACTTGGGTAGTGAGTCGGAGACGTGTGTTGGTAGCCGTGTTCGTCTTGTTGGAGTTCTCATCTCCATCGAGAAGAATTTTTATCGGCTCCCATTCACTCCCCCCCTCTCTGGTTCGCCGTATCGGTCCTTCAAGTGGTATCAGAGCCGGTTCGGGTCTTTATTGACTCTAACCGCCTAAGATCCAAGGATGGCGTACCAGGAACGGGGTTCGGGTCCTCCACACTTCGATGGCAAGAACTACCAGATGTGGAGCAAGCGGATGGGTGCTTTTCTCCGCGGAAAGGGTCAGATCCTTTGGGATGTCACGGTGGACACAAGCTATGTCCAGCCGGTTGATTTCCTCGCTCCAGGATCGAGGGACAACCTTCGACGCCAACAATAAGGCGGTCGACTACTTGTTTCGTGCTTTGTGTCAGCCTGAGTTCGATCGGGTGCACACCGAGCACTTGGCTTGTAGGATTTGGGCGGTGTTGAAGGAGGCTCATGTTGGGAACGCCCGTGTTCGAGCACGGTTGTATGCGACCCACGGAGAGAGTACGAGAACTTCACTCATCTCCCCGGTGAGTCCATCGATGCCTTGTTTCGCAGGTTCACGGTGGTGGTGAACAACATGAGGGCCAATGTGGACGTGCTCCCGTACGATGATCATGATAGAGCGGTCAAGCTCTTACACTCTCTGGATCGTACGATATGGGGCGGAAAGTTCGAGGCCATAGTCGAGTCGGAGCGATATGATACTCGACGGTGAACGAGCCGTTCTCGAAGCTCAAGTCGGCCGAGGTGGATAGGGGCATGACCGCCAAGCTCGAGGGACCGACCGATTCCCATAGTCTTGCCCTCGTTGGTGGTTCTAAAGGAAAGACTAACACTAATCCATCCACCAGATGTTCTCTTTGTCCTCTTTGATGTCTATGCCAGATGAGGAGTTCGACGAGCTTGGAGAGGACGAGCTGGCGCTCCTGACGAGGCGGTTCGAGAGGCTGCACGAGAACCGAGTGAACATGAGGAGGAAGACGAGGGCATGCTTCAAGTGCGGCAAGGCTGGACACTATTTCGCCGAGTGTCCGAAGGTGAACGACCCCGACAAGCACAAGTTCAAGGACAAGAAGAAGAAGTCCAAGACGAAGGATCATGGACATGGGAAGAAGACACGGTCTCGAGAGAAGATGAAGAGATCAAGCGACATCGAGTCTGATTCCGAGGACACGTCTTCAAGCTCGAGTGATGAAGACGAAGAGGATGAGAAGAAGAGGAGGAAGAAGAAGAACTTTGGCAAGTATCTCAACGGCCTTTGTGTGACGGGCCTAAGCCTCAAGGACGACTTCGCGGCATGGCTCGCAGCTCGAGCAGCAAGAGAAGCCGAGGGACGCCTCGGATTTGGATTCCGAGGATGAGGTATGTGATGAGCTCTCCTCTTTGCGCAAGGAGAATGAGGAGTTGGTTGACTTGCTTGATAATCGCGATCACATGCTTAGAGAGGCTAAGAAGCTTAGGAAGGAGCTTAGATCTTTGCTCGAGGATGCTAGGACTAGAGTGGCCGAGCTAGAAACACGGGTTCTTGATAGCAAGCTTGAAATTGATTCGCTCAAGGCTAGCCCCGTTGTTTCGATGAAAATGATTGTGCCGATTGCTCTGCTTTCCTAGCCGACTTGATCGATCTTAGGGAGAAGTATGCCTCCAAGTGTGAGGAACTAGATGTGCTTAGGGTTGAGTTGGCCGAGCTACAATCTAGACCCACTTTGCTTGGTGCTTGCACTTCTTGCCCTAGTTTGCATGAGAAAATTGCCGAGCTCCGTTCTCGCATTGTTTCACTTGAGGCTGATTTGAAAGTGCCTATTCCTACTTCTTGCTCTACATGTGAGTTGCATGCTATGAAGAATTTGGATCTTGCAAAATGTGTTGGTCGCTTGCAAGATGAGAATGATAAGTTGCGTGAAGCGCCGAGTTGGTTGTCGAGTCAAGAACCTCGGCTTGGTATGATGATTGCTAGCCGTAAGCGCTTTGACGGTTGGGCTTTGGGATTGGATAAGGTTGGTGAGGGCGGTGGTGAGAGAGAAAGAAAATTTGGGGATGTTTCGGTTCCACCACAACCCACACCCAAAGACAAGTTTGCATGCAAGCCAAACCAACCAAGAGAAAAACCGAGTGAGAAGGCAAGTGAAACGCCTAGTGAGAAACCAAGTGAGAAGCCTTGTGAAGAGCCTCATCCCAAGCCTAAGCCCGGATCGATCCGTTTCCATTGTGAGTTTTGTGGGAAGGATGGTCACAAGAGAGCGTTTTGCTTCAAGAGGAAGCGTGAGGAGAGAATGGCGAAGGAGTGGGCTAACAAGGACAAGTACCACCCTTTCGATGGTGTACTTGAGCCTCGTGTGCGGTGCCCGGGGCCAAGGCGAGTGTTAGGTCGGTTCGGGCTTGGGGAGAGCGGAAGGGCTGTTGGAGGTGCCGTCGCCCGTGCTACACCGGTCGGGCCGGTGTGGAGCACCGGTCGGACCGGTGCGAGCTCCGGACAGCGCCAGCTTGGGTTTCGTGCTCGTACAGTGTGCGAGGGATGTTTCGGGAGGTCGTGGTTCGGTGATTGGTCCGGAAAGTTTGCGGGAGGTCGGCTTGCTAGGCATTCTCCCCCTCGAGCTCACTACGGGGATGGGAGGAGTCATGGCTTTGAGAAGGATAGGAGGGATGGTCCACGGGCTTTCTTTCGTGGTTTTGGTCCTCCTCCGGCGAGAGGGTTGGCTCCCTCATGGTGGTTACCGTGGTGGTGTTCGTGAAGGTAGCTTTGGTAGGAAAGATGGTTTGGTTTTTGCTAACCCCACTTTCGAGCAAATGGCTAGGCACCGGTTTTACACATTTGGAACTAACCCCGTTGTTGAGTCGGTTGCTCGCTCTCGCTCTTGGTTTTGAGTTGCGGTGGATGGCCCGAGAACATTTGGTTGATATCGGGGGGTGGTTCTTCGGCTTCATATCCCGGTGGTGACATGGAGGTACATCACTTTCGGGGATGGTGGACAAGGATGAGGGAATTGTGAAGAAATGATAAAGGTAAGTGTATTTGAGACCTTCGAGTGTGTGGCCTTGGTCAAGCCACTTGGTTTGTTTTGCTCCTTCTCTATCTCATGTGTGTAGGGTGAGCTTTGTATGCTCTTTGGCCCTAGTGCATGTGTTTAGGGGGAGCTTGTGAGTTTTGTGCTTCTTTGCTCTTTTGCCGTGGTGTCGAGCCCTTTTTGCCTCCCCTCGAGGAGCCGGTGGTTTGTGAGCTTTGTGCGTGGGAGCTCCTTTGTAGCATATGTATAGCTTTCCTTTGTGCATTTCTTGCATTTGGCATGGCATATGTAACATGATGTGTAGGCATCCTTGTATCTTAGATTGCACGCATTTTGTATCATATGCATTGGTTAGGAAAAGCTTCTCTCATATACATTGTTCACCATGGAATGAGATATATGTCTTTGTGAGCTTGTTTGGTATGCTATGGTTAGTTTGGCTTAGCTCTTGATGATCTTGATGAATAATCCATGGTTGATAGCTATGCTTTTGAAAAATGTCACAAGTATGCTCTCTCATGTGTAAATGCCTTTACATGCTCTTGACATGTTTTTGTGGTCTTGCTATGCTTAATTTGTGGTTGGATAGCTAGTTTATTGATCATATGGGGCCAAAGGCTCATTTGCCATCATGAATGTTTAGCCCTCTTGACTTATCTTGTGGAGGAGCATAAGTTCCTTTTTGTCGCAAAGACATTTCATGTACCATTTACAAATCTGAAAATGAAAAGAAAAATGCTTGGAAAATATGCTCCCATGTCATATGTGCTGAATTTAATTTGCTTTGGGTGCTAAACCGTTGCATGATGCCTACCAATGAGAAGTCTCATAAATAGAAGTAGGCACATGGCTCGGTGGCTTTGACATGACATGAGGTGCTTGTGGGTGTTTGTGATGGTCTTATGGTTAGAATAGCTGTCCTAGCATGAAGTTTGTGTGGCTTTGCCATTTTGATATGCTTTGATCATGTTTAGGACTTTGCTCATGAGAGGCAAGTTTTCGCAAAATTGCCAAAATTCATCTTAGCTTCGTCCAATGGTTGTGAAACTTGGTGATCATGTAGTTGAGATCGATACGAAGCCGTAGAGTACCTAACTTGCTCATTTGGACATGTGTAGCATTCTTTGTTGAATTTTGCATATTTGAGAAGCTCTAGGTTGATAGTTTTGCTTTTTTGGCTTGATTCATGCATTGCCAACAAGGGGGAGAAGTTTGAGCTTGAAATGGCTTGCTGGGCGTGTTTAGAAGGTTTTCAGGTGGTTTCGAGTCTTTTCTGGGCTCTGTTGAGCACCGGTCTGACCGGTCAGGGTCACCGGTCTGACCGGTGTGAGTGCTGGCTCTGTTCACATGTTGCACACCGGTCTGACCGGTGGTGTTGACCGGTCTGACCGGTCAGGGCTGGTTTGTTGCAGCTGCCCTGTTTTCAAGTGGTGTCTTGCATGCATTCGTCCAGGGGGAGTTGCATTGGTTCAGGGGGAGCTTGCATGTGTGCAGGGGGAGCTCTTTGTGAGTTTTCAAGTTTGTCTCGGTGGTTTGTGCTCTTTGCTTGAGCTTTGCTTTGTCTCGGATGTGTCGAGCCGTTGCCCTTGCCTAAGGGGTCCGAGACTTGTCCTCTTCAAGTGATCTTGCTCTTTGCCTTTGTTTGGCTTTCGATCGCTTGTTGGAGTTTCTTTTTGTTCGTTTCTTTTCTTTTTCTTTTCTCTCTTGTTACTTTCATGTGGGTGTTGTCAATGCACTCATCAAGGGGGAGATTGAGGACCATGTGTGGTTCGAGGACCGGTGGATGGTCGCTTCCTTGTGTGATGAGTGATTGACAACGTTGTGTGGACCGATTCTTGGCTAAGTATTGCGAGTGCGGGTTGCGGCTTGACTCGTGTTGGTGCGGGTGAAGAACAAGCGCGAAAGGTCGTCGCCGGTGAGGCCTCCGGGTGTGGAGAAGACAAGTAGGCTTTGTTCGAGGGACCCGGTGGCCGGCGGGGTCAAGTGCGGGCCGCATGGTGGCATGAACAAGAAGATGAAGTCGTGGACGGTTTCTTGGTTGAGCCTCAAAACCAAGGTCGAGCCGGGACTACGTGGGAGCCAAGTCATGAGTGGAGATTGGCGGAGGCTACACCGAGTTCGCGGGGTTTCCGGTGGTTCACCGAAAAACCACCGGGTTCCTTGGTTGATCCACAAAGCCAAGACCGGAGAACCGAAGACGGAGGTGCGGCGAAGCACCGGACCGGTCCCCGACCGGTGGGTCCGACCGGTCGGACCGGTGAGGAGCACCGGTCCGACCGGTGTGCGACGACGCGGTCCGAATCTTCGAAGCGGAGGACACGCGTCGGGATCGCATGGCTTGCGTCGAGGCTACGCAGGGTGCGGTTGCCGGCATCCGTCCGATGGTGAAGACATCATGAATTCCAAATCCGCCCTTGAGGGGCATGTATCCCTAGTTAGTAGAGAGGGGCATTTTAGACATTCGGTTGCCGCCTATATAACCCAAGAGGTGAGAGGTTGGCAGCCAACTCTTGGAACCCTAGCTCATTTGTTTTCCTATTTTCCACCTATTTTCCTTAGGTTTTCTCTAGGACTAGCAAGAGAGCTTCACGGTGAGATCTTGTAGAGAGGGATGGATGATCGGGCGGCTTGCTAGACCTTGTACGAACCCTTGTTTCATGTATAGATGATTCGGCGTGGTTCCTCAAGGTTTGGATGT
This sequence comes from Cenchrus americanus, assembly GCA_947561735.1. Lineage (NCBI taxonomy): Eukaryota > Viridiplantae > Streptophyta > Magnoliopsida > Poales > Poaceae > Cenchrus > Cenchrus americanus. Next base: position 69,383,308 of record OX387245.1, on the reverse strand, counting down.
GTTTTCCCCCGTTGTTCTTGGTGGTGATTTTCGGAGCCCCTTCTCGGTGATTTCTTTGGGTTGGTTTCGAGGCTTTTCTCTTGGGGATTTGATGGGGGAAATTTGTGGGAACCCTTCGTGGTTCTTTGGGCTGTGATTCCCCCTCCCAAATCCGTGAGTAAAAGTGCTCGATTTTGGGGGTTTCTTGAGTTCTTGGGTTGAAGGTGCTTTCGGCGGGATTTCTTTGATTCCTCCTTTTTGGACGAGATTTGGTGGGATTAAACTTGGCTATGGACTCCTCATGAGGTGTTCCTGATATCCCCAAAGTCTTGTTCAAGTCCGTGGAGCGATTCGGGAGATCGAGTTTTGGATTTGGGGGGAGTTGACCCGCGGGTGCCGTTCATCCCGAGCCGCCCGTGCCACACCGGTCGACCGTGCTCTTGGCCGGTCGACCGGTGCAAGCCTTTGTGGGATTTTGCTCGGGTGAACGTCTTGGTGTGTTCCTTGTTGTCCCGTGGTGCTTCTGTTTCAAGTTTGGGTCCGTTTGGTGGTTGGTTGACTCGTTTGGTGCCTTGGGGGCTTTCAGTCGCCACCGGTCCGACCGGTGTGTCTCACGGCCCGACCGGTGTAGAGCCACTTAGTGGAAGTTGCTCGGGTTCACCGGCCAGGGGACCGGCCTCGACCGGTGGTGCTCACCGGTCCGACCGGTGTGGGTCCGTAGACTCGGGGTTTGTTGTTCCGCCGCGTTCTCGAGTCGGAAGGCCGTGTGTGTTGGTTCCTAGGTCCGGTGGCACTCCGGTGGCTACGTGGGCTTGGCCAACTTGGGTAGTGAGTCGGAGACGTGTGTTGGTAGCCGTGTTCGTCTTGTTGGAGTTCTCATCTCCATCGAGAAGAATTTTTATCGGCTCCCATTCACTCCCCCCCCCCCTCTCCGGTTCGCCGTATCGGTCCTTCATCTTGGCTTTGAATGTGCAGGTGATGAAGAGATGGCCGAGGACCTCTTTGAGGAGGAGAAAGATGAAGATGGAGATGATGATGGGGAGAACCATGCGCCTGAAGCTGAGCATGTACCCACTACTTCCCCTACGACCACTTTGGAGCATGGACCGTCTACTTCATGGACAACGACGGTGCAACAAGAGGACCAGGCGAGAGAAGCTGAAGTTGAGGGGGAGGTAGTCTCGAGGCGTGAGGCTCCCTACGCGGATTCAAGAAGTGCATCCCCTGTCGAAGATCATTGGGAACATCGATGAACGCACTACACGGCGAGGTCCGGGAATTCCTCTCATTTTGCTCATGCTGCGTTTGTTGCTACTTTTGAGCCCAAGGACATTGGACATGCTTTATCCGATGCAAACCGGGTCAATTCTATGCATGAGGAGTTGGAAAATTTTGAGAGGAACCGGTGTGGGAGTTAGTTGAACCACCTCCAAATTGCCATCCCATAGGAACCAAGTGGGTTTGGAAGAACAAAGAGGGAGAGAATGGGATGGTTGTGAGGAACAAGTCCGAGACTTGTTGCTCGGGGGTTTAGTCGAAGGAGGGGATCGACTATGAGGAGACCTTTGCTCCCGTGGCCCGTCTTGAGGCAATTCGGATCCTTCTAGCCTTTGCCGTGGCTAAAGGGTTCAAGTTGTTTCAGATGGACGTGAAGAGTGCCTTTCTGAATGGGGTCATAGAGGAGGAGGTGTATGTGAAGCAGCCACCTGGGTTTGAGAGCGAGGCGTAGCCCACACAGGGTATACAGGTTGAAAAGGGCTCTGTATGGGTTGAAACAGGCGCCCCGTGCTTGGTATGGGAGATTGAGAGGTTTTCTTTTGAGCAGAGGGTTTGTGATGGGTACCGTGGATAGAACCTTGTTTCTCCTCAAGCATGGAAATGACTTGCTGATTGTTCAGATATACGTGGATGATATTGTCTTTGGTGGCTCGTCACATAACCTTGTTGCCAAGTTTGCAGATGAGATGAGCGGGGAGGAGTTCGAGATGAGCATGATGGGCGAGTTGCGTATTTTCTTGGGCGCGGGATCAAGCAAGTGAAGGACGGTACATTTGTGCACCAGACCAAGTACACAAAAGACATGCTGAGGAAGTTCCAGATGCAAGATGTGAAGCCGATGTCGACTCCCATGGGGAGTACGGCCACTTTGGATGCGGATGAGGACGGAGAACCGATGGACCCGGGGGGAGTACAGGAGCATGATCGGCTCCCTCCTCTACTTGACGGCGACGAGGCCGACATCGCGCTCGGCGTGTGTCCGTGCGCTCGTTTTCGTGCTTCGCCGAGGACATCACATCGACAGCCGTCAAGAGGATCTTCGTGTACCTACATCCCCCTTGGTCTTGGCCTTTGGTATTCTTCCTCCTCGACTCTGTCTCTTCATGGTTTTTCCGATGCGGATTTTGCTGGTTGTCGAGTCGAGAGGAAGTCTACTTCTGGCACTTGTCAGTTTCTTGGTTCTTCGTTGGTCTCATGGTCTTCCCGCAAGCGAGTCTAGTGTAGCTCGGTCTACCACGAGGCGGAGTATGTTGCCGCCGCGAGTTGTTGTTCCCAGCTGTTGTGGATTTCATACACTTTGAGAGACTTTGGTGAGGAGTGCACCCAGATCCCACTTCTTTGTGATAGCACTAGTGCCATAAGCATAGCCAAAAACCCAGTGCTTCACTCCAGAACCAAACACATAGAGGTGAGGTATCATTTCTTGAGGGACAATGTGGAGAAAGGAACCATTGTTTTGAGCCATGTCCCTACCCAAGATCCCACCGCAGACATTTTCACAAAGCCTCTCGACCAAGCTACATTTGTGCGCTTGCGGGGGGAACTTGGGATTTGTTGCCCTTTCTAGTTGATTCTTGGGGAATTTCCGTTTTGTATCATAAGTATCATACCATGTTTTACTTTGATGTATATACATGCTTTGTTTGATGTACAAACCATGGTAGGATAGCCATCTTGTTATATATCATGTTGCATTTGTATCATATTGCATTTTAGGATGATGAGCTTCTTTCATATGCCATATTTGAGTCTCTTTGGCTATTTGTGAGATATTAGTTATATGTGTGGAGAAATGGTGATGTGAGGCTATGCTCTTGGAATATTTGAGATATATGTGTGGTGAGATAGCTCTTTTTGAAATAAATGCTAAACTTGACTAAATTTTGATGAAATTTGCTCCACTCGGGTGTAGTTGTGTATCCATGTCACAGTTTGGTCTAAATGTGCTTTTCATGCTTAGATTGTGCTTGGATGCCTTGTTCTTACATTTGGGCCAAAGGCCGTATATCATGGTGAATGTTTAGCCTATGTTGCATTCATGGGGGAGCATAAGCTTCTTTTTGCCGCAAAGGCACTTCATGTACCATGAAATGAATTAATCTTGCAAAGAAGTGCATAATGCTTGAAAAATGCTCCATCCATCATGTCTATGCTTAAAATATTTTATCTTTCACATATGGGTGCAAAACATGTTGCATGATGTTAACCAGTGGAGAAGTCTCCCCGAAGTGGACACATGGCTCATGAGCTTTGACATGACATGCTTTGCTTTATGGGTGTTTGCCATGATCTTTTGCTGAGAATTTGATATCCTTGTATGATCTTTGAATGGTATGCATGTTTGTGGCTCAAGTGTGACATGGATAGGCTTTTACATGTGAAGCGAGCCTTCTTTTGGTAAAACTGCTTAAATCTGAAAATTTTGCTTTGTCACATGCTTGTATTTTCATATATTACTTGTGGCAATGCTTTGACTATGCTATGATTCATGTGTGTGATCTTTGTCTCATTTTTAGCCTTTGACACTAGATTTGGCCTATTTGAGAAGCTCATGTAGATGTTTATATGCTTTGCTTTTGCATTTCTGCATTTTCACCTTGATTCATACATTGCCAACAAGGGGGAGAAGAGGTGAGCTTAATGAAAATTCAGAAGAGGTGAGCTGAAATTTGGGAATTTGCATGAGTTTGCATCCACATGTTCAGGGGGAGCTTGCATTTGTTCAGGGGGAGCCTTCTTGCTGTTTTCGGTGTGGATTTTGTGCTTTGCTTGGCTTGTGACCTTTCTTTGCCTTTCTTCGGTTTTGGTCATGAGTTGAGCTTATTTGTTTTCTTTCTTCTTTCTTTTCTCTTTTACTCTGAATTTCATTTCGCGTTGTGTGTTGTCAATGCACTCATCAAGGGGGAGATTGAGGACTAGGAGCGTCCCAGTGGTCGATGGATGACCGCTCCTCAGTGATGAGTGATTGACAACGGGTGTTGGACTGACTCTTGGCTTAGTGCGCAGGTGTAGGCTGCGGCCTAGTTCGTGTTGTTGCAGGTGAAGAACGGGCGCGAAAGGTCTTCAGCCTTGAGGGGCCTCCGGGAGATGGAGAGACAAGTAGGCTCGGTTCGAGGGACCCGGTGGACGGGGGGCATCGGGTGCGGGCCACATGGTGGCGATACGAGCAAGACGAAGTCATGGACGGATGAGCCGGTGCACGGTGGCGGCCGAGTCAAGTGGTTTGGCGGGAGGCCGGACCGGGCACGCGGGGTTTGGTGGTTTGCCCACAAAACCACCGGCGGACGGTTTCTTGGTTTGGGCCTCAAAACCAAGTCCGAGGGCCCAACACGACGGAGACGGGATCCGGGCGTGTCGGGAAGCTTCGAGGCGGAGGACACGCGGCGGGATCGCATGGCTTGCGTCGGGAGGACGCGGGGTGCGGCAAAGGCGTGGCCGTCCGATGCGAAGACCCACAAACATTACCAAAATGCCCCTACGTGGGTTGTATCGCCAGTAGTTAAGTTAGGGGTAGTCGAGTCATTTACCACTCCGGCGAGACCTGATATATAAGCCATGAGTGTGTGTTGATGGCTCTCTCTCTCCGCGACTTAGGGTTTCATTTGCTCCCTCCTCTTTCTCATTTTCGTAGCTATTTTCCTTCCTATTTTCTCTAGGCTAGCATGAGAGCTTCATGAGAGATTTGTTGAGAGGGATGGATGCTAGGGCGGCATGCTAGACCTTGTGAATCTTTCCCGGTTTGTATAGAAGATTCGGGGTTGTTTTTCGTGGCTTTTTGTGCTTGTTTTCGTGCCTTTGTTCCCGGTGTGATTCCGCGGATTTGAGTGGGTTTCTCCCCGGATTTCTTTGAGGGAAACATGGATAGATGTCTTGTGCATCTTTGTGCTTGATCTTGTGCCCTCAAACGCCGGGAAACCACTTCGATTCGTGAGTTTTTGTGCGGTGCTCTAGCTTTTAGTGGTGCTCAAAGGATTCGCGATTCCCGGTGATTTAGGGAGTTAGGAGGCAAGATTTTTGGGCTATAGCATCCTTGTGTGACGCTTTTCAAGTCCCCAAACCCTTGTCTCCATAGCTTCAACCGTTTGGGAAATCCGATGATGATTTGGGGGAGTTGACTTTCGGGGGTTGGGGTCGTTTCTCGCTCTGTCCGCACTGCGCGGGTCCGCGGGGAGGTCGCGGACGGTCCGCGTGGGTCGAGTTCGTCCCGTGTTCTTCGTGTTCTTGCTCGTCCTTTGTTTCGATCCGTCGCGATTTTGGTTTTTGGTTGGACGGAGTTTCGGACGGTCCGCGGTGTTGGGCGGACGGTCCGCGGGTGCTTGGCGGACGGTCCGCGTGCTCCCCGCGGACGGTCCGTGGCTCGTGGGTGGCTTTGGTCCGTTCTGTGTGATTTAACGGACAGTCCGCGGCTCAGGCCGGACGGTCCGCGGCTCGGGTGCGGACAGTCCGCGGTACCGGCCGGACGGTCCCGCGCGGCCTGTGCGGACGGTCCGCCCCCTTCGCGCGGACGGTCCGCCGCAGCTGGTGTGCTTTGCTTCTTGGTTCGATTCCTCCCTCCCTTTCTAGTGCTTCCGCGTGTGCTTCAAGGAATCGTTCCTAAGACTAGAGGTTGATCCATAACCTCGTGGTCTTGGCGATTGGTGCGTGATTCGATCCATCGCTTGTGTGTGACCGGGATTTGAGTAGGGCATAGGCCGGGTTCTTTGGGAAGAATTTTTACCGGCTCCAATTCACTCCCCCCCTCTCTAGTCGCCATCTGATCCTTCAGTAGATCCAAGCGCGCCGCCGTAGGAAGCCACCGCTGTAGCCCCCGAGCGAATGCGCGTGAAGACACCGTGCACCTGGAGAATGAAGCCTTCACCGTCGAAGACCACGAAGGCCGCCGGTGGGAAGAAGAGGGCTCATGAAGAGGCCGCCGGATCTGCTGCGGGAACATCGCCACCATTGTCTCCGCCGCGACCAGATCCAAACCGCGAGTGGAAGAAATCCATGGCCAAGACCGAGGATCTCCTGGCCCTTCCCAACGGCGGGTTCATCCGGGAGAAGGAAGTGGACATGTGGAGAGCCGCCGCAGGGGATCCGTACCCCATGGAGAAGAACCCGGACGAGATCCCAATGTTCACACGGTTCGTGGAGCGCGGACTGTCCCTCCCAGCGAGCGACTTCTTCAAAGGGCTGCTGGGGTACTACGGCATCGAGTACCTCTACCTCAACCCCAACGGTATCTTCCACACCTCAGTCTTCGTACATTTTTGTGAAGCCTTCTTGGGGATCAAGCCCCATTGGACCTTGTTCCGGAAGTTCTTTCGGGTGAAACCTCAACCCAGCGCCAGCAATCCCCAAGTAGTCGGAGGAGCGAGGATCCAGATGAGGGAGGATGCCGCCGAACAGTACCTCTCCTACAAGCTGATAGATTCCAACCAGGATTGGAAGGCGAAGTGGTTCTATGTGACTAACCACCACCCCGAGCTACCGAAGCCAAGCGGGAAACAGCCCAAGCACCGGCCGTGGTGGAACTCGGAGCCGACGATGCAAGAGGGTCTTCAGTTGCCCGAGCTGCTGGTGAAGATCAAGGCACTGAGAGAAGCCGGGCTGAGGGCCGAACATGTGGCCTTCAGCTTCATGAAGCGTAGGGTGCAGCCATTGATGGCTCGCGACACCCTAGGGTACGAGTACATCGGCGACGACGACACGTCGCGGATGCCCGGAGGTGAAGTGGACGATGACGACATCGTCGACAGGCTGAGCAGAATCTTCAAGGATATGCCGGCGTACACGCCGTGCCCTGTGCCTGAGTACTCCGCCGCGCGCCCACCGAATAAGGTCAGTAGCCGTTCCCATTGTCGAGTACTCATTACTGAAGAGTAGCCGAGCTGACGAGTTGAGCGTCTTGCAGGATGACTTGGCGAAGTTCGTTTCCGAGCCGGCCTCGCCTCCTCAACTTGTCGCGGTCCCAGAGGAAGGGAGAGCCAAGACCAAGGAGCGGCGCGAGGTTGGCGAAGGAGACGACACAGTTGTCGTCGAAGACACGTCCGAGGAGGATGATGACGAGGAGACGCTACAGGAGCGCTTCCAGCTGCGATCATGGTTTAGCCGCCTTGGATTGCCGCACGTTCCTCTCGTTCAGGATCCGCCGGCTAGCCTAGAGGCTAGTCTGCCCGCGCCGCCAAGGAAGCCGCGCAATGTGGCCCGCAAGCGCGTGGCCAAGAAGTTGAAGGTCATTGAGACCACATCCCAGGAGGTAAGCCGTCTTCACTAGGGTAGTCGAGTACTCATGTCTCGATCTTATGTGTTGACGACGAAGTTCCCTTGATTGCAGGAGATGCCGCCTTCCGACCCCGTTGAGCAGGGTGTCGAAGGCGGGTGGGACACAGTGGGGGAACCAGCTGGGGGTAGTCGTAGCCCAGCCCCCACCGTAGAAGAGCTCTTGGCGCAGATGGAGCGCCAGCCCCCTGTTGCTCAGGAGACCACAGAACCCGCCGCCCTCTCGCCACCGAAGAGGCAGCGGCTACCGAGGCGCAGGAAGAGGCGCCTGCCGAGGCGGGATTGGTCGACGTCGCCAGTATCCTCGGTGCCCCAACCGTGACGGTGGTCCGGTTGAGCTTGTAAGTGTTGATCCTCCCCGAGTAGTATATCAGATGTGGTAGTCGTACTAGGTTGACAACCGGCTTGTATACTCTGTAGGAAATCGACGGACTTGTCCTGGGAGGGGGATGAACCCGCTACAGCGGTGGCGGAAGGGGAAGCCGCGCCACCCGCTGAAGAGTCCGCTCCCGCCCCTTAGGAGGAGTCCGAGGCGCCGGCCGCTGAGGCGATGTTGCCTGAGGCCAGCGTTGTTGAAGGTGAGTACTCTCTCAGGTACAAGTGGCCCCGAAGAGTAGTCATAGCCGCCAGGTATAACTGATACACTTGTACTTTTGATGACAGGTGCTGAAGCCGAGGGAAGTGATATCCCGGAAGCTGTACCCGTTGAAGACGTGGCACTGGAGACCCAGGGAGCTGCCGGAGGAGCCCCCAAGCCGGTGGAGGTGGCCGTCGGAGAGGCTGCCGCGACGACTGGAGGAGAAGGCGACGATGCGCTTCTAGAACCCGCTCTGGATGTAGTCGTCCGCTCGCCGGAGATCCAGGACGCGGAGCCAATCCGCTCGGCGCCAATGACCGAAGCCGCGACGAGTGGTCGTGACGGGATCGAGTTGTTGGCGGATGAACTTGTCGACCCGGCGACGGTAGCTCGGCACCTGGAGGCGGTGCGCCAGGCCGAGCAATGGATGAAGGTGAGTAGTCGACACCCTTGAGTAGTCAATCCTTTAATGTTGAGTACCCATTTGACATGTGTTGTCTGTTGCAGGACATCGCAGAGAGGTCCCGAGAGAAGTCCAACATGCTTCAAGGTTTCGGCGACGCAGTACTCAGGAAGCCTTAGAAGAGCAGCTCGTGAAGTCCCGGAAGCACGCTGCCGCGATGTAGTCGAAGCTGGATGCCACCTTCGCCAAGTACCATAATGACATCCAAGACATGCAGGCGAAGAGCGACGAGTTGGTGCGGAAGAATAAGTCTCTCCGCAACAAGAACAAAGGTACACGACTGCCTTGTCGAGTACTTGTTGATGGTAGCTTGAGGTAGTCTGACCCACTTTGCCTTTGTTGATTTGCAGAGCTTGAGACCAGGGTCGATTAGCTGAAGGCTTCAGAGACCGATCTGAAGAATCTCTTCTACCGAGAGTAGGAGGCCCGCCAGGTACTGGAGTACGATTATAAGGAGCTTGCTTACGAGTGCGACAAACACATGGAACTCCGTATTGCATCAGATCGTGACCTCGTCAACTGCTACAAATCCTTGCAGAAGCTGAACGAGGACCGCGAGAGGCTGCGGGCTCAACTCAAGGAACTCGAGCAAGCCGCGCTCCCAATCGCGAGGCTACTGGTGCCTCACCCTAGCGGTCCAAAGATAGCTCCACTGGTGGACCGGCTGAAGGAAGCCCCCAGCCGCTTGGCGGCCTACGTCAAGCACTTGGCGAAGTCGATCCCGAACCAGGTGCTGGCCTTCATGAAGTCGTACTTCCCGAAGGCCCACGTGGACGTAGTCGCCGGCGGACTAGCCGCCAACTGCACAGACGAGCAGTACGTGGAACTGCTGGAGCAGATGGCGCCCATTGCTGAACAAGTCGCCGAGAAGCTCAATCTCCAGTAGTCTTGTAATGTTAGCTCGTATCAGTAGTTGTACATAAACAATTGTAATGAAATTGTTTAAGTATGAACGAAAGAAACTTCCATGAATGAGTACTCATTATCGCGATCTCTGAGTGCGGAGTCCCATCATGAAGCCGTCGCGAGTAGTCGTACTCGGCAGTGGTCCCGTTTTAGGGAAGAAGACAGTAAAGCAGTTGATAGGTAATCAAACTTTATTATTGAAGAAGTACACCTGGATGGTCAGGGCCGTTGTTACAGAGTAGTCGCCAGGACCTGGAGGCCGCTTACAGCTAAGTAGTGCTAGGGCGTAGAGCTGCTTACAACAATAGATCCGTTAGTAGCCGTGTAGGCTGGATCTAGAAGTACATGGTCTATTAGTAGACCGCTGCTAGAGTCCTTTGTCGCTCGTCGCAGCCCAATATCCGTTAGTAGCCGCATGGGCTGGATCCTGGAGAGGAGTAGTCCGGAGACTGGTGCCTGGACCCGGAGGCCGCTTACGGCGGGGGGGTCTTTGAGTAGTCGTATAGACTGAAGCCCCTAGGGTAGTCGTGTAGACTAGGCGTAGAACCGACAGAGTTGGTCGACGTTCCACGAGTTGTTGACGTCTTCGCCTTCAAGCGTCTGGAGGCAGTAGGAGCCCCGTCCGGTCACCTTTGCAACTGTGAAGGGACCTTCCCAGGGCGAGCTGAGCTTGTGTAGTCCTTCCGTGTTCTGGTTGCGACGGAGGACGAGATCGCCAACGTTGAAGGAGCGTTCCTTGACGTTGCGATCATGGTAGCGTCAGATACCCTCTAGGTACCTTGCTGATTGGACGAGGGTGGCACAGCGAGCTTCTTCGAGTCCGTCGACGTCAACTCGTCTGTTGTCTTCGGAGATGCCTTCGTCATAGTGCTCCACTGCTGGTGAATCTCACATGACATGGTGCAGGAGGATTGCTTCGGAGCTGTAGACCAGGAAGTACGGGGAATACCCCGTAGGCTTTGAGGGCTGAGTACGTAGCCCCTAGAGAGCATTGGGTAGTTCCTTGATCCACTTGCCTCCTTTTGAGTTGGCGGCGTCGTGTAGCCGCTTTTTAAGAGCGTCGAGCACCATCCCATTGGCGCGCTTGACTTGTCCGTTGGCCTGAGGATGGGCAACTGAGACATATCGGACGTCGATCCCGCTGTTCTCGCAGTACTCCCGGAACTGGTGGTTGTAAATTGGAGCCCAGGTCTGTGATGATGCGATGGGGTAGTCCGTAGCGATGCACGAGTTCATCCAGGAAGTCGAGTACTCTGTCAGCCTTGGGGCATGTGACCGGCTTGACCTCGATCCACTTGGTGAACTTGTCGATGGCCACTAGTACTCTGTTGAATCCACCTGGCGCAGTTGGGAGTGGCCCAATCATGTCGAGCCCCCAGCAGGCGAAAGGCCAGGTTGGCGGTATGGTGACTAGCTTCTAGGCTGGGACATGTTGCTGCTTGGCGAAGTATTGGCACTCTTGGCACCTTCTGACGAGTTCTTCGGCGTCGCCCAGAGCTGTGGGCCAGTAGAAGGCTCGTCGGAAGGCCTTGCTGACCAGACACCTTTATGGATCTCCTCCAAGATGTCTTTGCCTTCTTGTCTAGGAACGCACTTCATGAGTACTCCTGAAGATGCACCCCGCCTGTAGAGCTTGTCTCCGACGAGGACGTAGGACTTGGCACGGCGGATGAGCTGCTTGGCCAAGTTCTTGTGCGAGGGAACCTTCTGCTCGCTGAGGTAGTCGATGAAGGGCTGCCTCCAGTCCACGGCGATCATCATGACCTCCTGGCCAGTTGGGGGATGCGCTGGGACAGTGGTCGGTGGCGCTGGCTCCGGGATGGATGGCGCGTGAAGCTCGTGGATGAAGATACCCGCTAGTACTTGAGCGCGAGTAGAACCAAGCTTCGACAGGACGTCTGCTGCAACGTTGTTGTCGCGGACAACGTGGTGGAACTCGAGACCATAGAACTTATTCTCGAGCTTGCGGACTTCTAGGCAGTAGGCATCCATTTTCTCCTTGTTGCGGTCCCAGGACTTGTTGACTTGGTTGATGACCACTGCGGAGTCGCCGCAGACTAGTAGCCGCTTGATGCCCAGTGAAGCCGCGAGGCGGAGCCCATGTAGCAGAGCTTCGTACTCGCTTCGTTGTTTGAGACCTTCCAGAATATCTGCAGGACGTACTTGAGTTGTTCACCCGTTGGAGAGATCAAGAGTACCCCTGCACCTGCACCCTCGAGGTTGAGTGAGCCGTCCAAGTACATCACCCAGTGCTCTGGGTGCTCGGTTGGAGTAGGTAGCTGATTCTCCCGCCACTCCACCATGAAGTCGACTAGTGCCTGCGACTTGATGGCTGTGGGTGGCTTGAAGTCGATGTTGAGGGCGCCGAGTTCGACTGCCCACTTGGAGATTCTTCCAGTAGCATCTTGGTTCCACAGAATGTCGCCGAGCGGGTAGTCGGTGACGACGGAGATCGAGTACTCCTGGAAGTAGTGTCGTAGCTTCCGCGAGGTGATGAGCACAACGTACAGGAGCTTCTATGCTGGCTGGTCGCATGCCTTGGATTCTGATAGGACCTCGCTGACGAAGTAGACTGGGCGCTGGACTGGATAGGCGTGGCCGTCTTCCTGCCGCTCGACGATGATGGCAAGATCGACCACATGAGTAGTCGCAAGGTGAGGTAGAGCCTCGCCGCTGCCGCCTTTGCGAGGAGCCGTGAGGACTGGCGGCTTCGATAGGAAGTCCTTGAGCTGGGCAAGGGCTTGGTCCGCCTCTGTGGTCCACACGAACTTCTCTTGGTGCTTGAGTAAATTGAAGAAGGGGAGCCTGTCGTATGGACCTCCCTGGGCCCACTACCTCGGTGGGTACCAGGACCGACTACTCGGTGGGCCCCTAGGACTACCCGGCTTGCGCTACACGGCACCTAAAGGCATGGAGCACAAGGACTGCAGAGGAGTAGTACTCGGTTAGGAAGCTGTACATGTCCCGCACTGTATGGAAGACTCCTAGACGTACTCGACTAGTACTCTTTCCCTACTCCGACTTGTAACCCTGCCTCCCGACTATATGTTAACACCAAAATTTGGTAAGGAGTATGACATGTGGGTCCGATTCGGAAAAGAGTCCGTCCGGTGGAAGGAAAGGTATCTTCGCAGATTTTCGGCGAAGGATCCGCGGTCGGCTATCCGCTCCGGGTCGGCAAAGGAACAAGAGAGCCGATTTTGCGGGATTGGACGGTGACGTGGTTCGATCGAGGGAGCGAATGGATGGACACGCGATCAAGCTTAGTTAGGCAATGTATCCATTCGCGATTGTAATTAGCGGGTATAAATACGATCCCTGGATGTATGTAACAGAACACGTTCATTCCTCAATACACACCGGCCTTACGCCAAACCCTAGAGTCCCTTGTCGTGTCGTCGAGTTCTTCGAGAGGGCCAATCGATCCGTCGACCTCCGTGAGTACCGGCAACCTTGTATCATGTCTAGTATCATGCGGTGGATTTAGATCCGATGCAAGTAGTCTTGTTACCATGCTTCGTGTCATGCGGTAGATTCAAGCCTGGTTCAAGAGGGTTTCTTGTTAGATCACGAGCCATGCGGTAGGCTAAGGTCTAGCTCGAAGCTAGTTATCGGCTCTATTGGGTTTTGGCAAGATCCAATAGATTCATTAAGTTACCCCGTGTTATCATGAGTTTTGCATTATGTTTTAATTCATGTAACACTCTTTTGCCCAATCTAGATGGGTTTGGATCGGCTCTTTTCCTTTTAAGATCCGTGCAAGAGTAGGTTTCGTGTTTTGACGCGTGGATCTCGTGCTCTTCGATAGCCGAAACCGAATCGATCTAGGTTGTTACGTGTTGCGGGTTCAAGCTTGCTTTGTTAGTATAAATCTTGAAAGAGCCGGTATCATGCGGTAGATGCGGAGTTTTTGGGTTGCTTTGGAGCTAGTCATCCGGTGGATTAGATTTCCAATTCAAATTTGATAGATTTATTCACGTGGTAATGTTTGTTCCTTCTTCATGGACCCCGAATCGGTTGTTCAACCGCATTCGGTTATATCTTCACGAGTAGATCACGTGCGTTATTTATGTTTTAAAAGACGTGTGCTTCTAGCTTTCCATATTTGGGTTGTATCATGCGGTGGATAGATCTATTTATGGAAAGTGGTGCGTTCTTTCATGCAAGTTGTATCATGCGGTGGATAGATTTGCTTGATGTCGTGCCCGACGGATCTTAAAGTGATTAGACATGCGGTAGACTAATGCTTTGGATCTATGCATGCTTATTTTAATACATGATCATGTCCGTGCTTTGCTTTATTTAATGTTAATCTTCATTGAGAATCGGTCATGGCTTTGTGCACGTATCCTTGTTTATTCGGAGACCGATCGTTGTCATGCTTGCGTCACCTATTCGGCAATGTTCTTTTTTCCTTCATGATTACCCGAATGGTTGCGGTTCTTTGACAGTAGCTTCACATAGCTACATGTCGTCTTGCTTGGCTTCTTAGCCGTAAATATGGAACCGCCCGGTACCACCCGTAGGTTCCAAGTTTTTGGTATTTAACTGTTTTCCCTTTTGTTAATTTTCAGGAAAAATTGACTGGCACGTCACTTTCTCTCTGCGCGTGCGAAGCTAAGCTTTTCGGCTTGCTGTGTGATTGGCGCTGAGTGCATATTTTGCGTCAACACACTTTTTGGCACGCCCGGTGGGACCAACAGCCGAATTGGTTCAGGATGCCTGAGATCACAGACCTCCTGGATGTCAGCATTGAGGAGCTTTCTCCGCAGCAAAGATCGGCGGCTCTTGGACGCCGTGAATCGGTTTCAACAGAAGTGTCTCATGTCATTCAAGAAGAATCGAAGTGGTGTACCATATTTGAAGAATGGCCTGCCCAGAGTGCTGTTGCCGGGAGAAACCGACGCAACGACCCAACAAGAAAAGGAAGAATGCGCGCGGATCTTCCAAGAGTCAATGGACGACGTGCTCACCAAGCACAACCAAGCTTTCCTTGGGTCACTCCAACAGATGATGGCGGCCCTCTTTGGTCCGGGCGCGGGGCAAGCGTTCGGAAAGGCGTACGCCGGAAAGAGCACCGTGGAGCTGGGTGAATCAAGCTCTCAGCCGCCACCACGGGGCCCGTGCGGCGCAGCCCCCCTCCTCGCAGCTCCGGAGCCAAGCGTTCCGGGCCTCCTCCACGGGCGCCGGGGGCGCCCGGCCGGCCTCCGCCACAAGCTTCGGAAGTCAACCAATCTCGCCGCCACCACGGAGCAAAGCACGGGTCGGCCCCGCGCAACGGCCGAATCCGTACCGGCCTACATACGGAGACTTAGCGTTCGGCTCATCCGGGGCCCCACTCGATCCCGGCCGAAGAATAGCTCCGTCCACCAACCGGCTCCAGGAGGAATTTATACGGCGGCGGCTATCATGAAGTGGGGAATTACGGAGCGTTCGATGCCTTCCCGCACCCGGGGTACGCGCCGGGCCGCGGCGCTCGGGGAGGAAGATGCCCTAGCTCGCAAGATGGCCGAATTGATGCGAATCGGTTCGGCCTCAAGCCAAGGATGCGGGCCCCACCTACAGCCGCCGTTCCCGGAGTGGTACTATAATGTGCTCCCCGCCGCCAAGGGTAAAACCACCGACGGAATTCACAAAGTTCTCTGGGCAGGACGAAACAAGCACGGTCGAGCATATCGCTCGTTATCTCATGCAGCTGGGGGAATGTTCAGCCGAAGAGACGTTCAGGGTTCGCTACTTCCCCGCCTCGCTGACGGGTCCAGCTTTTCAGTGGTTCTCATCCTTGCCGCCTGAGTCAGTGGCCAGGTGGAAGGATTTGGAGCGTAAATTCCACGCTCACTACTTCGCGGCGCTTCGAGAAAAAGTTGATCGATCTCGCCACCCCGAAGCAAAGGCACAAGTTGAAACACCGCCGGAGTTTCGAGAAGATTCGGAGAAGTCAAGGGCATGTGCTTCTCATTGAACTTGCCGGACGATCGCCTAGCCGATATGGCCGTCGCCGGATGTTACCGCCGTGCGCGAAAAGCTCTTTGGGATGGAGTTTGAAAACTTGGGCCAACCGTCACGTAAATTATCCTTGATGAGCAATCGGGCATATGGCCTCAAGAAGGACCCCAAGTTTGGCAAGCAAGACGACATCGCCGATATCTACAATCAATTCTTGGACAAAGCCGATTTGTTCGAGGATTCCGACGACGAACCGGAGATAGCCGCGGCGAAAATCATGTGGGGTAAAGAGCCTCTCACAATGAATCGGCCGTTGGGTCGACGGACCAAAGGAACCTATGACTTCGACATCACAAAGGCCGACAAGTTGTTTGAGCTCTTGGTAAAAGAAGGCCGAATCAAGCCGCCCGAAGGGCACTCTATGCTTCTACCGATGGAGTCAAAGCGAAACGTTATCGCGGCTTTCATGACAGGGACTCCCATTCCATCAACGACTCGCAGGGTCTTCGGGATGAGGATCCAAAAGGCTATCCAGGAAGGGCACCTCAAATTCGATAACAAGATGAAGCCGGATGGCCACCCCTTCCCCGCAGAACATGCTCGGCTTTTCCGTCAATGCGATAACAACCGAAGAGAAAGGGAAAGTCAAGGTCCCGACCTCGGCCCAGTCCAAGCAGGATGGATCGCTTGACCCGAAGCGCCAGTGTGACCATAGAGCAAGTCCGGGGCGACGCCCCCGCGTTCTCAAGAGCCACATCGAGATCGGGGAGTCGTCCAAGCCCAAACCCGGGGTGACGTCGCGCATCCTCCTTAATAAATGGCGGCGCCGCATGGAGAAGGAACGCTACCAGAGAGCGTCGTCACGAGGAGGAGCAACGCAGGCCGAGGAGGAAGCGCGCGGATGGAATCGGGGAACGACGCGCGCGAGCAGAGCGCGCCCACCGGGGGGTGCGCCTTTTTTCGGGCACCGCCGGAACGAAGGCCTGAAGCTACCCACATTAAGGAACTGTCCTGAATGCAGCGACAGATATGCTGAGTACAGCAGAAATCGCCAATCGCCGATCCGTCCACGAAAGACTTGGAAGGATCCACCCAAATGGGGATCGGCGGCAAAAAATTGAAATCATTGATCATCCCAGGAAGCGCCGAGCTGATCTCAGGTGGGCTGACCACGAGGAGGACGAGGAGGTCTACGTCTGGCGCAAGGGGCAATGGTGCCCACCCGGTCTACGCAAGAGCCGAAGAGGCGGGTCCAACGCTTGAGGAACCGCGAGATGAAGCAAGCCGGGGTCCGCACGAGACAGAAGTGGCGCCCCAAGGACCGGCCGAAGGATCAAAGCGTCAAGCCCCCCGCATGCATGGTATACTTCTCGCCAAACGAGTTCATGGCTCCCGCTAACCGGGTGATGCAGGAGGAAGCCGCCTTTGACGACGAGCACCCGAGGAGATGATGGCGCAACTCGGTGCTTGCCAAGGTGCCATCTTCGACAAGCCGGCCAAGAATCGCCACATGAGGCCGCCGTACTTGAGGGGGTACGTCAATGGCAAGCCATTGACCAAGATGTTCGTCGACGGTGGCGCGGCGCTAACGTGATGCCGTACACCACCTTCGGAAGCTTGGCATGACCCCGAGCGATTTGACACCAACAAGCATCATCCTCAACGACTTCGCCGGAACCCCTCGCATACCAAAGGATGCGCTCACGTGGACTTGATGATCGGGTCCAAGACGCTCGCTCACCACCTTCTTCGTCATCGAAGGGAAGGGAGCCTACGCCGTCGCTTGGGCGGGACCGGATCCACGCCAATCGCCGCGTCCCATCCACTATGCATCAACACGATCCAAAGGGTGGACGATGAAATTGAGGTCGTGCAAAGGGACGACTCCGTGAGCGTGGCTAACATGGAACCAGCCTTCCGGGGAATACCAAGGCATCGATTGCTTCTCGTGGAAGGATCGGGGAGAAGGTCCCGTTGAACCCGTCGGCGAGTGACCAACGTACCGATTCAAGCGTCGGCTCTTACGAATTTTTAATGGAGAACCCCGTGGATGGCACCGATGGCAAGTCGGGACGAGGATTCATGTCGGCCGATAAGCTAGAGGAAGTTGACATTGGAAACGGTGATAAACCAAGGCCGACGTTCATCAGTGCAGGTTTGCAACCAGACTTCAGGGGGAACTTAATCAAGCTTCTCAAAGAATATAAAGATTGCTTCGCCTGGGATTACTCGGAGATGCCTGGATTGGATCGATCCATCGTCGAGCACCGGTTGCCAATCAAGCCTGGTTTCAAGCCGTATAAGCAACCGCCCCGGAAAATCTACAAGGATGAAGTATTGGCCGATGTGAAGAAGGAAATCGAAAGATTGCTTGATGCAAACTTCGTTCGGCCCCGCGTATATGCGGAGTGGATTTCTAACATCGTCCCCGTGTACAAGAAAAATGGAAAAATGAGAGTTTGCATAGACTTCGGGGACCTAAACAGAGCTACTCCCATGGATGGATACCCAATGCCTATTGCCGATTTGCCGATTGACGCCGCCGCCGGGCACAAGGTGATCGGCCTTCATGGATGGCAACGCGGGTACAATCAAATCTTTATGGCAATAGAAGACATCTCGAAGACGGCCTTCGGGTGTCCCGGTCATATAGGCCTATTTGAATGGATCGTCATGACATTTGGGTTGAAAAATGCCGGTGCAACCTACCACGGGCCATGAACTACATTTTTCATGAGTTGATCGGCAAGACCGTGGAAATCTACATTGACGACGTAGTGATCAAGTCCTTAAGCCATGACTCCCATCCGGAGGATGTGAAGAAAACCCCGGAATGCACCCGGAAGCATGGTCTCGAAGATGAATCCAAACAAGTGTGCATTTGGGGTGTCACCGGAGAGTTCTTGGGGTTTTTGGTCCACGAAGGAGGGATTGAAGTTGGCAAAAAGAGCATGAAAGCCATTGATGAAGTCGTTCCTCCAACCAACCTCAAGGAGTTGCAATCACTGCTCGGCAAGATCAACTTTGTGAGAAGGTTCATCTCAAATTTATCACAGAAGGTGTTGCCGTTCTCTCCGTTGCTGAAACTGAAGAAGGATCAGAAGTTCACATGGGGTGACGAACAACAAAAGGCTTTCGAGGAAATCAAGCAATACATGAAGGAGCCACCGGTGCCGGTTCCTCCTCACCGAACAAGCCTTTCAAGTTGTACGTGGCGGCCGATACCCAAACTATTGGATCGGCCCTTATTCAAGAATTCGAAGGGAAGGAGCGGATAGTAGCCTATCTTAGCCGAAAACTACTTGATCCTGAAACCAGGTATTCGGCTATAGAAAGATTATGTCTTTGCGTATACTACTCGTGTACAAAGTTTCGGCACTACTTGTTGAATGCCGAATGCACTGTATACTCAAAGTTTGATGTGATAAAACATATGTTATCCATGCCAATTTTGAATGGCTCGGGTTGGCAAATGGATTTTAGCTCTATCAGAGTTCGAGTTGAAGTTCGAATCGGCGAAAGCCATCAAAGGTCAAGTCATTGCCGATTTTATAACTGAACACCGTGACCCTTCAATTAATCTCGCTTGAAATTACCCCATGGGCTCTATTCTTTGACGGGTCATCATGTGGCAAAGGTGGGGGAGTAGGGATCCTACTAATTTCTCCCGCGAGGTGAGATGTTCGACTTCGCCATTCCTATACAACCCACCGTCACAAATAACCGGGGCCGAGTACGAGGCACCGCTTCGAGGGCTTCGCATATTTGAGAGAAGCCGGGGCCGTTTCGGTTGAAATTTATGGGGATTCGGAGTTGGTCATCAAGCAATTGAACGGCCAAGACGAGTGCGAGAAGCGAGGCGCCGAGGAGTTACTACGAGGAATGCGAGAAATCTTGAAGAGCTTTCCACCGGTAACCTTACAAAGACATTCCTAGAGAGCATAACGAGGAAGCAAACAGCCGGCTCGCAGCGCCTCGGTTATAAAGAAAATCAAGAAGCATTTGCTGCAGAGGTGAGCACACCGGGGACGGATCTTACGAGAAGATGATTGGAGGAAAGAAATCGTTGATTATTTGAGAGATCCATCCCGAAAAGTCTCTAGGAAGCTCGTGTACAAGGCAATCAAGTTCGTTCTTCCGGATGACAATTTATTCTATAAATCATTAGATGGAGTACCGTTGCGATGCTCGGGTCCGAAGAAGCCAAGAACATGATGAGCGAGGTGCACGATGGGATATGTGGAGCGCACCAATCGGCCTATCGCATGAAATGGGTTATTAGGCGGTGGATGCTTTTGGCCGACGATATTAGAGGATTGCTTTGAGTATTACAAGGGGTGTCAAGATTGCCGAAGTTCGGGAATATTCAAAGAGTCCCCGCATCAGGCATTAAATCCCATCATCAAGCCATGGCCATTCGGGGGCCGGGGTATAGACTTGATTGGCCAAATTAATCCACCATCTAGCAAGGGGCATAAGTTCGTGCTTTTGGCTACGATTACTTCACCAAATGGGTCGAGGCAATCCCACTCAAGAAGGTGACGTCGAAAAACATGATCGAATTCATCAAGGAACACATCATCTATCGATTTGGGATTCCTCAGACGATTACCACTGACCAAGGGGCACAATTCGTGTCATTGGAATTCGTAGATTTTGCCGAAAGCATGGGGATTAAACTGTTTAATTCTTCCCCATACTATGCCCAAGCTAATGGTCAAGCAGAGGCTTCTAACAAGATCATGATCAAGCTTATACGAAGAAGATCGACCGTAAGCCGAGGAGATGGCATTCGGTACTCGGCCGAAGCGCCGTGGGCTTACCGAATGGCCCCCCATGGAGCTACAAAGACTTCTCCTTACGAGTTGGTTTACGGGCATCACGCGATCTTGCCCCGGGAAATGCAATCGAGTCAAGGAGAGTAGTGCTTTGCAAAAGGATTTGAGCTCCAAGGATTACAAGTGGCCTAATGATGGATGAGTTAGAAGATTTGCATATGATCCGTCTCGGGGCCCCGGAGAACATCGAGAAAAACAAGCCGCGGGTCGCCAAATACTATAACAAGAAAGTAAAAGTAAAGCAATTCACGAGGGCGATCTAGTTTGGAAAGCGCTACCGCCGATTGGAACTAAATACAGTGAATTCGGCAAATGGTCCCCTAACTGGGAGGGGCCTTTTCGTGTGGTCAGATGCGTTCCTGGTAATGCATACATATTGAAAACTTTGCTAGGAGAGGAGTTTTCCGCCGCAATAAATGGAAGGTATCTGAAGAAGTATTATCCTAGCATTGAAATCGATCGATGATCATACACGTCTGACACAAAAACAGCCGGCGCTCGAGGATGAGGCCGCCTTTAGAACAAAAAATCATGAACAAAAGAAAATGGCCGGTGCTCGATGCATTGCCCTTAGCTCAATACTACACTACAACCGGTTTCTTGCGGGATTACACATAGCAGCCCCGAAGGCCAAGTCCCCTAAGGGAGGGAAGCGAAGGCGTGGAGTAAGAAGCGAAAGTATGGTTCAATCTTTTCTTTGCTTCTTCGGTGCGTCGCTCCCTCTTCGGTTGTTCCGGGACCACCGTGACGGCGACTTGGAACGCACGAGGATGACCACGGTTGGCGGCCTCTACCAAGCTATCCCGTGCCGCCTTCGAGTTGCCGTACTGTCGGAGACATCCGGAGCAAAGGAATCAAGGTTAGGGGCAAGAAATCCGGATGCAAACATGAAGGGGGGCGGAGGCGTTTACCCCCTACTAGCGCTTCCCGGCGCCATACGACGCTCGCGTTCGGCTTGACAGCGGACGGACATGTCCCTGAGGTCACGCTCCAGGTGCCGGACACGGCGGCGCGCTTGATGGATGACCCTTTGCTCGGGCGTGGCATCCTCCGCCTCAGGAGAAGAATCGGAGGAGATGTACTCAGGAACATCTTCGGTTCCGATGATTTCTTCAGGAAGCAAATCAAGGCTGAAAGAGGCAGAGGAAAACATGAAGCGCAAGATCAAGCAGAAGGACAAGGAGCAGATCAAGAAAGAACTCACTTCCGAAGCGTACGCTTCCTTGACGAGCCGCTCTCCTGAGGTTGTTTACCCTTGTCCATGGCGTTGGGGTTTTTTCTTCTGGCAGCAGAAGAAGAAACGAGAAGCGATGGAGGAGTGTGCGAGTGGATTTGCAGAGCACCCCACGGGCTATTTTATTGACCAAGGAGGCGCATTGGGAGTGATGATGCGGCCGACGCACCTGTTGGAATACCAAGCGGCGGGGGTTTTCCACCAAGTGCGAAGGGTTTTCTTTTGAACAAGTATTTACGGATTGCCGAATTGGGATCCTTTGTGGAGTTTGCGCCAAGGGGCGCTTGCTTGCGAGCGTTCGGCTAAAGACAGTTCCCATACGCATTCGAAGAAAACAAAATTCACAGATGCAAATGCAAAGGGAGATATCACGGAACAAGTGCAGGATTCAAAAGTTCATCATATATTGCCGACATTTACATATCCCTAGTACAATCTAATCAAAGAGTCTGTTCAGCACAGACTGGGGATGGGTAATTTCGGCAATAGCGTCGCCGTGGCCGTCGAGGCGCTCCAGGATGAGCTCGATCTCGTCGATATCCTCCGGCGCGCCGCCCTGGAAGCCACGCGGCCTGGTGGAATAGTCGACGTCCGTATGCGTCGCCATCGCGGCCGGGGCCCAAGGTGGTGCCCAGACGAACACCATGGACGGCCACCTCGTCAATGCGGCGCTCCACCGCGGCCAGGCGCTCCGCCGGCGTGTCGCCGTGAGCGTTCACCTTCTCCGCCGCTTGCTCCACCGGCGCCTTTAGCCGGTTGAGCTCGGCATCACGGCCGCGAGAGGCAAACAAGAAGGGATTAGCATCAAAGGCCGGATTAAATCAAGAATCGAACCATACCATCGATGGCTTCCGGCAGCTTGTTTCCGCCGGTCCTCCCACTCTAGTTCGGCCACGCCCGCTTTTTTGGAGACGGCCTCCGGCTCAAGACGAGACGCTTCTAGCTCCTCCTTGAAGCGAATAGCGTCTGCTTCCCCGTACGGCACCGGGGAGTGGCCATCGGACTCCGAAGAGTCGTCAGGAAGGGGCTGATTGGCCGGCGCGCGGGGCGGATTCCACTGAATCAAACTGAAAAAAGGGAGATGATTGTCAAGGCAAAGGAAGATCAAAAGGGAGATCGACAAGGAGAAGTTGATGATCATCACCGCCTGCGCGCATTGGCGCTGCTTCCCTCAGCCTCGTCGGAGGCGCGGCGGCGGTTGAGACGGCGCACCATTGCGGTTTGGGGATGTGCACTGTTTGCAAGAGGGCCAGAGATTGGCAAAGATTCGAGAGCTAGAAGGCCTGGTGGAGAGCTAGGGGCACCTATGGCAACATTTATAGGCCGGCAAGGTAATTGTGGCTTCGAATCGTGGGCGTGGATCGTGGCGCACGTCCCAATAAAATCGGAAGGCGGAGAGATTTCCTTGACCAACCCGCCGGCGGGTCGTTTGGAGTTCTAAGCTGAAACGCGCGTGGGTCGATGGTTTCGGCTAAAGGAATTCAAGGTGTCGTTCGGCAATTAGCGTTTCACTACCGAATGGGTCGTTCGGCATCACATCTCAAAGCACGCCAAGGAAAGGAAACAAATTGCAAAGGAAATATTACAAGAACGACCAGGTCCGGTATACATCAATGAAAACATTCAAGCGTTAAGGAGTTTTGCAAGTGCGTGACGAACATTGGATACTATCAAGTGGGAGTTATCCAAGATCTCCTGATAGTCCTTTTGGGCATCAGATAAGTCAGTAAGCTCTGCATCGCACTGCTTTACTCTGGTAACAGCCGATTCTGCCTCCGCTTCGGTCTTTGCTATCAATCCAGGGAGATCGGCTATTTTCTTCTGGTCAATCTCCATTTCCGCTGACAGGCTTTTCAATTCCGCCTCTAGAGCAGCCTTTCTGGCGACTTTCAGATCGTAAGAGGCTTGCAGGTCAGCCAAGGCATCCTTATGGCTTTTTGCTTGGGATTGTATCCCGTTCATGGCCTGTTCAGCATCAGTTTTTTCCTTTTCAATGGCCGAACGGGAGCGCAATTTCCTCCAAGCACGCCTCAAGGGAACATAGAAGGGCTCTAAGTCGTAGATGGATGACAGAGAAGCCCTGATGTCATCAGGAAGTTTGCGACTAATGGGCTCAAACATCTCTTCAAAATGACAGAGATCATTGAGCTGATCCTGGACGTTCTTCTCTAGCCAGGCCGCGATTTCTTTGAGCTTGAGCAATACCTCGTCGGGCAACGGCTGGTTTACTTCTTTCATCACATCGGCAGCTGACGGGCCCTCTGACGGCAAGCTCGATGATAACGGGGCGTGATCCTGAAAACAACACTGCCGAGGTGAGAATGCTAGCATCAAGGCATCAAGATTAAGAGCGGAACCAAGTACCTCATGAATGGTATCTTGAGCGGAAGCAATCGCAGACGGAGGAGGCGTCCCGAGTAGAGCCGAAACGTCCAAGTCGGGAGATGCTGGTGCAGCAATCAGCGACTCGTGAGTTTCTGGCTGGGGAAGAATCGGATCTTCCTCTGTTGGGTTGGCCATTACTGCTTGGCTGATAGGCGATGGCATCCTGGGAGAACTTGGCGGCTCCAGTTGAGTTGAGGGATTCATCTCTGGAGAGCGTGCTGATTCTGCAGAAGGTGATGAAGATGAAACCTCTACTGGGATGGGCAATGCAACCCTGGAAGGGCTCGCCTGTTGAACCACTGGAACATCTACAAGTGGTTCTCCAACGCTTTCTTCGCAAATGTCCGAATGAAGGGATAAGTGCCGGTGCTCATCCTTGAGAAAGAACGAGCAAAAAGTCATACCAATGGATGGAGCATCGGCGGTATTGGTTCGAAGAAGGTTGGGCTCGGTCCGAAATACACAATGATATATCAAGAACAGAGTGACCCAAGAATCGGGGAAGGTAAAGGAGTTTACCTCAACCAGTACTTTCTTGACAGCTTCTCCTCCTTTTAGCGCTCGGAGGGGGAACCGGATGCAATCCTTGCCTCCCCGTCAACGCAAGGCCGGAAAGGCCGGGATCGGTGGTAGCGTACCTGTCCATCGGTTGGCGCGCGGGTTGTAGATTTAAACCCCAATGTTGAAATCGGGCCTTCGGCATTATAAGTGATTACCCCGGCTCGAGGGGCGGGCGTGTTCTGTGGACAAAAGATGGAGGTCGGGACCATGAGTAAAAGTCCGATCAAGGGGCTCGGTGTGTTACCTCCGAATTCGGCGAGAAAATCGTGCACCGGTTCCGCACGTAACACATGAACGGGTTCACCGAAGATGTGGTCGTGGAATTCTTGCCACCATGAGTTGAAGGTAGGGTGAGCTATGATTGCGAGGCACGAAAAGACATGTGTAGACAGTGGGACCGCACACATAGTTGAAAACTCGCCGCACCTTGCATCGATTCTTTGATTTCTTCTCCGGGCTTGAGGAATTCATGCGAAACAATCTTGGGGGCAGGCTGGCCACATCCAAGTTGTCCGGCCATGATGTTAGGCCGATAGTACTCATAAGCACCGGCATTCGCCTCCCTCCATTGAATTCGGCCGGTAATATGCATGGGCGGATTATAACATTGAAGATTTCCAAGAATCTCCCATCTTGATGGCCGGGCTCAAAGGAAAAATCGATAGGGAAGGTCGAGTGTCACGGCCTAGATAAGGGAGCCAAAGAGGATCGGGGAAGCCTTTGAAGAACAGCTCGAAGAGTTGGGTGATGTCCTGCTTGAACAATAACAGTTGAAGCTGCTTCTCCATAGCTTTGGCATCCTCTGGTGACTTGAAGCTCTCCTTCAGGGGGATTGGACCAGGGGAAGGACCTGGAGTTCAAGTCGACGCCTACGATCTGGTGCATGTGAAGCTGCAGCCAAATCTGAACAAACCACCAAGGGCCATTGACGCACGTTATCCTCTGGCTGGTATACATTTGGGTAACTGTCTGATGAAGCATATGGTATACACTGCCCAAAAGGAATTTTCCCAGAGGAAGGCGGTTGCCGCGGCCGGATGGATCGCCATCGCGATATGATTCGAGTGGGTTCATTGGCCTTGCCACGAAGAAGACAAACCCGCATAACCACATGTTCAAGAAGGCTCCGTATTCAACTTCGCCAAGGGGATTATCTCTCATATGTTTCAAAATATAATTCTTGTAGCCATTCCCCGGCTTTACCCCCGTTTGGCGTGAGGAGTTCTTGAAATTCCAAGGCCGAACGGACCGGTGATGTCAAGGCCGGTGATCATGTACACATCGGCCAAAGTTGGGGACATTGGGCCATGCCCGAAAAGGAAGGCATTGACGCCATTGGACCGAGAAGTGGCACGCGGCTATCGAAGATCTTCATTCTTGGGCATCTCGCCTACGGATAACTCCAAACATTGAGCAATGCGGAGAGTATCCGGATTGGTCAATCCGCTCTTATCCGCGAGAATCCTACGGTACCAAGTCTTCCAACCCGCGATTGGGGGCAAAGGCCGGTTCTTGAACGCATCTTGCCACCGAGGAGGTGGAGATAAAGCTACCTTGAAAGGAATTCTCCGAGATTCGGCGGCAATGAAATCTCGAGGGTCGGGATTCCCTTCGGGACCGAGATAATAAGATTGCGAATTGGCCTCAATGGGAATCGAAGGGCGAGAGATGGTTCCCGGAAGAGAGCGGAAGAAGAAAATCTTAGGTAAAATTGAAAACCTAATGCCGAACAAAGGTTTGGAGGGGTGAAGTTACCCGAGTAGCTTGGTGCCGAGTTGCCATTGGAGATTCGAGCTCGGAACAAAGGGGATCTAGGGTTGGATCCGAACGAAGAATCCGGCGGATTGCGAAGAACAGGTGTTGACGAGGTTTGGCTCGAGAGATTCGTGGTCGGAGTCAATTGTGGAACAAAATTACTTTTATCCCACAATTGAAGGGGCATGTGTTAACACCAAAATTTGGTAAGGAGTATGACATGTGGGTCCGATTCGGAAAAGAGTCCGTCCGGTGGAAGGAAAGGTATCTTCGAGATTTTCGGCGAAGGATCCGCGGTCGGCTATCCGCTCCCGGTTCGGCAAAGGAACAAGAGAGCTGATTTTGCGGGATTGGACGGTGACGTGGTTCGATCGAGAGGGAGCGAATGGATGGACAGGCGATCAAGCTTAGTTAGGCAATGTATCCATTCGCAGTTGTAATCAGCAGGGTATAAATACGATCCCTGGATGTATGTAACAGAACACGTTCATTCCTCAATACACACCGGCCTTACGCCAAACCCTAGAGTCCCTTGTCGTGTCGTCGAGTTCTTCGAGAGGGCCAATCGATCCGTCGACCTCCGTGAGTACCGGCAACCTTGTATCATGTCTAGTATCATGCGGTGGATTTAGATCTGATGCAAGTAGTCTTGTTACCATGCTTCGTGTCATGCGGTAGATTCAAGCCCGGTTCAAGAGGGTTTCTTGTTAGATCACGAGCCATGCGGTAGGCTAAGGTCTAGCTCGAAGCTAGTTATCGGCTCTATTGGGTTTTGGCAAGATCCAATAGATTCATTAAGTTACCCCTGTGTTATCATGAGTTTTGCATTATGTTTTAATTCATGTAACACTCTTTTGCCCAATCTAGATGGGTTTGGATCGGCTCTTTTCCTTTTAAGATCCGTGCAAGAGTAGGTTTCGTGTTTTGACGCGTGGATCTCGTGCTCTTCGATAGCCGAAACCGAATCGATCTAGGTTGTTACGTGTTGCGGGTTCAAGCTTGCTTTGTTAGTATAAATCTTGAAAGAGCCGGTATCATGCGGT
This sequence comes from Cenchrus americanus, assembly GCA_947561735.1. Lineage (NCBI taxonomy): Eukaryota > Viridiplantae > Streptophyta > Magnoliopsida > Poales > Poaceae > Cenchrus > Cenchrus americanus. Next base: position 69,356,082 of record OX387245.1, on the reverse strand, counting down.
AGATGCGGTTTTTGGGTTGCTTTGGAGCTAGTCATCAGGTGGATTAGATTTCCAATTCAGCTTGATAGATTTATTCACGTGGTAATGTTTGTTCCTTCTTCATGGACCCCGAATCGGTTGTTCAGCCGCATTCGGTTATATCTTCACGAGTAGATCACGTGCGTTATTTATGTTTTAAAAGACGTGTGCTTCTAGCTTTCCATATTTGGGTTGTATCATGCGGTGGATAGATCTATTTATGGAAAGTGGTGCGTTCTTTCATGCAAGTTGTATCATGCGGTGGATAGATTTGCTTGATGTCGTGCCCGACGGATCTTAAAGTGATTAGACATGCGGTAGACTAATGCTTTGGATCTATGCATGCTTATTTTAATACATGATCATGTCCGTGCTTTGCTTTATTTAATGTCAATCTTCATTGAGGATCGGTCATGGCTTTGTACACGTATCCTTGTTTATTCAGAGACCGATCGTTGTCATGCTTACGTCACCTATTCGGCAATGTTCTTTTTTCCTTCATGATTACCCGAATGGTTGCGGTTCTCTGACAGGTAGCTTCACATAGCTACATGTCGTCTTGCTTGGCTTCTTAGCCGTAAATATGGAACTGCCTGGTACCACCCGTAGGTTCCAAGTTTTTGGTATTTAACTCGTTTTCCCTTTTGTTAATTTTCGGGAAAAATTGATCGGCACGTCACTTTCTCTCCGCGCGTGCGAAGCTAAGCTTTTCGGCTTGCCTTGTGTGATTGGCGCCGAGTGCATATTTTGCGTCAACACTATATAAGGCGAGGCGGTGGACCGTTCTCTAGGAACACAACACCTCAACATACCTCATCACGGCGCACCATTGCACCATCTTGTAATCATGCCCAATCAATCCAGAGCTACGCAGCATACAGGACGTAGGGTATTACGCACCTCGCGGCCCGAACCTGTCTAAATAGTGTGCCACGTGTCTCTTCCTTTGAGTTACCGATCTCGGCGAGGCCACATTCATCTACTTCGGGTACTCCCCTTAGTAGGTTGCCGGTCTAAAACACCGACAGAGCCCCCATTCTCCAAGCTTCGAGATAAATCTGTTCAAGGCCGCCATGCACCCGGTTAGCTTCTGGACGTCTTTGATGCACGTGGGAGCTTTCATCCTGGTGATGGCAGAGATCTTCTCGGGGTTGGCTTTGATGCCGCGATGGCTGATGATGAAGCCGAGTAGTTTTCCCGGAGGTACGCCAAAGACGCACTTGTTCAGGTTGAGCTTCCAGCGGTACTCGCGCAAGGATGCGAAAGTCTCTTCAAGATCGTCGATGAGTGTGCTGGAGTTTCTAGTCTTGACGGTCTTGACGACCACGTCATCCACGTAGGCTTTGACGTTCTTGTTGAGTTACCTCTTGAAGCAGGCCTGTTGGTATGTGGCGCCGACGTTCTTCAACCCGAAGGACATGGTCGTGTAGCAGTACGAGCCAAACGGGGTGATGAACGCAGTCTCTCCTGGTCTTCTTCCTTGATCGCGATCTGGTGGTACCCGGAGTAGCAGTCGAGGAAGCAGAGCAGGTCACAGCTCGTCGTGGAGTCAATGACTTGGTCAATCCGCGGCAACCCGAAGGGGTCCTTGGGGCAGTGCTTGTTGAGGTCGGTGTAGTCGACGCACATCCTCCACTCGTTCGAGTTCTTCTTGCGGACGAGGACGGGGTTGGCGAGCCACTCAGGATGGAAGACTTCTTTGATGAAGCCAGCCGAGAGTAGTTTGGCGAGTTCCTTCTTGATGGCGTCCCGTCTGTCGTCGGCGAAATGGCGGAGGTGTTGTCGCTTGGGGTAGCTTTAGGATCGACGTTGAGGGAATGCTCGATCAACTCCCTGGGCACACTTGGCATGTCCGCTGGCTTCCACACGAAGATGTCGCGGTTAGCCCGGAGGAAGTTGATGAGCGCGTCTTCCTATTTGGGGTCGAGACCCGCCCCGATGGTGGTGGTCTTGCTGTTGTCGCCTGTCCCGAGGTCGATTGTTTTGACCAGAACCTCCTCAGCTGGCTAAGGCTTGTTAACTTTGTCCGACTTCTCAGGGATGTCGAGTTCACTTGGGGCAAGCTTCTTCGACGCAGTGTAGATCTCCATCATTGCATTGGGTACTTGATTTGTGGAGGCGATCTCCACAGCTTCCTTGTCGCAGTCGTGCGAGATCTTCAAGTCCCCTTGCGGTGAGAGAGACACTGCCTGGACTTGGCATCTTGAGTACCAAGTAGGTGTAGTGGGGTACCGCCATGAACTTGGCGATAGCGAGGCGCCGAGGGATGGCATGGTAGGAGGTCTCGAAGTCCGCGACTTCGAACTTGATGTACTCGGTACGGTAGTTGTCTCGAGATTCCCCAAAGGTAACTGGCAGGACCACTGAGCCCAGTGGGATAGCCGTGTTGCCGGGGACGATGCCGTAGAAGGGCGAGGTGCTCTTGGTGAGCATGTGGGTGATGTCGAGCTTCATCTTCTTCAAGGTCTTGGCGAAAAGGACATTGAGCCCGCTTCCACCGTCGATGAGGACCTTGTTAACCTTGGAGCCCGCGACCACCGGCTTCAGGACTAGTGGGAAACGTCCTGGTTCGGAGAAGCTTGTCCATTGATCTGCGCGGGAGAAGGTAATGGGTACCTCCGACCACCTGAGAGGGGTCGGGACCGCTGGTTCAATGCTCATAACTTCTCGACGGGTAGCCTTTTGTTCTCGTCTGCTGGGTAGTCCACCAAAGAGGACATTGACCGTCTTGTCAGGTTCCTGGAAATCGTCATTGCCTTCGTTGTTCTTCTTCTAGCCTTTCTTGTCGTGAGGGTGCGGTGGCTCTGGGGTACCCTTGAGTGCTCGCCTGAGTTGGTAGCACTGCTCGGTGGTGTGGTTGCCGTCCAGATACCATGAGCACTTCTCCTTTAGCAAGTCTTTGAAGCCACCAGAGGTCTTCTTCGAGTTCTCCTTCGCAGGGCGCTGGATAGCCGCGATAGTGTTGTCTGGCTTGCGCTTGCGGTTGGGACCCAAGTAGTTGTTGTTGTTGCGACCGTCCTGGTTCCTGTTGTTGCTGTTGCCACCGCCCGTGTTCTGCTTGATCTTGCCACGGATGGCATCGTACTTGGCGTTGGCTTTGTCTTCTTCATCCGCCCAGGAGGTGATCATATCCTTGAGAAGAGTGATGGACCTGGGGCGGCGTCGACCGAAGTCTTCGAAGGTGCGACAGTGGTAGAGACCGTCTTGGAAGAGGTCGATGACCTCCTTGTCGGTGACGTCGACTACGGTGGCGCGCTTGTCGAAGAAGCGCCACATGTACTTGCGAAGGGTCTCGCCTTGTTCCTGCTTCACTATAGCCATGTCCATGCGAGTACCCGATCGGCCCATAGCGCCCGCGAAGTTGCTGGTGAACTGCTCCTTCAGCTGGTCCCACTTGTCGATCGAGTGCTTGTCCAGCGACTCGAGCCATGTGAGCGGGGCTTGGTCCAGGCAGAAGGGGAAGTAGAGGCACTTGGTGTCGTTGTTGCCGCCAGCGTTCTCGATGGAGAGGGCGTAGCATCTGAGCCACTGGATGGGATCCTGCATCGCGTCGTACTTGGTGATTCCCAGAGGCTTGAACTTGTCCGGGAGGAGTAAGTTATGAAGCCGAGGAGAGAAGGCGGGGAAGCCGTCGTTGTCGCCTACGGTGGCGGACTTCTTCCGCCGCAGTTCTTCGATCTTCTGGCGGACGTCGTAGCCGCCTTGTGAGGCTCCGGAGGCGTGGCTGTTCGCGTGGCCTCGGCCGCCGTGATCGCCTCCGCCACCGGCCCTCCTGTAGGCCCCATGGTTGGAGCTTCCGCCGTCGCTGCCTCCGCCGCCAGGGTCGTGGTGGGGGATGATCTGACGATCGCCGTCAGCAGCTGCGGCGCTGTTGCCAGCTTGAGAGGATCCGCCGGCGTTTGCACGGGTACGGTTGGGCTGGGCCGGCAGCTCGGCTCAAGTACGGTTACGGCCGAGGTCAGCACTACGACTTGTAGCTTCGTTGTCACGGTTCCTGGCGGGGGGCGGCTGGGTGACCCTGTTGTCGACTCGCATGAAGTAGGCGTCTTCTGCAAGCTTGGCGATGACTTTTCCAGCACGTATCCCCTGAGCTTGGTGTGCGATTGCTGTGATCGACATGAGGCATTGCTCCGGGGTGGTGTGTACCCTGCTCTCGACTTGTTCGAGGGCTTCTGCGAGGTTGCGGATGTGGAGGTTGTCTCGGAGACGCCGACACCGTTCGTTCCGCTTTCTGTTACACTCACGTCGAGCGTCCCTGTTGGCGTCGGTCTCATCCGCGGGTGCTTCAGCGGACAGCTCGTCTGCGGAGATGTCTTCAAGGTACCGGTCCTGTGCTGCCCCTATAGTTCCTGGCATGTCGCCGGCGACCATGAAGACTTGGTGATCTGGGTTGCCAAGACTGGAGTCAGAGCTCGCCACCTCAGTTGGAGTATACTCCTCAGCTCAAGTGAGTGGTGTTCCCTCCTGGAAGGGAAGCGAGTCGAGGTAGGCGACGTAGCGTGAGTTCCCGTCTATCAGGTCGGCGGGCTTGCGGTCTGGCCAGTAGACGAATCTCTCAGCGGGTGTGGATGTTATAACCAGCCGGTCCTGATAAGGGTTGCTCAGTAGAGTTGTCCTCGGACTCGGGATCCTCCGGGTCTGACCCGAAGTTGAACTCGTACACGGAGTCCGAGTAGAAGCTGAAGAGGGGGTTGGAGTCCGAGGCGTGGCCAGGGGCGGTGTCGGAGTCTGAGTTGTACTCGGGTACGGGCTCCTTGCCGGCCCGGCGTGCAGGGGGAGCCTCCGTGCGGGCCCTGCTGAGGTTGCGGGGGCCACGCGTGAAGCGCTCGCGGGTGGGGAAACCACATGCGATGGCTGAGAGGCCGGCTCACATACGATAGCCCACGGGGACGTCGAGTTCGAGTTGGAGGCAGATCCGAGCTCGAAGTCGGCATGTTGGTCGAAAAGCGAAATTTCGCCGAACTTGCCAGGGAGCTCGCCCGTGACTACTTCGGGAAGCGTCACGAAGCCGGTCTCCGGGTTGGGCGGCATGGTGAGGCGGCGTTGGAAAGACCCAGTGCCGTCAGCAGTGCAGACCCAGGCGCCGAAGACGAAGGTGTCGCCGCGGTTGAAGGCGACGGTTGGCTTGATGTAGACGGGAGCCGTCGAGTTCGCCATGTGATCGAGGGCGAGATCCCCTACCTAGCGCGCCAGCTGTCGGTGTTTTAGACCGGCAACCTACTAAGGGGAGTACCCGAAGTTGATGAATGTGGCCTCGCCGAGATCGGTAACTCGAAGGAAGAGACACGTGGCACACAATTTAGACAGGTTCGGGCCTCGAGGTGCGTAATACCCTACGTCCTGTATGCTGCGTAGCTCTGGATTGATTGGGTATGATTAAAAGATGATGCAATCAGATGCGTATGAGCGAGATGATCTAGAGAGGGGTCCCTGCCTCGCCTTATATAATCCGGGAGGCAGGGTTACAAGTCGGTTCAGGGAGAGAGTACTAGTCGAGTACGTCTAGGAGGTCTCTATACAGTGCGGGACATGTACAGCTTCCTAACCGAGTACTTCTCCTCTGTAGTCCTTATGCTTCACGCCAGCAGGTGCCGTGGAGCGCAAGTCTGGTAGTCCCAGGGGCCCACCGAGTAGTCGGTCCTGGTACCCACCGAGGTAGTGGGCCCAGGGAGGTCCATACGACAATGTCCACCGTTCGCGCCCACTACATCCGCTCTGTACGTGCCACGGCCGAGTGCTTTCTATGCCGCAGGTACATGTTTTTCTTCCTAGTTATATTTTTATAGAGAGACCACGACATATTTTTTTTGGTCCATGACTGACTTATATATTTATAGAGAGACCACTGATACCTACGGGACCGGGGTCTTCGTCGTGGGAAGGAGCTTCTCCTGTTCAGCAACCAGTGTTTAAGCCACCTATTTCAGAGGACTACAACACTAGTGACACACCACCATTGGAGTTTCAATTGGACGACTTGTTCCATGACATCGCTGATGAGATCGGTGGTACACAGCTGACAGGAGCCCTGCCCGTCGGGACCCAGCCGACGCAGGAGCAGTAGCGCGCGATGATGGAGGACTTCCACGACTCGGCACAGTGTGTAGTTGTTGACGGTGAATTTCCGTCAACCGAGCTATAAGTTTACCTTTAATGTTGGTATTGATTTATTATTCTAACCACTGGAACTAACCCCCCGTATATAACAAGTTCACTCTTGTATGTCGATTTTGGAGTTCATTGTTTACGCAGGAAATCTACGCTAAAGAGGAGACTTTCGGGATAAGTTCACCAAGCACTTTGGAAGAAGATCATGAAGCCCGACAAGAGTCAAGACATGCGATGAACATGACTCCAAACGACCCAAGGAACGAAGCGTCAACATGCAAGTCTTCAGGGACTCAACCAGAAAACAGCGAGGCTTGCATAGCAAGGATTCAAGCCTTAACCGTGAAGGAAACGACGTCAAAGGCCCACATGCAAGTGCACACAAATAAGGAATCATGCAAGAAGCATCCGGGGAGGAAAACGGGCCCGAACCGACCCAGAAAGGGCCGGGGCCGGCCAGCCCAGTCGGATCGGCCCAGGGGCCTTTTGGCTCGGTTCGCGACGCCCCTTGACCTAGGTGTTTATCTATAAATTGCCTCCGCCGCTGTCGGCCGCCACATCGAACAAATCATTCTACCGATGCCATTCACCAGAAAACCGCTGCCGCAAGATGAGGGATAGAGTTAGATGAGCTCGTCGCAAGGATCAACGCCGGCGGAGGGAAGGAAGCAAGAGGAGGACTCCAAGCCGCTGGCCTAGGGGTGTTCCCAAGCTTCTTCACCGCCATCTTCATCAACGACGTTCTCCGGAGTCTCCATCACCCCTATGTGCTTCAATCCGTGTAAGATGATGGGGTAATGTCTGTTCATCCTTAGGGTTAGATGGATGCATGATATGTAATCTATACATGAACCTTATGCCAATCAATGCTTTATGGTCTATGTCTTCGCGTATGCTTTGTTTACATATGTTTGCGCAACATGTGGTCTTAGTAGGGTTTGTGGTAATTGTGGTGATTAGCTTAACCCTATGGATGCTTAGATATGGATGTGGTTATACGTGAAAGTGTTTGATTACCTTGCGTAGTGACAGTACGATTTTGGGAAAAGGCTTAGCAGCCGCAAAATCGCCATGAAGCTAGAGTAGGCAACTCTCTTTTCATGTACTAGATGCATGTTCATGTGATCCTAAACCCTAGGGAGGGAATGCTTATCTATCTTAACCTCTCTCTCTTGTGTCTACCCTTTACCATCTAGTTTAACCCTAGATTTGTTTGATCAACTTAGGTTAGATTGTCTTTACCTTTAGATTAATACCTCTCTCAAAGGTTTTCCATCAACTAGATTAATACTTGGTTAAGCGCTAGCAATCCCCTTGCTCCGAGGATTGATAAGAACCTAAGGAATCCCCGTGGTGAAAAAGGTGTAGGTCCGTACGCTTGCGGATCGAAGGTTGTTATGTGTTTCAACCGTCAACAAGCCCCTTTTGCTGGCGCCGTTGTCGGGGAGCAAGCCAGTTTGCTACGTTTAATCTAGTGTTAATTTTGTTGATTACTAACATCTAACCCTTATTTTCTAGAAAAAATATTTTTTTTGTTTTTCTTTCTACTTTTCTTGTGCCTAGATGGATTTGTTCATCTCACCATTGGAAGACAAAGAGATGTCGCTAAGGGAGCTAGCAATGCTATCAATGGAAGACATTGAGATGCAAAAATCAGATTTGGCGCTTGCTACAACCCACTACGAAGTGAAGCCTGGAATCATCAAGTTAGTGGTGACAAACCCCTTTAGAGGATTGGAGGATGACAACCCATATAGACACATTAAAGAATTCACGATGATATGCAACACGGTGCAACAAGAAGGAGTTCCGACCGCTTGGTTCAAGTGGAATCTTTTTCCATTCTCTCTCGAAGATGAAGTGCGAAGATGGTACACACTTGCGTCCGTTGAAGCAAAAGGAAATTGGGATGAGCTAGTGAAGAAGTTTCTTTTGAAGTTCTTTCCCATAAGCAAGGTCCAATACTTAAGGAGGCAAGTTCTCACTTTCAAGCAAGGAGAGAATGAAGGAATTGATGAAGCATGGGACCGTTTTAATGAACTACTTGAGCGAGGCCCGAACTTGGGATTTTCCGGTGACTTGATGTTACATACCTTTTATTTTTCACTAACCCCTAACTCGTCTCGTTTTGTAAGCATGTGTGCAGGCGGTGATATAATGGATAAAACAATTATTGAAGCCGCACAAATCTTACAAAGGATAAGCAATGGACAAAGAATGCAACGAGATTGGCAAAGACGTTGTCGAGAAGGGCAAAACGACAAAAGCAAGACCAAGGTGCTTGCTGAAATTTCTGAAAAGATCAACCGGAGGTCAAGGAAGATGAACCGACCATACAAGAAATTGAAGATCCACTTCCCAAGGTAAGAGAAGTCATTTCGGATGTTAAAAATGTTGAAACTAACATGAATGTAGGCCGAAGTATGTGGAATGCTAGATCATTGGAGGACTTCGATCAATCCGGTTGGATTCAAGTTGATTTTGCCCCACTAATCAACTACCGAAGGAAGGAGGAACGCCGACACGTTGCCAAACTAGTTGAAGATATATTTGATCAAGAGATGAGTGGAGAGTCTATCCAAAAGATATTTGAAGAAGAAAGAGAAGAAGGAGATGAAGGATGGATCGACCGGTTTGACAACTCAAGGATTTATGATGAAGAAAGAGAAGAGTACAATCGTGGCGAGCCTAGTGACTCAAAGGATAAATGGGATGAGAAAGGACTCAAGCTATAAGGTTATAGCTTATGTTCTATTGAAGCCCACACAATAGCAAGGCAAGACATGGAAGTACTCAAGGATGAAGAAAAGAGTGAATTAACTGAAGGACCGATAAGGCGACCAGAGAGGGGGGGAGTGAATGGGAGCCGATAAAAATTCTTCTCGAGGGAGATTGAAACTCCGACAAGACGAACTAGCTCGGTCGAACTCCCGAAATCACACGCTCCGCACTTCTACCTCCCGTTTGCCAAAACCACGTAGCCACCGGAGTGCTACCGGTCCTAGGAACAAACTCTACCAAGCAACCACAACACACACGCGCAGACCGACAACGGAAACAACTCGAAAGCCGGCTAACCGAGGGGGCGGTTAGACCGGGTATAGGGGGCGGTTAGACCGCCTCCACCCCGGCAACCAAGAAATCCTCCGAAACGCCTCTTCCGAGCACCAAAACACACCACGGTTTCACCAACGAGAGATCTCTGGTCAAGGCCATGCTAGCTACCGGAAAATCTTGGCGAAAACCAAACCTTCACCCAAGGGCCTAGGGGCGGTTAGACCGGCTACCCGGGGCGGTCTAACCTCCCGTACCCGAGCAACGAACTCCAACCAAGAACACCTAGCAAACCGCGCGAGAACGGCTCCAAAAATCACCCGTACACTCCTCCGATCAAGGCGAACGAACTCACGAGAGGAAAATCCGGCAAAACAAAACTTTGACCCGGAAACACCCCGGCGGTTAGACCGCCCCCGTGCAGCGGTTAGACCGCCCCTTCCAGAACAGGAACCCGCGGGTCAAACCTCAACTTCCTTGCGCTCAATCTCCCGAATCACTCCACGGATTGCAGCCAAACTTCGGGGATAGCCGGGTTACCTCCCGGGCAACCTCTACCTCAAAGGAATCGACCCGAAACGCTCACAATCAAGAGGAATCGAAGAAATCGCTTCTCTAGGTCAAGAACTCGCCCAACTCGAAAAACCACCAAATCGAGTCCGATTCAAAGGGGATTTGGGGGCAAAGTCACCAGCCAAAGAGGCACAAGAACCTCATACGTGACACCCACCAAAAACCCCAAGAAATCGTTCTCAAAACACCGCCAAAAAGAGCTCCGAAAATCAACATCAAAGAGACGGGAAAACCATCATCAAGAACCACGCCGAACCTTCTATACATGCCATGAATGGTTCGTACAAGGTCTAGTTTGCCACCCAAACATCCATCCCTCTCTCTAGATCTCACATGAAGCTCTCAAACTAGCCTTCTAAAAAACCTAGGGAAAATAGAGAACGAAAATGGAAAAACGAAATGAGCTAGGGTTCCAAGAGTTGGCTGCCAACCTCTCACCTCTTGGGTTATATAGGCGGCAACCGAATGTCTAAAATGCCCCTCTCTACTAACTAGGGATACATGCCCCTCAAGGGCGGATTTGGAATTCTTGATGTCTTCACCATCGGACGGATGCCCGGCGACCGCACCCTGCGTAGCCTCGACGCACGCCTTGCGATCCCGACGCGTGTCCTCCGCTTCGAAGCTTCTCGGCGCCGGCGGCCAGGGCGGTCAGACCGCCCCCCCAGGGCGGTTAGACCGGCCCAGTGGATCTGACCGGCCCCAGGCGGTCTGACCGCCCCTCCTGGGCGGTTGAACCGGCCTGGGTGGCCGCACCTCCTCGTCGAGTCTTCGGCCTCGGTTTTGTGGCTCAACCGAGTAACCCAGTGGTTTTCTGGTGAACCACTGCAAACCCCGCGAACTCGGTGTAGCCTCCGCCAATCTCCACTCATGACTCGGCTCCCACGTAGTCCCGGCTCGACCTTGGTTTTGAGGCTCTACCAAGAAACCGTCCACGACTTCATCTTGCTTGTTCATGCCACCATGCGGCCCGCACTTGACCCCCGCCGGCCACCGGTCCCTCGAACGACGCCTACTTGTCTTCTCCACACCTAGAGGCCTCACCGCGACGACCTTTCGCGCTTGTTCTTCACCTGCACCAACACGAGTCAAGCCGCAACCTGCACCTGCAATACTTAGCCAAGAATCAGTCCACACAACGTTGTCAATCACTCATCACACAAGGAAGCGACCATCCACCGGTCCTCGAACCACACATGGTCCTCAATCTCCCCCTTGATGAGTGCATTGACAACACACTCACAAAAGTAACATAAGAGAAAAGGAAAAGAAAAGAAACAAATAAAAAGAAACCCCAACAAGCGATCGAAAGCCAAAGAAAGGCAACGAGCAAGATCACTTGAAGAAGACAAGTCTCGGACCCCTTAGGCAAGGGCAACGGCTCGACACATCCGAGACAAAACGCGGCTCAAGCAAAGAGCGCAAACCACCAAAGCAAAACTCGAACACCACAGAGAGCTCCCCCCCGCACAAATGCAAGCTCCCCCCGAGCCCCGGCAAAGACACTCCCCCCCGAACACATGCAACAATGCAACTCGGAAATGCACCAAAGAGCAAAAACTCCTGCTCACACCGCCCGGGCGGTTAGACCGCCGCCCGTGGCGGTTAGACCGCCTCCGCCCGACTTGACCGCTCGGGGGGCGGTTAGACCGCCCAAAGAAACCGGCCCCGCACCAAACCGCTCAAAAACTGCCCGAAACAATTGGAACACCTTCCAAACACTCCCAGGTGCCCAAAACATGCACAAACTTCTCCCCCTTGTTGACAATGCATGAATCAAGGCAAAATGCGAAAACTTGCAACATATAGCTTCTCGAATATACAAAATTCATCACAAGGAGCTACACAAGTCCAAATGAGCAAGTTAGATACACGACAGGTTCGTAAGGACCTTAACTACGTGATCACCAAGTTTCACAACCATTGGACAAGGCTAAAAAGGATTTTAGGAATTTTGCGAAAAGTTACTCCCTCACAAGCAAATGCCTAAACATGAGCAAAACATATCAAAATGGCAAAGCCACTCAAACTTCATGCTAGGACAGCCATTCTAATCATAAGACCATCATAAACACCCAAAAGCACCTCATGTCATGTCAAAGCCACCGAGCCATGTGCCTACTTCTATGTATGAGACTTCTCATTGGTAGGCATCATGCAACGGTTTAGCACCCAAAGCAAATTAATTTCAGCACATATGACATGGGAACATATTTTCCAAGCATTTTTCATTGCATTTTCAGATTTGTAGATGGTACATGAAATGTCTTTGCGACAAAAAGGAACTTATGCCCCTCCACAAGATTAAGCAAGAGGGCTAAACATTCATGATGGCAAGTGAGCCTTTGGCTCCATATGATCAATAAACTAGCTATCCAACCACAAAGGAAGCATAGCAAAGCCACTAAAAACATGTCAAGATCATATATAGGCATTTACACATGAGAGAGCATGTATGTGATATTTTTCAAAAATTAGCCATCAACCATGGATCATTCATCAAGATCATCAAGAGCTAAGTCAAACTAACCGTAGCATATCAAACAAGCTCACAAGAACATATATAGCAACCCATGGTAAACATTGTATATAGGAGAAGCTTTTCCTATCCGATGCATATGATACAAAATGCATGCAATCTAAGATACAAGAATGCCTATACATCATGTTACATATGCCATGCCAAATGCAAGAGATGCACAAAGGAAAACTATACATATGCTACAAACCGGCTCCTCGAGGGGAGGCAAAACGGGCTCGACACCACCGGCAAAGGAAAGCCCCCCACACACCCAACTCAAGAAATTAAACACACACCAAGTTCCCCCCGCAAACGAGTGAAAGTTGCTTGATCTAGGGGTTTGGTGAAAATATCGGCTAGTTGGTCATGTGTGGGTACATGGATCAAAGCTATCTTCCCTTTCTCTACGTTGTCTCTCGGAAATGATACCTCACTTCTATGTGTTTGGTTTTGGAATGGAGCACCGGGTTCTTTGCAACGCTTATGGCACCGGTGCTATCACAATGAAGTGGGACATGGGTATACTCCTCACCAAAGTCACTCATGGTGTAGGTGATCCAAAGGAGCTGAGAGCAACAACTAGCAGCGGCAACATACTCGGCTTCGGTCGTGGATTGAGCAACACTCGACTGCTTACGAGAAGACCAAGACACCAACGAAGACCCCAAAAACTGGCAAGTCCCAGAAGTGGACTTCCTATCCAACCGACACCCGGCAAAATCCGCGTCTGAAAAACCATGAAGCGCCAAAGAAGAGGACGCGGAGTACCAAAGGCCGAAGTCGGGAGTGTGACGCAAGTACCTGAAAATTCGCTTCACTGCTTGCCGATGCGAAGTCCTCGGAGACGCTTGAAAACGAGCGCACAGACACACTGAGAACTGTATGTCCGGCCTCGTCGCCGTCAAGTAGAGGAGTGACCCGATCATGCTTCGGTACTCCTTCTGGTCCACATGTTCACCTTCCTCGTCCGCATCAAGAGCCGTAGTCGTACTCATTGGCGTCGTCATAGCCTTGGAGTCCTCCATCTTGAACTTTCTCACAATGTCCTTGGTGTACTTAGCCTGGTGCACATATGTTCCTTCTTTTGATTGCTTGATTTGTAGCCCGAGGAAGAACTGCAACTCACCCATCATGCTCATCTCGAACTCCCTGCTCATATCATCTGCAAACCTCGCAACAAGAGAGTTAGACGAGCCACCAAAGACAATATCATCCACGTACACCCGCACAATCGGGATATCTCTCGCCCCGCCTCTCGCAAAAACAAGGTCCGATCGACCTTCCCCATCTCAAAACCTCTCTCAAATAAGAACCCCCTCAACCTCGCCATACCGGGCTCTAGGCGCCCGCTTCAACCCATACGGCGCCTTCCTCAACTTGTACACCCGGTGGGGGTACTTCTCACTCTCAAACCCCGAGGTCGTCTCACAAACACTTCTTCCTCCAACACTCCATTCGAAAAGCACTCTACACATCCATTTGGTGCAACTTGAACCCTTTAGCCACGAGAAAAGGTTAGAAGGATCCTAATCGCCTCCAAACGGGCTACGGGAGCAAAGGTCTCCTCGTAGTCGATCCCCTCCTTCGATCGAACCCCCGAGCAACAAGTCTCGACTTGTTCCTCACAACCTCACCCTTCTCTCCCTCTTTGTTTTTCCACACCCACTTTGTACCAATCGGCTTACACCCCGGGGGAGGGTCAACCAACTCCCACACCCGATTCCTCTCAAAGTTCTCCAACTCCTCATGCATCGAGTTAACCCAATTGTGATCGATAGTGCGTGTCCAATGTCTTTGGGCTCGAAAGAAGCAACAAATGCAGCATGAGCAAAATGGGAATTGTTTCGAACCCTCGACCGTGTAGTGCGTTCATCCATGTCGCCGATGATCCTCGAAGCTGGGTGATCCACCTGAACTCGCCGGGGAGGTTCTCGCCTCGAAGCTACCTCCCCCTCAACATCAGCTTCTCCTCGTTCTTGATTTGTCGTCGTAGGTGTAGCAGAGGGTCCATCCATCATCGTAGTCGAAGTAGTGGGTACATGTCCAGCCGGGGGCACCACACCGCCATCTTCATCATCACCATGTTCATGCTCCTCCTCCCCGAAAGATCTCCTCGCCAAGCTCATCATCACCCGCACACTCAAAGACAAGCCGACTACGTGGCTCGTCTCGTCGAAGGTTACCTCGCAAGTCTCCACGATTTGGTTAGTTTCAAGATTGAGCACACGATATGCTCTAGAATGAGATGCATAACCAAAGAAAATGCCATCGACGACCTAGCCTCAAACTTATCCAACTTCCCCGCCCTTCTTCGAATAAAACACTTGCAACCAAAGACATGGAAGTGACTCACTTTGGGTGTGCGACCATGCATCAACTCATAGCATGTCTTCTTCTTGTGCACTCGAGGTATATCCCGTTCGACACATAGCATGCGGTATTCACCGCCTCGGCCCAATACCTCCTCGGAGTCCTATGCTCATCAAGCATCGTCCGAGCCATCTCGCACAAGGTCCCGTTCTTCCTTTCCACAACACCATTCCGGGGAGGCGTATACGGACTCGAAAACTGGTGCTCAAGACCCAAGTCATGACAAAAGGTTTCAAAACGAGAGTTCCTGAATTCCGAGCCATTATCACTGCGGATAGCTCGTATGGCATCTCCGTGCCTCTCGTTCCTCAACCTCAAGACTAGATCTCGAACAAAACCAAACGTCTCCCCCCTTCTCCTCAAGAAAGAACACCCACGCATACCGAGAAAAGTCGTCCACCACAACAAGGACATACCACTTCCCACCCGCGAGATCGCACCCGAGCTGGGCCAACAAGGTCCATATGGAGCAGCTCGCATGGACGCTCAGTCATCACATCGGTGAGAGGCGGGTGAGAAGAGGCCACCATCTTGGCATGCCTACACGGAGCACAAACCAACTCTTTCTCAAGCCTCAAACGTGGCAATCCTCGGACCAAATTGAGTTTACTCAAGCGAGACGAAGGTCAAAGCTCAAGTGACCCAACTTCCTATGCCACTTCCACAACTCACTCGAAGAACCAGCCAAGAAACAACGCTCAACACCCGAAGACTGAGAAAAATCAGCACGAAACACCGACCCTCGGGAACGACCATACAAACAAGGTCCCCTCGAGAGTCCACAATCCGAGAACCACCCGGCCGAAACAACACCTCAAAACCCTCATCCAACAACCGAGACACGAAAGCAAATTGTACCCCGGCGATTGAACAAGAGCAACACGCCTCGCAGTGATCTTGTCACTCACTTTTATCTCACCTTCGAAAGCACACGCCCACGCCCATTGTCCCCAAAAGTGATGTACCTCTTCGTCACCACGGGACGAGACTTGAGAACCACCCCCCGTCTCCGGTCATATGTCTCGAGCAACCGGAGTCAATCAACCAAATGTTCTTCAAGTCTCCCACCCGAAATTCAAAAACAAGCACGTGAGCGAACAAACGACTCGAAGACCGGGGTTAGTACCAAAAGAGGAAAACCGATGCCGAGCCATTTGCTCGAAAGTGGGGTTAGCACCAACCAAAGCATCTCTCCTACCAAAGCTACCTCCACGAACACCACCTCGGTAACCACTCCGAGGAAACCACCCCTCACTTGCCGGAGGAGGACCAAAACCACGGAAGACAACCCGTGGAACGTCCCTCCTCTCCTTCTCAAAACTACGACTCCTCCCATCCCCGTAGTGACCTCGAGGGGGAGAATGCCTAGCAAACTGACCACCTGCTGTCTTTCCAGACCAACCACCAGCAAGTCCACCTCCAGGACACCGAAACCTCTCGACTCACCACCTCGAAAACCACTCCGCCCGAGTGCGGGGGGGGGGGGGCGTTAAACCGCCTAGCCGGGCCGGTCTAACCGCCCCCCTCTGCGGGCCGGGCCGGTCCGACCGCCTAGCCAGGCCGGTCTGACCGCCCCCTCCCGAACGCCTCCTCGGCCGCGGGAACTCGCATCTCCCCATGCCGAACACTTCTCACCACGACCTTACCCCCGAGCGGTGGCATACGAGGCTTAGGTACACCATGGGAAGGGTTGTACCTATCCTTGTTCGCCCACTCCTTTGCCATCCTCTCTTCCCGCTTCCTCTTGAAGCAAAACTCATCCTTGTGACCCTCTTTCCCACAATGGCCACAACGGAACCTCACAAGCTTAGGTTTTGGCTTGGATTGGGGCCGCTCGCTTGGTTTCTCTCCACTCAACTCCTCCACCGATTTCTCCTCACTTGCCTTCTCTTTCACTTTCCCAAAGAACACTTTCCCCGAAGTGCTCACAAACTTGATGGGCTTTTGGAGATCATTTGTGGGTGTAGGAAATATATGTGGAGCTGGGGTTGTGTCTAGTCGGTTCCTAAGATGGTTGGGTTTTGGAGGGAAATCATTTTTGTGGTGGGTTTTTGGTGGCTCCGGGATATTCTCTCCACTTCCTTCACCAACCTTGTTTGCCCCAAGCCCCTCACCATCTTGCCTCTTAAAGGCCTCGATCATCATCCTCAACTGAGGCTCATGACCGGACAACCAACCCATCAACTTCCTCAAGTCATCATTCTCATCCTGCAAGCGATCAACATAATGTGCAAGCTCCAAATTTTTCAATGCATGCATTTCACAAGTAGAGCAGGATGTAGGCATGGGTTCCTTCAATTTAGCCTCGAGCGAACTAGTGTAAGCATGCAACTCATCAATCTTAGCATGCAAAACAGGGCAAGAAGTGCAAGCACCTAGCAAAGCTGGTCTAGACTTAAGCTCAGCCACTTCAACCCTAAGCACATCTAGTTCCTCACACTTGGAGGCATGCTTCTCCTTAAACAAAGCAAGATCAGCAAGGAATATAGAGCAATCAGCACAATCATTTTCATCAGCAACAACAGGGCTAGCCTTAAGCGAATCAATCTCAAGCTTGCTATCAAGCACCCGTGTCTCTAGCTCGGCCACTCTAGTCCTAGCATCCTCGAGTGAAGCCCTAAGCTCTTTCCTCATTTTCTTGGCCTCTCTAAGCATGTCATCACGGTTATCAAGCAAAGAGCCAAGCCTCTCATTCTCCCGGCGCAAGAAGGGAAGTTCATCACGCACCTCGTCGTCGGACTCGGAGTCCGAGTCGCTCCGTGTACTCTTCTTGCCGCCGGAGCTCGGCGCCATGGTACGAAGCCGTCTCTCGCGAAGCGGCTCGGCCCCGCTCGGGTTCTTGGACGACCTCTTGTTCTTGCGACGATCTCCCTCGTCATCGCTCGCCGCTCGAGCTCGAGGTGGAGTACGCGGAACTGGAGTCGACGTCGCTCGCTCCCACCATCGCTCGGGCCTTGCCTCGGCCCTCCTTCTTCCTCGATCGTCGCTCGTCCTTGTACTTGTTCTTGTGCTTGCTCTTGTGGTCGCGCCTCGAACGGTACTTGTCTTCGTTCTTCCTCGGCTTGTGCTTGTAGCTGTCCTTGTTCTCAGCCTTCTCCGGGCAGTCGGCGACGAAGTGTCCCGGCTTGCCGCACCGGAAGCAGTCCTCGTGTTCCTCCTCATGTTCACGCGGTTCTCGTGCGGCCTCTCGAACCGCCTCGTCAACGGCGCCGGCTCGTCCTCTCCAAGGTCATCAAACTCCTCATCCGGCATAGACATCAAAGAGGAAAACGAGAACATCCCGGTGGATGGGTTAGAGTTAGTCTTTCCTTTGGAACCACCAACGAGGGCAAGACTATGGGAGTCGGTCGGTCCCTCGAGCTTGGCGGTCATGCCCCTATCCACCTCGGCCGACTTGAGCTTCGAGAACGGCTCGTTCACCGTCGTAGTATCGTACCTCTCCGACTCGACTATGGCCTCGAACTTTCCGCCCCATATCGTACGATCCAAAGAGTGTAAGAGCTTGACCGCTCTATCATGATCATCGTACGGGAGCACGTCCACATTGGCCCTCATGTTGTTCACAACCACCGTGAACCTCCGGAACAAGGCATCGATGGACTCACCGGGGAGATGAGTGAAGTTCTCGTACTCTCTCCGTAGGTCGCATACAACCGTGCTCGAACCCGGGCGTTCCCAACATGAGCCTCCTTCAACACCGCCCAAATCCTACAAGCCAAGTGCTCGGTGTGCACCCGATCGAACTCGGCCGACACAAAGCACGAAACAAGTAGTCGACCGCCTTATTGTTGGCGTCGAATCCGTCCCTCGACCCCGGAGCAAGGAAATCCATCGGCCGGACATAGCCTCGTGTCCACCGTGACATCCCAAAGCAAACTCGACCCTTTCCGCGGAGGAACGCACCCATCCGCTTGCTCCACATCCGGTAGTTCTTGCCATCGAAGTGTGGAGGACCCGAACCCCGTTCTCGGTACGCCATCCTTGGATCTTAGACGGTTAGAGTCAACAAAGACCCGAACCGGCTCTGATACCACTTGAAGGACCGATAAGGCGACCAGAGAGGGGGGGAGTGAATGGGAGCCGATAAAAATTCTTCTCGAGGGAGATTGAAACTCCGACAAGACGAACTAGCTCGGTCGAACTCCCGAAATCACACGCTCCGCACTTCTACCTCCCGTTTGCCAAAACCACGTAGCCACCGGAGTGCTACCGGTCCTAGGAACAAACTCTACCGAAAGCAACCACAACACACACGCAAGCACCGACAGCGGAAACAACTCGAAAGCCGGCTAACCGGAGGGGGCGGTTAGACCGGGTATAGGGGGCGGTTAGACCGCCTCCACCCGGCAACCAAGAAATCCTCCGAAACGCCTCTTCCGAGCACCAAAACACACCACGGTTTCACCAACAGAGATCCGTGGTCAAGGCCATGCTAGCTACCGGAAAATCTTGGCGAAAACCAAACCTTCACCCAAGGGCCTAGGGGCGGTTAGACCGGCTACCCGGGGCGGTCTAACCTCCCGTACCCAAGCAACGAACTCCAACCAAGAACACCTAGCAAACCGCGCGAGAACGGCTCCAAAATCACCCGGACACTCCTCCGATCAAGGCGAACGAACTCACGAGAGGAAAATCCGGCGAAACAAAACTTTGACCGGAAACACCCCGGGCGGTTAGACCGCCCCCTGCAGCGGTTAGACCGCCCCTTCCCGAACAGGAACCCGCGGGTCAAACCTCAACTTCCTTGCGCTCAATCTCCCGAATCACTCCACGGATTGCAGCCAAACTTCGGGGATAGCCGGGTTACCTCCCCGGGCAACCTCTACCTCAAAGGAATCGACCCGAAACGCTCACAATCAAGAGGAATCGAAGAAATCGCTTCTCTAGGTCAAGAACTCGCCCAACTCGAAAAACCACCAAATCGAGTCCGATTCAAAGGGGATTTGGGGGCAAAGTCACCAGCCAAAGAGGCACAAGAACCTCATACGTGACACCCACCAAAAACCCCAAGAAATCGTTCTCAAAACACCGCCAAAAAGAGCTCCGAAAATCAACATCAAAGAGACGGGAAAACCATCATCAAGAACCACGCCGAACCTTCTATACATGCCATGAATGGTTCGTACAAGGTCTAGTTTGCCACCCAAACATCCATCCCTCTCTCTAGATCTCACATGAAGCTCTCAAACTAGCCTTCTAAAAAACCTAGGGAAAATAGAGAACGAAAATGGAAAAACGAAATGAGCTAGGGTTCCAAGAGTTGGCCGCCAACCTCTCACCTCTTGGGTTATATAGGCGGCAACCGAATGTCTAAAATGCCCCTCTCTACTAACTAGGGATACATGCCCCTCAAGGGCGGATTTGGAATTCTTGATGTCTTCACCATCGGACGGATGCCCGGCGACCGCACCCCCGCGTAGCCTCGACGCACGCCTTGCGATCCCGACGCGTGTCCTCCGCTTCGAAGCTTCTCGGCGCGGCGGCCGGGCGGTCGGACCGCCCCCCCGGGCGGTTAGACCGGCCCGGTGGATCCGACCGGCCCCAGGCGGTCTGACCGCCCCTCCTGGGCGGTTGAACCGGCCCGGGTGGCCGCACCTCCTCGTCGAGTCTTCGGCCTCGGTTTTGTGGCTCAACCGAGTAACCCCAGTGGTTTTCTGGTGAACCACTGCAAACCCCGCGAACTCGGTGTAGCCTCCGCCAATCTCCACTCATGACTCGGCTCCCACGTAGTCCCGGCTCGACCTTGGTTTTGAGGCTCTACCAAGAAACCGTCCACGACTTCATCTTGCTGTTCATGCCACCATGCGGCCCGCACTTGACCCCGCTGGCCACCGGGTCCCTCGAACGACGCCTACTTGTCTTCTCCACACCTAGAGGCCTCACCGGCGACGACCTTTCGCGCTTGTTCTTCACCTGCACCAACACGAGTCAAGCCGCAACCTGCACCTGCAATACTTAGCCAAGAATCAGTCCACACAACGTTGTCAATCACTCATCACACAAGGAAGCGACCATCCACCGGTCCTCGAACCACACATGGTCCTCAATAACGAAGAGCGATCTTGACGACATGTGGTACACGGGAGATAAAGAAAGCAACATACAAGACTTTGAAGATGAAGATTTGGTTGATAATGAAGACTTCAAGGAAGAGATAAATGTGTACATAATTGATGGATTACATGTTCCACATGATGAGATGGAGGGGATGCAAAAAGGTAACAAAGAGACACCTTCACTCGTTGAGATTGATTCGCCTTCAACACCGCTAGATGAACCAAATATCACTCTCGTTGAAAAAGCTCTAAGGCCAAGTTACATACTGAAATCTCAGGATATTATTGGTATTGATGTTGATAAATTCAAATACACGTGCTCAACCAATAGAATAAATGATAGTTTAAATTCTATGCCTTGTGACAATAATGATCATGTTGATAGGCTAGATTTTCTTGAGAATGAAAAAAAGGAAACATTTATGTTTGAACCAATTAATCGCACACCTAAATAACCTTTGCCTAATGATGAGCTAAGTGCTATGAATGAAACATATGCTTCTTTTATTTACACCTTGACTTGTTGCTACAATTCGCATGTGGTGTTAATTATGGATGTGTATGTTTACAATAAGTTTTGTAAATCTCGATCATGCTTTGCGCTTGGTTAAGCTAATGACCTTAAATAAGAACATGTCGGGAAAGGCCCGATTTTCACTAACCATGTAGACAAGGCTCGAATAATTAAAAAAGAAGTCATGCCTAAAAGAGTTGCAAGATAAATCATCAACCTCTCCAAATCCCCCGCAATGGATGCTACTGTCTTCATAAATTTGAGAGCTTGTTCAGAGGTGTAAAAATGAAGAAAATGGGATATCCAGAAGCTCCCTCAAGTTACCATTCCAACGCATCAAGAACCAATGAATTTGAAGACCCGTGCAAGGAGTTATGGAGATAATATTGAGTGTTGCGTGTCGGGGACAGCCTTAGGGGTCCCCTTTAACAACCGGGAAATCCCCACTTAAAACCTGCAACAAAGCCGAACACACTTTGCCTAACCATGCAGGATACGGCCCACGCTGCAAGGACCTCAACAGCCCATCAAGGCGGCCCTCTTGAAGATCCCCTCGAGCAGGCTTCGCCTCGCTCGAGGGTGCGCGCCTCCCTCGGGCGGGCTCCGTCCCGTTCGAGGGGGTGCGCTCCCCTCGAGCGGGCTCCGCCCCCGCTCGAGGGCCCGCCCCCCCCTCGAGCAGGCTCCGCCTCGCTCGAGGGTCCGCCCCCGCCCTCGACCGAGGTCCGCCTCGCTCGAGGGCACCCCGCTCGCGTGCGCCTGCCCCCGTACATGGGCATTTAACACCCTGACACCGGCGGGACAGCGCCATCATGCGCCCGGGGCTCGCGCCCCGGTGCCGCTGCACCAACTCCCCAGGAGGGAGCCCATCCCCATCACTGTGGGGAGGGACTGTGCAGCGCGGCCGGTGTCAGTCCCGTGACGCCGTGCGCCTGCTCCAGTACGGCTAACGCGCCGAGCCCTCGAAGGGGGGGGGGCGGCTACACCCTCGATTTGCTTTCTTGTGACTCTACAGGGTTAGGTGGAGGCGCTAGTCCGGAGGAACGCCATCCCTGCCACTGTTACGGCATGGCCGCCGTCCCCGCGTGCGCGAGCGCACGCCCGGCGCCGTAGCAACAACTCCGCGACGGTGAAACGCATTGGAGCGGGACGCCGTTTTACCTACTCCCGTACTCCGTACGGGCCAACGTCGCCGGCTCCCTCGATCCCATCGAAGACATTACCGCCATCCGCCGCCCTTCTACCCTCGAACCGCCACCTTGTTCGGGTACAAGATAGGCCATGATGGCCGGATCGGCCGCAAGGATCGTCCGGACGGCCGCCCACTCTACAGCATAGCACGCCACGCCCCTTCACGTAGCTAGATAGCGCGGCGTACATGTGATTCGCTCCCTCCTTGATCTATAAAAGGGGGACGAACCCTCCCTGCCGCAGGGGGAGGAGGAGGACGAAGAAAACACAGGCACAACACAATTGGAGATAGGCTGCACCATGCACTTGCTCTCCAATTCTCCCACAACATCTTCAGCCATCGCACCAGGGACTTGGAAGTCAGGCTTCCTCTCCCGCCTTGCTTGTAGCAGCCCCACTACAGGCACCCCCGGTGCTAAGTAATATAGTGCCCTGAGCACGCCACTGCTGGACGTACGGCCCCCTCGGCCGGAACCAGGATAAAACTCTGTGTCACTTGTTGCTTAGCATCGACCATTGAGGGATAGACCACGACGCTTACTACTGATTAGTGTTGGGACCATATTCCGCACCGACAGTTGGCGCCCACCGTGGGGCAATCTGAGCGCCTAAGGTCAATCCGTCAACTCCCTCCATGGTGACCCGCACTGAGTACCGTGGTACACGCTACTGCATGGGCAGCTCGGACCCCCTCCCCGCCGGGTTCGAAATCCGGTTCGGGGGCCTGAACTTTCAGGCCACGGGGAATGGCTACCTCATGCACCTCACCAACCGTGAGGAGCTCCGCGCGCGGCGCGGGCCGGGCCCGCCCCGGTCCCCGCCGCACGCACCACCACGGCGCGGACGCCCGCGCGCGCGGATGCCGCGGGCTCGCCGTCGCTCGAACCGCGCCCGGCGCGAACGCGCCCGGCAGCGGCGGCGGCGTCGTGGCGTCGACGGCCGAGCGCGCCGCCTCTCGGTACGGCGCGCCCACCGCTACGACGACCGCCACCACCCCAGCGGGACAGCGCGCGGTCTCCGGACCGCGCATCCCCATTGGGTTGCGTGGTGCCACGTCGGCCTACAACAATAACGTCAACACCACGATGCACAGGGTCCCGCCGCCGTCATGTCTTCGTCGCCAGGGATCCCGGCGCCTCAGCGGCTGACGAGTCGTCCCTGGGCTCCCTCGACGCGTTGCCGCCCGCCAACCGCCACGGGTACGCGGACGGGGACCTTCTGCGGCGTGCCGGACCCGCCCATGTTCGGGCGTTTCCTTGACGCTACGGACTACTGGTTCGGCTGTTCCGACGACTCCAGCACCGAGAGCAACGACCCCGCGCGGCAGTGCTACGCCGTCATCACCAACGACCCATCCAATGCCGCTGGCGCGGTGGGCGCCGGAGAGACGGGGAGATCACGCCGCCCCGGGGATCGCCACACGCCTAGCCGCAGGGGCCAAGCGCTCTCGCCGGGGCCGACGCCGACGCGCGCCGTGGCCCAAGCCCGCGAACTCGAAGCCAGGCCGGCGGAGGAGTACGGACGGTGCGGGCCGCTCCGCGCCTCGATGGCTGGAGAAGCCTCCGCTCGTGGCGAGCGTGTGTGAGAGCTGGGCAGACAGGCCCGTGACCGTATCAACGCTGACAACCCTGACATGCCGCCGCGGGCAAGTCAGAAGCTCGTTGCCGCCGCAACGCTGCTACGGGCCATGCCAGCACCCTCGACCCCTGAGGCGCGAGACCTGCACCGCGAGGTGCAGACTCTTATCGAACAAGCGGCCGTCCAGCAGGCCGAGAGCTCGGCGTCGCGCATCCGCCAACAAGGGGATGCGCGGGGTGACGGGGCCGCACAAGGGGGCGAACCCTCGGTCCACGCAGGGGAAGCGGCGGGGCGACCCGCCAACTCGGGACGCGCGGCCGGCCAAGGAACGGCTCCTTGACACGCGCAGAGCTCTGGACGGTGACGCTCGCAACGTCATCAACGCCCGCCGCACGAGCAAGGCGGACGCGCGAGCAGCGATGGGCTACCACCCTCAACGGGGCGGACGCTACGACAGCGATGAGGACCGCTCCCCGACGTCGGAGCCCCCGGGGACCCGTGTGTTCAGCCGGGAGATCCGCGCGGCAGCCTTCCCCCAGCGCTTCCGCCAGCCCTCGACCATTGTCAAGTACAAAGGGGAGACGGATCCCCGCGTATGGCTCAACGACTACCGCTTGGCCCCGCCACCGGGCGGGGGCCACCAGCGACGAGGTCATCATCCGCAACTTGCCCCTGCACCTCGGCGATGCGGCCCGGACATGGCTCGAGCACCTGCCCGCCAGCCAAATCCACAATTGGGATGATCTGGTCCGCACGTTCGTAGGCAACTTCCAGGGCACGTACGTGCGCCCCGGGAATTCCTGGGACCTGCGCTCCTGCACGCAGAAGCCCGGCGAGTCGCTGCGGGACTTCATACGGCGCTTCTCCAAGCGCTGCACGGAGCTCCCAAGCGTGGCGCAGTCCGAGATCGTGCATGCCTTCCTCGAGGGCACCACGTGCAGGGACCTTGTGCGGGAGCTGGGACGCAGCCCGCCCGCGGACTCCAACGAGCTGTTCGACATCGCCACCAGCTTCGCCTCAGGAGAGGAGGCCGTGGGAGCGATCTTCGACGGCAAGAAGGGCAAGCGCTCGGAGGACGCGCCCGCGGAGGGCAGCAAGTCCAGGGAGCCCCCACGGCAACGACAAGCGGGGCAAGAAGGGGAAAGAAGCCGCGCCGCGAGGCGCGCGAGCGGGGGCGCGGCGGCGGTAATGCCGAGGCCCTCGCTGTTGACCCGGCTCGACGGGGCCCTCGACCGGCCCCTCGAGGCTCGAGGGTGTTTGACGACATGCTGAAGAAGCAATGTCCTTATCACAAGACCCCAGTAAATCACACCCTTGAGCAGTGCGACATGCTCAAGAAGTTCTATGGCCGCGCCGCCGCGAAGGAGGCAGAGGCCAAGAAAGATGGAGGAGATGGTGACGCCGGCGGCTTCCCCACCGTGGAGAACGTGTTCCTCATCTTCGGGGGACCCACCGTCGACATGTCGACCCGCCAGCGCAAGAAAGAGCGGCACGAGGTCCTCGCCACGGAGAAGGCGCCTCCCTCCTTCCTCAATTGGTCGGAGGACGCCATCACCTTCAGCCGGGAGGACCATCCGAACCGCGTCCCCAACCCGGGCCAGTACCCTGTTGACGGTTAATGTTTGTATCAAAGTTCGTTCGTGACTCGCAAGCGTACAAGTCTCCCGTCGTAGTCAAGGGACCCTTCTTCCCTCGAGTGGTGAACCCAAGGTATCGAATCCGTGGAACAAATGTGTGACGCAAGACCTAATCTATTAAAGCCAAATAACTGCAATCTTCAATAAAGAACCTAATGCATCTAAGTTAAAGACACAAAACAGATCTAATCTACTAAGAACCGGAGAAAACAAAGTAAGATTGGGTAGATAAACCGATCTAGAGGGATCGGGGTAAGCCTTTTGTTGAAGTTCCAAGCAAAAGAAGAAGTAGCAAATCGAATCTTAATGAAAGCCTCTTTAAATCGTGGTTTCCCGTCCAAATCCGAAAACATCCGCCTTTCGAGACCCCCGTTCTGTCACAACGTATCCCTATTCATGCGGGGAGCTTAGGGCGAGTCAAAAGACAAGTCGAGATTCTTTCGGAAGATCCGGTGTGTACCTCTAGCCACCGCGGCTACATGAACACCCTATGTAATCTATCTCGAGAATAGAATTGAAATAAGCAAAGCCCATCGAAAAACGAAATCTTCGAGGAAACACTTGATCGCTGGGAAAAGATTCAACTTGATAATTCAACTATAACAATGATACATACACAAGATCACCACCGGGATCCTTCCTTGATCTTGCTTCTAGCTCCGGGAACTCCGACGTGGTCTTCCTTGCAAGGTTCCCACGTCGGCTAGGGAAACCCTAGTCAACTAGCTCGACCCTCTCCTCTCCTAGATGATGTCCCTCTCTTCTCTCGCTTCTCGGCGGCCGAAGACGAAATCTTCTCTTCGTGGCTCTCGATCGTGGGGACTATAAATAGCCCGATTGGCGGCTAGGGCAAAGGACGACGGTTTTGGGCCCTAAATGGGCTCGGGCCGACCGGACCGGGCCGGCCGGCCCGGGCCCATTTAGGCCCGGCCCCGTGGGCTCCTTCGCCCGAGGTCGGTTCCCTTGCTTCCCGGATGCTTCCCCCTTCCCGCATGTAGGTCCATGTCGTCGGTTTCTCTCCGAATTGGACTCAACTCCTTGTCTTGCAAGATTCGGCACTTTTCCGGTCGTGTCCCCGGAGTCCGTCGTCTTCTCGGATCAAGTCCCCGGCTTCTTGGAGTTAATTTTGCTTCATTGCATGACTTGTTCGAGGCTTCAAGGTCTTGTCATGAGGTGCTTGATGAACTTATCCCGAAAGTCTTGCATTCAACACTAAATCCCTGCATAAACATTAAACTCCAAAAACGACATGTACATGTGAACTTGTTATACCACGGGGGTTAGTACCAATGGGTAAGGTATAAAACTCATGCCAACATCGAAGGTAAACTCATGGCTAGGTTGACGGATTTTCACCGTCAACATCTCCCCCATGCTTAAACCTTGCTCGTCCTCGAGTAAGCCTTCGATGGATATCATCATTGCTAAACGATGTTTAAACTTTGCACTTGATTACACATGAAAAAACATAATGCTCTCAAAATTTTAATTCATTAAAGTTCCATAATGTACTAGCCTTCATCTCTACGGAGGGTAGATTCTTATTAAGCTTATCCCACAAGTATTAACATGCTCACAAAGTTTTAAATAGATCTCAGAATTTTTGAAATGAAGAACGAGATAAGAAAAGCTAAACCAAATTCACAAATTTGAATCATCTCGTGTATTGCTCATAAACTCTCATCTCACTTGTCTCTCAAGCCTATATATTCTACTCCTTTCCCTCTCATATATATGTGGTAGGCTTTATATGGAGCTTTGGGAAAGTTTAGTCCTAACAAGATTTTATAAATGAGGTGTTGTCAAAACAAGACAAGCTTCTCATGGTCTTACCGAGACTCGTCAAAAAGGTCATTGGAAAATAATGTTAAATCAAGGAGGGGAAAGAGAAAAATACACACACTTTAGATGAGTGGACATGTGCAAATGGCAAAGAGTGATCCCGAGGCACAAAGGAAGTCCTCGTTATCGGATTGCACATGGTTGGAAAATGAGAATGGATCTTTTTAACTTGAAGCCTTGAATGCACTCTTAGAGAACCGGGGAGTTCACTTTACACACACATATATATATATTTTTTTCTCTTTCTCATATTTCTCATTCTTTTCTTTCTTTCTTCACCTTGGAAGTTACGTACATCGCCGAATTTTTTTCTTTCATCGTTTGATATATATATATATTTTTTTAAAATACTCCCTTTTGAACTCTAAAACTGCACCGTACCTACCTCCTCCCCCATGCTTAGACGTTGCTCGTCCTCGAGCAAATAGGCGAAAAATAAGGTAGGTACCGGAATATTTTTCCTTGGAGAGATACTTGAAATCTTCAACGTTGGCACCGTCTTGCGATCTTCCTTGAATTGATGATCCATTCTCAACGATAGGTTGTGGTCAAGGAGGTAATCACAAAAAGATGATATTTGGTTTAAGGGTGGATATCCGGCGAAGTTTGTGAGATCACCGATGCGGGGATACACAATGCACGGATAAGAGGCTAGCAAAAAGATAGATACGCAAAAACGGAATGACCAGCTTCTTAGTCTCGGGCCAGAGAAATCATGGCCTGCAATAACTCACTCAAAAATAAATCTTGTACACTAAGGTTTATGCACTCAAATATATATAAGGCTTTGGATAGGTTGAGCAACACACAAGTGATATTTGTGACAAGGTTAGCAATATTTTTGAGCATAAAAGACATCTTTAATCTATTCATAACTTGAGAGCACATAAAACACTATGGGTCTTTATTTTAATCATAACCTCCGCTGAAAATTAAGCTAGTATTTAAATAAATTCAGATCTGTATTTTTAAGAGAGCACTAGCTTAAACATGCATAAATCAACTACAAAGATGAACAAAGCTGCAATTTTAATCATATATCATCATGGCACGAATTTTGTAACTTTTCCAATGATATAATCAAGGTGGTGACTTTATTAATGGTTATATCAAGTTAAAATACACACTGAAAATAAACAAACATGCTTGCTGAAAATTAAATAAAAACAGAAAAATACTACGCAAACACACATAAGCAAAAGCTAAAAATTACAGAGAAAAAAAAAAGAAAAGAAAACTAAAGTTCCTAAATCTTCTAGTCCTCCGTCGGCGGTTGATGTTGATAGTCTTGATAATAATACCCTTGCTCATAATATGGTTGGACGCTTCCTCCGTCGAATTGATTTGGCTCCACAAGGTGAAGGCGTCCAAGTTCAAAGGCGATATTTGTGTTGCCTTCACCGAGTTGAGCTGCGTTAGATTGGATGGCTGCGATGTTTTGAGCATTTCTTGCAGCATACCCTCCAATAATGGCCATGCTTTGTTGTGGTTGGGGATGATGAGCGTAGGACTCCGCGAAGTTAGCGTTGGGCACAACATAATTTTGTGGGGGTACCGGTGCACCACCCCCCCCATGCTTGTTGTTGTGACCCTCCGTAATAACTTGGCGGAGGAGGAACCCCGCCGGATGGTTGCACATTGGGTTGTGCTCCACTCGCTTGTGCGGAGGATGTTCCCTCCTCTACGATTCTTCCTCTTTTGTTCTTCCTTACGGGGACAAGTAGTCCCTCTTCCAACCAATCTTCCCCTTCCTTCGGTGAAAAGCCTAAGCCTCTCATTCGGAAGGGGGAGGTTCACTATGGCCAACCGATAACCTCCTCTCTCATCTCCACTAATGTACTTGCCTTGCCGCAAGTACTCAAAACCGAGAGAGGTACCACGCAAAAGGTGAGCGGGGTTTCTTGCGATCCCCGGCCGCAGGGAAAAGGCCAACATGGAGAGGTAACACCCCGAACCAATATTACCAGCCCCCGATGTTGCTTCACAACACCAACGGTTGATCATGAGGTAAGATGGGTCAATTGGCTGCCTGGCAATTAAAGCCGAGTATAGCCAATTCAACTCCGTGTCGGTCACCTTTGTTTCCCTCATCCTCCCCAATACCCTCTTGCACATCCAAGAGTGAAATATCCGGATAATGGGGTTGCGGATGCGCTTGCGTTGTTGATGGGCTTCTCCGGAGATCATGCCCCAAAATTCCGCCAACATGCGGGTGGCACGTCAACTTTCTCCGGAGCTCCCTTGTGGAATCCAAGCAGCTCCCTTACGTGCTCGTAGGGAACCACTTGCTCGATTCCCTCCAAACGGAATGACAAGCTTTGCACCCCATCATCATCAACGATGGGTGCAATAGTCATTAAAATTTCCAAGGCGTAACCCAAATGGGTGTCCACCGATATTCCGTTGGAGAACTGCACCCATCCGAGGTGCCCCAACATGTAGTATATGTCGGTGCAAAAACCCAAGGTGTAGAGTGCTTGGTCGTCGAACTCGACGTTTGGCACAAGCCTCTTCTCAAGATTGGCGAGCCTATCCTCCTCCTCCGCCGACAAGATGATGAGGCCGTACGAAGATTGTGTCGGGGTGTAAGGAGGTGGTGCGGTTGAGCGAGTCGATCGTCGTGGTGGCGCGGGCTGCTCCTCCGTGTGCCCACGAGGTTCGGTGAACCTCATGGAAGTGCTTCTCGCAGCCCTCATACCACCAAGGAGGAGAGCGTCGTTCCTCCTCGGTGGTGCCGTGTCCGTCTCCATGCTCCGGGGGGACTCGGAAACCGAGTGCCGCCTCGAAGACGTGGTTGATGACGGCTTGGACGACGACGAACTCTTCTTCTTAGAGAAGAGACTTGTGGTCTTCTTCCACATGGTTGCTGCACTCTTTCTTCAACTAAAATTCCGGGTTGCAACCGGTAAACTAGGCACTTAAACTCTTTGCTTCAGATGTGGACTTTGAGTGGATTAAGGATGTGGATTTTTCTTGAGCTATCAAGCTTGGGATTGTTGGCTAAGTCTACGGAGGTTCTGAGCACACAAACTTGAACACACAAACAAGGGAAGGAGAGGGAAGCTTGCTCGCGGAAAACGGGCGCCGGGGGCTCCTTTTATAGGGCGGGCCGGCCGGCCCCGGGCCGGCCGGCCCGGGGGTCCTCCGGCTCCTCCTCGGCGCGTCTTTCTCCCAGCCACGATCATTTCGCCTCCCGCAACTTTCCCCGCCCGCGTGCTCCACGAGTTGCACCGCCCAAACGCTCTCGTCCACTCCTTTTCTTGAATTATTGGTCCTCCCACTTGATGCTCCATGCTTTGGGTCATGTCCATGCTCCCTAGCTCCACTTGCTTCACATGCCACCATGAAAATCCTGCAAAGTTGATGCTTGCTGCCCACCATGCTTGTCCTTTGCATGTGGAATTGGTGAAAGTTGATAAAAGGGGATCCAATGGTGCATGCATGCTTAATTCAAACTAGTTGCCTCCATTTAGGTGTGTTTAAGGTTAAGCACTCCTCTAATTCGAAATTTAAAATATTTTTCAGAGCCATGCAAGAGCTCAAGCATAATTTTAGAGAAATTTTTAAACCATTAAAAACAAATGTAAGTCGAAAATATTTTTCGACTACGTCGATTTTGGTCTCACCGGTAAAGTTTGCTTTCATCGGTTGAGAGCGAACGTTTTCCGGCTTGATCATGGGGGCATAGGTTTAGGTTCTAATTTTGGCTAAATAAGAAAGATTTTGAATGAAACAAAATTAGAATAGGCTTAGAAAAATTCTAATCCTAGAGAAACCAAGGATAAAGATTTTTAAAACCAACCAAAAGCTTTGATTTCTAGGTTCACGCGAGTCCTACCACGTGCTGAATTTTATTAACACTTAAGCATAAATCGTGGCTCTACTCGTGTGGTTTTAGCATGAAAAATAAGTCAACCTCAGCACCATAATGAGGGTGAAAGGTTGAGTTAAGGTTCTGAAATTATTTGGTTGAGGGGGTTTCTCGAAAAGAAAAGAATCAAACAAGCACATAGGAAGGTTCATGCAAAGGGTTTATGATAAAGCAAACATTCAATCAAGAATTATGTCTCTAATATTGTTCAACCACTTCTAAGTCTAATGTCTTTGCGTAGTAAAACTCAAAAACTAAATTATTAAAAATACTCGAAAAACCTGGAATCGAGTTGTCCTCCCGGTAGCTTATTCTTGACTCGACTTGACGAAACGGGTTGCCTCCCGCCTAGCGCTTCGTTTATAGTCTATAGCTAGACTTCTTCACTTGATTACTCCGGATCAACGCTCTTTGCGGGCGTTGCAATCTTGGGTACCCACTTCCGCACCATCTTGGGCGCGGGCTTGTCTTTTGGCTTGGCCGGCTTAGTCATTTTTTTGGTCTTCACGGCGGCTTCTCTTCCTTTGTCTTGACGGATGCAACACCTTCTTTAATTTTCGTTACGTTCACTTTTTTCGGCTCCTTCTTCTTTTTCAGCCCCTCCGTTTGTTTTGGTTCTACCTTCACTCCAATCATGTTGCATGCCTCAATCCTTGGACGGAACTTGAAGGAACTCCTTTCTCCGTTGATATCGAACATGATCTCCCCCTTGCCAACATCAATAGTTGCTCCCACGGTCTTGAGGAACGGCCTCCCTAGGATGAGCGGCGGCTTCTCCCTCTCTCCCATCTCGAGCACAACGAAGTCGACGGGGATGAAGTGGTGTCCAATCTTCACGGGTACATCTTCGGCAATGCCCAAGGGATAGCGAATGGAGTTGTCACCCAACTCCAAACATATTCCCGTAGGCTCCATTGGTAGGCGTAACTTCTCGAACACATCCCTCGGCATGACACTCACGCTAGCTCCAAGGTCGCATAACGCCTTCTCGAAGTTGAAAGAACCAACTGAACATGGAATTGTAGGGCATCCGGGGTCTTTTTGCTTCTCCACCCCCATAAGCAATAGCCGCACTACACTCCTCGGACATCTTGACATGATCTACCCCGAGTGTTGCTATCTCATATTTATTTGCAAGTATGTCTTTAAAGTAACGAGAATATGTAGGTACTTGTAGGGCATCTAGTAATGGCATGTTGATGCTAAGTCTACGCACAACTTCCACAAACTTCTCAAAGTGGTTGTCAAGTTTACCTCGGAAGTAGCGTGGCTTGAGTTGCGGTATCCTCGTGTCATCTTCCGGCATCTCGACTTCGGGTTCCTCGGTGACGATCCCCGTAACCTTCTCTTTAGCAACTCCTTCCACCTCGGTGGACGGTTTCAGCTTCCTTGCTCCCGCGGAACGTTCCGGATCTTCGGTCTCCTTCCCCGAACGCGTTTGAATGGCCTTCGCCGATTCGGGACATTTGGGTTGTCCCGGAAGCTTCCCTTCATCATTAGTGAGGCGCCCCGCAAGTTGTCCAACTTGCGTCTCGAGCATATTCATCATGTTAAGCACTTGACGATTGGAACTTCCGACCTCCGTCACTTTGCTATCGATGTTCTCCAACACCTTGTCTATGGTCTTGAACTTGGTGACGGTGTCCTTGTTGATCTTAGCTTGCTCATCCATGAACTCCTTCAATTGTATCCGAAGTGGAACCGCGTTAGGAATAGATGAGCTTGCATTAAATTGAGGCCTACCTTGTCCGTAGCGGAAGTTCGGCAATTCTCCCTTCCTCATGTAGTCGA
The DNA here is from genome assembly GCA_947561735.1 of Cenchrus americanus. NCBI lineage: Eukaryota > Viridiplantae > Streptophyta > Magnoliopsida > Poales > Poaceae > Cenchrus > Cenchrus americanus. The sequence goes on along the minus strand of OX387245.1, from coordinate 69,322,961 downwards.
GCACTTTGGCTTCCTCCGGACAATCTTTGCGGACATGGCCATACTCTCCACATTCTTCGCATGTGGACCTTGCTTCGGCGGCCTTCAAGTCTTGAGCCTCTTTCTTTTCTATCTCCATCTTCTCCAACCTCCTCATGAGCGAGTCGATCTTGCCTTCAAGTATGTCTTCCTTCTCCACTTGCAAGACTCCTTTGACGTTCCCCATGGGTTGAGCCGGGTGTAGGCGCCCGGATGACGCCCACGTGTCATTATCCGCGACCTTCTTGAATAGCGTGAAAGCTTCCGTCGGTGTAAGCTCGATGATAGATCCTCCCGCTGATGCATCGATAATCGTCCTTGACGCCATGGTGAGTCCTTGATAGAACTTTTGCACGAGGTCTTCTTTCGGGAACTTGTGATGTGGAACCGCCCGGGTGTACTCGTTGAAGCGCTCGAATGCCTCCGAGATAGTTTCTGTAGGATATTGAACAAAGGTGGCAATCTTATTACGCAAGCTTTGAGTTTTACCAGTGAGTAGTATTCCTTCATGAAAGCCTTCATCAACGTGTTCCAATTTTGCACCGTCTCCGCCGGTTGAGAGTGGAACCATTGCAAAGCCTTCCCGAGTAGTGAGAACGGAAAAAGCCTTGCCCTCATTTGATCTTGAGTCACCCCATCCATGTTGAAAGTCTGACATAGTTGAATGAATGCTTGGAGGTGAAGGTTCGGATCCTCTTTGCCGGTGAAGGGTGAATGTTGCACCATGCGGATTGTTGAGGTCTTGATCTCGAACGGTCTTCCGATCTCCTCGAGGTTCAAGATTGGTAGGTCGATGATGTCTGGGGTGCATAGCTCCCCAATCTTGCGTTCTTCCGGTGGTTGGTCACCCATTGGTGGAGGTCGATTCTCCCGCGGACTTTGAGGTGGTGAATTCTTCGGAGATTCCCGCGATCCTTTGTCTTCCGACTCAGAATCTACAAAATCCAGCTTTTTAGCTTGATGTGCTTCGCATCTCCTTAGACTGTAAAGTTTTTCTGGATCATCCACAAAATTATTGGGTTTGTTGGAGAGGTAGCCGTCCATCTCCCCGTTAGGGTTAGCAATAAACAAAGTATGCGAAAAAAACTAGAAAACAAAACAAATCTATAAAGACTAGAGTTAGACAAACTAGATTAGATGTATTTTGAGGACGATCGAAATTTATTAGATGCAAAAATAAAACAAAATCAGTACTGAAAATTACAAAAAAAAGCAATAAAAAATCAAATGTTGATCACTTGTTCCCCGGCAACGGCGCCAGAAAAAGGGGCTTGTTGACGGTTAATGTTTGTATCAAAGTTCGTTCGTGACTCGCAAGCGTACAAGTCTCCCGTCGTAGTCAAGGGACCCTTCTTCCCTCGAGTGGTGAACCCAAGGTATCGAATCCGTGGAACAAATGTGTGACGCAAGACCTAATCTATTAAAGCCAAATAACTGCAATCTTCAATAAAGAACCTAATGCATCTAAGTTAAAGACACAAAACAGATCTAATCTACTAAGAACCGGAGAAAACAAAGTAAGATTGGGTAGATAAACCGATCTAGAGGGATCGGGGTAAGCCTTTTGTTGAAGTTCCAAGCAAAAGAAGAAGTAGCAAATCGAATCTTAATGAAAGCCTCTTTAAATCGTGGTTTCCCGTCCAAATCCGAAAACATCCGCCTTTCGAGACCCCCGTTCTGTCACAACGTATCCCTATTCATGCGGGGAGCTTAGGGCGAGTCAAAAGACAAGTCGAGATTCTTTCGGAAGATCCGGTGTGTACCTCTAGCCACCGCGGCTACAAGAACACCCTATGTAATCTATCTCGAGAATAGAATTGAAATAAGCAAAGCCGATCGAAAAACGAAATCTTCGAGGAAACACTTGATCGCTGGGAAAAGATTCAACTTGATAATTCAACTATAACAATGATACATACACAAGATCACCACCGGGATCCTTCCTTGATCTTGCTTCTAGCTCCGGGAACTCCGACGTGGTCTTCCTTGCAAGGTTCCCACGTCGGCTAGGGAAACCCTAGTCAACTAGCTCGACCCTCTCCTCTCCTAGATGATGTCCCTCTCTTCTCTGCTTCTCGGCGGCCGAAGACGAAATCTTCTCTTCGTGGCTCTCGGTCAGGGGACTATAAATAGCCCGATTGGCGGCTAGGGCAAAGGACGACGGGTTTGGGCCCTAAATGGGCCTGGGCCGACCGGACTGGGCCGGCCGGCCTGGGCCCATTTAGGCCCAGCCCGTGGGCTCCTTCGCCCGAGGTCGGTTCCCTTGCTTCCTGGATGCTTCCCCTTCTGCATGTAGGTCCATGTCGTCGGTTTCTCTCCGAATTGGACTCAACTCCTTGTCTTGCAAGATTCAGCACTTTTCTGGTCAGGTCCCTGGAGTCTGTCGTCTTCTCGGATCAAGTCCCCGGCTTCTTGGAGTTAATTTTGCTTCATTGCATGACTTGTTCAGGGCTTCAAGGTCTTGTCATGAGGTGCTTGATGAACTTATCCCGAAAGTCTTGCATTCAACACTAAATCCCTGCATAAACATTAAACTCCAAAAACAACATGTACATGTGAACTTGTTATACCACGGGGGTTAGTACCAATGGATAAGGTATAAAACTCATGCCAACATCGAAGGTAAACTCATGGCTAGGTTGACGGATTTTCACCGTCAACATACCCGCTGGTGGTGGACCCCATCATCAGGAACGCGCGGTTCTCGAAGGTCTTGATGGACGGGGGCAGCAGCCTCAACATCCTCTACGCGCATACGCTGCGCTTGATGGGGATCGGGCTGGACCAGCTGCGGCCCAGCACGAAGCCGTTCCACGGCATCGCGCCTGGCAAGCAGGTCCAGCCCCTCGGGCAGATCGACCTGCCGGTTTGGTTTGGTACCGCGAAGAAATTCCCCAAGGAGATCCTCACCTTCGAGGTGGTGGGGTTCAAGGGAGCCTACCACGCTATACTTGGGCGACCCTGTTACGCCAAATTCATGGCGGTCCCCAACTATACCTACTTGAAGATGAAGATGCCGGGACCGAACGGCGTCATCACCGTCGGCTCGTCCATCGAGCACGCATTCGACTGCGACGTCGAATGCGTAGAGCACGCAGAGGCGCTAGCGCTGGACGAAGCGCTGGTGACCACTTTGGAGAAGATGGTCAACGACGACCTCGACTCCGCCGCCAAGCACACCGGCACATTCGAGGCCGCGGAGCAGACCAAGGAGGTCCCCCTAGATCCTTCTGCACCCGAGGGCAAGGCGTTGAGGGTCAGCTCCACCCTCGACTCCAAATAGGAAGTGGTGCTCGTCGACTTCCTCCGCGCCAACGCCGACATCTTCGCGTGGAGCCCCTCGGATATGCCAGGCATCCCGAAGGGGGGCGCCGAACACTCCCCTGGCATCCCTGCCTCACGCCCGCGCCGTGCAACAACGGCTCCGCCGCTTCGACGAGGAGCGGCGACGGGCAATCCCGAGCGGAGCTGCGGAAGCTTCTCGAGGCCGGGTTCATCAAGGAGGTGTTCCACCCAACGTGGCTAGCAAACCCCGTGCTTGTAAAGAAAAAGAATGGGAAATGGCGGATGTGTATAGACTACACTAGTCTTAATAAAGCATGTCCTAAAGTTCCTTTTCCTCTGCCACGCATTGATCAAATCGTTGATTCAACGGCTGGGTGTGAATTGCTTTGCTTCCTTGATGCTTACTCCGGATATCATCAAATAAAGATGAAGGAGTCCGACCAGCTCGTGACTTTGTTCATCACGCCGTTCGGGATGTTCTGCTACGTCACGATGCCATTTGGCCTCCGAAACGCAGGTGCAACATACCAGCGCTGCATGCAGCATGTTTTCAGAGACCACATCGGGCAGACGGTCGAGGCGTATGTGGATGACATCGTCGTAAAGACCAGGAAGGCGGACGACCTGGTTGGCGACCTTGGCATCGCGTTCAGCTGCCTACGGGCCAATGGGGTCAAGTTAAACCCCGAAAAGTGTGTCTTTGGAGTGCGGCGAGGCATGCTCCTGGGATACATTGTCTCCCAACGGGGAATCGAAGCCAACCCCGAAAATATTGCGGCCCTCGAACGAATGGGTCCAATCCGGGACCTCAAAGGGGTGCAAAAGCTGCTGGGGTGCCTTGCCGCCTTAAGCCGCTTCATCTCGAGGCTCGGCGAGAAGGGCCTGCCCCTCTATCGCCTCCTCAAGAAACACGAACGCTTCTCCTGGACCTCCGAGGCCCAGGACGCGCTCGACAAGCTAAAGGCGTCCTTAGCGCACGCCCCTATTCTCACGCCGCCGCGGGGGCGGCGAGCCCCTACGCGCTCTACGTTGCCGCGACCACCCGGGTGGTCGCCGCTGATCGTCGTGGAGCGCATGGAGGAAGGGCATGCTTTACCTGTGCAGCGGCCTGTCTATTACGTCGGCCGAGGTCCCGTCGGACACCAAGACGCGCTACCCCCCGTGTCCGAGGTTGCTGTACGCGGTAGTCCTTGCGCGGCGCAAGCTCCGCCACTACTTCGAGGCCCACCCCGTCACGGTGGTCTCCTCTTTCCCGCTGGGGGAGATCATCCGCAACCCCGACGCCGCGGGCAGGATCGCCAAATGGTCCGTAGAGCTGATGGGCGAGACACTTGCCTACGCCCCGCGCAAGGCCATCAAGTCTCAAATCCTGGCGGATTTTGTCGCTGAGTGGACGGATACGCAGATGCCGCCCCCCGCATCCGCGCGAGTGTTGGACTCCGTTCTTCGACGGCTCGGTGATGAAAACGAGGGGCGGGCACGAGCTCGCTCTTCGTGTCACCCCTCGGGGAGCACATGCGCTACGCAAAGGCGCCCTCCACTTCCCCGCGTCTAACAATATGGCTGAATACGAGGCCCTCCTCTGTGGCCTCAAAATCGCCATTGAGTTAGGCGTCAAGCGCCTCGACGTGCGGGGGGACTCGCAGCTCGTAATCGATCAAGTCATGAAGAACGCGAGCTGCCATGACGACAAGATGGAAGCCTACTGCAAAGCCGTGCGAGCCCTCGAGGATAAGTTCTACGGCATCGAGCTCAACCATGTGCCCCGCCGGTACAACGAGGAGGCAGATGAGCTGGCCAAAATTGCATCCGGGCGGATTACCGTTCCCCCGAACGTTTTCGCGCGCGACGTCGCTCAACCCTCGGTCATCTTCGACCCCCACCCCTCGAGTCACGTTGAACCCTCGGGGGCTCCCTCGAACCCAACGGGTGCGGAACCCATGGACGAGGACCCCTCGAACAAGGCGTACGTGCTCTCCCTCCTCGAGGGGTATGGCGCCTACGGAGCTGACATGATGGACATCGAGCCAGCTCCTGTCAAAACGGACTGGCGTGACAAATACATTGCCTGGATGGCTCGAGGGGAACTCCCCGCGGACCGGGCCGCGGCCAGGCGCATCACCAGGATGGCCAAGTCCTTTGCCCTCGTTGACGGCGAGCTGTACAAGCGCGCCGCCTCTGGCATCCTGCAGCGGTGCGTGCCCATTCCTGAAGGGCGCGAACTCCTGCGGGACATCCACGCCGGGATCTGCGGCCATCATGCAGCGCCTCGTACCCTCGTCAGCAATGCGTTCCGCCAAGGCTTTTACTGGCCTATCGCGGTTGCAGACGCCAGCGAAATCGTACGCACCTGCGAAGGGTGCCAGTTCTACGCTCGCAAGTCCAACCTACCCGCCCATGCCCTGCAGACCATCCCCGTAACGTGGCCATTTGCCGTGTGGGGGCTGGACATCGTTGGGCCCCTGCGGAAGGCGCCCGGGGGCTTCACCCACTTGTTGGTCGCGATCGACAAGTTCCCCATGTGGGTGGAGGTGCGCCCCATCACGAATCTCGGGCGAGCGAGGTGCGGTAACATTCTTCACCGACATCGTCTACCGCTTTGGAGTGCCGAACTCCATCATCACCGACAATGGGTCCCAGTTCACGGGCAAGAAGTTTTTGGAGTTTTGCGACAAATACCACATCCGTGTGGACTGGGCGGCTGTGGCACACCCACAGACCAACGGCCAAGTAGAGCGCGCCAACGGCATGATCCTACAGGGCCTTAAGCCCAGAATTTTCGACCAGCTCAACAAATCTGGGCGAAAATGGCTCCAAGAGCTACCAGCGGTTGTGTGGAGCCTAAGGACCACCCCGAGCAGAGCCACTGGGTTCACCCCGTTTTTCCTAGTCCATGGTGCGGAGGCCGTCCTCCCCACGGACTTAGAATACGGATCGCCCAGGGTTCGAGGCTATGACGAGGATGCCAACCAGCGAGCCCGCGAGGACTCGCTGGATCAACCGGATGAGGCACGCCTCCCGGCCTTAATGCATTCCGCAAGGTATCAACGAGTCCCTAAGACGCTACCGTGCACGCAAGATACGTCGACGGGACTTCAGTGAAGGGGACTTGGTCCTAAGGCTACGCCAAGACAACCGAGGGCGCCACAAGCTATCGCCCCCATGGGAGGGACCCTACGTCGTGGTGAAGGTACTCAAGCCCGGCACGTACAAGCTGGCCAACGAGGACGGTGAAGAGCTCACCAACGCTTGGAACATCCAACAGCTACGTCGCTTCTACCCTTAGCTAGGATTTCCAAGTACTTTTTAATGTAAAAACTATATGACCAACGCCCCAGTTGGTAACAACTATGTAAATGCTTCAAGTCTAATAAAAAGGGCAACTCGGCTTTCCCCTCAAACCCAAGTTACCCTCGGGGGCTACTGCGGGGGCCATCCCCCCCCAAAATGGTCCCATTTTTCGCGCAAAAACAAAACAACTCACACGCGCTAAGTTTGTTTTCTACTTCAACCCCGAGCAACGAATCGAATAGGGCGCATGGCGGCTAGCGGAAGGAGCGCGCGAGCCAGAGATAGCCTACGCCGCGAGGATATGGCCCTTCTCTCTCGCCTCCAACCCAGCAGGCCCCCCGCGAAAATCGAACTCCCCTAACTAGAATCTACTCAGGAAGAAGGAGAAACAAAAAGCGTAGTAAACAAAAGACTTCATTTCAGCAGACGTTTATGTCAAAAACAACTCGTTCATTTACAAAGGCCGCGAGGCCAGAATACTGATACACACATAAAAATGGGCCTAGCGCCCAGCTGTCTTCAGGCAGGAGGAGCGGCGGCGTCAACAGCGTCCGGGAAGAGGAACTCCTCGAAGGCTTCACCGAGCGACCCGCGGCGTCGGCGGCGAGCGCGTCCACACGCTCCATCGCCACCTCGTCCTCGACACCCTCGGGAACGACGTAACCCTCCGCCAGCGCCTCGAAGTTGACCTCGTAGTGGGATCGAACCACTCGAGGGCCTTCTCGGACGCCAAGACGCGGCGCTCGGCGCATCCGCTCGGTGACGTGGCCGCCAAGGGCGCGCAGCGGCCGGCCGCCGAGCCGCCGCCCGTGCTTCGCCCTCCTCCACCGCTTGGCGGTCTCGAGGGCCGCACCACGCAGCTCCTCCCGCAGCCCCCGCCGGGAGGAGTTATAGGAAGCTCCGAGTGCCTCGGCCCGCTCGCCCGCATGCCCCGCAGCGGTGCGCAAGCCCGGAGTCACCAAGACAAGAAAGAAATCGAAAAAGGAGTGCGAATGCCCAAACGTAAAACCGGCCAAACAAGAGTCAAACGAGCGGCTCACCTTCGACTTGCTTCCTCTCCGCCTCGAGGTCGCGGCGCACGGCCCTCGACCGCCGCCCCCGAGGTGCTTGACGGTCTCACCTTGCTCCCCGGAGGGCCGGCCTCCCGGTTTGCATTTGTAATGCCGAGCACAATCGCCCTCGCCCTCGGCCTTGGAGAACGCGGTGTTCTGCTCCTCCAGCGACTTCTGCGCCGCCTCGCGAGCGACAAGCTCCTGCTCCAGCGCCGACCGAGCGTCGACGAGGGCGGCTTGCTCTTGCTGGAGCCGCCCCTTAGCCCCCTGGTGGGCGGTGCGCTCCTGCAGGAGCTGCTCCTCAGCGACGGCGAGCGCTGCGACCTTGGCGTCGAGGGCGGCCTTCAAATTGTCGGCCTCCTTGGCCCGCTGCTCCCGGCCCGTGCGCCCGCTCCTCGCCCCTGCGCCGCCGCGCTTGCGCCCCCTCGAGCGACGAGCGGAGCCCCCGGTTCTCGCCGCGGACGCCGGCCACCTCCGCCTCCTAGTTGGTTGCCGCCGTGTGCATCTTCTCCGTGTCCGAGTGCGCCGCCACGGCCGCCTCATCACGGTCGATGAGGGCCGCGCGGACCCGCCGAGGCTAGAGCGGCGCGCGGGTCCCCTCCGAGCTCTCGGGGAGTTCGTCGCGCCAGGCCACGGCCCGGTACGCCAGCCAGCCGTCCGAGGTCCTGAGGGCGTCAGCAAGCGTGTCGAAAGCGTTGCACCTCTCCCAGAGCTGGTGGAGCTCGGCGTTCACCCGATCGAAGGCGTCGTACTTGTCGTGGGCGCGGCGCTCGAGCTCCTGGCACCCACAAATCAAAACCCGTAAGCGCCACGACATGGAAACAACGCACAAAAATGAGAGAAAGAAGAAAACAAGCAACGATGCCCTACCTGGAAGACGCGCCATGCGGGGCCGCCATGGACCCTCAGCGCCTCGTTCAGCGCGCGGTTGAGCGTGGCGCCGTGGCTCCGGAGCTCTCCCCGCAGCTCCCGCCCCCCCGGCGTCGGCAAACGCAGGGGGATCGCCGGCCGGCCCCCTCTACCCGGCGGAGTGGCCGGCGCGGGGGGACGAGGCCTCGGTGCCGTGTCCTCGGTCCCCCACCATCATGTGACCCTCGCGCCGCCCTCACGAGGGCCCCCTCCCCCGGGGCTCGGGGAGCGTGTGGGGAAGCTCGCCCACCGGTCCCACCCGGCGGCGGGGGAGTCGTCATCCGGGACCTCCACCACCTCCGCCCGGGAACCGCCGGCGGGCGCCGGCCCTTGCGTCGCCCCCCCGCCGCACCTCCACTTGCGCCTCCGCGCCCGCGGGCGCTGACGTGGCGCCGCGGCGACCGCCTCTAGCCGCGCCCCCGTGGCGGCGGCGCGCCCGGCCGCCCTCCGCGGCGCCCACCACCTCCCGGCCGTGCCTCCGCGACCACGGGCGCCGCCACGGTGGCACCCGCTCCGCCTCCACCGGCCCGGCGCCACGGACCGCGCCTCCGTAGCGGCGGCCTTCGCGGGGCGCGCCTCCGCCACGGCCGCCGCCGCGGCCGCGTCCCCACAATGGCCGGCGGCGGCCGCTCCTCGGCGACCGCCGGCCGCGCCATGGTGGGCCGATCCGCCGGCCGAGGCCTCGAAGCCTCCGCCGGGCTTTGCGAGCTCTCGCCCGCCGCCGCCGTGCTTGCCCCCGCCCGCGACACCCTCGACGAGCGCCACCGGGTGGGGACGGATGCGTCCGCCCTCAGCACCTTGGCCGGTGCGAGGGGAGGCACAGTTGGCACCACCCTGCGCAAGCACAAATAGAAAATTAGAATGCCTGATCGTCAAAAAAAACCAAACCAAGCAGAAAGGCGAGCCCCTTACCTCGAAGAGGAAAAGGCGCGCTTCCTTTTCCTCGAAGCCTCGGCGGATGAGGCCGGCGCGGCCGGCACGCCCGCCGCCGCGCCTCCCCGACGACGCCACCGCGCGCGCGGGCCCCGCCTCGCGCGCGGCACGCTCACCCCGCGCGCGGGTGCGCTTGCCGTGCGCGCCCTCGCGCGCACACGCCGACGCCTCCCGCGGCGCGCGCCGGCGCCCCCGCGCGCGCGCGCCGCCCCCCCTTGTCGATTGCCGGCGGCGGGCGCCGTTGCGCCCGCCCCGTGCGATGCCGCCCTTGCCGCCGGAGCCGGCTCCGGCGACGGGGGCGCAGCTCCCACCTATCGTAGGGGCCCTCCCCCTCGCCCTCTTCCTCTTCGTCCTCCTCCGAGGACGAGTACTCCTCGGTCCCCCGGGGAGGAGAGCCCCGCTTCCTCCCGCCGCCGGCATCCGCGTTTCGTCGCTCGCGCGCGCTCGTGGTGCCGCCTCGCACGCTCCCTCTTGCGCGCCGCCCGCTCCTCGCTCCCGTTCGTCGCGCCGCCCGACCGAGCGAGCGGGAGTCAGGGGTGGGCGGAACGGACTTCGCGGCGGTGAAGCTCACCAGCTGCATGCAGGAACGTCAAAGACGCGTCAGGAGGCAGAGGCAACACCAAGAACTAAAACGGAATCGATAATCGAACTCACCAGCGGGCCGGTGGGGAGCATCTCGAGGTCCGCCTCCTCTGTCATCTCGTAGATGCAGAGTGGCCTCTCCATCAGAGGCACGACTCGTCGGTGATGGAGGAAGGCAAGGACGCTTGCCGCGGTCAGCCCTTGCGCCGTCAGGCTCTTCAGGGCGGCCAAAACCGAGTCCTGCCGCCTCCGATGCTGGGGCGTGGACACCCCGTAGCCCCAGGAGCTGGGCTTCTCCTTGAACACCCGACCGGTGTAGGGGGAGGCCGGGCTCGGCGTTGCGCAGGTAGGAACCATCCCCGCTCCCGCCCGGCGTTGTTCGTCGTCATGGTGCGGGGGATGTAGTCGTCCTTGAACCGCCCCCGCAGGCGAGTGACATCCCGCCGGCGCGCACCGCGCGGCGGGTCCCCCGCTCCGTCGTGGGGCCGCGTGAAGAGCTCCGCGCGGAAGAGGTGTACCCAGAGCTCCCAGTTGACCGGGATCCCCAGATACCCCTCGCAGACGCCCACGAACGTGGCCGCCTGCGAAATCGCATTGGGCGCGAAGTTGTGCAACTCCACGCCGTAGTAGTGGCATAACGCTCGCATGAAGTGGCTCGCCGGCGCGTTGAAGCCTCGCTCATGGAAGCGGACAAAGCTCACCACATAGCCTTCCGGCGGGTTGGGCGTCCGGTCCCCCGCCGGCGGCACTATCCACTCCGCCGGGCGGCCATCCTCGTTAGCCGCCAACTGGCCGGCGGTGACCAGCTCGCCAAGGGCCAGCCGGGTCACCGTCGACCGCTCCCAGGCGTACGGGTCAAGGACCGTGAGGGGCTGAGGCGGCGCCATGAGGAAGGGCGAAGGATGCGAAGGACGAAGAACAAGAAGAGGAGGAAGAGCTCTAATGGCGAAGCCGCACGGTGGCAAAGGCAAAGCGGGGAAGAAAGCACGGGGGGCTAAAATGGCGGAGCGCTAAGGTAAAAAACCGCTGTTTCCCCTTTTCCTCAGATTTATAAGCCGCGGGCGAGCTCTCCGGGGCGGATGTCCCGCGCGCATTAACTGCAGGGAATCTTCTCTTCTCGCTGGCGAGCGGACCCCACCACGACCGCAGCGGCCACATCACCGTAAATGGGCCATCATCACGGTGAAGACTAGCCAGGGCCGTGGCAGGCGGTCACGTCCGCCTGCCCACGCCACCCACTACGCGCGCGCGCGCGGCCGCGACGCCCAAAAGGCGCGCCCGCGATGCGAAACCGCAGCCTCTACTGTGGAGCATTTAATGGCCCGGTCCCTTGCAAAACAAGGAGAACCCTCGAGCGGCACGGACTCCTGGCTCGGGATAAATTCAACCCTCGAGCGGGTACAGGCGTGAGAAGGTCGCCCCGAAGCCCGCTTGAAACAAAGCGGGCATCGCGAGCACCCATGCCACGTAGGACCCTCGAGTGGCACGAGCCCCTGGCTCGAGACAATATCAACCTTCTAAAGGGGCACAAGCGTGAGAAGGTCGCCCTGAGGCCCGCCTGAAACAAGGCAGGTACCACGAGCACCCATGCCACGCTGTGCTGCTGACCAATGCCTCGAGGGCTGGCACGCCCAAACCCCTCGACGGCCGCAAACGCAAAGACGAGGCTGCCCAGGCGCCGCCCCGCACGGCCCTACTGATCAGAGGTTCGAAGCCTGACCCTCGACGGGTTCGAACAGGCGCCCCGCATCGCGAGTCGGGGACGACGAAGGCACGCGCATTCGAGCCGTTCCACGAGCCCATCGGCTCGAGGGTGCCCCACATGTCGTGTTCAAGAGCCAGCGAGGGCAGCTAGCCGGGGGATCCCACCGAGGGAGAGCTGTCGCGCCCTTGGTCCCTATCGAACGGGACCGAGCCCCACCTAGAAACCCACGCAAGCGCTTCAATGGACGTGTCTCTGGACCACGCAGCCTACCCCTATCGAATGGGGCATGGGCGTCCACTCGAACCACCCACTAGCAGCTCAACGAGGAATCCGCAATTCGCGACCCGCTCGATGGGGGTTGCGGAAACCTCACCCTCCGTCCCGCGGAGGGACGGCGAGGGCGCGTTAAGAAACAAGTCGTAAAGCTCTACCCGATCGCCTCGAACGGGCCCAGGCTCGGGGGCTTGACGCACGGCTACACCTCCTTGGTTTGCACCCACCGGAGATAGTGCCAGCAGCGCGTGCGTCACCGAAGCCGGCTGAGATATTGCCGACGCCGGTTGAAACATGTGCCACGCCCTCTGACCAGTTCTCACAGTTAACCCCTGCAGGGGCATCCATGCTCCTGCAGGGCTTCGGGGGCTAGACCCGCGGGTCCGCTGACGCGGCCCCGCGGAAAGCGTTCGTAAAACAAGAAGGGAAGAACGTCCTATCAGTAGGTTCCAGCATCTACGGGAGCCTCAATGGCAAACCCACAGATGCTCGGGGGCTACTGTCGGGGACAGCCTTCGGGGTCCCCTTTAACAACCGAGAAATCCCCACTTAAAACCTGCAACAAAGCCGAACACACTTTGCCTAACCATGCAGGATACGGCCCACGCCGCAAGGACCTCAACGGCCCATCAAGGCGGCCCTCTTGAAGATCCCCTCGAGCAGGCTTCGCCTCGCTCGAGGGTGCGCGCCTCCCTCGGGCGGGCTCCGTCCTGTTCGAGGGGGTGCGCTCCCCTCGAGCAGGCTCCGCCCCGCTCGAGGGCCCGCTCCCCCTCGAGCAGGCTCCGCCTCGCTCGAGGGTCCGCCCCGCCCTCGACCGAGGTCCGCTTCGCTCAAGGGCACCCCGCTCGCGTGCGCCTGCCCCCGTACACTGGGCATTTAACGCCCTGACACCGGCGGGACAGCGCCATCATGCGCCCGGGGCTCGCGCCCCGGTGCCGCCGCACCAACTCCCCAGGAGGGAGCCCATCCCCATCACTGTGGGGAGGGACTGTGCAGCGCGGCCGGTGTCAGTCCCGTGACGCCGTGCGCCTGCTCTAGTACGGCTAACGCGCCGAGCCCTCGAAGGGGGGCCGGCTACACCCTCGATTTGCTTTCTTGTGACCCTACAGGGTTAGGTGGAGGCGCTAGGCCGGAGGAACGCCATCCCTGCCACTGTTACGGCATGGCTGCTGTCCCCGCGCGCGCAGGCGCACGCCTGGCGCTGTAGCAACAACTCCAGTACGGTGAAACGCATTGGAGCGGGACGCCGTTTTACCTACTCCTGTACTCCGTACGGGCCAACGTCAGCGGCTCCCTCGATCCCATCAGAAGACATCACCGCCATCCGCCGCCCTTCTACCCTCGAACCGCCACTGTTCGGGTACAAGATAGGCCATGATGGCCAGATCGCTGCAAGGATCGTCCGGACGGCCGCCCACTCTACAGCATAGCACGCCACGCCCCTTCACGTAGCTAGATAGCGCGGCGTACATGTGATTCGCTCCCTCCTTGATCTATAAAAGGGGGACGAACCCTCCCTGCCGCAGGGGGAGAAAAAGGAGAAGAAAACACAGACACAACGCAATTGGAGACAGGCTGCACCACGCACTTGCTCTCCAATTCTCCCACAACATCTTCAGCCATCACACCAGGGACTTGGAAGCCAGGCTTCCTCTCCCGCCTTGCTTGTAGCAGCCCCACTACAGGCACCCCCGGTGCTAAGTAATATAGTGCCCTGAGCACGCCACTGCTGGACGTACGGCCCCCTCGGCCGGAACCAGGATAAAACTCTGTGTCACTTGTTGCTTAGCATCGACCATTGAGGGATAGACCACGGCGCTTACTACTGGTTAGTGTCGGGACCATATTCCGCACCGACATTGCGCGTTCTGAAATTTCAGGACAGATTTCATCGCCGAAGTAAAACGGACATAACTCTCTTGTCCGGAGTCCGATTTGGGCAAATAAAGACTCGTTGGAATTGAAATTTTGTGCACTGTGCAATGGAGTAGAGCTTGGATATACTTTCTGTTCTGGACATTAAAGAAAAAATTCATGGAGTGAAGCCACCACCGAAGGATGATAAAGAAGGAGATAGCGATGAAACAAAAGGATGCCTTGGGCAAGTCTTCTATAAGTGATCAACAACATGGGAGGTAAATTTAAGCTGCATTGGTACCTTTTATTCTTGCATGAAGGGCCATGGCTATGCGACGAAACGAAGGTATGTGAGAAAGTCGAGCTCTATGACTTTAAATGAAGCGCTTTTGGGGAGGCAACCCGTTTCTTTATGTTTTTATTCCTTTCTTAGAGAGAATAAAGAATGGCACCATCTTATGATGATCAACTTGTGGTTATGAATCTAAGTTTAGTTTTCTTTTTAGAACCACCATCATGTTCATGCTCATATTTATTTATTTGCATGCATTGCATTTTGTTATCAACGTGATGTTTCTTTGCATGTACATGTTTTGCATATAGTTGGCTTGGTTGTTTCAAGGATCAATGATGTATGCTTTCATATCCATGTTAATGCTCCAGCTGGGCATTTTCCTTTTGTGATCTTGTGTAAACGTGGTGTTTAAACATGATTGTGGACCATCATCATTAAGTTCGATAAACCTTGCTAGCTTTTCATATGTTTTCATGTTGCATTGGTTAGTTTATAAGCTCTGCAATGCGCTTAATTTTTCTTGTGCTATAAGAGTTATTGATTTAGGGATAGACATGGTGTTTTAACCCTTGATAAATAAACCTTTATGACTATGGCAAACTTCAGCAACCTAGTTGTAAACATGGTGTTTAGAACTAGGTGGAAACATTGTCTTTGTTTATATGCTCTCCTCTCATGTGCATACACACCTTGCACCACGTACACTCATTAGGTTTTTATTCCTCATTAGACTAATTATGCCACAAGTTAAGAATCTTAGGAGGTATTGTTGGATTGTTGGCGATTCTATCTACTCCCAACCGTCACCTTGGGGGTAGAATGTGCGCTTAAAACGTCTTGCAGGCAAGATAAAGACTCTCACTACAAGGAAATTGAAGGATGGCTAAGATAAAAATGCTTTGTCTTCTTCTTCCATGACTAGCAAAATGCTAAGCATGGGGGGACCCTGAATCTTCAACACGGAAGTGCAAACATGACGTTCTAGAAGATAGAATGGTCAAGATCGTTAATGTCTTCGGATCAATGCGCAAGAAGTAACCGATCTCATCAAAATTCTGTGTGGTCTCGAAGGGAAAACACTAGATATTTTTGGATATTTAGAAGCCCCATGAAGTTACGATTCCAACAAATCAAGAATCAAGACAATCGGAGGTTCCTACAAGCGGTTATGCCCGAATCACAGAGTGCAACACGTCCTGAAATCAGTTTTGGACAGCACACAGCGCTGAAGTAAAACGGACATAGCTCCCTTGTTTGAACTCCGTTTTCGATGAATGACCACACGTTGGAAAGGTAATTTCATAAAATTTTCAATAGAGCTATATTTCGATATATGTTCTGTTCTGGACAGAGGGGGGAATCCATGAAAAAGAGACAGCAAGGAGATGATGAGAACAAGAAAGAGGAGATGGTGATGACAACATTGAAGAGAAGGGCGACCAATGACTCCATTAAGCATACAAGATAAAATTCAGAAGTTTAGGAGCGTTGATAAATCAAGATAAAAGAAAAGCCACATCGATACATGGAGATGTCGGAAGAAGGCAACGAAGAACTACAAAGGATGGTAACACCTCCATAGACCTTCTCATTTCCAAACACAAATGCTTGTAAGTATGCCTTCAACCTCAACTAGGTGCAACCTTTTGTTTTTCTCTTCCAACAATAACATGGCTACTAGGAGGACAACCTAGGTTTCTTTTTACTTTCAATAGATAGGCATGACCATGTGTTCACCTCGATGTTTTATATTGCCTATGCTTACGGAAAGATGATGGAAGTTGCCGCTTTGTTTTACCTACATGAAGTTATACATGTCTTGGCTAATTGCTCTCTATAATATGATCTGAAATTAATTTAAATACCGGCTCTTTTATTTGTGGAGGTGAAATGACTATGCTCTAGACCCACATACTTATCTTTGCTCTCTGATTTAAGTTTATGGATAGCCGGATAACTTGTTGTTTTTATGAAAACTTAACTTTTATGCTATCTACATATTTGTGATGCTCTTGCAAAGTTCTACCTATTAAAGCCGCATACATATATGTTTTATGATAACAAAACCCGTAGATCGCAAACATATGTTTTGATGAGTTGGATTAGGATTGATTTCTATGGTTCGAGACTAAGAAGCTGGTCTTCCTTTGTGTAACTTTTTCATGCTAGCCTTTTTGTCCGTGCATTGTGGGTTTTCAGATCGGAAATTTCACAAACTTTGCTGGGCATCCACCATAAACCAAAAACATCTTTTTGTGACCACCTCCTTGTCCACAACCCAATTTGAGTATGGAGTAAAATCGCCGATGGAGATTCAAATATTCCGCAAGATTATAGAATTTATACTTACTTTAGCAATCATTTCCCCCTCTTTTATGCTCGAGGACGAGCATCGTTCAAGCATGGGGGAGGAGTCATTACATCACCTCTGACAAATGCTATGTAAGTATTATGTTGCAAAAGTTCTGAGGAGCAAAAGAAAAACATGAAAAATGAAAAAAATATGATGAGAAGAAAAGAAAAGTAAGAAAAGTAAGAAAAAAAGAAAGAGAGAAAAATGAGAAGGAAATAAAATAAAAGTAAAAAATAATAAAGATGCTCCTCGGTTCTTTTTGCTTCATAAGTTCTCAAGTGCCTTGATGACAAATCCATACTCAAATCTTCCAACAATGTGCAATCCGATAACAAGGACTTCACTCGTGCCTCGAGATCATCCATTTGCCACTTGCACATGTCCATCTATCTAAATGTGTGTGTTTCATCTCTCTCTCTTTCCAACATTTATTTTCCATGGCCTTTTTGACGACTCTCGGTAATTCCAATAGATCTCTCTCTTAATTTGACAATATTTCGGATGTATGTTTTGCTAGGATTGTTTTTAACCTTCCAAGCTCCACATAAGCCTTCCACTATCACATATGAGTAGAATAGGTTGAAAATAATCTAGTATAGGCTTGAGTGACTTGATGAGATGAGTGTTTCCATGAGCTTTTGCAAGAGATTTTCACTTATGTTGGATATGCATCTTTTTGAAAAATCTTCCATGTAACAAGGTAATGGTTTGAAGTTCACTTAAGTTTGAGAGCATCATGCTTATTAAATGTGGCTTGTTCTTTATTGTTAGTCTATCTTCCATAACCAAAAAGAAGCCGGTCACAACTTGAACCTTAAAAATAAATTCTTAAGAGAGAGCAATTTGCCTCGTCATGAATGACTAAGTGTAGGGACAACATTGGAAGGCATTGCTGATTTCCCTTTTAAGCGAGGATTACTTACTCGAAGACGAGCAAGGTTTAAGCATGGGGGAGATGTTGACGGTGAATTTCCGCCAACCTAGCTATGAGTTTACCTTTAATGTTGGTATTGATTTATTATTCTAACCACTGGAACTAACCCCCCGTATATAACAAGTTCACTCTTGCATGTCGATTTTGGAGTTCATTGTTTACGTATGAAATCTACGCTAAAGAGGAGACTTTCGGGATAAGTTCACCAAGCACTTTGGAAGAAGATCATGAAGCCCGACAAGAGTCAAGACACGCGATGAACATGACTCCAAATGACCCGAGGATCGAAGCGTCAACGGGTCTTCAGGGACTCAACCAGAAAACAGCGAGGCTTGCATAGCAAGGATTCAAGCCATAACCGTGAAGGAAACGACGTCAAAGGCCCACATGCAAGTGCACACAAATAAGGAATCATGCAAGAAGCAACCAGGGAGGAACACGGGCCCGAACCGGCCCAGAAAGGGCTTGGGCCGGTCGGCCCAGTCGGATCGGCCCAGGGGCCTTTTGGCTCGGTTCGCGACGCCCCTTGACCTAGGTGTTTATCTATAAATTGCCTCCGCCGCTGTCGGCCGCCACATCGAACAAATCATTCTACTGACACCATTCACCAGAAAACCGCCGCCGCAAGATGAGGGAGAGAGTTAGATGAGCTCGTCACAAGGATCAACGCCGGCGGAGGGAAGGAAGCAAGAGGAGGACTCCAAGCCGCTGGCCTAGGGGTGTTCCCAAGCTTCATCACCGCCATCTTCATCGACGACGTTCTCTGGAGTCTCCATCACCCCTATGTGCTTCAATCCGTATAAGATGATGGGGTAATGTCTCCGTTCGTCCCTAGGGTTAGATGGATGCATGATATGTAATCTATACATGAACCTTATGCCAATCAATGCTTTATGGTCTATGTCTTCGCGTATTCTTTGTTTACATATGTTTGCGCAACATGTGGTCTTAGTAGTGTTTGTGGTAATCATGGTGATTAGCTTAACCCTATGGATGCTTAGATATAGATGCGGTTATAAGTGAAAGTGTTTGATTACTTTGCGTAGTGACAGTACGATTTAGGGAAAAGGCTTAGCGGCCGCATAATCACCATGAAGCTAGTGTAGGCAACTTGTTCAAATGACACGACGGTAGGTTCCTACCGTCCTTTCAAATGGCTTGCAGCCGCCGATTCAATTGGCGGCAGCTGCCAGGCAGCCAGCCACCACTGTTGCAAACCTACCGCCTTTTGCTGCGACGGCAGATGCTTACCACCAAATCACACGGTGGTAGGTTCCTACCGCCCTTTCAAACGGCGGCAGGAAACCAACTAGCATTTGAAATGGCGGTTCGAGACTATTTCTACAAATGTTGAATCCGGCTATTTATTTTTGTAAAATCGAAGAAAAAATATAAATAAAGTCGAAGAAGTGGGGTCAAGAAAAGGCGAGTCGCTGGGCTCACCTCTCCATAAGTTGAAGTTGGGCCCACACATCAATGGTAAAAGTTGACCCAAAATCGAAAGTTGGGATAAGACCTTACTCACCCTATAAATAGCAGATATATATTGGTTTATGAAATATTGAAATATAATAAGGCTCCTTCACCAACTTATCCCTCGCAACACGTAGAAATAAGAACTTATGCATTGTCCTTATTTGATTATCCTAGAATATACACAACAATGCCATATCCACATTGTTTTACATATCGTACATCTAACGCACTTGAAAAATATAAATAAGTGTGTTTGGTTTGATAAATAGTGTAGTCCAATATCTTCTTCTTACTTGTTTAACTGATAATTTTATTGTCAAAAATGTGGTGGTTGTTGGGGGATTCGGAATCGAGCCTTCCGTACTCAAAATCGTGAGATTGTTATAGTCAAACAAGTGTGATTCGGGAGACTTAGCCGCGAAACCTCCGAAGCCATTTAGTTCCATTTCGCCTTTCAGATCACATCTTTCGCTGGGTAGTGGGTACCTTTCGTCACCAGCAAAATTGTCAAGTAGGTCCAACAACCCATAGTGTTAGATTTCCAACCAAGTGGTTTGTTTTTCCTCATGACGAAACCCCGGGGACGAATCTTATCCACCTAACAATCTACAGTCTGGGTTTCGCCTGGGGGGTTTCGTCGCCTTCCATCGCTTTAGCAGTGTGCCTAACGCGAGCCATGTGTCTATGAAATCTTAATCTCAAAATACATCATTGCGAAAGGCAGAAAGCACAAGATATTTTTCATTTAAGATGAAAGCTAACCTTTAGGGACGACCAACCTTTCACAGAACGCAACTCGCAGGGAGCGAAGGCAAAGAGATCAATCGCCAAATCTAAACAGGAGGGGAGGGATGAAAGTGGTAGCAGGTTCACGGCGGTGCCGACCCCCTCTATTTATAGGTGGTAAAACGCAACGGTCGAAATTTTGAACCTAACGGTTAAAAATCGAGGGCATTTTGGTAATTCGCGTGGCGATCTCGGAAAGCGACGCCACGGAAGATGTTTTCTTTTTCCTTGATTCTCGAACCCTAAACTTCGATGGCTCAAGTTTGCGGCAATGCAAACATTTCGCCACCGAGGGGCTTCTGTTGGGGGATTCAGAATCGAGCCTTTCGTACTCAAAATCGTGAGATTGTTATAGTCAAACAAGTGAGATTGTA
The DNA here is from genome assembly GCA_947561735.1 of Cenchrus americanus. Lineage (NCBI taxonomy): Eukaryota > Viridiplantae > Streptophyta > Magnoliopsida > Poales > Poaceae > Cenchrus > Cenchrus americanus. The sequence goes on along the minus strand of OX387245.1, from coordinate 69,302,838 downwards.
GAAATTAATTTAAGCACTTCCCACAAGTAACTACCTCATGCTCCCAAATTTCAAATGAATTTTAGAAATTTTGAAATTAAGAGCGAGATGAACAGAAAAGAGCTAAACCAAGTTCAAAAATAAACTTCCTTGCATCTTGCTCTTGTACTCTCATCTTGTCTCTCAAAGCGTATTCATTCTACTCCTTTCCCCTCTCAATATATATAGTGGAAGGCTTCATGTGGAGCTATATGGGAAAAGTAGTCCTACCAAGATATTATAAATGAGTTGTCAAAAACAAGACAAGCTTCTCATGGTCTTACCGAGACTTGTCAAAAGGTCATTGGAAAATAATGTTATATTAAGGAGGGGAAGAGAAAAATACACACACTTTGAGATAGGTGGACATGTGCAAATGGCAAAGAGTGATCCCGAGGCACAAAGGAAGTCCTCGTTATCGGATTGCACATGGTTGGAAAGATGAGTTTGGATCTTAAATCTTGAAACTTTTGAGATTCCTAATGCACTTTAGAGAATCGGGGAGTTCACTTTATTTTATTTTAATTAACTCATATATATATATATATTCTTTTCTCATACATATTTTTTCTTTATCTCTTTTTTTCTTTTCTTTATACTCATTTTTTCTTCTTTTTTTGTTCTTTTTTTCTTCTTTCATCATTTTTTAATTCGCTCCCCTTGAACTCTAAATTACACTGTACCTACCTCCTCCCCCATGCTTAGACGTTTGCTCGTCCTCGGGCAAAGAGGTGATAGAGATAAGGTAGGTACTAGAAATATTTTTCCTTTGGAGAGATACTTGAAATCTCAACCTTGGCACCATCTTGCAATCTTCCTTGAATTGATGATCCATACTCAATGATAGGTTGTGGTCAAGGAGGTAAACACAAAAGATGATATTTTTGGTTTTAAGGGTGGATATCCAGTGAGGTTTGTGAAATCTCCGATGTGGGGATACACAATGCACGGATAGAAAGGCTAGCAAAAAGATTGATACGCAAAAATGGAGTCACTAGCTTCTTAGTCTCGGGCCAAAAAAAATCAAGGCCTGAAATAACTGACCCAAGAATAATTCTTGTATACTAAGGTTTATGCACTTAATATATATATATATATGGCTTTGGATAGGTAGAGCAAAATGCAAGTTGCAATAATGACAAGGTAAGCATATATATTTTTAAGAACAAACCATCTTTAACTCATCCAAAATTGAGAGCATGAAAATAACACTATGGGTCTTATTTTTATCATGACCTCCACAAAAGATTAAGCTAGCATTTAATTAATTTCAGATTCATATTAAAGAGAGCATTAGCTTAATCATGCATAAAACAAGTACAAAAGTTGAGCAAAGTGGCAATTTTTCATCATATATTATCATGGTATCAACTTAATATGTTTACCAAAGGTTGATCAAGGTGGGAAACTTTATTCACGGTGATCTTAAACTAACTCTACTATTATCACACATGCTGAAAATAAATAAAAACAGAAAATGCTACACATATATAAACTTGCACAAAAGCTGAAAATAAAGAAAAGGAAAAGGAGAAAATCAAACCGGTTTTGAAAGCATTATTATTTTCTTCTCTTCCTCCTTCTTCCTCTATTTTTTGGTGGTTGATATTGATGGTCCGGCGCGTTGTATCCTTGCTTGTTTTGTGATTGCACCGGCCTCCTCTAAAATGCTCCAATGGTGAAGGCAGCCAATTTTATAGCCAATGTTTACGGTCCCTTCCTTTTGCATTTGTTGGATGTAGCGTCATGAAAATTTCGTGAGGAACATGTATGGTGGAGGATGTGGTGGCATGGCTGCCCCACTCCCCAATGCTCACGTTTGACATACTTCCCTCATATGTTGGTGGCATTGGAATCCTTCCATGGTTGTTTATTAGCTTCACAACCCCTCCTTCGTCTTGGGTTACAGAGGATGATTCCTCTTACACACTTTTTCCTTTTTAATCTTTTTTCGGTACAAGAAATCCTTCCTCCAACCAATTTTTGCCTCCCTTCAACAAATAAATTCAGCCCCATGTTGGAAAGAGGAACATCAACTTGCACCTTCTCTCTCATCTCCACTTTCCTTGCTTCATGTACTCGATTCCTAAAGAAATCTCGTCAAGGAGAAATTTTGGGTTCCTTGTAATCTTCTTTCGAAATCATTCCCCAAAAATCCTTCTAGCATATTTTCTTGGACTTCAACTTGCTCCGGGCTTCGAGTAGTTCTCCAATATATCCATAAGGAACTAGTTGCTCTTCGTCTTCAAGGCAGAATGAGAGGCACGACACTCCTTCATTAATGACTGGTGCTAATGTCATAAGAACTTCCAAATCAAGCTCTTTGCGAGTATTCACACCAACTCCATAAAGAATCGCACCCATCCAAGGTTCAAGATTTGATCTCCGAGTAGAATCCAACACTTGGAGGACATCATCGAAATCAACATTTGGCTCGAGCCTCTTTTCAAGATGAACACGCTTCTCCTCCTCCTCCTTTGTCTTCATGATACATCCATTGGAATACCTCGGAGTGTATGGTGGTGGAGAGGATGAACGAGTTGAGCGTCATGGTGGAATGGGTGGCTCTTCCATGTGTCCTCGCGTTTCGTTGTACCGCATGGATGAACTTCGTGTACTCCTCATGCCACCAAGGGGCAGCGTGTTGCTCCTCGGTGGTGCCACGTCTTCCTCCATACTTTGGGGAGACTCAAAAATTGAGTGCCTTCTTGAAGAGCTCGATGATAGTGCCTTCGATGATTGTGTCTTCTTGGTGAAGAAATTGGTGGCCATCTTCCACATTGTTGTTGCACTAACTCATAACGAGTGCACCGGGTTTGCTTGCCGGTGGGAAAAACACACAAGAGAAGTATATTGAGTGATGGAAATTATGGTGAATTTTCTTTATTATTATTTTTGGAGGATGGTGAGTGAGGTGCACAATTTAGGATGGATATTAGCCCACAGGGTTTGTGGATTCTTGAACATGCAACCGCTTATCAAGGTGAAGCTAAACTAATAAGGTGTGAACATGAGGCCACTTTAGCTAAACCCACAAAAGATATATTGATGGGATCTACGGGAGCAGTGGACCTCATACTCCCATTAGGTATGGTAGCTAGCCTTAGGCATCAAAGCATTATCAACATAAATGAAATAAAAGATTCGGCTATTACATGACAAGATCCTACAACACCATGGAACTAAAAATTTTTCCAGGTTGTTTCTGAAACTTATAGGCTAAGAACTCAAGAACACAAATTAAAAAATGCATAAAATACTTACCTAGCGAAGGGGAGCACCGAGGGCTTGATCTATCTCCGAGATGCTTCTTGCTCCCTTCTTTCCTTGTGTCCACGTGATCCATGAGATTCCATTGCCCAAACCGTTCACAACCACACCTTTGCTTGCATGATTAATCTTCCACCTCCATTGTTTTGCTTTGTGTCACTCCCTTTTTTTCCTTGCCTCTTGTGCTTCCACTAATTTCCTGCAAAACAAAGCCCTTGTTTCCCCCATGCTTGTCCTTTGCATGTGCCCAAGATGCCAAAAGATGGAGGCTTCCCAAGATGCATCATGGGGCACTCTATGTTAATCAAGCTCAAAAACCTCCCTTAATCATGTTTAGATGCTAATCACTCCTTTAATTTTGAAACTTTAAGAATTAACTCAGCGCTAGAAATGAGTCCAAATACATCATTAGAGGAGATCTTAGGCATAAAAAACAACTATAAAATTAATTTTGGTTGCACCGGGATCGATTGCTTTCATTAATCGATAGCAAGTTCCTCCGGCATGACCGTGGGGGTATAGGTTTTGGTTGTAATTTTTGCCAAACACGAGAGAGGTATTTTGAATAAAAATAAAGTCAATGGGGCTTAGAAAAATTCTAAATCTAGAGAAACAAGTGAATGTCAAATTGAATGAAACCAAAAATCAAGTTGCTTAGGTTCACGCAAGTCCTACCATGCATGAAACATTAAAAACATTAAAGAACATAGCACGGCTCTACCCGTGTGTTTTTAACATGTAAAACAAACCAACCTTAACACCATGGAGAGGATGAAATGTTGGGGTAGGTGCTGAATTTTTTGTACTAGTTTCTCTAAAAGATGCAAACAAAACTTGGGATGGCTCAAGTCATCGGTTTATGATCAATATAAAATTCAAGTAAAATGACCGAGCAATTATAATGTCTCTAAAAAATATCCAACCACATAGAAATTTATACTATGTAATGCGTAGCAAATTCTAAGACCAACTTACTTGAAAAACTTGAAAAATTCTTCGGGTTGCCCTCCCGGTAGCTTGACTCTTCAACAGGTTGTCCTCCCGGTAGCTTATTCTTGACTTGATGAACGGGTTGCCTCCTGCCAAGCGCTTCATTTATAGTTTATAGCTAGACTTCTTCTCTTTTCTCTGGATCAATGCTCTTTGTGGGCGTTGCAAACTTGGGGACCCCACTTCTACACCATACTTGGCTTCGGTGTAGGTTTATTCTTCGGCTTAGTCATCTTCTTGGCCTTTACAAGCGGGCGTTGATTCTTGGTCTCGACGGATGCAACAACTTTTGTGTCTTCTTTGCTTCATTCTCCCTTGACTCCTCCCTTCCGATGCGATGATGAGGTAGAATGTATTTAACATGAATCATGTTGCATACCTCGAATCATGGTTGACTTGAATGCACTCCTCACGCCATCGATGTCGAACTTGATCTCCCCTTTGCTGATGTCGATTGTTCCGACGGTCTTGAGGAACGGTCTCCCTAGGATGAGTTGCGATGAGGTTGATCTCCTCTCGATCTTGGAGGTGGAGTTTCTCTTGGAGATTCCAACGATGTTCGGCCTCCGCTTTTAGACCTTGTGTTGCACGTCACCTTTGCCTGCAAGATTTTTTCTAGACCATCCACAAAATACATGTTTTTTTGTTGGAGATGTAGCTATCCATCTCCGGTTAGGGTTAGCAATAAACAAAAGATATACAAAAACTAAAAAATAAAACTAGGGTTTAGCAAATCCTAGATTGATTTTTTTGTTTTGAGGATGATCAAAATTAAGAGATGCAAAAGAAAAATCAAGAGAAAAACTGAAAATATTCACAAACGCAATACTAGATTGAATCTTGATTGCTTGTTCCCCGGCAACGGCGCCAGAAAAAGGGGCTTGTTGATGGTTGATTATCGTATCAAAGTTCGTTTGGACTTGCAAGCAGAAAAGTCCTCCGTCGTAGTTAAGGGACCCTTCTTTCCTTAAGTGTGAACCCAAGGTATCGAATCCGTGGAAGAATGTGTAAAGATCCAATCTAATAAGCGGAAAACACTTTGATCTTGAAAAAGGGTTTTGCATCTAATCAATGGAAGAACCATAAAACACATCTAATCTACTAAACACCGGAGGTAGCAAGAGAAAGAGAGATAAAACCAATCTAGAGATTGGATTGGGTCTTTTGTTGAAGTTCCAAAGCAAAGAAGAATAAGGCAAACGAATCTCATAACTAGCCTCTTTAAATCGTGGCTTCCGTTCCAACTCCGAAGACGCCCACCTTTTGGAGCCACCGTCCTGTCACAACGCACCCCTATTCGTGCGAGTTAGCCTAGGGCGAGTCCAAGAAGAACAAGTTGAAAACACTCGGTAGATCGGGTATGCACCTCTAGCTACCATGACTACAAGAGCACCCTAAGCAATCTAGCTATAGACTGGATTGGGGAAGAAGCAAACCCCAGCGAAGACAAAGTCATAGAGAAAGCACTTGATCACTAGAAATCGGATTCACTCTTGCAAATTCAACACGAGAGTATAATACATGGACAAGATCACCACCGGGATCCTACCTTGATCTTGATCCTAGCTCCGGGAACTCCGACGTGGTCTTCCATGCAAGGTTCCCACGTCGGCTAGGGGAACCCTAGTCAACCATCTTGACCCTCTCCTCTCCGGAACGGTGTCCCTCTCTTCTCTGCTCCTCTACGGCGGATGACGAATGTATTTTTCCATGGCTCTCGGCCAGGGGGCTATAAATAGCCCGAGAGGCGGCTAGGTCAAAGGGGGTGCCGAACCGGGCCCAGCATGGGCTGGGCCGGTCGGCCCAGGCCGGCCGGCCCAGGCCTGGTTTGGCCCTGGTTTCCTCCAAGCTTGCTTCTCGCGCGATTCCTTATTTGTGTGCACTTGCATGTGGGCCTTTGATGTCTTTTCCTTCGCGGTTAAGGCTTGAATCTTGCTATCCAAGCTTCACCGTTTCCTGGTTGAGTCCCTGAAGATTTTCATGTTGACGCTTCAGTCCTCGGGTCATTTGGAGTCATGTTCATCGCGTGTCTTGACTCTTGTCGGGCTTCATGATCTTCTTCCAAAGTGCTTGATGAACTTATCCCGAAAGTCTCCTCTTTAGCATAGATTTTCTGTGCAAACAATAAACTCCAAAATCGACATGCAAGAGTGAACTTGTTATATACAGGGGGTTTTCCAGTGGTTAGAATAATAAATCAATGCCAACATTAAAGTTAAACTCATGTCTAGGTTGACAGAAATTCACCGTCAACAGTGCAGCAAGAGGCCAAGGCAGCCAAAGAAATCCAAAGGCAAAAGGCAGAGATTGCCAAGTTGCAAGAAGAACTATGCGTCATAAAAGCCAAACAGTCTCTAAATGTCAATCAGCCCTCACCAGAGTATTATGTGCCCAACCAATCCACACTCACGGAAGGCAACATGCCTTTCACCCAGCCCCCTCCGTATACAACCTTTAGTCGTAATCCTTTCATTAACCCTTTCGAGTCTGATCCTTCGAACCATTACGTTCACATCATTCATACGAGGTCTTGGGATCCCAAGTCGCCTCTACCTCAAGAAATTCAGATTACCCCTTGGCCGCAATCTTACAGGCTAGTTCCACTCCCCATATTCTTAGGTCAATCCGATCCTAGACAATTCCTGATGAGCTACAAAGTCGCTATTCTTTCCGCTGGGGGTGACGACTCTGTGCTCGTAAAATCATTCATCATTGCTGCAGACGAAGCGGCAGCATAATGGTATTCTCTCCTGAGTCTTGGTGTGATTTACGGATGGGATGATTTGAAGCAGCGGATCCTCTCCAATTTTCAGGGTTTCCAGCGTCCAGAGCTTACCGAGAGCGATCTTTTCTTGTGTAAGCAAAAAGACAAGGAACCTCTCCAAAACTACATTAGGAGATTCGTTCACCTCAGAGCCCAAGCACCAAATGTGTTGGATGTCGTCGCTATCAATGCTGCAATCATGGGCTTGAGAGCTGGCTAGTTTCGCTTGCACCTCATGCGCGAAAGGCCTAAAATGATTCGGCACTTGCACGAAGAGTTTGAGAAGTATTGTCGCTCAGACAATGACTTCAGGATGTGTATGGAGGAACAATCGCACCAAAAGAAGTCCGCCAAAACTAATCAGTCCAGCGAAAGGGAATGTCGCAATCCCATAAACACTTCACACACCAACACTAGGAATGTTTTTGGCCTAGACGGCGAGAACGTTCAGGAAAATCCTAATCCGCAGGGTAAGTCTCAAAATCAAACCCCCAACCCGCCTAGTCCACCGCACTCAAACCAAGGGGGGCGCAGAGGCAAAAGGGGCAGTGGCAGAGGCAGAGGTCGCGGCAGAGGCCGAGGCCATCAGGAGAAAAGAAAATGGTACTGCATCTTCCACAAAGAGAACGACGATCACAGTTCAAACTATTGCCCAGACAAGAAAAGATTTCAGGCCATCCTCGAGGAAGAAAAGAAGGAGAAGGAGAGGAACAGTGTTGTGAACCATTCCGCTCCAGCTTGGCAAAACCCCAATTTCGGAAGAAATTCTTTCACTAATCCTTTTCAGCCACCTCATTTTCAACCACCCATTCCAACTTATACTCAATCACCACCTTGGCAATCCCAAGCTTTCCAGGATTAGAACATCAAGCGCAGGGCTATTGAGTAGCACCCCATCGCTCCTCCTCCTCCCCCATACAAGGGCCCAACAGCTCCGCCAGCGCTAGCGAAGCTCGAATGCCAAAATGATCCATTACCGTCCGTCAGAACAATACTTCCAATTTTGGGTGGATCCATGTTGGAGTTTAAAACCAAGAAGGATCGACAGCATTACTTTCGTGAGGTCCGAAACATCTGCATGGAAGGAAGAGTGGAAAGAACGAAATGGTCTCTTATTCCAATCACCTTTTTAGAAGAAGACGTGAGGCTACAAGGTTTCCCTCATAACGATGCCTTGGTAATTGAAGCCAACATAGCAAGCTGGACCTTGGGAAAGTTCCTGGTTGATAATGGTTCATCAGCAGATATCATTTTCGTGGACGCGTATGACAAGATGGGATTGAGTAGAGACCTATTGCAGCCCCCCCCCCGACACACCATTGTATGGTTTCGATGGGAGACTCATTCATGCAGTAGGCAAAGTATTGCTTCCAGTATCTTTTGGCACTGTTTTGAATGCCAGAACCGAGTACCTATCTTTCGATGTAGTGGAGATGTATTACCCCTACAATGGCATCCTGGGAAAAAGTTTTCCTCAACAAGTTTGAGGCCATCATTCATCAAGCCTACCTGTGTGTGAAGATACCAGCGACACAGGGAGTCATCACAATCTGGGGTCACCAAAACGATGGTCGAAACCTAGAAAGGGGTCAAACTCTAGGGAAAAGAAGTGTCAATGCTCTTGACGAGGCAGCCAAGGGCAAAGAAGTGGAGAAACAACCGAAAGCAGACAAAGAGAAAGTCAATATGCAACTAGTTTGTGACACCAAGAAGGTTCTATTGGACGTAATGGTTTTGGATCAGGTTGTCATCATTGGGTCAGACCTTTCGCCAGATGAAGAGGTGATGTTAATTCAGTTTCTCCAAAAGAACAGAAACGTGTTCGCCTGGTCTGCCAAAGATCTCACGGGCGTGGATCGAAACTTCATTGAGCACAAATTTAACATTGATGCTTCGGTCATGCCGCAAAGGCAAAAGCTAAGAAAGATGTCTAATGACAAAGTGGTGGCAGTCAAGTCTGAGGTTCAGAGATTGCTGGATGCTAGTGTCATTCGCGAAGTCATGTATCCCAAATGGCTAGTGAACATTATGCCTGTCATGAAAAAGAATGGAAAATGGAGGATGTGCATTGATTTCACAAACCTCAACAAAGTTACACCCAAGGATAAGTATTCGCTCCCAAAAATGGACCAGGTTATTGATTCAGTGCCAGCACCGCCATCATGTCTCTCTTGGATTGCTTTTCGGGCTATCATCAGTGCTGGATGGCGAAAGAGGACGAGGAAAAAACTAGCTTCATCACCCCTTTTGGCACTTTTTGTTTCGTGCGAATGTCTGAGGGTTTGAAGAATGTCGGTCCAACTTTCACCAGAATGACCGGGGAAGTATTCAAGCCGCAAATTGGTAGGAACATTCAAGCCTACGTCGATGACCTCATAGTGAAAAGCGGCAATAGGGAAAACCACATCAGTGACTTGGCGGAAACTTTCGCCAACATGAGAAGAGCAAGATTGAAATTGAATCCGAAGAAATGCATATTTGGGGTCACAAAAGGAAAGATTTTGGGGTGCCTGCTCTCAGCAAAGAGAATTGAGGCGAATCCAGATAAGATAAAGGCTATCAGGGAAATGGAGGAGCTTAAAACAAAGAAGGATATACAGAAATTGAATGGTCGAGTTGCGGCTCTGAATAGATTCATCTCCAGATCCGCGAAGCGAAGCCTTCCATTCTTCAAAGCATTGAAGGGAAAAGGCAAAATTGAGTGGGGTCCTGAGCAAAGCAAAGCTTTCACAGAGCTCAAGGCATACATCGAGAAGATGGCGATACTTTCACTATCTCTCCCGTCGGAGCCACTTTTCTATATGTAGCGGCTTCCAAGGCTGCGGTCAGTGCTGCACTCGTGCGAGAGGTAGGCAGTGAAAAAGGGAAATACCAGAGTCATATTTATTTTGTCTTAGAAGCTTTGTCAGGTTCTAAGTTATTGTACTCAGAGCTAAAGAAGATTGCCTATGCAGTGCTTATGGCCACGAGAAAGCTCAAGCATTACTTTGAGGCACACAAGGTCACCGTGCTCACTAATCAACCTCTCAATAATTTGTTCATCAACAAGGAGGCTTCGTCCAGAATCGCCAAATGGGCAACAGAGTTGTCGGAACATAAAATCAATTTTGGGAAAAGGTCGGCAATCAAGTCTAAAATTTTGGCAGATTTTGTCGTGGATTGGACCTCACCAAGAAATACCGCTGGAGATGAGGAATTGGTGCCTATGTGAGAGATCAGGTGCGACAGAGCTTGGGGCGCAAAGGCACCGGGTTTGCAGCCATCATTACTTCACCAGCGGGCGTCAAGTTGAGATACGCCGCAAGGCTGGATTATTCAGATCCATCCGACAGGTGCACCAACAATACTACCGAGTATGAGGCGCTCCTGCTAGGCCTCAGAAAGGAGCGAGCCTTGGGAGCTAGCAATTTCCTAGTTAAGTGCGATGTCGAGGTCATCAAAGATCATGTGGAAAAGGAGAGTGAGGCCAAAGAGCCTGAACGTGTTAAGTACCTTGTGGAGGTGCAAAAGATGGAAAGGCACTTTCAGGGGTTCACCATTGAGCATTTGCCAAGGAAAAGAAATGGGGAAGCCGACGAGCTGGCAAAGAAAGCTGCTAGGGGGGAGGCGATGCCTCCAGATGTATTCTTTAAAATCTTAACTGCTCCATCTATCAAGCCAGATAAGCACCCACTCAGCATAGTCAACGCAATTGCTAGCATGGATTGGAGAACTCCCATCATCGCTTTCCTTTGTGGGCACTATGAGCCAGACGAAACCCGCGACTTGAAAAGGATGCAAGCTCGTGCGAGGGGCTATGTTCTCAAGTATGACAGCCTATTCAAGTTAGGGGTGTGTGCTCTGTTGTTAAAGTGCATCACTCAAGAACAAGGCATAGAACTTATGAAGGAAATTCATAGTGGAATGTGTGGATCTCATATCGCAGCGAGAGCATTAGCTGGAAAGGCTTTCAAGCAACGTTTCTATTGCCCAATGGCAATAAGAGACACCGAGCAGATTGTCAAGACATGCAAAGCTTGCTAGTTCGCAGCAAAGCACCAGCGAAGGCCTGGGGCTTTATCACAGCTCATCACTCCTACTTGGCCATTGCAGCGCTGGGGTATGGACATCATAGGACCATTACCGATAGTTCAGGGTAACTTCAAGTTTGTCATGGTAGCAGTCGAATACTTCACCAAGTGGATTGAAGCTAGGCCCATCGCTACCATTACCTCAGCCACTATCAGAAAATTTTTCTAGCAACAAATCATCTGTAGATTTGGCGTGCCTAAAGAGCTCACAGTTGACAATGGGAAGCAATTTGATTGCAAGGATTTCAGTCAAGAACCACCAAATTCACCCTGGTCAGGTTGCTTTACGGAGCCGAAGCCATGTGTCCGGAAGAGCTGGACAATGAGAGTGCCAGAGTTTTGGTGGGAAGCTCTTGCGAAAGCGAAGAAATGGACAAAGACCTGGTGGAGATCGACAGGCTTGATGCAGTCCAAAATCTGCTGAAGTATCAAGAAGAAACCAAAAAGTGGAGAAACAAGAAAGTCTCTCTCAAGAACATTTAGGTTGGGGATTTTGTCCTGAAGAGAAAAGAAGAATGCCGACGCGGTAGGCAAGTTTCAGTTCACTTGGGAAGGCCCTTACGTTGCCTCAAGCTGTGTTCGAGATGGAGCCTTTCGTCTGAAGGACGAGGCAGGCGTGGAGTTACCATATTCATGGAATGTGGATAACTTGTGCAAATTCTTTCCATAGTGTAAATTGGTAGGAGTCCGTCGCATGGAACTATAAATGCGGCAGACTCATAATTTATCTTTCCAGTCTTTACTTTCGCGTAATTTAAATTCAATAACAAGGTGGGTACTCTTTTCCTCACATAGGGAGGACTCCATCCTGGAGCGTGAGGTTTTTAGCGAGGCAGCCTTGATGTAAAATTTCATTTCCCTAATGAAATAAATAGTTCCTCCCTACTTTTGTTGCCTTTTACTTTCTTACATAATTCAAAGTGCTATCTTAGGATAGCCCACCCCGCAGGCGGGTGAATTGAAGTGCTATTTTTGAATAGCCCACTCCGAAAGGGAGTGCATCAAAGTGCAACTTGAAAGTAGCCCACCCACAAGTGGTGAAACAAAAATGATTCACAAGAATCAACACTTTAAAGAGCTGTTTTCGCAACAGCCCGTCTGCATAGGGCGTATAAAAGCGGTTCAATCTTGAATCGAAATAGTGCAAGTGGTTCACAAGAGTCAGCACTTTTAAAGAGTTGCCTTCGTAGCGGCCCATCCGAACAGGGTGTATTGAAAACAAAGTAATTTCGAGTCAAGGCGGTATGGAAAAATTGTTAAGTACAAAAGCAATTTCTCAAGTTGTTCTTACGAATGAAACGTCGCGTCGCACCAATGTGCCTATGATATTTAGGGAGAAACTTTCGTTGTCGAAAAACAGCTCAAAGGCTGTAATATTCGACGCGATGTGAACAGCTCCTAGTCCTGCAATGTGTTTCACACTCACACGTCGCATTGCAGGCTAGCTTCTCGTGGTAAAAAGGAAAAAACAACCGGAAGACAAACAAGTTCACACAACTTCATTCATCAATATAATAACATTCAAGCAGAGCACGGTCTAACACAACTAATCAAAGTAAGGTTTAAAGCACAGTTATATGGTCGATACAACTCGATGATCTCAACTAACATTCTCCCCGCTTTCGAAGGGGGGAAGACATTTTCTTTTAGAAAACTTAATCGCAAGCAGTGAGAATGTCACCCTAAGCATGTGGATCTCAGGAAAAAGGAAGTTCTAAGCAACTACCATCCGAGCATCGCCCCCTGCAATGCTTAGCCAAATCATACACAAAGCAATGACTTGAGTCCTCCTCCTCGTGCAGTTCCTCTTTCACCAAAGGGGCTTCGCAGATCTTTGGATTCACCAAAACGACATTGTTATTGTCATTCGCAGTCATAAAGTAACAAAGAGGGTAACTATGTAACGACTGGTATTGACAACAAAATTCCCAAAAATCTTCAAAGTTCTTTTTGGGATATTGGTGTTGAAAAGCCTTCCAAGATGCCCCGCTGACGCAAGTGGCACGGTTGAAAGTTTTAGACGTTACATTCAACACCACACCCTCATCTGGCATGTGTCAAAACAATTCGCACAAATTTACATCATTGTTTCAAGAGCCTGAGCGAGCATTACCTGAATTCCCTAAAAAGTTTTGATCACGAGGCGACCCTTCATGCCGCAGAGGAGCGAGAGCCTCGCCAGTGATGGGATCCACATGCCCACTTTCGGCATCGATCGTCTCACGAGCAGGGACTCTGGGGACTCCTTGACCACCTTCATCAGCTCCAGTCTTTGGCGGCCAATCCCTATAGGGCCCATAAGGTCCAAGAGTGGCGTCCGATCCATGGATCGCTTGATGCTCACGCAATTCCAAGGCTTGTTTTGCCTGGCCAAAATAAAACTATGAGAAAGGAAAGGTGTCAAATACCAGAGTAAGGAATGCATAAGTTCTGTTAGAATCACGGAGGAGAGACAAAGGATCCAACCTTAGTCAGGCGATCAACAACCTTTTTTCAGGCATACTCTCGACCACTCTTGGCCCAAAAATTGTGGAGAATTATCTTTGTGATTAGATCAACAGTATTACTTGCGGTTGGCATGTCCTCAGAAGAAGGGAATTCGAAATTTTGACTCCTGAAGGTTTTGAAATGCTCACAACCTTGTTGTTCCAAAAGGTGCAGTATTGTTTGGGAACATGTCACCGCCCCATAATCTCCGACTTTCGACATGGTATCCAGCAAAAGTTTGAGCTCGCTGTTCAGCCATTGAACGAAACTCCCAATGTTATCCGTAACTTTGAACTCTTGGGTTTCAGCACCAAAACGCTCGAGGACGCGATGGTAAGCCGTGGCTAGATATGCCCCCCATTGATGGCAATAAGCTTTGTTTTTCTCCAAAGTGTCTTCTAGCTCACCCTTCAATATCTTTAGTTCGGCAATAAGATTAGCATTGGCTTGTATTTGAACCTCTTGCACGTTGTACTGGGTGACCATATCTTTTAGCTCAGTGCGACACTCCTCATAGAATTGTAAGCTCCTCTCAAATTCTTGTTTCAGAGCGTCGATAGCGGTTTTCTGCTTCGTACTCCGGTCGGTCAAAGATTGAACCTGGTCATTGAGCTGACGAGACTAGTTTTTCAATCTCTCGTTTTCCTCACGCAACTTGCAGTTCTCTTCTTCTAAAAGTTTCTTCTCTTCAAGAGACGCTTTCGCTTCATTGGCGACTCGCTCGAAGACTTTATGACAAGCAGCAACGCCTTTCGAAAGAAAGGATTGCATCATCTGTAGCAGTTCATCCCCCGTTAGACTTTCCAAGGATTGAACAAAATCTGAAAATGCAAAGCAACGTGGAGACACGACACATCAGAAAGGCAAAGTGAACGCTTCAGGCTTTCAACAGTAAAAACATAGTCTAAAATCTATGGGGCGAATCAAGTAGTGACCACTTCGTACCAGGTTCCAACATCGAAGGGCCAATGCCTAATCCAAAAGATGAAGTGCTAGCCTCAGGCCTGAGCGAATCTTTCTCTTTACCACTCAGGGTAACCAAAGTTGTAGCTGCTGAAAAGTGATACTGAGCAGGGAGGCGTCAGTCATTAATCAGCAAGACTCATAAGAAAAACGGGAAACATGTTGACGGATAAAAGACGTATCCCTCTACGATCCGCAAGCGTACGGACCCACACCTTTTTCACCACGGGATTCCCAAGGTTCTTGTCAATCCGCGGAGCAAGGGGATTACAAGCATTCAATCTACCTCTACACATCACTATCTACTCAAACCCTAACTATGATTAAACTAGAAAACAACTAAACTACACTAGTGAGAATGATTAAGCAATCAAGATAGGAGACACTCGCCCATGGGTCTACGATACTAGATCATGCAATCGCTTAAAGACATGAAAATCAATCTAGTCTATCGGGGGTTGTGACCACGGTTTTGCCCTTTCCCTTGTCTCGTACTGTCACTACGCGACGGTATTTATGACTACACCTATGATGGACACGGCATATTGAATGGATCCAAGGAAGCATTGGAGCTCTACTCCCTTTACGGCATGGTAGCTAACCTTAATCAATAAAGTATAAACACAAGATGATAGATAGATAATCCAACAAAGTACGATTACATCTCAAGATCGATTACAACCCATGGACGAATAAGGAGATTACCCCATCAAGGTGCTAGACATAGCACCGTTGATCATGGTCTTCCTTCCGACGGTGTCTTCCTTCTTCTCCACTTGTGGGTGCTTCCTTCGAGGTGGTTGATCTCCCTCCGGAGATCTCCCTCCTCTCTCTCTAGCTTGTGGATGGCCTCCTGGTGCGAATGGCTCTCTCCCTTCCGAATGGTGGCGCCTCCAGAGTTTTAAGGTTGAAGATTCTTCGGGTGCAAGGAAAGGGGGGCCGAACCGACGCCGGAACTGGGCTGGGCCGGCCGGCCTGGGCCGACCGGCCCGATGCCCACCCGGCCCGGTTCGGTCGCCCCTTCGCTCCTGTGGGTCCTCAGGTGATTGTGCACTTTGCCCCCTCCACTTGCATGATTTTGACGATGTCATCCTCGCGTCCAAGATGGAGGTTCTCCGCGCATGAAGTTCTGTCTTTTATGCTTCAATCCCCGGGGGGTGTTCCTTCGTAGCACTTCGGTCCTTGCCACCATTGGAAGTGATTTCAACAAGCTCATGAACACGAACAAGACTCCGTAAATGTCCCTTTGAACTTGTTGTGAATCCGTCCTTTATGTCCATGTTTTCCTACATAAACACAACACTTCCAAATGCATGCACATAAATGAACTTGTTATATGATTAGTGTGCCTAGTGGCGGGTTAGTTCCATAATCAAATCCAAACAAAAGTGTAATGAACATGCTTGGTGTACCAAAATACACCGTCAACATCTCCCCCACGCTTAGCTCTTGCTCATCCTCGAGCAAGTACTTGTAAAAGAACTTCGTCCAAAGTGTTGTAATCATGTAACACTAATCCTTCTTCGCAAGTCAGTCAATCTTTTCATCTTTAATACATAAACTTAAAGTAATGATCATCAAACATAAACATGGGCGTTTAGAAATTTTACCACGTCAAGATTTACCCCACAACTCAAACTCTTCACTCGAAGCCTTCAATCTCAACCATGCTTACTTCTTTGCTTCCATCTGAGGGTTTTTATGATTTTAAAAACAAAATTCCTGCAACAAGTATTAGACAAAAAACCTTTCTCCAAGCTCTCTCAAGTCACTCATATGAGGTGGCTATCCTAAACCAATTTTAAAACTCTCACCTCCCATAAATCTCTCGTGTGTTAAGTGGAGTTATAGGTAGGGCTAGCGCAATCAACACAAATATTGTCAAACTAAGAACTTCCTCTAATGATTGTTTACCTTTCAAAGCCAATGATCATGAGAATTAATCCATTTGTAGGGATATCAAGGATGAGAAGATTTAGAATGGTGGACATGTGCAAGGGCAAAAGAAAATTATGACTACGAGGCACCGATGACGTCCTCGTTGTCGGATTGCACATGGTTGGAAAAAGAGTGAAAGTTTCGTCTCTCAACAACGTGACATCCTTCCTTGCACTTTATTTTTTCCTTTCACTTGATTCATCCCTCTCATATCCTTTTTCCACTCCTCTTTTCTCTTTCTCTTCTTTCTCTTTCATTCTTTCATTCTCATATTTTTCCTCTTTCTTTACTTTTCTATATTTTTTCTTTCTTTCTTTCTTTTCCATACTCATACTTTTCTCTTTATTTTTCCCTCTCTTGACAACTTTTCAAAGCTCTCAACTCCTCTCTTTCTTGCATGCATACAATCTGAAATTTTAAATAAATCATGCTAGAGACGAGACGAAACTTTGAGAGTAGGTTGTGTTTAAGGAATGCGATGTACAAAAGAGATGTATAGGGTTGGGTATGGAATTCGGCGATGTACGGGACTTCCGATGTGAAAGTCACGTTACCGAATGCATGACGAGGCTAGCAACAAAAGATAAGCACAAGAACATGATCATTGCTCGAAATTAAAACTCCCAAGAGAGAAGGATCCTAGCCCAACTCATCATGCTAATCACACTTATGGTGGAGTAAAAAATAAATTGGCTTTGTATAGGATTTTTTTTCTTACTCTCAACTTGGAAAAAGAGGTTTTGCTAACCTTTATTACAAGGTTTTTTAGATAATTTTCAGAACTGAAATCCTCCAACTTTTAGCATTGAACATTGCACAACTAACATGTGAAGCTCAAGATCGAAGTGTGGTATGTGTACTTTAAGTAGTAGCAATTCCACTAAGCACCGTGGTAAATGTTTTTCAAACCACACACTTATGTTCATATATCAAGAATTAAAGATAAACAAACAAGTGAATAAATATAAGCATCACACAAGACACAAAATATATGAAGACTCTTTTTATTTGATTTTCTTTGATTCAACACTAATTTAAGACACTTGCAAAAATTTAAAAACACACTCAAAAACTAAAGACTCATTAAACTCTAAGACTCTCTCGAAGACTAAACCGAACCTAAATTTGAAGCTCAAAAGCTAAGGCTAGCTAGCTAGCTCTCCCCCACACTAAAAACATACGACGTCCTCGTCGTATCTTACAAAATTCTTAAGGGGGAAACTAAACCTAGTGGTACTTCCCGCAACTATTGCACCACTTGCCTCTCATGTTCCCTACCATGACAAAAAGTTTGCGCACGTTTCGGTTTAGGAACTTGTAGTCGTCTTCAACTACGCGCTCCAAATCCTCCATACGTTTCCTCATCACCTCCATGGCTTGGAAACATTCGTCGACCATCGCGTAGAGATCTGAGATGGAGTGACGGCAAGCCGCACAACACATCGGATGCAACCCGAAAGGGTCGTCATTGTCAGGGTCTCTGCCGTCATCGCCGCCGTCATCGCCACCACCATTGTCGTCGCCGCCACCATTGTCGTCGCCGCCGTCGTCGCCGCCGTTGGGGCCTTCTGGAATCTTCTCCTTCGGCACCTCATCCCAAATGTAAAGATCATTATCATCACTTCCGGCGGCCGCCCACGAGCTCGGGCTACGATCATCAGAGTATTCGCTACCCCCATAGTCCTTAGGCTCGGGCGACACCTTTTTGTAGTCCTTCTGCTTCATGCCTTGGATGCGCGCCGACCTTCGAACGGGCGTAGGGACCTTCTCTTCTTCAACGGGGTTGCGAGATGCGATAACTCCGGTCGGGACATGCCCTCCGCAACGGATGCGGGCGGTCCTCTTGATCTCGACGGGTAGCTTGAGCTCGCATCGCTTTGCCTCCTCCATTGATGGCTCCTTGGCGCCTTGCTTCAACTCTAAGCTCCTCGGGGACACAATGGCTGTTGTGTGAGTGCGAAATATTGCTTGATGGTATTGATTCCCGAGCTCCCAATTCGGCCAAATAACTAGTCCGAAGAGAAAAACCCTAGGAACCTCATTTTCCTTATTCAAACTTCCCTTAAAATTTTCTGACTATTGACGGATAAAACTCGTATCCACCTACGATCCGCAAGCGTACGGACCTACACCTTTTTCACCACGGGATTCCCAAGGTTCTTGTCAATCCGCGGAGCAAGGGGATTACTAGCGCTTAACCAAGTACTAATCTAGTTGACTAAGGAAACCTTTAAAGAGAGTATTAATCTAAAAGTAAAGACAATCTAACCTAAGTTAATCTAAGTTAAGTTGATCAAACAAATCTTGGGTTAAACTAGATGATAAAGGGTGAACACAAGAGAGTGAGCAAGAAAGATAAGCATTCCCTCCCTAGGATCTAGGATAACATGGTATGCATCTACTACACGAGAGTGGTAAACCAATCTACCGGGGGTTGTGACCACGGTTTCGCCCTTTCCCTCCTCTCGTACTGTCACTACGCGAAGGTATTCATGACTAGACCTATGATGGACACGGTATGTTGATGGAATCTATGGGAGTAGCGGATATCATACGCCCGAAAAAACATGGTAGCTAACCTTAATCATCAAAGCATCATCAACATGAAAACAATAGATTGAAACCACAAATCGAGTAGCGATCACATAGCATGTATCCATCTAATCCTAGGGATGAACGGAGACATTACCCCATCATCTTACACGGATTGAAGCACATAGGGGTGATGGAGACTCCGGAGAACGTCGTCGATGAAGATGGCGGCGATGGAGCTTGGGAACACCCCTAGGCCAGCGGCTTGGAGTCCTCCTCTTGCTTCCTTCTCTCCGCCGGCGTTGATCCTTGCGACGAGCTCATCTAACTCTCTCCCTCATCTTGCGGCGGCGGTTTTCTGGTGATTGGCGTCGGTAGGATGATTTGTTCGATGGGTAACCATCTTAGGGCGCCTAAGGGGTTGTATTTATGTCCTTGGGGTGCCTTTGGGCGTGCTCCACCTTGCCTTGCACGAGATCCTCCTTGGGAGAGAAGCAAACTTGGTTTGCATAAAATCAGCCAGATTTTCCAGATTCGCAGTCCTTCCTTGCCAGCGCCATATCTCCCACGTCCGGACTCCAAATAATGCAAATTCGGTGTCCAGGTTGTGTGCCACAAAATTATCTTCAACTTTGGTATTCATTTCTTTCCTTAAAAACGAAGATAAGATCTCCAAATCGGCCTTGGAAGATAATCTGTTCTGATTTCGGACTGACTGCGCAGCAGGGATTTCGGGGGCTATATCTCCTAGCTCCCTTATCCGAATTGGGCCTTCCACATGTCCAAATCGAAGGTATCGTCGAGGCCCACAACTTTGGTAGTCAAACTTTTGCCATTAAAGACCGTTTAAGTCTCCGAATCTGTACAGAAAGATCATGCTGTCCTGTGCTGCGAGAATATCTCTCGGACTGAGTTGATCTCGTTGGTAAACATCCAAGTCCCCGGAGTTTTGCGTGTTGATGCTTCGGTCCTTGGGTTGTTTGGAGTCTTGTTCACTTCGTGTCTTGACTTGTGACGGGCTTCATGATCTTCTCTTGAAGTTCTTGATGAACTTATCCCGAAAGTCTCCTCTTTAGCGTAGATTTCCCGCATAAACAACAAACTCCAAAATCGACATGCAAGTGTGAACTTGTTACATCATTAGTATGCCTAGTGGCGGGTTAGTTGCAAATCATAATCGAAACCAATGTATAACAAGTACTCTAGGTTGACGGAAATTCACCGTCAACATCTCTCCCATGCTTAAACCTTGCTCGTCCTCGAGTAAGTAATCCTTGCTTAAAAGGGAAATCAGTGTTGCCTTCCAATGTTGTCCCTGCACTTAGTCATTCATGACGAGGCAAATTGCTCTCTCCTAAGAATTTATTTTTAAAGTTCAAGTTGTGACCGGCTTCTTTTTCATTATGGAAGATAGACTAACAATAAAGAACAAGCCACATTTAATAAACACGATGCTCTCAAACTTAAGTGAACTTCAAACCATCACCTTGCCACATGGAAGATTTTCAAAAAGATGCATATCCAACATAAGTGAAAATCTCTTGCAAGAGCTCATGGAACACTCATCTCATCAAGTCACTCAAGCCTATACTAGATTGTTTTCAACCTACTCTACTCATATGTGATAGTGGAAGGTTTATGTGGAGCTTGGAAGGTTAAAAACAATCCTAGCAAAACATATATCCGAAATATTGTCAAATTAAGAGAGAGGTCTATTGGAATTACCGAGACTCGTCAAAAAGGCCATGGAAAATAAATGTTGGAAATAGAAAGGGACGAAACACACACATTTAGATAAGTGTACATGTGCAAGTGGCAAATGGATGATCCCGAGGCACGAGTGAAGTCCTCATTATCGGATTGCACATGGTTGGAAGATTTGAGTATGGATGTGTCATCAAGGCACTTGAGAACTTATGAAGCAAAAAGAACCGAGGAGCATCTTTATTTTTTTCTTTATTTTATTTCCTTCTCATTTTTCTCTCTTTCTTTTTTTTCACTTTATTCTTCCTATTTTTCTTACTTTTCTTTTCTTCTTATCATATTTTTTTTCATTTTTCATTTTTATTCTTTTTTTTCCTCAAAACTTTTTGCAACATAATACTTACATAGCATTGTGTCAGAGAATGACTCCTACCCCATGCTTGAACGATGCTCGTCCTCGAGCATAAAAGAGAGGGGAAATGACTGCTAAAGTAAGTATAAATTCCATAATCTTGCGGAATATTTGAATCTCCATCGAGAATTTTACTCCATACTCAAATCGGGTTGTGGACAAGGAGGTGATCACAAAAAGACATTTTTGGTTTAGGGTGGATGCCCAGCGAAGCTTGTGGAATTTTCGATGTGAAAACCCACAATGCATGGACAAAAAGGCTAGCATGAAAAAGTTACACAAAGGAATGACCAGCTTCTTAGTCTCGAACCATAGAAATCAATCCTAATCCAACTCATCAAAACATATGTTTGCAATCTACGGATTTTGTTATCATAAAACATATATGTATATGGCTTTGGTAGGTAGAACTTTGCAAGAGCATCACAAATATGTAGATAGCATAAAAGTTAAGTTTTCATAAAAACAACAAGTTATCCGGCTATCCATAAACTTAAATCAAAGAGCAAAGATATGTATGTGGGTCTAGAGCATAGTCATTTCACCTCCACAAATAAAAGAGCCAATATTTAAATTAATTTCAGATCATATTATAGAGAGCAATTAGCCAAGACATGTATAACTTCATGTAGGTAAAACAAAGCGGCAACTTTCATCATCTTTCCGTAAGCATAGGCAATATAGAACATCGAGGTGAACACATGGTCATGCTTATCTATTGAAAGTAAAAAGAAACCTAGGTTGTCCTCCTAGTAGCCATGTTATTGTTGGAAGAAAAACAAAAGGTTGCACCTAGTTGAGGTTGAAGGCATACTTACAAGCATTCGTGTTTGGAAAAGAGAAGGTCCATGGAGATGTTACCATCCTTTGTAATTCTTCGTTGCCTTCTTCCGACATCTCCATGTATCGATGTGGCTTTTGCTTTTGTCTTGATTTATTAATGCTCCTAAACTTCTGAATTTGATCTTGTATGCTTAATGGAGTCATTGGTCACCCTTCTCTTCAATGTTGTCATCACCATCTCCTCTTTCTTGTTCTCATCATCTCCTTGCTGTCTCTTTTTCATGGATTTCCCCCTCTGTCTAGAACAGAACATATATCGAAATATAGCTCTATTGAAAAGTTTATGAAATTACCTTTCCAACGTGTGGCCATTCATCAAAAACGGAGTTCAAACAAGGGAGCTATGTCCGTTTTACTTCAGCTCTGCGTGCTGTCCAAAACAGATTTCAGGACGTGTTGCACTCGGTGATTCGGGCATAACCGCTTGTAGGAACCTCCGATTGTCTTGATTCTTGATTTGTTGGAATCGTAACTTCATCTGGCTTCTAGATATCCAAAAATATCCAGTGTTTTCCCTTTGAGACCATGCAGAATTTTGATGAGATTGGTGGCTTCTTGCGCATTGATCCGGAGATGTTAACGATCTTTATCATTCTATCTTCTAGAGTGTCATGTTGCACTTCCGTGTTGAAGATTCAGGGTCTCCCCCATGCTTAGCATTTTGCTAGTCATGGAAGAAGAAGACAAGGCACTTCTTAGCCATCCTTCAATTTCCTTGTAGTGAGAGTCTTTATCTTGCCTGTAAGACGTTTTAAACGCACATTCTACCCCCAAGGTGACGGTTGGGAGTAGATAGAATTGCCAATAATCCAACAATGTCTCCTAAGATTCTTAACTTGTGGCATAATTAGTTTAATGAGGAATAAAAACCTAATGAGTGTACGTGGTGCAAGGTGTGTATGCATATGATAGGAAAGCATATAAACAAAGACAATGTTTTCACCTAGTTCTAAACACCATGTTTACAACTAGGTTGCCGAATTTCTCCATAGCCATAAAGGTTTATTTATCAAGAGTTAAAACACCATGTCTATCCTTAAATCAATAACTCTTATAGCACAAGAAAAATTAAGCGCATTGCAAAGCTTATAAACTAACCAAGGCAACATGAAAACATATGAAAAGCTAGCTAGGTTTATCGAACTTAACGATGATGGTCCGCAATCATGTTTAAACACCACGTTTACACAAGATCACAAAAGGAAAATACCCATAGGGCCCTATGAAGCATTAACATGGAAACTGAAGCATACATCATTAAGTATATAAAACAACCAAGCCAACTATGTGCAAAACATGTATACACAAAGAAACATCACGAGGACAACAAAATGCAATGCATGCAAATAAATAAATATGAGCATGAACATGATGGTAGTTTTAAAAAGGAAATCTAAACTTAGATTAATAACCACAAGTTGATCATCATAAGATGGTGCCATTCTTTATTCTCTCTAAGAAAGTAGTAAAAATATAAACAAACGAGTTGCCTCCCGAAAAGCGCTTCATTTAAAGTCATAGAGCTCGACTTTCTCACATACCTTCTTTTCGTTGCATAGCCATGGCCCTTCATGCAAGAAGAAAAGGTACCAATGCAGCTTTAATTTACTTCCCATGTTGTGCTTGATCACTTATAGAAGACTTGCCCAAAGCATCCTTTTGTTTCATCGTTATCTCCTTCTCTATCATCCTTCGGTGCTGCCTTCACTCCATGAATTTTTTTAATGTCCAGAACAGAAATTATACTTAAGCTCTACTCCATTGCACAGTGCACAAAATTTCCTTTCCAACGAGTCTTCATTTGCCCAAATCGGACTCCGGACAAGAGAGTTACGTCCGTTTTACTTCGGCGATGAAATCTGTCCTGAAATTTCAGAACGCGCAACGCTCAATGTTTCCTCCATAACTCCTTGCACGGGTCTTCAAACTTGTTGGTTCTTGATGCGTTGGAACGGTAATTTGATGGAGCTTCTGAATATCTCATTTTCTTCATTTGTATACCTCTGAACAAGCTCTCAAATTGATGAAGACAGCAGCATCCATCGCGGGTTTCGGAGAGGTTGCTGATTTATCTTGCAACTCTTTTAGGCATGACTTCTTTTTTTTTCATTATTCAAGTCTTGTCTACATGGTTAGTGAAAATCGGGCCTTTCCCGACATATGATTCTTTAAGGTCATTAGCTTGACCAAGCGCAAAGCATGATCGAGATTTACAAAACTTATTGTAAACATACGCGTCCATAATTAACACCACATGTGAATTGTAGCAACAAGTCAAGGTGTAAATAAAAGAAGCATATGTTTCATGCATAGCACTTAGCTCATCATTAGGCAAAGGTTCTTTAGGTGTGAGATTAATTGGATCAAACATAAATGTTTCCTCTTTTTCATTCTCAAGAAAATCTAGCCTATCAACATGATCACTATTGGAACAAGGCATAGAATTTAAACTATCATTCATACTATTGGTTGAGCATGAGTATTTGAATTTATCAACATCAATACCAATAATATCTTGAGATTTCAGTGCGTACCTTGGCCTTAGAGATTTTTCAACAAGAGTGATATTTGGTTCATCAAGCAGTGTTGAAGGCGAATCTATCTCAACAAGTGTAGTTGCCTCTTCATCACCATCTTGCAATTTCTTCAATTCATCATGTGGAACATGTAATCCTTCAACTATGTACGCATTCATCTCTTCTTTGAAGTCTTCTTTATCAACCAGATCTTCATCTTCAAAGACTTGTATGTTGCTTTCTTTATCTTCCATGTACCACATGTCGTCAAGATCGCTCATCATTGATTCACTCTTTTCTTCATCCTTGAGTACTTCCATGTCTTGATTTGCTAGTGTGTAGGCTTCAATAGCACACAAGCTATCATCTAGCTTGAGTCCTATCTCCTCCCATTTATCCATTGAGTCACTAGGCTCATCACGGTTGTACTCTTCTCTTCCTTCATCATAAATCTTTGAGTTGTCAAACCGGTCGATCCATCCTTCATCTCCTTCTTCTCTTTCTTCTTCAAACATCTTTTGGATCGACTCTCCACTCATCTCTTGATCAAATATATCTTCAATTAGTTTGGCAACGTGTCGGCGTTCCTCCTTCCTTCGGTAGTTCATTAGTGGGGTGAAATCAACTTGTACCCAACCGGATTGCTTGAACTCCGCCAATGGTCTAGCATTCCACATACTTCGGCCTACATTCATGTTAGTTTCAACATTTTTAACATCCGAAATGACTTCTCTTACCTTGGGAAGTGGATCTTCACTTTCTTGTATGGTCGGTTCATCTTCCTTGACCTTCGGTTCATCTTTTTCAGAAATTTCAGCAAGCACCTTGGGCTTGCTTTTGTCATTTTGCTCCTCTCGACAACATCTTTGCCAATCTCGTATTGTTCTTTGTCCATTGCTTATCCTTTGTAAGATTTGTGCGGCTTCACTAATTGTTTTATCCATTATATCACCGCCCGCACACATGCTTACAAAACGAGACGAGTTAGGGGTTAGTGAAAAATAAAAGGTATGCAACATCAAGTCACCGGAAAATCCCAAGTTCGGGCCTCGCTCAAGTAGTTCATTAAAACGGTCCCATGCTTCATCAATTCCTTCATCCTCTCCTTGCTTGAAAGTGAGCACTTGCCTCCTTAAGCCTTGGACCTTGCGTATGGGAAAGAACTTCAAAAGAAACTTCTTCACTAGCTCATCCCAATTTCCTTTTGCTTCAATGGACGCAAGTGTGTACCATCTTCGCGCTTCATCTTCGAGAGAGAATGGAAAAAGATTCCACTTGAACCAAGCGTCCGGAACTCCTTTTTGTTGCACCGTGTTGCATAACATTGTGAATTCCTTAATGTGTCTATATGGGTTGTCATCCTCCAATCCTCTAAATGGTTTTGTTGCCACTAACTTGATGATTCCAGGCTTCACTTTGTAGTGGGTTGTAGCAAACGTCAAATCTGAATTTTGCATCTCAATGTCTTCCATTGACGGCATTGCTAGCTCCCTTAGCGACATCTCTTCGTCTTCCAATGGTGAGGTGAACAAATCCATCTAGGCACAAGAAAAGTAGAAAGAAAAACAAAAAAGATTTTTTTTCTTTTTTTTTAGAAAATAAGGGTTAGGTGTTAGTAATCAACAAAATTAATACTAGATTAAACGTAGCAAAGGCGGCTTGCTCCCCGGCAACGGCGCCCGGAAAAAGGGGCTTGTTGACGGATAAAACTCGTATCCACCTACGATCCGCAAGCGTACGGACCTACACCTTTTTCACCACGGGATTCCCAAGGTTCTTGTCAATCCGCGGAGCAAGGGGATTACTAGCGCTTAACCAAGTACTAATCTAGTTGACTGAGGAAACCTTTAAAGAGAGTATTAATCTAAAAGTAAAGACAATCTAACCTATGATGGACACGGTATGTTGATGGAATCTATGGGAGTAGCGGATATCATACGCCCGAAAAAACATGGTAGCTAACCTTAATCATCAAAGCATCATCAACATGAAAACAATAGATTGAAACCACAAATCGAGTAGCGATCACATAGCATGTATCCATCTAATCCTAGGGATGAACGGAGACATTACCCCATCATCTTACACGGATTGAAGCACATAGGGGTGATGGAGACTCCGGAGAACGTCGTCGATGAAGATGGTGGCGATGGAGCTTGGGAACACCCCTAGGCCAGCGGCTTGGAGTCCTCCTCTTGCTTCCTTCTCTCCGCCGGCGTTGATCCTTGCGACGAGCTCATCTAACTCTCTCCCTCATCTTGCGGCGGCGGTTTTCTGGTGATTGGCGTCGGTAGGATGATTTGTTCGATGGGTAACCATCTTAGGGCGCCTAAGGGGTTGTATTTATGTCCTTGGGGTGCCATTGGGCGTGCTCCACCTTGCCTTGCACGAGATCCTCCTTGGGAGAGAAGCAAACTTGGTTTTCATAAAATCAGCCAGATTTTCCTGATTCGCAGTTCTTCCTTGCCAGCGCCATATCTCCCACGTCCAAACTCCAAATAATGCAAATTCGGTGTCCAGGTTGTGTGCCACGAAATTATCTTCAACTTTGGTATTCATTTCTTTCCTTAAAAACGAAGATAAGATCTCCAAATAGGCCTTGGAAGATAATCTGTTCTGATTTCGGACTGACTGCGCAGCAGGGATTTCGGGGGCTATATCTCCTAGCTCCCTTATCCGAATTGGGCCTTCCACATGTCCAAATCGAAGGTATCGTCGAGGCCCACAACTTTGGTAGTCAAACTTTTGCCATTAAAGACCGTTTAAGTCTCCGAATCTGTACCGAAAGATCATGTTGTCCTGTGCTGCGAGAATATCTCTCGGACTGAGTTGATCTCGTTGGTAAACATCCAAGTCCCCGGAGTTTTGCGTGTTGATGCTTCGGTCCTTGGGTTGTTAGGAGTCTTGTTCACTTCGTGTCTTGACTTGTGACGGGCTTCATGATCTTCTCTTGAAGTGCTTGATGAACTTATCCCGGAAGTCTCCTCTTTAGCGTAGATTTCCTGCATAAACAACAAACTCCAAAATCGACATGCAAGTGTGAACTTGTTACATCATTAGTATGCCTAGTGGCGGGTTAGTTGCAAATCATAATCGAAACCAATGTATAACAAGTACTCTAGGTTGACGGAAATTCACCGTCAACACTGACCGAAGAAGGAAGTCCAAAAGGAGCAATTCGGGCAAAAACCGGGACCAACTACTGTCGGGACCCACCTGGGCCGGTCGGACTGGGCTGGCCGGCCCACCCTGCCTCGAGGGCCGGGCCGGGCCGGTTTTTCGTGCACCGCCCTTTTTCGCCTTCTTAGCCCATGGGAAAAAGTTGGCCAAGTAAATCTTCGCGAGAAACTCCAGAAAATTAAAAGAAAAACTATTTACAAAAATTCATTCCTTGTTTTTGAGGAACCAAGTTGAGAAGTACCTTGGTCCGTGTGTGATGAGTGATTGACCGGATGGTTTGAAGCTTTGTATGTAGTGTTGAGTTGTGTTGTGTGTGTTTTATTTTGTGTATTTACCTTATTGTTTATGTGGTGTGTTGTCAATGCACTCGTGAGGAGTGGTTGACAACGTTGTGTGGACTGACTCTTGGCCTAGTATTGCAGGTGTGGTGTGAGTCAATTTTAATTCATTAATTTAAGCACGCAAAGACTCACAAGAAACACATGGTAAAGAAGCACTTGTCTCTAACAAAGCAATCTTACTCCTAGCCATATCAAGCTCATCATATATCATGATGTATAGACTTTGGTAGGTTTGACATTTGTGTCTCGCATTCTGTCATATATCATGTTCCTATTAATGTACATATCTACCTATGTTAAATTTGTATCATATTGCATTTTAGGATGATGAGCTTCTTCCATATGCCTCATTTGAGTTTCTTTGGCTACTTGTGAGATATTGGTCATGTGTGTGGAGAAATGGCTATGTGAGGCTATACTCTTGGAATATTTGAGATATATGTGTTGTGAGATAGCTTTTTTGAGTCAAATGCTAATCTTGACTAAATTTGATGAAATGTGCTCCACTCATGTGTAGTAGTATATCCATGTCACTTTTTGGTCTAAATGTGCCTTTCATGCTTAGATTGTGCTTGGATGTCTCTTTCTTGCATTTGGGCCAAAGGCCGATATCATTGTGAATGTTTAGCCCATGTTGCATTCATGGAGGAGCATAAGCTTCTTTTTGCCGCAAAGGCACTTCATGTACCATGAAATGAATTAATCTTGAAAAGAAGTGTATATGCTTGAAAAATGCTCCCTCCATCATGTTTATGCTTAAAATGTCTTATCTTTCACACATGGGTGCAAAACATGTTGCATGATGTTCACCAGTGGAGAAGTCTCCCCGAAGTGGACACATGGCTCATGAGCTTTAACATGACATGCTTTGCTTTATGGGTGTTTGCAATGATCTTTTGTTGAGAATTGGATATCCTTGTGTGATCTCTGGATGATATGTACGTTTTTGGCTAGAATATGACATGGATAGGCCTTTAAATTTGAAGTGAGCCATCTTTTGATAAAATTGCTCAAATCTGAAAACTTGCTTTGTCACATGCCTATATTTTTATATATTACTTGTGGCAATGCTTTGACTATGCTATGATCCATATGTGTGCTCCTTGTCTCATTTCTAGCCTTTGACACTAGATTTGGCCTATTTGAGAAGCTCATGTAGATGTTTATATGCTTTGTCTTACATTCCTGCATTTTCACCTTGATTCATACATTGTCAACAAGGGGGAGAAGAGGTGAGCTTAATGAAAAATTCAGAAAACTGCATCTAAAATTTGGAAGTTTGCATCCACATGTTCAGGGGGAGCTTGCATTTGTGTAGGGGGAGCTTTGGTGAGTTTCCTTTGTTTGCCTGAGTTGTGCTTTGGTGGTTGCTTTTTGCTCCATCACGTGTGTTTAGGGTGAGCTTTGTATGCTCTTTGTCCCTAGTGCATGTGTTTAGGGGGAGCTTGTGAGCTTGATGTTCTTTTTTCTCTATCTCATGAGTTTAGGGTGAGCTTTGTATGCTCTTTGGCCCTAGTTCATGTGTTTAAGGGGAGCTTGTGAGTTTTGTGCTCTTGTGCCGGTGGTGTTGAGCCCCTTTGCCTCTTCTTGAGGAGCCGGCGGTTGACTTGTGTTTTCGATTATCACATGATCGGTGTTGAGCCCTTTGTGCCTCTTCTTGAGGGATCATGCATTCTTGTCTCGGTTGTGTCGAGCCATTGCCCATGTCTTTGGGGACCGAGACATTGAGTTGGCCTTTGTGGTTTCTCTCATGCCAAGTGACCTTGTTCTTTGCTCTTGTGTGGTTTTCTTTCACTTGGATGAGTTGTTCGGCCTTTGCCCTCTCAAACCATTTCTTTGTGCTCACTTGTTGTCAATCAGCTCCTCAAGGGGGAGAAATTTGGAAAATCAAGTTGATATGAACCTTGATTTGATGGTGATGAGCGGTTGACAAGTGTTTTGATAAGAGTTTTATGGCACTTTGGGTTGAGCATTTTGGTTTGATGGCTTTTAGGGGTTGCATGTTGGTAGTGTGTCTCTTCGATTGCGCTTAGCCTTTGTGCTTGCTTTGGTTTTGAGAGGAATTTGTCGGAGCATGTTTTTATCCCTTCTCACTTCAAGTGCCTTTTGATTGCTTTTTATTGGCTTTATGGCGCTTGAATGAGTTCTTGTTTGCTTTTCGACCTTCTTTTGTCAATGCACTCATCAAGGGGGAGATTGAGGAACCAGGTTGAGAAGTACCTTGGTCCATGTGTGATGAGTGATTGACCGGATGGTTTGAAGCTTTGTGTGTGTAGTGTTGAGTTGTGTTGTGTGTGTTTTATTTTGTGTATTTACTGTCGGGGACAGCCCTGGGGGTCCCCTTAAACAACTGGGGAAACCCCACTTAAAACCTGCAAAAAAGACTAAGGTCAAACACGCCTCGCTTAAACACACAGGGCATGGCCCACGCCACGGAGGCCCCGACGGCCCACCAAGGCGGCCCACTCAAAGATCCCCTCGAGCAGGCTCCGCCTCGCTCGAGGGCACACACCTCCCTCGGGTGGGTTCCGTCCCGTTCGAGGGAGTGCACTTACCTCGAGCAGGCTCCGCCACGCTCGAGGGTCCGCACCGCCCTCGAGCAGGCTCCGCCTCGCTCGAGGGCGCTCCGCACGAACACGCCCGTTCCCGCACGCGGGTACGGGCATTTAATGTTCTGACAACGGCGGGGCGGTGCCATCATGCGCCTGGGACTCGCGCCCCGGTTCTGTTGCACCAACTCCCTAGGAGGGAACCCATCCCCACCACTGTAGGGGACTGTGCGACGTGGCCGGTGCCAGTCCCGTGACACCGCGCCGCCTACTCCGGTACGGCTAACGCGCCGAGCCCTCGAAGGGGGCCGGCCGCACCCAAGATTTTCTTTCCCGTGACTTTGCAGGGGTAGGTCGTGGTGTTTGGCCGGCGGGGCGCCATCCCTGCCACCGCAACGCATGGCGGCCGCCCCCGCGCGTACAACCCCACGCCGGGCACTGTGGTAACAGCTCCGGCGCTGTGGAGCGTGCGGGAACGGGACGCCGCCATGCCCGCCACTGTATCCCGTACGGATCGACGTCAGCAACCCCCTCGAGCCCGCCTGGGGACATCACGGCCGTCCGCTGCACTCCTACCCTCGAAGCTACCACTGTTCGGGTACAAGATACGCCATGATGGCCAGATCGCGGCAAGGACCGTCAAGGCGGCCGCCTACTCTACGGCACAGCACGCCACACTTCCCCATGTAGCTAAATAGTGCGGCATACATGTAATTCGCTCTCTCCTTGGCCTATAAAAGGAAGACGAACTCCCCCACCGCAGGGGACAAGACAACGACAGACGACACAACTCGAGACAGAGAACAACACACGACATCACGCACTTAGTCTCCAATTCTCCCCCAATATCTTCAGCCACTTCACCAGGGACTTGGAGGCCACGCTTCCTCTCCCGCCTTGCTTGTAGCAGCCCCACTACAGGCACCCCCGGTGCTGAGCAATACAGTGCCTCGAGCACACCACTGCTGGACGTACGGCCCTCGGCCGGAACCAGGATAAATCTTGTGTCTCTGATTGCTTGGCATCGACCATTGAGGGATAAACCTTGGCGCTCATCACTGGTTAGTGTCGGGACTACATTCCGCACCGACAGTTGGCGCCCACCGTGGGGCAAGCGAGCGCCTAAGGTCAATCCACCGTCAACTCCCTCCATGGTGATCTGCACCGAGTACCGCGGTACGCGCTACTCCATGGGCAGCTCGGACCCCCTCCCCGCCGGGTTTGAAATCCGGTTCGGGAGCCTGAATTTTCAGGCCATGAGGAACGGCTACCTAATGCGCCTCACCAACCGTGAGGAGCTCCGTGCGCGGCGCCAAGCCGGGTCCATCCCGGCCGCCGCCGCGCACGCCGTCGCCACGCATACGCCCGCCGGAACGGCCGCCGCGGGTCCGTCGGCCGCGACGTCGCCGCCGCTCCGGTCGGCCGCTCGCGCCAAGCGCGGTCGAGCGCCGGCAAGCCGAACACACCGCCTCCCAACGCGACGCACCCGTCGGCGCGACGACCGCCACCCCGGCGCGGGAGTGCACGGTCTCCGGGCTGCGCTTCCCCATCGGCCTGCGTGGCTGTTGACGGTGAAAATCCGTCAACCTAGCCATGAGTTTACCTTCGGTGTTGGCATGACTTTTGTATCTTATTCATTGGTACTAACCCCCGTGGTATAACAAGTTCACTTGTGCATGTCAGTTTTGGAGTTGTGTGTTTACGCAGGGTTTTAACGTTGAAAGCAAGACTTCTGGGATAAGTTCATTAAGCACCTAATGACAAGATCTTGAAGCCCGATACAAGTCAAGCAATGAAGTGAACATGACTCCAAGAGCCCAAGGACCAAGCCCGAGAAGATGATAAACTACGAGGACCGAACCGGAAAAGTGCTTCGAATCTTGCAAGACAAGGAGTTGAGTCCAATTCGGGGAGAAACCGACGTCAAGGGCCCACATGCAAAAGGGGAGAACATCTAGAAGTCGTGGGAAGCAACACCGGGCGAAGCGGGGCCGCGGGATGGGCCGAATTGGGCCCAGGCGGCCGGCCCAGGGCCGGCCCGCCCCCCAATTCGGGGCCCAATCGGGCTCTCCTTTGACCTAATTGCTTCTCGGGCTATAAATAGCCCCCCGACCGAGAGCCACGCGAACGGAAGTCGTAATCCGCCGCCGAGGAGCGAGAGAAGCTTGAGGGACACCAACTTGAAGATGAGGGTCGTGCTAGTTGTCTAGGGTTTCCACCCGGCCGACGTGGGAACCTTGCATGGAAGACCACGTCGGAGCTCGGAGCGAGGATCAAGATCGAGGGAGGGCCCCGTGGTGATCTTGTTCATGTAATCATTCATGGTGAAGTTTGTAAGTGAATCCGATTTCTAGCGATTAAGTGCCTTCTCGATGATTTTGTTTTCTTCTTGGTTTTGCTTCTTCTACGATCTAGTTTGCGGCTAGATTACATAGGGTGCTCTTGTAGTCGCGGTGGCTAGAGGTGCATACCGGACCGGCCAAGTGATTTCAACTTGTTCTATCGAACTCGCCCTAAGCTCCCCGCATGAATAGGGATACGTTGTGACAGAACGGGGGGTCTCGAAAGGCGGATGTTTTCGGAGTCGGATGGGAAGGCCACGATTTAAAGATGCTTTTAATGAGATTCGCTTTGCTATCTTCATCTATCTTGTTTGGAGCTACAACATAAGCATGATCTAGATTCTCTAGATTGGTTATCTCTTGCTTTCTCTTGCTACCTCTTTAGTGGATTAGATTAGATTCGTTTTCCTTATGATATCTTAGATTAGATGCAATTTGATTCTTCAATAGATAGCTTTACCTTGCTTTACTAGATTGAAGCCTTGCGTTGCACATTGTTCCACGGATTTGATACCTTGGGTTCACCACTCGAGGGAAGAAGGGTCCCTTGACTACGACGGGAGACTTGTCCGCTTGCAAGTCACAAACGAACTTTGATACAAATATTAACCGTCAACAAGCCCCTTTTTCTGGCGCCGTTGCCGGGGAACAAGCAATCAAGATCCGATCTAGTATCGCTTATCTTTCAGTTTTTCTTTTGATTTTCTTTTGCATCTCTTATGTTTGATCATCCTCAAAAAGAAAAAATCAATCTAATCTAGTTTTGATTAACCCTAATTTTTCTTTTCTTTTTAGATTTTTGTTTTATCACTAACCCTAACCGGAGATGGTTGGCTACCTCTCCAAGAAACCCAAAACTTTTTTGTGGATGATCCAGGAAAACTTTACAAGCAAAGGTGACGTGCAACACAAGCTCGAAGGACCATCAAAATCTCCAAGGGAATCACCACCTCCAAGTCAAGACGCCGGAAGGCCGTTCAAGACCAACGAGGATGGAGAAGATGGAGATGGAGAAAGAAGCTCAACACCTAAAGGCTGCTAAGGCAAGATCCACATGCGGGGTGTTCATCGTGAAGATGCTAGACGCAAGTGGGACAACTTGCCGGGCGCCCAATGGGTAACAAAGAGGAATATACGAGACAACTCCAAGGTCCCAAGACGGCGAAGGCTACTCAAGCTCGTTCGGGAGAGATGAAGGATCACACTAGAGACCATGAAGATCACGACCGAAGGACCGGAGTTCGAGATGCCGAGCCACAAGGAAGATGTTGCATCCATCAAGACCAAAGGACAAAGCCAGCTCGTGAAGACAAAAAAAATGACTAAGCCAAAGTGGGTACCCAAGATTGCAACACCCGCAAAGAGCGTTGATCCGGAGTAATCAAGTGAAGAAGTCTGGCCATGGACTATAAACGAAGCGCTAGGCGGGAGGCAGCCCGTTTCGTCAAGTCAAGAATAAGCTACCGGGAGGACAACCCGATTCCAGGTTTTTCAAGTCTTTTTAAATTTAATTCAGTTTTGAATTTTACTATGCAAAACCTTAGACTTAGAATGGTTGAACAATATTAGAGACATAATTCTTGGTTGAATGTTTTGCTTGATCATAAACCCTTTACATGAACCATCCTATGTGTTTGTTTGCTTCTTTTCGAGAAACCACAACCAAAACCAAAAAAATTCAGAACCAAACTCAACCTTTCATCCTCTTTATGATGTTGTGGTTGACTTGTTTTTCATGCTAAAAACACTCGAGTAGAGCCACGACTTGTATCTAGATGTTATTTAAATTTCAGCATGTAGTAGGACTCGCGTGAACCTAGAAACTTGATTTTTGGTTGGTTTAAAAATCCATATCCTTGGTTTCTCTAAGATTAGAATTTTTCTAAGCCTCACTTATTTTTATTTCATTCAAAATCTCTCTCATCTAATCGAAATTAGGACCTAAACATATGCCCCCATGATCAAGCCGGGAAAAGCTTGCTCTCAACCAATGAAGGCAAACTATACCGGTGAGACCGAAATCGACGTAATAAAAAAATATTTTCAACTTGCATTTGTTTTTAACGGTTTAAAAACTTCTCTAAAATTATGTTCGAGCTCTTGCATGACTCTGAAAAATATTTTAAATTTCGAATTAGAGGAGTGCTTAACCTTGAACACACCTTAATGGAGGCAATCTAGTAATCATGCATGCACCATTGGATTCCCTTTCATCAACTTTCACCAATTCCACATGCAAAGGACAAGCATGGTGGGCAGCAAGCATCAACTTTGTAGGAATTTCATGGTGGCATGTGAAGCAAGTGGAGCTAGGGAGCATGGACGTGACCCAAAACATGAAGCATCAAGTGGAAGGACCAAGGAGTGGACGAGAGCGTTTGGGCGGTGCAACTCGTGGAGCACGCGGGCAGGAAAGTTGCAGAGGTGAAATGATCGTGCTGGAAGAAAGACGAGGCGGGGAGGAGCACCGAGGCCGGCCTCACCTACATAAGGAGCCCCCCCCCCCCCCCCCGGCTCCCGTTTTCGCGAGGCAAGCTTCCCTCTCCTTCCTTTGTTTGTGTGTTCAAGTTTGTGTGCTCAAAACCTCCGTAGACATAGCCAACCTTCCCAAGCTTGATAGCTCAAGAAAAAAAAATCCACATCCTTAATCCACTCAAAGTCCAGACTCCAAAATAATATTTGTGTACCTTATTACCGGGTGAAAACCCCGGATATTTATTTGTGAGGGAGAGTGCTGCAATCAAGCAAGAAAACTACAAGCCTTTTCACCGAAGAAGAAGGGATCATCGTCGTCTAAGCCATCATCGACAACCTCTTCGAGGAGGCGCTCGGTTTCCGAGTCTCCTTGGAGTATGGAGGAGGACACGGCACCACTGAGGAGGAACCACTCTTCTCCTTGGTGGCATGAGGGCCACACGAAACTCGTTTATTAGGTTTACCAAACTTCAACAACATATGGAGGAGCCGCCGTCCAACCTCGCCACTTGACACGATCATCCGCTCCACCTCCATATGCTCCGCGGTATTCCGAGGGGTATGTCATCATGATGGAGGAGGAGAAGAAGCTCGCTCGCCTTAAGTAGAGGCTTGTAGCGAACGTCGACATCGACGACCAAGCTCTCCACATATTGGGTTTCACACGGGACACCGGTGCAATTCTCTAGCGGAGTGTCGGCAAACACCCACAAGGAATTCGCCTAGGAAATTTTCATGACCATGGCGCATACCCTTGATGAAGGAGTGCTGAGTCTCTCATTCCGTTGGAGGGAGCCCACAAGTGGAGAAGAAGGAAGACACCGTCGGAAGGGTAACCTTGATCAATGATGCTATTTCAAGCACCTTGATGGGGTAATCTCCTTTCATACATGGGTTGCAATCAATCTTAAGATGTGATCATACTTTGTTGGTTTATCTATCTATCATCTTGTGTTGAAAATACTTCAATGCTTAAGGCTAGCAACCATGCCATAAAGGGAGTAGGGCTCCAATGCTTCCTTGGATCCATTCAACAAAATCCCCGATAGATCAGATTGGTTTTCATGTTCGAAACGATTGCATGTCTAGTATCGTAGACCCATGGGCGAGTGTCTCCTATTTTCAAAAGGGAGCTCCGGAACAAGTATGTGCATGAAGGCACATGGGAAAGTTTTTGGAGTATGATCACGGGAAGAGACCATCAACGAAGAAATACTATCCGGAACCCCATCATCCAAGTGTGTCACTTTTGTGCAAGTGGATTTTTGGGAGAATAAGAGAGACATAGATAACCAACACGGAGTTGAATTGGATTTACTCGCAGCCAATCAACCCTACTCACCTATGATCAACCGGTGGTGTTGTGAGCAACATCGGATTCGGGAGATCGGGTTGTTACCTCTCCATATTGGCTATCTCTTTGAAACCAGGTATTACAAGGAACCCAAATCATCTCCTACCCAGGACTTCCCTAGGAATGTATGAAGAAAGGAAAATATAAGAGTGAAGATGAGAGAGGAGGCTTCCAAGTGGCCTAGGTGAATTTGCCCCTTCCGGATTGAAGATTAAGACTTTTCTTGAGGGGAAGAAGATCGGTTAGAGGAAGGACTTCTTGTGCCGGCGAAGAAAAAAATAATAAAGGAAAAGAATTATAGGAGAAGGATCTTCTATGGCCCAAGAAGGAGGTGCACAACAAAATTATGTTCCACCATTCGGAGAAATTCCGGCATCGCCAAATTACTACGGTGGTGTACCAATGCAAGCATGGGGGAGTGGTGCAGCCATACCCCCACCATTTTTTGCGGTGCCCAACGTAGCCTTTGCGGAGCCATATGCACACCTTCCTCAACCACAACAAAATGTGGCCACCATTGGAGGATACGCTGCAAGGATCATGCAAATTATTGCAGCCATCCAAACCAATGCAAACCAAATGGGTGAAGGAAATGCAAATGTCGCTTATGTGCTTGGACACCTTCACCTAGAACCGTCAGACAATTCATAGGAGGAGTGGTGCATTCCTATTACAAGTAAGGGTACAACAACCAAGGCTATCAACATCAACCACCGGCGGAAGATTAGAGAGAGGAGGAGCTTTAGCTATCTTTCCTTTACCCCCTTTTCTTTAATTTTCAGCTTGTTTGCACCTATGTTTGCATAGTATTTTCAGCTTTGCTTTAATTTTCAGTTTTTAGTTTAATTTTTCAGCATGTATCTTAGTGTTTATTTTCATCATGAATAATGTCGCCACCAAGTTTTTACCTTTGGTAAAGTTACAAAGTTTGTGCCATGATGATATATGATTATAATTGCCGCTTTGTTTATCTTTGTAATTGATTTATGCATGTTTGAACTAGTGCTCTCTTAAAAATACAAATCTGAAATTATCTAAATGCTAGCTTAATCTTCAGCGGAGGTTATGATTAAAATAAAGACCCATAGTGTTTTATGTGCTCTCAAGTTATGAATAGATTAAAGATGTCTTTTATGCTCAAAAATACTGCTAACCTTGTCATAAATATCACTTGTGTGTTGCTCAACCTATCCAAAGCCTAATATATATTTGAGTGCATAAACCTTAGTGTACAAGATTTATTTTTGAGTGAGTTATTGCAGGCCATGATTTCTCTGGCCCGAGACTAAGAAGCTGGTCATTCCGTTTTTGCGTATCTATCTTTTTGCTAGCCTTTTATCCGTGCATTGTGTATCCCCTCATCGGAGATTTCACAAACCTCGCCGGATATCCACCCTTAAACCAAATATCATCTTTTGTGATTACCTCCTTGACCACAACCTATCATTGAGAATGGATCATCAATTCAAGGAAGATCGCAAGACGGTGCCAATGTTGAAGATTTCAAGTATCTCTCCAAGGAAAAATATCTCTGGTACCTACCTTATTTTTCGCCTCTTTGCTCGAGACGAGCAACGTCTAAGCATGGGGGAGGAGGTAGGTACGGTGCAGTTTTAGAGTTCAAAAGGGAGTATTTTAAAAAATATATAATGATGAAAGAAAAAAACCCAGCGGTATTCATGACTTTCAAGGTATAAAAAATCAAAACTTCGTTGTGAAAGTCATGGATTGAATATATGACAAAAAAAATGAATGGATGAAAGAAAGAAAAGAATGAGAAATATGAGAAAGAGAAAAAAATGTATGAGCATAAAGTAAACTCCCCGGTTCTCTAAGAGTGCAATCAAGGCTTCAAGTTTAAAAGATCCATTCTCATTTTCCAACCATGTGCAATCCGATAACGAGGACTTCCTTTGTGCCTCGGGATCACTCTTTGCCATTTGCACATGTCCACTCATCTAAAGTGTGTGTATTTTTCTCTTTCCCCTCCTTGATTTAACATTATTTTCCAATGACCTTTTTGACGAGTCTCGGTAAGACCATGAGAAGCTTGTCTTGTTTTGACAACACCTCATTTATAAAATCTTGTTAGGACTAAACTTTCCCAAAGCTCCATATAAAGCCTACCACACATATATGTTATGAGAGGGAAAGGAGTAGAATATATAGGCTTGAGAGGCAAGTGAGATGAGAGTTCATGAGCAACATGCAAGGTGATTTAAATTTGTGAACTTGGTTTAGCTCTTTTCTTTATCTTGTTCTTTATTTCAAAAATTCTGAGATCTATTTAAACTTTGTGAGCATGTTAATACTTGTGGGATAAGCTTAATTAAATATCTACCCTCCGTAGAGGTGAAGGCTAGTACATTATGGAACTTTAACGAATTAAACTTTTGAGAGCATTATGTTTTTTTTCATGTATGATCAAGTGCAAGGTTTAAACATTGTTTGGCAATGATGATATCCATCGAAGGCTTACTCGAGGACGAGCAAGGTTTAAGCATGGGGGAAATGTTGACAGTGAAAATCCGTCAACCTAGCCATGAGTTTACCTTCGGTGTTGGCATGACTTTTGTATCTTATTCATTGGTACTAACCCCCGTGGTATAACAAGTTCACTTGTGCATGTCGGTTTTGGAGTTGTGTGTTTACGCAGGGTTTTAACGTTGAAAGCAAGACTTCCGGGATAAGTTCATTAAGCACCTCATGACAAGATCTTGAAGCCCGATACAAGTCAAGCAATGAAGTGAACATGACTCCAAGAGCCCAAGGACCAAGCCCGAGAAGATGATAAACTCCGAGGACTGAACCAGAAAAGTGCTGAATCTTGCAAGACAAGGAGTTGAGTCCAATTCGGGGAGAAACCGACGTCAAGGGCCCACATGCAAAAGGGGAGAACATCTAGAAGTCGTGGGAAGCAACACCGGCGAAGCGGCGCGGGATGGGCCGACTGGGCCCGGGCCGGCCGGCCCGGCCAATTCGGGGCCCAATCGGGCTCTCCTTTGACCTAATTGCTTCTCAGGCTATAAATAGCCCCCCGACCGAGAGCCACGCGAACGGAAGTCGTAATCCGCCGCCGAGGAGCGAAGAGAAGCTTGAGGGACACCAACTTGAAGATGAGGGTCGTGCTAGTTGTCTAGGGTTTCCCCGGCCGACGTGGGAACCTTGCATGGAAGACCACGTCGGAGCTCGGAGCGAGGATCAAGATCGAGGGAGGGCCCCGGTGGTGATCTTGTTCATGTAATCATTCATGGTGAAGTTTGTAAGTGAATCCGATTTCTAGCGATTAAGTGCCTTCTCGATGATTTTGTTTTCTTCTTGGTTTTGCTTCTTCTACGATCTAGTTTGCAGCTAGATTACATAGGGTGCTCTTGTAGCCGCGGTGGCTAGAGGTGCATACGGACCGGCCAAGTGATTTCAACTTGTTCTATCGAACTCGCCCTAAGCTCCCCGCATGAATAGGGATACGTTGTGACGAACGGGGGTCTCGAAAGGCGGATGTTTTCGGAGTCGGATGGGAAGGCCACGATTTAAAGATGCTTTTAATGAGATTCGCTTTGCTATCTTCATCTATCTTGTTTGGAGCTACAACATAAGCATGATCTAGATTCTCTAGATTGGTTATCTCTTGCTTTCTCTTGCTACCTCTTTAGTGGATTAGATTAGATTCGTTTTCCTTATGATATCTTAGATTAGATGCAATTTGATTCTTCAATAGATAGCTTTACCTTGCTTTACTAGATTGAATCCTTGCGTTGCACATTGTTCCACGGATTCGATACCTTGGGTTCACCACTCGAGGGAAGAAGGGTCCCTTGACTACGACGGGAGACTTGTCCGCTTGCAAGTCACAAACGAACTTTGATACAAATATTAACCGTCAACAGTGGCGCCACGACAGCCTACAACGCCAACGTCAACACCACGATGCGCAGGGTTCCCCCTGGCCGCCACGTCTTCGTCGCCAGGGACCCCGGCGCTTCCGCCGGCGACGAGTCGTCCCTAGGCTCCCTCGACGCACTGCCACCCGCCAACCTGCATGGGTACGCGGAATGGGACTTCTCTGGCGTGCCGGACCCAGTAATGTTCAGGTGTTTCCTTGATGCCACGGACTACTAGTTCGGCTGCTCCGACGATTCCCAAGACACGGGAGCTACGACCCCGCGGGGAATGCTTGCGTCGTCATCGCCAACGACCCGGCGAACGCCACCGGTGTGGCGGGCGCGCAGCGATGGGGAGGTTACGCCCACCCCACGGATCGCGCCGCGCCTGGCTGCGGGACCCAGCACCCCTGCTGGGGCCGACATCGACGCACAGCTAGCCCAAGCTCGCGAGCTCGAAGCCAAGCTGGCAGAGGAGTATCGGACGGTGTGGTTGCTCCGCGCCTCCATGGCAGGGGAAGCCTCCGCGCGTGGTGAACGCGTGCGGGAGTTGGGCATACAGGCCCGCAACCGCATCAACGCCGACTTCAACGTCGACAACCCGGACACGCCTCCGCGGGCAAGCCAGAAGCTTATCGCCGCCGCAACGCTGCTGCGGGCCATGCCGACCCCCTCGACGCCTGAGGCGCGAAACTTGCACCGAGAGGTGCAGGCGCTCATCGAGCAGGCGGCCGTCCAACAGGCCGAGAGCTCGGCGTCACGCATCCGCCAACAGGGGGACGCACGAGGCGACAGGGCCGCGCAAGGGTGCGAACCCTCGGTCCATGCAGGTGAAGCGGCGGAGCGACCCGCCAACCCGGGGCGCACACCGGCCAAAGAGCGGCTCCTCGACACGCGCAGGGCGCTGGACGGCAACGCCCGTAACGTCATCAACGCTCGGAGGACGAGCAAAGCAGATG
This sequence comes from Cenchrus americanus, assembly GCA_947561735.1. Lineage (NCBI taxonomy): Eukaryota > Viridiplantae > Streptophyta > Magnoliopsida > Poales > Poaceae > Cenchrus > Cenchrus americanus. The sequence goes on along the minus strand of OX387245.1, from coordinate 69,261,250 downwards.
CGCGAGCAGCGGCAGGCTACCACCCTCAGCGAGGTGGGCGCTACGATAGCGACGAGGACCACTCTCCGACGCCGGAGCCCCCGGGGACCCGTGTGTTCAGCCGGGAGATTCGCGCGGCGGCCTTCCCCCAGCGCTTCCGCCAGCCCACGACCATCGTCAAGTACAATGGGGAAACGGATCCCCGTGTATGGCTCAACGATTACCGCCTAGCATGCCAGCTGGGCGAGGCCACCAGCGACGAGGTCATCATCCGCAACCTTCCCCTGCACCTCGGCGATTCAGCCCGGACGTGGCTCAAGCATCTGCCGGCCAGCCAGATCCACAACTGGGATGATCTGGTTCGCACGTTCGTGGGCAACTTCCAGGGCACGTACATGCGCCCTGGGAATTCCTGGGATCTGCGCTCCTGCACCCAGAAGCCCGGCGAGTCGCTCCGGGACTTCATACGGCGCTTCTCCAAACGCTGCACGGAGCTCCCAAGCGTGGCGCAATCCGAGATTGTGCACGCCTTCCTCGAGGGCACCACGTGCCGGGATCTCGTGCGAGAGCTGGGGCGCAGCCCGCCTGCGGACTCAAACGAGCTATTCGACATCGCCACCAGCTTCGCCTCAGGAGAAGAGGCCGTGGGGGCGATCTTCGACGGCAAGAAGGGCAAGCGCTCGGACGACGCACCCGCGGAGGGCAGCAAGTCCAGGGAGCCCCACAGGAAGGACAAGCGGGGAAAGAAAGGGAAAAAGCCGCACCGCGAGGCGCGCGAGCAGGGGCGCGACGGCGATGACGCCGAGGCCCTTGCTGTTGACCCGGCTCGACGAGGCCCTCGACCGGCCCCTCGAGGTCCGGGGGTGTTCGATGACATGCTGAAAAAGCCACGTCCATACCACAAGACCCCAGTGAACCACACCCTCGAGCAATGCGACATGCTCAAGAAGTTCTACGGTCGCGCCGCTGCAAAGGACGCGGAGGCCAAGAAGGACGAAGGAGATGGCGGCGCCGGCGGCTTCCCCGCCGTGGAGAACGTGTTCCTCATCTTCGGGGGACCAACCGTCGACATGTCGAGCCGCCAGCGCAAGCGGGAGCGGCACGAGGTCCTCGCCGCGGAGAGGGCGCCTCCCTCCTTCCTCGACTGGTCGGAGGACGCCATCACCTTCAGCCGTGAAGACCACCCGAATCGCATCCCCAACCCGGGTCAGTACCCACTGGTGGTCGACCCGGTCATTGGGAACGCGCGGTTCTCAAAGGTCCTGATGGACGGAGGCAGCAGCCTCAACATCCTCTACGCGCACACGCTGCGCCTGCTGGGGATCGGGTTGGACCAGCTACGGCCCAGCACGACGCCGTTCCATGGCGTGGCGCCGGGCAAGCGCGTCCAGCCCCTCGGGCAGATCGACCTGCCGGTTTGGTTCGGCACTCCGAGCAACTTCCGCAAGGAAATGCTCACCTTTGAGGTGGTGGGGTTCCGGGGCGCCTACCACGCCATACTTGGGCGGCCCTGCTACGCCAAGTTCATGGCCGTCCCCAACTACACCTACCTCAAAATAAAGATGCCGGAACCGAATGGCGTCATCACCGTGAGCTCGTCCATCGAGCACGCGTTTGACTGCGACGTCGAATGCGTGGAGCACGCGGAAGCGCTGGCGCTGGATGAAGCGCTAGTAACCACCTTGGAGAAGATGGTCAACGAGGACCTCGACTCCACCACCAAGCACGCCGGCAACTTCGAGGCCGCGGAGCAGACCAAGGAGGTGCCCCTCAACCCTGCCGCCCCCGAGGGCAAGGCGTTGAGGGTCAGCTCCACCCTCGACCCGATATAGGAAGTGGTGCTCGTCGACTTCCTCCGCGCCAACGCCGACATCTTCGCGTGGAGCCCCTCGGATATGCCAGGCATCCCGAGGGAGGTCGCCGAGCACTCCCTTGACATCCTGCCTCACTCCCGCGCCGTGCAGCAACGGCTCCGCCACTTCAACGAGGAGCGGCGGCGGGCGATCGGAACGGAGCTGCGGAAGCTTCTCGAGGCCGGGTTCATCAAGGAAGTGTTCCACCCTACGTGGCTAGCGAATCCTGTACTTGTAAAGAAAAAGAATGGGAAATGGCGGATGTGTATAGACTACACTAGTCTTAATAAAGCATGTTCTAAAGTTCCCTTTCCTTTGCCACGCATCGATCAGATTGTTGATTCAACAGCCGGGTGTGAGCTACTTTGCTTCCTTGATGCCTACTCCGGGTATCACCAAACAAAGATGAAGGAGTCCGACCAGCTCGCAACTTCATTCATCACGCCGTTCAGGATGTTTTGCTACGTCACGATGTCGTTCGGCCTCCGGAACGCGGGTGCAACGTATCAACGCTGCATGCAACACGTTTTTGGAGATCACATCGGGTGAACGGTTGAGGCGTACGTAGACGACATCGTCGTAAAAACCAGGAAGGCGGACGACCTGGTTGGCGACCTCAACATCGCGTTCGGCTGCCTACGGGCCAACGGGGTAAAATTAAACCCCGAAAAATGTGTCTTTGGTGTGCCGCGGGGCATGCTCCTAGGATACATAGTCTCCCAGCGAGGCATCGAGGCCAATCCCGAGAAGGTTGCGGCCCTCGAGTGAATGGGTCCAATTCGGGACCTCAAAGGGGTGCAAAAGGTGCTGGGGTGCCTTGCCGCCTTGAGCCGCTTCATCTCGCGGCTCGGCGAGAAAGGCTTGCCCCTCTATCGCCTCCTCAAAAAGCACGAGCGCTTCTCCTGGACCGCCGAGGCCCAAGACGCGCTCGACAAGCTGAAGGCATCCTTGACCCACGCCCCGATCCTCACGCCGCTGCAGGACGGCGAACCTCTGCAGCTCTACGTGGCCGCGACCACCCAGGTGGTCAGTGCCGTAATCGTAGTAGAGCGCACGGAGGAAGGGCACACCCTGCCGGTCCAACGGCTGGTCTACTACATCAGCGAAGTCTTGTCCGACACCAAGACACGCTACCCTCAAGTCCAAAAGCTGCTGTACGCGGTGGTCCTCGCGCGGCGCAAGCTTCGCCACTACTTCGAGGCCCACACCGTCACGGTGGTCTCCTCCTTCCCGCTGGGGGAGATCATCCGCAATCCAGACGCGGCGGGCAGGATCGCCAAGTGGTCGGTGGAGTTGATGGGCGAGACACTCGCCTACGCCCCACGCAAGGCCATCAAATCCCAGATCCTGGCGGATTTCGTCGCTGAGTGGATAGATACACAATTACTTCTGCCACAGATCCAAGCAGAATGCTGGACTCTGTATTTTGACGGCTCGGTGATGAAAACAGGGGCGGGCGCGGGCCTGCTCTTCGTGTCACCCCTCGGGGAGCACATGCGATACGCAGTACGTCTCCACTTCCCCGCGTCAAACAACATGGCTGAGTACGAGGCCCTCCTTTGCGGCCTCAAGATCGCCATTGAAATAGGCGTCAAGCGCCTCGACGTGCGGGAGGACTCGTAGCTCGTGATTGACCAAGTCATGAAAAATGCGAGCTGCCACGACGACAAGATGGAAGCGTACTGCAAGGCCGTGCGAGCCCTCGAGGACAAGTTCTACGGCATCGAGCTCAATCACGTGCCCCACCGGTACAACGAGGAGGCGGACGAGCTGGCCAAGATCGCGTCTGGGCGGATCACTGTCCCCCCGAACGTTTTTGCCCAAGACGTCGCCCAGCCCTCCGTCACCCTCGAGCCTCACCCCTCAAGCCACGCGGAACCCTCGGGGGCTCCCTCGAATCCAGCAGGCGCGGAGCCCATGGATGAGGACCCCTCGAATGAGGCGTACGTGCTCTCCCTCCTCAAGGGGTATGGCGTCGACGAGGCCGATGTGATGGATGTCGAGCCAGCCCCCATCAAGGCAGATTGGCGCGACAAGTATGTCGCCTGGATGGCTCGAGGGGAACTCCCCTCAGACCGGGCCGAGGCCAGGCGCATCGCCAGGATGGCCAAGTCCTTCGCCCTCGTCGACGGCGAGCTGTACAAGCGTGCAGCTTCCGGCATCCTGCAGCGATGCGTACCCATCCCCGAGGGGCGCGAGCTCCTCCGAGACATTCACGCGGGGATCTGCGGCCATCACGCCGCACCCCGCACCCTCGTGGGCAATGCGTTCCACCAAGGCTTTTATTGGCCTACCGCGGTCGCGGATGCCAGCGAGATCGTGCGTACCTGCGAAGGGTGCCAATTCTACGCCCGCAAATCCAACCTTCCTGCTTACGTCCTACAGACCATCCCCATAACATGGCCTTTCGCCGTGTGGGGGCTGGACATCGTCGGTCCCCTACGGAAGGCGCCCGGGGGCTTCACCCACTTGTTGGTCGCAATCGACAAATTTTCCAAGTGGGTAGAAGTGTGCCCCATTACGAATCTCAGGGCAGAGCAAGCGGTGACGTTCTTCACCGACATCGTCCATCGTTTTGGAGTACCAAACTCCATCATCACAGACAACGGGTCCCAGTTCACGGGCAGGAAATTCCTGAAGTTCTGCGACAAATTCCACATCCGTGTGGATTGGGCAGCTGTGGCACACCCACAGACCAACGGCCAAGTAGAACGTGCCAATGGCATGATCCTACAAGGCCTTAAGCCCAGAATTTTCGACCAGCTGAACAAGTCTGGTCGGAAATGGCTCCAGGAGTTACCAGCGGTCGTGTGGAGCCTAAGGACCACCCCAAGCAGAGCCACTGGGTTCACCCCGTTTTTTCTAGTCCATGGCGCGGAGGCCGTCCTCCCCACGGACTTAGAGTATGGGTCACCCAGGGTACAAGGCTACGACGAGGACGCCAACCAGCGAGCCCGCGAGGACTCACTGGACCAGCTGGATGAAGCGCGCCTCGTGGCCTTGATGCACTCTGCAAGATATCAACAGTCCCTCAGGCGCTACCAGGCACGGAAAATACGTCGGCGGGACTTCAGCGAAGGGGATCTGGTCCTAAGGCTACGCCAAGACAACCGAGGACGCCACAAGTTGTCACCTCCGTGGGAGAGGCCCTACGTCGTGGTGAAAGTGCTCAAGCCCGGCATGTACAAGCTCGCCAACGAGGACGGCGAAGAACTCACCAACGCTTGGAACATCCAACAGCTACGTCGCTTCTATCCCTAGCCAGGATGTCCAAGCCCTTTGTTGTAAATCACGTGACCAACACCCCAGTTGGTGGCAACCATGTGAATATCACCAGTTCAATAAAAAGGGCAACTTGGCTTTCCCCTGAAACCCAAGTTACCCTCGGGGGCTACTACGGGGGGCATCCCCCCCCCCCAAAATGGTCCCATTTTTTCGCAAAAAAGAAACAACTCACGCGCGCTAAACATGTTTTCACTTCGGCCTCGAGCAAAATTCGAACAGGGCGCAGGCAGCCTAGCAGAAAGGACGCGCAAAGTCAGAGATAGCCTACACCTCCGCGAGGATATGGCCCTTCTCTCTTGCCTCCAACACAGCAGGCCGCTCGCGAAAATCGAACTCCCCTAACTAGAATTTACTCAGGAAGAAGGAGAAACAAAAAAGCACAATAAAGTAAAGAACGCCATTCCACTTTCACAAACGTCTGAAGAAAAAGTGATATGTTTATTTACAAGGCCACATGGCCCGCACACTAATACATAAACAAAAAGGGCCTAGCGCCCGGCTATCTTCAGGCTGGAGGAGCGGCGGCATCAGCGGCATCTGGGAAGAGGAACTCCTCTAAGGCCTCGGCAAGCACCTCGGCGGCGTCGGCGGCTAACGCGTCCACGCGCTCCATCGCCACCTCGTCCTCGACGCCCTCGGGGACGACGTAACCCTCCGCCACCACCTCGAAGTTGATCTCATAATGAGATCGCACCACCCCGAGGGCCTTCTGGACGCCGAGGTGTAGCGCCCGGCGCATGCGCCCGGTGACGTGCCCGCCAAGGGCGCGCGGCGGCCGGCCGGCGAGCTCCCGCCCTGCGCCTCGCCCTCCTCCACGGCCCCGGCGGTCTCGAGGGCCGCGGAGCGCAACTCCAACAGCTCCTGCTCGGAGGAGTTGTAGGAGGTCTGCAGCGCCTCGGCCCGCTCGGCCGCGTGCCCCAGCGCGGTGCGCAAGCCTGAAGTTGCCAAGCAAGAGGGGAATCAGAAAAGGGGCGAACCCTGTAGGGGGGAACCAGCGAAACAAGAGACGAACAGCAACTTACCCTCGACCTGCTTCTTTTCCACCTCGAGGGCGCGGCGCCCGGCCTCGACCGCCTGCTCAAGACCCTTGAGGGTCTCGCCTTGCTCCTGGAGGGCCAACTCCTGGCTCGCGCTCGTAATGCTGAGCACCATCAGTTCGCCCTCGAGCTTCGAGAACTCCGTGTTTCGGCCCTCCAGCGATTTCTGCGCTGCCTCGCGCGCGACGCGTTCCTGCTCTAGCGCCGACCGGGCGTCGGCAAGGGCAGCCCGCTCCTGCTGGAGCTGCCCCTCGGCCCCCTGGCGGGCGGTACGCTCCTGCAGGAGCTGGTCCTCCGCGACGGCGAGTGCCGCAACCTTGGCGTCAAGGGCGGCCTTCAGATCGTCGGCCTCCTTGGCCTTCTGCTCGAGCGCGCGCGCCCGCTCCTCAGCCCCGGCTCTCGCCGAGCTCGCGCCCCCCGGAGCAACGAGTGGAGCTCCAGGTTGTCGTTGCGGACGCCGGCCACCTCCATCTCCCAATTGGCCGCCAGGGTGCGCATCTTCTCCAGGTCCGCCCGCGCCTGCCGCAGCGCCTCATCCCGGTCGATGAGGGCCGTGCAAACCTGCTCGAGGGTGGAGGGGCGCGTCGGGTCCTGCCTTGCGCTCTCATGGAGTTGATCGCGCACGGCCACGGCCCGATATGACAGCCAACCGTCCGGAGTCCTCAAGGCGTCGGCGAGCGCGTCGAAGGCGTCGCACCGCTCCCGGAGCTGGCAGAGTTCGGCGCTCACCTGATCGAAGGCGCCATACTTGTCGCGGGCGCGGTGCTCGAGCTCCTGTCACCAACAAGCCGAGACCTGTGAGCGTCATGCTACAAGGATCGCACGCAAAAACGAGAAAACAAAGAAAGCACACGACGGTGCCCCACCTGGAAGACGCGCCACGCGGGGCCGCCATGGATCCGCAGCGCCTCGTTCAACGCTCGGTCGAGCGCAGCACCGTGGTTGCGTAGCTCTCCCCATAGCTCTTGCTCCCCCTGGGCGTCGGCGAACGCGGGTGGATCGCCAACGAGCCCCTCTACCGGGGCGGAGCGGCCGACGCGGGAAGAAGAGGCCTCGGCACCGTGCCCTCGGCCCCCTGCCACCATGTGGCTCTCCCGCCGCCTCACGAGAGCCCCCTCCTGGGACTCGGGGGACGGCGTGGCGAAACTCACCCACCGGTCCCACCCGGCGGCGGGGGAGTCGTCGTCCGGGATCTCCACTACCGCCGCCGGGAGCCGCCGGCGGTGCCGGCCCCTGCGTTGCCTCCGTCGACGCCTGCGCCCGCACCTCCGTGACCGCGGGCACTCGCCGCGGCGCCGCGGCCACCGCTTCCGGCCGCGTATCCGCGACCGCGGGCGCCCGGCTCGCCCTCCTCGACCGGCGCCGCGGCGCGCGCCTCCGCCTCGGCCGGCGCCACGGGCCGCGCCTCCACCACGACCGGCGCCGCCGGCTGCGCCTCCGCCATGACCGGCTCCCGTCGCGCCTCGACGGCCGCCGGCCGCGGCGCGGCGGGCGATCCGCCGGCCGTGGCCTCGGGGCCTCGGCCCGCACCCTACGAGCTCTCGCCCGCCGCGGCCTCCGCGCTCGCCCCCGCCCGCGGCTCCCTCGACGAGCGTCGCCGGGTGGGAACGGATGCGTCCGCCCTCAACACCTTGGCCGGTGCGAGGGGAGGCACGGTCGACACCACCCTGCGCAAACACAAACAAACAGTCAGGTTCTTGGTCGTCGGATGTGCAACCCCGCAGAAGAGTAAGCCTCTTACCTCGAAGAAGAGAAGGCGCGCTTCCTCTTCCTCGAGGTCCTAGCAGATGACGCCGGCGCGGCCGGCGTGGTCGCCGCCGCGCCTCCGGTCATCTCCGCCGCGCGCGCGGGCCCCGCCCCGCGTGCGGACGCGCTTGTCGCGCGCACCTCCGTGGCGTGCGCCGGTGCCTCCACGGCCCGCGCCGCTCCTCGTCGTCGATTGCACCGGCGGCGGGCGCCTCCGCACCCGCCCCAGGCGATGCTGCTCTTACCGCCGAAGCTGGCTCCGGCGGCGGGGGCACAGGCTCCCACCTATCAGGGAGGCCCTGCCCCCGGCCTCTTCCTCCTCTTCCTCCTCCGAGGACGAGTACTCCTCGGTCCCCGGGGAAGAGAGACCTTGCTGCTCACGCAGCCGGTACTCCTCGTTCCGCCGCTCGTGACGCTCGCGGTGTCGCTTCGCTTTGCGCGCCGCCCGCTCCCGCTCCCGTTGCTGCGACGCTCGACCGAGCGCGCGAGAGCAAGGAGTCGGCGGATCAGACTTCGCGGCGCTCAGGCTCACCAGCGGCGAACGAAACGTCGAAGTGCGTCATCAACCTGAAGAATCAGCGGAATCAAAAACGGAACCAAGAATTCTACTCACCAGCGGGCCGGTGGGGAGCATCTCGAGATCCCACAGGGACCGATCGCTGCGCAGGGACCGGGTGTCGACGGCGCTCCGCGCCCGTGTGGCCGCGTACTCCCGCAGGAGGGGGCTCGGAAGCATCCGCGACCTCGCCAGCGCGACGGGGTTCGCCGTCTCCGTCATCTCGAAGATGCGGAGTGGCCTCTCCATCAGGGTACGACCCACCGGTGGTGGAGGAAGGTGAGGACGGTCGCCGCGGTCAGCCCGCGCCCCGCTAGGTTCCTCAGCGCGGCCAGAAGCGAGTCCAGCCGCCTCCGATGTTGACCGGAGACACCCCGTGGCTCCAGGAGTCAGGCTTCTCCCGGAGCACCAGGCCGGTGTAGGGGGGAGACCGGGCTCGTCGTTGCGAAGGTAGAACCACCCCCGCTCCCAGCCGACATTGTTGGTCGTCATGGTGCAGTGGATGTAGTCGTCCTTGTACTGCCCCCGCAAGGCGAGTGACATCTCGCCGGCGCGCACCGCGCGGCGGGTCCTCTGCTCCGTCGTCGGCTGCGTGAACAGCTCCGCGCGGAAGAGGTGTATCCAGAGATCCCAATTCACCGGGATCCCTAGATACCCCTCGCAAACGCCCACGAACGTGGCCGCCTGCGAAATCGCGTTCGGCGCGAAGTTGTGCAGCTCCACGCCGTAGTGGTGGCAGAGCACCCGCATGAAGCGGCTCGCCGGCGCCGCAAAGCCGCGCTCGTGGAAGCGAGTGAAGCTAACCACATAGCCGCTCGGCGGGTTGGGCGCGTGGTCCCCAGCCGGCGGCATGATCCACTCGGCCGGCCGGCCCTCCTCATTCGCCGCCAGCTGGCCGGTGGACACCAGGTCACCCAGGGCCAGCCGCGTCACCGACGAGCGCTCCCACGCGTACGGGTCGAAGATAACGAGAGGCAGAAGAGGCGCCATGAAGAAAGGCAAAGGATCGGGAACGAGGAACAAGAAGGAGGAGAAGAGCTCCGACGGCGAAAGGGCGCTGTGGCGAGAACAAGACGGGGGCAGGAGCGCAGGGAGCAAGAATGGCGATTGCTAAGGTAAAAACCGCCGTTTTCCCCCTCTCCTCAGATTTATAAGCCGCGGGCGTGCTCTCCGGAGCGCACGTCCCGCGCGCATGAACTGCAGGGGGAATCTTTTCTCACTGACGGGCGGGCCCCACCACGACTACGGCGGCCACGCCACCGCTGACGGGCAATCATCACCGCGTAGAACCGGGAGGGCCGTGGCAGGCGGTCACGTCCGCCTGCCCACGTCGTCCACTACGTGCGCGGCCGCGGCGCCTAAAAAGGCGCGCCCACGGCGCGAAAACGCAGTCGCGGCAGCAAAGCATTAAATGGCCCGGCCCCTTACCAAGTAAGGAGGACCCTCGAGCAGCGCGAGCCCCTGGCTCAGAAAAATTCAACCCTCAAAGGGTGCGAACACCGGACGGTCACCTCGGGGCCCGTTTGAGGTAAAACGGGCACCAGAAGTACCTTCGATGCGCTATTTTACTGATCAGCGCCTCGAGGGCTGACGCGGTCAGGCCCCTCGTGGATTCGCAGATGCAAAGACGGGAGTGCCTAGCCGCCACCCCGCGCTATTTTACTGATCAGCGCCTCGAGGGCTGACGTGGTCAGGGACCCTCGAGGAGTCGCAGATGCAAAGACGGGGAGCGCTTGGCCGCCACCCCGCACCATTCTACTGATCAGCGCCTCGAGGGCTGACGCGGTCAGGGACCCTCGAGGATTCGCAGATGCAAAGACGGGGGGCGCCTAGCCACCACCCCGCACGGCCCTACTGATCAGAGGTTCGAAGCCTGACCCTCGATGGGTTCGAACAGGCGCCCCAGATCACCAGAGTCAGGGACGACGAGGGCACGCGCATTCGAGCCGTTCCTCGAGCCCGCCGGTTAGAGGGTGCCCCACATGTCGTGTTCGAGAGCCAGCGAGGGCAGCTAGCCGGGGGGATCCCACCGAGGGAGAGCTTCAGCGCCCTCGGTCCCTAGCGAACGGGACCGAGCCCCACCTAGCAAACCCACGCAAGCGCTTCAATGGACGTGTCTCTGGACCGCGCAGCCAACCCTTATCGAACGGGGCATGGGCGTCCACTCGAACTACCCACTAACAGCTCGACGAGGAATCCGCAATCCGCGACCCGACCGATGGGGGTTGCGGAAACCTCACCCTCCGTCCCGCGGAGGGACGGCGAGGGCGCGTTCAAAACAAGTCGTAGAGCTCTACCCGATCGCCTCGAACGAGCCCAGGCTCGGGGGCTCGACGCACGGCTACACCTCCTGGATCACACCCGCCGCAGATAGTGCCAGCAGCGCGTGCGTCACCAAAGCCGGCTGAGACATTGCCGACGCCGGTTGAGATATGTACCACGCCCTCTGGCCCGATCTCACGGTAAACCCCCTGCAGGAGCACTCACGCTCCTATAGGGCTTCGGGGGCTAGACCCGCGGGTCCGCTGACGCGGCCCCACGGAAAGCACTCGCAAACCAGGGGGAGGACGTCCTATCAGTAGGCTCCAGCATTTGCGGGAGCCTGGCCGGCGAACCCGCAGATGCTCGGGGGCTACTGTCGGGGACAGCCCTGGGGGTCCCCTTAAACAACTGGGGAAACCCCACTTAAAACCTGCAAAAAAGACCAAGGTCAAACACGCCTCGCTTAAACACACAGGGCATGGCCCACGCCACGGAGGCCCCGATGGCCCACCAAGGCGGCCCACTCAAAGATCCCCTCGAGCAGGCTCCGCCTCGCTCGAGGGCACACACCTCCCTCGGGTGGGTTCCGTCCCGTTCGAGGGAGTGCACTTACCTCGAGCAGGCTCCGCCTCGCTCGAGGGTCCGCACCGCCCTCGAGCAGGCTCCGCCTCGCTCGAGGGCGCTCCGCACGCGCACGCCCGTTCCCGCACGCGGGTACGGGCATTTAATGTTCTGACAACGGCGGGGCGGCGCCATCATGCGCCTGGGACTCGCGCCCCGGTTCTGTTGCACCAACTCCCTAGGAGGGAACCCATCCCCACCACTGTAGGGGACTGTGCGACGTGGCCGGTGCCAGTCCCGTGACGCCGCGCCGCCTACTCCGGTACGGCTAACGCGCCGAGCCCTCGAAGGGGGGCCGGCCGCACCCTCGATTTGCTTTCCCGTGACTTTGCAGGGTTAGGTCGTGGTGTTAGGCCGGCGGGGCGCCATCCCTGCCACTGTTAACAGCATGGCGGCCGCCCCCGCGCGTACAACCCCACGCCGGGCACTGTGGTAACAGCTCCGGCGCTGTGGAGCGTGCGGGAACGGGACGCCGCCATGCCCGCCACTGTATCCCGTACGGATCGACGTCAGCAACCCCCTCGAGCCCGCCTGGGGACATCACGGCCGTCCGCTGCACTCCTACCCTCGAAGCTACCACTGTTTGGGTACAAGATACGCCATGATGGCCAGATCGCGGCAAGGACCGTCAAGGCGGCCGCCTACTCTACGGCACAGCATGCCACACTTCCCCATGTAGCTAAATAGTGCGGCATACATGTAATTCGCTCTCTCCTTGGCCTATAAAAGGAAGACGAACTCCCCCACCGCAGGGGACAAGACAACGACAGACGACACAACTCGAGACAGAGAACAACACACGACATCACGCACTTACTCTCCAATTCTCCCCCAATATCTTCAGCCACTTCACCAGGGACTTGGAGTCCACGCTTCCTCTCCCGCCTTGCTTGTAGCAGCCCCACTACGAGCACCCCCGGTCTTGAGCAATACGATGCCTCGAGCACACCACTGCTGGACGTACGGCCCTCGGCCGGAACCAGGATAAATCTTGTGTCTCTGATTGCTTGGCATCGACCATTGAGGGATAAACCTTGGCGCTCATCACTGGTTAGTGTCGGGATCACATTCCGCACCGACATTTACCTTATTGTTTATGTGGTGTGTTGTCAATGCACTCGTGAGGAGTGGTTGACAACGTTGTGTGGACTGACTCTTGGCCTAGTATTGCAGGTGTTGGTTGCGGCTTGGTTTGCGTTGGTGCAGGTGAAGAACAGGCGCGAAAGGTCTTAGCCTTGCGGGGCCTCCGAGGAGTGGAGAGACAAGTAGGCTTGGTTCGAGGGACCGGTGGCCGACGGGATCAAGTACGAGCCGCATGGTGCAAGAAGAGCAAGACGAAGTTGTGGACATGGAGGCCGGTGCATCGGTGGTGGCCAAGTCAAGGAACGAGGCAAGGCCGAGTAGACCGTCCGGCGCCGGAGGTGAAAGGCTTGGCGGGCACGACGCTTGGCGTGGTGAGGCCGGGCCGTGTACGCGGGGTTTGGTGGTTTGGCCACAAAACCATCGGAGGAGGGTTTCTCGGTTTGGGCCTCAAAACCGAGCCCGAGGGCCTGGCGTGACGGAGACGGTATCCGGGTGCGTCGGGAAGCTTCGAGGCGGGCGACACGCGGCATGATCAAGGTGCTTGCGTTGGGAGGATGTGAAGGCCTGATGGATGCGCGGCCGTCCGATGGTGAACTTCATGTGTTGACCAAAATGCCCCTGTGAGGGCTTGAGTTGTACTCCTAGTGTAGGGGCACTTCGGTCTTTTCCGGAGGGCCTATATATAGGAGGAGGGGGCTGAATTTTCAGCCAACTCTTGGGCTAGCAGGCTGCGGTACTCTTTCATTTTGGAGTGCTTTGGGAGAGAGGGAGAGAGGAGAGAGTGGCTCTTTGATTGGAGCTTTTTGCCATCTTAGATTTGGATTCTAGGAGTGGCTTGTAATCGATTGGACAAGATATTCATAGTGAATTCATCCTCTAAATCTTGTGCCAATCTTTCTATTCCCGAGTTGCTCTTGTTGCATTTTCGGAGCTCCTTTTTGTGCTATTTTCGTGCTTGACTTGTTTCATCAATTTGAGGGTGTTTCTATCCTGATTTCTTTGAGGGGATCATGGGTGAGTGCTTTGTGCCTCTTTGTGGATGATCTTGACCCCTCAAACGCCGGATTTGGCCTTCGATTCGTTGACTTTTGGATGAACCCTAGGTCATATTGTTCTTGGCAAGGATTTGCGATTCCGGGAGTTGTAGGATGTTTGAGGCTGTAATTTTTGGGGCATAACCTCTCTATGGGGTGTTCATCATCTCACCAAAATTTCGTCTCAAGACTCTTTGTGGTTTGGGAGATCCATCGATTGAAGTTTGAGGTTGTTTCTCGTGTTCCTCGGCTGTGCTGATTCGCACCTGGTGGACCGTCCGCGAGGTCACTGCGGACCGTCCGCGAGGTAGCTGCGGACCGTCCGCGAGGTCACCTAGGACCGTCCGCAAGGTGCCTGACAGCCCAGCTGTTCTTCGTGTTCGTGCGGGTTCTTGAGCGCCTCTCTTTCGATCCATTTTGTCTGTGGGTTTTTGGTGCATGAAGTTTGTGGACGGTCCGTACTAGAGTGTCGGACGGTCCGTGACGAGGCGGATGGTCCGCGGGTCCATCACAGACGGTTCGTTTTTCTCGATGCAGTACTGGAGGTTCGGGTAGCATTTTCGGACGGTCCGTGCCCTCCTCGCGGACAGTCCGCGCCCTCCTCGCGGACAGTCCGCCCGGACACTGCGGACGGTCCGCCTGGTGCTTTCCAGATTGCCTAAGTCTTTTGCTTTTTGAGTTGTGCTTCCGTGTTGGATTGAGTTGGGGTTTGTTCCTAGGGTTGGTAGGTCTGTTGTGACTACGTGACCTTGGCAAACTCGTGTGGGAATCCGTAGTTGTGAATTTGGGGTATAGGCTGAATTCAACCAAAGGGAAGAATTTTTATCGGCTCCCATTCACTCCCCCCCTCTCTGGTCGCCCGAATCGGTCCTTCAGTTTTTCGTCCTAGGCCGGATGTTCGGGCTCTTCTTCCATGGTGAAGACATCAACATGGTGAAGGGGCACAACGTCGGGTTCATAGTAAACCATAAGTCGTTGACCATTCACCATAAATTGATCACCTTTTACATCCATAATGGTTACCGCTCCATTGGAGAGCACCGAATGCACAACATAAGGTTCGTCACACTTGCTTTGCAATTTCCCCTTTCCGAAGGTTTTAAACCTCGAGTTGTAGAGGAGGACCTTATCTCCTTCTTTAAACTCTTTCTTTTTCAACCTTTTATCATACCACCTTTTGATTCTCTCTTTGTATATGCTTGCATTTTCATATGCTTTCAACCTCATCTCTTCTAGCTCGCTTATTTGGATTCTTCGTTTCACCACCGCGGCATCGAGATTAAGGTTCATCTCTTTAATCGCCCAATAGGCTTTATGTTCCAACTCAACCGGAAGGTGGCAAGCCTTTCCATAGACAAATTGATAAGGGGTCATACCTATCGGTGTCTTGAACGTCGTTCGATAAGCCCAAAAAGCTCCGTCTAATTTATTTGACCAATCTTTGCCTCCCTTCTCTATGGTCTTGTTGAGGATGCTTTTTAATTGCCTATTTGATGTTTCCGCTTGTCCGTTGGTTTGTGGATGATAGGCCGTAGAGACCCTATGCTCAATTCCCAACTTGGACAAGCACTTTTTGAAATTCTTCTCGGTGAAGTGAGTTCCTACATCGCTTATCAAGATTCTCGGTGTACCGAAACGAGGAAAAATCACGTTCTTGATCATAGTAATGGACTCCTCCGTGGAAGCTTTACGACATGGCATGGCCTCTACCCACTTGGATAGATAATCAACCATGACTATAATATACTCATATCCGTGTGAGTTTTTGAAAGGCCCCATGAAGTCTATACCCCATACATGGAATAAATCGATTTGTAGATTGCATTTCAAGGGCATAGAATTTATTTGAGAGATGTTTCCGGTTCTTTGGCGTTCGGGGCATGATGCAACATATCTTTTAGTATCTTCATGCATCTCTGGCCAATAGAATCCGCTTGACCATACTTTTCTTGGGTCCTAAAATGGCTATAGTGTCCACCGTACTCCGCCGAGTGGCACTTTCTCAGAATTTCTACCCTCTCTTCTCTTGGCACACATCTTCTCATGACTCCATCATTGCCAAGTTTGAAGAGGTATGGTGCATCCCAAAAGTACTTCTTACTTTCGGAGATTATCTTCTTTTGAGAGTTTTTATCTAGATGATCGAGAGGCATCTTCCGAATCGCTCGAATGATATCAATCATCCAAGTGTCTTTATCGAGAACTCGATAGAGGTGGTCATCTCTCATCTTATCTTCTATGGGCTCTTTATCATCTTGTCCACGATTCATCCTAGACAAATGATCGGCCACAACATTCTCCACCCCCTTTTTATCACGAATTTCAACATCAAATTCTTGGAGAAGAAGGATCCAACGGATCAAACATGGTTGGCTTCCTTCTTAGCCAAGAGATACTTGATGGCTGCGTGATCGGTGTAAACAATGACCTTCGAGTTCACGATGTACGATCTAAATTTTTCGAAAGCGAACACCACCGCTAGCAACTCCTTTTCCGTAGTGGCATAGTTTAATTGTGCCCCATTAAGAGTTTTGCTAGCGTAGTAAACGGCGTGAACTCGGCCTTCCTTTCTTTGACCCAAAACCGCGCCTACGGCGTAGTCACTTGTGTCACACATGATCTCGAAAGGTTGGCTCCAATCTGGAGGTTGAATAATGGGAGCACTCACCAACGCACTTTTCAAGGTCCGAAATGCCGCTAGGCACTTCTCATCAAAGTTAAAAGCCACATCCTTTTGAAGGAGATGCGTTAAAGGCTTAGAGACCTTTGAGAAGTCCTTAATAAATCTTCTATAAAATCCGGCATGGCCTAGAAAGCTCCTTAAGGACTTAACATCCGTCGGAGGTGGGAGTTGCTCAACCGTCTCTACCTTAGCCTTGTCCACTTCAATGCCTCTCTCGTATATAACATGTCCGAGCACTATGCCTTGCTTAACCATGAAGTGGCACTTTTCCCAATTTAACACCAAGTCTACCTCTGCACACCTCGTGAGGACCTTATCCAAGTTTGCCAAGCAATCCATGAACGTCTTCCCATAAACAGAAAAATCATCCATGAATACTTCGACAATTTCTTCGATGAATTCCGAAAATACGGCCATCATGCAACGTTGAAAAGAGGCCGGAGCGTTGCATAGACCGAAGGGCATCCTTCTATATGCAAACGTTCCATAAGGGCATGTAAATGTTGTTTTGTGTTGATCATCCGGATGAATGGGAATTTGCATGAACCCCGAGTACCCATCGAGAAAGCAAAAATAAGTGTGGTTTGCTAATCTCTCGAGCATCTCGTCAATGAACGGTAGGGGGAAGTGATCTTTCTTTGTCACTTTGTTAAGCTTACGATAATCGATACACATCCGCCACCCGGTCACGGTTCTTTGCGGTATCAACTCGTTCTTCTCATTCTTCACCACGATTAAACCTCCTTTCTTTGGTACACAATGTACCGGGCTCACCCACTCGCTATGCGGAACCGGGAAGAGGATTCTGGTATCAAGTAACTTGATGACCTCTTTCTTTACTACCTCTCGCATGGCATGAGTTAGCCTCCTTTGGTGGCCCACTACGGGCTTACATTGGTCTTCCATTGGTATACGATGAGTGCAAAAGGCTGGGCTAATACCTTTGAGATCATTAATCGAATATCCAATCACCTTCCTATGTTTCTTTAATAAAATCAGTAACTTCTCATTTTCTTCGGGACTCAACTCGTCGCTCACAATGACTAGATAAGTCTTGTTTGGGCCCAAAAATTCATACTTTAATCCTTTGGGTAAAGGTTTAAGGTCTACCTCGAGCACTTGTGGCTCCTCGGGTTTAATTTCTCCTATGTCCTCGAATTTTTCTTCCTCCATGCTTCCATCATGTGGTTATAAGCCTTTTGTTGCTTCTTCTAGTTCTTCATCTTGTTGATTACCAATTTGATTTTCCATCGCTCTTTGCAGCGGATCTCTAAGGGTTTCAACAAAACAAAGACTATCTACCTCCTCTACCTCTTCTTCGGGAGGAAAGGGTGTAGGGTGTTTAGAAACGCGAAGAAAGTTATATGTGTACTTTGTTCCATTAAGGTTCATTGTTACTTTGCCTTCTCCGGCATCCAACACGGCATCAACCAATTTAAGAAAGGGCCTACCAAGGATTATGTGATCATGATTACTATGGTAAGCATCAATAACAAAGAAATCGGTTCGTATACATTTTCTAGAGATTTTTACTTTCATGTTGCAAGCAATACCTAGAGGTCTAATAGTTCTTCCACCTCCCATAATTAATTTTGTTGATGTTGGAGCTAAGTCTAGGTTGTGGTCTTGAACTTTATCATAAATTTTAGAAGATAGGACACTTACTTGGACACTTAGGGATAAAAGACGTATCCCTCTACGATCCGCAAGCGTACGGACCCACACCTTTTTCACCACGGGATTCCCAAGGTTCTTGTCAATCCGCGGAGCAAGGGGATTACAAGCGTTCAATCTACCTCTACACACTAGCTACTCAAACCCTGACTATGATTAAACTAGAAAACAACTAAACTACACTAGAGAGAATGATTAAGCAATCAAGATAGGAGACACTCGCCCATGGGTCTACGATACTAGATCATGCAATCGCTTAAAGACATGAAAATCAATCTAATCTATCGGGGGTTGTGACCACGGTTTCGCCCTTTCCCTCGTCTCGTACTGTCACTACGCGAAGGTATTCATGACTAGACCTATGATGGACACGGCGTATTGAATGGATCCAAGGAAGCATTGGAGCTCTACTCCCTTTACGGCATGGTAGCTAACCTTAAGCAATAAAGTATAATCAACACAAGATGATAGATAGATAATCCAACAAAGTACGATTACATCTCAAGATCGATTACAACCCATGGACGAATAAGGAGATTACCCCATCAAGGTGCTAGACATAACACCGTTGATCATGGTCTTCCTTCCGACGGTGTCTTCCTTCTTCTCCACTTGTGGGTGCTTCCTTCAAGGTGGTTGATCTCCCTCCGGATATCTCCCTCCTCTCTCTCTAGCTTGTGGATGGCCTCCTGGTGCGAATGGCTCTCTCCCTTCCGAATGGCGGCGCCTCCAGAGTTTTAGGGTTGAAGATCCTTCGGGTGCAAGGAAAGGGGGGCCGAACCGACGCCGGAACTGGGCTGGGCCGGCCGGCCTGGGCCGACCGGCCCAGGCCCAATTTGGCCCGGTTCGGTCGCCCCTTCGCTCCCGTGGGTCCTCAGGTGATTATGCACCTTGCCCCCTCCACTTGCATGATTTTGACGATGTCACCCTCGCGTCCAAGATGGAGGTTCTCCGCGCATGAAGTTCGGTCTTTTACGCTTCAACTCCCGGGGGTGTTCCTTCGTAGCACTTCGGTCCTTGCCACCATTGGAAGTGATTTCATCAAGCTCATGAACACGAACAAGACTCCGTAAATGTCCCTTTGAACTTGTTGTGAATCCGTCCTTTATGTCCATGTTTTCCTACATAAACACAACACTTCCAAATGCATGCACATAGATTAACTTGTTATATGATTAGTGTGCCTAGTGGCGGGTTAGTTCCATAATCAAATCCAAACCAAAGTGTAATGAACATGCTTGGTGTACCAAAATACATCGTCAACAAAACATAAGGGCAAGTCAAGTAAGTGCACCTGCTTTCTCAAGCTAAAGAACATTGTTGTCTTTAACAAGTGGGGCGGCATCATCACCAGTAATTTTCTACGACCGATCTTTCGGCGTCTTCTAGCATCGGCGGCGGCGACTTGGACTATTCTGTCGTGGGTCTCTCAGCCTCAGTTGAATCCAAATCAATTGGATCGTGTGGTTCCAGGCCCGAGCTTTGTCCTTTATCTGTCGCAGGATCAGCTTTGGCCTCGATAGTTTTCAATGCAGGGCTCTCTTTCCCTGTGGTTTCCATGGGGGTACCATCGTCAATATAGTTCAGTTCTTCATCCTCGTCAATCACATCCATCAAGCCAGCCACGCGCTTCGTGGGCACAGGACCAGTCACAAAAAATTCACCAGCTTTTTCATAATGTTCCTAGTATCTTTTTCCCCTCGCCTCCTCCTCTGGAGTTTGCTTCAGTCATTCACCAGGAGGACAGGTAGATGAGAAATACAATCTTGCCTATTCGTTGTGGGATTCGATCGCCGCAGCCTCGACAGGGTCAACCGGAATATCAATGGGTTGGTCTTTTGGTTCCTCAATTTCTCATGCTCTCGGAGGGTAAAAGGTGGAGGGTTGAATATGAGGTGTCACAGCAGCATCAGCATCTTCATCACCCTAAGAAATTTTCCCAACCTTTTGTTTCTTGGCTTGGGGCTTCACCGCCTCCGGCTGAGGGTTTTCATTAACAATCTCTTTATCTTTCTCGCTCACGCTAGGATTCTTCCTTTTTGAAACAGTTTTCTTCTCAAGTATTACCAGTGGAGCTGCGTCTTGAGCTTTCATCTTTTCCTTTTCTGTGGCTGCAACTTTTGCGGCATCAGTCTTTCGACAGAGCAAATTAGCAGTGACCTTCATCAACTTGGTCGTTTTCTAGACGACAGGAGGCAGGGTGGTTTTGGCAGGCTCAGCTTTTCGTCATGCCAAAACATCAGTAGCAGCTTTTCGTCGTGCCAAAACATCAGTAGCTTTTGTACTTTTAGATGTGCCCTCTGCCATGGCTGTTGCTTTGCCAGTCTTCCTTTTCTTAGAGGTTTCCGCAGGTTTGGAACAAATGTTACCAGCAGGCTACATTTTCTTGCTGGCGGTCGAAGGTATCGGTCGCGGAGAGAACGAAACATTCATTTCGTAGAAGACACGATTAACCCGACCTTGGTGCTTCAGAATCTTTTGGGCACACTCCACTCTTTGTGAGTGTAGTTGCTAATCATCTGAACAACTTTCTTCTCCACCTCAGCCACGATTTCTTCATCCGTTTTTCCATCAGGGCGTTTCACATTGAACTTGGGGCTTCGCACCTCGTAGTCCAGCCCAGGAAATTTTTGCACTTTAAACGCCCATGAACTCCACCGAGGCTGGCACAGCCAAATATCAAGTGCCACAAACTCCTCAAGGGCGTCTCATGTGGTGATTACATGAGTGGATTGAAAGAAGGCGTTGGTACTGGCAGATGTGCAGCTAGCCTTCGTTAGCTCCGGAGACAACTCAACATCCAAATCAATCATACGACTCGCCAAGTCATAAGTTGTCACTTCCTCTCGATTTGAATTTCTTCCAATCACTGGAATGGGGGCGTAAAACCAATAAGAGGTCCATCGATTGGCCCACTTGTTCTTGTATGCAGGGGCCAGCTCCACCGGTGCCTGACTTTTACGAAAGTGCAGCAGCCATATTGAGCCTCTTTCTCTTCATCATCAACTGTCACCACCCTTTTCGCCCAATGAGTCTCAAAGTGGCGCACGAATGTTTCCACGTTATTTTCGCCATCAAAGGTACGATAGGCCCACAAAAACTTCATTATCTGAGGGATGGAGTTCGACGTAAGCTGATGAATCTGAACATTGTAAGCCGCTGGGATATCAGCAAATCTCTTCGAAACTGGCAATCGAAGCGTTGTTGTGAAAAAATCTCGAAACACGACACTCTCGTTCTTATTAGGCTTCGGCGTGGTTTCTCTGCCAGGCAGTCGACAGACCGCAGGTTCAAAACAGCCCTCCAATCGCAGAGCATCCAGGTCAGCTTGGGTCATCAAAGATCGGCCCATGAAATAGGTCCTTAGTTTGACCAGATCTTGCGGACCATCTTTCACTCCCGTTAAGCTTTCTCCGGATTCCTCTGCACTAGTTGTGTCGCTCCCTTCTCCAATCTCGCCTTCTCCACATCGACAGCAGGGTTTTTGGCATCTGTGTCGCTCAGCGTTATTTCGACATACCCTCCGCTACCCGAATCATTACTTTCATTGCTATTAGAGGTGGACGAGGTGCTACCGCTCTCGCGAGAGCTAGCAGACCAATCCAAGCCAGAAATCTTACCAGATTCCGAGCTGGACGCCGCGGCAGCCTCTGCAACCTCTGGGGAGGCAGGCCGCTCTTCGTAGTTTGAGGGGGAGCCTTCGCCTTCCATCGCTTTAGCAGTGTGCCTAACGCGAGCCATGTGTCTATGAAATCTTAATTTCAAAATACATCGTTGCGAAAGGCAGAAAGCACAAGATATTTTTCATTTAAGATGAAAGCTAACCTTTAGGGACGACCAACCTTTCACAGAACGCAACTCGCAGGGAGCGAAGGCAAAGAGCTCAATCGCCAAATCTAAACAGGAGGGGAGGGGTGAAAGTGGTAGCAGGTTCACGGCGGCGCCGACCCCCTCTATTTATAGGTGGTAAAACGCAACGGTCGAAATTTTGAACCTAACGGTTAAAATCGAGGGTGTTTTGGTAATTCGCATGGCGATCTCGGAAATCGATGCCGCGGAAGACGTTTTCTTTTGCCTCGATTCTCGAACCCTAAACTTCGATGGCTCAAGTTTGCGGCAATGCAAACATTTCGCCACCGAGGGGCTTCTGTTGGGGGATTCGGAATCGAGCCTTTCGTACTCAAAATCGTGAGATTGTTATAGTCAAACAAGTGCGATTCGGAAGACTTAACCGCGAAACCCCCGAAGCCATTTAGTTCCATTTCGCCTTTCAGATCACATCTTCCGTTGGGTACCTTTCGTCACCAACAAAATTGTCGAGTAGGTCCAACAACTCAGAGTGTTAGATTTCCGACCAAGTGGCTTGTTTTTCCTCACGACGAAACCCCGGGGGCGAATCTTATCCACCTAACAATCTACAGCCTGGGTTTCGCCTGGGGGGTTTCGTCGCCTCTAACTTCTAATGCGGTCACCTTTTAGCTTTGGAATATATTTCAGGTGCGAGGACAGGCTAGGCGAAGGGGGCATCTCCAAAAAGCTCAAGGTCTTCGCCCGACAGGCGCACGTGTTGATACCGGGAAAAGCGTCGTGATTTGCGGCGTGACGTCATGAAGCGCCGATTACGTGAAGGCCCAGATGGAGACCTCCCAAAATTAGCCTAACACATTCTGTATTGATTCGTTGTACACGAGGGCAATCTCGGTACGTAAAAAGTCTATTCATCTCCCTATAAAAGGAGGTCGATCAGCACTTGTAAAGGGGATCGACTTTTGAGAAATTCACTGTTGAGAAAGAGCTTTTGGTCTTCTATTTGTACGTTCGTCTGAGTTTAAGTCTTCGAGTCTTTTGTTTTCTTTCATTGTTTGTGAGGGGTAGCTTCACTACTACACAACAGTGGTCAAGCATATTCAGATGAGACGCAACTGTAAGTTCTTGATTTGGATCGTTCTGGAGGCCTACCGACACGGACGGGACAGTGCTTATTGGCTTAGAGCATCTAGCTCTCATATACGTGATGAGTTAGCTAAAAAAAGAAAAAATTTATCAAAACTCGAATCTAACAACTCTGTATTTTACTTAGCTAGCTATCATATTTTCTATTTCCTCCCCCTCGCCAGTAAAAAAAAGACCACTCCCACTAGCTATCATGTTTTCTATTTAGAGGAGTTGTTGGATTTTATCATCTTTTCTAACTATTCCATTTTACATATTAGTTAAATTAAGACTTTTAGCTGCTCGTATAAACAAGAGCTCTTGAAGATGCTCTTACATCCTAAATCAATGTTTGTGCGTGATCGCATATATTTAAGTTGTTTGCCTAGCTAATCGCTCACAGTAGTTTCCCTAAAAAAAGATCCGTGTGAAATACGAGAACATTTTCCTTAAAAAATCATGTGAGAATCGCCTGAAAATTATTCAATTCTAAACGGCACATCTGAATGCCGAACAGATCGTAAAAACAGCTGAGAGCAGAAACAAAACTACCCTGAACACGAGACCATTTCCTTGATTAATTCTCTTCGGACGGATTCCACGACCGGCAACAGCACAGCTGCACAGAGCAAATAAAAAGCCAAAAAAGGAACTGCGAATGTATATCTACAAGTTGCACAGACACTACAAATAGAAGAAGAAGAAAAAACATTTGCCGAGACTGCTCCTCGCTCAGTCGCTCATCAGTCTCTATCCTGCACGCCCTGCGAGCTGCTGCTGTTACTTCCTCCTGCCGCGCCGCTGCTCATGATCAGTAGCTTCCGGCCGGGGCGTAGCGACGCTGCCGCAGCCTGCACTGCACGGCTGCATGGACATCGAAACCTGGGTCTGGGAGTAGCGCGCAGCACCGGGCCCCCTCGTGTTTTTTTTTTTTTTTTTTTGCTAGAGAAAAGACAAGTGAGATACGATGCGCATATAGGAGTGGGCAAGCTAGCGATTAGCGCCGTGTGTGGTAGGGCAACAGCGATGCCGCCATACAGGTTCAGTCGCTCCATGGCAGACGAGGCGAGAGGTAGACGACGGAGGCTGCTGGTCTCATGTCCCGCGGCTAGAGCGGCGCGCCTCCGTGAGCTCCCACATCCCGCCACGAGTGCGCTTCGTGGCGGCGACATGTTCGTGTGCGAGTGCGACTTCTAGCTTATGTTCAGACTTACCTTTATGGCAACTTGCTTACGTAGCTTCATGCATGGTTAGAGCCTAACGGAGCTCCGGTAGCCCATCAGGTTCTGGGTTCGACTCCCTGTGGGAGCGAATTTCTCAGGATTTAACGGTATTTGTGTTTTCAGTGGTAGGCGACATTCCTGTCGACAGCGAGGCGCCTGTGGTGACTACGTCAATCTTGAGAATTTGCCGGCACAGTCTTCGAAGATGCTCCTAGGGGTAGGGTGACAGCGAGACGCCTGTGGTGACTACGTCAATCTTGAGGATTTACCAGTACAGTATTCGAAGATGCTCCTAGGAGTAGGGTTTGTGTACGTATATTCATATGGATGAGTGTGCGTGCGTTGTGAGTGTCCCCGATGTATTGTGTAATTCGAAAAAAAAAGTTGATCGAGGAGATGGAGGTCGTACGGCTGAGAGAAGAAAAAAACCATGTGCCAAAGGAGAGGAAAAACATCGGGACTATGGAAAAGGTGATCTATCGAGTGTTGAGACATTGGAACGATCACACGTCTTTCCAAAGAAAAAGTTTTTAAAAAAGAGCAATTATATGGGCAGATTGCAAACTTTACGTGGAACAGAAAGTCAGGAACTTGTCAACGTACTCCAGCTCATGGGCGAAAGTGTAACACTTCAAGGACACGCTCTCGATCGCCCACAACCTCCCACACGGGCTACTTTATTCCTCCCATTCTGAGCCCGGCCTCTCTCCATTTCACCACAGCTTTTTTTGAAACTAAATTTCACCACAGCTCCTTTTTCCCCCAACTGCTGAATAGTCCAATGTCTCCATCGCCATCCGTTCCCCATGCCGCCGGCTGGACGTCGCTTACTCCCTTTTTGGCGCCGCGCTCCGGCCGTCCCCCGCTGCCTGCCACGCGACCGAATTATGGCCTAATCACACCAAAACCCGCTCCCTTCCAAACCCTCCCGTCAGCCAATCTTATATGCCCCCGGCCCCCTCTCTTTCTCGTTGCCATTCCCGATTCCCGAACGCGCAGCGGCGCCGCAGGCAGCTGCCTTCACGTGTCCTCCAGCCCTCCCCCTAGCTCTCCGACCTGTTGAGCTGCAGCTGCTACAAGAAACCGCAACCACCGCGCCACAGCCCAGCTCGCTCCAATCAGCTCACCGGCCGGCCGGTGATCCCCATGGGAGGGACCTAGCCTTTTCTCTCTATCGGATTCGTGTCGTCCTGCATGCTGAGGCTCCTTGGGAGGTGAGAACCTACGGAGGCATGGCATTGGAGGCCGTGGTGCTGTCCGTGTCCCATCAGCAAGGGGGTCGCTTCGGGTGTGGCGCCATGGCAGGAGGGCCTTGGAATGGGCTGCTTGGTGGAGCGGAGGGGGTGGCGGGGTTGGGTGGCGCTGGCGCCGGGAGCTGGGACTGGGACGCGGCCGCGTTCTCGTCGTCGATGCTGCTGCGTGCGTTCCAGGAGCCGGATAACATCCCGGCCGCCGTCGCGACGCCGGTGGAGTCCGGCCGGGGAAGCGTCGCCGGTCAGGAGGCCACGATGGTGGCGCCGGCGCCCGCGGGGAGGAAGAAGCGACGAAGGACGAGGGCGGTGAAGAACAAGGAGGAGGTGGAGAGCCAGCGGATGACCCACATTGCCATCGAGCGCAACCGCCGCAAGCAGATGAACGAGTACCTCGCCGTGCTCCGCTCCCTCATGCCGCCCGCCTACGCGCAACGGGTAATCATCCGACGAGTTCCTCGGTCACATCTCACATGCGTGCGCGTCCGTCCTCCTAGACATCATCAATCAAGCAATGCCAATTGCCAATTGCCAACTCGGTGCGCGTCCCCGTGCGTGCAGGGCGATCAGGCGTCCATCGTCGGCGGCGCGATCAACTACGTCAAGGAGCTGGAGCAGCTGCTCCAGTCCCTGGAGGCGCGGAGGAGTTCCACGCAGCACCCTGCTGCTGGCGCCAGCGGCGACGACGACGGGGCGCCGTTCGCGGGCTTCTTCACCTTCCCGCAGTACTCGATGCGCGTCGCCGCATCGCCAGAGCACGCTCCCGCCGACGACGCCACCAACCGCGAGGGCACCGAGGCTGAGGACGCGCCGGGATCGAAGCCATCGGCGGTGGCCGAAGTCGAGGCGACCATGGTGGAGAGCCACGCCAACCTGCGGGTGCTGTCCCGGCGGCGGCCGAGGCAGCTGCTCCGGCTGCTGGTGGGGCTGCAGGGCCACCGCCTCACCGTGCTCCACCTCAACATGAGCAGCGCAGGCCAAGTGGTGCTCTACTCGTTTAGCCTCAAGGTACTCTCATCAACCTTCTTCCTCAATGATCTCCTCGTAAGCTACCCTACTATGGATTATACACCGCTCTCACTCCAAGGTGGCAAGGTGTATAGAACTCGTACTACCTGGTTCGCAATACCACACTTGGAAGTCTGGGAGGCAAGTTAGCGCCTAGGTTTCCGTGCCCTTTTGGATCTTGCCTTGTCACCAGCTGCTACAAATTCCCTCGACTGTTTACTTTAATAGAGCAGATCAAGGTTGCAGTCTTTCTTACTCGACGATGATGGATCATCGGTCACATGATATTCATCTCGTGAACGCAGGTAGAGGATGATTGCCAGCTTACGTCTGTGGATGAGATTGCAGCAGTGGCTCATCAGATCATCGAGAAGACACACCAGGAGCAGGGCTGCAGCTTAGAACAGTATCAAGCATGAACGCATGCACCGAACTTTTTTTAGATCGTGTAGCAAGTGAAGTGATTCCCTTTGTGCAAATGAATAATGCACTTACCAGCTTAGCTAGTCTTTCAATCGGTTGAGTGCATAACTTATCTTTGTTGATAATGTCCATCGCAAAGCTAGAGAACAATTCCAAATCCACGGTGCGGTGGAGATGGCATGATATTTCGTTGTGGGTACTACCATGTTCACCACAGGATCCGACAGGTCCTGTTTCGCTTGTGAAGCGGCACCCCGCCCTGCCCTGCCAAAGAATCAAAAGATTCCCAGCTCCTGCAATCCTGTGCGCATAGAATCAAATAGTTGTGTAAATCACGAACAAATTCACAAAAAAACTTGTGCCTGCGATTCAAGAGAACCGAGCAGCTCTATCAGATCCTTCCCTGGGCTCAGTGAGTATCGAAATTTTTCTGCCATGGACCATATATTAGAATGTTCCTGCAAATATGGTATCGGTTTTCATCGAAAGAACAGGTAGGAAGTATGGTTTAGTATATGGGCATCAAGCAGGACCGAAAAGTGCCAATGAGAAGAAAAGAAACAAAAAAGCCTGTATGTGTTCTCTCACTGACAAAAAAAAAGGTTCTAAAATATCACATCAAGTTTACCAGTGCTAATTAGGACTAAACATGATTTAATTATAAACTAATTACACAGATGGATTGGAAATCACAAGACAAATATATTAAGCCTAATTAGGTTCAATAGATTCGTCTCACGAATTTACCCAGGGGTTATTTAATGGATTTTGTCATTAATCTACGTTTATTACTCCTAATTAGAATGGAAACATTTGATGTGAGTATGTGACTAGTATAAACTTACCGATCTAAACAAGGTCTAAAAAGGGAACGTTTACCTGATGGTCCTTTTACCATTTCTGTCTAAGCATGATTGATCAAATTAACACTGAAAGAACAGCACGGACATTTCATCCCTGTGAGGCTTGAATCTGATTGATTTCGACCAATAGGACAAAGTACAAGTGCATCTTGCTCCCATGCAGCATGTCGCCTTCGCTCTGCAAATGTTCGGCTCTGAAGGAATGTAATCTGGTAAAAGGAGGGAATCACCTGCGTGAAAATAAACAACACAAGTTGGAGCTGAGTCCCATGCATGATGCTTTGACCAAGTCACCCAAAAACTTCATCTGCCAGATAAAAATAAATGAGCTCCCAAACTTCAAATATTTAGTGTGAAATACATGTATGTGCAGGCACGTGACTGCAACTAATGACAGATCTATGTAGCACACATGATAGGTGTACTGATAAGATCACACAACCCAACCATGGCATTGGTGCATAATATGCTTAGGTGCATATATAGAAGAACTGCACACAGCACATTGTATATTGATTCAACAGAATGCAACTACTCTTTGCAGAATAGGACAAAGAGAAAAGGTAGATCAGCATGGCTCGAAATCAGTAGAAATAGGTTGTAGGCCAAGACAAGATTGTTCTTAGTTAAGTGGACTAACCACAACTTAATGTACTTACTCCATCTGTCCCAAATTATAGGTCATTTTGGTATTCCTAAGATTCATAATTTTTACTGTGTATCTAGACATATACATCTAGATGCCTAACAAAAGTTATGAAAAATGCTAAAACAGCCTACATTTTGCGGCGGATGGAGTAGTCAATATGAAAACCAATCTCAGCAGCACACATGGTTATAGATCACATACATACAAGATCTACAGGACTATATAAACGACTTAACACTTATTTCAGGATTCCATAGGGACAGCAATAGAAAACTTTCAAGTTGTAAGTTGTGTGCTTGAACCATGACAAAAGCAAAAGCATGTGATAGGAAAACTGTAGTCAAGTTGAGATAGGAAATATTTACATGATGTAGCATGGGAGACCAAAAGTTAGTGGGCTTATGTAATTAGGCACATCGAACCAAAACTCCCGAGAGTGCGAAGGGCAGAAAGCATCAAACATGTCATTCCAAAATTTACGGATTTTACACTATACAAGTACAGTATTGTCTTGGTTCTCACCAACCAAAGTAGCCTGTCAACAATTGGAGGTCAGACGACCTTACTGTTAGCAAGACGTATTTAGGGTAATGGTTAGAGGCCCATCGGGCCCTTGGGTGTGCCGGCGCACAGGCTGCGCCGCCCCCTCACTGGATAGGATAGACGGCAGGGATTCCCTGATGGTTCTATTTCTATAAGCCATCTAGGGTTCCCTGCCTATATATGTACACCCCTGTACTCCTATCAATCCAATCCATTATTCCCTTGCATTGTATATTGCTTACATGGTATCACGAGTTAGGGTTCCATCCCGGCTCGATTCCGCTGCCATCCGACGCCGCCCTTAGGCCGCGCCCAGTCAGGCACCATGCCCGACTCCCCTACTCCCTCCAACGCTGGCGGCGAAAACTCCAAGCGGCCCGTGCTGCCGGACGCCGAGCGCCACGAACGCGCCAAGGTCCTCGAGGCCAAGCGCGACACCGCCCTCGCCGAAGCGAGGCCGCCGAGCGGGAGGCCGCCCTCGCCGCGCGGGGAGCGCAACGATGCCGCCGCACGCGTCCGCGCCGCCCACGCCAAGGCGGCTGCTGCGCGTGCCGCCACCGCCGAAGGAGATCCCGACGCCAATCGGGACGATCTCGACGCCCACCCGGACGCCAAGGTGGAGGACGACGCCGCCCCTCGTCATGGCGCTGTTGAATCGCTGTACCTCGCCATGCTTCAACACGAGGCTGCTGCCCTGGTTCATCTGCACGCCCAGGCAACCAACGTGCAAAACATCAGGAACCTCGTCCATGTCGTCCTCGACCTCGCCGCCGGCAACTACAATCGCTGGCGCGATCAGATCCTCCTCGTCGTCGGCAAGTACTCGCTGGAGTCTCACATCCTCGCCGATCTCTCCGCGCCCGCCTTCCCTGATTGGGTGTGCATGGACTGTGTCGTCAAGTCCTGGATCGCTGGAACCATCTCCGCCGACCTCGCCGAGACCGCCATCGACCGGAACGCCACTGCCCGCACCGTCTGGCGCACACTGGAGGATCAGCTCCACGGGAATTGGGAAGCGTGCGTCCTCCAGCTCGACGTCAAGTTCCGCAACTTCGTCCAAGGCGACCTGTTGGTGACGAACTACTCCCGGGAGCTCAAGGGCATGGCGACGACTCTCCGCGATCTCGGGGAAGATGTCACCGATCGCACGCTGACCCTCAATCTCATCAGAGGGCTCAACGAGCGCTTCCGCGACGTTGACCGTCTGCTCCGCCGCGACAGCCCCTTTCCCCAGTTCAAGGACACCGTCAAAGAACTGCTTCTGGTGGAGATGACCTCGGCACCGCCCTCATCCACGCCTCCCACGGCGCTCCTCGCTGCTGGGCAGGCCGCCGCGCCCGGCGCCTCGCAGTCTACCCAGCGCCCCAAGTCTCCACGCAATGGGGGCTCTCAGTCGGGGGCGCCGTCTCTGGTGGCTCCTCTCGTCCCCGCAAGGACGACCGCCGCAAAGACGATCGCCGCCACAAGTCGCGCCCTCCGGGGAACGCATCCTCCGCCGCCAATGGCGGACAGACCAGCAGCAAGGGCTCCTCGACGCCCATCACAGGCGGTGCTGGCGGCACCTCCTGGCTCTCCTTCCTACAGCCGTGGTCCGGGGCCATCCAGATGTGGCCCGACCCCAGCTCTACCACGCCACTACCTCCGGCACCGGCTCAGCAGCAACAGGCCCCAGGCGCAGGCCTTGCTGGCACAGCAGGCCCAGACCTACGCCATCCACCAGGCACAGGCGCAGGCGCAGGCACAGGCCTTGGCGCAACACCAGGCGGCCCAGGCCGCCCAGGGACAGGCGCAACTCGCCTGGACGCCCGGCTACGGGCCGGCTGTCTCTCCAACCGGGTGGGATCAACAGTCCCTCGCATCAGCGTTCAGCACCGTCTCCCTGAACCAACCTCCCTCCCAGGACTGGTAATTCGACTCTGGTGCCACCTCTCACATGACCTCTGATCCTTCATCAGTTTCACACTCTTTTTTCATGCGGTATCCCTCGTCCATTGTTGTCGGTAACGGATCCCTTTTACCTGTCACTTCTACTGGCACAGCATCACTTCCAGGTCCCTTTTCCCTTAATAATGTCCTAGTTTCACCCAGCCTTATTAAGAACCTGATTTCTGTACGTCAGTTCACCACCGACAACAACTGTTATGTCGAGTTTGACCCCGCCGGTTGTTCTGTGAAGGATCTGGAGTCTCCGAGGGTTCTCGTCTGATGTGAGAGCGTCGGTCCGCTCCACCCGCTGCGCGTCCCCACCGCCACTGCTCTTGTCGCTGGCTCCTCACCACTGTGGCATCGCCGCCTCGGTCACCCCGGACATGAAGTTTTGTCTCAGTTAGTGTCGGTCATACCTTCATGTAATAAAGAACTTGTTTCTTCCTTGTGTCATGCCTGTCAGCTTGGTCGTCACATTCGGTCGCCCATCCCAACGTCCACTTCACGTGCAACTAGTAATTTTGATCCCATACATTGTGACCTTTGGACATCACCAGTCGTTAGCGTCTCGGGATTTAAATACTACTTGGTCATTCTTGATGATTGCTCGCATTACTTGTGGACGTTTCCACTACGCCTGAAGTCTGACACGCTCCCCACATTAGCTATCTTTTTTACATATGTGACCACTCAGTATAGTGCCACCATAAAAGTCGTTCAGTGCGACAACGGCCGGGAGTTTGATAATGCCATCTCGTGCATGTTCTTCCTCACGTGTGGCACTCACCTCCGCATGTCATGTCCCTACACCTCCACCCAGAACGGCAAGGCTGAGCGCATGATTCGTTCCACAAATAACATCATTCGCTCGCTCTTGTTTCAGGCCAACATGTCGCCTTCATATTGGGTCGAGGCCCTCAACACGGCGACGGTCCTATTTAACATCCTGCCCACCAAAACCTTAGGATTCGTCACACCACAGTTCGCCCTCCGCGGTGTTCTTCCATCATACGATCACCTTCGTGTCTTTGGTTGTGCCTGTTATCCGAACCTCACTACCACTGCCGCAAATAAACTTGTGCCACGCTCTACTCTTTGCGTCTTCCTTGGCTACTCTCCTCATCATAAGGGATACCGCTGCCTTGGCCTCTCCACCAACAGGGTCATCATCTCCCGTCATGTGTCCTTTGACGAGACCCGGTTCCCGTTCGCCGACCCTTCCCGCACAATTCGTGCGACTGATTTTGAGTTTCTGGATTATGTTTCTACTGATGTGTCGGTCCCCATTGGCCCGACACCATCCTCTTTGTCTGCAGGTCCACTCGGCGCCACCACCGCACAGCCACGCGCGGCTCATGACGTCTCCGTGTCCGGGGGCGCCTCGGTCCCTCCTAGCCTGATCGGGCCGCCCCCCGGGTTCCCGCCGCTTTCCACCGGGGCCCGGCCGGGCGCCACCGGCCCACCGGGCAGTGGCCCCCATCGCTCCTTCGTTGACAACACACTGCAGCCGCCCACCGCGGCCGCGTCTCCATCGCCAGCATCGTCGCCCGAACCGGCGGCCCAAACTGTGCCGACCGCTACACCACCGACGTCCGCCGCCTCGGTGCCACAGGTGGCTCCGTCGCCCGTCCTGCCACAGGCGGCCCCCACCTAACCGTAGCTCACCTCCCCCGTCGTCGAATGCCTGTTGCTCCTCTGCCGCACTTCTACACTCGTCGACAGCATCCTCCTGCTGGTCCTCCGCCCTTACCCAAGGGCGTCGTACCTGTTTCTTCGGTGATCAACCAACACGGCATGACCACTAGGGCCAAGGTGAGGTATCGTCTACCGGCGCTCTACCACGCCTCACTGCTGTCACCTGTTCCGAAGACCTTCCGCAGCGCCCTCGCCGATCCGAATTGGTGCGCCGCTATGGAGAAGGAGTATGCCGCCCTACGCGCCAACACATGGGATCTGGCTCCACGTCCTTCACGGGCCCATATCGTCGCCGGCAAGTGGATTTTCAAGCACAAGTTTCAGGCTGACGGTTCCCTTGAGTGATACAAGGCGTGCTGGGTTCTCCGCGGTTTTACACAGCGCCCAGGTGTTGACTTCGATGAGACCTTCAGTCCGGTTGTCAAACCAGCCACCGTGCGCACCATGTTGTCCTTGGCACTGTTGTCGGGGACAGCCCTGAGGGTCCCCTAAAAAACCGGGGGAATCCTGCTTGAAACCTGCAAAAAATAAAAATGAAACACACCTCTTACTTAAACGCACGCACACGGCACGGCCCACGCTGCGGTGGCCCCCGCGGCCCACCAAAGTGGCCCAGTCAAAGGCCCTCCCGAGCGGGTTCCGCCTCGCTCGAGGGCTCACACCTCCCTCGAGCGGGTTCCGCCACGCTCGAGGGCTCACGCCTCCCTCGAGCGGGTTCCGCCTCGCTCGAGGGTTCACCTCCGCCTCGCTCGAGGCTCCCTCACACGCGCACCTGCTCCCGCACGCGGGTACGGACATTTAATGCTCTGACACGGCAGAGCCGCGCCATCATGCGCCTGGGAATCACGCCCCGGCGCTGTTCCGCCAACTCCCTAGGGGGAACCCATCCCCGCCACTATGGGGGACTGTGCGACATGGCCAGTGTCATCTCCGTGACACTGTGCCGCCCACTCCCGTACGGCTAACGCGCCGCGCCCTCGAAGGGGGGCCGGCCGCACCCTTGAACCCCTCTCTCATGACTCTGCAGGGTCAAACCATGACGTCAGGCCAGTGGGAGCGCCATCCCCGCCCCTGTAGCGCCACGCCGAGCACTGCTACAACAACTCCGGCGCTGTTGAGCACGCGGGGACGGGACGTCGCCACGCCTGCCACTGTACCCCGTACGGATCTCCGTCAACAGCTTCCTCGACCCCGTCCGGGGATGCCGCGGTCAACCACTGTGCCCTCACCCTCGAAGCCGCCCCTGTTCAAGTACGGGACACGCCACGACAACAAGACCGAGGGGAGGACCGTCCGGACGACCGCCAACTCCCCGGCACTGCACGCCATACCTCCACATGTAGCTAAACAGTGCGGCATGCCTGTAAATCACCCTCTCCTTGGTCTATAAAAGGAAGGTGATCCCCCTCACTGCAGGGGAGATCAGAGACAACACATCACACACACGCTCCTTCTCCCACGACATTGGCAATCGCCTCAATCGCTCCGTTTGGGACTTGGAGGCCACACCTCCTCTCCCGCCTTGCTTGTAGCCGCCCCACTACAGGCACCCCGGTGCAAAGCAATACAGTGCCTCGAGCACACCACTGCTGGACGTACGACCCCGGCCGGAACTAGGATAAAACCCCGTGTCTTTAGTTGCTTAGCACCGACCATTGAGGGATAGATCTCAGCGCTTATTACTAGTTAGTGTCGGGACTACATTCCGCACCGACAGTTGGCGCCCACCGTGGGGCACGCGCGCTGAAGATCGCCCGTCATCAACTCTCTTGATGGTGATTCGCACCAAGTACCGCGGTCAGCGTTACTTGTCGGTGCGGAATATGGTCCCGACACTAACCAGTAGATAACGCCTAGGTCTATCCCTCAATGGTCGATGCTAAGCAACTAATGACACAAGATTTTATCCTGGTTCCGGCCGAGGGGGCCGTACGTCCAGCAGGGGCGTGCTCGTGGCACTATATTGCTCAGCACCGGGGGTGCTTGTAGTGGGGCAAATACAAGCAAGGCGGGAGAGGAATCGTGGCTTCCAAGTCCCCGGGTGAGTGGGCTGGAGATGTTATGGGAGAATAAGAGAGTGAGTGCACGATGCGCTGTGTTTCTCTGACTTCGTCCCCCGCGGCTGGGGGCTCGCCTCCCCTTTTATAGGTCAAGGGGGCGGCGAGTTACATGCAAGCCGCGCTACCTAGCTACGTGTGGGAGCACGTCGTGCTACGGTGTAGAGCGGGCGGCCGTCCGGTCGATCTTCGGCGTGATCCGGCCATGATGGCCTACCTCGTACCCGAACGCGTGGCGGTTCGAGGGTAGGAGGCGGCGGATGGCGATGGCGTCCCCCGATAGGCTTCGAGGGAGGTGCGATGATGGGCGGTACGGGGTACGGGAGCGGGCGTAACGGCGTTCCTTCCCAATGAGCTCGCGGTGGTGGAGTGGTTGCCGCGGTGTTCGGGGCGTGCGCCTGCGGAGTCGGGCGT
This sequence comes from Cenchrus americanus, assembly GCA_947561735.1. Lineage (NCBI taxonomy): Eukaryota > Viridiplantae > Streptophyta > Magnoliopsida > Poales > Poaceae > Cenchrus > Cenchrus americanus. Next base: position 69,226,454 of record OX387245.1, on the reverse strand, counting down.
GCGCCCGCACGCGTGGGTACGGCGGCCGCGCGTTGCGCGTGGCGGGATGGCCACCCACCGGCCTAGCGCCCCTCACCCAACTGCGGGATCACGGGAAAGTGGAGTCGAGGGTGCGCCGGCCCCCTTTCGAGGGTCGGGCGCGTTAGCCGTCTGATAGCGTGCGCGCGGTGTCACGGGACCCGACACCGGCCGTGCGCACGGTCCATCCCACGGTGGCGGGGATGGGCTCCTCCCCCGGGGAGTTGGTGCGGCGGCACGGGCGTGAGCCCCGGGCGCATGATGGCGCCGTCTCGCGGCGTCGGGGCGTTAAATGCCCAAGTACGGGGCCGGCGCACGCGTGCGGGGCGCCCGTGAGCGTGGCGGGCCCCGGCCGAGGGCGGAGCGGACCCTCGAGCGAGACGGGACTCGCTCGAGGGGAGCGCGCCCTCGAGCGGGGCGGAACCGCTCGAGGGAAGGGTCGCCCCTCGAACGGAGCGGAGCTCGTTCGAGGAGGGGCTGCCCCTCGAACGGGGCGGAACCCGTTCGAGGAGGGAGCGTGCCCTCGGGCGAGGCGGAGCCTGCTCGAGGGTCTTCCGAACGGGCCGTCTTGGTGGGCCTCCGTGAGTCTCGCCGCATAGGCCAAGTCCCGCATGGTTAGTTTTCCCGCATGGTTAGGCTCGGCTCATTTCGATGCGGGGATTTAAGTGAGGGTTCCCCCATTGTTTAAGGGGACCCCTAGGGGCGGTCCCCGACGGTAGCCCCCGAGCATCCGCGGGTTTGCCATTGAGGCTCCCGCGGATGCCGGAACCTACGATAGGACGTTCTTCCCTCCTTGTTTGCGAACGCTTTCGGTGGGGCCGCGTCGGCGGACCCGCGGGTCTAGCCCCGAAGCCCGCGGCAGAGTGTGTGTTCTCTGCGGGGGTTAACCGCGAGCAATTCGGTCGAAAGGCGTGGCACATAGGCCAACCGGCATCGGCGGTGTTTCGGCGGCATCGGGGGTGCACGCTCCCCCTGTCCTTTGTCTCCCGGCGGGTGCAATTTCAAGGAGGTGTAGCCGTGCGTCAAGCCCCCCCCGAGCCTTGGCTCGTTCGAGGCGATCGGGTCGAGCACCGACGACTTGTTTTTTATCGCGCCCTCGCCGTCCCTCCGCGGGTCGGAGGGTGAGGGTTTCCACGACTCCCATCGAGCGGGTCGCGAATCGCGGATTCCTCTTCGAGCGCTAGCGGGTGGTTCAAGTGGACGTCCATGCCCCGTTCGATAAGGGTAGGCTGCGCGGTCCGGAGACACGTCCATGGAAGCGCTTGCGTGGGTTTGCTAGGTGGGGCTCGGTCCCGTTCGCTAGGGGCCGAGGGCGCGGAAGCTCTCCCTCGGTGGGATCCCCCGGCTAGGCCGCCCTCGGCGGCTCTCGAACACGACATGTGGGGCACCCTCGAGCCGACGGGCTCGAGGAACGGCTCGAATGCGCGTACCCTCGTCGTCCCTAACTCTGTGATGCGGGCGCGCTGTTCGAACCCGTCGAGGGTCGGGCTTCGAACCTCGATCGCAAGGCCGTGCGGGGCCGTGCCTTGGCCGGCCCCGTCTTTTCTCGTTTGCGGCCGTCGAGGGGCTCGGACGTGCCGGCCCTCGAGGTCTTGGTTGGTGGCATGGCGCGGTATGAGTGCTTTCGGTGTCGCTCTATTTCAAGCGTGACCCAGGCGATCCTCTTACGCGCGTGCCTTCTTTTAGAGGGTTGACATCGTCTCGAGTTGGGGGTCATGCCGCTCGAGGGTCCTACGTGGCATGGGTGCCGTGGTGGTCTCGCTCTACGTCGAGCGAGGTCCGGACGACCTTCTCACGGCGATATCCCGTCGAGGGTCGCCTTCGTTTCGAGCCGAGGGTCACGCCACTCGAGGGCCTCACGTGGCATGGGTGCCGCGGCCGCCCTCGCTCCACATCGAGCGAGGTCCCGGGCGACCTTCTCACGCTGTCATCCCATCGAGGGTCGCCTTTGTCTCGAGCCGAGGATTCGCCTCGCTCGAGGGCTCTCCTTGCTTGGCAAGGGGCCCGGGGCATTTAATTGCCTTGCGGTCGTGGCCGCGGCTTTGCGACGCGGGCGCGCCTTTTTAGGCGGCTCGCGCGCGCGCGCGCGCGTAGTGGGCGACGTGGCGGCGGACGTGACGGTTTTGCCTCTGGTCGCCGCCGGTCTTGCCGCAATGATGACCCGCCCTGCGGTGTTAGAGCCGCCGCGGCCGTGGTGGGGCCCACTCGTCGACGCGACGGAAAGATTCTCCGGTTAATGCGGCGGGGCGTCCGCTCGGAGAACTCGCCCGTTGCCTATAAAGCGCGGTGAGGAAGGGACGGCGGTTTTTTACCTTGGCTCCTCACCGTTTTCAGTCCTCCGTCCCTTCGCCTTCGCCTCACTCTTGCCGTTGCGCGGGCTCGCTGCTTAGAGCTTTTTCTTCGCTTCCTTGTCCTCCGCCTTTGCACTCGTTCGTCCCCCCCATGGCGCCGCCTCAGCTTCCGATTAGGGTCCTGGAGCCGTACGCCTGGGAGAGGTCTACGGTGACCCATCTCGCCTTGGGCGAGCTGGTCGCTGCCGGCCTGTTGGCGGCCAACGAAGATGGGCGCCCGGCGGAATGGATCGTGCCGCCGTCGCGCGACCGCGAGCCCAACCCGCGGAGGGCTACGTGGTGAGCTTCCTCCGCTATCACGAGCGTGGCTTCAACGCGCGGCGAGCACATTCATGCGGGCAATGTGCCACTACTACGGGGTGGAGTTGCACAACTTCGCCCCCAATGCAATCTCGCGGGCGGCCACGTTCGTGGGCGTCCGCGAAGGGGCCTGGGGATCCCGATCAACCGGGAACTGCGGGTACACCTCTTCCGCGGGGAGGCTCTTTACGCGCCCCACGACGGAGCCAAGGACCCGCCCCGCGCGGTGCGCGCCGGCGGGATGTCGCTTGCCCGCGGGGGCAGCAATTCAAGAACGTCTACATCCCCCCGCACCATGACGACGAACAACGCCGCCGGGAGCGGGGATGGTTTTCTCTCGCGCAACGCCGAGCCCGGCCTTCCCCCTTACACCGGCCGGGTGTTCAAGGAGAGGCCTAGCTCCTGGGGCTATGGGGTGTCCACGCCCCAGCACCGGGCGCGGCAGAGTCGGTCTTCGGGCGCCTGGAGCGGGCGAGGAAGCACCGGGTGACCGCGATGGGCGTCCTCGCCTTCCTTCACCATCGGCGGGTCGTGCCCCTGATGGAGAGGCCGCTTCGCATCTTCGAGATGACGGAGGCGGCCAACCCCATCGACCTGGCGAGGTCGCGGATGCTCCCGACGCTCCTTGAGCGGCCGTATGCGCCTCACCGGGCGCGGAGTGCCGTCGACACCGGGACGCCGCCGCGCCGAGGGCCGGACCCGTGGGATGTCGAGATGCTCCCCTTCGGCCCGCGGGTGAGTTGGGTTCCCGATCTCGTTTTAGTTCTTGGTCTTGCTTTCGTCTCCTTGATCCGCCATTGTCACTCTTGCGCGCGGCGGTGGAGTTCAACATCGCCAAGTCCGTTCCGCCCACCCCCGACTCCCGTGCGCTTGGCGGGCGGCGCGGCGGGAGCGACGGGAGCGAGCGGCGCGCAAGGAGGGAGCACGCCGGGCGTCGCCAAGCGCGCCGCGACGCACGGTCCGCGGAGTGCCGGCGGCGGGAGGAGGCGGGGCTCTCCTCCCGGACATCGAGGAGCCCTCGTCCTCGGAGCGGGACGAGGAGGAAGAGTCCGAGGGGGAGGGCCCCTCGGACGGTGGCGACCGCGCCCCCGTCGCGGAACCCGCGCCGGCGTCGGGGCGACTTTGCACGGGGCGGGCGCACCGGCGCCCGTCGCCGGGCGACCATCGTCGGGGCGGCACGCGCGCGGGAGGTGCGCCGCGCGCGCCACGGAGGTGCGCGCGGCGGACGTGCTGCGCGCGCGTCAAGCGTGCCGCGCGCGCGGCGGGAGCGCGGCGCGCGCGCGCGGCGTCCTCGTCGAGGGGCGCGTCGGCGGCGCGCGCGCGCGCGCGGGGCCGGCGTGCCCCCGCGCGCGGTGGCGTCATCCGGGGGTACGGCATCGGGCGCGCCCACGCGTGGGGCGGGCGTGCCCGCGCGCGCGGTGGCGCCGTCGGGGAGGCGGCCGCGGCGGCGCGACCCTGCGCCGGCCTCGTCGGAGGCCTCGAGGAAAAGGAAGCGGGCCTTTTCCTCCGCGAGGTAAGGAACTCGTTCTTCCTTTGCTTGGCTTTAGTTTGCTGGTTATTAGATGCTCTAACCCTCCATTCGTGTTCGCGCGGGGCGGTGCCAACCGTCCCTCCTCTTGCACCGGCCAAGGTGCGAGGACGGACGCGTCGATCCCCACCGGCGGCGTTCGTCGAGGGGGTCGCGCCCGGGGACGGGCGCGGCCGCGGGCACGAGCTCGCAAGGCCGGCCGGGGCCTCGAGGCCCGGCCGGCGGATCGGCCCGCCGCGGCGCGGCCGGGGGTCGGCGGGGGCGGCCGGCGCCGGTCGCCACGGAGGCGCGGGCCGCGGCGGTGGCTACGGTGGAGGTGCCGCCCGCGGTGGCGGCCCCGTTGCGGAGGAGGCGGAGCGGGCGCAACCCGCGGGGGCGCCCGTGGATGCGGCGGCACGGGCGGAGGTGGCGGCGGCGGCGCCACAACGGGCGCCCGTGGCCGCGGAGGCGCGGGGTGGAGGCGCCGGCGGGCGGGAGGGGGGCGGCTCCTCTCGCCGGCGGTCTCCGGGCGGAGGTGGTGGAGCTCTCGGATGACTCCCCGCCGCCCGGGTGGAACCGGTGGGCCGCGCCGGCCCACGGCCTCCCCCGAGCCCCGGGAGGGGGCCCTCGTGAGGCGGCGCGAGGGTCACCCCGACGGTGGGGGGTCAAGGGCACGGTGCCGAGGCCTCGTCCTCCCACGCCGGCCGCCCCGCCCGGTGGGGGGGCCGTGGAGGATCCCCCTGCGTTTGCGCGACGCCGGGGGGGAGCGGGAGCTTTGGGGGCGAACTCCCGGAGCCACGGCGCCACGCTCAGCCGCGCGTTGAACGAGGCGGCGCGGGTCCACGGCGGCCGGCCGGATCGTCTTCCGGGTGAGCCACGGTTGCTCTTCTCCCTTCCTTTTTCGTTTTCGCGTGCGCATTCAAGACTTGGCGCTTACGAGGCTCGATGTGTGGATGCCGGGAGCTCGAGCGCGCGCCCATGAGAAGTACGGCGCGTTCGACCCGGGTGAACGCCGAGGCCCGCCGGCTCGGGAGCGATGCGGCGCTTTCGACGCGCTTGCGGAAGCTCTCGGGACGCCGCGGACGGGCGGGCGGTGTGCGGGCGATGGCGTGGTGTGACGTGCTTCCGGGAGAGCTCGGGGCGGGACGCGGCGCGTCACTCGAGTCTCGAGCGGATCCGCGCGGCCCTCGTCGATCGTGACGAGGCGCGCGTGGAACGTGCGTGAGGACACGGACAAGACGCGGACGCCGGCCGCCACCCGGGAGGCGGAGGTGGCCACCGCTCGCGCCGAGACCCGGGAGCTCCGCACGTCGCTAAGGGGGCGCGGGCGCGGCGGCGCCGGGCGAGGAGCGGGCGCGCGGGGGGAGCAAGCGCGCCAAGGAGGCCGACGACCGAGGGCCGCCCTCGACGCCAAGGCCGCGGCCCTCGTCGCCACCGAGGGGCGGCTTCGGCGGGGAGCGCATCGCCGCCCGGGGGGGCGAGGAGCGGCTCCCGGCGAGGAGCGGCGCCCTTGGCGACGCCGCCGCGCGTTGGATCGGGAGCGCATCGCGCGCGAGGCAGCGGAGAGGTCGCTGGAGGAGCGGAACGCCGCGTTCTCCAAGGTTGAGGACGAGGCGCTGGCGCTCAGCATCAGCAGTGCCAGTCAGGAGATGGCCCTCGTCGAGCAAGGCGAGGCCATCCAGCGCCTCGAGGCGGAGCTCGAGTCCGCACGCCGCGACCTCGGTTTGGAGAAGAAGCAAGTCGAGGGTGAGACTTTTCGACTTTGTTTGTTAATTCTTGCTTTAGAGGGTTCGCTTCCCCTTTCTGATTTCTTGTCGTCTTGTTGGTTCCAGGCTTGCGCCTTTGCGCACGGGGGCACGGCTGGCCGGGCGGGCGAGGCCCTCGCAAGCCTCCTCGAACTCCTTCCGAGCGGGAGGCTGCGGGGGAGGCTGCGTGACGCGGCCCTCGAGACTGCCGCGTCATCGAGGAAGGCGAAGCCCGGGCGGCCGGCTCGGCCCGGCCGGTCGCTGCGCGCGCCCTCGGCGGCCACGTCACGGAGCGGATGCGCCGGGCGTTGCACCCGGGCGTGCGAAGGCCCTCGGAGTGGTGCGATCCCACTACGAGGTCAACCTCGAGGCGGTGGCGGAGGGCTACATCGTGCCGAAGGCGTCGAGGACGAGGTGGCTATGGAGGCGTGCGGACGCGCTTGTCGCCGACGCCGGCGGGTCGCTGCCGAGGCCTTCGAAGAATTCCTCTTCCCCCCGACGCCGCCGATCTTCGCTCGCTCCACCCGCCCGAAAGTGTCCGCGGGCGCCGGCCCCATTTTTTTTTGTTTACGTGTATCAGAATTCTGGCCTCGTGGCCTCTTGTAAATAAACAAGTCACCTCATGAATCATGAACAGTTGCTTGTAAGTGAAATCGTTGCTTATTACGCTTTTTTGTTTCTCCTTCTTCCTGAGTAGATTCTAGTTAGGGGAGTTCGTTTTTCGCAGGGGGCCCGCTGGGTTGGAGGCGAGAGAGACGGGCCATAGCCACGCGGCGTAGGGCGTCTCGCTCGCGCGCTCCTTCCGCTGTGCCGCCTACGCCCTGTTCGAATCGTGGCTCGTGGTTGAAGTAGGAAACAAACTTAGCGCGTGTGAGTCGTTTTTTTTTTTTGCGCGAAAAATGGGACCATTTTGGGGGGGTGCCCCCCCCGCAGTAGCCCCCGAGGGTAACTTGGGTTTCAGGGGAAAGCCGAGTTGCCCTTTTATTATACTTGGAGTATTTACATAGGTGACACCAACTGGGGCGTTGGCCGTGCGTTTTTACAACGAGAAAATACTTGGAAATCCTAGCTAAGGGTAGAAGCGACGTAGCTGTTGGATGTTCCAAGCGTTGGTGAGTTCTTCGCCGTCCTCGTTGGCCAGCTTGTACGTGCCCGGTTTGAGCACCTTCACCACGACGTAGGGTCCCTCCCATGGGGGCGATAGCTTGTGGCGCCCTCGGTTGTCTTGGCGTAGCCTTAGGACCAAGTCCCCCTCGGCGAAATCCCTCCGACGTATCTTGCGTGCTTGGTAGCGTCGTAGGGACCGTTGATACCTTGCGGAGTGCATCAACGCCACGAGGCGTACTTCGTCCGGGCGATCCAACGAGTCCTCGCGGGCTCGGCGGTTAGCATCCTCGTTGTAGCCTCGAACCTTGGGCGACCCGTATTCCAAATCCGTGGGGAGGACGGCCTCCGCGCCATGAACTAGGAAAAACGGGGTGAACCGGTGGCCTGCTTGGGGTGGTCCTTAGGCTCCACACGACACCGGGCGAGTTCTTGGAGCCATTTCGGCCGTATTTGTTGAGCCGGTCAAAATCTGGGGTTTGAGGCCTTGTAGAATCATGCCGGTGGCACGTTCCACTTGGCCATTTGTCCGGGGGTGCGCCACGGTGCCCAATCCACTCGGATGTGGAACTTGTCGCGAGAACTCCAAGAACTTCGGCCCCGTGAACGGGACCCGTTGTACGTGATGATGGAGTTTGGCACTCCAAAGCGGTAGACGATGTCGGTGAAGAACGTGACCGCCTGCTCGGCCCTCAAATTCGTAATGGGGCGCACCTCCACCCACTTGGAGAACTTGTCGATCGCGACAAAGCGGGGTGGGTGAAGCCCCCGGCGCCTTCCGCGGGGGCCGACGATGTCCAACCCCCACACGGCGAACGGCCATGTTACGGGGATCGTTTGCGAGCATGGCCGGCAAGTTGGTCTTGCGGGCGTAGAGCGGCACCCTTCGCGGTGCGCACGATTTCATTGGCGTCGCGCGACCGCGGTAGGCCAATAGAAGCCCCGGCGGAACGCGTTGCCAACGAGGGTGCGTGGCGCGGCGTGGTGGCCGCGGATCCCCGCGTGGATGTCCCGTAGGAGCTCGCGCCCCTCGGGAATGGGTATACACCGCCGGAGGATGCCCCGACGCGGCGCGCTTGTCCGGCTCGCCGTCGACGAGGGTGAATGACTTGGCCATCCGGCGATGCGCCCGGGCGCGGCCGGCTCGTGGGGAGTTCCCCTCGAGCAATCCGGGCGGTGTACTTCTCACGCCAATCCGCTTGGACGGGAGCCGGCTCGATGTCCATTGCGACGACCTCGTGGGAGCCGTACCCCTCGAGAAGGGAGAGCACGTACGCCTCGTTCGAGGGATCCTCTTCCATGGGTTCCGCACCCGATGGGTTCGAGGGAGCCCCCGAGGGTCCGCCGTCGCTCGAGGGGTAAGGCTCGAAGGTGACCGAGGGGCTGCGCGATGTCGCGCGCGAAAACGTTCGGGGGGGAACGGTGATCCGCCGGGACGCTATTTTTGCCCGCCATCGTGCGCTTCCTCGTTGTACGGCGGGGGTACATGATTAAGCTCGATGCCGTAGAATTTGTCTTCGAGGGCCCGCACGGCTTTGCGGTAGGCCTCCATCTTGTCGTCGTGGCGGCTCGCGTTCTTCATGACTTGATCGATCACGAGCCGCGAATCCCATCGCACGTCGAGGCGCTTGATGCCCAACTCAATGGCGATTTTGAGGCCGCGAGAGAAGGGCCTCGTATTCCGCCATATTGTTAGACGCGGGAAGTGGAGACGCCCTGCGTAGCGCATGTGCTCCCCGAGGGGTGACACGAAGAGCGAGCCCGCGCCCCGCTCCTGTCTTCATTACCGAGCCGTCGAAGAACGCAGTCCGGCACTCGCTGGAATGCGAGGGGCGGCGGTGCGTGTCCGTCCACTCGGCCGACGAAATCGGCTAGGATTTGCGATTTGATGGCCTTGCGCGGAGCGTAGGCGAGCGTCTCGCCCATCAACTCCATGGACCACTTGGCAATTCGCCGCCGCGTCGGGGTTGCGAATGATCTCTCCTAACGGGAAGGAAGAGACCACCGTGGCCCGGGTGGGCCTCGAAGTAGTGGCGGAGCTTGCGCCGCGCGCGGGACTACCGCGTGCGACGGCTTCGGACTCGGGGGTAGCGCGTCTTCGTGTCCGACGGGACTTCGCCGATGTAGTAGACCCGGCCTCCGTACGGGCAAGGCATGTCCTTCCTCCGTGCGCTCCACAACGATCACGGCGCTGACCACCTGGGTGGTTGCGGCCACGTAGAGTTGGAGGGGTTCGCCGTCTCGCGGCGGCGTAAGGATTGGGGCGTGTGTCAGAGACGCCTTCAGCTTGTCGAGCGCTTCATGGGCCTCGGCGGTCCAAGACAAGCGTTCGTGCTTCTTGAGTGGCCGTAGAGGGGCAAACCCTTCTCACCGAGCCTCGAGACGAAGCGGCTCAAGGCGGCAAGGCACCCCAACACCTTCTGCACCCCTTTGAGGTCCCGAATTGGACCCATTCGCTCGAGGGCCGCGACCTTTTCGGGGTTGGCCTCGATTCCCCGCTGGGAGACGATGTATCCTAGGAGCATGCCTCGCGGCACTCCGAAGACACATTTTTCGGGGTTGAGCTTGACCCCGTTGGCCGCGCGGCAGTCGAACGCGATGCGAGATCGCCGACCGGGTCGTCGCCTTCTGGTCTTGACGACGATGTCGTCCACGTAAGCCTCGGCCGTCCGCCCGATATGGTCCCCAAAAACGTCTTGCATGCGGCGCGATATGTTGCGCCCGCGTTTCGAGGCCAAAAGGCATCGTGACGTAACGAACGTCCCGAACGGTGTGATGAACGAAGTCGCGAGCTGATCGGACTCCTTCATTTTTATTTGATGATATCCCGAATAGGCATCAAGGAAACAGAGTAGTTCACACCTGGCAGTGGAATCAACGATCTGATCTATGCGTGGCAAAGGAAAAGGAACTTTTGGACATGCTTTATTGAGACTGGTGTAGTCAATACACATCCTCCACTTCCCATTTTTCTTTTTTACAAGCACAGGATTAGCTAGCCATGTAGGGTGGAACACTTCCTTGATGAATCCGGCCTCGAGGAGCTTCCGCGGCTCCGCTCCCGATCGCCCGTCGCCGTTCCTCGTCGAAGCGGCGCGGCCGGCTCGCCGAACGCCGCGAGCGTTAGGCGAGGATATCAAGGGAGTGCTCGGCGACCTCCCTCGGGATGCCCGGCATGTCCGAGGGGCTCCACGCGAAGACGTCGGCGTTGGCGCGGAGGAAGTCGGCGAGCCTTGCTTCCTATTTAGGATCGAGGGTCGAGCCGACCCTCAACACCTTGCCCTCGGGGGGCTCGTCGGGTCGAGGGGGACCCCTTTGGTTTGCTCGGCGGCCTCGAAGGTGCGCATGTGTTTGGCGGCGGAGGGCGAGGTCGTCGTTGACCATCTTCTCCCAGTGTGTTCACCGGCGCTTCATCCGGCGCTAGCGCCTCCGCATGTTCCACGCATTCGACATCGCGGTCGAATGCATGCTCGATCGATGACCCGACGGTGATGACGCCGTTTGGACCTCGGCATCTTCATCTTCGAGTACGTGTAGTTGGGGACCGCCATGAACTTGGCATAGCATGGTCGCCCAAGGATGGCATGGTAGGCCCCTTTGAATCCCACCACCTCGAAGGTGAGGGTTTCCTTGCGGAAATTCTTGGGGGTCCCGAACCGGACGGGCGGATCGATGCCCGAGGGGGTTGAACTGTTTGCTTGCGGGCGCGATGCGGGTGAAACGGCTTCGTCTTTCGGGCCGCAGCCCGGGTCCGACCCAATCCCCATCGGGCGCAATGTATGCGCGAAGAGGATATTGAGGCTACGCCTCCGTCCATAAGGACCTTCGAAAACCGGGCGTTGCCAATGATGGGATCGACCACCGGTGGAGTGCGGCCGGGTTCGGGATGCGATTTGGGTGATCATCCCGGCTAAAGGTGATGGCATCCTTCGACCGATTGAGAAAGGCCGGAGGTGCCCTCTGCGGCGAGGACTTCGTGCCGCTCCCTTCTTCTGCCGCCGGTCGACATGTCGACAGAGTAGGGTCCCCCAAAGATGAGGAACACATTTTCGACGGCGGGAAAACCACCCGCGTCGCCATCGCCCCCATCCTTCTTGGCCTCTCGCCTCCTTCGCGGCGGCACGGCCATAGAACTTCTTGAGCATGTCGCCTTTGCTCAAGAGTGTGGTTTACGGGGGTCTTGTGGTAGGGGCATGGCTTCTTCATCATGTCGTCGAACACCCCCGGGCCTCGAGGAGCCGGTCGAGGGCCCGTCGGGCGGGTCAACGGCGAGGGCCTCGGCGTTGCCGCCGTTGCGCCCTGCTCGCGCGCCTCGCGGCGCGGCTTCTTCCCCTTCTTGCCCGCTTGTCGTTGCGGCGCGGCTCCTTGGACCCGCTGCCCTCGCGGGCGTGTCCTCGGAGCGCTTGCCCTTCTTGCCGTCGAAGATTGCCCCCACGGCCTCCTCTCCCGGGGGCGAAGCTAGTGGCAATGTCGAACGGCTCGTTCGAGTCCGTGGGCGGGCTGCGTCCCGGCTCGCGCACAAGGTCCGGCACGTGGTGCCCTCGAGGAACGCGTGCACGATCTCGGATTGTGCCACGCTTGGGGCTCGTGCGGCGCTTGGAGAAGCGCGTATGAAGTCCGCGAGCGGACTCGCCGGCCTGCGTGCGGCGGAGCGCGGATCCCCGGGGAGTTCCCGGGCGCACGTACGTGCCACGGAAGTTGCCCACGAAGGTGTGGACCGGATCGTCCCGGCTATGGATGCGGGCCGGGCAAGTGCTCGAGCCATGTCGGGCCGCGTCGCCCGGATGCGGGGGCAAGTTGCGGATGATCACTTCGTCGTTGGTGGCCCCACCCGGGCGACGAGGCCGGGCGGTAATCGTTGAGCCGGACACGAGGGTCGGTCTCCCCGTTGTATTTGACGATCGTCGAGGGTTGGGAAGCGGCGGGGAACGCCGCCGTGCGGATCTCCGGCCCGAACACGCGGGTGCCGGGGGCTCCGGTGTTGGGGAGCGATCCTCACCCGGCGTCGTAGCGTCCACCCCTTCGAGGGTGGTAGCCCCTAGCCGCCGCGCGTCGCGTCCCTGGCCGGTGCGCTGGCGTTGATGACGTTGCGGGCATCGCCATCCGGCGCCTGCGCGTGTCGAGGAGCCGTTCCTTGGCGGCGTGCGTCCCTGGTCGGCGGAGTTGACCTACGTGCACGAGGGTTCGCCTCCCGGTGCGGATCATCTCCCCATGCGTCCCCACTTGTTGGCGGATGCGTGAGGCCGAGCTCTCGGCCTGTGGACGGCCGCTTGCTCAGGAGAGGTCCGCACCTCGCGGTGCATGTCTCGAGCCTCGGGGGTTGAGGGTGCGGCATGGCGCGTAGCAACGTCGCGGCGGCGATGAGCTTTTGGCTCGCCCTTGGTGGCGTATCCGCGTTGTCGACGTTGGGGACGGGGGTTGAGGCGGTCACGGACACTGTCGGCCCGGCTCCGCGCGCGTTCGCCGCGCGCGGAGGCCTCCTGCCATCGAGGGCGCGGAGTAGCCGCACCGTCCGTGCTCCTCCGCCGGCTTGGCCTCGAGCTCGCGAGCTTGGGCCAGGCGCGCGTCGACGTCGGCCCCGGCGGGGAGCGCTCGGCCCGCGGCCGGGCGCGTGGCGATCCACGGGGCGGGGCGTGACTTCCCCGTCTCCGGCGCCGCCGCGCCGGCGGCGTTGGCGGGGTCGTTGGTGATGACGGCGCGGCACTCCCGCGTGGGGTCGTAGCTCCGGTCTTCAGGGTCGTCCGGAGCGACCAAACCCGATGGTCCGGTGGCGTCGAGGAAGCGCCCGAACGCGGCCCGGGTCGGCACGCGGAGAAGTCCCCACTCCCGCGTACCGTGTCGGTTGGCGGGTGGCATCGTGTCGACGGAGCCCGGGGACGACTCGTCCCGTGGCGAGGTGCGGGATCCCCGGCGACGAAGACGTGCGCGACCGGGCGGAACCTGCGCATTGTCGTGTTGACGTTGGCGTTGTGGGCCGTAGTGGCGCCACGCGGCCCGATGGGGATGCGTGGTCGGAGGCCGCACGCGGTCCGGCCCCAGGGCGGTGGCGGCCGTCGTGGCGGTGGGTGCACCGCGTTGGGCGGCGGCGCGCTCGGCCTCGCCGCCGCTCGGACCGCGCCCGGCGTGAGCGTAGCCCGGAGAGCGACGACGGCGTCGCGGCGTCGGCGGGCCCCCCGGCATCCGGCGTGCGCAGGTGCTGCGCGCGGTGTCGTGCGTGCGGCGGGGGCCGGAGCGGACCCCGGCCTCGCGGCGCGCGCGGGGCTCCTCACGGTTGGTGAGGCGCATGAGATAGCCGTTCCCCGTGGCACGGAAGTTCAAGTCCCCGAAGCGGATCTCGAACCCGGGGAAGAGGGGTCAGAGCTACCCATGTTGTAGCGGGTGCTACGGTACTCGGTGCGAATCACCATGGAGGGAGTTAGCGAAATGACCTTAGGCGCTCGTTTGCCCCACGGTGGGCGCCAGCGCTGTCGGTGCGGAATATGGTCCCGACACTAACCGGTAGATAACGCCTAGGTCTATCCCTCAATGGTCGATGCTAAGCAACAAATGACACAAGATTTTATCTCGGTTCGTGGAGGGGGCGTACGTCCGGCGGGGGCGTGCTCGTGGCACTATATTGCTCGGCCTAGGGGTGCTTGTAGTGGGGCAAATACAAGCAAGGCGGGAGAGGAATCGTGGCTTCCAAGTCCCTGGGTGAGTGGGCGGAGATGTTGTGGGAGAGTAAGAGAGTGAGTGCACGGTGCGTTCTGTTCCTCTGAACTCGTCCCCCCGCGGCTGGGGGCTCGCCTCCCCTTTTATAGGCCAAGGGGGCGGCGAGTTACATGCACGCCGCGCTACCTAGCTACGTGTGGGAGCACGTCGCGCTACGGTGTAGAGCGGGCGGCCGTCCGGTCGATCTTCGCTGCGATCCGGCCATGATGGCCTACCTCGTACCGAACGGTGGCGGTTCGAGGGTAGGAGGCGGGCGGATGGCGATGGCGTCCCCGATAGGCTTCGAGGGAGGTGCGTGATGGGCGGTACGGGGTACGGGAGCGGGGCGAGACGGCGTTCCTTCCCAATGAGCTGCGGTGGTGGAGTGGTTCTTTGCGGTGTTCGGGCGTGCGCTGCGGAGTCGGGCGTGCGCCCGCACGCGTGGGTACGGCGGCCGCGCGGGTTACGGTGGCGGGATGGCCACCCACGGCCAGCGCCCCTCACCTAACTGCGGGATCACGGGAAAGTGGAGTCGAGGGTGCGCCGGCCCCCTTTCGAGGGTCGGGCGCGTTAGCCGCTACGATGGCGTGCGCGCGGTGTCACGGGACCGACCGGCCGTACGCACGGTCCATCCCACGATGGCGGGGATGGGCTCCTCCCTGGGGAGTTGGTGCGGCGGCACGGGGCGTGAGCCCGGGCGCATGATGGCGCCGTCTGCGCGGCGTCGGGCGTTAAATGCCCAAGTACGGGGCCGGCGCACGCGTGCGGGCGCCCGTGAGCGTGGCGGGCCCCGGCCGGGGGCGGAGCGGACCCTCGAGCGAGACGGGACTCGCTCGAGGGGAGCGCGCCCTCGAGCGGGGCGGAACCGCTCGAGGGAAGGGTCGCCCCTCGAACGGAGCGGAGCTCGTTCGAGGAGGGGGTTGCCCCTCGAACGGGCGGAACCGTTCGAGGAGGAGCGTGCCCTCGGGCGGGCGGAGCACCTCGAGGGTCTTCCGGACGGGCGTCTTGGTGGGCCTCACGGAGTCTGCGCATAGGCCAAGTCTGCATGGTTAGTTTTCTGCATGGTTAGGCTCGGCCTCATTTCGATGCGGGGATTTAAGTGTTTATTGTTTACTCGATAGGGTATCGTTCACTTGTTATGTTTGTTAGCTTTTCTAACTACATCTCAACATAAAATACTAGAAGCTCGAGATAAATAGGGATCTTGTTGTGTAACTTCCGAAAAGATGGATGAAAAAGCTGAGTTTACTAGGTAGGATACCACGCGCGTTGCCGCGGGAATTTCTATAAAGTTTGAATATGTATTTTGAAAGTAGAAACACCAAAATGATCGCATCACTGATATTTTTTTAGCAGCACAACAATGTAGATGAAAACACATTTGTTTTAGTGAGAGAGAACTACTTGAAAATTTGTAGCATGGTACTCGGCAAAGACTAACACAATACATGCATGATTACTATTAGCCGAAGAAAATTGGTAGAAGACATAAATTCAAGATCCTAGTGGATGGTGATGTGGACGAATCTTGCATGTTGAGAGAAGATCTAGTAGATGATGACGTGAGACCTCTTGCATGCTGGGACGCGAAGTCTATCCATGATGTGTAGTGGGTATCACCTATACGGTTATTATAGATTATAGATGACCAACTGGGCCGCACGACACGACGCGGCACGAGCACGCCTAAGCACGACACGCCCCACTTGGCACGACACGCATCGGCACGAGAGGTTAGTCGGTGCCGTGTCGCTCTGCCAACACGCCGTGCCGCTCCCTGCGGCCCATGCACGACACGGACATCCCTTGAGTCAAGGCTGTCGCGCGACACGATCGCAACACGGCTAGCACGGCTAACACGCCGGGCCGGCGACCAACAAGACAAAAATCGAAGCAAATTGAACGAGCAAAGATCAAAAATTCCATCACAAAGAACGTAATCGCACACACACAAATCACAAAAAAAAGAGAAACAAAATCCCGGCCGGGGGCCTTGTCGCCGCGTTCCCACGGCCGCCGGGCGGCCGCGGCGGCCTCGTTGCCGCATCCACGGCCGGCACTTCGACTTGCCCACCGCGGCGCTGCCCGGGCCGCCGCCTCGAACCCAATCGCACCACCGCAAGACGGCGGCCGCTTCCTCGTCTCTCCGTGCCGCGCCCATGGCGAGTGGCGCGTGCCCACCTCCTCGAATCCCGCCCCCACGCCGGCGGCGGCTCCTCCCGGCTACGCCCCACCCCGGCGGCTGGTGCTGCGCCCGCCGCACGGGCCACGAGACGAATCGGGATGGAGGGCGCAGCAGGGAGGCAAGGAGACATAAGGAGGGTGACGACGGCGGCGGGGATTGAAAGAATGAGAGGAGGGGATTAGGGTTTGGATGTATATATGTGTTGGATTGGTGGGCCGGCCACATTAGTGGGCTGATGGGCCGGGTTTAGATGGGCCACCATCGTGTTTATATGGGCCAACGTCGTGCTTCGATGGGACTTGCCCTTTTCGTGTCGTGTTCGTGCCGACACCTTTACGTGTCGAGATCGCGGCCCGCACACGCGCCCACCCATCGTGTCGTGCTTGCACGACCGACACTACGTCCATCGTGTCGTGTCGTGTTCGTGTTGTGTTTTTAGGGGGCGTGTTTGGGAGAGGCCTCCACGCGAGCTTCACTCCATTTTTTTTCTCGCCGAACACCCCGCCCTCCAAAAACTCCGGATCCACCAAATCCATGGATCTAGCTCCCAACTCCAACAAATCCATGGAGTGCCTCTCAAGGGTACTCGCGAGGCGCATTTCATGTACTCACTCGTGGAGTTGGGTGGAAATGACCCACCTAACGCCGGCCCATTACACAAGCGTACTTCGGCTTCGTTTCTTTTTTCCCCGGGCGACCCGTGAACGGTGCCGCGACCCTTCCTCTCCTCCATGAACAATGTCGCCTTCTTCCTCTCCTCCGTGAACGGTGCACGCACGCCGCCCTTCCCTCCGCCCGCCGGCGCGACCGATCACGAGGAGACGCCGCGGAATGAGTCGTCCGCCGCCTCCTCCGCCTCCTCTCTCTCGGTTCCGGCGTCGAGTTGGTCTTTCCCGTCCTCTTCTCTAACCCCAGTCGAGGTACGGCTCGAATGCGCGTGCCCTCGTCGTCCTAACTGCGAGATGCGGGGGCGCACATTCGGGCTCCGTCGAGGAGTCGGGCTTCGAACCACGATCGGTAAGGCCGTGCGGGGCCGTGCCTTGGCCGGCCCGTCTTTTCACGTTGCGGCCGTCGAGGGTACGCGTCACGGCCCTCGAGGTGCTTGTTGGCGAGCGTCGCCATCGTATGAGTGCTTTCGGTGTCGCTCTATTTCAAGCGTGACACGGGCGACCTCTCACGCGCATGCCTTCTTTCGGAGGTTGACATCGTCTCGAGTTGGGGGTCATGCGGCGCTCGAGGTCCTACGTGGCATGGGTGCCGCGGTGGTGTTCTACATCGAGCGAGGTCCGGGCGACCTTCTCACGCTGATATCCCATCGAGGGTCGCCTTGTTTTCGAGGTTGGGGTCATGCCGGCTCCGAGGGCTTCACGTGGCATGGGTGCCGCGGTGCTGCTCTACTTGGCGGGTCTAGGGGCGACCTTCTCACGGCTGTCATCCATCGAGGGTCACCTTTGTCTCGAGCCGAGGATTCGCCTCGCTCGAGGGCTCTCCTTGCTTGGCAAGGGGCCGGGCATTTGGTGCCTGCGGGGCGTGGCCGCGGAGTTTTGCGCGCGGGCGGCGCCTTGCAGGCGGCTGGCGACCGCGCGCGCGCGTGGTGGGCGACGTGGCGGCGGACGTGACGGTTTTGCCTCGGTCGCCGCCGGTCTCGCCGTAATGATGACCACTGCGGTGTTAGAGTCGCTGCGGTCGTGGTGGGGCCCGCCGTGTCGACGCGATGGAAAGATTCTGCCGATTCTTGTTGGCGAGGCGTGCGCTCGGGAGGAACTCGCCGGTTACTGTCACTGCGGTGAGGAAGGGACGGTGGTTTTTTTACCTTGGCTCCTCACCGTTTTCAGTCCTCCGTCCCTTCGCCTTCGTATTGCTCTCGCCACCGCGCGGTTTGTTGCTTGAAGCTTTTCTCGCTTCCTTGTCCTCCGCCCTCGCACCTGTTCGTCCTTCCTTATGGCGCCGCCTCAGCTTCCGATTAGGGTCCTGGAGCCATACGCATGGGAGAAGTCGACCGTGACCCGGCTCGCCTGGGCGGCGGTCGCCACGCCGACCGGCTCTCGGCCAACGAAGAAGGGCGCCGGCGCGAGTGGATGGGTACGCCATCGTCACACCTTGAGCCCAATCCGCCGGAGGGCTACGTGGTGAGCTTCCTCCGCTACCACGAGCGCGGCCTGGCAGCGCCGGCGGCATTCATGCGGGCATTGTGCTACCACTGTGGGTGGACGCACAATTTCGCCCCCAACGCTATCTCGCCGGGCGGCCACGTTCGTGGGCGTACGAAGGGTACTGAGGGATCCGGAGTCAATTGGGAGCTGCGGGTACACCTCTTCATCGCGGGCTCATCACGCGGCCACGTCGGAGGGCGGGGACCCGCCGCGCGGTGCGCGCGGGCGGGGTGTGGCGCTAACGTGGGGGCGGCTGCGGGGTTCACATCACACCATGACGACGACGAACAACGCCGGCTGGGAGCGGGGATGGTTTATGCAACGCAGCGAGCCGGCCTTCCTCCCTACACCGGCCGGGTGTTCAAGAAGAGGCCGGACTGCGGGGCTACGGGTTGCCCACGGCCAACCATCGGGCGCGCCAGGGGTCCGTCCTCGCCGCCTTGCAGCGGCTGGCGAGGGAAGGGCTCAACGCGATGGGCGTCCTCGCCTTTCTTCATCACCGGCGAGTCGTGCCGTTGATGGAGAGGCCCCTCTGCATCTTCGAGATGACGGAGGCGGCCAACCCGTCGACACCGAGCGAGGTCGGCGGATGCTCCGACGCCGGCGCGGAGCGGCCGTGCGCGCTCACGGGCGCGGAGTGCCGTCGACACCGAGGGACGCCGCCACGCGGGTCGGACCCCGTGGGATATCGAGATGCTCCCCACGGAGCCGTGTGGTAGAGTTCACGGTTCGCTTCCATCCTTGGTCTTGCTTTTGATTTCGACGCGCCATTGTTACTCTTGCGCGCGGGCGGGTGGAGTTCCGTCGCCAAGTCCGTTCCACCCACCCCGACTCCCGTGCGCTCGGCGGGCGGCGCGGCCGGGAGCGGCGGGAGCGGGCGGCGCGCGGAGACGGGAACACGCAAGGCGGCGCCAAGCGGCGCCGCGGCCTTGCGGTCCGCGGAATGTCGGCGGCGGGGAGGGCGGGGCTCTCCTCCCGGGACATCGAGGAGCCCTCGTCTCGGACCGGGACGAGGAGGAAGAGTACGAGGGGGAGGGCCCCTCGGACGGAGGTGGCAGCCCGCGCCGGGGCGTCGGCCGGATCTCGCGCCGGCGTCGGGGGTCGCTTTGCACAGGGCGGGCGCATCGGCGTCCGCCACCGGCGATCGTCGTCGGGGCGGCACGCGCGCGAGTGCCGGCGCGCGCACGGGCGCGCGCGGCGGACGTGCGCGCGCGTCGGCGTCGCGCGTGGCGGGAGCGCGTCGGCGCGCGCGGCGTCCTCGTCGAGGGGCGCGTCGGTGGGCGCGCGCGCGCGCGGGGGCCTAGCGTGCCCCCGCGCGTGGTGGCGGCGTCGGACGCGCCCACGCGTGAGGTGGGGCGTGCCCGCGCGTGCGGCGGCGCCGTCGGGGAGGTGCCGCGGAGGCGCGGCCCCGCGCCGGCCTCGTCGGAGGCCTCGAGGAAGAGCGGGCCTTTTCCTCCGCAAGGTAAGAACCCGCCTTCCTTTGCTTTGCCTTAATTTGCTGGTTATTAGACGCTCTAATCCTCCGTTCGTGTTTCCGCGGGGGCGGTGCCAACCGTCCCTCCCTATTAACACCGGCCAGGTGCGAGGACGGACGCGTCGATCCCCACCCGGCGGCGTTCGTCGAGGGGGTCGCGCCCGAGCAGGCGCGGCGGCGGGGCACGAGCGCGCAAGGCCGGCCCACCGGGAGAAGCCGAGGTCCGGCGGGTGGATCAGCCCGCCGCGGCGCGGCCGAGAGGTCGCGGGGGGCGGCCGGCGCCGGTCGCCATGGAGGCGCGGGCCGCAACGGCGGCTGCGGTGGGGGTGCCACCGCCGGTGGCGGCCTTTGCGGAGGAGGCGGAGCGGGCGCAGCACAACGGGGAAGCGCCGCCCGGACGTGGCGGCGCGGACGGAGGTGGCGGCAGCGGCGCCACAACGGGCGCCCGCGGCGCGGAGGCGCGGTGGAGGCGCCGGCGGGCGGAGCGGGCGGCTCCGCCTGGCGGTCCCCGGCGGAGGTGGTGGGCTCTCGATGACTCCTCGCCGCACGGGTGGAACCCGGTCGGCGGCGGCCCACGAACTCTCACGAGCCCCGGAGAGGGCCCTCGTGAGCGACACGAGGGTCACATGATGGTGGGGGCCGAGGGCACGACGCGGGGGGCCTCATCCTCTCCCATGCCGGTCGCCCCGCCCGGGTGGGAGGGGCCGTGGAGAGGATCCCGGCCGTTCGGCGGCGCCGGAGGAAGCGGGAGCTGCGGGGCGAGCTCCTCGGCCACGGCGCCACGCTCAGCGCGCGTTGAGCAGACGCGCGGGTCCACGAGCGGCCGGCCTGGATCGTCTTCCGGGTGAGCCACGGTGCTCGTCTCCCTTCCTTATTTCGTTTTCGCGTGCTGCGTTCAAGCCTTGACACTTGCGAGATTCGATGTGTGGATGCCAGGAGCTCGAGCGCCGCGCTCGTGAAAAGTATAGCGCGTTCGACCGAGGGTGAACGCCGAGGCCCGCCGGCTCGGGAGCGATGCGGCGCTTTCGACGGCGCTTGCGGAAGCTCTTAGGACGCCGGACGGTGGCGGTCTGCGGGCGATGGCGTGGTGCGACGTGCTTCCGAGAGCTCGGGGGCGGGACGCGGCGCGTGACTCGAGTCTCGGCGGATCCGCGCGACTTATTACTAGTTAGTGTTGGGACTACATTCCGCACCGACAAGCTGTCTCGCTCATGGCCGATTCATCAAGCTGGATGTGAAGAACGCCTTCCTTCATGGCACTCTCTGCGAGACGGTATACTCGCCCCGGCCTTCGGATTTGAGGACACAGATCACCGCGGATTTTGTCTCGTCGCCCGAACAAGTCACACTATGGACTCAAGCGAGGGGCACCTCGCGCGTGGTATAGTCGGTTCCGCTGCATACTGCTTGTCTGCGGGATTTGTGGAGGCCAAGTCCCACACCTCACTATTCGTCTTCCGACGGATCCGATATGATCTACTTGTTGCTCTACGTCGACGACATCGTTCTCACGGCGTCGTCCGTGGTCTTCTCCGGCCGCACCATTCTTTGCTCTTCGGTCCGAGTTCACCATGAAGGATGCGGGGGAACACCACTTTCGGGGATGCACGTTCGGCGTCACGGGTCCGGTTTGTTTCTCTCTCGGCGCCGGTACATGCGCGGAGATTACGGACCGCGCTGGGATGGTCGAGTGCAAGCCGTCCTCCACACCGGTGCGGGTAGTCCGAAGCTGGCAGCAGACGGTCCTCCGGTTCAGGATCCCTCGGATTACAGGAGCCTCGCTGGTGCCCTCCAGTGGCTGACATTCACGAGCTCCGACATCTCCTACATCGTTCAGCAGGTGTGCCTCTACAGGCACGATCCCCGGGAGCCCCACCTCGCCGCTCTGAAGCGCATCCTGCGCTATGTCCGCGGGAGATTGGATCTGGGTCTTCTCCTGCAGCCATCTGACAGCGGTAACTTGATTGTCTACTCTGATGTTGACTGGGTCGGCTGCCCAGACACCAGGCGTTCCACCTCTGGCTACACCGTGTTCCTTGGAGACAATCTGGTGTCCTAGTCCTCCAAGCGGTAGAACACGGTGTCCTGCTCCAGCGCCGAAGCCGAGTATCGTTCCGTGGCCAACGGCGTTGCCGAGATCACGTGCAATGTTCCGCTAGGCGCTCGCCTAGGCGGGTTTCACGGCGACTAGGCGCTAGGCGAAGGGGTACCGCGGAGCCTAGGGGGTTATCGGTGTTCTAGGCGGGCCCGGCGCCTATGCGGCGTCGGGCGCCGATTCCGCCCCGATTCGGCGCGCACAGGCGTTGCAGGCGGCGCGTAGGCGGTCGAGCGGAAGCGCGGGGGCGTTTTTGAGGCTGCAGCGGGAGTGCGCGCGCGTAAGACAAGACCGCGCGGAAGGAATCGTGGCGCGCGCGGGAAAGATAAGACCGGCCCCGTCGTTTCCCACTCGCAGACGCCTAGAGGTCGACCCCCTCATCTCGGCGGCGCTGCTCCTTCCCGCCGGCTTGCTCCTCCTCCTCCCCGGCCCCGGCTCGCTTGCTCCTTCTCCCCACCGCCCCCTGCTCGTCGTCCTCCTCGGCTCCTCCCGCCGCCCCCGCTCGTCGTCCTCCTCCCCGCCAGTCTGCTCGTCCTCCTCCCCGTCGCCCCCTGCTCTGCTCGGTTGCTTCCAATTCCAAGCAAGGTGAGTCATCCCCTCTGCTCCCGGCCTCCCCTGCTCTGCTTTAGTTGCTGATGGTGATGACTGAATTTGCTACTGCTATGACTGAATCTGCTATGTAAATGTAAATGCTTTGAATCTGCTATGAGTGAGGAATAATTGAATGCTTTGAATTGAATCTGCTATGACTGAGGAATGAATCACTTATTTGAGTTGTTGTTGGTCTGAATGTATCTTCCATTCTTTCACTAGTACTGCTACTGCCTACTGCATTTTCAAATTTGATTGCTTGAATGAATAGGATGCCAACATCAGAAGCTGCAACAGAGGGTGAGGGTCCAAATCTTTTGAAAAGGAATTCCAATGATATTGGATGGGAATATGGTGTTCTTGTTAATGCTAACAACAAGGATAAGGTGAGGTGCAAGTTCTGCAAGAAGGAGATGGGGGGAGGGATTTATATGTTGAAGGAGCATATTGCTCATGTTCCAAGCAATGTGAAGAAATGCCCATGTGAAACATCAGAGGCAAAGGAGGCTAAAGAGAAGTGCAAGGCTGCAATAGAAGCTGCAAAAAGGAAGAGAGAGGAGAAGACTATTCGTGAGCTAGAACTTAGACAAGAAGTTAATGTGTCTAAAGTTGGATCACAGGGTGTTGGAGTGTCTAGAGTAGGAGATTCTGAGGAAGTCACTTGTATTGGAAGTTCAGAGCCTCACAAGTTAGGTCCCATTGACAAATGGACAAGAGATATTGATCCTACAGCTAGCAAGGTTGAGTCTTTAAAGCAACAGCAGCTGAACAAAGCACTTTGGAAAGAAAGATTAAATGAGGTGCACAAGCATATTGCAAGATGGGCTTATAATCGTGGTAAATTACTATTGTACTAATCTGTTTTTGCATTTTGAAATTCAGTAGTTGTTGTTATTCCTGTATTTAACACAGATTTGGCTTCTTTTTTTATACATTTGCAGCAATACCTTTCAATGCATGTGATAATGAGGACTTCACACTAATGTGTGAAGCAATTGGACAATTTGGACCTGGTTTCAGCCTCCAAGTGATGATTTGCTGCGAGAGAAATTACTGGATGAAGAATATGCAAGAACCAAGACTTTGATGCAAGAGCGTCAAGCCGAGAAGTTGAAAAATGCGTGCTCCATTATGACTGATGCTTGGTCAGATGGGAAGAGGAGAAGCATAATGAATCTGTGTACTAATTGTGCTGAAGGAACTGAATTCATCAAGTCAATTGAGATGTCATCTGTGTCACACACAAGTGAAGTCATCCTTGAACTAGTGGACAAAGCAATTGATGATTTGGGTCCAGAAAATGTGGTGCAAGTAGTGACCGACAATGCCTCCAACAACATGGGTGCAAAGAAGCTACTTGCTGAGAAGAGACCACATATATTTTGGACATCTTGTGCAGCCCACACAATCAACTTGATGCTCCAAGGAATTGGTAACTTGGCTCGGTTCAAGAAAGTGATTGACCAATCAAAGGCATTTACCATATTTGTCTATGGCCACACAAGAACATTGGACTGCATGAGACACTTCACAGAGGGGAAAGAGGTAGTGAGGCCAGGAGTGACTAGGTTTGCTTCAAACTTTCTCACTTTGAACAGCATGCTAGAGAAGAAGGACCAGCTGAGAAAGATGGTGGTATCAAGTAAGTGGGACTCAGTTAAGGATGTGAAATCAAAGAAAGGAAAAGATGCCACAGAAACTATATTGAGTCCAACCTTTTGGAGGGATGTGAAGCTAATGGTGGCTGTTTTTGAGCCATTATTCAAAGTCCTTCGTTTGGTTGATGGGGATTTGAAGCCATCCATGGGTTTCATTTATGGAGAATTACTAAAGGCAAAGAGAGAGATCAAAAAGGTCTATGGCAATGATGAGGATAAATTCAAGGATGTAATAGCTGTTATTGAGAGGAAGATGGCTGGAAGACTTGATTCTCCATTGCATATGACAGCTTATTTGCTCAATCCATACTACAGCTATACTAACCCGTCAATTTTTGATGAGCCCAAAAGGAACGTAGCATTTATAGCTTGTGTTGAGCAATTTTATTATTATGATGAGGACAAGCAACATCAGGCTGCCAATATTGAACTGAAAAAGTTCCAAAATAGAGATGGGCCATTTAGCAAGAAGCTAGCAAGGAGTTATGAAGACTTTGACTATAATCCAGGTAGAGGTACATGTTAATAAGTGGCTGTTTGCTATTTTTAAACATGGTTGTCTGCTGTTTTCTAACATGTAGAGGTGTTTTTCTTTTGTTTTCAGCCTCATGGTGGCGGTTGTATGGAACTGAAACACCTGCTTTACAGAGGATGGCTACAAGGATCTTATCTTTGGCATCAAGTGCTTCTGGTTGTGAAAGGAATTGGAGTGGGTTTGAAGGGGTTAGTACCTTCCTACTATGTACATTTCAGCAGCAATAAAATTAAATTGCACAACTAAAAATGCTCTTGTTTTTTATTTGTAGATCCACACTAAGAAGAGGAATAGGCTTACTACAGCCCGCCTTGAAAAGTTGGTGTATGTTCAATTCAACAACAGACTGCTTAGTAAGAGAGAAAAGATGAAGTCAAAGAAGATCACTGATGTTCTTTTGTCTAGTGATGTAACAGAAGCTCAAGGTTTTCTCCAAGAGGGTGGGGATGATTGTGCATTAGTTGTCTTTAGAGATGAGGAAGTTGAGGATGAGATGGAAGGTACAGGGATACCTTGGGATGTTATTGGAGACGCAGTGGGAGCAGAAGAATAGCTTGGGCTGCGTAGAAGTGCTAGAGTGAGGGAGACAAGGGAGCTCTATCAAGGAGAAGAGTTTGAGTCCGAAGAAGTGTTTGAGTCTGATGAGGAAGAACCCTATTGAAGAACTGCAGTGAAGCCTTTTGTATCATGTCATGGTCTTAAGAACAACTGTTGTGTGCTATCTGCTATGTCATGTGTGTTATGTCTGTGTGTTGTGTGACTAAACACTGAACTATTTGCTATTGCCATTGTATGAACTTGCTGTCATGCCTTATTTTTAAATTGTGTTGTGCTTGTGTAGTTGTGTTTATGCTTTAAAATTACTAATTATTGGCTGCTGATATAGTGTGCTCTTGGATGGGACTATGGGAGGTGGCTGGAATAATTGAGATAAGTGTCAACTTCTTGTTTCCTACTTCTTTTCATGAACTGCTTGCTGTCTATTAAGAATTCCATATTTACAAGAAGTTAAAATGTGTTGTAGGACAACATGAGGAAGGAACTTGGAAGGCTCAAGGCTCCAAGGTCAGCTATGTCTACTAGCCCTTTCTAATGAGTAATTATTAGTTGCTGATATATATTCAGCTATATATATATTGCGAAATTGGCAAATTGCCAAAACGCCTAGCGCCGCCTAGTCCCGGGTACTCCCGACTAGATGCTAGGCAGAGGGTCGCCGAGGAAAATCCGCCTAGCGCCTAGCGAAACATTGATCACGTGGCTCCGACAGCTGCTCCTCGAGCTTCATGCTCCTCCTCGCCGCGCGACTGGTCTATTGCGACAACGTCAGCGCCGTCTACATGTCCTCCAACCCCGTCCAACACCAACGCACCAAGCACATCGAGATTGATCTCCACTTCATGCGGGAACGCATTGCCATCGCCCATGTCCGCGTACTGCATGTTCCGACATCCGCCCAGTACGCCGACATCTTCACAAAAGGGTTGCCATCCTCCCTGTTCCAGGAGTTTAGGTCCAGTCTGAATATTCGAGGTGTCAATGTTCCGACTGCGGAGGCGTGTTAGCAAGAGGTATTTAGGGTAATGGTTAGAGGCCCATTGGGCCCTTGGGTGTGCCGGCGCACAGGCTGCGCCGCCCCCTCTCTGGATAAGATAGACGGCAGGGATTCCCTGATGGTTCTGTTTCTATAAGTCATCTAGGGTTCCCTGCCTATATATGTACACCCCTGTACTCCTATCAATCCAATCCATTATTTCCTTGCATGGTATATTGCTTACACCTACCCCCCCCCCCCCCCCAATGAAACAGCAAATAGACAGCCTAACTGATGCATAAATATCCTCTTGATGTAAAAGACTGGGAAACGGAAAAAAGGAAGATAATAATGGAGGAAGAGATGAAATAGGGGCACAAAGCCAGAAGCATAAGTGGATTTTCAGTGGTGCCAAAGGAAACAAAAGATACAGCAGCATCAGCAAGAGGCCAGTGAAAACAGATATTACATTGTCGGTTGTTGTTGATATCTAATCAGGCAATACAACATCCTCTACACTTTAGCTCCATAACAAAAAAAATGGTGTGCTTTGCACATCTGTCAAGACTCAAGAAAGGAATTTAGACGTACATGGTGAAGAAATACAAGCTTTGAAGAAGTTATGAGTCAAATATTCTACATGTTGAGATCTCGTCCCAGGTTTATGCACCAGGAACCACGCACCATCAGAACTCAGAATGAAACTTAAGAAATTATTGTGCACAAATAGAATTTATGCAAAATTAATTTCTTTCATCAATTAGTAAGTGAGGTGACTACTAAACTCAATTAGTCTTTCAAATATTGATAGAATTAAAAATATTGCTTCAACTTGCATTTAGAAATGGTATGGCGCGTAAAGTGAACTTTAAGTAGTGATTTTAGCATATACTCTGTGGATCGTTAAGTTAATTCCTTGACAGGTAAGGTCATTTACTTGATATACATGATCTTCTCTAGTGTAATATACAAAACAACATAGAACGGAATCTTGATGACTTGATGTAGTGACCGTGTAGTTTTTGGTACCAGGAAGGCTGCCTGGGAGCCTGAGAAGTAGAGGCATGCTTTACCTACCAATTCACAGGAAAAATAGGTAATAACTTACTAAAGACGATCATTTCAAAAACAAATTTATGAGTTGCTTTTCTCACCACTCAGCCCCTAAGTTTTCTAAAAATGCATTTTCAATCTTGTCCCTTGCCATGAACTTCCTAAGCACTATGATAGTTTACAGTTAGCATTAAGAGCAGACCAGAAAAGAGTAGAACATAGAATCCAAATATGCCCTGACTAACAAAAAACATATTGTGAAATGTGATGCAAACAAAAATAGAAATACATAATTGTGCTATTTCTTATCTTATTTCAATAACAACATGAATCAATTAAAACATGCAAACAAGATAATGCTTGTACCTATATCTTGAATCATTAAAGAGGGTACAAATTAATGATTAAAAGTTAATTATGTTAGCACTTTGCACCATTATGGGCTTATGGCTGTGAAAAAAGTGGTACCACTGGTAAAAAAATGTCTTTTCTTAATAAATATAAGGAATCAAGTTCATGATAGTTCAGATTAACTGCAATCATGCTTTGCGAATTCGTCATTTAATCATGAAATATCTTTCTGTAGTACTATCTTAAAAGCGGTCAAATCAATGTTGTAACCAAATATCTCACATAAACCGAGCTATTTGGCCACTAACAAAGGCCATGGAGAACCTTAGAGATGTAAGATACTAAAACATTAATAATGTGTACGTGTATGAGTCTTGCAATACCATCACTATTGTTTAAAATGTACATAATTTGTTATATTACTGAGGAATCAGGTACCTCAATTTGGTGAATCCACCTTGATCTGTAGGAGAGCACCACTGTTGTATCTGCAGTTCATTTCCTATCCTGCCAACAGTTAAAGCCCAAATGCAAAACCTGCAATATGGTATGCTTACTGAATCTTAACATCAACTGATCAACATGATAAATAAGATATCGTCAGGGCTAAGTTACTAATTTAAGTTTGCGACCAATACATGATCAATGCTACCAATACACTATACAGTGACACAAAGAAAACATCTAACAGTATCATATGTCACCACCAGGAAGTACTGGTCTCCCAAGCTACAGATTCATAATTTAGTATATTCCGTTACATTCCTTTCAGATAAATGGTAGCTGATATAGGTGATGGTCTGCTCCTTGAATGATTGCTACATAATAAATATGTGGAGGAGCAAAACATCAGCTTCCCCAAATTCACAACCCAAGCTTAAGCTATGATACAGGAAACTTGGGACTTCAAAACTAACACTGCCGCAGCACTGAAGAAATTCTTATCACCAACAAACAACTCGTCAACTCACACCTCAAAGGAGATTTTCTCTGAGAGCGACTTCAGCTCCCTTGTATGCGCTTTCTATCAACAGACACCGACACACTACCAGCTCCCGGCTTTGCTGAGGCTGCATCCCCTGGACAGTAAAAACATGCCGACTCACAGTGGCATCACAGTGCCACTGGTGCGGCCATTCCGTGTGAAGAAGAACCCCTGACCACTGCTTGACATGGACCTGCCAATCTTAAACCGGCCTGACTGACAAGATGATGAAGAACTGCCTGCTGCCTCCTTCTCTTTCACCTTGAAGATCTTCATCTCTCGGGCCATCTGCAACTTGCAATTAGACCGCACGGCATCATCCTGAGCTTCATGAACAGCTGCAAGGTACAATGGTGAGTCCATGGACGCCGAGCGCCGAATTGGCTTGGGCGTCGCCCTTCCATTCTCCTCCCCAGGAGGTGTTGTGTCCTCACTTTGAGTGTCTGAAGAGGCCTCAGAGTCCTCCGAGCCCTCCGAGCCCTCAGTCTCTGATTCAGATTGTGACAGCGACATTTCGTCATGTGCTTGGTGCTCCTCCAATTGGACACCATCCGCCTCAGCCTCCGCGGCAGCAGCGGGGAGATCGGAGGAAACGGCCACGACGGGGGAGCGGCAGATTGGGCAGTTGACGTGGGCGCGGAGCCAGGTGTCGATGCAGGGGGCGTGGAACGGGTGCGCGCAGCGCGGGAGGAGGCGGACCAGCTCCCCGTCGCTGAACTCGCCGAGGCACACCGCGCAGTCCCCGCCGCGGCCCACCCCGCGGCGGTACTCCACGGCTGTTATGGACGCGATGGTGGCCTCGTCGAGCCCCACCGTGCGGATGTACCACACGTGGTGCACCACCCCTCCCCCGCCCCCGCCCTCCTCGTCGCCGAACCCACCGTCGTCGAGCCCCTCGGCGGCGGCCGCGGCGAGGCGGCGCCGGCGGCGCAGGATGAGTCGGCGGCGGCGGTAGAGGAGGAGCGTGGAGAGCGCGAGCGAGACGAAGAGGAAGGCGGAGAGCAGGGAGATGACGAGGAGGAGGCGCACGGGCGCGTGGCGGTCGGCGTCCGGGGCGCGCCGGATCACCGGGATCGGGGGCGGCGGGGGCAGCGCGTACTGGGAGCAGTCATCGACGCCGCCGGGGCACGGCCTGACGCAGCTGAGCGGCGTATCCGTGCAGTTGGCGGTGACCGTCGTCGCCGCGTACGGGCGCAACGGCGGGTACATGGCTACCTCTGATCGGACGGCGGCGGGGGCGGGGGCAGCGACAGCGGAGTGGGCTCGGCGGCGCACATCGGGGAGGTGGCCGCGTGCGCGAGGGGGGCGGTGGGCCGGTGGTAGTGGTGGACTGGGTGGAGGTGGAGACGTGGAGTGGATTGGTCGCTATTGGTGTTGGGTTTGGTAAAAGGTTTGGCGAGCGCAGCAGCAATTTGCGTTGGAGCTGGAAGACTGCCGACGGCGACGGTGACGGCGAGTGCGACTGCGAGTGCGAACGCTCAGCACCTCTGACTTTGCAAGCACGCTTCTGACACATTGAGCCCAAGAAGCTCAGCTACTGTACTGGGCCACCAATCAGTGATGATACCCTATTTCGCTGTAGCTTCTCCTCGTGCGCTGAGCAGCAGCAGCAGCCTGTATTGGATTACGGAAAGTCAAACAATTGTTGGACCAAGATTAGACTACTCTCTAATCTCTATACTACGCCTCTATCCTCTAGGACTGGAAACTGCAAAGGAGTTTCTGCGCTAATTGAAACCGTTGATCCCGTGTCAGACGGCACGTGACAGTCTGTTCGTTTGGCTGGTGGCCGGTGCTGATTGTTCTGAGAGAAAATCTTACATGGCTGGTTCTTTGGTGGGCTGATTTATTCGGAGAGAGAAAGCTCACACCAGTGGCTAATAAGCCAAGTGAACAGGGCGAGTTTGCTGTGGATGTGATTCGGACAATTCCTTACTACAAAGGGTAATGACCAACCGGAGTTCGGTTTTGTTAGGCAAGTGCTGGTAAATTAATCAATTTTTCAACGCAATCAATGGGTGCACCCGCGTCACATCAAAGGGCGATTAATATTCATTTCGTTCCTCAATCTTCCATCGAATGGTTTCACAACTTATCGCCGTTGGTCGTGTTTGGACGGTAGATGTTAGTGTTAGTTATAGTGGTAGTTTTTAAGGAAAAAATTAATTTTGACCATCCAACTCTCGTTAAAGTTTGGTTTTGACCATCGGACTCCAAAACCGGTTATCTTTGGTCATCAAACTATCAAAACCGTTCAAATTTGACTATTCGGCTATTTTGATGGGTGGTTTTAAATTTTTTTTATTTACAATTTAGTCCTTGTAGCGAATATGGCCCCATTTGCCATTTGTTCGAGTTGATTTTAGTGATTAATGCTAAACACAAGTAATGGGACTAACCACATTGTCTAGCATGTCTTTGTAGTCATTCATAGGTCCCATGGATGTTACCACATGTTAACATACCATGCACAAGTTAACATACCATGCACAAGTTAACATACCATGCACAAGTTAACATACCATGCCCAAGCTAACATGTCATACCACAAGTTAACATACCATGGACACGGTTAGGTTACTTACAGCAAATTTGAGAACTTAGTATATATTTGGAGGCTATAAGTAATGGCATGTTAAGTATGTTAAGTTGAAGCAAAGATCCAAGTTGAAGACGCGAAGAAAAAGAAGGAAAAGACACCGTCGGATGAACCGACGGTACCAATATAGCAAGCGTCGGTGCAATCGTCGGACGAGTTGATACACTGGTTGAAACCCTAGGCACCGTTGGATGAACCGACGATCCATTTTATAGTAGCGTCGGACGAGTTACAGAGGAAGAGCAGCAAAGACAGTAGCACCGGATGATCCGACGGCCTGAGTGGGGACACCGTCGGTCTATCCGACGCTTAGTTTGAATCAAGACAGAGACGCGCCGAGATGGAGTCTTCAGCACCGGATGATCCGACACCTTGGTCAAGGGGAAGCGTCGGTCTATTCGACGGTCGCGTGAAAGCTAACAGAGACGACTTGGCCGCAGGGTCTTCAGCACCGGATGAACCGACGCACCGTCGGTGCATAGCGTCGGGGCAGTTGTGTCAGCGAACTTCAACGGTCATGTGCGGTGGAGGCAACGGCTAGTAGCATCGGATGAACCGACGCCCGGAAAAAGATAGCGTCGGATCATCCGACGGTACTACTTTCAGCAGCTTTTAGCCAACGGCTAGTTTGATGCCTTGAGCTATTTATACCTCCTCCACCCGCCCATTTGAGGTAGCTGGATTGTGTGGAAGTGCACAGGAGTTCAAGACATCTAGAAGATCATATCCAATCCATCCAAGTGCTAATTGCTCATCTTTAGACTTGCATATGCTTTGTGTATGTGCTTAGTGCTAGGATTAGCTTAGAGCTGAGTGAGTGCAAGGTTGTGCCAACCTTGTGAGGTGATTCTTGAGTGAATCAAGTTCTACAAGGTTCGCCGGAAGCGGGCCTAAGTGGCTCACCGGCAATCGTCATCGACCCTCCGACTTGGTGTGGAGCGGCGAGGACACTTTGTGCGGGGGGACGTGGAGACCCCCTTCCTAAGTGGAAAAGCTCCTTAGTGGAGGCGGCATCAAGGTGACCAAGGGAGCTTGGCAAGTGCCTAAGTGGCTAGCCTTTGTGGCGAGTCAAGTGGTGCTCTTGGGAGAGACTTGGTGACCGGGAAGCAATACTCTTGTGTGAGTGCTTCAACAACGTGGACTGGCTTAGTGCCTACCGATACCACAGGATAAATCGCGTATCAAGAGTTTGCTTCCTCTCATCCCCTTTACGTTTCTGCATTTACTCTATTGCAATCTTTGCTTGCCTTTACTTTCCTAGAGTAGTATCGTGCTAGGATTGGCTATAGGTTGCAAACCTTGTTTTGGGATGGGAGTTTCACACTAGAACAACCCTAGTTGCACATCTAGATAATATGTTCTAGTTTATCTTTGTGTAAGAATAGTGAAGCCATAGGTTAAGGTTTTTAGTTGCCTAATTCACCCCTCTCCCTCTTAGGCTAACGAGCATCCGATTCCTTACGGTCCTTCAAATTTCAAATGACCATTACTTTTTGCTCATACCTCAGATTTAAGTGGTTCTTGTGGTCACATGTCCGTAATTGTGAACTTTGTCTTTTCAAAAGTTCTTTATACTATTTTATCTCAATTTATATTATTCTTATGTTGTTGTATAAAAATAATAATATAAAAAATAAAATAAACATTTACAAAAAATAATGTAGACAATAATTTAAAAGACACAATTCATCGTTACGAACACATGACCACAAGGATCATTTAAATCGGAGATACGAGAAAAAAATTAATCATTTAAGATTTAAGGACTAAACCGTAAAGAAAATAGTCATTTGATATTAAAATGATTACTATTTTTTCTCGTATCCCCGATTTAAATGATTTTTATAGTCATGTGTTCGTAACAATGAACTATATCTTTTCAAGTTTTATTTGTATTATTTTATAACAATTTATTTTACTTTTCTTATATTGTTGCTTTTACACAATGACATAAGAATAATATAAAAAATAATGATAAAATAGTATAAAGAACTTTTGAAAAGATAAAACTCACCGCTACGGACATGTAACCGCAAGAATCACCAAAATTGGAGGTACGAGCAAAAAGTAATACTCATTTCAAGTTCTGAGGACTAAATTGTAAATAAAAACAATTAAAACCACCTATCGAAACAGTTAAATGGCCAAATTTGAACGGTTTTGATAGTTGGATGGCCGAAGATAACCGGTTTTGGAGTTTGATGGCCAAAACCAAACTTTTGCAAGAGTTGGATGGTCAAAAAATGAACTTTTCCAATTTTTAATACCTCCTAACTAACACATAAAAAACTAACACCTTGGATGTTTGGATGGAGGTGTTAGTTTGCATTTAAAATAACTTTTCCAATCATTTAAAAAGGAGAGGGAGAGAGAAAAAGTGTGGGGTCCACCAAAGTAACACCAATTTCCACCTCTTGGAGGTGTTAGTTTTTTGGGTGTTAATTCCAACTAACATCAAACCAACATATGTGTTTGACTTCAAGTGATAGTTTTGGTGTTAGGTTACTACTAACACCTCCATCCAAACATGACCGTTAGATTTGAACACACTATTGCTGCATAAATTTTTTTAAACTGGTAAATTGTATCAGATGATTCAGTAGGTTATACTGTTGATGTAGAATTTTTTTAAACAAAATTTTAAAGTGATATTTGAAAATCGAAACACCAATAACATTTGCAAATGGCATTATGTTGAAAGAACATCTTCCAAATGATTGATTATTTATGTATTTAGTCACAGAAAATCTGTACAAGATATGAATAGATAACATTGGTGGATGATGATCATGTAGATAGCCTGCTTGTTAAGAGTAACTGTATGCGTAACAATTAACAACGGCTCGCTCTGTTTTATTTGATTATTTCTGTTTTCCAAAACGTTAACCGGGCCCATTACCAGTTTGGGGCTAGTTCGGCTCGTTTCCAACTGCCCAGCTAGCAGCTCACATTGGCTGTGCGTGCTGTGCGTGCTAACGGGCCGGGCCACGTTGCCGAATTCAAATCATCTGGCATGATTTTTTTTATATTTAATTTTCACGATTTTGCAAAAATATGCACAAATTTAGCAAAAATATACATCGGGCACCGTGGCCCACGGCGTCAGGGACATAACGTCGTGGGCCACGGCGTCAAGTGCCGCCAGGAGTGGGCCCCTAGCGTGGCCCAGACATAGCGCCCTACGCCTCGGCGTTAGGGGCCTAGCACTGCGGGCCACGGCGTCAGGCCTTAGCGCCGCGGCCCTCGGCGGCAGCAGGCCCCCTAACACCGTGGGCCGCGGTGCTAGGGTTCCCATGCCTATATAAGGTCGAAATTCAGCCGAAAATGTCATAATAATTCGAAAAAAAGAAAAGAGAGGGGGAAGAGGAGAAGGGAGTGAGGGAGGAGGTGATGAAGGTGCGAAACTCTGTAGGTTTTTCGTCTTGTTGGAGGTAATACTCTCAAACTTAATAGTTTTAGTGTGTATGTGCTTAGTAGATATACAGTTCTAGTGTAAATCTGCGCAGTTAATACATAGTTTAGTGTAGATCTGCTTAATGAATACATAGTACTAATGTAGATCTGCTTAGTAAAATTACGTTTTTAGTGTAGATCTGTTTAGAAAAATTATAGTTTTAATGTAGATCTGTTTAGATTTATTTTGTAGTAGTAGAACCAATTATTAATAGCGTTTTATTTTTTCATGTTGTCAGACATGTCAGATGATCTTAGTATCAAGTTGTATTTCGGTAATGGGCAGATTAGATATAGTGAACATGGATTTGACTTGTCAGGATTTAATTATGTTGACCATGTGTGTGAAGCCCCAGGTTTTTAATTACCGTCATTAACGTTAATGACCGGATCAGCCGAGTCAAACCGGTCAAACACCGGTCAAACCTAGGTCAACCTGGGTCATCACCTCGAAAACCTCGCCAATGAACCCCAATAGACCCCTTGACCAAGTCTACACACACCCGTAGTCAACCCTTGGCCAAAGACACGGTCAAACCCCACTGGCACAGTGACGCCAGCGAATGTCGTCCGGAACTTTTGCCGCGTTCTCCAAAATTCACCTAAACACTTCAAAATCTACCTTTATGAAAGTTGTCCATCTTGTTGAGGGACACAACTTTCATGTAGATTGGCATTTCAAATTTTGGGTGGAAATTGGTGAAAACTCGATCGACTGACAGTACCTTCTGTTCACAGGGACAGGACGACATTCAATGTTGGCACGACGTTCCTGCAAAATCCGTTGAGAAAAACACTAGATGGCCTTTGTGAAAGTTGTAGAGGGTAGTTGGATCTACAACTTTCCTATTCACCACATATTGCACTTCTATTAAAAAATTTGGAGAAAATCTAT
This sequence comes from Cenchrus americanus, assembly GCA_947561735.1. Lineage (NCBI taxonomy): Eukaryota > Viridiplantae > Streptophyta > Magnoliopsida > Poales > Poaceae > Cenchrus > Cenchrus americanus. The sequence goes on along the minus strand of OX387245.1, from coordinate 69,191,178 downwards.
TTCCAACAGGGCCAGTTTGAAATCAGGCAGGCCGCCGTGCGCCAGGCCGCGTCACCGCGCGCGCCGCCGCCCGCGCCCGCCCTCCGCCGTCTCGACGTCCGTGCCGGCTCACGCCTTCCCGAGGACCTCCCTCGCGCCTTCCCAACGTCGCTCCCGCCCCCGAGACGCCCGGAACGCCGCGCCCGCCACGTGTCGCGCCCCCGACCCGCGGCGGCCGTCCCCGCTTCGAACCGCCGGCAAGCCGCCGTCGTCCGGTCGCACGCCTACCGAGGCCCCCTCCCCCGTCGGTCCACCGGTCCCAAGCCCGTGCATCCGCGTTGCATATATAGGTCCGTCGCCCATGCCCACGCACCGCCACCTCCCCGTGCGCCGACCGCCGCAGCCGCCACCGCCTCCACGGTGCGCCGCTCCTCCGCCGGCTCCCCTCGCCGGTCGGCACCCCCAATACCTTCCTTTGCATGTACACAAGCCAACCGAGCCGCCCGTAGCCTTCCCCGAGCCGCCCTCGCCGAAACCGGCGGCCGCGGCGGCCGCCCCTCCCCCGGCCGCCGGCGTGCCCGCCCTGCCGGCTGCTCCTAGCTCCAACCGAGTCCCCAAATCGACCGCTAGTGACCCTTAGACCCCTTCCCCACCCTCCCCCGGCTGGAATCCAGCGATCCCCGGCCGGAATCGCCGCCGGACCACCGCTGGCCGCGCCCAGGGGCCACATTGCAAAGCCAAAGTTCTTTCCGAGGGCCTCACTGCAAAAGGGTAACTCAAATAGTATTTGTGATTTGGCTGATTCTTGTAAATTGCGTAGAAAATCGTAGAAACATCAGAAAAATGCAAGCCCAATTTTTTTGGATTCGTTGTAAAATGTCCTACAACTTTTGTTATTCTTGCCTGAGCTAATTCCTGATAGTTTTTGCATGAAAAATACAAATGTGAAAAACCTAGATCTGCAATATCTCAAAATACACACATCCTATGTAGCTAACTTTTGCATATGTTGTGTGTCTTCTCATGACTAGCTCCTGTGCCAAAACTTGCACAAAGTTATGTTGTAAATCTTTTTATAAAAATGTTTTTCCATTTCTACAGAATCTGCATAAATGATTTTTATAGCTAAAAATAATCAGGTTTTTGCAAAAAACTTATGCACACTGTCGTTTTATTCCAAAATACACCTATGGTGAATTAATAACAATTTTATAATTACCAGAAATATTTATTCTTGAATTAGGCTTGTTTTTCTTTAAAAATGCATGACTCAAGTTTCATAATAGTTCTAGGTGTATGTGCTCCATCACTAGGCTAGTTTTGGACCATGTAACATGTGTGAGAAAATTTGGACCATTTTGTTGAGTATTTATTTTTGTGTGCATTTACTTTGTCCTTCTAGCTAGCTTTTGTCTTTTTCAAAAATAATTAATTTCTAGCTATCCAAAGCACGCATGTGTGACCAGTGGCTTTTTATGGGTGTTTGGTGTGTAACACACCGTTTCAATGAATTTTATTAATTAGTTTCATGAATAAAAGCTATGTGGGTCAATAAGGGCTTAATAGTCATTAATTGGGAAAATCACCAAATCATCCCTAATGATCTTGTGTGTGGTTGCAAATCAAGCTAAAAGGCTAAATATACTCACCCACTACTGTTTGTGAAGTTAAATTAAATTATTTACATATATATGTACACAGTCACTATCAAAAAGAATATCTAATAAAGATTTGCAAATTGTTCCTTTTTGGAAGAGTATGCTAAATGTATTCTTATCTAGGTGAATGTGTCCAACTAATGCACCCTATGGTTGTCATCTATTGTTTGTGACTAATTAAATTAAAATCGTCAAATAAATCTTGCATTTGCATCTTCGTGTAGATCTTCCTGATGGCAGATGTACGCTCGTGCCGGAAGGAGAAGACGAAGGTGCCGACGAAGAGCTGCAGCACGTGTTCGTAGCTCAAGACCTGGACCAAAGTCCAGAAGGGCCCAAGGCCAACCTTGCCAGCGAAGGCAAGCCCCGGATCATTAACCCCATCTTTTAAATTATGCAATTATGTTTGCTATGATTGTGCATTCACGTTTTAGGAGTTGAATTGAAACCCTTGATGCATGATCCCTAGGTACCTATGCTCTATCACTAGTATGCTAGGTCGATAGCTGCTATGCTATAGGACCCGTTAGAAGTCGAGTGATGTTCGTCACTCGCGAGAATAGGTTCCTAGATAGGAATCATAAGATATCCTTAAATGGATTGCTCATGTGGTAAGAGCATGGGATTTGGGCTCCGGTCCAGTGGCTTTCGTGGGCTAAGCTTTTGAACGTACTAAACATTTGCCGGGTATGGGACCGGTAAGCCTAGTACCTTAATGAGACGGTGCGGGAACTTACTATTACTACTCTTGAGTAATCACCTACCGCTTTGCAACCGGGAGGTGGGTACATGTGTGAAGCTGGGTGTACTAGGTGGGACATGCCAGATAGCCTTGTACCCGGGACTGTAAGATTCGCTCCCAACCTGAGGATTTTTGGGAACCGCCTGGTCGGTGTCAGCTCTGTTTGTGCACCACTCCGTGTGTTTAGATCTACCTTGCAAGGTTTAAATCAATCGATTGTTGGTCTCTCACCGTTATCTGAGACTGCTTAATCAACTGGCCATGATATCCCATAATGATGGAACTTGGTGAATATTATTGTATGAATTAATTGCCTGTACAATTCTTGATTGAATTAGATGGCACACTTAGAAATGATAATCAACTAGAACTTGTGCTAAAATAACGAAAGTAAGGACATACTCTTTGTTGCTTTTCAGCAAAAGAACTCCACCGACCAAAAAGCCCCTCATGTCTAGAGTTTGGTGATGTAGTTATCACCCGACGGTTAAGTCTTGCTGAGTATTAGTATACTCAGCCTTGCTTTAAAAATGTTGTTGCAGGTGTTGTTTGGCCTGGTGAGATTCCACCCGGCTGGGAGCTGGAATGGGTGGAAGAGGACGAGTGATGACATCACTGATGGCCTCCTGTGATGTGCATCGTCGCGCTGGTTTATTTATTTCCGTTGTTTCCGAACTCTGAACCTTTACTTCCTGTCATGAACAATGGTTTGTAATAATTTGGATTTAATCCATGTTGTACTCTGGACTCGCCTTTGTGTGAGTTTTAATGCATGTGTCGATCCTCTGTATGATTTCCAAATGATTTACCGGGCGTTAACCCGGCAACTAACGACAGGATCATACTTTACAATTGCTTAATGACCAAAGTGGACCGGTTTTAGGCGATTGTGAAAGGACCTTGTGATGCCTAGAGGGGGGGGGGGTGAATAGGATCACTTCAAATTTCTGAAACAAAAGCAGCGGATTAAAACCCCTGTCGGTACTACCGACGTGGTGCCGGTTCTACCGACGGGGTCGGTACTACCGGTACCAGGTCGGTACTACCGACAGGCAGAAATAACTTAAAACGAAATTTGAATTCTGAGAGGTTTCTAGCAATTCTACTTGAATCAAAGTTTAAGTTTAGATACTAAGAAGCACCTGCAACCACAGAAACAAGTTGGATAGCAACCAAAAGATAGATCGGGCTAAAACAAGTTCTAGGGTTAGTTAGAAACAAAGAAATTCAAGCAAGCAAAAGAGACACAGGATTTAATCCGAAGTTCACACCCACAAAGGATGCTACGTCTCCGTTGAGGATCCCACAAAGGGAGGGCTATCACCAAGAGACTCTTTTCCTCTTCCAACCCCCACAAAGGAAGATTGGTGCTCACTAAGACTTCTCCACGTAGGAGAGGGCAATACAAACGATCCCGGGTGCACCACACCAAGAGGGCACTCGCGGGCGACGCCTAACCGTCTAGAAGCAAGCTTCAAGAGTAACAAATGCAAACCAAAAGCCCGGAGATGCTTCAAGTGCTCTTGAGAAGGAGAGGAACGATGGGGCTCTCAAAGCATGGTCACACTTCACTATAAATCACCTCTCTTCTCAAACCCTAGCTCAAGGGAACCAAGGATTAGCTCTAGAGGAGAGGGGAGAGGTGGAGTGAATGCTCAAGGAAATGTTTGTCCCGTGGTTGGTCAGCAATGAGTGAGGAGGGAGAAGGGGGTTAAATACTAGGTGCTGAAAACTAGCTGTTACTGTGCAAAATCGTGTAACCCCGGTACTACCGACATGGTGTCGGTACTACCGAGGGGGGTTTTTTCTGAATAAAAATAGTACGGTCACCGGTAGTACCGACACAGGGTCGGTAGTACCGGCCCCCTGGCTAAAACTCGCCAGAGAACTCTTATCGGTATACCGGCCCTGCGCCGGTACTACCTAGGGGCGGTCGTCGGTAGTACCGACGTGGCGTCGGTACAACCGGCCCAGCCTGAGAGTTTGAGAAAAGAGAAGCATTTGTGCACGTGTGTGACAACCCGCCCAGGAAAATACCGCACTGTCGCCTAAGACCGATCCACTTTGGTCGTTAAGCAATAATAAAGTATCATCCTGTCGTTAGTTGCCGGGTTAACGCCCGGTAAATCACTTGAAAAGCAACAAGGATCGAATATATGCATTAAAACTCACTCGAAGGCGAGTCCAGAGATACCACAACATTCAAATTCAAATTCGTACCCCGAGGGGTTTAATTATTACAAACCATAGTTTTTGTCATTACGAGACAGTTCAGAGTTTTCGAAAGCAGCAGAAATTAAACTAACGGAAGCGAAGTCACCACGGGAGGCCATCCATGATGCTTTCAGTAGTCGTCCTCCACCCACTCGAGCTCCCAGACGGGCGGGATCTCACCGGGCCACACATCACTGAAGGCATTACCTGGATCAACACATTATAGCAAGGCTGAGTATACTAATACTCAACAAGTCTTACCCGTCGGTGATATCTACTTCACCAAATCTAGACCATGAAAGGCTTTCTGGCTACTGGTTTGCTTTTGCTAAAAAGTAACAAAGAGTAGGTCCTTACTTTCAAGATTTTAGCACAAGTTCTAGTGGTTTAATCTTTACTACATTAGCCAACTAGTACAAACAAAGTTGTACAATAAAATTAATCAAACATCATCTTCATCAACTTCCATCATTAGGGATCACATGACTAGTGGAGTAAGTAGTCTCGGATAACGGTGAGAGGCCGACAATCGATTGATTTAAACCTTGCAAGGTAGACCCAAACACACGGTAGGGCCGTCCCCGCGAGGGCAACTTTCCCGGTGCCGTCCCCGTAAATCCCCGGTTCGGGATGAAAGGCCACGATCTTTGGTGCGAGGCTATCCGCATACCCCGCGAGATACCGGAGTCACCATACACCACCGGTGGCGAGCCGTGAGAGCGAATCCCAAGAGTAGTGACAGTTCCATCCCTAGCCGTCTCATTAAGGTACTAGGCTTACCGGCCCCATAACCGGCATGTGCTTAGTACGTTCAAAAGCTTAACCCACATAACCACTGGACCGGAGCCCAGATCCCATGCTCTTACCACGTGAGCAATCCATTTAAGGATATAGTATGATTCCTATCTAGGAACCTATTCTCGTGAGTGAGGTCATCACCCGACTTGTAACGGTCCTATAGCTTAGCAGCTATCGACCTATCATACTAGTAGGGACCAAAGGTACCTATGGATCATGCATCTAGGGTTTCATTCAACTCCTGTACGTAAATGCACGATCATTCATAGATAATTGAATAAAGAACTTTAAAGCTGGGTTAGATGCACCGGAGCTTGCCGCCGTCAGCTATGTTAGCTTGGGCACCCTCGGTGTCGAGTACGTCCACGTATTGCAGAGAACCTTCCGCTCCGCCTTCCTCGGTTTCCGGGACCAGGGAGTAATCTCCGTCCGGAAGATCTACACGGAATGCAATGCACTTTAGGTGATGTGATAGTTTGTTGTCTTATCCAACTCTAGTTGGTCATATTCACCTTAACAAGCATTCATCTAAGGTTTCTATTTTAGGAAGGTTAGGGGATGTACATGGGTTACTCTTTTATTCCACATTTGAATAAAGGTTTTAATAAGCTTATCATTTCATGTGAAAGCTTCATTTCCTTTTATTTTTACCAACAAAGGTGTAATTAATATTTTTATTATGAATTAATTTCTTATCAGTGATGATAATTAATCATCTTTTAATCATATTGAATAATACTTTCAAAAAGGAAAAGATTTAATCAAGGGTTTTTCTTTATTTGATTTCCCTTTAATATTAAAAGGGCATTTAAGCCTTTTATTAATCAATTAAATTACTAAAAATTAAATGAGTGTTTCTTAAGCCTACTAGCACCCATCCTGGTCCATTGGACCCACATGTAAGTGTTGGATGCTAAGAAATTAAATATTGTGGAAAATAACAAAGGCTAGCTAGTGGTTCAAAGTAAATGCATATAAAAATAAATAAGCATCAAAATGATCCAAACTTTCTTGTGCATGCTCTCTGGTCCTAAACAAGCCTAAAGAACCAGCATGTTCACATGGAAACTCTACTGAACTTGATTTATGAATTTACAAAGGAAAACATGCATAATTCAAGAATAATTATTTCTGTTAATCCAAAAATCATGATTAATTCACAAGATGTGCATTTTGGCATTACAAGACAGCGTGCACAAGTTGAGCTCAAGAACATAATTCTATTTAGTAAGAAAAATCATCTAGGCAGATCTGGCAGAAATGGAAAAGAAATTGTCTATCAAAATCTACTGCATAACTTTGTGCAAATTTTGGCTCAGCATATAGTCATATCCTAACACACAACATATCCAAAACTTGGCTACAGAGGAGTTATACTTTGCAAGTTATGACAGATCCATGTATAATACATTTGTAATTTTCCTGCCAAAACTATTTTGAATCTAGCCATGAGTGTACAACAAAGAGGTGGGGTTTATCATCCTGAACCCTACAAAATTGGTTTGGGATTTTTCTGATTTTTCTGTGAATTTCTAGAAATTTTCTAAGACCCTGGACTAATCTGTAAGAAAAGTTAGATAGGGTTCTTCACAAACTAGTCCTGAACTTTTACCCTGAGCACCCTGAGCAAATTGAAATCTAAGCAATTGGGTCCCCGGCCAGGCCGGCGGCGATCCCGGCCGGGCAAGCGGCCGTGGAGGACCACATGCTCACCTAGGGGTGGCAGGGAACCGGAGGGGAGGTGAGGGTTAGCCGGCGGCGAGCTTCAGCGGCGGCCGGCGGCGGTACCCGCGGCGGCCGGTGAACGGCGGCGTGGGGGTGGATTTCGGCAAATAAACGGGTGCCGGAGCTGCACTAGGTCGTAAAGAGGCTACCGGCGCGGTTGGTCGACGGCGAGCACGGCGGCGAGCTCCGGCCGGCGTGCGGCGGCGGCAATGGCGCGGGGCGACTCGGGGGTGGCGCGCGGGGAGGGACGGGGGGCTTAAATACCCGGCTCGGCCTGCCCGCGGGTGACGAGGGGATGACGGCGGAGATGCCGGCCGGTGCTACGGCGGTTCGAGGTGCGCGCATACGGCAACGATGCCGCCGACGGACCGCCGGTCCGTGGCGCGTGCGCGCGTACGGCGGCGCGGGCCTCGGGGCACCTCGGGACGGGGCGCTGCGGGGGCGCGGGGCATCGAGACGGGCGTGGCGCGAGCGGCGAGGCCTCGGGCAGCGTGGGCACGGACGCCGGGCGTGGCGGCGGCGGGCGGCGGCGGCGGCGCACGGGCGCGCACGACGCGCGCGCGCGCGCGCTACGGCCCCGCGGTGTTCTTTGGAGCACCTTGTTTGATCAACTTTTTCTCCAAAATTTTGAATAAAACTTGATCAAGCAATGAATACCAAAGTTGCATATCTAAGTACCAGCTACAAATTTCACAAAGGCTGTATAGGGTTTTTCTCCCTAGATTTGAATCTATTTGAATGCCAACTTTGAATGCCAGCCTTTGTCTGGGAACAGTGAATCCTGCCTTCCAAGGGGGTTTTCACAATTTTCCCCTCCAAATTTGAAATGCCACTCTACATGAAAGTTGTGTCCCTCAACAAGACCTACAACTTTCCTAAAGGTAGAAATTTAAGTGTTTAGGTGAATTTTGGAGAACGCGGCAAAAGTTCCGGCAGACACCTGTGGACACTGGGATGGCAAGGGGGTTTGACCCACCCTTTGACCATGGGTTGACCCACAAGTGTAATTACTATTCATTAAGGGTCTCTAGGGGTGTGTTAGGGAGTTTTCATGGGTGAGGGCCCAGGTTGACCTAGGGTTGACCATTTGACCGGCTAATCTAGTCATTAACGTTCATGACGGTAATTAAAAACCTGGGGCGTCACAACGTGTCAACTCTCAACTCTTCTCACTCACTTGAATTACCTTCTAGAGCACTTTTAGCATCTTTTGGCTATCGATTTGCATCCCCCTTTATAGTACGGTGTTTCCTATACTCAAATTCAAAAGAAAAAGTAAATTAAGCCTTGATTCGAGTAGAAAGCAACGACTTGAAATTGGGGGCCTTCCTTTGATCAACCATATGAGTTTTATTCATTTAAGACCTGCACACATCTTGTCAAAGCATTAAATACCACAAATCGTGCTTGTCATTATCACCAAAATAATTAGGGGCCAAGATGCACTTTCAATCTCCCCCTTTTTGGTGATTGATGACAACCACAATTTGTTTATATAAAAGATGTGTGTATTTGACGAATATGAAAATGAAACTCCCCCTAAATGTGTGCTTCAACTTTTATGAAGGCCTCAAATGCCCATCACACACTTAGAAGACTTTTCACTCTCAAATTGTATACACAAGTGCATGAGTGTGATATATAAACCATGATGCATATGACATGGTATACAAAACAATAAAGTGAGAAATAACAAGCATCACAAATAGATAACCAAGGTTCCTCACATCACAAGCATAACTTAAGTCTTACAAATTTAAATGAGTTCTAAGTTCTTCAACAAGCATTACACCACATGAATCCACACATAGTCCTTACATGTCCATAAACACAAGGATAGATAGATGGATAAATGAAGATGCAAGCCCACACCACACATGAGTACATTGTGAGCTCACTCCACCTTTGGCATCAAGCGCCAAAAAGAGGAGGCCCTTCAATCATCATAGTCATGTGGAGAGTGGGCAGCCGGAGGAGAGTCGTCGTCGTCGGTCTCACAACCACCAAAGTCCTCGTCGTCGATGTCGGCCGGAGGAGCTCCATACATCATGGAGGCGTCGCCATAGATCTCCCAAGGGTTGTAGAAGTTTGGTGGAGGAGGAAAATCCATGGGCTCGCGGACGGGAGAGTGCTCAATGTTGTGTTGAGCGAGCAAGGACTTTTGACGCGTCTCTAGCTTGAGGAGCTGCTCATCAACATGCTGCCTATGGGCACGAATTTCCTGTGCATTGTGTCGTCCCACGTTGAAGCAAGCAAAAAGACCTTGAGAGAGGAAATTGAAGATACTCTTTTTCTTGCCGGGGGGAACGGTGCCTCGAGATGCGGATGTCCCACGAGAGGAGGAATGTGGATCAAAAGTAGATGGGCCACCGGAGGAGGAGCCACCTGCGGTAGAAGGACGAGGAGGGGCATGCTTGCCCAACTTGAGGAGCCTCTCGATGTTGCCTTTGTTGGGCTTGTACCAAGAATGGGTCTTGTCGGGGAGGATATCAACTCCCGCCACCTCACAAATCATCTTGAATATCCAAGGGGCATATTGGCAACTCTTGTTAGCGGACACGGAGCACACAATGATCTCCTCCCAAATGAAGTTGAATATACTAAAGTCTTCCTTGCCCGGTGCCATCCTCACTAGGATCTCTTTTGCCACATTGGAGATATTGGTGTTGTCACCTATCTTGGGAGTGAGAGTGTAGCGAAAGAGTTGATTTAACATCCGATAAACTGGCTTCATCCCATGAGTGGTACCAAATTCCACCTTGCCATACACTGAGTCATACATGAAGGCCATCTCACTGTCAAGAGGGAACTCTCCACCATGCAGCTTTGGACGAGCGAGATCCTCCTCACCGAAGCCAAGAATCTGAGCAAAACACTCATAAGAGACGGAGAGGGGCTTGCCTTGAAGAAGCCAATGGAAGGTCCGAGTCTCACGACGGATGTAGAGATTGGCATAGAATTGGGCGACCACTTCCTCATTCCAATCATAGTTGATTGACATCACATTGGTCATCCCCTTGGCATGGCATATATCAATAGCATCATTGACGGCCGGAATATCAAGTGACCTAAGGAGATCCCAATTGATTGATTTCATATCGATAGTCATGTGGTCCTTGCTGAGAATGACTGACTCATACCAATCGACATTGAACTTGAGCCAAAAACAGATGTCCGCATCAAACTCCTTTTGCCAAAGAGCGGGGTCGGAGTACCTCTCCTTGTAGACATTGTGGGACCCTCTTGTGTAGTCTGCCATCCTCACAATCCCCATTTGAGTGGCTGGACGAGGAGGTCTTGATGGCCGAAGGATGAACGATGAGAGGGTTTCCAAGGAGATGTCCTCATAGTCATCATAATGGTCATCGGGTTGGTGTGCTTGTTTGGTACGGGCACGATGACGTTGTCCCGTGGACTGGCGAGGAGCAGCAGGAGGGTTGGTACGACCACGACCACGAGGAGTTTGAGAGCTAGCTCCCCCTTTCCTCTTCCTTTGAGCGAGAGGAACGTCGTCTTCATCGGAGCCTTCACGCACCACTTGCTTGCCGGCGCGACCCATCTGGAGGATTAGCAAGAGTGCATAAGATGGGAGTTTTGAATATGAGAAGGAATGGCTCAACCTAAGGGGGGAAATTGAGTTAACAGCCCCCCATCGGTACTACCGACATGGCGTCGGTACTACCGATGGGGTTCGGTTTTTGGTGGAAAGGATTGAATCCGGAGGTTTTAGCCAACCAAAAGCTACCAAATCATGGCAACGAGTTCTAGGATGGACGAGATGATGATTCCCTAAAGCATTGCCTCTAGAAACAACTACATTGAGAGATCGATCGACGGAGATTTTGAATGAATACCTTGAGAAGCTTCCCGCGCGAATCGATGAACTTCCGGCGAGGATCAGATGTTCCGGAGGGTGGAGAATCTAAGGATGTGGGCTAGGAACACTTTCCACGGCTGGGTTTGAAGATCCCCTCACGGATTTGAGAGGAGGAAGAGAGATGGGGCGGTGCAACGGTTAGAAATAAAGAACCCTAGCCCCTCCGGTCGCGGGGCTTATATAGCCCAGCGGCCCTTATCGGTAGTACCGACAGGGCGTCGGTACTACCGGCGGTCCCTGGAAAATATGACAGAAAGGTCATATCGGTATACCGACACGGGGCCGGTTCTACCGGGGGGGGGTCCGGTAGTACCGACACGGCGTCGGTTCTACCGAGGATCGCCAGAAATTCAAACAGAGTACTCATATCGGTACTACCGACCTTGTGTCGGTTGTACCGGCAGTTTAAGCAGTTTTTGGAAAGATTTAAGGTCTAGATTGAGATTTTTGGTAAAGAGGAGTATGGACATGTAGAGAACTCATAGGAGTTGGTGACTAGTCACAAGCAATCAATCAAAGCTATAGTCACCACCCACTATGTAAAAATCCAAATTTTTTGTAAAACACACACACAAAGAAGTTAAAATAAAACGTTTTGCTTCCTATCTAGGCAACAAACAAGTTTATGTGCAAAAGATCAAGCCAAGTTACGAGAATCTAAGATGTTTAGCTCACTCCTCAAAGCACAAAACCTTTGCTCGTCTAGAGGCTTAGTGAAAATGTCGGCAAGTTGCTTTTCGGTGCAAACATGCCGTAAAGCAATGTCACCCTTAGCCTCATGATCCCATAAGAAGTGATGTCTAATGTCTATGTGCTTTGTTCTAGAGTGTTGGACAGGATTGTTCGCTAGTTTGATAGCACTCTCGTTGTCACACAAGAGTGGAATCTTACTAAACTTGCAACCATAATCACTCAACGTTTGCTTCATCCACAAGAGTTGTGCACAACAAGCACCGGCCGCCACATATTCGGCTTCGACCGTGGATAAAGCAACCAAATTTTGCTTCTTTGAGCTCCACGACACCAAAGACCTACCAAGAAATTGGTAAGTCCCGGTAGTGCTCTTCCGATCTACTTTGCAACCAGCATAATCCGAATCGGAGTAGCCAAGTAGATCAAAAGTGGAACCTTTGGGATACCACAAGCCTAGGTTAGGAGTATGAACTAAATATCTAAAGATCCTCTTAACGGCCATTAGATGGCACTCCTTAGGATTGGCTTGAAATCTTGCACACATGCACACACTAAGCATTATATCGGGCCTAGATGCACAAAGGTAAAGGAGGGAGCCAATCATGGAACGGAATACCTTTTGGTCGACCGACTTCTCTTCTTCATTGAGATCAAGATGTCCATTTAATGCCATGGGTGTTTTGATGGGCTTGGAATCGGCCATGTCAAACCTCTTGAGCATATCCTTCACATACTTGGTTTGACACAAGAAAGTCCCTTCCTTCATTTGCTTGATTTGAAACCCAAGAAAGAACTTCAATTCTCCCATCATAGACATCTCAAACCTCTTGGTCATGATCCTACTGAATTCTTCACAAAATTTATCATTAGTAGACCCAAAAATGATATCATCGACATAAATTTGACAAACGAAAATATCTTTTCCGTTTCTTTGTATGAAGAGAGTAGAATCGGCTTTGCCTATCTCAAATCCGTTCTTGAGAAGAAAATCCTTAAGGCATTCATACCATGCTCTAGGAGCTTGCTTAAGCCCGTAGAGCGCCTTATGGAGCTTGTACACATGATTTGGAAATCTTGAGTCTTCAAAGCCCGGTGGTTGATCCACATACACTTCTTCTTGGAGAGGTCCATTCAAGAAAGCACTCTTCACATCCATTTGATGAAGCTTGAAATCATGATGAGTAGCATAGGCCAAAAGAATACGAATTGACTCGAGCCTTGTTACCGGTGCATAAGTCTCTCCAAAATCTAAGCCTTCAACTTGCGTGTAACCCTTGCCAACAAGCCTTGCCTTGTTCTTCGTGATGACACCAAATTCATCTTGCTTGTTCCTAAAAACCCATTTGGTGCCGATCACATTTTGCTTGGGTCTTGGTACCAACTCCCAAACTTCATTTCTCTTAAAGTTGTTCAATTCTTCCTCCATGGTAATAATCCAATCCGGATCCTCAAGAGCTTGCTCCACACTAAGAGGTTCCAAAGAGGAAACAAATGAGTAAAATGCACAAAAATTTGACAATCTAGATCGAGTTGTTACCCCTCTTTGAATACTTCCAAGAAGTTGTCGATGGGATGATCACGTTGAACCATTTGATGTACCCTTGGGTGTGGCTCTTGAGATTGACGTTGGATAGGTCCATCATCATCATCTTCAACTTGTGGTGTATCTTCTTGAGCTTCATCACTTAGTTCTCCCCCTTGATCAAAGCCCCGTCCATGATCGTCACCATGAACTTGACTCTCATCTTGTTGGACTTGAGAACTAGGTGGTTCCACTCTTGTTGATGATGATGGATCATGAGTGCTTGTGTCAATCGGAGTTTGTGCTTGAATCTCCCGAGGCATCACTTCACCGGTCCCCATTCTAAAGATGGATATGCTTGGGGGCTCTTCATCATCTACAAGGTTTTCACTAACTTGCTCTCGTTGAGAGCCGTTGGATTCATCAAATTTCACGTCTACCGTGGTCTCCACACAACCGGTGGTTTTGTTGAAAACACGATAGGCATGCTCGTTAGTTCCATAACCAAGTAGAAAACCTTCATCAACCTTGGATGCAAACTTTGAGGCTTTGGGTTTCTTGTTAAGTATGAAACACTTACACCCAAAGACCCTAAAGTAATGCACACTAGGCTTCTTACCGGTGATGATTTCGTAGGGAGTCTTGTTCAAGTACTTGTGGAGGTAGAGTCGGTTGGCGGTGTGGCATGCGGTGTTGATGGCTTCCGCCCAAAATGAGTCCAGGGTCTTGTACTCATCAAGCATTGTCCTTGCCGCTTCTATCAATGTGCGGTTCTTCCTCTCAACAATGCCATTTTGTTGAGGTGTATATGGAGTGGAGAGTTCATGCTTGATGCCTTCTTCATCTAGGAACTCTTCAACTTGTGTGTTCCTAAACTCCAAGCCGTTGTCACTTCTTATGTTCTTGACCTTGAGCTCGAACTCATTTTGAACTCTTCTAATGAATTTCTTCACAATTCCCTTTGCCTCACTTTTATTTTGCAAAAAGAATACCCAAGTGAAACGGGAAAAGTCATCAACAATTACTAAACCATATTTATTACCACCGATGCTTATGTAGGCAATTGGTCCAAACAAATCCATGTGTAGCAGCTTCAATGGTCTTGATGAGGATAGAATGTTCTTCGCGGGATGATGAGCTCCAACTTGCTTCCCGGCTTGACATGCGCTACATAACCTATCTTTCTCAAAGACAACATTTGTTAGTCCTAGGATGTGCTCGTCTTTTTGAAGTTTGGCCAAGTTCCCCATGCCAACATGGGCTAGTCGGCGATGCCATAGCCAACCCAAGTCGGATTTTGCCACTAAGCAAGCCTTAGGATCCACCTTTACTTTTGTGAAATCCACATAGTAAAGTTTTCCCCGTAGGTGACCCGCAAAGACAATAGAGGAATCCTCCCTTCTAGAGACGGTCACACCCTCATGAGTACAGAGACAATTGTAGCCTTTCTCACAAAGTTGTGAAACCGACAACAAGTTGTATCCCAACCCTTGCACATGATAAACATCTTCAATTGAATTTGTTGTTGAGATAGCAATTTTACCTAAACCAATGACATCCCCTTGACCATTATCTCCATAAATGATAGTTTCCGTAGGGTTGTCATAACGGTCAAGGGATGCAAACAAGCCTTCATCTCCGGTCATGTGATTAGTGGCACCACTATCAATCAACCATGCACTTCCACCGGAGGAGTAGGCCTACAAAACAAGTTTAAGCTCTTGGTTTAGGTACCCAAAAGGATTTGGGTCCTTGGAGGTTAGATGCAAAAACTTTTGGAACCCACACACTCTTTCTCATGGCCTTCATAGCATAGGCCCCAACATACTTGACAACCATTTTACCATTATGGTCCAAGGTTACAATGGAATCACAAGTGTACTTGGGTGTTGGTTTGTGCTCAACCACATTCTTCGATGCCTTAGGTGGGGTGTTACTCCCACCAATTCCCTTTGTGGTTTGCACCATCTTTGGAGCTTCCTTGGTTGTGGTAGATGTGGTGACTCCATGGGCAATATCCATAATTGTGTTGAGGTAGCCTCCCTTGTTCCATAAGGGGATCTCATGCCCTTTCACCGTCACTCTACCATTTGCCTTGTTGTTCTTGCGGTGTCCAAGTCCTTGCTTGTCCACCACCTTGGGTATTGACTTGGCACTAATGTTGCCTTGTGTAAACAACATGCTCAATCGGGCAATTTCCTTGTCTTTGCTCTTTATTTTCTCTTCAAGCCTTGCAAGGTTAGTCTTGATAGCATTCATATCAACGTTAGCGCAAGAAGAGCAAGTTTTGCTAGTGGAGGCACTAGAGTCCAAGTTTGCCGATGGAGTGGCTTTGGTGCTTTCCCAAAGACTACTAAAGTTAGCTTCAAGAGATTTGTACTTCTCCGTCAAGCATGAGAAGCTTGATTGAAGCTCACTATGAGTAGTCTTTAGGGAAGCTAAAGATTCATTTGCCAAGGTGAGATCCTTTTACATTTTCTTATTAGAATCGCCGATCAAGGACAAGTCCATGGTCAACTTTTCCACCTTAGCCTTCTCTTCGGCAAGAGATTTTTCTAGAGCAAGGTTTCTTTCCTTTTCAAGGATAAGCAAGTCTTCTTGCTCATGAAGGATCTCTTTCTTTTTCTCTAGTTTGTCCAATAGCCTTTTAATTTCCTTGTGGCCATTTTTACCAAATTTCTTTATCATATTGTTCTCTAGTTCCTTTTCCTCATCTAGGTTTTCTATGTCGCTACTAGAGGTGGATGAAGATAATGTTGGAGAGGATGAGACGGTCGATTCTTGTACCTTGCTCCCCCTTGCCATGAGGCAAAAATGAGAGTGGTCTTCATCATCGGAGAGGTTGTTGAAGAGGCGTGTTGAGGATGAACCTTGTGCCATGGCGATTGTTGCCATCCCTTGCTTCTTTGGTTCTTCATCTTCATCACTTGAGTCTCATTGTTGACCCACGTGCGCACGCCCTTGGTACTTGTTCTTGTACTCCTTGCTTCTCTCCTTGAACCTCTTTTCTTCCTCATTCTTGTTCTTGGGGCACTCGGCAATGAAATGTCCATACTCTCCACACTCATAACACTTCCTTTGTGACTTCTTCCTTCTATCATCTCCACCTTTTCTTGAGTTTCTTGACTTCAATAATTTCTTGTACTTCCTTATAGCAAAGGCGGTTTCTTCATCTGTGCTTTCTTCATCGCTAGTGTCTTCCTTTTTGCTCTTGGATGCCTTGGGCTTTTCTTCAACTACTTCACTAGAGCTAGCTTTGAGAGCTAGGCTCTTGCCCATCTTCAAGGTTAGAGACTTCTCCACATCTTGGTCGACAAGTTCTTGATGCAATATCTCTCCAAGGAGTTGAGTGGGAGTCATTGTTGGATATCTTGGATCTCTTCTTATCATTTGTGTCAAGTTCTTGTCCTTGGGGGCAAAAGCTCTTAGCAACTTCTTTGTGACCTTTGAGTCATCCCAATCTTTGCTTCCAAGGGCTCTAATGTCCGAGACAAGTACCATGAGTCTATCATACATTTCTTGAACGGTCTCTCCATCCTTCATGAAGAAAAGCTCAAGCTCTCCATTGAGTAGGTCCATCTTCCCTTGTCTCACATGCTCGGTTCCCTCATGTGCTTCTTTGAGTGTGTCCCAAATTACCTTGGCAATTTGGATGTTCAGCACTTTGTTGAACTCTTGTGCACACAAGGATCCCGTGATGACTCTTGTGGCTTGTACATTGCGGTGAAGATCTTGCTCATGTTCAATGGTGAGGGCTTCTCCTTCGGCGGGAATTGTTACACCTACAACCACAATCTTCCAAAAAGATGGGTGAAGCCCGTAAAGGTGCATTTTCATATCATAAGCCCATTTGCGATAGTCCTTCCCATCGAAATGAGGAGGCTTTCCCAAATGTACGGAATAAAATTTATCGTTAGAGTTGTTGCCCGGGATTTGCCCGTAGTGATGGGGCACTTCGTAGAAGCCGGAGTGAGAGTACTTGGCTTGCTCCTTCTTGATCATCTTCTCGAGGAGCTTCTTTGCCATCTTCTTGGCCTTCTTCTTCTTCTTAGACTTTCTTCTCTTCTTTGCCGCCTTTTTTGCCGCAAGATCATCGTCCTTGGCATCCTCATCACTTGAGTCGGAATCCGAGTCGGAGTCGGAATCCGACGATGAGTCGTCGGAGCTGTGCACGTTGGATGGAGTACGGCTTGGGGCCCTGCCGACGATGTCGCTGACTTGAGCTGCCGTGAGCTCTCTCTCTTGAGCTTCTTTTGTGGCAATTTCTTCGGCAGTTGGGTTGCTTCCAATCCCCGACATCTTGATCCCTTAGCGGTTAAGCCTAAATCAAGGGATTAGGCTCTGATACCAATTGAAAGGACCTTGTGATGCCTAGAGGGGGGAGGTGAATAGGATCACTTCAAATTTCTGAAACAAAAGCAGCGGATTAAAACCCCTGTCGGTACTACCGACGTGGTGCCGGTTCTACCGACGGGGTCGGTACTACCGGTACCAGGTCGGTACTACTGACAGGCAGAAATAACTTAAAATGAAATTTGAATTCTGAGAGGTTTCTAGCAATTCTACTTGAATCAAAGTTTAAGTTTAGATGCTAAGAAGCACCTGCAACCACAGAAACAAGTTGGATAGCAACCAAAAGATAGATCAGGCTAAAACAAGTTCTAGGGTTAGTTAGAAACAAAGAAATTCAAGCAAGCAAAAGAGACACAGGATTTAATCCGAAGTTCACACCCACAAAGGATGCTATGTCTCCGTTGAGGATCCCACAAAGGGAGGGCTATCACCAAGAGCCTCTTTTCCTCTTCCAACCCCCACAAAGGAAGATTGGTGCTCACTAAGAATTCTCCACGTAGGAGAGGGCAATACAAACGATCCCGGGTGCACCACACCAAGAGGGCACTCGCGGGCGACGCCTAACCGTCTAGAAGCAAGCTTCAAGAGTAATAAATGCAAACCAAAAGCCCGGAGATGCTTCAAGTGCTCTTGAGAAGGAGAGGAACGATGGGGCTCTCAAAGCTTGGTCACACTTCACTAGAAATCACCTCTCTTCTCAAACCCTAGCTCAAGGGAACCAAGGATTAGCTCTAGAGGAGAGGGGAGAGATGGAGTGAATGCTCAAGGAAGTGTTTGTCCCGTGCTTGGTCAGCAATGAGTGAGGAGGGAGAAGGGGGGTTAAATACTAGGTGCTGAAACCTAGCCGTTACTGTGCAAAATCGTGTAACCCCGGTACTACCGACACGGTGTCGGTACTACCGAGGGGGGTTTTTTCTGAATAAAAACAGTACGGTCACCGGTAGTACCGACACAGGGTCGGTAGTACCGCCCCCTAGCTAAAACTCGCCAGAGAACTCTTATCAGTATACCGGCCCTGCGCCGGTACTACCGAGGGGCGGTCGTCGGTAGTACCGACGTGGTGTCGGTACAACCGGCCCAGCCTGAGAGTTTGAGAAAAGAGAAGCATTTGTGCACGTGTCAACTCTCAACTCTTCTCACTCACTTGAATTACCTTCTAGAGCACTTTTAGCATCTTTTTGCTATCGATTTGCATCCCCCTTTATAGTACGGTGTTTCCTATACTCAAATTCAAAAGAAAAAGTAAATTAAGCCTTGATTCGAGTAGAAAGCAACGACTTGAAATTGGGGGCCTTCCTTTGATCAACCATATGAGTTTTATTCATTTAAGACCTGCACACATCTTGTCAAAGCATTAAATACCACAAATCGTGCTTGTCATTATCACCAAAATAATTAGGGGCCAAGATGCACTTTCAGATTGTACGGTATTTTCCTGGGCGGGTTGTCACAATGTGCTTAACAAGCAGCCTCAAGAAGTTTTAGGTCCATTGTCCAGTTTTTTTAAGGGCATTTCATGTAGATGTAGAGCAACGACTTGTCCATTATGGCTCTAATCAATAGAAGTGAGTCATTATGTTGGGAGGTGCCAGTTCAAGGCACTGAACATTGGAGGAGTTATATCAAAACAGCATGTGATATTGGTTTGCCTGTGATGTTGTTTGTCCAAGTTGTTCATAAGGCTGGGTCTAGCAGTATGCTCACCAGGGTGAGGTTGAAGTACAAGCGGAGATGGTCCTGCAAATGAGCCACAAGAAGAAGGAGAAGGACATGGTGAGGAAGAAGAAGGACATGGTCACACACACTTTGAGGGTGCAATTGACGAGGGGGAAGTTAATGAAGAACTACTCAGGCGGTTTGAAATGGAGGCCAATGGGGATGAACGTGGATTGGAAGATGACTCCTCAGATGATGAGGATGACCCAATAGTTCCAAGGGATTGGGACAGTTACAGTTTCTCATAGCTATCTGTCAATGCTGGTGAGAATGTGGCCTGGGAGTATAGAGAAAATGCAGTTTCTGTTGGCGCCATGTATAAGAGTGCAGTAGATGTGAAGGATGCAGTGAAGAGGTGGTCCACCCTTACTCTGCAGAGAGAGTTCAGGGTAGTGAAGAGTTCTCCACATATATATGATGTACACTGTCTGAAGCCCAATTGTCCTTTTCGTGTGTATGCTTCCAAGGGCAAGTGGAAAAATTACTGGGAGATCAAATCTGTTGTGGATCACACTTGTGTACTTGAGCAGCTGGATGCAAGCCATCTTAATTTGTCATCTGGTTTTGTGGCTAGCCAGATGTTTGCTAATATTGTGGAAAATCCTGCTTTTGAGCCTAAGTCCATTATCTTGGCAATTGAGGAGAAATTTAAGTATCACATAAGTTATGGTAAGGCATACATGGCAAAGAAGAAGGTAATGGAGATGAGGTGGGGAACTTATGAAGCATCCTATGACAATCTGCCTTGATTACTGAACACAATTGCGGCGCTAAATCCTGGTAGTTATTATGATATCAAGGCTTATGATCATGTGTCAAGGCCAGGGAAGCAAGTCTTGCAGCGGGCATTCTTAGCATTGGGTCCTGCTATTGCTGCATTCAAACACTGTCGATCAGTTATTTGCGTGTATGGCACATTCCTAATAGGAAAATACAAGGGCACAATCCTTACAGTTGTGGCTGCAGATGGCAACAATCAGTTGTTGCCTTTGGCAATTGCTTTTGCAGAGGGAGAGAATGGTGATAGTTGGTATTGGTTTCTGGAGAGATTGAAGCACATGGTGGTGGGAGATGTGTCAGACGTGTGTGTGATACACGATAGACACAAAGGTATTTTGCAGGCCATTAGTGACATCAAAGAAGGTAGTCAAGAGCGTTACAGAGCAGCACAATAGCCAGATGTGCATAGCAGGTGGTGCATGAGGCATATGGGAGCAAACTTTCATAGTTAGTTCAAGAACAAAGAACTTACACAATTGTTCAAGCGCCTATGTGGAACCAATCAGGAGAAGAAATTCTTTGACCTGTGGCAAAAATTAGATGATCTGACGAAGAAAGCATCGGAAGAGATAGCTAAGAAGCCTGTAAGTACTGAACTCGGGGAAGAGCCAGTTTCTCTGGAGGACGTTGGGCTAGATGGTCCAAATGTCAGAAGGAGAAGGGGACGTGCTGTGAAGACCTTCAGCCAGTGGATTCAGAATGAGCCTAAGGAGAAATGGTCCCTCCTGTTTGATAAGGGAGGTGTGAGGCATGGGATTATGACAACAAATTTTTCTTAGGTCTACAACGTTGTTTTGTGTGGTGCCAGAGCTCAACCTCTTGTTGGTATCATTGAGTTCTTCTTATACCGCACAATGAAGTACTTTCTTGACCATGCTAATGCAGCACATGCAGCAATGCAGGACCCTCAAAAGGTCTATTCAACATGGATGATAGAGTACTTGACCAAAAAATAGAAGGCTGCTCTCTGTCACAGAGCTCACCGAGAACCTCTACGTCGTGAGCCTGGCGATGAAGTGCGGTAGAAATATCAGATAAGTTGTCAGTCCAAATCACAAAAGGCTAATGGCAAAATAACAATAAAAAACTGTTATTGGGAATCATATATGCTCATACTCTTGCCAGAAGCCACAGCTCCTGCACTACCCCTGCTCACATGTGATCGCTGCATGCCTTGCATCAAAGAATCAACATTGGGCCCGCTACATGCCAAATACTTCCTGAAGCAAACCGTTCTAGACACTTGGAACCACACTATTGAGGGTTACCTGTATCTTGGAACTTTCACTCAAGACCCCAAAGACAGTGTGTTGTACATACCAAATCTAGATCCAGCCATGTGTCAAGGTGTCGGTTGACGCAAGAAGAAGAGGATTAGGAACAACATGGATGAGGCTGAAGCTGGACCTCAGGGGCAGATATGCTCCAAGTGCAACAATCCTGGACACTCCTACAAGAAATGTACCGAAGCATCTTACTTTTCCACTGCCACTTTTACACCACCTTCATCTAGTGCACGTGGACGTCGTTCCAGTCGCTACAACGAAGGAATGCAGTGACTGTACTTGTTTGTGCTACCATGTTGTAATAATTGAACTACTTATGCATGTTGTTGTCTTGTAATATTTGAACAATTTTATCTTGCAAGGTCTTGTAATATTTGAACTTATACATGTTATCGTGCTTTAATAATTGAACTACCTTTCTATTTGCTTGCTGTTTTATTCTTGCCGTCGAATTTCTTATCATATCCAGTTATGTTTTGTTCTATAATTTCAAATGAATCAGGTAATGAAATATCATATTTCTCATCTGTTTTGTAGGCTTTCAATGGCTTCAACAGGTCTTGAGTTGGATTTGGAGTTCCTCACCAGTAGGAAGGACAAGGTTGAGGTGCCAAAGGGGATCACACTCCTATGTGCTACTGCGGTGACAACTGTAAGCTTGTCAAGTGCAACATTCTCGGGTACCGCTACGGGATGAGGTTCTTCATGTGCGAGAACTACGAGCATGACCCCCTCCCACCATGTCGTGATGTTAGACCAAAAGTAAGAACTAACTGAATTACTAAATAAATATTATGTCATTGCCATTTTAATATGTGCTAACTTGTCTTTGAAAAAAGACTCCACCTGTGATTTTATACAGTGGCTAGATTGTGAACAGTCCAAACAAGACAAGCGTTACGTCGAGTAGACGGGTTGTTCAACACGTGAGAGGTGGCTAAGTATGGTTCAAGCAGAAAAACAAGAACAAAAATGTAAGGAGCAGCAGGAGGAAATTCGCATTCGGCGGGAGATCAAAGAACGTGAAGCGGTCGAGGCCCGTGAAGCAGATAGAGAAAGGAAGAGGGAGAGAGCTCGCTGGGCTAAGGAAGCTGGGCCGGATGCTATGAGGAAGGGGAAATACCCCTGTTGTACCCAGTAGACGTAGAGTACTCGACGCCGAGTGCTACTGTATCCAAAAAAATTATCATTTCATTTCGTCATTCTCTAGAGTCGGGTTGTATCTTTAAGAACTTGATTTAAGATGCATTTCAGATGCGAACAGTAAAACTCGTAGTAGGAAGTGTTTTCTATGAATTGCTCCAAATATTGAACACATAGGGTGTGTTAGTCTGTGAGTCACTGCACCAAATAGTGTACCTAGTACTAGGGTGTGTTTCCTCTAAGTCACTGGCCGTTTTCTTGCCCCGGATTGAATGGCCCACCATCTAGTCTGCGCCTACATATATGTGACCACTCTTCACCATTCTCACTTCACAACACAACAAGCAACAATGAGTTCCTGGACTAGGGCTGATGATGATGACTCCCTCGGTCCAGCACTGTGGAGCCAGCAAGATCCAGAGTTCAACACCAACTTTCCAATCTTAGACAAGAGAGATTTCAAATCCATGTGTGATGTTATAAAGTATGCACCAAATCAAACGGTGAACTGGCCAAGTTGTGCACACGGTGAGTTCTGTGTGATGCAGGTTTATCAGGGATGGGACAACTCAGGTTGCCGCTTCTGGCATTGCTCACGAGCATGGGTAGGCAAAAATCCATGACCTCTGTCCTTTACCATTTTTTATGATTTACTAATGTAATCACGGTTTCTGCAGTACTCCGAACAACCAGATAACTGCGGTTTCGTGCAATGGGTGGATCCCCCAGCTATTCACCCGTATCAAGAGTACATCAACTACCTCGAGGATGTTGTCATCTTCAACATGAGGCAAGAATTCGCGTCGGCATTGGCTTCTCTAGATCCCACATCTACCAATGGCGACAACGGACCTGTGACCGGACCAATGGTGGTGAAGATGAACACCGGCTGTGAGGACGAGTACTGCTGCTGTCCGTGCCACGAAAAGAAGGACAACACTCCACCAACAACTCCACCATCTGATCCAACTCCACCCCCGACGGGGTACTACATGTCCTCCCAGCAGTCCGGCGGGTCTATGATGTCTGGATTCTCTGGGTATTATTCGTACAATTAGACTACAGTTGTTGTAATCGTTTATCTAAATTCCCTAAGGCACGTTAGGACTAGCAAGAGCGACACAAAGTTAGGGTAATTGTGTCGCACGTGCCATTGAAAATGTATGGTTGATCTAAAGTCGTCGTTAAGTATTAATGGTTGGTCGTTCTATTCAATCTTTCAACAATTCGAATTAAAAAAAATCTTACCGCCGCAGCCCACGGCGGCAAGGAATACATACCGCTGTGGGCCGCGCGTTACCTCAGCGGCACGCTGACGCCGGGCGCTAGGCGCCTAACGCCGCGGGCCACGGCGACAGGGAGTTAACGCCGTGGCCCTTGGCGTTAAGGCTAAGGGCCCACTCCTAGCGGCACTTGGCGCCGTGGCCCACGACGTTACGTCCATGACGCCGTGAGCCACGACGCCAGATGTTTATTTTTACTAAATTTATGCCGGACCATATATTTTTGCAAAATCGGGAAAAATTAAATATAAAAAAATTCTCTGGCATGGGGCAAGCCACACGTCATCACGCACTAATCAAAGTCCGACGGGAACAAGAAGAGAGCGACGCAATTATTCACAGTGATTAGCTTGTTTAATTTAATCCCCTCGAACTGATTTTTCTACTACTACACTCTACCGCGACGTGTTACGGCTACAAACCCCAATTATATCACAAATTTAATGGTAGCGTAGGCAATTAAGCACGGAATCCATAGCTGACCCGGCGAGCTCATCTGCTATTCTGCGCTACCCCCGCTTGTTCCTTTCTTGCCTTCGGGCTCACCACCTACCCCCGGCCCCGATCCTCCATGGCCGCCCTCACCTTGCCGCGGACCAACGCCGCCGGCCAGGCCGCCACCCAGGAAGGCTCAGCAGGGTATGCGCCCGCCACCTTTGCTGCTTTTTTTGTTTGTTTCTTTGTTCTTTTGGTTCTTCGCCGGACTTAACCTACAGGGTTTGTTTCTCTGACGCGACGGGATCAGGAAGCCTGCCGACGGCGCTGTAGATTCAGCCACCATGGATTCAGGGTACGTGCTCCCGGACTAGAATCTGTGATATGTTTTGAACTGCTCGGAAGTAGAGACTTGAGACAACGAGTCAACGACTCGTGGATTTGTCTGATGCGGTTTATTTTGAATTTTGATGAATAGGTGGGTTGTTCTTGAGAAATCGGACATCGTCCCGGTGGATTTGGCCGCGGACGCCGCGGCAGCGGGGCACCAACGCCTCAACTTCTCTCCGCTGCCGATGATACCTGTCTGGTAGGAATTGGCGTTAGAACTTTCTTTGTCAGAAAAAAAAAGAAGGTCTGAAGCCAAACTGTATGTGTCAAAATAGGATTGGAATTATGTTGACATTCCCAATGTTCATCTCTCAGGGTGCAGATGGTCCTTGGGGGCTTGGTTTACACGGCTGTGCCGTTCTACAAGAGGGCCAGGAAGATCGAAGGTACTCCGTCTCCGGTTCACTATTAGAAGTCGTTTTGGATAAGGTTTGAGTCAAACATTGGGAATATAAATTATGAATAACTTTTAAGTTGCTGAGTTTGAAAATGTGAAAATCATATAAATAGATTTGTCTTGAAAATTACTTTCATAAGAATGTACATATATAACTTTCCAATAAATATTTTTATAGAAAAGAGAAGTCAAAGTTGTGCTTTGGTGACCGTGTCGCTGTCCTAAACGACTTCTAATAGGGAACCGGAGGGAGTGTTCAGATCCATAACCACTGCTAGTGCTAGTTGCAGGGTGCAGAACTGCAGATAGGTGACTGGGGCCTTGGGGGTGTTGTTCAGAATTGGTTGTTAATTTGTAGTTCATAGTCCATGGATGATCAGATGAATTACAAACTGCTTTGCAATGACTGAATTACTATGTCAGGCGAAACGTTAAGCAATGCGGAAACTGCGGTGGAGGTTGTGGAACATGTTGCTGAGGTGACAGAGAAGCTAGCTGCCAACGCAGCCAGTTCCCTACCAGAGAATGGATCTCTGCAGGAGGCTGCCGTGGAGATTGAGTATATTGCTGAAGTGGTGGATAAGGATGCACATAAGGTTGAAGTGATCATTAAGAAGGTCTGCAATTTGCTAACATTGTTCATTGATCTTACTTGAAATTGAATATGTCAACAGACTCAACATATTAAGGGTATCATATATCAGTCATACGTGAGAAATTGAAAAAAAAATTAATACATGAGAAATGGAAAATCTTATGCTTGTATCAATTCGTTATCAGCCATAGTTTCCCATTAAACACTAGTAAAAGTACATGGGAAAACATGTTGAAGAACAAACTTCAGACCCTTTCGTTGTAGAAATTTTGACCACATCAAACAATGGATTCTACTGTCGGTTAGCTGTTCATGTAAGAAACTAGACTTGGAGCCGGGTAAAACATGTTTTAAAAAATTGCTTCTGATGCTTCCTTCAGAACTTGCTCCTTTTCTTTTTTTGACAACTTCAAAACACTACTTTATCTGCTTTATTTCTGAAACACAGAAACTCACTGAACATGGGGATGCCTTCAAATCATTTATCCAGATATCTGGCTGAAACTGTAAATTGTTGCGTATAGCGAAAATTGGAAGCATTCTGCTTTCATCCAATTAAAGACAATGCCATATTTCTGTGTGTTATGGAAAAACTTAACCTCTTCCATTGTCCATGCCCACCAATGTAGATTGAAGATGTCAGTGACAAGATTGATGCTGCCGTGGAGCCTGTCATTGAAGCGCTTGAGAAGGACTTCAAACCGAACCCAACATCCTCTACTGGATCAGATGCCCAGAAATAAATAGTTCATGTGGATTCAAAGGGAAAACTAAAGTGTTGGTTGTTGTAAATATGGTTGATTTCTCTCTTCTTCTTTGTGAATCCCTTCATGTAAATATGCTGAAGGTGCCTTGTTAACTACAATGTCGCCATGGTAGTATGGTACAGCGAGACATGGTGAAGGTGTGTGTGCGCGCGCGCGCTGGGTGCTGGGTGCTCGAATCCGGAGTGTCCTGATGGTCAACATGTATTCACATCAATTACACACTAGAATTTGGAATATCACATCACTGCTGTGTTGCAATCATTACCCACTAACACATAGTAGTAATCATCAGCTATGGAAAGGAGAAAAGGAATCAAAATGCACCACTCGTTCTCCAAGAGGTGATGCTTGCATATGAGAGGGGAAATATATCTCAGAATTTCCAGAAAACTTCTAGGCTTTATTGTAGGTCTCAGACGTGCCCTTTTATACGCTCAGTCAGCGCAGAGTGCCCTGATCCATGGCTAGCATTTTTCTCTGCAGTCTGCACTTTGGCATCGGTTCCTTCGCCAAGAGGCTGATCAAAGCCTAATCGCCTTTGTTGCTCCACACACTTTGGCATCAGTTCCCTAACTAATCAAACCGTCAGTTCCCTAACCATTCAAACCGAAGATAACTCGAGCTGTGTGTACCATTTCAGCTTTGGGTGTCCTTGTGGTCTTTGATTTACGAATTGTTTACGGAAGCATCTACAAATGTTCGTTCAATGATCGTACGAAAGGATTCGCTTGCCTGAAAGCCGCACGCTCGCACAGAAAGGAGAGTAAAAGAGAAGGGACTAGCATGAACTGGCCGTACGAACTAAGAAGGAGAGTAGAACATATTGTCAAATCATATTTAACATTTTCCCTAAACAGTTTAGTAACTACTGTACATGATCTATAAGTAGGACCACCCTGAAGTCCTAACTCATGTCAGGTGTTCATGCTTTCATCTGTCTCGTTGTCCCCCGTGTGTGTGGCTCTGCCGTTAGAGTTCAAGTTCAACAGGTCATAAGGCCAGGGGGTCGTCATGACCAACGCGCTACCTCTCGTCGCCGTGCTCCTAGGCGTAGTGAGCTACGCGGCTCTGTCCTCGGCCAGGATGTTCACGGTCGGTGACGGCCAGGGATGGATGAGCGGCATTGACTACACCGACTGGACCAGCGGCAAGACGTTCGCGACCGGAGACAAACTACGTGAGTGAGCTCTGCTCCTTAGTGGCTCGTGTCCGATCATTTTTCCCAGCACCCAACAGGCTCATTAGCACATCATGGGGGTACATGTACACCATGCAGTTTTCAGCTACAGGAGCCAGGAGCACACGGTGACGGAGGTGAGCAAGAGCGGCTACTACACCTGCTCCAGCAGCGGCGCGCTGAGCGACGACGCCAGCGGCCAGACCGTCGCCACGCTCACGGGCCCCGGTACGCGCTACTTCATCTGCAACGTCACTGACCTCTGCATCAGCGGCATGAAGCTCGCCGTCACCGTTGCCGGCGAGAGCGGCGGCGGCACCTTGCCGTCGGGCGCCGGCGGGGGCGCGCTGACTCCGGGAGCGAGCTCGGCGATTGTTGTGGTGGCCACTGGAGTTCTGATCAAGCTCGCCCTCTTCTGAATTCTGAATTGGAAAGGCCCGCCAGCTGCAACTTTATATCAGCGGGGGCGTTGATGATTCGTTCCACTGCTTGATCAGTACGTAATTGACAACATGATCTGCTACAGTTTCAGACCTTTCTCATTGGTGCCTCTTTTTAGATAGTGTCAGAAATCACCCAAAATCTTTTCTCGTGGTTGTCATTATGCAAAAATTTGTTTGTAGATTAGTCCAAAGTTCCACACAAGTGTACGCATTTTCGATGCAGTAATCAGGACGAAAGGAGAAATATATGTCTTGTTTGGAACAGCTTAAATCCAACTTATGGTCAAAATAAGCTGAAACTATAAACCAAACAGCCTACTTTTTCACAGCTTTTTTGTCGCATTTAGAACTCAGAAGCTGGTTCAAACCCGTTTCTCAAATAAGCGTTATTCTCTTATCTATATAGTTTATCTAAGAAGTGTTTTTTAGCTTCCAAATAGGGCCACAGTGTCATGGCCTCACCGTATATTTAAAAAAATAGTAACTATTGGAAAAAAATTTATATTGTAACCCCATTAAATCTAAAATATTAAAAATAACTCCTCCCAAACTAAAATTCTAAGAACCAGCCTTTTTGGTTGCGCCAAGGCCCGTGGTGCGACTCATGTATACGGTGACATTAGAAACGTTAAATCTGACGTGGCGAACGGATTCACAACAGACCATGTGGCGTGACCCATTCACGAGTCACGCCACGGTGACTCCAGTCATGTTAGCCCCTGAGTTGATCCTCACACTCTTATTTAGCCGTGTTTCGTTCTTTATTTTAATTAGCAAATTATCTCCTAAATTTGTGAAACTCGATATGTATGATCTATAGAGTGCATACGTTCCATTTTAACTATGTGCACTTCAAATCATGGTGTATAAAAAGAGAAATCTAGTTTCGAAATAGCCTAAGTATGATTGGATCAACACATGAAATTTGCTTAGTCTTGAAACAGAGCCAACTTTCATGTGTTGACTAGTTGGCTCTGTTTCCAGACTTAGCAAATTTCTTGTGTTGATCCGATAATATTTAGGCTATTTCGAAGCTAGATTTCTGTAACACCCTAATTTTCAAAATTTGATTTTTTATAAAATTTGCTAGCAATATTTAATTTGTTCTTAAGTACTATAAGGTTTTCCTTAATTTCTTTTAGGCATTTAATAATTTTCAAAATAAAATAAATTAATCATAGGAGTTTAATGTTACATACATGTTGATGCATTGTTTTGAAGTGTTTGAATTCAAATTTGCATTTTGAATTCATTTGTTTGTTGCTTTTCAAAATAGAAAACTCTTTTCCTTTTTCTCTTTTTCCTTCCCCCTCAGTTCTAGCCTGTTTTCGCTTTGAGCCCAAATCTCCTGAAGTCCGGCGGTGCCCCTTTATCTCTTCCCCCGCAACCGCTCGCCAACCCTAGTCCGGCCTGCTTTGCTCTTCGCTTGGGCCGGCGCTTGAAGTCTGCTGCTGCCCCCTCGTCTCTTCGACCCAGCTCGCCTTCGCCCGCTCAGGCCGCAGCCTGAAGCGTCCCCTCATCAGAGGTGACTAAATGTGACACAAATACCAGTCCCAGGAGGCTGGCAACACATTTATTACAACAGGTGGATCAGTCTTTTACATCACAGCGACACAGAGGGCACGAAAGTGCCAACGCTACAAGGAACAACACAAACGCTAACGACCACACTACGATAGCAAAGGCTTCCATAGCCTCCTCAGAGTACCACACCCTGGAAGCTTTCTGTGGAGGCCCTGAGTACACAGGCACGGTTGGGTGTAGGGCAGCGACCTACTCGACGTCTTCGGGAATGTAATCGGGATCCTCCTCTGAAAAATAGTTAGTAAAACAAGGGTGAGCACATACGTACTCAGCAAATCCAACCCCACCCACGGAGGGGCTTATAAGCAGAATCATGCATAGAGTATAACAAGGATCAGGTTAAGGTTCATTTTGCAAACTTACACATGCAGGGGTTCATTTCAAAAAGATTTTCGCAAATCATTTTTCATAACCAAGGTGACTCAATTGTTTTTAGGAAAACCACTGTGGAACTACTAGACTCCCCGTCCGCAGTAGCCCAGGCACACAGCCACACACTTAACCCGAAATCAACTCACACCAGAAAACATCCCAAACCCAAACACTAGTTTTTGTGATCACACCGTGACTCGTCCAATACCGTGGACACGGCTATTCGAATAGGTTTGACACTCTGCAGAGGTTGTACAACTTTACCCACATGTAGGGTATCGCCACACGAACACTTTAGTGCCGGTGCGGATCCTAACAAAGCCATTACCCACCTTAGCTAACACTACGAGCCATCACGGAAGCAACCAAGGGGTTATCCCACATAACCAGGGGGTACCTCACACAGAGCGTACCCCTACTCCTTGGTCTCCCGCCGCTCACCCGCACACCAGATGGCAAGTAGATTAACTAGTGGGGTTTATGCTAAGCCATTGCCACATACAACGGTCGAGTGGTTGTACGATGATTTGGGTCAGGTGAGATGTCACGCAACCCGGTCCTTAATTGACAAGATGGACAACTCCCAACACACTCAACCACACAGGTACGAGCTCACCCATACTCCTAACACACACGTCCATCCCGTCTACCCAATTCTTTACTCATTTTCCAAACATATCTCATTTCCATTTTTAAAGCACTCACACATTCTTAAAGCACTCACACGTTTTTAAAGCAATCATTTTGGCCAAACAAGGTTCAATCATAGCAATCAAGGGTGGCTATCCTACCAGGTTTTTGCAGTAAAATAATATGCAATTTATAAAACGGGTACAGGGTTGTGTTTATAAAACTAGGACCAAAGCATGCATCAAAGGATGAGATTGAACTTGCCGTCTTCGAAGT
The DNA here is from genome assembly GCA_947561735.1 of Cenchrus americanus. Taxonomy (NCBI): domain Eukaryota; kingdom Viridiplantae; phylum Streptophyta; class Magnoliopsida; order Poales; family Poaceae; genus Cenchrus; species Cenchrus americanus. The sequence continues at coordinate 69,160,343 of OX387245.1, read as the reverse complement.
CTTCGGGGAGTGCCGGCTCGGCGCTCGGGACCTCGGGCTCCTGCTCGCAGTAGTCGGCTCTGATCTCTGGCTCGGGGTACCTTCCTTCGTCTACTCCGTCGGCTATAGCGCACACACAAGCAAGCAAGCAATCAATATAAGCATACACAATTTCTCCGCCTGAGCTCGCGGAAGGTAATTAAATAAAATAGGGGAAATAAATATTATGCAGGGTTTTGGGTGATGGACGGGTGGCGGTGCAACCAGCACGGGTGTGATGAAGGTTGGGCGCGATTTGGATTAAAATCACGCATGAAATGTCGGGTTAAAGGAGGTGTTTAGGGTTAATCAGGGACCTGTTAGTATTTTATTATAAAAGAAAAGGGTCTAATTATAATATTTAAACCTAGCGGGGGTGTTACTAAATAGTTCAGGGGCATAATTGTAAAGGGATAGGGTTGTTTTTGTGGTTTAATTTAAAGCATAGGGTCTGTTTCGAAAGAAAGGAGTGAGGAAAATAGAGGGGGTCGGTTTTGGATAAGTGGGAAAAGGGTAGGGGGTATGGGCAAAATGCCCTTCTTCTTCCTCCCTCCCTCTCGACACAGAACGCAGGAGACAGGGAGGCCGACCGTGGAAGGGGGAGGGGCGCCGGCGACCTGGTGCACGGCGACGGCCGGGAAGTGGGGCGAAACGAAGAGGAGGTCGAGGGCAACCGATTCCGCTCCTTACCTCGGGCTGGGGTGCTCCGGAGAGGCGGATCGACGGCGGCGGGCGGCGACCGGTTATGGTGGTCGGTGGTGGCGGTGCTTGGGCGCTTGGGAGGCAGGGAGGCTTGGTTGGGGTGGTGTGTGGCGAGGTGGGGAGCCGGTCCGGCCCTTTTATAGGCGCGGGAAGGTCGGTTCGGCGAGGATATTTTGAGCTTCGCGGAGCTCCAATGGCCGGCAATGGAGGTTCGGGAAAAATCCCGGCGTGGACTCCGGCCAGAGGGATTCTCGGTCGATTGGCTGCTGTGCGAGTTGACCCGTCGTGCGCAGCCGCCGTGGCCGTGGAGGGGTATAGATGGCCAAATGGGCTGGGCCAAACGGGCGGCACGAGGCACGACACGATTTCGCCCGGCCCAAGCACGGCCCGACACACATAAGGATGGGCCGGGCCGGCACAGCCCATTGTGGTGGGCCATGCTTGGGCCGCTGCCGCGGCACGTGGGCCGGCACGGCACGGCCCGTTTAAGTGGATGGCACGATTTGGCCCGTTATATCTTTCCTTACACATTAAAATTTGTTACGTTTGTGATTGTCTGAACATATTATACCTAAATATAGGTCAATATATGACAACATGTATATGTGTATCATTATATGTATGCTAAAACTATCAAAATTCTAAAAATGTGAGCATATTATATGTATTTATGCATCAATTGTCATCAATTTTAAATTTTTTTTGCTTAGTGGGCTAATGGGCGGCCAGGCCCACCTAGCACGCGGGCTGTTGGGCCGGCACGGCCCGCATAAGCCATACCCAGGCCAGGCCCGGGTCTATAAGGTGGCACGTGGGCCGGCACGGCCCGCCCGCCAACATGGTCGGGCCAATGCGGTGCCGGGCCTAAACGGGCCGGCCAAGACGGCCCGGCCGGGGGGCGGCCGGCCGCCCGTTTGGCCATCTATATGGAGGGGAGACTGCCGGGGAGTGATGGTGGCCGGTTTGGAGGTGACAACTCGCTGCCTGGTCTTCGTTTGTCAGAGCAATGGAGGGGAAGGTGCTGCGCCGCCCGCCGTAGGCGCCGGGGCCGCCCCTGGCGTGCTGTCTAGGAGAGGGGGCGCCGTCTGGAGGAGGGGGGACGCCGACCTGCACCAGGGGCGCGCAGGGGGTGGTCGCAGCCCCTGGTTCGCACGCGCAAAGGGGAAGGGGGGCCGCGCGGGGGCCTCGGCCTGAGGAAGAAGATCGGTGGGGGAAAAAAGAGAAGGGAAAATAAAAAGGAGAAAAGGGAAAAGAAAAAGAAGAAAAGAAAAAGGAAAATAGAAAAAAAGGAAAATCAGGGAAGAGAAATAGAAAAGGGATTTAGAAAATTGGGAGACTTTCTAGAAAAATTAGGAGAATTTCTCGGGAAATTAGAGGAAGGGTTTTTGTGGGTTTTCCGGTTTTTCGGGCGTCGGCGTGATTCTCGGGACGGCGGCGATGACGACGCGGACCGGCCGACGGGATTCGCGGCACGCGCGCCGAGGGTGAGAGAGGGGGGGGGGGGACGGTGACCAGGGTTTTGAAAGGGCAAAAGAGCTCAGCTGGACAGTTTTTGAAAACCCGCGTGATTTGTTAGGTGATTTATTAAGAGCTAAAAACGCGGGCGTTACAAACCTACCCCACTTAAATTGAATCTCGCCCTCGAGATTCGGCTAGGTTTCGAACAGGTGGGGAAACTCCTTTAATGCGTCCTCTCGTTCCCACGTGGCTTCTTCCACTCCGTGTCTGCTCCATTGAACTCTGCACACCCGTACTTCTGATGTCCTCGTCCGCTTGACCACTGTGTCCAAAATCTTGACGGGCACCTCCTGGTACCTAAGGTCTGGCTGTAGATCGATGGTTTCTACCGGTACTCGCTTTTCTTCAAGAACCTTCAAACATTTGCGTAGCTGGGAGATATGGAACACTGGGTGTATATCTGACATTTCTTCGGGTAGCTCCAACCGGTATGCTATTGCTCCGACCCTCTTTAGTACTTTATACGGTCCGATGTATCGAGGGGCCAACTTTCCGTGCACTTGAAATCTCCGAGTCCCTCGGATAGGTGAAACCTTGAGGTAGGCGAAATCCCCTGGATTGAAGCTTGCTTCACGCCTCTTCTTGTCTGCGTAGCTCTTCTGTCGGGATTGGGCGGCTTTCAACTTTTCTCGGATGTCGGCTACTCGCTCTTCGGCTTCCTTTATAAGTGCGGGCCCAACCAGGGCACGCTCTCCTACTTCTGACCACATCAGGGGTGTCCTACATTTCCTCCCGTATAAGGCTTCAAACGGCGACATTCCTAGGCTTGCTTGGTAGCCGTTGTTGTAGGAAAATTCTGCATATGGTAACTCTGCTCCCAATCTTTGCCATATGTGAGGACGCATGCTCTCAACATGTCTTCCAAAATTTGATTCACCCTTTCGGTCCGTCCGTCTGTCTGCGGGTGGTATGCTGAGCTGAAATCCAGCTTGGTACCCATGGCTTTATACAGGCTTTTCCAGAACCTAGAGGTGAACTAGGTCCCTCTATCTGAGACTATTCTACTAGGCACTCCATGCAGCTTTACTATATTCTCTATGTAGAGTTTTGCCAACTTCTCTCCACCATAAGTGGTCCGTACGGGTAGAAAGTGAGCGACTTTAGTGAGTCGGTCCACGATCACCCATATGGAGTCATGTCCCTTCTGAGTCCTTGGCAACCCTACTACGAAATCCATACCTATCTCGTCCCATTTCCATACCGGGATTGGTAAAGGCTGCAACAGTCCTGCGGGTTTCTGGTGTTCGGCTTTGATTCTCTGACAAGTGTCACAGTGGGCGACGAACCGTGCAATGTTTGCTTTCATCCCATTCCACCAATACTTCTGTTTTAAGTCCATGTACATCTTGGTGGATCCCGGGTGAATGGAGTACGCTGAGTTGTGTGCCTCATCCATGATGATCTATCGGAAATCTCCGCCTTCAGGCACGCATATCCTATTTTTATACCACAGGGTGCCTTGGTCATCTACTCTAAAATCAGGGGCCTTGTTCTCTCCTGTATGCCTGCGGATCTTTATCAGATTCTCATCGGTTTCTTGGGCCTTTCAGATCTTCTCCTCTAAGGTAGGCTGAACACTCAGCTGGCGGACGTAGCCTTGGGGAACAATGTGCACGTTGAGTCGCGCCATCTCTTCTTGCAACTGGGTACTCTTGGGTGCTGCCTTCTCGTAGGATTTCCGGCTTAGGGCGTCTGCTACTACATTGGCCTTCCCTGGGTGGTAGTGAATCTCTAGGTTATAGTCTTTGACCAACTCTAGCCACCTTCTTTGCCTTAGGTTCAGGTCGGGCTGGGTGAAGATGTATTTTAGACTCTTGTGGTCTGTGTAGATTTCACACTTGTTCCCAATCAGGTAGTGTCTCCAGATCTTAAGGGCATGCACTACGGCTGCAAACTCCAGATCATGGGTGGGATAATTCTGCTCATGGGGTTTGAGCTGACGGGAAGCATATGCCACTACCTTCCCATCTTGCATGAGAACACATCCCAACCCTTGTCGGGAGGCGTCGCAATACACGACAAAGTCCCATTGAATGTCGGCGGGGGGTCGAAGACCGGGGCTGTGGTCAATCTTCTCTTCAACTCTTGGAAACTTTTCTCGCAGGACTCGTCCAGTTGAACTTCTTATCCTTCTTGAGCAGCTCTGTCATGGGCCGGGCAATCTTGGAGAATCCTTCGATAAACCTCTGGTAGTACCCTGCTAAACCAAGGAAACTTCTGATCTCGCTCACGTTGGTCGGTTGTTGCCAGTTGGAGACTGTTTCAACTTTCCCGGGGTCTACAGCTACTCCTTCTGCAGTCAGAATATGCCCAAGGAAAGATATTTTCTCTAGCCAAAATTCACACTTGCTGAACTTGGCGTACAGCTTGTGTGCCCTCAATTTCCCCAGCACTACTCGAAGATGCTGCTCATGTTCCTCCACGCTCTTGGAGTAAACAAGTATGTCGTCAATAAAGACTACGACAAACTTGTCTAGTTCTTCCATGAACACCTTATTCATGAGGTTCATGAAGTATGCTGGTGCATTGGTGAGTCCGAAGGACATCACTGTGAACTCATACTGCCCGTAGCGAGTGTTGACGGTGAAAATCCGTCAACCTAGCCATGAGTTTACCTTCGGTGTTGGCATGACTTTTGTATCTTATCCATTGGTACTAACCCCCATGGTATAACAAGTTCAATTGTGCATGTCGGTTTTGGTGTTAAGTGTTTACGCAGGGTTTTAACGTTGAAAGCAAGACTTCCGGGATAAGTTCATTAAGCACCTCATGACAAGACCTTGAAGCCCGATACAAGTCAAGCAATGAAGTGAACATAACCCCAAGAGCCCAAGGACCAAGCCCGAGAAGATGATAAACTCCGAGGACCGAACCAGAAAAGTGCTGGATCTTGCAAGACAAGGAGTTGAGTCCAATTCGGAGAGAAACCGACGTCAAGGGCCCACATGCAAAATGGGAGAACATCTAGAAGACGCGGGAAGCAACACCAGGCGAAGCAGGCAGCAAATTGGGCCGAAAAGGGCCCAGGCCGGCCGGCCCAGCCCTTTTCGGGGCCCAATCGGCCTCCCCTTTGACCTAATTGCTTCTCAGGCTATAAATAGCCCCCTGACCGAGAGCCACACATCATCCAAGTCGTATTCCACCGCCGAGGAGCCGAGAAGCTTGAGGGACACCATCTCGGAGATGAGGGTCGTGCTAGTTGTCTAGGGTCTCCCTAGCCGACGTGGGAACTTTGCATGGAAGACCACGTCGGAGCTCCGGAGCGAGGATCAAGATCGAGGGAGGGCCCCGGTGGTGATCTTGTTCATGTAATCATTCATGGTGAAGTTTGTAAGTGAACTCGATTTCTAGCGATCAAGTGCCTTCTCGATGATTTTGTTTTCTTCTTGGTTTTGCTTCTTCTACGATCTATACTTAAGATAGATTATATAGGGTGCTCTTGTAGCCGCGGTGGCTAGAGGTGCATACTGGACCGGCCAAGTGATTTCAACTTATTCTTATCGAACTCGCCCTAGACTACCCGCATGAGTAGGGATACGTTGTGACAGAACGGGGGTTCCGAAAGGCGGGCGTTTTCGGAGTCGGATGGGAAGGCCACGATTTAAAGATGCTTTTAATGAGATTCGCTTTTCTATCTTCATCTATCTTGTTTGGAGCTACAACATAAGCATGATCTAGATTCTCTAGATTGGTTATCTTTTGCTTTCTCTTGTTACCTCTTTAGTAGATTAGATTAGATTCGTTTTCTTTATGAGTTAGTAGATTAGATGCAATTTGATTCTTCAATAGATAGCTTTACCTTGCTTTACTAGATTGAATCCTTGCGTTGCACATTGTTCCACGGATTCGATACCTTGGGTTCACCACTCGAGGGAAGAAGGGTCCCTTGACTACGACGGGAGACTTGTCCGCTTGCAAGTCATAAACGAACTTTGATACAACTATTAACCGTCAACAAGACCCTTTTTCTGGTGCCGTTGCCGGGGAACAAGCAATCAAGATCCGATCCAGTATCGCTTATCTTTCGGTTTTTCTTTTGATTTTCTTTTGCATCTCTTATGTTTGATCATCCCCTAAAAGAAAAAAAAGAGTCAATCTAATCTAGTTTTGATTAACCCTAATTTTTCTCTTTTCATATTTTTGTTTTATTGCTAACCCTAACCGGAGATGGTTGGCTACCTCTCCAAGAAACCCAAAACTCTTTTTTGTGGATGATCCAGGAAAACTTTATAGGCAAAGGTGACGTGCAACACAAGCTAAAGGGGTGGAAACCCTAGATTCAAAAGTTGAAGTCGAAGGACCGTCGAAATCTCCAAGGGAATCACCACCTCCAAGTCCAAAGGAAGATCAACCTCAACCACCGGAGCGCAAGATCAAGCTATGCACCCCGGACATCGTTGATCTACCTATCATAAACCTTCAAGACGCCGGGAGGCCGTTCAAGATCAAGGTCTCAACTATCCGCATGACGATTGCGAGAGCTGAATGCATACGAGCCGGATTCCTTGAGTGGCATATCGGTTTACTTAAGAGGAGGATGGAGAAGACGGACATGGAGAAAGAAGCTCAACACCTAAAGGCTGCCAAGGCAAGATCCACATGCGGGGTGTTCATCGTGATGAAGATGTTAGAGATGCAAGTGGGACAACTTGCCGGACAACCGATGGGTGACAAAGAAGAATATCCGAGACAACTCCAAGGTCCCAAGATGGCGAAGGCTACTCAAGCTCATTCGGGAGAGATGAAGGATCACACTTGAGACCATGAAGATCACGACCGAAGGACCGGAGTTCGAGATGCCGAGCCACAAGGAAGTTGTTGCTTCCGTCAAGACCAAAGGACAAAGCCAGCCTGTGAAGACCAAAAAAAATGACTAAGCCAAAGTGGGTACCCAAGATTGCAACGCCCGCAAAGAGCGTTGATCCGGAGTAATCAAGTGAAGAAGTCTAGCCATGGACTATAAACGAAGCGCTAGGCGGGAGGCAACCCGTTTCGTCGAGTCAAGAATAAGCTACCGGGAGGACAACCCGATTCCAGGTTTTTTCAAGTCTTTTTAAATATAATTCAGTTTTGAATTTTACTATGCAAAACATTATACTTAGCATGGTTGAACAATATTAGAGACATAATTCTTGGTTGAATATTTTGCTTTGTCATAAACCCTTTGCATGAACCCTCCTATGTGTTTGTTCGTTCTTTTTCGAGAAATCACAACCAAATAATTTCAGAACCTAACTCAACCCTTCACCCTCATTATGGTGCTGTGGTTGACTTACTTTTTCATGCTAAAAACACACGAGTAGAGCCACGACTTATACCTAGGTGTTAATTAAATTTCAGCACGTGGTAGGACTCACGTGAACCTAGAATCTTGATTTTTGGTTGGTTTTAAAATCCATATCCTTGGTTTCTCTAAAGATTAGAATTTTTCTAAGCCTCACTTAATTTTATTTCATTCAAAATCTCTCTCATCTAATCAAAATTAGAACCTAAACCTATGCCCCCATGATCAAGCCGGGAAAAGTTCGCTCTCCACCAATGAAGGCAACGTAGTCAGAAAATATTTTTGACTTACATTTGTTTTTAATGGTTTAAAAACTTCTCTAAATTTATGCTTGAGCTCTGCATGGTTCTGAAAAATATTTTTAAATTTCGAAATTAGAGGAGTGCTTAACCTTAAACACACTTAAAGGGGACAATCTTGTTTGAATTAATCATGCATGCACCATGATACATCACGGGATGCCCCTCCAACATCTTTTATCTAACCACATGCAAAGTACAAGCATGGGGGGGGGCAGCCAAGGCCTTGTTTTGTAGGAATATCATGGATGCATGTGAGGCAAGGGAGTATGGAAGTGAATCAAGCGAAAACATCAAGTGGAAGGAGCAATAATGCAAGCGAAGGAGTGGACGGGAACGTTTGGAAGGTGTACGCGGTCACGAAGCAACATGCACTAGAGAAGAACCGAGCCAAGAGGAGGAGAGAGGTAAGTCTTTCATCCAACTCTTTGTTCATGTGCTCTAGTTTGTAGGCCGGAACCACCTTAGACTTAGCCATCCACCGCGTTTGTTTCGTGCAACAAATCACATCCTTAATCCACTCAAAGTCCAGACTCCAAAATAATATTTGTGTACCTTGTTACCGGGTGAAAACCCCGGATATATATTTGTGAGGGAGAGTGCTGCAATCAAGGAAGAAAACTACAAGCCTTTTCACCGAAGAAGAAGGGATCATCGTCGTCTAAGCCATCAACCTCTTCGAGGAGGCACTCGGTTTCCGAGTTTCCTCGGAGTATGGAGGAGGACACGACACCGCCGAGGAGGAGCCACACTCTTCTCCTTGGTGGCATGAGGGCCACACGAAACTCATTTATTAGGTTTACCAAACTTCAATAACATATGGAGGAGCCGCTCGTCCAACCTCGCCACTTGACATGATCATCCGCTCCACCTCCATACGCTCCGCGGTATTCCGAGGGGTATGTCATCATGACGGAGGAGGAGGAGAAGAAGCTCACTCGCCTTGAGTAGAGGCTTGTAGCGAACGTCGACTTCACAGACCAAGCTCTCCACATATTGGGTTTTCATACGGGACACCGGTGCAATTCTCTAACGGAGTGTCGGCAAACACCCACAAAGAATTCGCCTAGGAAATTTTCATGACCATGGCGCATACCCTTGGTGAAGGAGTGCTGAGTCTCTCATTCCGTTGGAGGGAGCCCACAAGTGGAGAAGAAGGAAGACACCGTCGGAAGGGTAACCTTGATCAACGATGGTATTTCTAGCACCTTGATGGGGTAATCTCCTTTCATCCATGGGTTGCAATTGATCTTGAGATGTAATCACACTTTGTTGGATTATCTATCTATCATCTTGTGTTGAAAATACTTTAATGCTTAAGGTTAGCTACCATGCCGTAAAGGGAGTAAAGGGCTCAATGCTTCCTTGGATCCATTCAACACAATCCCCGATAGATTAGATTGGTTTTCATGTTCAAAACGATTGCATGTTCTAGTATCGTAGACCCATGGGCGAGTGTCTCCTATTTTTAAAAGGGAGCTCCGGAACAAGTGGATGTGCATGATGGCACATGGGAAGGTTTTTGGAGTATGATCGCGGGAGGAGACCATCAACGAAGAAATACTATACGGAACCCCATCATCCAAGTGTGTCACTTTTGTGCAAGTGGATTTTTGGGAGAATAAGAGAGACAAAGATAACCAAAACGGAGTTGAATTGGCTTTACTCGGCTTTGATTGCCAAGTGGCCAATAGACCCCACTCACCTATGATCAACCGGTAGTGTTGTTAAGCAACATCGAGTTCGGGAGATATTGGTTCGGGGTGTTGCCTCTCCATATTGGCTATCTCTTTAAAACCGGGTATTACAAGGAACCTGGATCATCTCCTACCCGGACCTCCCTAGGAATGAATATATGAAGAAAGGAAAATATATAAGTGAAGATGAGAGAGGAGGCTTCAAAGTGGCCTAGGTGAACTTGCCCCTTTCGGAAGTAAGGTTAAGACTTTTCTTGAGGGGAAGAAGATTGGTTAGAGGAAGGACTTCTTGTGCCGGCAAAGAAAAAATAAAGGAGAAGGATTATAGGAGAAGGATCTTCCATGGCCCAAGAAGAAGGTGCACAACAAAATTATGTGCCACCATTTGAAGAAATTCCGGCGCCGTCAAATTACTACGGTGGTGTACCAATGCAAGCATGGGGGAGTGGTGCAGCCATACCCCCATCATTTTTGCGGTGCTCAACATAGCCTTTGCGGAGTCATATGCACACCTTCCTCAACCTCAACAAAATGTGGCCACCATTGGAGGATACGCTGCAAGGAACGTGCAAATTATTGCAGCCATCCTAACCAATGCAAACCAAATGGGTGAAGGAAATGCAAACGTCGCTTATGTGCTTGGACACCTTCACCTAGCACCGTCGGACAATTCATAGGAGGAGTGGTGCATTCCTATTACAAGTAAGGGTACAACAACCAAGACTATCAATATCAACCACCGGCGGAAGATTAGAGAGAGGAGGACCTTTAGTTATCTTTCCTTTACCCCCTTTTCTTTAATTTTCAGCTTGTTTGCGCCTATGTTTGCGTAGTGTTTTCAGTTTTTATTTAAATTTCAGCAAGTGTGTTAGTTTAATTTTTCAGCGTGTGTCTTAGTTTTATTTTTATCATGAATAATGTCACCACCAAGTTTTTACCTTTAGTAAAGGTACAAGATTTATGCCATGATGATATATGATTATAATTGCCGCTTTGTTTATCTTTGTAATTGATTTATGCATGTTTAACCTAGTGCTCTCTTAAAAATACAAATCTGAAATTATCTAAATGCTAGCTTAATCTTTAGCGGAGGTTATGATTAAAATAAAGACCCATAGTGTTTTATGTGCTCTCAAGTTATGAATAGATTAAAGATGTCTTTTATGCTCAAAAATATCTCTAACCTTGTCATAAATATCACTTGTGTGTTGCTCAACCTATCCAGAGCCTTATATATATTTGAGTGCATAAACTTTAGTGTACAAGATTTATTTTTGAGTGAGTTATTGCAGGCCATGATTTCTCTGGCCCGAGACTAAGAAGCTGGTCATTCCATTTTTGCGTATCTATCTTTTTGCTAGCCTTTTATCCGTGCATTGTGTATCCCCACATCGGAGACCTCACAAACCTCGACGGATATCCACCCTTAAACCAAATATCATCTTTTGTGATTACCTCCTTGACCACAACCTATTGTTGAGAATGGATCATCAATTCAAGGAAGATCGCAAGACGGTGCCGACATTGAAGATTTCAAGTATCTCTCCAAAGGAAAAATATTTCCGGTACCTACCTTTTTTTCGCCTCTTTGCTCGAGGACGAGCAACGTCTAAGCATGGGGGAGGAGGTAGGTACGGTGCAGTTTTAGAGTTCAAAGGGGAGTATTTTAAAAAAATGATGAATGAAAAAGAAAATTTAAGGTGATGTACGTGACTTCCAAGGTGAAAGTCTCACAAGAAAATATATATATATATATATAATGAAAGAAAGAAAGAAAGAAAAGAATGAGAAATATGAGAAAGAGAAAAAAATATGAGTATGCGTAAAGTGAACTCCCCGGTTCTCTAAGAGTGCATTCAAGGCTTCAAGTTTAAAAGATCCATTCTCATTTTCCAACCATGTGCAATCCGATAACGAGGACTTCCTTTGTGCCTCGGGATCACTCTTTGCCATTTGCACATGTCCACTCATCTAAAAGTGTGTGTATTTTTCTCTTTCCCCTCCTTGATTTAACATTATTTTCCAATGACCTTTTTGACGAGTCTCGGTAAGACCATGAGAAACTTGTCTTGTTTTGACAACACCTCATTTATAAAATCTTGGTAGGACTAAACTTTCCCAAAGCTCCATATGAAGCCTACCACATATGTGATGAGAGGGAAAGGAGTAGAATATATAGGCTTGAGAGACAAGTGAGAAGAGAGTTCATGAGCAACATGCAAGGTGATTTAAATTTGTGAACTTGGTTTAGCTTATCTTTATCTCGTTCTTTATTTCAAAAATTCTAAGATCTATTTAAACTTTGTGAGCATGTTAATACTTGTGGGATAAGCTTAGTAAGATTCTAACCTCCATAGAGGTGAAGGCTAGTACATTATAGAACTTTGATGAATTAAAATTTTGAGAGCATTATGTTTTCTCATGTGTGATCAAGTGCAAGGTTTAAACAATGAAGGGCAACGATGATATCCATCGAAGGCTTACTCGAGGACGAGCAAGGTTTAAGCATGGGGGAGATGTTGACGGTGAAAATCCGTCAACCTAGCCATGAGTTTACCTTCGGTGTTGGCATGACTTTTGTATCTTATCCATTGGTACTAACCCCCGTGGTATAACAAGTTCACTTGTGCATGTCGGTTTTGGAGTTAAGTGTTTACGTAGGGTTTTAACGTTGAAAGCAAGACTTCCGGGATAAGTTCATTAAGCACCTCATGACAAGACCTTGAAGCCCGATACAAGTCAAGCAATGAAGTGAACATAACCCCAAGAGCCCAAGGACCAAGCCCGAGAAGATGATAAACTCCGAGGACCGAACCAGAAAAGTGCTGAATCTTGCAAGACAAGGAGTTGAGTCCAATTCGGAGAGAAACCGACGTCAAGGGCTCACATGCAAAAGGGGAGAACATCTAGAAGACGCGGGAAGCAACACGGCGAAGCAGGCAGCAAATTGGGCCGAAAGGGCCCGGGCCGGCCGCCCAGCCCTTTTCGGGGCCCAATCGGCCTCCCCTTTGACCTAATTGCTTCTCAGGCTATAAATAGCCCCCTGACCGAGATCCACGCATCATCCAAGTCGTATTCCGCCGCCGAGGAGCCGAGAAGCTTGAGGGACACCATCTCGGAGATGAGGGTCGTGCTAGTTGTCTAGGGTCTCCCTAGCCGACGTGGGAACCTTGCATGGAAGACCACGTCGGAGCTCCGGAGCGAGGATCAAGATCGAGGGAGGGCCCCGGTGGTGATATTGTTCATGTAATCATTCATGGTGAAGTTTGTAAGTGAATTCGATTTCTAGCGATCAAGTGCCTTCTCGATGATTTTGTTTTCTTCTTGGTTTTGCTTCTTCTACGATCTATACTTAAGATAGATTACATAGGGTGCTCTTGTAGCCGCGGTGGCTAGAGGTGCATACCGACCGGCCAAGTGATTTCAACTTGTTCTTATCGAACTCGCCCTAGTCTACACGCATGAGTAGGGATACATTGTGACGAACGGGGTTCCGAAAGGCGGGCGTTTTCGGAGTCGGATGGGAAGGCCACGATTTAAAGATGCTTTTAATGAGATTCGCTTTTCTATCTTCATCTATCTTGTTTGGAGCTACAACATAAGCATGATCTAGATTCTCTAGATTGGTTATCTTTTGCTTTCTTTTGTTACCTCTTTAGTAGATTAGATTAGATTCGTTTTCTTTATGAGTTAGTAGATTAGATGCAATTTGATTCTTCAATAGATAGCTTTACCTTGCTTTACTAGATTGAATCCTTGCGTTGCACATTGTTCCACGGATTCGATACCTTGGGTTCACCACTCGAGGGAAGAAGGGTCCCTTGACTACGACGGGAGACTTGTCCGCTTGCAAGTCACAAACGAACTTTGATACAACTATTAACCGTCAACAGCGAGTGACAAAGGCGGTCTTGGGGATGTCACTCTCCCTAATCTTGAGTTGGTGGTATCCTGACCTTAGATCCACTTTTGAAAAATACTTGGCTCCCTTCAGCTGGTCAAACAGATCATCTATTCTAGGGAGAGGGTACTTATTTTTGATAGTGACCTCGTTCAACGAGCGGTAGTCCACGCACATCCTCATGCTCTTATCCTTCTTTTCCACGAAAAGCACTGGGGCTCCCCATGGTGATGAGCTCGGTCTGATGAACCCACTTCGCTGGAGTTCTCCTAGCTGCTTCTTCAATTCTGCCAACTCAGGGGCTGCCATCCTATAGGGTCTCTTGGCTATGGGAGAGGTTCCGGGGATAAGGTCGATGACGAACTCTATATCCCTATCTGGTGGCATTCCAGGGAGTTCTTCGGGGAACACATCTGGGTATTCTCGCACTACTGGGACATCCTCTATGGACTTGGCTTCCATGTTGAAAACCATTATGTCTGGCCTGTGTCCTCGGGTGTGGCAGGTCACTTGTATCCCGTCTGGGTTGGTTAGGTGCACTACTTTATCGGCGCAACTTATAAGGCCATGGTGTTGACTTAACCAGTCCATCCCAAGGATCACATCTATCCCCTTGTACTTCAGTACTACCAGGTTTGCTAGGAACTCTAACCCACTTAAAATGATCCTTACCCGGGGGCATCCCAGTGGACACTTAATGTCACCTCCGGGCGTTCGAGTTAATAGGGGTGCTTTAAGTAGTACTGTGGGTATGCTATGCTCTTCCACAAAACTTGAGGATATGAATGAGTGCGATGCTCCCGAATCAAATAGTATGGTAGCCAAGACTGAGCTGACCAGGAACTCACCGAGCACTACGCCTTGTGCTTCCTGTGCCTCCTGCGCATTGATGTGGTTGACTCGGGCTCGTCCATATGACTGCTGGGGCTGCCTCATCTGCTGGTTGCTGTTGTTGTTGCCAAAGTTATTGTTGCTGCGCACCGACATGCGGTTGGCTCCAGACACTAGTGGCCTTGGCCCGTTCACCGAGTTTGAGTAGGTGGTAGTGGTTGGCTTTTTGGCATACGGGCAGTTGGCGATGAAATGTCCGGTTTCTCGGCAGTTGAAACACACTCGGGAGCTGTTGTTGTTGTTGGCAGTGATCTGGCTGGTATTGTTCTGTGGGGGCTTCATGGCACTCTGGTTGTTGTAGGGCTTGAACTGGGTTCTTGGGCCTTGCGAGCCCGTGGCTTGGGATTGGGTTCTGTACTGCATGGGAGCTTGGAACCTGGACATGGGGTGTCCAAAGTTTCTCGGCCTCTGGGACCGCTCTTGCCGCTTGGCCTTGTGCTCCATAAACTTGCGCTTGTTTTCCTTCTTCTCTTCAGCCCTCGCTCTTTCTGTGAGTATTGCCATGTTCATGAGAGTGTTGAAGTCCGGGTAGATCTGAGGGGTAAGCAGGGTCCTCAGTTCCGAAGTCAGTCCCTTCTTGAACATTTCTTGTTTCTTGGAATCTTTGTCCACTTCCTCGGGGGCATAGCGAGCCAGTTCTATGAACTGGTATGTGTACTCTTCCACGAACATGTTGCCTTGGCGGAGTTCACGGAACTCATCCGCCTTACGCTTCAGGGTGGCTTCTGGGATGTGGTAGCGGCGGAACTCTTCCACGAATTCATCCCGTGTGATGGCGAGAGGGATCCTTGGGCGCCGCGCCAGTGTTTTCCCACCGTGCTAGGGGCCGTCCCGTGAGTCGTCAGGAGAACCTTGTCGCGGTCCTCACAGTTGAAGGGCTCTAGCTCCCTCAGAATGGCTCTCAGCCAGTCGTCAGCATCCAAAGGATTCATCGACCCGCCAAAGGTGGGCGGCTTCGTCCTGAGGAACTCTATCAGCTTCTCGTTCATGCCCAGAACTCGGGGTCTTGGGCGGTTGATGGCGTTGAAAATGGCCTCCATCAGGACAGTCTGGTTGGCCAAGACTTGTGCCAAGTCAATGGGAGGGGGTGGTGGCGGCAGGACCACGTTCTCTCCTCCATCTTCGTCTTGGTTAACTTCCTGGTCGTGAAGACGCTCCCTCCGATCGGCTTGTGATCCTTCAGCGTCCGATCGGCCGGGGCCTTGGTGGGTCCTGACAGGGCGCCTGGAAACCATCTGAAAAGGAGCGGGTTTTCTAAGAGATCTAGCTTTTATGTGATGTTTAAGTGGATTATATCGGATTTCTTTTTTTTTGAAAAGGCAGGGTCTACTCCTGCCGGCAAGCACACAATCAAGCACATAGCAAACAAGCAAGCACAGACAAGTTTTTATTACAACCAGTGAGGAGGATACATCCCGACTATGCGACTGACGCTACGCGGACACACTACACGACTCAGTGCGGCAAGAACTAAGGGTACGACTTGGACCGGTACGGCTTCATTCCCTGGGGCAGGGTCACTGGGGTATGCTACTCGCGAGGAGAGCCACCTTCCGGGGTCGAGTGCTCTTCCAGCGGAATGAGCAGCTCGTCATCATTCTCGCCTTCGGGGTTTCCATTTTCCTGAGGCTGTGCTGCGGCTTCGGCGGTCGTCGTCGGGGGTTCGGTGACTACTGGTGGTGCTGGCGGGACTTTGATAGTTCCTCCCCATCCTACAAGGGGTGTTCCCAGTAGGACTTGAGCTTCTCCAATGGTTGGAACGGGTGTTCCGCTGCTGGTCCATTCTTGCATGCGTTGGTCCTGGATTCGCCTGAGGCTTTCCTGGGCAACGACTTCACTGCTTATGGCGGCTGCGGTCCTTGCTTCTGCTTGAGCCACTCGACTTGGTGCATCCTCACTGTGACTTCAGCTTGCTTGGCCCGACTAATTTGCTCCCTCAAGTGCTTGGCTTGGTCATCAAAGAGCTTATCCAGGGAGACAAGGTAGGCGACTACGTGGTACAACAGGTCTTCTTGGTGGCGGCGTCGTTCCAGGTTCCTCATGCGGGCTTGCCAAACTGGGGTTCTGATGGCGGGGGGAAAGTACCTCATTGGTGTGGGGACGAGGTGTTCCTCGTAGATCCGGCACAGGTAGCGGAGGGCTTTTCTGAGGGCCATGGGGTAGGTGTCTCGGTGTCGAAACCCTGTGTTGGTCATGCGCCACGGCTCGATGTTGGTGTGGCGGTTGCTTCTAGCGACGGAGAGGACCACCCTACAGCGAAGAGTGCCGAGTTGCTCGTACTCTCTGCTGTAGTACCTAGGGCGCTCAGTGATACCGAGGCGCTCCAGGGAGTTGATAAGAAGGCGAGCAAAACCAGGCTCCTCCTGGCACATGCCTTGGGTCCATCCATCTTCCGCCATCTGAAAACAAAGGTAGAGTTGAACAGGTTGTGGTGGGGTACAAGAGGTGGATAACTTTATTCAGTAACAAAGTTGGGGTACACTCTTCGGGGTACACTTATTATTACTAGGACACAGCTCTAGCCTAAACATCCTAGTCTTATCTTTATGGTGATTCTTCCTCTAGCTGGATGCAGCGCTTCTTTGGCGTAAGGTCTTGCTCCAGTATCTCGTCCTCGGTCTGGGTCCCTTTGTCCCAGTGAGTTTCTTCGGGTTCTTCCTCATCCAAGTCAACTTCTTCTCCTCTCCTTCTACGTTCCCTGTGGAGCTCATCCCATAGCCTTTTGTGGAACATCTCGGAACGTTCTCTTTCCCTAAGGTAGTCTCGCTCCATGTTGCGTAGCTCAACTTCCGCCATGGTTGTCTTAATCCTTTCCAGCTCTATCCTTTGCTCCGCTCTTTCCGCTCTGTCAATCTGTTGCTTCAGTTGCTGGGCTTGCTCCTGGTAGAGGTGGTCTAGGCCATTGAGGTAGATGGATAGGTGGGAAACTGCCTCTTCTAGGTCTTCTTCTTCTCGTTCTAGCCCTCTCATGCGATCAATCCACGAGCGTCCTCTTCCTCCAGAGGGTGGGAAAATCCCATTGGAGTCCTTCTGAGGTGCTGCGTATAAACCACTCGTAGATGTCGCAGGGCCTTCCGAGCAGCCTTTGGGTAGGTGTCGGCGAAGCAAAACCCAATGGCGGAGACGAACCAAGGTTCTATGTCGGGGTAGAGCGTGGTTCTTCCCACGAAGATCAGCAGCTTACACCAAAGGGTGCCGTAGCGTTCGTACTCCCGATAGACGAACTCCGGCGGATCCCTTACTCCGACGCGCTCTAAGCTGAGTAGCAGCAGGTTAGGGAGACCAGGCGGGACGGGGCAGACTCCTCCGTTCCATTCGGGGTTAGCCATCTAGAACCAGGCAAGGATCAAGGTAAGGATTTGGGAAAAGATGAGCTCAGCAAAGGAAAGGTTAGAGAGGGCCAGAGGAGGTCTCGTATCCTAGGGGTCGTGTCCTACGACCAACCTACGGCTCTGATACCACCTGAAGCGTCCCCTCATCAGAGGTGACTAAATGTGACCCAAATACCAGTCCCAGGAGGCTGGCAACACATTTATTACAACAGGTGGATCAGTCTTTTACATCACGTCGACACAGAGGGCACGGAAGTGCCAACGCTACAAGGAACAACACAAACTCTAACGACCACACTACGATAGCAAAGGCTTCCATAGCCTCCTCAGAGTACCACACCATGGAAGCTTTCTGTGGAGGCCCTGGGTACACAGGCACGGTTGGGTGTAGGGCAGCGACCTACTCGACGTCTTCGGGAATGTAATCGGGATCCTCCTCTGAAAAATAGTTAGTAAAACAAGGGTGAGCACATACGTACTCAGCAAATCCAACCCCACCCACGGAGGGGCTTATAAGCAGAATCATGCATAGAGTATAACAAGGATCAGGTTAAGGTTCATTTTGCAAACTTACACATGCAGGGGTTCATTTCAAAAAGATTTTCGCAAATCATTTTTCATAACCAAGGTGACTCAATTGTTTTTAGGAAAACCACTGTGGAACTACTAGACTCCCCGTCCGCGAGAGCCCGGGCACACGGCCACACACACTTAACCCGAAATCAACTCACACCAGAAAACATCCCAAACCCAAACACTAGTTTTTGTGATCACACCGTGACTCGTCCAATACCGTGGACACGGCTATTCGAATAGGTTTGACACTCTGCAGAGGTTGTACAACTTTACCCACATGTAGGGTATCGCCACACGAACACTTTAGTGCCGGTGCGGATCCTAACAAAGCCATTACCCACCTTAGCTAACACTACGAGCCATCACGGAAGCAACCAAGGGGTTATCCCACATAACCAGGGGGTACCTCACACAGAGCGTACCCCTACTCCTTGGTCTCCCGCCGCTCACCCGCACACCAGATGGCAAGTAGATTAACTAGTGGGGTTTATGCTAAGCCATTGCCACATACAACGGTCGAGTGGTTGTACGATGATTTGGGTCAGGTGAGATGTCACGCAACCCGGTCCTTAATTGACAAGATGGACAACTCCCAACACACTCAACCACACAGGTACGAGCTCACCCATACTCCTAACACACACGTCCATCCCGTCTACCCAATTCTTTACTCATTTTCCAAACATATCTCATTTCCATTTTTAAAGCACTCACACATTCTTAAAGCACTCACACGTTTTTAAAGCAATCATTTTGGCCAAACAAGGTTCAATCATAGCAATCAAGGGTGGCCATCCTACCAGGTTTTTGCAGTAAAACAATATGCAATTTATAAAATGGGTATAGGGTTGTGTTTATAAAACTAGGACCAAAGCATGCATCAAAGGATGAGATTGAATTTGCCGTCTTCGAAGTCTTCGGGGAGTGCCGGCTCGGCGTTCGGGACCTCGGGCTCCTGCTCGCAGTAGTCGGCTCTGATCTCCGGCTCGGGGTACCTTCCTTCGTCTACTCCGTCGGCTATAGCGCACACACAGGCAAGCAAGCAATCAATATAAGCATACACAATTTCTCCGGCTGAGCTCGCAAAAGGTAATTAAATAAAATAGGTGAAATAAATATTATGTAGGGGTTTTGGGTGACGGACGGGTGGCGGTGCAACCGACACGGGTGTGAGGAAGGTTGGGCGCGATTTGGATTAAAATTGCGCATGAAATGTCGGGTTAAAGGAGGTGTTTAGGGTTAATTAGGGACCTGTTAGTATTTTATTATAAAAGAAAAGGGTCTAATTATAATATTTAAACCTAGCGGGGGTGTTACTAAATAGTCCAGGGGCATAATTGTAAAGGGACATGGTTGTTTTTGTGGTTTAATTTAAAGCATAGGGTCTGTTTTGAAAGAAAAGAGTGAGGGAAATAGAGGGGGGGGGTCGGTTTTGGATAAGTGGGAAAAGGGCAGGGGGGTATGGGCAAAATGCCCTCCTTGTTCCTCCCTCCCTCACGACACAGAACGCATGAGACAGGGAGGCCGACCGTGGAAGGGGGGAGGGGCGCCGGCGACCTGGTGCACGGCGACGGCCGGGAAGTGGGGCGAAACGAAGAGGAGGTCGAGGGCAACCGATTCCGCTCCTTTCCTCGGGCTGGGGTGCTCCGGAGAGGCGGATCGACGGTGGCGGGCGGCGACCGGTTATGGTGGTCGGTGGTGGCGGTGCTTGGGCGCTTGGGAGGCAGGGAGGCTTGGTTCGGGTGGTGTGTGGCGAGGTGGGGAGCCGGTACGACCCTTTTATAGGCGCGGGAAGGTCGGTTCGGCGAGGATATTTTGAGCTTCGCGGAGCTCCAATGGTCGGCAATGGAGGTTCGGGAAAAATCCCGGCGTGGACTCCGGCCAGCGGGATTCTCGGTCGATTGGCTACTGTGCGAGTTGACCCGTCGTGCAGAGCTGCTGTGGCCATGGAGGGGAGACCGCCGGGGAGTGATGGTGGCCGGTTTGGACGTGACAACTCGCTGCCTGGTCTTCGTTTGTCAGAGCAATGGAGGGGAAGGTGCTGCTGCCTGCTGTAGGCGCGGGACCGCCCCTGGTGTGCTGCCTAGGAGAGGGGGCGCCGTCTGGAGGAGGGGGCGCCGACCTGCACCAGGGGCGCGCAGGGGGTGGTCGCGGCCCCTGGTTCGCACGCGCGAGGGGGAAGGGGGGCGCGGGGGCCTCGGCCTGAGGAAGAAGATCGGTGGGGGGAAAAGAGAAGGGAAAAGAAAAAGGAGAAAAGGGAAAAGAAAACGAAGAAAAGAAAAAGGAAAATAGAAAAAAAAGGAAAATCAGGAAAGAGAAATAGAAAAGGGATTTAGAAAATTGGGAGAATTTCTAGAAAAATTAGGAGAATTTCTCGGGAAATTAGAGGAAGGGTTTTTGTGGGTTTTCCGTTTTTTCGGGCGTCGACATGATTTTCGGGACAGCGGCGATGACGAGGCGGACCGGCTGGCGGGATTCGCAGCACGTGCGCCGAGCGTGAGAGAGGAGGGGGGGCGGTGACCAGGGTTTTGAAAGGGCAAAAGAGCTCAGTTGGACAGTTTTTGAAAACCCGCGTGATTTATTAGGTGATTTATTAAGAGCTAAAAACGCGGGCGTTACACAGCCCAGCGCGGCGATCGGCCCGGTCGCGGCCCCGCTCGCGTGCGCGCCCGCCACAATCGCCGACAGGCGGGACCCGCATGTCATCCCTCTCCTCCAGCCATGGACGACTCGGACTCCCGCGCCGCCGAGCGAGTCCGTCCCGCGCCCGCCTTCTTCGCGTGGCCCGCACGTCAAGGCGCAGCCCCGTCCCCTATTTAAGCCACCGCCGCACCCCTTGGCCTCTACCTGAGAGCCCTAGCCAGCCTGAGCAACCGCGCCGCCGAACCCTAACCCTAGCCGAGTGCCGTCGTCGTCGTTCCGCCGTCCCGCCGCACGCCGTCGACGAGAAGCCGTCCAGGAGCTCCGCAAGAAGGTGAGAAGCACCCCTAAGCCATGTGTTTGCGTCCAGGAGCCCCGTAGCGTCAATGCGACCTCGCCGGAGTTGAATTTCCGCCACCGCCCGGTGCTCGCTGTCGTCGTGTGTCGTTCCCTCTCCTTGTTGCCCTACATGAGTTCGTCGTCGTCCCCTCTTTCTCCCCGGCTGTTTCCCTTCGTTGTCCGAGCCTCCTAACTCCAGATCGAGCAAGCTCGCCGGATCCCGCCGCCCTGCGCCGCCGCAAGCCGCGCCGCTACCGGCCGGTTGCCACCGCCTGCCGCGCCTGCTCGCGTCCTGGATCATCGGATCTTGATCCAACGGCTGAGATCAGATCTCATCCCGGAGTGAAACCAGTTAGTACCGGTCAAACCCGACCGTCCTCATCTTTTTGCATGAAAACCCCTGAGCTTTTAGGTTTTTACAACCCGGTCCTTCCACCATATAAGTTTCCTTACGATTAGGTCCAGGTTTTCCAGTTTAGCCCTTCTAGCTTTAGTTTCTTTGCAGCTAAGTCCCTGATCTTGTTTAGGGTGTAACTTCTTCGTTTTAGCTCCATTTTTAGCGTTCTTTATGTCCACGCGATCGTCTCGACGAGTAGATTAGTTTTCTATTGTTTTTGTCTCTGTTTGATATGATTGGTGTACTCTTTCTTATTTATTTGTATTGCATGCTTGTATGTCATTGTGTGGAGCGTAGTGAACGATCAATTCGTGGATTACATTGCCGTTGAAGATCAAGAAGGTTTTGAGCAGCAGCGCGCTTGGGTTGAAGGCAAGTCCTTGCTGCATTCCCTTTTGTCCTATTACAACATGCATTTTAATTACCCTGTATTTACTTTTTGCTTGCATTAATGTGATGGGACCTATGCTAAGGTGTGACTAGTGTTGTGTACCTTGTGCCTTGATCAACCGGGTGTTAACTTTATGTTGGGTAGCTTTGCTAGTGCATATATTGGGTGGTTTAATGGAACAAACTTTTAATAGAACCACCTAGGAAAATCGTACAACCACAAGGCATATGGCTCTGCCTTGGCTGAATAACTAGAGACTTTAGTGTGGTAGCAACCTTACCTGAAAGGAACAAATGGGGAGGCGTTGACGGAGCATAGACCTGCTCTAGCGGGGAGTTGGGTTTGTTATTTTATGGTGGGGTATTGACCCGCTAGGGAGCTTTGTGCCCCGCTTCGTCCTGAAACCTAATGGGTTGTTGCTCATTGGAGGATCTTCGTAAAGGCCTCGTAGCGTCCCTACGCAACCACACCTCGGTAGTGTGGTATTGTGCCTACTTTTGCATAGCATGGTTGGGTTCAAAACTCTTTGAGTTTTTACGCGACTTGTGGTGAAAGTGTACAACCTCTGCAGAGTATAAAACTGACTAATTAGTCGTGCTTACGGTCAAGAGCGGCCTGGACCCTCACATGATTAACTATATGGAAGATGGACTTTAATAACTTGTGCAACATTTTATGGGTTCTTATGCATCTTTTAAGTGGGTTCGGTATATACTTACACTTGTAGTACTAGTTGCTTAATAAAACTTGACCAACTAAAATGTTTAACTGCTTTGCAATCTCTAGCCTTCGACTATAAAGCCTTCCATGTTGTTATAGTATCTTTCCCTTGTTGAGTACGACATGTGCTCATGCTTGTTGTTTATTATTGCATCTACACCATCCGACTGCTGCTCAGACGGACATTTTGAGGAATATCCTGGTGGACTTGACGAGTTCTAGGCGTTCGTCTCTTCAGTCAGCTGCCTGTGGAGGATTTCTACGTTTATTTTTCCGCTGCTAGTTACTCGATGTGTTAGAATGAAGACTATCGGTCATGTAATAAATGTTTAATACTCTCTTTACGCTTTTACACTGTGTTTTTGGTATTCATTGAGTCCACACACGTGTGAAACTTGATCCTGGCGCACATGTGTTTATGCATTCAGATTTGCCTTTAAATCTGCGTGTGACAATTTCTCTTTTTACACACCATGATTTGAAGTGCATATAGTTAAAATGGAACATATGCACTCTATATGTAACATCCTGGAATTTTCTCCGGAATGTTAGCAATGCGAAAATGTGGACTTCAAAATTTCGATTTGAAATTGAGTGCATAATTAAAATATAAGGATGTCTTCTTTGATCCTTCCCTGATTTCTTAGATTTAATTTGAGCAAAGTAATAAAATTTAGGAATTATAAAATGCTAGTGTGAGAACCCTGGAGTTTATTGGTTCTTATTTGGAGTTTATTTGAGTGTGATTCGAATTTGAATCCTACATTCAAATTTGGATTGTGAATGCTTAAGGATGATAGTAATTAGGAAAAACCTCTATCCCTGTTGGGCCACAACACAGTTCGCTAAGTCCTCCAAACCACCTCCTTTCTCTACCGGCCTGCTCAAACCGCCAGCCCATTTGGCCCGTCGGCCCACCGAACCCGCCGGCCCGTCTATCACCTACCCATCTCCTTGTCCCGCTGCCAAGTGGGGCCCTCACGTCAGCCCCCTTCCCTGTTTTCTTTTCCCCTTCCTCAGTCTCCCCGTGACGGCATTGTGGGGGCAGGGTGCCGCGCCCCCATGGCCGCTGCCCCACTGCGCCTGCACCGCGGGATGCCCGCCGCGTGGCTGAGGCACGGATGCCAAGGTTCGCCCGCCGTCCATCCATTTCCCCGGAACCCTAGCGCCGCCCTATAAATCGAACCCCCAGCCTCATCTCCCTGTACCGCGTTACCTGTCGGTGCGGAAAGTGGTCCCGACACTAACCAGTAATAAGCGCCAAGGTCTATCCCTCAATGGTCGATGCTAAGCAATCAAAGACACAAGGTTTATCCTGGTTCCGGCCGGGGGCCGCACGTCCAGCAGTGGTGTGCTCGGGGCACTATATTGCTCAGCACCGGGGTGCCTGTAGTGGGGCAGCTACAAGCAAGGCGGGAGAGAAGGCGTGGCCCCCAAGTCCCTGGTGAAATGGCTGAAGATGTTGTGGGAGAATTGGGGAGCGTGTGTTGTGTCTTGCCTTGTCGTGTCCTGTCGTCTGTTTTTTCTCTCTTTGCGGCGGGGGAGTTCACCTGCCTTTTATAGGCCAAGGAGAGGGCGAATTACATGCATGCCGCACTATTCAGCTACATGGAGAAGTATGGTGTGCCGCGCCGTAGAGTAGGGGGCCGCCTTGACGGTCCTTGCCGCGATCTGGCCATCATGGCGTATCTTGTACCCGAACAGTGGTAGCTTCGAGGGTAGGGGCGCAGTGGTTGGCCGTGATGTCCCTAGGCGGGCTCGAGGGGGTTGCTGACGACGATCCGTACGGGATACAGTGGCAGGCGTGGCGGCGTCCCGTTCCCGCATGCCTCACAGCGCCGGAGCTGTTACCACGGTGCTCGGTGTGGTGTTGTACGCACGGGGCGGCCGCCCGCAATGCGGTGGCGGGGAATGGCGTCCCGCCGGCCTAGCGTCACGACCTGGCCCTGCAAGGTCACGAGAAAGCATTTCGAGGGTGTGGCCGCCCCCCCTTCGAGGGCTCGGCACGTTAGCCGTACGGGAGTAGGCGGCACGGCGTCACGGGGCTGACACCGGCCATGTCGCACAGTCTCCCATAGTGGCGAGGATGGGTTCCCCCTAGGGAGTTGGTGCAACAGGGTCGGGGCGTGAGTCTCAGGCGCATGATGGCGCCGCCCCGCCATTGTCGGAGCATTAAATGCCCGTACCCGCGTGCGGGGACGGGCGTGCGCATGCGGTGCACTCTCGAGCGAGGCGGAACCCGCCCGAGGGAAGCGTGCACCCTCGAGCGGGGCGGAGCCCACCCGAGGAAGGCGTGCACCCTCGAGCGAGGCGGAGCCTGCTCGAGGGGACCTTTGAGTGGGCCGCCTTGGTGGGCCGCGGGGGCCACCGCAGCGTGGGCCGCGCCCGTGTGTGCATTTAAGCAAGGTGCATTTAGCTTTGGTTTTTTAGCAGGCTTTAAGCGGGATTTCCCCAGTTGTTTTAGGGGACCCTCAGGGCTGTCCCCGACAGTAGCCCCCGAGCATCTGCGGGTTCGCCGGCCAGGCTCCCGCAGATGCTGAAGCCTACTGATAGGACGTCCTTCCCCCTGGTTTGCAAATGCTTTCCGTGGGGCCGCGCTAGCGGACCCGCGGGTCTATCCCCCGAAGCCCTGCAGGAGCGTGAGTGCTCCTGCAGGGGTTTTACCATGGGATTTGGCCAGAGGGCGTGGTACATATTCCAACCGGCGTCGGCGATGTTTCAGCCGGCTTCGGTGACGCACGCGCAGCTGGCACTATCCACGGTCGGTGCAATCCAGGAGGTGTAGCCATGCGTCGAGCCCCCGAGCCTGGGCCCGTTCGAGGCGATCGGGTAGAGCTCCACGACTTGTTTTTAACACGCCCTCGCCGTCCCTCCGCGGGACGGAGGGTGAGGTTTCCGCAACCCCCATCGATCGGGTCGCGGATTGCGGATTCCCCGTTGAGCTGCTAGTGGGTGGTTCGAGTGGACGCCCATGCCCCGTTCGATAAGGGTAGGCTGCGTGGTCTAGAGACACGTCCATTAAAGCGCTTGCGTGGGTTTGCTAGGTGGGGCTCGGTCCCATTCGCTAGGGACTGAGGGCGCGGAAGCTCTCCCTCGGTGGGATCCCCCGGCTAGCTGCCCTCGCTGGCTCTCGAACACAACATGTGGGGCACCCTCGAGCCGGCGGGCTCAAGGAACGGCTCGAATGCGCGTGCCCTCGTCGTCCCTGACTCTGGTGATCTGGGGTGCCTGTTCGAACCTGTCGAGGGTCAGGCTTCAAACCTCTGATCAGTAGAGCCGTGCGGGGTGGCAACTAGGCGCTCCCGTCTTCGCATCTGCGGGTTTCGAGGGTCCCTGATCGTGTCAGCCCTCGAAACGCTGATCAGTAGGGTAATGCGGGGTGGCAACTGAGCGCTCCCGTCTTCGCATCTGCGGGTTTCGAGGGTCCCTGATCGTGTCAGCCCTCAAAACGCTGATCAGTAGGGTAATGCGGGGTGGCAACTGGGCGCTCCCGTCTTTGCATCAGCGGGTTTCGAGGGTCCCTGATCGTGTCAGCCCTCGAAACGCTGATCAGTAGAGTAGTGCGGGGTGGCGACTGAGCGCTCCCGTCTTCGCATCTGCGGGTTTCGAGGGTCCCTGATTGTGTCAGCCCTCGAAACGCTGATCAGTAGAGTAGTGCGGGGTGGCGACTGAGCGCTCCCGTCTTCGCATCTGCGGGTTTCGAGGGTCCCTGATTGGGTCAGCCCTCGAAATGCTGATCAGTAGAGTAGTGCATCGAGGGTACCCGTGGTGCCTGTTTTACTTCAAACGGGCCCCGAGGTTACCGGCTGATGTTTGCACCCTTTGAGGGTCGAATTTTTTCTGAGCCAGGGGCTCGCGCCGCTCGAGGGTCCTCCTTACTTAGTAAGGGACCCGACCATTTAATGCTCGCGGTCGCGGCTGTAGTTTCGCGCCGCGGGCGCGCCTTTTTAGGCGCTGCAACCGCGCGCGTAGTGGGCTGCGTGGGCAAGCGGATGTGACCACCTGCCACGACCCTCCCGTTTCTACACCGTGATGATGGCCCGCGAGCGGTTGCGTGGCCGCCGCGGTCGTGGTGGGGCCTGTCCGTCAGCGAGGGAATATTCCTCCTGCAGTTAATGCGCGCGGGTGTTGACGGTGTATTTTGGTGCACCTAGCATGTTCATTACACTTTGGTTTGGATTTGATTATGGAACTAACCCGCCACTAGGCACACTAATCATATAACAAGTTCATCTTTGTGCATGCATTTGGAAGTGTTGTGTTTATGTAGGAAATCATGGACATAAAGGACGGATTCGCAACAAGTTCAAAGGAGCATTCATGGAGTCTTGTTCGTGTTCATGAGCTTGCCGAAATCACTTCCAATGGTGGCGAGGACCGAAGTGCTACGAGGAACACCCCCGGGGATTGAAGCGTAAAAGATCAAACTTCATGCAAAGAGAGCCTCCATCTTGGACGCGAGGATAACAACATCAAAATCATGCAAGTGGAGGGGGCAAAGTACATAAGTGCACGAGGACCCACGGAGCAAAAGGGGCGACCGAACCGGGCCGAATTGGGCCTGGGCCGGCCGGCCCAGCCCAGTTCCGGCACCGGTTCGGTCCCGTTTTCCTTGCCCTCGAAGGATCTTCAACCCTAAAACCCCCGAGGCGCCGCCAACACCAAAAGGAGGAGTCATTCGCACCAGAAGGCCATCCACAAGCTAGAGAGAGAGGAGGAGGATCTCCGGCGGGAGATCAACCACCTCGAAGGAAGCACCCTCTCGTGGAGAAGAAGGAAGACACCGGCGGAAGGGAAACCATGATCAACGGTGCCATGATCAGCACCTTGATGGGGTAATCTTCTCATTCGTCTATGGGTTGTAATCGATATTGAGATGTAATCGCACTTTGTCGGATTATCTATCTATCATCTTGTGTTGAATATACTTTAATGCTTAAGGTTTGCAACCATGCCGTAAAGGGAGTAAGGCCTCAATGCTTCCTTGGATCCATTCAATACGCCGTGGCCATCAAAGGTCTAGTCATGAATACCTTCGCGTAGTGACAGTACGAGAGGAGGGAAAGGGCGAAACCGTGGTCACAACCCCGATAGATTAGATTGGTTTTTCATGTCTTTAAGCGATTGCATGCTCTAGTATCGTAGACCCGTGGGCGAGTGTCTTCTATCTTGATCGTTTATCATTCTCTCTAGTGTAGTTTAGTTGTTTTCTAGTATAATAGTAGTTAGGGTTTTAGTAGCTAGTGTGTCGTTGTTGATCGAACGCTTGTAATCCCCTTGCTCCGCGGATTGACAAGAACCTTGGGAATCCCGTGGTGAAAAAGGTGTGGGGTCCGTACGCTTGCGGATCGTAGAGGGATACGTCTTTTATCCGTCAACAAGCCCCTTTTTCTGGCGCCGTTGCCGGGGAGCAAGTTAGTTTACATCGTTCGATTTGCATCTAACTTAGTTTTATATTTTAGTTTATCTTTTATTTGCTATATCTAACATATATTATCCAGAAAAACACTTGTTTCTTTTTTGTTTTTGTTTTTATCTTATTGTCTAGATGGAGTTCGTTAATCAACCCGTGGAAGAACCGGAGAAATCATTAAGGGATTACGCTAGCCCTCGATGTGAAGACATAAAAGTACAAGAGTCGGATTCTTAGCTCGAAGCGACCAAGTATGAAATTAAATCCAAGATCATCAAGATGGTGGCGGAAAACCCATTTGAAGGGATGGTTATGGAGAACCCATATAGACACATAAGGGATTTCACGACAATATGCAACACGGTGCGTCAAGAAGGAGTTCCCGATGAATGGTTCAAATGGAATCTCTTTCCCTACTCACTTGCCGGCGAAGCAAAGACATGGTATTCGGTTGCGTCCTTTGAAGTTGAAGGCAATTGGAACAAGTTGACAAAGAAGTTTTGTGAGAAGTTCTTTCCAATTAGCAAGGTTCAACATCTAAGGAGGCAAGTGATCACTTTCATGCAAGGAGAATAGGAAGGGATAGACCAAGCCTGGGATAGGTTTAATGAATTAATCGAACAAGGACCAAAACTCGACTTCACCGGTGACGTACTCTTGCATACATTTTTCTTTTCCCTAACCCCTAGTTGCATGCGACACGTCGAAATGTGTGCAGGTGGGGATCTCATGGAGAAAACACTCACGGAAGCCGCCCAACTTCTACAAAAAGTTAGTAAAGCGGCTGCCATGCGAAGAGATTGGGAAACAAGACTTACGGAAGAGCCGGAATTCAATTCAAGGAAGAAAAAGCTTGCTGATTTTTCTAAAGAGGCAACCCCGGAAGTCACAAAAGTGGAACCAATCATGGAAAAGCTTGAACAAGAACACATCAAGTCAAGAACTACACCAAACATCGACTTCGCCGCACCAAATGAGACGAACAAGAGAAGCATGTCAAGCGCGAAGCCACTAAGGGAGTTCGAGCCAATGGATTGGGTTCCTATTGATTACGGAGAAGTATTCGACAAGAGGAGACCGTTCCCTAATCAAAAGGGGATGGCAAGAGCATTGGAAGTAGATTTCCCACCGGAGAAGAAAGCTGAAAATTCATACGACCTCGAAACCACCGGTGAGATTTTTGAAAAGCTCTTTGGAGATGACGTGGTGGATCCGGAACATATTGCCGAGGTGAAGAGAATCATGGGGATCAAGCCCGAAGCATCACCATACGCTCGCCTCGCTGAAATTTACTCGATAGGATCCGAAGAAGAAGAGAAGATGACGCCGCACTTGAGTTGCGAGATCAACGGAGTTCAATGCAAAGATTTATGCGACATCGGAGCCCAAGTAAGTGTTCTATCTTCTAAAATTTACGATAAAGTTCAATACCACAACCTAGACTTAGCTCCAACATCAACGAAATTAATTACGGGAGATGGTAGAACTATCAAACCTCTAGGTATTGCTTGCAACATGAAAGTAAAAATCTCTAGAAACTATATACCAACCAATTTCTTTGTTATTGATGCTTACCATAGTAATTCTGATCATATAATCTTAGGTAGGACTTTTCTTAAGTTGGTTGATGCCGTGTTAGATGCCGGAGAAGGCAAGGTAACAATGAACCTTAACGGAACAAAGTACACATATAACTTTCTTCGTGCTTCTAAACACCTTACACCCTTTCCTCCTGACGATGAAGAAGTAGAAGAGATAGATAGTCTTTGTTTTGTTGAAACCCTTAGAGACCCGCTGCAAAGAGCAATGGAAAATCAAATTAGTAATCAACAAGATGAAGAACTAGAGGAAGCAACAAAAGGCTTAGAGCCGCACGATGGTAGTATGGAGGAAGAGAAATTCGAAGACATAGGAGAAATCAAACCCGAGGAGCCACAAGTGCCCGAGGTAGACCTTAAACCTTTGCCCAAGGGATTAAAATATGAATTTTTGGGCCCAGACAAAACTTATCCAGTCATTGTGAGCGACGAGTTGAGTCCCGAAGAAAATGTAGCGTTGCTGATTTTACTAAAAAAACATAGGAAGGTGATTGGATATTCAATTAATGATCTCAAAGGTATTAGCCCAGCCTTTTGCACTCATCGTATACCAATGGAAGACCAATGTAAACCTGTAGTGGACCATCAAAGGAGGCTAACCCATGCCATGCGAGAGGTAGTAAAGAAAGAGGTTATCAAGTTACTTGATGCCGGAATCATCTACCCGGTTCCGCATAGCGAATGGGTGAGCCCGGTACATTGTGTACCGAAGAAAGGAGGTTTGACCGTGGTGAAGAATGAGAAGAACGAGTTGATACCGCAAAGAACCGTGACCGGGTGGCGGATGTGTATCGATTATCGTAAGCTTAACAAAGCGACGAAGAAAGATCACTTCCCCCTACCGTTCATAGACGAGATGCTCGAGAGGTTAGCAAACCATGCTTATTTTTGCTTTCTCGATGGATACTCGGGGTTCATGCAAATTCCTATTCACCCGGAAGATCAACATAAGACAACGTTTACGTGCCCTTACGGAACGTTTGCATATAGGAGGATGCCCTTCGGCCTATGCAACGCTCCGGCCTCTTTTCAACGTTGCATGATGGCCGTGTTTTCGGAATTCATCGAAGAAATTGTTGAAGTATTTATGGATGATTTTTCCATTTACGGGAAGACGTTCATGGATTGCTTAGCAAACTTAGAAAAGGTCCTTACAAGGTGTGCGGAGGTAGATTTGGTTTTAAATTGGGAAAAGTGCCACTTCATGGTTAAGCAAGGCATAGTGCTCGGACATGTTATATCCGAGAGAGGAATCGAAGTGGACAAGGCTAAGGTAGAGACGGTTGAGCAACTCCCACCTCCTACGGATGTCAAGTCCTTAAGGAGCTTTCTAGGCCATGCCGGATTCTATAGAAGATTTATAAAGGACTTCTCGAAGATCACTAAGCCTTTAACGCACCTTCTTCAAAAGGATGTGGCTTTCGACTTTGATGAGAAGTGTCTAGCGGCATTCCGGACCTTGAAAAATGCGTTGGTGAGTGCTCCCATCATCCAACCACCGGATTGGAGCCAACCTTTCGAGATCATGTGTGACGCAAGTGACTACGCCGTAGGCGCAGTCTTGGGACAAAGAAAGGAAGGCCGAGTTCACGCCGTTTACTACGCTAGCAAAACTCTTAGTGGGGCACAATTAAATTACGCCACTACGGAAAAAGAGTTGCTAGTGGTGGTATTCGCTTTCGAAAAATTTAGATCTTATATCGTGAACTCGAAGGTCATTGTTTACACCGATCACGCAGCCATCAAGTATCTCTTGGCTAAGAAGGAAGCTAAACCACGTTTGATTCGTTGGATCCTTCTTCTCCAAGAGTTTGATGTGGAAATTCGTGATAAAAAGGGGGTGGAGAATGTTGTGGCCGATCATTTGTCTAGGATGAATCGTGGACAAGATGATAAAGAGCCCATAGAAGATAAGATGAGAGATGACCACCTCTATAGAGTGCTTGATAAAGATACTTGGATGATCGACATCATTCGAGCAATTCGAAAGATGCCCCTCGATCATCTAGATAAAAACACTCAAAGGAAGATAATTTCCGAAAGTAAGAAATATTTTTGGGATGCACCATATCTCTTCAAACTTGGCAATGATGGAGTAATGAGAAGATGTGTGCCAAGAGAAGAGAGGATTGAGATTCTAAG
This sequence comes from Cenchrus americanus, assembly GCA_947561735.1. Taxonomy (NCBI): domain Eukaryota; kingdom Viridiplantae; phylum Streptophyta; class Magnoliopsida; order Poales; family Poaceae; genus Cenchrus; species Cenchrus americanus. The sequence continues at coordinate 69,128,485 of OX387245.1, read as the reverse complement.
GAAGTGCCACTCGGTGGAGTACGGTGGACACTATAGCCATTTTCGAACCGAAGCAAAAGTATGGTCGAGCGGATTCTATTGGCCGGAGATGCATGAAGATACTAAAAGATATGTTGCGTCATGCCCCGAATGCCAAAGAACCGGAAACATCTCTCAAAGAAATTCTATTCCTTTGAAATACAACTTGCAAATCGACATATTCGATGTATGGGGCATAGACTTCATGGGGCCTTTTAAAAACTCATTTGGATTCGAGTATATACTTGTTATGGTTGATTATGTATCCAAGTGGGTAGAGGCTATACCATGTCGTAAAGCTTCCATGGAGGAGTCCATCACTATGATCAAGAACGTGATTTTTCCCCGTTTCGGTACACCGAGAATCTTGATAAGTGATGGAGGAACTCATTTCACCGGGAAGAACTTCAAAAGGTGCTTGTCCAAGTTGGGAATTGAGCATAGGGTCTCCACGGCCTATCACCCACAAACCAACGGACAAGCGGAGACGTCAAATAGGCAATTAAAAAGCATACTCAACAAAACCATAGAGAAGGGAGGCAAGGATTGGTCAAAGAAATTAGACGGAGCTTTATGGGCTTATCGAACGGCGTTTAAAACACCGATAGGTATGACCCCGTATCAATTCGTCTATGGAAAAGCTTGCCACCTTCCGGTTGAGTTGGAACATAAAGCCTATTGGGCGATTAAAGAGATGAACCTTGATCTCGATGCCGCGGTGGTGAAACGAAGAATTCAAATAAGCGAGCTAGAGGAGTTGAGGTTGAAAGCATATGAAAACGCAAGCATATACAAGGAGAGAATCAAAAGGTGGTATGACAAAAGATTGAAGAAAAAAGAATTTAAAGAAGGAGATAAGGTCCTCCTCTACAATTCGAGGTTTAAAACCTTCGGAAAGGGGAAATTGCAAAGCAAGTGGGACGGACCTTATGTTGTGCATTCGGTGTTCTCCAACGGAGCGGTAACCATTATGGATATAAACGGCGATCAATTTGTGGTGAATGGACAGCGGCTTAAGGTTTACTACGAACCCGATGTCGTGCCCCTTCACCATGTTGACGTCTTTACCATGGAGGAAGAGCCCGAACGTCCCGCCTAGGACGAAAAACAAGGCATCAACTTCTGTAAATAATTTTTCTTTTAGTTTTCTGGAGTTTTTCACGAAGATTTACAGGGCCAACTTTTTCCCATGGGCTAAGGAATAAAAAAAATAGGGCGGTGTGCAAAAACCCGGACCGGCCCGGCCCCCGAGGCAGGGTGAGCCGGCCGGCCCAGGCGGACCGGCGCCCGATGACGCCGAATTTCGCCCGAATTGCTCCTTTTTGACTTCCTTGTTTGGTCGGATAATTTTAAGGGAAGTGTAAAAAAGGAAAATAAGGTTCCCAGGGCTTTTCTCTCAGGACTATTTATTTGGCCGAATTGGGAGCTCGAGAATCAAACCTTTCAAGCAATGTGTTGCACCCTTGTAGCGACCATTGAGCCTCCAAGAAGCTTAGAGTTGAAGCTAGAAGCCAAGAAGCCATCGATGGAGGAGGCGATGCGATGCGAGCTCAAGCTACCCGTCAAGAGGACCGCACGTATCCGTTGCGGAGGACGTGTCCCGACCGGAGTTCTTGCATCTCGCAACCCCGTCGAAGGAGAGAAGGTCCCTACACCCGTTCGAAGGTCGGCACGCCTCAAAGGCATCAAGCGCAAAGATTACAAGGAGGTGTCGCCGGAGCCTAAGGATTATGGGGATAGCGACTACTCCGACGATCGTAGCCCGAGCTCGTGGGCGGCTGCCGGTAGAGATGATAATGATTGGGATGAGCAGCCCAATGAAAGGACTCCCGAAGGCCCCAACGGCGACGGCAACGACGGTGGCGAAGGCAACAACAATGGAGGTGGCAACAACGGTGGTGACAACGGTGGAGATTATGGCAACGACGACCCCTTCGGATTGCATCCGGTGTGTTGTCGAGTTTGCCGTCAATCCATCGCGGATCTCTACACGTCGGCCGATGAATGTCTCCAAGCCATGGAAGCGATGAAGCAGCGTATGGAGGACTTGGAGCGCGTAGTTGAAGATGACTACAAGTTCCTTAACCGCAACGTGCGCAAACTTTTCAGCATGGTTGGAAACATGAGAGGCAAGTGGTGCAAAACTTGCTTGAAGTACCACTAGATCTAGTTTTCCCCTTAGGATTTTGTAAGATACGACGAGGACGTCGTATGTTTTAAGTGTGGGGGAGAGCTAGCTCGCTAGCCTTAGCTTTTGAACTTCAAGTTTAGGTTCGGTTTAATCTTCGTGTGAGAGTCTTAGTGTTTTAATGAGTCTTTAGTTTTTGAGTCTGTTTTAAAAGTGTCTTAAATTAGTGTTGAGTCAAGAAAATCAAATAAAAAGAGTCTTTATATATATCTTTGTGTTTTATGTATTGTTTATCTTTATTTACTTGTTTGTTTAATCTTCGATTCTTGATATATGAACACAAGTATGTGGTTTGAAAATCGTTTACCGTGGTGCTTAGTGGAATCGCTACTACTTAAAGTACCCATACCGCACTTCGATCTTGAGCTTCACATGTTAGTTGTGCTATGTTCGATGCTAAAAATTGGAGGATTTCAGTTCTGAAAATTATCTTAAAACCCTTGTAATAAAGGTTAGCAAAACCTCTTTTTCCAAGTTGAGAGTAAGAAAAAAATTCCTATCCAAAGCCAAGTTTATTTTTTTCACTCCACCATAAGTGTGATTAGCACGATGAGTTAGGCTAGGACCCTTCTCTCTTGGTGAGTTTTAATTTCAAGCAATGATCATGTCCTTGTGCTTATCTTTTGTTGCTAGCCTCGTCATATATTCAGTACATGACTTTCACAACGAAAGTCATGATTATCACTGGATTCCATACCCAACCCTATACATCTCTTTTGTACATCGTATTCCTTGAACACAACCTATTTTCAAAGTTTCGTCTCGTCTCTAGCATGATTTATTTAAAAATTCAGATTGTATGCATGCAAGGAAAGAGAGAATTGAAAGCTTTGAAAAGTTGTCAAGAGAGAGAAAAATAAAGAGAAAAAGTATGTGTATGGAAAAGAAAGAAAGAAAGAAAGAAAGAAAAATCATATGTGAATGAAAGAAGAAAAAGAAAAAGAGAAAAAGATGAGGTAGCAATGAATATATGAGAGGGATGGATCAAGTGAAAGAAAAGAAAAAAAATAAAGTGTAAGGAAGGATGTCACGTTGATTGTGAGACGAAACTTTTACTCTATTTCCAACCATGTGCAATCCGACAACGAGGACATCATCGGTGCCTTGTAGTCACAATTTTCTTTTGCCCTTGCACATGTCCACCATTCTAAATCTTCTCATCCTTGATATCCCTACATATGGTTAATTCTCATGATCATTGGCTTTGAAAGGTAGACAACCATTAGAGGAAGTTCTTAGTTTGACAATACTTGTGTTGATTGTGCTAGCCCTACCTATAGCTCCACTTTACATGATATATGAGAGATTAATGGGAGGTGAGAGTTTTATAAAACTTGGTTAGTATAGCCACTTCATATGAGTGACTTGAGAGAGCTTGGAGAAAGGTTTTTTGTCTAATACTTGTTGCAGGAATTTTTGTTTTGAAAACCATAAAAACCCTCCGATAGAAGCAAAGGAGTAAGCATGGCTGAAATTGAAGACTTCAAGTGAAGGGTTTGAGTTGTGGGGTAAATCTTGACGTGGTAAAAATTCTAAACGCCCATGTTTATGTTTGATTATCATTACTTTGTGTTTATGTATTAAAGATGAAGGGATTGACTAACTTGTGAAGAAGGATAAGTGGTACATGATTACAACACCTTGGACAAAATTCTTTTACGAGTACTTGCTCGAGGACGAGCAAGAGCTAAGTGTGGGGGAGATGTTGACGGTGTATTTTGGTGCACCTAGCATGTTCATTACACTTTGGTTTGGATTTGATTATGGAACTAACCCGCCACTAGGCACACTAATCATATAACAAGTTCATCTTTGTGCATGCATTTGGAAGTGTTGTGTTTATGTAGGAAATCACGGACATAAAGGATGGATTCGCAACAAGTTCAAAGAAGCATTCATGGAGTCTTGTTCGTGTTCATGAGCTTGCTGAAATCACTTCCAATGGTGGCGAGGACCGAAGTGCTACGAGGAACACCCCCGGGGATTGAAGCGTAAAAGATCAAACTTCATGCAAAGAGAGCCTCCATCTTGGACGCGAGGATAACAGCATCAAAATCATGCAAGTGGAGGGGGCAAAGTACATAAGTGCACGAGGACCCACGGAGCAAAAGGGGCGACCGAACTGGGCCGAATTGGGCCTGGGCCGGCCGGCACCGGTTCGGTCCCGTTTTCCTTGCCCTCGAAGGATCTTCAACCCTAAAACCCCCGAGGCGCCGCCAACACCAAAAGGAGGAGTCATTCGCACCAGAAGGCCATCCACAAGCTAGAGAGAGAAGAGGAGGATCTCAGGCGGGAGATCAACCACCTCGAAGGAAGCACCCTCTCGTGGAGAAGAAGGAAGACACCGGCGGAAGGGAAACCATGATCAACGGTGCCATGATCAGCACCTTGATGGGGTAATCTTCTCATTCGTCCATGGGTTGTAATCGATATTGAGATGTAATCGCACTTTGTCGGATTATCTATCTATCATCTTGTGTTGAATATACTTTAATGCTTAAGGTTTGCAACCATGCCGTAAAGGGAGTAAGGCCTCAATGCTTCCTTGGATCCATTCAATACACCGTGGCCATCAAAGGTCTAGTCATGAATACCTTCGCGTAGTGACAAAACGAGAGGAGGGAAAGGGCGAAACCGTGGTCACAACCCCGATAGATTAGATTGGTTTTTCATGTCTTTAAGCGATTGCATGCTCTAGTATCGTAGACCCGTGGGCGAGTGTCTTCTATCTTGATCGTTTATCATTCTCTCTAGTGTAGTTTAGTTGTTTTCTAGTATAATAGTAGTTAGGGTTTTAGTAGCTAGTGTGTCGTTGTTGATCGAACGCTTGTAATCCCCTTGCTCCACGGATTGACAAGAACCTTGGGAATCCCGTGGTGAAAAAGGTGTGGGGTCTGTACGCTTGCGGATCGTAGAGGGATACGTCTTTTATTCGTCAACAGCGGGGCGCACGCTCCGGAGAGCACGCCCGCGGCCTATAAATCCGACGAGAGGGGAAAACAACGGTTTTTTACCTTAGCATTCGCCGTTCTTGCTCCTTGCGCCTCAGCCTCCGAGTCGTTCTTGCCATAGCACCTTTCCCCCTTCGGAGCTCTTCTCCTCCTTCCTGTTCCTCGTCCCTCGCCCCTTCGTCTACCCGCATGGCGCCCCAACCGCCTCTCGTCATTATCGACCCATTTGCGTGGGAGCGCTCGACGGTGACGCGGCTGGCCCTGAACCAGCTGGTGACCGCCGGCCAGCTGGCGGCGAACGAGGATGGCTGGCCGGCAGAGTGGATCGTGCCGCCGGCTGGGGACCACGCGCCCAACCCTCCGAGTGGCTACGTGGTTAGCTTCGTCCGCTTCCACGAGCGAGGCTTCACGGCGCCGGCGAGCCGCTTCATGCGGGCGCTCTGCCACCACTATGGCGTGGAGCTTCACAACTTCGTGCCGAACACGATCTCGCAGGCGGCCACGTTCGTTGGCGTCTGCGAGGGCTTCCTAGGGATCCCGGTGAACTGGGATCTCTGGATTCACCTCTTCTGCGCGGAGCTGTTCACGTAGCAGACGTCGGAGCAGAGGACCCGCCGCGCGGTGCTCGCCGGTGGCATGTCGCTCGCCTTGTGGGGTCAGCGCAAGGACGACTACATCCCCTGCACCATGACGACCAACAATGCAGGCTGGGAGCGGGGGTGGTTCTACCTTCACAACGACGAGCCCGGTCTCCCCCCTACACCGGTCTGGTGCTCCGGGAGAAGCCCGACTCCTGGCACCACGGGGTGTCCCCGCCCCAGCACCGGGATCGGTTGGACTCGCTTCTGGCCGCGCTGAGGAATCTGACGGGCCGTGGGCTGACTGCGGGGGCCGTCCTCGCCTTCCTCCACCACCGGCGGATCGTCCCCCTGATGGAGAGGCCGCTCCGCATCTTCGAGATGACCGAGACGGCGGACCCCATGGCGCTGGCGAGGTTGCGGATGCTGCAGAGCCCCCTCCTGCGGGACTACGCGGCTACCCGGGCGCGGAGCGCCGTCGACCCCAAGTCCGTGCGCAACGTCTGGTCCCTGTGGGATCTTGAGATGCTCCCCACCGGCAAGCTGGTGAGTGGAGTTCTTGGTTCCGTTTCGATTTTGCCAATACCTCGAGTTGTTGACGCACTTCGATGTTTCGCTCGCAGCTGGTGCAGTTGAGCGCCGCGAAGTCCGACCTGCCCACTCCCCGCTCTCGCGCGCTTGGTCACGCGGCACAGCAGCGGGAGCGGGCAGCACGCAAGAAGGAGCGCGCGACGCGACATCGGGAGCGTCGCGAGTGGAGGAGCGAGGAGTACCGGCTGCGCGAGCAGCAGGGGCTCTCCTCACCGGGGACCGAGGAGTACTCATCGTCGGATGAGGAGGAGGAAGAAGAGGAAGAGGTCGGGGGGTAGGATCTCCCTGATAGGTGGGAGCATGCACCTCCGTCACCGGAGCTAGCTCCGGTGGCTGGAGCAGCGTCGCCTGGGGCGGGCGCGGAGGCGCCCACCGCCAGGCAATTGACAACGGGCGGCGCGGGCCGCGGAGGCGCCGGTGCGCACCTCGCAGGTGCGCGCGGCGGATGCACCCGCGCGCGCGGGGACGGGGCCCGCGCGCGCGGTGGAGATGGCCGGGGGCGCGGTGGCGGCCGCGCCGGCCGCGCCAGCGTCGTCGGCCGGGACCTCGAGGAAGAGGAAGTGTGCCTTCTCCTCTTCGAGGTGAGAGATTTGTCCTTTCGAGAGGTTGCGTGTCTGATAGGCGGGGACTTGACGGTTTGCTCATGCTTGCGCAGGGTGGTGCCAACCGTGCCTCCCCTCTCACCGGCCAAGGTGTTGAGGGCGGACGCGTCCATCCCCACCCGGCGGCGTTCGTCGAGGGCGCCGCGGGCGGGGGCGAGCGCGGAGGCGGCGGCCGGGCGAGAGCTCGCAAAGTGCGGCCGAGGCCTCGGGGGTCGCGGTCGGTGGTTCGCCCACCGCGCCACAACCGGCGGCCGTCGAGGAGCGGCGGCGCCGGTCGTGGTGGAAGCGCGACCAACGGCGCCGGTTGCGGTGGCGCCGCCAAGAACGTCCCGCCGTGGAGGGCCACCCGGCGCCCGCGATTGCAGACGCGGCCGGAGGGCGGCGGCCGCGGCGCCGCGGCGGGAGCTCGCGGCCACGGAGGTGAGGGTGGAGGCGTCGGTGGAGGCGCAGCAGGGGCCTGCACCCGCCGGCGGCTCCCGGGCGGTGGTGGTGGAGATTCCGGATGATGACTCCCCGCCGCCCGGGTGGGACCAGTGGGTGAGCTTCCCCACGCCGTCCTCCGAGTCCCAGGAGGGGGCTCTTGTGAGGCGGCGGGACGGCCACATGGTGGCAGGAGGCCGAGGGCACGGCGCCGAGGCCTCTTCTTCCCGCGCCGGCCGCTCCGCTCCGGGAGAGGGGCGCGTTGACGGTCCGCCCGCCTTCGCCGACGCCCAGGAGGAGCAGGAGCTGTGGGGAGAGCTCCGCGACCACGGTGCTGCGCTCAACCGAGCATTGAACGAGGCGCTGCGGATTCATGGCGGCCCTGCGTGGCGTGTCTTCCAGGTGAGGCGCCGTCGTGCACTTTCTTTGATTTCTTCGTCTTCACGCTCGATCCTCGCGGCGCGACGCTCACTGGTTTCGGTTTTTTGGCGGCAAGAGCTCGAGCACCGCGCCCGCGACAAATATGGCGCCTTCGATCAGATGAGCGCCGAGCTCCGCCAGCTCTGTGAGCGGTGCGACACCTTCGACGCGCTTGCTGACGCCTTGAGGACCCCGGACAGCTGGCTGTCGTACCGGGCTGAGGCCCTACGCGACTAGCTGCGAGTGTGCGAGAGGCAGGCCGCGGCGCGCCCCTCCACCCTCGAGCGGGTTTGCACGGCCCTCATCGACCGGGATGAGGCGCTGCGGCAAGCGCGGGCGGATCTGGAGAGGATGCGCACGCCGGCCACCAACCGGGGAGGCGGAGGTGACCACCGTCCGAGCCGAGAACCGGGGAGGTCCGCGCGTGGCTCTCGGAGGCGCGAGGCCCGCGGAGGGCCGGCCGAGGAGAGGGCGCGCGCGGCCGAGCAGAGGGCCAAGGAGGCCGACGAGCTGAAGGCCACCCTTGACGCCAAGGTGGCTGCGCTCGCAATTGCGGAGGACCGGCTCCTGCAAGAGCGCACCACCCACCAAGGGGCTGAGGGGCAGCTCCAGCAGGAGCGGGCCGCTCTTGTCGACGCCCGGTCGGCGATCAAGCGGGAGCGCACCGTCGCGAGGCGGCGCAGAAGTCGCTGGAGGAGCGGAACGCGGAGTTCTCGAAGCTCGAGGGCGAGCTGTTGGTTCTCAGCATCACGAGTGCGAGCCAGGAGCAGGCCCTCAAGGAGCAGAGCGACACCGTCAACGGCCTTCAGCAGGCGGTCGAGGCCGAGCGCCGCGCCCTCGAGGTGGAGAAGAGACAGGTCGAAGGTAGGTCACTGTTTGTCTTTTGTTTCGCTGATTTTCCCTTAGAGGATTCGCCCCCATTTCTGATTTCTCTCTTGTTGGCAACGTTTAGGCCTACGCACTGCACTGGGGCACGCGACCGACCGGGCCGAGGCGCTGCAGGCCTCCTACAACTCCTCCGAGCAGGAGCTGCTGGAGCTGCGTTCTGCGGCCCTCGAGACCTGCCAGGCCGTGGAGGAGGGCGAGGCGCAGGGCGGGAGCTCGGCCGGCTAGCCGCCTGCGCGCCCTTGGCGGGTACTCTCCGGGCGCATGCGCCGGGCTCTGCACCTTGGCGTCCAGAAGGCTCTCGAAGTGGTGCGATCTCATTACGAGATCAACTTCGAAGCCGTGGTGGAGGGCTACATCGTCCCCGAGGGCGTCGAGGACGAGGTGGCGATGGAGCGCGTGGACGCGTTAGCCGCTGACGCCGCCGAGGCGCTTGCCGAAGCCTTCGAGGAATTCCTGTTCCCGGACGCCGTCGCTGCCGATGCTCCTCAGGCCTGAAGACTGCCGGGCGCCAGGCCCTTTTTTGTTTGTATGTTAGTGTATGGGCCGCGTGGCCATGTAAATGAACGAATCATTTTGTTTCAAACACTTGTGAAAGCGAAATGGTGTCCTTTACTTTATTGCGCTGTTTTGTTTCTCCTTTTTCCTGAGTAAATTCGATTTAGGGAAGTTCGATTTTCGCGAGCAGCCTTCTGGGCTGGAGGAAAGAGAGAAGGGCCGTATCCTCACGGAGGCGTAGGCTATCTCTGGCTTGCGCGTCCTTTCCGCTAGGCTGTCTGCGCCCTGTTCGAATTTTGTTCAAGGCCAAGGCCGAGCCATACTTAGCACGCGTGGATTATTTTTGCGAAAAAATGGGACCATTTTTTTGGGGGGGATGCCCCCCGTAGTAGCCCCCGAGGGTAACTTGGGTTTCAGGGGAAAGCTGAGTTGCCCTTTTTATTGAACTGGTGATGTTTACATGGCCGTCGCCAACTGGGGTGTTGGGCATATGATTTACAACAAAAGACTTGGAAACCCTAGCTAGGGATAGAAGCGACGTAGCTGTTGGATGTTCCAAGCGTTGGTGAGTTCTTTGCCGTCCTCGTTGGCTAGCTTGTATGTGCCGGGCTTGAGCACCTTCACCACGACGTAGGGTCCCTCCCACGGAGGTGATAGCTTGTGGCGTCCTCGGTTGTCTTGGCGTAGCCTTAGGACCAAATCCCCCTCGCTGAAGTCCCGCCGGCGTATATTCCGTGCCTGGTAGCGCCTGAGGGACTGCTGGTATCTTGCGGAGTGCATCAAGGCCACGAGGCGCGCTTCATCCAGCTGGTCCAGTGAGTCCTCGCGGGCCCGCTGGTTGGCGTCCTCGTCATAGCCTCGCACCCTGGGTGACCCATATTCTAAGTCCGTGGGAAGGACGGCCTCCGCACCATGGACTAGAAAGAACGGGGTGAACCCGGTGGCTCTTCTTGGGGTGGTTCTTAGGCTCCACACGACCGCAGGCAACTCCTGGAGCCATTTTCGACCAGACTTGTTCAGCTGGTCGAAAAATTCTGGGCTTAAGGCCTTGTAGGATCATGCCATTGGCACGTTCTACTTGGTCGTTGGCCTGTGGGTGTGCCACAGCTGCCCAATCCACACGTATGTGGAATTTGTCGCAAAACTCCAGGAATTTCCTTCCCGTGAACTGGGACCCGTTGTCGGTGATGATGGAGTTCGGCACTCCAAAATGATGGATGATGTCAGTGAAGAACGTCACTGCCTGTTCCGCCCTGAGATTCGTAATGGGCCGTACTTCTACCCACTTGGAAAATTTGTCAATTGCGACCAACAAGTGGGTGAAGCCCCCGGGCGCCTTTCGCAAGGGCCCGACGATGTCCAGCCCCCACACGGCGAAAGGCCATCTGATGGGGATGGTCTGCAGGATGTGAGCAGGGAGGTTGGATTTGCGGGCGTAGAACTGGCACCCCTCGCAGGTGCGCACGATCTCGCTGGCATCCGCGACTGCGATGGGCCAATAAAAGCCTTGGCGGAACGCGTTGCCTACGAGGGTGCGGGGCGCGGCATGGTGGCCGCAAATCCCCGCGTGTATGTCCCGGAGGAGCTCGCGCCCCTCGGGGATGGGCACGCATCGCTGCAGGATGCCGGAAGCGGCGCGCTTGTACAGCTCGCCGTCGACGAGGGCAAAAGACTTGGCCATCCTGGCGACGCGCCTGGCCTCGGATCGGTCCGAGGGGAGCTCCCCTCGGTCCATCCAGGTGATGTACGCGTCAGTCCGTGCTGATGGCGGCCGGCTCGATGTCCATCACTTTTGCCTCGCTGGCGCCGTACCCCTCGAGAAGGGAGAGCACGTACGCCTCATTCGAGGGGTCCTCATCCATGGGCTCTGCGCCTGCCGGATTCGAGGGAGCCCCCGAGGGCTCCGCGCAGTTCGAGGGGTGCGGCTCGAGGGTGACGGAGGGCTGGGCGATATCTCGGGCAAAAACGTTCGGGGGGACAGTGATCCGTCCGGACGCGATCTTGGCCAGCTCGTCCGCCTCCTCGTTGTACCGGCGGGGCACGTGATTAAGCTCAATGTCGTAGAACTTGTCCTCGAGGGCCCGCACGGCCTTGCAGTACGCTTCCATCTTGTCGTCGTGGCAGCTCGCGTTTTTCATGACTTGGTCAATCACGAGCTGCGAATCGCCCCGCACGTCGAGGCGCTTGACGCCTATCTCGATGGCGATCTTGAGGCCGCAGAGAAGGGCTTCGTACTCAGCCATGTTGTTCGACGCGGGGAAGTGGAGACGTACTGCGTACCGCATGTGTTCCCCGAGTGGTGACACGAAGAGCAGGCCCGCGCCGGCCCCAGTTTTCATCACCGAGCCATCGAAATACAGAGTCCAACACTCTGCCTGGATCTGCGGCGGCGGCAGTTGCGTGTCCGTCCATTCGGCGATGAAATCCGCCAGGATTTGGGACTTGATGGCCTTGCGCGGGGCGTAAGCGAGTGTTTCTCCCATCAACTCCACCGACCACTTGGCGATTCTGCCCGCCGCGTCCGGATTGCAGATGATCTCCCCCAGCGGGAAGGAGGAGACCACCGTGACAGGGTGGGCCTCGAAGTAGTGGCGAAGCTTACGCCGTGCAAGGACCACCGCGTACAGCAGCTTCTGGACTTGAGGGTAGCGTGTCTTGGTGTTGGACAAGACTTCGCTGACGTAGTACACCGGCCGCTGGACCGGCAGGGCGTGCCCATCCTCCGTGCGCTCTACCACGATCACGGCGCTAACCACTTGGGTGGTCGCAGCCACGTAGAGTTGCAGAGGTTCGCCGTCTTGCGGTGGTGTGAGGATCGGGGCGTGGGTCAAGGACGCCTTCAGCTTGTCGAGCGCATCCTGGGCCTCGGCGGTCCAGGAGAAACGCTCGTGCTTCTTGAGGAGGCGGTAGAGGGGCAAGCCTTTTTCGCCGAGCCGCGAGATGAAGCGGCTCAAGGTGGCCAGGCACCCCATCACCTTTTGTACCCCTTTGAGGTCCCGAATTGGACCCATTCGCTCGAGGGCTGCAACCTTTTCGGGGTTGGCCTCGATGCCTCGCTGGGAGACTATGTATCCTAGAAGCATGCCCCGCGGCACGCCAAAGACACATTTCTCGAGGTTCAATTTTACCCCGTTGGCCCGCATGCAGCCGAACGCGATGCTGAGATCGCCAACCAGGTCGTCTGCCTTCCTGGTTTTCACGACAATGTCATCTATGTACGCCTCGATGGTCCGGCCGATATGGTCTCCGAAAACGTGCTGCATGCACCGTTGATACGTTGCACCCGCGTCCCGGAGGCCGAACAGCATCGTGACGTAGCAAAACATCCCGAACGGCATGATGAATGAAGTCGCGAGCTGGTCGGACTCCTTCATCTTGATTTGGTGGTACCCGGAATAGGCATCAAGGAAACAAAGTATCTCACACCCGGCGATCGAATCAACAATTTGATCGATACGTGGCAAAGGAAAAGGAACTTTAGGACATGCTTTATTAAGACTGGTGTAGTCTATACACATCTGCCACTTCCCATTCTTTTTCTTTACTAGTACAGGATTGGCTAGCCACGTAGGGTGGAACACTTCCTTGATGAACCCGGCCTCGAGAAGCTTCCGCAGCTCCGCCCCGATCGCCCGCCACCGCTCCTCGTCGAAGCGGCGGAGCCGTTGCTGCACGACGCGGGAGTGAGGAAGGATGTCAAGGGAGTGCTCGGCGACCTCCCTCGGGATGCCTGGCATGTTTGAGGGGCTCCACGCGAAGATGTCGGCGTTGGCGCGGAGGAAGTCGACGAGCACCACTTCCTATTTTGGGTCGATGGTAGAACTGACCCTCAACGCCTTGCCCTCGGGGGCAGCAGGGTCGAGGGGCACTTCCTTGGTCTGCTCCGCAGCCTCGAAGTTGCCAGCGTGCTTGGTGGTGGAGTCGAGGTCCTCATTGACCATCTTCTCCAAGGTGGTTACCAGCGCTTCATCCAGCGCCAGCGCTTCCGCGTGCTCTACGCATTCGACGTCGCAGTCGAAGGCGTGCTCAATGGACGAGCCCACGGTGATGACGTCGTTTGGTCCCGACATCTTCATTTTGAGGTAGGTGTACTTCGGGACGGCCATGAACATGGCGTAGCAGGGCCGCCCAAGTATGGCGTGATAGGCGCCCCGGAACCCCACCGCCTCGAAGGTGAGCATCTCCTTGCGGAAATTGCTCGGAGTGCCGAACCAAACAGGCAGATCGATCTGCCCGAGGGGCTGGACGCGCTTGCCTGGTGCGACGCCATGGAACAGTGTCGTGCTGGGCCACAGCTGGTCCAACCCGATCCCCAGCAGGCGCAGCGTGTGCGCGTAGAGGATGTTGAGGCTGCTGCCTCCGTCCATCAGGACCTTTGAGAACCGCGCGTTCCCAATGACCGGGTCGACTACCAGTGGGTACTGGCCCGGGTTAGGGAAGCGGTTCGGGTGATCTTCACGGCTGAAGGTGATGGCATCCTCCGACCAGTCAAGGAAGGAGGGAGGCGCCTTCTCCGCGGCGAGGACCTCGTGCCGCTCCCGCTTGCGCTGGCGGCTCGACATGTCGACGGTCGCCCCCCCCCCCCCGAAGATGAGGAACACGTTCTCCACGGCGGGGAAGCCGCCGGCGTCGCCATCTCCTCCGTCCTTCTTGGCCTCCGCGTCCTTCGCGGCGGCGCGGCCATAGAACTTTTTGAGCATATCGCACTGCTCGAGGGTATGGTTCACCGGAGTCTTGTGATATGGACATGGCTTCTTCAGCATGTCATCAAACACCCCCGGACCTCGAGAGGCCGGTCGAGGGCCCCGTCGAGCCGGGTCAACAGCAAGGGCCTCGGCGTCGTCGCTGTTCCGTCCCTGCTCGCGCGCCTCGCGGCGCGGCTTCTTCCCTTTCTTGCCCCGCTTGTCCTTCCGGTGGGGCTCCCTGGACTTGCTGCCCTCCGCGGGCGCGTCGTCCGAGCGCTTGCCCTTCTTGCCGTCGAAAATCACCCCCACAGCATCTTCACCTGAGGCAAAGCTGGTGGCGATGTCGAACAGCTCGTTCGAGTCCGCCGGCGGGCTGCGCCCCAACTCGCGCACGAGGTCCCGGCACGTGGTGCCCTCGAGGAAGGCAGGCACAATCTCGGATTGCACCACGCTTGGGAGCTCCGTGCAGCGCTTGGAGAAACGCCGTATGTGTCGGGGACAGCCCTAGGGGTCCCCTCAAACAACGGGGAAATCCTCACTTAAATCCCGGCACCGAAACACGTTAAGCCTAAACCATGCAGGTGACTAACCATGCAGGACACGGCCCACGCCGCGGGACTCCGACGGCCCACCGAGACGGCCCTCTTAGAAGACCCCTCGAGCAGGCTCCGCCTCGCTCGAGGGCGCACTCCTCCTCGGGCGGGCTCCGCCCCGTTCGAGGGACAACCCTTCCCTCGAGTGGTCCCGCCCCGCTCGAGGGCTCACCCCCCCCTCGAGCGGGTCTCGTCCCGCTCGAGGGTCCGTCCCGCCCTCGGCCGGGGCCCGCCACGCTCACGGGCGCCCCGCACGCGTGCGCCGGCCTCGTACACGGGCATTTAACGCCCGACGCCGCAGACGGCGCCATCATGCGCCCGGGCTCGCGCCCGTGCCGCCGCACCAACTCCCTAGGGAGGAGCCCATCCCCACCACTGTGGGGATGGACTGTGCGGTACGGCCGGTGTCAGTCCCGTGACACCGCGCGCCCACCACAAAGCGGCTAAAGCGCCCGACCCTCGAAGGAGGGCCGGGCGCACCCTCGATTTCACTTTCCCGTGACCCTACAGGGTTAGGTGGAGGCGCTAGGCCGGTGGATGGCCATCCCGGCCACTGTAACGGCGCGGTCGCCGTACCCACGCGTGCAGGCGCACGCCCGCACTCGCAAAGAACCACTCCACTACCGTGAAGCGCATTGGGAAGGAACGTCGTTCCGCCCGCTCCCCGTGCTCCGTACCGCCCATCATCGCACCTCCCCTCGAAGCCTATCGAGGACGCCACCACCATCTGCCGCCCTCCGACCCTCGAACCGCCACTGTTCGGATACGGGGTAGGCCATCATGGCCAGATCGCTGCGAAGATCGACCGGACGGCCGCCCATTCTACAGCGTAGCACGACGTGCACCCCCACGTAGCTGGATAGCGCGGCGTGCATGTAACTCGCCGCCCCCTTGGCCTATAAAAGGGGAGGCGAGCCCCCAGCCGCGGGGGACGGAAAATCAGTGGGACACTTCAGACCACGCACCACGTACTCATTCTCCCACAACATCTCCAGCCACTCGGCCAGGGACTTGGAAGCGACACTTCCTCTCCCGCCTTGCTTGTATTTGCCCCACTACAAGCACCCCCGGTGCTAAGTAATATAGTGCCCCGAGCACACCCCTATCGGACGTACGGCCCCCTCGGCGGAACCAGGATAAACCTCTGTGTCACTTGTTGCTTAGCATCGACCATTGAGGGATAGACCACGGCGCTATCTACTGGTTAGTGTCGGGACCATATTCCGCACCGACAGTTGGCGCCCACCGTGGGGCCAGCGAGCGCCTAAGGTCATTTCGCCAACTCCCTCCATGGTGATTCGCGCTGAATACCGTGGTACCCGCTACTGCATGGGTAGCTCGGACCCCCTCCCAGCCGGGTTCGAAATCCGCTTCGGGGACCTGAACTTCCAGGCCACGGGGAACGGCTATCTCATGCGCCTCACCAACCGTGAGGAACTTCGCGCGCAGCGCCAAGCCAGGATCGCTCCGGTCTCCGCCGCACGCACCGCTACGGCACAGGCGCCCGCAGGCACGGATGCCGCGGGTCCATCGACGCCGCGACGCCGTCGTCGCTCCGGCCGCGCTCGCGCCGTGCCCGGTCCGAGCGGCGGCAAGCCGAGCGTGCCGCCACTCGGCGCGGCACGACCACCGTCACGACCGCCGCCACCACCCCGCCGGGACCGCGCGCGGTCTCCGGACCGCGCATCCCCATCGGGCCGCGTGGCGCCACGACGGCCTACAACAACAACAACGTCGCACCACGATGCACCGGTCCCGCCCTGGCCGCCACGTCTTCGTCGCCGTGGATTCCGTGCCTCAATGGCCGACGAATCGTCCCTGGGCTCCATCGACGCGTTGCCACCCGCCAACCGCCACGGGTACGCGGAGTGGGACTTTTCCGGGGTGCCGGACCCGGTCGCGTTCAGGCGTTTCCTCGACGCCACGGACTACTGGTTCGGCTGCTCCGATGACTCCAGCACCGGGAGCTACGACCCCGCGCGGGAGTGTTACGCCGTCATCACCAACGACCCGGCTAACGCCGCCGGCGCGGCGGGCGCCGGAGATGGGGAGATCACCCCCGCCCCAGGGATCGCCGCGCGCATGGCCGCGGGGGCCAAGCGCTCCCCGCCGGGGCCAACGTCGACGCACACCGGCCCAAGCCCGCGAGCTCGAGGCGAAGCCGGCGGAGGAATACGGACAATGCGGCGCTCCGCGCCTCAATGGCGGGGGAGGCCTCCGCGCGCGGCGAGCGCGCGCGGGAGCTGGGCCGACAGGTCCGTGACCACATCAACAACGTCCCCAACGTCGACAACGCGGACGCGCCCCCACGGGCGAGCCAAAAGCTCATCGCCGCCGCGACACTGCTGCGCGCCATGCCGGCACCTTCGACCCCCGAGGCTCGAGACCTGCACCGTGAGGTGCAAACCCTCATCGAGCAAGCGGCCGTCCAACAGGCGGAGAGCTCGGCCTCACGCATCCGCCAACAAGGGGACGCGCGGGGCGATGAGGCAGCACCGGGAGGTGAACCCTCGGTGCACGCGGGTCAACCCGCCGACCAAGGACGCACGCCGGCCAAGGAGCGACTCCTTGACACGCGCAGGGCGCTGGATGGCGACGCCCGCAACGTCATCAACGCCAGGCGCACGAGCAAGGCGGACGCACGAGCGGCCGGGGCGGCTACCACCCTCGAAGGGGTGGGCGCTACGACAGCGGGGAGGATCGCTCCCCGACGCCGGAGCCCCCGGGCACCCGTGTGTTCAGCCGGGAGATCCGCACGGTGGTGTTCCCCCGCCGCTTCCGCCGCCCCTCGACGATCGTCAAATACAACGGGGAGACGGACCCCCGCGTCTGGCTCAACGACTACCGCTTGGCTTGCCAGCTGGGCGGGGCCACTAGTGACGAAGTGATCATCCGCAACTTGCCCCTGCATCTGGGCGACGCGGCCCGGACATGGCTCGAGCACTTGCCCGCCAGCCAGATCCATAACTGGGACGATCTAGTCCACACGTTCGTGGGCAATTTCCAGGGCACATACGTGCGTCCTGGAAACTCATGGGACCTACGCTCCTGCACGCAGAAGCCCGGCGAGTCGTTGCGGGACTTCATACGGCGCTTCTCCAAGCGCTGCACGGAGCTCCCCAGCGTGGCACAGTCCGAGATCGTGCACGCGTTCCTCGAGGGCACCACGTGCCGGGACCTCGTGCGCGAGCTGGGACGCAGCCCGCCTACGGACTCAAACGAGCTGTTCGACATCGCCACCAGCTTCGCCTCCGGAGAGGAGGCCGTGGGGGCAATCTTCGACGGCAAGAAGGGCAAGCGCTCCGAGGACACGCCCGCGGAGGGCAGCGGGTCCAAGGAGCCGCACCGCAACGACAAGCGGGGCAAGAAGGGGAAGAAGCCGCGCCGCGAGGCGCGCGAGCAGGGACGCAACGGCGGCAACGCTGAGGCCCTCGGCTCGTTGACCCGGCCCGACGGGGCCCTCGACCGGCCCCTCGAGGCCCGGGGGTGTTTGACGACATGCTGAAGAAGCCATGTCCCTACCACAAGACTCCCGTGAACCACACTCTTGAGCAGTGCGACATGCTCAAGAAGTTCTATGGCCGTGCCGCCGCGAAGGAGGCAGAGGCCAAGAAGGACGGAGGCGATGGCGACGCGGGTGGCTTCCCTGCTGTCGAAAATGTGTTCCTCATCTTTGGGGGACCTACCGTCGACATGTCAACCTGGCAGCGCAAGAAGGAACGGCACGAAGTCCTCGCCGCAGAAAGGGCGCCTCCGGCCTTCCTCAACTGGTCGAAGGATGTCATCACCTTTAGCCGGGATGACCACCCAAACCGTATCCCGAACCCGGCCGCATTCCGCCGGTGGTCGATCCCATCATTGGGAACGCCCGGTTTTCGAAGGTCCTTATGGACGTAGGCAGCAGCCTCAATATCCTCTTCGCGCATACATTGCGCCCGATGGGGATCGGGCCGGACCAGGCGCGGCCCGAAGACGAAGCCGTTTCACGGCATCGCGCCCGCCGCAACGGTGGTTCAACCCCTCGGGCAGATCGATCTGCCGGTCTGGTTTGGGACCCCCAAGAACTTCCGCAAGGAAACCCTCACCTTCGAGGTGGTGGGGTTCAAAGGGGCCTACCATGCCATACTTGGGCGACCTTGCTATGCCAAATTCATGGCGGTCCACAACTACACGTACCTGAAGATGAAGATGCCGGGTCCTAACGGCGTCATCACCGTCGGGTCGTCTATCGAGCACGCATTCGACTGCGACGTCGAGTGCGTGGAACATGCAGAGGCACTAGCGCTGGGATGAAGCGCCGGTGAACACGCTCGGAGAAGATGGTCAACGACGACCTCGACTCCGCCGCCAAGCACGTCGGCACCTTCGAGGCCGCCGAGCAGACCAAAGGGGTCCCCCTCGACCCGTCGGCCCCCGAGGGCAAGGCGTTGAGGGTCAGCTCCACCCTCGACCCTAAATAGGAAGCAGTGCTCGTCGACTTCCTCCGCGCCAACGCCGACATCTTCGCGTGGAGCCCCTTGGACATGCCAGGCATCCCGAGGGAAGTCGCCGAGCACTCCCTTGACATCCTGCCAAACGCCCGCGCCGTGCAGCAACGGCTGCGCCGCTTCGACGAGGAGCGGCGACGGGCGATCGGAGAGGAGCTGCGGAAGCTTCTCGAGGCCGGATTCATCAAGGAAGTGTTCCACCCTACGTGGCTAGCTAATCCCGTGCTTGTAAAAAAGAAGAATGGGAAGTGGAGGATGTGTATAGACTACACTAGTCTTAATAAAGCATGTCCTAAAGTTCCTTTTCCTTTGCCACGCATAGATCAAATCGTTGATTCAACGGCTGGGTGCGAACTGCTCTGTTTCCTTGATGCCTATTCGGGATATCACCAAATAAAAATGAAGGAGTCCGACCAGCTCGCGACTTCGTTCATTACACCGTTCGGGACGTTCTGTTACGTCACGATGCCTTTTGGCCTCGTAAACGCGGGCGCAACATATCGGCGCCGCATGCGGCACGTTTTTGGGGATCACATCGGGCGGACGGTCGAAGCCTACGTGGACGACATCGTCGTCAAGACCGAAGGCGGACGACACGGTTTGGCGACCTTGGCGTCGCGTTCGGCCGCCTACGGGCCAACGGGGTCAAGCTAAACCCCGAAAAATGTGTCTTTGGAGTGCCGCGGGGCATGCTCCTAGGATACATCGTCTCCCAGCGGGGAATCGAGGCCAACCCTGAAAAGGTTGCGGCCCTCGAGCGAATGGGTCCAATCCGGGACCTCAAAGGGGTGCAGAAGGTTTTGGGGTGCCTCGCCGCCTTAAGCCGCTTCATCTCGCGGCTCGGTGAGAAGGGCCCCGCCCTCTACCGGCTGCTCAAGAAGCACGAGCGCTTCTCCTGGACCACCGAGGCCCAGGACGCGCTCGACAAGCTGAAGGCGTCTCTGACGCACGCTCCAATCCTCACGCCGCCGCGAGACGGCGAACCCCTGCAGCTCTACGTGGCCGCAACCACCCAAGTGGTCAGCGTCGTGATCGTCGTGGAGCGCACGGAGGAAGGGCATGCCTTGCCCGTGCAGAGGCCGGTCTACTACATCAGCGAAGTCCTGTCGGACACGAAGACGCGCTACCCCCAGGTCCAGAAGCTGCTGTACGCGGTAGTCCTCGCGCGGCGCAAGCTCCGCCACTACTTCGAGGCCCACCCGGTCACGCTGGTCTCCTCCTTCCCGCTAGGAGAGATCATTCGCAACCCTGACGCGGCAGGCAGGATTGCCAAATGGTCCGTGGAATTGATGGGCGAGACGCTCGCCTACGCCCCGCGTAAGGCCATCAAATCGCAAATCCTAGCCGATTTCGTCGCTGAGTGGACGGATACGCAGCTGCCGCCCCTACAAATCCAAGCAGAGTGCTGGACTCTGTTCTTCGACGGCTCGGTGATGAAGACGGGAGCGGGCGCGGGCCTGCTCTTCGTGTCACCCCTCGGGGAGCACATGCGCTACGCAGTGCGCCTCCACTTCCCCGCGTCCAACAATATGGCAGAATACGAGGCCCTTCTCTGCGGCCTCAAAATCGCCATCGAGTTGGGCGTCAAGCGCCTCGACGTACGAGGGGACTCGCAGCTCGTGATCGATCAAGTCATGAAGAACGCGAGCTGCCACGACGACAAGATGGAGGCCTACTGTAAAGCCGTGCGGGCCCTCGAAGACAAGTTCTACGGCATCGAGCTTAATCATGTACCCCGCCGATACAACGAGGAAGGCGGACGAGCTGGCGAAGATCGCGTCCGGGCGGATCACCGTTCCCCCGAACGTTTTCGCGCGTGACATCGCGCAGCCCTCGGTCGCCTTCGAGCCCTACCCCTCGAGCCACGACGGACCCTCGGGGGCTCCCTCGAACCCAGCGGGTGCGGAACCCATGGACGAGGACCCCTCGAACGAGGCGTACGTACTCTCCCTCCTCGAGGGGTACGGCTCCCACGGGGCCAACGCGATGGACATAGAACCAGCTCCTGTCCAAGCAGATTGGCGGGAAAAATACATCGCCTGGATCGCTCGAGGGGAACTCCCCGCGGACCGGGCCGCAGCCAGGCGCATCGCCAGGATGGCCAAATCTTTCACCCTCGTCGACGGCGAGCTGTACAAGCGCGCTGCCTCAGGCATCCTACAGCGGTGCGTGCCCATTCCCGAGGGGCGCGAGCTCCTACGGGACATCCACGCGGGAATGCGTGGCCACCACGCCGCGCCGCGCACCCCTCGTCGGCAACGCGTTCCGCCAGGGCTTCTATTGGCCTACCGCGGTCGCGGACGCCAGCGAAATCGTACGCACCTGCGAAGGGTGCCAGTTCTACGCCCGCAAGTCCAACTTGCCCGCTCATGCCCTGCAAACGATCCCCGTAACGTGGCCGTTCGCCGTGTGGGGGTTGGACATCGTCGGGCCCCTGCGGAAGGCGCCCGGGGGCTTCACCCACCTGCTTGTCGCGATCGACAAATTCTCCAAGTGGGTGGAGGTGCGCCCCATCACGAATTTAAGGGCTGAGCAGGCGGTCACGTTCTTCACCGACATCGTCTACCGCTTTGGAGTGCCAAACTCCATCATCACAGACAATGGGTCCCAATTCACGGCCGGAAGTTCTTGGAGTTCTGTGATAAGTTCCACATCCGCGTGGATTGGGCGGCTGTGGCACACCCACAGACCAACGGCCAAGTGGAACGCGCCAACGGCATGATCCTACAGGGCCTCAAGCCCAGAATTTTCGACCAGCTCAACAAATCCGGGCGAAAATGGCTCCAAGAACTACCAGCAGTCGTGTGGAGCCTAAGGACCACCCCAAGCAGAGCCACCGGGTTCACCCCTTTTTTCCTAGTCCATGGCGCGGAGGCCGTCCTCCCCACGGACCTGGAATATGGGTCGCCTAGGGTTCGAGGCTACAATGAGGACGCTAACCAGCAAGCCCGCGAGGACTCGCTGGACCAGCTGGACGAGGCACGCCTCGTAGCCTTGATGCACTCCGCAAGATACCAACAGTCCCTACGACGTTACCAAGCACGCAAGATACGTCGAAGGGATTTCAGCGAAGGGGATCTAGTCCTAAGGCTGCGCCAAGATAACCGAGGGCGCCACAAGCTATCGCCCCCATGGGAGGGACCCTACGTCGTGGTGAAGGTGCTCAAGCCGGGCACGTACAAGCTGGCCAACGAGGACGGTGAAGAACTCACCAACGCTTGGAACATCCAACAGCTACGTCGCTTCTACCCTTAGCTAGGATTTCCAAGTACTTTCTGTTGTAAAATCACATGGCCAACGCCCCAGTTGGTGTCAACTATGTAAATACCCCAAGTCTAATAAAAGGGCAACTCGGCTTTCCCCTGAAACCCAAGTTACCCTCGGGGGCTACTACGGGGGGCATCCCCCCCCCAAAAAAAATGGTCCCATTTTTTTGCGCAAAAAACACAACAACACGCGCTAAGTTTGTTTCCTACTTCAACCTCGAGCCACGATTCGAACAGGGCGCAGGCGGCACAGCGGAAGGAGCGTGCGAGCCAGAGATAGCCTACGCCGCGTGGATATGGCCCTTCTCTCTCGCCTCCAACCCGCCGGGCCCTCGCGAAAATCGAACTCCCCTAACTAGAATCTACTCGGGAAGAAGGAGAAACAAAAAAGCGTGATAAACAAACGATTTCATTTACAGCAAATGCCCATGTTCATGAAACAACTTGTTTATTTACAAAAGGCCACGAGGCCAGAGTACTGATACACATCAAAAAATGGGCCTAGCGCCCAAACTGCTTTCAGGCGGGAGGAGCAGCAGCGTCTGCGGCGTCCGGGAAGAGGAACTCCTCGAAGGCCTCGGCGAGCGGCCGGCGGCGTCGGCGGCGAGCGCGTCCACACGCTCCATGGCCACCTCGTCCTCGACGCCCTCGGGAACGATGTAGCCTTCGCCGGCGCCTCGAAGTTGACCTCGTAGTGGGATCGCACCACTCCGAGGGCCTTCTCGGACGCCTAGGTGCAACGCCCGGCGCATCCGCTCCGTGACGTGGCCGCCGAGGGCGCGCGGGCGGCCGGCCGGCGAGCCGCCGGCTTGGGCCTCGTCCTCCTCGACGACGCGGCGGGTCTCGAGGGCCGCATCGCGCGGCTCCCGCAGCCCTGCTCGGAGGAGTTGTAGGAAGCTGCGCGAGCCTCGGCCCGCCCAGCGGCGTGCCCCAGGGCGGTGCGCAAGCCTAGAATCGACAAGACGAAAAGAAATCAGAAAGGGGGAGGCGAACCCTCTAAAGCAAAAACCAACAAAGCAGAGTCAAACAGTGGCTCACCCTCGACTTGCTTCCTCTCCAAGTCGAAGTCGCGGCGCGCGGACTCGATCGCCAACTCGAGGCGCTGGACGGTTTCGCCTTGCTCGCGGAGGGCCAGCTCCTGGTTGGCGTTGCTGATGCTGAGCGCGAGCGCCTCGTCCTCAACCTTGGAGAATGCGGCGTTCCGCTCCTCCAGCGACTTCTCCGCCGCCCTCGCGAGCGACGCGCTCCCCCGCTCCGGCGCCGTCCGGGCGTCGCCGAGGGCAGCCTCGCTCTCCGCCGGAGCCGCCCCTCGGCCCCCCCGGCGGGCGATGCGCTCTTGCCGGAGCCGCTCCTCGCCGGCGACGAGGGCCGCGGCCTTGGCGTCGAGGGCGGCCCTCGGTCGTCGGCCTCCTTGGCGCGCTGCTCCAACCCGCGCACCCGCTCCTCGGCCCGCGCGGCGTTGCGCTGCGCCCCCTCGAGCGACGTGCGGAGCTCCCGGGTTTCGGCGCGAGCGGTGGCCACCTCCGCCTCCCGCTTGGCGGCCGCGTCCGCGTCTTCTCCAGGTCCGCGCGCGCGTTCCACATTGCCTCGTCGCGATCGAAGAGGGCTGCGCGGACCCGCTCGAGGCTCGAGCGACGCGCCGTGTCCTGCCTCGAGCTCTCAGGGAGCTCGTCGCACCATGCCATCGCCCGGTACGCCAGCCAGTCGTCCGGCGTCCTAAGAGCATCCGCAAGCGCGTCGAAAGCGCTGCACCGCTCCCGGAACTGGTGAACCTCGGCATTCATCCGGTCGAAGGCGTCGTATTTGTCGTGGGCGCGACGCTCGAGCTCCTGGCAATCGCAAAACCAAATCCCATAAGCACCAAGACTTGGGCGCAATGTACACAAATGAGAAAGAAAAAAGAACGAGCAATTGTGGCTCACCTGGAAGACGAGCCAGGCCGGGCCACCATGGACCCGCAGCGCCTCGTTCAACGCGCGGTTGAGCGTGGCGCCGTGGCTCCGGAGCTCGCCCCAGAGTTCTTGCTCCCCCCTGGCGTCGGCGAACACAGGGGGATCCTCAACGGCCCCCTCCACCTGGGCGGGGCGGCCGGCGCGGGAGGACGAGGCCTCGGCACCATGTCCTCGGCCCCCCACCACCATGTGACCCTCGTGCCGCCTCACGAGGGCCCCCTCCCCGGGGCTCGGGGGGAGGTTCGTGGGGCCGGGCCGGCGCGGTTCCCACCCAGGCGGCGGGGAGTCGTCCGAGACCTCCACCACCTCCGCACGGGGACGAACGGCGGGCGCGGCCCGCGCCGCCGCCTCCGCCGCACCTCCCCGCGCCTCCGCGGCCACGGGCGCCCGTCGTGGCGCCGTGGCCGCCACCTCTCGGCCGTGCCGCCGCATCCACGGGCGCTCCCGCGGTTGCGCCCGCTCCACCCTCCTCGCCGGTGGCCGCCACCGCGGGCGCACCTCCACCATGGCCGCCGCCGCGCCGTGTCTCCGCGGCGACTGCGCCGGCCGCCCCCGGCGACCTCGGGCTGCGCCGCGGCGGGGCGGATCTCGCCGGCCGGGGCCTTGGAGTCCCCCGGCCGGGCCTTGCGAGCTCGTGCCCGCCGCCGTGCTTGTCCCCGGGCGCGACCCCCTCGACGAGCGCCGCCGGGTGGGGATCGATGCATCCGTCCTCAGCACCTTGGCTGGTGCAAGCGGAGGAACGGTCGGCACCACCCTGCGCAGGCACGAACGAAGGGTTAAATCACCTGATCACCAACGAGCCAAACCGAACGAAGAAAGACAGGCTCCTTACCTCGCGGAGGAAAAGGCCCGTTTCCTTTTCCTCGAAGCCTCAGCGGGTGAGGCCGGCGCGGCGGCCGCGCTCGCCGTAGCGCCTCCCGACGGCGCCGCCGCGCGCACGTGCACGCCCGCCCCATGCGCGGGCGCGCCCGATGCCGCACCTCCCGAAGGCGCCACCGCGCGCGGGGGCACGCTCGCCCGCGCGCGCGCGCGCGCTGCCGTTGCGCCCCTCGACGATGACGCCGCGCGCGCGGGCGCGCGGCGCGCGCGCGAGGCACGTCCGCCGCGCGTGCCTCCGTGGCGCGCGCCGGCACCTCCGCGGCGCGTGCCGCCCCCGATGTCGATTGCCCGGCGGCGGGCGCCGGTGCGCCCGCCCCCGGGCGGCCGCCCTCGACGCCGGCGCGGGTTCCGGCGACGGGGCGCCGGCCCGCCACCGTCGGAGGGGCCCTCCCCCTCGGCCTCTTCCTCCTCGTCCTCCTCCGAAGACGAGGGCTCCTCGATCTCCGGGGAGGAGAGCCCCGGCTCCTCGCGTCGCCGGTGCTCCGCGGCCCGCCGATCACGGCGCGCTTGACGTCGCCTCGCGTGCTCCCTCTTGCGCGCCGCCCGGCCGAGCGCACGGGAGTCGGGGGTGGGCGGAACGGACTTGGCGATGTTGAAGTTCACCAGCTGCGCACAGGAGCACCAATGGCGCGTCAGGAAACAAAAGCGAGACCAATAACTAAAACAAAATCAAGAACCAAGCTCACCAGCGGGCCCATGGGGAGCATCTCAAGGTCCCATGGGGTCCGACCTGCAGGTGGCGGCACCCGGGTGTCGACGGCGCTCCGCGCCCGGGTGAGCGCGTACGGCCGCTCGAGGGGCGTCGGAAGCATTCGCGACCTCGCCGAGTCGACGGGGTTGGCCGCCTCTGTCATCTCGAAGATGCGGAGCGGCCTCTCCATCGAGGGCACGATCCGCCGGTGATGGAGGAAGGCGAGGACGCCCATCGCGTTCGGCCCGTGCGCGCGGGCGCCTGCGGCGCGGCCAGGACCGACTCCTGCCGCCTCCGATGCTGGGGCGTAGACACCCCGTAACCCTAAGAGTCAGGCCTCTCCTTGAACACTCGACCGGTGTAGGGGGGAGGCCGGGCTCGACGTTGCGCAAATAGAACCACCCCCGCTCCCAGCCGGCGTTGTTCGTCGTCATGGTGCAGGGGATGTAGACGTCCTTGAACTGCCCCCGCAAGGCAAGCGACATCCCGCCGGCGCGCATCGCGCGCGCGGGTCCTTGGCTCCGTCGTGGGGCTGCGTGATGAGCTCCGCGCGGAAAAAGGTGTACCCGAGCTCCCCATTGGACCGGGATCCCCGGGTACCCTCCCGCAGACGCCCACGAATGTGGCCTCCTGCGAGATCGCGTTGGGGGCGAAGTTGTGCAGCTCCACTCCGTAGTGGTGGCACATCGCCCGCATGAAGGTGCTCGTCGGCGCGTTGAAACCGCGCTCGTGGTAGCGGACGAAACTCACCACGTAGCCCTCCGGCGGGTTGGGCTCGTGGTGCGCCGCCGGCGGCACGATCCACTCTGCCGGGCGCCCTTCTTCGTTAGCCGCCAGTGGCCGACGGCGACCAGCTCGCCAAGGGCGAGCTGGGTCACCGTCGACTTCTCCCAGGCATACGGCTCCAGGATCCGAAGGGGAGGCTGAGGCGGCGCCATGAAGAGGATGAAGAAAAACAGGAGCGGAGGACAAGGAACGGAAGAAAAAGCTCTAACGGCGACGCCGCGCGGTGGCAAGAGCAAGACGAAGACAAAGGGGCGGAGGGCTGAAAACGGTGAGACACTAAGGTAAAAAACCGCCGTCCCCTCTTCCCCGCAGTTTTATAGGTCGACGGGCGAGCTCTCCGGAGCGGATGCCCCGCTAGCATTAACTGCAGGGAATCTTTCCATCGCGTCGACGGGTGGGCCCCACCACGACCGCGGCGGCCACAACCTTTCGCAGGCGGGTCATCATTACGGCAAAGACCGGCGGCGGCCGAGGCAAAACCGTAACGTCCGCCCGCCACGCCGCCCACTACGCGCGCGCGCGGCGCGCAGCGCCTAAAAAGGCGCGCCCGCGCTGCAAAACCGCGGCCACGACCGCGAGGCACTTAAGTGCCCGGGTCCCTTGCCAAGCAAGGAGAACCCTCGAGCGGGGCGAGCCCCCGGCTCGAAACCAAAAGCGACCCTCGATGGGATATCAGCGTGAGAAGGTCGCCTGGGACCTGCTCGATGTAGAGCAGACAACCGCGGGCACCCATGCCACGTAAAACCCTCGAGCGGCACGAGCCCCCGGCTCAAAATGACGTCAACCCTCGATGGGATATCGACGTGAGAAGGTCGCCCGGGACCTGCTCGATGTAGAGCAGGCACCCGCGGGCACCCATGCCACGCAAAACCCTCGAGCGGCGCGAGCCCCCGGCTCGAGACAATGTCAACCCTCTAAAAGAAGGCACACGCGTGAGAAGGGTCGCCCAGGTCACGCTTGAAATAAAGCGGGCACCGAAAGCACTCATGCCGCGCTGTGCTGCCAACAAGCGCCTCGAGGGCTGGCTCGCCCAGACCCCTCGACGGCCGCAAGCGCGAAAAGACGGGGCTGTCCAGGCACGGCCCCGCACGGCCCCTGCGATCGAGAGGTTCGAAGCCTGACCCTCGACGGGTTCGAACAGGCGCCTCAGATCGCAGAGTTAGGGACGACGAGGGCACGCGCGTTCGAGCCGTTCCTCGAGCCCGTCGGCTCGAGGGTGCCCCACATGTCGTGTTCGAGAGCCAGCGAGGGCAGCTAGCAGGGGGATCCCACCGAGGGAGAGCTTCCGCGCCCTCGGTCCCTAGCGAACAGGACCGAGCCCCACCTAGCAAACCCATGCAAGCGCTTCCATGGACGTGTCTCCGGACCACGCAGCCTACCCTTATCGAACGGGGCATGGGCGTCCACTTGAACCACCCGCTACCAGCTCGAAGAGGAATCCGCAATTCGCGACCCGCTCGATGGGAGTTGCGAAACCTCACCCTCCGTCCCGCGGAGGGACGGCGAGGGCGCGTTAAAAAGCAAGTCGTCAGGCTCGACCCGATCGCCTCGAACGGGCCAAGGCTCGGGGGCTTGACACACGGCTACACCTCCTTGAAACTGCACCGGCCGGAGACAGTGACAGGGGAGCGTGCACCCCCGAAGCCGGCTGAAATACCGCCGATGCCGGTTGGCATATGTGCCACGCCTTTCTGACCAAAGTTCTCACGGTTAACCCCCCGGCAGGAGAACCCACACTCTGCGCAGGGCTTCGGGGCTAGGCCCGCGGGTCCGGCGACGCGGCCCCACGGAAAGCGTTCGCAAACAAGGAGGGAAGAACGTCCTATCAGTAGGTTCCAGCATCTGCGGGAGCCTCAATGGCAAACCCGCAGATGCTCGGGGGCTACTGTCGGGGACAGCCCTAGGGGTCCCCTCAAACAACGAGGAAATCCTCACTTAAATCCCGGCACCGAACACGTTAAGCCTAAACCATGCAGGTGACTAACCATGCAGGACACGGCCCACGCCGCGGGACTCCGACGGCCCACCGAGACGGCCCTCTTAGAAGACCCCTCGAGCAGGCTCCGCCTCGCTCGAGGGCGCACTCCTCCTCGGGCGGGCTCCGCCCCGTTCGAGGGACAACCCTTCCCTCGAGTGGTCCCGCCCCGCTCGAGGACTCACTCCCCCCTCGAGCGGGTCTCGTCCCGCTCGAGGGTCCGTCCCGCCCTCGGCGGGGGCCCGCCACGCTCACGGGCGCCCCGCACGCGTGCGCCGGCCTCGTACACGGGCATTTAACGCCACGACGCCGCGGGGACGGCGCCATCATGCGCCGGGGGCTCGCGCCCGTGCCGCCGCACCAACTCCCCGGGGAGGAGCCCATCCCCACCCCCGTGGGGATGGACCGTGCGTACGGCCGGTGTCGGTCCCGTGACACCGCGCGCCCACTACGGTGCGGCTAACGCGCCGGACCCTCGAAGGAGGGCGGGCACACCCTCGATTTCACTTTCCCGTGACCCTACGGGGGTTAGGTGGAGGCGCTAGGCCGATGGATGGCCATCCCGGCCACGCGTAACGCGCGCGCGCCGCCGTACCCACGCGTGCAGGCGCACGCCCGGCACTGCAGCAACCACTCCACTACCGTGAAGCGCATTGGGAAGGAACGCCGTTCGCCCGCCGCTCCCGTGCTCCGTACCAGCCATCATCAGCACCTCCCTCGAAGCCTATCAGAGGACGCCACCACCATCTGCCGCCCTCCGACCCTCGAACCGCCACTGTTCGGGTACGGGGTAGGCCATCATGGCCAGATCGCTGCGAAGATCGACCGGACGGCCGCCCATTCTACAGCGTAGCACGACGTGCACCCCCACGTAGCTGGATAGCGCGGCGTGCATGTAACTCGCCGCCCCCTTGGCCTATAAAAGGGGAGGCGAGCCCCCAGCCGAGGGGGACGGAAAATCAGTGGAACACTTCAGACCACGCACCACGTACTCATTCTCCCACAACATCTCCAGCCACTCGGCCAGGGACTTGGAAGCGACACTTCCTCTCCCGCCTTGCTTGTATTTGCCCCACTACAAGCACCCCCGGTGCTAAGTAATATAGTGCCCCGAGCACACCCCTACTGGACGTACGGCCCCCTCGGCCGGAACCAGGATAAACCTCTGTGTCACTTGTTGCTTAGCATCGACCATTGAGGGATAGACCACGGCGCTATCTACTGGTTAGTGTCGGGACCATATTCCGCACCGACAGTATGAAGTCCCGGAGCGACTCGCCGGGCTTCTAGGTGCAGGAGCGTAAGTCCCAGGAGTTTCCAAGGCGCACATATGTGCCTTGGAAGTTGCCCACGAACATGTGGACCAAGTCATCCCAGTTATGGATCTGGCTGGCCGGCAAGTGCTCGAGCCACGTCCGGGCCGAGTCGCCGAGGTGTAGGGGGAGGTTGCGGATGATGACCTCGTCGCTGGTGGCCCCGCCAGCTGGCATGCTAGGCGGTAATCGTTGAGCCACACGCGGGGATCCGTCTCCCCGTTGTACTTGACGATGGTCGTGGGCTGGCGGAAGCGCTGGGGGAAGGCCGCCGCGTGGATCTCCCGGCTGAACACACGGGTCCCCGGGGGTTCCGGCGTTGGTGAGCGGTCTTCGTCGCTATCGTAGCGTCCACCCCGCCGAGGGTGGAAGCCTGCCGCCGCTCGCGCATCTGCTTTGCTCGTCCGCCGAGCGTTGATGACGTTGCGGGCGTCGCCGTCCCGTGCTTGCCCGCGTGTGTCGAGGAGCCGTTCTTTTGCCGGTGTGCGTCCTGGGTTGGCGGGTCGCTCCGTCGCTCCACCTGCATGCACCGAGGGCTCGGCCCCCTGTGCACCCCCATCGCCCCGCGTGTCTCCTTGCTGGCGGATGCGGGACGCCGAGCTCTCGGCCTGCTGGACGGCCGCTTGCTCGATGAGCGCCCGCGCCTCACGGTGCGGTTCCGCGCCTCGGGCGTCGAGGGGGCGGGCATGGCCCGCAGCAGCGTTGCGGCGGCAATGAGCTTCTGGCTCGCCCGCGGAGGCGTGTCTGGGTTGTCGACGTTGAAATCGGCGTTGATGCGGTCGCGGGCCTGTATACCCAGCTCCCGCACGCGCTCGCCGCCTGCAGAGGCTTCCCCCGCCATAGAGGCGCGGAGCAACCGCACCGTTCGATACTCCTCAGCCAGCTTGGTTTCTAGTTCGCGGGCTTGGGCTAACTGCTCGTCGACGTCGGCCCCAGCAGGGGCGCTTGGTCTCGCTGCCAGGCGCGGAGCGATCCCTGGGGCGGGCGTAACTTCCCCGTCGCCGGCGCCCGCTGCGCCGGTGGCATTTGCTGGGTCGTTGGCGGTGACAACGCAGCACTCCCGTGTGGGGTCGTAGCTTCCGATGCTGGAGTCGTCGGAGCAGCCGAACCAGTAGTCTGTGGCGTCGAGAAATCGCCTGAACATTACCGGGTCCGGTACGCCTGAAAAGTCCCACTCCGCGTACCCGTGCAGGTTGGCGGGTGGCAACACGTCGAGAGAGCCTAGGGACGATTCGTCGCCGGCGGAAGCGCTAGGGTCCCTGGCGACGAAGACGTGACGGCCAGGGGGAACCCTGCGCATCGTGGTGTTGGCGTTGGCGTTGTAGGCCGTCGTGGCGCCGCGCAGACCGATGAGGAAGCGCGGCCCGAGACGCGCGCTCCCCCGCCGGGCGGCGGTCGTCGCACCGACGGCGCGCCGCGTTGGGAGGCGGCACGCTCGGCATGCCGTCGCTCCGACCGCGCCCGACGCGAGCGCCGGCCCGTGAGCGGCGGCGACGCCGAGACGCCGATGGGCCGCGGCCGCCCGTGCCGGCGGGCGTTTGCGTCGTGGCCGCGCGCGCGGCCGGCGACCGGGGCGGTCCCGGCTTGGCGCCGCGCGCGGAGCTCCTCACGGTTGGTGAGGCGCATCAGGTAGCCGTTCCCAGTGGCCTGAAAGTTGAGGCCCCCGAACCGGATTTCGAACCCAGCGGGGAGGGGGTCCGAGCTGCCCATGGAGTACCGCGTACCGCGGCACTCGGTGCGAATCACCATGGAGGGAGTTGACGGTGGATTGACCTTAGGCGCTCGTTTTGCCCCACGGTGGGCGCCAACTATCGGTGCGGAAAGTGGTCCCGACACTAACTAGTAATAAGCGCCAAGGTCTATCCCTCAATGGTCGATGCTAAGCAATCAAAGACACAAGGTTTATCCTGGTTCCGGCCGGGGGCCGTACGTCCAGGCGCGTGGTGTGCTGCGGGCGCTATATTGCTCGGCAGACCGGGTGCACCGTAGTGGGGCGGGCTACAAGCAAGGCGGGAGAGAAGGCGTGGCCCCCAAGTCCCTGGTGAAATGGCTGAAGATGTTGTGGGAGAATTGGGGAGCGTGTGTTGTGTCTTGCCTTGTCGTGTCCTGTCGTCTGTTTTTTCTCTCTTTGCGGCGGGGGAGTTCACCTTCCTTTTATAGGCCAAGGAGAGGGTGAATTACATGCATGCCGCACTATTCAGCTACATGGAGAAGTATGGTGTGCCGCGCCGTAGAGTAGGCGGCCGCCTTGACGGTCCTTGCCGCGATCTGGCCATCATGGCGTATCTTGTACCCGAACAGTGGTAGCTTCGAGGGTAGGGGCGCAGTGGTTGGCCGTGATGTCCCCAGGCGGGCTCGAGGGGGTTGCTGACGACGATCCATACGGGATACAGTGGCAGGCGTGGCGGCGTCCCGTTCCCGCATGCCTCACGGCGCGGCCGCCGGGCTGTTACCACGGTGCCGGCGTGGTGTTGTACGCATGGGGGCGGCGCGCCGCAGTGCGGTGGCAGGGATGGCGTCCCGCCGGCCTAGCGTCACGACCTGGCCCTGCAAGGTCACGGGAAAGCATTTCGAGGGTGTGGCCGGCCCCCCTTCGAGGGCTCGGCACGTTATCCGTATGGGAGTAGGCGGTGCGGCGTCACGGGGCTGACACCGGCCATGTCGCACAGTCTCCCACAGTGGCGGGGATGGGTTACCCCTAGGGAGTTGGTGCAACAGGGCTGGGGCGTGAGTCTCAGGCGCATGATGGCGCCGCCCCGCCGTTGTCGGAGCATTAAATGCCCGTACCCGCGTGCGGGGACGGGCGTGCGCATGCGGTGCATCCTCGAGCGAGGCGGAGCCCGCCCGAGGGAAGCGTGCACCCTCGAGCAGGGCAGAGCCCGCCCGAGGAAGGCGTGCACCCTCGAGCGAGGCGGAGCCTGCTCGAGGGGACCTTTGAGTGGGCCGCCTTGGTGGGCCGCGGGGGCCACCGCAGCGTGGGCCACGCCCGTGTGTGCGTTCAAGCAAGGTGCATTTAGCTTTGGTTTTTTAGCAGGCTTTAAGCGGGATTTCCCCAGTTGTTTTAGGGGACCCTCAGGGCTGTCCCCGACACCGCCCATGGGGATTCCCCCCCCCCCCCCATTTCGCCGCCACCAGAGAAGGGAGGAAGGAGGGGGAAGAAGAAGGGAGGGGAGAGAGTGGAGCGCCGCCGGGGAGGCAGTGGCCGGGGCGCGCCGAGGAGCCCTGGCCGTCGGCGCCGTGACGCCCATCCCGGAGCCGCCGGCCGCCGTCCGTGGAGGAGGGAGGCGCGGGGAGGCGGGGGAAGGCCGGACCTCGCCGTCCCGGAGCTGGAGGTGCCGCGGGCGTCGTGGAAGTCGGTGCTGCTGCGCAAGGACGCCGACGCCGTGAACCTGGAGGATCGAAGCACCACTACTCCATGCTACTACCACTACCAGGAGCGTGGTTCCTCAACGACAAGGCGCTGCTCCTGCTGAACGCCGCTGCTGTCCACCTCGCCCACGAAGTGTTTGACCAAATGCCTGTACCTTGACGTTGAGCGCCTCGTCAAGTCGCCGATCGAGCCATAGGTGAGGTATCCATCCAACCTTCTGTCTTCAACTTTGGGAACACAGCCCCTGTCCACCTCACTCACAACCTGTTCGATGCTTTGCCGGAACCGCGAGCCGTTGTTGTTCTACCCCGCTCTTCACCATGGGGCGGTGCCGCAAGCAAAGGAGGGGGACGGCCCCGAGCTGAACCGCGAGCGATGCAGTGAGCCTGAGGACACCGTCGCTACCGCCATCAGGGACAAAGCCACTAGGCTACTGCCTTTCTTCTACCATAATAGAGCAGCCACCTTCAACTGCCTCGCCTTCAACCCGTTCGACAGAATGCCAGAACGTCTCGTCGAGCCTATAGGTGAGCTTCCTGCCCCCTCTATCTTGCTGTCCCTAGTTGTGCCGGTCTTCATGCCGAAGTGATGCATCGTGGCTGGGAAATCGGCCCTTGAACTCGTGTGTCTCTCTGGTTGCTGCTCCGCGCCGCCGTGCAGACGCCGTCTCTTGTGTGCCGACCATCGAGTCCAGCCTTACGCCTGCAGGTGCCGCTGCCGACGATCCGCGCGCGCACCCCGCCTGACCTTTACGTCCTTATCGTCATCGAGTGCGCCGCCTTGCTTGTGTCGCCGTCGCGGTCAAACCGCCGGCTTGCACACGCGTGCACACACGTGTAGGGAGGCAGAAGGCTTTGCCTTTAGCTCGTCATACCTAGCTGAATTGTCGTTCCTTCCGTGTCTTGTTGTCGTGCACTCGCCGAGTTGAGGTGCCGCCATGTGCTTCATACACGCACCATCGCCTGGCTCGCCGCTGAGGTCAAACCGTTGGCTTGCGCATGCGCACACGCTCGGAGGCAAGGCCTCACCTTTAGGGGTTCTTAGCCGCACTCGTGCACACCCTGGTGCGCTTATGCACCGGTGCGAGCACGCCGGCAACCTGAACGCAGCACCACCGCTCTGGTGTTTCACCGTCGTGAGCTGCGCCCAGAAACTGACCAAAGCTCCACCTTTAACTGTGCTATCCTTTGTCGGGCTCGCGCAAGGTCGAGCTGACGCCTTCTCTGTCCCGTCTGGAGCTCGGCGTCGAGGGTCTCCCTTCGACATACACACGCGGGAGCCAACCAAACCGCCCTCTTTTCCATGCTTGTCTGCCTATGTTGGCCGGCCGTCGAGCCGTGGGAGTTGAATGCTCTTGCTGAGGAACGCAAGTGCTCAATCTCCTTTGTCCATAGCTGCACTTTCGCATGCACGCAACCTGCTCGACATTTTGTGTAAGACCCAAGAGCTTCACGTACATGCTCTCTTCTCTTGCACCGTCCAAGCCACTGCCTTGCTTGCTGTTGTTGCCGACCTAACAGCCGCCGAACCAAAGCTCGATCCGCCGCCGCCAGCCTATCTTTGCCTTTGCTCTCTTTCCCCAGTCCCCACTGTTCTTTCTTGTCTGGCAAGAAACTAGCACCTGCAATTGAATCCTCTCTACGCTGAACACCAGCCATAGTCCTCTCTTTTTCTCTTCAATCGAGCAAGCAAGTCAGCGCAACAATCTTCTATAGGCCTCTCCAATGCAAGCTGTAGTCCTCCTTTAGCTCCTGCGATTCTTGCAAGAGCTAGCAGTGGGAGCTCAGATTCAAGCCACGAGCAGCAAATCCTCCTCATCTCATTTTCTTCTACTCCTATCCCGGCGCACGGTTTCCAATTTATTGCTTTGGCGGAGTTGAAACAACGCCCAAGCTCGAATCGCTAGCAGCCGCAACCTCCCACTCCACTCCCGCTCAATTTCTCTCAAGAATTGAGTCGAGCAACCAACGCTGTAATTTTCTTTGCTGTTGTTTCCTGTACCAATCCCACACGCCATCCTCCCATGTTCCTCTACCCTCTAATCCGAACAGTCAGAGCAGATCGGGCTCTTCTTTTCCCTTCACCCCACCAAAGCAAGGTGGCCTGCTACGGTTTCGACCTCTCTTGTCTCTCGTTCGGGCGAGCAACCAAGCAGCAAGCAAGCAGTAACCCTGCTATTTTATTTTCCCCACCGAACGACACCACCCTCTCATTTTTCTCCAATCGACCAGCAAGAAGCGAGCTGCAGTAATATCTTTCCTTTTTCCCCAATCAAGTCAATCAGCCTGCAGCCCAGTTGTGTCTCTCCCCTCCTTCCCAAAACAGCCACCAACACCATCTCTGAATTATGTCTACTGCAAGAACCAGCAACTTGAACTTCACCCCCTACCAGCCAACAATCTTCTCTCCCCCAAAATCAACCAGCAGCACCCTCATCGAGCAAGCAAGCAACAAGCAGCAGCTGCTACGTGTGCACCCGTCCATCCTTGTTCCCCTCCTGCTGTTCATGCAAGAAACAAAGCAGCAACAATCCTCCTCTCTCCCATCTCTTCTCTTCCTTTTCCCAGCAGCAACGCCCTCATCCATCGACCTCTCTCCAATCGACAACAAACCGCATCCCCCTCTTTCTCGGACTCTTTTCACCAAAGCAAATCAGCAAGCTGCAAAGCTATCTTCAGCCGCCGATGTGTGGTTCCAGTAGCTCTGGTCACGATCACGTTAGCCTTTAGCCGTTTTGTTCCAAGATCGTGGAGCTGTATCCTAAGCAAGGGCTAGCAAGCTGCCATATCTTGCTTTGTTTCCCCAACCATACCACGTCTGACCATGAGTTGTAATCTTCCTTGGCTGCGCACGCTCGCTGCCGAGTTGTGTGCCAAAGGTTGCAACCTGCTGAAACTGAAACGCTGAGCTACCTCTCTAACAATCGTCTATCTATCAATCTGTCCAGTTGGTGCCATCACACATGACCATGTGCGCGCTGCAACCACTGAGGATTTTCCCTCGTGCTGCTGCTACCTTATGCTCCCCTTGTGATAATTTCTAAAACCCATCCATGGTGCTGCACTCCGCTACAGGGGAGCTAGAAAGTGTGAGGCCACCAGCTACACTTGTACAGCCTGTGTGGTGTACAACTAGATTGTATGCAGCCTACCATCGAATGAGCTGTAACGACCATGTTTGTTCCCCCTGAGCCATGCAACTATCTATCCATAGCTCTTCATCGATATGGTGAATGCGTTGCTTGCTAGCAGCAACACTTGTCCTGTTGTCCGCCGAGCCTATCTTAGTACCGAGTGCTTGTTCTCAATCTTTCAAGCCCCGAGCTTAGCTTTCGCCGCGGTCGTGTCATGCCTTCGCTATGCACAACGCGTGTGCTAACCAAGCGAATGAACATGTCACACCTTGGTCAGGTTCAGCCTGAGCCAAGTACCCTTGCCGCACCACATCGCTTATAGCGAAACCATCCTGTTCAACCTCTCCCTAATCTTACCAAAGGGGCATATGGAATTACCGTTAGGTCCCACTAACGTGTGAGACCTCGAACTGTCCAACTTGGTTCCATCGAACCTACGGGACCCACAGGATGACTTGTGGGGTCCAGTTGACCTTTGACCCTCCTTTTTGACTTGGTCAACAAAGATCGTTGACCAGTCAACGAACCATGCAAACCTACCCAGAACCTAGCTTTTGGTTCACTAACTTGCTGATTTATGTTTTCTGTGCTTTATCGCGATTAATTAAATTCATAAAATATTTCTTTACTTGAAAATCAATAATAAATTGTTTCTACCTTAGAAAAATGTGAAATCTGTTTCTGTATTCTTCTAAAATCATGAAGCACCCGTTAGACTAGCGTTTGGAGTTATTTGGTTCTTTATTGCTTCTCTTGGGAGTTATTTGCATCTAGACAACGTGTTTATTTATATTTGCGAATCTAGGAATTCCCGGAGCTGAGGAGTCGAGCCAGAAGATCGAGTACAACTACGGAAACTCCGACGACTACTTGCACACAGGGGTTCACGCCCGACTAATTCTGAAATACCTATTAGGCATTGCTAAGTAGAATTGCTAGCGCTTTACTTTATATGCATGATGATGAACCTTGCACTGCCTTCTTTAATTATCATGTCCTTGGTTGTCCTACCACTTTATATGTTTATATAAGCGTGTATATGCGCTGAGCTTCGCGATGCATGTGTTTGGGATGGGAATAGTGATTCTTGGCGTGAGTGGGGTAAAACCGGCAGGAGAAGGCGTTTTGGGTACTTTGGCGGGGGTGAGCTCGAAACAACCGATCTGGGATCGGGGATAGGGGTGCACTCCTCAGTGTATCCCTACTTTGACGATTTTCAGAGCCTAGGTGTTGGGGTTTTACTTGCGGATGGAGGACATGAGCTTGCCCCGGTCTGAAACCGAGTGAATCAACTTATCGATAGGACTTTCGTACACACCACCTCGCCGAGAGTGGGGTTAGGGCCGAGTTGAGCTCGGCAAGTGCGGAACCATACCTGCTTAGGATGGATAGCGGGGTATCAGTGGGGGAGCGGTGGAGGTGAGACCACCCTCTCAGAGCGACTCCCGTGTGGCCACACGGGGGCATTTCACAGTTCCGGTACGATTCCTTCTGAGGGGGGATTTGTTTTGAGGGCCGGATGCAGGATGGGACCGTAACTACCGAGAGTTCGCACGGTAGGATGGGCTCGGTCGGTCGGCCACCGGCCGGGTTCCATTCCGAGTTGGGTACAGGTGTACACGCTCTGCAGAGTTGTTCGATCTATACGTATAGCCGCGTCCTCGGTCATGGACAAACCTTGAAGACATGTTTGTTCCTCATGTTTTGGGATTTCTACCTCCCCCTGTAGTTGAGAGTGTGGTGAGCCGTGGTTGCAGTCGGTTAGAGGAGAGTGGCTCCCTCTACCTCGTCGATCCGATTGCAATCATTGAGGTGCGAGGAGAGGAAGTTCTCGCATCGACCCTAGATGGAGATAGGATGTGGAGACGGGGCCCGGGGTACCGGTGGTTCCGTGCTGTGTATGAGAGTATGGTTTGGGACTGATATGGAGATGTTTTCTGTTTATGCTTTGCTGCTGCTGCATAGGAAACCTGAGCTTCTACCTTGTCATTTTTCTTACCCTTTAGAGATAGGCCACTTAAAGTTGCATACGGTCGGTGACGTGAACCTATCCCATTCCTTGGGGATAGTTTTGAGAGTGTGCAGGTTTGGACTTGACTTGAGAGTCCGAGTTCGGGGAATCCATGAAGGAAGGGTTGCGATGCTTCGCTCAAGGATGCCTGTGGTGAAGATTGAAGCTGAAGACTTGAAGCCCTAGCTACCGCTATGCAGGATTTCTACTTGTCGCTTAGCCCAAGAGGCCTGTACTAAATTCGTATACCGAGTTGTTTCGGATGTAAATATTATGTTATGTACTCTGGTATCGTTGTATGGAAATGATATTATTCTGTAATGAGTTCTGTACGTGATAGCTACCGATCCAGGGACTATCACAAGGGTACAGGGAGTCGGGTTTTCCTCACCGAAAACCCGGTTTGTTACACTATAGATCCTACATCTCGAGTTTCATAAATTTAAGAGATCATTTGCTAATTAAATTAAAGAATGAAACATGGCTAAATGAGAGTGGGAGGAGCTACCTAGGGGTAACGTGACTGGAGTCACACCACGCGGTCTGGCGTGACTTTGTCGGCCATGTCCGATTTGATTTTTTTAATGTCATTGTGTACATGAGTCGTGTCACCTCATATGGCGTAACTCAAATATTAGTCGCGTCACGGACCTTGTTGCGACCAAGGACTAATTCTTGAAATTTTAGTTTAGAAGGTGCTATTTCTAAAATTTTAGATTAAAATAGGTTAAAATATAAAAAAAGTTCACTATTGGTCTTGGTCGCTACTGGGTGGTAATGTATCATGGTCTTGATACCTCCTTCACAATCCAATATAGGGCTTGTTCGCTTCCGTGGGATTCAATCCGGCCGGAATAATAAATGTATGAAGAAAATTATGATAAGGACTCGTATTTATTCCGGATCAAAAATTAATTTGCCAATCATAATAGGTAAAACAAGAGACCGTAGAGCCGGATTGGTTCCACACCTCTTGACTAGTGGATTGATTCCGAGCCTTGTGGTGTACCTATCATGAGCAAATTAGTTTTCGACCCGGAATAAATCCGGATCTCTTATAGTTACTATCATGATTTTCTTGTTGTATTTATCCATTCCGATCGGAATTGGTCCCGTGGAAACGAATGAGGCCATAGTCTTAAATAATATCATGACCCTTATACCTTCTTCAATCAAAAAGTATTTTTTTAGCACATCATTTATTGAGCATGATCCTTAAAATTGTAATCCCCTTAAATAATGTCATGGCCCTTATACATCCTTTAACATCAAAAAGTATTTTTTAGCACATCCTTTATTGAGCCCGATCCTTAAAATTTTAAGCCCATTACGACCCCTAGTAGCTATCTTTTTTTATTATTACACGTCAACAGGTAATTTTTTTTTCAAGATCACACATCCTCCCAAAAAACATAAGAAAATGCTACTAGAATTCAAAGTTTCCGTAATGCAATGTCAGATTCATAGGAACTAAGAAGTTGAACAAGGGCCCTTTGTGTTTGTTGAGCACAAGAGTATATGCCCTGTTTATTTGCAGTGACAATGACATTATCAAATTTAGGAGAGCTGATTTCTTATCATTTCATCTCCACCTATTCTTTCTCTTATTCTTCCTCTTTGTTCTTAGGGGTGGGGAGCCAAGCCCCCCGTCTTTTTCGTTTTCTGACCCTTTTGTTGAAAGATTCTCACAACTACACCCTTTTTGGAAAGATTTCAAAAAATGGACCCCGAGCTCGGCGCCATGGACCATGGCGCCGAGATAACACGTCTCGGCGTCATGGACCTCGGCGCCGAGGGTGTAGGATTCGCGACCGACGTGAGCAAACGTGGCCGTTGATGTGGCACCAGGGTCGGCGCCACAGATCACGGCGCTGAGCCGGCGCCCTGATCCATGGCGCCGAGGCCTTCGTCTCCGTGCCGGCAGGCGATGCATACGGTCAGGCGTTACGTGCGTACGCGCGTGGCGGCTGTGCCTGCATGGCTTGCATGTGCATGTAACGTGTGTGTATGTGCATGGCGTGCATGTGCGTGCTTACTGCGGATGTTTGCATGGCATGCGGTCGGCGGCCGGTCACGGTTACTCGCTTACGGACGTGTGCATGCGACGACGTGTGTGTTGCCGCCACAAGCTCCAAACGCCACATGATAGCATAGCACAAGCGCAGTGACCTCGGCGCCATAGATCTTGGCGCCGAGCTCGGCGTCATAGATCACGGCGCCGAGCTCGGCAACCACGTCAGCGCCACATCAGCTCCATTTGTTGCCAACTCATTCAACCTCGGCGCCAAGATCCACGGCGCCGAGACGTATTACCTCGGCGCCACAGTTCACAGCGCCGAGCTTAGGGTCCATTTTTTGAAATCTTTCCAAAAGAGGTGCTGTTGTGAAAATCTTTGAGCAAAAGGGTCAGAAAACCAAAAAAAAAAAGACGGCCAAGCCATGCGGATCAACTGTTTTAGTTATTTAAGTTGCACAAAAGCCACAAACGCTACTTCGTTACCAAACCATTCGCTTTGAGCAATGTTTCCGGTTGGTGCTCTACAGAAGGGCACGAATGACGAGTTACGAGTATATATACACGACTCGGAACTTTATCCTGAAACAACAAACTGTAAGTAAGAGTATAGGCCATATCGTATAGCTCTGTCAAAACTCTATGCATATGGACCACGTCATCTAGGTGCTCCCCAAAACAAAAAAGGTCCGTGTGTGGTTAAGTGGAGTCCTACCTCATATAATTTTCTTTTTTTAAAAAAAACACACTCCTACCTCTTTCAGTCTTTCCTCGCCCCTGACATTTCCTTCCCAGTTCCCACGGAGATTGCCATGGTCAGATAAGCCCTGCCTTTACAACTCCAAACAGGCCCCTAGCCACCAACACTGGAGCTGCTCTAAGTGATTCTAAGTTGTAAGTCAAATAAATCACCTAAGTTTGATCAATTCTTCCGGTCGGAAAAGGATCATTCTGAGAGCAAAAATTTAGCTTGCTGCTAGCGCATCAGAAAAACCTAACAAACTACAAATGATTAATAATGATCAAGATCAAACTTTCTATTTAGTTTTCTGCCATTGTAAAACTTACTAGAACAATATAATAAATACTAGTGGAAATTTATTATTTTGTGCCCATCATACTAAAAAAATCTAGGCTGGTAAATAGTTCAGAATATTTAGAACTTCGTGAGGTAATTCGAATAAAGACAAAATGTAGTAGTACTCCCTCTATCCCCGAAAGATTGTCGCTTTCGCTTCTCGAGAAATAACTTTGACTCAATATATAAAAATATATTAATATTTATGGTACAAAATTAACATTATTAGATAGATAATCAAATATAGTTTTTAACAAATTTACTTAAAGATATAAATGTTTCACATATTTTTTACGAATTCTGTCAAACTTGTGGCACGAAAATCAATGTCAACCATCTTTTAGCAACGGCGGGAGTACAATACAAAATTAGGCTGCTGTTGAATTTACGATGACAAATATATGCGAACACTACCATCCGACTCTAAACCTGACAGAGCATCTGACTGATTTGCCTAACTCTAGACTCTAACTCAGAGTGACGTATCCGGGAGCGTTGGTTGCGTACTGCCCCTGTCGTTTGCACGCTTGGTCAACGCATTAGCGGCATTAGGTCTTGATGTTACTCTACACATGCTTGGTATCGGTTCGTTCCATATATAAACAGGATCTTATTTTGCTCTTACTTTCGCATCAGTTCCCTGACCGGGCATCACTCTCCTCTCTTCTCAAAAAAAAAACATCACTCTCCTCTATTATTCACATGGCGAGAAGATGATTATTTGAGCTATATATGCTCATCATCTCTTTTCCTGCTGTCAACGCGCACGAGGTCTTGATCACACAAATGCGTTAGTGCTCTGATCACACAAAAAAGGATGCACGAAGATGACAGCGGCTACTAGTTGTCCTCCCCGTAGCCTCTAGTGCCGCTTTCGCGCTAAGCTTTTACTCGCACAATATATGCACTCCAATTCGATCCTTCCCTTAATTCTTCGACACATTATTGCTCCCATTCCACTACTGAAGAAATCAGTCAAAAAAGCTAGTATAAGGGAATGGAAGAAACGAGAACAAGCACGGGCCAGATATTTGCATTTAAAAAGAAGCAACCGAGGAGATCTATAAATACTTTCTGTCCAAGTCCAACCAGCAGCAATGCAGTGGCGGTAATCCTGATCCGTCTTTCTGGCCCTCACTGTGGCAGCACACATCGCAAGGCCGAGGGATCGCCATGCCCAACAACGCTTTATTGGCTCGTGTCGCGGTGCTGTTCGCCGCCGTCTACACGGCGGCGGCGCTGGCTGCGTCTGCCACGACGTTCGTCGTGGGCGACGACCAGGGCTGGACGATGGGCGTCGACTACATCGCCTGGGTCAAAGGCAAGACGTTCAAGACCGGGGACAAGCTAGGTAACTGGTCAGCTCGGCTCC
Organism: Cenchrus americanus; assembly: GCA_947561735.1. Classification (NCBI taxonomy): domain Eukaryota; kingdom Viridiplantae; phylum Streptophyta; class Magnoliopsida; order Poales; family Poaceae; genus Cenchrus; species Cenchrus americanus. The sequence continues at coordinate 69,085,729 of OX387245.1, read as the reverse complement.
CGTTCCCATATGCCATGGCTCATCTTGTCGATCTGCAGAGAGTGCGCAGCTGGAGCTGCGCATGCCCTACGTACTGGCACGTCGTGAAAAAAGGATTTTTTTAAAAAAAAAAAACATTGCAGTGTTCAACTACCCGAGCGAGGAGCACACGGTGATGGAGGTGGGCAAGAACGACTACTTTGCCTGCGCCGGCGGCAGCGCGCTGAGCAACGACCGCAGCGGCTCCACCAACATCACGCTCGCCGGCCCCGGCACGCGCTACTTCATCTGCAACATCCCCGGCCACTGCACCGTCGGCATGAGGCTCGCCGTCACCGTCGCTGGGGACGGCTCGTCTCAGGTTGCCACAACACCAGCTGATGGTGGCGTCGCTTCGGGAGACCGGGTGCCACCGACGATGGGCTCCGTCGTCGCTGCGGCTGCAGGGGTTATGATCAAACTCGTGTTGTTCTGATGGCAGCGCCGCTATTGACTGGAGCCATTTTCCGGTGCACTATACTACTACGTGGTGGTATATAGCATAGATAACATCTAATTGTGAATTAGTAAGTGTAATTTAGTAAGTATATTTTATCCATTACTAATTTACTTGTAGATCCATTCTCTTAGATCTCTTCCAGCGTCGGGAGGAGTCGGGACATGAGTTATAGCGGCCGCCGCCCCTGCCTGGGCGTCGCCTCCCCGTACAACAGCCGTACCGGCAGTGGCCGTCCGGCGCTATATTCGTGCTTCATCTCCCGCCACCGCAGGCGGGTCATTTGTAGTGTTTCTGATTACAAGGATCATGGTTCAAAAAACGTCCAGAGGCTGCTGGAGAAATATTTTGGCAGTCAAATTCCTTGTGACGTGATGACGACATCCGTTTGGTCTTTAGTGAGTTGGTATTCCTCTGTAACTAATCGATCGTGAGCATGCATATATGTTCGCATGATCCTTCAAGTATTAGGACAGACTGGATCTAAGTGACAGAATGTGTTGATTTCCAAATTAATTATGTGTGATTCAAATTCACAAATTATATGAGGTTATAATTAAAAAAGTAGTTAAATTTGTTTTCACATAATATCCTTATATCACTCTATACTACTCATCCATACCAACTCATACTACTCATAAGTTTTACGAATTATACAATTAATCTAAGCCATTGGATGATTGTATACTAGTTCTTTTTCAACGCTAGTATAGCATAGTATAAGGCACCGGAAAAGAGCTCATTGACTGACTGGTATGGTAGTGACAGAGTGACTCCACTAATAAATCTCAGGGCCTCATCAGGGATACAGTTGTACAGATATCATAAGTGCGTGCATGGACAATTGGACATAGGGGAGGTTCATGATTGGGGTACTCGGTGTCATTATTTTGGTACGTTTTCCGGCTATTGTTCGTGGACTTGTCGTGCACCTCATATATGTTCACTATGATTTGTAGGGGCATCTTTTTTTCTAGTAGTGGCTATAAAACGAGGGGGTGGAAGGAGAGGGTCCGCCTCTGGGAATTCTCCGGATAAGATAAACCTTATCCAGGTTGTCCTCCTCGGCCGTCGGTTGCCACCCGCGGCCGCCAAAAAGGCAAAAACACATGAGCGTGGTCACAGGTACCTAGATTGAGAATTACTAGGGCCTTGTTTGGGGTGCTGCAGCTTTTCCAAAAGCTACCTTTTGGAAAATCTCCATTTGCTTTTGCAAATGACCGCTTCCTAAAGAAGCTGAAGGTGCCTGTTTGGAAACCGCTTTTAGGATGGAGCTTTTTGCGGCGTCAGGATCACGGGAGGGAGCAGCTTGGGCCCGGGGACGTGTGCGCTCGCAGGAGGGAGCGATGACGCTCGTGGCGCAGGGATGAGCGTGGGCCGAGGTTGAGACTGCGCCGCCATCGGGAGGAGGAAGGGGGCGAGGCCACACCGCCACCAGGAGGAGGAAGGGGGCGGGGCCGCGGCGCCACCGGGACGGAGGAACCGGGCCGCACCACCGCCGGGAGGAAGGGGGTGGGGCCGCGATGTCGTTGGAGAGGATGGCCACACCGCCGCCGGGAGGAGGAAGGGGACAAGGCCGCTGCGCCACCAGGACGGAGGAACCAGGCCGCACTGCCGCTGGGAGGAAGGGGGTGGGGCCGCGCTGCCGTCGGAGAGGAGGCCAACGCGGCGACAGGAGCCCGAGGAGGGGATGGTCTCGGGTGAGAATAGAAGAAGAAAAACAGTTCATCCAAAAGCTCGGGAAGCACCTCTTGAGTTGCTTCTGCGCTTGTAGTGCATTCGTGAGCTTTTGGAGCTTTTAGCAGCTTGGAGAAGCAACCCCGCTTGGGGGAGCTTCTAGCTTTTGAAGCTTTCTGGAGAAGCAAAAGCTCTCAGAAGCTCCCCAAACAGGGCCTAGGTAGTAATTGTGCTGCATGAGTTTCATGATGATGTCACTGCTCTCACATCTCATGAAATTATCACTTCTTTCTCCTCATACTCCCTTCGGTATTGCGAAAAATGAAGTCGTTCCGCGACGCACGATGAGTTATGGACCGCCCTGTTCGCTTGGCTTATCAGCCACCAGCCAGCAGTGCTTTCCTCTCACAACAAATCAGCCACCAGCAATCAGCCAATATTACTCTTCTCTCAGAACAAACCAGCACCAGCCATCAGACACCAGCCAACCGAACAGGCTGTTGCCCCTGATTAATTGCGTCGTGCACCGTTTTCCTCGCATGCGGAGTCGCTTCGTTTCTCTCGCGTCATAACATTGCACGCGTCGCACACCTCCCTTCCTTCCTCGTCGCCGTGCCGTGCCTGCTCGCCGTCGCGCCTGCTCCTTGCACTGCACCGCGCTCGCCTTCTGCTTGCTGTGCGCCATGGATGCGGCAGTGAACTCCTTGGCGCCGAAGGAACTCGCGACGGACTCCATGGAGCTCACGACGGAGGAACCACTCAGGTCGAACTCCTTGGCGTTGGAGTGCTTGGCGCCGGACTCGAAAAAAGTGCGACAATGCCTATACTGCGTGCCCAGCTCGCGATACGTCAAAAACACGAGCGCCAAACGTGAAAATACGGGCGCTGTACACGCCATGCAGTAGCACACAGTAGCATGCAAAAAAAAAACTGATGCGTTAAGCAAAAATTGCGGCCGCGGGAGTCGATTCATCAACCTCTACCCTCAGCATCCGCAGGTAAGTTGGGCTAACCAGTAGAAGCTGCAACGTGTATTTATATAGGACCACACCCGACCATATTTAATAGGGGTACAGAGGAAAAATATACCCCTAATTAATCACTCCTTGGTATTAACAATCTTGTTTTAAACGACTTGAATAAACAAACCGGAGGGAGTAAATACATTGTCACATACTTATTAATCTCTACAGCTAAAAAGAAAGAAAAAATTGGTACGACATCTCTCTGGTCCTCCGCGCGTCCGCCCCTCGCGCTCCACACCCTCCGCGGCAACCTCCCTCCTCCTTCGAATAGATCGGGCCGCAACCTCCCCTCCGCCTTGCACAACACATCGTGACCCCGCCTCCGCCATCACGCCGGGACCTCGCCTCCGCCAACGCACTGTCGCCCGCCATCGCTGAACCAGGTCTCCACCGCCTCGCCTCCCGTCCGCCCATCCCCCGCGCGGATCCTTCTTTCGCGAAAGAAAAAAAAGTCGCTCCTCCCCCTCCGCGCGGATCCCCGCGCCGGCCGACCCCGCGCACATCCGGTGAGCCGCCGGCCGCCCCGCGCGCCGCCGGCCGTGGTGCCACGCGCGCGCGCGCGCCGGCCGTCGTCCCCGGACCCGCGAGCCGCCGCGCCCGGATCTCTCGCTTGCATCTCCCCGCGAGCCCGTGCCTCCGTCGCGGCGATGGCGCTCGGAGGACGACCACGTTCTTGTCGTCCCCCTTCTCCTCCCACCTCGACCGCCGCGACGGGATGCGGCCGGCGTCGCCTCATCGGCGACGGGAGCGGCGGGACCCGGGACACGGTAAACCCGAACCTAACACCTTTCTATAACCTTGGATTTCGCGTGCGCCGGATCTAATTCGCGGTGTGGTGGTGGGCGCGGCGGAGAAGGCGAAAGCGGCGGAGGCGGCCGAGGCGGCGGCGTACGCGGCCAAGGCGGCGGCGTACGCGGACGCGGCCAGGAAGACGGCGGCGGACGCGGACCCAGCTAACAAGGTATCTCCAACCATGCTCTCGTTGTACGGTGATTCTATCGCCCCGTGAATGGGACCTCTCGCTATCCCCAACCCCAACCATGCGAGATTGCGCGGCCTTAGTTGTTAGATGAATTAGGAACTTTTTTGGTGCAAAATTAGGAACTGTTCCTGCATGCAGCTCCCTAGGGATATTTAATTATTTGCAATCCTTACCAGAGTCACCTCTCCATTTGCCAGTTTTAGAACGACATTTGCCACGAACTGGAAGAACTAGCAACATATTTGCCACTTTCACCTATGTGGCAAGCACACCTCGGTGGATTACCGCCCAGGGGAAATGTCCCTCTGCCCCTGGCCTTATCTCTTTACCCAGCCAGAGCTCTGGCTTGTCTATATAACCTATATAATCGGTACCCACTAAGCATCATTTACTTTGATTGCTCTGCATCCAAACGTCATTACTTTTGTTCCAACCATTAGATCTTCTTCAGGTATCTAGATCATGGGCATATGTTGTGTTGTTTCTTCTTCAAAGCTGAAGATATCTCTGCTACATTAATTGCATTTGGTGGATCAGTTTTTTAAAAAGGATTAAGTCAGCTACAGTCACGGTCAGACAATGCCCATCTTGGTGTTAATCAATGTGAACTTATTAATGGTTTATGTTTATTTTCTCAATAATTTATATTTCATTGCAAAAGACAAGCACACTTATTTTCTATGTTCCCTCGCTGGCTCGCTGCTGTCAGCCCAGATATTTAACAAAATAAGAGTTAAGGCCATAAGAATCATAACCGATAGCATAACTCTTGCCCACACCATTTCACAGATAAGTCACACAAGAATGAATACACGTTGCACCATGGTTTTTAAGAGTGATCTGCTTGTGTCCTAACTCTAATTATCCAAGGGCATCATCCATTGCCACTAAGGATCATTTACTTTGATTGCTCTGCATCCACGTTGAGCCACATCATTACTTTTGTTCCAACCATTAGATCTTCTTCAGGTATCTAGATCATGGCCATATGTTGTGTTGTTTCTTCTTCAAAGCTGAAGATATCTCTCCTACATTAATTGCATTTGGCGGATCAGTTTTTTAAAAAGGATTAAGTCAGCTACTGTGTCACCTCTATTCGCGGCACCACGGTCAGACAGTGCCCATCTTGGTGTTTAATCAATGTGAACTTATTAATGGTTTATGTTTATTTTCTCAATAATTTATATTCATTGTAAAGACAAGCACACTTATTTTCTATGTTCCCTCGCTGGCTCGCTGCTGTCAGCCCACATATTTAACAAAATAAGAGTTAAGGTCATAAGAACCATAACCGATAGCATAACTCTTGCCAACACCATTTCACAGATAAGTCACACAAGAATGAATACACGTTGCACCATGGTTTTTAAGTGATCTGACTGTGTACTAACTCTAATTATCCAAGGGCATCATCCTGAATCTGAATTAATCAAATTTCTTAGTGTCAAGTTGAGTTTGTGTTTTTGATAAATTTTGCAGAAATTGAAGGTGATGATAAATAGAGCAGCTAGCTCTAGAAGGACTGATTTCCAGAGAAAGATCAACGCAGAAGAAATTTACTATAATGTTGAGTTGTGTTCTTTCCAAACAAAGTTCCAGAAAACTGTGAAAGACTCGATGAGTGCCATGAAAAGTGTTGAGCATATGGTTTGGAGTATGATTTTTTTAATTGCCATGTTAATTTGTTTCATACGTATATTGACAGTGATTTTTTTTGCAGTGTTTTGAGCATTCTCACTCTTTCCTCAATGGTTGTGGTGTACTTCGGGAGAAACAGGAAATTTTCTCCGGAAAATTACAGTAAGTTTGCTACTGCTGTGTTTATTTCGATGAAAGAAATTTTTGGGTTCCTTTCAAGGTCTATTAGTGTCGGGGACGGTCATTAGGGGTCCCCTAACTAAGGGGATAATCACCCTTGTTAAACGCAAAACCACCCAGGGATTGTTTATGTCCTCATCGTTGGCCACAGGACGTCACGGGCTTACGGCCTGCCACGACCCAGCAGCAGCCTGCATCAAGGAAGGCCCGCTTGGCCGCCTCGCTCGAGGGCTCTGGTCCCTTGAGCGGATTTCTATCTCGCTCGAGGGCTCCAGTCTCAAGTGGATCTTCGCCTCGCTCGGGGGCTTCGGCCCCTCGAGCAGATCCGCGCCCCGCTCGGGGGCCCGGCCCCTCGAGCGGGCAGCCGCCCCCGCTCCGCTCGATAGCGGTATTTTATTCTCGGCCCCACGGCGAGACGCCAAAGTCGTGAATATGCGTTAAGGTCGAGAATAAAGACAAGGGAGACTCGGTTTTCCTTCGAAAACCAAGTCCCCCTCGGGGGCTACTATGGGGGCACCCCTCTAAACGGTCCCATTTTTCACGAAAATATTTTCTCTTGAAAATACCAAACGTGTCATGCCTTGGAAGCCCAGACAGAGAAGAGAAAAGCAGGGCACGAGTAGCTGAAAGGGGAAGCTGGGAACGGCCTACGCCTCCAATAGGATACGACTACCCTCTCTCATACCACTTCATCTTCAAGTCACTCGCGAAAATGATCGATCCCAGCTGAAATCTGCCTAGGTGATGGGAAAAAGACGCAATGGCATACATAAAACGAGTCACACCTAAGTTACAAACTTCAAAAGGTGGATTGTTTTGTTACATGAGCCATCTGGTTTGAATCCTAACCGCGACTTAAGGGCTCTGGCGCCCAACTACTTTCAGGGCTCGAGGGGGCCCGCAAGGGGAGCGTTCGAGAAGAGGTCTTCCTCAAACGCATCGGCAAGGTCCGCTGCGGCAGCATCGACCTGGTTCACAGCATCCTGCGCCTCGTCATCATCAAAGTCGTCCGCGACGACGTATCCCATGGCCAGCGCCGCGAAGACGACTATGTAGTGCGTCGACACCATACCGAGGGTTTTCTGGATGCCGAGACGGAAGGTGCCCTTCATGCGCTCGACGACGCGGCCACTCAGTTTTTTCAATCTAGGGATAGAAGTGCAGTTGCATCTCCTCTTCAATTACTTCTGCAACAATACTAAGAGGTTGCGTGATCATTGTATCATGCTAATTGTTTATTGCAAATCATCTTCCTTTATCCCTCACAACAATGCTCTATTTTGTTGCAGGGGCTGTTCATATGTGAGTGGATTCATTGCAATGCAGCAAGCTGGTAGAGATGAGCAGGCTACAAACTGGTATTTAATTTATTTGCCTCTTGCAGGTTTGATAATTGCTAAATCATATGTAGAGTACCTTTTATTCTAGAAGCTTCCAGTATTAGAATATATTGCCCCAGTTAGATGATTTAAGCACCTACTATGGATTTGTCAGGTTGAGAGATTGTAAGTGTTTCTGAATTTTCTCTTCATGTGCACAATGATGGGAAAAAATATGTATGCAAAGTTCCTCAAGTAAATAAGCATTTTCCGGATTAGGATGGACCTCTAAATTGTTCTAGAGTGTTTGTGTAGGCAGCGAGCGATTGAGAATTTTTCAGGCTGCAGTTTTGTCCAATCTTTAGTAGTATAGTGTGGATTATTCAAACAATTCTAATTTGTCTTTGCGGTCACTTTATTGAAGATGGATTATTTTTTTATTAAATGGTGTATGTAAACTTGGATTAATAGACATCACAATATGAAAATTTGGATATAACATTATGGTTTTTTAGCCCGTAGCAACGCACTAGTACAGTCCTATGTTATCTTATAGTTTGATCCTTTCTTATCTGATTGTCGTGCCCAGTCTAGCATTACGTGTTGGTATGTGCAGCCTGTGGTCTAATCTAATGTGGTATTCGCCAGATTAATTCTTTGATTTTTAAGTGAATCCACAAATTCTTAAGTTGAGGATAAATTTACCTTACGATTATTTCGGGTGTGTAGACATGCAATCATTGATGAAATATCTTGTTTGTATGTAGTGCTTCCTGTGATCATCTTTAATCTTATCGTTGCTTACTGTTTGCCAAAAAATGGTAATGATAAGTTCTTTCTCGGTCTTTCAAGTGCAAAATGATATTTATTTGTTATTGTCACCTGTGTTTTTAGCCCAAATCATTTAAGTACTAAATCACCATTTTCGTCATGTCAGTTGTGTTTCATTTAGATGGTAGTATATTGTTTTCCCTCAAAATTATTGTGTATTTGGGTTAGCTTTCTTCTTTATAAAATTGAGCTGCTAAATTATGTGAAATGATTTTTTCAAACATGCAGAGAAACATGCACCATGACTGAAATTTTTCTTATACAGAACTTAGGGAGCAATGGGGGTTATATCCTATATGGAAACAATATAGTTCTGGTATTGACAGTGCTTATGCTTAAAAAAAATTGATTTGGTCACTGTTTCAGTGTATGGGGACTGGGGAGTTCATTATGTGAAATTATATTAGCCACTTGTTCTAAAAAAGTGTTCTGAATAAGCAGCTAATTTTAGGAGTTATGGCTTACAATCAACGAAATTATATTAGCCACCTTAGTTCTGAATAAGCAGTTTTATTTGATTTGGTTTTTTTCTTCTTCCTCTACACTGATAGGGTTCCTGAAGAATTGAGTGAGAGTGGGCATGGGATGCAGTTCCAGCTTGTTGCGAGTGATTCTTACACAAGCAGCAGTGTCAGGGTGCTATGGCAGAGCTTGAGAAAATCAATATTCTTGTCATAGGTCCGACCAGCTCGGGTACATACTCTGGTCCTTTGAGTATCTTAATTCTTTTATTTTACCATCATCTGATACTATTCATAAACATGCATTAGATGTTTGGTTCTCACTCCAAAAGATATTATTAGGTTTGGAAAGGATTCTATGATTAATGATTTGATTCTGTCCCAACCCTAAATTAGAACCTGGATATACAAGATATGGGTTTGAGATCCTAGCTGCAGAAATCGTTTGTTTATTTTTGGTCTCTAGCCATGTGAGCTGCAAAAACAGTTTATTCAGATTCCAGGTAGTACCATATGGTTTAGGGTCTTATGGAAACAAGTGATGTTCTTGTGACATTGTTTCTATTTTGTCAAATAAATAAATAAATAAATAAATAAATACAGACCTACAAGGTTTGGAAAAATGATGGAAGTCAAACGTACTAAAATACTTTAGACATCCACAATTTTTATCAAGTTGGTGTTTTGTTTGATCCTAGACATTGATTACCTATGGAAAAAATTGCTGAGTAGACGACTCATTAGTCTTAACAATGATTCGTTCTTAGGTTATTCTGAGTCAAGGTATATGCCTCTATTGCTATATATCATTTTGGTAACTTGATGAATAAATTCGTTTAGCATGTAGCTACTTATCTGCAATATTTACCTCTCAAGTCAGATATAGCAGTAGTAATTTGGGGTACAATATGACAACTTGTTTGGTTTATAAAGTAGATTACTCCTAAGAGATTCAGAAGCGTACATACAGATTGGTGAAGCAATTCACTGACTCATTTTCATGTTTTGGGTTATTGACCATGGACCATCAGTCACCATCGCACCGGTTTGGGATCCCTCCTGGCGATCTCACAAATACATATCGAACAGGTGATGATTCTTAATTCAAATGTCTGTGAAGGTAGGTTCGCTCTTCGCTCCGTGCCTGTGTGGATGCTTTTTATTTGCATTGACTACAAGGTGCCTATTTCATGCAATTAAATTTGACTCCAAGTGGCAATCATAGCATCATTACTATTGGTGGAAATACTTGTATGAGAAAGCTTACCGTTGAACCTAAACCATTGCTATTGGCTTGTTATTCTACTGATAGTCAAGTAATTGTGTGTCCTGCTGTAGATGTTCAGGTATTCTCGAATGCTTAAGATTTACTCTCAGTTAGCCGTATTGATTGAAATGAGAACAAGGTTGTATTTTTCTATATGCAGTTGGAAGCTTGGAAGGAGTTGCAAACAACTACTACTATGTTATAATACATTGGAAAATGTGTTGTACTGTCGTGCAATATTGGCCAATTTTTTATTTTACTATAATTCTATTGGCTAATCGTTAGTTATTTATTATTTACATTCTATCCAATAAGGGCAATCTGTTTTCAAGCAGACAATGTATTGATCACACGGTTTTGGTATACAACCTTTGTTTTAATTATTGTGATTTTGAGACACGTGTAGGCAAATTACTGGTCAAACATCAAAATGTTCGCTCAATTTCAAGTCATTCTTCGGATATGATGTGTTAAGTTGAGAAATACAATGTCATACTATATAATTTGTATTATATGTTTTGTGTATTGCGTTGTATATAATTGGATGCCCGTAGCAACGCACGGGCACGAATCTAGTGTACTTATGAGGAGTAAGCAAAATTGTTGTGTGGCATGATAATGCTTGCCCCGAATCTAGTGTACTTATGAGGAGTAAGCAAAATTGTTGTGTGGCATGATAATGCTTGCCCGCGGCCGCAGGGCAAACAGCTCGTCGCGCCACGCGCATCGCATGTGACAGCTAGCTTGCTTCGGCCTACCTTTGGGGTTTAAAGTTTGTTTGATTGGAGACATATATAAACTATGTTGCATGGATGTACCCACTACCCTTTTCATATGGATTTGAACTTTTTCTCTCTAAGACCTTAAGTCTTGATGTAGAAACTTGTGAGACTGATTATATATTTCATTGCATATATAATATTATGTGAGTAATGAATCTGAGTGGTTTGATACTTGTGTGAGACTTGGATTTAAACGGATTCATAAATGGGAGAACCACATTTTTTTAAAAAAAATGATGTGAAACGGTACTGGGCCGGAACGTGGATGGGGGGGGGGGTTCACCCGACCTTGGAAATATATTTTAGGAAGGACAATGGCGCGGCATGTCCGTGTAAACAGTTTTACAGGGACACTCCTACAAAAAAAAACTATTTGTGAAAAGTAGGAGCATGTAGCACGCTTGTCTCTGTAAATGTTGTTTCAACCGCTCTTGCAAACAATTTTTGCAGTATTGTTTCGTGCACATCTCGTTGTATGAGTTGTCGTGTACTCTTCTATCAATTTTATTTGGCTGCCTAGTGAAATTGTAGAAGGAATGGTGAAGGGAAACAAAGTGACCGATGAGGTGAGAACGTAAAGCGAATGTGAAAAACATGCATGTGGACAACGTTGAAAGGCATATCAAATTTACGGTCGATTTCATCATTCCAGACATCAAGTCAGGACCACCTTACACTGTTCCATTTTAAGAACAAGAAAAGGTTATATACAAATAAGCAAAAAATAGATACACGATGTGAAAGGGCCTCTAGCCTAATAGTTAGAGCACCTCAGTAGCACACATGAGCAGGTCCGAGATCGACTTCCATTGAGAGCGAATGAAAAGGGACTGAAATAAAAAATTTATATAAAAATTAGGTAGAGGTTTCCCCTGCTGACTTAGGTAAAAAAATATATACAAAATTTTCAACACAAATCTTGTGGATAAGGTTTTTATTAGTAGAAAAAATGTACGATAAACTTATACAAAAATAAAAAATGAAATGAAAATAGGGAATTATTTTTTTGAAAGTAAACATTCATGTCAAAATTTTGAAATAAAAATTCAGGAAAAAGTAAGAAAATCAAAAAAATCAAAAACGAAAATCTAGAGAAAAAATTGTGAACATAGTTTGACAAAAAAACTTTGAGAAAACAATTGACACAAAAGACTATAGGGAATAAAGTAATAGAACAAACTTTGTGGAAAAAGAAAAGGATCGAGCAGCAGCGCGGCGGCCTCCGGTGATTGTCGTAACTCGTAAGAAATGGCTGCAGTAAGAAATGATATCATAAGTACTGCAAAAACAGCTTAAAAGTAAACTCTCCTACGAAAGATCAGATTTTACTATCCATTCAGCACCCACGGGATCAGATTGTACAGTTCTTTTTCGGTCTAGGCCTTGGTTGTAACTCTCTTCGTTAATTAATATACAAATCTGGTCATCTCTGCCCGTTTTACTTTAAAAAAATCTGACCCCAACCTGATTTCGAGTGCTCACCCGCGGGAGGATTTTTACACCGGCCGTACTTATGCCTGAACATTGTCATCTCTAACGGGGTCGGTTACAAGGGTGATAAATGGATGATGAATCTTGATCCTCATGTTTTTCACAATCCAACTCAAATTTATGTTGTAAAAAAACTCAAATTTATCTATTTTAAATTAAAATCATATAATATTATGATCTGTTTTCATTGAGCTAGCTCTTCTTTAAATTTGCTTGGCGTCCGGTTTTGAGCCTTGCTGGGCTGACCGACGTTTGTTTACGAGCCGGCCGTCAAAAGATGCATAGGGACTTAGGGAGCCTCCAACACGTTATCCTCATGCTCGGTTAACGCGATAGGTGAAAGTGATGCAGCTCCGTCCGTTAGTTCAGCTTCCTCACTGCACTTTGGCATTTGGCTTTTCAGAGCCAATGGCTACCACCACCATCATTCGACATTCGCCTTTCAGAGCAAGGCGTATCCCAGATGTATTCCTTTTTGTGTTTTCAGTGCCCTCGCGAGGTCTTGATAAATGATTTTTCTGACCGAGAGCATCTTGCGTGTTCCCTCATCATACAAAATGGAAGGGAGAGATTTACAAGTTTACAGCACAATGCCACGGATGTCATCAAGTGAGCTAGGCTAAAGATCATCGGCGGTGATGGCGACGGCACAGGCTCCGGCCCTCGTCGCGGTGCTGCTCGTTGCGGGGCACGCGTCGCTGGCGTCGGCCACGACGTACACTGTCGGCGGCGTGCGCAGCTGGATGACCGGCGTCCACTACGCCGCCTGGGCCAGCGACAAGGCGTTCGCTGTCGGAGCCAAACTGTGTGAGTAAAGCTCTAATCATAGTGTTGTGTGTCGTACTGCCGTCGTTCTGCTGCAGCTTACACTTACACCCCATCATCCAGTAGGAGCGAAAGATTAGCTGCGTGAGTTGTGACTTGTTGTGACGGAGCAACGGAAAATCGTGCGCATGCGTGACGGAGCTATAGTATTCCAAATGCGCCGCCCGTTCCTGACCCGGCCCGATGCGGCCCGACACTATGAAGGCCCGATGGCTTTTAGTGCCGGGCCGGGCTCGTCGTCGTGCCGAATTGGCGGCCAAGGCCCGGCCCTATGGCCTGTTTTTCGGGCTGGGCCGGCACGACGCCGAAGATGGCCCGACGGGCCACGACCCGGCCCGGCACTATACCCTGCTCCCCCGCCTCCGCCAGGACATCCATGGAGGCGCCGCCGTGTCGCAGATCCGCGCGTAGAGTCCGCTGCCACCGGGACCTCGTCGCGGATCCGCGGGTGGGGGAGTCCGCCAGCGCGATCCGAGTAGCGAGGGCGTTCTGCGGAGCTCGGCCGGATCGAGAGGAGAGGGGGTGGGATCGGGAGGAGAGTAGGAGGCGGCGGCGGCGCGGCCTATGGTCGAAGGCGGTCGGCGCGACCCGTGGTCGAAGGCGGCGGCGCGTGGAGGGAGGGGATGGGGGCCGGCCGGGCGGGAGGGCGGGCCGGCCCGGCCGCTCGGTTTGGGGAGCCGCCGAGCCGGAGGGGGTGGGAGGAGAAGAGGAAGGGGCGATCGGGCCTCGGATGCCGCAGGGGAAACAAAGGAAGGGAGGAGTCTGGAAGAGGAAGGGGCCGGTTGGAAGCAGCTAGGGTTAGAGGGGTTTGGTGGGCTGTTCTTCGATTATAGGTTGGTAGCAGGTCAGTGTCGGGCCAGCCATCGTGCCGCTCATTTTTGGGTCGTGCCTCGGGCCGACACTATGGGCCGAGGTGGCGGCCCAAGCACTAAAACACTGTCGGGCCGGGCTGCACTAAGCACTATTGATTGTGCCTAGGGCCGAGCTAGGGTCGTGCTTTTTCGGGTCGTGCCTCATGCCGCCAATCGTGCCCGACCCATTTGGAATACTATAGACGGAGGTGAGCAAGAGCGGCTACGACGCGCTGAGCGAAGACAACAGCAGCGGTCAACGTCTCCGACCACTGCGCCAGCAGCATGAAGCTCGCCGTCAACGTCTCCACGACGCCCTCAGGTGCCGCCCTGACAGGCACCGCCGGGGGCGCCAGGCATGTTCCAGTGACGATTTCTGTCGTCATCGCCGCCACAACGGGGGCTCTGATCAAGCTCCTGCTGTCATTAAACATTTGGCTCTTATCATCGCGTGTAGGCATTAAGGCATGTACAATGCGTCTGCAAGACCCGTCGGTGTGCCGGTCATTTTGCAAAAAAAACCCCGCGCGGCTGAGTCGACGAGGCCCGCGTCGTCTCGCGAGTCGACGGGGTGTCCCGTTCCCAGAGGCCGAGCAGACGATGAACAGACGCTGAACAGACGCGTTGTACTACTCGTCTTCTCGCTTCGCCGACGCGGGCAGGATCCCGCGCGCCCGCGCGCTCCTCCCCCTCGCCCCGCCAAAACTTGCCGCGGTCGCCCTGTTCTCCCGCCAAGCTCGCAAAGCTCGCCTCATCTCCCGCCAAGAGTTCACCTCCCCCCGTCCCAAAGGGTCCTACTCGCCGCATCTTGTCGCCGCATCTGCCTTCCCCTCCTCGCCGTCGCACTCTTCTCGCCGGAACAGGGGTACAGCGAGATGTCCACGGCTGGCACAACTCGGAGGAAAAACGGATCGGCAGGTGTGGCGGCGGCGACCCCAGGCCAAAACCTAGGTCGCCATGTCGGGGCGGCGGCGGTGGCAGATCGTGGTGGCGGCTCAGCCACGGCCCATTCTCTCGGTCGTGGTGTTGGGTTACCACCGCCGCCTCGTTCATGCGGGCATGGTGGAGCGGCAACGACAACCATCCCGGCAACGACACCCACCATTGATGGGATCAGAGGTCGCTTCCCCGGCTCATCAGCGTCCATGGAAGGATTCCCTTTTCCTCCTGCATCGTCTCCTCCTTTGTATGATGCGGCCGGCGGGGATCCCTCATCTCCCTCATGGTAATCCCTATTTCTTGCTAGTTTTGTTTGTTGTTCAAAGATGGTGAATGGCTCTGCTTGCTAATCCCTTTGAACAGGGAAATAGTTAACTCCTGAAAACTGTTATCTGAAAATTGTGTTGGCAATCTGTCAGACTCAACTTGTGTACATCAGCACAATTTCTGCCTTACCATATGATGCCTTTGCATCTTTGCTGCACCTCCTGTGTGAGTCCAAATCCACAATCTTGCAGCCATTCCAGACAAACAAGCTTGCCTTTGAGCTGCAAGACCTTATTGAACTGAACTTATTGTTCGTCAGACACTTAAACATTTTATTTTTCTTGGATTTCAACTTCTTATTCCTCAATAGACTGATATGCACTGGTTTTGGATTCATGCATTGGCATGATTGTGCTGCAGCATGCCAATATGTTGCTGGTGAAATTGTTGTGACTCATCCACAAGGATCACAATACCATAACAGTTATATTAGTCATGAGTGTTACCTACCTTAATACACAGTTTATTTCTCTGAATGGAGGATCATTATTTTTTATGTAATTGACCTTTGATGATAGAATGTGTTGGACTTACACCATGGACCTGGAACATTTTGCTATTGATACAAGGGCCCATTTGTTTCATTGTGGATTCTTATAATAGAGCTAGCTATAGATTGTGGTTTCTTAAAAACTAGAATCTTAAAGGGGTCTAAAAAATTGTACGACTTTCAGTATTGATGTGGTTTGTTAAGCTCATTCTTGTGCGCAGCCATGAAGCTGAATTTAGTTCAGTTTTGTTGACTTCATGCACTACTCACAAGTAGATATTTCGTGGATTTGCCGTATATGCAATCACAAAGGGAGGGTACAGTAACTTGGTACCACTAATACCGGGAGTTTTGAGTGCTTGCAAAATTAAAGACTGGTGGAATCTTAAGTTAATAAGCATCTCACTGTATTCCCAGAAGGAGTCTGAAGTTCATAAGCATTTGTTTGTGATATCATGACTGTTAAAGTTGTTGTTCTGCTTGTCCTAGTAAAATTATTGGGTAGTTCACTCCATTGTAAGTTCACCTAGGATAATATATACTTGAATGTTGCTGCAAAGTTGGGCTTACAAGAAAAGGAACATCCAATTTAGTGTTGCTGCATGGTCAATTTTTTAAATGGAATAACAAACCACAATAAAGGCGCGGGTTATTTGTGGTAAAGGCATGGTAGATACAATGGACTTGCTGTTTTCTTCTTACTTAACTGTGAACCATTTTTGATATGGCAATACCTCTATTCAGGGCCAACCCATCTGGTGGTTTCATGAGCTACTTAACCAACAATCTGCCACATAATTCTCATTTGGTTGGTGCAATGAACAACCCAATACCCATCGATAATGTTGATACCTCACCTCAAGAAGTGGAGAACATATTGGAAAATGAGAAAGATACTGTTAGAACTGAGAAGAAGATCTTGTGGAATCCGGATGAGGATGTTAGATTGATGAGCGCTTGGATAGAACATTCAACTGACTCAACCTGTGGAGCAGACAAGGGTGGCGGCCAATATTGGGGTGAGGTTGTCGAGACGTACAACAAGACTATAGCTCCACTTCGAAGAAGAAGTGTGAAGTAATGCAAAGATAGGTGGCACAAAATTAATAAGTGGACAGACCTCTTTGAGTGTGCTTATGCTAAGGCTCGTAGGGTATTCACAAGTGGATATTCAGCTGAAATGTGGCTTGATTAAGACACAAGTTCTATGTAGATGACAACAAAGATAACAAAGATTACTGGACCTTATACATTGACGGAGGTTTGGAAAGTTTGCCAAGATGTGCCAAAGTGGAAAACATACTATGAAAATCTGAAGAATGCACGCAAAAGGAAGTCATTTCACATGGAAGGAGACTCCGAGGAAAATGAGGACATTGATGATGAGATGCCAAAGCGACCAATGGGTCAGAAGGCAGCTTTAGAAGCTAAAAAAGGCAATTTAAAGAGCTCTAGCAATAGTGATGATGGGAGCTCAAAGGAGTCTCCTATTGTGCTAGAAAAATTTGATAGGTACAGCAAATTCTAGGAGATCAACAATGAGCAGCGCATGAAGCAATTGGATAGACAAGAGAAAATCACTTCTGAGAAGCTAGAGGCCACAAAAATTGCCCAACTTGCAGCACAAGATTACAAAGAAGGAAAGAAGTTTGAGAAAGAGACAAAGATGATGGAGGCTTATAACAACCTCGCCTTACAAGATACAAGTTCAATGTCTGGTGAGGAAAGGGCGCAGCGATTAAGTATGTTGAAGAAGCTTGAGAAGGCTCTTTTTCCTGAAACTAATTGAGCAGGTAAACAATTTTGGAATCCTAAAAATGATCCATTTGTAGTGACTAACTAAAAATTTCTCATGTTAGTGATATGTACAATATGATCTGTAGTTATTCTGAATTGTTGTCTATTGATGCTTCTGATTTCCCTTGTTACTATGATGAACTGCAGCTTCTGGAGGCTTCTCATATCTGTATGAGCAATTATGGTGGCTGGGAATGATAACTAGTAAGTGCTAGTCCTTTGCTTGCTTTGGTGGCTGGGAATGATAACTAGTAAGGCTGTGCTGTTTGTGCTAGGCTTGCTGTGGCTGGGGATGCTATAATTTTGTTGTTGCTGCATGTATCCCTTATGGAAATCTAAAATCTGAAATTTTGTATGTTTACCTGAAATTATCTGAAGTTATCTTTTTTTCAACAGACATGATCTGCAAGTACCTGATAAAGCCGCTTTACCCTCATTCTGGCTTTTGGCATGATTTGCACAATTATGCTATTAGTATTTAAATACTCTGTTCCAGCCTATGATTCTCTTGCACAATTGTTATGATTTTGTGGTTGTTGTGAGGGAGCAAAGAATATGTGTTGCTGCATGTAATTTTGTTGTCGCTGTTGCTACAATGTTAATATGAGGGAGCAGAGAATGCTATAATTTTGCTGTTGCTCCATGTGTCCCTTGTGGTTGTTGCAAGGGAGCACAATTGCACAATCTGTTCCAGCTTTGGTGGCTGCTCCATGCTGTTGACATGTCTGGCTCCATCCTGTGCGTGTTGACATGTCTGGCTGCAGACATGATCATAATTCATAATACCAAGTACCCAACATTTTTTAACTTCTCTGATGGAAACTCGTGTCTGCGATCCATATACTACAGGAATGAAATATTAATGGATGGTAGTGCTGCATGTATCCACTAGTGCTCCACTAGTCATTGATTCTGCTCCACTAGTAACTGAATGTCGTTTGTTTTCCCTGAACATGAATGGATGGTAGTGTTGCATGTTACTATGTAGTGTTCCACTTGCATGGTGCGCCAGAATGTGAATGGTGAATGGTGAATGTGAATGGATGGTAGGCTGCGAGTGAATGTGAATGGTGAATGTGTCAGTTTTCAATGTGAAGGGTCATCTACTTTATTCTATAAAATAGTGATATGTTGCTTGTCTCTGTGCATTTCTAAACCATCACACCACTTGTATCGTTGCCTCTGAACCATCCCACCACTTGCCTCTGAACCATCCCACCATCGTGACCTTACCAATGGAGCCGATTGAAAAAATAGTAGCAGACTTGATCGAAGATGAAGTTGGAGATGCTGACGACTTTGAAGTGTTCAGTGTGGAAGATATGCTAGCAGAGGATGAGATATTTGAAGAATTGCTAGAAGAGGAATTCAAGGCTGTAGGAGAAGCTTCATCCGTATCTCGCCATCCTCGATGGAGTGGACCGAGGAGGTACATACCAAGAAATCGTGAATGTGCTCATGATGATCTTGTCGACAATTATTTTTCCGCAAATCCTATCTACATCGATGAGATGTTTCGTAGAAGGTTTAGGATGAATAGGCCTTTGTTCCTTCGTATCGTGGATGGACTTAGCAATTGGTCCCCGTATTTTACTCAAAGAGTAGATGCAATTGGTAGACAAGGTCTTTCACCGCTGCAAAAGTGTACGACGGCTATTAGGATGCTTGCTTATGGAACCTCAGCTGATCAACTCGATGAGGTTTTGAAAATAGCTGCAAGCACTTGTTTGGATATATTAGGAGAATTCGCTGAAGGTATTATTGAAGTATTTGGCGATGAATATTTACGGCCTCCAAGAAGTGAGGAACTTGAGTATATTTTAAAAGAAAATGAGGATTGTGGATTTCCTGGTTGCATGGGAGGCCTCGATTGTTGTCATTGGCCATGGAAGAATTGTCCGAAAGGTTGGGCGGGTCAGTTCACAAGTGGTAAAGAAGGTGTGCCTACTATGATTCTCGAAGCAGTGGAATCGAAGAATCTTCGAATATGACATGCTTTCTTTGGTACCACCGGGTCTCAAAATGACATCAACATTCTAAACAAGTCACCACTTTTCATTGAAGCAATAAGAGGGGAAGCTCCTACCGTGCACTATACTGTGAATGGAAATCAATACGACATGGGTTATTACCTTGCCGATAAAATATATCCAGAACGAGCAGCATTTGTGAAGACAGTTAATGCTCCTCGATCAGCGGAAGACAAATTATTTTCACAGAGGCAAGAAAGTGTGAGAAAAGATGTCGAAAAGGCATTTGGCGTTCTGCAAGCACGTTTTGATATTGTTCATCGACCAGCATGATTATTTAAGCAAGCGGACATTATCAACATAATGCAAGCTTGTGTTATCCTACACAACATGATAGTGGAAGATGAGAAGGATGCGGTCACAAATGTCTTGGATTTGAATGATAATCCAAGTGCGACGATAGTGATCCCACCGGAAGTGCGTACAAATGACAACCCTGATCCAAGCTATGCAGAGACACTTCGTAGAAATTTGGCGATCAAAGCTCGGCCAACACATAGGCAACTCAAGAAGGATTTAATCGAGCACATATGGCAACGCTATGGAAACAAAGAAAAGTAGACAAAAATCGTTGTAACTATATATAATATAATAATTATTTTTTATGATTCCTAAAATTATTGTAATCATGTTTCTATTAGTTATGCTTGATATTATTCAATTTAATAGCCACACAATGGTACACACAAATGCATTTGTAGTTGATCTTAACCTCCATACAATGCATTAAACAGCTTACAGACAGCATGTCCGTCTGTGGGTTGTATGAGCTGTCTGTACAACTGTCTGTATGCTAAAATTGAGGTTCTGCAGACAGCCCCCCATCTGTGGGTTGTACATGCCATTAAGGGTTCGTCCTACGCCTCGCAACAGCACATAGGCTAACTGTCATACTCGAATGGGGTTCAAAACTGACTAGTGTTCTGTAAATGTAAACAAAAATTATGATGATTATAAAGTATGTTACCTTGCAATGTGGAGGATCTACTATCTTGGGTTAGTATACGAAGTGGCTATCTCTAGTATCGATCACTTCATTTATCTTGTTGCACTGTATAAGGCACATAAATTAATACTGTTAATCTAACTTGGTTATTAGAATTGACATTCGTACGCACGACATATCTCGTTGACATTTAACATGGACCACATCCAAATGAAGAGGCCAATTTAGTTCAATTTAGTTCATTTTCACGTATGTACCTATGGTTCATTTTCACCACATGCCTACTGCGAAGCCACGAAGAGTCTTTAAATTTTAATCACATATAGCAACCAGATCAATGGCATCTTCAAACACAACTGCATATACTCCCTCAGTCCCTAAGAGCATGGCTGATAATGCAGCCCGCTTGCCGGCTGCAACACACGCCACATCACCATGCCGTAGTGGTAACCGGCTACCATTTATTGTTTCCCTTGGTGTGTGAAAATGACATGCAGCCAATGGAAGGCAAAAGTTCGCGTCTCAACGGGCTTCAGGCTGGCGCATCGCAAACCGCCCGCTCCCTTCTTTTCTTCTGTTCTCTCCTACACATAGACTGCAGCCTGCTCATAGCTGGTTATTATAAAGGACGTCGTTTGTTGTTCCTGATAAACAACTTTAATTAAATATATATTAAATTATTAATATTTATGATATGTAATTAGTATCATAAGAAAGTATTTGAATCTAGTTTTTTAATAAATTTATTTAGAGATACAAATGTTGCACATATTTTCTCCAAATTGAGTCAATGTTGTGACACGCACCGCCAACGACGACAATCTTTTAGAGACGGAGGGAGTATGTATCATCTCCAAACAGATAATTAAGGACCAATAATAATGTATGAGTAGTTTGAGCGGGTATCATGGCATCCCACGCAGGGCAATAGGCGTGTGCGTCATGCACGCTCGGCCTTTGTAAGGAATCGGATGCTCGTAGGCTAAGAGGGGGAGGGGATGAATTAGGCAACTTAAAAACTTAACCTATGGTCTCAACTACTTTGCATAAAGTAAACTAGATCAAAACTATATAGATGTGCAATCTAAGGTTGATCTAGTGTGAAACCCTCATCCAAAACAAATTTTGCAACCTATAGCTAATCATAGCATGATACTACTGTAGGAAAGTAAAGGCAAGCAAGGATTGCAAGAGAGTAATGCAAAAACGTAAAGAGGGATGAGAAGAAGCAAACTCTTGACACGCGATTTATCCCGTGGTATTGGTAGGTCTAGATGTGCAATCTAAGGTTGATCTAGTGTGAAACCCTCATCCAAAACAAATTTTGCAACCTATAGCTAATCATAGCATGATACTATTGTAGGAAAGTAAAGGCAAACAAAGACTGCAAGAGAGTAATGCGGAAACGTAAAGAGGGATGAGAGGAAGCAAACTCTTGACACGCGATTTATCCCGTGGTATTGGTAGGTACTAAGCCACCCCTAGTCACGTTGTTGAAGCACTCACACAAGAGTATTATTTCCTGGTTACCAAGTCTCTCCCAAGAGCACCACTTGACTCGCCACAAAGGCTCCCTACTTAGGCACTCGCCAAGCTCCTTTGGTCACCTTGATGCCGCCTCCACTAAGGAGCTTCTCCACTAAGGATGGGGGGTCTCCACGTCCCTCACACAAATGTCCTAGTCGCTCCACACCAAGCCGGAGGGTCGAAGACGATTGCCGGTGAGCCACTTAGGCCCCAAGGCTTCCAGCGCACCTTGTACAACTTGAATCACTCAATAATCACCTCACAAGGTTGGCATAACCTTGCACTCACTCAGCTCTAAGCTAAGTCTAGCACTAAGCACATACACTAAGCATATGAAAGTGTATGGATGAGCAATTTAGCACTTGGATGGCTTGCATATGGTGTTCTAAGTGTCTCACACTCCTCCGCACTTCCACACAATCCAGCAACTTCAAATGGGTGAGTGGAGGGGGTATAAATAGCCCAAGGCGTCTAAAGAGTCGTTGGTTAAAAGCTGTAGAAACTTGTACCGTTAGATGAATCGATGCTTCTCTTTTCATAGGCGTCGGTTCATCCGGTGCTCCTCCACGTCACGTAGCTGTTGCAAATCTGCTGACACAATTGATCCGATGCTTCATCCGACGTTGCGGCGGTTCATCCATTGCTGAAGACTCCATGACCAGAACCTTACTGTCTTGAATTTCATAGCCATCGGATGAACCGATGTCAGGTCAGTTGGTTCATACGGTGCTACTAGACGTTACACTAGAGCCTCTCTCTCTTGCACCCGTGAACCACCAGATAGACCGACGATGCCCTCCAATGGACCTTCGGTTCATCCGACGCTTCTGACTTCAATGCTTTGTCTCTTCTATTCATCCGACGCATGTGGAAAATGGATCGTCAATTCATCCGACGGTGCCAATTGACTCAAACCTCTGCATAGTGTACCAAGTACTCTGACGCTAGCCTCTAGGGTACTATCGGTTCATCTGACGGTGTCTTTTCTTTGTTTCCTTGCGTATTTTACTTGTTTCTTTGCTTCCTTTGATTGTGGTTGCATCCATGGGACCAAGATATGTCTACAAGGACATGCTGGACAAAGTGGTTAGTCACATTGCTTGTGTTAACATGAATCACCAAAATCAACTTGAACAAATGGCAAATGGGGACATGTTCGCTACACTTGGCTAGCTCGGATGAAGCTGGTGAGAGGGCACAGGGATAGACATGCATTTGCGTCCAAGTGGCGGAGCCAAGCCTTTTTATTCATGTCAGCTGAAACGATGATCGATCCTATACACTATTCTTTCAACGAGCTCACAGTAGTGGCTAGTAGAGCTGACATCAGTGGCTAGCTCTGCCCCTACTGCGTCCTCAGCTAGCTTTCGCCCGAGTGATCCAACGGCGGTGTGTGCACTACCCGTACATCCGCGGTGCAGGAAAACCGGGCAACAAGCTGTTTTTCGTAAATGCTAGTAGCCTTACGTCTGATAGGGCTTAGAAATATTGGACGCGGGCTTGATATGTGGAGCACTGTCCACCACGGACAATAACACATGTGCCTACTATTTCACACGCGCATATGCCTGCCTTCAGCGCTCTTTTTGCCCCCATCTCTCTCTCTCTCTCTCTCTCTCTCTCTCTGCTGCAATCAGATTTGCTTCATCGTCGATCATTGCTCCGTTGCGGCAAGGAGGGGTGGGCGAGGTAAAATGGTCGCTACTTCTGGGCTAGGCATCCGACCATTGTTCGCTCGCGGCGAGTAGGGGCGGGCAAGCAATGTTGGCCGTCGCTTTTGTCTGGCTAGGCACCGACCGCTGCTTCCCCTACGGTCGGCGGAGGCGGAGATCTCATCTGATTTTTAGTTTCTCATTCGCATGTTGCATCCTCCACAACTATGTGTCGCTTCAGCGACACATCGCAACTTATCACGTCGTACAAACGAGGGGTGCGGGCTGTAGGCGGGCGGCCGGGACGCGGGGAGCTTCCATCCATAGGTAAGATTTGTTTCTTTTTTCTTTTGTAATTGTTTATATTTTTGTTTCTCATTCCTATCCATTTCTTTTTATTTGAGTTTTCTTTTTCACTTTTGTTTTTATTTATTTTTATTTCGTTTTACATTTTGTTTTTTCTTCATTTTAATTTTCTTTCTCTATTTTGCTCCTTCTATTTTTCGTCATGTTTTCTATTTTTCCTTCTATTGTTTATTTTATTTTCTTTCTATACTTTTTCTTCTATTCATATCTTTCATGTTTTTATTCCTACAATTCTTTTCAATATTTATTTATTATGTTTTTATATTATTTTGTTCTACACTTGTTTTCTTCTTATCCTCTTTCTTTTGTTAGTAATATTATGTTTGCCATTATATAATTTATTTATCTATCAAATTTATTCTTCTTCACTTATTCTTCTTCAGTGAATATTTGTTCCGATGGTTCATATAATTTGCTCAGTATGTACAAATATTTTGTTCTGATAGTTTGTAAAATTTGTCCTACATCTATACATATTTGTTTCAGTAGTTCATATAATTTGTTTGGTACATACAGATGTTTTGTTCTGGTAGTTTGTAGAATTTGTTCGGCATGTTTACATATTTGTTCCGGAAGTTTGTATAATTTATTCGGTAAGTACAAATATTTTGTTCCAGTAGTTTGTAGAACTTGTTCGACACGTATGCATAGTTGTGGAAGTTCATATAATATGTTTGGTACGTACAAATGTTTTGCTCTAATAGTTTGTAGAATTTCGACACGTATACATATTTGTTTTGACAGTTCGTATAATTTGTTCGATACATACACATGTTTTGTTTTGGTAGTTTGTAGAATTTGTTCGACACGTATACATATTTGTTCCGACAGTTCATATAATTTTTTGTACGTACAAATGTTTCGTTTTGGTAGTTTGTTGAATTTGTTTGACACGTATACATATTTGTTCCGACAGTTTATATAATTTGTTCGGTATGTACAAATGTTTTGTTGTGATAGTTTGTAGAATTTGTTCGACACATATACATATTTTTCTGGCAGTTCATATAATGTGTTCGGTACGTACAAATATTTTGTTCTGTTAGTTTGTAAATTTTATTCTACGATTATGTGTTGGACAATCTTATTTAAAAATTAAATAATTTTTTTGTCAAAATATAGTTAAGTGGGATCTTGTTTAGATTTTTTTATTGTCAGAAGTTCAATGGTGCAATCGGAATTTAATTCTGATACAAGGTTTAACTTTTATTGGTTTTTTAGTTTCACACAACTTTGGGTGAGGAAGACAACAACACTTTTTTTGCATGTATGGACCATACATATGAGAAGAAATAAAAACACCGTAATTAATCCATCAATCGGACTAGTAAAAGAAAAATCCTACTTCCTACATGTTGCCGTCCAACCCGCAGCTGCCTGCCACGTGTACTTCCTGACACGGAGATCCGGAGTGAAATATTGCCATTTTGTTACAATGGTAATGTCTTACTGTGTCATGTTGCATCTAGTGATTTTTAATGTCGCTGCAACCTATTTTTGGTGTTTTGACATGTGAATTTTGATGTTACATCAATTTTTGTTTAATATTCTGACAAGTGATTTAAATGTTTGGATTATTTTTTCTGTTGCAATTGATGTCGACTCTTCTTTTCGGAATGTTGCAGGCTTACACAAGTGAGTCTGCATGTCGGGATTGAATTGTTTTTTATGTTGCAATCAGCCATTTTAATTGTTTCAACCAGCAAGTTTAGATGCTTCAATGATTTATTTGCAAATAATAGTAAGGGGTGTGGATAAGTTGTTTCTTTTAAGATCCATTTTCGATGAAATACACATTTTAGTGGTGACAAGCTATGGTGTCAGGACATCGATTTTGGGACGACAAAAGCTTGATCTCTGGTAAGATGCGGTCGATTCAGGTGGTCTAAACATCAATCTGATGGTAGGTACCCCACAAAATTCTATTGGTTGATTTCGTGAAGCGATTTAAGATGTTTTAGCGGTTGGATTTTCACGATGCATGTTTGATTTTTTGATGTTGCAAACTCCTCTTCTCTTTCTAGATCAAGCTTTATCGATGATGTTGCATGAAACATTATGTATATGTTGTGGTGAGAAGTTCCATCCTAGAAATCAGATGGTAGAGATGGAGAGCAAATATGCATATTCTCTTCAGGGTTTTTTGTTGTGCCGATGAACTGATTATTTCGATGGATGTTGTGCCGATGAACTGATTATTCGAACGATGAGACTTGAGATGATGTTGCGGTGGCCTTTTTCCGTGCGGCTGTTGTTGGCTCCTCCTGCTCCGTGCAGTGGGCCGCAAGATTAGCAAAGTGGGTGCTCTTCTATAGAATTTTTTTTATATTTTTTGATCATTTTGCAAAAATATACGACAGTTTCAAAATTTTATAATTTTGACAACCATTCGCCGTGGCCCACGGCGGTTTCAGGTCTAACCGCCGCGGGCCATGGTGGTTCGGCAGTCGCCCGTGGGCCCCAATGGGTGTGGAGGTCAGCCGCTGTGGGCCACTGCGGTTGCCGACAAACCGTCGTGCGCTACGGCGGCAAGGCCAACCACCGTAGCCCACGGCGGTAGGGCCCGTGCAGTCGCCGTGGCGTACGGCGGCAGGTTTGCTGCCCTCTATATAAGTCGAAAATTAGCCCGGAAATGTCATAAAAATTCGAGAAAAAAGAAAGAGAGGGTTGGGAAGGAGAGGGGAGGAGAGTGAGGAGGAGGAGTGGCGAAGCTCTGCCAGTTCTTCGCTTCATTGTAAGTATTTCGTCGATTTAAACTCTTTTAGCAGCTACTTAGAAACTGTATTTAGTGACCATTGCGTTTCTTTAGATCTGTAGTATTAAAAATGTCCTGTTTGTAGGGTTAGGTTTTAGGAGGAGAAGAGGGGAGGTGGAGGGTGCGGAGCAGTGAAGCTCTGCTACTTCTTCGCTTCATTGCAGGTAGTTCACTGATTTCACTAATTCCAGTAATTTCTATTTCGGTGTACGTACTGTATATTTCTGTAGATATGTGGTTGTAGTTTAGTTTATAGATTTGTAGTTGTAGTTTATAGATCTGTATTTGTGGTGTAGTTTATAGATATGTAGTTGTAGTTTATAGATTTGTAGTTGTAGTTTATATTACGTAACATATTTACTTTTAAGTATGTAGATTGCGACTGATTAGTTTGTTAATGTAGTTTAGATAAGTTTATTTGTTTCTTAGTCCCTGGATGTAGCATTTGATAGTAGTTACTGCTTTTTATTATGAATCAGACATGTCAGAGTCAGTCACAATCAAAATATATTATGGAATTGGAGAGATTATATATGGTCCACAAGGAGTTCACTTGTCAAATTATAGTTCAGTTGAAAAAAATGTTCCAAGAGTAGGAGAAAGAACTTGGGAGGCTATAACCAACTGGCTAGTCAAGGCATTTTCAGTAGATTTAGAGCACCAATGTATGTCGGTGATGGCACTAATCAACAGAAATACACTAGTGTATTGGGAGCTCGTGACACTTGAAGGGACTCCACGATGGAGGGGTTTTATCAGAAATGCATGCCAAGTTGGTTTGCCTGCGATTTTGTTTGTCCAAGATTACCAGAAGGGTGGGTCTAGCAGTCAAGTACATGAGGAAGCTGAGGATGTGGACGAGGGGGGAGGTGGTGAAGAAGGGGAAGGTGCTGAAGAAGGGGAAGGTGCTGAAGATGCTGAAGAAGGTGAACAAGAAGAGGAGGAAGTTGGGGATTCTGAGGGTGAACAGGCATCTAGAGGTTATGTTGTCACTGGTGTTATTGACGAGGGAGAAGTAAATCCAGAGGTGATGAGACAATATCAGAGAGAGTTGGAAGCTAATGAACCTGCATTAAAAGATGACTCTTCAGATGATGATGATGATGATGGAGAGTCTGAGGATCATGTGCCCTTGCATTGGCGGAACTACGCTTTCTCCCGGTGTGCTATTAATACTTGTGAGAATGTTCCATGGGAGTACACGGAGAATGAGGTCTGTGTAGGCGCTATGTACTCTAGTACTGCACATCTGAAGGATGCAGTGAAGCAGTGGTCCACCTTGACTCTACATAGGGAGTTCAGGGTAGTCAAGAGCTCTCCTAGGATATATGATGTGTGTTGCATCAAGGATGATTGTTCTTTTCGAGTGTATGCATATATGGGGAAGTGGGACAATTACATACAGGTGAAAGAAGTGAAAGGTCACACTTGTACCCTTGATCGTATTGATGCAAGGCACCGAAACATTTCAGCCGATTTTGTTGCAAGCCACATGTACCCTCACATAGTGAATAGCCCTGAATATGCACCGAACACAATTATCGGTGCAATTGAGGAAAAGTTTGGGTACACCATCAGTTACAGCAAGGCTTACCAAGCAAAGAAGAAGGTGTTAGAGCATAGGTGGGGTACTTATGAAGTATACTACCACAATTTGCCTAGCTTGCTACACACAATAGTTCAGATGAATCCTGGCAGCTACTATGATATCAAGGACTATCCTTGTGTGGAGAAACCAGGCAAGCTTGTGCTTCAGCGGTCAGTCTTGGCATTGGATGCCTGCGTTGAGGCTTTCAAATTGTGTCGACCGGTCATTTGCATAGATGTTACTTTTCTCACAAGCAAATACCAAGGAACAATCCTGACAATTGTGGCAGCTGATAGTAACAATCAGTTGCTTCATTTGGTCATTGCATTTGCTGAGGGGGAGAACGGTGACAGTTGGTACTGGTTCCTTGAGAGGTTAAAGAACATGGTGGTCCAGAATTTGCAGAATATGTGTGAGATACACGATAGGCCCAAATGTATTTTGCAAGCAATCAATGACATGAAAGAGGGAAGCACAGAGTGATACAGAGCTCCATTGTGGCCAGATGTTAAGAGCAGGTGGTGCGTTAGGCACATGAAAGCAAACTTTCATAGCCAGTTCAAGAATAAGACCCTAGCTAAATTGTTTGAGTGGTCGTGTGAGCAGACTCAGCAGAAGAAGTTTGATGCCATCTAGAAGAAATTAGATGAGCTGACAAAGAAGGCATCAAAGGAGATAGCAAAGAGGCCAGTTAATCCCGAATCTGGAGAGGAGCCTATTTCTCTCGAGGATGTGGGATTAGATGACCCTCAAGTCAGGCGCAGAAGAGGGAATGCTGTGAAGACCTTCAGCCAGTGGATTCAGAATGAGCCTATGGAGAAGTGGTGTCTCATGTTTGACGAGGGCGGAGCAAGACATGGAATAAAGATCACTAATTTTGCTGAGTCTTACAACTGTGTGCTCCGCGGTGCAAGACCTCTTCCTCTAGTTGGCATCACTGTGTTCTTTATGTATCGTACAATGTTGTAGTTTCACACTAGGAGTCAGATAGCAGATGAGGTTATGAGGAACACTCAAATGAGATACTGCACAAATATGACTGAGTATCTGACAAGGCTCAGGGCAAAACACTTAAACACAAGGTCACAACGCAGCCTTTGCACCAATCTGATGACAATGAAATTATGTGGAGCTATGAGGTTGAGTGCGAAGGGAAAATGCGCCTAGGCCCGCAGCGTGAAAAGACATTTTAAGTTGCTGAAGTTGGCAACCAAATATGCAGATGTACATGCTGGAAGCCACTGCTACTACACATCCTCTGCTCACATGTGGTCGTCGTATGCTATGAACTGCAACAATTCAGCTTCCATAAGTACGTGCCATGGTACTACAGCAAGCAAATTGTTCGGAACATTTGGAACCAAACAATTTAGGGTTACCTCGTGCATGGTTCTTTTACTGAGAACCTCAAAGAAAATGTTGTGCACATACCAAATCCAGATCCTCAGTTGTGCTAAGGTGTTGGAAGACAGAAAAAGAAGAGGATTAGGAACAATATGGATGAAGCAGAAGCTGGAGCTGCAGTAGTGATGTGCGACAAGTGCCTCAACACGGGTCACACATACAAGAGGTGCACAGCCACAAGTTATGCTTGCAGTGCACCACCTACAGCTAGTGTGGGCTCATCAGCAACTTCAGGACCATCCCAACCCCCATCCAGACGTGGACGCGGACGCAAACGTGGGCGTAGGACCAATGCAGGATTTAGATGATGACAATTACTTGTAATGTTAGGGTATTTAATTTCGAAATTTGTAATATTTGAACTATATTTGTTGTATGAACTTATGCATGGTACTGTATTGTAATAATTGAACTTCTATTTGCATTATTTTGCTAGTGATTGTTCTATTCTTTTTTAATAATTTATGCCGATTTCAGTCGTATTATTTTTGGCCTCTGATTGTTCTAATCTTGTTTTGCAGGTTTGCAATGGCCTCCTCAGGTCCTGAGTTGGACTTGGACTTCCTCATCAAGAGGAAGGACAATGTCGAGGTGCCACAGGGGATCGACACTCCTATGTGCTTCAGCGGTGACAATTGCAAGCTTGTTAGGTGCAAGGTTCTAGGGTACGCCTACGGGTGAGGTTCTTTATGTGCGCTAACTATACGCACGACCTGATCCAGCCATTCGACCGTAACCTTAGAGCCAAAATAAAGACTTACTACATTTCTCAATTATTCATTTGTCATTTGTGATTTAATATTTGCTAACATGTCTTTGGAAAAGACTCCACCTCCTCTTTGTGATTTCATGCAGTGGCTAGATACCGAGCAGTCCGACTTCGACAGGAGATACGTCGAGAGAGAAGCCCGTGATGCAAGGGAGAGGTGGTTGCACATGGTTGAGTGGGAAAAGAGAGAGGAAAAAAGGAGGAGCAGAAGGAAATGCGCCATCGTCAGGAGATGAGAGAACGTGAAGCGGTCCAAACCCGTGAAGCCGACAGGGAGAGGAAGAGGAAGAGGGCTCCCCGGGCCAAGTCAGCTGGGTCGGATGCCATCAGGAAGGAGAAATACCCCTGTTGTACTCAGTAGACCTAGAGTATTAGTCGGACTGTATCAAATAATGTCGAATTTCATGACATCGTCAACTAGGGTCCTCGGCTTGTATCGTTAAGAACTTTAATCGAACATCATTAGAGTGTGTTTTATCTGTTACGTGTATTTCGTTACGGTGACTGTAATATGCAGAGTCGTTGTCTTTCCTCTGAGTCACTGACGTGTTCCCTCCCACGGATCGTCTGACCCACAAAGCGACAGTGCCCTAGTACTAGGGTGTGTTTTCTCTTGAGTCACTGCTTCGTTTCACTTTCCACGGATCGAAGGGCCCACCACCCAGCCAGGCACCTTCTATATATACCACAATTCACTCAATTGCCTTCTTCTCACAACACTCAACAATGACTTCGTGGAGTGGGGATGGACAAGGTTTCGGTCTTGAGTTATGGCATCAGCAATCAGAAGGTTTCGAAGCCAATTTCCCACTGAAAGGCGAGAGTGACTTTAAATCGACGCGTGATGTTAGAAGCTACGCACCGAAGCAAACGGTGTTGTGGCCTAGGTGTTCACATGGTGAGTTCTGCGTGACACAAGTGTTCCATGGATGGACGCCTTTGCTGCTCTACGCCTCTACTTACTACCTACACTTTGGCATCAGTTCCCCTCGCCGGCCATCATCATTCGACGCTCGTTTTCCAGAGCAAGGCACAAACATCCTTTCCTGCTTCACCAGTTCTTGAAATCAAAAGCTGATTCTAACGCTGCTCCTCATCTGTTTTCAATGCTCACAGGGGGTCCAAGCTCCATGCCAACGCGTGACCTTTCAGTTGGAACGCATCTAGAAAATGTGCGCCACCTGATCATCTCATACAAAAGGGGGCGAGGAGATTGCCAGAAACTGCGCTGCGCAGGAAGATGCCACCACCAGCTGGCCTGCGCACAACTTTCGCGTCCCCGCGGAGAAGCTTTGAGTCGGGCCAAAGGCATTCCAATTCGATTCTCTTCACACACATGTAAACTGCAATGCAACCTTTCAATTTTCCTGATCAAATTGGTGAAAAAGGGTGAGGAAACAAATAGGGACAGAAGAAATACTTCGATTGACATATAGATAATTTTCTAATCTGTTTTATTCTTCAGAAACATTTAACAAACAAACATGTGTTCTATAAATAGACCCTCCAACCTCCAGTCCGTGTCCTACCATTGCAACGACAGTGATTGCCCTGCCCTGTTCGTATTCTTCGCTCTCTGCTCTCGCCCCTTCCATCGTAAGCATCGTGGTTCGATAAGGCGGCAGATCATCATGGCCAACGCCTTGCCTCGGGTGGCGCTGCTCGTCGCCGGGTGCGCCGCGCTTGCCTCGGCGGCCACGATCACCGTGGGCGACTCGCAGGGCTGGGCGACCGGCGTCGACTACACCAGCTGGGCCAACAGCAAGAGCTTCTCCGTCGGGGACACACTCGGTGAGCTAGCTAGCTAGTTTCCCTTCTGCTCTCCGTCCTCCACGTCTCGTTCCGTCAAGCTGCTACCTGGGCATTCGTCTCAAGCCACGCGATCCTGTGCTGCAGTGTTCCGCTACGTGACCAAGGCGCACACGGTGACGGAGGTGAGCAAGAGCGGCTACGACGCCTGCTCCGGCAACAGCTACCTGAGCGACGACGACAGCGGCTCCACCACCGTCACGCTCACCACCCCCGGCACGCACTACTTCATCTGCAACGTCCCCGGCCACTGCGCAGCCGGCATGAAGTTCGCCATCACCGTCTCCGCCACGCCCTCCGGCAACACCCCGTCGTCCGCGGCCTCCCAGCAGGTCCCGGCGGCAGCGATGGCCTCCGTCGTCGCCGCGGCCGCCGGCGCCGCGATCAAGCTCGCACTCTTCTGACGGATCGAGCACACGGCCGCCGTATCAGGGTAGAGACAGTGCATACAGGCTACACGTTCTTGGCCGTTGATGGTTTGATCCAGTAATTATTGTTCACATCTCTCTGCTACGTCTTCTGGCGATTATTGCTCGTCGAGCAGCTCGTGTACTACGCACGTTACCCTGCAGCGGCGTGCCTCTGGATGTCTGTGGTTGTGTGTATTCATTACCAGGCCAGGCGTGTATCATGTCTGAATGTCTGATCGTTTTTTGTTGTGTACATCTTCCTGCAAATAAAATCTGATCCTATCCTTTTTGTGTTCAAGGGATGAAATGGTTTGTGACATCCTCTCAAGTCTCAAATCACGCAGTCCTGTCATGTCAGGTAAGGGCGAGATGATTCGGCGAGAAGGATGGAAAGATCGAGGGGTAGGAACATTAGAAAGCGATATTGTCTGTTGGACACTCACTCGGATGCGTGTGCATGGATGATGGATAGAAGTTTCTAAAGGATTGCCTTCTTAGCTTTCATAAAGCTACTACTTCTCTCTTTTTATGCTTGCTGCCACACAAAACCCTTGAACCTTTGGAATCTGAAAAACAACGGCACCAGCCACCTTTGCAAAAGCTGGGGATGAGAGACAGGTAGATATAGGCAGGTAGTTGACAGATCAGAAGCTTTCCGAACCACTACACTACCGGAGAGAATCTTGTTCCATGGCCCATCCAGAACTCTATATTTCGCATGCTTTGCGGAGTCCTCCGAGGCGTGCTACGTCGCATCAAATTCGCGTCCGTCCGATCGCGTCCATCCGACGGCCAGCAAATCGCCAGCGCTGCGTGTTTTTTTTTTTTTTGCTAAAACGGCCTTAAGATCGTTCATTATTCCGTTTCGCGTCCCGGGAGGCCCTTCAGTTACGGCAATGCCGTCCGTTTTTTCTTTCACAAAACCCCCTACGTTCCAAAATATTCCTATACCAAGAAGACGAAATTCCGATTTTGTGATCATTTTGCATTTACCCGCCCGCTGTCGCTTTGCAAAGAAGCTCCCCACCACCCCGCCGCCCCCGCGCGTCCTCATCCTCTTCCTCCCCCTCTCTCGCGCTGCGTCGCGCCGTGCCGCCACCCCCATCCTCTCCCTCCTCCCCACCGCGGGCATGTGTCGCCGCCGCACCGCCCCTCTTCCCCGCTACGACGTCCCGCCGTCCATCTCCTCCGCCTCATCTCCTCCCCGGTCCCCGTCCTTTTTTTACTTGGGTTCGTCAGGCGGCGACGGCGAACCGGCCGGCAACTGATGCTCCCACGTCGGCATGAGGGGAAGTGGGGGTTCCGGCAGCAGTCGCCTCCTTACGCTTGCCCGCCCTCGGCCCTCCCGCTTCTAGAAATGCAAGAGGGGGCCTTCGCGCGCACGGTCGTCGGTCGAGAACGGCCTCGAGCAAGCGGGGGTCACGCGTGGCTCCGGCCGAGAAGCAAAGCGAGCGCGGCTCAGCGGCAGTGAGATGGACATGGCCGGAGATGACGGGAAGCAGCAGCCGCAGCTGGTGCTGGTGCACAAGCTGTTCCCGCTGTCACACTCACACCCCGATGTGGATGACCTCACCAAGGTTGACCTCCGCGCCGACGTTCTGGCGGCAGTCAAATCCGATATCTGACGATGGACACGGCGCTGCTGGCCGAGATGCACGCCAGGATCGACGAGGAGATCCGGAAGCTCGACAAGAAGTGAGTACATCTCGTCGCTTGTGGCCTTTTTCTTGCTCGATGATTTCCAGGCTAGGTCTAGGGTTTCCAAATGTGACTGCTGATGCATGTAGCTCTGTGACCCTACTGTTAGTAATCTGAACATTATTATTGTCCAGTTCAGTGATAATTGAGCCACTGGGTTTGTGATATATAAAGAGTTATTACTGCCTCATTGCTTGGTTTGATTAGCTCTAGCAGGGTAGTTGTTCTGGTTGTCTAACATCTCTGTGCTCTCAATATATATAGGACCGTGGGTGAATTGACGCTGCAAAAATAGTCATTGAAGTATGAGTACGTTTCGATCTTGCATCGCCAAAGCTGCAGTGAATTGTTTGCTGGTGCTTGTTAGTTGGAACTCGATGTGCGCAGGGAACGCGCATAAGGTCAATCTCAGTGGAGATGATCACAAGACTACAATGAACTGGCAGTTGAGGGTTGACCCTCCTCTCTTCCATGAGACTCCCTTCTCTCTTAATAAATTTACTGCATAATATTTAATACTATGACCCTCATATGACACTCATCCACTAGGCCAGAAACGATTTGTCCTGCCACTAGCAAATTAGCGTGCTGGCGGGTGCAACTATGAACCGCTAGCAAAGTGGGACGCAGGGGCGCCGGGACAAAGAACCGCCAATTGAAGCATCACTGCCGGCGGGCGACATAACCCACCCGCCAAAGACAAATGGTACTATTTATGCTGGCAGACGAGTTATGTCGACCGCCAGCATAGAAGGTTTAGTGGGGGCGGCCTACATAAGCCAACCGCCAAAGACAAATGGTCTCATTTCTGCTGGCGGGTGGTTTATATCGACCGCCGGCAGGGATCTTTACTACTGGCGGGTTTCATATGCACCCGCCAACACAGTGAAGCTGAAAATAGCTTGAAATTGATACAAGTCACCAATATTTCAACATGCATGGACAGCAACAACAAGTAAAATTCAAACTGAAATACCAACACAAACAACACCTTAGAAAGATTTATTTCATACAAACAACATGCGTCATGACAAATGTTTCAAAGCACACTTAAAACCAACACAAATTAAAGTACACTACATTAGGGGCCTCTCACAAATCAACACAACTTTGCCTCACTCAAATTTCTTTGACAAGGCCCGTGATATAGCTACCAAGCACTAAACCTATTATCAAGACCACAACAACAGCGATGATGGTGCCCCGCATGCGTAATCCTTGATTTTTGTTGCGCTTCTTCCGATAGCCAATTTCCGCCATAATGTCAATAAGTTGCCCTCTATGGTCTGCAAGTTCAAGCCTCGTTTCATTACTCGCTATCTTCAAATCACTCATCTCCACCTTCAGATCAGAAATGACACACTTCATCTGATTCCATTGTTCCAGAAATTCTGAATTTGCTAGTGGTGGCTCCTGCACCTGCCCTGGCGGATACACAACACTAGACGGTTGTGCCGCTCTTGGTGCTAGCGTTGCACCAACTAAACTGCTGAACGACTGATAGTTTGGCGGCAGCAAATGAAGGTGAAAATTTTTCAAATGGTTGATGTATTGATTTTCAAAATAAACTTCCTGACATGAATTAGGGTCCCCTAAAAGTAAAACAACAAATGTGACTTCCATCAATAAATTGGATAATTCTATAGACATAAAATTATATCAACGAAATCATTAATAATCAACAATTGTGGATAATTCTATATCTACCGAATCAATAATAATCAAAAAATCTACTAATATTATATCAACCAAACCAATAATAATCAACAAATCCTACTAATATTATATCAACAAATAATCAACTAATAATCACTACTATTAGATCAACCGAATCAGTACTAATCAAATGAATTAGGGCATGAGATGAAAAACAAACCACGTGGTTGTTCGGGCACTTGTAGATGATGGTATTTGAATTGGTCTTGTACCAAATTAACCGGAGCCGACACGACGGGCAGATCAGCAGGGGGAGAGGCACGAATTGGCTAAGGTTCGGCGCGACCGAGCTGCTCACCATGCGACAGCGGTGAACCTGCTCGACGTCAGTCGAGGAACTGGAGGTTGAAGAGTGGGTCGACAGTTTGCCGACGGCGGTGGCTGAGGCGCGGCGGCACGCGGGCGAAGCTCACGCACGAGCGGCGGTGGCAGGGGGCAGGTCGGTTGCGGCTGCTTGCGGCGGCGGCAGCTTGCGGCGGCGGCTAGGGTTGCTAGCGAGTGAGTGAGTGAGTGAGTGAGTGAGTGAGTGAGTGAGTGAGTGAGTGAGTGAGTGAGTGAGTGAGTGAGTGAGTGAGTGAGTGAGTGAGTGAGTGAGTGAGTGAGTGAGTAGTTGAGTCAAACCGCGTTAGGACCGAAGATATTCAGACAAGTGTGCTGGCGGTTGTCTTAACAGCCCACCAGCAGAGGCATCAGTGCTAGCGGGTGGCTTAATAGCCCGCCAGGAGAGGTATCAGCGCTGGCGGTCAGCTTATGCCACCCACCAGCATAAATGGACACAGTGCTGGCGGTCAACATTAGGCACTGCCAGCGCAGAGATTACTGCTAGCGGTTTCCTTATGCCAACCGCCAGCGCAGAGAATCACCCGAGGGGGTGTCAGGCCCTTGTGCGAGGCGGAGATGCGCCCGAGGGGGCGTCAGACCCTCGAGCGAGGTGGAGATGCGCCCGAGGGGGCGTCAGACCCTCGAGCGAAGCGAGTGTGTGTGTGTGAGTGAGTGAGTGGTTGAGTCAAACTACGTTCCGACTGGAGATATTCCAACAAGTGTGTTGGCGGTTGGCTTAAGAGCCCGCTAGGAGAGATATTAGTGCCGGCGGTTGGCTTAAGAGAACCGCCAGCATAAATGTACACAGTGCTGGCAGTCACGTCCAACACAGAGATTACTGCTGGCGGTTTCCTTATGCCAACCGCCAGCACTGTGTCTTCTATAAATATAGACCAGCCCCTTCTTCCAAGCAACCTTCCAATGGTGTTGTGCCCGAGTGGAGCTCAGGAAAAGCTCCAAAAACACCAAATCTAGGGGGGAAGGTTTTGCTCTTGGTTTTCTTGGAGGAGGTGGCTATATAAGGTGAGTTTGTGCTATTTTAACCTTAGTTTTCTCCTTTTATTAATGATTTCTATGTAGTTAGGGATCTAGATCTAGACCTAGGGTTAGCTAGGAGAGAGAGGGGAGTGAAGAGAGATATTGATTTAGAGATTTATTTTTTAAATAGCTTTAGATTTAAATTATATTTAATTATTATTGCAATTATAGAAGCAAGTATACATATTAAATTATTAGTTTGTAATTAAAATTATTATCTTCAATAATTAAATTTATAGAATTTAGTTTTGTTTCCGTTTTTTACATATTAATTAAATGAAGCATAGAGCATACTGAGTTTATAATTAATATAATTACTTTTATAGGTTATTTAAGATGGAACATAGAGCGTGGATGTATGGCATACGGAGAAATTCGTCTACATTCTTGACAGAGTTAACAAACTTTCTTGAGGTTGCGCAAAAGCATGCCCAAATTTCTAGGACCAAGCAAATACATTGTCCATGTTGTGATTGTTGCAACAAAATTGTTTGGGAAGATATTAATGCCATCAAGATGCATTTGATAAAGCGTGGTTTTGTGAAAGGATACAAAACTTTGTCCCACCATGGTGAAGCAGAAAGTACTTTCAACACTGCAGACATCGGCATCAGGTATGATGAAGTGGGTGATGAAGATGCAGATGAAAATGATAATGTCATGACGGATGATGCTTTTGGCTGTGAAGATCAAAATGATGATCAAACAGATGCACCACAGGTGGACGAGGAATGTGATGTTGATATGGAAGAAATGTTGCGCCACATTTAACCGGAGGTTTTGCTAGGGAGTGCTAAAGGGTTAGAAAATTTTGAGACACTAAAGAAGGCAGCAAAGGACCGTATGTATGAGGGTTGTGGGAAGGAGTGGACCGTGTTGCGTTTCATGCTCCATCTTCTGATTGTGAAGGCAAAATTTGGATGGTCGGACAATAGTTTTAACGAACTCCTTACTTTGTTGGCCAATCTACTCCCGAAGCCTAACTTGGTCCCAAGAAACACATATGAAGCAAAGAAGATTATCAACCCATTGAAGATGCGAGTGCAAAGAATACACGCATGTAGGAACCATTGCATATTGTACCGCGGTGACTATGCAGAACTAGAGAAGTGTCCAAATTGCGATGCTAATCGTTACAAAAGTAATGCCGATTTTGCTGTGGAACGGGTCATTTCATCTAAAGGCACGAAGAGGAAGGTTGGTGGAAAGAAAAGTGTAATTTCTCAAGTTGAGGAGGAGTATAGTATTGGTACTGACACTGCTACTCAACGTAAAGTCCCTGCATTGGTGATGTGGTACTTGCCGGTGGAGGATCGTCTAAAGCGATTGTTCTCGAACCCAAAGACCGCTGAACTAATGACTTGGCACACAGATCGCCCAGAGAAGTCTGATGGGAAGCTTCGACATCCTTCTGATGCTCGGCAGCGGAGGACCTTTGATTCCAAGCACAAAGAGTTTAGAGAAGAAAAAAGAAATATAAGGTTCGTGTTAAGTACATATGGTATGAATCCATTTGGTGAAAGAAGCAGCACGCACAGCACATGGCCAGTGTTGATGACCATATACAACCTCCCCCTGGCTATGTCACAAGAGAAAGTTCCTTTTGCTTACCATTCTAATCCAAGGACCGAAGCAACCTGGTATTGATATAGATGTCTTCCTGGAGCCATTGATGGAAGAAATGGAGAAGTTTTGGAAACATGGGGTTGAGATGTGGGATGAGTACGAAGGGAGACATTCACACTTAAGGCAATTATCTTTGTTACCATTAATGATTACCCTGCCCTATTTTCTTTGTCTGGTCAGAAAAAGGAAAAACATGTTGTGTAGTTTGTTTGAATGGTACAATATCTGTGTACCGAAAGGATCTCGAAGACAAAGTGGGGCACGTACGCCGGCTACTAAGGACTCACAAGTACCGTAAGATGGCGAGACTATTTCGATGGAAAGATTGAGAAGTACTCTTTTGCTCCACAACCGGCCACCGGTAGAACCGTATTTGAAATGTGTCAGAAGGTCAAGTTTAAACTTGGTAAGAAATCAAAAGGTGATAATTCAAAAGGGGGAAGGAAGGAGGCTGAAACTACAGAAAACATTGATGTGCCTTTCAAGAAGATGTCTATATTTTTTAAGTACTTGCCATACTGGGAAGATTTGACAGTGCGCCATGCCATCGATGCGATGCATCTTCAAAAGAATGTGTTTGAAAGCACAATGGGATTCTTAGGCTTAACAGGAAAGGTAAAGGACAGAGTGAAGTCGCGTAAGGATCTTGTTGACCTAAAAATTAGGCAAGAACTTCACCCACAACCACGTCCTAATGGTAAGCGCATCCCTTCCACCTCGCTAGCTTCAACTTAACACAACATGAGACGTTGGCTATCTGCAAATGCTTGCGCGGGCTGAAAGTGCCAACCGGATTCTCATCCAACATCCGATCATTGGTCTCGTCGAAGGACATGACGCTTACTGGTTGTAACTCTCATGACTGTCATGTGATGATTACTGTTTTTCTCGCGATTGCAATCCGAGCTGTCAAACCAATATTCCTTAAGATGGTCATCACAAGGATGTGCTACTTTTTCAACATCATTTCGCAGAAAGTGGTAGATTGTGTAGAGTTGGCAAGGCTTCAGCTGTTTATTTCAAAAACTCAAGCCCGGCTCCGGATGTGCTTCCCTCCGTCATTTTTTGATATCATGGAACATCTAATGATCCACATGGTCGAGCAAATTATCGAACTAGGACCTATGTACTTTCATCGGATGTGGACGTACGAACGGTTCATGTCGATTCTCAATGGATACATGAGAAACAAGGCATTTCCAGAGGGAAGCATGATCGAGAGCTACCATACAGAAGAGAGTGTTGATTGTTGCATAGACTACATAAAAGATAAGAGAGCGATCGGTTTACCGGAATCTCGACACGAAGGCATATTGTCAGGGAAAGGGACCATTGGAAGGAAAAGATTCATTGACGAGGACAACCAACAACTGGAGAAAGCATATGCTAGTGTTCTGCAACAACTTGCAATAGTGGAGCCATTTATCGTGAAACACAAAAATGAGATTCGTGAGGAAAATGATAGTCGGACCGAGGATTGGGTCATCAAAGAGCAAAAGCGTCATTTCCCATCATGGTTAAAGGAACATGAGCATCTATTTCAAGGAAATTCCATAGATGACACAACGTTGACTAGATTGGCGGTTGGTCCATCAAGCAATGTTACCTCATGGAAAGCATACGAAATTAATTGGTACACCTACTATACGAAGGCGAAAGACAACAAGAGTGTTGCGTATCAAAATAGTGGTGTTCGCATAGATGTGATTGATAAATCCGGAAACAACATCACTTACTACGGGTTCATAGAGGAAATATGGGAACTTGACTATGGAGAGAATACAGGTTCCCCGTGTTTCGGTGCCAATGGGTCAAACACTCGAATGGCGTCACAGATGACAATTATGGATTGACACTTGTAGACCTTGCCAATGTAGGTTACAAAGATGATCCATGGGTACTCGCCGAGCGTGTTGCACAAGTTTTCTACATAGCTGATCCTATGAATGTGAAGAAGCACATTGCCGTCTCCGGAAAACAAAGAATTCTAGGAGTAGAAGGTGTAATTGATGTTGAGGATTACAATCAGTTCGAGGAACTAGTCTTGTTCACAGATCATGAGAAGAGAATAAAAAAAATTGAAGCCACCAATCCTAAATCGGAGAAGCCATGGTTACGTACAGACTGTGATGGGAGAATTGTTAAAGGATAAACTTGCCCTTCTTATTAGTCGGGCTTGATGTATCACTTGTACGACTTTATATAATTAGTGTTGTTGTAAGACTTTCAATCAATTTAGGAGAGTTTTGGAATTAAGTTTTGATGAAATGAGACTCTCCTCCTGTACATAAATTCAAATTATGGAAATTATGGTTTCAATTAGTGTTTGAATATTTGAATTATGTATATGAGGTGTTTTGTCATAAAAAAGGTTTGCATTTGAAAAGGATAGTTCAAATGAGACTCTAGGGTTAAACAACCCATAACTCATTAGGTGTATGAACCTATTTGAACTAACCTTTTCTAACTAGGACTTATTTTACAAAAAAAACACCCCCTATACTTAAATTGAAATATTTTATGATACATTGGGAAGTTTCAATGAAATTTGAATAATTTAAGCCCCTGTTTCAAATTTTGCAAATTATGGAAAAACACTATGCTGGCGGTTATCATAAGTCAACCGCCAAAGATAGTGGTTTGCCAAAATTTGAAAATTTGAAATCCCGGCTTGAAAATGTTCAAAACTCTTTGAAACTTCCAAAACTTATCATAAAATATTTGAATTTATTTATAGGAGGTGTTTTGTTATAAGAATAGGTTTGAATTTGAAAAGGTTAGTTCAAATGAGACCCTAGGGTCAAACAACCCATAACTCATTAGGTGTATGAACCTATTTGAACTAACCTTTTCTAACTAGGACTTATTTTAAAAAAACACACCCCCTATACTTAAATTGAAATATTTTATGATACATTGGGAAGTTTCAATGAAATTTGAATAATTTAAGCCCCTGTTTCGAATTTTGCAAATTATGGAAAAACACTATGCTAGCGGTTATCATAAGTCAACCGCCAGCATAGTGGTTTGCCAAAATTTGAAAATTGGAAATCCTGGCTTGAAAATGTTCAAAACTCTTTGAAACTTCCAAAACTTATCATAAAATATTTGAATTTATTTATAGGAGGTGTTTTGTCATTTGCATTAGAAAAGCTTTGCATTTGAAAAGTTAAGTTTGAATTCTTTCATATCACAGCGCTGGCGGGCGCTTATGATAACCGCCAGCGGGAATTCTCACCACTGGCGGTTGCTTATGTGACCCGCCTGTGGTAAGGTTCACCGCTGGCGGTTGGTTTATGTGACGCCCCAGGTTTTTAATTACTGTCATTAACGCTAATGACCGGATCAACCAGTCAAACATCGGTCAAACCTAGGTCAACCTGGGTCATCACCTCGAAAACCTCGCCAATGAACCCCAATGAACCCCCTTGACCAAGTCTACACACACCCGTGGTGGACCCTTGGTCAAAGACACGGTCAAAACCGGCTTAACCGTTGACGTCAGCGAATGTCGTCCGGAACTTTTGCCGCGTTCTCCAAAATTCACCTAAATACTTCAAAATCTACCTGTATGAAAGTTGTCCATCTTGTTGAGGGACACAACTTTCGTGTAGATTGGCATTTCAAATTTTGAGTGGAAATTGGTGAAAAACTTGATCGACTGACAGCACCTCCTGTTTACC
This sequence comes from Cenchrus americanus, assembly GCA_947561735.1. Classification (NCBI taxonomy): domain Eukaryota; kingdom Viridiplantae; phylum Streptophyta; class Magnoliopsida; order Poales; family Poaceae; genus Cenchrus; species Cenchrus americanus. The sequence goes on along the minus strand of OX387245.1, from coordinate 69,043,034 downwards.
AGAACCTGGCGGCATTCAAAGTTGGCACGACGTTCCTGCAAAATCCATTGAGAAAAACACCCTGGAGCCTTTTTAGAAGTTGTAGAGGGTGGATAGATCTACAACTTTCATGTTCACCGCTTGGTCAAGTTCTATTCAAATTTTTGGAGAAAATCTCGCTCGAACACGGCCAGTACAAATAATCTCAAGCCAGCAGCGCGGTCCCCTGTGTAAGCACGCCTACCGGTGCTCGTCGTCGTACTGAGGAGTAACTCCGGCCCTTACCACGACGCGGGGATAGGGGGCCGCCCCGGCTACAAATGCGACCGCCCGCCGTGACCCTCCCCGCTCGCGCACGTCCTGCCGCCCCCGCCGGGCACGCCGTAGTCGTCGACCCGCCCCTCAAGCGCTCTCGCACGCCCAAGTACGCCCCCTAGCACCTTCCCTTGCACCCACCGAAGCTCGCCGCCCGCTCACAAGCCCCCCTCGAGCCGCCCACCGCGTCGGAGCAGCCACTCCGGCCGGCGGCCGCAGCCGGGAGCCGCGGAGCGCCCCTGCCGGCCGCCCCTTCTCCACCAACTAAGCCCCAAATCGACCCCAAGTGGTCCATAGGTCACTCCCCTACCCGTCCCCGTCCGGACCCCGGCGATCCCCGGTCGGAATTGCCACCGGACCACCGCTGCCCGCACCCCAGGGGCTACATAGCAAAAACAAAGATCTTTCCGAGGGCCTCCCTGCAAAAGTGCAACTAAAATAGTAAAGTGAGTTCGCCGGTTCTTGTAAATTGCGTAGAAACTTGTAGAAAAATCATAAAAATGCAAATCCAATTTTTTTTGGATTAGCGGTGAAATATACTACAACTTTTGTTATTCTCACAAGGTCTAATTCTGAATATTTTTAACATGAAAAATACAAACGTGAAAAACCTAGATCTGCAATATCTCAAAATATATAAATCCTATGTAGCTAATTTTTGGATATGTTGTGTGTTAGGTCATGACTAGCTCCTATTCCAAAAATTGCACAAAGTTATGAAGTAATTCTTTTTATAAAAATGGTTTTCCAATTCTTCAGAATCTGTATAAAGAATTTTTCTTGCTAAATATATTTATGTTTTTGAGCTCAACTTGTGCACACTGTCTTGCAATACCAAAATACACATCTTGTGAATTAAGCATGATTTTTGTCTTAACAGAAATAATTATTATCAATTTGTGCATGTTTTCCTTTGAAAATTAATGAACCAAGATCAGTAGGGTTCCAAGGTGAATATGCTGGTTCTTTAGGCTTGTTTAGGACTAGAGAGCATGCATGGGAAAGTTTGGATCATTTTTATGCTTATTTAGTTTTGTATGCATTTAAATTGAATCACTAGCTAGCCTTTGTTATTTTCAATAGTATTTAATTTCCTAGCATCCAACTCTTGCATGTGGGTCCCATGGACCAGTATAGGTGCTAATATCGTTAAGAAACATTTCTTTAATTTTTGATAATTTAATTGCTTAATAAAAAGCTTAAAATCCATTTTAATATTAAAGAGAAATTAAATTAAGGAAAAGCCCCTATTTAATTATTTTTCCTTTTTGAAGGTATTATTTAATATAATTAAAAGATAATTAATTATCATTACTGATAAGGAATTAATTCGTGAATAAAAATAATATTTATACCTTTGCTTGTGAAAGTAAAATGGCTATATATTCACATGAAATAACAAGTACAAAGAAACCTTTATTCAATTGTGCAATAAAAGAATAACCCATGTACAACTGCCAACCCTCCTAAAAGAGAAACACTAGCTATATGCTTGTAAGGTGAATATGACCAACAAGAGTTGGATAAGACAACAAACTATCACATCACCTAAACTTGCATTGCATTCCGTGTAGATCTTCCGGACGGAGATTACTCCCTTGTCCCGGAAACCGAGGAAGGAGGAGCGGAAGCGTCGCTGCAGTACGTGGAAGTGCTCGACACCGAGGGTGCCCAAGCTAACCTAGCTGACGAAGGCAAGCTCCGGTGCATCTAACCCAGTTTTAAAATTCTTTGTTCAATTATCTATGAATGATTGTGCATTTACGTTGAGGAGTTGAATGAAACCCTAGGTGCATGATCCATATGTACCTTTGTCCTTACTAGTATGATAGGTCGATAGCTGCTAAGCTATAGGACCGTTACAAGTCGGGTGATGACCTCACTCGCGAGAATAGGTTCCTAGATAGGAATCATAATATATCATAAATGGATTGCTCACGTGGTAAGAGCATGGGATCTGGGCTCCGGTCCAGTGGTTATGTGGGTTAAGTTTTTGAACGTACTACACATTCGCCGGTTATGGGGCCGGTAAGCCTAGTACCTTAATGAGACGGCTAGGGATGGAACTGTCACTACTCTTGGGATTCGCTCTCACGGCTAGCTACAGGTGGTGTATGGTGACTCCGGGTATCTCGCGGGGTATGCCGGATAGCCTGCACCAAAGACTGGCCTTTCATCCCGACCCAGGATTTTTGGAAATGGCCTGGGACAGCTGTACCTTGGTGGGCAGCCTACCGTGTGTTTGGGTTTACCTTGCAAGGTTTAAATCAATCGATTGTCGGCCTCTCACCGTTATCCGAGACTACTTACTCCACTAGTCATGTGATCCCTAATGATGGAAGTTGATGAACTTTATGCTTGATTAATTGTATTGTACAACTTTGTTTGTACTAGTTGGCTAATGTAGTAAATATTTCACCTACTAGAACTTGTGCTAAAATCTTGAAAGTAAGGACCTACTCTTTGTTACTTTTTAGCAAAAGCAACCCAGTAGCCAAAAATCCTTTCATGGTCTAGATTTGGTGAAGTAGTTATCACCGACGGGTAAGACTTGCTGAGTATTAGTATACTCAGCCTTGCTATAATGTGTTGATCCAGGTAATGCCTTCAATGAGGTGTGGCGCGGAGAGATCCTGCCCAGCTGGGAGCTGGAGTGGGTGGAGGACGACTACTGAAAGCATCATGGATGGCCTCCCGTGGTGTCTTCGCTTCCGTTAGTTTATTTCCGCTGCTTTCAAAAACTCTGAACTATCTCATCATGGCAAAAACTATGGTTTGTAATAATTAACCCCTTCGGGGTACGAATTTGGATATTAATGTTGTTGTATCTCTGGACTCGCCTTCGAGTGAGTTTTAATGCATATATTCGATCCTTGTTGCTTTTCAAGTGATTTATCGGGCGTTAACCCGGCGACTAACGACAAGATGATACTTTATTATTGCTTCATGACCAAAGTGGATCGGTCTTAGGCGATAGTACGGTATTTTCCTGGGCGGGTTGTCACAGTTTATGTGACCCGCCAGCGGTGGTCTACCGCTGGCGGTTGCCTTATGTTGCCCGCCAGTGGTGAGTCCATCTATATATACACGAGACACGGTCTCGAAAATTTTCTAAGTCTGGCGCGAATACGAAACGACGCCGTCGGCCGCCACATTTTCCCCGCGGAGCGTCGCCGTCATCCCCGACCGCCGCCGCCCCTCCGACCACCCCCGCCGTCGTCCAGGAGTGCCCGTCCCACTTCCACAAGCGCCCCACCGTCATCCGCGAGGGCCCCGTCGTCTTCCGCGGTCGCCCCCGCCGCCCCTTCTCCCCGTGTACCGCCGCCGCGCGCGTCATCCGCGGCCGCCCCGCCGCCCCCGCCGACCGAGTGCCACCGCCCCTCTTCCCTATCGGGATGGCGTCCTCCTCCCCGCCGGCCGCTTCCCCAACCGCCGGCCGGACCCGCCGGCGATCGCTCCGCCGCCACCGCCTCCGCCGACGCCGCCGCCCCCGCCTCCGCCGCCGCCGCCGCCCCCGCTCGCCACCGACAACTCATCTCCTCACCGCTCGGGACGCATGGAGGCTCGGGATAGGGCGCGCGGCGCCGCCCCTGCTTGGTTGGTGTTTTTTCTTTTTTTTTCAAAATGCAATTACATGAGTTTAATTTGTGGATAAATAGATTGTGGATAAATGCAATTACATTGATTGTGGATGAATAGATTTAAAAATGTTACAAATGGACTATGGATTTTATTTTATTAATTTTGTTGTATAAATAAAGGGATGATGCATTTTGTATAAATAAATGGATGATGCATTTTGTATAAATAAATTTATTATAAGTAAGCATTATGGATTGTGTCTAATTTTTAAATAGATTTATTATATAAAATGGACTATGGATTTAATTTTATTAGTTTTGGTGTAGAAATAATGAAATATGGAATATGGATTGTTGATAAATAGATTTTTTATAAAAATGGATTGTTGTATGGACTATGGATTATTGTATAAATATGGACTATGGATTATCTATGATCAAATGTTAACAGTGAACAATCCGGTGAGGAGGAATCTAGTGATAGTGATATAATTGGAGACTATGAAACTCCCTCTGAGTACGAACCAAGCGAACCACGACCTCGTAGGCGTCCCGAAGACGATGATGTTGATTACGAACCAAGCGATAATGAGGTCTGCAGGCACATTCACTCAACTTAATGTTTGTTTATTCAATTAAGATATACTTTAAATAGTGTTTTATGTGTAGAACAATGACCGATCCCCGCGACGATGTCGTAGAGCATCTAACATTCATGCCCAAGAGGCAGAAGTCATTTCAGAACCAGAACCTTCGGGTACTACTAGTTCTAGTAACCTGAAAAGGAAACGTGGTCATAGAAGAAGAAACCAGATCCCTGAAAGAGGACAACTTGTGATAGAACAGTTGGGTGACAAAGGTGAGCTCGTCGAACCTAAGGGGATAGCTGCTAGGTTTCGAAACATCATCGGTGCAATTGTTAGAGACCAATTGGCGTTTTGGATCACAACTACTAATTGGAAGACAGTCCCTAAGGCTACGAACGATGTATTATGGGCCAAAGTGAAAGAAAAATTTGTTTATCCGGAAGGTACAGAAAATGCAGGTAGAACTTTTGCTGAGGGCCTTTGTGGAAGAGCTCTTAGGAATTGGAGGTCTACACTTAATACTGAATTTGTCTAGAAAGGAAAGGATGCTAGGGATGTGTATGGTAACATTCCACTAGCAGTCTGGGAACAATTCGTAGATCAGAAGAAGATGACGGAAGCAGTAGCTCTGAGCGTACAACAAAATGAGAAGGCTATGAAAGATGCTGAGAACCCCCATCGCTTGGGTTCCGGAGGATATGCTGCCAAAATGGCAAAATGGAGGAAGGAGGAAGAAGAAAGGCGGGTAGCTGGTTTACCAACTATTTTTGAAGGCATGGATGAGCGTAGCAGGAATTGGATCCTTGCTCGAGTTCCGGCTATAGCACCTGACGGTAATGTTTCATTCCAGAAGCCCTCAACAGAACAAATTTATCAGAAGCTGGAAGAACTTGCGGAATTGCAAAAGAAAGGTCTTTTCGTGCCCGACAGGGAGAAAGATATGCTATCCGCCGCGATCGGAACGCCTGAGCACCCTGGCCGTGTTCGAGGGATTTCTTCTACCTTGCCCTGGGGTAAAGCATTTTGTGAACACCGGTCAAGTTATAAAAAGCGAGACCGTTATAAGAAGAAGCTTGAAGACAAGATGAGAGAAATTGCCAAGCAAGAATTGATAGGCTTCTTCATACAACAACAACAACAACAACAAGCTTCTGTTGGGCCAAGTGCAGAGAATCTAGTATCTGGTGGTTCTGGACAGGTTCCTCCAAATTTGATGCTTGACCAGATCGGAGCCATCCCAACACCAAGTAGTGTTGGTTCTATTGCTATCGCCAAGCATCCTGTGGATGACATTGTAGAGGATACACCATGCAAATTAGTTATTCCATATGGAAGAAAACTAGATAAGTTTCGAGAAGTTGGGATAGCCATGGCACTAACGGGTCGTGTGTTTCTGAATCCACCACCGCCAGAGTATGCATGGGTTCAAGTTGTTTCGGTTTCTGATGAGTCGTGCGAGATTGATATCCCTACTGAGGATGGGATCGCGCTTCTCGGTGATGCGAGGAACCAATTCATATTGTGGCATCGTCGAGATATCATAATTAATACATCAGCAAGTCCCTGCTTGCAACCTAGCCAAGAATGAGTACCCCCCAGGATCCAGATGCTGCAATGGTCTAGTACACGATGGGTGGGGAACATGGAGGCGGTAACAATGACAACAACATGATGGTTGTGGAGCAGGGAGTTGACGATAATGACAACAACATGCCACAAACTCCTCCGACATCAGGGGCAGGGGTAGGAGCATCATCATCTCCGAAATCCGATCCAAGGCCACAAACTCCTCCGACATTAGGGGCAGGGGCAGGGACATCATCTCCGAAATCTGATCAAAGACCACAAACTCCTCCGACATCAGGGGCAGGGCAGGGGCACCACTGTGACGCCCCAGGTTTTTAATTACCGTCATCAACGCTAATGACCGGATCAGCTGGGTCAAACCAGTCAAACCCCGGTCAAACCTAGGTCAACCTGGGTCATCACCCGAAAAACCTCACCAACAAACCCTAATGAAACCCTTGACCAAGTCTACACACACCCGTAGTCAACCCTTGGTCAAAGACACGGTCAGAACCGGCTTGACCGTTGACGTCAGTGAATGTCGTCCGGAACTTTTGCCGCATTCTCCAAAATTCACCTAGACACTTTAAAATCTACCTTTATGAAACTTGTCCATCTTGTTGAGGGACACAACTTTCATGTAGATTGGCATTTCAAATTTTGAGTAGAAATTAGTGAAAAACTTGATCGATTGACAGTACCCCCTGTTTTCCAGAACAGGCTGACATTCAAAGTTGGCACGACGTTCCCGCAAAATCCGTTGAGAAAAACACTATATGGCCTTTTTGAAAATTGTAGAGGGTAGTTAGATCTACAATTTTTCTATTCATTGCTTTGTGCACTTTTGTTTAATTTTTTGGAGAAAACTTAAGCGGAACGTAAGCACACCGACTAGAGCTTGGCCGGCGGGCGCGCTCCCGCGCGACGCCGCGCCGCCCCGCGCCGCCGCCCGTGCCTCGGCGTCCGGCCACGCGCCGCTCCTTCCCCGTGCCTCACGCACACCGAGAGCCCTCGACTCACCCCCCTCCTCGCGCGCGCGCCGGCCGGCCGGGATGGCAACCATCGGACCGCCGGCCACGCCGTACCGCACGGCCGCGCATCCTACCGAGGCCGGCGCCTGCCCCTAGGTACGTCGCGGTCGCTTCGACGTCGCCAGTGCGTGTGCGCGTGCCTCCTTAAGGCTAGGCTACTGCCTCCCCCTCGACACACCGACCCCCCCCCCCCCCCTCACTACCCCATGCCGCCGCCGGCCACCATGGGAGCTCCTCGATGAGCAGCGCCCCCCCTTCTATCCATCACCGTCCAAGCTAACCTACACCTCCTTGGGGACCCGTGGAAGCTTCCCCCGCCGCGCATTGCCCAACCCCCGCCCCCATCTCGCCGCATTCCACGGCCGCCACCGCGGCCGCCGCCTAGTGCCGCGGAGCACCCCCGCCGGCAGCTCTCCTCCACCCCCGTCCCAGGCCCTAAACCGAACCCTAGACCCTCCTCCACCCTCCCCGCCCGCTCCCGCCCGGCCAAGGCCGCCGGCCTCGCCGGAATTGGCAAGCCCGCGCCGGCCGGCCGCCATAGGGACCACATTGCAAACATTCAAGTCTTTCCAGGGCCTTATTTGCAAAAAGGTAACTCCAATAGTTACACAGTTTTGCTGGATCTTGTAAATTGCATAAAAAATCACAGAAAATTCAGAAAAATTTGAAACCAATTTTTTTGGATCCGTGGTGATTTATACTACAACTTTTGTTATTCTGGCCTGAGCTAATACCTTTTAGTTTTTGCATGAAAAATACAAATGTGAAAACCCTAGATCTGCAATATCTCAAAAACCATAGAACCTCTGTAGCTAATTTTTGGTTATGTTGTGTGCTACGTCATGACTAGATCCTATGCCAAAAATTGCACAAAGTTATAGTGTAAATCGTTTTATAAAAGTATTTTTCTATTTCTGGCAGAACTGCATACATGATTTTTCATGTTAAATACATTCATGTTCTTGAGCCCAACTTTGAAAATACCAAAATGCACATCTGGTGAATTAATAATGAATTTTGGATTAACATAAATAATTATTCTTGATTTATGCATGTTTTCCTTTGAAAATTAATAAACTAAGATCAGTAGAGATTCCATGCAAACATGCTGGTTCTCTAGGCTTGTTTAGGACCAGGAAGCACCCACAAGAAATTTTGGGTCATTTTGATGCTTAATTATTTTTATATGCATTTAAATTGAATCACTAGATAACCTTTGTTATTTTCCATAATATGTAATTTCCTAGCATCCAACACTTACATGTGGGTCCAATGGACCAAGATAGATGCTAGTAGGCTTAAGAAACACTACGTTAATTTTTGGAAATTAAATTGCTTAATAAAGAGCTTAAAAGCCCTTTTTTTATATTAAAGAGAAGTTAAATAAAGAAAAATCCCTAATTAATTCTTTTTCTTTTGAAAGTATTATCTGATTTAATTAAAAGATAATTAATTCTTATTACTAATAAGGAAATAATTCAAGGATAAAAGTATTAATTATACCTTTGCTTGTGAAAGGAAAGTGATTAAAGCCTTCACATGAAATGACAAGTATAAAGAAACCTTTTACTTAATTGTGCAATGGAAGAATTACCCATGCACAACCAATCACCTTCCTAAAAGAGAAATCACCGAACCACCCTTACTAACTTAAGTGTGGTTGCAAATCATATTAAAAAGGTTAAATGTACCTACCCACTACTGTTGGTGGATTTAAATTAAATTATTTACATATATATGTACACAAATACCATCAAAAAGAATAATTAATAAAGAGTTGCATATTGTTCCTTTATGGAAGAGTATGCTGAATGTATTCTTATCTAGGTGAATGTGCCCAACAAATACACCCCTTGATTGTCAAAATGGTTTGTGAGTGATTAAAGTATAAACCGTCGAATAAATCTTGCAATTGCATCTTCGTGTAGATCTTTCCGCCAGTAGACGTACGCTAGTACCGGAAGGAGGAGACGAAGGTGCCGACAAAGAGCTGCCGAGCGTGGACGTAGCTCAAGACCTGGACCCAAGTCCAGAAGGGCCCAAGGCTAACCTTGCTAGCGAAGGCAAGCCCCGGATCATTAACCCCGTCTTTTAAAAATTATGCAATTCTGTTTGTTGTGATTGTGCATTTACGTTTCAGGAATTGATTTGGAAACCCAAGATGCACGATCCCTAGGTACCTATGCTCTATCACTAGTATGCTAGGTCGATAGCTGCCATGCTATAGGACCGATAGAAGTCGAGTGATGTTCGTCACTCGCAAGAATAGGTTCCTAGATAGGAATCATAAGATATCCTTAAATGGATTGCTCATGTGGTAAGAGCATGGGATTGGGCTCCGGTCCAGTGGGCATGTGGGCTAAGCTTTTGAACGTACTAAGCACATGCCGGTTATGGGGCCGGTAAGCCTAGTACCTTAATGAGGCGGCACGGGATCCTACCGTTACTACTCTTGAGAAATCTCCTTACCGGCTAGCTACCAGGAAGGGTGGTGTATGGTGACTCCGGGTATCTCACGGGGTATGCCGGATAGCCTGCACCAGGGACTGTAAGATTCGATCCCAACCCGAAGATTTATGGGGACGACCTGGGAAGTTGTCCTCGCGGGGACAGCCTACCGTGTGTTTGGGTCTACCTTGCAAGGTTTAAATCAATCGATTATCGCCTCTCACCGTTATCCGAGATCGCTTAATCAATCGGCCATGATATCCCATAATGATGGAACTCGAGAAATATTGTTGTATGGAATTAATTGCTTGTCCAATTCTTGATTGGATTAGATGGCACATTTAGAAATGGTAATCAACTAGAACTTGTGCTAAAATTTTGAAAGTAAGGATCTACTCTTAGCAAACACTGTTTCAAAGAAAAGAAACTCCACCGGCCAAAAGCCTTTCATGTCTAGAGGTTGGTGATGTAGTCATCACCCGACGGTTAAGTCTTGCTGAGTATTAGTATACTCAGCCTTGCTTTAAAAATTGTTGTTGCAGGTGTGATTGACCGGATGGGTGACGACAAGTGATGACATCACGGATGGCCTCCTGTGATGTCTACCGTTGCGCTAGTTTAAATCATTTCCGCTGTATTTTCGAACTCTGAACCTTTACTCCATGTCATGAACAATGGTTTGTAATAAAATGTTTAATTCATGTTGTACTCTGGACTCGCCTTCGCGTGAGTTTTAATGCATGTGTCGATCCTCTCGTTCGATGTCCAAGTGATTTACCGGCGTTAACCCAAGCAACCAACGACAGGATGATACTTTACTATTGCTTAATGACCAAAGTGGATCGGTCTTAGGCGATAGTACGGTATTTTCCTGGGCGGGTTGTCACAGCTGGTATCAGAGCGACTGCATGCACCAGAGTTTAATTAAACAACTCTAATCACATGATTTTCGAATAAAATTTGCCAAGATTGTTTGAATTGCAAAACACGTTGGTCCGTTAAGGATAAACTAGTCCGAGAGGCCCTAGAGGGAATTTTTGGTTTCTTTCAGGTGGCTTATTAATCTATGGTTTATTTTGCTAACTCCCAAAGACATAACTTTATGTCGACTTACATTCTTGCACAACCATACTAGTTCATCACGTTTTGCCATACGTGGTGGTACCACAGGGAAGTCCTGTGAGGGACTAGTGGGACCTATTCCAATGGGTGCCACGTCGCGTTTGAGTTTCGTCACGTTTTGCCATACGTGATGGTACCACAGGAAAGTCCGTGGGGGATGAGTGAGGCCTATTCCAATGGGCACTCACGTCGCGTCAGAGTCTTAAATAGGACGCTGTCCATGCAGCGGCTTAACGCATGGATGCCGTTTCTATAGTGAACGGTAATGTATGTGGACACTTTCATGAGTGCTGGCATGAAAGGTTCGTTGTGTTCTGTGATCTTCCGCAGGTACACTAACCCCGTTACGTAAGTCCGCTAAGTCAGCATCGACTAGATCACGACTAGTTATTATAGGGAGATACGCGTATGTGCCATGCCACCGGCGCTAACTCCGAGTTTTGGCTGGATTGCCTTGTGAGGACGAATAGGACGTCTTGCATCATGTCAAAAGCCATGAAAGAACCTAAACTGAACTCACGTCTGTTTCCGTGTTCTCAGAAGTAAAATAGTTATAGCGTGTTTTGTTCTGTTTAGCCTCTTTAGGCGTAGGTGTGTTGCCATGCTTAAATTTAATGAAGGTGTTGCTTAAAAATTGCTGTTCTTGTCCAAGAATCTTTCGTCTAGGTGACCTTAACCTAGGTCGTTTCAATTTAATCCAGTTCCACTCGTCAAAGTTCATGATCATACCTTGGTCTGCCACAGGTTGTGCTTGGTAGTCAACCCCCGTCTTGACATCCCCCTAGAACCTTTGAACCTTGCTTGGTTCAGCACCTTTCTAGTTCCCTAGCTCAAACCTTGAGTACCCAACTTAAGTTTCATAACCTTGCTAAGTTGCTACGCCAATTGGGGAAGTGTTGAACTCTGATTTTGAGTAGGATGTTCGGGTCCCGATTGCCAGACCATGTATCATTGGTATGCCTGCTCGTTCGAGCTCGGCATACGATAGCATTTAAGTATGCATGGTTACCCCATACCTTGACCTTACCCGTACTCGTGGATTGAGTTACCTTTGTACACCCGCACCCGCCTGATTCTCACTTTTGTCGTATGTCCAGATGGACAACGCTGGCTCGACATCGGCTGATGTGGAATCATGGACTCTCGTGAACTACCTCGAGGAGGGTGGTTTTCCTGCACTTTTGTGGGACATCCTGAAGGACTTTGGGTACACCACTTACCCAGAGTACTCGACACGTGAGGTCATGACCACAAGCCAACTCCTTCGTTGTGAAGTAAAGGTGAAGATTTCAGCGTGCCCGACCAATCCTGCTTGGGATGAGTGGGATTGTATGGCACACGGAAGAAACTTGTCCGACACAGTGCAGAAGGCTGCTCTCGAAGCACTTACAACTTTCTGTGGAAAGCACCCTGCCGAGATAGCCAACTCTCAGCCTAAAGCCATTCCGGTACCCAAGCGACACATTGCGCCGGTGGTGAACGAGAAACTATCCTTCCAAAGACAGCAACTCTCACTATAGTCCCGACCTTGTCACCTCAGTCCGCTTCTCAGAAGCCATGTACGACACCTACCAACGAATGGTGGGAGAAAGCGTATTCTATAGACATCGCATCTATAGATACAAGGTTAAGGAAGTGGAGTGTTCAACTTTCAAGCGTTGAAGGAAGCCCGAGCAATGATCGCTACTCTCAAGAAGGAAAGACGCAAGGACAAGGCAAAGATACAAGAGTTAACGGAGATCATCCATGAGCAGAATTTCTTGTTGCAGCATAACGATCAATATATGCTTGAACTAGAAAATCAACTGCAAGCTCTAGCCGTTCCACCCCCAGAACCTGTCATTCCTGGACCAGCGCAAGAAGAAGAGGTTGAAGATATCCAGGGCGAATCTGGAATTGAGTCTGGACCTGAGTCACCGTAGTCTTTCAGCATGGAAGATCCCACCCTCGGAAGTTGGTCCATTGGGAATAAAGTTCTGAGTCGTAAGAATCCAGTGTCGTGAGGAATCCTAGTGTACCATGACCACTTTGGTCAGCTATCGCTGTCGGTTGAACTAGGAACCTTGTCATTGCAGCTAGTCTGCCTTGTAAATCCAAATGTTGTTGGTAATTCTGAAAACTCTCATCGATGTACTGCCTTGATTAAACATCTCTTTCAGCAATGATGTTCGTACGGCATTAATTATGCTAAGTTGTGATCAATCAAGATCCGTACTCCACGAATGTTGTGGCAATCCAAGATCCAATCGATTCCTAAATCCTGAACTTGTTCTTTTCGGTCTTGCTCAAACCTTGCGATTTAAATTAAAATGTTGCTTTTGAGTATGCGTTGCATAGCAAATGCATTTGGGAAGCATGGGTATACTAATGTGCATTCGCATGAAACTCCGTACCCCTACTCTACCTCTCTCGTTTGGTGATGTTGTTACCCCATAGTCTAAGGTGCCGCGATGGAACCTAGGGTATCGTGTGTGCCGCAACGCCACACGACTGCCACTAGGAGCGCGCTAGGTATCTTGGTTGTGAGGTAGCAACTCGTCACACAGATCCTCCCCCTACTATTGATTGCCCTTCCAATCATCACCGCATATGGGTAACCGAGTCACTCTGACGTGCATCATGAGCACCATACTGCACAAGCATATGCATCGCGTCAACTTTGAAAAGTGTTACACTTTCAAAACAACGAATTGTCAAAACCTCAAAATTTGCGAAATAGTAAAGGTGTGAGCAAGATTATTACTTGAAGTTCCCACTTGAAGTCACCTTTCGTACAGGAGCTTGTGGAACTCTGTCATTAACCTTCCTTCCTTGTAATGGCCTATTGGGAATCTTTGACCAATTGGTCCCTTGCCGTGAATCTCGACGATCTTGTAGCATCGATTCCTTTTCCTGCTAGCCAAGTGGAAACGGTAAAAGTAGAAAATTTTCTCGAGCAGTCAAGGTTCTCGAATAGTCAACATGGAAAGGTTATCCATCGTGCATTCGTTCTTGGTCCGTGCTCTTAACCTTCAAATTCTCAAAGTCAAACAAGGAAGTACGCCCGTGATCGATCGAAGCCTTATGCTACGCTCCTCGTTGTTGCTATCACAAGCGTCAAGCGTAGTACACCGAGTTTTTCTCATTTTGCTCCCCAACACGGCCGATTATTTAGACCGTTGAGCGCCATCGTCATCGTTGTCACGACCGTACGACGCCATGACGTCGCCCTACCCCTCGATTTCCGCAACCATATTCACGACGTCATGATCGCGTGAGCTGACCTTGTTGAGCTCCGTGTTGCCTACACCCGATACCGACTGGGTCAACTGACCGTTGGCGTCCCGCATCGGTTATAAAACGGAACCTTTTACCCGGAACCGCCGATACGAAAGCTCCATTTCCATCAGAGCTCGGCAATATCACTGTTCTTGTTCTTCTTCTAGCTAGCCTGGCTACTTGCCCCTAGAGCACCTCTCCCAGCTGCTTCGATCCTCTCGAGCAAACTGTTCTTCGTCTTCATTTCCGACGTCAAGAAGAAGCTCGGATTAGACCGAAAGCGTAAATCAATCCAAGTCGCCACCCATGACTCCGTCTTCGGAAGAGCTCGAGTCGTTTCGCCGGACATTGTTAGGGATGTACCTCTCGTATAGTAGGAGGATTATGTCTCGCTCTTAGCCGTGCATGTGCACATTCATCGTCCGCTTCCTCATGAACGGCGATGAGATAGTAAGAGGACACACCTTGTACCTTTTTGTTCCAGCTGCAATCCCGATCAGAAGATGTGTGTAGACAAAGCTTTACCCGTTAATGTTTTGGATCTCCGGTTTGCATTGCTTACCGTGAACGAGTCTCGTAGAATATGTTCGAATTATAAGCTTATGGGTGAGAATCTGAACATGCACTAATTAGGAACTTAAATTTTCAGATGTTCCGACCGGCATGGAATAACCCCAATAATTATGAAGCATCGGGTAGTGGTGATATTACGCTACCTCCGCCCACGATGTTGACCGAAGCTTTCGTAGCAGCACATATCAAAGTGTTGTGCCAGCTCCTGCAGACCCAACAGCAAATGGCTCAACAACTACAACAAATGCCACCGATGCAATCGAAGCTTCAACCTTCCAAGCCCTGTTCACCGAAGTACCCACCCGTAGGGACATAAACGCCATTGCCGCGCGACTCGACCGTTAGAAGGGCGAATTCCATGCCGAACCGTATAGTGTACGATGTTATCCAAGGACGTTATGGGAGACCATATCATAATAGTTTGGCGTACATGCCTCTCTCGCCCTTATCTCCTCTATGGTCGAACAAGCCCGTTTGTTCAATCTGTTGGAGGAGTATGTTAATCAAGGCCAACCCCAAGCCTCCGACTCCATATTACCACCTTCTCGACTACCAATGGATCTTAGGGCAGAAGAGAGGGCAAAAAAGGCAGTAAACGAGAACTTTCCGTGATATATGTAAGTGAGTGGGAGATTACCTGTACGGAGACTTGTCCGCGTGAAGGCAAACGAAGCTGTAACCCTAGCAAGACCGCTCAACGCACCGCTAGTACAACACCTTCACGAACCACGAAGAGGGCAAAGAAAAAGGAGAGGAAGAGGCTCCGCCTTATCCAGGAAGCCCAGCAACCGATCTCCAAACCCAAAGATCTTCCACCCCATTTGTGCTACAATTGTAGACAAACTGGCATTTTGCCAATAAGTGCCCGAACCCCGCATGCGACAAGCCCCGAAGAAGAGAAGCGAACCCCGGATGCGCTATCAACAACAACGAGCCAAGCCCTAAAGTGGAGCAAAGCCAACCGAATTTCATGGGTAACACCTCTATCCCGTAATCATTCCTCACCTCCCCTTGTAATTTCGAATCTCGGACGAGATTCTTCTTAAGGGGGGTAGACATCGTGACGCCCCAGGTTTTTAATTACCATCATCAACGCTAATGACCGGATCGGCCCGGGTCAAACCAAATAAACCCCGGTCAAACCTAGGTCAACTCCGGGTCATCACCCGAAAACCTCACCAACAAACCCTAATGAAACCCTTGACCAAGTCTACACACACCCGTAGTCAACCCTTGGTCAAAGACACGGTCAGAACCGGCTTGACCGTTGACGTCGTGAATGTCGTCCGAACTTTTGCCGCATTCTCCAAAATTCACCTAGACACTTTAAAATCTACCTTTATGAAACTTGTCCATCTTGTTGAGGGACACAACTTTCATGTAGATTGGCATTTCAAATTTTGAGTAGAAATTAGTGAAAAACTTGATCGATTGACAAGACTCCCCCGTTTTCCGCAATGTGCCGACATTCAAAGTTGGCACGACGTTCCTGCAAAATCCGTTGAGAAAAACACTATATGGCCTTTTTGAAAATTGTAGAGGGTAGTTAGATCTACAATTTTCCTATTCATTGCTTTGTGCACTTTTGTTTAATTTTTTGGAGAAAACTTAAGCGGAACGGAAGCACACCGACTAGAGCTTGGCTGCGGCGCGCTCCCGCGCGACGCCGCGCCGCCGCGCTTGGCCGCGCCGCCCGCGCCGGCCGCCCGCGCCCGGCGTCCGGCCACGCGCCGCTCCTTCCCCGTGCCTCACGCACACCGAGAGCCCCTCGACTCACCCCCCTCCTCGCGCGCGCGCGCCGGCCGGCCGGACGGCAACCATCGGACCGCCGGCCACGTCGCACCGCACGGCCGCGCATCCTACCGAGGCCGGCGCCCGCCCCTAGGTACGTCGCGGTCGCTTCGACGTCGCCGCGCGTGTGCGCGTGCCTCCCTAAGGCTAGGCTACCGCCTCCCCCTCGACACACCGACCCCCCCCCCCCTCACTACCCCATGCCGCCGCCGCCACCATGGGAGCTCCTCGATGAGCGCCCCCCCCCCCCCCTTCTATCCATCACCGTCCAAGCTAACCTACACCTCCTTGGGGACCCGTGGAAGCTTCCCCCCGCCGCGCATTGCCCAACCCCCGGCCCCATCTCGCCGGCATTCCACGGCCGCCACCGCGGCCGCCGCCTAGTGCCGCGGAGCACCCCCGCCGGCAGCCTCCCTCCACCCCGCTCCAAAGGCCCCAAACCGAACCCTAGACCCTCCTCCACCCTCCCCCGCCCGCTCCCGCCCGGCCAAGGCCGCCGGCCTCGCCGGAATTGGCAAGCCCGCGCCGGCCGGCCGCCATAGGGACCACATTGCAAACATTCAAGTCTTTCCAGGGCCTTATTTGCAAAAAGGTAACTCCAATAGTTACACACGCTTTTGCTGGATCTTGTAAATTGCATAAAAAATCACAGAAAATTCAGAAAAATTTGAAACCAATTTTTTTGGATCCGTGGTGATTTATACTACAACTTTTGTTATTCTGGCCTGAGCTAATTCCTTTTAGTTTTTGCATGAAAAATACAAATGTGAAAACCCTAGATCTGCAATATTTCCAAAACCATAGAACCTCTGTAGCTAATGTTTGGGTATGTTGTGTGTTAGGTTATGAATAGCTCCTATGCCAAAAATTGCACAAAGTTATAGTGTAAATCGTTTTATAAAAATGTTTTTCTATTTATGGCAGAACTGCATAAATGATTTTTCATGTTAAATATATTCATGTTCTTGAGCCCAACCTGTGCACACTGTCTTGTAATACTAAAATGCACATCTGGTGAATTAATCATGAATTTTGGATTAACATAAATAATTATTCTTGATTTATGCATGTTTTCCTTTGAAAATTAATAAACTAAGATCAGTAGAGATTCCATGCAAACATGCTGGTTCTCTAGGCTTGTTTAGGACCAGGGAGCACCCACAAGAAAGTTTGGGTCATTTTGATGCTTAATTATTTTTATATGCATTTAAATTGAATCACTAGATAACCTTTGTTATTTTCCATAATATGTAATTTCCTAGCATCCAACACTTACATGTGGGTCCAATGGACCAGTATAGATGCTAGTAGGCTTAAGAAACACTACGTTAATTTTTGGAAATTAAATTGCTTAATAAAGAGCTTAAAAGCCCTTTTTTTATATTAAAGAGAAGTTAAATAAAGAAAAATCCCTAATTAATTCTTTTTCTTTTGAAAGTATTATCTGATTTAATTAAAAGATAATTAATTCTTATTACTAATAAGGAAATAATTCAAGGATAAAAGTATTAATTATACCTTTGCTTGTGAAAGGAAAGTGATTAAAGCCTTCACATGAAATGACAAGTATAAAGAAACCTTTTACTTAATTGTGCAATGGAAGAATTACCCATGCACAACCAATCACCTTCCTAAAAGAGAAATCACCGAACCACCCTTACTAACTTAAGTGTGGTTGCAAATCATATTAAAAAGGTTAAATGTACCTACCCACTACTGTTGGTGGATTTAAATTAAATTATTTACATATATATGTACACAGTCACCATCAAAAAGAATAATTAATAAAGAGTTGCATATTGTTCCTTTATGGAAGAGTATGTTGAATGTATTCTTATCTAGGTGAATGTGCCCAACAAATACACCCCTTGATTGTCAAAATGGTTTGTGAGTGATTAAAGTATAAACCGTCGAATAAATCTTGCAATTGCATCTTCGTGTAGATCTTTCCGCCAGTAGACGTACGCTAGTACCGGAAGGAGGAGACGAAGGTGCCGACAAAGAGCTGCCGAGCGTGGACGTAGCTTAAGACCTGGACCCAAGTCCAGAAGGGCCCAAGGCCAACCTTGCCGCCGAAGGCAAGCCCCGGATCATTAACCCCGTCTTTTATAAATTATGCAATTTCGTTTGTTGTGATTGTGCATTTACGTTTCAGAATTGATTTGGAAACCCAAGATGCACGATCCCTAGGTACCTATGCTCTATCACTAGTATGCTAGGTCGATAGCCGCCATGCTATAGGACCGATAGAAGTCGAGTGATGTTCGTCACTCGCAAGAATAGGTTCCTAGATAGGAATCATAAGATATCCTTAAATGGATTGCTCATGTGGTAAGAGCATGGGATTGGGCTCCCATCCAAAGGGCATGTGGGCTAAGCTTTTGAACGTACTAAGCACATGCCGGTTATGGGGCCGGTAAGCCTAGTACCTTAATGAGGCGGCACGGGATCCTACCGTTACTACTCTTGAGAAATCTCCTTACCGGCTAGCTACCAGGAAGGGTGGTGTATGGTGACTCCGGTATCTCACGGGGTATGCCGGATAGCCCGCACCGTGGGACTGTAAGATTCGATCCCAACCCGAAGATTTATGGGGACGACCTGGGAAGTTGTCCTCGCGGGGACAGCCTACCGTGTGTTTGGGTCTACCTTGCAAGGTTTAAATCAATCGATTATCAGCCTCTCACCGTTATCCGAGACTGCTTAATCAACTGGCCATGATATCCCATAATGATGGAACTCGAGAAATATTGTTGTATGGAATTAATTGCTTGTCCAATTCTTGATTGGATTAGATGGCACATTTAGAAATGGTAATCAACTAGAACTTGTGCTAAAATTTTGAAAGTAAGGATCTACTCTTAGCAAATGTTTCAAAGAAAAGAAACTCCACCGCCAAAAGCCTTTCATGTCTAGAGGTTGGTGATGTAGTCATCACCCGACGGTTAAGTCTTGCCGAGTATTAGTATACTCACCTTGCTTTAAAAATTGTTGTTGCAGGTGTGATTGACCGGATGGGTGACGACAAGTGATGACATCACGGATGGCCTCCTGTGATGTCTACCGTTGCGCTAGTTTAAATCATTTCCGCTGTATTTTCGAACTCTGAACCTTTACTCCATGTCATGAACAATGGTTTGTAATAAAATGTTTAATTCATGTTGTACTCTGGACTCGCCTTCGCGTGAGTTTTAATGCATGTGTCGATCCTCTGTTCGATGTCCAAGTGATTTACCGGCGTTAACCCGCAACCAACGACAGGATGATACTTTACTATTGCTTAATGACCAAAGTGGATCGGTCTTAGGCGATAGTACGGTATTTTCCGGGCGGGTTGTCACAAATTGGTATCGTAGCGACCGCATGCACCGAAGTTTAATTAAACAACTCTAATCACATGATTTTCGAATAAAATTTGCCAAGATTGTTTGAATTGCAAAACACGTTGGTCCGTTAAGGATAAACTAGTCCGAGAGGCCCTAGAGGGAATTTTTGGTTTCTTTCAGGTGGCTTATTAATCTATGGTTTATTTTGCTAACTCCCAGCACATAACTTTATGTCAGACTTACATTCTTGCACAACCATACTAGTTCATCACGTTTTGCCATACGTGGTGGTACCACAGGGAAGTCCTGTGAGGGACTAGTGGGACCTATTCCAATGGGTGCCACGTCGCGTTTGAGTTTCGTCACGTTTTGCCATACGTGATGGTACCACAGGAAAGTCCGTGGGGGATGAGTGAGGCCTATTCCAATGGGCACTCACGTCGCGTCAGAGTCTTAAATAGGACGCTGTCCATGCAGCGGCTTAACGCATGGATGCCGTTTCTATAGTGAACGGTAATGTATGTGGACGCTTTCATGAGTGCTGGCATGAAAGGTTCGTTGTGTTCTGTGATCTTCCGCAGGTACACTAACCCCGTTACGTAAGTCCGCTAAGTCAGCATCGACTAGATCACGACTAGTTATTATAGGGAGATACGCGTATGTGCCATGCCACCGGCGCTAACTCCGAGTTTTGGCTGGATTGCCTTGTGAGGACGAATAGGACGTCTTGCATCATGTCAAAAGCCATGAAAGAACCTAAACTGAACTCACGTCTGTTTCCGTGTTCTCAGAAGTAAAATAGTTATAGCGTGTTTTGTTCTGTTTAGCCTCTTTAGGCGTAGGTGTGTTGCCATGCTTAAATTTAATGAAGGTGTTGCTTAAAAATTGCTGTTCTTGTCCAAGAATCTTTCGTCTAGGTGACCTTAACCTAGGTCGTTTCAATTTAATCCAGTTCCGCTCGTCAAAGTTCATGATCATACCTTGGTCTGCCACAGGTTGTGCTTGGTAGTCAACCCTGTCTTGACATCCCCCTAGAACCTTTGAACCTTGCTTGGTTCAGCACCTTTCTAGTTCCCTAGCTCAAACCTTGAGTACCCAACTTAAGTTTCATAACCTTGCTAAGTTGCTACGCCAATTGGGGAAGTGTTGAACTCTGATTTTGAGTAGGATGTTCGGGTCCCGATTGCCAGACCATGTATCATTGGTATGCCTGCTCGTTCGAGCTCGGCATACGATAGCATTTAAGTATGCATGGTTACCCCATACCTTGACCTTACCCGTACTCGTGGATTGAGTTACCTTTGTACACCCGCACCCGCCTGATTCTCACTTTTGTCGTATGTCCAGATGGACAACGCTGGCTCGACATCGGCTGATGTGGAATCATGGACTCTCGTGAACTACCTCGAGGAGGGTGGTTTTCCTGCACTTTTGTGGGACATCCTGAAGGACTTTGGGTACACCACTTACCCAGAGTACTCGACACGTGAGGTCATGACCACAGGCCAACTCCTTTGTTGTGAAGTAAAGGTGAAGATTTCAGCGTGCCCGACCAATCCTGCTTGGGATGAGTGGGATTGTATGGCACACGGAAGAAACTTGTCCGACACAGTGCAGAAGGCTGCTCTCGAAGCACTTACAACTTTCTGTGGAAAGCACCCTGCCGAGATAGCCAACTCTGCAGCTAAAGCCATTCCGGTACCCAAGCGACACATTGCGCCGGGTGGTGAACGAGAAACTATCCTTCCAGTACAGAGCAACTCTCACTATAGTCCTGACCTTGTCACCTCAGTCCGCTTCTCAGAAGCCATGTACTACACCTACCAACGAATGGTGGGAGAAAGCGTATTCTATAGACATCAGATCTATAGATACAAGGTTAAGGAAGTGGAGTGTTCAGCTCAAGCGTTGAAGGAAGCCCGAGCAATGATCGCTACTCTCAAGAAGGAAAGACGCAAGGACAAGGCAAAGATACAAGAGTTAACGGAGATCATCCATGAGCAGAATTTCTTGTTGCAGCATAACGATCAATATATGCTTGAACTAGAAAATCAACTGCAAGCTCTAGCCGTTCCACCCCCAGAACCTGTCATTCCTGGACCAGCGCAAGAAGAAGAGGTTGAAGATATCCAGGGCGAATCTGGAATTGAGTCTGGACCTGAGTCACCGTAGTCTTTCAGCATGGAAGATCCCACCCTCGGAAGTTGGTCCATTGGGAATAAAGTTCTGAGTCGTAAGAATCTAGTGTTGTGAGGAATCCTAGTGTACCATGACCACTTTGGTCAGCTATCGCTGTCGGTTGAACTAGGAACCTTGTCATTGCAGCTAGTCTGCCTTGTAAATCCAAATGTTGTTGGTAATTCTGAAAACTCTCATCGATGTACTGCCTTGATTAAACATCTCTTTCAGCAATGATGTTCGTACGGCATTAATTATGCTAAGTTGTGATCAATCAAGATCCGTACTCCACGAATGTTGTGGCAATCCAAGATCCAATCGATTCCTAAATCCTGAACTTGTTCTTTTCGGTCTTGCTCAAACCTTGCGATTTAAATTAAAATGTTGCTTTTGAGTATGCGTTGCATAGCAAATGCATTTGGGAAGCATGGGTATACTAATGTGCATTCGCATGAAACTCCGTACCCCTACTCTACCTCTCTCGTTTGGTGATGTTGTTACCCCATAGTCTAAGGTGCCGCGATGGAACCTAGGGTATCGTGTGTGCTGCAGCCACACGACTGCCACTAGGAGCGCGCTAGGTATCTTGGTTGTGAGGTAGCAACTCGTCACACAGATCCTCCCCCTACTATTGATTGCCCTTCCAATCATCACCGCATATGGGTAACCGAGTCACTCTGACGTGCATCATGAGCACCATACTGCACAAGCATATGCATCGCGTCAACTTTGAAAAGTGTTACACTTTCAAAACAATGAATTGTCAAAACCTCAAAATTTGCGAAATAAGTAAAGGTGTGAGCAAGATTATTCCTTGAAGTTCCCACTTGAAGTCACCTTTCGTACAGGAGCTTGTGGAACTCTGTCATTAACCTTCCTTCCTTGTAATGGCCTATTGGGAATCTTTGACCAATTGGTCCCTTGCCGTGAATCTCGACGATCTTGTAGCATCGATTCCTTTTCCTGCTAGCCAAGTGGAAACGGTAAAAGTAGAAAATTTTCTCGAGCAGTCAAGGTTCTCGAATAGTCAACATGGAAAGGTTATCCATCGTGCATTCGTTCTTGGTCCGTGCTCTTAACCTTCAAATTCTCAAAGTCAAACAAGGAAGTACGCCCAGGATCGATCGAAGCCTTATGCTACGCTCCTCAGTGTTGCTATCACAAGCGTCAAGCGTAGTACACCGAGTTTTTCTCATTTTGCTCCCCAACACGGTCGATTATTTAGACCGTTGAGCGCCATTGTCATCAGTGTCACGACCGTACGACGCCATGACGTCGCCCTACCCTCGATTTCCGCAACCATATTCACGACGTCATGATCGCGTGAGCTGACCTTGTTGAGCTCCGTGTTGCCTACACCCGATACCGACTGGGTCAACTGACCGTTACAGTCCCGCATCGGTTATAAAACGGAACCTTTTACCCGGAACCGCCGATACGAAAGCTCCATTTCCATCAGAGCTCGGCAGTATCACTGTTCTTGTTCTTCTTCTAGCTAGCCTGGCTACTTGCCCCTAGAGCACCTCTCCCAGCTGCTTCGATCCTCTCGAGCAAACTGTTCTTCGTCTTCATTTCCGACGTCAAGAAGAAGCTCGGATTAGACCGAAAGCAGAAATCAATCCAAGCTGCCACCCATGACTCCGTCTTCGGAAGAGCTCGAGTCGTTTCGCTGGACATTGTTAGGGATGTACCTCTGTATAGTAGGAGGATTATGTCTGCTCTTAGCTGTGCATGTGCACATTCATCGTCCGCTTCCTCATGAACGGCGATGAGATAGTAAGAGGACACACCTTGTACCTTTTTGTTCCAGCTGCAATCCCGATCAGAAGATGTGTGTAGACAAAGCTTTACCCGTTAATGTTTTGGATCTCCGGTTTGCATTGCTTACCGTGAACGAGTCTCGTAGAATATGTTCGAATTATAAGCTTATGGGTGAGAATCTGAACATGCACTAATTAGGAACTTAAATTTTCAGATGTTCCGACCGGCATGGAATAACCCCAATAATTATGAAGCATCGGGTAGTGGTGATCTTACGCTACCTCCGCCCACGATGTTGACCGAAGCTTTCGTAGCAGCACATATCAAAGTGTTGTGCCAGCTCCTGCAGACCCAACAGCAAATGGCTCAACAACTACAACAAATGCCACCGATGCAATCGAAGCTTCAACCTTCCAAGCCCTGTTCACCAGAAGTACCCACCCAGAGGGACATAAACGCCATTGCCGGCGCGACTCGACTGTTAGAAGGGCAGAATTCCATGCTGAACCAGATAGTGTACGATGTTATCCAAGGACGTTATGGGAGACCATATCATAATAGTTTGGCAGACAGCCTCTCTCAGTCCTTATCTGCCTCTATGGTCGAACAAGCCCGTTTGTTCAATCTGTTGGAGGAGTATGTTAATCAAGGCCAACCCCAAGCCTCCGACTCCATATTACCACCTTCTCGACTACCAATGGCTCTTAGGGCAGAAGAGAGGGCAAAAAAGGCAGTAAACGAGAACTTTCCGTGATATATGTAAGTGAGTGGGAGATTACCTGTACGGAGACTTGTCCGCGTGAAGGCAAACGAAGCTGTAACCCTAGCAAGACCGCTCAACGCACCGCTAGTACAACACCTTCACGAACCACGAAGAGGGCAAAGAAAAAGGAGAGGAAGAGGCTCCGCCTTATCCAGGAAGCCCAGCAACCGATCTCCAAACCCAAAGATCTTCCACCCCATTTGTGCTACAATTGTAGACAGCTCGGGCATTTTGCCAATAAGTGCCCGAACCCCAGACAGCAGAAGCCCCAGCAATAGAAGCAGAACCCCGGATCTGCTATCAACAACAACGAGCCAAGCCCTAAAGTGGAGCAAAGCCAACTGAATTTCATGGGTAACACCTCTATCCCAGAATCATTCCTCACCTCCCCTTGTAATTTCGAATCTCGGGACGAGATTCTTCTTAAGGGGGGTAGACTGTGACGCCCCAGGTTTTTAATTACCATCATCAACGCTAATGACCGGATCAGCCGGGTCAAACCAGTCAAACCCCGGTCAAACCTAGGTCAACCTGGGTCATCACCCGAAAAACCTCACCAACAAACCCTAATGAAACCCTTGACCAAGTCTACACACACCCGTAGTCAACCCTTGGTCAAAGACACGGTCAGAACCGGCTTGACCGTTGACGTCGATGAATGTCGTCCGAACTTTTGCCGCATTCTCCAAAATTCACCTAGACACTTTAAAATCTACCTTTATGAAACTTGTCCATCTTGTTGAGGGACACAACTTTCATGTAGATTGGCATTTCAAATTTTGAGTAGAAATTAGTGAAAAACTTGATCGATTGACAGTACCCCCTGTTTTCCAGAACAGGCTGACATTCAAAGTTGGCACGACGTTCCTGCAAAATCCGTTGAGAAAAACACTATATGGCCTTTTTGAAAATTGTAGAGGGTAGTTAGATCTACAATTTTCCTATTCATTGCTTTGTGCACTTTTGTTTAATTTTTTGGAGAAAACTTAAGCGGAACAGAAGCACACCGACTAGAGCTTGGCTGCGGGCGCGCTCCCGCGCGACGCCGCGCCGCCGCGCTTGGCCGCGCCGCCCCGCGCCGGCCGCCCGCGCCTCGGCGTCCGGCCACGCGCCGCTCCTTCCCGGGCCTCACGCACACCGAGAGCCCTCGAATTCAGCCCCCTCCTCGCGCCGCGCGCCCGCCGGCCGGCGGGACGGCAACCATCGGACCACCGGTCACGCCGTACCGCACGGTCGCGCATCCTACCGAGGCCGGCGCCTGCCCCTAGGTACGTCGCGGTCGCTTCGACGTCGCCGGTGCGTGTGCGCGTGCCTCCTTAAGGCTAGGCTACTGCCTCCCCCCTCGACACACCGACCCCCCCCCCCTCACTACCCCATGCCGCCGCCGGCCACCATGGGAGCTCCTCGATGAGCGCCGCCCCCCCCCCCCCTTCTATCCATCACCGTCCAAGCTAACCTACACCTCCTTGGGAACCCGTGGAAGCTTCCCCTGCCGCGCATTGCCCAACCCCGGCCCCATCTCGCCGGCATTCCACGGCCGCCACCGCGGCCAGTGCCTAGTGCCGCGGAGCACCCCCGCCGGCAGCTCCTCCACCCCGTCCAGTGCCCTAAACCGAACCCTAGACCCTCCTCCACCCTCCCCGGCCCGCTCCCGCCCGGCCAAGGCCGCCGGCCTCGCCGGAATTGGCAAGCCCGCGCCGGCCGGCCGCCATAGGGACCACATTGCAAACATTCAAGTCTTTCCAGGGCCTTATTTGCAAAAAGGTAACTCCAATAGTTACACAGTTTTGCTGGATCTTGTAAATTGCATAAAAAATCACAGAAAATTCAGAAAAATTTGAAACCAATTTTTTTGGATCCGTGGTGATTTATACTACAACTTTTGTTATTCTAGACTGAGCCAATTCCTTTTAGTTTTTGCATGAAAAATACAAATGTGAAAACCCTAGATCTGCAATATTTCCAAAACCATAGAACCTCTGTAGCTAATTTTTGGGTATGTTGTGTGTTAGGTTATGAATAGCTCCTATGCCAAAAATTGCACAAAGTTATAGTGTAAATCGTTTTATAAAAATATTTTTCTATTTATGGCAGAACTGCATAAATGATTTTTCATGTTAAATATATTCATGTTCTTGAGCCCAACCTGTGCACACTGTCTTGTAATACTAAAATGCACATCTGGTGAATTAATCATGAATTTTGGATTAACATAAATAATTATTCTTGATTTATGCATGTTTTCCTTTGAAAATTAATAAACTAAGATCAGTAGAGATTCCATGCAAACATGCTGGTTCTCTAGGCTTGTTTAGGACCAGGGAGCACCCACAAGAAAGTTTGGGTCATTTTGATGCTTAATTATTTTTATATGCATTTAAATTGAATCACTAGATAACCTTTGTTATTTTCCATAATATGTAATTTCCTAGCATCCAACACTTACATGTGGGTCCAATGGACCAGTATAGATGCTAGTAGGCTTAAGAAACACTACGTTAATTTTTGGAAATTAAATTGCTTAATAAAGAGCTTAAAAGCCCTTTTTTTATATTAAAGAGAAGTTAAATAAAGAAAAATCCCTAATTAATTCTTTTTCTTTTGAAAGTATTATCTGATTTAATTAAAAGATAATTAATTCTTATTACTAATAAGGAAATAATTCAAGGATAAAAGTATTAATTATACCTTTGCTTGTGAAAGGAAAGTGATTAAAGCCTTCACATGAAATGACAAGTATAAAGAAACCTTTTACTTAATTGTGCAATGGAAGAATTACCCATGCACAACCAATCACCTTCCTAAAAGAGAAATCACCGAACCACCCTTACTAACTTAAGTGTGGTTGCAAATCATATTAAAAAGGTTAAATGTACCTACCCACTACTGTTGGTGGATTTAAATTAAATTATTTACATATATATGTACACAGTCACCATCAAAAAGAATAATTAATAAAGAGTTGCATATTGTTCCTTTATAGAAGAGTATGCTGAATGTATTCTTATCTAGGTGAATGTGCCCAACAAATACACCCCTTGTTTGCCAATATGGTTTGTGAGTGATTAAAGTATAAACCGTCGAATAAATCTTGCAATTGCATCTTCGTGTAGATCTTTCCGCCAGTAGACGTACGCTAGTACCGGAAGGAGGAGACGAAGGTGCCGACAAAGAGCTGCCGAGCGTGGACGTAGCTCAAGACCTGGACCCAAGTCCAGAAGGGCCCAAGGCCAACCTTGCCAGCGAAGGCAAGCCCCGGATCATTAACCCCGTCTTTTAAAAATTATGCAATTCTGTTTGTTGTGATTGTGCATTTACGTTTCAGGAATTGATTTGGAAACCCAAGATGCACGATCCCTAGGTACCTATGCTCTATCACTAGTATGCTAGGTCGATAGCTGCCATGCTATAGGACCGATAGAAGTCGAGTGATGTTCGTCACTCACAAGAATAGGTTCCTAGATAGGAATCATAAGATATCCTTAAATGGATTGCTCATGTGGTAAGAGCATGGGATTGGGCTCCGGTCCAGTGGGCATGTGGGCTAAGCTTTTGAACGTACTAAGCACATGCCGGTTATGGGGCCGGTAAGCCTAGTACCTTAATGAGGCGGCACGGGATCCTACCGTTACTACTCTTGAGAAATCTCCTTACCGGCTAGCTACCAGGAAGGGTGGTGTATGGTGACTCCGGGTATCTCACGGGGTATGCCGGATAGCCTGCACCAGGGACTGTAAGATTCGATCCCAACCCGAAGATTTATGGGGACGGCCTGGGAAGTTGTCCTCGCGGGGACAGCCTACCGTGTGTTTGGGTCTACCTTGCAAGGTTTAAATCAATCGATTGTTGGCCACTCACCGTTATCCGAGACTGCTTAATCAACTGGCCATGATACCCCATAATGATGGAACTCGAGAAATATTGTTGTATGGAATTAATTGCTTGTCCAATTCCTGATTGGATTAGATGGCACATTTAGAAATGGTAATCAACTAGAACTTGTGCTAAAATTTTGAAAGTAAGGATCTACTCTTAGCAAATTGTTTCAAAGAAAAGAAACTCCACCGGCCAAAAGCCTTTCATGTCTAGAGGTTGGTGATGTAGTCATCACCCGACGGTTAAGTCTTGCTGAGTATTAGTATACTCAGCCTTGCTTTAAAAATTGTTGTTGCAGGTGTGATTGACCGGATGGGTGACGACAAGTGATGACATCACGGATGGCCTCCTGTGATGTCTACCGTTGCGCTAGTTTAAATCATTTCGCCTGTATTTTCGAACTCTGAACCTTTACTCCATGTCATGAACAATGGTTTGTAATAAAATGTTTAATTCATGTTGTACTCTGGACTCGCCTTCGCATGAGTTTTAATGCATGTGTCGATCCTCTGTTCGATGTCCAAGTGATTTACCGGGCGTTAACCCGGCAACCAACGACAGGATGATACTTTACTATTGCTTAATGACCAAAGTGGATCGGTCTTAGGCGATAGTACGGTATTTTCCTGGGCGGGTTGTCACAACCACCATCTCCTCTGCCATGTCCAAGACCACCATCTCCTCCTCTAGCAACCAAGACGCCAACAACAATACATCGGATGATAAACTCATATGAACCAAAGACGAAATCATCTGATGTTGACTTGTTCTGAAAGTACTGAAGAATAAACCTAAACGGGGTCCAACATCAGGTAAAGAATCACCTAATGTTCAAGTACTCAAGAAGGCACCAGATGAAAAGTCTTTATCCCGCACCTCTTTACAAAAACAAAAGGAGGAGCACATAAGTATGTTTTCGTCGGATGAGGTGCCCGACAAGTATGAGCATGGCAAACCATTCTTGTTTAGGTGGCAACTAAACGAAGGGCCGTCAGAATTAATGAGGCTGCATACTTGGATCATGCACGCCATGAAGCAAGGCATTAACACTATCACCGCCAATCTCCCGAAATGGGTGTTCAGTAGCTCTTATGACCAGAAGGTTGCAATCGATTTCCCCGATTTGCATGTGATGTTCCGTCGTGAAAAACTCGACATCAATCTCGTCACCATTTGGTCCATGTAAGTCAACATCCCTATACGACATCCAAATCTATTCCATATGTATTGTTATTACCATCCTAAATAAACTTTTTTGCAGGATGCAAGCGTCTGATGAAAAGAAAACAAATGGGAGGTGGAAGGTAGCATTTATTGACCCGCAACAAGTAACCAAATCACAACACACGTTCATAATGAGGGATGAACTAAGAAAGAAAATAGAGGAAGAAGCAAAGACACAAGAAGAGAAAGAAAAATTAATAAAGAATTACGAGAAAGCTAAACTTCACGAGGTGTCTGTATACATTTCAACAGTCATGAGGAAAAACCAACATAAGGATTCTATCAAGTTTGCTTACAATTTTGAGTAAGATCCTTTAAATAACTATTTCATCATTTACCTTCATTTTTTAGTCTATTTATATTAATTATTTTAATTTTATGCAGTGATCAATTCATTTGCTTTCACATGTGTCCGAAGTTGGGAACTGTGGGGGTCTTCGACTCATTACACTATTCATCGTTATCTTACAAGACAATCATTGATATTATAAAAAAGTAAGACAACTAAGTGCAATATATAATCACTAATGCATGCGTGTATCAACTATATTTCAAATTGTATTACTAACTTATGTTTTTATATCCTTAAAGTGCGTATAGGCTATACATACTCAATGGCGGGGATCACAAGAAGAAAAAATTGGTGATACGCAATGCCAAATGGGTAAGAACACTTCTGTTAATAAGTATCAATCATTTTTATCAGAGTTGGTACACTTCTGTTAATTAGCACCGATCATTTTTTATTTGGTTGCAGTGCTACAAACAACCTCCTGGTACTGTACTATGTGGATATTATGTGTGTGAGGTTTTGAGAAATAATGGGAGGTACCGACGAATCCTGAAGACGTAAGCCTCTAGTTTGTACACAACTATGTATGTGCTAATTATGGTCCTGATGGTAATGCATAACAATCTTCATTTATTGTGTTTACATGCAGATGCCTACCATTGACAAATCATGGGGGCAACTTGGTGACAATCAAATCATCAACATTTGTGCGGACATGGCTAGATTCATCCTACGTGAGATTTGCCACGAGGATGGAGAATTCTTCGATGAAGAAGGAGTTTTGTCATTAGACGATGCAGAAAGGTTACGAAGATGGGTGTCTTAGGGTTATCTATTATGCACAATGTGTTGTAATGTGACTTATGTATACATTTTTTATTTGAGTTTGGATTATGTGTTTGTGAGACATATATATTGGATTAAAGTGAATTTAGCATACAAATGCCAATGTGAAAAAAATAATAGACCAAAATGACAAATTATATACAAATAATAAACAATTATGGGGAATTATATAGCAAATGGGAAAAATGCTTTCTGTGGCGGGCGGTCTAAGCAACCGCCAAAAGATGACCCTTGTGCTCGCGGTTCACTTAAACGACCGCCAGCACTGATGACATTTGTGCTGGCGGTCTGCTTAAGTAACCGCCAGCACTGATGACATTTGTGCTGGCGGTCGTTTAAGTGACCCGCCAAAGACAAATTGATCCGTGCCGGCGGGCCGGCCACCCGCCAAAGACAAAGGGCCATTTCTACTGGCTCAAAGTTGTTGGCGGGTGCCGTGCCCGCCAGCAAAAACCGGTTTTAGCCGCCAGGACAAATTGTTTCTGGCCTAGTGATCATTGAGGCTCTCCTAACGTTGCCCCCACTTTTTAGGGAGGAAATCAACGTGTAAGGCTGGGATTGAGGATCTCGAGCCGATCCGCCATTCATACATGCTAGCCAGTAACTTTTGGTGACAAGAAATTTCAAGAGTGATCAGTCAAATCAAGGGAGTAGTGTTCCCTCATTTTTTTCATATCAATCCCGGGGCGCGGTGACTGTGAGTGTACCTGAACATTTCACGGGCCGGGTCGGGTTCGAGCCGAGCAGAAAAAACCCGGGGTTTTCGGGTCGAGAAAATCCTTCCCATGACCATCCCATGGGACATGTCGGGACTCAGTTTTTGGGCCGAGCCCCGGCTTGGGCGGGCCGCCCGCGCATTTTATAGTGTAAAATAACTAAAAACAACATTTCAGGTCGGGCTCGGACAAAAAATTTTTCGCGGGCTTCAAGATCTCTACCCACGTCCGTCCAGTAAAGTTCATGAGCGGGCCGGGCTGGGCCGGGCTAAAAATGCTCGGTTATACTGATATCAAAGAACAGGGCTGGGCTGAGAACTTATGATGGGTTGGCCTAAGAAATTCTAGTGGGCCTAATCTAGATCTAATAAGAAATTAGGCTTTTTTGTTTGTATAAGATTTTTCTAGTTTTCTGTGTGGCATTGCGCGTTGCTTCTCCGGCGGCATCGGGAGACGTTTTGGCCAGAGCCCTGCCAAAGGCCTAAAAAAACGGCTCCCAGACGGGAGCGCCCGAGATTTGCGCTCTCTGGAGCAAAAAAGAGGCGCCGAAGCCGGAAATCGTAGCTCCCCCCGGCTCCGTCTGACACCAGCACTCACCTGTACCAAAATGCCCCTGCAGTTCAACGAAATACCGAGCAAAATGCCACCATGGCCCATAGATGAGCACTGCCGTGCCGGCGAGCATGGGTGGCGGTGGAGGAGCTCCGCCCGGGCCACCTCCATGGCCGCGGTAGAGAAGCTCGGCGGGAGGCCGACGAGTGCAGAGGCGGAGGCCGCCTCCATGCCGACCAGGATCTTCGCGCGGGCGGGCATGCTCGCCGACGGTGGGAGCTCCGCATGGGCTCCTTCCGCAGCGTGGGAGAAGGCGACAAGGCAGAGGGTGGCGGCGCAGGCCGGCGCATGGAGGCGCAGGGGTTGGGGCGGCCGCAATGCAGGAAGAAAGAAGGGGAGCGTCGGTGACTTTTTTTTTATGCAGGGAGCGTCGGTGGTTGGCTGGGGATGCGGATGAATGGATAAGGAAGGGTGCGTCGGTGGAGGTAACGGAGAAAAAGGAAGGAAAAATAAAAAGAAAAAAAGAAAGGAGAGAAATAGAGGGGGGAAAGAAAAAAAGAAAAAGGAAGGGTATTATGGACATTTCATCCTCCTATCCACGTTAAACAGCCAGGAGAAGCTGTTTTGCCAAACGTTTTTCTAAAACTAATTCAAAGCTTCCCCCCCACGGAATCGCTTTCACTGACAAACACAACAAGAGTGAGCTGCCACACAAATGGAAACGGAGCCCTGCCAAACGCACCCTTCCTATAGCGACCCACTACACCAGCCGAAAGACCATAATAATTTGACCCTTTTTTGTCTTTTCCTTTTTCCATGTAAGCTTTTCAATTTTCCTTTCAGCAAGATCACGGTTATAAACTAAATCAGTCATAATTGATCCTCGGATGCCTCCGATCCGTTTGCTGAGCAGGCCCCACCAAAAGACACAGACCAGGCCAAACGGAGCATCAGATGCTTCATGCCTGCGGGCTGCATGGCAGCGTCTCACAAAACACACGCTCTCTTTCATCTGGTTTCATCTGAATCCATCTCACGGCGAATTTTGGGCAGGCCGCTTTTGCTGAGAAGCCACGGTACGTGCCGGATACGTCCTACGCGCACAAAATCCAGCTTTGAGCACATGCTCCACGGTCCACACGCATCATCAGAGCGAGATTTAGTAGCTGCAAGAAAAAGGCCAATTCCCAAAGCCACTCTTGCCCCTGAGCTAGCTCCCCACCACACCACAAGCAAAGAAAGCAACAGGGGAAAGAAGAGGCCCCGGGGGTACGGTCTGGCTTCTTTACAGCTCCAAAGTTGCTAGCGGGGAACGAAAAAAAAGAGGAAATAATGCTGTGGCTAAGCAAAGGCGACCAACGGAACATCCATGTAAAATGGAGAAGGGACGGGGTGGCTGCGTCGTGAACGCACGACAGTCGGCATGTAGCCGGGTTTTTTTATTTTGTATAAACGGGAAAATGCCAGCCGGGAAATTGCTGTCGTAGTTGCGAGTGTCAATGGCTAGCTAGTGAAAAAAGGCTAAGAAGACAGTGCTGAGGGGAAAAAAACATGATCTAGGCGAAAGAGCAAAAGATGCATTGCTCTCCATGACTGATCCCATGGTGTGCCGCCGCCGCCACCTTCCTAACCTGCCTTTTCAGCACACTGATTACCCAGGTCGCAATAAACAAATCACGTGGCAACAACTACTGCTTGGAGTTGGATGGAAGAGCAGCACTTGATTGTTCATTCTTCACAGGGAGGGAACTGCTTGCTTTTTCCCGGCCACTGCAGACTGCAGTATCCCCCGTCCGACTCCGATGCATTTGTGGCTTTGCGCACGTATATATGCGTCGCCGTCGCCGTCGCCGCCAAGGCCACCGCCGCTATCAATTCCCGCCGGCGCCGCATCTGCTGCTACTCCTAGCCTTCCGACTCCCAACTCGGGCCAATCGATTACGGAACACGGGCCAGCGGCGCACCGCGCGCGGTCTGCACGACGGGCCTGGCCTCCCGGTACGTAATGGGCCAGCAGCAGCTGACGCGTCCGTCCTTGGTGTACTGGTCCGTGCAGTGCGGCGGCCGGCGCGCACGGAACCAGCCGTGCGGCCGCAGGCAAACGACACCGTCCGCCCCGGCACCCGGCCCCTGCCCATGGGGTGGGCACGCACGGGCACGTGCTCCCGCAGCCCCACCGCCCAGTGCGCCGTCGACACCTCGCCATCGGCACCGGGCAGCCACCGTTCCCCCACCGACCCCGCCGTGGGGCCGTGGCGTTTTCTATTTGCTGGCCTGCCCTGCCAGCCGCTGCCTGCAAACCCCCAGCTGGCCTCCCACCGCGCCGAATAGTAGGGCGCGTATAATAATGCCCCCTGCGGCCCTGCCTGGCGGCTTGCGAGGCGCGCCCAGATCTGGAGCACAGTTCGTTGTTGCTCCGGCCCCCAGATCCACATCGACTCGATTCCGTCGATCTCCACGAACGAGCTCCTCAAGCAATCAAGCTCAAGAGCGAAACACCTTCAAGCTACACTATTCCACTAGCCGCCGTTCTTCAAGATCAGAGATCGGAGATCTGACCGAAACAAGCTAGTAAAACGTAGATACGGGGAGCAACAAATTAACCGTGTAGTACTAACTGTGAGAGATGAGAGGTGAAATAAATTAACGGGGGATTATACAAATGGAGGATCACAACACCACCACCAGGCCAACTGACCGACCAACCAACCAATCTGTCCAACCCACAATCCTACTACACATAATACAGATCATGCCGGGAGTCCTACTGAATCGAATGCCCGAATGGAATATCGAAGAGAACCCAAGAAAAAAATGGTAAAGTAAACAAAAAAAAAATCAACAGCTCAACACGGAGGATAACAATAAATTACAGCACGGGCCGGGACGGGACGGGACGGTGGAGATCCCATCTCAGTAGAAGGCGGCGGCGGCGGCCACGGCGGCAGCGGCGACCCACTTGGCGGCGGGGGAGACGCCGGCGGCGGCGCCGGCGGGCGGGGTCACGTCGCTGCTGGGGCCCGGGGTGGGGGCCATGGGGGACGGCGCCGGCGGGGAGCTCGTCGCCGGGGTGGGGGCCTCAGACGTGGGAGCCGGTGCGGGGGCCTCTGGGGCGGGGGGCGGGGGCGGTGGTGGTGGGCGCCGGGGCCGGGGGAGGCATGACCGGGGCCGGGGCCGGGGGAGGCATGACCGGCGCCGGGGTCGGAGGTGGGGTCGCCGGCGGAGGGGACGCCTTGGGTGCCGGCGTCGGGGTGGCGGCCGGGGCCTGGGCCGCGGCGGCGGCGAAGAGCATGGCCATGGCCAGGGCCGCGAGCTGGAAGCGCGCCATTGTAGTAGATGCGATGCGACCCAGCGAGCTTGTGAGAGTAGTGAAGAGGAGGAGGCGCTTCAGCTGGAGAGTGTGTGTACTGTAATGGTGTCCCGGATAGTAGAGGCGTGCAGCTTATAAAGAGCTGGAAGACGAGGGGTGCCACACGTGATTACAACTAGTACGAGGGGTGTTTGTGCTAATTTCAGTAGAGATCAGCCGCTGGATTGATATGATACTATGCAACGTCTCGATGGCGCATTTTGGCTACAAGCGTGGCGGTTTCGAATCTTCCATGATATAATCTGAAAATGATTTGGCCACATCCTCCTACTACTCTTCTTGTTTTTTCTCTCTCTGTTTTTCGGAAAATCATCTCATATTCTTGTTTCACGCGCAAATCGATGTGGTCGGTTGTGAGCTGGCCACTCACTGCATGTCTACCTGTCTGGTCGTACGTACCCAATTTTGGATTTTCTTGAAAGTTTGGAAAATGCGGCCATGTGATTTTTTTCCTACAAAGCCTTTGCAGTATCTACATTTTTTTTGACAATAGGCATAACTTTATAGAATTAATAGCAAGAAGCTGTATTGTATGCACCATTACATCGTTAATGGTTACAAATTGGAGTGCATCAGAGAGAAAGCACCCAAGGATGTGACTAACATTAGTACACAAAAGAGGATCACATACAAGATGTAAATGTTGATTGTGTAAAGTCCTTGTAGCCAGATAATGCGCCATGTGATTCTGTGTTCTTGGGATGTGAAGAATTTACATTGAACTTCAAGGAACGACTACGAGTCTATTCGGCTTATATTATTGAGAAAATTCCTTGTATGCCATGAAAAATTGTAGCTCATGTGTTCTATGCCATTGAAAATTAGAATTTGAGCTCTATGCCATAGGTTGTATTTTTTGATGTGCTCTATGCCATTTTTGATGGCATATAGCACACCAGAAAAATACATTCAATGGCATAGAGCACATCAAAAAATGCAAAAAATGGCATAGAGCACATCGAAAAATACAACATATGGCATAGAGCTCAAATTCTAATTCTCAATGGCATAGAGCACATGAGCTACAATTTTTCGTGGCATACAAGGAATTTTCTCTATATTATTTCTGCTTCTTACGTATTATTAGAACACATTAATCATGAAAATGTGTATTATATATTTATCTCAGAATAAATGAATTGTACAAATCAGCAAAAGATATGTCCGGCAAACTATGAATTCATGATACGGCTACTATTGTAATGGACCATTGAGATATGTTTTTCTTCAAATTAGGGCTTCAATTGAATATGAGCCATATAGTACCCAGTTGGCCCCCTTAATTAGGCGCAGCTGGAATTCCTTTCCCAGTTTCAGTGAGAACTATTTGAATATTTAATATCTTTCCCTGTACAATACTTCGATTCAGAATATGCCCCAATATAATGGGGGGAGAAGGAGAATTGTGCCGCCTTTTCATGAATTGGAGAAAGAAAACTTTAATGCGGCTACACTAGCCGTTGATAATGTCGTTGGCGCGGCCACTTGTATATTCCAGCTAAGGCTGGTTGCCTAGAATAATGCCTTTGGAAGGAGATGATGAGCTTGTTGAAACTAATCAATGAAGCCCATGTTCCGCCCGCATATTTTATACTCGAGGCTAATGGTAAACAGGTGACTACTACCTAGTAGTTTACTAATTACTACTGAACAGCTTATTGACAGAATGAGAGATAAATCAAAATAGTATTATAGTATGTATATAAACATCATATCTCTGTGGAAGTCCTGCTTACTGATTGATCGGTTGACAATTTCAAGATTTTTCTTTTGTGGGAGACGTGCTCTGCTTGAATAATGGCGGATTTGTTTTCTTGTCACTTGATCCATAGACAAATCCAGTGATTTCCAGCCTAACCACCAGATCCATATCCTTCCAAGGCTAAAGTTGCAGACACTCCTACACGATGGTCAACTTGATCGATGTAACATAGGACTAGTAGTAACTCTCTAGTGACTTCTCACCTAACTAAACCCTGCTGTACAAAACCCACCAGAGTCGTCCCACTAGCCTCTCTGGTGGTACTAATTGATCCACGGGATACATCCAGCAACATATCTAACCTAACCAAAATGGGCAAAAACCTATTAAAATTCCGTGTAAAACCGTAGGAACACATGGGCAGATTGGTACGTAGCACCTGCAAGATCGAAGAATTGTTAATCTACGTGCTTCTCTGCCGCGTTCATGGAACGATCGATCAGGCGTGAGAGATGGCCTCCCAACCTATGGCGAGCTTGCGTTTCTCCGTGCAGTCCACAACAATTTTTTTTTTTTTTGGCTTCCGGTGACCATCCGGCCATCAGACCGCCGGGCTGTGCCCAGGTTGGAAGATTCCGGCCAGCCGCCAGCCGCCCAGTCAGCAATGGCGACACCGACGTACCAACCAGGCAGGACAGGCCGCCCACCATCACCCCCTGGCCCGGCCGAGCGGCCGCCGGGCGAACGGCGTCGAGTTCGCAACGTGACGACCACAATTTCACTTGGAGAGGCGACCGTACCGCAAGTCGCCGTGTATCTGTCCCCATGGACTGTGCCGTCCACGACGGACGAAAGTGTGGTACAGTTGGTATATAGTTGTGGCCTGTGGGTGCTGATGAGAGGGGCAGGACAAATCACGGAAAATCTTTGGACAACAGTGACGTGTCGGCGAGTTCCAGTTATTATATCACGGTTGAGCTGCATGATCCCCACACTTACTGCCTCACTTGCAGATTTTTCACATGACTCAAACGTGAAAGTAAGAGTCAGCTACAATTTTTGTGTCCTTTCAGATTCGAACTGACAATGCTACATGAGTTGCATACAATGATACAACACATCACAGTATTGGTATCAAAGCGACAACATCACAACAAAGAAACGTGAGTACCAGTACCCAAGGTTGGTATATAGCATTGTTTTGAAAATTAAGTATATAGCAAATTAAGGCCTCATTCGTTTCCACGGGATCAATTCCGATCGGAATGCGTAAATACAAAAGAAAATCGTGATAGTTACTATAAGAGATCCGGATTTATTCCGGGTCGAAAATTAATTTGCTCATGATAGGTACACCAAAAGGCTCGGAATCAATCCACTAGTCAAGAGGTGTGGAACCAATTCGGCTCTACGGTCTCTTGTTCTACCTATCATGATTGGTAAATTAATTTTTGATCCGGAATAAAACCGAGTCCATATCATAATGTTCTTCCTACATTTATTATTCCGACCGGATTGAATCCCACGGAAGCGAACAAGCCCTAAGAAGTGCAAATTCTTAGTTGCTATACATGAACTTCAATGCACGTACTCTCTTCGGAGGCCGGTGGGGAGACCAGCTAGCCTCGCGTTGATTATTAAGTACCGGGAGTGGTTCATCAGTCACCCGCGAATGATCAGGACTGTGCTAAACAAGTGCAAAATTCCATCATCCGTGGGGTAAATGGTGGTTAGTACTAACGACCCAATCGCTTTCGCATATAGTAATATATATTTTTTTGAAATAAGCATATAGTAATATATGCAGATCATGATGGCAACCACAGCTTTGCAGAGCATTACACTGCATTAGCATCAGTACCACAAACACAGCTAAGTACTACGCAGGCTCAGCTAAAGGCGTCCGAATAATTCCGCTCGCTTTCTAAATCAGAAGGTGGTGGTTACTGGTTACCAGCCAATGATTTTTTTTTGAAGAACCTACCAGCCAATGATTAAGGGGGGAAGGATCCATTCACTCTGATAGGAGCTGTTCGCATTGGTGGCGTTCAGGTGAGACGGAGATTGGAACTCGTCACATGCCTGGTTCTGGTTTTGGGTATCCGCTGGTTTGGCCCTGCCGATGCCATATAATCCTGTCATGTCGTCCCCGGCTGTTCTTTGGCCGCACTGGACAACAAAGGGTAACAGGTTGGTGCTCGCCTGGGAGCCCTGATGCTGTGATGCATGCCATCCTGTTCTCACATGCAGATTTGATTGTTTCTTCTCCACACCAACCGCCGTCGCCGTCAGCCGGACACGGGATCCCGCCGCCGCGACCTGATACGCGATGAGCATGCCACAAAGATTGATGCCACTGCCACGGAAGGCGCCAAGTCGGCTAGCACAATCAGGCAAGGGTTTCAACACCCTGGGTACTTGGCATGTTTATTCCAAGCAGCTAGCCACAAGCAAACCTCCAACAGCATGCATAAGGTTCTGGCATTTCTCCAACTTATTTTCAGTACAGGAAATGGGACAATATGTCTACAGATATGTCGAACATGGGAATGCCACGTTATTAACAAAACAATCGGTTGTCAGCCACTTGCTGGTCGATCGAGAAATGAAAGAACGTTTTGTAGTTGCAAACGAACCATGCTAACTCCAGTGTAGAAGTAAGCCTCTTCTCGCTTCTGTGTGCAGGGGATTATTCGCCATGTGTTGTTATAAACAAATCCTCGACCATACCAATTGCAACCATGGCTCCTTCCGGTCAATCTCCGCAAAGATCGGTCCAACTTTATAGCTCGAAGTTCGCTATAGCAGCGCAGTTGGTTAACACTTCAGAGCTTCGAAAGGTAAACCAATCTTTTTAACCGGCCAACCAAAGCTACAATTGAAATTATTCTTATGCTTCCTAGAGAAGGGCTTTGCCTCCACCTTGCTAAGGCTTAGCCTTGAGCAGGATAGAAGAGTAGGGAGCAATCCTATATCTTGAACCTATCAACGGCACTCCTTCTAAGACAATATCATTTGGTGATTCCAAGTTGGTATCCACCTGCAGAAAGGCAGTGAAGCATTGTAAGCTAATCAAACTGAGGAGGAAATTGACAAACTGAGATAGAAACAGCAGTAAAGGTAACCAGACCAAGTAACGACTAGATCAAAAATTTCAGTACACAATATTATTACTTTTGAACAGCAAATTACTCGGTATAAGCGGCAAATTACTCGGTATAAACACTTAGCAGGATCAGACAGATTCCATACCACACGGCTCCAAGATTTATGGTGTGGTGGTGGGGGAATTACAGCATCCACAACATACTCATGAGCATTGAATGCCAAGTAGATATCTCCACCAGAATTGTGATCATGAATCCTGAATCATGAACGACCAGTTAAATATACAAGATTTATAGTAAAAAGGACATGAGGAAATACCATCCTATGGACAGAAAGTAGCACTTATTTAAGTACAATAAGATAACTTCCTTACGTGAATGCTAAAAATTTGCTTTCCTGGTTCTCCCAACAATCTTCATGCCAGGTGACATCATTCTACCAACAAGAAAAACATCAGTGCACTGGAAACATTTCAATAACAAAATAAACCAAGAGTTGCACACTGTAAAAATGGCTAATTTTATCATTTCTGATCATTCTGTCTCTAGTTTGCGAGCATCATGATATTATACTTAGATACATAGCAAGGTTTTTTTTTGGTGCAAAGGAAATTTATTAGCTTCGCTGAAGCAGTCAATTGCAAGAGTAACACTTAGTTAGAATTTTTTTAGAATAAATACACTTACTTAGAATAACACACTAGCTTTGAACTTACTTTGTTGAGAAACTTGTCTCGTCTCAGTATTGGATGGTTATGACGAAACTTGATCATCTCTGAGAAAAACCTGAAATGGCCATCCTTTCTTTCTTCTAACTATATGAACGTGGAGATTGGGGAGGACAAATTAGCATTTAACACTGTTGCATGCATCGGTACATAAATTACTAACAGAAAATTAACATAATTATGTAACCTGGTCCCACTGAAAATTATTTATGTGAGTATCATGTCCATAGCTATTATTGTTTCCATAACGTGTATGACCATATTCGTCTCCCATCAGCATCATTGGAGTGCCCTATTGTATATAATATAACTAGTAAGTTATACATGATTCAGTTACACATGATAAGTAACTATATGGTGAATCAATAATATAAAAACCTGAGAAATCATCAATGCAACATGGAAATTCTTCATTTGCCTCGAACGAAGACTTAGCACATTCAAATCATTTGTTTCTCCTGTAACAGAGAAAGAGCACAAACTTTAACTGGACACCCAATGTGGAATCAAGTGAAATAATTTTTCCCTCAAAATAAAAAAGGATAAAGCTTCGTGATCATGCTTTTGTTTGAAATTTATGTCATACTTATATTATTACTAGGCTTAATCTTGACATAAGAGCTTCACCAATATGAATAATCTTTTTATTTCAGTTGATAAATTATGCAAACACTGATCCATCACAAATGAAGTTTCATTATTTTCCTGGTCGCCTTAGTCTAACACTTAAAAAAATGTCATTTAAATACTTTGAACAATACAATGCTAATCTTCATTGTGATATACAAAAAAACATCTCAAACCTTGATAATTTAATGTACAGAACAAATTTTGTCCAGTAGAGCATGTACCTTCAACACCACAGTTCCAGCTATAGTTGTCATTGCACCCATCACGACCACTTTCCCCATTCGCATCATTGTGCTATATGATTTCGTTCAAAAGAAAAGGCATGTTAGCATGCAAAACACATTTTACATAGTAAATCGAGACCCCTGTGTTGTTTGCTACAGTTACCTTCGAGTTATATGAAACAAGATCGCATAAAGTAAATCCATCATGAGCAATTATAAAATTTATGCCATGGTAAGGCTTCCGATTGTTCACCTGTGAACCAATACATGAAAGGACTTTATTTTACAAATTTTCACCTGTCGAAAAAAGAAACCAACCCCACTTTCCATGCCAAAAGAACTTAGAACTCAACAACAGAGGATCAAAAATTTCTTATACAGAAAAAATGAAATAACATGTGACAGCATGGACAACTGCCTTTACAATTTCACCATGGTACTTGCTATACAACAACTACTTTTAAACAACTGGATCTAGGTGAAATGAATATGATAACTCTAAACATGGGCACAAGGCAAAGTAGTTTCCATAAAGACATAAATTTGAGCCTATTTTTCTCGCATGATATGTGATAGGTGTTGTTAACTGCTGCAGTCTAATGATGACACGATATACATATAAGCAGCTAGCGAATAATTTTGACAAAACTGCTCTTAACACAGAAAAGCATTGAGCAAAATCAAGGTCCCAAAAGCAAGTAGCACTTAAACGAAGGAATAGCCAGGCAAGCAATGTTGTCAACAATTGGCTAAATAATAAACGGGTAAAGAAATAGCACAAAAAAACCTGGTAGAGATCCGCAGAACCAGAAACACGAGTTGCAAACACCCCCTTCATACCAGGATCTCCCTGCAAATATTTAGTGATATTAGGTTAATGACCATTCCTTCGTGATTGAGAAATAAGAGTTAGAGAGAGAGATGAATCAGAGATCAAAGTGATGCACATGTTCCAACAGAGTGCAACATACATTCAGTTTTAAATTTGTTGAAACCTACTGATGTGTAAAATAGGTCAATGCATATCCTGTTTTCGAATAAAAAGAAAAGAAATGGAAGGGATCCATCTAATACTTGAGTTACGGTGAAGCATAGTGCTTGAGAAACTAAATGCCAACTTATCCGTCACACTGACGATGATCCTTTTGAGGCCATGTTCATTGGATCAACTCAGTTCAGACCTTGGGAAAGAATTTGGAAAACCTGGGCCCCAAACAAGTGTAAATTTTTCTTGTGGCTGGCTGCGCATGACAGATGTTGGACGGCCGATCGGCTGGCCAGGAAGGGATTGCCTCACCCTTAAAAATGCCCTCTCTGTGATCAGGAGGAAACGATTAACCACTTATTGTTGTCATGTGTGTTCTCTCGCCAAGCTTGGTTCTTCATTCTGCAAAAAATGGGGCTGCAGGCACTTACGCCACAACCCGGGGAGCTTTCTTTTGATGACTGGTGGGACCAATCGAGTAAAAGAGTGGAGGGGCAGGTTCGGCAGGGCCTTAACTCCATCATAGTCCTTGTTGCTTGGTCTCTTTGGAACCATCGAAATTGTTGTGTTTTCGATGGCCAGCAACCTAATCTAATTGGTTTTCTGTCTTCGGTCAAAGAGGAGTGCCATATGTGGGAGTTGGCCGGGGCTAGAGGGATGGCTCATATCCACGCCCAGCTGCCAGCAGGATAGTCTCTCTGTTTGTTAGGTCAGGAGGTCGAGTTTTTTCTTGCTAAGAGTAATGTAATGTGTAGGTTTTGGGGTTGTTTCTCCAGGTTTTTCCCATAAAAAAAACCTGGTTCTGGGGTTTCTTTAACCCATCTTATCTTCTTAATATATTGATGCGCAGCTCTCCTGCGTGTTCGAGAAAAAAGATGATCCTTTTGAGTTAAATAGAGCAAGCAGATTACTAGGTAGGACACTTGCATATTAATGTGAAGTGGAATTCAACAAATGAAATGTGAAACTAGAATAGGATGTTCATAGCAGAACATTCAGCCAGTTTGATACAGTTGTACTCTCTTTTAATGATGTGGATCATGATTGACTGTACTCATGGGTGTAGCTAGGGGTATTCGCGTGTATTCACACGAAGACCCTTGGTTCTATATAATAATTTTGATACATATATCATGTAGTACTA
Source organism: Cenchrus americanus (assembly GCA_947561735.1). Classification (NCBI taxonomy): domain Eukaryota; kingdom Viridiplantae; phylum Streptophyta; class Magnoliopsida; order Poales; family Poaceae; genus Cenchrus; species Cenchrus americanus. Next base: position 68,999,359 of record OX387245.1, on the reverse strand, counting down.
ATACATGTATAAAAACAAGAATACTACATGATTATTCATTCTAATAGGTTTGCATGAGTGCAATGAGTTTTCATCATTTTTCATGCGGATACTTTTGATATTGTGTATTGTATTGAAAAATGTATTGTGTTGAAAAAAAATTATAATGAATACCGGAGATCAAAATCCTGGCTATGCCACTAACTGAACTTTTCCTAAAGAAATATTGGTGCCTATGAATAATCAGGATTATAATTTGGTGATGATGCTGATCCGGAAAGAAGGCAATAAGTGATTGAGAAAAACTATTCCTGACTGGGAAACCCTGCTGCTTTTCTGTGTGTTCACCTAACCGATTTGGTCCTTGCCTTTATGCATCTGAATCCTGTTGTTGAGGTGCCGGCTGACTCAATGAGTTTCTTGTATTGGTGAGGTAAAGTCATCAGAGCAGCACCGAAGGAGATATGGATGTTTGTTATTAAGTCTAGTAGCTTAGCTATTTGTAGGCTTTTAATCTTATTTTACCCCTTAGCCACCAAGCTATGTACCTTTGTTGGCCTATATATGTACTCCAAAACTCCCTCTGTGTGGAATGTGTGAATGAGAAAAGATCTATTCGGGCCAACAACGGAAAGGAATTAACTCCCTAATCATTTTGGTGGCATAGAAAACCTGGAAGCACAGAAACTCCTGTGTTTTTGAGGGTGCTTACCCAAGCATTCCTTTGCTCCTTCAAAAAATAACTAATGAGAGCACTCTCTGGTGTTTGGCAGGGGTCACTAAACTAAGAGAGTTACTTGCTAGGTCGCTGTTACCTGCTTCCTAGGCATGGTGATATGGGTCATGTTTTTCTTTGTTTTTTTGGCGTTTTTGTTATAGTATAACGGAGGTTTTGGGTGTGTTGGGGTATTCTGTGTACTGAGATTAGGGGCTTTCTCTTCTCTTTTGTATTCTTTTTCTATCTTAATGAAATGACAAGAAGCTTCTCTTGCGTAGTTCAAGAAAAAAAATAAAAATTTCTCAGACAGGTACTGTTTGAGGCTACCAATTCAAAGCAAGGTGTATATCTCCCTAAGCTAACCCATACATTACTGAATGTTTGGATGTTTGTTATCCCAGAGATTAATTCATAGAAGCTGCATCATTTATTAGTCAATAAAAACAAGCAGCATCGTTTAGATCAGCAGAGACGCACCACATTCAACAATGTTTTCATTGTTTTCTCACCACTGACTGCTTCCACAACAGATTCAGTTTTCTGTTAGATATGACATGCCATGAAGGACATTTCTAGCTGGGACCAACTAAATGTAAGTGGGTACTCAGTAGTGTTTTCTGCACCAGCTGATTAATTACAATGCCGCCATACTGTGGTTTATCCCCCCCCCCCCCCCCCCAAAAAAAAAAATTATTTACGCAGAATGCCATTCTAGTCTATTTTATCAACTTTCTGGGTCGACCCAATCACCCAAAATATTTATAACTTGCATCCCCAACTAAATGATAAAAATGGGTGCAACCAGACATCAAGAAAAGCATCAGTACATCACCAAAGGGGCCGTCCAAATAATTGTTATAGGAAAATGTGTGAATTGCAATTTATGAGCCAAAACGAACAATAAACTAGCATAAGAATCATCTCCATCAAAGCATCAGTAGAACACTTTGATATGCATATCATAGGATATACGTCTAAAGTCAAGCACACGTTAGTACCTTAATAAATCTTCGAATATCATCCCTATATTGTCCGTTCCATTCAGCCCACCTACAGGACCAATGGCAAGCAAATTGCAGTTCATCATTTCTTAGAAATATATGAGAATAAGATAAAAAAGCCTATTTCTGAGTCCTAAATGAACAATATAGCGGCAACGATTCCATTCAACAAGGGGGCACCAAAAACTCATTTGAAAGGAGTTTGGTTTCTAAGTAATTCAATAATGAATACTCCCTCCGTCCCTATTTATCTGTTGTCGGGGAACTGGATCAGTAACCAATGCAGCCCCAGCAATCCTATGGAGCAATCATTTGTGAGCATCAATGTGTGGTTGTGAGAGGCTGCCAGGGCAGAGAAAAGGATGAGACCGTGTGGTTTTGTGTGCATGGTGCGATGCAAGCAAGCAGGCATGCAGCAACGAATGCTAGATAGAGTAGGGAGCGGCATTTATTATGGGCCATGCTACTGCAACTTCAGTGACAGAAATTTAGGGACAGGTGGAGTAGTTCAGAGCTACAGTACTATCATCCATGATAGAAAAGACAACACTCTTTTGTGTTATGTTCATCATAATGTTAAAGTAGTTTTAGTACTAAATAGTGGACAGCAGAAATGGCAAAACAAACACCCTTAAGTTCATTCGTTCTGCTACTTCTATAGCCATATGGTTAAATTAGTAGATTCAAAATAGATCAAATTACCTGTCCCAATTAGGGAATCTCCCTACTAGATAAAGGCCACCACAGTCCCACGGTTCCGCAATGATCTTGCACCTAGACAATACAGAGTCTTTGGCAATTTCCTTCAACCAAATAAGTAAACAATCAGATAAAATCATTAAGAACATCTGATAGGTTTACAAATATGACTAAACCAACAGGGCTCGAGGATTTCTTATCTCCTCGCCCTAGTGTCCTCACAAGAGCAGTTTCTGTCCTTGGTCTAGTTTAGGTCCTGATGCTTTAGGAGAAGATTTTTATTTCTAATATAGTTCAGGGGGGATTTTGTACAGGTTTGTCCAAAACAAAAACCTGTTAGGTAACTTTTAGTTTATCTAAACCCTTCTTTTCTTAATATATTGATTCGCAGCTCTCCTGTGTGTTCGAGGAAAACAAGAATGACAGGTCATATTTGGGTTTTGACAAAGCAAGATTCACCATTAACAATTTTCTTTAGCTGATAACAGGGATAATTAAAATCTTTCGATGCCATAAAATCTAGCTATCCATCCGTCACCCAACCATAGACATTGAAAATCTGCATAATCGCGCTCAATATGAATGTACACTAGATATTTTCCCAATAAACACTTAAAACAATTAAGAAAATAGAAAGTAGACAGGAAGCATAGTGCTACAAAGTATATACAACTTAAGCTGAATTTGACAATTGGTTTCTTGTAGCTATACACCATAACCTATGGCCCACAGTTCAATGTAGGAACCTTTTATTACAATACAGTAACATTTAATAATCGATTTCTTGTGATAGCATCACATATATTTACTTCATTTGTCTGCTACAAAGGGCACAAAAAGGTAGACAAAGAAGAAGCCTACCATGGGCCTAATAACTGCCATTTAAAGTTTGAAACTGCAGTCTACAACTATGGCAATAAGTACCTTAATGAGTGGAGGTGCATCAAGAGGACTGCCATCAGTTCCACGACAAAGAACACTTGCAAGGTCAAACCGAAATCCATCTATGTGATATTCCTTAACCCTTGAAGCAACAAAAGCAATGATGCAAATCAGAAAGAACACTAGAATGAAACTGTTATCAGGTAATATAGGCAATAAATCCATCTTACTGCAGCTACTTATGAAACTCATCATACACACGAACTGCTGCATCAGCTATATCTTACCACAAGCCAAATGATTGCTAGTTATCAACTAACAAGAGCACACACTGTATCCTAGAAGAAATTTGCATGGACCTTAGTGTGTGGTTTGACCATATAAATCTAAGAGTTATGCTCCAGATAGATATTTGTATACTCGCAATAGTGGGGGCAGACAAGTAAATACAGTAGTAATAAAGCAACAAGCCACCAATTAATACTATGAGCAAATATGTGATCAGGCATTCAAGTGAACCTGACAAAGAATGAATGATATCTACACAGGTGTCAAAGATAAATCACAGCTGTAAGTTGTTCCATACCAATGTCTCAAACTGTCGAGTACAAGCTCCTTGACTACAGGATGGTTGCAGTTCAGTGTATTCCCTGGATCAAACCAAGCAATGTATAAAGAGCAAACACAAGCCCTGCTAATTATAAGATTCAGACAAATCTCCAGAATAGCAAAATCTGGCCACCTAGAACTAGAGTACTAGGCTAGGCCAACACGACATTTAAGCAGGCTTTAAAAAATGTTCAACAAGGCTTGCCCTATAGGTTGCAGTTCTTAAATCAATGTATGGCTGTAAATCTATATCTTCTCCACCCTTCTAACAGTTAACATAGACCCGCATTAAAGCATTTAATTGCCAAGTACAGTCTGCCAGCAGTGTGAGGACAATAGAAACATGGATCATGCATCAAAACACAATGTATCATTTAAAGTCCTTTGCCAAATCAGTAGCCACAGGTACTGTTTAATCACCAGAAAAACTTCAAGCACAATAGCAAGATCAACGCAAAAGATATGCAATGAGTGAAAATAATAAAACCACCCTAAATCCAAGGAAAAGGACATGTGTTATGGATAGATGGGCGGATACTGTAGCGTGAACAGTACCGGTGAGTTAGATAGGGTTAACTTGTTTGTTAGGATAAGGATATAGATAAGATTAGATGGTTATTTCTTGAGAGTCAAGTCAGGGATCTCTATATAAGGAGACCCTACTGTATCAGTTGAGTCAAGCAAGAAAAGAAACCTAAAAGTAGTCAGAGCCTCCTAGGGAGAGCGACGAATAGGTTCTTCGGGCTTATCCCTAGTTTTTCCATAACAACATGCAACTTGACAGGTTTTACACTTTTACTCTAATATAAAAGTACCAAACTGCATCTGAAAAGAATGACACATAGTGCAATGCACATCTCAGTTCAGAAACAGAAGTTTGAGACCATGGTTTTACCACAACCCGAGAAGTTCAGCAGCTCAGCATTGTTGTTAAAATCTAACATGTAATAGACCTGCAAGAACAATGGTTTGTTTTTTGTATTAATTCGTCCAAAAATTAGCAAGGTTCTAACGGAGAAGTTCTCTCCACGCCTACAACTTAAATGATAGAACATGTAGCAACAAAAAAGAGGAACCCTACAATCACCTTGTTATCAATGCCGCGGAAAGAAGTTATATAAGGGTTAGCATCATCAGCTTCATTTGTATGGTTGTAAACAACATCCAGAATAACCTGTTGAAAGATGGTTATACAACTAAATATTTTGGTCCAGGCTGTAAAAAACAATGCCAAAGAAAAAAGATTTACCATGTATAAAGGATGTCAATACCTCAATTCCAGCATTGTGTAATGCTTTCACCATCTGCTTGAGCTCTTTGCAAGCAGCCACAGGTCCACCACCAGCACTAGCATAACGACTCATGGGTGCAAAAAAGTTAACTGTAGAGTATCCCCATGTATTTACCTTCCAAATGAAAAGACAGGGTATCACTCCACTGATGCATGTGAAAGGCATTATGTGTCAAAAAGGTTATCAAAATTTTACCATGTGGTCCCTTGGGTTAGGGAACCTTTTGAACTCGAGCTCATCAAACTCAAAAACAGGGAGTAGTTCCACTGCATTAACGCCAAGTTCCAGCAAATGAGGAATCTACGAAATCAGACTACTTCATGTATAAGTCATTAAAAAATAAGCATGTAAACAGGAAGGTAGCCTGCGTTCATTATAAGATACCTAAACCTAAATCAGTAGAGATAATAATTTTGTGATAATAACCGTAGGAGATCTTACTAAATAGACCGGGGGAAGCTAAAGACCAAAAGAATTTATGTTGTTACAAGTGATGGGAGTAGGTAATCTTACTTTGTCAATGACACCTAAGTAACTTCCACGGACAGCTGGACCAAGCCTGCTTGACTCGTCCGCGGTGAAAGCGCGGACATTCATTTCATATATAACAAGATCTGTCTAGATTAAAGAACCAAAGATGTGGTGAGAATTACATGTTAGGGATATTTTGTACACTGATAAATGATATTGATACCTCAGGCAAATTAGGAAGCTTATAATGGTCACCCCAGTCAAAAGGAGAGCTATCGAAATCATATGTTCCGAACAGTTGACTTGGCTTCTCTTCTTCAACCCCAAAGTACTTTCGACCAGAAACTAATTTTGCATAAGGGTCCAGAAGAATAACTCTGTCATCAAACCTATGACCTTGCTGCCAGCCTTGAGGACCATTAATGCGATACCCATAAAGAACACCAGAAGAAGGCAAACCCTGAAATTAAAGAAGACACAGAAGACTTCTTAACAGACAAATAAAACAAATATAACCGTAGTAAAGCAAAATGGATGAAGATTTAAGAATAGAGTATGCACGAGGGGAAATGTTTCAATGTGCAAGTAGCACTGAGGTAGATTCTCCAATGGGAAGGCTACCAACCAGGGTTCGAACCCTGGATTTTGCATAAAGAAGATCTCTCGCTCTGTAATGGCTTTTCAGTGGCGACCTTTCTTGGCCGTCGTAGACTCATAGTGGATCTTCTCATACGTGGAAAGCTTTAGGTGAGGTCTTCCTAGAGGTTGGGGTTTTTCTTTTTTGAAGGAAAATGTTAAATTCAGCACCAAAGCAGATCAAAACAAAATAGCTTGTTTTAAGCACTGGTACTCTTCAGTTTTTTTTTTTTTTTGGTCAACAGGGATGAACAAGCTCATAACACAAAGCTAGCATCTCAAAAATATTGGGAAATTCCATCAGGCATGGTACCTCCCAAATGCAGCTGATCATTCTAAAATGGAAGCTTCATTTGAAGACTGTAGTCACAAGACAAATATAAATCAGAAAAAAATATTGCAATTCTTGATGCATGAATGTCAGTCCACATTAAGTTTTTGACAGAAAAGAATAATGTGCTTATCCCAAAAGAAAAGCTAACAATAATATCAGAACTAAAGAAAACTACCTCCACCGACACATGCCATATATCTCCAGTTTTGTTCTTCTGGCGATCTAAAGCAAACTCGACAATTTGCACATCATCTTCGGTGCCTCTAAAAAAGATTACATAAAGTCAGAAATTTACATATTGAGCATGTCATGTTATTTTGGAAAGAGCGAGAAACAAAGGATGACAGGAAATAAATATAAGGAATCATGAGCTATATCATCCCTTGTGCACCCTATCTGTTAATAGCTCATCAGTTATGGCTTTTATTTGGTCTGTTGGTATTCTTTTTGTCTGAGGGAAAGTGGGAATGACTGAATGAGGTATTCACTAAAGCATCTTACATTTGAGTGTAACACATCCAAAAACATAAAATAGCATGTAGTAACTAGTAAGCTGTGCAGACAGTTTTCCCAGAGCCTAAACATGAGTAGCCCTGGACTGACTGTACAGAAGTCCCAAAGAAAGCAGCTATTATAACAAATGACAAATTCCAGTAATAATAGTGCTAACCAAAATTGGAATGGTGAAGATTAGGATTCCAAGGCAGCCAGGAAACAACACAGGTTCATGTATGAGGGGAGAAGGAAGACAAAAGAAGTTCAGTATACTTTTTTTTCTTAAGAAGTTCAACTAACTTGCGAATGGTTGAGTTGAATGAAATGAAAAGAACATCACAAGTTCACACCACAGTTTTGGGGGAGCAAATATACCTCTCAGGAAGTTTCAGACAGAGGGTGACAGAAGAAGCATGCTGTGAGAATATCGCAAAATTCAGCACACCTTCAACTTGCGACACTCCTAGAGGGAAAGCTTTGCCGGAAGAATATTTCAAGGGCGATTCACTATCAGATGACGCATGTCCCATTTCCTGTAGTCACAAAATGGATAAACATTATGGCCAAAATAATACATGGCAAACAACACATACTAAGCTCAGAAGGAAAATTCAATTCCAGAGCAGGAAAAATATGGCAGGATAGCTTATCATTACAAAGTATGTTTGCAATTGCGTACAACAAAGTTTGACTTGAACGATGGCAACCCATCACATCAAAATGGCCACGATTATATCAAGCAACACACTACTATCGAGCTAGTAGTGCTCTACTAGCATACATTACAAGCCCTGCAGCGTGGTGTAATACCTTGATCACACTTCTCCCCGCCTTTGGACCCTGAGCTTTCGCTACCGTACTCCGCGCGACGTCAGGTCGCTGCACCTGGACCACCACGAAATTCCCTTGGATCAGTCAATATACACAAATCAGCGTGCAATGAAGAAACTAAAATCAAGACATTTGCCTTGTCAAAATAGCTTCCTCCACAGCGAGACGCGATCCCGATCTTAGTCGCTGCAAAACTGCAAAGGGCCAGCACGAGGTCAGCGTTTAAAACGTCCACCCGGGAAGCGCCACGAATCGAGGGAATGCAGAACGAAATCAGCCATCCAGAGAAGGGGTGATCTCGACCGAACGACAAAGCCACTCACCGATTGCCGAGCGTGTGGTGGCGGTGCGGCCGCGGCAGCGCGCTGCTCCGAGTGGCTGGGGCGGCGGCGGAGCGCAGTGGGGTGCGATTTGTACCGACGGAATCCATCCAAGCGTGGGGAATTGGGGGGGGGGGGGGGGGGGGGGGGGGGGGCGGAGAGGGAGCGAGCGCGGGTAGGGGAATGGGGCCAGTTATAGCGGTGGCGGCCCCTAGGCTCGCGGCTCTCGAGGAGACCGGAGGGAGTGGGGAGCGGCGGGGAGGAGACGGTGGCGGTGATCTCACCTTGGGTTGCACGCGCGGACAGGGCTGGCAGGGGGTGAGCCGTGAGCGGAGTCGGGGGGACACGTGGTTGTGCATGAGGCTTGGAGCGAGCCGGGTGGATAGCGAAGGGGACGGGGGACCTTTTCTGGTCCGATCCTGGGTTTCTCGCCTCCTCTTTTTTTTCTTCTTTTTTTAACGTTCTCGCCTCCTCGTTTGTTCTTTCCCGCTCTAGATTTTTCTTTCCATTTTGGTTTTTTCCCGCAATGTACAAGGATATAGGTTACCGTGCGTATCATCAACTAGGTGCGGTACTTCACACGTTGCTACGGGATTTTTAACAAAGTTGTTTAATCAAAATTTGAAAAAATAAACTAAAGTGATTGATGTGCAACATCCTTTTATAAATGACATTATATATGAAAATATGTTTATTTTGTTGAGAGAAAACAGTTGAAAAATTACTGATCTTTCACGTATTTCTATTGTTAGAATTTTGGAGCATGGAAGTAGTCACATAAAATTGGTAGGACGTCGAGTGGATGGTGATGTGGCATGTGAGGTAGATAGTTTGCACGTTGGGAGGGCAATTGCGTTTCTACCCTCGTTTTCAACCTTAATTGCGATTTTGCCCCGACTTTTTCTTACTTTGCATTTTTACCCTTACTGTTCCGAAACGAAGCATCATTTTACCCCTACTCCGTGAACAGCACATAACGGTGTCAAATATGACAATTTTTCCCTTCGAATATACCCCTACTTTTTTTAGAACTTTGTGAATATACCCTTATTTGGCATTATATTTCAGCAACATCTCAACCAAAACATGGAAAAAAATTGACAGCATCATGACACAATAATAAGTTCTAACCACATCCATATATATACACAGGCAAATAAGTTCAGATCACATGCATAGGTGTACCACCAGATCACATGCCCATAATACATGTCCAAAAGATAAGGGACACCACCGGATCACATCCCCATGATACATGTCCAAAAGAGAAGGGGCACAACCAGATCACAACCCAACACAACAAAAAGCAACTAGTATATTAGTTCATGTTAATGCATCGATTCCTATCAAGGTAGCCAATCGCCCTCCTGTTGCTCCTCTTCTCCCTCTCCCTCTTCCTCTCCCTCTCCCTCTCCCAGTTGCACTTGCACCTTCTGTTCCTGCTTCAGTTCCAATTGGATTTCCCCTTCTTGTTCCCCTCCCCTCCCCTCCCTCTCCCTCTTCCTCTCCCTCTTGCACTTGCACCTACACTTGCACTTCACACAAAGGTAAAAATAGTTCAGTGCACAATTTGAGTACATAAAGAAGGAAAAACTGATTGAAAAAGGATAGAATTCATCACTTACATTGACGTTTGTGAAGCTGAAAGCTTCCTCTTTTGACTAGCAGTAGGACCTCCTTGGCAATGCTTGGCTATATGGCCTAGTTCATTACATTCAGAACATGGTTTCCTCTTTTTGCTAGTGCCAACCTCATCATATGACTTCATTCTAGTTATTTTTGGTCTACCTGGTTTCCTTCTCAATAATGGTTTCTTGATTTTATAACCTAAATCAACACGTGACCAACTATCCTTAGATGTCATAGGATTGAAAGTACCTGCATATGTCTTTTTGAACCTATTAACAGAGAAGTAGTCATGAACAAATTCATCCATATGCACCTTCCTACTAAGCCGAGCAATGAAGGCTAAAGCATGAGTGCACGGCTTCCCATTCACTTGCCAAGCCCTACAACTACATGTCTTTTGTTCCAAATTCACTGCATGTCTGAATCTGTTCACACTTACTTCTGTTGTTCCAACCCCACATATCAACACCTCATGGTCCTTAATAGTCTTGGTTTTAGCATTCAACTGATTGATGACAGCTGGGGTGATGTTTCCTGACATATTTCTAGCAATCTTGGCCCTCAAAACCATTTTCTTGATGATCATTTGTCTTATCTTGTCATGCATCTCAATAACTTGAAAATCCTTGGTTTTGACACCCAACTATTAAAGCATTCAGAAAGGTTGTTGATGATGTAATCTACCTTGCAATCTTTAGAGAATTTGCTTCTACTCCAAATAAATGGATGGTTTTCATCCAACCAGCCTTCTCCTCTATCTTGCCCATGAAATAGTTAAACTTATCTCTTGTGAAGGCCTTGGCAGCACACCACATATTCTTGCCATAAAGCTCACTGCCATACCCATTCTTCTTCATGTTCTTCCACAAGTGTCTCATGCATTCTCTATGCTCAACTCCAGGGTATACATCATGTACAACCACCTCTAAACCTTTGCCTGCATCTGTACTAATGACCAAACCAGGAGGAGTACCAATAGCCTTCTTCAAGTTATTGATAAACCTAGTCCAGCTGTCCTTAGACTCGGTCTCAATGACACCGTAAGCCACTGGAAATAGCCAATTATGACCATCCACCGCAACAGATGCTGCTAATTGACCTCTTGACCTTCCTGTCAAGTGTGTGGCATCCATGGCAATATAAGGTCTACAACCTTGCAAAAACCCATCAATGCATGGTTTGAGAGCAACAAAGAACCTGCTGAAACACAAATCACCATTTTCATCCTTTTCGGTATCTAGCTCAACAATGCTTCCAGGTACAGCTTGATAGGTGGGTAGCATGTCATAACTGTCATCCCATTTCCCATAGATGGTGTCCATTGCTTTATATTTGCCTCTATAAACTCTGTGATATGGAATATCTATGGAGTACTTCTTCTGCAACACTTTATGCAAATCCCTTGGTCCCTTTTCAGGATCCTCCCGCACCTCTTCCACCACTCTTTCAGCAACCCATTTGTTTGAGGCCATTGTCTCACCACAATTGTTGAAAGAACCACAAGTATTCTTTGGTCCACTCGTCTTAACCTACAACAAATGGCCAAAGAAGATGATAATTAATTGCTGGAAATGCCTTAAAAAACTGCTATTTACTTGCTGGAAATGCCTTTAAAAACTACTAGTGACTTGCTGAAAATGCCTTAAAAAACTGTTATTTACTTGCTGAAAATGCCTTAAAAACTGCTATTTACTTGCTGAAAATACCTTAAAAACTACTAGTGACTAGCTAAAAATGACTTAAGAACTGCTAGTGACTTGCTGAAAATGACTTGCAAATAGTGCTAATTACCTTGCACTCAATGTATTTTGTACTCATTGATGCAACAAAAATCCACTTGCAGCCCTGATCAGCTCTCTTGCACTTAGCTCTAAATCTACTCCTGTCCTTTTTGATAGTCTCAAACGCATGATCATTCAAGATTGCATAATGGGTAACTGCATACTTGCATTGATCAACATCCGGGAACACCACACCAACATCTATAATGGGATTATCAGCATCATATGAAAAGGGGGAGGGTCATATTCATCATCATTGTCAACAACTTCACCATCAGGATCAAACTCGGGGTCAGAGCAATTATCATCAGAATCAGAGGATGCAGCCAAGTCACTATCATAACTACTATCACTTGGTGCCACAAGTGAATCAGTGTCAAAATACATGCCCTCCCCATCAACTCCTACACACTCATCATCATCGTTGTCTCCATCTTTTCTCTTAGATTTGGTGCCTCTCTTTTTCTTTCTTGTGGATGTGGCTCTCTCATTTGTGGGTATCTCATTGGTGGGTTTATCTGTGGCTCCCTCATTAGTAGGTTTAGTTGCGACTCTTTTTTTGTTTCTTACAGATGGGTGGCACCTACATTTCGTTGGTGAGCACTGCAAAGGACCCTCAAAATCATTGACCTGAGCATTGATATGAACTACTCCCCCATCTAGATTAAGTTGACACCACTCAAACAACTGCTCATCAGATTTTATCTCAATAGATTCAGTCTCCAAATCACACCATAAGGTTATAAGCTGCTTTGAACCCCAATTGTAATGTTCTGCTATGAAATCAACTAACTGCAACATGCCATAATTTTGTGGGTCAACGGTTGAGTTGGCAAGATTTTACCCTGCATCCATGTCTTTGGTCCCCCATCGGGCAAACTGAAAAATGACCGAACCCTAACAACCACATTTAATTTCTGATTTGGCCTACATATCAGAGCAAATGCAACCTAATTAGCATAGCTATCTAAATCCCTAGATCAATCCATCCTACATTTGGTCGAAATCTCATACCTGCTGGCTGTTGTCCCGTCGATCTCTGATTCCATGGCCAGGAAGCTGTGCTGCCCCGCACGCCCGCGCCGGCTCCCCCACTCGTGCCGGCCGCTCACGAGCGCCCGCGCGCCGGCCGCGCCGCCGGCCCCCGCGCTCCCGCACGCGCGCCGCCCCCGCGCGCCCGCGTGCCGCACGCGTCGGCCGCCGCGCCCGCGTGCCCGCCCGCCGCGCCGCGTGCCCGCCTTGCACGCCTGCCGCCGCCGCACCTTGCTTGCATGCCTACCGCCGCCGCACTAGGGTTAGGTCATGGGCACGGGCTGAATGGCTGGTTGGGGAGAGTGGATTGGAGTGAAGAGTTGAGATAAGGATAAGGGGTTGATTTGTCTTTTCGCGTGTCTTTATTTCTTGTTTTCAAATTTTTTTTAACCCAGTCACATGTAATGGAGTCACAAACAGGGGTAAACGGCACATTCGTATTTGAACAGTAGGGGTAAAAATGCAAAGTAAGAAAAAGTTGGGGCAAAATCACAATTGAGGTTGAAAACGAGGGTAGAAACGCAATATCCCCATATAGTAATGTCTCTTAGTGGGTTCCATCTTTATAGTTATATATGATGATATGATATGATATTGTATGATATATGATCCAGATATCAGTCGGTTTATACTTCTTTCGTTCCTTGTTCCTTAGTTCCAAATTACATGTCAATACTCCCTCGGTCCCACAATAACCGCACTCCAGTGGTTTAAATTTTTTCAAAAAGAATACACGCTATAGAGAATTTGGCCACACGCAGACATATCCGTCATCTCAGCCATACACGTGGACACATGCACCTCCACTCCTTTCCTACCCCGCAACTTCCATCTTCATTTACTCTAGAAAAAACTTCCATCTTCCTTTTCCCTTTCTCCTTCTCTCTCGTTTCCTTCGACTTCCAGCAGGCGACGGTGCCCCTGGCGAGGAGATTGGCTCCACCTCGTGGTGCACTGCCAGCCACCGTCGCCGTCTTCGGGGCCGACATGGTTGCACAAGCGTGAGAGGAGGTCCCGCGGTACTGGCTGGGCGTCGTGGAGAAAGACAACGCGAGCCTCGTCCTGGTGGGAAGCGGACCGCGAGCTCGGGACCGACGAGGAGGAGGAGGTCGCCGATGGCAGCATCGGAGGACTCGCGACAAGGAGCAGCAGGCGAGGCCGCCGAGGCCGAGCCAAGGCCTCGCGCCGGGGAAGAAGGGAGGAGGTAGCGACGGCTCCGAGGAAGAGGGGGGGAGTGCAGGCGGCGCTAGGTGAGGCCATCTGGCGGTTCGGCCTATCCCGTCAGCCGGGACCTCCATCTCGCATCAGGAGGAGAAAGGAGCGGCTGTAGACACTAGACACCAGGATTGCAGGTGGGATGGGTGCGGTAGAGTAGATATTTACATGGGCATTCTCGTAATTTCACACCTACATTGGTTTGCGCGCAGTCCTCAAAATGCACTTATTGCGGTAAAGAGGGAGTATTAATTTTTAGGGCACTGCTAGCACCGGACGTCCGATCCGGGCGCTAGCTATCGGACGGGTCCGCAACCTTCAGATCCTAAGATGTTCAATTGTCACCGTTAGATCTAAAGTCCTCCGAGTAAATGTTGCGAGCGTGTTGCGAACGTGTTGCGAAAATGTTGCGAACGCGGTTGCTCGCAACATCCAACATCAAGAGTTTTTCTTCTCTCCTCCCCTATGTTGCGACTATATTGCGGTCATGTTGCGACCCGTGTTGCTTGCAACATCCAACATTAGGAGCCTCTTCTTCCTTCTCCTCGACACAACACCTAACATCAAATGTCTGCAACATCGAAACACAACATCTGCAACATTGAAAAATAATGTTTGCAACACCCAACAACACACGTCTGCAACATCGAGATTCAGCGTCTGCAGCATCGAAAATTAATGATTGCAACATCCAACATCAGGGGCTCCAACATCACATGTCTACAACATCAAAACTCAGCATCCGCAACATTGAAACTTAATGTTTGCAACATCCAACATTAGGTGCCCTCCACCCCCACGACACAACACCTAACATCACATATCTGCAACATGGGTCCCTGATGTTTTGGGATCAACATGAGATTTCGCAACATTCAAAACAACATCCGCAACATTCAAAAAACAACATCTGAAACATCCAAAAACATATTTGAAACATCTAGATCTACTTTTCAACATCCGCACGAAACACTTGAAACATCCTTCACAAAGATCTGAAACGCATGGAACGTTCGATTGCAACATGGGGGAAAACATGCTTCTTAACTGCTCAGCCTGTCTGCTTCGAGCTGGCTCTCGTATTCACGGGGCAGTTGCTTGCGACATTCAGGTAATACACTTGCAACACCGCCGCTGCCCCGGAGCTCCTCCGCACGCCGGGGAGGGAGCAGCAGGCGGTGCGGTCACCGGAGCGCGTGGCCCGCGGAAGCGACGTCCACCTCGCGGCGGCGTAGCCCTCCCCGGCGTGCGCGTAGGGCCGGCAAGCGGCTAGCCACGGGGAGCGGCGGCGCGGGTTCGAGGTCGTGAGCGCTTCGCCGGGCCGTCGCGAGCTACTCGCGGGCGCCGCCGCATGCTCCTCGCGTGGGCCGAGGTTACGAGCGCTCGTCGGGCCGCCGCGACCTCCTGGCGCTCGGGCGCCGGCGGCGGGTATGGTGGAGCAGCCGAGCAGGGCAGAGGGAGCACAGGATGTGTGAAAAAATGGAACACAATGAGTACACCGTCTCCCGCACCAGGTCGTACCACCCCAGCGACCTCCCCAGTGTCGAGCAAGATCCGGCCGCCGTCCTTGTTGGGCATGACGCGGAGCGCCCCTTCGAGCTCCACGAGCACCTTCGTCGGCTCCGCCGACGCAGCTCGAGCCCATAGGCGGCGACGGGTGGGTGGGGGAAAGAACGAGTGGTGGGGGGCGTCTGTGAAGGATAAGGTCGAGTGGTGCCTGGTGCGTGAGGCAGCGCCGGGAATGGACGGCGTCCGTCCGACGCATCGGACGCCCGATGGCAAGCATTACCGTAATTTTTATCATAACTTTTGATCATTTGTTTTATTAAAAAATTAATTTAACATCGTTTTGTTTTGTTTTGTTTGTACTTCCTCATCAAAAGTATTTGAAATATAACTTGACATTTTATATATTTGCAGTAATTTTTTGATTGAGACAACTGATCAAATACTGTGATTAAAAGTAAACCGTAACAAGTAATTTGAAACAGAAGAAGTACGGTAAGAAAACACAAAATCGTTAATGTAAACTGATGCAATAGTTAGTTGGACCTCCAGTATAGAGCAAAGCTGCTCCAGCCTCCGAGTAGGGTCGTACAGGCGAATTCAAAGCCTGGTACAAAACTAAAAAAATTGAGGCCTACTAACTTCAAAAAAATATGACGAAAATAAGATGTATGATATAACATATTACATTGCAATAAGCTATGTCAAGAATAATACCTGTGTTTCGTAATCTTTATTTGAATATCATTTTCTTTCGGTGTTCCTTGAAATGAAATCTTTAATGGCATGCTCATAATCAATCTTCTCCAATATTTCGCTCTCAAGTGCTATAGCTAAATCATTAAGTCTTTCTTGTCTCATTATAGAATGCAAATAGCTCCTTTTTGAGATTGGACTAATTTCTCTATTCTTTGTTTTATCTTATGCTTTTCCCAACCCAATTCAAATTTTCTAGACCAATTTGGAGAAGATATGGGTTTAATCGTTGAACACTATTCCCGTTAGCGTCTAGACGAAAAGGTTAAAAAAACAAAATTTAGTGATGGACCCACTACAACGTTGTGATTATTGTGAATGTGAATTGTAAGAATGATTAATAATACCCTCAGGTCTTGAGCACCTTGCTGCGTTTAGGTACCTCTGCTGCCTGTTGCCGTCAGCCATCCAACGGTGACTGACTGTGGTGAGTGTTGCTGCTGTCATGCTGTGTATGTACGTACTATATTTTTGGAGGCCTATAGAATTTGGAGGCCATGCCTCGTCGCTCATGCCTCACATGCCCAGGGACGGCCCTGCCTCCAAGGTATTTTTGTCAATATATCATCACCACTATTTGAATTTTTCTTTGGCTAAGCCTAACTCAAACCATTTTTTATTACATTAAAAAAGTTGCATCCGTTCAATCTACATACAGGTTTATGATTTTCATATCTGCAACTTCAACTAATTTACCAGTCTCAGTGTCTTGCACCCTCTCAAAGATACAACACCTAACATACTAACTCGATCCATCATGTGTTATTCCTGGATCATTTTTAGATTTTTAGTGTAGAAATCCATCATCTGTTATTCCTCGATCATTTGTAGATTTTTAGTGTAGCAAATGTGTAGCGAACATGACCCCATTTGCCATTAGTTCGAGTTTGATTTTGGTGATTCATGACAACATAATCAACGGGACTAACAATATTGCTTAGCATGTCTTTGTAGACACTTCTAGGTCCCAAGGATGCCAAAATACCACATGCCAAATTGAGAAGATAGTCTATTTTTCAAGGGTCAAAACCGAGCAAGAAAGGAAAAGAAAAGACACCATCAGATGAACCGACGGTACCTAAATAGCAAGCGTCAGTGCAATCGTCGGACGAGTTGGTTCACTGGGTGAAACCCTAGGCACCGTCGGATGAACCGACGGTCCAATTTCTAGTAGTGTCGGACGAGTTGCAGAGGAAAAGCAGCGAAGACAGTAGCACCGGATGATCCGATGGTCTGAGTGAGGACACCGTCGGTCTATCCGACGCTCGGTTTGAATCAAGATAGAGACACGCCAAGAAGAAGTCTTCAGCACCGGATGATCTGACACCTTGGTCAAGGGGAAGCGTCGGTCTATCCGACGGTCGCGTGAAAGCCAACAGAGACGATTTGGTCGCGGGGTCTTCAGCACCGGATGAACCGACGCACCGTCAGTGTATAGCGTCGGAGCAGTTGTGTCAGAGAATCTTAACGGCTAAGTGACGTGGGAGGGGCATCGGATGAACCGACGCCTTGAAAAAAGATAGCATCGGTTCATCCGATGCTTAATTTTTCAGTGGCCGTTAACCAACGGCTAGTTTGATGCATTGGGCTATTTATACCCCCTCCACTCACCCATTTGAGGTTGCTGGATTGTGTGGAAGTGCAGAGGAGTTCAAGACACCTAGAAGATCATATCCAATCCATCCAAGTGCTTAATTGCTCATCCATAGACTTGCATATGCTTTGTGTATGTGCTTAGTGCTAGGCTTAGCTTAGAGCTGAGTGAGTGCAAGGTTGTGCCAACCTTGTGAGGTGATTCTTGAGTGAATCAAGGTGTACAAGGTTCGCCGGAAGCCTTGGGGCCTAAGTGGCTCATCGGCAATCATCATCGACCCTCCGACTTGGTGTGGGGCGGCGAGGACACTTTGTGCGGGGGACGTGGAGACCCCCTTCCTTGGTGGAGAAGCTCCTTAGTGGAGGCGGCATCAAGGTGACCAAGGGAGCTTGGCAAGTGCCTAAGTGGCTAGCCTTTGTGGCGAGTCAAGTGGTGCTCTTGGGAGAGACTTGGTGACCGGGAAGCAATACTCTTGTGTGAGTGCTTCAACAACGTGGACTAGGGGTGGCTTAGTGCCTACCGATACCACAGGATAAATCGCGTGTCAAGAGTTTGCTTCCTCTCATCTCCTTTACGTTTCCACATTTACTCTTTTGCAATCTTTGCTTGCCTTTACTTTCCTAGAGTAGTATCATGCTAGGAATGGCTATAGGTTGCAAACCTTGTTTTGGGATGGGAGTTTCACACTAGAACAACCCTAGTTGCACATCTAGATAGTATGTTCTAGTTTATCTTTGTGTAAAATTAGAGAAGCCATAGGTTAAGGTTTTAAGTTGCCTAATTCACCCCCTCTTAGGCTAACGAGCATCCGATTCCTTACAAGTGGTATCAGAGTCGGGACTCACTTCCTTCACAAGGAAACGCCAATTCGATTGGTAAATTGTGAAAGCCGGCTCATTGGAACGGTTAGGCTTCATCGCCTAGTGAGTTGCTCTTTAGAGGAATGAAAGGGGTGGATACCTTAGGTTTGGCTCCACATTTCGATGGCACGGGCTATCCTCGGTGAAAGGTTCTCATGGAGGCCTATTGTGACAACCCGCCCAGGAAAATACCGTACTACCGCCTAAACCAATCCACCTTGGTCATTAAGCAGTAATAAAGTATCATCCTGTCATTAGTTGCCGGGTTAACGCCGGGTAAATCACTTACATAGCAACAAGGATCGACATATATGCATTCAACTCACACGAAGGCGAGTCCAGAGATACAACACAAATTAACATCCGAAATTTACCCCAAAGGGTTTAATTATTACAAACCGAAGTTTTTGTCAGCACAACGTAGTTCAGAGTTTTCGAAACAGCGGAATTTATGGTGATAAGATTTGATTGAATAATCTTACTTCCCAATTTTATAGGAACTCCAAAAGTTACTATGTGAGAAGAGATATCTCCACCCAGCGTGATAATTTTATAAGCCGATTTGGTCTGCGATCCCCTTAGACCCAATTCGCCTAATAAGTTCTCACTTATGAAACTGTGGGTAGCTCCAGAATCAAATAAAATCTTAACAGGAGTATCATTGATAAAGAATGTACCCGTGAAAGCTCCCTCCAGAATGTCACTCATGGTGGTGAAGTTCAGCTTGCCTTGGCGGACTTGCACCATAGGCTTCTTAGCCGGAGTGGCAGGCTTGTTCCCTGCACCTTGATTCTGTGGGTTGGGCTTGATCTGCTTAGGCTTGGGGCAATCACTGATGTAATGCCCCGATTGACCACAGTTGAAACAACGGCGATCACCGATGTTGCGTGGGGGTGCATTTGGCTTGGGGGCCTGCTGCTGAGCATTGCGGAACTGGAAGTTCCCTGAAGGTTTGCCCTGGGATGGCTTCATCGTCCAGCGTCTAGTTGAAGATTGCTAGGACGGGTTTGGAACATTCTTTTTCACAAAGCGAAACTTCTTGTTAGTTCCGCTGCCCGGAGCAAAACCAAACGGTCTCTTTTTGTCCCTATGGGCCTTCTTCATGACATCCTCTTGGGAGATAGCCTTGTTCACGAGCTCATGGAATTTTTCTGGCTCAAGCAAGTTTAGTCGCTCATATAACTTGCCATCTAACCCATCACGAAACCTTTTCATCTTCTTTGCATCAGTGTCTACGTGATGTCCACCATATTGGCACAGACTGTTGAACTTCTGGGCGTAACAATACACCGTATCCGATCCCTGCCCGAGGGCCAACAACTCCCTCATCTTTCTATCTAGTAATCCCTTGGCCAACTCCCTCATCTTTCTATCTAGTAATCCCTTGGCGATGTGATGGCTTTTGAAAGCTTGCTTGAAATCATCCCAAGTTACAACATGCCCTCGCTGCATCGACTTGTAATGATCCCACCACATTAAAGCTTCTCCTCGCAGTTGCAGAGCTGCGAAGTTGGGTTTGTTCTCCTCGGAGCAAGGCATCACAAAGGCAGAGAATTTTGCCTCGATGGCCTTGATCCAAGCCTCAGCTTCTAGGGGGTCTTCCTCCTTGGAAAAGGTCGGTGGCTTCATCCCGATGAACTGAGCGTACGTGGTGACCTGATTAGGCCCCTCGTGATTGGCCCCATGTGGCGGCCCTCGGTTCATCTGCTGAGCGATCCGCCGCCGCGTCCCCGAGGATCTGGCACAGCACCTCGGTTTGAGTGGCCATGAAGGCCTCCGACGGTGTCATGGGTGGCAGTGGCAGCAGGTCACTGCTACCGGTCACTCTGAACCCGTTGGGAGAGCTGCGCGTGGGTCCACCATCTGAAATGCGAGCCTTTATTAGACACATAGCCAAAATCTTACTCAGAAATGATGACAAGTGCAAACATGCGTAACCATAGCTCATTTGCATTCATATGATGATGACAACAGTCGTAAGATATCGCGTAACCAAAATTAAGATTCATAGAATCATTCTTCCTCATAGTTAGAAGACACGATACTTGAGTGCCTCGAGCTGGCTTTCGATTTGCGGCGAACTTTCCATTTTGCGCGTACGGAGAAGGTAACGTGCGAAAAATCACCAAGTTGTTTTAGCCATCGACCGACACTCACCAAAAACGTCGTAGTTCTCTCATGGTTATGCAAATGCTTAGTGTTGGCGAGCGCGGTTATGGTAACACTCAATACACTCGGGTAAACATCTCGCCACAAGATCTCAATACTCGGTTGAGCCATATCAAATTCAATTCGAAACACAAAGTGGTTGAGCATTCTTTATTGCAATACGATGGATAGATGGTCCAAGGACACTACAATACTCAAGTCTGAAAACATCATGATACAACTGGGTTACAATGCATTCGCACTGCACGAAAACATACTCCTAAACTGACTACCACAATCATCCTGAAGGTGAGACCTAGGAGCACAATTCTTCTTGTTATCATTCTCTATCATCCTAGTTACCAACTAAAGCACCACTGCCCGCAAGTGAATCTGGTGGAGTCGGTAACGACGGTCCAGCTTAGCTCATCTGATCCAGACCAGACTGACCCTGCTGCTCCTCCGGATGTGCCTGTATGGAGGTAGCGGTTGTAAGGCTACTATGGCCTGCAAGGCTGCAACTTGCACTTCGGCCTCCTCGACCTGCTGCTGCATATCAGCAATGTTCTGTAGCGGCGTGAGTCTCTTAATCTTGTGAGCATCGGCATCCTCCTCGAGGTTATGAACCTCTGCCTCAAGATCCACGATCCTCTGGAGGCGGTCGCCTCTCTCTAACTCTAACTGGAATCTCCTGGCGCGTAGCCTGTCATTCTCTTGCTGCATCTGAGTGAGTGTAAAGTTCAGCTGCTGGTGAGCGGCTGATAGCTGCTGCCAATCCCGCCTAGCTGCCTCCAAACGCTGCCCGATAATCGCTGCGGTGTTGTAACGCAGCCCCTGAAGTGTGAAAACGACGTTAAGACAACGAGCCAGCGTCTGAGTGACATCCAGCGGCTCGGCTAACAATAGCAGCTCCCGTAGGTGATCCATACGATCCATCCACGTCGGGTCGTGAGGACTCACAGGGGGAAACAGCCCGAACGGAGAAAGAGCTACCACAGTCGGGTTGTGGTCACAGAAGTCCGTCAACACTCGAAGAGCGGCTGACTCGACAGTCTCGTGGGTAATAAAACCCCAGTAGACAAAGCTCAAGTCGAACCAGTCGGCGTGGTCCGAGGGTGGCAGCACGGTGACGATGACCCTGCAACGAGGAACGCCCAATCGCTCGAACTCGGACACCTCGTAAGTCGGTGGAGTGGTGTAGCCAGCGGCGCTGAGTGCTTCCCACGCAAGGCGTGGAAAACCCTCCCAGTGCAACCCGTTGGTACGGATCGTACCGTCAGCGTCGAACTCGTGAAACATGGGGAAAGCCATTTGTACAAAAATGTAACACATGTCAGGTCTCAAGGAGAATGACATGTCAAATGGTGAAATTCTGCAGCTGTGAATAAAAATTCATAACCAAAAATCCAGAACCCTATAAATTTTCCCCAAGTTTTCTGGCTACTACAATGGTTCTTTTACGCACTTTTGGTTTTCAAGAGTTGAGCTAGGTCAAAAGGAAACAAGGTGGAAGGATGCAAGGTTTAGGTACCCTTAGAAAGGTGCAACGCAAGGTTGAGAGAAGCTATGCTCGAAAATCTTTACGATCAGGAACTAGATTAGATTTGGAGCAACTTTTGTTTAACACACTTAGTTAATTACTTCCTAAGGCATGGCGTAAAAACAAAAGCGAACAAGCTTTTACAAAAACTTTGGGCAGCATAACACCTATGCATGAGGGTACTCTAGTTCATAGAAAACACACCCTAGCAAAACCTTCCTTAGAGAGCATACAAGGTATTGGTTTGGGTCATTCTTGTTTCGATTTTTAATATGCATGCAAGACGTCCTATTCGACCTCACATGGCAATCAAGCCAAAAATCAAAGTTAGTGCCGGTGGCAAGGCTTCTATTCATCTCTCCCTATAATATCTAGTCGAGAGCTATACGATACTCACTTAGCGACTAACGAAGCGCTGTTATGTACCTGCAGAAAATAAACCTTCCATGCCAGCACGTCACGGAAGCGTCCACATACATTGCCGTTCACTATAGAAATGACATCCATGCGTTAAGCCACTGCATGGACAGCGTCCAACCTCGGACACCCTCCGTTTGAATGGAGTGTATCCTTGCCTCGCATACTCAACATGCGGAATGCTCACATATGAAACACGTGGCGACACACAACTTACAACCAGACGCGAAGATGGGATCCGTGGAATGGATCACTCCATCAACCCTCGCAATTCCCATGATGCGGCACAGCACACGTATAAAACACGTGGCTCATCTAGTTTGGTTGTGCAAGAAAGTAAGTCTGACACAAAGTAAATGTGCTGGGAGTTAGCAAGATAAACCATAAGTTATTAAGCCACCTGAAAGAAACTCAAAATCCCCTCTAGGGCCTCTCGGTCTAGTTTATCCTTAACGGACCAACGTGTTTTGGAAAATCAAACAGTCTGGGTAAGTTTTATTCAAAAACCCATGATTAAGGTTATTAATTAATCTCTGGTGCATATAATTGCTCTGATGCCAACTGTGACAACCCGCCCAGGAAAATACCGTACAAGCGCCTAAACCAATCCACCTTGGTCATTAAGCAGTAATAAAGTATCATCTTATCGTTAGTTACCGGGTTAACGCCCGGTAAATCACTTACATAGCAACAAGGATCGACATATATGCATTCAACTCACACGAAGGCGAGTCCAGAGATACAACATAATTAACATCCGAAATTTACCTCGAAGGGTTTAATTATTACAAACCAAAGTTTTTGTCAGCACAATGTAGTTCAGAGTTTCCGAAACAACGGAATTAACTAAGCGGGAAGCGAGAACACCACGGGAGGCCAACCATGATGCCTTCAGTCGTCATCCTCCACCCACTCCAGCTCCCAGCCGGGCGAATCTCTCCTGACCACACATCACCAAAGGCATTACTTGGAGCAACAGATTATAGCAAGGCTGAGTATACTAACACTCAGCAAGACTTACCCGTCGGTGATAACTACTTCACCAACTCTTAGACATGAAAGGCTTTGGCCACTGGGTTTCTTTAGCTGAAAAGTAACAAAGAGTATGTCCTTACTTTCAAGATTTTAGCACAAGTTCTAGTGGGTTTATTCTTTTCTAAATTAGCCATCTAATACAGACAGGGTTGTACCATACAATTAATCAAGCATAAAATTCATCAACTTCCATTATTAGGGATCTCATGGCTAGTGGAGTAAGTAGTCTCAGATAACGGTGAGAGGCCGACAATCAATTGGTTCAAACCTTCCAAGGTAGACCTAAACACACGGTGGAATGCCCCCGCGAGGACAACCACCAAGCGGTTCCCAAAACTCTTCGGGTCGGGATCGAATCTTACAGTCTTTGGTGCAGGCTATCCGGAATACCCCGCGAGGCACTCAGACTCACCATACACCACCGGTAGCTAGCCGTGAGACGCATCCCAAGATGAGTAATAGTAAGATCCCTCACCGCCTCATTAAGGTACTAGGCTTACCGGTCCCATTCCCGACAAGTGCTTAGTAAGTTCAAACACTTAACCCACAATATCCATTGGACCGGAGCCCAAATCCCATGCTCTTACCACATGAGCAATCCATTTAAGGAGATCTTATGATTCCTATCTAGGAACCTATTCTCGCGAGTGACATCATCACCCGACTTGTAACGGTCCTATAGCTTAGCAGCTATCGACCTAACATGCTAGTGAGGACACAGATACCTAGGGATCATGCATCTAAGGTTCCATACAACTCCTAAACTTAAATGCACAAACATCCATAGATAAGTGTATGTTTATTTGAAAAATTGGGTCATATGCACCGGGGCTTGCCTTCGTCAGCAAGGTTAGCCTGAGCACCCGCGGTGTCGTCGAGCACTTCCACGTATTGCAGTGCAACTTCCGCTTCTCCTTCCTCGGCTTCTGGGACGAGCGAGTAGTCACCGTCAGGAGGATCTACATGAAATGCAATGCAGGGTTTAGGTGATGTGATAATATATAATTTACTTGTCTTATCCAACTCTTATTGGCCAGATTCACCTTAACAAGTAATTATTTATTAATTTCTTTTTATGAAGATTACTATCGATATGTGTTTTATTCTTTTATTACATACTTCAATTAATGCTTCCTTTTATAATTATTATTTCATGTGAAGGTTTAATACTTTACCTTTCACTAGTAAAGGTGTGTACAAAGATAATTATTTACAATTTAATTCTTCTACAGCAAGGGTGTATTCTTAGCTCTTAATTAAGTTTGATAACACTTCACAAAAAGGGGAAAAGGATTAAAAGGCATTTTCCTAATTTATTCAAAACATTAATCTATAGAAGGCCTTCAAGCTTTTATTTAACAATAAATCACTAAAAATTTAATGGAGGGTTTCTTAAGCATCAATACATCTATACTAAGCTACTGAACACACTTGCCATGCTAGGAAAGCTAGGAAATTAATTACTTTGAAAATAACAAAAGCTAGCTAGCAATTCAAGTTAAATGCATACAAAAATAAATAAGCATCCAAATGCTCCTAACTTCCTCACACATGTTCTCTGGTCCTAAAACATCCTAGAAAAGCAGCAAGTACACCTATAACTACTACTGATCTAGCTTTAAGCAATTACAAAGGAAAACATGCATATATTAGGAATAAATACTTCTGATTAATCAAAAATTGTGATTAATTCAACAGAGGTGTAACTTGGCATAACAAGACAGTATGTAGAAGTTGGGCTCCAGAACATAATTATTTTCAGCTACAAAAATCATCTAGGCAGATTCTGCATAAATGGAAAATATTTCATATAAAAAGATCTACATCATAACTTTGTGCAATTTTTGGCACAGGAGCTAGACATAACATCACACACAACATATCCAAAAATTGGATACAGAGGACCTATGGATTTTAAGATATTGCAGATCTAGGTTGTTCACATTTCTATTTTCATGCTAAAAATATCAAGAAACAGACTAGGTGAGTATAACAAAAGTTGTAGTACTCTTCACCAGGAATCTAGGAAAATTGGGTTTGCTTTTTTCTGATTTTCCTACGATTTTCTAGAGAATTTGCAAGATTTAGCAAATTGGATATACTATTGAAGTTTCACTTTGCACCGAGGTCCTTAGAACTTTCTAAAGTCTCACAGATATGCCCCTAGACTGCACAAAACCCCCTAGGAAGACTCGGCCCCTTGCAATCCCACCCTTGGCCGTGGGGGCGGCGCGGTTGGTCGGAATCCGGCGAGACCGGCGGCGCTCCCGGCCGGGGGAGGGGTCGGGGTCGACCACATGCTCACCTAGGGTCGGGTGGTGGCCGTAGTTGGGGCGGAGGAGTCGCCGACGTGGGCGCTCGGCGATGGCCAGCGGTGGCAGCCGCGGTGGCTCGGGATTCCGGCGAGGGGAGGGCGCACGGATGGCAATGTGTGGCTTGGGGAGGTGCTACGGGTCCTAGGGAAGAGAGTGGGATGGTTGGCCGGTGGTGAAAGCTAGCGGAGGCGCGAGCTCACGGCGGCGGCGGCAATGGCGGGCGGTGGATGAGGACCATGTGTGGTTCGAGGACCGGTGGATGGTCGCTTCCTTGTGTGATGAATGATTGACAACGGTGTGTGGACTGATTCTTGGCTAAATATTGCAGGTGCAGGTTGCGGCTTGACTGGTGTTGGTGCAGGTGAAGAACAAGCGCGAAAGGTCGTCGCCGGTGAGGCCTCCAGGTGTGGAGAAGACAAGTAGGCTTCGTTCGAGGGACAAGTGCGGGCCGCATGGTGGCATGAACAGAAAGATGAAGTTGTGGACGATTTCTTGGTTGAGCCTCAAAACCAAGGTCGAGCCGGGACTACGTGGGAGCCGAGTCATGAGTGGAGAATGGCGGAGGCTACACCGAGTTCGCGGGGTTTCCGGTGGTTCACCAGAAAACTACTGGGTTCCTTGGTTGATCCACAAAGCCAAGACTGAAGAACCGAAGACGGTCTTTGCGGCGGTGCCGAGCACCGGTCGACGCCGACCGTGGGTCCGACCGGTCCGACCGATGGGTACCCGGCTCGACCGGTGAGGAGCACCGGTCTGACCGGTGTGCGACGACGCAGTCCGGAGACTTCGAAGCGGAGGACACGCGTCGGGATCGCATGGCTTGCGTCGAGGCTACGCAGGGTGCAGTCGCCGGGCATCCATCCGATGGTGAAGACATGGAGACTTCCAAATCCGCCCTTGAGGGGCTTGTATCCCTAGTTATTAGGAAAGAGCATTTTAGACTTTCGGTTGCCTCCATATAACCCAAGAGGTGAGAGGATGGCAGCCAACTCTTGGAACCCTAGTTCATTTTGCTTTCCTATTTTCCCTTCCTATTTTTCTTAGGATTTCCATAGGACTAGCTTGAGAGCTTCATGGTGAGATCTTGTGAGTGGGTTGGATGATCGGGCGGCAAGCTAGAACTTGTAAGAACCTTTGTTGCATGTATAGATGATTCGACGTGGTTCGTCAAGGTTTGGATTTGTTGTTCCCGATTATTCTTTGTGGTGATTTTCGGAGCTTTCTCTTGGTGATCTCTTTGGGTTGTTTTCGAGACCTTTCTCTTGGGGATTTGATGGGGGATATTTGTGGGAACCCTTCGTGGTTCTTTGGGCTGTGATTGCCCTCCCTAATCCGTGAGTAAAGGGGCTCGATTTTGGGATTTTCCGAGTTCTAGGGTTTGAGGTGTTCTTGGCGGGATTTCTTCGATTCCTCCTTTTTGGACGAGTTTTGGTGGGATTAAACTTGGCTATGGACTCCTCATGAGGTGTTCCTAATATCCCCAAAGTCTTGTTCAAGTCCGTGGAGCGATTCGGGTGATCGAGGTTTGGATTTGGGGGAGTTGACCCGCGGTGTCTTTGTTCATCCCGAGTCGCCCGTGCTACACCGGTCTGACTGGTGCTCTTGACCGGTCTGACCGGTGCAACCCTCGATGGGCTTTTGCTCGGGTGAACGTCTGGGTGTGTTCGCTGTTGTCCTGTGTTGGGGCTGTTTCGGGTTTGGGTCAGTTTGGAGGTCGGTTGGCCTGTTTTGGTGCTTTGGGGGCTTTCAGGCTGTGACCGGTCTGACCGGTGCGTCTCACCGGTCCGACCGGTGTGAAGCCACTTAGTGGAAGTTGCCCAGTTCCACCAGCAGGGACCGGTCTGATCGGTGTTGCTCAGTGGACTCGAGGTTTGGTGTTCCGCTGCGTTCTCGGGTCGGAAGAGTGTGTGTGTTGGTTCTTAGGTCCAGTGGCACTCCAGTTGCTACGTGGGCTTGGCCAACTTGGGTAGTGAGTCGGAGACATGTGTTGGAAGCCGTGTTCATCTTGTTGGAGTTTCCATCTCCTTCGAGAAGAATTTTTATCGGCTCCCATTCACTCCCCCCCTCTCTGGTTCGCCGTATCGGTCCTTCAAGTGGTATCAGAGCCGGTTAGGGTCTTTATTGACTCTAACCAGTCTAAGATCCAAGGATGGCGTACCGGGAACGGGGTTCGGGTCCTCCACACTCGATGGCAAGAACTACCAGATGTGGAGTAAGCAGATGGGTGCGTTCCTCCGCGGAAAGGGTCAGATTCTTTGGGATGTCACGGTGGACACATGCTATGTCCAGCCGATGGACTTCCCCGCTCCAGGATCGAGGGACAGATTCGATGCCAACAATAAGGCGGTCGACTACTTGTTTCGTGCCTTGTGTCAGCCTGAGTTCGATCGGGTGCACACCGAGCACTTGGCTTGTAGAATTTGGACGGTGCTGAAGGAGGCTCATGTTGGGAATGCCCAGGTTCAGGCACGGATGGTATGCGACTACCGGAGAGAGTATGAGAACTTCACTCATCTCCCCGGTGAGTCCATCGATGCCTTGTTTCAGAGGTTCATGGTGGTTGTGAACAACATGAGGGCCAATGTGGACGTGCTCCCATACGATGATCATGATAGAGCGGTCAAGCTCTTACACTCTTTGGATTGTACGATTTGGGGTGGAAAGTTTGAGGCCATTGTGGAGTCAGAGAAGTATGACACTCTGACGGTGAATGAGCTGTTCTCGAAGCTCAAGTCGGCTAAGGTGGATAGGGGCATGAGTGCCAAGCTCGAGGGTCCAACTGATTCCCATAGTCTTGCCCTCGTTGGTGGTTCGAATGGAAAGGCTAACACTAACCCATTTACCAGGATGTTCTCTTTGTCCTCTTTGATGTCTATGCTAGATGAGGAGTTTGATGTGCTTGGAGAGGACGAGCTGGCGCTGCTGACGAGGAGGTTCGAGAGGCTGCACGAGAACCGGGTGAACATGAGGAGGAACACGAGGACATGCTTCCAGTGCAGCAAGCCGAGACACTTTGTCGCCGACTGCCCAGAGAAGGTCGAGAACAAGAATGGCTACAAGCACAAGTCGAGGATGGATGGCAAGTACCGGTCGAGGCGCGACCACAAGAGCAAGCACAAGAACAAGAACAAGTACAAGGACGAGCGACGATCGAGGAAGAAGGAGAGCCGAGGCAAGGCCCGAGCGATGGTGGGACCAAGCGACGTCGACTCCAGTTCCACGTACTCCACCTCGAGATCGAGCAGCAGTGAAGACAAAGGTGGTCGTCGCAAGAACAAGAAGTCGTCCAAGAACATGAGCGGGTTGAGCTGCTTCGCGAGAGATGGCTTCTGCACCATGGCGCTGAGCTCCGGCAACAAGAAGAGCACACAGAGCGACTCGGACTCTGAGTCCGACGACGAGGTGCGTGATGAACTTCCCTTCTTGCGCCAGGAGAATGAGAGGCTTGGCTCTTTGCTTGATAACCGTGATGACATGCTTAGAGAGGCCAAGAAAATGAGAAAAGAGCTTAGGGCTTCACTCGAGGATGCTAGGACTAGAGTGGCTGAGCTAGAGACACAGGTGCTTGATAGCAAGCTTGAGATTGATTCCCTTAAGGCTAGCCCTGTTGTTTCGAATGGGGTTGATTGTGCTGATTGCTCCATCTTTCTTGCTGATCTTGCTTTGTTTAAGGAGAAGCATGCCTCCAAGTGTGAGGTACTAGATGTGCTTAGGGTTGAAGTGGCTGAGCTTAAGTCTAGACCTGCTTTGCTAGGTGCTTGCACTTCTTGCCCTGTTTTGCATGCTAAGATTGATGAGATGCATGCTTACACTAGTTCTCTTGAGGCTAAGCTGAAAGAACCCATGCCTACATCATGCTCTACCTGTGAAATGCATGCTTTGAAAAATTTGGAACTTGCACATTATGTTGATCGTTTGCAGGATGAGAATGATGAGTTGAGAAAGTTGATGGATGATGATCGAAGCATTTAAGAGGCAGGATGGTGAGGGACTTGGGGCAAACAAGGTTGGTGAGGGAAGTGGAGAGAATATCCCAGAGCCACCAAAAACCCACCACAAAAATGATTTCCCCCAAAACCTAACCATCTTAGGAGCCGACTAGACACAACCCCAGCTCCACTCGTGTTTCCTACACCCACAAATGATCTCCAAAAGCCTGTCAAGTTTGCGAGCACTTCCGGGAAAGTGTTCTTTGGGAAAGAGAGTGAGAAGGCTAGTGAAGGGAAACCGGTAGAGGAGTTGAGTGGAGAGAAACCAAGTGAGCATCCACAACCCAAGCCTAAGCCTAAGCTTGTGAGGTTCCATTGTGGCTATTGTGGGAGAGGTGGCCATAAGGATGAGTTTTGCTTCAAGAGGAAGCGAGAGGAGAGAATGGCAAAGAAGTGGGCCAATAAGGACAAGTACCACCCTTCCAATGGTGTACTTGAGCCTCGTGTGCAGATGCCCAGGGCCAAGGCGAGTGTGAGGACAGTTCGGGCTTGGGGAGAGCGGAAGGCTGTTGGAGGCGCTCGCGCGCCGGTGTCACACCCGGTCGGGGCGGTGTGGGGCACCCGGCCGGCCGGTGCGGGCACAGACGAGCCGAGCTTTGGGTTTCGTGCTCGTGCAGGTGCGAGGGTTGTTTCTGGAGGTCGTGGTTCTGGTGGTTGGGCTGGAGAGTTTGCAGGTGGTCAGGTTGCTAGGCATTCTCCCCCTCGAGTTCACTACGGGGATGGGAGGAGTCATAGCTTTGAGAAGGAGAGGAGGGACGTTCCACGTGCTTTCTTTCGTGGTTTTGGTCCTCCTCCAGGCAGAGAGGGGTGGTTCCCTCAGGGTGGTTACCGTGGTGGTGTTCGTGGAGGTAGCTTTGGTAGGAGAGATGGTTTGGTTTGTGCTAACCCCACTCTCGAGCAAATGGCTCGGCACTCGTTTTACTCCTTTTGTACTAACCCCAGTGCTGAGTCGTTTGTTCGCTCACGTGCTCGTTTTTGAATTTCAGGTGGGAGAATTGAAGAACATTTGGTTGATTGACTCCGGTTGCTCGAGGCATATGACCGGAGACAAGGGTGGTTCTCAAGTCTCGTCCTGGTGGTGACGAAGAGGTACAATACTTTTGGGGACAATGGGCGTGGGCGTGTGCTTTCAGAAGGTGAGATCAAAGTGAGTGACAAGATCACTCTGAGGCGTGTTGCTCTTGTTCAATCGCTGGGGTACAATCTCCTTTCAGTGTCCCAGTTGTTGGATGAGGGCTTTGAGGTGTTGTTTCGGCCAGGTGGTTCTCGGATTTTGGACTCTCGAGGGGACCTTGTCTGTATGGTCGTTCCCAAGGGTCAGGTGTTTCGTGCTGATTTTTCTCAGTCTTCGGGTATGGAGCCTTGTTTCTTGGCTGGTTCTTCGAGTGAGTTGTGGAAGTGGCATAGGAAGTTGGGTCACTTGAGCTTTGACCTTTTGTCGTGCTTGAGTAAACTCAATTTGGTCCGAGGATTGCCACGGTTGAGGCTTGAGAAAGAGTTGGTTTGTGCGCCTTGTAGGCATGCCAAGATGGTAGCCTCTTCTTACCCGCCTCTCACCGATGTGATGACTGAGCGTCCATGCGAGCTGCTCCATATGGACCTTGTTGGCCCAGCTCGTGTGCGATCTGCGGGTGGGAAGTGGTATGTCCTTGTTATGGTGGACGACTATTCTCGGTATGCGTGGGTGTTCTTTCTCGAGGATAAGGGGGAGACGTTTGGTTTTGTTCGAGATCTAGTCTTGAGGTTGAGGAACGAGAGGCACGAAGATGCCATACGAGCTATCCGCAGTGATAATGGCTCAGAATTCAGAAACTCTCATTTCGAAACCTTTTGCCATGACTTGGGTCTTGAGCACCAGTTTTCGAGTCCGTATACGCCTCCCCAGAATGGTGTTGTGGAAAGGAAGAACAGGACCTTGTGCGAGATGGCTCGGACGATGCTTGATGAGCATAGGACTCCGAGGAGGTATTGAGCTGAGGCGGTGAATACCGCGTGCTATGTGTCGAACAGGATCTACCACAAAGTGCACAAGAAGAAAACATGCTATGAGTTGATGCATGGTCGCACACCCAAGGTGAGTCACTTCCATGTCTTTGGTTGCAAGTGTTTCATTATGAAGAAAGGCAGGAAATTGGATAAGTCTGAGGCTAGGTCTGTCGATGGTATTTTCTTTGGTTATGCATCTCACTCTAGAGCATATCGTGTGCTCAATCTTGAAACTAACCAAATCGTGGAGACTTGCGAGGCAACCTTCGACGAGGCAGAGCCACGTAGTCAGCTTGTCTTTGAGTGTGCATGTAATGATGAGCTTGGCGAGGAGATCTTTTAGGAGGAGGAGCATGAACATGGAGACGATGAAGATGGCGGTGTGGTGCCCCCGGCTGAACATGTACCCACTACTTTGACTACGGTGGTGGACGGACCCTCTACTACACCTACGACGACAAATCAAGAACGAGGAGAAGCTGATGTTGAGGGGGAGGTAGCATCGAGGCGAGAACCTCCCCGACGAGTACAAGTGGATCACCCAGCTTCGAGGATCATCGGCGACATGGGTGAACGCACTACACGGTCGAGGGTTCGGAACAACTCTCATTTCGCTCATGCTGCATTTGTTGCTACTTTTGACCCCAAAAACATTGGACACGCACTATCTGATCACAATTGGGTTAATTCGATGCATGAGGAGTTGGAGAACTTTGAGAGGAATCAGGTTTGGGAGTTGGTTGACCCCCCAGGGTGTAAGCCGATTGGTACAAAGTGGGTGTGGAAGAACAAAGAGGGAGAGAAAGGTGAGGTTGTGAGGAACAAGTCGAGACTTGTTGCTCAAGGGTTCAGTCAGAAGGAGGGGATTGACTATGAGGAGACCTTTGCTCCCGTAGCCCGTTTGGAGGCGATTAGGATCCTTCTAGCCTTTTCCGTGGCTAAAGGGTTCAAGTTGCACCAAATGGATGTGAAGAGTGCTTTTCTGAATGGTGTGTTGGAGGAAGAAGTGTATGTGAGGCAACCTCCGGGGTTTGAGAGTGAGAAGTACCCCCACCGGGTGTACAAGTTGAGGAAGGCGCTGTATGGGTTGAAGCAGGCGCCTAGAGCTTGGTATGTTAGGTTGAGGGGGTTCTTGTTTGAGGGAGGTTTTGAGATGGGGAAGGTCGATCAGGCCTTGTTTTTGCTGAGGCAGGGCAGAGATATCCTGATTGTGCAGGTGTACGTGGATGATGTTGTCTTTGGTGGCTCGTCTAACTCTCTTGTTGCAAGGTTTGCAGAGGATATGAGCAGGGAATTTGAGATGAGCATGATGGGCGAGTTGCAGTTCTTCCTCAGGCTACAAATCAAACAATCAAAGGAAGGAACATTTGTACACCAGGCTAAGTACACCAAGGACATTGTGCGGAAGTTCAAGATGGAGGACTCCAAGGCTATGATGACGCCGATGAGTACGACTATAGCTCTTGATGCGGACGAGGAAAGTGAACACGTGGACCAGAAGGAGTACCGGAGCATGATCGGGTCACTCCTCTACTTGACGGCGACGAGGCCGGACATACAGTTCTCGGTGTGTCTGTGCGCTCGTTTTCAAGCGTCTCCGAGGACTTCGCATCGGCAAGCGGTGAAGCGAATTTTCAGGTACTTGCGTCACACTCCCGACTTCGGCCTTTGGTACTCCGCGTCCTCTTCTTTGGCGCTTCATGGTTTTTCGGACGCGGATTTTTCCGGTGTCGGTTGGATAGGAAGTCCACTTCCGGGACTTGCCGAGTTTTTGGGGTCTTCTCGGTGTCTTGGTCTTCCCGCAAACAATCGAGTGTTGCTCAATCCACTACCGAGGCGAGTATGTTGCCGCTCGCTAGTTGTTGCTCTCAGCTCCTTTGGATTTCATACACCATGAGTGACTTTGGTGAGGAGTATACCCATGTCCCACTTCAATGTGATAACACCAGTGCCATAAGCGTTGCAAAGAACCCAGTGCTCCATTCCAAAACCAAGCACATAGAAGTGAGGTACCATTTTCTGAGAGACAACGTAGAGAAAGGAAAGATAGCTTTCATCCATGTACGCACACATGACCAACTAGTCGATATTTTCACCAAACCCCTAGATCAAGCAACTTTCACTCGTTTGCGGGGGGAAATTGGTGTGTGTTTGATTTCTTGAGTTGGGTGTGTGGGAGCTCCTTTGTAGCATATGTATAGTTTCCTTTGTGCATTTCTTGCATTTGGCATGGCATATGTAACATGATGTATAGGCATCCTTGTATCTTAGATTGCATGCATTTTGTGTCATTTTCATTGGATAGGAAAAGCTTCTCCTATATACATGGTTCACCATGGAATGCTATTTATGTCTTTGTGAGCTTGTTTGGTATGCTATGGTTAGTTTGTCTTAGCTCTTGATGATCTTGATGAATAATCCATGGTTGATGGCTATGTTTTTTGAAAAATTGTCACATGTATGCTCTCTCATGTGTAAATGCCTTTATATGATCTTGACATGTTTTAGTGGCTTGGTTATGCTTAATTTGTGGTTGGATAGCTAGTTTATTGATCATATGGGGCCAAAGGCTCATTTTCCATCATGAATGCTTAGCCCTCTTGATTTATCTTGTGGAGGGGCATAAGTTCCTTTTTATCGCAAAGACATTTCATGTACCATTTATAAATCTGAAAATGAAATGAAAAATGCTTGGAAAATATGCTCCCATGTCATTTGTGCTGAATTTAATTTGCTTTGGGTGCTAAACCGTTGCATGATGCCTACCAATGAGAAGTCTCATACATAGAAGTAGGCACATGGCTCGGTGGCTTTGACATGACATGAGGTGCTTGTGGGTGTTTGTGATGGTCTTATGATTATAATGGCTGTCCTAGCATGAAGTTTGTGTGGCTTTTCCATTTTGATATGCTTTGATCATGTTTAGGACTTTGCTCATGAGAGGCAAGTTTTTCGCAAAATTGCCCAAATCCATCTTAGCTTCGTCCAATGGTTGTGCAACTTGGTGATCTTGTAGTTGATGTCGATACGAAGCTATAGAGTATCTAACTTGCTCATTTGGACATGTGTAGCATTCTTTGTTGAATTTTGTCTATTTGAGAAGCTCTTGGTTGAAAGTTTTGCATTTTTGGCTTGATTCATGCATTGCCAACAAGGGGGAGAAGTTTGAGCTTGAAATGGCTTGCTGGACGCATTTAGAAGGTTTTCAGGTGGTTTCGAGCCATTTCTGGGCTCTGTTGTGCACCGGTCTGACCGGTGTGAGTGCTGATCCTGTGCACATCTTAGGCACCGGTCTGACCGGTGGTGATGACCGGTCTGACCGGTGTGAGCTGAAGTTGCTGCAGCTGCTCGTTTTCGAGTGGTTTGCATGCATTCGTCCAGGGGGAGGTGCATTGGTTCAGGGGGAGCTTGCATGTGTGCAGGGGGAGCTCTTTGTGGTGTTGAGCTTTGGTTCGGTGGTTCGTGCTCTTTGCTTGAGCTTGGTTTTTGTCTCGGATGTGTCGAGCCATTGCCCTTGCCTAAGGGGTCCGAGACTTGTCTTCTTCAAGTGATCTTGCTCTTTGCCTTTGTTTGGCTTTCGATCGCTTGTTGGAATTTCTTTTTGTTCGTTTCTTTCCCTTTTCTTTTCTCTCTTGTTACTTTCGTGTGGGTGTTGTCAATGCACTCATCAAGGGGGAGATTGAGGACCATGTGTGGTTCGAGGATCGGTGGATGGTCGCTTCCTTGTGTGATGAGTGATTGACAACGTTGTGTGGATTGATTCTTGGCTAAGTATTGCAGTTGCAGGTTGCGACTTGACTGGTGTTGGTGCAGGTGAAGAACAAGCGCGAAAGGTCGTCACCGGTGAGGCCTCCAGGTGTGGAGAAGACAAGTAGGCTTCGTTTGAGGGACCCGGTGGCCAGCGGGGTCAAGTGCGGGCCGCATAGTGGCATGAACAGCAAGATGAAGTCGTGGACGGTTTCTTGGTTGAGCCTCAAAACCAAGGTCGAGCCGGGACTACGTGGGAGCCTCAAAACCAAGGCTACACCGAGTTCGCGGGGTTTCCGGTGGTTCACCAGAAAACCACTGGGTTCCTTGGTTGATCCACAAAGCCAAGACCGAAGAACCGAAAACGGTCTTTGCGGCAGGTGCCGCACCGGTCGACCGGTGAGTCCGACCGGTGGGTACCGGTCGACCGGTGAGGAGCACCGGTCTGACCGTGTGCGACGACGCAGTCCGGAGACTTCGAAGCGGAGGACACGCGTCGGGATCGCATGGCTTGCGTCGAGGCTACGCAGGGTGCGGTCGCCGGGCATCCGTCCGATGGTGAAGACATGGAGACTTCCAAATCCGCCCTTGAGGGGCTTGTATCCCTAGTTATTAGGAAAGGGCATTTTAGACTTTCGGTTGCCTCCATATAACCCAAGAGGTGAGAGGATGGCAGCCAACTCTTGGAACCCTAGTTCATTTTGCTTTCCTATTTTCCCTTCCTATTTTTCTTAGGATTTCCATAGGACTAGCTTGAGAGCTTCATGGTGAGATCTTGTGAGAGGGTTGGATGATCGGGCGGCAAGCTAGACCTTGTAAGAACCTTTGTTGCATGTAAAGATGATTCGGCGTGGTTCGTCAAGGTTTGGATGTGTTGTTCCCGGTTGTTCTTTGTGGTGATTTTCGGAGCTTTCTCTTGGTGATCTCTTTGGGTTGTTTTCGGGACCTTTCTCTTGGGGATTTGATGGGGGATATTTGTGGGAACCCTTCGTGGTTCTTTGGGCTTTGATTGCCCTCCCAAATCCGTGAGTAAAGGGGCTCGATTTTGGGGTTTTCCGAGTTCTAGGGTTTGAGGTGTTCTTAGCGGGATTTCTTCGATTCCTCCTTTTTGGACGAGTTTTGGTGGGATTAAACTTGGCTATGGACTCCTCATGAGGTGTTCCTAATATCCCCAAAGTCTTGTTCAAGTCCGTGGAGCGATTCGGGAGATCGAGGTTTGGATTTGGGGGAGTTGACCCGCGGGTGCTGTTCATCCCGAGCTCCCGGAGCTACACCGGTCTGACCGGTGCTCTTGACCGGTCTGACCGGTGCAACCCTCGGTGGGCTTTTGCTCGGGTGAACATCTGGGTGTGTTCGCTGTTGTCCTGTGTTGGTGCTGTTTCGGGTTTGGGTCAGTTTGGAGGTCGGTTGGCCTGTTTTGGTGCTTTGGGGGCTTTCAGGCTGTGACCGGTCTGACCGGTGCGTCTCACCGGATTGACCGGTGTGAAGCCACTTAGTGGAAGTTGCCCAGTTCCACCAGCAGTGACCGGTTTGACCGGTGGTGCTCACCGGTCTGACCGGTGTTGGTCAGTGGACTCGAGGTTTGGTGTTCCGCTGCGTTCTCGGGTCGGAAGGGTGTGTGTGTTGGTTCTTAGGTCCAGTGGCACTCCAGTTGCTACGTGGGCTTGGCCAACTTGGGTAGTGAGTCGGAGACGTGTGTTGGAAGCCGTGTTCATCTTGTTGGAGCTTCCATCTCCTTCGAGAAGAATTTTTATCGGCTCCCATTCACTCCCCCCTCTCTGGTTCGCCGTATCGGTCCTTCAGTGGACTGCGGTGTGCTCGGGCGGGAGCCACAACGGTGGGCTTTTATAGCCGATACGCGCGCGCCGTGGCAGATTCGCTTCACGTCGAAGCGACCGACGCGTTAAGGCGCAGTACGGCGGGCCTCGGCGTGCGGCCGCGGCGGGCGGAACGACGGCGCGCGCGGTGAGCGCGCGCACGCCGCATGGCACGCGGGTTCTCCGGCCGAGATGCGGCCCGGAGGTGCGTGCGGTGCCGACGCACACCGGGCTCATGCTCAAACTCCGAGGGCCGGCCGTGGTACGGCGGTGCACGGTGTCGGCGCGTCGGCGACGTGTGGCGTCGCGCCAGGGCGCGCTCTCGGCCCGGTTCGAGCGGTGTGCCCCTGTTTGCTTGCACAATTCTCAAAAATTTACATGTAAACTTCACAACCGGTAGACATGAAAGTTGTAGATAGGTCTACCCTCTAGAATTTGGCTAAAGCCGAATGTGATTTGGATTCAAATTGAGAGAGAAATTCAAATGCCAATTTATCAACTTTTATGCCTCGGGTGAATAGTGATCCTGAGCTCCCTCAGCAAATTAACCCCCTTTTCCACTCAAAACCAGCAATGCCACCCTGAAGATGAAATGTGTCCCTGGTGATTCTGCACAACTTTTGTATTGGTAGATTTTTAAGTGTTTAGGAAAAATTTGGAGAACGCGGCAAAAGTTCCGAAGGACATCTAGGGTTAGTAGGGTTTTGAGTAGGGTTGGACCAAAGCTTTGACCATGGGTTGACCCCACATGTGTGTCCACTGGATCAAAGGTGTCACTAGAGTTGGTTGGTGAGTTTTTCGAGGTGAGGACCCAGGTTGACCGTGATTTGACCGTTGTCAGCCGGGTTGACCGACGATTAGGGTTAGTTAAAAACCTGGGGCGTCAAGCTATGCTCATGGAAGCCAGGTTACCGTGATTTAACCCCAAGAACCATCCTCTCCGACTACAAGCCATGCTCTCTCAAGCCAACAGGAGAAGATGTTGAGTAGGATGGCTACTCATGGAAGCTCAAGCGAGGATGATGGTGACGATGGAGATTCCTCAAGTGATGAAGAGGTTGAATCCATGGTGGCCGAGTACGTGAAGAAGATCTTCAAGTATGTGAAGAAAGTCAACATGTACGGCTATAACGTCCACTTGAGAGAAGGGCGTCATCATCAACACATCAAGTTCACCAAGATCGATCTCAAGCCCAAGAAGAAGGTGGTAAAGGAGAGGAGACCAAGGCAAGAAGCAACTATCGCCGTCCGTGAGTGGACAAGTGGTGGAGAATCAAGTTCTTCTAGCTCAAGTGATGAATCAAGAAAGAACTTCACCACCTGCTTCATGCAAGGTCCTTCATCATCACTACACATGTGCCTTATGGCCAAAGGTATGCAGAGCAATGTAAGTGATGACAAATTCGACACCACCTCTCTCGATGATCTTGTTGAGCTAGTCCATGAGCAAAAAGGAATGCTTAAGAAACAAGCTAATGAAATTAAAGAACTCAATGCTCTCAATGATCTTAGTGCAACCCTTGCTACAAATTATGAACATTTGTTGTGCAAATTCAAATTGCTTAGCAAGGAGTGTGATGAGCTAAAATCTAAGCTTGAGAGCAATGAGACTAAAACAAGTAATTCCTTTGAGCTTGATGAATCATCTATCCCTTGTGCAATTCCTATCTCCAAGGTAGATGCTTCAACTTCTTGCATTTATTTAATTGATGAATCTTGCTCACCATCTTGCAATGAGAACGTTGTTGTAGAAAAATGTGATTGTCTCATAGGTAAGAAAAATGATGAGCTCAAGCAAGAAGTGAAATGGCTCCGAGAGAGGTTGGCAAGCTTGATGGGCAAAGGCAAGAACAATGAGGAACAAGTGGACATCTCTCAAGACATGAGGAGCAAAGTCCAACCTTCTCAAGATAACCGTGATCCCATGGTGAAGAAGCTTGAGAAGGGTGCAACCGTGACTTGCTACAAGTGTCATGGAGAAGGGCACAAGTTCTACAAATGCCCTCAATTTGTCAAGAAGATGGACAAGGGCACAAAGAAGAAGTTGAACCCCACCATCAAGAGCTCCCTCATCTACACCAAGCCCAACCGCAAGAACAAGACCAAGAGCAACACCTACGTCATAAAGAAGAAGGCAAGTGGCAAGGTGGTTGCACACAAGGTTGGGAAGATGAAGGAGGAGTGGGTTTTTTCTCGAAAAACGCAGGAGAACTGTGCTTCATTATATTAAGGAGAGGAGCGGGGTTGGAACCAACCTATTTGGGTACCCAAGGAAGTCATCATCAACATGAAGGGGCCTCAAATGGTTTGGGTTCCAAAGGCCACTTGAAGGCCATGAGAGCGGGGACTTAGGAGGCTTGGCACAATCAAGATGAGAAGATTCAAGCCTATAAGCCAAGCTTGCAAGTTGGACATGTGTTGCCCAAGTTCCCCGGTTGAGGTAATGGAAACTAGTACCTATCTCTTGTATCATTGTAGCTCCATTGCCTTGTTTAGGTTGCATTTGTTGCAATGTTTACATATGGTAGGTTGCTTGTGTCATGTGCTAACCCATGAGCAACTTACATGGTTTGATTAATGTGTAGGAAAGCAATACTTGTTCTTTCATGGTGCATGTTTTCATATATGTCTCTTTGCATCATGAGCAAGCTATAGGGTTAGCTTCCCTTTTGTTGTTATAAACCTGTTGACGGTTAATAGTTATATCAAATTTCGTTTATGACTTGCAAGCGGACAAGTCTCCTGTCGTAGTCAAGGGACCCTTCTTCCCTCGAGTGGTGAACTTAAGGTATCGAATCCGTGGAACAAATGTGTGACGCAAAACTTAATCTAATAAAGCCAAGTAACTTCAATCTTCGGTAAAAGAAACCCTAATGCATCTAGGTAAAAGACACGAAACTAATCTAATCTACTAAAGACCGGAGAAAACAAAGTAAGATTGGGTAGATAAACCGATCTAGAGGGATCGGGGTAAGCCTTTTGTTGAAGTTCCAAGCAAGAGAAGAAGTAGCAAATCGAATCTTATTAGAAGCCTCTTTAAATCGTGGTTTCCCGTCCAAATCCGAAAACATCCGCCTTTCGGAACCCCCGTTCTGTCACAACGTATCCCTACTCATGCGGGGAGCTTAGGGCGAGTCAAAAGACAAGTCGAGATTCTTTCGGAAGATCCGGCGTGTACCTCTAGCCACCGCGGCTACAAGAACACCCTATGTAATCTATCTCAAGAATAGAATTGGAATAAGCAAAGCCGGTCGAAAAACGAAATCTTCGAGGAAACACTTGATCGCTAGGAAAAGATTCAACTTGATAATTCAACTATAACAATGATACATACACAAGATCACCACCGGGATCCTTCCTTGATCTTGCTTCTAGCTCCGGGAACTCCGACGTGGTCTTCCGTGCAAGGTTCCCACGTCGGCTAGGGAAACCCTAGTCAACTAGCTCGACCCTCTCCTCTCCGAGATGGTGTCCCTCTCTTCTCTCGCTCCTCGGCGGCCGATGACGAATTGTATGTTGCGTGGCTCTCAGTCAGGGGGCTATAAATAGCACGATTGGCGGCTAGGGCAAAGGGGAGCCTCCACCGGGCCCCGACGGACAGGCCGGGCCGGCCGACCTGGGCCCATCCAGGCCCAGCCCGAGGCCTCCTTTGCTCTACGCCGGTTCCCTTGCTTCCTAGATGTTTCCCCCTTCTGCTTGTAGGTCCATGTCGTCAGTTTCTCTCCGAATTGGGCATAACTCCTTGTCTTGCAAGATTCAGCACTTTTCTGGTCAGGTCTTCGGAGTTTGTCGTC
Source organism: Cenchrus americanus (assembly GCA_947561735.1). Taxonomy (NCBI): domain Eukaryota; kingdom Viridiplantae; phylum Streptophyta; class Magnoliopsida; order Poales; family Poaceae; genus Cenchrus; species Cenchrus americanus. The sequence continues at coordinate 68,957,931 of OX387245.1, read as the reverse complement.
TTCTCGGATCAAGTCCCTGGCTTCTTGGAGTTAAGTTTGCTTCGTTGCATGACTTGTACGGGGCTTCAAGGTCTTGTCATGAGGTGCTTGATGAACTCATCCCGAAAGTCTTGCTTTCAACGCTAAAACCCTGCATAAACACTAAACTCCAAAACCGACATGCACACGTGAACTTGTTATACCACGGGGGTTAGTACGAATGGATAAGGTATAAAACTCATGCCAACACCGAAGGTAAACTCATGGCTAGGTTGACGGATTTTCACCGTCAACAAAACCATGTGCATACATTTGGTTGGTGATTCAAACACTAAATGCACACATTTAGGGGGAGCTCATCCTATGGTTTGGTTATCGGACTAACATTGTTTCAAGCTTATCTTATGTAGTCCTTTGGCAACGCGTTACGGTGCGGTACTTCATTCTAAGAGAATGCTATTTCACTCTCAATTTGATCTAACATCTCTAAAAGAGTGAAAATAGCAATATGAGCTTCTTGCTATTGAGTCATGTCCTTGCAAGCTTATGTATATAAGTTCAAAGGTAATGTACTCATACATTCCTAATCCTTGTGGTACCCCAAGTGTCTTCTATACAAGCTTCTTTCAAGTGGTGTCACATCTAGTGATATCATTTCAAAGTGGCTCATCTCAATGTGGTGCCAACAAGGTAGAGAGGATCTTCCCCCAGAGGTATGCAATGATCAAAAGACTACAAGTGATATCTACAAGTGGTAATGTAACAACAACCCATTTGATTTATCTCTTGTCCTTTAAGCTACCTCCTTGCATGATATGCTCTAAGCTTCCTTGTCTAAACAAGTTTGTAGTTGTGCACTTGTTTTTCACACTATCCTTTTGTGCACACACTTAGGGGGAGCTTAGTTTGTATCATGCTAAGTCTCATGAGTTTATGATCCACCTTAGTTATTCTCACATGTGGTATCTTCATTGATACCATACATATGGATCATGGTTCATGCGGCTTTCTCCCTTGTATTTAACATTTCTCTTTGAGCTATGCTTGCTAGGTCTTGCTAGTTTCTTTGGACCCCTTTTGTTTTGGACTTTTTGGAGATTTTATTCCAAAGGGGGAGAATGTGCGACCAAAGCAATGTGTGAGCATAGGAAGACAAGATCAAAAAAGGGGGAAGTTTGATCTAGGGGGAGTTTGGATGATGGTAAGCATCCAAGCAAGTGTAAGTGGTTCTAATTTTGTCAATTTTTGCAAAATTATACTTGCTTTGCTTGTGTTGTCATAAGTCACCGAAAAGGGGGAGATTGTAGCGAACATGGCCCCATTTGCCATTAGTTCAAGTTTGATTTTGGTGATCCATGACAACATGATCAAGAGGACTAACCATATTGCTTAGCATGTCTTTGTAGACACTTCTAGGTCCCAAGGATGCCGAAATAACACATGCCAAATTGAGAAGATAGTCTATTTTTCAAGGGTCAAAACCGAGCAAGAAAGGAAAAGAAAAGACATCGTCGGATGAACCGACGGTACCTAATGTAACACCCAAAATTCCATCACTTAAAAGAATGCTAGCAACAAAAATTAGAATTTTATTTCTAAGGGTTTAATAAATTTGACTAATTAAATTTGCCTTTAATATATGAAATAATAATTAATTAATTTAGAAAATACCCAAGTGTTTGTGCATTATGTTGAATGCATGGGCTTTGTTTGGTTGTGTGGTTTAAAAGTTTTTTTTTTGAAAACTTGAAAAGATTTTTAAGTAAAGGGTTGAAAAGAAAAGAGAAAAATAACAAAACCAAACCCACTCCATCAAGCCCAAACAGCCCAACCATCCCTTTTCTTTTTTCCCCCGCAGCGGCCCATTTCTCTTAAACCGGCCCGCTCAGCTTCTGGCCCAACAGCTATCACCGGCCCACCCCTCTTCCCTCTCTCACGCGCCGACTGACAGGTGGGGCCCACCTGTCAAGCCTTTCTTCTACCTCGCGTCGCCCCATCCTACCTTGGCCGCGCCGGCTGCCGCCCTTCCGGCGCCTTTCCCCCTTCCCTCGCGCCGCCTCAGCGTCCCAATAGCCGCGCGTGAGTGCTCTCGGGAGCCGTCCCCGCCCCTTCCTCTCCCCGTAACGGCTGCGCACCGAGCTCCACCGAGCCATCAATGGTGGCCGCCAGTGTGCCGCCCCACCGCCTCGAGCGCCCCCTCCTCTCCCCCTCCGAGACCTATAAAAGGCACCCCCTGAGCACCTCTCCAAACCACACCACTCCCCGAGCTCCTCCTCTCCTCTTCCGCCCCCAAGGAAGCCGAATCGGAGTTCCGCCCTCGCCGTCGATCTCCTCCGCCGGCGCCTCTCCTTCTTCGTGTAGCTCGGTGAAATCCCCTTGCTCCCCTCTTTATTTTGGTACCCTTTCCGTTCTGTTTCGTGCCCGATAGCGCATTTTGGTCGTCGCCGGCGAGCTCTCCGGCGAGCTCGCGCCACGCGCCGCCGGCGCGGCGCAGCCTGCTGGCCGCCGCCGCTCCCAGCCGTCCATCGGGCGATCAACGGCTCAGATCGCATCACGTCTTGAGTCAATCAAACCATATAGGTCAACACCCAGCTGGCCGCCACCATTTTCTGAAAAAGTCCCTGTACTTTCTAATATAACAAAAGTACCCTTCCACCCATTAGAACCTTCACGGTTAAGTCCTTTTTCTTATGTTTAGACCCTTGCTCTTCTTAGTTTTTGTGTCCCGCAGTCCAAAGCTCACCTTTTGCACCAAAGTCCTCTAGTTTATACTTATAATTATGTTTTAACCCCTGGATTTTAATAGAAAACTCCCTAAGTTCAAGTTCTTTTACAATCTAGCCCCTAGATCTTGTCTAGGCCATAACTTTTCCGTCCTAGCTCCGTTTTAGGCGTTTTTGGTGTCCACGCGATCATCTCAACAAGCACATTAGTTTTAGAAGCTTGTTTTAGACTTTTAGCAATGTTTGATGTACTGTTTTATTTATTGTTTGTTTTTCTTGTGTGACCGTAGAGGACGTGTCATTCGAGGTCGAGCAGGAGCAGTCTTTTGAAGAAATCGAGCCACAGTTTTTAGGAGAAGAAGGCAAGTGGATTTCCTCCCCCTGCATACTCTTTTTGTCCTAATAATAAGAATATTATCACACTTTAAATTTTATAATTTGTTATGCATAAATTTTGATGGGAAATGCCTATTAAGGAAAAGACTAGTTTTAAATCCCTATACCTTGCATACCTTGTTTTAAATAAATGTTTGGGTAGATAAATGTTTAGATGCTATACTTTGGGGAATGGAATTTAACTTTATAAATGTTGGTTAAAATAAATCAGTGCAACCAGGAAAACAGTGCAACCACAGTCCACATGGCTCTGGCTTAGCCAATAAATTAGGAGTGTAAATTATCTAATGGCCCCGTCCGAAAGGAACACAGGGGGCTCCGGGTTGCAGGGGTATAGCCCGGTCCTTTTGGGTAGTAGCCTTTGATAAGGTGCTGACCACTAGGGAGGGTTATGGTCCGCCCTGAGCTGTAACTGTCGTGGGTTATTGGTGCTTTGCACGCCTTTGTAAAGGCTTCGTAGTGGACCCCTAGCCACTCACCTCAGAAGTGTTTAAGGGCCTTGCAAACCCGGGCAATATGGGGAACACGAACTGTGGGTAAAGTGTACAACCTCTGCAGAGTAAAAACTGATCGATCAGTCGTGCTCACGGTCAAGAGCGGCTTGAACCCTCGCATGATAATTAAACTTGAAAATGGAATTCAAATTGTGGGTTAATTATGGTTTGGAGAAATAATTTTATAAATGCTAAGTTTTGGGCTGGTATATACTTACACTTAGTAAATAGGTGCTTGCTAATAAAATTTGACCAACTTAAAATGCTTACTGCTGAAAACCCTAGCCTACCCTTGTTAGCTTTGCATATTTCCCCCACGGGCTGAGTACCAACCATAAGTGTACTCACCCTTGCCTATATGTGTTCAGAGGAGGATGTTGGAGTAGAGTTCTTCGCCGAGTTCGATGAATTCTGAGGCTCGCGTTACCCCCAGTCAGGAGCTTGTGAAGTTGGAGACGGTGTTTCATCGTCTAGCTATCGATGTTCGTGTTAAGACCTTCGAGTCTATCGATGAGTGTAATAAGTTAATAAACCTCTCTGTGTACGTTTTGAGTATTGTACTGTGATATTACACTCATTTGTCTATCATATGTGTGAATTTGTGATTCTGGCACACGTATGAGATGCATTCGGTTTTCTTCAGAAAAACGGGTGTGACACCTAAATAGCAAGCGTCGGACGAGTTGGTTCACTGGGTGAAACCCTAGGCACTGTCGGATGAACCGACGGTCCATTTTCTAGTAGCGTCGGACGAGTTGCAGAGGAAGAGCAGCGAAGATAGTAGCACCGGATGATCCGACGGTCTGAGTGAGGACATCGTCGGTCTATCCGACGCTCAGTTTGAATCAAGATAGAGACGCGCCAAGAAGAAGTCTTCAGCACCGAATGATCCAACGTCTTGGTCAAGGGGAAGCGTCGGTCTATCCGACGGTCGCGTGAAAGCCAACAGAGACGATTTGGTCGCGGGGTCTTCTGCACCAGATGAACTGACGCACCGTCGGTGTATAGCGTCGGAGCAGTTGTGTCAGAGAATCTCAACGACTAAGTGACGTGGGAGGGGCATCGGATGAACCGATGCCTTGAAAAAGATAGCATCGGTTCATCCGACGCTTACTTTTTCAGTGGCCGTTAGCCAACGGCTAGTTTGATGCCTTGGGCTATTTATACCCCCTCCACTCACCCATTTGAGGTTGCTAGATTGTGTAAAAGTGCAGAGGAGTTCAAGACACCTAGAAGATCATATCCACTCCATCCAAGTGCTTAAATGCTCATCCATAGACTTGCATATGCTTTGTGTATGTGCTTAGTGCTAGGTTTAGCTTAGAGCTGAGTGAGTGCAAGGTTGTGTCGTATGGACCTCCCTGGGCCCACTACCTTGGTGGGTACCAGGACCGACTACTCGGTGGGCCCCTGGGACTACCCGACTTGTGCCGCACAGCACCTGATGGCGTGAGGCGCAAGGACTATGGTGGAGAAGTACTCGGATAGGAAGCTATACATACCTTGTACTGTGTAGAGGACTCCTAGACGCACACGACTAGTACTCTCTCCCCAAACCGACCTGTGACCCTGCCTCCCGGACTATATAAGGCGACGCAGGGACCCTTCTCTCTCATTACGCATCATCTTGTAATCACATCCAATCAATCCAGAGCTACGCAGCATACAGGATGTAGGGTATTACGCACCTCGCGGCCTGAACCTGTCTAAATTGTGTGTCATGTGTCTCTTCCTTTGAGTTACCGATCTCGGCGAGGCCACATTCATCTACCTCGGGTACTCCCCTTGGTAGGTTGCCGGTCTAAAACACCGACAGCTGGCACGCCAGGTAGGGGATCTCGCCGAAGATCATATGGCGAACTCGACGGCTTCAATCTTCATCAAGCCAACTGTCACCTTCAACCGCGGCGACACCTTCATCTTCGGCTCCTGGGTCTGCACTGCTGACGACGCCGGATCCTTCCAGCACCGCCTCACCATGCCGCCCAACCCGAAGACCGGCCTCGTGACGCTTCCCGAAGTAGTCACGGGCGATCTCGCCGGAAAATTCGGCAAAATTTCGCTCTACAACCAGCACGCGGGCTTCGAGCTTGGATCCGACTCCAACTCGAACTCGATGTCACCGTGGGCCATCGCATGCGAGCCGGCTATCGAGCCATCGTGTGCGGACTCCCCACTCCATGAGCACTTCCCATAAGGCCTCTGCATCGCTAGCAAGGCCCATGTGAAGGCTCTTTCCGCACGCCGGGCTGGGAAGGAGATCGCCTCCGAGTACGACTCGGACTCCAACCTCGTCTCCGGCTACAACTCGGACCCCAACCCCGTCTCCGGCTACTACTTGGACTCCTCCTACGAATTCGACTTCGGGGCGGACCCTGACGAGCCCGAGTCCGAGAACTACACGACGGAGCAACCGCTGTCAGGACCTGCCTCCGACTTAGTTATAACACCTACACCCGCTGACAGATTCGTCTACTGGCTAGACCGCAAGCCCGCAGACCTAACAGACGAGAACTCACGTTGTATCGCCTACCACGACTCACTTCCCTTCCAGGAGGGAACCCCGCTAGCTCCAGCTGAGGAGCACACTCCAACAGAGGTGGCGACTAGCAGCTCTAGCCTTGGCTCTCCTGGTCGGTAAGTCTTCATGACTACCAACAAGACGCCGGGACCCTCAGGGACACTCCCTGACCGATATCTCGAGGATATCTCAGCAGACGAGTTGTCTGCCAATGCACCCGCAGACGAGACCGACGCCAACAGGGACGCTTGACGTGAGCGCAACAGAAAGAGGAACGAATGGCGCCGACGTCTTCGCGAGTCCCTTCCCATCCGGAACCTCGCGGAGGCCCTCGACCAAGTCGAAAGACGGGTGCACACTACCCCAGAGTAATGCATCATGTCTATCACCACGATAGCACGTCAGGCTCAGAGGAGAAGTCATTGCCAAGCTCGCGGAGGACGCCTATTTCATGCGAGTTGACAACAGAGTCACTCAGGTGCCCCCGTCAGGAATCGCCAGCAAGACAACGAAGCCACAAGTCGAAGTGGAGCTGACAACGGTCGCAACCGTACCTGAGGGGAGCTACCGGCTAACCCCAACCGTACCCGGGCATCGGCTGGTGGACCTTCTCATGGTGGCAATAGTGCCGGCGGTGCTGGCGGCAACCGTGAGATCATCCCTCATCGTGATCCTGGCGGCGGAGGCAGCGACGGCGGTAGCTCCAACCACGGGACTAGCAGAGGAGCCGGGGGCGGAGGCGACCGCGGCGGCAGAGGCCACGCGAACAACCACGCCTGCAGCACTTCACGTGTCGGCTTCGACGCCTGTCAAAAAATCGAAGAACTATGACGCAAGAAGTCCTCCACGGCAGGCGACAACGATGGCTTCCCCGCCTTCTCTGCACGGCTTCGCAATCTACTTCTCTCGGAGAAATTCAAACCTCTGGGGATCACCAAGTACGACGCAAAGCAGGATCCAGTACAGTGGCTCAGATGCTACACCCTCTCCATCGAAAACACTGGTGGCAATAATGACACGAAGTGCCTCTACTTTCCCTTCTGCCTGGATCAAGCTCCGCTTACATGGCTCGAGTCACTCAAGAAGTACTCGATCGACAAGTGGGACCAGCTCAAGGAACAGTTCACCAACAACTTCACGGCGCTATGGGTCGCTCGGATACTCGCATGGACCTGGCAATGGTGAAGCAGGAACAGGGCAAGACCCTTCGCAAATACATGCGGCGCTTCTTCGACAAGCGCGCCACCGTAGTCGACGTCACCGACAAGGAGGTCATCGACCTCTTCCAGGACGGTCTCTACCACTGTCGCACCTTCGAAGACTTCGGTCGTTGCCGCCCGAGCTCCATCACCCACCTCAAGGACATGATCACCTCCTGGGCTGATGAAGAAGACAAGGCTAACGCCAAGTACGATGCCATCCGTGGCAAGAGCAAGCAGAACACGGGCGGCAACAGCAATAACAACGGGAACCAAGGCAGTCGCAACAACAACTACTCGGGTCCCAATCGTAAGCGCAATCCAGACAACACTGTTGCGGCTATCCAGCGCCTTGCGAAAGACAACTCGAAGAAGACCTCCGGTGGATTCAAAGACTTGCTGAAAGAGAAGTGCCTGTGGCATCTGGACGGCAACCACAACACCGAGCAGTGCTACCAACTCCGGTGAGCACTCAAGGACACTCCGGAGCCACGGCACCCTCACAACAAGAAAGGCAAGAAAAAGGCCGACGAGGGCAACAGTGACTTCCAGGAACCCGACAAGACGGTGAACGTCCTCTTCGGCGGACTACCCAACCGACGGGCTCAGAAGGCCACCCGACGAGAAGTCTTTTGCATTGAACCAACGGTCCCGACCCCTCTCCGCTGGTCGAAGGTACCCATTACCTTCTCCAGCGCGGATCAATGGACAAGCTTCTTTGAACCAGGATGGTTTCCACTTGTCCTGAAGCTGGTAGTCGCGGGCTCCAGACTCAACAAGTTCCTCATCGACAGTGGAAGTGGGCTCAATGTCCTTTTCACCAAGACCTTGAAGAAGATGAAGCTCGACATCACCCACATGCTCACCAAGAGCACTTCGCCTTTTTACGGCATCATCCCCGGGAACGCGGCTATCCAACTGGGTTCAGTGGTACTGCCAGTTACCTTTGGGGAGACAAGGGAAAACTACCGCACCGAGTACATCAAGTTCAAAGTCGCGGACTTCGAGACTTCCTACCATGCCATCCTCGGTAGACCAGCTTTCGCCAAGTTCATGGCGGTACCTCACTACACGTACTTGGTGCTCAAGATGCCAAGTCCGGCCGGTGTACTCTCGATGCAAGGGGACTTGAAGATATCCTTCGACTGCGACACAGAAGCTGTGGAACTCGCAGCCATGAATCAAGTACCCAACGCAATGATGGAGATCTACGCTGCATCCAAGAAGCTTGCCCCAAGTGAACTCGACATCCTAGAGAAGTCAGACAACGCCAACAAGCCTCAGCCAGCTGAGGAGTTCAAGTCAAGACGATTGACCTCGGGACAGGCGACAACAGTAAGACCACCACCATCGGGGCAGGCCTCGACCCGAAATAGGAAGACGCGCTCGTCAGCTTCCTCTAGGCTAACCGAGACATCTTCGCGTGGAAACCAGCGGACATGCCAGGGGTGCCTAGGAATCTGATCGAGCACTCACTCAACATAGACCCTAAAGCTACCCCAAAGCGACAACACCTCCGCCGCTTCGCCGACGACAGACGGGATGCCATCAAGAAGGAACTCGCCAAACTACTCGCGGCTGGCTTCATCAGAGAAGTCTTCCATCCTGAGTGGCTCGCCAACCCCGTCCTCGTCCGCAAGAAGAACTCGAACGAGTGGAGGATGTGCGTCGACTACACCGACCTCAACAAGCACTTCCCCAAGGACCCCTTCGGGTTGCTGTGGATAGACCAAGTCATCGACTCCACGGCGGGCTGTTACCTGCTCTGCTTCCTCGACTGCTACTTCGAGTACCACCAGATCACAATCAAGGAAGAAGACCAGGAGAAGACCGCGTTTATCACCCCATTTGGCGCGTACTGCTACACGACCATGTCCTTCGGGTTGAAGAACGCCGGTGCTACCTACCAGTGAGCTATCCAGGCCTGTTTCAAGAGGCAGCTCAACAAGAACGTCGAAGCCTATGTGGATGACGTGGTCGTCAAGACTAGAAACTCCGACACTCTCGTCGCCGATCTTGAAGAGACTTTCGCATCCTTGCGAGAGTACCGCTGGAAGATCAACCCGAACAAGTGCGCCTTCGGCATACCGTCGGGTAAACTACTCGGCCTCATCATCAGCCATCGCGACATCGAAGCCAATCCCGAGAAGATCTTTGCCATCACTAGCATGAAAGCTCCCACGTGCATCAAAGACTTGTAGAAGCTAACCGGGTGCATGGTGGCCCTGAACAGATTCATCTCGAACCTTGGAGAACGGGGGCTCCCCTTCTTCAAACTACTCAAGCATCAGGAGAAGTTCGTGTGGACTCCAGAGGCAGACCAAGCCCTTGCTCAGCTCAAGGACTTCTTATCCAAGACACCAGTCCTCACGGCTCCTCGCAAAAAGGAGCAGCTACTGCTCTACCTCGCTGTGACTACTCACGTGGTCAGTACTGCCATCGTCGTCGAGCGGCAGGAAGACGGCCACACCTACCCAGTCCAGTGACCAGTCTACTTCGTCAGCGAGGTCCTGTCAGAATCTAAGGCATGCTATCAACCAATACAGAAGCTATTGTACGCAGTGCTCATCACCTCGCGGAAGCTACGTCACTTCTTCCAGGAGTACTCGATCTCCGTCGTCACCGACTACCCGCTTGGCGACATCTTGCGGAACCAAGATGCTACTGGAAGGATCTCGAAGTGGGAAGTCGAACTCGGTGCCCTCAACATCGACTTCAAGCCATGAACAGCCATCAAGTCACAGGCACTAGTCGACTTCATGGCGGAGTGGCAGGAAAATCAGTTACCTACTCCAACTGAGCGCCCAGAGCACTGGGTGATGTACTTCGACGGCTCGCTCAAGCTTGAAGGCGCAGGTGCAGGGGTACTCCTGATTTCCCCAACGGGTGAACAACTCAAGTACGTCCTGCAGATCTTCTGGAAGGTCTCAAACAACAAAGCCGAGTACGAAGCTCTCCTACACGGGCTCCGCCTCGCGGCTTCACTGGGCATCAAGCGGCTACTAGTCTACGGCGACTCCGCAGTGGTCATCAACCAAGTCAACAAGTCCTGGGACCGCAACAAGGAGAACATGGACGCCTACTGCCTAGAAGTTCGCAAGCTCGAGAACAAGTTCTACGGTCTCGAGTTCCACCACATCGTCTGCGACAACAACGTTGCAGCGGACGTCCTGTCGAAGCTTGGTTCTACTCGCGCTCAAGTACCAACAGGTGTTTTCGTCCACGAGCTTCACGCGCCATCCATCCCGGAGCCGGTGCCACCGACCACTGATCCAGCACATCTCCCAGCTGGCCAGGAGGTCATGATGATAGACGTGGACTGGAGGCAACCCTTCATCGACTACATCCGCGAGTAGAAGGTTCACTCGGACAAGAACTTGGCTGAGCAACTTATTCGCCGCGCCAAGTCCTACGTCTTAGTAGGAGACAAGCTCTACAGGCGGGGCGCATCTTCCGGAGTACTCATGAAGTGCGTCCCCCGAGAAGAAGGCAAGGGCATCTTGGAGGAGATCCATAAAGGCGTTTGCGGCAACCATGCGTCCTCATGCACGCTGGTCAGCAAGGTCTTCCGATGAGCTTTCTACTGGCCCACAGCTCTGGGCGATGCTGAAGAACTCATCAGAAGGTGCCAAGGGTGCCAATACTTCGCCAAGCAACAACACGTCCCGGCCTACAAGCTAGTCACCATACCGCCAACCTGGCCTTTCGCCTGCTAGGGGCTCGACATGATTGGGCCTAGGGATGGCAATGGGTGCCCGCAACCCGCAAACCCATGGGTTTTTGCTCTATTAGGGCACGGACATGGGTCAGTTTCTAGACCCATGGGTCTATCAATGGGTTAAATGTTAGACCCAGCGGGTTTGTGGGCATGGGTTTGGGATTAGAGTACCCATGCCCGCAAACCCATGGGTTTTTTTAAACCCGCTCCAATATACAATAGCAACCCACCAGCCCATATATTACCCTAAAATTTCTTTCAAAGCCTGGCCCATATAAATAGTTGATATGTCCCAAACCCTAAACCCTGGATCCCAAATCCAATCCCCACACCCCCTGTCGGCAACCTTTGATGTTGCTCACCATGAGCTGAACCTTTTAATTTGATGGCCTTAGTACTGTTTGATGCTTCTATTTGTGCCAATGATCATATTATTCGTGGCTGGTTGCTTATACTGTTAATGGGCACTGGCGACCCGCTAATGCCCGCAAACCCGCTGGGCATGGGTTTGGGTCAAATTCTAGACCCATCGCGGGTCATGGGTTTAATCGCGGGCATAATTTATATTCGCGGGCAGGGGTTTGGGATGGCAAAACCTAGTGGGTTTGAACCCATTGCCATCCCTAATTGGGCCTCTCCCGACTGCGCCAGGTGGATTCAATAGAGTCTTGGTGGCCATCGACAAGTTCACCAAGTGGATCGAGGTCAAGCTGGTCACACGCCCCAAGGCTGACAGATTACTCAACTTCTTGGATGAACTCGTGCATCGCTACGGACTACCCCACCGCATCATCACAGACCTGGGCTCCAACTTCAACAATCACCAGTTCTGTGAGTTCTGCGAGAACAGCGGGATCGACGTCCGATATGTCTCAGTTTCCCATCCTCGGGCCAATGGACAAGTCGAGCGCGCCAATGGGATGGTAGTCGACGCTCTCAAGATGCGGCTGCACGATGCTGCTAACTCAAAAGGAGGCAAGTGGATCAAGGAACTACCCAATGTGCTCTGGGGGTTACGTACTCAACCCTACAAGCCAACAGGTCAATCGCCTTACTTCCTAGTCTATGGCTCCAAAGCAATTCTCCCTGCCGACGTCATGTGGGATTCACCAGCAGTAGAGCAATACGACGAAGGCATATCTAAAGATAGCAGATGAGTTGATATCGATGGACTCGAAGAAGCTCGCTGTGCCGCCCTCGTCCAATCAGCAAGGTACCTTGAGAGTATCCAACGCTACCATGATCGCAACGTCAAGGAACGCTCCTTCAACGTTGGTGATCTTGCCCTCCGCCGCATCCAGAACACGGAAGGACTGCACAAGCTCAGCTCGCCATGGGAAGGTCCCTTCACAGTTGCAAAGGTGACCGGACCAGGCTCCTACCGCCTCCAGACGCTTGAAGGCGAAGACGTCAGTAACTCGTGGAATATCGACCAGCTCTGTCGATTCTACGCCTAGTCTCTCGACTACCCTGGGGGCTCAAGTCTGCACGACTACTCCAAGACCCCTTCACTGTAAGCAGCCTCCGAGTCGAGGCACTAGTCTCTGGACTACTCTACGCCAAGATCCAGTGTTCACGGCTACTAACGGATCTCGGGCTGCTCAGAGCGACAAAGGACTCTAGCAGCGGTCTATTAAGAGACCATGTAATTCAAGATCCAGCCTATACGACTACTAACGGATCTACTGCTGTAAGCGGCTATGCACCCTAGCACTACTCAGCCGTAGGCGGCCTCCGGGTCCTGGCGACTACTCTTGCCTGCTGGCGAGTACCACTACTCGTGACAACTCCACAATGAGAACTCCGCGTACATATCTCGCAACAACGAGTATTCATTTCCGAAAGTTTTCTCATTCATAATTAAACAAGTTTAGTACAACTTTGTTTATACACATCTATTACTACAAGCTAACCCTACAAGACTACTAGAGGTTCAGCTTTCCAGCGACTTGTTCAGCTATTGGCGCCATCTGCTCCAGGAGCTCCGCGTACTGCTCATCAGTACAGTTGGCGGCTAGTCCGCCCGCGACTACGTCCACCGGAGCCTTGGGGAAGTATGACTTCATATACGCCAAGACTTGATGGGGATGGATTTCGCCAGATGCTTGACGTACGTCACAAGACGATCAGGAGCTTCTCTCAGTCGGTCAACCAATGGAGCTATCTTCGCCCCGCCCGGATGAGGCACCAGTAGCCTTGCAATGGGAAGTGCGGCTTCTTCAAGTTCCTTGAGCTGTGCCCGCAACCTCTCGCAGTCTTCATTCAACTTCTGCAAGGATTTGTAGCAGTTGACGAGGTCATGGTCCGAGGCAATTCGGAGCTCCATGTGCTTATCTCACTCGTAAGCCAACTGCTTATAATCATATTCAAGTACCTCGCGGGCCTACTTCTCCCGGTAGAAGAGGTTCTTCATGTCGACTTCTGAGGCCTTCAGTTGCTCGACCCGGGTCTCAAGCTCTGCAATCAACAAACAAGGCGGGGTTAGACCACTGCAAGGTATTTCCAATGGGTACTCGACAAGATAGCATCATACCCTTGTTCTTGTTGTGGAGCGACTTGTTCTTGCGCACCAGCTCGTCGCTCTTCGCCTGCATGTCCTGGACTTCATTATGGTACTGGGCGAAGGCGCCGTCAAGCTTTGACTAGAGCATGGCGGAGTGCTTCCTGCCTTCGCGAGTTCTTCCTCCAATGCTTCCGCCCGGAGCACTGTATCGCCGTATCCCTGGAGCATGTCAGATTTCTGTCGAGATTTCTCCACGACATCCTGCAGCAGACAATAACTGTTACTCGGGTACTCAGCACTTATGGCAGATTGACTACTCAAGGGTACTGATAACTTACCTTCATCCACTGCTCGGCCCGGCGCATTGCCTCCAAGTGACGTGCTACTGCCACCGGGTCGACGAGATCGTCCGCCAGAAGTTCGATCCCACCATGACTACTCGTGGCAGCCCCGAACATCGGGGCCAAACGGATCGACTCTGCGTCCTGAATCTCCGGTGAACGGACAACTACTTCTAGGCTTGAATCTAGCAGTACTTCGTCGCGTTTCTCTTCGGTCATCGCGGGGGCTCCTCCGCTGGCTACCTCTGCCGGCTCGGGGGCTGCTCCGGTGGCCTCTTGGATCTCCGGCACCACGCCTTCAATGGGTACAACCTCGGGGATGGTGTTTCCCTCGGCTTCGGCCCCTGTCAACAGACGACACATGGATTAGTCTCCCTCGGTGGCTACGACTAATCTTTGAGGAAGACTGTGTCTGTGCAGTGTACTCACCTTCTACCATGCTGGCCTCCGGCAGCGTAGCCTCCATGGCCAGCGCCACTGTCTCAGCTTGGGGGAGGGGAGCGGACTCCTCAGCGGCTGGCGTGGAACCCTCTTCAGCCACTGTCGCGCTGGGTTCATCTCCCTCCCAGGACAAGTCTGTGGATTTCCTGCACGGTATACAATTGGTTGTCAACCAATCACGACTACCAACCTAAATCTACTACTCGGGAAAGATGTTCACTTACAAGCATGACCGGACAACAATCATGGTCGGGGCGCCAAGTATGCTGGCGATGTCGACAAGTCCGGCTTCAGCAGGCGCCTCTTCTTCGGCTTCGGTTGCCGCTGGCTCTTCAGCAGCAGGGGCTGCGGCCGGCTCCGTCCTGCTCTCAGCGACCTGCGTCTGCGGCTCAACTTCTGTCATGGCGGGGGCTGGGCTGCGGCTTCTTTCAACCGGCTCCCCCACCGTCTCCCAGTCGCCTTCGTCCCCTTGGTCTACGGGGTCGGAAGGCGGAATCTCTTGCAAGCAAAATAATTTTGTCGTCAGCATACACAACATCGAAAGACAAGTACTCGACTACCTTACTCGAGGAGTTTACCTCCTGAGACGTGGTCTCAGTGACTTTCAGCTTCTTAGCCACGCGCTTGCGTGCCATGTTGCGCGCCTCCTCGGCGGCGCAGGCAAACTAGCCTCCAAACTAGTTGGAGGATCTTGGATGAGAGGAACATTGGGTAGTCTAGGGCGGCTGAACCTCGACCGCAGCTGAAACCGCTCCTGAAGCGTCTCCTCGTCCTCTTCATCTGATGTGTCTTTAACGATGACGGTGTCATCACCTTCGCCGACTTCGCGGCGCTCCTTAGCCTTGCCCTTCCCCTCCTCTGGGATTTCCACAAGTCGGGGAGGCGAAGCCGGCTCAGAGACAAACTTTACTATGTCATCTTGCAACAAGCACATTGGGTGAGCACGACTACTACTTCAAAGTCAGTACTCGACACTGAGTGCGGCTACGGACCTCGTTCAGTGGATAAGCGGCGGAGTACTCGGGGACCGGACAGGGCGTGTACGCCGGCATGTCCTTGAAGATCCTACTCAGCCCATCGATGTTGTCGTCATCATCAATCTCGCCGCCGGGCATCCGCGACAAGTTGCGCTCGCCGGTATACTGGTAGCCGAGGGTGTCGCGAGCCATTAGAGGCTACACCCTCCTCTTCATAAAGCTGAACGCCACATGTTCGGCCCTCAGCCTAGCTTCCCTCAAAGCCTTGCTCTTCACCAGCAGTTCGGGTAGCTGGATACCCTCATGCACCGTCGGCTCAGTATTCCACCAGGGACGGTGCTTCGGCTGCTTCCCGCTGGGCTTCGGCAGCTCCGGGTGGTGGTTGGTGATGTAGAACCACTTCGACTTCCAGTCTTGGTTGGAGTCGATCAACTTGTACGCTAGGTACTGCTCCGCAGCGTCCTCGCGCATCTGGATGCCGGCCCCTCCGACTACTCGCGGGTCGTTGGCGCTCAGCTGGGGTTTCACGCGGAAGAACTTCCGGAAGAGTACCCAGTGGGGCTTGATCCCCAAGAACGCTTCGCAAAAATGTACGAAGACGAATGTGTGGAAGATGCCATTGGGGTTGAGATTGAGGTACTCGATACCGTAATACTCCAGAAGCCCTTTGAAGAAGTTGCTTGCTGGGAAGGCCAACCCGCGCTCCACGAATTGCGTGAACATCGAGATTTCATCGGGATTCTTCTCCATCGGGTATGGATCTCCCGCGGCGGCGCGCCACATGTCGACCTCTTTCTCCCTGAGAAATCCGCTGTTCAGCAGCGCCAACAGGTCCTCGGTCTTTGCCTTTGATTTTTTCCACTCCTTGTTGGGATTCGGGCGCGGGGGAGACACTGGCAGTGTTGACTCTGCGGCGGATCCAGCAGCCTCCTCCCGGGATCTTTTCTTCCCGCCGGTGGTCTTCATGCTCTTGGATGGTGAGGGCTTCATTCTCCAAGTACAACGGGTTTTCACTCGCATTCGCCCAGGGGCTGTGGCGGTGGCTACTGGCAGCAGCGCGCTTGGATCTACGATTTCCACTGAGGTGGTAGTATGCACTGGCGGCGGATTCTAGGAGAAGATCTACTACGAATTGCTGCAAGTGTGGGGGTGAAACATCCTAAGGGTTTTGGTTTCTATTTATAAGTCAATAGGCGGCTCCGCAACGGCCGGATCGATATGTTTCAAAACAGCTGACTCAGTGGCAGCGCGTGACCCTTCAACTTCCAGTAGTCGATGCGCCTTATCTCAGGGGCTCGGCTACATTTAATCAATTCCTTGGGTAGCGAAAAGATTCAAGAGCAACTCGGGACACATTCTACATACAAGACAACCCTTTAATTCGAGATGAAGTACTCGACTCAAGGCTCGGGGGCTCCGTGCCACGTGTCCTTCGGTTTTTTCTCCGGATTTTATGGGATCATCTTGCCAGAACTTCAGATTGACCCTCAGCTAGAGTCTACGACTCAACCTAAGGCTTGGGGGCTACTCCATATGGAGTGCGATTTTCCAATCGCACTTCCATATAAATTTCGGCTTCAAGACAACATGAGTATTGTTGAAGACATTCAAGAGCAGAACTCGAGAACGCTTGGGGACTACTCGAGAGGACTTCAGGATTACTCAAAGATCAGCTGGAGTACCTTCCAGCCTCGGGATGCTTCAAGTATTCTTGAGGACTTTCGACTTGTTGTACTCGGGGACTCTTGAGGACTACTCGTCAAGGCCGTCAAAACTACTCGAAGCTATCCTGCTCGACTACAAAGTACTCGGGGGCTTGTCGTATGGACCTCCCTGGGCCCACTACCTCGGTGAGTACCAGGACCGACTACTCGGTGGGCCCCTGGGACTACCCAACTTGTGCCGCACGGCACCTGATGGCGTGAGGCGCAAGGACTATGGTGGAGAAGTACTCGAATAGGAAGCTATACATACCTTGTACTGTGTAGAGGACTCCTAGACGCACACGACTAGTACTCTCTCCCCAAACCGACCTGTAACCCTGCCTCCCAGACTATATAAGGCGAGGCAGGGACCCTTCTCTCTCATTACGCATCATCTTGTAATCACATCCAATCAATCCAGAGCTACACAGCATACAGGACGTAGGGTATTACGCACCTCGCGGCCCGAACCTGTCTAAATTGTGTGCCACGTGTCTCTTCCTTCGAGTTACCGATCTCGGCGAGGCCACATTCATCTACCTCGGGTACTCCCCTTGGTAGGTTGCCGGTCTAAAACACCGACAGGTTGTGCCAACCTTGTGAGGTGATTCTTGAGTGAACCAAGGTGTACAAGGTTCGCCGGAAGCCTTGGGGCCTAAGTGGCTCACCGGCAATCGTCATCGACCCTCCGGCTTGGTGTGGGGCGGCGAGGACACTTTGTGCGGGGGACGTGGAGACCCCCTTCCTTGGTGGAGAAGCTCCTTAGTGGAGGCGGCATTGAGGTGACCAAGGGAGCTTGGCAAGTGCCTAAGTGGCTAGCCTTTGTGGCGTGTCAAGTGGTGCTCTTGGGAGAGACTTGGTGACCCGGAAGCAATACTCTTGTGTGAGTGCTTCAACAACGTGGACTAGGGGTGGCTTAGTGCCTACTGATACCATGGGATAAATCGTGTGTCAAGAGTTTGCTTCCTCTCATCTGCTTTACGTTTCCGCATTTACTCTTTTGCAATCTTTGCTTGCCTTTACTTTCCTAGAGTAGTATCATGCTAGGAATGGCTATAGGTTGCAAACCTTGTTTTGGGATGGGAGTTTCACACTAGAACAACCCTAGTTGCACATCTAGATAGTATGTTCTAGTTTATCTTTGTGTAAAATTAGAGAAGCCATATGTTAAGGTTTTAAGTTGCCTAATTCACCCCCTTCCCCTCTTAGGTTAACGAGCATCTGATTCCTTACAAAATGAATTGTGCCTTGGTAGCATCCCCGTACGTTACTCACCAAATAGGTTATGTGTATGGAACTCAAAATATATGAATAAAAAAGGGAATTTTGAGTATTCTACTCATATATTCTATACATAGGTTACATGCATAAAATTATCAAAATATATGAATAGGAAAAAGAGGATTCTAAGTTGTATGGAACTTACAATGCCATTTGAATTCAAAATGCATAAATGTTTCTAATGCAATTGTTGAAAATATAAGTAACACATCTCTACTCCTAAAATGCCCAAAAGGGCAACGCCGCCCCGTGGTTCTGCCCGCGCGTGGTTCTGCTGGAAGAACCACGCACTCGCGCGCGGACAGGTGGCCCCCATGCCCTTCCTATCCCCCACCGAACCCTAAGCACCCCCGCCGTCCCAATTGCACCGCCGCCACTCCGCCTCGCCTCCTTCCCACATCCGCGCATGCCTCTTCCCATCCACAACCATCCATGCCGCCACTCCTTCCCCATTCTCTACTGACCTCGCCGTTTGGATACCCCGTCGGCCGCTGCTCCTCCTCCTACGCCGCTGCTGCCGATCCCGTGAGACCTATTCTCCCCGGATTTCTTCCCGAAATGCAGTTATCGTCCACCGGAGCCACCGCCATCGCCTACACCCGAGGAACGGGAGTGGAGCGTCTCCGGCGAGGGGAAGCCGGACGAGGCGAGCGGCAAAGACCGGCTCTCCAGCGAGGAGCCTGGGCGGTTGTGACGCGAGTCCAACTCCACAGATCTGAAGCCTCCCAAGCACCCCTGCCACCAGGGAGGCGGCACCAAGGAGTAGGAGGTGGCGAAGCAGGAGGGCCTCCGGCGAGTCGGCAACCGCGTCCAAGGAGAGCAGCGACGTGCGGAGCTCCGCGAGCCTACGTCGCTGCCGCCGCGGGACTGACAACGGGAAGGCCGACAAGGAGGAGGAGGCGTCCGCACTCCACGGGCCTCCCGCCCCGTCCCTTCTGCTTGCCTCATTGCGTACCAAGCTCGGCTCCGTGCTGCAGCGGCTACACTAGCACGAAGGTGAGGTTGGTGAGAGTGTTCATGGGCTGCACAACTGATTGTCTGGCCACATGCCAATACTTCATTAAAAACAACTGTATAGTACCCATTATATACTGATAATCTGAAGGATCTATATAATTATAGGATTGGTAAACACTATATACATTTCATCAAAATATCAAACAACAAAACAACACCCAGTATTTGGCGGAGCACAGGACCAGGTAAAAAGCTTTGTCCTGTACATGAGTTGGGGAAAACCCATTCATATGATCTTCTGATTCCAATCTTTTTTTCTCTAGCCAAATTATTGTGGGGCCAAATTGGTATTGTGGTTCTTAACCAATATGCATGCTGGGTAACTGATCAATTCCTAAAATTTAATTATTTTCCCCAATTTCCAAACTCTGAACTGTTTTTTGCAATATGCAGTCAAGGATATGATTTAGAAAACACTGCAATGTCATTGATAAAATCACAGATTCGTTTATTGTCCTATCCCCATCCCTTTCCATTACCAACTACAAAATTCATAACAACTAGATTGTTGCAAGTGTGAATTTAGTTAAATGGTTTGCTGCAGATATGATGATGTTAAATCTTGTTAAGGCTGTTGAACTGTTTTGCGACAGGAAACATGCTTGCTGACGAATGAAATATGCCTAGGTAAATTTTCTTACCAATACTTTTATTTCACTGAAACACTCCTTTTCATTCCAAGTCTGATTTCTATGCAATGAAACAAATTGTTTGCTCTGCACCGATGGTACCAGCAAAGGAAGTGTCACAAATGTATTCAATACGTGCCTACCATCTCTGTCTTTGCATTTTCAGTTTTGAAAATAGTAGGCTGATAATATGGACATTTGCTACATAGTTAAATTAAACTAAAATATACATTCCAAGTCACAGAGGTATTCATTGAAACAAGTCTTTTCATTCCAAGTCTTATTTCTATTCAGTGAAACAAATTGTTTGCTCTGCACCGATGGTACCAGCGAAGGAAGTGTCACAACGGTATTCAACACATGCCTACCATCTCCGTCTTTGTATTTTTAGTTTTTAAAAAAGTAGGCTGATAATATGGACATTTGCTGCATAGTTAAATTAAACTAAAATATACATTAGAATGGCTAGCCTCGGGATAAGTAAACATGTGCAATGTTACATGGATCAAGGTTGCACGTACCTATTAACACTTATTTAGAATGAACAAAAATGAAGCATCACTGGTAGCCGTCAGAAAGTTTTCCTGCACATAATCCCATGCAACCAACCTGTAGATATACCTCTGCCTTAGAAAAATTAGCCTTGTACACAATCTTATTTTCCATGTTTAAAGCACATGATTGGTATATTTGTAAGGTTAAAAAAAGCACATGGTAGGATGGAGGAGCATTTATTTGTATGCGGTGATTATAAAGGTATATGAGGTTTTACACTATTGTAATTCTTCTTCCCTTTCTTTTATTGTTTCACACTGAATTTTGTAAGTTGGATATTAGCAAGTTGGATTTCTGGGACTGGAGTATTAGTAAGAATCACAATGACCACATTAGTACATTACAGTATGGTATGGAGCTGAGTGATTTTCTGGATTTGTAAGCATTACTTACATACTAAAAGGTTGATGCTTAACCTAAATCCAAACTGTCATGGGTGTGTCATGGAGACTGCATGCAGAGTTGGTTTGTTAAAATTGGCAAGGAAATTTGTTTTAATTGTATATTGTGCCTGTAGTAGATTTTAATAATTGATGGTCTAACTTATTTAAATTGTGTAATATTTTTTCTGGATCTTGTTATTTAATAGAGTACTATACTGATTGGTTTTTAATTGAAACATTTTTTTAGTACCATGAATGCGCTCACTATGATTCTGTTGATTGAAACATTATTCTCCAGGAAAGGTAATAGTGTTTCCCTTAGAAGTCTGAAATTAATTCGATATTAAGGATTTAAAGAAATGTGAGGTGTATTCTCTTCTCTTGCTCTTTCAGCAAGATGAATAGTTCCCATGCTTTTTGGTTGTGAGATAGGTGCACATCAATATTATATGTGTTTCTCAACAAAAAATTAAAAAAATAGGCCAAGTGCTTATCCAATGCTTCTTGGGTTAGGAGTGGATTATCTAGCTAGGGTCCGTGGTCTGATGACCTGTAAGCAAGTAAAAACAAATTAAGTATGATCTAACATGAATTTGACCATTTTGTTCATTTGTGTTTACACCACATAAATATACAGTCAGACTGCCTAGAGAATTCAACTATAAAATATTTGTAATTTGTAATTGGTACCTCAAGGTTTCTTGTGGAGTTGGTGCTGACCAAGAAAAAAATATCTGACAGGTTGCAGAGACCAAGGCAAGCATCATGGAAGAGGAAGTAAGCAAGCTGCAGATATGGTTATAGAGACCAAGACAAGGATCATCAGATAGATTCTTTTTAGACATGTCCTTGCTGTTCTTAAAAGTTCCATCATGTTCTTCTATTTAACATAAGATTTCCTCTATCCTTTATCATATGACTGGTACTCTGTCAAAATGTTTGCATGGCTCTAACATCAGTCTTCTTCCAGGTTGTTATTTCTACTCTAATTTGCTCTCAGCTAAGTTTTTGGAGATCTTTCTTTCTTTATTTGTTTTTAGGCATAACTTGTTCGAGGCATAGTCCAAGTATTCAAGTGACATCTGAATGTGTATGCACTATGCAGAACAATATATTTGGTTCTGGTGGATAAACCAGGTGCTGAGGATGGTCTTCCTTAAGTGTATTTGTTATTTTACAATATATTGTCACTTCAATATAGCAACAGGAAAATTCCCCATTCTCTTATAGTATTATCTGCAAAGGTCAGTATTTACGCTCAACATGATTAAAATTTGATTAGTACATGTAAGGTAGCAGTCTCTTTATGTTCCCTTGATTCGCCTCTTTAGCTTGCAATTATGATTGGTGATGGTTCTCCAGAGTTTCTTGATTGAATAGTCTCAGACTTCACTGTGTTCACTAGCATAATATTACTGTATTGAGTAATCTCAGACTTCACTAGCATAACATTATTGTATGCCTCGATCCTAACTTGCATTATCTGTTGAACTGGAGACTGCATCTGTGTCATTCGATTGTATTCTTGTGTTGTCCTAAATTTCACAATGTTTTGGTGTAAATCGTGAATTCTGCCCTGACTCCAACAATAGAGTTCTCAAGGGTGTTGGGTCTACGGTAAGTTTGCATACTTGTGTACGAGTAGTTCAAATTTTCATTGCAACCCTTGGTGACATGTAGCTCAATTTCTAGAATTAACATCTTATAACATTTCCTTTTATCCTTGGTTTCAGACCTTTCGTTTTGTTCTGTTGGGAGGTGTGGAAGTACACACCCTTAATGTAACCGGATTGGTGATCAACACATTTGGTGTTGTCTGGTACTCCTATGCGAAGTACAGGCAGGCGGAAGAAAATGACACAGAACATTCAACCTAATGTTGAGTCACATAGTACAATAGTTTGTCCCAGAAGTATCTGTTTTGGGTGTGAGAAATTCTTTAAACTTGATTAGGGGACTTTTGTTGTTCTTGTAGAAATAGCAGCTCATGGCCATGTGAGATAGCAACGGTAAGTGTTAGATATAACTGCTTTGAACTGAATTGGTGGTTATTCTTTTGCAAATCAAGATAAAAGCACATCCAAGCTACTGTGCTTATGTTATTACTCATTGCAAGGTTGGAATTTGGATGACTTAATTAAAGTGTAGTGATGGAATTAGCTGAAACCTTGCAGACACATAATGCATACGCTTGGTCATGAAAAAATACCTTATGTTTTTAGCTTGTAGCATATTTTTGTGAAATAAAGTTTCATGTTTATAGATGAAATTTGTGTGCCCGTAGCAATGCACGGGCATGATCCTAGTTAAATTATAAAAGAGAGTTAGACGAAAACTTCTATGGTTTAAGGTACGATTGGCAGTGAATTTCTTCTTAATATAATAATACATAGCTCTTCTTTGCGTTCGACACAAAAAGGTACGGTATTGTGCCGTGAAAAATCCACATGCCCAACCCATCGTGGCCTCACCGCCACCGCCTCGTCCTGCCTGTCCTATGCCCAATTACTAGTTCACAATGTTATTTTGACGAACATTTCAGTGTTCATATATGAAAATGGTCTCTATTCATGTTTCAGGATAGTAAATTAAAATTGTTGGCTTCTATGAAAAACGAGAAAGAAGTAAAGCATGATAACATATTAGTGTTTCTTGTTTTGAACTAGCCTTCTTCGGTCTACTTTGCTTTCTGTATGGGACTTCTGGATCTGAACCTAATCCATCTCTACTCAACATGAATCACTTTTTCTTTATAATTTGCTAATTGGGGTTTGTCGTACGGATGACTATACCAACTGTGACAGAACCGCCAAAATTAATTATGTATTGTCACCTAAGCCAGTCTGCGTGGTCATTAAGTAATAATAAAGAACTATTTTGTTGCCTCTGTCGGGTCATGCTCGGTGATCACTTACTACAAGATCATGATATGCACAAAGCCCACACGAAGGCGGGACCAGAGTACAAGTGCAACATTACATAAAGTTCACAAAGTTAGTGTGACACATGGGTACCCATGGGTCCCCACCGACTAGGGTCCTAGAGGTTCCTGTCAAGTGGACCCGAGCTGCCAGAAGCCCAAGCGACTTGCAAGTGGGTCCGGAGACCTGATCCACAGCCCCGACGACCTCGGAAGACCTTGGACGACCTTATCCAGATCGCGGGTGACCTGCTGAGCTTGTGGGGCAAGTCCCCCTTAGATCACAGCGGCGGCGCCGCCAATAGACCCGAGGATCACGGGATCCTCTTTGTAATCACGGAAGGCGACCTTCCTAAATCTGTAACCGACTCCGATGAGGGTCCACCGACCATGAACGGAAACCCTAGCCCGCCGGCCATATAAGGCGGCCTAGAGCTCCATTCGAGGGTACTTGACCTTTCCACATAATCCCACCACACTGGACGTAGGGTTTTACTCTCCGGAGGCCTGAACCAGTCTAAAACCACTGTGTCCTTGCCATTCTCGCTGAGTTCCGAGTTCCACCTGTGAACTACCGCTTACACTCTTAGGTCCTGATCCCCCATTAGTCAACCTAAAACCGCTTGGGTAGCCCCTTGCAGATCTGCCAAGTCTCACCCCCTGACAGTTGGCGCACCAGGTAGGGGAGATCAGGAACTCGCTGTGTAGCATGGCGGCTCAATCTGGCGTTGTCTTCCCGGCGAGCATGGGGGACATCCTCGCCGACCCCGTGGAGATCTGCTTCGGTTCCTTCACGGCGACCTCGACCACGCTGGCGGCAGTGACCTCACCAGCGGCATCCGTGGAGGTTCCGGCAATCTTGGATGCCGCCCCAGCTCTAGAAAAAAGTCGAAGACCCACCCGCCCAAACGCTATGATCTCGTCCAGGGGATGCTGTAAGTGCAATCAAGCCCTATGAGGGTTTTGGTGATGTTGACCACACAATTAAAGAACTAATGAGCCTTTGAGTTTGTTGTGCAGCACAGAGTAATTATCACAGGTGCAAAAGATTAATTGGAGACCCCTCAACTTGTTACAAAAAGGATGCCTATGCTACTTGGAGGAGTTTATTTATTTTATCTTTTGAATTTGAGTATAGGACAATCCGTACTATCAAGAGGGATACTAATGGTGAGTTAGGGTGGTTTCAAGTGCTCATAATCCATCTTTCCTAAACCTTAACCCTCACCCCAAGGGAAGTAAACTGCAGCTGTTTTGCTCCTGCTGATTGCTGTTCAGAGGTTCCGAAGATTTTCTCGAAGGTTCCGGCCGTACGGGCTACAGTCTGCAGAGTTTTCACAAGTCGGAAGTTCTGAGATTTTTCTCGGAGGTTCTGAACTCTAGAATATAGCCGTTACTGTTCTGGATCTGGGGGTATTTATACCCCACAGTCCCCCAACGGTTATCTTCTTCCTCCCACTGCACAGAACGCCGTTTCTTGCTGTTTCTCTCACCTTGCATTCACTCCTAACCTACTCTCTTCCAAATCCTTGCCTAGCATTGATTGAGAGTGGAATCTTGAAGTGAGTTAGTGAGCCAATCCCTTCTCCCTTGGTACTTGAGAACTTGGAAGAACCCTAGCAAGCTTGGTGGATCTATTACTCTTGGAGCTTTGCTCCTAGACGGATAGAGGTCCTTGGAAGCTCTCCAAACCGATTTGTGGAAGCTCCAAGGTGTTTGTATTACCCTTTGTGATTCTAGTGGAAAGCCTCCACCTATTACCCAAAGTGATAGGTGTGAGAGAGGAGTTGACCTTTGTGGTCCGAGCCTTTTGTGGCATCCTCAACAACGTGGACGTAAGCAAGCCTTTGTGGCGAGCTGAACCACGGGATAAATCTTTGTCTCATGCGTGCTCTCATTTACTTACCTGTTCATGCTTGTGCTTAACTAGATCTATTAGGGTTTGCTCCCGATCTACTTTGTGGTGCCTTCCTAGCTTGTACTTTGCTTAGAAATCTTCTTGCTAGGTCCTAAGTACCTCTTAGAATTTAGTAGATCTGGTTTCCATCAAGTTTCTCGCAGCTCTTGTTATTTATGCTCTGTTCTAACAGCTGTCGGAAGTTCTGAGTTTATTCTCGGAGGCTGCCTCGTTCGGGGGTTCCGAGAATAATCTCGGAGGTTCCGAGGTCTGACAGTGTTTTCGCAGAAAAAGTTTAAATTCTGTGTGCAAGCCTATTCACCCCCCTCTAGGCCACATTGCCTCGATCCTTTCAATTGGTATCAGAGCGGGTCATCCTCGTAAACACCTAACCGTGTGAGGATATGGCAAGTGATGATGACAAGCACGAAGAAGAGCAGTTTGAAGACATACCAAGCGAGGCTGAAAGTGATGCCTCGGAAGTGGGAGATACATCAGCTCAAGAGAAGTTTGAAAAGCTTAAAAAGGTCAGAAGGAAAGTTCAAAAGATGGAAGCAAGAAAAGCAAGAAAGAGAACAAGAAAAAGGAAGAAGAAGAAGAAAAGAAGAAAGAAGACGACAAGCAGGAAAAGAAGAAGAAGAGAAAGAAAGAAGAAAAGAAAAGAAGAAAGAGAACACCTTCACCATCTCCATCACCATCCTCGTCATCCTCATCGTCGTCCTCATCTAGTGAGAATGGAGATGATGATGATGAGTACTACGGCACAAGAATTCCCAAGTGAACAATCAAGCCAAAGTCGAAGTCTAAAGCAAAGAACGACTACAAAAGTGTATCCTTTAACTATGATTCTTTGGATGTCAAATCCAAGGATGAAGTGACTATTCCCGTTGGCAAATTACCCCAATTCGATGGGACTAACTTTGCTAAATGGAAGCATATGATGAAAGCTTATTTAATCGGCTTAAGCTTGGAATTGTGGAATATTGTGTGTGTAGGTTTTGAAGATCCCAAAGACTTTAGGAACCTCACTCCAATTGACCGACACAACATTAGAAGGAATGGTCAAGCTACAAGCATACTCCTTAGTGCCTTGAATGCCCAAGAGTATAACCGTGTTAGTGGACTTGAGATTGCCAAGGAGATTTGGGACATTCTCCACATTGCACATGAGGGTGTTGACAAGGTCAAGAAATCCAAGATCAACATATTGATGGCCGAGCTCAATAGATTTACTATCTTTGATGGAGAAGGGCCACAAGAGATGTTTGATAGGTTGATGGTTATTGTTGGAAAGATAAGAGGTCTAGGTGGTGATGAGCTAGATGACCACTTTGTTGTGAAGGTAATGTTGGAAGCTTTTGCACCAAGGAATCCTACTCTAGTCACCTTGATTAGAGAGAAGAAAAGGTTTGAGGAACTCTCTCCAAATGATGTTCTTGGAAGAATTCTCACACATGAGCTCATGGACAAGGAAATTCAACATAGAAAGAAGATTGGGGAGTTGGAGGCTAAGTTAAACAACTTGAAGGTTAAAGAGGTGGCTCTCCACTCTCACAAGTCAAGCAAACCCTCCTCCTCATCCAAGCACACTACTTCTTCCAAGCCTCTCAAGTCAAAGTCCAAAAGGGTGGAAGTAGAGAGCTCCACAAGTGATTCAAGCGAAGATGAAGATGAAGGTTCTCATGTTGAGATTGGGGACATGGCCTTGTTCATGAAGACCTACAAGAGAGGGTTGAAGAAGCAAGGGTACAAGTTTGCCAAGAGGAAGTTTCCCAACAAGAAAAAGAGAACTTGCTACAATTGTGGAAGTACCAGAGCACTTCATTGCTTGATTGCCCTAATGAGAAGAAAGAAAACGAAATGACAAGGGTAAAGGGAGCTACAAGAAAGATCAAAAACCACACTACAAGAGAAGACACTATGGTGGTGAAGCCCACATTGGTCATGAATGGAACTCCGGGGATGAAAGCTCTAGTGAAGAGGAAGGGAAGAAAGTTGCAACCGTGGCTATCAAGAAGCTTCCCTCCACCTCAAGATTGTTCAACAATTTGACCGATGATGAAGAGAGCACTTCCATTCATTGTCTCATGGCCAAGGGTGAGAAGGTAAAAACTGCCTAAAACCCTTTCCTCAACCTAGTGATGAGTCGGAAATGGACTCTAGTGATGATACTAGTGATGAAGAAGCTAACCAACTTGTTCGTGAAATGGATGAGCAATCTAGGGATTTTATGGCTAAGCTAATAGTTGAGCTAGAGAAAAGCCAAGACACCATTATCTCCGATAGAAGTGAGATTGAGGCTTTGCGTTTGGAAATCAACCAAGCGAAGAGTGTCATAGCTACTCTCAAGGAGGACCTTACTGTCACTCAAGCTCAATGTAATTCTCTCAAGTTGAGGAATGAAGAGCTTGAGGAGCAATATAGCCTCCTTTGGAGTAGCACCTCACATCCCTCGAAGGTAAAAGGCAACTCTAGTGCTTCTAGTAGCAAGGGCTGTGATAGATGTAATCATATTGATATTGAATCTTATGCCACTAACCTTGCTATGTGTTGACGCAAAATGTGCACTCAGCGCCAATCACACAGCAAGCCGAAAAGCTTAGCTTCGCACGCGCAGAGAGAAAGTGACGTGCCAGTCAATTTTTCCTGAAAATTAACAAAAGATGAAACAGTTAAATACCAAAACTTGGAACCTACGGGTGGTACCGAGGCGGTTCCATATTTACGGCTAAGAAGCCAAGCAAGACGACATGTAGCTATGCGAAGCTACACTCACAAAGAACCATAACCATTCGGGTAACCATGAAGGGAAAAAGAACATTGCCGAATGGATGATGTAAGCATGACAACGATCGATCTTTGAACAAACATAGATGCATGTGCAAAGCCATGACCGATCCTCATGAAGGTCAACATTAAATGAAGTAGAGCACGAACATGATCATGTATTAAAATAAGCATGCATAGATCCAAAGCGTTAGTCTACCGCATGTCTAATCACTTTAAGATCCGTCGGGCACGATATCAGCAAATCTATCCACCGCATGATACAACTTGCATGAAAGAACGCGCCACTTTCCACAAATAGATCTATCCACCGCATGATACAACCTAAATATGGAAAGCTAGAAGCATACGTCCTTTAAAACACAAATAACGCACGTGATCTACTCGTGAAGATATAACCGAATGCGGGTGAACAACCGATTCGGGGTCCATGAAGAAGGAACAAACATTACCACGTGAATAAATCTATCGAAATTTGAATTGGAAATCTAATCCACCGGATGACTAGCTCCAAAGCAACCCAAAAACCTGCATCTACCGCATGATACCCGGCTCTTTCAAGATTTATGCTAACAAAGCAAGCTTGAATCCGCAACATGTAACAACCTAGATCGATTCGGTTTCGGCTATCGGAGAGCACAAGATCCACGCGTCAGAACACGAAACCCGCTCGTGCACGGATCTTAAAAGGGAAAGAGCCGATCCGAACCCATCTAGATTGGGCAAAAGTGTATTACATGAATTAAAACATAAAGCAAAACTCATGATAACACAGGGTAACTTAATGAATCTCTTTGGATCTTGCCAAAATCCAATAGAGCCGATAACTAGCTTCGAGCTAGACCTTAGCCTACCGCATGGCTCATGATCTAACAAGAAACCCTCTTGAACCAAGCTTGGATCTACCGCATGACACGAAGCATGGTAACAAGACTACTTGCATCGATCTAAATCCACCGCATGATACTAGACATGATACAAGGTTGCGGTACTCACGGAGGTCGACGGATCGATTGGCCCTCTCGAAGAACTCGACGACACGACAAGGGACTCTAGGGTTTGGCGTAAGGCCGGTGTGTATTGAGGAATGAACGTGTCTTTTACATACATCCAGGGATCATATTTATACCCTGCTGACTACAATTGCGAATGGATTCATTGCCTAACTAAACTTGATCGCCTGTCCATCCATTCGCTTCCCCTGATCGAGCCACGTCACCGTCCAATCCCGCAAAATCAGCTCTCTTGTTCCTTTGCCGAACCGGGAGCGGATAGCCGACCGCGGATCCTTCGCCGAAAATCTCTGAAGATATCTTTCCTTCCACCAGACGGACTCTTTTCCGAATCGGACCCACATGTCATACTCCTTACCAAATTTTGGTGTTAACACATGCCCCTTCAATTGTGGGATAAAAGTAATTTTGTTCCACAATTGACTCCAGCCACGAATCTTTGAGCTAAACCTGTCAACACCTGTTCTTCGCAATCCGCCGGATTCTTCGTTCAGATCCAACCCTAGATCCCCTTTTGTTCCGAGCTCGAATCTCCAATGGCAACTCAGAACCAAGCTGCTCAGGTAACCTCACCCCTCCAAACCTTTGTTCGGCATTAGGTTTTCAATTTTACCTGAGATTTTCTTCTTCCGCTCTCTTCCAGGAACCGTCTACTGCCCTTCTGATTCCTATTGAGGCCAATTCGCAATCTTACTATCTTGGTCCTGAAGGGAATCCTGACCCTCGAGATTTCATTGCCGCTGAATCTCAGAGAATCCCTTTCAAGGTAGCTTTATCTCCACCTCCTCAGTGGCAAGATGCGTTCAAGAACTGGCCTTTGCCCCCAATCGCAGGCTGGAAGACTTGGTACCGTAGGATTCTCGCGGATAAGAGTGGATTGACCAATCTGGATACTCTCCGCATTGCTCAATGTTTGGAGTTATCCGTAGCCGAGACGCCCAAGAATGAAGATCTTCGATAGCCGCGTGCCACTTACGGTCCAATGGCGTCAATGCCTTCCTTTTTGGGCATGGCCCAATGTCTCCAACTTTGGCCGATGTGTACATGATCACCGGCCTTGACATCACCGGGTACCGTTCGACCTTGGAATTTCAAGAACTCCTCACGCCAAACGGGGGTAAAGCCGGGGAACGGCTACAAGAATTATATTTTGAAACACATGAGAGATAATCCCCTTGGCGAAGTTGAATACGAGCCTTCTTGAACATGTGGTTATGCGAGGTTTGTCTTCGTGGCAAAGCCAATGAACCCACTCGAATCATATCGCAATGGCGATCCATCGGCAGCGGCAATCGCCTTCCTCTGGGAAAATTCCTCTTGGGTAGTGTATACCATATGCTTCATCAGACAGTTACCCAAATGTATACCAGCCAGAGGATAACGTGCGTCAATGGCCCTTGGTGGTTTGTTCAGATTTGGCTGCAGCTTCACATGCACCAGATTGTAGGCGTCGACTTGAGCTCCAGGTTCTTCCCCTGGTCCAATCCCCCTGAAGGAGAGGTTCAAGTCACCAGAGGATGCCAAAGCTATAGAGAAGCAGCTTCAACTGTCATCATTCAACAGGACATCACCCAACTCTTCGAGTTGTTCTTCAAAGGCTTCCCCAATCCTCTTTGGCTCCCTTATCTAGGCTATGACACTCTGACCTTCCCTGTCGAGTTCTCCTTCGAGCCCGGCCATCAAGATGGGAGATTCCTAGAAATCTTTAATATCATAATCTGCCCATGTATATTACCGGCCGAGTTCAATGGAGGGAGGCAGAATGCCAGTACTTATGAGTACTACCAGCCTAACGTAATGGCCAGGCAACTTGGATGCGGCCAGCTGCCCCCAAGATTGTTTCTGCATGAATTCCTCAAGCCCAGGGAGGAAATCAAGGAACCGATGCGATGCGGCGAGTTTTCAACTATGTGTGCGGTCCCTCTGTCTACACATGTCCTTTTGTGCACGCAACCATAGCTCACCCCACCTTCAACTCATGGTGGCAAGAATTCCATGACCACATCTTCGGTGAACTTGTTCATGTGTTCCGTGCGGGATTGGTGCACGATTTCCTGCCGACTTCAGAGGTAACACAATGAGCCCCTTGATCAGACTTTTATTCATGGTCCTGATCTTCATCTTCTGTCCACAGAACACAGTTCCTGCCCCTCGAGCCAGGGCAATAGCTTATAATGCCGAAGGCCCAATTTCAGCATTGGGGTTTAAATCCACAACCCTGCGCCAACTGATGGACAGGTATGCTACCACCGATCCCGGCCTCTCCCGGCCTTGCCTTGATGACAGGAGGCAAGGATTGCATCTGATTCCCCCTCCGAGCGCTAAAAGGAGGAGAACTGTCAAGAAAGTACTGGTTGAGGTAAACTCCTTTACCTTCTCGATTACTGGGTCGCTCTGTTCTTGATGGATCATATCATTGTGCATTTCAGACCAGAGCTCAACATTCTTCAGAACCAATACCTGCCGATGCCCCATCCACTGGTATGGCTTTTTGCTGTTCTTTCTCAAGGATGAGCACTGGCACTTATCCCTTCAATTGGACATTTGCAGAAGAAACTGTTGGAGAACCACTTGTAGATGTTCCAGTGGTTCAACGAGCGCAGCCCTTCCGGGGTTGAATTGCCCATCCCGAGAGAGGTTTCATCTTCATCCCCTTCGCGGAAGCGATACGCTCTCCGAGAGATGAATCCCCCAACTCAACCTGGAGCCGCCAAGTTCTCCCGGATGCCATCGCCTATCAGCCAAGCAGCAACGGCCAACCCAACAGAGGAAGATCCAATTCTTCCCCAGCCAGAAACTCACGAGTCGCTGATTGGTGCACCAGCATCTCCCGACTTGGACGTTTCGGCTCTACTCGGGACGCCTCTTCCGTCTGCGATTGCTCCCGCTCAAGATACCATTCATGAGGTACTCGGTTCCGCTCTTAATCTTGATACCATGATGCTAGCATTCTCACCTCGGCAGTGTTGTTTTCAGGATCACGCCCCGTCATCATCGAGCTTGCCATCAGAGGGCCCATCAGCTGCCGATGTGATGAAAGAAGTAAACCAGCTGTTGCCAGACGAGGTATTGCTCAAGCTCAAAGAAATTGCAGCCTGGCTAGAAAAAGACGTCCAGGATCGGCTCAATGATCTTCGCCATTTTGAAGAGATTTTTGAGCCCATTAGCCACAAACTCCCCGATGACATCGAGCTTTTCTGTCGTCCGTCTACGACTTAGAGCCCTTTTATGTTCCCTTGAGGCGCACTTGGAGGAAATTGCGCTCCCGTTCGGCCATTGAAAAGGAGAAAACTGATGCTGAACAGGCCATGAACGGGATACAATCCCAAGCAAAAAGCCATAAGGATGCCTTGGCTGACCTGCAAGCTTCTTACGATCTGAAAGTCGCCAGAAAGGCTGCTCTAGAGGCGGAATTGAAAAGCCTTTCAGCGGAGATTGAAATTGACCAGAAGAAGATAGCCGATCTCCCTGGATTAATAGCAAAGACCGAAGCGGAGGCAGAATCGGCTGTTACCAGAGTAAAGCAGTGCGATGCAGAGCTTACTGATTTATCTGATGCCCAAAAGGACTACCAGGAGATCTTGGATAACTCCCACTTGATAGTATCCAATGTTCGTCACGCACTTGCAAGACTCCTTAACGCTTGAATGTTCTTATTGATGTATACCTGGACTGGTCGTTCTTGTAATATTTCCTTTGCAATTTGTTTCCTTTCCTTGGCGTACTTTGAGATGTGATGCCGAACGACCCATTCGGTAGTGAAACGCTAACTGCCGAACGACACCTTGAATTCCTTTAGCCGAAACCATCGACCCACACGCGTTTCAGCTTAGAACTCCAAACGACCCACCGGCGGGTTGGTCAAGGAAATCTCTCCGCCTTCCGATTTTATTGGGACGTGCGCCACGATCCACAGCCACGATTCGAAGCCACAATTACCCCCGGGCCTATAAATGTTGCCATAGGTGCCCCTAGCTCTCCACCAGGCCTTCTAGCTCTCGAATCTTTGCCAATCTCTGGCCCTCTTGCAAACAGTGCACATCCCCAAACCGCAATGGTGCGCCGCCTCAACCGCCGCCGCGCCTCCGACGAGGCTGAGGGAAGCAGCGCTAATGCGCGCAGGCGGTAATGATCGTCAATTTCTCCTTGTCGATCCTCCTTTTGATCTTCCTTTGCCTTGACAATCATCTCCCCTCTTCAGTTTGATTCAGTGGAATCCGCCCCGCGCGCCGGCCAATCAGCCCCTCCCTGATGACTCTTCGGAGTCCGATGGCCACTCCCCGGTGCCGTACGGGGAAGCAGACGCTATTCGCTTCAAGGAGGAGCTAGAGGCGTCTCGTCTTGAGCTGGAGGCCGTCTCCAAAAAAGCGGGCGTGGCCGAACTAGAGTGGGAGGACCGGCGGAAACGGCGCTTGGAAGCCATTGATGGTATGGTTCGATTCTTGATTCGGTCCGGCCTTTGGTGCTAATCCCTTCTTGTTTGTCTTTTGCGGCCCGTGATGCTTGAGCTCAACCGACTAAAAGCGCTAGTAGAGCAGACGGCGGAGAAGGTGAACGCTCACGGCGACACGCGGCGGAGCGCCCGGCCGTGGTGGAGCGCCGCATTGACGAGGTGGCCGTCCATGGTGTTCGTCCGGGCACCACCTTGGGCCCGGCTGCGATGGCGACGCATACGGACGTCGACTATTCCACCGGGCCACGTGGCTTCCGGGCGGCGCGCCGGGGATATCGACGAGATCGAGCTCATCTGGAGCGCCTCGACGGCCACGGCGACGCCATTGCCGAAATTACCCATCCCCGATCGTGGCGAACAGGACTCTTTGATTAGATTGTACTAGGGATGTGTAAATGTCGGCAATATATGATGAACTTTTGGAATCTGCATTTGTTCCGTGATATTTCCCCTCGCATTTGCATCTGTGAACTTGTCCTCTTCGAATGCATCTGGGAACTGTCTTTAGCCGAACGCTCGCAAACAACTGCCCCTTGGCGCAAGATCCACAAAGGATCCCAATTCGGCAATCCGCAAATACTGTTCAAAAGAAAACCCTTCGCACTCGGTGGAAACCCCTGCCGCTTGGTATTCCAACAGTGTGTACTGGCCAGATCATCACTCCCAATGCGCCTCCTTGGTCAATAAAATAGCCCGTGGGGTGCTCTGCAAATCCACTCGCACACTCCTCCATCGCTTCTCGTCTCTTCTTCTGTCGCTAGAAGAAAAAACCCCAACGCCATGGACAAGGGTAAACAACCTCGGGGGAGCGGCTCGTCAAGGAAGCGTACGATTCGGAAGTGAGTTCTTTCTTGATCCGCTCCTTGTCCTTGCTTGATCTTGCGCTTCATGTTTTCCTCTGCCTCTTTCGGCCTTGATTTGCTTCTCGAAGAAATCATCGGAACCGAAGATGTTCACGAGTACATCTCCTCCGATTCTTCTCTGAGGCGGGGGATGCCACGCCGAGCAAAGGGTCATCCATCGAGTTTGCGCCGCCGTGCCGGCACACGGAGCGTGACCTCAGGGACATGTCCGTCCGCTGTCAAGCCGAACGCGAGCGTCGTATGGCGCTGGAAGCGCTAGTAGGGGGTAAACGTTTCTGTCCCCCTTCATGTTTGCATCTGGATTTCATGCCCCTAACCTTGATTCTTTTGCCCCAGATGTTTCTGACAGGTACAGCAACCTGAAGGCGGCCTGGGATAGCTTGGTAGAGGCCGCCAATCGTGGTCATCCTCGTGCGTTCCAAGTCGCCGTCACGGTGGTCTGGAACAAGCGAAGAGGGCAGCGACGGCGAAGAAGTAAAGAAAAGATTGAATCATACTTTCGCTTCTTTCTCCACGCCTTCGCTTCCCTCCCTTAGGGGACTTGACCTTCAGGGCTGCTATGTGTAATCCTGCAAGAAACCAGTTGTAGTGTAGTATTGGGCTAAGGGCAATGCATCGAACCGGCCATTTTCTTTTGTTCATGGATTTTTGTTCTAAAGGCGGCCTCATCCTCGAGCGCGGGCGCTTCGTGTCGGATGTGTATAATCATCGATCGATTTCAATGCTAGGATAATACTTCTTCAGATATCTTCCATTTATTGCGGCGGAAAACTCCTCTCCTAGCAAAGTTTTCAATATGTATGCATTACCAGGAACGCATCTGACCACACGAAAAGGCCCCTCCCAGTTAGGGGACCATTTACCGAATTCACTGTATTTAGTTCCAATCGGCAGTAGCGCTTTCCAAACTAGATCGCCTTCTGTGAATTGCTTTACTTTTACTTTCTTGTTATAGTACTTGGCGACCCGCAGCTTGTTTTTCTCGATGTTCTCCAGGGCCCTGAGACGGATCATATGCAAATCTTCCAATTCATCCATCATTAGGCCACTGTAATCCTTGGAGCTCAAATCGTTTTGCAGCACTACTCTCCTTGACTCTGATTGCATTTCCCAGGGCAAGATCGCGTGATGCCCGTAAACCAACTCGTAAGGAGAGGTCTTTGTAGCTCCATGGGGGGCCATTCGGTAAGCCCACAGCGCTTCACTGAGTACCGAATGCCATCTCCTCGGCTTCTGGTCGATCTTCTTCTGTATAAGCTTGATCATGATCTTGTTGGAAGCCTCTGCTTGACCATTAGCTTGGGCATAATATGGAGAAGAATTAAACAGTTTGATTCCCATGCTTTCGGCAAAATCTCTGAATTCCGATGACACGAATTGTGCCCCTTGGTCAGTGGTAATCGTCTGAGGAATCCCAAATCGATAGATGATGTGTTCCTTGACGAATTCGATCATGTTTTCTGACGTCACCTTTTTGAGTGGGATTGCCTCGACCCATTTGGTGAAGTAATCTGTAGCCAAAAGCACAAACTTATGCCCCTTGCTAGATGGTGGGTTAATTTGGCCAATCAAGTCTATACCCCAGCCCCTGAATGGCCATGGCTTGATGATGGGATTCAATGCTGATGCAGGGACTCTTTGAATATTCCCGAACCTCTGGCAATCTTGACACCCCTTGTAATACTCAAAGCAGTCCTCCAATATCGTCGGCCAAAAGCATCCAGCCTGCCTAATAACCCATTTCATGCGATAGGCCGATTGGTGCGCTCCACATATCCCGTCGTGCACCTCGCTCATCATGTTTTTGGCTTCTTCTGGACCCAGGCATCGTAGCAGTATTCCATCTAATGATTTATAGAATAAATTGTCATCCAGAAGAACGAACTTGATTGCCTTGTACCTGAGCTTCCTAGAGACTTTTCGGGATGGATCTCTCAAATAATCAACGATCTCTTTCCTCCAATCATCTTCTGTGAGATCCGTCCCCAGTGCGCTCACCTCTGCAGCAAATGCTTCTTGACTCTCTTTATAACCGAGGCGCTGCGAGCCGGCTTTGTTTGCTTCCTCGTTATGCTCTCTAGGAATGTCTTTGTAGGGTTACCGGTGGAAAGCCCCTCAAGATTTCTCTGCATTCCTCGTAGTAACTCCTCGAGCGCCTCGCTTCGCACTCGTACGGCCGTTCAATTGCTTGATGACCAACTACGAATCTCCATAAATTTCAAGCCGAAACGGCCCGGCTTCTCTCAAATATTGAAGCCCTCGAAGCGGCGCCTCGTACTCGGCTGGTTATTTGTGACGGTGGGTTGTATAGGAATGGCGAATTCGAACATCTCACCTCCGGGAGAAATTAGTAGAATCCCTACTCCCCCACCTTTGCCACATGATGACCCGTCAAAGAATAGAGCCCATGGGGTAATTTCAAGCGAGATCAATCGAAGGGTCACGGTGTTCAGTTATAAAATCGGCAATGACCTGACCTTTGATGGCTTTTGCCGATTCGAACTTCAACTCGAATTCTGATAGAGCTAAAATCCATTTGCCAACCCGACCATTCAAAATTGGCATAGATAACATATGTTTTATCACATCAAACTTTGAGTATACAGTGCATTCGGCATTCAACAAGTAGTGCCGAAACTTTGTACACGAGTAGTATACGCAAAGACATAATCTTTCTATAGCCGAATACCTGGTTTCAGGATCAAGTAGTTTTCGGCTAAGATAAGCTACTACCCGCTCCTTCCCTTCGAATTCTTGAATAAGGGCCGATCCAATAGTTTGGGCATCGGCCGCCACGTACAACTTGAAAGGCTTGTTCAGCTGAGGAGGAACCAGCACCGGCGGCTCCTTCATGTATTGCTTGATTTCCTCGAAAGCCCTTTGTTGTTCGTCGCCCCATGTGAATTTCTGATCCTTCTTCAGCTTCAGCAACGGAGAGAATGGCAACACCTTCTGTGATAAATTTGAGATGAACCTTCTCACAAAGTTGATCTTGCCGAGCAGTGATTGCAACTCCTTGAGGTTGGTTGGAGGAACGACTTCATCAATGGCCTTCATGCTCTTTTTGCCAACTTCGATCCCTCCTTCGTGGACCAAAAACCCCAAGAACTCTCCAGCTGACACCCCAAATGCACACTTGTTTGGATTCATCTTCAAGCCATGCTTCGGGTGCATTCCAGGGTCTTCTTCACATCTTCCAGATGGGTGCCATGACTTAAGGACTTGATCACCACGTCGTCAATGTAGATTTCCACGGTCTTGCCGATCAACTCATGAAAAATGTAATTCATGGCCCGCTGATAGGTTGCACCGGCATTTTTCAACCCAAATGTCATGACGATCCACTCAAACAGGCCTATATGACCAGGACATCTAAAGGCCGTCTTCGAGATGTCTTCTATTGCCATAAAGATCTGATTGTACCCTGCGTTGCCATCCATAAAGCTAATCACCTTGTGCCCAACGAGCGGCGTCAATCGGCAAATCGGCAATAGGCATCGGGTATCCATCCATGGGAGTGGCTCTGTTTAGGTCCACCGAAGTCTATGCAAACTCTCATTTTTCCATTTTTCTTATACACGGGACGATGTTAGAAATCCACTCCGCATATCTGCAGGGGCCGAACGAAGTTTGCGTCAAGTAATCTTTCGATTTCCTTCTTCACATCGGCCAATACTTCATCCTTGTAGATTTTCCGGGGCGGTTGCTTATATGGCTTGAAACCGGGCTTGATTGGCAACCGGTGCTCGACGATGGATCGATCCAATCCGGGCATTTCCGAGTAATCCCAGGCGAAGCAATCTTTATATTCTTTGAGAAGCTCAATTAAGTTCCCCCGAAGTACGGGCACGCAAATTTGCCCCGATGAACGTCGGCCTTGGCTTATCACCGCTTCCAATGTCAACTTCCTCCGGCTTATCGGCCGACATGAATCCTCGTCCCGGCTTGCCATCGGTGCCATCCACGGGGTTCTCCATTAAAAATTCTTGTAAGAGCCGGCGCTGAATCGGCCGTTGGTCACCGCCGACGGGTTCAACGGGACCTTCTCCCCGGTCCTTCCCCGAGAAGCAATCGATGCCTTGGTACTCCCGGAAGGCCGGTTCCATGTTGGCCACGCTCACAGAGTCATCCGCCTGGACGACCTCGATTTCATCGTCCACCCACTCGGATCGACCGTTGATGCATAGTGGATGGGACGCGAGCGGTTGGCGTGGATCCGGTCCCGCCCAAGCGGTGGTAGGCTCCCTTCCCTTCGATGACGAAGAAGGTGGTGAGCGGCGTCTTAGACCCGATCATCAAGTCCACGTGAGCGCATCCTTTGGTGTCCGAAGGGTTCCGGCGAAGTCGTTTAGGATGATGCTTGTTGGTGTCGGATCGCTCGGGGGTCATGCCAAGCTTCCCGAAGGTGGTGTACGGCATTACGTTGGCTAGCCGCGCCACCGTCGACGAACATTTTGGTCAATGGCTTGCCATTGACGTACCCCCTCAAGTACAGCGGCCTCATGTGGCGATTTTTGGCCGGCTTGTCGAAGACGGCACCTTGGCAAGCACCAGCTGCGCCATCATCTCCTCGGGTTGCTCGTCGTCAAAGGAAGCTTCTTCCTGCATCACCTGGTTAGCGGGAGCCATGAACTCGTTTGGCAGGAAGTATACCATGCATGCAGGGGCTGGACGCTTCGATCCTTCTGGTTGATCCTTGGGGCGCCACTTCTGTCTCGTCTGGACCCCGGCTTGCTTCATCTCGCGGTTCCTCAAGCGTTGGACCCGCCTTTTCTGGCTCTTGCGTAGACCGGGTGGGCACCACTGCCCCTTCTGCCAGACGTAGACATCTTCGTCCTCCTCCTGGTCAGCCCACCTGAGATCAGCGTGGCGCTTCCTGGGGTGATCTATAACCTCAATTTTTTGCCGCCGATCCCCATTTGGGTGAATCCTTCCAAGTCTTTCATGGACGGATCGGCGATTGGCAATTTCTCGCTGTACTCGGCATATCTGTCGCTGCATTCGGGACGGTTCCTTAATGTGGGCAGCTTTAGGCCCTCATTCCAGCAGTGCCTGAAGAAGGCGCATCCCCAGTGGGCGCGCTCCTGCTCGCGCGCGTGCTGTTCCTGATTCCACCTGCGCGCATCTTCTTCAGCCCTGCGCTGCTCCTCCTCGTGACGACGCTTTTGGTAGCGCTCCTTTTCCATCTGACGCTGCCATTTGTTGAGGAGAATGCGTGACGTCACCTTGGGCTTAGATTTGGACGACTCCCCAATCTCGATGTGGCTCTTGAGAACGCGGGGGGCGTCGCCCTGCACTTGCTCTAGGGTCACCTGACGCTCCGGGTCAACTGATCCATCTTGCTTGGACCCGGGCGAGGTCGGGACCTTGACTTTCCCTTTCTCTTCGGTCGTTATCGCGTTGATAGAAAAGCCGAGCATGTTCGTGGGAAGGGATGGCCATCCAGCTTCATCTTGTTATCGAATTTGAGGTGCCCTTCTGGATAGCCTTACGGATCCTCATCCCGAAGACCCCGCAATCGTTGATGGAGTGCGAGTCCCCTGTCATGAAAGCCGCGGTAACGTTTCGCTTTGACTCCATCGGGCCGAAGCATAGAGTGCCCTTCGGGCGCTTGATTCGGCCTTCCTTTACCAAGAGCTCAAACAACTTATCGGCCTTCGTGATGTCGAAGTCGTAGGTTCCTTTAGTACGCACGACCCACCGCTCGATTCATCGTCAAGGGCTCTTTACCCCACAAGATTTCTGCTGCAGCCACCTCCAATTCGTCGTCAGAATCCCCGCACAGATCAGCTTTGTCCAAGAATTGGTTGTAGATGTCAGCGATGTCGTGCTGCTTGCCAAACTTGGGGTCCTTCTTGAGGCCATATGCCTGATTGCTCATCAAGGACAATTTCTGCGACAGTTGGCCCAAGTTCTCAAACTCCATCCCGAATAGCTTTTCGCGCACGGCTGGTAACATCCCGGCGACGGCCATATCGGCCAGCTGATCGTCTGGCAAGTTCAATGAGAAGCACATGCCCTTGACTTCTCTGAATCTTCTGAGAAACTCCAGCGGTGTCTCACTGTGCCTTTGCTTCAGGGTGGCAAGGTCAATCAACTTCTTCTCGAAGCTGCCCCGCCGCCGAAGTAATGAGCGTGGAATTTACGCTCCAAATCTTTCCACCGGCCACGCGACTCGGGCGGCAAGGACGAGAACCACTGAAAAGCTGGACCCGTCAGTGAGGCGGGGAAGTAGCGAACCCTGAACGTCTCTTCGGCCGAACATTCCCCCAGCTGCATGAGATAACGAGCGATATGCTCGACCGTGCTTGTCTCGTCCTGCCCAGAGAACTTTGTGAATTCCGTCGGCGGTTTTACCCTTGGCGGCAGGAGCACGTTATAGTACCACTCTGGGAACGGCGGCTGTAGGTGGGGCCCTGCATCCTTGGCTTGAGGCCGGCCGATTCTCGCATCAATTCGGCCATCTTGCGTGCTAGGGCATCTTCCTCCTGAGCGCTCGGCCGGCGCGTACCCCAGGGTGCGGGAAGGCGTCGAACGCCCCGTAATTTCCCACTTCATGATAGCCACCGCCGTATAGATTCTTCTCGGGAGCCGGTTGGTTGACGGAGCTATTCTTCGGCGGGGTCAAGTGGGGCCCGGGTGAGCCGAACGCTAGGTCCCCGTACGTAGGCCGGTACGGATTCGGCTGTTGCACGGGGCCGACCCGTCTTTGCTCGTGGTGGCGGCGGGATTGGTTGACTTCTGGAAGCTTGCGGCGGAGGCGGAACCGGCCGCCCCCGGCGCCTGCGGAGGAGGTTGGAATGTCTCGCTCCGGAGCTCGAGGAGGAGGGCTGGCGCCGTACAGGCCGCGGCGGCGGCCGGGAGCTTGATTCACCCGGCTCCACGGTGCTCTTTCCGGTGTACGTCTTTCCAAACGCTGTCCGCGCCGGGCCAAGAGGGCTACCATCATCCGTTGGAGCGATCCGAGGAAAGCTTGGTTGTGCTTAGTGAGCATGCGTCTACCGATTCTGGAAGATCCGCGCGCATTCTTCTTTTTCTTGTTGGGTCGTGGCGTCGGTCTCCCCGGCAACATGTACTGCAGGCGGGGCCACTCTTCGGATATGGTACACCACTTCGATTCTTCTTGAATGACATGAGACACTTTTGTTGAAACCGATTCACGGCGTCTACGAGCCGCCGATGTCGCTCCGGAGAAAGCTCCTCAATGCCGACATCCGGAGGTGCGTGATCTCGGGCATCTCGAACCAATTCGCCGTATGTCCCATCGGGCGTGCCAAAAAGTGTGTTGACGCAAAATGTGCACTCGGCGCCAATCACACGGCAAGCCGAAAAGCTTAGCTTCGCACGCGCGAGAGAAAGTGACGTGCCGATCAATTTTTCCCGAAAATTAACAAAAGATGAAACGATTAAATACCAAAACTTGGAACCTACCGGGTGGTACCAGGCAGTTCCATATTTACGGCTAAGAAGCCAAGCAAGACGACATGTAGCTATGCGAAGCTACCTGTCAAAGAACCACAACCATTCGGGTAACCATGAAGGGAAAAAGAACATTGCCGAATGGATGATGTAAGCATGACAACGATCGATCTTTGAACAAACATAGATGCATGTGCAAAGCCATGACCGATCCTCATGAAGGTCAACATTAAATGAAGTAGAGCACGAACATGATCATGTATTAAAATAAGCATGCATAGATCCAAAGCGTTAGTCTACCGCATGTCTAATCACTTTAAGATCCGTCGGGCACGATATCGCAAATCTATCCACCGCATGATACAACTTGCATGAAAGAACGCGCCACTTTCCACAAATAGATCTATCCACCGCATGATACAACCTAAATATGGAAAGCTAGAAGCATACGTCCTTTAAAACACAAATAACGCACGTGATCTACTCGTGAAGATATAACCGAATGCGGTCGAACAACCGATTCGGGGTCCATGAAGAAGGAACAAACATTACCACGTGAATAAATCTATCGGGGCTGAATTGGAAATCTAATCCACCGATGACTAGCTCCAAAGCAACCCAAAAACCTGCATCTACCGCATGATACCCGGCTCTTTCAAGATTTATGCTAACAAAGCAAGCTTGAACCCGCAACATGTAACAACCTAGATCGATTCGGTTTCGGCTATCGGAGAGCACAAGATCCACGCGTCAGAACACGAAACCCGCTCGTGCACGGATCTTAAAAGGGAAAGAGCCGATCCGAACCCATCTAGATTGGGCAAAAGTGTATTACATGAATTAAAACATAAAGCAAAACTCATGATAACACAGGGTAACTTAATGAATCTACTGGATCTTGCCAAAATCCAATAGAGCCGATAACTAGCTTCGAGCTAGACCTTAGCCTACCGCATGGCTCATGATCTAACAAGAAACCCTCTTGAACCAAGCTTGGATCTACCGCATGACACGAAGCATGGTAACAAGACTACTTGCATCAGATCTAAATCCACCGCATGATACTAGACATGATACAAGGTTGCCGGTACTCACGGAGGTCGACGGATCGATTGGCCCTCTCGAAGAACTCGACGACACGACAAGGGACTCTAGGGTTTGGCGTAAGGCCGGTGTGTATTGAGGAATGAACGTGTCTTTTACATACATCCAGGGATCATATTTATACCTGCCGACTACAATTGCGAATGGATTCATTGCCTAACTAAACTTGATCGCTCTGTCCATCCATTCGCTTCCCCGATCGAGCCACGTCACCGTCCAATCCCGCAAAATCGGCTCTCTTGTTCCTTTGCCGAACCGGAGCGGATAGCCGACCGCGGATCCTTCTCGCCGAAAATCTCTCGAAGATATCTTTCCTTCCACCGGACGGACTCTTTCCCGAATCGGACCCACATGTCATACTCCTTACCAAATTTTGGTGTTAACTATGTCACACCCGATTTTCAGAAGAAAATCAAGTGCTACCTCTATATGTATGCCGGGATCTAATTTCATACATATAGTGACATCATAGTGAATAACGAAACAATATCACGTAAAGAAAAGAGATTATCGAGAGATTTACGGCGGAATCACGGGGAAACAAAAGCTCCAAACTTCACGGGCGGTCGGCGGGGGTTGCGTACGCCTAGCACCATCTTTTGGACATCATACACCTTCTTCTTCTCTGAACAGCGGGTAAGCAAGGGTGAGCACACTTATGGTTGGAGCTCAGCAAGTGGGAGAAGATGCAAGGCTATCATGGATAGGCTAAGAGTTTGCTGCGGTTAGCATTTTAATGTTGGTCAACTTTTATTAGCAAGCACCTATTTACTAGATGTAAGTTTATACCAACCCACTTAAGCATTTAGGGAAGCATCTCCTCTCAAAAACCCACAAGAAACCACGATTTAATTCCATCTTCAAGTTTATTAATCATGTGAGGGTCCAGGCCGCTCTTGACCGTGAGCACGGCTGATCGATCAGTTTTACACTCTGCAGAGGTTGTACACTTTACCCACAGTTCGTGTTTCCCCATCTTGCCCGGGTTGATCAGACCCTTAAACACTTCCGAGGTGAGTGGCTAGG
Organism: Cenchrus americanus; assembly: GCA_947561735.1. NCBI lineage: Eukaryota > Viridiplantae > Streptophyta > Magnoliopsida > Poales > Poaceae > Cenchrus > Cenchrus americanus. The sequence continues at coordinate 68,913,589 of OX387245.1, read as the reverse complement.
GATCCACTACGAAGCCTTTACAAAGATATGCAGAAGACCAACAACCCGCGACAGTTCTGACGGCGGAGCGGACCATAACCCTCCCTAGTGGTCAGCACCTTAGCAAAGGCTACTACCCCAAAAGAACCGGGCTATACTCCTTCAACTCCGGCCCCCTGTGCTCCTTTCGGATAAGGCTGTTAGATAATTCCACACACCTAATTAATTGGCTAAGCCAGAGCCATATGGGTAGTGGTTTGCCCGTTTTCTGGGTGGTTCTCCATGTTCGGATTAAAAAGCTGTATGATCTTGTTATTAACCATAAGCACACACATACATATATATAACCAAAGGTTATCATGATCAACATTCATCATATTGTAAAAGATTCATTTTAATCATCCCAAGTTATAGCAACTAAGCATTTCTACCCAAAACATTTATTTAAAAAGGGTTGTCCAAGGTAATATGGATAAAATTCTAGTCATGTCCTTAAAAAGGTGATTTCCCATCAAATTTATGCATAGCAACATTTAAATGTAAATTTGGTTATCATGCAAGTTGTGTGGGACAAAAATAGAATATGCAGGGGAAGAAGTCCACTTGCCTTCCTTGCTTAAACAACGGAGTTCTTCTTCTTCAAACACTTGCTCTTGATCCACTTCAACTGGCTGCTCACTCGAAACCGGCACGATGTCTACGAGCACACAAGAATACATTCAATAAACAAAACAATACACCAAGCATGAAAAGCTTAAAGGGAAAACAAGGTTTGGGTCTAGGAAAACGAACACAAGGAACACTCGGAACTATCGGGAGATTTGGATGATCACAAACAAGAGCTAGCTATGTGCTTGGTATCTTTTAATTAAGTAAAATCATGTGTATAGGTCATTTCAAAGAAATACCCTATTTACAATTAAGCGAGTTATATTTGTATTAAAAGGAACGGTGTATAACTTATTCCAATTTTATTTATAAATATTCAAGTATCATTTATGCAAATTGAAAATTTACTGTAAAAGGAGCATGTGAAGCATCTAAACGTATATCTTTATATTTTGAGTTGAACTAAGAAAATTATAATTCAAAAACGCATTTACATTCATATTAATCAAATTAACATTTAATTAAGAAAATTCAAGATAGCCTATATTGCTTTTATTTAGAAAGCAAATTGAGTATTTATTAATCATCTTAAGATTAACTTAATAAAACCCGAGAGGCACTCTAATTATATTTTATTTAGAAAACATCATTAAGTAAGATTAGTCAACCTAATTTAGAATAGATTCTCAAAACACCTTTTAGGGGTGAACATCATGGCTAGCACGTATTTTATCATGAGACCGATCTAACATAACAAGAACGAGATTAAACGGAGCTAAGCTTGTGGCATCTAGGGATTAAACAAGGATTAGAGATCTAATCACGATTAACCGTAGATGTGGAGGACTATTATAGAAGATTGGCAAGACACAAAGATTTGGTCGGATATTACAAGATTCTTCAAGGCTTAGATTGTAAGATGGACATTTATAGAATTACACGATAAAAGATATTTTCGGGGGTATATGACATCGGCATGATGACAAGATGACATCAAGCAAAGTATTAGGCGAGCGCATAAGTGAATCTAGCTACAATTATTAGCTTCTCATGCTTGTCAAAAGAGAGCACATGCACGTACATGATTGTGAGCAAGATTCGACAAGAATGAAATCGTTAGAATTCACGGTGACAGCAGTCCGTATCCATGCAACATGCATGTGGTGGCTTGCTTCTTGGAACATGGGCATGCGTGTTCGGAGAACTATAGATTGCTAGATAAAATAGACCATTACGATTGAGTAGTGATGGAGCTTGGTACCTTGTGATGACGGCAAATGACGCCGGCACTAGCTTGGTACACCGGCCGGCGAGCAACAACAACAAGTTTTAGTGGCCATCCTTGCGGGCGTGAAGATCGGAAGACAACGATGCTAGGCGTGTAGAGATTGAAGGAATGAGAGCCTGCATATATAGGCATGAAGGGGAACGGGAAGACACTAAAGCACGTCCATGTTGATGAGAAGCTCGCCAACGGTGGAGGACGAAGGTGGCGGAAAAGAGAGAGAGCGGACGAGGAGATGGTGTGTCGGCCGGCGGTTCGGGGGCCGACGATGGCGGCCGGGACGTGGACGACAAGCGACGGTAGACGGCGAAGCTCCGGGTTGAGGTTGACGCCGTGGTTCTTGCATTGTGATGGCGCCGGCTTGGCTCCGAGGCAAGCTTCGCACCGTCGAAACGGCCATGAACACCGGCGGCGATGGACGACGAGGTGGCCGGACTCGGCGGCCGGGCGACGGACGGCGGCAACCGACGAACGCGGCAGCCGACGGAATGGGTGCGGCTCGGCGACGGCACCGCGCCGAAGAAGGCCGGCTCGTGTGCCCATGGCCGCGGGTGCTCGGGCGACAAGCGGACGACGACGACGAGCGGCGGCGGCGGGTGTGCGGCTTGATCACGGAGGTCTGGTGGCGTCGGCCTTGTCCCGGCGAAGATCCGGCCGCGACGGAACGTCATTGGCACTCGGCGGACGGTGTGAAGGTCCTCTGCCGCGACGGGATGTGGACGGCGACGGGCGGCGAGCGTGCGGTTCGACGTTGTCGATCCCATGGTGGCCTCGGGTTGCCTTGGTGGTGTGTTGGTTTGGCACAAGGAGGAGGCGACGCTCGCTCGGCTCGGCCGGCGGGCATGCAAGGCTGAAGCCCGTGGTGATTAGCGAGCGAGGCGGCAAGAGGCGAGCGGCGGGCGAGCATGGCTCGGAGGGAGCCGCGCAGGAATAGCAGCAAAATGAATGGAAACGGAAAGCGCCATGGCCATGATTCTTGCGCATTGAAAGGGGGTATTGATTGAATGGAGCAAAAAGTTTCGGTGTTTGTGTCTACGTGCGGTGCGGAGTGAAGGAAATGGCGAGGTACGCCTCGATGGACAATTATCGTTGATGACATGGTGTGGTGCGGCCGTTTCTAGAAGGAGAGGAAGGAACGTCGGGATGGAGATTGAATGCTGGTGATGGCCCACCATTTATGGCCTTAGTGGCAATGGCCGGGTTACTAGTTGCGGTGATTTGATTGAAGGGAAGAGACGGTCGGACGGGTGATGCATGCATGCATGCGTGGGAGGTGATGATAACTCTCGGCTATTAACTAGCTGATGGAGGTGGAGCGTTCTTGTTGGAGGACGACGGGAACGCTCGCGAGAGAGCGGGGGCGGGTGGCGTGCTTGTACGGGGGTAGGAGCGAGCGGCTCGGCCGGGCGCGGGCGTGCGAGCCTAGGCGTGCGGCGAGGGCGGCCAAGGACGTGCATGCACGAGGGGCGGGCGAACGGCTGCGTAGGCACGAACGAGGTGCAAAGCGGCCGGGTAAAGGAACGCGGACGTGTGAGGGGCGGCGAGCAGCGGCAGCGGCGAGGTTGCGAGGATGCGGTGTGAGGGTGGCCGATCGACACGGGCTCGACACATGGGTCGGTGCGGGCTCGAGCACGGGCGGCCGGGCGGTGTGAGGCGCACGGCGGACATGCATGCGCGGGAGGGCGGCGTCGCGGCATGCGAGGTGGACGACTACGCGGGAGCGGGAAGCGAGTTCGCGCGGAGGGCGGTACGGGAGGGAGAGGACGATACGGCCAATCATTGATGATTTGATGGTCAACAACTCATCATGGTGCATGCGTTGCGGATGGAGGAATGAAGGGGGCGATAGCGGTTTAGGTGCGGTGTCACGTGTGCGGAAGGACAACATGCACGACTTGGAAAATGAGTGGTTGCATGGGACGAGGTGTGGCACGGGGTGCGACGACGCGCGGTGTGACACGATGCGGGCTGGTGCGGCAGCCAACTCGGTGGCCGGCGGTATTCGGCGACGAGCGATGGGTCTTTGCGCACATGAGTGGGGTGGCCGTGTGGTTTGGGAGCGGCCGCACGAGCGCACATGGGGCACGCGGGGCGACATTGTCGCATGGGCGGTGCTAGCGGCCGGCGCGACGTGCCGCGCGAGGTGCGCACAATGAGATGACAACGGCACGTGGATTGGTTCGGGTGGCACGGTCGGATGCGGTCGAAGGTTGGGAATGGTCGGGCGCATGGGCTCGGGTCATCACGGCACGCGGTAGGATGCAAACAAGCACGGGGGGAGCTTAGCAAGTGTGGTGGTGACCGCAGGACGGGCTGCAGAAAGGCGGAGCGGCACGAGAGCTGAGTGGCTCGGGCACGGATGAGCGCCGTGCGGTGCACGGGTACGTAAAACTGAGCCAGCGTGCGGCGCGAGGTAGACGGCAAGAGAAGTGCGAACACGAGGGCCAAGCGGGCGATGCACTATGCAGGCACATGAGAGTGCACGGCTCAGGTGCGAAGCACAACGCACGGGAGTTGGGTGGGTGTAGGAGCACGAGTGCGACACGGTCTTCGATCGGAGGTGGAGGATGGAACTGATGGGTGGGCCCGGCTCGTCGGTGACTATGGAAGAGAGGGAGATGAAGGTGGGCGGCGAAATGGATTGAGACGACTGTTGGGCCAGTCGAGAGAAACATGCTTGCGAGAATTAAAGGTGGGTCGCACGTGATTGCTGGTCTAATAGAGAATAGAGGCCAGATTGGGATAGAAAAATATATATATATATAGAGAGAGTATGAGTTGGACCATAAAAAGCTACAGAGAAAGATTGAGAGAAATTTGGGTCTGATATTTTTATGATTTTTTTTGAAACCACATGCAACAATAAAAAAATCATGCAAACGAAATGAATGCAACACTCGTAGAATTAATTTATTTATTCCAAAAGACAATCAATTATTTTGCTACAATAAATTTCCTGTAAACAAAACAAATGTTGGTAAAATTTTTAAATTATGAGAAATCGTTCTTTAATTATTCTTCCTAATAACATCCTGAAATCAAGAAATTTCAGGGTGTTACAAATCTACCCCCCTTAAACAGAATCTCGTCCCGAGATTCGGAGAGAGAAGAAACAAGGATCGGGGAGACAAACAAGATTTTGATGGCGAGTTTGACATCTTTTCGTGTGGCATGTTGAAACTTCATGCTTTAATCTTCATCTTGGTTCTTGTAACCGTCAACGAGTGAGATTATGGAGATGAGAGTGAGGCCTTCATTTCTTGTACTTGCTTCCGTGTAGAAATTGGTGATGAAGATCACATTTGCTTGTTGATGTTGGTGTTGGCTTTACCTTCCATCTTGATGTCCTCCATTGAAATTTTCCAAAGAAAGGATGATAACAAGGAGGTGGGAGGTACAAAAGATGAACCCATCTAGGCAACTGATGTCATTGCAGGTCGAAGACCCACAATACACCAACAATCAATACAAAGAACCAACTCAAGCAAGGTCATAAAGACAAGCATCATCAACCAAAGCACAGAATTTCACCAGTGATCACACATACAAGGATCGATGCTAAACGTTGTAATTTGGGCTAGAGGGATCCTCCTAATCTTGATGTGATGTTAGAATTCAACTTCCTTTGCAAGGACTTGCTTCTTCGGTCATTGGATAGATGAGCCGGTAGTTTCGGTCTTCGGGTGACTTGAAAAGGTTTTATGTCAGACGGCATGGATCATAAAAACATTTTGAATAAAAGGAGCAAGATATCACTTTGGAATAAGGAACATCCAAGGTGATACAACTAGAGAAGCAAGAAGAGATTCAAATGGGGAGATAGGTAAATTGAAAATGAATTCAAGGAGGATATAAGTGTACAAGAATAAATTAGAAATAAGAATATCAAGAGGATTTGAGAAAAGAAAACAATCAAAGGGTGAGAATAATTCTCAGAATGGTCAAGGGCAAGGTAGGAATTGGTTTTAGAGTAAAGGAGACCTCGTAAAGCAACCATTTCTATCTAGGCTTACGTCCTACGATCGATATAGCTCGATACCACTCTGTCACACCCGATTTTCCGAAGAAAATCAAGTGCTACCTATATGTATGCCGGGATCTAATTTCATACATATAGTGACATCATAGTGAATAACGAAACAATATCACGTAAAGAAAAGAGATTATCGAGAGATTTACAAAGGAATCTGGGAAACAAAAGCTCCAAACTTCACGAGGCGATCGGCGGGGGTTGCGTACGCCTAACACCATCTTTTGGACATCATACACCTTCTTCTTCTCCGAACGGCGGGTAAGCAAGGGTGAGCACACTTATGGTTGGAGCTCGGCAAGTGGGGGAAGATGCAAGGCTATCAAGGATAGGCTAAGAGTTTCTTTGCGGTTAGCATTTTAATGTTGGTCAACTTTTATTAGCAAGCACCTATTTACTAGATGTAAGTTTATACCAACCCAATAAGCATTTAGGGAAGCATCTCCTCTCAAAAACCCACAAGAAACAACAATTTAATTCCATCTTCAAGTTTATTAATCATGTGAGGGTCCGTGGCCGCTCTTGACCGTGAGCACGGCCGATCGATCGGTTTACACTCTGCAGGGTTGTACACTTTACCCACGGTTCGTGTTTCCCCATCTTCCCGGGTTGATCAGACCCTTAAACACTTCCGAGGTGAGTGGCTAGGGATCCACTACGAAGCCTTTACAAAGATATGCAGAAGACCAACAACCCGCGACAGTTACAGCAGCGGAGCGGACCATAACCCTCCCTAGTGGTCAGCACCTTAGCAAAGGCTGCTACCCCAAAAGAACCGGGCTATACTCCTTCAACTCCGGCCCCCTGTGCTCCTTTCGGATAAGGCTGTTAGATAATTCCACACACCTAATTAATTGGCTAAGCCAGAGCCATATGGACTGTGGTTGCACTGTTTTCCTGGGTGGTTCTCCATGTTCCGATTAAACTGTATGATCTTGTTATTAACCATAAGCACACACATACATATATATAACCAAAGGTTATCATGATCAACATTCATCATATTGTAAAAGATTCATTTTAATCATCCCAAGTTATAGCAACTAAGCATTTCTACCCAAAACATTTATTTAAAAAGGGTTGTCCAAGGTAATATGGATAAAATTCTAGTCATGTCCTTAAAAAGGTGATTTCCCATCAAATTTATGCATAGCAACATTTAAATGTAAATTTGGTTATCATGCAAGTTGTGTGGGACAAAAATAGAATATGCAGGGGAAGAAGTCCACTTGCCTTCCTTGCTTAAACACTGGAGTTCTTCTTCTTCAAACACTTGCTCTTGATCCACTTCAACTGGCTGCTCACTCGAAACCGGCACGATGTCTACGAGCACACAAGAATACATTCAATAAACAAAACAATACACCAAGCATGAAAAGCTTAAAGGGAAAACAAGGTTTGGGGTCTAGGAAAACGAACACAAGGAACACTCGGAACTATCGGGAGATTTGGATGATCACAAACAAGAGCTAGCTATGTGCTTGGTATCTTTTAATTAAGTAAAATCATGTGTATAGGTCATTTCAAAGAAATACCCTATTTACAATTAAGCGAGTTATATTTGTATTAAAAGGAACGGTGTATAACTTATTCCAATTTTATTTATAAATATTCAAGTATCATTTATGCAAATTGAAAATTTACTGTAAAAGGAGCATGTGAAGCATCTAAACGTATATCTTTATATTTTGAGTTGAACTAAGAAAATTATAATTCAAAAACGCATTTACATTCATATTAATCAAATTAACATTTAATTAAGAAAATTCAAGATAGCCTATATTGCTTTTATTTAGAAAGCAAATTGAGTATTTATTAATCATCTTAAGATTAACTTAATAAAACCCGAGAGGCACTCTAATTATATTTTATTTAGAAAACATCATTAAGTAAGATTAGTCAACCTAATTTAGAATAGATTCTCAAAACACCTTTTAGGGTGAACATCATGGCTAGCACGTATTTTATCATGAGACCGATCTAACATAACAAGAACGAGATTAAACGGAGCTAAACCGTGGCATCTAGGGATTAAACAAGGATTAGAGATCTAATCACGATTAACTGTAGATGTGGAGGACTATTATAGAAGATTGGCAAGACACAAAGATTTGGTCAGATATTACAAGATTCTTCAAGGCTTAGATTGTAAGATGGACATTTATAGAATTACACGATAAAAGATATTTTCAGGGTATATGACATCAGCATGATGACAAGATGACATCAAGCAAAGTATTAGCCGAACGCATAAGTGAATCTAGCTACAATTATTAGCTTCTCATGCTTGTCAAAAGAGAGCACATGCACGTACATGATTGTGAGCAAGATTCGACAAGAATGAAACTGTTAGAATTCACGGGTGACACTGGTCCGTATCCATGCAACATGCATGTGGTGGCTTGCTTCTTGGAACATAGGCATGCGTGTTCGAGAGAACTATAGATTGCTAGATAAAATAGACCATTACGATTGAGTAGTGATGGAGCTTGGTACCTTGTGATTGACGGCAAATGACGCCGCACTAGCTTGGTACACCGGCCGCCGAACAACAACAACAAGTTTTAGTGGCCATCCTTGCCGGGCGTGAAGATCGGAAGACACTGATGCTAGCTGTGTAGAGATTGAAGGAATGAGAGCCTGCATATATAGGCATGAAGGGGAACAGGAAGACACTAAAGCACGTACATGTTGATGAGAAGCTCGCCAACGGTGGAGGACGAAGGCGGCCGGAAAAGAGAGAGCGGACGAGGAGATGGTGTGTCGGCCGGCGGTTCGGGGACTGACGATGGCGACCGGGACGTGGACGACAAGCGACGGTAGACGGCGAAGCTCCAGGTTGAGGTTGACGCCGTGGTTCTTGCATTGTGATGGCGCCAGCTTGGCTCCAGGCAGCTTCTAGCCTGTCGAAACGGCCATGAACACCGGCGGCGATGGACGACGAGGTGGCCGGACTCGGCGGCTAGGGCGACGGATGGCGGCAACCGACGGAACGCGGCAACCGACGGAATGGGTGCGGCTCAGCGACGCCACCGCGCCGAAGAAGGCCAGCTCGTGTGCCCATGGCCGCGGGTGCTCCGGCGACAAGCGGACGACGATGACGAGCGGCGGCGGCGGGTGTGCAGCTTGATGACACGGAGGTCCTGGTGGCGTCGGCCTTGTCCAGCAGCATCCGGCCGCGACGGAACGTCATTGGCACTCGGCGGACGGCGTGAAGGTCCTCTCCGCGACGGGATGTGGACGGCGACGGGCGGCGAGCGTGCGGTTCGACGTTGTCGATCCCATGGTGGCCTCGGAGTTGCACCTTGGTGGTGTGTTGGTTTGGCACAAGGAGGAGGCGACGCTCGCTCGGCTCGACCGGCGGGCATGCAAGGCCCGAAGCCCGTGGTGATTAGCGGGCGAGGCAGCAAGAGGCGAGCGGCCGGCGAGCATGGCCTGGAGGGAGCCGCAGGAATAGCAGCAAAATGAATGGAAACGGAAAGCGCCATGGCCATGATTACCGCGCATTGAAAGGGGGTATTGATTGAATGGAGCAAAAGTTTCGGGTGTTGTGTCTACGTGCGGTGCGGAGTGAAGGAAATGGCGAGGCCGCACCGATGGACAATTATCGTTGATGACATGGTGTGACGCGGCCGTTTCTGGAAGGAGAGGAAGGAACGTCAGGATGGAGATTGAATGCTGGTGATGGCCCGCCATTTATGGCCTTAGTGGCAATGACCGTTACTAGTTACTGGTGATTTGATTGAAGGGAAGAGACGGTCAGACGGCTGATGCATGCATGCATGCGTGGGAGGTGATGATAACTCTCGGCTATTAACTAGTTGATGGAGGTGGAGCGTTTACTGTTGGAGGACGACAGGAACGCTGCTTGCGAGAGAGCCAGGGCGGGTGGCGTGTCGTACGGGGGTAGGAGCGAGCAGCTCGGCCGGCGCGGGCGTGCGAGCCTAGGCGTGCGGCGGGCGGCCAAGGACGTGCATGCACGAGGGCCGGGCGAACGGCCGCGTAGGCACGAACGAGGTGCAAAGCCGGCAGGTAAAGGAACGCGGACGTGTGAGGGCGGCGAGCGGCGGCAAGCGGCGAGGTTGCGAGGATGCAGGTGAGGGTGGCCGATCGACACAGGCTCGACACATGGGTCAGTGCGGGCTCGAGCACGGGCGGCCGAGCGGTGTGAGGCGCACAGGCGGACATGCATGCGCGGGAGGGCGAGCGTCGCGGCATGCAGGTGGACGACTACGCAGGAGCAGGAAGCGAGTTCGCGCGGAGGCGGTACAGGAGGGAGAGGACGATACGGCCAATCATTGATGATTTGATGGTCAACAACTCATCATGGTGCATGCGTTACTGATGGAGGAATGAAGGGGGCGATGACAGTTTTAGGTGCAGGCTGTCACGTGTGCGGAAGGACAACATGCACGACTTGGAAAATGAGTGGTTGCATGGGACAGGTGTGGCACAGGGTGCGACGACGCGCAGGTGACACGATGCGGGCAGATGTGCGGCAGCCAACTCAGTGGCCGGCGGTATTCTGGCGACGAGCGATAGGTGCTGCGCACATGAGTGGGGTGGCCGTGTGGTTTGGGAGCAGCGCACGAGCGCACATGGGGCACGCGGGGCGACATTGTCGCATGGGCGGTGCTAGCGGCCGGCGCGACGTGCTGGCAGAGGTGCGCACAATGAGATGACAACGGCACGTGGATTGGTTCGGGTGGCACAGTCAGATGCGGGCCGAAGGTTGGGAATGGTCAGGCGCATGGGCTCGGGTCATCACGGCACGCAGGTAGGATGCAAACAAGCACAGGGGAGCTTAGCAAGTGTGGTGGCTGCCGCAGGACGGGCTGCAGAAAGGCGGAGCGGCACGAGAGCTGAGTGGCTCGGGCACAGATGAGCGCCGATGCAGTGCACGGGTACGTAAAACTGAGCCAGCGTGCGGCGCGAGGTAGACGGCAAGAGAAGTGCGAACACGAGGGCCAAGCGGGCGATGCACTATGCAGGCACATGAGAGTGCACGGCTCAGGTGCGAAGCACAACGCACGGGAGTTGGGTGGGTGTAGGAGCACGAGTGCGACACAGTGCTGACTGGAGGTGGAGGATGGAACTGATGGGTGGGCCCGACTGTCAGTGACTATGGAAGAGAGGGAGATGAAGCTGGGGCGGCGAAATGGATTGAGACGACCGTTGGGCCGCCGAGAGAAACATGCTTGCGAGAATTAAAGGTGGGTCGCACGTGATTGCTGGTCTAATAGAGAATAGAGGCCGCATTGGGATAGAAAAATATATATATATATAGAGAGAGTATGAGTTGGACCATAAAAAGCTACGAGAGAAAGATTGAGAGAAATTTGGGTCGATATTTTTATGATTTTTTTTTGAAACCACATGCAACAATAAAAAAATCATGCAAACGAAATGAATGCAACACTCGTAGAATTAATTTATTTATTCCAAAAGACAATCAATTATTTTGCTACAATAAATTTCCCGTAAACAAAACAAATGTTGGTAAAATTTTTAAATTATGAGAAATCGTTCTTTAATTATTCTTCCTAATAACATCCCGAAATCAAGAAATTTCGGGGTGTTACAAATCTACCCCCTTAAAAACAGAATCTCGTCCCGAGATTCGGAGAGAGAAGAAACAAGGATCGGGGAGACAAACAAGATTTTGATGGCGAAGTTTGACATCTTTTCGTGTGGCATGTTGAAACTTCATGCTTTAATCTTCATCTTGGTTCTTGTAACCGTCAACGAGTGAGATTATGGAGATGAGAGTGAGGCCTTCATTTCTTGTACTTGCTTCCGTGTAGAAATTGGTGATGAAGATCACATTTGCTTGTTGATGTTGGTGTTGGCTTTACCTTCCATCTTGATGTCCTCCATTGAAATTTTCCAAAGAAAGGATGATAACAAGGAGGTGGGAGGTACAAAAGATGAACCCATCTAGGCAACTGATGTCATTGCAGGTCGAAGACCCACAATACACCAACAATCAATACAAAGAACCAACTCAAGCAAGGTCATAAAGACAAGCATCATCAACCAAAGCACAGAATTTCACCAGTGATCACACATACAAGGATCGATGCTAAACGTTGTAATTTGGGCTAGAGGGATCCTCCTAATCTTGACTGTGATGTTAGAATTCAACTTCCTTTGCAAGGACTTGCTTCTTCAGTCATTGGATAGATGAACTGGTAGTTTCAGTCTTCGGGTGACTTGAAAAGGTTTTATGTCAGACGGCATGGATCATAAAAACATTTTGAATAAAAGGAGCAAGATATCACTTTGGAATAAGGAACATCCAAGGTGATACAACTAGAGAAGCAAGAAGAGATTCAAATGGGGAGATAGGTAAATTGAAAATGAATTCAAGGAGGATATAAGTGTACAAGAATAAATTAGAAATAAGAATATCAAGAGGATTTGAGAAAAGAAAACAATCAAAGGGTGAGAATAATTCTCAGAATGGTCAAGGGCAAGGTAGGAATTGGTTTTAGAGTAAAGGAGACCTCAGAAAGCAACCATTTCTATCTAGGCTTACGTCCTACAGTCGATATAGCTCTGATACCACTCCACACCCGATTTTCCGAAGAAAATCAAGTGCTACCTATATGTATGCCAGGATCTAATTTCATACATATAGTGACATCATAGTGAATAACAGAAACAATATCACGTAAAGAAAAGAGATTATCAGAGATTTACAGCGGAATCCTGGGAAACAAAAGCTCCAAACTTCACAGGCAGTCGACTGGGGGTTGCGTACGCCTAACACCATCTTTTGGACATCATACACCTTCTTCTTCTCTGAACAGCGGGTAAGCAAGGGTGAGCACACTTATGGTTGGAGCTCAGCAAGTGGGGGAAGATGCAAGGCTATCAAGGATAGGCTAAGAGTTTGCTGCGGTTAGCATTTTAATGTTGGTCAACTTTTATTAGCAAGCACCTATTTACTAGATGTAAGTTTATACCAACCCACTTAAGCATTTAGGGAAGCATCTCCTCTCAAAAACCCACAAGAAACCACAATTTAATTCCATCTTCAAGTTTATTAATCATGTGAGGGTCCAGGCCGCTCTTGACCGTGAGCACGGCTGATCGATCAGTTTTCACTCGCAGGTTGTACACTTTACCCACGCTTCGTGTTTCCCCATCTTGCCCGGTTGATCGACCCTTAAACACTTCCGAGGTGAGTGGCTAGGGATCCACTACGAAGCCTTTACAAAGATATGCGAGAAGACCAACAACCCGCGACAAGCATTACGAATGGAGCGGACCATAACCCTCCCTAGTGGTCGCACCTTAGCAAAGGCTCGCTACCCCAAAAGAACCGGGCTATACTCCTTCAACTCCGGCCCCCTGTGCTCCTTTCGGATAAGGTCGTTAGATAATTCCACACACCTAATTAATTGGCTAAGCCGCAGCCATATGGACCGTGGTTGCACCGTTTTCCCCGGGTGGTTCTCCATGTTCCGATTAAACTGTCGATCTTGTTATTAACCATAAGCACACACATACATATATATAACCAAAGGTTATCATGATCAACATTCATCATATTGTAAAAGATTCATTTTAATCATCCCAAGTTATAGCAACTAAGCATTTCTACCCAAAACATTTATTTAAAAAGGGTTGTCCAAGGTAATATGGATAAAATTCTAGTCATGTCCTTAAAAAGGTGATTTCCCATCAAATTTATGCATAGCAACATTTAAATGTAAATTTGGTTATCATGCAAGTTGTGTGGGACAAAAATAGAATATGCAGGGAAGAAGTCCACTTGCCTTCCTTGCTTAAACACCGGAGTTCTTCTTCTTCAAACACTTGCTCTTGATCCACTTCAACCGGCGCTCACTCGAAACCGGCACGATGTCTACGAGCACACAAGAATACATTCAATAAACAAAACAATACACCAAGCATGAAAAGCTTAAAGGGAAAACAAGGTTTGGGGTCTAGGAAAACGAACACAAGGAACACTCGGAACTATCGGGAGATTTGGATGATCACAAACAAGAGCTAGCTATGTGCTTGGTATCTTTTAATTAAGTAAAATCATGTGTATAGGTCATTTCAAAGAAATACCCTATTTACAATTAAGCGAGTTATATTTGTATTAAAAGGAACGGTGTATAACTTATTCCAATTTTATTTATAAATATTCAAGTATCATTTATGCAAATTGAAAATTTACTGTAAAAGGAGCATGTGAAGCATCTAAACGTATATCTTTATATTTTGAGTTGAACCGAGAAAATTATAATTCAAAAACGCATTTACATTCATATTAATCAAATTAACATTTAATTAAGAAAATTCAAGATAGCCTATATTGCTTTTATTTAGAAAGCAAATTGAGTATTTATTAATCATCTTAAGATTAACTTAATAAAACCCGAGAGGCACTCTAATTATATTTTATTTAGAAAACATCATTAAGTAAGATTAGTCAACCTAATTTAGAATAGATTCTCAAAACACCTTTTAGGGTGAACATCATGGCTAGCACGTATTTTATCATGAGACCGATCTAACATAACAAGAACGAGATTAAACGGAGCTAAACCGTGGCATCTAGGGATTAAACAAGGATTAGAGATCTAATCACGATTAACTGTAGATGTGGAGGACTATTATAGAAGATTGGCAAGACACAAAGATTTGGTCAGATATTACAAGATTCTTCAAGGCTTAGATTGTAAGATGGACATTTATAGAATTACACGATAAAAGATAATTTCAGGGTATATGACATCAGCATGATGACAAGATGACATCAAGCAAAGTATTAGCTGAACGCATAAGTGAATCTAGCTACAATTATTAGCTTCTTATGCTTGTCAAAAGAGAGCACATGCACGTACATGATTGTGAGCAAGATTCCGACAAGAATGAAACTCGTTAGAATTCACGAGTGTGACATCTGTCCGTATCCATGCAACATGCATGTGGTGGCTTGCTTCTTGGAACATAGGCATGCGTGTTCGGAGAACTATAGATTGCTAGATAAAATAGACCATTACGATTGAGTAGTGATGGAGCTTGGTACCTTGTGATGACGGCAAATGACGCCGGCACTAGCTTGGTACACCGGCCAGCGAACAACAACAACAAGTTTTAGTGGCCATCCTTGCCGGGCGTGAAGATCGGAAGACACTGATGCTAGCTGTGTAGAGATTGAAGGAATGAGAGCATGCATATATAGGCATGAAGGGGAACAGGAAGACACTAAAGCACGTACATGTTGATGAGAAGCTCGCCAACGGTGGAGGACGAAGGCGGCCGGAAAAGAGAGAGCGGACGAGGAGATGGTGTGTCGGCCGGCGGTTCGGGACCGACGATGGCGACCGGGACGTGGACGACAAGCGACGGTAGACGGCGAAGCTCCGTGCTGAGGTTGACGCCGTGGTTCTTGCATTGTGATGGCGCCGGCCTGGCTCCCGAGCGGCTTCTAGCTCGTCGAAACGGCCATGAACACCGGCGGCGATGGACGACGAGGTGGCCGGACTCGGCGGCTAGGGCGACGGATGGCGGCAACCGACGGAACGCGGCAACCGACGGAATGGGTGCGGCTCAGCGACGCCACCGCGCCGAAGAAGGCCAGCTCGTGTGCCCATGGCCGCGGGTGCTCCGGCGACAAGCGGACGACGATGACGAGCAGCGGCGGCGGGTGTGCAGCTTGATGACACGGAGGTCCTGGTGGCGTCGGCCTTGTCCAAGCGGCATCCGGCCGCGACGGAACGTCATTGGCACTCGGCGGACGGCGTGAAGGTCCTCCCCGCGACGGGATGTGGACGGCGACGGGCGGCGAGCGTGCGGTTCGACGTTGTCGATCCCATGGTGGCCTCGGGTTGCACCGGTGGTGTGTTGGTTTGGCACAAGGAGGAGGCGACGCTCGCTCGGCTCGACCGGCGGGCATGCAAGGCCCGAAGCCCGTGGTGATTAGCAGGCGAGGCGGCAAGAGGCGAGCGGCCGGCGAGCATGGCCTGGAGGGAGCCGCAGGAATAGCAAGCAAAATGAATGGAAACGAAACGCCATGGCCATGATTACTGCGCATTGAAAGGGGGTATTGATTGAATGGAGCAAAAGTTTCGGGTGTTGTGTCTACGTGCGGTGCGGAGTGAAGGAAATGGCGAGGCCGCACCGATGGACAATTATCGTTGATGACATGGTGTGACCGCGGCCGTTTCGGAAGGAGAGGAAGGAACGTCGGGATGGAGATTGAATGCCGGTGATGGCCCGCCATTTATGGCCTTAGTGGCAATGACCGTTACTAGTTACCGGTGATTTGATTGAAGGGAAGAGACGGTCGGACGGGCCGATGCATGCATGCATGCATGGGAGGTGATGATAACTCTCGGCTATTAACTAGCCGATGGAGGTGGAGCGTTTCTTCGTTGGAGGACGACAGAACGCCGCTTGCGAGAGAGCCGGGGCGGGTGGCGTGTCGTACGGGGTAGGAGCGAGCAGCGCTCGGCCGGCGCGGGCGTGCGAGCCTAGGCGTGCGGCAGGCGGCCAAGGACGTGCATGCACGAGGGCCGGCGAACGGCCGCGTAGGCACGAACGAGGTGCAAAGCCGGCAGGTAAAGGAACGCGGACGTGTGAGGGGCAGCGAGCGGCGGCAAGCGGCGAGGTTGCGAGGATGCGGTGAGGGTGGCCGATCGACACGGGCTCGACACATGGGTCGGTGCGGGCTCGAGCACGGGCGGCCGAGCGGTGTGAGGCGCACGGCGGACATGCATGCGCGGGAGGGCGAGCGTCGCGGCATGCAGGTGGACGACTACGCAGGAGCAGGAAGCGAGTTCGCGCGGAGGCGGTACAGGAGGGAGAGGACGATACGGCCAATCATTGATGATTTGATGGTCAACAACTCATCATGGTGCATGCGTTACTGATGGAGGAATGAAGGGGGCGATGACGCTTTTAGGTGCGGTCGTCACGTGTGCGGAAGGACAACATGCACGACTTGGAAAATGAGTGGTTGCATGGGACAGGTGTGGCACAGGGTGCGACGACGCGCGGTGACACGATGCGGGCGGATGTGCGGCGGCCAACTCGGTGGCCCGGCGGTATTCGGCGACGAGCGATAGGTGCCGCGCACATGAGTGGGGTGGCCGTGTGGTTTGGGAGCAGCGCACGAGCGCACATGGGGCACGCGGGGCGACATTGTCGCATGGGCGGTGCTAGCGGCCGGGCGCGACGTGCCGCGCAGGTGCGCACAATGAGATGACAACGGCACGTGGATTGGTTCGGGTGGCACAGTCAGATGCGGCTGAAGGTTGGGAATGGTCAGGCGCATGGGCTCGGGTCATCACGGCACGCAGGTAGGATGCAAACAAGCACAGGGGAGCTTAGCAAGTGTGGTGGTACTGCAGGACGGGCTGCAGAAAGGCGGAGCGGCACGAGAGCTGAGTGGCTCGGGCACAGATGAGCGCCGATGCAGTGCACGGGTACGTAAAACTGAGCCAGCGTGCGGCGCGAGGTAGACGGCAAGAGAAGTGCGAACACGAGGGCCAAGCGGGCGATGCACTATGCAGGCACATGAGAGTGCACGGCTCAGGTGCGAAGCACAACGCACGGGAGTTGGGTGGGTGTAGGAGCACGAGTGCGACACAGTGCTGACTGGAGGTGGAGGATGGAACCGATGGGTGGGCCCGGATCGTCGTTGACTATGGAAGAGAGGGAGATGAAGTGGGCGGCGAAATGGATTGAGACGACCGTTGGGCCGATCGAGAGAAACATGCTTGCGAGAATTAAAGGTGGGTCGCACGTGATTGCTGGTCTAATAGAGAATAGAGGCCAGATTGGGATAGAAAAATATATATATATAGAGAGAGAGTATGAGTTGGACCATAAAAAGCTACAGAGAAAGATTGAGAGAAATTTGGGTCTGATATTTTTATGATTTTTTTTGAAACCACATGCAACAATAAAAAAATCATGCAAACGAAATGAATGCAACACTCGTAGAATTAATTTATTTATTCCAAAAGACAATCAATTATTTTGCTACAATAAATTTCCTGTAAACAAAACAAATGTTGGTAAAATTTTTAAATTATGAGAAATCGTTCTTTAATTATTCTTCCTAATAACATCCTGAAATCAAGAAATTTCAGGGTGTTACAAATCTACCCCCCTTAAACAGAATCTCGTCCCGAGATTCGGAGAGAGAAGAAACAAGGATCAGGGAGACAAACAAGATTTTGATGGCAGAGTTTGACATCTTTTCGTGTGGCATGTTGAAACTTCATGCTTTAATCTTCATCTTGGTTCTTGTAACCGTCAACAGAGTGAGATTATGGAGATGAGAGTGAGGCCTTCATTTCTTGTACTTGCTTCCGTGTAGAAATTGGTGATGAAGATCACATTTGCTTGTTGATGTTGGTGTTGGCTTTACCTTCCATCTTGATGTCCTCCATTGAAATTTTCCAAAGAAAGGATGATAACAAGGAGGTGGGAGGTACAAAAGATGAACCCATCTAGGCAACTGATGTCATTGCGGTCGAAGACCCACAATACACCAACAATCAATACAAAGAACCAACTCAAGCAAGGTCATAAAGACAAGCATCATCAACCAAAGCACAGAATTTCACCAGTGATCACACATACAAGGATCGATGCTAAACGTTGTAATTTGGGCTAGAGGGATCCTCCTAATCTTGACTGTGATGTTAGAATTCAACTTCCTTTGCAAGGACTTGCTTCTTCAGTCATTGGATAGATGAACTGGTAGTTTCAGTCTTCGGGTGACTTGAAAAGGTTTTATGTCAGACGGCATGGATCATAAAAACATTTTGAATAAAAGGAGCAAGATATCACTTTGGAATAAGGAACATCCAAGGTGATACAACTAGAGAAGCAAGAAGAGATTCAAATGGGGAGATAGGTAAATTGAAAATGAATTCAAGGAGGATATAAGTGTACAAGAATAAATTAGAAATAAGAATATCAAGAGGATTTGAGAAAAGAAAACAATCAAAGGGTGAGAATAATTCTCAGAATGGTCAAGGGCAAGGTAGGAATTGGTTTTAGAGTAAAGGAGACCTCGTAAAAGCAACCATTTCTATCTAGGCTTACGTCCTACGATCGATATAGCTCGATACCACTGTCACACCCGATTTTCCGAAGAAAATCAAGTGCTACCTATATGTATGCCAGGATCTAATTTCATACATATAGTGACATCATAGTGAATAACAGAAACAATATCACGTAAAGAAAAGAGATTATCAGAGATTTACAGCGGAATCCTGGGAAACAAAAGCTCCAAACTTCACAGGCAGTCGACTGGGGGTTGCGTACGCCTAACACCATCTTTTGGACATCATACACCTTCTTCTTCTCTGAACAGCGGGTAAGCAAGGGTGAGCACACTTATGGTTGGAGCTCAGCAAGTGGGGGAAGATGCAAGGCTATCAAGGATAGGCTAAGAGTTTGCTGCGGTTAGCATTTTAATGTTGGTCAACTTTTATTAGCAAGCACCTATTTACTAGATGTAAGTTTATACCAACCCACTTAAGCATTTAGGGAAGCATCTCCTCTCAAAAACCCACAAGAAACCACAATTTAATTCCATCTTCAAGTTTATTAATCATGTGAGGGTCCAGGCCGCTCTTGACCGTGAGCACGGCTGATCGATCAGTTTTACACTCTGCAGAGGTTGTACACTTTACCCACAGTTCGTGTTTCCCCATCTTGCCCGGTTGATCGGACCCTTAAACACTTCCGAGGTGAGTGGCTAGGGATCCACTACGAAGCCTTTACAAAGATATGCGAAGACCAACAACCCGCGACGATTCATAACGGCGGAGCGGACCATAACCCTCCCTAGTGGTCAGCACCTTAGCAAAGGTCGCTACCCCAAAAGAACCGGGCTATACTCCTTCAACTCCGGCCCCCTGTGCTCCTTTCGGATAAGGCTGTTAGATAATTCCACACACCTAATTAATTGGCTAAGCCAGAGCCATATGGACTGTGGTTGCACTGTTTTCCTGGGTGGTTCTCCATGTTCCGATTAAACTGTATGATCTTGTTATTAACCATAAGCACACACATACATATATATAACCAAAGGTTATCATGATCAACATTCATCATATTGTAAAAGATTCATTTTAATCATCCCAAGTTATAGCAACTAAGCATTTCTACCCAAAACATTTATTTAAAAAGGGTTGTCCAAGGTAATATGGATAAAATTCTAGTCATGTCCTTAAAAAGGTGATTTCCCATCAAATTTATGCATAGCAACATTTAAATGTAAATTTGGTTATCATGCAAGTTGTGTGGGACAAAAATAGAATATGCAGGGAAGAAGTCCACTTGCCTTCCTTGCTTAAACACCGGAGTTCTTCTTCTTCAAACACTTGCTCTTGATCCACTTCAACCGGTCGCTCACTCGAAACCGGCACGATGTCTACGAGCACACAAGAATACATTCAATAAACAAAACAATACACCAAGCATGAAAAGCTTAAAGGGAAAACAAGGTTTGGGGTCTAGGAAAACGAACACAAGGAACACTCGGAACTATCGGGAGATTTGGATGATCACAAACAAGAGCTAGCTATGTGCTTGGTATCTTTTAATTAAGTAAAATCATGTGTATAGGTCATTTCAAAGAAATACCCTATTTACAATTAAGCGAGTTATATTTGTATTAAAAGGAACGGTGTATAACTTATTCCAATTTTATTTATAAATATTCAAGTATCATTTATGCAAATTGAAAATTTACGTAAAAGGAGCATGTGAAGCATCTAAACGTATATCTTTATATTTTGAGTTGAACTAAGAAAATTATAATTCAAAAACGCATTTACATTCATATTAATCAAATTAACATTTAATTAAGAAAATTCAAGATAGCCTATATTGCTTTTATTTAGAAAGCAAATTGAGTATTTATTAATCATCTTAAGATTAACTTAATAAAACCCGAGAGGCACTCTAATTATATTTTATTTAGAAAACATCATTAAGTAAGATTAGTCAACCTAATTTAGAATAGATTCTCAAAACACCTTTTAGGGTGAACATCATGGCTAGCACGTATTTTATCATGAGACCGATCTAACATAACAAGAACGAGATTAAACGGAGCTAAACCGTGGCATCTAGGGATTAAACAAGGATTAGAGATCTAATCACGATTAACTGTAGATGTGGAGGACTATTATAGAAGATTGGCAAGACACAAAGATTTGGTCAGATATTACAAGATTCTTCAAGGCTTAGATTGTAAGATGGACATTTATAGAATTACACGATAAAAGATATTTTCAGGGTATATGACATCAGCATGATGACAAGATGACATCAAGCAAAGTATTAGCCGAACGCATAAGTGAATCTAGCTACAATTATTAGCTTCTCATGCTTGTCAAAAGAGAGCACATGCACGTACATGATTGTGAGCAAGATTCGACAAGAATGAAACTCGTTAGAATTCACGTGTGACACTGTCCGTATCCATGCAACATGCATGTGGTGGCTTGCTTCTTGGAACATAGGCATGCGTGTTCGGAGAACTATAGATTGCTAGATAAAATAGACCATTACGATTGAGTAGTGATGGAGCTTGGTACCTTGTGATGACGGCAAATGACGCCGGCACTAGCTTGGTACACCGGCCAGCGAACAACAACAACAAGTTTTAGTGGCCATCCTTGCCGGCGTGAAGATCGGAAGACACCGATGCTAGTCTGTGTAGAGATTGAAGGAATGAGAGCCTGCATATATAGGCATGAAGGGGAACAGGAAGACACTAAAGCACGTACATGTTGATGAGAAGCTCGCCAACGGTGGAGGACGAAGGCGGCCGGAAAAGAGAGAGCGGACGAGGAGATGGTGTGTCGGCGGCGGTTCGGGACCGACGATGGCGACCGGGACGTGGACGACAAGCGACGGTAGACGGCGAAGCTCCGGGCTGAGGTTGACGCCGTGGTTCTTGCATTGTGATGGCGCCGGCTTGGCTCCGAGCGCCTCGGCTCGTCGAAACGGCCATGAACACCGGCGGCGATGGACGACGAGGTAGCCGGACTCGGCGGCCGGGCGACGGATGGCGGCAACCGACGGAACGCGGCAACCGACGGAATGGGTGCGGCTCGGCGACGGCACCGCGCCGAAGAAGGCCGGCTCGTGTGCCCATGGCCGCGGGTGCTCGGCTACAAGCGGACGACGATGACGGCGAGCGGCGGCGGCGGTGTGCGGCTTGATGACACGGAGGTCTGGTGGCGTCGGCCTTGTCCGGCGCAGCATCCGGCCGCGACGGAACGTCATTGGCACTCGGCGGACGGCGTGAAGGTCCTCTCGCGACGGGATGTGGACGGCGACGAGCGGCGAGCGTGCGGTTCGACGTTGTCGATCCCATGGTGGCCTCGGGTTGCACCGGTGGTGTGTTGGTTTGGCACAAGGAGGAGGCGACGCTCGCTCGGCTCGACCGGCGGGCATGCAAGGCTCCGAAGCCCGTGGTGATTAGCAGGCGAGGCAGCAAGAGGCGAGCGGCCGGCGAGCATGGCCTGGAGGGAGCCGCAGGAATAGCAAAGAAAATGAATGGAAACGGAAGCGCCATGGCCATGATTACTGCGCATTGAAAGGGGGTATTGATTGAATGGAGCAAAAGTTTCAGGTGTTGTGTCTACGTGCGGTGCAGGAGTGAAGGAAATGGCAGGCTGCACTGATGGACAATTATCGTTGATGACATGGTGTGACTGCGGCCGTTTCTGGAAGGAGAGGAAGGAACGTCAGGATGGAGATTGAATGCTGGTGATGGCCCGCCATTTATGGCCTTAGTGGCAATGACCGTTACTAGTTACTGGTGATTTGATTGAAGGGAAGAGACGGTCAGACGGCTGATGCATGCATGCATGCGTGGGAGGTGATGATAACTCTCGGCTATTAACTAGCTGATGGAGGTGGAGCGTTTGATTGTTGGAGGACGACAGAACGCCGCTTGCGAGAGAGCCAGGGGCGGGTGGCGTGCTCGTACGGGGTAGGAGCGAGCAGCTCGGCCGGGCGTGGGCGTGCGAGCCTAGGCGTGCGGCGGGCGGCCAAGGACGTGCATGCACGAGGGGCGGCGAACGGCCGCGTAGGCACGAACGAGGTGCAAAGCCGGCAGGTAAAGGAACGCGGACGTGTGAGGGGCGGCGAGCAGCAGCAAGCGGCGAGGTTGCGAGGATGCGGTGAGGGTGGCCGATCGACACGGCTCGACACATGGGTCGGTGCGGGCTCGAGCACGGGCGGCCGAGCGGTGTGAGGCGCACTGGCGGACATGCATGCGCGGGAGGGCGAGCGTCGCGGCATGCAGGTGGACGACTACGCAGGAGCGGAAGCGAGTTCGCGCGGAGAGGCGGTACAGAGGGAGAGGACGATACGGCCAATCATTGATGATTTGATGGTCAACAACTCATCATGGTGCATGCGTTATCGATGGACGAATGAAGGGGGCGATGACGAGCTTTAGGTGCGGTCCGTCACGTGTGCGGAAGGACAACATGCACGACTTGGAAAATGAGTGGTTGCATGGGACAGGTGTGGCACAGGGTGCGACGACGCGCAGGTGACACGATGCGGGCAGATGTGCGGCAGCCAACTCAGTGGCCGGCGGTATTCTGGCGACGAGCGATAGGTGCTGCGCACATGAGTGGGGTGGCCGTGTGGTTTGGGAGCAGCGCACGAGCGCACATGGGGCACGCGGGGCGACATTGTCGCATGGGCGGTGCTAGCGGCCGGCGCGACGTGCTGGCAGAGGTGCGCACAATGAGATGACAACGGCACGTGGATTGGTTCGGGTGGCACAGTCAGATGCGGCTGAAGGTTGGGAATGGTCAGGCGCATGGGCTCGGGTCATCACGGCACGCAGGTAGGATGCAAACAAGCACAGGGGAGCTTAGCAAGTGTGGTGGTACTGCAGGACGGGCTGCAGAAAGGCGGAGCGGCACGAGAGCTGAGTGGCTCGGGCACAGATGAGCGCCGATGCAGTGCACGGGTACGTAAAACTGAGCCAGCGTGCGGCGCGAGGTAGACGACAAGAGAAGTGCGAACACGAGGGCCAAGCGGGCGATGCACTGTGCAAGCACATGAGAGTGCACGGCTCAGGTGCGAAGCACAACGCACGGGAGTTGGGTGGGTGTAGGAGCACGAGTGCGACACAGTGCTGACTGGAGGTGGAGGATGGAACTGATGGGTGGGCCCGGATCGTCGCTGACTATGGAAGAGAGGGAGATGAAGTCGGGCGGCGAAATGGATTGAGACGACTGTTGGGCCAGTCGAGAGAAACATGCTTGCGAGAATTAAAGGTGGGTCGCACGTGATTGCTGGTCTAATAGAGAATGGAGGCCAGATTGGGATAGAAAAATATATATATATAGAGAGAGAGTATGAGTTGGACCATAAAAAGCTACAGAGAAAGATTGAGAGAAATTTGGGTCTGATATTTTTATGATTTTTTTTTGAAACCACATGCAACAATAAAAAAAATCATGCAAACGAAATGAATGCAACACTCGTAGAATTAATTTATTTATTCCAAAAGACAATCAATTATTTTGCTACAATAAATTTCCTGTAAACAAAACAAATGTTGGTAAAATTTTTAAATTATGAGAAATCGTTCTTTAATTATTCTTCCTAATAACATCCTGAAATCAAGAAATTTCAGGGTGTTACATGCTAACATGGAAGCTTTAAAGAAAGAAATTGCTAGGTTGAACTCAATCATAGCTAGAGGGTGCATGGGTGAAGAAAACAAAAGGCCAAGATTCACCAAGAGGAAAGTGTTAGAGAAGAGCAAGAATCCAGGCTTTGGATATATTGAAGGTGGCAAGACCAATGAAAGAAAAATCATCAAAGAAAAATAATGCCTTGAATTCAAGAGTTCTGGATTTCTGTTCTCCCAGACCCCGGAGGTTCCGACCTCCAAGCCCGGAGGTTCCGGAGTCTGGAAGCCCCGAGCAGCTCAGACAGTCCAACTCGGAGGTTCCGAGAAAATTCTCGGAAGTTCCGGGGACTGTAAAGACAGGACAAAGAAAAGGAGAAAGACTAAGAAGCAGCATGGTTCCAGGGCCTCTAACACTTAAATGCAGGTTGAAAATCATCCAATGGTGCCTAGAAGAAACTTGAGTACCAACAAAAGCAAAGCCCATGCATCTAAAGACATACCTCCTAGCTATGTGTTGAGACGCAACAATGTTGGTAAAGTTGTTGCCACGTATGTTGGAAATGAGTCCAACATATATGTGAAAAGATCACTATGGGTTCCAAAAGTTTTGGTTACTAACGTGGAAGGCCCCAAGTCAAATTGGAGACCTAAAAGAAGGAACTAAATTGTTTTGTAGGCATACTCCTCCGGTGGATCAAGTTGGGTGCTTGATAGCGGATGTACACATCATATGACCGGAGAAAAGAGTATGTTCTCATCCTATCTCCATTTGGAAGGACCAAGGGAAACCATTGCATATGGAGGGGATACTAAAGGAGAAGTCATCGGTGTAGGTGATATTCCTATATCTCAAAATTACTCAATTACAAATGTTCTTCATGTTGATCCGTTGGGTTACAATCTATTATCGGTTTCACAACTTAGTGAGATTGGTTTTGATTGCCACTTCACGGATAAGGATGTGTCCATCATAAAAAAAGGGAGGATTCCTCTATTGTCCTCACGGGTCGCTTGAGGGGGAGGCTTTACCTAGTTGATCTCAACAAAAGTAAAGTTTCTCCCAAGACTTGTCTAGTGGCAAAATCTAGCATGGGTTGGCTTTGGCATCGCCGTCTAGCCCATGTTGGCATGAGGAACTTGGCCAAACTTTTGAAAGATGAACACATCCTTGGACTAACAAATGTACATTTTGAGAAAGATAGGATTTGCAAAGCATGCCAAGCCGGAAAGCAAGTAGGAGCACCTCACCCACCAAATAGCATCCTCACTACTTCAAGCCCATTGGAGCTCATCCACATGGATCTATTTGGACCGGTGGCCTACATAAGTATTGGCGGTAACAAATATGGCTTGGTTATTGTTGATGATTATTCTCGCTTCACGTGGGTGTTCTTTGTGTTTGACAAGAGTGAAGTGCAAGGAAAGGTGAAGACCTTCATTAGAAGAGCACAAAGGGAATTCGGGCTACCAATCAAGAAAGTGAGAAGTGATAATGGCTCGGAGTTCCGGAACACCTATGTTGAAGAATTTCTTGATGAAGAGGGCATCAAGCATGAATTTTCAGCTCCTTATACCCCTCAACAAAATGGGGTGGTTGAGAAGGAAGAATAGAACTCTTATCGAGATGGCAAGAACCATGTTGGATGAGTACAAGACTCAAGACATCTTTTGGGCCGAAGCTATCAACACGGCTTGCCATGCAATCAACCGCCTCTATCTTCACAAGTTTCACAAGAAGACCTCCTATGAGCTTATTATCGGTAAAAAGCCCAAGGTGTCTTACTTTAGAGTGTTTGGGTGCAAATGTTTCATTCTAAACAAGAGGCCCCGAACCTCTAAGTTTGCACCAAAGGTTGACGAAGGATTTCTTCTTGGTTATGGTCCAAATGAGCATGCTTATCGAGTCTTCAATCTAACCACCGGGAGGATTGAAGTCACGGTAGATTTGACCTTTGATGAATCTAATGGCTCTCAAGTGGAGCAAGTTGATTTGAATGTTGTAGGTAAAGAGAAGCCATCTTGTGAAGCAATCAAGCAAATGGCCATAGGTGATGTTAGACCAGTTGAGGCACAAGAGGAAGATGAAAACCAAGCACAAGCTTCAACACCACTCGAAGGGCCAGAAGCCACTGGTTCAGGAGCAGTGCAGACTTCGGAGGTTCCGAGAAATTCCTCGGAGGTTCCGGGAACTGGCGCTGAAATCCAACCTCCGAGAAATTCTCCGGAGGTTCCGGGGTCTGGAAGTTCAACACCACAAGACACTCTGAACCAGCAGATTGATCAGCAAGGGGATGTCCAAGCAAGTACATCTGAGCCCCAAGCTGATGAAGATGATGAAGATCAACCTCTACACCAACCTCTTGGACCATCACATCCCCGTGTACATCAAGTAATTCAACGAGATCATCCCGTTGACAATATTCTTGGGAGCATAAGGAGAGGGGTAACAACACGATCTCGTCTTAAGATTTTTTGTGCATTTTACTCGTTTGTTTCCTCTCTTGAACCAACCAAGGTAGAGCAAGCTCTCGAGGATCCGGATTGGGTGGTGGCCATGCAAGAGGAGTTGAACAACTTTGAAAGAAACCAAGTGTGGGAGTTGGTGGAGAGACCAAACACAAACATCATTGGCACCAAATGGGTCTTTCGGAACAAGCAAGATGAGTTTGGTGTTGTGACTAGGAACAAAGCAAGATTGGTTTCTCAAGGATACACCCAAGTTGAAGGGCTAGACTTTGGAGAAACATATGCACCGGTAGCAAGACTTGAAGCAATTCGATTTCTACTAGCTTTCGCTGCCCATCATGACTTCAAGCTCTATCAAATGGATGTCAAGAGTGCATTTCTCAATGGACCACTCTCCGAAGAAGTATATGTTAAGCAACCACCGGGTTTTGAAGATCCCAAGCGTCCTAATCATGTCTACAAACTCCATAAGGCGCTCTATGGGCTAAAGCAAGCACCAAGAGCATGGTATGAATGCCTTAAGGATTTCTTGCTTAAGCAAGGCTTTGAGATAGGCAAAGCCGATGCTACTCTCTTTACTAGAAAAGTTGATGGTCATATTTTTGTGTGCCAAATATATGTCGATGACATAATATTTGGTAGTACTAATGAAACTTTTTGTGAAGAGTTTAGTAGGGTGATGACAAAGAGGTTTCAAATGTCCATGATGGGTGAGCTCAAGTTCTTTCTTGGATTTCAAATTAAACAAGCTAAAGAAGGGACGTTCATATGTCAAACCAAGTATACAAAGGATATGTTAAAGAAGTTTGACATTGACAAGGCAAAGCCCATCAAGACTCCAATGCCTACCAATGGACACATGGACCTCAATGAAGAAGGGAAATCCGTGGACCAAAAGGTATATCGCTCCATGATCGGCTCTCTTCTTTACTTATGTGCATCTAGGCCGGATATTATGCTTAGTGTGTGCATGTGTGCTAGATTTCAAGCTAACCCGAAAGAGTGCCATCTCATGGCCGTAAAGAGAATCTTGAGATATCTAGTGCATACCCCTAACCTTGGCTTGTGGTATCCTAAGGGCTCCACTTTCGATCTACTTGGCTATTCGGATTCCATTATGCCGGTTGTAAAGTAGATAGAAAGAGTACATCGGGGACTTGCCAATTCCTTGGTAGGTCTCTAGTGTCTTGGAGTTCTAAAAAGCAAAACTCAGTAGCCCTTTCCACCGCCGAGGCCGAGTATGTTGCGGCGGCGCATGTTGTGCTCAACTACTTTGGATGAAGCAAACCTTAAAAGATTACGGATGTCACTTTTCCCATATCCCACTTTTGTGTGACAATGAAAGTGCCATAAAGCTTGCAAACAACCCCGTAAGCCATTCTCGCACAAAACATATAGACATCCGTCATCACTTCTTGAGAGACCACGAAGCCAAAGGAGATATCGTTTTAAGTCATGTGAGCACCGACAAGCAACTAGCCGATATCTTCACTAAACCTCTCGATGAGTCAAGGTTTTGTAGTTTAAGGAATGAACTAAATATTCTTGATTCTCTTTGTGTGGTTTGATCTCTAGCATGCCATAATTGTTTGCTTCAATCTGTTAGTTTCCTCTGAAAATTTTGTTTGAAAAATGTGTATGAAAACTCTATCTTAAAGTTTTTTCAAAATCTATTTTCTTATCCCTAACTTGTCTCAAGTGGCTATAGTTGTGTGTGTGAATGACTTGTTTTCTAGCCACTTGAGTCAAGGGTACCATGACCTAAGAATCTCAGTTGATAGTAAGTTCAAAATCTCAAAAGGAGTAGAAGTTAGCTGTCTCTGGAATTTAAACTTCGGAAGCTCCGAGAAAATCTTTGGAGGCTCGGGCCTCGAGGTTCCGAGAAAATCTTCGGAAGCTCCAATCTTTATAGACTTAGCGCTCAGTCTCAACCGAAGGGGAGTTAAAGGGAATAAAGCATCTTCGAAGAATATTCTTTTTACCTAGGGTAAACCAGCCTTTCCCTTTCACCGCGGTCAACCTCTCAGATCCACTTTCACCACTTCCCCCTTCTCTCTCCCGACGCGAAACCGCAACACACCATCCTTCTCCACCGCCTCAGCGCCGCCGCTTCCCTCGCCGCCGGTGACCACATCTCTTGCGAGCCACCCGTGCGAAGCCGTGCCGCATTCCTCGTTCGTGGGTCGCCGCTGGGGAGCATCAAGGAAGGGTTCGCTCGGATCCCGTACGGAGAAGAAGAAGAAGGCTTCAATCCGCATCCTTTCCTGTCGATTCCCTGGCGTGTACAAGCTTTGAAGATCTTCGTCTTCCTTCTCCTTGATTCCAATCAAGGTAATCAGAGGCCTCACTGTCGGTGTTTTGGACCGGCAACCTACTACGGGGAGTACCCGAAGTAGATGAATGTGACTCGCCGAGATCAGTAACTCGAAGGAAGAGGCACGCGACACACAATTTAGACAGGTTCGGGCCGCGAGGTGCGTAATACCCTACGTCTCGTATGCTTTGCGTAGCTCGGATTGATAGGGCACGATTACGGGATGGTGCAATAGTGCGCCGTGAGTTGAGATTGGATGAGGTGATCCCGAGATCGGTCCCTGCCTCGCCTTATATAGTCGGGAGAGCAGGGTTACAAGTCGGAGTAGGGCAGGAGTACTAGTCGAGTACGTCTAGGAGACCTCTACACAGTGCGGAACGTGTACAGAGCCCTAACCGAGTACTACTCCTGTGTTGTCCTTGTGCTCCACGCCTTCAGGTGCCGTGTAGCGCAAGCCGGGTAGTCCCAGGGGCCCACCGAGTAGTCGGTCCTGGTACCCACCGAAGTAGTGGGCCCAGGGAGGTCCATCCGACAAGCCCCCGAGTACTTTGTAGTCGAGAAGGATAGCTTCCAGTAATCTTGACGGCCTTAACGAGTAGTCCTCAAGCGTCCCCGAGGGCTACAAGTCAAAAGTCCTCAAGAGTAGTCGGAGCATCCCGAGGCTGGAATGTACTCCCCGTGACCGATGTTTGAGCAATCTTGAAGTCTTCTCGAGTAGTCCCAAGCGTCCTTGAAATCTGCCTTCGAAGGTCTTCAAGAAATGCCTGCCTTGTCTTGAAGCCGAAGCCGTCATGGAAACGCGATTTGCAGAACCGCAATCCACGTGGAGTAGCCCCCGAGCCTCGAGCCGCGGGCTCTGGCCGAGGATCTATCCGAAGCCTTGACGAGAAAATCCCGAAAAATCCGGAGAGAAAAAACCGAAGGACACGTGGCACGGAGCCCCCGAGCCTTGAGTCGAGTACTTCCTCTCGAATTGAAGGGTCTTCTTGGAGAATGTGTCCTGAGATGCTCTTGAGACTAGCCGCGTCCCAGGTAGTCGAGTAGAAGTAGCCGAGCCCTCGAGATGAGGCGTGTCGACTAGTAGAATACGAAGAGTCACGCGCGCGGCCGGCGAGTCGGCCGCGCGTGGACTTATCCAGGCGCCCGTTGCGGAGGCGTTTTGGCTTATAAATACAAGCCGACACCCTTAGGGTTTTTCACCCAAGTGAGCCGCAGTCATTCGCCACTTGAATCTTGAAGTAGATCCACTCCAGCGAGCGCCGCCGCCGTAATAGATCCGAGCGCATCGCCACCCGAAAGCGGTAGGGTAGCCCCCGAGCGGATGCGAGTGAAGACTCCCTGCTCTTGGAGGATGAAGCCGTCTCCGTCGAAGACGTCGAAAACCGGCGGGGAAGAAGAGGAGCCATGCGAGAGGCTGCCGCGGCCGCCACCGGAGCGGCGCCGCCCACATCTCCACGCGCGCGCGGCGACCCGAGCCGCGAGTGGAAAAAATCGAAGGTGAAGACCGAAGACTTGCTGACCCTGTTGAACAGCGGGTTCATCAGGGAGAAGGAGATCGACATGTGGAGATCCGCCGCAGGAGATCCCTATCCGATGGAGAAGGCACAAGACGAGATCCCGATGTTCTCGCGCTTCGTGGAGCGCGGTCTTGCG
This sequence comes from Cenchrus americanus, assembly GCA_947561735.1. Lineage (NCBI taxonomy): Eukaryota > Viridiplantae > Streptophyta > Magnoliopsida > Poales > Poaceae > Cenchrus > Cenchrus americanus. The sequence continues at coordinate 68,882,586 of OX387245.1, read as the reverse complement.
CTCCCAGCGAGCGACTTCTTCCAGGGGCTTCTCAGGTACTATGGCATCGAGTACCTCAATTTGAACCCCAACGGTATCTTCCACACTTCCGTCTTCGTCCACCACTCGCGAAGCTTTCTTGGGAATCAAACCGCACCGGATTCTCTTCGGAAGTTTTTCCGCGTGAAGCCGCAGCCCAGCGCCTCCAACCCCAGAGTAGTCGGAGGGGCCGGAATCCAGCTGAGGGAGGATGCCGCGGAGCAGTACCTGGCGTACAAGCTCGTGGACTCCAACACCGACTGGAAGACGAGGTGGTTCTACACCACGAACCACCATCCCGAGCTGCCGAAGCCGAGCGGACGGCAACCCAAGCACCAAGAGTGGTGGAACACGGAGCCCACCATGCAGGAAGGGATCCAGCTCCCGGAGTTGCTGGCACGCATCAAGATCCTGCGGGATGCAGGACTGAGGGCCGAACATGTGGCCTTCAGTTTCATGAAGCGCCGGATCCAGCCGCTGTCAGCGCGGGATACGATGGGCTTCGAGTACACCGGCGACGACGACACGTCGCGGATGCCGGGGGGCGAACTTGAGGACAACGACATCATCGAGAGGTTGTCGAGGATCTTCAAGGACATGCCGGAGTATACGGCGTGCCCTGTCGAGGAGTACTCCGCCGCGCGCCCGCCCAACGAGGTGAGTAGCCGTACCCCCCCCCCCCCCCCGTCGAGTAGTAGGCGCTTGTAGCAGAGTTGCTGACGCCGTGTGTCTTTTGCGCAGGATGATGTGAAGCGGTTTGTCTCCGAGCCGCAGCCACCACCGAGCGGAATTGAAATCCCGACGGTGGAGAAGGTGAAGGACCACCGAGTAGTCGGAGACGACGACGATCCCGTCATCGTGGAGGATACCTCCGATGACGAAGAAGACGAGGAGACGCTGCAGGACCGCTTCCAGCTGCGGTCGAGGTTTAGCCGCCCGGGCTTGCCTCATGTGCCTCTCATCCAGGACCCTCCGCCAGCACGGAGGCTAGCCTTACTGCGCCGCCGAGGAAGCCGCGCAACCCCGCCAAGAAGCGGGTAGCAAAGAAGATGAAGATCTCAGAGACCACGCCTCCAGAGGTAAGTCATCTTGAGCAGAGTGGTCGAGTACCCAATGATCGAGTACGGTGCTGACGAGTAGTCGTCCTTGTTTGCAGGAGAGGCCGCCAGCAGAGCCTGTGGAAGAAGGCGATGAGGGCATGTGGCCCACAGTGGGGGAACCGGCTGGAAGTCGAAGTCCAGCCCCCACCGTTGGAGAAGTCTTGGCGCAGCTGGAGCGCCAGCCCCCTGCTCCAGGAGGGAGCAGGGTACCCGCGTCCGCCGCGGTTGAAGAGACAGAAGCCACAAGGACGCAGGAGACGTCTGCGCCGGCCGCCGCCACCGTGGAGGAGGCGGTAGTCGAAGAGGGGCAAGAAGGAACGCCCGCCGAGGGTGGACTGGTTGACATCGCCAGCATCCTTGGTGCTCCGGCCGTGACTATCGTCCGGTCGAACTTGTAAGTACCACGCCTTCATGAGTAGTACTCATTGTAGCAGTCGATTTTATCTGACGACCCTCTGTTGACACTTGTGCAGAAGATCCACGGACTCTGAGTCGGGACGGAGAGGAGCCCACGGCGGCGAGGCGAAAAGGGCGCGCCGCCCGTCGAGAGCCCGCTCCGAGAAGCCCAAGTCGCGACCGAGCCCCCCCCGGTGCCGAAGCGCCGCTGCCGGAGGCGGTCGTAGTCGAAGGTGAGTACTCCTCTCGAGGCCGTAGAGCCCCAAAAGAGTAGTCGTAGATACTGATGCGCGTGTTCCTTGGTGACAGGCGCCGAAGGAGGTGACATCCCTGCAGGGGTGCCCATGCAGGAGTTGACACCAGAAGCCCTAGAGGCTACGACAGGAGCCCCCGAGCCCATGGGGGAGACCGTCGAGAAGTCCGCCGAGGGGGAGGCGGCTACCACGTCGTCAGGGGTTGCCCTGGAGGTGGCGATCCGATCTCCCGAGATCCAAGACGCGGAGCCTATCCGCTCGGCGCCAATGACGGAGGCTACGTCAAGTAGCCGTGGCGGGGGATTGAGGCGCTCGCCGACGATCTCGTCGAGCCGGCGGTGTTGGCGCAGCATCTGGAGGCGATGCGGCGAGCCGAACAGTGGATGAAGGTACGTGGCCGTTGCCCCCCTAGTTGTCAGCCCTTTGCATTGAGTACTCGGCTTGACTTGGACTTGTCTTGTGCAGGACGTCGCGGAGCGATCCCGCGAGAAGTCGAATCTGCTGCAAGGCTACGGCGACATGGTACTGCGAGCTGAAGCCCTGGAGGAGCAGCTCGTGAAGTCGAGGAAGCATGCGGCCGCCATGCAGTCGAAGCTTGACGCCGCCTTCGCCAAGTACCACAACGATGTGATGGACTTACAGGCGAAGGGCGACGAGCTGGTGCGGAAGAACAAAGGCCTCCACAACAAGAATAAAGGTATGTCTCTTGACTTGTCGGGTACTTGTTGGGAGTCATCAAGCTCTGACCCGTTGTTGTGTTCCGGTGTTGCAGAACTCGAAAGCCGAGTGGAGCGGTTTCGAAAGGCTCGGAGATCGACATGAAGAATCTCTTCTACGGGAGCAAGAAGCCCGCCGTGTACTTGAACTTGACTACAAGGAGGGCGGCCTTCGAGTGCGAGAAGCACATGGAGTTGCGAATTGCATCCGACGGATCTCGTCAACCTGCTACAAATCCTTGCGAGAGTTGAACGAAGATCGCGAGGCGCTCGGGCCCCGCTCGAAGGACCTTGAAGAGGCCGCCCTCCCGATCGCGAGGCTCCTGGTGCCGCACCGGGGCGGCCCCAAGATTGCTCCGTTGGCGGATCGACTTCGTGAGGCGCCAAGCCGGCTGGCCGCCTACGTGAGGCACATGGCCAAGTCAATCCCGAGCGAGTGCCGGCCTTCATGAAGTCGTACTTCCCGAAGGCCCCCGGTGGAGGTAGTCGGCCGGCGGGGGTAGCCGCCAACCGCTCGGATGAGCGATGCACGCGAGTTCTTGGAGCGAGATGGCTCCCATCGCGGAGCGGTAGCCGATAAGTTGAACCTCCGGTAGCCCCCGCATAGATAGCTAGTAGCCGTAGTTGTATAGGAAACAGTTGTAATGAACTTTTTCATATATCAATGAAATGTGATGTTCCATCAATGAGTACTCGTAGCCGCGATCTCAGAGTGCGGAGCGCCCATCGTGGAGTAGGTGCGAGTAGTAGTACTCGGCTTAGTAATCCCGTCGCAGGGAGTAGGCAATAAAGAAGTTGATGAACAATCGAACTTTATTACTGAAGAGGTGCACCTGGGTGGCCAGGGCCGTAGTTACAAGGGGTCGCCTGGACCCGAAGGCCGCTTACGGCTGAGTAGTACTGGAGCGGGTAGCTGCTTACAGTGAGTGATCCGTAGGTAGCCGTGTAGGCTGGATCGCAGATCCGTAGGTAGCCGTGCGGGCTGGATCTTGGAGGGTGGTCTCTTGGTAGACTGCTGCTAGAGTCCTTGATGCTCGTCGGCGGCCCGTGGTCCGTAGGTAGCCGCACGGGCTGGACTGGAGGAGAGTAGTCCGGAGACTTGGAGCCAGGACCCGGGGGGTCGCTTGCGGCAAGGGGGTGTTGATGTAGTCGCGTGGACTTGAACCCCGGAGTAGTCGCTTAGACTAGGCGTAGAATCGACAGAGTTGGTCGACGTTCCACGAGTTGTTGACTTCTTCGCCTTCAAGTGTTTGGAGGCGGTAGGAGCCTGGCCCGGTCACCTTAGCCACGGTGAAGGGGCCTTCCCAGGGGGAGCTGAGCTTGTGAAGTCCTTCCGTGTTCTGGATACGGCGGAGGACAAGATCTCCAACGTTGAAGGAGCGTTCCTTGACGTTGCGATCGTGGTAGCGTCGGATAACCTCCAGGTACCTTGCTGATTGGACGAGGGCGGCACAGCGAGCTTCTTCGAGGCTGTCGATATCAACTCGTCTGTCGTCGTCTTCTCGAGACGCCTTCGTCGTAGTGCTCCACCGCCGGCGAGTTCCATATGACGTCGGCAGGGAGGATGGCTTCGGAGCCGTAGACCAGGAAGTAGGGGGATTGCCCCGTTGGCTTGGACGGTTGAGTCCGCAGCCCCCACAGTGCGTTGGGTAGTTCCTTGATCCACTTGCCCCCTTTTGAGTTAGCAGCGTCGTGTAGCCGCTTCTTGAGGGCGTCGAGCACCATCCCATTGGCGCGCTCGACTTGTCCGTTGGCCCGTGGATGGGCGACGGAGACGTATCTGACGTCGATCCCGCCGTTCTCGCGGTACTCCCCGCCGCGGTGGTTGTTGAAGTTGGACCCCGTGTCCGTGATGATGCGGTGGGGTAGCCCGTAGCGGTGCACGAGTTCATCCGAGGAAGTCGAGTACTCTGTCAGCTTTGGGGCATGTGACCGGCTTGACTTCGATCCACTTGGTGAACTTGTCGATAGCCACCGCCACTCGTTGAATCCTCCTGGCGCAGTTGGCAGTGGCCCAATCATGTCGAGCCCCCAGCAGGCAAAGGGCCAGGTTGGCGGTATGGTGACTAGCTTGTAGGCAGGGACGTGTTGCTGCTTGGCGAAGAACTGACATCCTTGGCACCTTCTGACGAGTTCTTCGGCATCGCCCAGAGCTGTGGGCCAATAGAAAGCTCGCCGGAAGGCCTTGCTGACCAGCGTACGTGAGGACGCGTGGTTACCGCAGACGCCCTTGTGGATCTCCTCCAAGATGTCCTTGCCTTCTTCACGAGGGACGCACTTCATGAGTACTCCAGAGGATGCGCCCCGCTTATAAAGCTTGTCGCCGACGAGGACGTAAGACTTGGCACGGCGGACGAGTTGTTCGGCCGCGTTTTTGTCGGAGGGGACCTTCTGCTCGCTGAGGTAGTCGATGAAGGGTTGCCTCCAGTCCACGTCGATCATCATGACCTCCTGCCCAGCTGGTGGATGGGCTGGGGCAGTGGTCGGTGGCGCCGGCTCCGGGATGGATGGCGCGTGAAGCTCATGGACGAAGACGCCCGCGGGTACTTGGGCGCGGGTGGATCCGAGCTTCGAGAGGACGTCCGCCGCAACGTTGTTGTCGCGGACGATGTGATGGAACTCGAGACCGTAGAACTTGTTCTCGAGCTTGCGGACTTCTAGGCAGTAGGCGTCCATGTTCTCCTTGTTGCGGTCCCAGGACTTGTTGACTTGGTTGATGACCACTGCGGAGTCGCCGTAGACTAGTAGCCGCTTGATGCCAAGTGAAGCCGCGAGGCGGAGCCCATGCAGGAGGGCTTCGTACTCGGCTTCATTGTTCGAGACCTTCCAGAAGATCTCAGGACGTACTTGAGTTGTTCGCCCGTTGGAGAGATCAGGGAGCACCCCCGTTGCCCGCCCTCGAGGTTGAGTGAGCCGTCAAAGTACATCACCCAATGCTGCGGTCGCACGGTGGGTGTAGGTAGGCGGTTCTCCCGCCACTCCCGCCATGAAGTCGACTAGAGCCCGCGACTTGATGGCGGTGCGTGGCTTGAAGTCGATGGTGAGGGCGCCGAGCTCGACGACCCACTTGGAGATTCTTCGGTGGCGTCCGGGTTCCTCGTGGATGTCGCCGAGCGGGTAGTCGGTGGCCGACGGAAACCGAGTACTCCCGGAAGTAGTGTCGTAGCTTCCGCGAGGTGATGAGTAGAGCGTACGAAGCTTCCGCACGGCCGGTAGCGAGCCTTGGACTCGATAGAACCTCGCCGACGAAGTAGACCCGGCGGCCCGGGCCCGGGTAGGCGTGGCCGTCTTCCTCGCCGCTCGACGACGATGGCGGTCTGTCCGACCACGTGAGTAGTCGCGGCTCAGGTAGAGTAGTAGGCGCTCGCCCTTGTGGGGAGCCGTGAGGACCGGCGGCTTTGACAGGGAAGTCCTTGAGCCGGGCAAGGGCTTGATCCGCCTCCGAGTCCACACGAACTTCTCGTGATGCTTGAGAAGTTTGAAGAAGGGGAGACCCCGTTCTCCGAGCCTCGAGATGAACCTCGTTCGGCGCCGCCATGCACCCCGTCGGCCTTACGGACGTCCTTGATGCTCGTGGGAGCTTTCATGCGTCGGTGATGGCGGAGATCTTCTCGGGGTTGGCTTCGATGCCGCGGCGGGCGATGATGAAGCCGAGCGGTTACCCGAAGGTACGCCGAAGACGCACTTGTTCGGGTTGAGCTTCCGGCGGTACTCGCGCAAAGGATGCGAAGGTATCTTCAAGGTCGTCGATGAGGGTACCGGAGTCCTCGGTTTTGACAACCACGTCATCCACGTAGGCCTCGACGTTCTTGTTGAGTTGCCGCTTGAAGCTGTGCCCGGATGGCCCGTTGATAGGTAGCGCCGGCGTTCTTCAACCCGAATGACATGGTCGTGTAGCAATACGCGCCAAACGGGGTGATGAACGCGGTCTTTTCTGGTCTTCCTCCTTGATTGCGATCCGGTGGTACCGGAGTAGCGATCGAGGAAGCGAGCGAGTCGCGGCCCGCCGTGGAGTCGATGACTTGATCAATCCGCGGCAACCCGAAGGGGTCCTCGGGGGCGGTGCTTGTTGAGGTCGGTGTAGTCGACGCACATCCTCCACTCGTTCGAGTTCTTCTTGCGGACGAGGACGGGGGTTGGCGAGCCACTCGGGATGGAAGACTTCTCTCGATGAAGCCGGCGGCGAGTAGCTTGGCGAGCTCCTTCTTGATGGCGTCCCGTCCGTCATCGGCAAAGCGTCGGAGGTGTTGTCGTTTGGGGGGTGGCCTTTGGGTCGACGTTGAGGCGGTGCTCGATCGGCTCCCGGGCACTCCCGGCATGTCCGTCGGCTTCCACGCGAAGATGTCGCGGTTAGCCGGAGGAAGCCGATGAGCGCGTCTTCCTATTTGGGGTCGAGGCCGGCCCCGATGGTGGTAGTCTTGGTGGGGTCGCCTGTTCCGAGGTCGACCAGCTTGACGAGCATCTCCTCGGGTGGCCGAGGCTTGTTGGCGCTCGTCGTACTTCTCTGGGATGTCGAGTTCGCTTGTGGCAAGCTTCTTCGACGCGGCGTAGACCTCCATCATTGGGGTGGGTACTTGATTCGTTGAAGCGATCACCACGGCCTCTCGTATCGCGGCCGTGAGAGATCTTCAAGTCCCCTTGGAGGGAGAGTACGCCGGTGGGCTTGGCATTTTGAGCACCAAGTATGTGTAGTGGGGCACCGCCATGAACTTGGCGATGGCCGGTCTGCCGAGGATGGCATGGTAGGAAGTCTCGATATCCGCGACCTCGAACTTGATGTACTCGGTGCGGTAGTTGTCGCGAGACGCCCCGAAGGTAACTGGCAGTACCACTGAGCCTAGTGGGATAGCCGCGTTGCCTGGGACGATGCCGTAGAAGGGCATGCTGCTCTTGTCGAGCATGGGGGTGACGTCAAGGTTCATCTTCTTCAGAGTCTTGGTGAAGAGGACGTTGAGCCCGCTTCCGCCGTCGATGAGCACCTTGTTGAGCTTAGAGCCCGCCACTGTTGGTTTCAGGACGAGGGGGAAACGTCCTGGTTCGGAGAAGCTGGTCCATTGGTCCGCGCGGGAGAAGGTAATGGGTGTCTCTGACCACCTGAGAGGGGTCATAACCGCTGGTTCAATGGACATCACTTCACGGCGAGTAGCCTTCGCTCCCCGCCCGGCGGGTAGTCCGCCGAAGAGGACGTTGACGGTCTTCTCGGGTTCTTGGAAGTCGTCGCCGTCCTTCTTCTTGTTCTTCTGATCGTGAGGGTGCGGTGGCTCCGGCGTGTCCCGAGTGCATGCCCTCGAGCCGGTAGCACCGCTTCGGTAGTGTGGTTGCCGTTTGGATGCCACGGGCACTTCTCCTTCGACGGGTCTTTGAACCCGCCGTAGTTCTTCTTCGAGTTCCCTTTCGAGGACGCCGGATAGCCGCGACGGTATTGTCTGGCTTGCGCTTGCGATTAGAACCCGAGAAGTTGTTGTTGTTGTTGTTGTTGTTGTTGCGGCCGCCTTGGGTCGGGTTGCTGCTGCTGCCACCTTGGTTCTGCTTGGACTTGCCGCGGATGGCGTCGTACTTGGCGTTGGCTTTGTCCTCTTCATCCGCCCAGGACGTGATCATGTCCTTGAGGTGGGGAATGGACCTGGGGCGGCGTCGGCCGAAGTCCTCGAAGGTGCGGCGATGGTAGAGTCCGTCTTGGAAGAGGTCGATGACCTCCTTGTCGGTGACGTCCACGACGGTAGCGCGTTTGTCGAAGAAACGGCGCATGTACTTGCGGAGGGTCTCGCCTTGTTCGCCTTGATCATGGCAAGGTCCATGCGAGTACCCAAACGGCCCATGGCGCCCGCGAAGTTGCTTGTGAATTGCTCCTTCGCCACCGGTCCCACTTGTCGATTGAGTGCTTGTCCAGCGACTCGAGCCACGTGAGTGGGGCTTGATCCAGGCAGAAGGGGAAGTAGAGGCACTTGGTGTCGCTGTTGCCGCCAGCGTTCTCGATGGAGAGAGCGTAGCATCGGAGCCACTGAATGGGATCCTGCTTCGCGTCGTATTTGGTGATCCCCAAAGGCTTGAACTTGTCGGGGAGGAGGAGGTTGCGCAGCCGTGGTGAGAAGGCGGGGAAGCCGTCGCCTTCGGTGGCCGACTTCTTCTCCCGCAACTCCTCGATCCTCTGACGAGCGTCGTACCCGCCATGGGAGGCACCGAGGCGTGGCTATGCGCGTGGCCGCGGCCGCCGCGGGCCCGCCGCCTCCCGGCCTTTCTTGTTGGCCCCGTGGTTGGAGCCGCCGCCGCGCCGCCGCCGCCGTCGGGGTCGTTGCCGCCGCCACCGGCGGGGCACGCGTGGGGGACGACTTCTCGGTGGCGTGCTCTTGTCGTGAAGGTCCGCCGGCGGTGGAGGCGTCGACGGTTTGGGTCGGCGGGGATGTCGCCCCCGAGTACGGTTAGGACCGGGGTCGGCCGCGCGACTAGTAGCCTCGTTGTCGCGAGGCTTAGCCGGGGAGAGGTTGGTCGACTCTCTTGTCGACCCGCATGAAGTAGGCGTCTTCGGCCGAGCTTGGCGATGACCTCTCCCGGCGCGTATGCCCCGGGCTCGCCGTGCGATCGGCCGTGATCGACATGAGGCATTGCTCGGGGGTGGTGTGGACTCGCTCTCGACCGCCTCGAGAGCTTCCGCAAGGTTGCGGATGGGAAGGTTGTCTCCGAGCCGCCGGCGTCGTTCGTTGCGCTTCCCGTTGCGCTCGCGTCGGGCGTCCCCGCCGGCGTCGGCCTCGTCCGCGGGGGCATTAGCGCACGCCCTCGTCCGCGGAGATGTCCCTCCGTGTACTTGTCCGTGTCCGTGCCTCGAGGTTCCCCCGGGGGTGTCGCCGGCAGCCATGAAGACTTGGCGATCGGGGGTGCCAAGGCCGGACTCGGAAGGTGCCACCTCGGTGGGTGTGTTGGAGTCGCCTGGGCCGCGTGGTGTTCCCTCCCGGAACGGTAGTGAGTCGATGTAGGCGACGTAGCGCGAGTCCTCCTTTGTCGCCCGAAAGGCTTGCGGTCCGGCCGCAGACGTATCTTCCGGCCGGAGTCGATCTTATAACGAGCCCGCAGGGCGGCCCCGACAAGGGAAGCTCGCAGGAGTCGTCTTCGGACTCGGGCTCCTCGTGGGTCCGACCCGAAGTCGAACTCGTAGTCCGGGTTCGAGTAGAACTCGGAGAGAGGGTTGAAGTCCGAGACGCGGTTGGGGACGGCGTCGGAGTCCGAGCTGTACTCGGTTACGGGCTCCTTGCCGGCCCGCGTGGTGTAGAAGCCTCCGTGCGGTGCCCGGCTCGGAACGCGAGGGCCACGCGCGAGCGCCGGCATGGAGAGGGGACCGCCCGCGATGGCCGAGGAGCCGGCTCGCATGCGATGGCCCATGGCGACGTCGAGTTCGAGTTGGAGACGGACTCGAGCTCGAAGTCGCCGTGGAGGTTGGAAAGCGAAATTTCGCCGAACTTGCTCGGCGAGCTTGCCCGTGACAACTTCGGGAAGCGTCACAAGACCTGTCCTCGAGTCGGGTTGCATGATCAAGCGGCGCTGGAAGGAGCCCGCGCCATCGGCCAGCGTGCACCCGTGCGCCGAAGACGAAGGTGTCTCCGCGGTTGAAGGCGACGGCTAGCTTGATGTGAACGGAAGCCGTCGAGTTCGCCATGTGATCTCGAGCGAGAGCCCCTACCTGGCGCGCCAGCTGTCGGTGTTTTGGACCGGCAACCTACTACGGGGAGTACCCGAAGTAGATGAATGTGACTCGCCGAGATCAGTAACTCGAAGGAAGAGGCACGCGACACACAATTTAGACAGGTTCGGGCCGCGAGGTGCGTAATACCCTACGTCCCGTATGCCGCGTAGCTCGGGATTGATAGGGCACGATTACGGATGGTGCAATAGTGCGCCGTGAGTTGAGATTGGATGAGGTGATCCCGAGATCGGTCCCCGCCTCGCCTTATATAGTCCCAGGAGGCGGGGTTACAAGTCGGAGTAGGGCGGGAGTACTAGTCGAGTACGTCTAGGAGACCTCTACACAGTGCGGAACGTGTACAGAGCCCTAACCGAGTACTACTCCTGTGTTGTCCTTGTGCTCCACGCCTTCAGGTGCCGTGTAGCGCAAGCCGGGTAGTCCCAGGGGCCCACCGAGTAGTCGGTCCTGGTACCCACCGAAGTAGTGGGCCCAGGGAGGTCCATCCGACACTCACTCTAACCCTAACCCTAGTTCCTAGATCTACATGCTGTTAGGGTTCTAAATCTTCGAATTCGTAGAATGTTGCCTATCTATCCTTGTCCGGAATGCCTGTGTTGCAAGTAAAGCTAGGTTTAGTTGAAAGTTGAATCAAATGTCAGAATGCAGTAAGGTTGACAGGGGCTCGGAGGTTCCGAGAAAATTCTCAGAGGTTCCGAACCCTGTAACCCACTGTAAGCTGACCTTGATTCAAAGTTCCACTGAACTTCACTTCACCTGTAACATCCTTTCTCACTTGATCTAGTTAAATTCAATCATGTTTGCTTTCTTGGTTAAAATTTAGTTGAAAGTTGAATCAACAGAACTGTCCTCTGTCAGTACACTGACTTCGGAGGTTCTGAGAACTTTTCCGGAGGCTCCAACTCCTGGAGGTTCCGGAAACTTTCTCCGAGGTTCCGGTGTCTGTACTAACAAGTGACAGTCTGTGATTCAAAATTCCACTGAAAATTAATCAATTGAACATCATGCTAATCTTGATCCTCTATTCTTATCGATCCCGATCCCACTCTTATCCGTTGCTCACATGTCTCTCTAACGGATGTCCGGCACTCCCGTGGACAAGACTTACACCAAGAGGCGAGAGGCCACCTTTTGAGACACCCGCCGGTGAGAGGGCTTTCAAATTAGCAAGAAGAGCAACAAACAGTGGCGAGTGGCAGCAGAGGAAAGGCCACCCCCTAGGAGGGGCAAAGGTGGCGCTTTGTCGGGAGGCGAGAGGTTCCGGGTCTACCGCCCATGTGGATGATAATGGAGGGACTGAAGGCAAGACCATCCCTATAGAGCTAGAAGATGACATGCCCCTAGGAGAGATAGACTCAACCCTGTCTCAAGTACCACAAGGGGCCGCTCAAAAGGCATCCTCCAACCAAGTATGACAACTCTGTGTATATTGAGCACACTAACTATGATGGAGCAGGATTCTTGGTCAAGAAAGCCAGAGAGGAAAATCCCTATGTGAACCCCAAGATGGCAGCTATAGATTATAGATTTTGGTCTCGTCTTCCACTTCAAGTTCTATGAAACTGTCCTTAACACCAAGATGAAGCTGATCAAGATGAAGTGGATAGACTTCACCCATCCGGAGGCGCGAGAGGAACCCGTTTCAAGGAGGAGGTGCTTGATTTGGTGGACAAGTATAAGATGAGGGACATCATGAGCTTCAAATATGATTGGAACATAGAGGTTCTAGCTCGGTTTCATGCTACCTTCTTCCATGAAGACAACAAGGAGACCATCCACCGGATGACGAAGGGGTACATTACAAGATAGATTTTCTCACTTTTGCTAGGCCGTTTGGGTTCGAAGAAGGAGGACAGGGAGGCCGACATTATTCATTTTGAGGCCCATATGAACCCCAATAAAATTGCTGCAACTTATGAGTATGAGGAGTTGGTCGATGGCTCTACCACGGCTACCGAAATCAGTGTATTATGTGCTCAACAATATGTTCAGGGAAACCATATATCCAAAAGGGGGCAGTGACTCAACCAGCCTTAGGAGGTTTGCACCAAACCTGCTGGCTAGGCTGCTGCCTGGAGCTAGGCCGTTCTCTGTGAGCAGGTTCATCACTGGCTAGGCTGCTGCCTGGAGCTAGGCCGTTCTCTGTGAGCAGGTTCATCTGGTACAATTTGGTAGAAGTGACAGAGAGCGGGAAATGCAACCTGCCATATGCTCCTTACCTTACGTACATGATAGAAATGGTTTCCGGAGTCAGCTACAAGAAAGATGTTGAGCATGCATCCTACCAAGTAAAGCAGTGGCAGCATCAGAAGAAGCAGCACATTGTGGAGGAGCACATCCTTAAGAAGGCCAGCACCAAGCCATCCAGATCTGGTCCAGCAGTAGGAGAAGAAGGACCCAGCAAGGCTCCCATGCCTGCTGGTCTGCATAAGCTGAGAGGGATGGTAAGGGACACCTGGAGGTACTGCAGATGGACTTCCCATCAGCTCTTTGAGCTCAGGGAAGATATGGACAGATTGCTGAAGCACCAGGGGCTGTCCTTCGATGCCATGCATCATCCTCCTCCTCTTTTCCCTGACTTTCCAGAGTACACCACTAGCGAGGATGAGGGTGAGAAGGAGCCTGCTAGTCCCATGGCTGAGGATACTCCTGCTACCCACTTTGCTGCAGATGAAGAAGATGAAGAGCCACTTGGTGCTAAAATGGCCAGGCTGAGGAAAGAGGCTGCTGGTGCTAGACTCAGGAGGAAGGCCACTGCTGGGAGGCCTGTCAGAAGACCCATAGACCCGTCCTCATCTGGTTCTGACCTTGGCTCGACAAAGATCGTCCCCGGCGAAGAGGAGGACTCTGACTTCAGTGATGAGGAGTGAATTCCCTAGGTTCTGTTCTCACTTCCTCTCTTCTTTTCTTTCCTTTTTGTTAAACTGTTGACAAAGGGGGAGAGATGAAGATTGAGAAGCATTTGAAGACCTGGAGCTCCTTCTGGTGGCCTGTTAACCAAAATTCTTTTGTTCTTTTGGTGAGATGAGAGTGCTAACTATTCTCTCATAAACTCCTGTTGGTTAATTTGTGAACTGCTGTAAAGCTTTTAGCTTGCCTCTGTTGGCAAGCAAGGTCTGGTCATGGTCATGAATGGGATTTGCAAAACTTTAAAACCTTGTGATGGATGTAATAGGGCTAGATGTGTTGAATGCTGTTATCTTTATCTAGCTGCTATTTTCTGGTCATATCTGTTGTTTTGCTTGTGTGTTATTGTTGTCTCGTTGGAGTGTACCGTTGCGGACCTCGGAGGTTCCGAGAATTTTCCGGAGGCTCCAACCCCTGGAGGTTCCGGAAACTTTCTCGGAGGTTCCGAACTCTGCTAATAGATAACTCTCTGAGTGTTTTCACATGGCATATGCATCACGTATTATCTGCTACACCTCTTTTGCACCCCTCGATGGCTTGAGTACAACTTTCTTGACACTTTTACTCACAATGTATGCAACTTAATTGTCGGTTATGACATTTTCCCTATTCAAAAGGTACATGCATACATTGAGGGGGAGACTTGTACTCAAATCATCAAAAGCTCAATCTTTCAAAATAAATTGTAAACTTTAATTGGGTTGTCAACATTTACCAAAAAGGGGGAGATTGTAAGTGCAATCAAGCCCTATGAGGGTTTTGGTGATGTTGACCACACAATTAAAGAACTAATGAGCCTTTGAGTTTGTTGTGCAGCATAGAGTAATTATCACAGGTGCAAAAGATTAATTGGAGACCCCTCAACTTGTTACAAAAAGGATGCCTATGCTACTTGGAGGAGTTTATTTATTTTATCTTTTGAATTTGAGTATAGGACAATCCGTACTATCAAGAGGGATACTAATGGTGAGTTAGGGTGGTTTCAAGTGCTCATAATCCATCTTTCCTAAACCTTAACCCTCACCCCAAGGGAAGTAAACTGCAGCTGTTTTGCTCTTGCTGATTGCTGTTCGGAGGTTCCGAAGATTTTCTCGGAGGTTCCGGCCGTACGGGCTACAGTCTGTAGAGTTTTCAAAAGTCGGAAGTTCCGAGATTTTTCTCGGAGGTTTCGAACTCTGGAATATAGCCGTTACTGTTCTGGATCTGGGGGTATTTATACCCCACAGTCCCCCAACGGTTATCTTCTTCCTCCCACTGCACAGAACGCCGTTTCTTGCTGTTTCTCTCACCTTGCATTCACTCCTAACCTACTCTCTTCCAAATCCTTGCCTAGCATTGATTGAGAGTGGAATCTTGAAGTGAGTTAGTGAGCCAATCCCTTCTCCCTTGGTACTTGAGCACTTGGAAGAACCCTAGCAAGCTTGGTGGATCTATTACTCTTGGAGCTTTGCTCCTAGACGGATAGAGGTCCTTGGAAGCTCTCCAAACCGATTTGTGGAAGATCCAAGGTGTTTGTATTACCCTTTGTGATTCTAGTGGAAAGCCTCCACCTATTACCCAAAGTGATAGGTGTGAGAGAGGAGTTGACCTTTGTGGTCCGAGCCTTTTGTGGCATCCTCAACAACGTGGACGTAAGCAAGCCTTTGTGGCGAGCTGAACCACGGGATAAATCTTTGTCTCATGCGTGCTCTCATTTACTTACTTGTTCATGCTTGTGCTTAACTAGATCTATTAGGGTTTGCTCCCGATCTACTTTGTGGTGCCTTCCTAGCTTGTACTTTGCTTAGAAATCTTCTTGCTAGGTCCTAAGTACCTCTTAGAATTTAGTAGATCTGGTTTCCATCAAGTTTCTCGCAGCTCTTGTTATTTATGCTCTGTTCTAACAGCTGTCGGAAGTTCTAAGTTTATTCTCGGAGGCTGCCTCGTTCGGAGGTTCCGAGAATAATCTCGGAGGTTCCGAGGTCTGACAGTGTTTTCGCAGAAAAAGTTTAAATTCTGTGTGCAGGCCTATTCACCCCCCCTCTAGGCCACATTGGCTCGATCCTTTCAGATGCAGGGGATGGAGCGCGTCATCGACATGATGGAGGAAACCCTCCAGATCTACGAAAGGGCTCAGTGCTCAATGCAGGATGCGTCGCACTGCAGGGCCTTCCCATTCGGCCTGTGATCTGCCAGCGACGTGCATGCGCGACAAGCGGCAAAGTCAATCCAGATCCAATCTGGGCAACATCGCTGTTTCCCTCGGAATCAAGCGACTTATCGCGTACGGCGACTCCAAGGTTGTCATCGACCAGGTCAACAAGGCTTGCAACGTCAAGAAGGAGACAATGAACGCCTACTGCGCAGAGGTGCACAAGCTCGAGGATCACTTCGAGGGTCTAGAGTTCCACCACGTCTCCAGTGACAACAACATGGCGGCTGACGTGCTCTCCAAGCTGGGGTCCAAGCGCGCGCTGGTTCCAGACAGTGTATTCATTCAAGACCTGCGCAAGCCATCGATCAGACTCCTTAGCAACTCTGAGACGTCGCCCAACGACGTACTAGGTAGCCGTGACGTCCTCATGGCGGAGGCCGAAGTTGACTGGTGCCTTGACTTCGTCACCTACATCGTGGAGAAGCGCGTCCCTGAAGACAAGGTCGAGCGAGAAAAGATCGTCAGGCATGCAGCCAACTACGTCGTCATCGGTACCGAGCTGTACCGGAGGTCCGCCTCTAGCGGCATACTAATGAAGTGCATCCTACGATCTGATGGTCTTGAGCTCCTGCAGGAAATCCACGATAGGTAATCGGGCAACCACGCACCCTCCGCAAATCTGGTGGGGAAAGCCTACAGGTCGGGCTTCTAATGGCCTACCGCCATGGCTGAGGCTCAAGACCTGGTTCGGCGGTGCAAGGGCTGCCAGTTCTTCGCCAAGTAGCAGCACATCCCGGTTCAAGTTTTGAGGACAATTCCACCGTCCTGGCCCTTCGCCATTTGGGGCCTCGACTCAGTGGGACCATTCAAGACCGCCCCTGGCAGCTGCAAGCACATCCTGGTGGCAGTGGACAAATTCACCAAGTGGATCGAGGTTCGCGCCGTAGCTACGGTCACATCGAAAGAAGCCGCAAAGTTCATCGAGGACATCACCCATCGGTTCGGGGTACCTAAAAGGATTGTCATCGACCTGGGCAAGGCCTTTACAGTGTCGGACTTCTAGGATTTTTGCCAAGACAGCCTCATCGACGTCTACTACTCCTCGGTGGCTCACCCACGGTGTAACGGCCAGATCGAGCGAGCTAATGGCATGGTGCTTCAAGCCTTCAAAGACCGCATCTTCGACGATGCTTCGCAGTACACGACCAGGTGGCATGCAGAGCTGCCTCACGTCATCTGGGGTCTCCGAACTCAGGTCATCTCGATCATGGGATATTCGCCGTTCTTCCTGGTGTATGGATCAGAGGCGGTCCTCCTAACCGACGTAGCCTTCGGTGCTCCGCGCATCCAACACTACGAGGAAGGGCGCGACCGAGGAAACACGCAAAGTCTACCTCGACAGCATTGAAGAACATCACGTAGCCGCACTGATGCGGCACACGCGGTATGAGCAGCAGCGGCGGTGTTATCACGACCGCAACGTGCGAGAAAGATACTTCAACGTGGGAGACCTGGTCCTACATCGTATCTAGAGCACCAAGGGGGATGCACAAGCTATCTACCCCTTGGGAAGGCCCCTTTATTGTGATGGAAGTCGTCAGCCCATCGACCTACCGCCTCCAGTGGGCCAACGGCCAAGGTGTTCCTAATGTCTGAAACATTGAGCATTTACGTCACTTCTATCCTTAGAAGATCTGTACCAAAATAAAGTTATGTACTCTCCTCACTTGTAATTTCAATATAATAAAGAAAGAAATCCCCTGTTCGGCAACCCCTCTGTCGACCTGTGTTTCGATTTCCCTTTTTACTTTAAGTTCTTTTCCCTTCCCCCTCTAAGCGCTTGGGGGCTTGGTCTAGATCAGGTCTCGAAATGATCGGGGGCTTGGCTTCGCCAACCTAAGGGTCTCACGACCTGAAGGGATTTATGCTCATGTTTCACGTTTTCAAGTACTTACCGTTCAGTTAGCATCTGCTTCCGTCACAATCGTTCCTAAGTCTCTGGTTCAAAAGATCTAGGGTCCACGACCCCCCTCCGTGCGCTGGTCGTGCCTAAGTCCCCGCGCTGGGTGGCACGATTGGTAAGCCGTTCCTCCACTGAGTTGGGTGAGCGGAGGGTTTATCTTGCAACCTAGTTACTTTTGACGTGCATAATGAAGGCATCCTTTTGAAACATGCATACATCTCTTAATGGGCTAAAGCATTTTTCATATCGCAAGTTTATTTACACCACTTAACGACCTAACCCATGTCTAAAAAGCTCCTTTCAGCACCGCTTCAATCAGTGCTGAAGTCAAACTTCTTGACGACCTCGTCTGCAGCTACCATGATGTCTTCACTCCTCATGAGGCCCGACAGGTCCACGTCTTCTGAGACCTTGTGCAAGTCGAACGACGGGTCGTGGTGCTTGACGGTCGACAACACCGCGACCGCCGCAAGGTTGGCGGTGTCTAGGAACAGGCCCTTGATGCGACCTTCAGCCTCGTCCAGCCGGTCGATCAGCTGCTTGGGTTCGGCCCCTTCCTCCTAAGGGACGTACAGGTCCATGACGTACTGGGCAACGTCCTTGAGCTCGCCCAGCTCCTTCTCAAGACCTGCATTTCAAGATAGTGAAATCAGAATCATGACCTGTCGCGACACGTTGTCCAAACTCTCAAATAATAAGCAGTATGCTAACCTCGCCGGGTCTCCGTCGACTTCTCCTTGATGGTCGTGAGCTGGCCCTTCAGCGTGGCCAGCTCCTTCTTGAGGGCCTCCTCGGTCTCTCGAGCACCTACAGCGGTTCAAGGTCGCAGAATCATGATCAAGACCTTACAAAAAGCACATGGAACTGCCCCAGAACACCGATGAGAAGGTACCCTCTACAACGGCCTGGAGGTCGGAGGCTGCATCCTTGACTTTCTGCTCGGCGTCCTCCAGCTTCTTCTTCAGGTCGGCCGCATCCTTGTGCGCCTGGCGCGCCATGGCCTCCTTGACACGCTGGATCTCGCGCACGGCCGGGACCTCAGCCGGCAACTTCGCCTCACAAGCCGCGGCGGCCTCTGCGTGCGCGTTTGCTGCCTCCCGCAGCAGACTGCGCTTGCGCCCGCTCAGCAAGAGACTGCGCATCGAGCAACAGAGGTCGTTAAAACCACATGGCTTTCATGTATCTGAAGCAAGAGCTAAAGGAACTTAGTAAGGGTCCTTACCAGTAGCACGGTACCGATCGTGTGCGCCACCTCCTTGAACCTCTCAAGGTCGCGGTGGTCGGTAACGACCTCCTCCTCCCACGGGGTGCCGGCGTACAAACACTGATCTTCATTGTTCACTGCCTACATGCCTTCATCAAGGATGCCCTGTGAAGGTGGCTCCTCCTACGGTTCAGAGGCGCCTCGGTCACCTCCTTCACCCCCGGTGGAAGGAGGTGCACTAGTCCCAGCCTTATCGGCCTCAGGCGCTGCCGTCGTCCCAGCCCCGTCGGCCGCACTCGTCACGTCGGCTGTTGA
This sequence comes from Cenchrus americanus, assembly GCA_947561735.1. Taxonomy (NCBI): domain Eukaryota; kingdom Viridiplantae; phylum Streptophyta; class Magnoliopsida; order Poales; family Poaceae; genus Cenchrus; species Cenchrus americanus. The sequence continues at coordinate 68,863,886 of OX387245.1, read as the reverse complement.
AGCTGCCGGTGACTCCATCACTGGCGTCTCTGGGACCTTGCTCCCAAACGCCTCCTGGCCCGAGGCATTCTTGTGACAACCCACCCAAGAAAATATCGTACTACCGCCTAAACCAATCCACCTTGGTCATTAAGTAGTAATAAAGTATCATCCTATCGTTAGTTGTCGGGTTAACGCCCGGTAAATCACTTACATAGCAACAAGGATCGACATATATGCATTCAACTCACACGAAGGAGAGTCCAGAGATACAACATAATTAACATCCGAAATTTACCCCAAAGGGTTTAATTATTACAAACCGAAGTTTTTGTCAGCACAACGTAGTTCAGAGTTTTCGAAACAGCGAAATTAACTAAGCAGAAAGCGAGAACACCACGAGAGGGCAGCCCTGATGCCTTCACTCGTCATCCTACACCCACTCCAGCTCCCAGCCGGGCGGGATCTCTCCGGGACACACATCACCAAAGGCATTACCTGGAGCAACAGATTATAGCAAGGCTGAGTATGCTAATACTCAGCAAGGCTAACCCGTCGGTGATAACTACTTCACCAACTCTAGACATGAAAGGCTTTTGGCCACTGGGTTCCTTTTGCTGAAAAGTAACAAAGAGTATGTCCTTATTTTCAAGATTTTAGCAGAAGTTCTAGTGGGTTTATTCTTTTCTAAATTAGCCATCTAGCACAGACAAGGTTGTACCATACAATTAATCAAGCATAAAATTTATCAACTTCCATCATTAGGGATCTCATGGCTAGTGGAGTAAGTAGTCTCAGATAACGGTGAGAGGCTGACAATCGATTGATTCAAACCTTGCAAGGTAGACCTAAACACACGGTGGGATGCCCCCGCGAGAACAACCACCAAGCGGTTCCCAAAACTCTTCGGGTCGGGATTGAATCTTACAGTCTTTGGTGCAGGCTATCCGGAATACCCCGCGAGGCACTCGGACTCACCATACACCACTGGTAGCTAGCCGTGAGACGCATCCCAAGATGAGTAATAGTAAGATCCCTCGCCGCCTCATTAAGGTACTAGGCTTACCAGTCCCATTCCCGACAAGTGCTTAGTACGTTCAAACACTTAACCCCCAATAGCCATTGGACCGGAGCCCAAATCCCATGCTCTTACCACATGAGCAATCAATTTAAGGAGATCTTATGATTCCTATCTAGGAACCTATTCTCGCGAGTGACATCATCACCCGACTTGTAACGGTCCTATAGCTTAGCAGCTATCGACCTAACATGCTAGTAAGGACACAGGTACCTAGGGATCATGCATCTAAGGTTCCATACAACTCCTGAACTTAATGCACAAACATCCATAGATAAGTGTATGTTTATTTGAAAAATTGGGTCATATGCACCGGGGCTTGCCTTTGTCGGCAAGGTTAGCCTGAGCACCCTCGGTATCGTCGAGCACTTCCGCGTACTGCAGTGCAGCTTCCGCTTCTCCTTCCTCGGCTTCTGGGATGAGCGAGTAGTCACTATCAGGAAGATCTACACGGAATGCAATGCAGGGTTCAGGTGATGTGATAGATTATTTATCTTATCCAACTCTTGTTGGTCATATTCACCTTAACAAGGAATTAATTATTAATTTCTTTTCACGGAGGTTATTATTGATATGTGCTTTATGCTTTTAATTAAACACTTTAATTAATGCTTCCTTTTATAATTTGTCATTTCATGTGAAGATTTAATACTTTACCTCTCACTAGCAAAGGTCAGTACAAAGATAATTATTTACAATTTAATTCTTCAACAGCAAAGGTGTATTCTTAGCTCTTAATGAAGTTAGATAACACTTCACAATCAAGGGAAAAGAATTAAAAAGGCATTTTCCTAATTTAATCAAAACATTAATCTATAAAAGGCCTTCAAAGCTTTTATTTACAATAAATCACTAAAAATTCAGTGAGGGTTTCTTAAGCTTCAACACACCCATACTAAGCCACTGCACACACATGAAATGCTTGGGAAGCTAGAAAATTAATTAGTTTAAAAATAATAAAAGCTAGCTAGCAATTCAAGTTAAAATGCATACAAAAATAAATAAGCATCAAAATGCTTCAAACTTCCTCATACATGTTCTCTGGTCCTAAACCATCCTAGAAAACCAGCAAGCACACCTAGAACTACTAATGATCTTGCATTACTAAATTACAAAGGAAAACATACATATATAAAGAATAATTAATTCTGAGCACCCAAAAATTGTGATTAATTCACCAGAGGTGTAACTTGGCATAAAACGATGGTATGCAGAAGTTGGGCTCAAGAACATAATTATTTTTAGCTACAAAAATCATCTAGACAGATTCTGCATAGAAGGAAAATAATTCATATAAAACGATTTATATCATAACTATGTGCAATTATTGGCACAGGATCTAGTCACAACATTTATACATGGGCATGGTTCGGTTCAGCCCAATGGTTCGTCGAACCGGCCCACGAAAGCTACCCTACTGGGCTCCAGTAAAAATCCACCATGTCCCCTCGGTTCGAGGGACTCGAACCCTAGGGTCGAGGGGTTCGACCCTGCGCCGCCGACGCCTCTTCCATCATCGCCGGCTCGCCGCCGCCCACGCCGCCTCCTCCTCGAACCCCACCGTCCACCACCGCCTCGTCGCAGGCCTCGAAGTTTAGCCCCAGCACCGTGACGCCTCCGCCCCCCACGGTGCCTCACCTCCTCGCCGTCGCGGCCGCCGAACCCTCGTCGCCCACCAAGACCGGTCTTGAAAGCCGCCGAATCGAACCGAGTAAAGAGGGGGAGAAGAAGTGGAGATCCGAGCAAGTGACGACGAGGGCCGGGTGTCTACCCGCAGCCGTGCTTGGCGAGGTTAGAGGCGACCCCCCGGAGATGGCGTCGCCGACGGCGGTGAGCGCACTCGCTTCGCGTAGGCATCCCCCTTCGATTCCCCACCGGCCGTGCCTCTTGTAGCGCCACCCCATGGAAGCCGGCGTTCCCACTGCCATGGCTACCCCCAGGTTTGAATCCTCGCCATTTCTACCATTGGTACTGAAAAGATTTTGTTTTGCAATCTCCAGCCAATTCGCTTCTATTTATGGAGGTCCAATGCTCTGTTTCTTGTTGTGATGTCCCTGACTCCTTGTTGATTGAGACATAGACCTGTTTATGGAGGCTCTCTTTAGAAAACGATTCTCTGGTGAATCAAAATCACTTTGTGGAATCGTGCAGCTGAATGACTTGGATTCAGATTCTTAGAAGGGAGGTAAAAAAATTGATGGAAAAAATATAAAAATATATAGGTGTTGCAAAAGGTATTGAGATTTTTTTGTGGGTGAAGAATGAAACAAGCGTGACCTATTTTATTTTTTTACTTTAAAAGGGTCAATATAAATGTTTCTAGCACGAAGGAAGGTGTAGGTAAGAAAGAATCAGAATCATGAGAAATCACATTCTAGCTGTTTCACTTGACAAAGACAAAAATGGTTTCCACAAGAGAATCGTAACTACTATATAATTGTATATTACAAGTTATAATAATTAAGCCAATGCCGTGGCACAAAACTGTCATAACCATGCATAGACTCCCTGTTGATTGAGGTCTATGCATGTAGTGGACAGTTATAAATTCAGATCGAGAAGAACTGTAATTGGCATTAGAGTTCAGGAACATAGCGTATTGTGTGGTTGCAACGATCTAATTTGTAAAACATGATGGACTTCGGTGAGCGTAACAGGTTTAGTAAATCCTTGTACAATATCCCATTGATAGATGGTAGGTGTTACTAGCTGTTTTAGTTTCGGTTTCATCGGTATGTTGCATGGAGGCTCTACGGTCGTAGTAAGCTCTTGAGCCCGGTCGGTATGTTGCCGTCCTGGTAAAATTGTGCTTTCTTATTTCTTTTGGCTTTTGGGTGATACTAGGTTGATACCGGCATGGCCGTAAACCTGTATAGTGTGTTAGGACCATGCTTCTTCAACCGGATGCTCGTGTGCCGCTCTTCAAGAGCCGGCCGCCGCTCTTCAAGAGCCGGCCGCCGCTCCGCAGGCTTGAGGCCGGACAAGTGCGTGCGGTTATTTAACACCGATTATTTCAATGGGAGCTTCATAGAAAATTGATCGCAGTGTCAAATTTAATTGATGGATAGGATCACATATCGAATTTAGTTCTACTTGCATGACTACCCGTGTGCATTTCTCATCTCTCGTATAAAGTAACCAAGCCTTATGGTTCGCATCCTTGCCCGTTCCACCCCCAAATGGAGATATAGTGTTCGATGTACTTTTCATGTTTCATTCCGGTGGAAAAACGGATAGATGGATATGTACCGTAATTCATATGCATGTCACCAATTTTTATAGTAAATGAAATTGTGGTAACTATAGTGATATCATTGTAGTTGTTAAAATTTGTTGAATTCGTCGTAACTCTGTAGTGCTATTGCTAATGCTCATCTCGAGCCATTTGAATTATCACAAGTTCATGGTAAATTGGTCTTATTATTATTGTGCCGGGTTTCGGGAACATCATGATGTGAAATTGTGGTTACTCCCCATTTTCCTCTCAAACTGTCTCATTTATCCTAAGTATTTCATGGGCATGGCTTGTCTCGCATTAACCGGTTCCTTGGAACAACATGTGTGATGTGAAATTGTGGTAAATTACTATGTACAATGAATGACATATCAATTCTAGTAAGTCGACTATTACATTGTTGTCCGAAACCATTCAACTTATTGTAAGTATGTCATGGTAAATTAATTTTTGCTATATATAGTAACTTGGTTCCTCGGAACTTGATTATAACAAATCATACCTCGTAAAATATACTACTACATGTAAATACAAACAAACAAGTAAATCTACTAGCGTGCTACGCTATTTTGGCCACATTTTTTTCTTTCTCTCGGCTCCAACATACTCGCTGCAAAGACATTTTCTTGCATCTAACATAGGCTGCCGATGAAGTTAGACTGGCGATGAATGAATCCGCCTTAGCTAATGCCTCATTGATACTATGGAATCGGACTTAATTCTATCGGGGAAGCTCCAAATACAACCAAGGAAAAGGCTATTTATTGCCTTTGTTAGGACTTTAGTTGTAGTTTTCTTTGATGTGTTCATTTCCGGAGGTGTGCTAAGTATACGAGCGAACTCGTCAAAACCTAAAGGTATATGCACAAGGCAAAAGTAGATCCACTTAGCTTGCGTAAAGTGAAAAATGTTCTTTGCGTATCTTGCTAAAAAATGTTCTTTGCGAATCAATAGTACTTAACTTTAGCATTTTTACTTGTTTTCGATTCTAGTGGTCGAAAGCGGAAGAGGCACCATTCCACCAACACTCCAAGACTCGATCGGTCACCGCAGCCCAATAGTGGAGCAAGAGCGAGATGTGACTATGCGAGCAACCAACGGACTCGGTACACGAGCATCCGTAAGAGGATGATTATGCTAGGAATTTTGATGGGTGGGAAGGGGATGATTATGGTCATGGTTGGGAGGATGAGGGCAACACCGATTATTGGCACGGAGAGGAAGAGGACATAGATGAAGGTGCTACGGTTGGGCTGTGTTGAGGGCTTAGTTGAAACCGAAATGGTGGATGGCTACATACATGGTGAGGAGAATAGGAAGTTCGGATCCCAAGTTTGGAATGAATTCTCGAAAGTTCGTGTGCGAGGCATCGTCACTAAAGGACAAGTGCATTCATTGCAATACCGAGATCGGTGCCAAGAGAGGAGCAGAACTAGTGCTATGTCAACTCATTTGAAGAGATGTCAAATTAGAAGACAAGTGACAAATATGTCCCATCGGCTCGGATCTGTTATGATGTCTCCAGAAGGAGTTGCTTTGGACAAGTGGAGGTTCAGTCAAGACACCTCAAGGAGGGAGCTAACTCGGATGATCGCACTTCATGGGCTGCCACTTTCAGTTGTTGATTATGATGGCTTTAGAAGGTTCGTCTCTAGCTTGAACCCCATCTTCAAAATGGTTTCAAGGAGGACAATCTCCAGTGATTGCTTGAAGTTATTTCAAGAACAAAAACAAGCACTTCTTGATGTTTTCACAAGTACCAACAGTAGAGTCTCCTTGACAATGGACATGTGGACCTCAAGTCAAAATCTTGGATATATGTGTGTAACATGTCACTTTGTAGATGGAGATTGGAAGCTGCAAAAGAGGATTATTAAGTTCTCTTTCATGAAAACGCCACATACAGGAGTCGCAATGTTCAATGTCCTTCTCAAAGCCCTTCAAGATTGGAAGATTGAGAATAAGTTATTTGCACTAACATTAGATAATGCAAGCAACAACAATGCCATGGACAATCTTTTGAGACATAATCTGCTAGACAAACAAATGTTGTATGGTAAAGGAAAATTGCTTCACCACAGATGCGCAGCCCATGTCCTCAATTTGATATGTAAAGCCGGATTTCAGATCATCAATCCAATTGTGCACAAGGTTAGGGAAAGTGTAAAATTCATTGAAGGGTCTACATCACGGAAGCTTAAGTTTGAGGAAATCATTCAGCAACTAGGAATCCAAGAGAAAAGGCGCCCTAACATCGATACATCAACTCGTTGGAATTTGACCTACATCATGCTAGAAAGGTGTTTGGTTTTAAAGAGAGCTTTTGACTCCCTCACACAACAGGAGCCAGAGTACGAGTATGCCCCCTCAGATGAAGAGTGGGAAAAGACAAGGGCGGTATGTGCACTGCTGAAACCCTTTTATGATGCAACGAAAATTGTTTCAGGATCATTGGACCCTACATCAAATCTATATTTTCATGAGATGTGGGAGGTCAAGATCGCATTGGAAAAATGTGTTGTTGAGCCCAATACGGATCTGTTTGAGACAGTCACATATATGAAGATGAAGTTTAATAGATATTGGAAACTGATGTGGTTGCAGATCTCATTCCCAGTGATTCTTGATCCACAATTTAAGTTTGAGTTCATTGAATTTCGTTTGAGACAAGCATTTGAGAGTGAAGCTGATATCAAGATTGCTACACTAAGAAGGGTTTTGAGTTTGCTCTATATGGATTATTCACAAGTAATTCATGGTGGACAAGATATGCCCCCCTGCTCGTTGCTACTTCGAAATTGATAGATATTCGATTGGGATCAACACTTGAGCAATAGTACATCCTCAACAAGCTTGCCCTCTGAGCTTGAGCTTGAAATGTATTTAGCAAAGACTAGAATTCCTCGAAGCAAATCCTTTGATATACTTGCTTGGTGGAAGAGCAACTCATCGGAGTATCCCACCCTTTCTCGCATGGCTCAAGATGTTCTAGCAATTCAAGCTTCAACAGTTGCATCGGAGTCAGCCTTCAAGACCGAAGGAAACTAATATCGAGTTCCGTACCCGATTAACTCCAAAAACTGTGGAAGCATTGATATGTGCACAAGATTGGATTCGTGCCTCTAGTTCATCTCAGTTCTCCATGAAGGCCATTGATGACTACATTGAGCAAATTGATCAAGAGGAATGATATGTTAAAAGGTATATCCAATTATTGCAAATGCACATTCAGTAGATTATATGCTTGTATCTGTCACTTTACCGTCCCTATTCTCTATAGATTATATCTCTCATAATATGCTTGATTAAATTCCATTTCTTTGCTTCCGAATTCAATACTGTGTTTGATAAATGACAAGTCTGCCTTTATCTATGTAGTATGGTGTTCATTCTGATTGTGCCTTTCAAGTCTGCATTTTTTCCTTTAAATGCAAGCCATTGTTTATAGATAACTGATGTTATGCACTTCGGATACCTTGCTCATAGTTGCACTAATTTATCTTTAGACTTAATTCTTACAAGTCAGAGATATGAGATACTAGATGTGTGTACTGGTCTTGCTTGCAGCTTTACTTTGGCCCTATCAAGTCAGATGTAATCAATAGATACCTTATGGTCCCTATTATGTATAGTTATATTTCTAAATTACTGAATTTTTTCACGAGATGAATTTGTGGTCGTACTTATACACCTGCTAAGGTCATCTTCAAATGGACGATGCTCGATTTGTTTTCTCCTAGCATCCCAGTTAATGTAGTTTCAGGAGCTATTTAGTCTCTGCATAGTTTGTAGTCATGCATTGACTTTTTTTTTGATCTTGACTTGCTTGCCCTCTTTTCATTAACAGGTTGCTCACTTTCTAACTTTTTGTCTGGAGGTGCATTGGGTGAAGTGTGAGATACAACCATGATGATCCGGCTGTCGTGAAGATTGCTGAGGAAGTACTGGGGCCATGACAATTGGTTTAACAAGAACACTGAAGTCACAACTTTAAATTCAATAAGTTAAATTCAATAAGCCCTTGCTACTTAATAGGCCACAGTTCGAATTTTTTCCGTTTCAATTGAGCACAAATTTTGTATTTACTTATTGGCATGTTTGGACCTACAGCCTGCCTAAGTTCTTTAGTTTGTGTGTCTCACTGGGAGGCAATGAACTATTTTGTGGTCTCATAAATTGTTTTCTTTTCAATGGTTACAATGTGCTTTGGTAGAATATGTGAGAGAGCACTGATGTCATGGCGGTTATTAAGGCTTTTCAGACTTGTAGATTGAATTTCAGTAGCTAACTTGTTCTTTTGTATTGATGTCTACTGTGATCTAGTTAACCAGGAGTAACACCTGCAGCAGTTCGTTAAACAGCAGTAGCAGTGGGCTAGCTAAAATGCTAGTTAGACAGCAGCAACTCGATTGGAGCAGTTAAGCATTCAACTTGCTGGGTCGACCCGCATGAACTGTCGGTTCGCTAGTAGGCTAAAATGGTTCGAACCATCGATCCATAATATTCAGATGGCTCGCGTGGTGCTCCATAGGAGCAGCCAAGGTTGGCCCACGCCCATCTATAACAACATTACACACAACATATCCAAAAATTGGATACACAGGACCTATGGATTTTGAGATATTGCAGATCTAGGTTTTCACATTTCTATTTTTCATGCTAAAACTATCAAGAAACAGACTAGGTGAGTAAAACAAACATTGTAGTACTCCTCACCTGGAATCTAGCAAAATTAAGATTGCAATTTTCTGAATTTTCTATGATTTTCTACGAAATTTACAAGTTCCAGCAATTTGTATAAACTATTGAAGTTACACTTTTGTACATGGCCCCTTAGAAGTTTAGGATCCTTACAGAAAAGTCCTCGGTTTGCGCTGAGGCCCTCCGAAAGACTTGGGACCTTGCAATGTAGTCCCCGGGCACCGACCGGCGGCGGTCCGGCCAAATTCCGGCGAACCGGCGGCCGGGACCGGCCGGCGCGGGCGGGGAACGGCCCTCGGGTCCCCGGGGCTCGATTCCCGTGCTCGGTTTGGGCGGAGGCGTCACCGGCGAGCTCGCACGACGCAGCCCCGCGGCGGTGGCCGCCGGACCCCGTGCTCGGCGAAACGGCGGCCGATGTGTGCCGGCTCGCGACCCGGCATCGTCGGTAGGCACGTGTGGAGGGGATGGAGGCCTAACTCGCTGCGGGGAGGTGCGGAGGCGGCAGCTTGGCCCTGGGCGGCCATGGCGGCGCGGTAGCGGGCTCTGGGAGGCCGGCACGGTTGCGCTCACGAGGCATGACCGGGGCCTTTTTATAGGAGAGGTGCGGGGTGGAAGGTAGGGCTTGCTTCGTGGCTAAGCCTACCCCGGCCATTGATGCCGCGGGTACGATGGTGAGCCTCAGCCGGTGTGCGCTCGCAGGCGCCGGATCGTCCGGCGGTTGAAGCGGCGCGCGGGCGACCTCGCGAGGGGGCGGGCACGTGGCCGGGAAGGACATCGCGCGGGCGGCCGAGCACGGACCGACGGGCGCGGGCCCCGCTCGGCAAGCGTATGGCGGCGTACGGCGTGTGCGCGCGCGCGGGCGGACGGGGAGCGGGCGCGGCGTCGCGTTCCAGCGCGACACGCTGCGGTGTAGCCTAGTTTGACCAAGATTTACTCCAAAAATTTGAACTGAAGTGCACCAAGCAGTGAATACCAAAGTTGTAGATCTCACTACCCTCTACAACTTTTACAAAGGCTCGTAGGTGTTTTTCTCAATGGTTTTCGCAGGAACGGCTTGCCAACTTTGAATGCCGCCAGGTCTCTGTGAACAGAAGCTGCTGGAAGTTGACCAAGTTTTTCACCTTTTTCCTCTCAAAATTAAAAATGCCAATCTACATGAAAGCTGTGTTCCTCGACAAACCAGACAACTTTCACAAAGGTAGATTTTTAAGTGTTTAGGTGAAATTTGGAGAACGCGGCAAAAGTCCCGAAAGACAGTCACTGACGTCAGGGTTTAAGCGGGGTTCGACCGTGTCCTTGACCAAAGGTTCACCACAAGGGTGTGTTGACTTGGTCAAGGGGGTCGGCACGGTTTTCGAGGTGATGACCCAGGTTTGACCAATGTCAGCCAGTTTGACTCGGCTGATTCGGCCATTTGCGCTAATGACGCTACTTAAAAACCCCGGGCATCACAATTCTTCCCGCTCCCCGACGTAGCTGGAGGGACCCTGCTCATGATAAGACGACCTAAGCAAACAACCAACAGACACCGGAAAAACAAAGCCACGTCGCGAGCAGGACAGTCGACTTACTTGGCTGTCGGCCTGAGATTCGGCTTGCAAGGCTTGGGCGGGGCCTTCTTCTGCCTCGTGTTCGACCCTACGTCGTCCGTCGGGCCGGTGCTTGATGTGGAAAGCCCTTACGCCCTAGGCGCTGGGCGGGGCGTCTCCGCCGCTTGCCTCTCCGGTGACAAAACCATTGTTGCCTTCGACGACTGCATGTCGCCCTCATCTTCCTCGACGTCGGAACTCTTCGTGGTGGTGACCGCCGACACCGCGGACCTGGTCTGCTTGCTCCTCCTCTTCTTCACCTCTGCGACCTAGGCCGCGGCCTGAGAGGCGGGTATCTTCCCCGTAGTCTGCCGTGTGCGTCGTGGCGTGGTGACCTTGGATGGACCCCTCGGAGACGTGGAGGGCTCCTCACTGTCGCTCCCGACCATCGAGTCGGAGACATACTCGTCGACAGAGGGAGGTGGCGCCGCCTGCACGTTCGCTACATTGCGGACCTTGTAGCTACGCTGGTTTTCGTCACGCAGTGGTGCCGGGCACCAGTAGATGCCTTCACAGTGCTGCACAGAAAGACATACATACATCGCGTCAAGAACAAAGACATACACTGAAAGAACTTCAGATTGAAGAAAAGACTAAGGTCAAAGACTTACTGGGTCGGCAGGGCTGTATATCCCTAGTGCCTTGGGGCATTCCTTGTTGGGGATCCGCCTGCCGAAGATGTTCTTCGCGCGGGCTATCATCTCCGCCTTGGAGACCTTGCGCTGTGCGACCCGGGTCGGGTCAGACGGTCCCCAATACTCGAAGCCCGGATGGGCCCGGTCCTGGAGGGGCTGTATGAGACGACAATAGAAGCTGATGGCCACCGCGGCGCCGGTCAGCCCCTCCGCCTTGAGCTGCTGCAGGTCGTCCAACAAGGGCTTGAGCTCTTGGGTGTCCAGCATCGCCAGCTGGTTGGTCCATTCCGGGCCCACGACCGGAACTCGCCCCGTCCTTGACTTCAACGCCGGTGCAGGGTTGTCGAGGTAGAACCACCCCTGCTTCCAGCTGGTGGTGTTGTCGAGGAGCGCCAGGTCGATGTACTCCAACTTCATGTTCCGACGTAACATGAAGATGACGATGCCGACGACCACCCCCTTGCCCATCTTCTTCAGCTCGAAGAAGTGGCGTCAGAGGTGGAAGTGTGGGGTGATGCCGAGGAAGGACTCACAGAGGTGGATGAAGGTCGCGATGATGGTGATCGAGTTTGGCGCTAGATGCACCAACTCAATCCGGTAGAACTGCAGCAGCCCGCGCAGGAAGTCACCCGCGGGTACGCTGAATCCGCACTCGATGTGCGCAATGAAGACGACGGTCTCACCGGTGCCCTCGGTCGGGAACGCCTCTCCTGCCGCCGGTCTCCACCCGACCTGCGACTTGGACCGCAGCAGCCCGTGGTCGACCAGTGACTGAATCTGCTCTTCAGTCACCGTCGATGTCTCCCAGACGGTGCTCGGATCCGGGATCGACGGCTTCTCCATCTTGCCTTCCTCGAACCCGATGCTTTTGGACCTAAAGGTCACTAATGACTTCACTCGCATGCGAGGGCGCGGTGGTGGCGGATCTAAGATCGGCGGCGCTCTCGCTTTTCTGAGCATGACACGGCGGCAGCAACCCTAGCTCTTAGCGGAAATGGAAGCAAGTGGAGGCCCCTGGGCTGCGAGGTGGCCTTATATAATCAGGACCCAACGCTGCAACGGGCGGTTGGGCCTTGAGGTCTATCCGACGCAAATTTCAGCGACCCAAAGGTCTGGCGCCTTCAACGAATCTTTCACCTAACGGCTCTCTTCGGCCTAACGGCTACCTGGCAGTAACGACTAGTTCCGTGCGAGAATCTGCATTTGCCATCCTTCGCGCAAGGTTTCGGCTTATGTGGACTCGTTATGCCCTACTTTAAGCCCCTCTAACATCAGAAATCCCACTTTGCATTCAAGGTCGCCAGCGACCTGCAGTCGACCTGCTCCAGGTCGCTCAGACTCCAGCAGTCCCAAGGTAGTCTCGACCTCTTCACACAAGGGTTTACTTCACACCCCCTAGGCTCGGTTGCCTACTCGCCTTCTAGGTCTCCACGACCTACAGCGGCCCCCACATCAACGACCCCGTGCTTGGTGTCTCTACTGCCCATTGACGACCTCCGTGGTCTTATTTACAATGCTTCGCTGCGGCCTTGGCGCCTGTCAGGTCGATCTTGACCCAGGGTTCACGACCCTGCGCTGCGTCACTACGCAAGCGGCCGTGGAGACCCAGGTCGTCACGAGCACTCACGTTGGGTGTTTTGACCTTCCTAAGGTCGGCGTATCGCCACAACAACGTCGAGACCTTGGCCATGCCATTGCTGTCTCGGGTGCTCCAATCAAAGTAATTGACAAAGATGAGCAGCTATTCAGTACTCATATACAACAACTACGAAGCTACAAAAGACCTTGGCTCAAGGCCAAGTAACAAGATACAAACATGTTGAAGGTCCCGATCTACCTTACATGGTGCAAGCGGCGCAACCTACACTGATGAAGCGTGTCGCAAGATTTTTTCTAGCTTCAGGACCTCTTTGGGGCCCTCCACCGACGGCAAGATCATGGCTGCCACACAGCCACCTCTATTCCAGCACCAGAAGGTTTCCTATGGAGCCCCATCTTTTGTTAGGATGCTCTCACAAGATCCCAAATGGAACCAGCTCCGCCTTCGACCTCCCCCGGTGCAGTACAGCGACCTCCAACACCATATTATGCCTCTCCTTGCAAGGCCCGTCATGGCATGTACTGCCCCATGCTGCACCTGGATTCTTCACTGGGCGCGAGTGTGCGGGTCGGTGGAGTTCTCCTAACTTTGCAAGCATTCTTCTAGCTTCAAGTGATGATACCTCAGCTCTACACTCAGGTGGACGCACACAAAGCCAGGGAGAGACTATATTATCAGCTGAAGTTGCCATGGTGCCTTCTCTGGATTTGGTCAGCTGAAGGTCCTTGGGAACCTATTTATAGCAGAAGAGCTCAGCACTGGTGGCCATCCACCGCATCGATGGCGTGGCGGTCTTATCAGGATACTGTTGGCACGTTGATGGCGAGGTCTTTGTCTGCTTCCAGCAGCTCTGGCACGTCTGCAGCAGTCCTGATGACACCTTTTCAGACTTTGTCTTCTAGTGGTGGCGGCGGCATCTCCATCCAGGGGCAGGCTTTGCACCTACACAGTGCGCCCGTGGGTCGGTAGGCGACAACAACCTGAGTTACCTGGTGTTCCAGTGTGGAGATTCCCGTTGTTTTGTCGGTTTCCAAGAGAAGAGCATATGTTTCCTCAACAGAAGGTCGTAGGTCGCGGATTCTTTCTTCGAGCGTCAACCCGGCCTTTCAGGTCGCCTTACTGCTCGGGGGCTACTCTACGAGTGTGTCTTTGTGATGCCCTCTTTCTTTCAAGTCGCCTCGACCTACTGGAAGTATCTTTCCGGTATGTCTCTGCTCGACCTACCGTTGGTCGATGTTTCGACCTTCCTTGAAGGTACGGTGGCTTCGCCTGATCCTATTCGGGTCGAGGATTCTTCTGGCAGTCATGGCGCCTCGTCTTCACTCCAAGTCCCTGGATCTACTCTCCAGAGACTTGATGTTTGTCTTCGTCTGCGCCCAGGAGGATTTTCTTCTTTGGATCCCCGTGCACCCTACGCGACTTCATCGTCGTCACGTCTTCTCTCCGCTTCAACGTGACTTCGTTTCTGCCTCTTCGCCTACACGTCGATCGGGGGCTTGTGAGACATGGGTACCCATGGGTCCCCACCGACCAGGGTCCTAAAGGTCCCTGTCAAGTGGACCCGACCTGCTAGAAGCCCATGCGACCTGCAAGTGGGTCCGAAGACCTGATCCACAGCCCCGACGACCTCAGAAGACCTTGGATGACCTTATCCAGATCGCGAGCGACCTGCTGAGCTTGCGGGGCAAGTTCCCCCTTAGATCACGGTGGCGGCACCACCAGTAGACTCGAGGATCGCGGGATCCTCTCTGTAATCACGGAAGGCGACCTTCCTAAATCTGTAACCGACCCCGATGAGGGTCCACCGACCTTGAATGGAAACCCTAGCCCGCCGGCCATATAAGGCGGCCTAGAGCTCCATTCGAGGGGAGTTGACCTTTCCACATAATCCCACTACACTAGACGTATGGTTTTACTCTCCGGAGGCCTGAACCAGTCTAAAACCACTGTGTCCTTGCCATTCTCGCCGAGTTCCGAGTTCCACATGTGAACTACCGCTTACGCTCTTAGGTCCTGATCCCCCCATTAGTCAACCTACAACCGCTTGGGTAGCCCCCTTGCGGATATGCCAGGTCTCACCCTCAGATAGATAGATTATTACAAACCAGGTTTTCATACATAAAAGTAAAGTTATTTCAGAGTTTAAACATCGGAAGTAAAACTAGCAGAAGATACGCATGGGAGACCATCCATAGAGTATCACTCATTGTTATCATTCTCCATTCAAGTTCTCGACCCTCTGGAATAGAGCCAGGCTAGATGGGATTACCTGAAAACAACAACAAAAGCAAGGCTGAGTATACTAATACTCAGCAAGACTTACCCGAAAAAAATAAAATAAGACTAGACATGCAAGGCTTTTTGGCTGTTGGGTTTGTTTTGCCAAAAGCGACTAAGAGTTGATCCTTATTTCCAAATTTTAACTACAATTCTAGTATATTGACCATTCTAGGTAAGCACCTAAACTAATCAAGCAGTTGTGCAAACAATATTATTATTCAAGCATCAAAATTAATCTATTTGTTCCATAATACAAGATGGGGTAGCCAATGGTTAAGCAGCTTCTTGTAACGGTAAGAGATCGACGATCAAACACACAGAAGAAAGTACACCCCAAGAAGCTAAATAAAATCGATTGCGGGTTATACCTCGACCAGGCGGTTCCCAGCATCCCACAGTTTTGGATCGGGTGCTACAAACTCTAGTACAGTTATCCGGAGGGTCTATACCGACCAGTCTGGACTCACACACTATACCACAGGTAGCTAGCCCGGAGACGCAACCCAAGCGGATAGCTAGAAAGATCTCGCCCCGATTCAGGAGGTAACAACCTTACCAGTTCTATTCCCGACAAGTGCTTGGTACGTTCAAAAGCTTAACCAGCACATACTACTCAGTCGAGACCGATCCCATTGCTTTTACCACATGAGAGAGTCCATTTAACCCTATCTTATGATTCCAACATTAGAATCCTATATCTCGCGAGCAATAAGACATCACTCGACTTCTATTGTGATCTTAAAGCATGGCACTAGCGACCTAGAATACTAGTAAAAGAGCATATGAACCTAAGGATCATGCATCTACAGTTTCAACAACTCCTGAAACTTAAATGCACATAGCATAACATAAAAGTGAAAAGTAAAGATGTGAGTTTAGCCAAAAAAAGGTTAATGCACTCTGGTGCTTGCCTTCCTCTACTTCAGCACTAGCCTTGGGCTCTTCTGGGCTTTGGCCCAGGTCTTGCTGCACACCGAGCTGGTTCACCTCTCCATCAACTGTCCCTTCTCCCTCCTGGACTAGCATGTAGGTACCGTTCGGTAAACCTACACGTTCATATGCATATGCATTAGGTGAGGTTGTGAGAGGTTAATTAAAGGTTATCTTTGATGGTAATTGTGTACATATTTAAGCAAATTAACTCACTGTGTGTTTTAATGATTAAATACAGGGCCAAACATGAAAACCTTAATTAAACTTAAATAATAAATATAAACCTATTTATTCAACTCCTAGCTAGCCATTCATCCACAATTCATATAAAATTAAATACACATCCATTGGTCCTAAATTTTGGTACACAACAACATATACCTAAACTAAGCTCACATGCCAAAATTTAGCTCCGGATCACATATAAATTAATTTATATGAAAAAGACAAAATTCAGCCTAGATTCACGTAATTAAATCTTATAAAAATATTTACTAATCTTTTTTATCTAAACTTTCTTCTATAGACCATATATGTCAAATCTAATCCTCTTACCAAAGCATAGGTGCAGATTCAAATTATTTTTCAAATTGTTAATTTAAACTCCTACACAAGATTAAATCCAAAACGTAAACCAAAACACATCCTAAAAACCCCATATACTTTACCAGGGGTATTCCTAGCCATGGCAAAGCCATGGGGTTCATGTGTGCTTGAGAAAGTTTATTAAAAGTGCTAAAAAGCATCAAGATTAATCTAGCATGAAGCTTACATAAATCATAATTGAAAATCTACACATCAAACTCCTGTCAACTTTGGTCAAAAATCTAAACATACCATTAAGAACAACATATCCAAAGTTCACTTCTATATCATGAGTACATTTTAAACTATAGCAAAAACACTTCAAACTAAGTTTGTTTTTCATTCAAAATCTACACAGAAAAACCTTATATAGCCTTTCTAGAAAAGGAAAGTCTCAACACAAAGAAACCAACAAAACTGGATTTGCATTTTCCTAATTTGTCTATGATTTTTAATGATTTTTCTAAGTTGCAGACAAAACCCTAAAGAAGCTTATTACAACCAACTAGGCAGTGTTGACGCTCCTTAGCCTCACCACTAAGTGTGCACAAACGGTGACGGCGCTAGGAATGCTTTTGGAAGCTTGGCACTCACTAGCGTCACAGCCAGGTTCACACCTCTAGTAACGGGGCTAAGGGACGTCTGGGTAAAGCACACGATCACAGAAAGGTCTGCAAGTGCATAGATTACCGTTGTAGCACTTCACCCGGTGGTATTTGGGTTATCGTATTTATATTTTCCCGTGGGAGGCACTACGGCAAAGATGATCGAATGAACGGCGGAGAATAAACAAGACTTGGTAAAGAGCTATAGCGGGGGATAACGGATAAAGATATTCGGGGATAACTTGACACACGCTAGGAGCTCTAGGTAAAACACTAGAGAGGATAGCGAGCTAGGAGGACAATGAGACGAGGAAGGATCCTAACACAATCTATCTATTCTTGTCAACTCTAGGAAAAGGACAAAAGCAAAGGATAACCAAGGCAAGCTAACTCAACAAGCACTTCTAGTGCTGCAGGGGCATGCAAAGTAGTGCCCTCATACTGGAATGAGAAGGGAGGACTACGATGCGCTGATTCCTACCAGCCCGAACTAATGTGGTGGACTACAAAGCCCGTCCGGAGCTGTCACCTCCTTAGAGTACCACAACTATTTTGTTGCGCAGGACACCAATCTAAGACAAAGGTAAGTTCTGAGCACCGTTCTCACAACAAACCAAAGAACCTTTCCCAGATATCACGAAGGAAGGTCTCTCTCTGGTGAAACACCGGAGATTAAGCGAAGAACGACCACAACAGTATAGGGTTCAAGGGAGCTATGCTAACCAAGACTAATCTAACTTTAGTCTAAACCAAGAATAAAGCTTCTAGAACAAAGTAAAAGCTGAATGTAATCGACTCAAAAAGTAAGATAGAATGATAACTTGAATTATACTTGAGTCTAAACAAAGAAAGGATACAAGAGTAGTACCGGAACTCTGAAGAAGACACCTCCGGAACCCCGAGACTAGCTTGACTCGACTCTAACTCCCAAGCTACACTAATCCTATTCTAAGTGAACAAAAGAGTGGAAATGAGATGCTCTAGCGCTGTGTGTTCATTCCAGCGGGTGTGAGGCTCCTTTTATGGGTAAGTGAGGTCGGTTGAGCGCGTGGACCCATTTTCATAGGTGCGGCCGGATGAGGAGGCGCGGCCGGCCCTATGATCCACCGCCTCTTGACTTCGATGCTCCTGATCCTTGCTCTGGAGGTGGTTGAAGGTAGGTAACTTGAGTTGGTTTCGGTCGGCACGGTAGTTGGGAGGTGCGGCCGGCCCTCTAGGTGCGGCCGGCCCACCTCTATGTCGTGGGATGAACCGCCTTCGCTCAAGGACGCTCAGGATGGCCTTGGAATGATGGTTGTGGCAGTTGATCGGCCGGAGAGGTGGACCCATTGATCCAAGTGATCACAACTTCATCCTTTCAATCAAATCGACGTTTCCTTGATCAATCTTGTTCATCCAAGTTGTGCACGCGGGGAGGTACATGACTCGGACCGGAGACGTGGCACAGGGCAGGTGCGGTCGCACCTAGCAGGGCCGGCCGCACACGCCGGGCGGTCGCACCGCGGGGGCCGGTCGTGCCTGGTGGTGCGGCCGTGCCTAGCTTGTGTGGCACATTGGTTCCTTTTCCCCTAACTGTGTACTTGTCCATAAAAATTGCAACACAACTCGTGGAACTTTATTAGTATCAAAAATGTGCATGAAACTTGTTGTATACTCCTCTCGAACCCGAGGTTTTGACGGTCGAATCCTTGTTGTAATGACCATCAACAAACTCCCCCAAGCTAAACGTTTGCTCGTCCTCGAGCAAGGACTAGACTTGTCCTTGGTGGATCAGGGGTTGCAAGATGTTATCACTCGGTGAGCACCTGCACACAAACTCCATGCTCTTCTTGAAAATTTGAAAAGGTTGGTACGAGAGAAGCTTAGCCTTACTTTACCCGTGTGACTTTTAGCTTTCCACCTTGCCTTCGGGAGTTGAAAAGTAGAATGGATTTTGACGTTGCATCTCTCACTCTTCTTCCTTTTTGGATCCTATCTCGGAGTTTGAAAATTTTTCAAAGAAAGACAAGGTTCCTCAGATGGTTCCCTCGATCGCTCAAGTGGTATTTGTTACCTCACCAAAGGCTTTAAGCGGGCCTCAACTTCCTACTTCTATGACTTGTATGTGGAGCTTTGGGTAGGATAAGTATGAGGCTCACTTGTGCCACATGATATTGTTGAGCCAAAGACTGGATCCAAGAAGAAACTAGTCATGCAACTTGATCGAGATGTGCAAGTGTGTGGAATATTTTTGTGTTTTTCTAAACACTTCTTGCTTTGAGATTCTCCTCTTGCCTTTATTTTGGAGGGGTCATGCTTTAGTTTTTTCTATGCTCTTTGATTGGAGCACATTTTTCTATGCTTCTTGGGCATATACTTTTTTTTCAATGACCCCTTTCTCCTTTTGCAAGAATACAAGAAGAGAAATCTCTTTGAACTTTGGAGTATTTATTTTTGGTGGATGGATGGCATGTTTTGCGTAACTCCCATCGTAGGAGTTAGCATGTATATGTGGGTGTACGTGATCTCAATCATGGAAGCATGAAAAGATTCTACCAAGAATCACAACAATTTGGCAAAACTCAATGGGTCACAAGCAAGCATATGTAGAAGGTTTGAACACTGATATCAACATATGGCTTTGGTAGGTAATATTACCATTGAGGAACTTGCCTTGTTTTATTTTCAAAAAGCATTCGTCTAAGATTTCACCATACTAGTCAACATTGTCGCGCCATATCATACTAGTCAACAACCTAGATTTGGTCATAAGCATTTGGTTCCCACAAAGTTTTATTTCAGGTTCTTGTTGTCAAAATACACCAACAAGTTCAAAAAGGCATAGAGCACAAAGATATGCACTAGGTTCTTGCAAAGTTTTAACGTAGCAACCATTCATCATTTCCAAAGTGAGGGTATAGACAAGATTTCAAGCACATGGTTTGAAGAAAATATTTTTCTTTTATTCAAAAGAGATAAACAAGATGTTAAAATGTAGTTTGGATGGACATACCTTTTTTGATTGAAAATGGGGTCTCCCCAAGCTAAATTTTGGCTCCCTTGTTGGCCTGTCTTCATTTTGGTGATGGGACGAGCACCTGGACGCTTGAAGTAGTTGTCTTGATGGATATGTGAAAAAACATAGGTACAGCCGTATCACTTGGTACGACCGACCCTACCAAATTTTCACCAGGCACTCGTGTTCCCTCCTGTAAACATTCTGCACTTGTCAAGGGAGGTACGACCGTACCTCTAGGTTCGGCCGTATCACCAAAAATCTTCAAAACTACTTTTCTAAATCTTGTTTTCTTACTAAAAGCAATGATGAAAACAAATCTGAAATCTATACATGATTGATGCACGAAATAAAAGGATTGAAAGGGAAATATGAGATAATTACCGGTTTACCTCTCGGTGAGAGCTCGTAGTTTAGAGTCCGTGAGAGGGACTCCTCCGATTGCTCAATTGATCTTGGGCTCTTCCGATCCTGGAGTGGAAGACTCGGACGATGCTCTCTTCACACACCACACCTTCTTTGTTTCCTTTGGTGGTGATGAAGTCGGTGAAGCTTTGGCGGGCGTGTTCTTGATTTCCGTCTTCTTTTCCCCCTTAGCCTTGTTGATTGCTTTCAACTTCTTGGGTTGGTGGCGCCCGTTGAATGCTTTGTCTTGCTCCCAGTGTTTCCTCATTGTTGTAATGAGGCTGTCCACCTTGGGCTTGGTCGGGGCTACCTTTTCTTTCTTATGTTGGGGTTGTGGCTTCTTCCACCCTCTAGCTTCATCATCTTGCACTAGGTAACATTTCTCTTCATTTACTTGGAATTTGAATGTCATGTTCCTTAATCCTATGCGGAGTTGGATCTTCCCGGCTCCGACATCAATCCTTGCATTGACATCTCTTAGGAATGGTCGCTCGAGAATGAGCGGGATTTCTTCTTGTGTGTCGAGGACCACGAAATCCGCAAAGACATACGAGCCTCTGACATTCACCAAGAGACTTTCTACTATGCCCTCTAGATATTTGATCGATGAGTCGACAAGTTGGACTGTCATCGTCGTCGGAGAGATAGCCGGATATCCTAACTCTTCAAACAAGGCTTTGGTCACGAGGTTGACACTCGCTTCAAGGTCACAAAGAGCATTCTTGATCTTTTGGTAGTAGATTGTGCATGTGATGCCTGGATATCCATTGTCTTTCTTGTGCAAGACTGCTGATTCATCCCATGGGTCTTGGATTTGATGTATAGGTTTCCCTACATGATTATTGAAGGACCGATACGGCGAACCAGAGAGGGGGGAGTGAATGGGAGCCGATAAAAATTCTTCTCGAAGGAGATGGGAACTCCAACAAGATGAACAAGGCTTCCAACACACGTCTCCGACTCACTACCCAAGTTGGCCAAGCCCACGTAGCCACTGGAGTGCCACTGGACCTACGAACCAACACACAACCTTCCGACCCGAGAACGCAGCGGAACACCAAACCTCGAGTCTACAGACCCACACCGGTCAGACCGGTGAGCACCACCGGTCAGACCGGTCCCTGCTCGGTGAAGCCGAGCAACTTTCACTAAGTGGCTCTACACGGTCGACCGTGAGACACACCGGTCGGACCGATCACGGCTCGAAAGCCCCCAAGGCACCAAACAGGCCAACCGACCACCAAACCGGCCCAAACTTGAAACGGCGGCAACACGGGACAATAGCGAACACACCCGGACGTTCACCCGAGCAAAGACCCACCGAGGGTTTCACCGGTCAGACCGGTCAAGAGCACCGGTCGGGCGGGGTGTAGCTGGGCGGCTCGGGATGAACAAGACCCGCGGGTCAACTCCCCCAAATCCAAACCTCGATCTCCCGAATCGCTCCACGGACTTGAACAAGACTTTGGGGATATTAGGAACACCTCATGAGGAGTCCATAGCCAAGTTTAATCCCACCCAAACTCATCCAAAAAGGAGGAATCAAGGAAATCCCGCCAAGAGCACTTCCAAACCCTAGAACTCGGAAAACCCCAAAATCGAGCCCCTTTACTCACGAATTTGGGAGAGGAATCACAGCCCAAAGAACCACGAAGGGTTCCCACAAATTTCCCCCATCAAATCCCCAAGAGAAAGGTCCCGAAAACAACCCAAAGAAATCACCAAGAGAGGGTGTCGGTGTTTAAACCTCTCGACCTCCATGGGAGGTACCCGCAGCAAGGTAGAAGGTGGGGATCGCCATGATCTGGAACCCGAAGGTATGTGCGAGGACACAAGACACAAGATTTATACAGGTTCGGCTAGCCGGAGTAGCTACCCTACGTCCTGTTTGGGGTAGTATTGCGCCCTGCGCTTGGTGTTGTTCCCCGGAGGGATTGTGGATGTCCTCCTAGGTACCCGGCCCTCCTTTATATAGTCCAGGGGGCGGGTTCCTAGTCAGTTACAAGGCAGGAGTTCTAGTAGGATTACATAGAGCGAGTCCTACTAGGAGTACAGGGGAATTCTAGTAGGAGTCCGTCTTCTACTATTCTTCCTTCCTTGCATGAGTACCCGGGGTGTATGCCTGACAAGCCCCCGAGCACATTGGAGTCGAGAGTAGTAGTTCGAGTAGTCTTGAAGCCTCTTCGAGTAGTTCTTGAGTGTCCTCGAGTACTGCTTGGAGAAGTCTTCAATAGTACTTGAACTGCCGCGAGGCTGGAAGGTGGTCCGGCTCATCAGTCTTGAAGTCGAGATTATATGCAAGTGCGATTGCAAAATCGCACTCCATATGGAGTAGCCCCCGAGCCTTAGGTTGAGTTGTAGACTCTGGCTGAGGGTCAATCTTGATTCTGCTTCCGTCTTGAAAAAATCAACTGATGAGTGTAGCCTAGTAGCCCCCGAGCCTTGGAACGATTGAAGAATCAGTCCGAGGGTCTTCAGTGTTTACGGAAGTCATCATTTGAGTACTCTTGTAGCATTCAGCCCCCGAGCTCGTCGCCAGGTGAGCCGTAGGAGCCACGTCGAGTAGTTGTTGGTGCTGAGCCCCCGAGCTAGAGAGCTAGCAGAGACTACTCGACTTGTCATCGAGTAGTAATTTGGTGCGTAGCCCCCGAGTTTGGGAACTAGCCGCGCCGGTGGAGGTACGCGGAGCGTGTCGGTGTTTTAGACCGGCAACCTACTAAGGGGAGTACCCGAAGTAGATGAATGTGGCCTCGCCGAGATCGGTAACTCGAAGGAAGAGACACGTGGCACACAATTTATACAGGTTCGGGCCGCGAGGTGCGTAATACCCTACGTCCTGTATGCTGCGTAGCTCTGGATTGATTGGGCACGATTACAAGATGGTGTATTAGTGCGTCGTGGATTGGATGAGATGCTAGAGAAAGGTCCCTGCCCCGCCTTATATAGTCCGGGAGGCAGGGTTACAAGTCGGAGTAGGGAGAGAGTACTAGTCGAGTACGTCTAGGAGTCTTCCATACAATGCAGGACATGTACAACCTCCTAACCGAGTACTTCTCCTCCGTAGTCCTTGTGCTCCACGCCATCAGGTGCCGTGTAGCGCAAGCCGGGTAGTCCCAAGGGCCCACCAAGTAGTCGGTCCTGGTACCCACCAAGGTAGTGGGCCCAGGAAGGTCCATACGACAAGCCCCTGAGTACTTTGTAGTCGAGAAGGATAGCTTCAAGTAGTCTTGACGGCCTTAACGAGTAGTCCTCAAGCGTCCCCGAGTACTACAAGTCAAAAAGTCCTCAAGAGTAGTCGAAGCATCCCGAGGCTGGAATGTACTCCAGCTGATGTTTGAGCAATCTTGAAGTCTTCTCGAGTAGTCCCAAGTGTCCTCGAGTGCTGCCTTCGAAGGTCTTCAAAAAATGCCCGCCATGTCTTGAAGCTGAAGCTAATATGGAAGTGCGATTGCAAAATCGCACTCCATATGGAGTAGCCGCCGAGCCTTAGGTTGAGCCGCAGGCTCTGGCTGAGGGTCCATCTGAAGTCTTGGCAAGAAAATCCCGAAAAATCCGGAGAGAAAAAACCAAAGGACACGTGGCACGGAGCCCCCGAGCCTTGAGTCGAGTACTTCCTCTCGAATTGAAGGTTCATCTTGAAGAATGTGTCCTGAGATGCTCCTGAGCCTTGTCGCTTCCCAGGTAGTAGAGTAGTAGTAGCCGAGCCCCCGAGGTGAGGCGCGTCGACTAGTAGAATGCGAAGAGTCACGCGCGGCCACTGAGTCAGCCGAGCGCCGACTTATCCATCTGGCCGTTGGAGGGCCGGTTTGACTTATAAATAGAAGCCAAAACCCTTAGGGTTTTTCACCCATCACTGTTGTATCCATTTCGAATAGATCTGGGCTAGGTCCACTTCCAGCGCACACCGCCGCCGCAGTAGATCCAAGCGCGCCGCCACCCAGAGCTTCCAGAGTAGCCCCCGAGCGAATGTGCATGAAGACGCCGTGTACTTGGAGAATGAAGCCTTCACCGTCCAAGTCTACGAATGCCGCCGGGAAGAAGAGGGGCCGTGACGAGGCCGCCGCGGCTGCCACGGGGGCAGTGCCACCGATGTCTCCACCGCGGTCAGATCCAAGCCGCGAGTGGAAAAAGTCGAAGGTGAAGACCGAGGATTTGTTGGCCCTTCTCAACAGCGGATTTATCCGGGAGAAGGAGGTGGATATGTGGAGAGCCGCCGCCGGAGATCCGTACCCAATGGAGAAAGCTGAAGATGAGATCCCGATGTTCGCGCGCTTCGCGGAGCGCGGTCTCGCGCTTCCGGCCAGCGACTTCTTCAAAGGCCTCCTCGGGTACTACGAAGTTGAGTACCTCAATCTCAACCCTAACGGCATTTTCCATACCGCAGTCTTCGTCCATTTTTGTGAAGCATTCTTGGGGATCAAGCCGCACTGGATCCTATTCCGGAAATTCTTCCGGGTGAAGCCACAGCCGAGCGCCAGCAACCCGCGAGTAGTTGGAGGAGCGGGCATCCAGATGCGAGAAGACATCGCTGAGCAGTACCTCGCATACAAGCTCATCGACTCCAACGCCGATTGGAAGGCGAGGTGGTTCTACGTCACGAACCACCACCCCGGCTTGCCAAAGCCGAGCGGGAGGCAGCCCAGGCACCGGGACTGGTGGAACACGGAGCCCACGATGCAGGAGGGGATCTAGCTCCCCGAGCTGTTGGCGCGCATCAAGGAGCTTAGAGAAGCCGGGCTGAGGGCCGAGCACGTGGCCTTCAGCTTCATGAAGCGTAGGGTGCAGCCGCTGATGGCCCGCGACACCCTAGGCTTCGAGTACACCGGCGATGATGACACGTCGCGGATGCCTGGAGGTGAAGTCGACGACGACGACATCGTTGATAGGCTAACGCGCATCTTCAAGGACATGCCACCGTACACGGTGTGCCCGATCCAAGAGTACTCCGCCGCGCGCCTGGCAAAGGAGGTAAGTAGTCGTACCCCCTAGTCGAGTAGTCGTCGTTTATGAGTAGTCGCGCTGATGTCTTGTGCCTTGCAGGACGACTTGAAGAGGTTCGTCTCCGAGCCGCAGCCGCCCCCTCAGGGAATCGAGATCCCGAAGGAGGGGAAAGCCAAAGCCAAGGAGCGGCGAGAGATCGGCGAAGGAGATGACACTGTCATCGTAGAAGACACGTCCGACGACGATGAAGACGATGAGGAGACGCTACAGGACCGCTTCCAGCTGCGGTCGAGGTTCAGCCGTCCCGGCTTGCCTCATGTACCCCTTGTGCAAGATCCGCCGACTAGCCTGGAGGCTAGTCTGGCTGCGCCGCCACGGAAGCCCGCAGCTCCCGCCGTCGAAGAGGTGGTGGCCGCGGGGAGCACGGGGAGGGCGGCCCGCTCCGCTACCGTTGCCGCAGGGAGGCAGCGGCTGCAGAGGCGCAAGAGGAGGCGCCCGCCGAGGGTGGACTGGTGGACATTGCCAGCATCCTTGGCGCCCCGGCCGTGACGATAGTCTGGTCAAACCTGTAAGTGCTGAGCTTTCCCGAGTAGTACTTGGTGTAGTAGTCGAGCTTGAATGACAACTGGCTTTGTGTACTTCTGCAGGAAATCAACAGACTTGTCCTGGGAGGGAGGTGGCGGAAGAAGAAGTCGCGCCGCCCGTCGAGGAGTCAACTCCTGCCCCCCAGGCGGAGTCCGAAGCGCCGCCTGCTGGAGCTGCGTTGCCCGAGGCCAACATGGTCGAGGGTAAGTGTTCTGCTGTGGTTTTAGCCTTCCCCATAGAGTAGTCGTAGTTGCTAA
The DNA here is from genome assembly GCA_947561735.1 of Cenchrus americanus. NCBI lineage: Eukaryota > Viridiplantae > Streptophyta > Magnoliopsida > Poales > Poaceae > Cenchrus > Cenchrus americanus. Next base: position 68,837,483 of record OX387245.1, on the reverse strand, counting down.
TGCACTTGACGTCTTCTTGTTAGGCGTCGAGGCCGAAGGGAGCGACATCCCTGCAGTGGTGCCCATGGAGAAGTCGACACCACAGGCCCCGGAGGTTGCCGAGGGAGCCCCCGAGTCGATGGAGGAGGTCGCCGAGGAAGCCGCCGCAGCGACCGGAGGAGAGGAGGCCACCGTGCCACCAGAGGTTGCTCTGGAGGTGGTTATCCGCTCCCCAGAGATCCAGGACGCAGAGCCCATCCATTCTGCGCCGATGACTAAGGCTGCCACGAGTAGTCGTGGTGGAGTGGAGCTGCTCGCGGATGATCTGGTCGACCCGGCGACGGTGGCCAGGCACCTGGAGGCGGTCCGCCAGGCTGAGCAGTGGATGAAAGTAAATAGTCTTAACTTCTGAGTAGTCAATCCTCTGTTGTTGGGTACTCGTTGACGTGTGTTGTCTGTGCAGGACGTCGTGGAGAGGTCCCGCGAGAAGTCCAACATGCTGCAGGGCTTTGGTGACGCGGTGCTCCAGGCTGAGGCACTAGAGGATCACCTTTTGAAGTCATGGAAGCACGCGGCTGCCATGCAGTCCAAGCTCAACGCCGCTTTTGCCAAGTATCATAATGACATACAAGAGTTGTTGGGTAGTTGTTGGAGGTCGAGAGGTAGTCTGACCCGCTGCGCCTTGTTGTCTTGCAGAGCTTGAGACCCGGGTGGAGCAGTTGAGGACCTCCGAAATAGATACGAAGAACCTCTTCTACCGGGAGCAGGAGGCCCGCCAGGTACTCGAGCTCGACTATAAAGAACTTGCCTTCGAGTGTGAGAAGCACATGGAGCTTCGGATCGCTTCTGACCGTGATCTCGTCAACTGCTACAAATCGTTGCAGAAGTTGAATGAAGATTGCGAGGCGCTACGGGCCCAGCTGAAGGATCTTGAAGAAGCCGCGCTGCTGATCGCAAGGCTCTTGGTGCCTCATCCGGGCGGCCCCAAGATCGCTCCGCTCGTGGATCGCCTCAGGGAAGCCCCCAGCCGGCTGGCGGCTTATGTGAAGCATATGGCGAGGTCGATCCCGAAGCAAGTCTTGGCCTTCATGAAGTCCTACTTCCCGAAGGCGCTCGTGGAGGTAGTCGCTGGCGGGGTAGCCGCCAACTGTACAGATGAGCAGTACGCGGAGCTGCTGGAGCAGATGGCGCCCATTGCAGAGCAATTAGCTGATAAGCTCAATCTCCAGTAGCCCTGTAATAGTTGGCTCGTAGCCAAAGTTGTACAAAAACAATTGTAATGGAATTGCTTAAGTATTAATGAAAGGAAAATTCCAGCAATGAGTACTCGTAGTCGCGATCTCAAAGTGCGGAGCCCCATCGTGGAGTGGATGCGAGTAATCGTACTCGGCAGTAGTCCCGTTGAGGGGAGTAGACAGTAAAGAAGTTGATGAACGATCAAACTTTATTACTGAAGAAGTACACCTGGATGGCCAGGGCCGTAGTTACAGAGTAGTTGCCTGGACCCGAAGGCCACTTACAGCTAAGTGGTGCTAGGGCGAGTAGCCGCTTACAGCAGTAGATCCGTAAGTAGCCGTGTAGGCTGGATCTTGGAGTACATGGTCTCTTAGTAGACCGCTTCTAGAGTCCTTTGTCGCTCATCGCAGCCCAGGATCCGTAGGTAGCCGCGCAGGCCGGATCTCGGAGAGGAGTAGTCCGAGACCGGAGCCGGGACCGGAGGCCGCTTACGGCAGAGGGGTGTTGATGTAGTCGTGTAGACTTGAACCCCGGAGTAGTCGTGTAGACTAGGCGTAGAATCGACAGAGCTGGTCGACATTCCACGAGTTGTTGACGTCTTCGCCTTCAAGTGTCTGGAGGCGGTAGGAGCCCGGCCCGGTCACCTTTGCCACGGTGAAGGGACCTTCCCAGGGGGAGCTGAGCTTGTGTAGTCCCTCCGTGTTCTGGATACAACGGAGGACGAGATCACCAACGTTGAAGGAGCGTTCCTTGACGTTGCGATCGTGGTAGCGTCGAATACCCTCCAGGTACCTTGCTGATTGGACGAGGGCGGCGCAGCGAGCTTCTTCGAGGCTGTCGATTTCAACTCGTCTGCTGTCTTCTGAGACGCCTTCGTCGTAATGCTCCACTGCTGGCGAGTTCCATATGACGTCAGCAGGGAGGATAGCTTCGGAGCCGTAGAGCAGGAAGTAAGGGGATTGCCCCGTTGGCTTGGAGGGCTGAGTCCGTAGCCCCCAGAGTGCGTTGGGTAGTTCCTTGATCCACTTGCCTCCTTTGGAGTTAGCAGCATCGTGTAGCCGCTTCTTGAGGGCGTCGAGCACCATCCCATTGGCGCGCTCGACTTGTCCGTTGGCCCGAGGAAGGGCAACTGAGACGTATCGGACGTCGATCCCGCTGTTCTCGCAGTACTCCCAGAACTGGTGGTTGTTGAAGTTGGAGCCCAGATCTGTGATGATGCGGTGGGGTAGTCTGTAGCGATGCACGAGTTCATCCAGGAAGTCGAGTACTCTGTCAGCTTTGGGGCATGTGACCGGCTTGACCTCGATCCACTTGGTGAACTTGTCGATAGCCACCAATACTCTGTTGAAACCATCTGGCGTAGTGGGCAGTGGCCCAATCATGTCGAGCCCCCAGCAGGCAAAGGGCTAGGTTGGCGGTATGGTGACTAGCTTGTAGGCTGGGACGTGTTGCTGCTTGGCGAGGTACTGGCATCCTTGGCACCTTCTGACGAGTTCTTCGGCGTCGCCCAGAGCAGTGGGCCAGTAGAAAGCTCGTCGGAAAGCCTTGCTGACCAGCGTGCGGGAGGACGCGTGGTTGCCACAGGCGCCCTTGTGGATCTCCTCCAAGATGTCCTTGCCTTCTTGCCGAGGGACGCACTTCATGAGTACTCCAGAAGATGCGCCCCGCTTGTAAAGCTTGTCTACGACGAGGACGTAGGACTTGGCGCGGCGGATGAGCTGCTCGGCCGAGTTCTTGTCCGAGGGAACCTTCTGCTCGCTGAGGTAGTCGATGAAGGGTTGCCTCCAGTCCATGTCGATCATCATGACCTCCTGTCCGGCTGGTGGGTGCGCAGGAACAGTGGTCGGAGGCGCCAGCTCAGGGATGGATGGCGTGTGAAGCTCGTGGACGAAGACACCCACTGGTACTTGAGCGCGGGTAGATCCAAGCTTTGAGAGGACGTCCGCTGCAACGTTGTTGTCGCGGACAATGTGGTGGAACTCGAGACCATAAAACTTGTTCTCGAGCTTGCGGACTTCTAGGCAGTAGGCGTCCATGTTCTCCTTGTTGCGGTCCCAGGACTTGTTGACTTGGTTGATGACCACTGCGGAGTCGCCGTAGACTAGTAGCCGCTTGATGCCCAGTGAAGCCGCGAGGCGGAGCCCGTGTAGGAGAGCTTCGTACTCGGCTTCGTTGTTTGAGACATTCCAGAAGATCTGCAGGACGTGCTTGAGTTGTTTGCCCGTTGGAGAGATCAGCAGTAACCCTGCACCTGCGCCCTCGAGGTTGAGTGAGCCGTCGAAGTACATCACCCAATGCTCTAGTCTCACGGTTGGAGTAGGTAGCTGGTTCTCCCGCCACTCCGCCATGAAGTCGACTAGCGCCTGCGACTTGATGGCTGTGTGTGGCTTGAAGTCGATGGTGAGGGCGCCGAGCTCGACTGCCCACTTAGAGATTCTTCCAGTAGCATCTTGGTTCCGCAGGATGTCGCCGAGCGGGTAGTCGGTGACGACGGAGATCGAGTACTCCTGGAAGTAGTGTCGCAGCTTCCGCGAGGTGATGAGTACTGCGTACAGGAGCTTCTGCACAGGCTGATAGCGTGCCTTGGACTCTGATAGGACCTCGCTGACGAAGTAGACTGGGTGTTGGACTGGGTAGTGTTGACGCGAAAAGTGCACTCAACGCCAATCACACAGCAAGCCGAACAAAGCTGGCTTCACGCGCGCAGAGAGCAAAAGACGTGCCAGTCAATTTTTCCTGAAAATTAACAAAAGATAAAGCAGTTAGATATCAAAGCTTGGAACTTGCCGGGTGGTACCAGACAGTTCCATATTTACGGCTAAGAAGCCAGATGAGATGACACATAGCTATGGAGAGCTATCTGCCAACGAACTACGACCATTCGGGAAACCGCAAAAGGGAAAAAATAACATTGCCGAATGGATGACGTAAGCATGACAGCGATTGGTCTTTGTTTGAACAAGGATGCATGTGCACGAGACCATGACCGATCCCCATGAAGATTAGCATTAAATAAATAAATAAAGTAAAGCACGAACATGATCATGTATTAAACAAGCATGCATAGATCCAAACCACTAGTCTACCGCATGTCTAGTTACTTTAAAACCCGTCGGGTACGATATCAAACAAATCTATCCACCGCATGATACAACTTGCATGAAAAACCGTACCACTTTCCACAAATAGACCTATCCACCGCATGATACGATCTAAATATGGAAAGCTAAAAGCATGCATCATTTAAAACATAAATAACGCACGTGTTCTACTCGTGAAGAAACATAACCGAATACGGCTGAACAGCCGATTCGGGGTCCATGAAGAAGGAACAAACATTACCACGTGAATAAATCTATCAGATTGATTTGGGAATCTAATCCACCGGATGACTAGCTCCAAAGCAACCCCAAAGCCTGCATCTACCGCATGATACCCGGCTCTTTCAAGATTTACACAAACATCAGCAAGCTTGAACCCGCAACACGTAACAACCTAGATCAATTCGGTTTCGGCTATCGGAAAGCATAAGATCCACGTGTTGAAACATGAAATCTACTCGAACAAGGATCATAAAAGAGATATAGCCGATCCAAACCCATCTAGATTGGGCAAAGGTGCGTTACATGAATTAAAACTTAAAGTAAAACTCAAGATAACACGGGGTAACTTAATGAATCTATTGAATCTTGCCAAAATCCAATAGAGCCGATAACTAGCTTCAAGCTAGATCTTAGCCTACCGCATGACTCATGATCTAACAAGAAACCTTCTTGAACCAAGCTTGAATCTACCGCATGACACGAAGCATGGTAACAAGACTACTTGCATCAGATCTAAATCCACCGCATGATACTAGACATGATACAAGGTTGCCGTACTCACGGAGGTCGACGGATCGATAAGCCCTCTCGAAGAACTCGACGACACGACAAAGGACTCTAGGGTTTGGCGTAAGGCCGGTGTGTATTGAGGAATGATTGTGTGTTACATACATTCAGGGGTCGTATTTATACCCTGTTGAGTACAACTGCGAATGGATTCATTGCCTAACTTATCTCTAAGCTCGATCGCCTATCCATCCATTCGTCTCCCCTGATTGAGCCACGTCACCGTCCAATCCCGCAAAATCAGCTCTACTGTTCCTTTGCCGAACTGGAGCAAATAGCCGACCGCAGATCTCTTTGCCGAATATCTTCTGAAAATATCCTTCCTTCCACCAGACGGACTCTTCATCGAACCGGACCCACAGGTCAGACTCCTTACCAAATTTTGGTGTTAAAACATGCCCCTTCAATTGTGGGAAAAAAGTAGTTTTGTTCCACAATTGACTCCAGCCACGAATACCTCGAATCAAACCTGTCAACACCTGTTCTTCGCAATCCCCCGGAATCTTCATCCAGATCCAACCCTAGATCCCCTCGTTCCGAGCTCGAAACTCCAATGGCAGCTCAGAACCAAGATGCTCAGGTAAATTCATCCCCCGTACGCCTCGTTCGGCATTTAGGTTTCCAATTTCACCTGAGATTTCCTTTTCCGCTCTTCTTCCAGGAGCCCTCTACCGAGCTTTTGATTCGTACTGAGGCCAATTCGAGATCTTATTATCTTGGTCCTATGGGGAACTCTGACCCTCGAGATTTCATTGCCGCTGAATCTCAGAGAATCCCCTTCAAAGCAGCTTTGTCTCCACCGCCTCAGTGGCAAGACGCGTTCAAGAACTGGCCTTTACCTCCAATTGCAGGCTGGAAAGCTTGGTATCGAAGGATTCTTGCAGATAAGAGTGGACTGACCAACCTGGATTCCCTTCGTATCGCCCAGTGCTTGGAGTTATCCGTGGCTGAGACCCCCAAGAATGAAGACCTCCTGATAGCAGCCTGCCACTTTTGGTCAAATGGCGTCAACGCCTTCCTTTTTGGCCACGGTCCAATGTCTCCCACTCTGGCCGATGTATATATGATCACCGGCCTTGACATTACGGGATCTGTTCAGCCTTGGAACTTCAAAAATTCCTCACAGCAAACAGGGGTGAAGCCAGGGAACGGTTACAAGCATTACATCTTGAAACACATGAAAGACAATCCCCTGGGTGCCGTTGAATACAGAGCATTCTTGAATATGTGGCTATGCAGATTCGTCTTCTGTGGTAAAGCCAACGAGCCTACCCTGAACCATATCGCAATGGCGTCCCATTTGGCCGGTGGCAACTGCCTTCCCCTGGGAAAATTCTTCTTGGGCAGCGTATACCATATGCTTCACCAGACTGTCACCCAGATGTATACCAGCCAAAGGATAGCATGTGTCAACGGCCCTTGGTGGTTCGTTCAAATGTGGCTGCAGCTCCATATGCATCAGATCGTCGGTGTCGATTTGAACTCCAGATTCTTCCCCTTATCCAATCATCCTGAAGGAGAGCCCCAAGCTACCAGAGGATGCCAGAATTACGGAGAAGCGGCTTCAACTGTTCTTGTTCAGCAGGACATCAGCCAGCTCTTCGAGCTATTCTTCAAAGGTTTCCCCAATCCTCTCTGGCTTCCTTATCTGGGCACCGACACCTTGACCTTCCCTGTTGAATTTTCCTTTGAGCCCGGCCATCAAGATGGGAGTTTCTTAGAGATTCTCAACATCATAATCCGCCCATGCATACTGCCGGCCGAGTTCAATGGAGGAAGGCTGAATGTCAGCACTTATGAATACTATCAGCCTAATGTAATGGCCAGGCAAATTGGATGTGGACAGATGCCCCCAAGACTATTTCTGCATGAATTTCTCAAGCCTAGGGAGGAAATCAAAGAAAGTATGCACATCAGTAGGGTCTTCCAATATGTGTGTAGCCCCACTATCTATACCTGTCCTTTCATGCCCACAACCATAGTTCACCCCACCTTTAACTCCTGGTGGCAAGAATTCCACGATCACATCTTCAGTGAGCCTGTCCATGTGTTCTGTGCAGAGTTGGTGCCTGACTTCCTGCCAACCTCAGAGGTAATACAATGAACCTTTGGATCAGACATGTCCCCTTTATTCATGATTCTGACCTTCATCTTCTTGTCCACAGAACACAGTGCCTGCCCCTCGAGCCAGGGAAATTGCTTACAATGCTGAAGGCCCAATTTCAGCACTGGGATTCAAATCCACAACTCTGCATCAACTAATGGCCAGGTATGCTACAACAGATCCCAGCCTTTCTAGCCTTGCTGCTGACAGGAGGCAAGGTCTGCATCTAATTGCCCCTCCAAGTGCTAAAAGGAGAAGAACTGTCAAGAAAGTGCTTGTTGAGGTAAAACCCTTTATCTTCTTGATTACCAGGTTACTCTGTTCTTGATGAATCACATCATTGTGCATTTTCAGACCAGAGCCCGACGGCCTTTCGGGTATCCGCACTCGCCAATGCCCCATCCACTGGTATGACCTCTACTGTTCTTCCTTAAGGATGAACACTGGCATTTACCCTTTCAATTTGACATTTGCAGAAGAAGTCATGGAAGAACAGCTGGTAGATGTCCCAGTGGTTCAACAAGCAAGTCCATCCAGGGTTGAATTACCCATCCCAGTGGAGATCTCATCTTCATCACCTTCTGCAGAAGCAATAAATTCTCCAGAGATGAATCTCCCAATCCAACCGGAGCCATCAAGTCCTCCAAGGGTACAATCACCTGTTGGTCAAGCAGAGATAACCATCCCAACAGAGGCAGACCTGACTCCTCATCAGCCAGAAACCCACGAGCTGCCAGTAGCTGCATCAGCACCTCCCAGCTTGGAAGTTTCAGCTCTACCTGGATCACCTCCTTCACCTGTGATTGCCCCTGCTCAAGAAACCAGCCATGAGGTATCCATCTGCACTTAATTTTGGTACCTCCATGTTTAGCACTCTTAACTCGGCAATACTGTTTCTCAGGATCAGGCTCCATCATCAGTAAGCCTGCCATCAGAGAGCAATCCAGCTGCCGAGGTGATGGAAAGAGTATACCAGCCTCTGTCAGATGAAGTTTTGTCCAAGCTCAAAGAAATTGCTGCCTGGCTAGAAAAGGATGCTCAAGATCAGTTCAAAGATCTTGATCACTTCGAAGAGATGTTTGAATCTATCAGCCAAGAACTTCCTGAAGACATCAAAACTTCTCTATCATCTGTCTATGGCTTAGACACCCTTTATGCACCCATAAAGCATGCTTTGAGGAAATTGCGCTCCCGCCCGGCCATTGAAAAGAGGAAAGCCGATGCTGAACATACCGTGAACGGGGCACAATCCCAAGCAGAGAACCACAAGGATACATTGGCTAACCTGCAGGCTTCTTATGATCTGAAAATTGCCAGGAAAGCTGCTCTAGAAGCAGAACTGAGAAGCCTGTCAGCGGAGATAGAGGCTGACAAAGAGAAAATAGTCGAGCTCCCTGGATTGATAGAAAAGACCCAAACGGAAGCAAAATCGGCTATCACCCAGATAGAGCAATGTGATGCAGAACTCACTGACTTGTCTGGTACCCAAAAAGATTGCCAGGAGCTGCTGGACAATTCCCATCTGATAACCTCCAATGGTCGTGGTGTGATTGCAAAACTTCTGAACACTTGAATGTCCTCATTGATGTATAACCGAATTGGTCGTTCTTGTAATATTTTCTTGCAATTTGTTTCCTTTCTTCTGCGCGCCTTCAAATATAATGTTGAACGACCCATTCGGTAGAGAAACGCCAACTCCCGAACGGCACTTTGATTCTCTTTAGCCGAACCAATCAACTGAACGCGGCTCAGCCTAGAACTCCAAGCGACCCGTCGGCGGGCTGGCCAAGGAAACCTTTCCACCTTCCGATTTTCTTGGGATATGCGCCACGATCCAAAGCCACGACTCGAAGCCACGATTCATCCTGCCAGGCCTATAAATGTTACCATAGGTGCCCCTAGCTCTCCACCAGGCCTTCTAGCTCTCGAATCTTTGCCAATCTTAGCCCTCTTGCAACAGTGCACATCCCAAACCACAATGGTGCGCCGCCTCAACCGCCGTCGCGCCTCCGACGAGGCCGAGGGGAGCAGCGCTAACACGCGCCGGAGGCAATGATCGTTGATTCCTCCTCTTTGATTCTACTTTTGATCTTCCTTTTGCCTTGACGATCATTCCCTTTTTTCAGATTGATTCAGTGGAATCCGCCTCGTGCGCCGGCCAATCAACCCCTCCCAGATGACTCCTCGGAGTCCGATGGCCACTCCTCGGTGCCGTACGGGAAAGAAGACGCCCTCCGCTTCAAGGAGGAGCTGGAGGCGTCCCGACGTGAGCTGGAGGACGTCTCCAAGAAAGCGGGCATAGCCGAGCTGGAGTGGGAGGACCAGCGCAGACAGCTGCTGGAAGCCATTGATGGTACGGCTCTGAGATTAATTCTTGATCCCACCCGGCTTTTGGCGCTAATCTTTTTCTTCTTGCTTCTTGCAGCCCGCGATGCGGAGCTCAACCAGCTGAAGGCGCTGGTGGAGCAGCTGGCCGAGAAGGTGAACGCCCTCGGCAATACGCCGGTGGAGCGCCTTGCCGCGGTGGAGCGCCGCGTTGATGAGGTGGCTGTCCACGGCGTTCGTCTGGGCACCACCTTGGGCCTGGCTGCCATGGCGACGCACACGGACGTTGACTACTCCACCAGGCCGCACGGTTTCTGGGACGGCACGCCAGAGGACATTGAGGAGATCGAGCTCATCCTGGAGCGCCTCGATGGCCATGGCGATGCCACTACCGAAATTACTCATCCCCAATCTGTATTGAACAGGCTCTTCGACTAGATTGTACTAGGGATGTGTAAATATCGGCAATAAATGATGAACTTTTGAATTCTGCGCCTGTTCTGTGATGACTCCCTTTGCATTTTGCATCTGCGAATTTTGTTTTCTTTGAATGCATCCGGGAACTATCTTGAGCCGAACGCGCGAGAACAACTGCCCTTTGGCGCAAAATCCGCAGAGGATCCCAATTCGGCAATCCAAAAACACTGTTCAAGAAAAAACCCTTCGCACTTGGTAGAAAACCCTGCCGCTTGGTATTCCAACAGTGTGTACTGGCCAGTCATCACTCCCAATGCGCCTCTTCGGTCAATAAAATAGCCTGCGGGGATGCTCTGTAAATCCACTCGCACACTCATCCATCATTTCTCATCTCTTCCCCTGTCTTAGAGGAGAAAACCCCAACGCCATGGACAAGGGTAAGCAACCCCAGGAGAGCGGCTCATCAAAGAAGCGTACGATTCAGAAGTGAGTTCTTTCTTGATCTGCTCCTCGTTCTCCCGCATGATCTTGCGCTTCATGTTTTCCTCTCGTCCTCTTTCAGCCTTGATTTGCTTCCCGAAGAAATCATCGGGACCGAAGATGTGCCTGAGTACATCTCCTCCGATTCCTCCCTCGAAGCAGAGGATGCCACACCTGAACAGAGGACCAACCATCAGCTGCGCCGCCGCGTCCGGCATCTGGAGCACGGCCTCAGGGACATATCCGCCCGTTGCCAAGCCGAGCGCGAGCGTCGCATGGCTCTGGAAGCACTAGTAGGGGGTAAACGTTTCTGACTCCTTCTTTACCTCGTGCTTGCACTTGGATTTCTTGCCCCTAATCTTGATTCCTCCGCTTCAGATGTCTCTGACAGGTACAACAACCTGAAGACGGCCTGGGATAGCTTGGTGGAGGCCGCCAACCATGGTCACCCCCGTGCGTTCCAAGTTGCCGTCACGGTGGTCCTGGAACAACTGAAGAGGGAGCAGCCGAAGAATTAAAGAAAAGATTGCATCATACTTTCGCTTCTTCCTCCACGCCTTCTGCTTCCCTCCTCCTTGAGGATCTGACCACCAGGGTTGTTAGATGTAATCCTGCAAGAAGCAGTTGTAATGTAGTTTTTGTGCTAAGGGCAATGCACCCAGGCACTGGCCATTTCTCCTGTTCATGGATTTTTGTTCTGAAGGCGGCCTCATTCTTGAGCGCCGGCTATCTTCGTGCCAGATGTGTGTAATCATCGATCGATCTCAATGCTAGGATAATATTTCTTCAGATATCTTCCATTTATTGCAGCAGAAAATTCTTCTCCTAGCAAAGTTTTCAATATGTATGCATTACCCGTGGACGCATCTGACCACACGAAAAGGTCCTTCCCAGTTAGGGGACCATTTGCCGAATTCACTGTATTTAGTTCCAATCGGCAATAGCGCTTTCCAAACTAGATCGCCTTCTGCGAACTGCCTTTTACCTTCTTGTTATAGTACTTGGCAACCCGCAGTTTGTTTTTCTCGATGTTTTCCAGGGCCCTAAGACAGATCATATGTAAATCTTCTAGCTCATCCATCATTAGGCCACTGTAATCCTTGGAGCTCAAATCCTTTTGTAGCACCACTCTCCTTGAGTCTGATTGCATCTCCCAAGGCAGAACCGCGTGATGCCCGTAAACCAACTCGTAAGGAGAAGTCTTTGTAGCTCCATGGGGGGCCATCCGGTAAGCCCACAGTGCTTCACTGAGTACCGAATGCCACCTTCTTGGCTTCTGATCGATCTTCTTCTGTATCAGCTTGATCATGATCTTATTAGAAGCCTCTGCTTGACCATTAGCCTGGGCATAATAGGGAGAAGAATTAAACAATTTGATTCCCATGCTTTCGGCAAATTCTCTGAACTCCAGTGACACGAATAGTGCCCCTTGGTCAGTGGTAATTGTCTGAGGGATCCCAAATCGATAGATGATGTGCTCCTTGACGAATTCAATCATGTTTTCTGACGTCACCTTCTTTAGTGGGATCGCCTCAACCCATTTGGTGAAATAGTCTGTAGCCAAAAGCATGAACTTATGCCCCTTGCTAGACGGTGGATTAATTTGGCCAATCAAGTCTATACCCCAGCCCCTGAATGGCCATGGCTTGACGATGGGATTCAACGCTGATGCAGGGACCCTTTGAATATTCCCGAACCTTTGGCAATCTTGACATCCCTTGTAATACTCAAAGCAGTCCTCTAATATCGTCGGCCAAAAGCATCCAGCTTGTCTAATAACCCACTTCATACGGTAGGCCGATTGGTGTGCTCCACATATCCCATCGTGCACTTCGCTCATCATGTTCTTGGCTTCTTCTGGACCCAGGCATCGTAGTAATACCCCATCTATCGATTTATAGAATAAATTATCATCCAGAAGAACGAACTTTATGGCCTTGTACCTTAGCTTCCTAGAGACTTTTCGGGATGGATCCTTCAAGTAATCAACGATTTCTTTCCTCCAATCATCTTCTGCAAGATCCGCTCCTAGTGCGCACACTTCTGCAGCAAACGCTTCTTGACTCTCTTTGTAACTAGAGGCGCTCTGAGCCAACCTGTTTGCTTCTTCGTTATGTTCTCTAGGAATGTGCTGTAGAGTTACCAATGGGAAGCTCTTCAAGATTTCTCTGCATTCTTCGTAGTAACTCCTCAGCGCCTCGCTCCTGCACTCGTATTGGCCGTTCAATTGCTTGATTACCAGCTCTGAATCCCCATAGATCTCAACTGAAACGGCCCCAGCTTCTCTCAAATATTGAAGCCCTCGAAGTAATGCCTCGTACTCAGCGTTATTTGTGACAGTAGGTTGTATAGGGATGGCAAATTCAAACATCTCACCTCTGGGCGAAATCAGTAGGATCCCTACTCCCCCACCTTTACCACACGATGATCCATCAAAAAACAAAGCCCAAGGGGTAATCTCTAGCAGATCAATTGACGGATCACGATGTTCAGTTATAAAATCGGCAATGACCTGACCTTTGATGGCTTTTGCCGATTCGAACTTCAACTCGAACTCTGATAGAGCTAAAATCCATTTGCCAATCCGACCGTTCAAAATTAGCATAGATAACATATGTTTTATCACATCAAACTTGGAATATACAGTGCATTCGGCATTCAACAGGTAGTGCCGAAACTTTGTACACGAGTAGTATATGCAAAGACACAGTTTCTCTATAGCCGAATACCTGGTTTCAGGATCAAGTAGTTTTCGGCTAAGATAAGCTACCACCCGTTCCTTCCCTTCAAATTCTTGAATAAGGGCCGATCCAATGGTTTGGGTATCGGCCGCCACGTACAACTTGAAAGGCTTGTTTAGCTGAGGAGGAACCAACACCAGCGGCTTCTTCATGTACTGCTTGATCTCATCAAAAGCCTTTTGTTGTTCGTCACCCCATGTGAACTTCTGATCTTTCTTCAGCTTGAGCAATGGAGAGAATGGCAACACCTTCTGTGATAAATTTGAAATGAATCTTCTCACGAAGTTGATCTTGCCGAGCAGTGATTGCAATTCCTTGAGGTTGGTTGGAGGAACAACTTCATCAATGGCCTTCATGCTCTTCTTGCCAACTTCAATTCCCCCTTCGTGGACCAAAAACCCCAAGAATTCTCCAGCTGATACCCCAAAAGCGCACTTGTTTGGATTCATCTTCAAACCGTGCTTCCGTGTGCACTCTAAGGTCTTCTTCACATCTTCCAAATGGGTGTCATGACTTAGGGATTTGATCACCACGTCATCAATGTAGATTTCCACAATCTTGCCGATCAACTCATGAAAAATGTAATTCATGGCCCGTTGATAGGTTGCACCGACATTTTTCAACCCAAATGTCATGACTATCCACTCAAACAGGCCTATATGACCAGGACATCTAAAGGCCGTCTTTGGAATGTCTTCTATTGCCATGAAGATCTGATTATATCCTGCGTTGCCATCCATGAAACTAATCACCTTGTGTCCAGCAGCGGCGTCAATCAACAAATCGGCAATAGGCATCGGGTATCCATCCATCGGAGTAGCTCTGTTCAGGTCCTTGAAATCTATGCAAACCCTCATTTTTCCATTCTTCTTGTACACAGGGACGATGTTAGAAATCCACTCCGCATATCTGCATGGCCGAACGAAGTTTGCATCTAGTAATCTTTCAATTTCCTTCTTCACATCGGCCAATACTTCATCCTTGTAGATTTTCCGGGGTGGTTGCTTATATGGTTTGAAACCAGCCTTGATTGGCAACCGATGCTCGACGATGGAATGATCCAATCCAGGCATCTCCGAGTAATCCCAGGCGAAGCAATCCTTGTATTCTTTGAGAAGCTCAATTAAATTCTCCCTGAAGTCTGGCTGCAAATTTGCACTGATGAACGTCGGCCTTGGCTTATCACCGCTTCCAATATCAACTTCTTCCGCTTTATCGACTCGACATGAATCCTCGCCCTAATTTGCCATCGTCCATCTACGGGGTTCTCCATTAAAAATTACTATAAGAGCCGACCGCTTGAATCGGTACGTTGATCACCGCCGACAGTTCAACAGACCTTCTCCCCGCCTTTCCCCGAGAAACAATCGATGCCTTGGTATTCCCGCAAGGGCCGGTTCCATGTTGGCCACGCTCACGGAGTCATCCGCCCGGACGACCTCGATCTCATCGTCCACCCACTCGGATAAGCCGTTGATGCATGGTGGACGGGACGCAACAGCTAGCATGAATCCAATCCCGCCCAAGCAAAGCAGGTCGTAGGCTCCTTTGCCCTCGATGACAAAGAAGGTGGTGAGTAGCGTCTTGGACCCGATCATCAAGTCCACGTGAGCACATCCCTTGGTGTCCGAGGGGTTCCCGCGAAGTCATTCAAGATGATGCTTGTAGGCGTCAAATCGCTCGGGCCCATTCCAAGCTTCCTGAAGGTGGTGTACGGCATTACATTGACTGCCGCTCCACCGTCGACGAACATCTTGGTCAATGGCTTGCCATTGACGCATCCTCTCAAGTACAGCGGCCTCATGTGACGGTTCTTGGCCGGCTTGTCGAAGATGGCCTGCTTGGCCAACACCAGTTGTGCCATCATCTCCTCGGTCTGCTCATCGTCGAAGGAAGCTTCCTCCTGCATAACCTGGTTAGCAGGAGCCATGAACTCGTTCGGCAGAAAGTATACCATGCATGCTGGAGCCGAACGCTTCGATCCCCTCAAAGCTTGGTCCTTGGGGCGCCACATCCGCCTCGTCCGGACCCCCCGCCCGCTTCAATTCACGGTTCCTCAAGCGCTGGACCCGTCTCTTCTGACTCTTGCGTAGGCCGGGCGGGCACCACTGCCCCTTCTGCCAGATGTAGTCATCCTCGTCCTCTTCTTGATCAGCCCACCTGAGATCAGCTTGGCGCTTCCTAGGATGATCGATGACTTCAATTTTTTGGCGCCGATCCCCATTAGGGTGGATCCTTCCAAGTCTCTCGTGGACGGATCGGCGATTGCGCTTCCCCGCCCGTACTCAACATACCCGTCGCCGCATTCGGGACGCTCTTCAATGTGGGCAGCTTTAAACCCTCATTCCGAAGGTGCACGAAGAAGGCGCATCCCCGTGTGCGCGCTCGCTCGCGCGTGTCATCGCTCCCGGTCTCTCCCCGCGCGCCTCTTCTTCGGCCTCCGCACCGCTCCTCCTCGCGCCGCCGCTTCGGTAATGCTCTTTCTCTATTTGGCGCCGCCATTTGTTGAGGAGAATGCGCGATGTCACCCTGGGCTTAGCTCTGGATGATTCCCCAACCTCAATGTGACTCTTAAGAACGCGGGGGGCGTCACCTTGCATCTGCTCCAGAGTCACTTGGCGCTCTGGGTCCACTGCTCCACCTTGCTTGGACCTGGCTGAGGTCAGGACCTTGACTTTTCCCTTCTCCTCGGCTGTTATCACATTGACAGAAAAGCCCACCATGTTCTGAGGAAAGGGGTGGCCATCCAGCTTCATTTTGTTATCGAACTTGAGGTGACCCTCCTGGATAGCCTTCTGGATCCTCATCCTGAAGACCCTGCAATCATTGATGGAGTGTGAATCCCTGTCATGGAAGCCACAGTAACGTTTTGCTTTAACTCCATCGGGCCGAAGCATAGAATGCCCCTCAGGCAGCTTGATTCGGCCTTCTTTCACCAAGAGCTCAAACAATTTATCAGCCTTCGTGGTATCAAAGTCATAAGTCCCCTTGGTCTGCTTGACCCAGCGCTGATTCATTGTCAAGGGCTCCTTACCCCACATGATCTCTGCTGCAACTACATCCAATTCATCCTCAGAATCCTCGAACAGATCAGCTTTGTCCAGGAACTGGTTGTAGATGTCAGCGACGTCGTGCTGCTTGCCAAATTTGGGGTCCTTCTTGAGGCCATATGCCCGATTGCTCATCGGGGAGATAGCTTCGCGATAGCCGGCCCAGGTTCTCAAATTCCATCCCAAATAACTTCCGCGCACGGCCGGCAACATCCCGGCGACGGCCATATCGCCCAACCGATCGTCCGGCAAGTTCCGCCGAGAAGCACATGCCTTTGACTTCCCTGAATCTTCTAAGAAATTCCAGCGGCGTTTCGCTGTGCCTTTGCTTCGTGGTGGCGAGATCAATCGCCTTCTTCTCGTAGCCGCCGCTGAAATAATGAGCGTGGAATTTCCGCTCTAAGTCCTTCCATCTGGCCACTGATTCAGGAGGCAGGGACGAGAACCACTGAAACGCTGGACCTGTCAGTGAGGCGGGGAAGTAACGGACCCTGAACGTCTCTTCGGCTGAGCACTCTCCAAGCTGCATGAGGTAACGAGCGATGTGCTCGACCGTGCTCGTCTCGTCTTGCCTCGAGAACTTTGTGAATTCTGTTGGCGGCTTCACCCTTGGCGGCAGGAGCACATTGTAGTACCATTCTGGGAACGGCGGCCTATAGGCGGGTCCTTGCATCTTTGGCTTGAGGCCGAACTGATTTTGCATCAATTCGGCCATCTTGCGCGCCAGGGCGTCATCCTCTTGCGCGCCTGCAGCTGGCGCGTATCCTGGGTGCGGGAAGGCGTCGAACGCTCCATAGTTTCCCACTTCATGATAACCACCGCCGTACAAATTCTTCTGCAGCCGTTGGTCGACGGAGCAATCCTCCCACCGGATCAAGTGGGGCCCCGCACGAGCCGAACGCTAGGTCTCCGTACGTAGGCCGGTACGGATTCGACCGCGGTACAGGGCCGACCCGTGCCGCTCCGTGGTGGCGGCGAACCGGCCGACTTCCCCGAAGCTTGTAACGGGGCCGAACTCGGCTGCCCCCCCGCCCCCGTGGAGGAGGCCGGGAACGCTTGGCTTCCGGAGCTCCGAGGAGGAGGCCGCCGTGGCCGGCTCCGCAACGGCGGCCGCGAGCTTGATTCACCCGGCTCCACGCGTGCCCCTTCCGGACGGGTGCCTTGCCGAACGCTTGCTCCATGCCCGGGCCAAAGATGGCCACCATCATCCGCCGGGAGCGACCCGAGGAAAGCCTTGTTGTGCTTGCTAAGCATGTAATCTGCTGATTCTTGGAATACGCGCGCGCATTCCTCCTTTTCCTGCTGAGATGTGGCATCGCTCTCTCCTGGCAGCAGCACCCTGGGCATCTCGTTCTTCAGATACGGGACGCCACTTCTATTCTTCTTAAACAACAACAGACACTTCTGCTGAAACTGGTCCACGACGTCTTGGAGTTGCTGCCGCTGCTCTGGAGACAGATCTTCAAGGTTGACATCCATGAGGTCTGAAATTTCAGGCATCTTGAATCTATTCGGCTGTTGGTCCCACTGGGCGTGCCAAAAAGTGTGTTGACGCGAAAAGTGCACTCAACGCCAATCACACAGCAAGCCGAACAAAGCTGGCTTCACACGCGCAGAGAGCAAAAGACGTGCCAGTCAATTTTTCCTGAAAATTAACAAAAGATAAAGCAGTTAGATATCAAAGCTTGGAACTTGCCGGGTGGTACCAGACAGTTCCATATTTACGGCTAAGAAGCCAGATGAGATGACACATAGCTATGGAGAGCTATCTGCCAACGAACTACGACCATTCGGGAAACCGCAAAAGGGAAAAATAACATTGCCGAATGGATGACGTAAGCATGACAGCGATCGGTCTTTGTTTGAACAAGGATGCATGTGCACGAGACCATGACCGATCCCCATGAAGATTAGCATTAAATAAATAAATAAAGTAAAGCACGAACATGATCATGTATTAAACAAGCATGCATAGATCCAAAGCACTAGTCTACCGCATGTCTAGTTACTTTAAAACCCGTCGGGTACGATATCAAACAAATATATCCACCGCATGATACAACTTGCATGAAAAACCGTACCACTTTCCACAAATAAACCTATCCACCGCATGATACGATCTAAATATGGAAAGCTAAAAGCATGCATCATTTAAAACATAAATAACGCACGTGTTCTACTCGTGAAGAAACATAACCGAATATGGCTGAACAGCCGATTCGGGGTCCATGAAGAAGGAACAAACATTACCACGTGAATAAATCTATCAGATTGATTTGGGAATCTAATCCACCGGATGACTAGCTCCAAAGCAACCCCAAAGCCTGCATCTACCGCATGATACCCGGCTCTTTCAAGATTTATACAAACATCAGCAAGCTTGAACCCGCAACACGTAACAACCTAGATCAATTCGGTTTCGGCTATCGGAAAGCATAATATCCACGTGTTGAAACATGAAATCTACTCGAACAAGGATCATAAAAGAGATATAGCCGATCCAAACCCATCTAGATTGGGCAAAGGTGCGTTACATGAATTAAAACTTAAAGTAAAACTCAAGATAACACGGGGTAACTTAATGAATCTATTGAATCTTGCCAAAATCTAATAGAGCCGATAACTAGCTTCAAGCTAGATCTTAGCCTACCGCATGACTCATGATCTAACAAGAAACCTTCTTGAACCAAGCTTGAATCTACCGCATGACACGAAGCATGGTAACAAGACTACTTGCATCAGATCTAAATCCACCGCATGATACTAGACATGATACAAGGTTGCCGGTACTCACGGAGGTCGACGGATCGATAAGCCCTCTCGAAAAACTCGACGACACGACAAGGACTCTAGGGTTTGGCGTAAGGCCGGTGTGTATTGAGGAATGATTGTGTGTTACATACATTCAGGGGTCGTATTTATACCCTGTTGAGTACAACTGCGAATGGATTCATTGCCTAACTTATCTCTAAGCTCGATCGCCTATCCATCCATTCGTCTCCCCTGATTGAGCCACGTCACCGTCCAATCCCGCAAAATCAGCTCTACTGTTCCTTTGCCGAACTGGAGCAAATAGCCGACCGCAGATCTCTTTGCCGAATATCTTCTGAAAATATCCTTCCTTCCACCAGACGGACTCTTCATCGAACCGGACCCACAGGTCAGACTCCTTACCAAATTTTGGTGTTAACAGGTAGGCGTGGCCGTCTTCCTGCCGCTCGGCGACGATGGCAGTACTGACCACATGAGTAGTCGTAGCGAGGTAGAGCAGTAGCTGCTCGCCCTTGCGGGGAGCCGTGAGGACCGGCGGCTTCAATAGGAAGTCCTTGAGCTGGGCAAGGGCTTGATCCGCCTCTGGAGTCCACACGAACTTCTCTTGGTGCTTGAGTAGTTTGAAGAAGGGGAGCCCCCGTTCTCCAAGCTTCGAGATAAATCTGTTCAGTGCCGCCATGCACCCGGTCAGCTTCTGGACGTCTTTGATGCTCGTGGGGGCTTTCATGCTGGTGATGGCGGAGATCTTCTCGGGGTTGGCTTCGATGCCGCGTTGGCTGATAATGAAGCCGAGTAGTTTGCCCGAAGGTACGCCGAAGACGCACTTATTCGGGTTGAGCTTCCAGCGGTACTCGCGCAGGGATGCGAAAGTCTCTTCAAGGTTGTCGATGAGGGTACTGGAGTCTCTGGTCTTGACGACCACATCATCCACGTAGGCTTCGATGTTTTTGTTGAGTTGCCTCTTGAAGCAGGCCTGGATAGCTCGTTGGTAGGTGGCGCGGGCGTTCTTCAACCCGAGGGACATGGTCGTGTAGCAGTACGCACCGAACGGGGTGATGAACGCGGTCTTCTCCTAGTCTTCTTCCTTTATCGCGATCTGGTGGTACCCGGAGTAGCAGTCGAAGAAGCAGAGTAGGTCACAGCCCGCCGTGGAGTCGATGACTTGATCAATCTGCGGCAACCCGAAGGGGTCCTTGGGGCAGTGCTTGTTGAGGTCGGTGTAGTCGACGCACATCCTCCACTCGTTTGAGTTCTTCGTGCGGACGAGGACGGGGTTGGCGAGCCACTCAGGATGGAAGACTTCTCTGATGAAGCCAGCCGCGAGTAGTTTGGCGAGTTCCTTCTTGATGGCGTCCTGTCCATCGTCGGCGAAACGTCGGAGGTGTTGTCGCTTGGGGGTGGCCTTAGGATCGACGTTGAGGCAGTGCTCAATCAGCTCCCTGGGCACTCCTGGCATGTCCGCTGGCTTCCACGCGAAGATGTCGCGGTTAGCCCGAAGGAAGCTGATGAGCGCGTCTTCCTATTTGGGGTCGAGGCCGGCCCCGATGGTGGTGGTCTTGCTGGGGTCGCCTGTTCCGAGGTCGATCGTCTTGACAAGAACCTCCTCAGGTGGCTGAGGCTTGTTGGCGCTGTTAGACTTCTCCGGGATGTCAAGTTCACTTGTAGCAAGCTTCTTCGACGCAGCGTAGACCTCCATCATAGCGTTGGGTACTTGATTCGTAGAAGCGATCTCCACGGCTTCCGTGTCGCGCCGTGGGAGATCTTCAAGTCCCCCTTGGAGAGAGAGTACACCCGCTGGGCTTGGCATCTTGAGTACCAAGTAGGTGTAGTGGGGCACCGCCATGAACTTGGCGATGGCCGGTCTACCGAGGATGGCGTGGTAGGAAGTCTCGAAGTCCGCGACCTCGAACTTGATGTACTCAGTACGGTAGTTGTCCCGAGATTCCCCGAAGGTAACTGGCAGGACCACTGAGCCGAGTGGGATAGCCGCGTTGCTGGGGACGATGCCGTAGAAGGGTGTGTTGCTCTTGGTGAGCATGTGGGTGATGTCGAGCTTCGTCTTCTTCAAGGTCTTGGTGAAAAGGACGTTGAGCCCGCTTCCACCGTCGATGAGGACCTTGTTGAGCTTGGAGCCCGCGACCACTGGCTTCAGGACGAGGGGGAACCGTCCTAGTTCGGAGAAGCTGGTCCATTGATTCGCGCGGGAGAAGGTGATGGGTACCTCTGTCCACCTGAGGGGGTCAGGACCGCTGGTTCAATGCTCATGACTTCTCGACGGGTAGCCTTCTGCTCCCGCCTGCTGGGTAGTCCGCCGAAGAGGACGTTGACGGTCTTGTCGGGTTCCTGGAAGTCGTTGTTGTCGCCGTCCTTCTTCTTGCCCTTTTTGTCGTGAGGGTGCGGTGGCTCTGGCGTATCCTTGAGTGCATGCCTGAGTTGGTAGCACTGCTCGGTGGTGTGATTGCCGTTTGGATGCCATGGGAACTTCTCCTTCAGCAAGTCTTTGAAACCGCTGGAGTTCTTCTTCGAGTTCTTCTTTCGCAGGGTGCTGAATAGCCGCGACAGTGTTGTCTGGCTTACGCTTGTGGTTGGGACCTGAGTAGTTGTTGTTGTTGTTGTTGTTGCGACCGCCTTGGTTCGCATTGTTGCCGCTGCCGCCGCCCGCGTTCTGCTTGGTCTTGCCACGGATGGCGTCATACTTGGCGTTGGCCTTGTCTTCTTCATCCGCCCAGGACGTGATCATGTCCTTGAGGTGGGGAATGGACTTGGGGCGGCGACGACCGAAGTCTTCGAAGGTGCGGCGGTGGTAGAGGTCGTCTTGGAAGAGGTCGATGACCTCCTTGTCGGTGACGTCGACTACGGTAGCGCGCTTGTCAAAGAAGCGGCGCATGTACTTGCGGAGGGTGTCGCCTTGTTCCTGCTTGACCATGGCCAGGTCCATGCGAGTACCCGATCGGCCCATGGCGCCCGCGAAGTTGCTGGTGAACTGCTCCTTCAGCTGGTCCCACTTGTCGATCGAGTGCTTATCTAGCGACTCGAGCCATGTTAGTGGAGCCTGGTCCAGGCAGAAGGGGAAGTAGAGGCACTTGGTGTCGTTGTTGCCGCCAGCGCTTTCGATGGAGAGGGCGTAGCACCTGAGCCACTGGATGGGGTCCTGCTTCGCGTCGTACTTGGTGATCCCCAAAGGCTTGAACTTGTCGGGGAGGAGCAAGTTGCGAAGTCGAGGTGAGAAGGCGGGGAAGCCGTCGCCGTCGCCTGCGGTGGTCGACTTCTTCCGTCGCAGCTCCTCAATCTTCTGGCGGGCGTCGTAGCCGCCCTGTGAGGCGCCAGAGGCGTGGCTGTTCGCGTGGCCTCGGCCGCCGCGACTGCCGCCGCCACCGGCCCTCCTATTGGCTCCATGGTTGGAGCTTCCGCCGTCGCCGCCTCCTCCGTCGGTGGCCTGGCGCGCCGCCGCCGGCCGGAGCACGGTGAGGGACGACTTCGCGGTGGCTGTTGCCATCCTGTGGGGGTCCGCCGGCGTTGGAGCGAGTGCGGTTGGGCTGAGCGGGGAGCTCAGCTCGAGTACGGTTGGGACCGTTGTTGGCGCTGCGACTTGTAGCTTCGTTGTCGCGGTGCCTGGCGGGAGGAGGTTGGTTGACCCTGTTGTCGACCCGCATGAAGTAGGCGTCTTCAGCGAGCTTGGCGATGACCACTCGAGCGCGTATGCCCCGAGCCTGGCGTGCGATCGCTGTGATCGACATGAGGCATTGTTCAGGGGTAGTGTGTACTCTGCTCTCGACCGCCTCGAGAGCTTCCGCAAGGTTGCGGACGGGGAAATTGTCGCGGAGGCGTCGGCGACGTTCGCTGCACTTCCGGTTACGCTCACGTCGAGTGTCTCTGTCTGCAGGGGTCTCGTTTGCTGGAGCATCAGCAGCCATTTTCCTGAAACATACGCCATGTTACTGAAACGTATCTTCGTTTCCGCAAACGTCGGAAATACTGAAATCCAATGGGTGATTTCGATCACCATTATATGAGATTTTCCAGTTCTAGTTTCGGGATATCCCTTTTCTTATTTTCCTTGCCAATCCTATAATTTTAGAGGTGACCAAAGGCACCACTAAAATAAATAATCCTAGTATCCGACCTTTGGGAGGAACTCCCTTTAATAAGAAGTCTGTCTGAAATAGGATCTGTAAGGCTTCAAATCTTCGATTTATCGGCTTTTCAGAGCTCGTCGGAGGAGATGTCTTCAAGGTACTTGTCTTGGGCCGTCCCTGAAGGTCCTGGGGTGTCGCCGGCAGCCATGAAGACTTGGCGATCAGGGGTGCCGAGGCTGGACTCAGAAACCGCCACCTCAGTTGGGGTGTTCGAGTCAGCTCGGGCAAGTGGTGTTCCCTCCTGGAACGGTAGCGAGTCGATGTAAGCGACGTAGCGTGAGTCTCCACTTATCAGGTCAGCTGGCTTGCGGTCTGGCCAGTAGACGAATCTCCCGGCCGGTGTGGATGTTATAACCAGCCCAGAGGCCGGCCCGGACAAGGGATGCTCAGTGGAGTTGTCCTCGGACTCGGGATCCTCAGGGTCCGACCCGAAGTCGAACTCGTATGCGGGGTTCGAGTAGAACTCGGAGAGAGGGTTGGAGTCCGAGGCGTGGCCGGGGGCGGTGTCGGAGTCCGAGTTGTACTCGGGTACGGGCTCCTTGTCGGCCCGGCGCGAAGAGGGAGCCCCCATGCGGGCCCGGTTGAGGATGCGAGGGCCACGCGTGGAGCGCTCGCGGAGTGGTGGGACCTCATGTGATGGTTGAGCAGCCGGCTCGCATGTGATAGCCCATGGGGACGTCGAGTTCGAGTTGGAAGCGGACTCGAGCTCGAAGTCAGCGTGATGGTTGAAGAGCGAAATTTCGCCGAACTTGTCGGCGAGTTCGCCTGTGACAACTTCAGGAAGCGTCACGAAGCCGGTCTTCGGGTTGGGCGGCATGGTGAGGCGGCGCTGGAAAGAGCCCGCGCCGTCTGCGGTGCAGACCCAGGCGCCGAACACGAAGGTGTCACCGCGGTTGAAGGCGACGGTTGGCTCGAAGTAGACGGGAGCCGTGGAGTTCGCCATGTGATCTCGGGCGAGACCCCCTACCTGGCACGCCAGCTGTCGGTGTTTTAGACCGGCAACCTACTAAGGGGAGTACCCGAAGTAGATGAATGTGGCCTCGCCGAGATCGGTAACTCGAAGGAAGAGACACGTGGCACACAATTTAGACAGGTTCGGGCCGCGAGGTGCGTAATACCCTACGTCCTGTATGCTGCGTAGCTCTGGATTGATTGGGCACGATTACAAGATGTTGTAATAGTGCGCCGTGGATTGGATGAGATGCTAGAGAAAGGTCCCTGCCCCGCCTTATATAGTCCGGGAGGCAGGGTTACAAGTCGGAGTAGGGAGAGAGTACTAGTCGAGTACGTCTAGGAGTCTTCCATACAGTGTAGGACATGTACAACCTCCTAACCGAGTACTTCTCCTCCGTAGTCCTTGTGCTCCACGCCATCAGGTGCCGTGTAGCGCAAGCCAGGTAGTCCCAGGGGCCCACCGAGTAGTCGGTCCTGGTACCCACCAAGGTAGTGGGCCCCGGGAGGTCCATACGACAGAGCGTACCGGAAGTCGTCGCCGAAGCTTGACCTGAAAGTAGAGATGCGTACATTATGTAGCATTTTTGTAGAAATTGAATCTACAAATGACAAATACAAATATGAATATAGATGTAAATGTCATGTGTCATGCTCTTGTTGTGGTCGTTAGGCGTCGAGTAGTTAGCCTGATGCGGTTTAGCGCCCAGTCTCTGTGGTCGCTGTTTAGCCATAGCCGCTGGGGGCGTGGAGGCATGACAGGAGAGCTGGTTTAAGCGCCCGGTCTTTGAGGAGCCTGTTTAGCCATAGCCGCTGGGGGCGTGGAGACATGACAGGAGAGCCGAGGCTTTGCGCGGATCAAGGCGTGTGCTACTGTAGCGAGACCATTAAGAGGTAGACGAAAGTAGTCGACATGGCGACAAGAGAGAGCGCGATTGCTCGTTGTTCCGCATGGCGGAGAGCAGGATTGCGCAGTGCCTCCTCAGGGTGTAGCCGTTGTGCGCCTCCAGCACTCAGTACACGAAACGTCGTGGCAAGAGCCTCCTAATTTGGTGTACCAAGCCTATGACAGTCAGTCAACGGTGCCCAAGGAATAGTTGGCACGGTGTAGCTCTGCTGGCAGGTAGCCGTCGAGAAGCGTACACGAAGTAGTCTTCAGCGTTGGTTCCTGTATGCGGAAAACAAGCCGAAGAAAAAAATAATTATTGAAATAAGTGACTTAGCTTAATTCGCGGACGAGTGTCGACGAAGCCATGGCGGTCGGTGATGGAGCCGCGACGGTTGGAGCTGAAGTCGGCTAGTTGGAGGTGGATCCGACTAGTTGTTGATGCCGCGAAAGCCGTTCTCGACTAGCTTACTAGTCGAGATAGTAGTCGAAGTAGTCGTACACCCAGAAGACGACGTCGCGGCAGTGTACGGCGTAGTCGATGTAGAGCCGCTGCGGCCGAGAGACGAGTACTCGCGGCGCATGGCAAGGTTGACGTAGAGCCTGTGCGGCCAGATGACGAGTAGTCTACAATGAGCTGGTGCGGCCACAAGACGATGTCGCGGGGCGGCGCACGGCGTTGTCGAGGACGAGTTGTCATTGCCGAGCGTCGATGTAGTTGCACTCGTGTACATCTTCCGTGTAGTTGCAGCGAATGATATTGAAGGTACCCCGGACTCATTGAAGGTAGCAGCTCAACGCGGTACTACGGCTGCGGTGTTCTTCTCCGTGCGGCCAGCCGGAACTGATAAGACTGCAGCTTCAACATTGAACTTGACGAGTACAGATCCGGGACGGGGAAAAAAATTGGTGTTGATTCCGACCGAAGCTTGGATGCAGAAGTTCGTCGAGTGCATGATTCAGCTAGTTGTTGAAGAACCGGCCGCCGTAGTAGATTGATTTTAATGATCGGTCCTTCGAATTCACCCGATGATCATGACGATGGCCCCACGGTGGGCGCCAGCTGTCGGTGTTTAAACCTCTCGACCTCCATGGGAGGTACCCGCAGCAAGGTAGAAGGTGGGGATCGCCATGATCTGGAACCCGAAGGTACGCGCAAGGACACAAGACACAAGATTTATACAGGTTCGGGTAGCCGGAGTAGCTACCCTACGTCCTGTTTGGGATAGTATTGCACCCTGCGCTTGGTGTTGTTCCCCGGAGGGATTGTGGATGTCCTCCTAGGTACCCGGCCCTCCTTTATTAGTCCAGGGGGCGGGTTCCTAGTCCGTTACAAGGAAGGAGTCCTAGTAGGATTACACAGAGCGAGTCCTAGTAGGAGTACAGGGGAATTCTAGTAGGAGTCCGTCTTCTACTCTTCTTCCTTCCTTGCATGAGTACCTGGGGTGTATGCCCGACAGAGGGCTCCGAAAATCACCACCAAGAACAACCGGGAACAACACATCTAAACTTTGAGGAACCACGCCGAATCATCTATACATGCAACAAAGGTTCATACAAGGTCTAGCTTGTCGCCCGATCATCCAACCCTCTCACAAGATCTCACCATGAAGCTCTCAAGCTAGTCCTATGGAAATCCTAAGGAAAAAAGGAAGGAAAATAGGAAAACAAATGAGCTAGGGTTCCAAGAGTTGGCTGCCATCCTCTCACCTCTTGGGTTATATGGAGGCAACCGAAAGTCTAAAATGCCCTTTCCTAATAACTAGGGATACAAGCCCCTCAAGGGCGGATTTGGAAGCCTTCATGTCTTCACCATCGGACGGATGCCCGGCGACCGCACCCTGCGTAGCCTCGACGCAAGCCATGAGATCCCGACGCGTGTCCTCTGCTTCGAAGTCTCCGGACTGCGTCGTCGCACACCGGTCAGACCGGTACCCACCGGTCAGACCGGTCTGGCACTACTGCAGCACCGTCTTCGGTTCTTCGGTCTTGGCTTTGTGGATCAACCAAGGAACCCAATGGTTTTCTGGTGAACCACCGGAAACCCCGCGAACTCGGTGTGGCCTCCGCCAATCTCCACTCATGACTCGGCTCCCACGTAGTCCCGGCTCGACCTTGGTTTTGAGACTCAACCAAGAAACCGTCCATGACTTCATCTTGCTGTTCATGCCACCATGCGGCCCGCACTTGACCCCGCTGGCCACCTGGTCCCTCGAACGAAGCCTACTTGTCTTCTCCACACCTGGAGGCCTCACCGGCGACGACCTTTCGTGCTTGTTCTTCACCTGCACCAACACCAGTCAAGCCGCAACCTGCACCTGCAATACTTAGCCAAGAATCAGTCCACACAACGTTGTCAATCACTCATCACACAAGGAAGCGACCATCCACCGGTCCTCGAACCACACATGGTCCTCACTGCATAAAATGTATATACATTTAATTTAATTTCTTAATAATCTCTATAAAACGAAATCCCAACCAAAAGAAGGCACCTCATAGGGCCACGTCATGCGCAGCTGCGATTGGATCACACCAATTGATGGCCCAGATCAGGTGAGCTACGGCAATTTTGCAAAAGACCCCTCAAATCTCACTGAAATCCCAACCGCCGGCCTCCTCGGCGCCTGTCGGTGTTTTAGACCGGCAACCTACTAAGGGGAGTACCTGAAGTAGATGAATGTGGCCTCGCCGAGATCGGTAACTTGAAGGAAGAGACACGTGGCACACAATTTAGACAGGTTCGGGCCGCGAGGTGCGTAATACCCTACGTCCTATATGCTGCGTAGCTCCGGATTGATTGGGTACGATTACAAGATGGTGCAATAGTACGCCCCGAGATGAGATGTTGAGAGAGGGGTCCCTCTGGCTGAGGGTCCATCTGAAGTTTTGGCAAGAATATCCTGAAAAATCTGGAGAAAAAACCGAAGGACATGTGGCACGGAGCCCCCGAGCCTTGATTCGAGTACTTCCTCTCGAATTGAAGCGTCATCTTGTAGAATGTGTCCTGAGATGCTCATGAATCTTGTCGCTTCCCAGGAAGTCCAGTAGAGGTAGCCGAGCCCTCGAGGTGAGGCGTGTCGACTAGTTGAAGTTGAAGGGTCGCGCGCGGCCGCTGAGTCAGCCAGGCGCAGGCTTATCCATCTGGCCGTTGGAGGGCCGCGTTGACTTATAAATAGAAGCCAAAACCCTTAGGGTTTTTCACCCTACGCAGCTGTAGCCATTCCCAGTAGATCTTGGCCAGGAATCGCCACCAGTGCACGACGCCGCCGCTGAGTGAAGCATAGATCTGAGTGCGCCACCGCGAAGAGCCACCACAGCAGCCCCCCGAGCGGATGCGTGTGAAGACACCGTGCACTTGGAGAATGAAGCCGTCTCCATCGAAGACCGCGAAGGCCGGCAGCGGGAAGAAGAGGGGCCGTGAGGAGGCCGCCGGGTCTGCCGCAGGGACATCACCGCCGGTGTCCTCATCACGGCCAGATCCAAACCGCAAGTGGAAGAAGTCCAAGGCGAAGACCGAAGACTTGCTCGCCCTGTTGAACAGTGGATTCCTTCGCGAGAAGGAGGTGGACATGTGGAGGGCCGCCGCTAGGGATCCGTACCCCATGGAGAAGAATGCAGATGAGATCCCGATGTGCACGCGGTTCGCGGAGCACGGACTATCTCTATTGGCGAGCGACTTCTTCAAGGGGCTCATGGGGTACTACGGCATCGAGTACCTCAACCTCAACCCCAACGGTATCTTCCACACTGCTGTCTTCGTGCATTTCTTAAAGCCTTTCTAGGGATCAAGCCCCATTGGATCTTGTTCCGGAAGTTCTTCTGGGTGAAGCCGCAACCCAGCGCCAACAACCCGCGGGTAGTCGGAGGAGCAGGGATCCAGATGTGGGAGGATGCCGCCGAACAGTACCTCTCCTACAAGCTCATAGACTCCAACCAAGACTGGAAGGCCAAGTGGTTCTACATCACGAACCACCATCCGGAGCTGCCGAAGCCGAGAGGGAAGCAGCCCAAACACCACCCTTGGTGGAACACGGAGCCGACGATGCAGGAAGGGATCCAGCTCCCAGAGTTGTTGGCGCGGATCAAGACGCTGAGGGAAGCCGGGCTGAGGGCCGAGCACGTGGCCTTCAGCTTCATGAAGTGCAGGGTGCAGCCGCTGATGGCTCGCGACACCCTGGGGTTCGAGTACACTGGCGACGACGACACGTCGCGGATGCCTAGAGACGAAGTCGACGACGACGAAATTGTCGACAGGCTGGCTCGAATCTTCAAGGACATGCCGCCGTACACGGCGTGCCCCGTACCGGAGTACTCCGCATCGCGCCCACCAAAGGAGGTAAGTAGCCGCACCTAGAGTCGAGTACCCATTCCATGAGTAGTCGCACTAATGAGTTGTGTCTTGCAGGATGACTTGAAGAAGTTCGTCTCCGAGCCACCGTCGCCTCCTCAGCTAGTCGAGGTCCCGGAGGAGGGGAAGACCAAGGCCAAGGAGCGGCGTGAAGTCGGCGAAGGGGACGACACCGTTGTTGTTGAGGACACGTCCGACGAGGACGATGACGAGGAGACGCTGCAGGACCGCTTTCAGCTGCGGTCGAGGTTTAGCCATCCCGGCTTACCTCACGTCCCTCTCGTTCAGGATCGACCGACTAACCTGGAGGCTAGTCTGCCCGCGCCGCCGAGGAGGCCACGCAATGTGGTCCGGAACCGTGTGACCAAGAGGTTGAAAGTCACAGAGACCACGTCCCAGGAGGTAAGCCGTCTTGAGTAGTGTAGTCGAGTACTGATGTCTCGAGTTCTCGTGTTGACGATGAAGTTTCCTTGCCGCCTACGGAGGCCGTCGAGCAGGGCGACGAAGGCGAGTGGGACACGGTGAGGAAAGCCGCTGGGAGTCGCAGCCCAGCCCCCACTGTCGAAGAACTCTTGGCGCAGATGAAGC
The DNA here is from genome assembly GCA_947561735.1 of Cenchrus americanus. NCBI lineage: Eukaryota > Viridiplantae > Streptophyta > Magnoliopsida > Poales > Poaceae > Cenchrus > Cenchrus americanus. The sequence continues at coordinate 68,807,577 of OX387245.1, read as the reverse complement.
GCCAGCCCCCTGCTGCGCAGGAGAGCACAGAACCTGCTGATGCTGCTGCTGCTGAAGAGGCAGCGGAAGGGGCAGCGGCTACGGAGACGCAGGAGGAGGCGCCTGCCGAGGCTGGACTGGTGGACATTGCCAGCATCCTCGGCACCCCGACCGTGACGGTAGTCCGGTCAAGCCTGTAAGTGTTGAATCTTCGCGAGTAGTACTTGATGTGGTAGTCGTGCTTTATTGACAACCGGCTTGTGTACTATGCAGGAAATCGACGGACCTATCCTGGGAGGGGGATGAACCCTCAGCAGTGGTGGCGGAAGAAGAAGCTGCACCGCCCGCTGAGGATTCCGCTCCCGTCCCCCAGGCGGAGCCCGAAGTGCCGGCCGCTGGAGCTGCATTGCCCAAGGCCAGCGTAGTTGAAGGTGAGTACTCTGCTGAGGTTGTAGTATCCCCGAAGAGTAGTCGTAGTTGTCAGATATGACTGATGCACTTGTCTTCTCATTGACAGGCGCTGAGGCCGAAGGGAGTGATATCCCGGCGGCGGTGCCCATGGAGAACTTGACACCAGAGACTCAGGAGGCTACCAGAGGAGCCCCCGAGCCGACGAAGGTGGCCGCCGGAGAAGCCGCCGCGACGACTGGAGGAGAGGAGGCTGCCATGCTACCAGAACCCGCTCTAGAGGTGGTCGTTTGCTCCCTCGAGATCCAAGACGCGGAGCCCATCCGTTCTGCACCGATGACTGAAGCCACCACGAGTAGTCGTGGCGGGATCGAGTTGTTGGCGGACGACTTGGTCGATCCGGCAACAGTGGCTCGGCACCTGGAGGCGGTCCGCCAAGCCGAGCAGTGGATGAAGGTGAGTAGCCATAACTCTTGAGTAGTCAATCCTTTAGTGTTGAGTACCCATCTGACTTATGTTGTCTGTACAGGACGTCGTAGAGAGGTCCCGCGAGAAGTCCAGCATGCTTCAAGGCTTCGGCGACGCAGTGCTTCGGGCCGAGGCGCTAGAGGACCAACTCGTGAAGTCCCAGAAGCACGCCGCCGCCATGCAGTCAAAGCTTGACGCCGCCTTCGCCAAGTACCACAACGACATCCAGGAGATGCAGGCTAAGGGCGACGACTTGGTGCTGAAGAACAAGTCGCTTCGCAACAAGAACAAAGGTATGCCACTTGACTTGTTGAGTACTTGTTGGAGGTCGAGAGGTAGTCTAACCCGCTGTGCCTTGTTGTTTGCAGAGCTTGAGACCCGGGTAGAGCAATTGAAGACTTCAGAGACGGATCTGAAGAATCTCTTCTACCGAGAGCAGGAGGCCCGCCAGGTACTCGAGTTAGATTATAAGGAGCTTGCCTACGAGTGCGACAAGCACATGGAGCTTCGTATTGCATCCGATCGTGACCTCGTCAACTGCTACAAATCGTTGCAGAAGCTGAACGAGGATTGCGAGAAGCTGCGGGCCCAGCTCAAGGAACTCGAGGAGGCCGCACTCCCCATCGCGAGGCTGCTGGTGCCTCACCCTGGCGGCCCCAAGATAGCGCCGCTGGTGGATCGGCTGAAGGAAGGCCCCAGCAGGCTGGCGGCCTACGTGAAGCATCTGGCAAAGTTGATCCCGAACCAGGTGCTAGCCTTCATGAAGTCATACTTCCCGAAGGCTCCCGTAGACGTAGTCGCTGGTGAACTAGCCGCCAACTGTAGCGACGAGCAGTATGCGGAGCTGCTGGAGCAGATGGCGCCCATTGCGGATCAAGTCGCCGACAAGCTTAATCTCCAGCAGTCCTGTAATAGTTAGCTCGTAGCAATAGATGTACAAAAACAATTGTAATTGTTTAAGTATGAATGAAGAAAGGTTCCATCAATGAGTACTCGTGGTCGCGATCTCAGAGTGTGGAGCCCCATCGTGGAGTTGTCGCGAGCAGTCGTACTCGGCAGTAATCCCGCATAGGGAAGTAGACAGTAAAGCAGTTGATGAACAATCAAACTTTATTACCGAAGAAGTACACCTGGATGGCCAGGGCCGTAGTTACAGAGTAGTCGCCAGGACTCGAAGGCCGCCTACGGCTAAGTAGTGCTAGGGCGAGTAGCCGCTTATAGCAGTAGATCCGTAAGTAGCCGTATAGGCTGGATCTAGAAGTACATGGTCTCTTAGTAGACCGCTGCTAGAGTCCTTTATCGCTCGTCGCAGCCTAGGATCCGTAGGTAGCCGCACGGGCTGGATTCTGGAGAGGAGTAGTCCGGAGACTGGTGCCTGGACCCGGAGGCCGCTTACAGCGAAGAAGTAGTCCGGAGACTAGAGCTCGGACCCGGAGGCCGCTCACGGTGGAGGGGTCTTGATGTAGTCGCGCAGACTTGAGCCCCAGGGTAGTCGTGTAGACTTAGGTGTAGAACCGACAGAGCTGGTCGACGTTCCACGAGTTGTTGACATCTTCGCCTTCAAGTGTCTGGAGGCGGTAGGAGCCCGGCCCGATCACCTTTGCGATTGTGAAGGGACCTTCCCAAGGGGAGCTGAGCTTGTGTAGTCCTTCCGTGTTCTGGATACGACGGAGGACGAGATCGACAACGTTGAAGGAGCGTTCCTAGACGTTGCGGTCGTGGTAGCGTCGGATACCCTCCAGTTGCTGATTGGACGAGGGCGGCGCAGCGAGCTTCTTCGAGTCCGTCGATGTCAACTCGTTTGTTGTCTTCAGAGACACCTTCGTCGTAATGCTCCACTGCTGGTGAATCCCATTTGACATCAGCAGGGAGGATTGCTTCGGAGCCACAGACCAGGAAGTAAGGGGATTGCTTGGAAGGCTGGGTACGCAGCCCCCAGAGTGCATTGGATAGTTCCTTGATCCACTTGCCTCCTTTAGAGTTAGTAGCGTCGTGGAGCCGCTTCTTGAGAGCGTCAAGCACCATCCCGTTGGCGCGCTCGACTTGTCCGTTGGCCCGAGGAAGGGCAACTGAGACATATCGGACATCGATCCCGCAGTTCTCGCAGTACTCCCAAAACTGGTGGTTGTTGAAGTTGGAGCTCAGGTCTGTGATGATGCGGTGGGGTAGTCCGTAGCGATGCACAAGTTCATCCAGGAAGTCGAGTACTCTGTCAGCCTTGGGGCATGTGACCGGCTTGACCTCGATCCACTTGGTGAACTTGTCGATGGCCACCAATACTCTCTTGAATCCACCTGGCGCAGTTGGTAGTGGCCCAATCATGTCGAGCTCCCAGCAAGCAAAGGGCCAGGTTGGCGGTATGGTGACTAGCTTGTAGGCTGGGACGTGTTGTCGCTGGCGAAGTATTGACATCCTTGGCACCTTCTCGACGAGTTCTTCGAAGATCGCCCGGAGCCGTGGGCCGCAGAAGGCTCGCCGGAAGGCCTTGCTGACCAGCGTACGAGAAGACGCGTGGTTGCCGCAGACGCCCCTGTGGATCTCCTCCAAGATGTCCTTGCCTTCTTGCCTGGGGACGTACTTCATGAGTACTCCAGAGGATGTGCCCCGCTTGTAAAGCTTGTCTCCGACGAGGACGTAAGACTTGGCGCGGCGGATGAGTTGCTCAGCCAGGTTTTTGTCCGAGGGAACCCTCTGCTCGCTGAGGTAGTCGATGAAGGGTTGCCTCCAGTCCACGTCGATCATCATGATCTCCTGGCCAGCTGACGGATGCGCTGGGACAGTGGTCGGTGGCACCGGCTCCGGGATGGATGGCGCATGAAGCTCGTGGACGAAGACACCCGCTGGTACTTGAGCGCAAGTAGAACCAAGCCTCGACAGGACGTCCGCTGCAACGTTGTTGTCGCGGACGATGTGGTGGAACTCGAGACCGTAGAACTTGTTCTCGAGCTTGCGGACTTCTAGGCAGTAGGCGTCCATGTTCTCCTTGTTGCGGTCCCAGTACTTGTTGACTTGGTTGATGACCAATGCGGAGTCGCCGTAGACTAGTAGCCGCTTGATGCCCAGTGAAGCCGCGAGGCGGAGCCCGTGTAGGAGAGCTTCGTACTCGGCTTCGTTGTTTGAGACCTTCAAGAAGATCTGCAGGACGTACTTGAGTTGTTCGCCCGTTGGAGAGATCAAGAGTAAGTACCCCTGCACCTGCGCCCTCGAGGTTGAGTGAGCCGTCGAAGTACATCACCCAATGCTCTGGTTGCATGGTTGGAGTAGGTAGCTGATTCTCCCGCCACTCTGCCATGAAGTCGACTAGAGCTTGCGACTTGATGGCTGTGCGTGGCTTGAAGTCGATGGTGAGGGCGTCGAGTTCGACTGCCCACTTGGAGATTCTTCCAGTAGCATCTTGGTTCCGCAGGATGTCGCCGAGCGGGTAGTCGGTGACGACGGAGATCGAGTACTTCTGGAAGTAGTGTCGTAGCTTCCGCGAGGTGATGAGTACGCGTACGAAGCTTCGCACGGGCGATAGCGTGCCTTGGACTCTAACAGACCTCGGCCGATGAAGTAGACCGGGCGCCCGGACCGGATAGGCGTGGCCGTCTTCCCCGCCGCTCGACGATGATGGCGATGCGACCACATGAGTAGTCGCGGCGAGGTAGAGCGATGAGGCCGCTCGCCTTTGCGAGGAGCCGTGAGGACTGGTGGCTTCGATAGGAAGTCCTTGAGCTGGGCAAGGGCTTGGTCCGCCTCTGGGGTCCACACGAACTTCTCTTGGTGCTTGAGTAGTTTGAAGAAGGGGAGCCCCCGTTCTCCAAGCTTCGAGATGAATCTGTTCAAGGCCGCCATGCACCCAGTCAGCTTCTGGACATCTTTGATGCACGTGGGAGCTTTCATGCTGGTGATGGCGGAGATCTTCTCGGGGTTGGCTTCGATGCCGCCTTGGCTGTTGATGAAGCCGAGTAGTTTTCCCGAAGGTACGCCGAAGACGCACTTGTTCGGGTTGAGCTTCCAGCGGTACTCGCGCAGGGATGCGAAAGTCTCTTCAAGGTCGTCGATGAGGGTACTGGAGTCTCTGGTCTTGACAACCATGTCATCCACCTAGGCTTCGACGTTCTTGTCGAGCTGCCTCTTGAGGCAGGCCTGGATAGCTCGTTGATAGGTGGTGCCGGCGTTCTTCAACCCGAAGGACATGGTCGTGTAGCAGTACGCGCCAAACGGGGTGATGAACGCGGTCTTCTCCTGGTCTTCTTCCTTGATCGCGATCCGGTGGTACCGGAGTAGCGGTCGAGGAAGCGAGAGCGGTCGCAGCCCGCCGTAGAGTCGATGACTTGATCAATCCGCGGCAACCCGAAGGGGTCCTTGGGGCAGTGCTTGTTGAGATCGGTGTAGTCGACGCACATCCTCCACTCGTTTGAGTTCTTCTTGCGGACAAGGACGGGGTTGGCAAGCCACTCAGGATGGAAAACTTCTCTGATGAAGCCAGCCGCGAGACGTTTGGCAAGTTCCTTCTTGATGGCGTCCCGTCCGTCGTCGGCGAAACGGCGGAGGTGTTGTCGCTTGGGGGTGGCCTTAGGATCGACGTTGAGGCAGTGCTCGATCAACTCCCTGGGCACTCCTGGCATCTCCGCTGGCTTCCACGCGAAAATGTCGCGGTTAGCCCGGAGGAAGTTGATGAGTGCGTCTTCCTATTTGGGGTCGAGGCCGGCCCCGATGGTGGTGGTCTTGCTACTGTCGCCTGTCCCGAGGTCGATCGTCTTGACCAGGACCTCCTCAGCTGCCTGGGGCTTGTTGGCTTTGTCAGACTTCTCAAGGATGTCGAGTTCACTTGTAGCAAGCTTCTTCGACGCGGCGTAGACCTCCATCATAGCGTTGGGTACTTGATTTGTGGAGGCGATCTCCACAGCTTCTGTGTCACAGTCATGCGAGATCTTCAAGTCCCCTTGGAGAGAGAGTACACCTGCTTGGCTTGGCATCTTGAGTACCAAGTAGGTGTAGTGGGGCACCGCCATGAACTTGGCGATGGCCGGTCTGCCGAGGATGGCATGGTAGGATGTCTCGAATCCGCGACCTTGAACTTGACGTACTCGGTACGGTAGTTGTCCCGAGATTCCCCGAAGGTAACTGGCAGGACCACTGAGCCCAGTGGGATAGCCGCGTTACCGGGGACGATGCCGTCGAAAGGCGTGTTGCTCTTGGTGAGCATGTGGGTGATGTCGAGTTTCATCTTCTTCGAGGTCTTGGTGAAAAGGACGTTGAGCCCGCTTCCGCCGTCGATGAGGACCTTGTTGAGCCTGGAGCCTGCGACCACCGGTTTTAGGACTAGTGGGAACCGTCCTGGTTCGGAGAAGCTGGTCCATTGATCCGCGCGGGAGAAGGTAATGGGTACCTTCGACCATCTGAGAGGGGTCAGGACCGTTGGTTCAATGCTCATGACTTCTCGACGAGTAGCCTTTTGCTCCCGTCTACTAGGTAGTCCGCCGAAGAGGACGTTGACAGTCTTGTCGGGCTCCTGGAAGTCGCCGTTGTCTCCGTCGTTCTTTTTCTTGCCTTTCTTGTCGCGAGGGTGCGGTGGCTCTGGAGTACTCTTGAGTGCTCGCCTGAGTTGGTAGCACTGCTCGGTGGTGTGGTTGCCGTCCAGATGCCACGGGCACTTCTCCTTCAGCAAGTCTTTGAAGTCGCCGGAGTTCTTTTTCGAGTTCTCCTTCGCAGGACGCTGGATAGCCGCGACAGTGTTGTCTGGCTTGCGCTTGCGGTTGGGACCCGAGTAGTTGTTGTTGTTGTTGCGACCGCCTTGGTTCCCGTTGTTGTCGCTGCCGCCGCCCGTGTTCTGCTTGTTCTTGCCACGGATGGCGTCGTACTTGGTGTTGGCCTTGTCTTCTTCATCCGCCCAGGACGTGATCATGTCCTTGAGGTGGGGGATGGACTTGGGGCGGCGACGACCGAAGTATTCAAAGGTGCGGCGGTGGTAGAGGCCATCTTGGAAGAGGTCGATGACCTCCTTGTCGGAGACGTCGACTACGGTGGCGCGCTTGTCGAAGAAGCGGCGCATGTACTTGCGGAGGGTCTCGCCTTGTTCCTGCTTGACCATGGCCAGGTCCATGCGAGTACCCGAGCGGCCCATGGCGCCCGCGAAGTTGCTGTTGAACTGCTGTGACAACCCGCCCAGGAAAATACCGTACTATCGCCTAAGACCGATCCGCTTTGGTCATTAAGCAATAGTAAAGTATCATCCTGTCGTTAGTTGCCGGGTTACGCCCGGTAAATCACTTGGACATCGAACAGAGGATCGACACATGCATTAAAACTCACGCGAAGGCGAGTTCAGAGTACAACACGAGTTAAACATTTTATTACAAACCATTGTTCCGGACATGGAGTAAAGATTCAGAGTTCGAAAAACAGCAGAAATAGATTAAACTAGCGCAACGGTAGACATCACAGGAGGCCGTCCGTGATGTCATCACTTGTCGTCACCCATCCGGTCAATCGCACCTGCAACAACAGTTTTTAAAGCAAGGCTGAGTATACTAATACTCAGCAAGACTTAACCGTCGGGTGATAACTACATCACCAAACTCTAGACATGAAAGGCTTTTGGCCGGTGGGTTTCTTTTGCTGAACAGCTGCTAAGAGTAGGTCCTTACTTTCAATCTTTTAGCACAAGTTCTAGTTGATTACCATTTCTAATTGTGCCATCTAATTCAATCAAGAATTGGACAAGCAATTATTTCATACAACAATATTCCTCGAGTTCCATCATTATGGGATACCATGGCTAGTTGATTAAGAAGTCTCGGATAACGGTGAGAGGCCGACAATCGATTGATTTAAACCTTGCAAGGTAGACCCAAACACACGGTAGGTTGCCCACAAAGGTACAACTTTCCCAGGCTGTCCCCAAAAATCCTCGGGTTGGGATCGAATCTTACGATCCCCGGGTACAAGGCTATCTGGAATGTCCACCCAGTACACCCAGCCTCACACATGTACCCACCTTCCCGGTAGCTAGCCGGTAAGGCGATTTCTCAAGAGTAGTAACGGTAGGATCCCGTGCCGCCTCATAAAGGTACTAGGATTACCGGTCCCATACCCGGCGAATGTTTAGTACGTTCAAAGCTTAGCCCACGAAAGCCACTGGACCGGAGCCCAATCCCATGCTCTTACCACATGAGCAATCCATTTAAGGATATCTTATGATTCCTATCTAGGAACCTATTCTCGCGAGTGACGAACATCACTCGACTTCTATCGGGTCCTATAGCATAGCAGCTATCGACCTAGCATACTAGTGATAGAGCGTAGGTACCTAAGGATCATGCATCTAGGGTTTTCAAATCAACTCCTGAAACGTAAATGCACAATCGTAGCAAACATATTTGCATAATTTTAAAAGACGGGGTTAATGATCCGGGGCTTGCCTTCGACGGCAAGGTTGGCCTTGGGCCCTTCTGGACTTGGGTCCAGGTTTTGAGCTATGTTCACGCACGTCAGCTCTTTGTCGGCACCTTCGTTCCCTCCTTCCGGCACAAACGTCTGTCTACCGTCGGTAGGATCTACACGAAGATGCAATGCAGGATTTATGTGATGATTTTTAATTTAATTAACCACGAACCATAATTGACAATCAGGGGTGTATTTGTTCGGCACATTCACCTAGATAAGAAATACATTTTGCATACTCTTCCAAAAAGGAACAATTGCACTTCTTTATTCAATATTCTTTTTGACGGTGACTGTGTACATATATATGTAAATAATTTAATTTAACTTCACAAACAGTAGTGGGTGGGTATGTTTAACTTTTTAACATGATTTGCAACCACACACAAGTTAACATGGGTGGTTTGGTGATTTTTCCCAATTAATGACTATTAAGCATTTAATCGCTTCCATAGCTTTTATTCATGAAAATTAAGAAAATTCAGTGGATGGGTGTGTTACACTCTAAACACCTATAACAAGCCACTGGACAAGGTAAATGCACACAAAAATAATTACTCAACAAAATGATCCTAACTTTCTCACACATGTTATATGGTTCAAATCTAGCCTAGTGGTGCAGCACATACACCTAGGACTATTATGGAACTTGAGTTATGAATTTTTGAAGAAAAACAAGCATAATTCAAGAATAATTATTTCTGGTAATTATAAAATTGTGCTTAATTCACCAGAGGTGTGTTTTGGCATTATAAGACAGTGTGCAAAAGTTGAGCTCAGAAACAAAAATATATTTAGCAAGAAAAATCATTTATGCACATCTGGCAGAAATGGATAAACATTTTTATAAAAAGATTTACACCATAACTTTGTGCACTTTTTGGCATACGAGCTAGCCGGGAGGGCGGGCACGCCGGCGGCCCAGGGAGGTGGCCGCCGCGGCTGCCCGTTCCGGCGAGGGGGGGGGGCGAAGTCGGCAATGCGCGGCAGGGGCGGCTTTCACGGGGTCTCAGGGAGGTGTGGGGGTAGCTGGACGGCGACAGAAGGAAGGGGAGGACGCCGCTCACCGAGCAGACCTCATGGCGGCCGGCGGCGGGGCACAAAGCAGTGGGGGGCGCGTGTGGCGAGGCCGGGCCGGCGGGCGGCTCCCCTTAAATGGTCGACACGCGCACGAGCTTTCTACCGCCGAGACATCCCGCCTTAACTCGCAGTACGGTGCATCCTCGACTGGCGCGTGCCGGGAGCCCGACGACGGACCGGTGGACAACACCGAGTGCGGGAGCGGCGAAGGCATGGACTCCACGTGGTGGGGCGCGGCCTCCAGGGGCCCTCGGAGTGGTCCCCACCTCGGGCGGCGTGGTCTCGGGACGGCGCGAGGGGCCCCGACTCCGAGGCGGGCATGGCGCTCGCGCCGGCGCGCACGACGCGCGACGCCGTGGCGCGGCACCGGCCGGCCCAATGTGTTACAGAGCGCCGGTTTGAACGCTTAGATCCCCAAAAAGTTGAATAGAAGTGCACCCAGTGATGAATAAGAAAGTTGTAGATCTAACTACCCTCTACAACTTTCGTAAAGGCCATCTAGTGTTTTTCTCAACGGATTTTGCAGGAACGTCGTGCCAACTTTGAATGCGGCTACCGTTCGGAAAACGGAGGTACCGTCGATCGATCAAGTTTTTCACCAATTTCCACTCAAAATTTGAAATGCCAATCTACATGAAAGTTGTGTCCCTCAACAAGATGGAAAACTTTCATAAAGGTAGATTTTGAAGTGTTCAGGTGAATTTTGGAGAACGCGGCAAAAGTTCCGGACGACATTCGCTGACGTCAACGGTTAAACCGGTTTTGACCGTGTCTTTGGCCAAGGGTCCACTACGGGTGTGTGTAGGCTTGGTCAAGGGGTTCATTAGGGTTCATTGGCGAGGTTTTCGGGATGATGACCCAGGTTTACCTAGGTTTGACCGATGTTTGACCGGTTTGACTCGGCTGATCCGGTCATTAGCGTTAATGATGATAATTAAAAACCTGGGGCGTCACAGTCTACCCCCCTTAAGAAGAATCTCGTCCCGAGATTCGAAACTACAAGAGGAAGTGGGGAAGTGGTTCTGGGATATAGGTGTTACCCATAGAGTTAAGCCGGTCTGGCTTTCCTTGAAAAATTGGGTTCTCGCCGGGAGCACACTTAGCTGCTCCGAGGTTCTGATCCTGATGCGGAAGATTTGGGCAATCACGTCTGAAATGCCCGGGTTGTCCACAATGGTAGCACAAACGGGGTGGAATGTCTCTGGGCTTGGAGATTTGTTGTGGGGCTTTCTTGATAAGGCGGAGCCTGTTCCTCTCCTTTTTCCTTGCCCACTTCGTGGTTCGCGAAGGTGCTGCACTAGCAGGGAGTTGAGTGGTCTTGTTAGGGTTACATCTTCGTTTGCCTTCACGCGGACAGGTCTCCTTACAGGTAATTTCCCACTCACTTACATCTATCTCAGATAATACTCGCTTGTTGCCTCGATTTGCCCTCTCTTCTGCTCTAAGATCCATTGGTAGTCGAGAAGGTGGTAATATTGAGTCGGAGGCTTGGGGTTGGTCTCGATTAACATACTGTTCCAACAGATTGAACAAACGGGCTTGTTTGACCATGGAAGCAGATAAGGACTGAGAGAGACTGTCTGCCAAACTATTCTGATATGGTTTCCCATAACGTCCTTGGATAACATCGTACACCATTTGGCTCAGCACGGAATTCTGTCCTTCTAACAGTTGAGTTGCGCCGACAATGGCGTTTATGTCCCTCTGGGTGGGTACTTCGGGTGGACAGGGCTGGGAAGGCTGGATCTTCTATTGCATTGGTGGCATTAGCTGTAGTTGTTGAGCCATTCGTTGTTGCGCTTGCAGGAGTTGGCGCAACACTTCGGTATGTGCTGCTACAAAAGCTTCGGTCATCATCGTGGGTGGTGGTAGCGATAGATCACCACTACCCGATGTATCAAAACCATTGGGGTTATTCCATGTCGGTCTGAACATCTGAAAATTTTAAGTCCCTAATTAGTACATGTTCGGAATCTCACCCAGAAATTCATAATTCGAACATACTCTACGAGACTCGTTCACAGTAAGCAATGCGAACCATACATCCAAACAGTCACAATATCAAATTGGTAAAGCTTGGTCCACACATCCCATGATTGGGGAAATGCAGATGGAACAAAAGATACAAGTGTGTTCTCCTACTACCTCATCGTCGTTCATGAGGAAGTGGACGATGAATGTGCACATGCATAGCTAATAGCAGACATAATCCTCCTACGATACAGAGGTACATCCCTAACAATGTCCAGCGAAACGACTGGAGCTCTTCCGAAGACGGAGTCATGGGTGGCAGCTTGGATTGATTTCTTCTTTCGGTCTACTCTGAACTTCACCTCGACGTCGGGGACGAAGGCAGGAGAGCAGCTTGCTCGAGAGGATTGAAGCAGGTTGAAGAGATGCCTTAGGTGGCCGTGTAGCCGAGGCTAGCTGGAAGAAGAATAAGAACAGTGATAATGCCGAGCTCAGATGGAAATGGAGCTTTCGCATCGGCGGTTTTGGGTAAAAGGGTTCCCTTTTATTGTCACTGCGAGACTGTAACGGTCAGTTGACCCAGTCGGTATCTGGTGTAGACAACACGGAGCTCGACAATGATCAGCCCGTGAGGCTTCGGCGTCGTGAATACGGTTGCGGAAATCGATGGTAGAGCGACGTCATGGCGTCGTATGGTCGTGACACTGATGACGATGGGGCCCAACGGTCTAGAGAATCGACGTGATGAGAAAAGATCCGTGTACCACGCTTTGCGTTCGTGATATCAACAAGAGAAGCATAGTAAAAAGCTTCGATCGATCCTGGGCGTACTTCCTTGTTCGATTCTGAGTTGAAGCACGGACCAAGAACGAATACACGATGGACGACTTCTTCACACTGACTATTCGAGAACCTTGACTGCTCAAGAGAATTTCTACGCCTAGGGCTTCTGCTTGGCTGGCAGGAAAGGGATCGATGCTACCAGGTCGTCGAGATTTGCGGCATGAGGCCAAGTCGATGGGGATTTCCACAAGACCATTACAAGAAAAGGAAGGCTAAATTTAAGGAGTTCCATAGTTTCTTGTACGGATAATGACCTTATGCGGAAACTTCAGAATAATCTTGCTCGCACCTTTACTTATTTCGCAATGGGTTTTGACAACTCATTGTTTTGAAAGTGCAATACTTTTCAAAGTTGATGCGATGCATATGCTTGTGCAGTATGGTGCTCATGATGCACGTTAGAATGACTCGGTTACCCATATGATGAGTTAGTGATTCCGAAGACAATCATAGGTAGAGAGGGGATCTGAATGGCGAGTCGCCTCCTCACAACCAAGATGCCTAGCACGCTCCTAGTGGCAGTCGGGTGGCTGCAGCACACACGATACCCTAGGTTCTGTCGCGGCACCTTTGGTTATGGGATAACAACATCACCATCAAGAGAAGCAAAGTAGGGTACGAGTAGGGGTATAGAGTTTTCATGCGAATGCACGTTAGTATACCCATGTTTCCCAAACGCATATGCTATGCAGTGCATGCTCAAAAGCCACATTTTAATTTAAATTACAAGGTTTGAGCAAGACCGAAAAGAACAAGTTCAGGATTGAGGAATCGATTGGATCCTGATTGACACGAGATTGGTGGAGCACAGAACTTGTTTGATCACAACTAGCATAAATGATGCTTACAAAGATCATTACGGAAAGAGGTGTTTAATCAAGGCATTACATCGATGAGCGTTTTCAGAATTACCAAACAACATTTGGAAATACAATGCAGGCTAGCTGCAGTGACAAGGTTCCTAGTTCGACCGATCGCGACAGTTAACCAAAAGCGGTCATGGTACACTAGGGTTCCTTACAGCACTGCACTCTTACGACTCAGAATTTTATTCCTGACGGACCAACTTCCAAGGGTGAGGTCTTCCATACTAAGGCTATGGTGACTCGGGTCCAGTCTCAATTCCAGATTCACCTTGGATATCTTCAACATCTTCTTCTTGCGCTGGTCCAGGAACGACAGGTTCTGGGGGTGGGACGATTAGAGCTTCCAGTTGATTCTCTAGTTCAAACATATACTGGTCGTTATGCTGCAACAAGAAATTCTGCTCATGTATGATCTCAGTTAACTCTTGTATCTTTGCCTTGTCCTTGCGTCTTTCCTTCTTGAGAGTAGCTATCATTGCTCGGGCTTCCTTCAACGCTTGAGCTGAACACTCCACTTCCTTAACTTTGTATCTATAGATTTGGTGTCTATAGAATACGCTTTCTCCCACCATCCGTCGGTAGGTGTCGTACATGGCTTCTGAAAAGCGGACTGAGGTGACAAGATCAGGACTATAGTGAGAGTTGCTCTGGGCTAGAAAGATAGTTTCTCATTCACCACCCGGTGCAATGTGTCGCTCGAGCACCGGAATTACTTTGGCTGCAGAGTTGACTATCTCGGCAGGGTGTTTTCCACAGAAAGTTGTGAGTGCTTCGAGAGCAGCCTTCTGCACTGTGTCGCACAAGTTTCTTCCGTGTGCCGTACACTCCCACTCATCCCAAGCAGGATTGGTCAGGCACACTGAAATCTTCACCTTCACTTCACAACCAAGAAGTTGGCCTGTGGTCATGACCTCACGTGTCGAGTACTCTGGGTAAGTGGTGTACCCAAAGTCCTTCAGGGTGTCCCACAAAAGTGCAGGAAAACCACCCTCCTCGAGGTAGTCCACGAGAGTCCATGATTCCACATCAGCCGACGTAGAGCCAGCGTTGTCCATCTGGACATAACGACAAAAGTGAGAATCAGTCGGGTGTGAGTGTACCAAGGTAACTCGATTCATGAATACGGATAGGGGTTGGTTAAGGTATGTGGTCATTATGTATACTAAAATACCATCATATGCTGGGCTCGAACGAGCAGGCATACCAACTGGTACAAGGTTTCGGGTAAACAGAAACCGAACTTCCTACTCAAACCAGAGTCCAACACTTCCCAAATTTGCGTAGCAACTTAGCAAGGTTATGAAACTCAAGTTGGGTACGCAAGGTTGAGCTAGAAGATTAGGGAAGGTGCTATCTAGGCAAGATATCAAAAGGTTTTAGGAAAATGGCAAGACAAGGGTTGGCTGACCGAGCATGACTTGCGGCAGACCTCTGTTATGATCGTGAACTTGGGAGAGCAGAAACTTGATTAGATTGGAGCAACCTAGGTTAGGATCACCTAGACGAAAGATTCTTGGACAAGAACAGCAATCTAAGCACAACTCTAATAAATTTAAGCATGACAACACATCTACACCTAAAGAGGCTAAACATGACAAGGCACGTTGTCACCATTTTACCTCAGGGAGCACGGAAATAGACGTGAGTTTAGTTTAGGTTCTTTCATGACCTTTAACATGATGCAAGACGTCCTATGCGTCCTCACAAGGCATTCAAGCCAAAATTCGGAGTTAGCGTCGGTGGCATGGCACATACACGTATCTCCCTATAATAACTAGTCGAGGTCTAGTCGATGCTTACTTAGCGACTTACGAAACGAGGTTAGTGTACCTGCAGAAGATCACAGAACACAACGAACCTTTCATGCCAGCACTCATGAAAGCGTCCACATACATTACCGTTCACTATAGAAACGGCATCCATGCGTTAAGCCGCTGCATGGACAGCGTCCAACCTCGGACATCCTCCGTTTGAATGGAGTATATCCTTGCCTCGCATGATCGACATGCGGAATGCTCATGTATGAAACACGTGGCGACACACAACTCACAAACAGACGCGAAGATGGGATCCGTGGAATGGATCACTCCATCAACCCTCGCAATTCCCGTGATGCGGAACAGCACACATATAAAACACGTGGCTCAGCTAGTTTGGTTGTGCAAGAAAGTAAGTCTGACATAAAGTAATGTGCTGGAAGTTAGCAAAAATAAACCATATATTAATAAGCCACCTGAAAGAACCCAAAAATTTCCCTCTAGGGCCTCTCGGTCTAGTTTATCCTTAACGGACCAATGTATTTTGCAAATCAGACAATCTTGGCAAATTTTATTCAAAAATCACGTGATTAAGATTGTTAATTAAGCTCTGGTGCATGCAGTCGCTCTGATACCAGCTGTGACAACCCGCCCAGGAAAATACCGTACTATCGCCTAAGACCGATCCGCTTTGGTCATTAAGCAATAGTAAAGTATCATCCTATCGTTAGTTGCCGGGTTAACGCCCGGTAAATCACTTGGACATCGAACAGAGGATCGACACATGCATTAAAACTCACGCGAAGGCGAGTCCAGAGTACAACACGAGTTAAACATTTTATTACACACCATTGTTCCGGACATGGAGTAAAGATTCAGAGTTCGAAAAACAGCGGAAATAGATTAAACTAGCGCAACGGTAGACATCACAGGAGGCCGTCCGTGATGTCATCACTTGTCGTCACCCATCCGGTCAATCGCACCTGCAACAACAGTTTTTAAAGCAAGGCTGAGTATACTAATACTCAGCAAGACTTAACCGTCGGGTGATAACTACATCACCAAACTCTAGACATGAAAGGCTTTTGGCCGGTGGGTTTCTTTTGCTGAACAGCTGCTAAGAGTAGGTCCTTACTTTCAATCTTTTAGCACAAGTTCTAGTTGATTACCATTTCTAATTGTGCCATCTAATTCAATCAAGAATTGGACAAGCAATTATTTCATACAACAATATTCCTCGAGTTCCATCATTATGGGATACCATGGCCAGTTGATTAAGCAGTCTCGGATAACGGTGAGAGGCCGACAATCGATTGATTTAAAACTTGCAAGGTAGACCCAAACACACGGTAGGTTGCCCACAAAGGTACAACTTTCCCAGGCTGTCCCCAAAAATCCTCGGGTTGGGATCGAATCTTACAGTCCTGGGTACAAGGCTATCTGGAATGTCCACCCAGTACACCCAGCCTCACACATGTACCCACCTTCCCGGTAGCTAGCCGGTAAGGCGATTTCTCAAGAGTAGTAACGGTAGGATCCCGTGCCGCCTCATTAAGGTACTAGGCTTACCGGTCCCATACCCGGCGAATGTTTAGTACGTTCAAAGCTTAGCCCACGAAAGCCACTGGACCGGAGCCCAATCCCATGCTCTTACCACATGAGCAATCCATTTAAGGATATCTTATGATTCCTATCTAGAAACCTATTCTCGCGAGTGACGAACATCACTCGACTTCTATCGGGTCCTATAGCATAGCAGCTATCGACCTAGCATACTAGTGATAGAGCGTAGGTACCTAAGGATCATGCATCTAGGGTTTTCAAATCAACTCCTGAAACGTAAATGCACAATCATAGCAAACATATTTGCATAATTTTAAAAGACGGGGTTAATGATCCGGGGCTTGCCTTCGACGGCAAGGTTGGCCTTGGGCCCTTCTGGACTTGGGTCCAGGTCTTGAGCTACGTTCACGCACGTCAGCTCTTTGTCGGCACCTTCGTTCCCTCCTTCCGGCACAAACGTCCATCTACCGTCGGTAGGATCTACACGAAGATGCAATGCAGGATTTATGTGATGATTTTTAATTTAATTAACCACGAACCATAACTGACAATCAGGGGTGTATTTGTTCGGCACATTCACCTAGATAAGAAATACATTTAGCATACTCTTCCAAAAAGGAACAATTGCACTTCTTTATTCAATATTCTTTTTGACGGTGACTGTGTACATATATATGTAAATAATTTAATTTAACTTCACAAACAGTAGTGGGTGGGTATGTTTAACTTTTTAACATGATTTGCAACCACACACAAGTTAACATGGGTGGTTTGGTGATTTTTCCCAATTAATGACTATTAAGCATTTAATCGCTTCCATAGCTTTTATTCATGAAAATTAAGAAAATTCAGTGGATGGGTGTGTTACACTCTAAACACCTATAACAAGCCACTGGACACACATGCGAGCTTTGGGTATCTAGAATTTAATTATTTTTGAAAAAGACAAAAGCTAGCTAGATGGACAAGGTAAATGCACACAAAAATAATTACTCAACAAAATGATCATAACTTTCTCACACATGTTATATGGTTCAAATCTAGCCTAGTGGTGCAGCACATACACCTAGGACTATTATGGAACTTGAGTTATGAATTTTTGAAGAAAAACAAGCATAATTTAAGAATAATTATTTCTGGTAATTATAAAATTGTGCTTAATTCACCAGGGGTGTGTTTTGGCATTATAAGACAGTGTGCAAAAGCTGAGCTCAGAAACAAAAATATATTTAGCAAGAAAAATCATTTATGCACATCTGGCAGAAATGGAAAAACATTTTTATAAAAAGATTTACACCATAACTTTGTGCAATTTTTGGCATAGGAGCTAGTAATGACCTAACACACAACATATCCAAAAATTAGCTACAGAGGATTTATGGTTTTTGAGATATTGCAGATCTAGGTTTTTCACATTTGTATTTTTCATGCAAAAACTAACAGGAAAAGTTGTAGGATAATTCACCATGAATCCAACAAAATTGATTTCGAATTTTTCCGATTTTTATGTGATCTACGCAATTTACAAGAATCAGGAAGTCACTTCTACTATTGGAGTTTACCTTTTGCAATGAGGCCCTCGAAAATAAAAGGTTCTTTGCAATGTAGCCCCTAGGGGCGTCCGGCGGCGGTCCGGCGGGGGGGTCGGCGAGGGCGGGGGCGGGTCCGGTCGGGGACGGTGGGGGAAATGGTCTAAGGGTCGCTAGCGGTCGGTTTGGGGGCTCGGTTGGTGCTAGGAGCGGCCGGGGAGGGCGGAGCACGCGGCGGCCCCGAGGAGGTGGCCGCCGCGGCCGCCCGTTCCGGCGAGGGGGGGCGAAGTTGGCAATGCGCGGCGGGGGCGACTTCCACGGGGTCCCGAGGGAGGTGTGGGGGTAGGCGGACGGCGGCGACGAAGGAAGGGGGAGGACGCCGCTCACCGAGCGACCCTCATGGCGGCCGGCGGCGGGGGCACGGCGGTGGGGGCGCGTGTGGCGAGGCTGGCTAGCGGGCGGCTCCCCTTAAATGGTCGACACGCGCACGAGCTTGCTACCGCCGAGACATCCCGCCTTAACTCGCAGTACGGTGCATCCTCGACTGGCGCGCGCCGGGAGCCCGGCGACGGACCGGTGGACAACATCGAGTGTGGGAGCGGCGAAGGCATGGACTCCACGTGGCGGGGCGCGGCCTCCAGGGGCCCTCGGAGTGCTCCCCACCTCAGGCGGCGTGGTCTCGGGACGGCGCGAGGGGCCCCGACTCCGAGGCGGGCGCGGCGCTCGCGCCGCGCGCGCGACGCCGTGGCACGGCACCGACCAGGCCCAATGTGTTACAGAGCGCCGGTTTGAACGCTTGGATCTCCAAAAAGTTGAATAGAAGTGCACCCAGTGATCAATAGGAAAGTTGTAGATCTAACTACCCTCTACAACTTTCGTAAAGGCTGTCTAGTGTTTTTCTCAACGGATTTTGCAGGAACGTCGTGCCAACTTTGAATGTCGACCTGTTCTGGAAAATAGGAGGTACTGTCAGTCGATCAAGTTTTTCACCAATTTCCACTCAAAATTTGAAATGCCAATCTACATGAAAGTTGTGTCCCTCAACAAGATGGACAACTTTCATAAAGGTAGATTTTGAAGTGTTTAGGTGAATTTTGGAGAACGCGGCAAAAGTTCCGGACGACATTCGCTGACGTCAACGGTTAAACCGGTTTCGCCATTCCTTGTTAACCTAGGTTTACATTTATGTTGGGTAATTATGCTTAGTTGCTATACCTGGGTTATGGTGGTTTTAATGAACAGCAATGATAAACTTGTTTTACCTTTATGTTATATCTTTGGATGTTAATACAAGACCATATGATTAATCGGAACATGGAGCGACCACCCAGGACAACAGTGCAACCACAAGTACTATATGGCTCTAGTCTTGGCCGAGTAATTAGGGAAGTCTTTGTGTGGTTATTACTCGCATAGTAGGTTGGGGACGGAGGAATGCTTTTATGGCTCTTCTATTCCGGAGCGGTGTTGGAACGGAAGACTCTATGGCTGACCGTCCGTAATAGAAGTGTGGTACGAAAGATAGCCTCTATGACATACTACTATGGACTAATACGCACGGGAGGACTCTTTGTAAAGGCCTCGTAGCGTCCCTATGCGGCCACACCTCGGTAGTGTGGTATTGTGCCTACTTTTGCACAGCGTGGTTGGGTGCAAAACTCTTCGGAGTTTTTACGCGACTTGTGGGTAAAGATGTACAACCTCTGCAGAGTGTAAAACTAATCGATTAGCCGTGCTCACGGTCAAGAGCGGCCTGGACCCTCACATGATAATTAAACTTGAAGATGGACTTAAATCGTGTTCTCTGGTTATGTTTTCCATGTGCTCATGGTGTATTTCTTACCTTATGCTTAATGTGGGTTGGTATAAACTTATACTTTATTAGTAATCAGGTGCTAATAAAACTTGACCAACTAAAATTGCTTAAATGCTTATAGCCCAGTCCACTATAAAGCCTTTGAATTCATTCTTTTCCCACACTTGCTGAGTACGACAAGTGCTCACCCTTGCTATAAATAATGTTGCTCAGAAGGAGGATGCTACTCTGAAGTCTTGTGAAGATGCCGTTGGTGCTAGGCGTACGCAACCCCCAGTCGACTGCCTGTGATGTTTGGAGCCTCCGTTTCCAGGATTAAGCGTAAATCTCTGATGATCTTTCTTTTTCTTACGTGATACTGTTTTTGTATTCACTTTTATGTCACTATGTGCATGAAACTTGATCCTGGCATGCATATAGTTATGCACTTGGTTTTCTTCTGAAAGTCGGGTGTGACAGTGGCGGCGCCCTCCCCGACCTCCTGCGGCACGCGGAGAGCCCGGCCTCACTGGCCAGAGACAGCACGCGGTGGCCCGCCTCCCCTGCAAGAGGCGGCACGCGAGGCCCTCCCCGAGCTCCACCGGTCCTGCTGCATCTATGCGTAGCAGGCACAGTTGCTGCCCCGCGCCCTTCTAGGCGGGCGGCTGGCAGTGCGAACGCGAGCTCATCTTTCCCTCACCGCATCTCGTATGTTCCATGGCCTTTCGTGCTTCTGCTCTCCAATGCACAATTGAGCTACTCTATCTTCCGTGACAATTTTTTATAAGAAGATGGGCAAGGGGATTGCAATGAGAGAAGTGGAGGCGTGATGCTCAGCATGGTGCTAGGTTGGTGAGCGGAAGCACGATCAGCCCACGTTTGTACAATCTAGAAGCAACAGCAGCGAGCTGGCACCAGAGCCTAGAGGGTATAGCCTGTTGAAGGGATCATAGACATTAGCATCATGTAATACCAGGCAACAAGGTCAGCAAGCTACTGCAGTTCACTGCAACCATGTCATATTCGTCGTCAAGATCAAATTCAATTGTCACATATCCTTGAGCATGTGCTGCACCGGATGAGCCTATAATGTCCAGGAGAAGAAAGTGGCGAGCTCACGAGATCCTCAAGAACATGTAGTTCTCTTTGCGAAGGATCAGGTAACCAATCAAATTAATCGACGTTGGCAGTTAATTCAGGTTAATCAATGTGCAGAAGAAAAGAGCAAAGGTTAGTTCGACAGTTTGAGAGCTATCAAGAAGCCACAATCTCAGGCTAAGATCAACAAAAACAAATATGGTATGTAGTCTGTCCATTGATTGCTCATTTCCTCGTGTCTTCTTTTCCATCATGTTCCAGGTGTGCCTCGAATCTTGATTCAAGGTGAGATGGCAAGTCTTAAATTTAAAATAACAAGGTTTTGGAATAAACTTGCAATGAAGTCCAACCTTGTTTCTTTCCTGTTGTTATCTCAAGTTACAAAAAATAACTTTCTACCAACAAGAAGCAGGTGTAACTGAAATTTTGTTGAGTCCACAAGCAGCAGCCTGTCAGTTTCTACCATACTCAGGCAACCTATAGATACCGATAATAAGGATTTTCATACTCACTTTGACAAAGCTTCAATCTTAGCTTGGTTAGGGTAACCATATAATGCTCAACTGCTGCATTTTTTGTTTTGTAAAATCGGAGAACAATATAAAATTATTTACCTTAGTGCTCATGTCAATAGGATCAAAGTTTGCCTGAATCAGAGGTGGTAAATCTCTACACTTATAGCATAGTACTATTCTTGGAACACTCAGTTGTTGCATTAATTTGTCTTTATACAACTGGTTTATTAAACCAAAAACTACTCCTGATCACGCAGCAATGCCGCGCGTAGACGGGTCGTTTCATCGAGGTGGCCGCCTCTGTGCGTCAAATTTGGCGGGGTGGCGGTGACCACGACAACACTATGCGGCGGTGGCCATGACAGCTTGCACGGTGGCGACCTTGTGAGGTGGGCGAACAGTTGGCCAGAGCTAGCTCAAATCCATGACTCCGACCGGTGGGGAAGTCGTCCTCCCACCCATGTGCTCTCCCCTTCCGCCTCCTTCGGCCTTTGGGTGCGGCGGAGGCAAGTGGAGGCCAACGAGTTGGGCGTCGCTGACACGTGGCTGGTTGGAGCCGACTCATATCCAGATCTTGGTCAGTGGATACAATGCCCTCCCATCCGCCCCCTCCGCTCCTACTCCTGACGCCTCTGGCCTTGGCAATGGCGGCAAGGGAGGGTGGACACGGGACACGGGCATGCACACGCAGCTGAGATCTGGGTGACCCTTTTTGCTTCTTCACCACGGCTAGCGGCGATGGTCTGATGTTGGGCTTACTCACGAGGGCCGTATGGCGGCGGTTGCCGTCGACATCTGGGGAGGCATGGTTTCTCCCAGTCGTTTGTGGTGTCCTCTGTGGGTGGATTGTGTTGCTCAATATGCATATTTATGTTTGAGATGGATTGTGACCTTGCAAGGACATCAGGCGAAAGTCATTCTCGGGGATGTCGATGTCAACAACAATGGCCTTGCTAATGTCGAGTGACTTCCAGGTGAAAAAACCCAATTCCAACTCGTTGATGGTGCGGTGACGGCGTCTTCGACGTTGTTTCCTCCTTGAAGGCACCGCCTAGGAGGTCCATTTCGTACTGATATTGCCTTTCTTTACAGTCGTTGCTAGGCATCATCGTGGATGGTGGCAATTTTGTTCGAGTAACTATGTGGGGGTTGCATTGTGGTCGTGGTCAGAGTTTGACTCGGTCCGTCATCAGAGTTTGACATCCGATGTGATGGATTGGTAATGCTTATAAGGACATTGCAAGGTAGAAGCATGGACGTGAAAAATATAAATTGTTGTATTTCAAGAAAGCACAAAGTGTTCTACAGTTAGTACCAGCAATGCATTGCTAGTCTTTATATTATTAATGTTTTTCATGTGGCTTATGTTCAGATCACCTTTGCTTGGGACACTTTATTGTTCTTACATGGTTTGAAAATGGCCACTATCTGGCTAAAAAAAGTTCTATGCAGCAGCCAGCAGGCATGACACAAAGCATACAATGCATGTTACAGAATTAGTGTTTTCTTCTAACTATACTGATAAATTGTATAAGAACTACTAACAATATGACATCAGATTCTTGACTCTTATCGTTCCCCAAGATCTCCTGCGTGTTCAAGGAGAAAAAAGTCCCCAATGACAAATTTTCATGTATCAATCCAAGATGCTCTAACCCAAGTACCAAAATTGACCAATGAGCAACAAATGCAAGCAAAATTGTCCATAAATAACTTTGTTTCATAGTAAAGAGCGGTGTCACCATATACCAAGTATCATAAGTAGCAAGACTGGTTATTCCGAGTAATACATACTCGAGCAAGTGAACAAAAAGCGAGTAAAAGAGCTAGATGTTCACCGACTACGGGCGGCGTAGATAAAGGAAGCAGCTGCTATCACTGTCGAGGTAGTTGGGCACAGCCATGTCCAGACCTCATTCTTCTCACTGCGCTCCGCCTCGGCAACTGCAAGCTACAGCTGCTAAAGCTTTTGGTTCAGATCACCAGTTTCAAACTCCTTGCCCTCAACTTCTGCCTTCAGCGTCCCAATCTCAAGATCCTTCTTGACAGTACAGACTTCAAGCTCCCCAATAGCCAACCTCAGTTTCTCTGCTTCGGCTTTCTGTTGCTCAAGTGCTTTCAGGACTGAATCCCTCTCACCTTCCAGGCAGGAATTCTTCCCCTCAAGATCATCACAGAGAGCACGGAGATCAGCAATTGAACAGTGGAGCTTATCCGATTCCTCCCTCAAGTTCCCCACCTCAGCATCTTCATCATGAACCATGCCCAACAAAGCGTCCTTCTCAGTCTGAATCTGGTCATCCTTCCCCTTCAGGATCTCCAATTCATCCTCCATTCTTTTTCTCTCAGCATCATATTCTGCAGCAGCAGCCTCCTTGACCTTCATCACTCTGTCAATCTCGCTCCAGAGCCCAGACGCTTCAGCGACCACCATGCTGTGCTTCTCACCCGCCTCCGCAAGATCAGCTTGGAGCATCTCCACCTCCTTCTTTGCAGCGGCCT
The DNA here is from genome assembly GCA_947561735.1 of Cenchrus americanus. Classification (NCBI taxonomy): domain Eukaryota; kingdom Viridiplantae; phylum Streptophyta; class Magnoliopsida; order Poales; family Poaceae; genus Cenchrus; species Cenchrus americanus. Next base: position 68,783,775 of record OX387245.1, on the reverse strand, counting down.
TCTCTATCTTCATTTCCTCCATCTCCAACTCCAATTCATTGTTCCTGGCAATCTTTGCCGAGAGTTCAGCCTCCAGAAAATCAAACTTTGCCTCGAAATCCACCTTTTGTGATTGCAGGGTCTCCAATTCATTCAGTTTCTCCTGAAGATTCCCCTCCATCTCCTGCTTTCCCCACTCGGCGTTCCTCTTCAACTCATTGAAGCTTGATTCCAGCTCCGCCATTTTAGACTCGATGGCACTCGCCGCCGCCTTCGCCACTTCCAATTGCTCCTCCAATTTTCCCCTCTCCGCGAGCAGCTCCGAGGTCTTCGTCTCCAATCCGACAACCACGTCTTCCAATCCTGCGACTTTCTCAGCCCCCGCCGCCGCTTCGGTGTCCATGGAGCCAATCTGAGCGAATCCAGGACGCAAAGCATAAGTAAAGGCGGCGGGAGCCAGCTGACCTGCTTGGGCTTGGCGAAGGCGGCGTCTTCAGCGGCGGCGGCGACGGGATCCATGGGGATGGGGCCGGGGACGAGGACGGTGAGGAGGTGCGAAGAGCTACCATCGGGGGCGGCGGCGTCCGCCGGGTGACGCGATGAGGCGGCAGCGCGCGGGGGCGAGAGGAGGAGGGAGGACGCCGCCGCCGGCGCGGGGCGGTGGGAGATGGGGCGCGCGGCGACGGGACCAGAGGGAGGGCGACGTATTAGGGGTGAACGACACCACCAAAAATAATAGATTGTCAATTTTAAATATACTAGCTAGTTATGCCGTGCGTTGCGACCGGGTGAAAAATAAGTTCGGAGAGGTGTGAGAGCGGCGTAGTGATGGCATGACCGAGACGAGCGACGACGAAGTGAGTAATGTTTTTCATGACAATAATTTTTAAGAAATATAAAAATAATGATGATATCATATATAGTTACGATGCTTTTTTGTCGAATTTTCTTAATTTTTTTTATTTTCATAGCATTACCATATGTGCCTGGATAGATTCTCCTTGAGTTTGGAAGTCTTGATAGCTAAATTTCTATCACTACATTCACTATGAGTTTTTCTCTATCTTTTTCATCTTTTCCTTCTTTCTTTTTTATTTTTCTTTTCCCATTCCTTTTTCCTTTCCCCTTCTCTTTTTTCTTAAGTAATGCCTGGCTCGTGCGTCAGATGAGCAGCGAAAAAATAAGATGGAGAGCCTTATCTATCCAGCACGGCACCATCCTCTCCTTGTTTTAAGTAAATCAATCTCTCTCTTGCCTTTCTCCTTCTCAATCGATGGCCAACCAAGTCGACGGCAAGTGCACGGCTCGTCTTGCGCACAACGCGTGCGGCCGGCAAACCGGAGCGAGGTGTCGGCCGGCGTCGCGATGTGCGCTCAAGGACGAGGCTGCTCCACCATCTCCGATTTTCCCCGCCATACGGTGTCGTCGCTCCGTGAAATTCGTCATTGTTGGTGAGCCATCATTCAATTTCTCGCATCCCCAACTTCGCCTTGTGCCATCCGTATACATTCCCCCTTACCTCTCTCTTTTCCTTGCCACGCGACAAGCGGTGATGAACGAGGAGCGAGGACAACACCTCGAGACCTCCTCCGGGTCTCCGGCGGGGGCGGAGGTCGTGGCCATCCGGCCTCAAGTTCTCCGGCGGGAATGGTGGCCCCAAGGCCGGTGGATCGAGTGACCCAACCCCCCAAGATGGCGGAGGAGCCATCGATCGGGGCCGGCGGCGGTGCTCCGCCCCCTCCCTTCCCTAGGCGCACGGCGACGGGTGTGGCCTCCATCCCTCCCTCGAGTGTGCCAACCTCCTTTCTCATCCCCCGCCGGATCCCCTCCGCCTAACCTTCTCCTCTCTCCCGGCCCGCACGCGCGGCCCCGTCGATGCGTGGATGCCGACGAGCTATGCACCGGCTCTCTTTCCACCGCGGATCCATCGGAGCTCCTGCGCGAGCCTCCGTGCGCCTCCCTCTCCGTCCTTCTCGGCGGGATTGCGCGTGTGAGCGGGTGGAGCGGGGGCTTCGGCGCGAGCGCGAGGAACGAGGGCTCGGTGGACCGTGTTCGGTGCGGATCGCGCACGGGCGAGAGACGAGAGGGCGCGAGCGCGGACGACGGTGGAGAGCGAGAGACCGAGACCGAGACCGACACCGACACCGACAGGCGGGTCCCACGTGTCGGGACGGACGAAAATTAGGGGCGGAAACGATCCTTACTTTAATATTAGGTAGAGATTTCATTTTGCACTTAATTGTCAAAAATAAATAAAATATAGGTGTCACTTTATTTGATTTGCATTATGGTAGCCGTAGCGTTAGCACGGGCATTATGCTTAGTATACATATACTAATCAATGATCACAAGAAGTACAAGGGGCACAATAGATGACGGTTTCTTATTAATAGTTTAAAGTAAATTTCGGTCAGCAACTATGTGCAGGTTCTTTTGTAAGAGTGCTAAGGTTACAACTCTTTTATTTTTAGAATGCTAAGGTTACAAATCTAAGAGTACTAAAAATACACAAGTGCTCAGTTATCTGCTGGAATGTACAGGCACTTGGTAATCTTACAGGAGATCATGGGCCTGTTAGGATATATGTGGCTGATGTCGAAATTATAGTCCCCCTCTACTGGATTCTCGTAGAGTTGGTATGGCCTCAGAGGTTTCTTCTTCATATCAACTGTAACCATCCAAGCCTAATCAAAATAACCAGGCCCCATGACTACAAAGTGTAGAATGTTTTTGTTGTTGTTGTTGTTGAAAAAGAGGTTCCTGCATGTTAACAACATGAAATGTTGGCACAGTCTGCGGCAAAGGTGAATCTCGGTACCTCCGGTGAGACTAGAGCTCACCGAGCTTGAGGACAGAGTCCACCTCCCACTCATACTGCGGCATCTCTCAAAGTCCAGGTGTGTATGCATGGGCGTGGGGCAACCTTGGCTGCTCCAGTGGAGCACCACACGACTCATTTGATTATTATGGATTGATGGTTCGAACCATTTTGGCTAGCTAGCGCGCCTATGGTCCACGTGGGTCGCTCCACACATACAGCTGACATATCACAGCAAACTAACTACGCATGTTGTTTTTTCAACAAAAAAAGGGTCTCACATGTTAAACAATAAAGAAAGTCCTGTTACAAAGTACAGAGCATGGATCGTTACGAATGACACAAGTAAAAATGTTAAGTTAAGAAGTACTATTGATTTTACAAAGACATTTTTTAGCAAGATCTGCACTCATGAATTTTATTCTGTTGACAGCATTGTAGTATCCAAACATCGTTCAGCACTCATGAATGGATAGGAAGCCCAGGAGCACCATGCTAATGTGATTGTCACCACGACATTAGTATGACATTGTCCTTTAGGATTCAGACCAGAGCACCCACATACAGTGGAAACAAGCAATATCCAAGAAGACGGAGCCTTTGGAACAAGATGATCTAGCTGTCGTATGGACCTTCCTGGGCCCACTACCTCGGTGGGTACCAGGATCGACTACTCGGTGGGCCCCTGGGACTACACGGCATCTGATGGCGTGGAGCACAAGGACTACGGAGGAGAAGTACTCGGTTAGGAAGCTGTACATGTTCCGCACTGTATGGAAGACTCCTAGACGTACTCGACTAGTACTCTCTCCCTACTCCGACTTGTAACCCTGCCTCCCGGACTATATAAGGCGGGGCAGGGGCCTTTCTCTAGCATCTCATCCAATCCACGGCGCACTATTACATCATCTTGTAATCATGCCCAATCAATCCAGAGCTACGCAGCATACAGGACGTAGGGTATTACGCACCTCGCGGCCCGAACCTGTCTAAATTGTGTGCCACGTGTCTCTTCCTTCGAGTTACCGATCTCGGCGAGGCCACATTCATCTACTTCGGGTACTCCCCTTAGTAGGTTGCCGGTCTAAAACACCGACAGCTGGCGCGCCAGGTAGGGGATCTCGCCCGAGATCACATGGCGAACTCGACGACTCCCGTCTACTTCAAGCCAACCGTCGCCTTCAACCGCGGCGACACCTTCGTGTTCGGTGCACGGGTGCCGCACGCGACGGCGCGAGCTCCTTCCGGCCGCCGCCTCACCATGCCGCCCAACCCGAAGACCGGCTTCGTGACGCTTCCCCGAAGTTGTCACGGGCGAACTCGCCGGCAAGTTCGGCGAAATTTCGCTCTTCAACCATCACGGCGACTTCGAGCTCGAGTCCGTTTCCAACTCGAACTCGACGTCCCCATGGGCTATCGCATGCGAGCCGGGCTGCTCGGCCATCGCATGCGGTCCCACCACTCCGCGAGCGCTCCACGCGTGGCCCCCGCATCCTCGGCGGGCCCGCACGGGGGCTCCCTCTTCGCGCCGGGCCGGCAAGGAGCCCGTACCCGAGTACAACTCGGACTCCGACACCGCCCCCGGTCACGCTTCGGACTCCAACCCTCTCTCCGAGTTCTACTCGAACCCCGCATATGAGTTTGACTTCGGGTCGGACCCTGAGGATCCCGAGTCCGAGGACAACTCCACTGAGCATCCCTTATCAGGGCCGGCCTCTGGGCTGGTTATAACATCCACACCGGCCGGGAGATTCGTCTACTGGCCAGACCGCAAGCCTGCCGACCTGATAAGTGGAGACTCACGCTACGTCGCTTACATCGACTCACTACCTGTTGACGGTTAATAATTGTATCAAAGTTCGTTCGTGACTCGCAAGCGTACAAGTCTCCCGTCGTAGTCAAGGGACCCTTCTTCCCTCGAGTGGTGAACCCAAGGTATCGAATCCGTGGAACAAATGTGTGACGCAAGAGTTGATCTATTAAAGCCAAGTAACTTCAATCTTCGATAAAACCCTAATGCATCTAAGTAAAAGACACAAAACGAATCTAATCTACTAAAGACCGGAGAAAACAAAGTAAGATTGGGTAGATAAACCGATCTAGAGGGATCGGGGTAAGCCTTTTGTTGAAGTTCCAAGCAAGAGAAGAAGTAGCAAATCGAATCTTAATAGAAGCCTCTTTAAATCGTGGTTTCCCGTCCAAATCCGAAAACATCCGCCTTTCGAGACCCCTGTTCTGTCACAACGTATCCCTATTCATGCGGGGAGCTTAGGGCGAGTCAAAAGACAAGTCGAGATTCTTTCGGAAGATCCGGCGTGTACCTCTAGCCACCGCGGCTACAAGAACACCCTATGTAATCTATCTCGAGAATAGAATTGGAATAAGCAAAGCCGATCGAAAAACGAAATCTTCGAGGAAACACTTGATCGGCGGGAAAAGATTCAACTTGATAATTCAACTATAACAATGATACATACACAAGATCACCACCGGGATCCTTCCTTGACCTTGCTTCTAGCTCGGGAACTCCGACGTGGTCTTCGGTGCAAGGTTCCCACGTCGGCTAGGGAAACCCTAGTCAACTAGCTCGACCCTCTCCTCTCCGAGATGGTGTCCCTCTCTTCTCTCGCTTCTCGGCGGCCGAAGACGAAATCTTCTCCCGCGTGGCTGCGGGTCGGGGGACTATAAATAGCCCGATTGGCGGCTAGGGCAAAGGAGAGCGTGTTTGGGCCCAAAATGGGCACGGGCCGACCGGACCGGGGCCGGCCGGCCCGGGCCCATTTAGGCCCGGCCCGTGGGCTCCTTTGCCCCACGTCGGTTCCCTTGCTTCTGGATGTTTCCCCCTTACGCATGTAGGTCCATGTCGTCGGTTTCTCTCCGAATTGGACTCAACTCCTTGTCTTGCAAGATTCGACGCACTTTTCCGGTCGGGTCCCCCGGAGTCCGTCGTCTTCTCGGATCAAGTCCCCGGCTTCTTGGAGTTAAGTTTGCTTCATTGCATGACTTGTACGGGGCTTCAAGGTCTTGTCATGAGGTGCTTGATGAACTTATCCCGAAAGTCTTGCATTCAACACTAAAACCCTGCATAAACATTAAACTCCAAAACCGACATGCACACGTGAACTTGTTATACCACGGGGGTTAGTACCAATGGATAAGGTATAAAACTCATGCCAACACCGAAGGTAAACTCATGGCTAGGTTGACGGATTTTCACCGTCAACATCTCCCCCATGCTTAAACCTTGCTCGTCCTCGAGTAAGCCTTCGATGGATATCACCATTGCAAAATAATGTTTAAACTTTGCACTTGATCACACATGAGAAAACATAATGCTCTCAAAATTTTAATTCATTTTAAGTTCCATAATGTACTAGCCTTCATCTCTACGGAGGGTAGATTCTTATTAAGCTTATCCCACAAGTATTAACATGCTCACAAAGTTTTAAATAGATCTCAGAATTTTTGAAATAAAGAACGGGATAAAGAAAAGCTAAACCAAGTTTTTAAATCATCTCGTGTATTGCTCATGAACTCTCATCACACTTGTCTCTCAAGCCTATATATTCTACTCCTTTCCCTCTCATATATATATGTGGTAGGCTTTATATGGAGCTTTGGGAAAGTTTAGTCCTAACAAGATTTTATAAATGAGGTGTTGTCAAAACAAGACAAGCTTCTCATGGTCTTACCGAGACTCGTCAAAAAGGTCATTGGAAAATAATGTTAAATCAAGGAGGGGAAAGAGAAAAATACACACACTTTAGATAAGTGGACATGTGCAAATGGCAAAGAGTGATCCCGAGGCACAAAAGAAGTCCTCGTTATCGGATTGCACATGGTTGGAAAATGAGAATGGATCTTTTTAACTTGAAGCCTTGAATGCACTCTTAGAGAACCGGGAGTTCGCTTTACGCACATATATATATATATATATATTTTTTCTTTCTCATATTTCTCATTCTTTTCTTTCTTTCTTTCTTTCTTTCTTTCTTTCTTTCTTATATATATATATATATGTTTTTTTTTCTTTCTTCACCTTGGAAGTCACGTACATCGCCGAATTTTTTCTTTCATCATTATATATATATATATTTTTTAAAATACTCCCTTTTGAACTCTAAAACTGCACCGTACCTACCTCCTCCCCCATGCTTAGACGTTGCTCGTCCTCGAGCAAAGAGGCGAAAAATAAGGTAGGTACCGGAGGTATTTTTCCTTGGAGAGATACTTGAAATCTTCAACGTTGGCACCGTCTTGCGATCTTCCTTGAATTGATGATCCATTCTCAACGATAGGTTGTGGTCAAGGAGGTAATCACAAAAGATGATATTTGGTTTAAGGGTGGATATCCGGCGAAGTTTGTGAGATCACCGATGCGGGGATACACAATGCACGGATAAAAGGCTAGCAAAAAGATAGATACGCAAAAACGGAATGACCAGCTTCTTAGTCTCGGGCCAGAGAAATCATGGCCTGCAATAACTCACTCAAAAATAAATCTTGTACACTAAGGTTTATGCACTCAAATATATATAAGGCTCTGGATAGGTTGAGCAACACACAAGCGATATTTGTGACAAGGTTAGCAATATTTTTGAGCATAAAAGACATCTTTAATCTATTCATAACTTGAGAGCACATAAAACACTATGGGTCTTTATTTTAATCATAACCTCCGCTGAAAATTAAGCTAGCATTTAAATAAATTCAGATCTGTATTTTTATGAGAGCACTAGCTTAAACATGCATAAATCAATTACAAAGATGAACAAAGCTGCAATAATCATATATCATCATGGCACGAATTTTGTAACTTTTCCAATGATATAATCAAGGTGGTGTCTTTATTAATGGTGACATCAAGTTGAAATACAAACTGAAAATAAACAAACATGCTTGCTGAAATTTAAATAAAAACAGAAAATACTACGCAAACACACATAAGCAAAAGCTGAAAATTACGAGAGAAAAAGAAAAGAAAAGAAAACTAAAGTTCCTAAATCTTCTAGTCCTCCGCCGGTGGTTGATGTTGATAATCTTGATAATAATACCCTTGCTCATAATATGATTGGACATTTCCTCCGACGAATTGATTTGGCTCCACAAGGTGAAGGCGTCCAAGTTCAAAGGCGATATTTGCGTTGCCTTCACCGAGTTGAGCTGCGTTAGCTTGGATGGCTGCGATGTTTTGAGCATTTCTTGCAGCATACCCTCCAATAATGGCCATGCTTTGTTGTGGTTGGGGATGATGAGCGTAGGACTCCGCGAAGTTAGCGTTGGGCACAACATAATTTTGTGGGGGTACCGGTGCACCACCCCCCATGCTTGTCCTTGTGACCCTCCGTAATAACTTGGCGGAGGAGGGACCCCGCCGAATGGTTGCACATTGGGTTGTGCTCCACTCGCTTGTGCGGAGGATGTTCCCTCCTCTACGATTCTTCCTCTTTTGTTCTTCCTTGCGGGGACAAGTAATCCCTCTTCCAACCAATCTTCCCTTCCTTCGGTGAAAAGCCTAAGCCTCTCATTCGGAAGGGGTAGGTTCACTATGGCCAACCGATAACCTCCTCTCTCATCTCCACTAATGTATTTGCCTTGCCGCAAATACTCAAAACCGAGAGAGGTACCACGCAAAAGGTGAGCGGGGTTTCTTGCGATCCCCGGCCGCAAGGAAAAGGCCAACATGGAGAGGTAACACCCCGAACCAATATTACCCGCCCCCGATGTTGCTTCACAACACCAACGGTTGATCATGAGGTAAGAGGGGTCTATTGGCTGCCTGGCAATTAAAGCCGAGTATAGCCAATTCAACTCCGTGTCGGTCACCTTTGTTTCCTTCATCCTCCCCAATACCCTCTTGCACATCCAAGAGTGAAATATCCGGATAATGGGGTTGAGGATGCAATTGCGTTGTTGATGGGCTTCTCCGGAGATCATGTTCCAAAATCCCGCCAACATGCCGGGTGGCATGTCAACTTTCTCCGGAGCTCCCTTGTGGAATCCAAGCAGCTCCCTAACGTGCTCGTAGGGAACCTCTTGTTGGATTCCCTCCAAACGGAATGACAAGCTTTGCACCCCATCATCATCAACGATGGGTGCAATAGTCATCAAAATTTCCAAGGCGTAACCCAAATGGGTGTCCACCGATATTCCGTTGGAGAACTGCACCCATCCGAGGTGCCCCAACATATAGTATATGTCGGTGCAAAAACCCAAGGTGTAGAGTGCTTGGTCGTCGAACTCGACGTTCGGCACAAGCCTCTTCTCAAGATTGGCGAGCCTCTCCTCCTCCTCCGCCGACAAGATGATGAAGCCGTACGAAGAATGTGTCGGGGTGTAAGGAGGTGGTGCGGTTGAGCGAGTCGATCGTCGTGGTGGCGCGGGCTGCTCCTCCGTGTGCCCACGAGGTTCGGTGAACCTCATGGAAGTGCTTCTCGCAGCCCTCATACCACCAAGGAGGAGAGCATTGTTCCTCCTCGGTGGTGCCGTATCCGTCTCCATGCTCCGGGGAGACTCGGAAACCGAGTGCCTCCTCGAAGACGTGGTTGATGATGGCTTGGACGACGAAGAACTCTTCTTCTTGGAGAAGAGACTTGTGGTCTTCTTCCACATGGTTGCTGCACTCTTTCTTCAACTAAAATTCCGGGTTGCAACCGGTAAACTAGGCACTTAAACTCTTTGCTTCGGATGTGGACTTTGAGTGGATTAGGATGTGGATTTTTTTCTTGAGCTATCAAGCTTGGGATGGTTGGCTATGTCTACGGAGGTTCTGAGCACACAAACTTGAACACACAAACAAGGGAAGGAGAGGGAAGCTTGCTGCGCGAGAAAACGGGAGCCGGGGGCTCCTTAAGTAGGTCGGGCCGGCCGGCACGGCGGCCGGCCGGCCCGGGGGCCTCCCCGGCTCCTCCCCGCCGCGTCTTTCTCCCGAGCACGATCATTTCGCCTCCGCAACTTTCCCCGCCCGTGTGCTCCACGAGTTGCACCGCCCAAACGCTCTCGTCCACTCCTTTTCTTGAATTATTGGTCCTCCCACTTGATGCTCCATGCTTTGGGTCATGTCCATGCTCCCTAGCTCCACTTGCTTCACATGCCACCATGAAAATCCTGCAAAGTTGATGCTTGCTGCCCACCATGCTTGTCTTTTGCATGTGGAATTGGTGAAAGTTGATAAAAGGGAATCCAATGGTGCATGCATGATTAATTCAAACTAGGTTGCCTCCATTTAGGTGTGTTTAAGGTTAAGCACTCCTCTAATTCGAAATTTAAAATATTTTTCAGAGCCATGCAAGAGCTCAAGCATAATTTTAGAGAAGTTTTTAAACCATTAAAAACAAATGTAAGTCGAAAATATTTTTCGACTACGTCGATTTCGGTCTCACCGGTATAGTTTGCCTTCATCGGTTGAGAGCAAACATTTTCCCGGCTTGATCATGGGGGCATAGGTTTAGGTTCTAATTTTGGTTAAATAAGAAAGATTTTGAATAAAACAAAATTAGAATAGGCTTAGAAAAATTCTAATCCTAGAGAAACCAAGGATAAAGATTTTTAAAACCAACCAAAAGCTTTGATTTCTAGGTTTACGCGAGTCCTACCACGTGCTGAATTTTATTAACACTTAAATATAAAACGTGGCTCTATTCGTGTGGTTTTAGCATGAAAAATAAGTCAACCTCAGCACCATAATGAGGGTGAAAGGTTGAGTTAAGGTTCTGAAATTATTTGGTTGAGGGTTCCTCGAAAAGAAAAGAATCAAACAAGCACATAGGAGGGTTCATGCAAAGGGTTTATGATAAAGCAAACATTCAATCAAGAATTATGTCTCTAATATTGTTCAACCACTTCTAAGTCTAATGTCTTTGCGTAATAAAACTCAAAAACTAAATTATTAAAAATACTCGAAAAACCTGGAATCGGGTTGTCCTCCCGTAGCTTATTCTTGACTCGACGAAACGGGTTGCCTCCCGCCTAGCGCTTCGTTTATAGTCTATAGCTAGACTTCTTCACTTGATTACTCCGGATCAACGCTCTTTGCGGGCGTTGCAATCTTGGGTACCCACTTCCGCACCATCTTGGGCGCGGGCTTGTCTTCCGGCTTAGTTGGCTTAGTCATTTTTTTGGTCTTCACGGGCGGCTTCTCTTCCTTTGTCTTGACGGATGCAACACCTTCTTTGATTTTCGTTACGTTCATTTTTTTCGGCTCCTTCTTTTTCAGCCCCTTCGTTTGTTTTGGTTCTCCCTTCACTCCAATCATGTTGCATGCCTCAATCCTTGGACGGAACTTGAAGGAACTCTTTTCTCCGTTGATATCGAACATGATCTCCCCCTTGCCAACATCAATAGTAGCTCCCACGGTCTTGAGGAACGGCCTCCCTAGGATGAGCGGCGGCTTCTCCCTCTCTCCCATCTCGAGCACAACGAAGTCGACGGGGATGAAGTGGTGTCCAATCTTCACGGGTACATCTTCGCAATGCCCAAGGGATAGCGAATGGAGTTGTCTCCCAACTCCAAACATATTCCCGTAGGCTCCATCGGTAGGCGTAGCTTCTCGAACACATCCCTCGGCATGACACTCACACTAGCTCCAAGGTCGCATAACGCCTTCTCGAAGTTGAAAGAACCAACTGAACATGGAATTGTAGGGCACCGGGGTCTTTTTGCTTCTCTAGCCCATTAGCAATAGCTGCACTACACTCCTCGGACATCTTGACATGATCTACCCCGAGTGTTGCTATCTCATATTTATTTGCAAGTATGTCTTTAAAGTAACGAGAATATGTAGGTACTTGTAGGGCATCTAGTAATGGCATGTTGATGCTAAGTCTACGCACAACTTCCACAAACTTCTCAAAGTGGTTGTCAAGTTTACCTCGGAAGTAGCGTGGCTTGAGTTGCGGTATCCTCGTGTCTTCCTCCGGCATCTCGAATTCGGGTTCCTCGGTGACGATCCCTGTAACCTTCTCTTTAGCAATTCCTTCCACCTCAGTGGATGGTTTAACCTTCCTTGCTCCCGCGGAACGTTCCGGATCTTCGGTCTCCTTCCCCGAACGCGTTTGAATGGCCTTCGCCGATTCGGGACATTTGGGTTGTCCCGGAAGCTTCCCTTCATCATTAGTGAGGCGCCCCACAAGTTGTCCAACTTGCGTCTCGAGCATCTTCATCATGTTGAGCACTTGATGATTGGAACTTCCGACCTCCGTCACTTTGCTATCGATGTTCTCCAACACCTTGTCTATGGTCTTGAACTTGGTGACGGTGTCCTTGTTGATCTTAGCTTGCTCATCCATGAACTCCTTCAATTGTATACGAAGCGGAACCACGTTAGGAATAGATGAGCTTGCATTAAATTGAGGCCTACCTTGCCCGTAGCGGAAGTTCGGCAATTCTCCCTTCCTCATGTAGTCGAGCACTTTGGCTTCCTCCGGACAATCTTTGCGGACATGGCCATACTCTCCACATTCTTCGCATGTGGACCTTGCTTCGGCGGCCTTCAAGTCTTGAGCCTCTTTCTTTTCCATCTCCATCTTCTCCAACCTCCTCATGAGCGAGTCGATCTTGCCCTCAAGTATGTCTTCCTTCTCCACTTGCAAGACTCCCTTGACGTTCCCCATGGGTTGAACCGGATGTAGGCGCCCGGACGACGCCCACGTGTCATTATCCGCGACCTTCTTGAATAGCGTGAAAGCTTCCGTCGGTGTAAGCTCGATGATAGATCCTCCCGCTGATGCATCGATGATCGTCCTTGACACCATGGTGAGTCCTTGATAGAACTTTTGCACGAGGTCTTCTTTCGGGAACTTGTGATGTGGAACCGCCCGGTGTACTCGTTGAAGCGCTCGAATGCCTCCGAGATAGTTTCGTAGGATATTGAACAAAGGTGGCAATCTTATTACGCAAGCTTTGAGTTTTACCCGGTGAGTAGTATTCCTTCATGAAAGCCTTCATCAACGTGTTCCAATTTTGCACCGTCTCCGCCGGTTGAGAGTGGAACCATTGCAAAGCCTTCCCGAGTAGTGAAAACGGAAAAAGCCTTGCCCTCATTTGATCTTGAGTCACCCCTTCCATGTTGAAAGTCTGACATAGTTGAATGAACGCTTGGAGGTGAAGGTTCGGATCCTCTTTGCCGGTGAAGGGTGAATGTTGCACCATGCGGATTGTTGAGGTCTTGATCTCGAACGGTCTTCCGATCTCCTCGAGGTTCAAGATTGGTAGGTCGATGATGTCTGGGGTGCATAGCTCCCCAATCTTGCGTTCTTCCGGTGGTTGGTCACCCATTGGTGGAGGTCGATTCTCTCGCAGGCCTTGAGGTGGTGAATTCTTCGGAGATTCCTGCGATCCTTTGTCTTCCGACTCCGAATCTACAAAATCCAGCTTTTTAGCTTGATGTGCTTCGCGTCTCCTTAGCCTGTAAAGTTTTTCTGGATCATCCACAAAATTATTGGGTTTGTTGGAGAGGTAGCCGTCCATCTCCTGTTAGGGTTAGCAATAAACAAAGTATGCAAAAAAACTAGAAAGTAAAAACGAATCTATAAAAACTAGAGTTAGACAAACGAGATTAGATGTATTTTGAGGATGATCAAAATTTAGTAGATGCAAAAATAAAAACAAAAACTGAAAATTACAAAAAGGCAATAAAAAATCAAATCTTGATCACTTGTTCCCCGGCAACGGCGCCAGAAAAAGGGGCTTGTTGACGGTTAATAATTGTATCAAAGTTCGTTCGTGACTCGCAAGCGTACAAGTCTCCCGTCGTAGTCAAGGGACCCTTCTTCCCTCGAGTGGTGAACCCAAGGTATCGAATCCGTGGAACAAATGTGTGACGCAAGAGTTGATCTATTAAAGCCAAGTAGCTTCAATCTTCGATAAAATCCTAATGCATCTAAGTAAAAGACACAAAACGAATCTAATCTACTAAAGACCGGAGAAAACAAAGTAAGATTGGGTAGATAAACCGATCTAGAGGGATCGGGGTAAGCCTTTTGTTGAAGTTCCAAGCAAGAGAAGAAGTAACAAATCGAATCTTAATAGAAGCCTCTTTAAATCGTGGTTTCCCGTCCAAATCCGAAAACATCCGCCTTTCGAGACCCCCGTTCTGTCACAACGTATCCCTATTCATGCGGGGAGCTTAGGGCGAGTCAAAAGACAAGTCGAGATTCTTTCGGAAGATCCGGCGTGTACCTCTAGCCACCGCGGCTACAAGAACACCCTATGTAATCTATCTCGAGAATAGAATTGGAATAAGCAAAGCCGATCGAAAAACGAAATCTTCGAGGAAACACTTGATCGCTGGGAAAAGATTCAACTTGATAATTCAACTATAACAATGATACATACACAAGATCACCACCGGGATCCTTCCTTGACCTTGCTTCTAGCTCCGGGAACTCCGACGTGGTTTTCCGTGCAAGGTTCCCACGTCGGCTAGGGAAACCCTAGTCAACTAGCTCGACCCTCTCCTCTCCGAGATGGTGTCCCTCTCTTCTCTGCTTCTCAGCGGACGAAGACGAAATCTTCTCTGCGTGGCTCTGGGTCAGGGGACTATAAATAGCCCGATTGGTGGCTAGGGCAAAGGAGAGCGTGTTTGGGCCCAAAATGGGCCTGGGCCGACCGGACTAGGCCGGCCGGCCTGGGCCCATTTAGGCCCAGCCCGTGGGCTCCTTTGCCCCACGTCGGTTCCCTTGCTTCCTGGATGTTTCCCCCTTCTGCATGTAGGTCCATGTCGTCGGTTTCTCTCCGAATTGGACTCAACTCCTTGTCTTGCAAGATTCGGCACTTTTCCGGTCGGTCCCCGGAGTCCGTCGTCTTCTCGGATCAAGTCCCCCGGCTTCTTGGAGTTAAGTTTGCTTCATTGCATGACTTGTACGGGGCTTCAAGGTCTTGTCATGAGGTGCTTGATGAACTTATCCCGAAAGTCTTGCATTCAACACTAAAACCCTGCATAAACATTAAACTCCAAAACCGACATGCACACGTGAACTTGTTATACCACGGGGGTTAGTACCAATGGATAAGGTATAAAACTCATGCCAACACCGAAGGTAAACTCATGGCTAGGTTGACGGATTTTCACCGTCAAGACTACCATTCCAGGAGGGAACACCACTTGCCCGAGCTGACTCGAACACCCCAACTGAGGTGGTGGTTTCTGAGTCCAGCCTCGGCACCCCTGATCGCCAAGTCTTCATGGCTGTCGGCGACACCCCAGGACCTTCAGGGACGGCCCAAGACAAGTACCTTGAAGACACCTCCTCCGACGAGCTCTCTGCTGATGCTCCAGCAAATGAGACCCCTGCAGACAGAGACGCTCGACTTGAGCGTAACCGGAAGTGCAGCGAACGTCGCCGACGCCTCCGCGACAATTTCCCCGTCCGCAATCTTGCGGAAGCTCTCGAGGCGGTCGAGAGCAGAGTACACACTACCCCTGAGCAATGCCTCATGTCGATCGCAGCGATCGCACGCCAGGCTCAGGGCATACGCGCTGGAGAGGTCATCGCCAAGCTCGCTGAAGATGCCTACTTCATGCGGGTCGACAACAGGGTCAACCAACCTCCTCCCGCCAGGCACTGCGACAACGAAGACACAAGTCGCAGCGCCAACAACGGTCCCAACCGTACTCGAGCTGAGCTCCCCGCTCAGCCCAACCGCACTCGCTCCAACGCCGCCGGACCCCCACAGGGTGGCAACAGCCACCGCGAAATCGTCCCTCACCGTGCTCCGGCCGGCGGTGGCGGCCATGACCCCGACGGCGGCGGCAGCGACGGCGGAAGCTCCAACCATGGAGCCAACGGGAGGGCCGGTGGCGGCGGCGGTCGCGGCGGCCGAGGCCACGCGAACGCCCACGTCTCCGGCGCCTCACGGGCGGCTACGACACCCGCCGAAGATTGAGGAGCCGCGGCGGAAGAAGTCGACCACCGCGAGCGACGGCGACGGCTTCCCCGCCTTCTCACCCCCGACTTCGCAACTTGCTCCTCCCCGACAAGTTCAAGCCTTTGGGGATCACCAAGTACGACGCGAAGCGGACCCCATCCGGTGGCTCGGGTGCTACGCCCGTCGTATGGACCTCCCCGGGCCCACTACCTCGGTGGGTACCGGACCGACTACTCGGTGGGCCCCCGGGACTACCGGCTTGCGCTACACGGCACTCGAAGGCGTGGAGCACAAGGACTGCAGAGGAGTAGTACTCGGTTAGGAAGCTGTACATGTCCCGCACTGTATGGAGGACTCCTAGACGTACTCGACTAGTACTCTCTCCCTACTCAGACTTGTAACCCTGCCTCCCGGACTATATAAGGCGAGGCAGGGACCGATCTTTGGGATCACCTCAACGCACCTCATCACGGCGCACCATTGCACCATCTTGTAATCGTGCCCAATCAATCCAGAGCTACGCAGCATACAGGACGTAGGGTATTACGCACCTCGCGGCCCGAACCTGTCTAAATTGTGTGCCACGTGTCTCTTCCTTCGAGTTACCGATCTCGGCGAGGCCACATTCATCTACTTCGGGTACTCCCCTTAGTAGGTTGCCAGTCTAAAACACCGACAGCTGGCGCGCCAGGTAGAGGATCTCGCCCGAGATCACATGGCGAACTCGACGGCTCCCGTCTACTTCAAGCCGACCGCCGCCTTCAACCGCGGCGACACCTTCGTGTTCGGCGCCTGGGTCTGCACTGCAGACGGCGCGGGCTCTTTCCAGCGCCGTCTCACCATGCCGCCCAACCCGAAGACAGGCTTCATGACGCTTCCTGAAGTCGTCACAGGCGAACTCGCCGGCAAATTCGACGAAATTTCGCTCTTCAACCACCACGCTGACTTCGAGCTCGAGTCCGCTTCCAACTCGAACTCGACGTCTCCATGGGCCATCGCATGCGAGCCGGCTGCTCAGCCATCGCAGGCGGTCCCCTCACCATGCGAGCGCTCCGCGCGTGGCCCCCGCGTCCTCAGCCGGCCCGCACGGGGGCTCCCACTTCGCGCCGGGCCGGCAAGGAGCCCGTACCCGAGTGCAACTCGGACTCCGACGCCACCCCCGATCGCGTTTCGGACTTCAGCCCCCTCTCCGAGTTCTACTCGAACCCGGATTACGAGTTCGACTTCGGGTCGGACCCTGAGGAGCCCGAGTCCGAGGAAAACTCCACTGAGCTTCCCTTGTCAGGGCCAGCCTATGGGCTGGTTATAACATCCACACCGGGCGGGAGATACGTCTACTGGCCAGACCGCAAGCCTGCCGACCTGATAAGGGGAGACTCACGCTACGTCGCCTACATCGACTCGCTACCGTTCCGGAGGGGGAACACCCCTAGCCCGGCTGACTCAAGCACACCAACTGAGGTGGCACCCTCTGAGTCCAGCCTTGGCACCCCTGATCGCCAAGTCTTCATGGCTGCCGGCGACACCCCAGGGCCTTCAGGCATGGCTCAGGACAAGTACCTGGAAGACATCTCCTCCGACGAGCTATCTGCTGATGCTCCACCGAACGAGAACCCTGCAGACAGAGACGCTCGACGTGAGCATAACCGGAAATGCAGCGACCGTCGCCGGCGCCTCCGCGACAACTTCCCCGTCCGCAACCTTGCGGAAGCTCTCGAGGCAGTCGAGAGCAGAGTACACACTACCCCTGAGCAATGCCTCATGTCGATCACAGCGATCGCACGCCAGGCTCAGGGCATACGCGCTGGAGAGGTCATCGCCAAGCTCGTTGAAGACACCTACTTCATGCGGGTCGACAACAGAGTCAACCAACCTCCTCCAGCCAGACCCCGCGACAACGAAGCCACGAGTCGCAGCGCCAACAACGGTCCTAACTGTACTCGAGCCGACCTCCCGGCCCGAGCCAAACCGTCGTCGCTCCAACGCCGGTGGACCTTCACAACGCGACCACAGCAACCGAGAAGTCGTCCCTCACCGCGCTCCGGCCGGCGGGGGCGGCAACGATCCCGACGGCGGCGGCGGCCGACGGCGGAAGCTTCAACCATGGGGCCAACGGGGAGGGCCGGAGGCGGCGGTAGTCGCGGCGGCCGAGGCCACGCGAACGCCCACGCCTGCGGCGCCTCGCAGGCGGCTACGACGCCCGCCGAAGATTGAGGAGCCGCGGCGGAAGAAGTCGACCACCGCGGCTCGAGGGCGACGGCTTCCCCGCCTTCTCACCTCGACTTCGCAACTTGCTCCTCCCCGACAAGTTCAAGCCTTTGGGGATCACCAAGTACGATGCGACGCGAGGATCCCATCCGGTGGCTCAGGTGCTACGCCCTCTCCATCGAGAACGCTGGCGGCAATAGCGACACCAAGTGCCTCTACTTCCCCTTCGCCCGGACCAAGCACCACTCACTTGGCTCGAGTCGCCGGATAAGCACTCGATCGACAAGTGGGACCACCGAAGGAGCAGGCTTCACAAGCAACTTCGCGGGCGCCATGGGCCGATCGGGTACTCGCATGGACCCGGCCATGATCAAGCAGGAACAAGGCGAGACCCTCCGCAAGTACATGCGCCGCTTTTTCGACAAGCGCGCTACCGTCGTTGACGTCACCGACAAGGAGGTCATCGACCTCTTCCAAGACGGTCTCTATCACCGCCGCACCTTCGAAGACTTTGGTCGTCGCCGCCCCAGGTCCATCCCCCACCTCAAGGACATGATCACGTCCTGGGCGGATGAAGAAGACAAGGCCAATGCCAAATACGACGCCATCCGTGGCAAGACCAAGCAGAACCAGGGCGGTGGCAGCGGCAGCAACGCAAACCAAGGCGGTCGCAACAACAGCAACAACTACTCGGGTCCCAACCGCAAGCGCAAGCCAGACAACACTGTCGCGGCTATCCAGCACCCTACGAAAGGGAACTCGAAGAAGAACTCCGACGGTTTCAAAGACCTGCTGAAGGAGAAGTGCCCGTGGCATCCAAACGGCAACCACACCACCGAACAGTGCTACCAACTCAGGCATGCACTCAAGGATACGCCAGAGCCACCGCACCCTCATGACCAAAAGGGCAAGAAGAAGGACGGCGACAACAACGACTTCCAGGAGCCCGACAAGACCGTCAACGTCTGTCGGTGTTTTAGACCGGCAACCTACTACGGGGAGTACCCGAAGTAGATGATCGTGACTCGCCGAGATCGGTAACTCAAAGGAAGAGACACGTGGCACACAATTTAGACAGGTTCGGGCCGCGAGGTGTGTAATACCCTACGTCTTGTATGCTGCGTAGCTCTGGATTGATAGGGCACAATTACAAGATGGTGCAATAGTGCGCCGTGAGTTGTAGGGGATTGGATGAGGTGATCCTGAGATCGGTCCCTGCCTCGCCTTATATAGTCCGGGAGGCAGGGTTACAAGTCGGAGTAGGGAAAGAGTACTAGTCGAGTACGTCTAGGAGTCCTTGTTGACGGTTAATGTTTGTATCAAAGTTCGTTCGTGACTCGCAAGCGTACAAGTCTCCCGTCGTAGTCAAGGGACCCTTCTTCCCTCGAGTGGTGAACCCAAGGTATCGAATCCGTGGAACAAATGTGTGACGCAAGAATTAATCTATTAAAGCCAAGTAATCTTCAATAATCGATAAAAGACCTAATGCATCTAAGTAAAGACACAAAACGAATCTAATCTACTAAAAACCGGAGAAAACAAAGTAAGATTGGGTAGATAAACCGATCTAGAGGGATCGGGGTAAGCCTTTCGTTGAAGTTCCAAGCAAAAGAAGAAGTAGCAAATCGAATCTTAATAAAAGCCTCTTTAAATCGTGGTTTCCCGTCCAAATCCGAAAACATCCGCCTTTCGAGACCCCCGTTCGTCACAACGTATCCCTATTCATGCGGGGAGCTTAGGGCGAGTCAAAAGACAAGTCGAGATTCTTTCGGAGGATCCGCGTGTACCTCTAGCCACCGCGGCTACAAGAACACCCTATGTAATCTATCTCGAGAATAGAATTGGAATAAGCAAAGCCGATCGAAAAACGAAATCTTCGAGGAAACACTTGATCGCTGAGAAAAGATTCAACTTGATAATTCAACTATAACAATGATACATACACAAGATCACCACCGGATCCTTCCTTGATCTTGCTTCTAGCTCCGGAACTCCGACGTGGTCTTCCTTGCAAGGTTCCCACGTCGGCTAGGGAAACCCTAGTCAACTAGCTCGACCCTCTCCTCTCCTAGATGGTGTCCCTCTCCTCTCTCGCTTCTCGGCGGCCGAAGACGAAATCTTCTCTCCGTGGCTCTCGGTCGGGGGGACTATAAATAGCCCGATCGGCAACTAGGTCAAAGGGCGGCGTGTTTGGGCCCTAAATGGGCACGGGCCGACCGGATCGGGCCGGCCGGCCCGGGCCCATTTAGGCCCGGCCCGCGGGCTCCTTTGCCCGAGGTCGGTTCCCTTGCTTCCCGGATGCTTCCCCCCTTCGCATGTAGGTCCATGTCGTCGGTTTCTCTCCGAATTGGACTCAACTCCTTGTCTTGCAAGCTTCAAAGACTTTTCTCGGTCGTGTCCCCGGAGTTTGTTGTCTTCTCGGATCGAGTCCCCCGCTTCTTGGAGTTAATATCACTTCATTGCATGACTTGTTCAGACTTCAAGGTCTTGTCATGAGGTGCTTGATGAACTTATCCCAAAAGTCTTGCATTCAACACTAAATCTCTCGCATAAACATTAAACTCCAAAAACGACATGCACATGTGAACTTGTTATACCACGGGGGTTAGTACCAATGGATAAGGTATAAAATTCATGCCAACACCGAAGGTAAACTCATGGCTAGGTTGACGGATTTTCACCGTCAACATCTCCCCCATGCTTAAACCTTGCTCGTCCTCGAGTAAGCCTTCGATGGATATCATCATTGCTAAACAATGTTTAAACTTTGCACTTGATTACACATGAGAAAACATAATGCTCTCAAAATTTTAATTCATTAAAGTTCCATAATGTACTAGCCTTCATCTCCACGGAGGGTGGATTCTTATTAAGCTTATCCCACAAGTATTAACATGCTCACAAAGTTTTAAATGGATCTCGAATTTTTGAAATGAAGAACGAGATAAGAAAAGCTAAACCAAATTCACAAATTTAAATCATCTCATGTATTGCTCATAAACTCTCATCTCACTTGTCTCTCAAGCCTATATATTCTACTCCTTTCCCTCTCATATATATGTGGAAGGCTTTATATGGAGCTTTGGGAAAGTTTAGTCCTAACAAGAATTTATAAGTGAGGTGTTGTCGTAACAAGACAAGCTTCTCATGGTCTTACCGAGACTCGTCAAAAAGGTCATTGGAAAATAATGTTAAATCAAGGAGGGGAAAGAGAAAAATACACACACTTTTAGATAGGTGGACATGTGCAAATGGCGAGAGAGTGATCCCGAGGCACAAAAGAAGTCCTCGTTATCGGATTGCACATGGTTGGAAAATGAGAATGGATCTTTTTATCTTGAAGCCTTGAATGCACTCTTAGAGAACCGGGGAGTTCATTTTACGCACAAATATATTTTTTCTCTTTCTTCTCTTTCTTATATTTCTCATTCTTTTCTTTCTTTCTTTCTTTCATTCGTTATATATATATATTTTTTCTTTCTTCACCTTGGAAGTCATGTACATCGCCGAATTTTTTTTTTCTTTCATCATTATATATTTTTTTTTTTTTTAAATACTCCCTTTTGAACTCTAAGGCAGCACCGTACCTACCTCCTCCCCCATGCTTAGACGTTGCTCGTCCTCGAGCAAAGAGGCGAAAAATAAGGTAGGTACCGGAGATATTTTCCTTGGAGAGATACTTGAAATCTTCAACGTTGGCACCGTCTTGCGATCTTCCTTGAATTGATGATCCATTCTCAATGATAGGTTGTGGTCAAGGAGGTAATCACAAAAAATGATATTTGGTTTAAGGGTGGATATCCGGCGAAGTTTGTGAGACCACCGATGCGGGGATACACAATGCACGGATAAAAGGCTAGCAAAAAGATAGATACGCAAAAACGGAATGACCAGCTTCTTAGTCTCGGGCCAGAGAAATCATGGCTTGCAATAACTCACTCAAAAATAAATCTTGTACACTAAGGTTCATGCACTCAAATATATATAAGGCTTTGGATAGGTTGAGCAACACACAAGTGATATTTGTGACAAGGTTAACAATATTTTTGAGCATAAAAGACATCTTCAATCCATTCTTAACTTGAGAGCACATAAAACACTATGGGTCTTTATTTTAATCATAACCTCCGCTGAAAATTAAGCTAGCATTTAAATAAATTCAGATCTGTATTTTTAAGAGAGCACTAGCTTAAACATGCATAAATCAACTACAAAGATGAACAAAGCCGCAACTTTAATCATATATCAACATGGCACAAATTTTGTAACTTTTCCAATGATAAAAATCAAGGTGGTGACTTTATTAAAGGTGATATCAAGCTGAAATACATACTGAAAATAAACATAACAAGCTTGCTGAAAATTAAATAAAAACAGAAAAATACTACGCAAACACATAAGAGCAAAAGCTGAAAATTAC
Organism: Cenchrus americanus; assembly: GCA_947561735.1. NCBI lineage: Eukaryota > Viridiplantae > Streptophyta > Magnoliopsida > Poales > Poaceae > Cenchrus > Cenchrus americanus. Next base: position 68,761,483 of record OX387245.1, on the reverse strand, counting down.
AGAGAAATAGAAAAGAAAAGAAAACTAAAGTTCCTTAAGTCCTCTAATCCTCCGCCGGCGGTTGATGTTGATAGTCTTGATAATAATAGCCTTGCTCATAATATGAATGAACGCTTCCTCCGTCGAATTGATTTGGCTCTACAAGGTGAAGGCGACCAAGTTCAAAGGCAATATTTGCGTTGCCTTCACCGAGTTGAGCTGCGTTGGATTGGATGGCTGCGATATTTTGAGCATTTCTTGCAGCGTATCCTCCAATAATAGCCATGCTTTGTTGTGGTTGGGGATGATGAGCGTAGGCCTCCGCGAAGTTAACGTTGGGCACAACATAATTTTGAGGGGGTACCGGTGCACCACCCCCCCATGCTTGTTGTTGAGACCCTCCGTAATAACTTGGCGGAGGAGGAACCCCGCCGGATGGTTGCACATTGGGTTGTGCTCCACCCTCTTGTGCGGAGGATGTTCCCTCTTCTACGATCCTTCCTCTTTTATTTTTCCTTGCGGGGACAAGTATTCCCTCTTCCAACCAATCTTCCCTTCCTTCGGTGAAAAGCCTAAGCCTCTCATCCGGAAGAGGGAGGTTCACAATGGCCAATCGGTAACCTCTTCTCTCATCTCCACTAATGTACTTGCCTTGCCGCAAGTACTCAAAACCGAGAGAGGTACCGCGCAAAAGGTGAGCGGGGTTTCTTGCGATCCCCGGTCGCAAGGAATAGGCCAACATGGAGAGGTAACACCCCGAACCAATATCACTAGCCCCCGATGTTGCTTCACAACACCAACGGTTAATCATGAGGTAAGAGGGGTCGATTGGCTGCCTGGCAATCAAAGCCGAGTATAGCCAATTTAACTCCGTGTCGGTCACCTTTGTTTCCCTCATCCTCCCCAATACCCTCTTGCACATCCAAGAGTGAAATATCCGGATAATGGGGTTGCGGATGCTTTTGCGTTGTTGATGGGCATCTCCGGAGATCATGCCCCAAAATTCCGCCAACATGCCGGGAGGCACGTCGACTTTCTCCGAGCGCCCTTGTGGAATCCAAGCAGCTCCCTTACGTGCTCGTAGGGAACCACTTGTTGGATTCCCTCCAAACGGAATGACAAGCATTGCACCCCATCATCATCAACGATGGGTGCCATAGTCATTAAAATTTCCAAGGTGTAACCCAAGTGGGTGTCCACCGAGATTCCGTTGGAGAATTGAATCCACCCGAGGTGCCCCAACATGTAGTTTATGTCGGTGCGAAAACCCAAGGTGTGGAGTGCTTGGTCGTCGATCTCGACATTTGGCACAAGCCTCTTCTCAAGATTGGCGAGCCTATCCTCCTCCTCCGCCGACATGATGATGAAGCCGTACGAAGATTGTGTCGGGGTGTAAGGAGGTGGTGCGGTTGAGCGAGTCGATCGTCGTGGTGGCGCGGGCTGCTCCTCCGTGTGCCCACGAGGTTCGGTGAACCTCATGGAAGTGCTTCTCGCAGCCCTCATCCCACCAAGGAGGAGAGCGTCGCTCCTCCTCGGTGGTGCCGTGTCCGTCTCCATGCTCCGGGAGACTCGGAAACCGAGTGCCTCCTCGAAGACGTGGTTGATGACGGCTTGGACGACGACGAACTCTTCTTCTTAGAGAAGAGACTTGTGGTCTTCTTCCACATGCTTGCTGCACTCTCTCTTCAACTAAAAATCCGGGTTGCAACCGGTAAACTAGGCACTTAAACTCTTTGCTTCGGATGTGGACTTTGAGTGGATTAGGGAGGTGGATTTTTTCTTGAGCTCTCAAGCTTGGGTGGTTGGCTAAGTCTACGGAGGTTCTGAGCACACAAACTTGAACACACAAACAAGGGAAGGAGAGGGAAGCTTGCCTGCGAAGACGGGCGCCGGGGGGCACAATTTATAGGGCGGGCCGGCCGGCCTAGGCCGGCCGGCCCAGGGCTCCAACGGCTCCTCCTCGGTGCGTCTTTCTCCCGAAGCACGATCATTTCGCCTCTGCAACTTTCCCCGCCCGCGTGCTCCACAAGTTGCACCGCCCAAACGCTCTCGTCCACTCCTTTTCTTGAATTATTGGTCCTCCCACTTGATGCTCCATGCTTTGGGTCATGTCCATGCTCCCTAGCTCCACTTGCTTCACATGCCACCATTGAAATCCTGCAAAGTTGATGCTTGCTGCCCACCATGCTTGTCCTTTGCATATGGAGTGGGTGAAAGTTGATAAAAGGGGATCCAATGGTGCAAGCATGATTAATTCAAACTTGATTGCCTCCATTTAGGTGTGTTTAAGGTTAAGCACTCCTCTAATTCGAATTTTAAAATATTTTTCAGAGCCATGCAAGAGCTTGAACATAATTTTAGAGAAGTTTTTAAACCATTAAAAACAAATGTAAGTCGAAAATATTTTCCGACTACGTCGATTTTCGTCTTACCGGTAAAGTCTGCTTTCATCGGTTGAGAGCGAACGTTTTCCCGGTTTGATCATGGGGGCATAGGTTTAGGTTCTAATTTTGGCTAAATAAGAAAGATTTTGAATAAAGCAAAATTAGAATGGGCTTAGAAAAATTCTAATCCTAGAGAAACCAAGGATAAAGATTTTTAAGATAAACCAAAAGCTTTGATTTCTAGGTTCACGCGAGTCCTACCACGTGCTGAATTTTTATAACACTTGAATATAAATCGTGGCTCTACTCGTGTGGTTTTAGCATGAAAAATAAGCCAACCTCAGCACCATAATGAGGGTGAAAGGTTGAGCTAAGGTTCTGAAATTATTTGGTTGAGGGGTTTCTCGAAAAGAAAAGAATCAAACAAGCACATAGGAGGGTTCATGCAAAGGGTTTATGATAAAGCAAACATTCAATCAAGAATTATGTCTCTAATATTGTTCAACCACTTCTAAGTCTAATGTCTTTGCGTAGTAAAACTCAAAAACTAAATTATTAAAAATACTCGAAAAACCTGGAATCGGGTTGTCCTCCCGTAGCTTATTCTTGACTTGACTTGACGAAACGGGTTGCCTCCCCGCCTAGCGCTTCGTTTATAGTCTATAGCTAGACTTCTTCACTTGATTACTCCGGATCAACGCTCTTTGCGGGCGTTGCAATCTTGGGTACCCACTTCGCACCATCTTGGGCGCGGGCTTGTCTTTTGGCTTGGCCGGCTTAGTCATTTTTTTGGTCTTCACGGGCGGCTTCTCTTCCTTTGTCTTGACGGATGCAACACCTTCTTTAATTTTCGTTACGTTCACTTTTTTCGGCTCCTTCTTCTTTTTCAGCCCCTCCGTTTGTTTTGGTTCTATCTTCACTCCAATCATGTTGCATGCCTCAATCCTTGGACGGAACTTGAAGGAACTCCTTTCTCCGTTGATATCGAACATGATCTCCCCCTTGCCAACATCAATAGTTGCTCCCACGGTCTTGAGGAACGGCCTTCCTAGGATGAGCGGCGGCTTCTCCCTCTCTCCCATCTCGAGCACAACGAAGTCGACGGGGATGAAGTGGTGTCCAATCTTCACGGGTACATCTTCGACAATGCCCAAGGGATAGCGAATGGAGTTGTCACCCAACTCCAAACATATTCCCGTAGGCTCCATTGGTAGGCGTAACTTCTCGAACACATCCCTCGGCATGACACTCACACTAGCTCCAAGGTCGCATAACGCCTTCTCGAAGTTGAAAGAACCAACCGAACATGGAATTGTAGGGCACCGGGGTCTTTTTGCTTCTCCAGCCCATAAGCAATAGCCGCACTACACTCCTCGGACATCTTGACATGATCTACCCCGAGTGTTGCTATCTCATATTTATTTGCAAGTATATCTTTAAAGTAACGAGAATATGTAGGTACTTGTAGGGCATCTAGTAATGGCATGTTGATGCTAAGTCTACGCACAACTTCCACAAACTTCTCAAAGTGGTTGTCAAGTTTACCTCGGAAGTAGCGTGGCTTGAGTTGCGGTATCCTCGTGTCATCTTCCGGCATCTCGAATTCGGGGTTCCTCGGTGACGATCCCCGTAACCTTCTCTTTAGCAACTCCTTCCACCTCGGTGGATGGTTTAAGCTTCCTTGCTCCCGCGGAACGTTCCGGATCTTCGGTCTCCTTCCCCGAACGTGTTTGAATGGCCTTCGCCGATTCGGGACATTTGGGTTGTCCCCGAAGCTTCCCTTCATCATTAGTGAGGCGCCCCGCAAGTTGTCCAACTTGCGTCTCGAGCATCTTCATCATGTTGAGCACTTGATGATTGGAACTTCCGACCTCCGTCACTTTGCTATCGATGTTCTCCAACACCTTGTCTATGGTCTTGAACTTGGTGACGGTGTCCTTGTTGATCTTAGCTTGCTCATCCATGAACTCCTTCAATTGTATCCGAAGTGGAACCGCGTTAGGAATAGATGAGCTTGCATTAAATTGAGGCCTACCTTGCCCGTAGCGGAAGTTCGGCAATTCTCCCTTCCTCATGTAGTCGAGCACTTTGGCTTCCTCCGGACAATCTTTGCGGACATGGCCATACTCTCCACATTCTTCGCATGTGGACCTTGCTTCGGCGGCCTTCAAGTCTTGAGCCTCTTTCTTTTCTATCTCCATCTTCTCCAACCTCCTCATGAGCGAGTCGATCTTGCCTTCAAGTATGTCTTCCTTCTCCACTTGCAAGACTCCTTTGACGTTCCCCATAGGTTGAGCCGGGTGTAGGCGCCCGGATGACGCCCACGTGTCATTATCCGCGACCTTCTTGAATAGCGTCAAAGCTTCCGTCGGTGTAAGCTCGATGATAGATCCTCCCGCTGATGCATCGATGATCGTCCTTGACGCCATGGTGAGTCCTTGATAGAACTTTTGCACGAGGTCTTCTTTCGGGAACTTGTGATGCGGAACCGCCCGGGTGTACTCGTTGAAGCGCTCGTATGCCTCCGAGATAGTTTCTGTAGGATATTGAACAAAGGTGGCAATCTTATTACGCAAGCTTTGAGTTTTACCCGGTGAGTAGTATTCCTTCATGAAAGCCTTCATCAACGTGTTCCAATTTTGCACCGTCTCCGCCGGTTGAGAGTGGAACCATTGCAACGCCTTCCCGAGTAGTGAAAACGGAAAAAGCCTTGCCCTCATTTGATCTTGAGTCACCCCCTCCATATTGAAAGTCTGACATAGTTGAATGAATGCTTGGAGGTGAAGGTTCGGATCCTCTTTGCCGGTGAAGGGTGAATGTTGCACCATGCGGATTGTTGAGGTCTTGATCTCGAACGGTCTTCCGATCTCGTCGAGGTTCAAGATTGGTAGGTCGATGATGTCTGGGGTGCATAGCTCCCCAATCTTGCGTTCTTCCGGTGGTTGGTCACCCATTGGTGGACGTCGGTTCTCCCGCGGACTTTGAGGTGGTGAATTTTCCGGAGATTCTGCGATCCTTCGTCTTCCGACTCCGAATCTACAAAATCCAGCTTTTTTAGCTTGATGTGCTTCGCGTCTCCTTAGCCTCGTAAAGTTTTTCTGGATCATCCACAAAATTATTGGGTTTGTTGGAGAGGTAGCCGTCCATCTCCTGTTAGGGTTAGCGATAAACAAAATATGCAAAAGAAACTAGAAAACAAAACAAATCTATAAAGACTAGAGTTAGACAAACTAGATTAGATGTATTTTGAGGATGATTGAAGCTTATTAGATGCAAAAATAAAACAAAATCAGTACTGAAAATTACAAAAAAAAGCAATAAAAAATCAAATCTTGATCACTTGCTCCCCGGCAACGGCGCCAGAAAAAGGGGCTTGTTGACGGTTAATGTTTGTATCAAAGTTCGTTCGTGACTCGCAAGCGTACAAGTCTCCCGTCGTAGTCAAGGGACCCTTCTTCCCTCGAGTGGTGAACCCAAGGTATCGAATCCGTGGAACAAATGTGTGACGCAAGAATTAATCTATTAAAGCCAAGTAATCTTCAATAATCGATAAAAGACCTAATGCATCTAAGTAAAGACACAAAACGAATCTAATCTACTAAAAACCGGAGAAAACAAAGTAAGATTGGGTAGATAAACCGATCTAGAGGGATCGGGGTAAGCCTTTCGTTGAAGTTCCAAGCAAAAGAAGAAGTAGCAAATCGAATCTTAATAAAAGCCTCTTTAAATCGTGGTTTCCCGTCCAAATCCGAAAACATCCGCCTTTCGAGACCCCCGTTCTGTCACAACGTATCCCTATTCATGCGGGGAGCTTAGGGCGAGTCAAAAGACAAGTCGAGATTCTTTCGGAGGATCCGGCGTGTACCTCTAGCCACCGCGGCTACAAGAACACCCTATGTAATCTATCTCGAGAATAGAATTGGAATAAGCAAAGCCGATCGAAAAACGAAATCTTCGAGGAAACACTTGATCGCTGAGAAAAGATTCAACTTGATAATTCAACTATAACAATGATACATACACAAGATCACCACCGGATCCTTCCTTGATCTTGCTTCTAGCTCCGGAACTCCGACGTGGTCTTCCTTGCAAGGTTCCCACGTCGGCTAGGGAAACCCTAGTCAACTAGCTCGACCCTCTCCTCTCCTAGATGGTGTCCCTCTCCTCTCTGGCTTCTCGGCGGCCGAAGACGAAATCTTCTCTCCGTGGCTCTCGGTCGGGGGACTATAAATAGCCCGATCGCAACTAGGTCAAAGGGCGGCGTGTTTGGGCCCTAAATGGGCTCGGGCCGACCGGATCGGGCCGGCCGGCCCGGGCCCATTTAGGCCCGGCCCCGCGGGCTCCTTTGCCCGAGGTCGGTTCCCTTGCTTCTCGGATGCTTCCCCCTTCGCATGTAGGTCCATGTCGTCGGTTTCTCTCCGAATTGGACTCAACTCCTTGTCTTGCAAGCTTCGAGCACTTTTCTCGGTCGGTCCCCGGAGTTTGTTGTCTTCTCGGATCGAGTCCCCGCTTCTTGGAGTTAATATCACTTCATTGCATGACTTGTTCGGGACTTCAAGGTCTTGTCATGAGGTGCTTGATGAACTTATCCCAAAAGTCTTGCATTCAACACTAAATCTCTCGCATAAACATTAAACTCCAAAAACGACATGCACATGTGAACTTGTTATACCACGGGGGTTAGTACCAATGGATAAGGTATAAAATTCATGCCAACACCGAAGGTAAACTCATGGCTAGGTTGACGGATTTTCACCGTCAACGGTCCTCTATACGATGCGGAACATGTACGGCTCCCCTAACCGAGTACTACTCCTATGTAGTCCTTGTGCTCCACGCCTTCGAGTGCCGTGTAGCGCAAGCCGGTAGTCCCGAGGGCCCACCGAGTAGTCGGTCCTGGTACCCACCGAGGTAGTGGGCCCAGGGAGGTCCATACGAAAAGCCCCCGAGTACTTTGTAGTCGAGAAGGATAGCTTCAAGTAGTCTTGACGGCCTTAACGAGTAGTCCTCAAGCGTCCCTGAGTGCTACAAGTCAAAAGTCCTCAAGAGTAGTCGAAGCATCCCGAGGCTGGAATGTACTCCAGCTGATGTTAGAGCAATCTTGAAGTCTTCTCGAGTAGTCCCAAGCGTCCTCGAAAACTGCCTTCGAAGGTCTTCAAAAAATGCCTGTCTTGTCTTGAAACCGGAGCTGATATGGAGGTGCGATTGCAAAATCGCACTCCATATGGAGTAGCCCCCGAGCCTTAGGTTGAGCCGTGGGCTCTGGCTGAGGGTCCGTCTGAAGTCTTGGCAAGAGAATCCCGAAAAATCCGGAGAGAAAAAACCGAAGGACACGTGGCACGGAGCCCCCGAGCCTTGAGTTGAGTACTTCCTCTCGAATTGAAGGGTCTTCTTGAAGAATGTGTCCTGAGATGCTCTTGAGACTAGCCGCTTCCCAGGTAGTCGAGTAGAAGTAGCCGAGCCCCCGAGGTGAGGCGCGTCGACTAGTAGAATACGAAGAGTCACGCGCAGCCGCTGAGTCAGCCGCGCGTGGACTTATCCAGCCGCCCGTTGCGGAGCCGATTTGGCTTATAAATAGAAGCCAAAACCCTTAGGGTTTCACACCCATTCGAACTGCAGCCATTCCGTTTGCATCTTGAAGCGAATCCACTCCCAGCGCTTGCTGCCGCCGTAGTAGATCCAAGCGCGCCGCCACCCGAAGCCTTTAGGGTAGCCCCCGAGCGGATGCGAGTGAAGACGCCTTGCACTTGGAGAATGAAGCCGTCTCCGTCGAAGACGTCCAAGGCCGCCGGGAAGAAGAGGGGCCGCCAAGAGGCCGCCGCGGCTGCCACTGGTGCGGCGCTGTCCATGTCTCCACCGCGGGCTCATCCAAGCCGCGAGTGGAAGAAATCCAAAGTGAAGACGGAGGATCTGCTGACCCTCCTGAATAGTGGGTTCATCAGGGAGAAGGAAGTCGATATGTGGAGATCCGCCGCTGGAGACCCATATCCGATGGAGAAGGCCGAAGATGAGATCCCGACGTTCTCGCGGTTCGTGGAGCGCGGTCTTGCGCTCCCGGCTAGCGACTTCTTCAAGGGGCTGCTCGGGTACTACGAGATCGAGTACCTGAACCTGAACCCCAATGGCATCTTCCACACGTCGGTCTTCGTCCACTTCTGCGAAGCCTTCCTCGGGATCAAGCCGCACTGGGTGCTTTTCTGGAAGTTTTTCCGCGTCAAGCCGCAACCAAGTGCCACCAACCCCAGGGTAGTCAGAGGAGCCGGCATCCAGCTGAGGGAGGACGCCGCGGAGCAGTACTTGGCGTACAAACTTGTCGATTCCAACACAGATTGGAAGACTAGGTGGTTCTACATCACGAACCACCACCCTGGCCTGCCGAAGCCGAGCGGACGGCAGCCCAGGCATCGTGATTGGTGGAACACGGAGCCCACCATGCAAGAGGGAATCCACCTCCCCGAGTTGCTAGCACGCATCAAGGTGCTCAGGGAGGCGGGACTGAGGGCCGAGCACGTGGCCTTCAGTTTTATGAAGCGCAGGATCCAGCCATTGATGGCTCGGGAGACCCTGGGCTTCGAGTACACCGGCAACGACGACACGTCGCGGATGCCAGGAGGCGAGCTGGACGACAACGACATCGTCGAGAGGTTGTCGCGGATCTTCAAGGACATGCCGTTGTACACGGCGTGCCCTGTCGAGGAGTACTCCGTCGCGCGCCCGCCCAAGGAGGTGAGTAGGCGTACTCCCCTATTCGAGTAGTGATTGCTTGTAGTAGAGTTGCTGACGTCCCGTGTCTTGCGCAGGATGATGTGAAGAGGTTCATCTCCGAGCCGCAGCCACCTCCGAGCGGGATCAAGATCCCAATGGAGGGGAAGGCGAAGGAGCGCCGCGAGGTCGGTGAAGGCGGCGACGACACCGTCGTCGTGGAAGACACCTCCTCCGACGACGACGAAGACGAAGAGACGCTGCAGGACCGCTTCCAGCTGCGGTCGAGGTTTAGCCGCCCGGGCTTGCCTCATGTTCCGCTGGTACAAGACCCCCCGGCTAGCCTGGAGGCTAGCCTGGCTGCGCCGCCACGGAAGCCGCGCAACCCCGCCAGGAAGTGGGTGACGAAGAAGCTGAAGGTCTCAGAGACCACGCCTCAGGAGGTAAGTTGTCTTGAGCAGAGTAGTCGAGTACCCATTGTTCGAGTACGTTTGCTGACGAGTAGTCTTCCTTGTACGCAGGAGGTGCCGCCAGCGGAGCCCGTCGAAGGAGGCGACGAGGGCGTATGGGACACGGTGGGGGAACCGGCTGGAAGTCGTAGTCCAGCCCCCACTGTTGAAGAAATCCTGGCGCAACTGGAGCGCCAGCCCCCAGCTCCACAAGGAAGCACGGGACCCGCGGCCGCCGCCGTTGAAGAGGTGGTGGCCTCAAGAGCGCAGGAGACATCTGCGCCGGCCGCCGCCGCAGTGGAGGAGGCGGAGGCCGCGAGGGCGCGAGAGGAGGCGCCCGCTGAGGGTGGACTGGTCGATATCGCCAGCATCCTCGGTGCTCCGGCCGTGACCATTGTCCGGTCGAACTTGTAAGTACCATATCCTTGCGAGTAGTACTTGTTACAGTAGTCGATCTTGCCTGACGACCCTCTGTGAATGTTTCTGCAGAAAATCCACGGATCTGACTTGGGATGGGGATGAGCCCTCATTGGCGGTGGCGGAAGAAGTCGCGCCGCCCGTCGAGGAGACCGCTCCCGATGCCCAAGCCGCGACTGAGCCCCCGGCTACCGAAGCGCCGCTGCCGGAGGCTAGTGTAGTCGAAGGTGGGTACCCTTCTTGAAGCTGCAGAGCTCCAGGATGAGTAGTCGTAGGCACTGTTGCACATGTCGTCTTTTGACAGGCGTTGAAGGTGGTGACATCCCTACGGGGGTGCCAACGCAGAGGTTGAGAACAGAGGCCCCGGAGGCTGCAGAAGGAGCCCCCGAGCCCATGGCGGAGGTCGTCGAGAAGACCGCTGGGGGAGAGGCGGTCACCACGTCGCCAGAGATTGCTCTGGAGGTGGCTATCCGCTCCCCCGAGATTCAAGACGTAGAGCCCATCCGCTCTGCGCCGATGACGGAGGCCACCGCGAGTAGTCGCGGCGGGATAGAACTTCTTGCGGACGATCTCGTCGAGCCGGCGATGGTAGCCAAGCACCTGGAGGCGATCCGTCAAGCCGAGCAGTGGATGAAGGTACGTAGCCGTAGCCTTTCGAGTAGTCAATCCTTTTGCCGTTGAGTACTCTTCAGGACTTGAGGTATCTTGTGCAGGACGTTGCGGAGCGGTCCCGCGACAAGTCGAACTTGCTGCAGGGCTATGGTGACACCGTGCTTCGAGCCGAGGCTCTAGAAGAGAAACTTATGAAGTCGCGGAAGCACGCGGCTGCCATGCAGTTAAAGCTCGACGCCGCCTTCGCCAAGTACCATAACGACGTCCAGGAGCTGCAGGCGAAGGGCGACGACTTGGTGCGGAAGAACAAGGGCCTCCGCAACAAGAATAAAGGTATACCCTTTGACTTGTCGGGTACTTGTTGGAAGTCGAGAAGCATCTGACCCGCTGTTGCGTTGCTGTGTTGCAAAGCTTGAGGTCCAGGTGGAGCAGCTAAAGGCCTCGGAGACGAGCATGAAGAACCTCTTCTACCGGGAGCAAGAAGCCTGCCAGGTACTCGAGCTCGACTATAAGGAACTCGCCTTCGAGTGCGAGAAGCATATGGAGCTGCGGATTGCTTCTGACAGAGATCTCGTCAACTGCTACAAATCTTTGCAGAAATTGAACGAAGACTGCGAGGCGTTGCGGGCCCAGTTGAAGGAGTTGGAAGAAGCCGCACTGCCGATCGCAAGGCTCCTGGTGCCGCACCCGGGCGGCCCCAAGATCGCTCCTCTGGTGGATCGCCTCCGTGAAGCTCCAAGCCGGCTGGCCGCCTACGTGAAGCATATGGCCAGGTCGATCCCAAGACAAGTCTTGGCCTTCATGAAGTCGTACTTCCCGAAGGCCCCAGTGGAGGTGGTCGCCGGCGGAGTAGCCGCCAACTGCTCCGATGAGCAGTATGCGCAGCCGGCTCGGAGCGAGATGGCTCCCATCGCGGAGCAGGTAGCCGAGAAGCTGAACATCCAGTAGCCCTGTAATAAGTAGCTAGTAGCCATGGTTGTACAGGAAAACAATTGTAATGAATTGTTCAAGTATCAATGAAAGATAATTTTCCAGCAATGAGTACTCGTAGTCGCGATCTCAGAGTGCGGAGCGCCCATCGTGGAGTGGATGCGAGTAGTAGTACTCGACTTTAGTAGTCCCGTTGTAGGGAGTAGGCAGTAAAGAAGTTGATGAAAAATCAATCTTTATTACTGGAGAAGTACACCTGGGTGGCCAGGGCCGTAGTTACAAAGTAGTCGCTTGGACCCGGAGGCCGCTTACGGAGTATCGGCCGGAGCGGGTAGCCGCTTACGACGGGTGATCCGTAGGTAGCCGTGTAGGCTGGATCGTAGATCCGTAAGTAGCCGTGCAGGCTGGATCTTGGAGTGTGGTCTCTTGGTAGACCGCTGCTAGAGTCCTTGACGCTCGTCGCAGCCCGGGGTCCGTAGGTAGCCGGGCGGGCTGGATCCTGGAAAGGAGAAGTCCGGAGACCGGAGCCAGGACCCGGAGGGTCGCTTACGGCCAAGGGGCGTTGATGTAGTCGTGTAGACTTGAACCCCAGAGTAGTCGTGTAGACTAGGCGTAGAATCCACAGAGCTAGTCGACGTTCCACGAGTTGTTGACGTCTTCGCCTTCAAGTGTTTGGAGGCGATAGGAGCCCGGCCCAGTCACCTTTGCCATGGTGAAGGGACCTTCCCAGGGGGAGCTTAGCTTGTGATGTCCTTCCGTGTTCTGGATACGGCGGAGGACAAGATCTCCAACGTTGAAGGAGCGTTCCTTGACGTTGCGATCATGGTTGCGTCGGATACCCTCCAGGTACCTTGCTGATTGGACGAGGGCAGCGCAGCGAGCTTCTTCGAGGCTGTCGATGTCAACTCGTCTGCTGTCTTCTGAGACGCCTTCGTCGTAGTGCTCCACTGCTAGCGAGTTCCATATGACATCGGCAGGGAGGATAGCTTCGGAGCCGTAGACCAAGAAGTAGGGGGATTGCCCCGTTGGCTTGGATGGTTGAGTCCGTAGCCCCCGGAGTGCGTTGGGTAGTTCCTTGATCCACTTGCCCCCTTTGGAGTTAGCAGCATCGTGTAGCCGCTTCTTGAGGGTGTCAAGCACCATCCCATTGGCGCGCTCGACTTGTCCGTTGGCCCGTGGATGGGCGACTGAGACGTATCGGACGTCAATCCCGCTGTTCTCGCAGTACTCCCGCAAGCGGTGGTTGTTGAAGTTGGACCCCGGTGTCCGTGATGATGCGGTGGGGTAGCCCATAGCGGTGTACGAGTTCATCCGGGAAGTCGAGTACTCTATCGGCCTTGGGGCATGTGGCCAGAGCTTGACCTCGATCCACTTGGTGAACTTGTCGATAGCCACCGGTACCCCGTTGAATCCTCCCGGCGCGGTTGGCGGTGGCCCAATCATGTCGAGCCCCCCAACAGGCAAAGGGCCAGGTTGGCGGTATGGTGACTAGCTTGTAGGCTGGGACGTGTTGCTGCTTGGCGAAGTACTGACATCCTTGGCACCTTCTGACGAGTTCTTCGGCATCACCCAGGGCTGTGGGCCAGTAGAATGCTCGCCAGAAGGCCTTGCTGACCAGCGTGCGTGAAGACGCGTGGTTGCTGCAGATGCCCTTGTGGATCTCCTCCAAGATGTCCTTGCCTTCTTCACGAGGGACGCACTTCATGAGTACTCCAGAAGATGCGCCCCGCTTGTAAAGCTTGTCTCCGACGAGGACGTAGGACTTGGCGCAGCGGACGAGTTGTTCGGCCGCGTTCTTGTTGGAGGGGACCTTCTGCTCGCTGAGGTAGTCGATGAAGGGTTCCCTCCAGTCCACGCCGATCATCATGACCTCCTGCCCAGCTGGTGGATGGGCTGGGACAGTGGTCGGTGGCGCCAGCTCTGGGATGGATGGCGCGTGAAGCTCGTGGACGAAGACGCCCGCTGGTACTTGAGCGCGGGTGGATCCAAGCTTCGAGAGGACGTCCGCTGCAACGTTGTTGTCGCGGATGATGTGATGGAACTCGAGACCATAGAATTTGTTCTCGAGCTTGCGGACTTCTAGGCAGTAGGCGTCCATGTTCTCCTTGTTACGGTCCCAGGACTTGTTGACTTGGTTGATGACCACTGCGGAGTCGCCGTAGACTAGTAGCCGCTTGATGCCCAGTGAAGCCGCGAGGCGGAGCCCGTGTAGGAGGGCTTCGTACTCGGCTTCGTTGTTTGAGACCTTCCAGAAGATCCGCGGGACGTACTTGAGTTGTTCGCCCGTTGGAGAGATCGGGGAGTACCCCGCCACTCGCGCCCTCGAGGTTGAGTGAGCCGTCGAAGTACATCACCCAATGCTCTGGTCGCACGGTGGGAGTGGGCAACTGGTTCTCCCGCCACTCTACCATGAAGTCGACTAGTGCCTGCGACTTGATGGCTGTGCGTGGCTTGAAGTCGATGGTGAGGGCACCGAGCTCGATAGCCCACTTGGAGATTCTTCCGGTGGCGTCTTGGTTCCTCAGGATGTCGCCGAGCGGGTAGTCGGTGACGACAGAGACCAAGTACTCCTGGAAGTAGTGTCGTAGCTTCCGCGAGGTGATGAGTAGAGCGTACAGGAGCTTCTGCACTGGCTGGTAGCAAGCCTTGGACTCTGATAGAACCTCGCTGATGAAGTAGATTGGGCCCTGGACCGGGTAGGCGTGGTCGTCTTCCTGCCGCTCGACAACGATGGCAGTACTGACCACGTGAGTAGTCGCAGCTAGGTAGAGCGATGTGCCTCGCCCTTGTGAGGAGCCGTGAGGATCGGTGGCTTTGATAGGAAGTCCTTGAGCCGGGCAAGGGCTTGATCCGCCTACGGAGTCCACACGAACTTCTCGTGATGCTTGAGTAGTTTGAAGAAGGGGAGGCCCCGTTCTCCTAGCCTCGAGATGAATCCGTTCAACGCCGCCATGCACCCCGTCGGCTTACGGACGTCTTTGATGCTCGTGGGAGCTTTCATCTTCGGTGATGGCGGAGATCTTCTCGGGGTTGGCTTCAATGCCGCGCTGGCTGATGATGAAGACGAGTAGTTTGCCCGAAGGGACGCCGAAGACGCACTTGTTCGGGTTGAGCTTCCAGCGGTACTCGCGCAGTGATGCGAAGGTCTCCTCAAGGTCGTTGATGAGGGTACTGGAGTCCCTGGTTTTGACAACCACGTCATCCACGTAGGCCTCGACGTTCTTGTTGAGTTGCCGCTTGAAGCAGGCCTGGATGGCCCGTTGGTAGGTAGCGCCGGCGTTCTTCAAACCGAATGACATGGTCGTGTAGCAGTACGCGCCAAACGGGGTGATGAACGTGGTCTTCTCCTGGTCTTCCTCCTTGATTGCGATCTGGTGGTACCCGAGTAGCGATCGAGGAAGCGAGAGCGAGGTCGCGGCCCGCCGTGGAGTCGATGACTTGGTCAATCCGCGGCAACCCGAAAGGGTCCTTGGGGCAGTGCTTGTTGAGGTCAGTGTAGTCGATGCACATCCTCCACTCGTTCGAGTTCTTCTTGCGGACGAGGACGGGGTTAGCGAGCCACTCAGGATGGAAAACTTCTCTGATGAAGCCAGCTGCGAGTAGCTTGGCGAGCTCCTTCTTGATGGCGTCCCGTCTGTCGTCGGCAAAACGTCGGAGGTGTTGTCGCTTGGGGGTGGCCTTTGGATCGACGTTGAGGCAATGCTCAATCAGCTCCCTGGGCACTCCTGGCATGTCCGCTGGCTTCCACACGAAGATGTCGCGGTTAGCCCGAAGAAAGCTGATGAGCGCGTCTTCCTATTTGGGGTTGAGGCCAGCCCCGATGGTGGTGGTCTTGCTGGGGTCGCCTGTTCCGAGGTCGACCGTCTTGACGAGTACCTCCTCAGGTGGCTGAGGCTTGTTGGTGCTGTCAGACTTCTCTGGGATGTCGAGTTCACTTTTAGCAAGCTTCTTCGACGCGGCGTAGACCTCCATCATCGCGTTGGGTACTTGGTTTGTAGAGGCGATCACCATGGCTTCTGTGTCGCAGTCGTGGGAGATCTTCAAGTCCCCTTGGAGGGAGAGTACACCGGCTGGACTTGGCATCTTGAGTACCAAGTAGGTGTAGTGGGGCACCGCCATGAACTTGGCGATGGCCGGTCTGCCGAGGATGGCGTGGTAAGAGGTCTCGAAATCCGCGACCTCGAACTTGATGTACTCGGTACGATAGTTGTCCCGAGACGCCCCGAAGGTAACTGGCAGGACCACTGAGCCCAGTGGGATAGCCGCGTTGCCTGGGACGATGCCGTAGAAGGGCGTGCTGCTCTTGGTGAGCATGGGGGTGACGTCGAGCTTCATTTTCTTCAAGGTTTTGGTGAAGAGGACGTTGAGCCCACTTCCACCGTCGATGAGCACCTTGTTGAGCTTGGAGCCCGCCACCGTTGGCTTCAGGACGCGGGGGAACCGTCCTAGTTCGGAGAAGCTGGTCCATTGGTCTGCGCGGGAGAAGGTGATGGGTACCTCCGACCACCTGAGAGGGGTCGGGACCGCTGGCTCGATGGACATCACTTCACGACGGGTAGCCTTCTCGCTCCCGCCTCGGCCGGGCGTCCGCCGAAGAGGACGTTGACGGTCTTCTCGGGTTCTTGGAAGTCGTTGTTGTCGCCGTCCTTCTTCTTGCCCTTTTGGTCGTGAGGGTGCAGTGGCTCTGGCGTATCCTTGAGTGCATGCCTGAGTTGGTAGCACTGCTCGGTAGTGTGGTTGCCGTTTGGATGCCACGGGCACTTCTCCTTCAGCAAGTCTTTGAAACCGCCAGAGTTCTTCTTCGAGTTCCCTTTCGCAGGGCGCTGGATAGCCGCGACGGTGTTGTCTGGCTTGCGCTTGCGGTTGGGACCCGAGTAGTTATTGTTGTTGTTGTTGTTGCGGCCGCCTTGGTTTGTGTTGCTTTCGCCCGCCGCCGCCACGGTTCTCGCTTGGACTTGCGCGGATGGCGTCGTACTTAGCGTTGGCTTTGTCCTCTTCGTCCGCCCGGGACGTGATCATGTCCTTGAGGTGGGGGATGGACTCGGGACGGCGACGACCGAAGTCTTCAAAGGTGCGGCGATGGTAGAGGCCGTCTCGGAAGAGGTCGATGACCTCCTTGTCGGTGACGTCGACGACGGTAGTGCGCTTGTCGAAAAAGCGGCGCATGTACTTGCGGAGGGTCTCGCCTCGTTCTGCTTGATCATAGCCGGGTCCATGCAAGTACCCGATCGGCCCATGGCGCCGCCGAAGTTGCTCGTGAGCTGCTCCTTCGGTGGTCCCACTTGTCGATCGAGTGCTTGTCCGGCGACTCGAGCCATGTGAGTGGTGCTTGGTCCGGGCGAAAGGGGAAGTAGAGGCACTTGGTGTCGCTGTTGCCGCCAGCGTTCTCGATGGAGAGGGCGTAGCATCGGAGCCACTGGATGGGATCTTGCTTCGCGTCGTACTTGGTGATCCCCAAAGGCTTGAACTTGTCGGGGAGGAGCAAGTTGCGAAGTCGAGGTGAGAAGGTGGGGAAGTCGTCGCCCTCAGCAGCAGTGGTCGACTTCTTCCGCCGCAGCTCCTCAATCTTCTGGCGGGCGTCGTACCCGCCGTGCGGCGCGCGGAGGCGTGGGCGTTCGCGTGGCCTCGGCCGCCGCGGCCGCCGCCGCCCCCGGCTCTCTGTTGGCCCCATGGTTGGACTGCCGCCGTCGGCTGCCGCCGGCCGTCGGGATCGTTGCCGCCGCCCCCGTGGGAGAGCGGCGGGGGACAACTTCTCGGTTGCCTTGGTCTTGCAGTGAAGGTCCGCCGGCGTTGGAGCGGCGGCGGTTTGGATCGGCTGGGAGGTCCGCTCGAGTACGGTTGGGACCAGCATTGGCACTGCGACTAGTAGCTTCGTTGTCGCGAGGTTTAGCTGGAGGAGGTTGGTTGACTCTGTTGTCAATCCGCATGAAGTAGGCTTCTTCAGCGAGCTTGGCGATGACCTCTCCAGCGCGTATGCCCTGAGCCTGGCGTGCGATCGTTGTGATCGACATGAGGCACTGCTCAGGGGTGGTGTGCACTCTGCTCTCGACCGCCTCGAGAGCTTCCGCAAGGTTGCGGATGGGGAGGTTGTCTCTGAGCCGCCGGCGCCGTTCGCTGCGCTTCCTGTTACGCTCACGTCGAGCGTCCCTGTTGGCGGCGGTCTCGTCTGCAGGTGCGTCAGCAGACAGCTCGTCTGCAGAGATGTCCTCCAGGTACTTGTCCTCAGCCATGCCTGAAGGTCCTGGGGTGTCGCCAGTAGCCATGAAGACTTGGCGATCGGGGGTGCCAAGGCTGGACTCAGAGGGTGCCACCTCAGTTGGTGTGTTTGAGTTAGCCCGGGCTAGTGGTGTTCCCTCCTGGAACGGTAGCGAGTCGATGTAGGCGACGTAGCGTGAGTCTCCCTTTGCCAGGTCAGCGGGCTTGCGGTCTGGCCAGTAGACGTATCTTCCGACCGGCGTTGATTTTATAACCAGCCCAGAGGCTGGCCCTGACAAGGGAAGCTCAGTGGAGTCGTCTTCGGACTCGGGCTCCTCAGGGTTCGACCCGAAGTCGAACTCGTAGTCCGGGTTCGAGTAGAACTCGGAGAGAGGGCTGGAGTCCGAAACACGATCGGGGACGGCGTCGGAGTCCGAGTCGTACTCGGGTACGGGCTCCTTGCCGGCCCGGCGTGGGGTGGGAGGCCCCGTGCGGGCCCGGCTGAGGATGCGGGGGCCACGCGCGGAGTGCTCGCGTGGTGAGGGGACCGCTGCGATGGGCCGAGCGGCCCGGCTCGCATGCGGTGGCCCATGGCGACGTCGGGTTCGAGTTGGAGACGGACTCGAGCTCGAAGTCAGCGTGGTGGTTGAAGAGCGAAATTTCGCCGAATTTGCCGGCGAGTTCGCCCCGTGACAACACGGAAGTGTCACGAAGCTTTGTCTTCGGGTTGGGCTGCATGGTCAGGCGGCGCTGGAAGGAGCCCGCGCCATCAGCAGTGCAGACCCAGGCGCCGAAGACAAAGGTGTCGTCGCGGTTGAAGGCGACGGTTGGCTTGAAGTGGACGGGAGCCGTCGAGTTCGCCATGTGATCTCGAGCGAGAGCCCCTACCTGGCGCGCCAGCTGTCGGTGTTTTTGACCGGCAACCTACTACGGGGAGTACCCGAAGTAGATGATCGTGACTCGCCGAGATCGGTAACTCGAAGGAAGAGACACGTGGCACACAATTTAGACAGGTTCGGGCCGCGAGGTGCGTAATACCCTACGTCCTGTATGCTGCGTAGCTCTGGATTGATATGGCACAATTACAAGATGGTGCAATAGTGCGCCGTGAGTTGTAGGGGATTGGATGAGGTGATCCTGAGATCGGTCCCTGCCTCGCCTTATATAGTCCGGGAGGCAGGGTTACAAGACGGAGTAGGGAAAGAGTACTAGTCGAGTACGTCTAGGAGTCCTCTATACAGTGCGGAACATGTACAGCTCCCTAACCGAGTACTACTCCTGTGTAGTCCTTGTGCTCCACAACTTCAGGTGCCGTGTAGCGCAAGCCGGGTAGTCCCAGGGGCCCACCGAGTAGTCGATCCTGGTACCCACCGAGGTAGTGGGCCCAGGGAGGTCCATACGACAACGTCCTCTTCGGCGGATTGCCCAACAGGCGGGAGCAGAAGGCTACCCGTCGTGAAGTGATGTCCATTGAGCCAGCGGTCCCGACCCCTCTTAGGTGGTCGGAGGTACCCATCACCTTCTCCCGCGCGGATCAATGGACCAGCTTCTCTGAACCAGGACGGTTCCCCCTCGTCCTGAAGCCAGTGGTGGCGGGCTCCAAACTCAACAAGGTGCTCATCGACGGTGGAAACGGGCTCAACATCCTCTTCACCAAGACTTGAAGAAAATGAAGCTCGACATCACTCATATGCTCACCAAGAGCAACACGCCCTTCTACGGCATCGTCCCCGGCAACGCGGCTATTCCACTGGGCTCAGTGGTCCTGCCAGTCACCTTCGGGGCATCTCGAGACAACTACCGTACCGAGTACATCAAGTTCGAGGTCGCGGACTTCGAGACCTCCTACCACGCCATCCTCTGTAGACCGGCCATCGCCAAGTTCATGGCGGTGCCCCACTACACCTACTTGGTACTCAAAATGCCAAGCCCAGCTGGTGTGCTCTCCCTTCAAGGGGACTTGAAGATCTCTCACTACTGCGACACAGAAGCCGCGGAGATCGCCTCTACAAACCAAGTACCCAACGCTATGATGGAGGTCTACGCCGCATCGAAGAAGCTTGCTACAAGTGAACTCGACATCCCAGAGAAGTCTGACAGCACCAACAAGCCTCAGCCACCTGAGGAGGTACTCGTCACGACGGTCGACCTCGGAACAGGCAGACCCCAGCAATACCACCACCATCGGGGCAGGCCTCGACCCCAAATAGGAAGACGTGCTCATCAGCTTCATTCGGGCTAACCGCGACATCTTCGCGTGGAAGCCAGCGGACATGCCAGGAGTGCCCGGGAGGGCTGATTGAGCACGCCTCAACGTCGATCCTAAGGCCACCCCCAAGCGACAACACCTCCCGACGCTTTGCCGACGACAGACGGGACGCCATCAAGAAGGAACTCGCCAAACTACTCGCGGCTGGCTTCATCAGAGAAGTCTTCCATCCTGAGTGGCTCGCCAACCTTGTCCTCGTCCGCAAGAAGAACTCGAACGAGTGGAGGATGTGCGTCGACTACACCGACCTCAACAAGCAATGCCCCAAGGACCCCTTCGGGTTGTCGCGGATTGATGAAGTCATCGACTCCACGGCGGGCTGCGACCTGCTCTGCTTCCTCGACTGCTACTTCGGGTACCACCAGATCGCGATCAAGGAAGAAGACCAGGAGAAGACCGCGTTCATCACCCCGTTTGGCGCGTACTGCTACACGACCATGTCCTTCGGGTTGAAGAACGCCGGCGCTACCTACCAACGAGCTATCCAGGCCTGCTTCAAGAGGCAACTCAACAAGAACGTCGAGGCCTACGTGGATGACGTGGTCGTCAAGACCAGAAACTCCAGTACCCTCATCGACGACCTTGAAGAGACTTTCGCATCACTGCGCGAGTACCGCTGGAAGCTCAACCCGAACAAGTGCGTCTTCGGCGTACCTTCAGGCAAACTACTCGGCTTCATCATCAGCCAGCGCGGCATTGAAGCCAATCCCGAGAAGATCTCCGCCATCACCAGCATGCAAGCTCCCACGAGCATCAAAGATGTCCAGAAGCTGACAGGGTGCATGGCGGCGCTGAATAGATTTATCTCGAGGCTAGGAGAACGGGGGCTCCCCTTCTTCAAACTACTCAAGCATCAAGAGAAGTTCGTGTGGACTCCAGAGGCGGATCAAGCCCTTGCCCAGCTCAAGGACTTCTTATCGAAGCCACCGATCCTCACAGCTCCTGACAAGGGCGAGCGGCCTCTTGCTCTACCTCGCCGCGACTACTCACGTGGTCGCATCGCCATCGTTGTTGAGCGGCAAGAAGACAGCCACGCCTACCCAGTCCAGCGCCCAGTCTACTTCGTCAGCGAGGTTCTATCAGAGTCCAAGGCCCGCTATCAGCCTGTGCAGAAGCTCCTGTACGCAGTACTCATCACCTCGCGGAAGCTGCGGCACTACTTCCAGCAGTACTCGATCTCCGTTGTCACCAACTACCCGCTCGGCAACATCCTGCGGAACCAAGACGCTACTGGAAGAATCTCCAAGTGGGCGGTCGAGCTCGGCGCCCTCACTATCGACTTCAAGCCACGCACAGCCATCAAGTCGCACGCACTAGTCGACTTCATGGCAGAGTGGCGGGAGAACCAGCTGCCTACTCCCACGGTGCGACCAGAGCATTGGGTGATGTACTTCGACGGCTCACTCAACCTCGAGGGCGTAGGTGCAGGGGTACTCCTGATCTCTCCAACGGGCGAACAACTCAAGTACGTCCCGCAGATCTTCTGGAAGGTCTCAAACAACGAAGCCGAGTACGAAGCTCTCCTACATGGGCTCCGCCTCGCGGCTTCATTGGGCATCAAGCGGCTACTGGTCTACGGCGACTCCGCAGTGGTCATCAACCAAGTCAACAAGTCCTGGGACCGCAACAAGGAGAATATGGACGCCTACTGCCTAGAAGTCCGCAAGCTCGAGAACAAGTTCTATGGTCTCGAGTTCCATCACATCGTCCACGACAACAACGTTGCAGCGGACGTCCTCTCGAAGCTTGGATCCACCCGCGCTCAAGTTCCAGCGGGTGTCTTCGTCCACGAGCTTCACGCGCCATCCATCCCGGAGCCGGCGCCACCGACCACTGTCCCTGCCCATCCACCAGCTGGGCAGGAGGTCATGATGATCGACGTGGACTGGAGGCAACCCTTCATCAACTACCTCAGCGAGCAGAAGGTCCCCTCTGACAAGAACGCGGCTGAGCAGCTCATGCGCTGCGCCAAGTCCAACGTCCTCGTCGGAGACAAGCTTTACAAGTGGGGCGCATCTTCTGGAGTACTCATGAAGTGCGTCCCTCGTGAAGAAGGCAAGGACATCTTGGAGGAGATCCACAAGGGCGTGCGGCGCAACCACGCGTCCTCACGCACGCCGGTCGGCAAGGCCTTCGGCGAGCTTTCTGCGGCCCACGGCTGCGGGCGATGCCGAAGAACTCGTCGAAGGTGCCAAGGATGTCGGTGCTTCGTCAAGCGACAACACGTCCCGGCCTACAAGCTGGTCACCATACCGCCAACCCGGCCCTTTGCCCGCCGGGGGGGGCTTGACATGATCGGGCCACCGCCAACCGCGTCGGTGGTTTCAACGGGGTATTGGTGGCCATCGACAAGTTCACCAAGTGGATCGAGGTCAAGCCGGTCACGTGCCCCAAGGGCGACGAGTACTCGACTTCTTGGATGAACTCGTGCACCGCTACGGACTACCCCACCGCATCATCACGGACACAGGGCTCCAACTTCAACAACCACCGGTTCCGGGAGTACCGCGAGAACAACGGGATCGACGTCCGATACGTCTCGGTTGCCCATCCACGGCCAACGGACAAGTCGAGCGCGCCAATGGGATGGTGCTCGACGCTCTCAAGAAGCGCCTACACGACGCTGCTAACTCCAAAGGGGGCAAGTGGATCAAGGAACTACCCAACGCACTCTGGGGGCTACGGACTCAGCCATCCAAGCCAACGGGGCAATCCCCCTACTTCCTGGTCTACGGCTCCGAAGCAATCCTCCCTGCCGACGTCATATGGAACTCGCCAGCAGTGGAGCACTACGACGAAGGCGTGTCAGAAGACAGCAGACGAGTTGATATCGATAGCCTCGAAGAGGCTCGCTGCGCCGCCCTTGTCCAATCAGCAAGGTACCTAGAGGGTATCCGACGCTACCATGATCGCAACGTCAAGGAACGCTCCTTCAACGTTGGAGATCTCGTCCTCCGCCGCATCCAGAACACGGAAGGACTACACAAGCTCAGCTCCCCCTGGGAAGGTCCCTTCACCGTGGCAAAGGTGACTGGGCCGGGCTCCTACTGCCTCCAAACACTTGAAGGCGAAGACATCGACAACTCGTGGAACGTCGACCAGCTCTGTCGATTCTACGCCTAGTCTACACGACTACTCCGGGGTTCAAGTCTACTCGACTACATCAACACCCTCCTGCCGTAAGCAGCCTCCGGGTCCTGGCTCCAGTCTCCGGACTTCTCCTCTCCAGGCTCTAGCCCGTGCAGCTATCTACAGACCCTGGGCTGCGACGAGCGTCAAGGACTCTAGCAGCGGTCTACCAAGAGACCACACTCCAAGATCCAGCCTACACGGCTACCTACGGATCTACGATCCAGCCTACACGGCTACTTACGGATCTACTGCTGTAAGCGGCTACCCGCTCGAAGCACAACTCAGTTGTAAGCGGCCTCCGGGTCCAAGCGACTACTCTGTAACTACGGCCCTGGCCATCCAGGTGTACTTCTTCAGTAATAAAGTTTGATCGTTCATCAACTTCTCTATTGTCTACTCCCTACAACGGGACCACTACTGCCGAGTACGACTACTCGCATCCACTCCACGATGGGGGCTCCGCACTCTGAGATCGCGACTACGAGTACTCATTGCTGGAAATTTTCTTTCATTGATACTTAAGCAATTCATTACAATTGTTTTTTGTACAACCCTGGCTACTAGCTATCTGTTATAGGGCTACTGGAGATTAAGCTTCTCAGCCACTTGCTCCGCGATGGGAGCCATCTTGCTCCCGGCGGCTCCGCATCTTGCTCATCGGTGCGGTTGGCGACTACCCCGCCCGGCGACTACTTCCACCGGGGCCTTCGGGAAGTATGACTTCATGAAGGCCAAGACACCCTTGGGATCGATCTCGCCATGTGCTTCACATAGGCCGCCGGCCGGCTTGGAGCTTCCTTGAGGCGATCCACCGGTGGAGCAATCTTGGGGCCGCCGGGTGCGGCACCGGGAGCCTTGCGATCGGCGGTGTGGCTTCTTCAAGCTCCTTCGGTTGGGGCCCGCGGTGCCTCGCGATCTTCATTCAACTTCGCAAGGATTTGTAGCGATTGACGAGATCGCGGTCGGATGCAATCCCGGAGCTCCATGTGCTTCTCGCACTCGAAGGCAAGTTCTTTGTAGTTGAGCTCGAGTACTCCGGCGGGCTTCTTGCTCCCGGTAGAAGAGATTCTTCATGCTCGTCTCCGAGGACTTCGGTGCTCCACCCGGCCCTCAAGCTCGCAACACGAACGCGGTCGGCGGGGTCAGACTACCTCTCGACCTCCAACAACTACCCGACAAGCCCAGCGGCGTACCTTTGTTCTTGTTGCGGAGGCCCTTATTCTTCCGCACCAAGTCGCCGCCCTTCGCCTGCAACTCTTGGATATCGTTGTGGTATTTGGCGAAGGCGGCGTCGAGCTTAGACTGCATGGCGGCCGCGTGCTTCCGCGACTTCACAAGTTGCTCTTCCAGCGCCTCAGCACGGAGCACCGCGTCACCATAGCCTTGCAGCATGTTGGACATGTCTCGGGACCTCTCCGCAACGTCCTGCATAGACAACTCAAGTCACACGAGTACTCAACGTCAGAGGATTGGCTACTCAAAAGCTACGGCTACTTACCTTCATCCACTGCTCGGCCTGGCGGATCGCCTCCAGATGCTTGGCCACCGTCGCCGGCTCGACAAGATCGTCCGCGAGCGACTCTATCCCGCCGCAACTACTCGCGGTGGCCTCCGTCATCGGCGCAGAGCAGATGGGCTCTGCGTCCTGGATCTCCGGGGAGCGGATAGCCACCTCCAGAGCGACCTCTGGTGACGTGGTGACCCCCTCTCCCCTGGCCCCCACGGCGGCCTCCTCGACGACTTCTTCCATAGGCTCGGGGGCTCCTCCCGCAGCCTCCGGGACCTCTGGTGTGGACTTCTGCATTGGCACCCCCGCAGGGATGTCACTACCTTCAGCCTCAGCACCTGTCAAGGAGAAGACAAGTGCATCAGCGACTACGACTACTCCTCGATGAGCCCCATAGCTTCAGAAGAGTACTCACCTTCGACTATGCTGGCCTCCGGCAACGGCGCTTCGGTAGCCGGCGGCTCGGGCACCGCCTGGGAAGCGGGAGCGGACTCCTCGGCGGGCGGCACGACTTCTTCCGCCACCGCTGAAGAGGGTTCATCTCCCTCCCAGGACAGATCCGTGGATTTCCTGCAGAAGCACACAATTGGTCGTCAGTCAACATCGACTACTACAACAAGTACTACTCGGGAAGATGCGGTACTTACAAGTTTGACCGGACCATAGTCACGGCCGGGGCACCGAGGATGCTGGCAATGTCTACGAGTCCACCCTCGGCGGGCGCCTCCTCCTGCGCCCCTGCGGCTACCGCCTCCTCTGTAGCAACGGCGGCCGACGCAGTGCCTTCCTGCGCTCCTGTAGTCACCACCTCTTCAACGGCGGCGGCTACGGGCTCCGTGCTCCCCTGTGGAGCAGGGGGCTGGCGCTCCAACTGCGCCAAGAGCTCCTCGACAGTGGGGGCTGGACTACGGCTTCCGGCCGGCTCCCCCTGTGTCCCATACGCCTTCGTCGCCCTCCTCGACGGGCTCCGCGGGCGGCACCTCCTGCATACAAGGAAGACTACTCATCAGCAAGGGTACTCGTGCGATGGGTACTCGGCTACTCTGTTCAAGACAACTTACCTCCTGAGGCGTGGTCTCCGAGACCTTGAGCTTCTTTGCCACCCGCTTGCGGGCGGGGTTGCGCGGCTTCCGTGGCGGCGTAGCTAGGCTAGCCTCCAGGCTAGCCGGGGAGTCTTGCACCAGAGGCACATGAGGTAAGCCTGGACGGCTAAACCTCGACCGCAACTGAAAGCGGTCCTGCAACGTCTCGTCGTCGTCGTCGTCGGTGGTGTCCTCCATGATGACGGTGTCATCGCCTTCGCCGACTTCTCGCCGCTCTTTGTCCTTGGCCTTCCCTTCCTTCGGGATCTCGACCCCACTCGGGGGCGGCTGCGGCTCGGAGATGAACTTCTTCAAGTCATCCTGCAAAGGCACAAGACATCAGCACGTCTACTCCAAGCAAGGACTACTCGACTAGGGGAGTACGACTACTCACCTCCTTTGGCGGGCGCGCGGCGGAGTACTCCTGGACAGGGCACGCCGTGTACGGCGGCATATCCTTGAAGATCCGCGACAGCCTCTCGATGATGTCGCTGTCGTCCAGCTCGCCTCCGGGCATCCGCGACGTGTCGTCGTCGCCGGTGTACTCGAAGCCCAAGGTGTCTCGAGCCATCAATGGCTGCACCCTCCGCTTCATGAAACTGAAGGCCACGTGCTCGGCCCTCAGTCCCGCTTCCCTGAGCACCTTGATGCGTGCCAGCAGCTCGGGAAGCTAGATCACCTCCTGCATGGTGGGCTCCGTGTTCCACCACTCGCGGTGCCTGGGCTGTCGTCCGCTCGGCTTCGGTGGGCCGGGGTGGTGGTTCATGATGTAGAACCACCTCGTCTTCCAGTCAGTGTTGGAGTCAACAAGCTTGTACGCCAGGTACTGCTCCGCGGCGTCTTCTCTCAATCGGATGTCGGCTCCTCCGACTACCCTTGGGTTGGTGGCACTTGGCTGCGGCTTGACCCGGAAGAACTTCCGGAAAATGATCCAGTGCGGCTTGATCCCAAGGAAGGCCTCGCAGAAGTGCACGAAGACCGCGGTGTGGAAGATACCGTTGGGGTTCAGATTCAGGTACTCGACTCTATAGTACCCGAGGAGACCCTTGAAGAAATCGCTAGCCGGGAGAGCAAGCCCGCGCTCCACCAACCGCGCAAACATTGGAATCTCGTCCTCGGCCTTCTCCATTGGATATGGATCTCCAGCAGCGGCCCTCCACATGTTGACCTCCTTCTCCCGGATGAACCCGCTGTTCAGGAGGGCCAGCAGATCTTCCGTCTTCACCTTGGATTTTTTCCACTCGCGGCTTGGATCAGCCCGCGGTGGAGACATTGGCGGTGCTACTCCGGTGGCGGCCGCGGCGGCCTCTTCGCGGCCCCTCTTCTTCTCGGCGGCCTTCGACGACTTGGATGGTGACGGCTTCATTCTCCAAGTACAGGGCGTCTTCACGCGCATCCGCTCGGGGGCTACCCTAAAAGCTTTGGGTGGCGGCACACTTGGATCTACTGCGGCGGCAGCGTGCGCTGGGAGTGGATCTACTTCAGATGGAATCAAAATGACTGCAGCTCAGATGGGTGAAAACCCCTAAGGGTTTTGGCTTCTATTTATAAGTCAAACTGGCTCCGCAACGGCCGGCTGGATAAGTCCATGCGCAGCTGACTCAGTGGCTAAGCGTGACCCTTCGTATTCTACTAGTCGACGCGCATCACCTCGGGGGCTCGGCTACTTCTACTCGACTACCTGGGAAGCGACTAGTCTCAAGAGCATCTCAGGACACATTCTTCAAGATGACCTTCAATTCGAGAGGAAGTACTCGACTCAAGGCTCGGGGGCTCCGTGCCACGTGTCCTTCGGTTTTTTCTCCGGATTTTTCGGGATTTTCTTGCCAAGACTTCAGATGGACCCTCAGCCAGAGCCTGCGGCTCAACCTAAGGCTCGGGGGCTACTCCACACGGAGTGCGATTTTGCAATCGCACCTCCATATCAGCTCTGGCTTCAAGACAAGACGGGCATTTTTTGAAGACCTTCGAAGGCAGTACTCGAGGACGCTTGGGACTACTCGAGAAGACTTCAAGATTGCTCAAACATCAGCTGGAGTACATTCCAGCCTCGGGATGCTTCGACTACTCTTGAGGACTTTTGACTTGTAGCACTCGGGGACGCTTGAGGACTACTCGTTAAGGCCGTCAAGACTACTTGAAGCTATCCTTCTCGACTACAAAGTACTCGAGGGTTTGTCGTATGGACCTCCCTAGGCCCACTACCTCGGTGGGTACCAGGACCGACTACTCGGTGGGCCCCTGGGACTACCGGCTTGCGCTACACGGCACACCGAAGGCGTGGAGCACAAGGACTGCAGAGGAGTAGTACTCGGTTAGGAAGCTGTACATGTCCCGCACTGTATGGAGGACTCCTAGACGTACTCGACTAGTACTCTCTCCCTACTCCGACTTGTAACCCTGCCTCCTGGACTATATAAGGCGAGGCAGGGACCGATCTCTGGGATCACCTCAACACACCTCATCACGGCGCACCATTGCACCATATTGTAATCATGCCCAATCAATCCAGAGCTACGCAGCATACAGGACGTAGGGTATTACGCACCTCGCGGCCCGAACCTGTCTAAATTGTGTGCCACGTGTCTCTTCCTTCGAGTTACCGATCTCGGCGAGGACACATTCATCTATTTCGGGTACTCCCCTTAGTAGGTTGCCGGTCTAAAACACCGACAATGCCCTCTCCATCGAGAACGCTGGTGGCAACAACGACACCAAGTGCCTCTACTTCCCCTTCTGCCTGGACCAGGCTCCACTCACATGGCTCGAGTCGCTGGACAAGCACTCGATCGACAAGTGGGACCCAGTGAAGGAGCGGTTCACCGGCAACCCGCGGGCGCCATGGGCCGATCAGGTACTCGCATGGACCTGGCCATGGTCAAGCAGGAACAAGGCGAGACCCTCCGCAAGTACATGCACCGCTTCTTCGATAAGCGCGCTACCGTGGTCGACGTCACCGACAAGGAGGTCATCGACCTCTTCCAAGACGGCCTCTACCACTGCCGCACCTTCGAAGACTTCGGTCGTCGCCGCCCCAAGTCCATCCCCCACCTCAAGGACATGATCACGTCCTGGGCGGATGAAGAAGACAAGGCCAACGCCAAGTACGACACCATCCGTGGCAAGACCAAGCAAAACGCGGGCGGCGGCAGCGGCAACAATGTGAACCAAGGCGGTCGCAACAATAACAACAACAACTACTACTCGGGTCCCAACCACAAGCGTAAGCCAGACAACACTGTCGCGGCTATTCAGCGCCCCGCGAAGGAGAACTCGAAGAAGAACTCTGGTGGTTTCAAAGACTTGCTGAAGGAGAAGTGTCCATGGCATCCAAACGGCAATCACACCACCGAGCAGTTGTTGACGGTTAATAATTGTATCAAAGTTCGTTCGTGACTCGCAAGCGTACAAGTCTCCCGTCGTAGTCAAGGGACCCTTCTTCCCTCGAGTGGTGAACCCAAGGTATCGAATCCGTGGAACAAATGTGTGACGCAAGACTTAATCTATTAAAGCCAAGTAATCTTCAATATTCGATAAAAAACCTAATGCATCTAAGTTAAAGACACAAAACAGATCTAATCTACTAAAAACCGGAGAAAACAAAGTAAGATTGGGTAGATAAACCGATCTAGAGGGATCGGGGTAAGCCTTTTGTTGAAGTTCCAAGCAAGAGAAGAAGTAGCAAATCGAATCTTAATAAAAGCCTCTTTAAATCGTGGTTTCCCGTCCAAATCCGAAAACATCCGCCTTTCGAGACCCCCGTTCTGTCACAACATATCCCTATTCATGCGGGGAGCTTAGGGCGAGTCAAAAGACAAGTCGAGATTCTCTCGGAAGATCCGGCGTGTACCTCTAGCCACCGCGGCTACAAGAACACCCTATGTAATCTATCGTACGAATAGAATTGGAATAAGCAAAGCCGATCGAAAAAACGAAATCTTCGAGGAAACACTTGATCGGCTCGGGAAAAGATTCAACTTGATAATTCAACTATAACAATGATACATACACAAGATCACCACGGGATCCTTCCTTGATCTTGCTTCTAGCTCGGGAACTCCGACGTGGTCTTCCTTGCAAGGTTCCCACGTCGGCTAGGGGAACCCTAGTCAACTAGCTCGACCCTCTCCTCTCCGAGATGGTGTCCCTCTCTTCTCTTGCTTCTCGGCGGCCGAAGACGAAATCTTCTCTCGTGGCTCTCGGTCGGGGGACTATAAATAGCCCGATTGGCGGCTAGGGCAAAGGACGACGGATTTGGGCCCAAAATGGGCTTGGGCCGGCCGATCGGCCCGGCCGGCCCAGGCCCATTTAGGCCCGGCCCGTGGGCTCCTTTGCCCGACGTCGGTTCCCTTGCTTCCTGGATGCTTCCCCCTTCTGCATGTGGGTCCATGTCGTTGGTTTCTCTCCGAATTGGACTCAACTCCTTGTCTTGCAAGATTCGGCACTTTCTACGGTCGGGGTCCTCGGAGTCCGTCGTCTTCTCGGATCAAGTCCCCGCTTCTTGGAGTTAAGTTTGCTTCATTGCATGACTTGTTCAGGGCTTCAAGGTCTTGTCATGAGGTGCTTGATGAACTTATCCCGAAAGTCTTGCATTCAACACTAAAACCCTGCATAAACATTAAACTCCAAAAACGACATGCACACGTGAACTTGTTATACCACGGGGGTTAGTACCAATGGATAAGGTATAAAACTAATGCCAACACCGAAGGTAAACTCATGGCTAGGTTGACGGATTTTCACCGTCAACAGCAGTGCTACCAACTCAGGCATGCACTCAAGGATACGCCAGAGCCACCGCACCCTCACGACAAAAAGGGCAAGAAGAAGGACGGCGACAACAACGACTTCCAGGAACCCGACAAGACCATCAACGTCCTCTTCGGTGGATTGCTCAGCAGGCGGGAGCAGAAGGCTACCCGTCGAGAAGTTATGTCCATTGAGCCAGCGGTCCCGACCCCTCTCAGGTGGTCAGAGATACCCATCACCTTCTCCCACGCGGATCAATGGACCAGCTTCTCCGAACCAGGGCGCTTCCCCCTCGTCCTGAAGCTAGTGGTCGCGGGCTCCAAGCTCAACAAGGTCCTCATCGACGGTGGAAGCGGGCTCAACGTCCTTTTCACCAAGACCTTGAAGAAGATGAAGCTCGACATCACCCACATGCTCACCAAGAGCAACACGCCCTTCTACGGCATCGTCCCCGGCAACGCGGCTATCCCACTGGGCTCAGTGGTCCTGCCAGTTACCTTCGGGGAATCTCGGGACAACTACCGTACCGAGTACATCAAGTTCGAGGTCCCGGACTTCGAGACTTCCTACCACGCCATCCTTGGCAGACCGACCATCGCCAAGTTCATGGCGGTGCCCCACTACACCTACTTGGTACTCAAGATGACAAGCCCAGCGGGTGTACTCTCTCTCCAAGGGGACTTGAAGAGCTACCACGACTGCGACACAGAAGCCGTGGAGATCGCTTCTACGAATCAAGTACCCAACGCTATGATGGAGGTCTACCCTGCGTCGAAGAAGCTTGCTACAAGTGAACTCGACATCCCGGAGAAGTCTGACAGCACCAACAAGCCCCAGCCACCTGAGGAGGTTCTTGTCAAGACAATCGACCTTGGAACAGGCGACCCCAGCAAGACCACCACCATCGGGATTGGCCTCGACCCCAAAATAGGAAGACGTGCTCATCAGCTTCCTTCGGGCTAACCGCGACATCTTCGCGTGGAAGCCAGCGGACATGCCAGGAGTGCCCAGGGAGCTGATTGAGCACTGCCTCAACGTCGATCCTAAGGCCACCCCCAAGCGACAACACCTCCGACGTTTTGCCGACGACAGACGGGACACCATCAAGAAGGAACTCGCCAAACTACTCGTGGCCGGCTTCATCGGAGAAGTCTTCCATCCCGAGTGGCTCGCCAACCCCCCGTCCTCGTCCCCGCAAGAAGAACTCGAACGAGTGGAGGATGTGCGTCGACTACACCGACCTCAACAAGCACGCGCCCCCCAGGACCCCTTCGGGTTGCCGCGGATTGATCAAGTCATCGACTCCACGGCGAGCTGCGACTCGCTCTACTTCCTCGGCCCCCTACTGCGGTACCACCAGATCGCGATCAAGGAAGAAGACCAGGAGAAGACCGCATTCATCACCCCGTTTGGCGCATACTGCTATACTACCATGTCCTTCGGGTTGAAGAACACCGGCGCCACCTACCAACGAGCTATCCAGGCCTGCTTCAAGAGGCAACTCAACAAGAACGTCGAAGCCTACGTGGATGACGTGGTCGTCAAGACCAGAGACTCCAGTACCCTCATCGACGACCTTGAAGAGACTTTCGCATCCCTGCGCGAGTACCGCTGGAAGCTCAACCGAACAAGTGCGTCTTTGGCGTACCTTCGGGTAAACTACTCGGCTTCATCATCAGCCAGCACGGCATCGAAGCCAACCCCGAGAAGATCTCCTCCATCACCAGCATGAAAGCTCCCACGAGCATCAAAGACGTCCAGAAGTTGACCGGGTGCATGGCGGCACTGAACAGATTTATCTCGAAGCTTGGAGAACGGGGGCTCCCCTTCTTCAAACTACTCAAGCACCAAGAGAAGTTCGTGTGGACTCCAGAGGCGGATCAAGCCCTTGCGCAGCTCAAGGACTTCCTATCGAAGGCCGCCGCCGCCCCTCACGGCTCCCCACAAGGGCGAGCGGCCCCTCGCTCTACCTTGCTGCGACTACTCATGTGGTCGACGTCGCCATCGTCGTCGAGCGGCAGGAAGACGGCCATGCCTACCCAGTCCAGCGCCCAGTCTACTTCGTCAGTGAGGTCCTGTCAGAGTCCAAGGCACGTTATCAGCCTGTGCAGAAGCTCCTGTACGCAGTACTCATCACCTCACGGAAGCTACGACACTACTTCCATCAGCACTAGATCTCCGTCATCACCGACTACCCCCTCGGCGACATCCTGCGGAACCAAGATGCTACTGGAAGAATCTCTAAGTAGGCAGTCGAGCTCGGCGCCCTCACCATCGACTTCAAGCCACGCACAGCCATCAAGTCGCAGGCGCTAGTCGACTTCATGGCGGAGTGGCGGGAGAATCAGCTACCTACTCCAACTGTGCAACCAGAGCATTGGGTGATGTACTTCGACGGCTCACTCAACCTCGAGGGCGCAGGTGCAGGGGTACTCCTGATCTCCCCAACGGGCGAACAACTCAAGGACGTCCCCGCATCTTCCCGAAGGTCTCAAACAACGAAGCCGAGTACGAAGCTCTCCTACACGGGCTCCGCCCTCGCGGCTCCACTTGGCATCAAGCGGCTACTAGTCTACGGCGACTCCGCAAAGGGTCATCAACCAAGTCAACAAGTCCCTGGGACCGCAACAAGGAGAACATGGACGCCTACTGCCTAGAAGTCCGCAAGCTCGAGAACAAGTTCTATGGTCTCGAGTTCCACCACATCGTCCGCGACAACAATGTTGCAGCGGACGTCCTCTCGAAGCTTGGATCTACCCGCGCTCAAGTACCAGCGGGTGTCTTCGTCCACGAGCTTCACGCGCCATCTATCCCGGAGCCGGCGCCACCAACCACTGTCCCAGCACACCCACCAGCTGGACAGGAGGTCATGATGATCAACGTGGACTGGAGGCAACCCTTCATCGACTACCTCAGCAAGCACAAGGTTCCCTCGGACAAGAACTCGGCCGAGCAGCTCGTCCGCCGCGCCAAGTCCTACCTCCTCGTCGGAGACAAACTTTACAAGCGGGGCGCATCTTCTGGAGTACTCATGAAGTGCGTCCCTCGGTAACAAGGCAAGGACATCTTGGAGGAGATCCACAAGGGCGTCTGCGGCAACCACGCGTCCTCCCCGACGCCGGGTCGCCAAGGCCTTCGGCGAGCTTTCTGCGGCCCTCCGCTGCGGGCAATGCGAAGAACTCGTCGGAAGGTGCCAAGGATGCCGGTACTCCGCCAAGCGGCAACACGTCCCAGCCTACAAGCTAGTCACCATACCGCCAACCTGGCCCTTTGCCTGCTGGGGGCTAGACATGATTGGGCCACTGCCAACTGCGCCAGGTGGTTTCAACAGAGTATTGGTGGCCATCGACAAGTTCACCAAGTGGATCGAGGTCAAGCCGGTCACATGCCCCAAGGCTGACAAAGTACTCGACTTCCTAGACGAACTCGTGCATCGCTACGAATTACCCCACT
Source organism: Cenchrus americanus (assembly GCA_947561735.1). Classification (NCBI taxonomy): domain Eukaryota; kingdom Viridiplantae; phylum Streptophyta; class Magnoliopsida; order Poales; family Poaceae; genus Cenchrus; species Cenchrus americanus. The sequence goes on along the minus strand of OX387245.1, from coordinate 68,727,623 downwards.
GCATCATCACAGATCTGGGCTCCAACTTCAACAACCACCAGTTCTGGGAGTACTGCGAGAACAGCGGGATCGACGTCTGATACGTCTCAGTTGCCCATCCTCGGGCCAACGGACAAGTCGAGCGCGCCAATGGGATGGTGCTCGACGCTCTCAAGAAGCGGCTACACGATGCTGCTAACTCCAAAGGCGGCAAGTGGATTAAGGAACTACCCAACGCACTCTGGGGGCTACGGACTCAGCCCTCCAAGCCAACGGGGCAATCCCCTTACTTCCTGGTCTACGGCTCCGAAGCAATCCTCCCTACCGACGTCATATGGAACTCGCCAGCAGTGGAGCACTACGACGAAGGCGTCTCAGAAGACAGCAGACGAGTTGACATCGACAGCCTCGAAGAAGCTCGCTGCGTTGCCCTCGTCCAATCAGCAAGGTACCTGGAGGGTATCTGACGCTACCACGATCGCAACGTCAAGGAATGCTCCTTCAACGTTGGTGATCTTGTCCTCCGTCGTATCCAGAACACGGAAGGACTACAGAAGCTCAGCTCCCCCTGGGAAGGTCCCTTCACCGTGGCAAAGGTGACCGGGTCGGGCTCCTACCGCCTCCAGACACTGGAAGGCGAAGACATCAACAACTCGTGGAATGTCGACCAGCTATGTCGGTTCTACGCCTAGTCTACACGACTACTCCGGGGTTCAAGTCTACACGACTACATCAACACCCCTCTGCCGTAAGCGGCCTCCGGGTCCTGGCCCTAGTCTCCGAACTACTTCTCTCCAGGATCCAGCCCGCACGGCTACCTACGGATCCTGGGTTGCGACGAGCGACAAAGGACTCTAGCAGCGGTCTACTAAGAGACCATGTACTCCAAGATCCAACCTACACGGCTACCTACGGATCTACTGCTATAAGCGGCTACCCGCCCTAGCTCCACTTAGCTATAAGCGGCCTCCGGGTCCAGGCAACTACTCTATAACTACGGCCCTGGCCATCCAGGTGTACTTTTTCAGTAATAAAGTTTGATCATTCATCAACTTCTTTACTGCCTACTCCCCTTAACGGGACTACTGCCGAGTACGACTACTCGCATCCACTCCACGATGGGGCTCCGCACTCTGAGATCGCGACTACGAATGCTCATTGCTGGAATTTTTCTTTCATTAATACTTAAGCAATTGCATTACAATTGTTTTTGTACAACTTTGGCTACGAGCTAACTATTACAGGGCTACTAGAGATTGAGCTTATTGCCTACTTGCACCGCAATGGGAGCCATCTGCTCCAGCAGCTCCGCGTACTGCTCATCGGTACAGTTGGCGGCTACCCCGCCAGCGACTACCTCCACGGACGCCTTCGGGAAGTAGGACTTCATGAAGGCCAAGACTTGCTTCGGGATCGACCTTGCCATATGCTTCACATAAGCCGCCAGCCGGCTGTGGGCCTCCCTGAGGCGATCCACGAGCGGAGCGATCTTGGGGCCGCCCGGATGAGGCACCAAGAGCCTTGCAATCGGCAGCGCGGCTTCTTCAAGATCCTTCAACTGGGCCCACAGCGCCTCGCAATCTTCATTCAACTTCTGCAACGATTTGTAGCAGTTGACGAGATCGCGGTCAGAAGCAATCCGAAGCTCCATGTGCTTCTCGCACTCGAAGGAAAGTTCTTTATAGTCGAGCTCGAGTACCTGGCGGGCCTCCTGCTCCCGTAGAAGAGGTTCTTCATACTTGTCTCCGAGGACTTCAAGCTGCTCCACCTGGCCCTCAAGCTCTGCAATACAACAAAGCACAGCGGGTCAGACTACCTCTCGACCTCCAACAACTACCCAACAAGTCAAGCGGCGTACCTTTGTTCTTGTTGCGGAGTGTCTTGTTCTTCCGCACCAAGTCATCGCCCTTTGCCTGCAACTCTTGGATGTCATTATGATACTTGGCAAAAGCGGCGTCGAGCTTGGACTGCATGGCAGCCGTGTACTTCCGCGACTTCAAAAGCTGATCCTCTAGTGCCTCAGCCCAGAGCACCGCGTCACCAAAGCCCTGCAGCATGTTGGACTTCTCGCGGGACCTCTCCACGACGTCCTGCACAGACAACACACGTCAACGAGTACTCAACAACAGAGGATTGACTACTCAGAAGTTAAGACTACTTACTCTCATCCACTACTCAGCCTGGCGGACCGCCTCCAGGTGCCTGGCCACCGTCGCCGGGTCGACCGAGGATCATCCCGCGAGCGACTCCACTCCACCACGACTACTCGTGGCGCCCTCGATCATCGGCGCAGAGCGGATGGGCTCTGCGTCCTGAATCTCCGGGGAGCGGACAACCACCTCCAGAGCAACCTCTGGTGGCACGGTAGCCTCCTCTCCTCCCGGTCACGCGGCGGCTTCCTCGGCGACCTCCTCCATCGGCTCGGGGGCTCCCTCGGCGGCCTCGGGGCCTCGTGGTGTCGACTTCTCCATGGGCACCGCCGGGGATGTCACTCCCTTCGGCCTCGACGCCTGACAAGAAGACGTCAAGTGCATTGGCAACTACGACTACTCTATGGGGAAGGCTAAAACCACAGCAGAACACTTACCCTCGACCACGCTGGCCTCGGGCAACGCAGCTCCAGCAGCCGGCGCTTCGGACTCCGCCTGGGGGGCAGGAGTTGACTCCTCGACGGGCGGCACGACTTCTTCTTCCGCCACCGTCGTGGAGGGCTCATCTCCCTCCCAGGATAAGTCTGTTGATTTCCTGCAGAAGTACACAAAGCTGGTCATCATTCAGGCTCGACTACTACACCAAGTACTACTCGGGAAGGCTAAGTACTTACAGGCTTGACCGGACTATCGTCACGGCCGGAGCACCGAGGATGCTGGCAATGTCTACCAGTCCACCCTCTGTGGGCGCCTCCTCCTGCGCCTCTGCAGCCGCTGCCTCCTCTGCAGCAACGGTAGCCGGTGCACCGCCCTCCTGCGCTCCTGCGGCCACCACCCCTTCGACGGCGAGGGCTGTGGGTTCTGTGCCCCCTTGATGAGCAGGGGGCTGGCGCTCCAACTGCGCTATGAGTTCTTCAACAGTGGGGGCTGGGCTACGACTCCCAGCCAGCTCCCCCACTGTGTCCCACTTGCCTTCGTCGCCCTCCTCGACGGGCTCCGTCGGCGGCACCTCCTGCATACAAGGGAGATCAGTCATCAGTAAGTGTACTCGTACGACGGGTACTCGACTACACTAGTCAAGACATCTTACCTCTTGAGGTGTGGTCTCTGAGACCCTCAGCTTCTTCATCACCCGCTTGCGGGCGGGGTTGCGCGGCTTCCGTGGCGGCGCAGCCAGACTAGCCTCCAGGCTAGTCGGAGGATCTTGCACGAAGGGTACATGAGGCAAGCCGGGACGGCTGAACCTCGACCGCAGCTGGAAGCGGTCCTGTAGCGTCTCCTCGTCGTCGTCGTCGTTGGACGTGTCTTCTACGATGACAGTGTCATCTCCTTCGCCGATCTCTTGCCGCTCCTTGGCTTTGGCTTTCCCCTCCTTCGGGATCTCGATTCCCTGAGGGGGCGGCTGCGGCTCGGAGACGAACCTCTTCAAGTCGTCCTGCAAGGCACAAGACATCAGCGCGACTACTCATAAGCAACGACTACTCGACTAGGGGGTACGGCTACTTACCTCCTTTGGCGGGTGCGCGGCGGAGTACTCTTGGACCGGGCACGCCGTGTACGGTGGCATGTCCTTGAAGATGCGCGTCGGCCTATCAACGATGTCGTCGTCGTCGACTTCACCTCCAGGCATCCGCGACGTGTCATCGTCACCGGTGTACTCGAAGCCTAGGGTGTCGCGGGCCATCAGCGGCTGCACCCTACGCTTCATGAAGCTGAAGGCCACGTGCTCGGCCCTCAGCCCGGCTTCTCTAAGCTCCTTGATGCGCGCCAACAGCTCGGGGAGCTGGATCCCCTCCTGCATCGTGGGCTCCGTGTTCCACCAGTCCGGTGCACCGGGCGCCTCCCCGCTCGGCTTCGGCAAGCCGGGGTGGTGGTTCGTGACGTAGAACCACCTCGCCTTCCAATCGGCGTTGGAGTCGATGAGCTTGTACGCGAGGTACTGCTCAGCGGCGTCTTCTCGCATCTGGATGCCCGCTCCTCCAACTACTCGCGGGTTGCTGGCGCTCGGCTGCGGCTTCACCCGGAAGAATTTCCGGAACAGGATCCAGTGCGGCTTGATCCCCAAGAATACTTCACAAAAATGGACGAAAACTGCGGTATGGAAAATGCCGTTAGGGTTGAGATTGAGGTACTCAACTTCGTAGTACCCGAGGAGGCCTTTGAAGAAGTCGCTGGCCGGAAGCGCGAGACCGCGCTCCGCGAAGCGTGCGAAATCGGGATCTCGTCTTCAGCTTTCTCCATTGGGTACGGATCTCCGGCGGCGGCTCTCCACATATCCACCTCCTTCTCCTGGATAAATCCGCTGTTGAGAAGGGCCAACAAATCCTCGGTCTTCACCTTCGACTTTTTCCACTCGCGGCTTGGATCTGGCCGCGGTGGAGACATCGGCGGTGCTGCCCCCGTGGCAGCCACGGCGGCCTCGTCACGGCCCCTCTTCTTCCCGGTGGCCTTCGTAGACTTGGATGGTGAAGGCTTCATTCTCCAAGTACACGGCGTCTTCACGCGCATTCACTCGGGGGCTACTCTGGAAGCTCTGGGTGGCGGCGCCTTGGATCTACTACGGCGGCGGCGCGCGCTGGAAGTGGATCTGGCTCAGATCTATTCGAAATGGCTATAGCAGTGATGGGTGAAAAACCCTAAGGGTTTTGGCTTCTATTTATAAGTCAAACTGGCCCTCCAATGGCCAGATGGATAAGTCCGCGCTCGGCTGACTCAGTGGCCGCGCGTGACTCTTCGCATTCTACTAGTCGACGCGCCTCACCTCGGGGGCACGGCTACTACTACTCTACTACCTGGGAAGTGACAAGGCTCAGGAGCATCTCAGGACACATTCTTCAAGATGACCCTTCAATTCGAGAGGAAGTACTCGACTCAAGGCTCGGGGGCTCCGTGCCACGTGTCCTTCGGTTTTTTCTCTTCGGATTTTTCGGGATTTTCTTGCCAAGACTTCAGATGGACCCTCAGCCAGAGCCTGCGGCTCAACCTAAGGCTCGGGAGCTACTCCATATGGAGTGCGATTTTACAATCGCACTTCCATATTAGCTCCGGCTTCAAGACAAGGCAGGTATTTTTTGAAGACCTTCGAAGGCAGCATTCGAGGACGCTTGGGACTACTCGAGAAGACTTCAAGATTGCTCAAACATCAGATGGAGTACATTCCAGCCTCGGGATGCTTCGACTACTCTTGAGGACTTTTGACCTGTAGCCCTTGGGGACGCTTGAGGACTACTCGTTAAGGCTGTCAAGACTACTTCAAGCTATCCTTCTCGACTACAAAGTACTCGGGTGCTTGTCGTATGGACCTCCCTGGGCCCACTACCTCGGTGGGTACTAGGACCGACTACTCGGTGGGCCCCTGGGACTACACGGCATCTGATGGCGTGGAGCACAAGGACTACGGAGGAGAAGTACTCGGTTAGGAAGCTGTACATGTTCCGCACTGTATGGAAGACTCCTAGACGTACTCGACTAGTACTCTCTCCCTACTCTGACTTGTAACCCCCGCCTCCCGACTATAAAAGGCGGGGCGGGGGGCCTTTCTCTAGCATCTCATCCAATCCACGGCGCACTATTACACCATCTTGTAATCGTGCCCAATCAATCCAGAGCTACGCAGCATATAGGACGTAGGGTATTACGCACCTCGCGGCCCGAACCTGTCTAAATTGTGTGCCACGTGTCTCTTCCTTCGAGTTACCGATCTCGGCGAGGCCACATTCATCTACTTCGGGAACTCCCCTTAGTAGGTTGCCGGTCTAAAACACCGATACTAGCCACCCTGAAAAGAAACATTAAGAAACTTATTGCAAATGTTTTGCTGTAGATAGTACTGTTGACGGATAAAAGACGTATCCCTCTACGATCCGCAAGCGTACGGACCCCACACCTTTTTCACCACGGGATTCCCAAGGTTCTTGTCAATCCGCGGAGCAAGGGGATTACAAGCGTTCGATCAACAACGACACACTAGCTACTAAAACCCTAACTACTATTATACTAGAAAAACACTAAACTACACTAGAGAGAATGATAAACGATCAAGATAGAAGACACTCGCCCACGGGTCTACGATACTAGAGCATGCAATCGCTTAAAGACATGAAAAACCAATCTAATCTATCGGGGTTGTGACCACGGTTTCGCCCTTTCCCTCCTCTCGTACTGTCACTACGCGAAGGTATTCATGACTAGACCTTTGATGGCCACGGCGTATTGAATGGATCCAAGGAAGCATTGAGGCCTTACTCCCTTCACGGCATGGTTGCAAACCTTAAGCATTAAAGTATATTCAACACAAGATGATAGATAGATAATCCGACAAAGTGCAATTACATCTCACGATCGATTACAACCCATGGACGAATGAGAAGATTACCCCATCAAGGTGCTGATCATGGCACCGTTGATCATGGTTTCCCTTCCGCCGGTGTCTTCCTCCTTCTCCACGAGAGGGTGCTTCCTTCGAGGTGGTTGATCTCCAGCCGGAGATCCTCCTCCTCTCTCTCTAGCTTGTGGATGGCCTTCTGGTGCGAATAACTCCTCCTCTCTGTGTTGGCGGCGCGTCGGGGGTTTTAGGGTCGAAGATCCTTCGAGGGCAAGGAAGACGGGACCGAACCGGTGCCCGAAGTGGGCTGGGCCGGCCCGCCTGGGCCGGCCGGCCCAGGCCCAGTTTCGGCCCGGTTCGGTCGCCCTTTTTGCTCCGTGGGTCCTCGTGCACTTATCTACTTTGCCCCCTCCACTTGGATGATTTTGACGCTGTTATCCTCGCGATCAAGATGGAGGCTCTCTTTGCATGAAGTTTGATCTTTTACGCTTCAATCCCCGGGGGTGTTCCTCGTAGCACTTCGGTCCTTGCCACCATTGGAAGTAATTTCAGCAAGCTCATGAACACGAACAAGACTCCATGAATGCTCCTTTGAACTTATTGCGAATCCGTCCTTTATGTCCATGTTTTCCTACATAAACATAACACTTCCAAATGCATGCACAAAGATGAACTTGTTATATGATTAGTGTGCCTAGTGGCGGGTTAGTTCCATAATCAAATCCAAACCAAAGTGTAATGAACATGCTAGGTGCACCAAAATACACCGTCAACATCTCCCCCACACTTAGCTCTTGCTCGTCCTCGAGCAAGTACTCGTAAAAGAACTTCGTCCAAGGTGTGTAATCGTGTATCACTTATCCTTCTTCACAAGTTAGTTAATCCCTTCATCTTTAATACATAAACACAAAGTAATGATAATCAAACATAAACATGGGCGTTTAGAATTTTTACCACGTCAAGATTTACCCCACAACTCAAACCCTTCACTTGAAGTCTTCAATTTCAGCCATACTTACTTCTTTGCTTCCATCGGAGGGTTTTTATGATTTTCAAAACAAAAATTCCTGCAACAAGTATTAGACAAAAACCTTTCTCCAAGCTCTCTCAAGTCACTCATATGAAGTGGCTATCCTAACCAAATTTTATAAAACTCTCACCTCCCATTAATCTCTCATATATCATGTAAAAGTGGATCTATAGGTAGGGCTAGCGCAATCAACACAAGTATTGTCAAACTAAGAACTTCCTCTAATGGTTGTCTACCTTTCAAAGCCAATGATCATGAGAATTAACCATATGTAGGGATATCAAGGATGAGAAGATTTAGAATGGTGGACATGTGCAAGGGCAAAAGAAAATTGTGACTACAAGGCACCAATGATGTCCTCGTTGTCGGATTGCACATGGTTGGAAATAGAGTAAAAGTTTCGTCTCACAATTAACGTGACATCCTTCCTTACACTTTATTATTTTTTTCTTCTTTTCTTTCACTTGATCCATCCCTCTCATATCTTCATTGCTAACTCATCTTTCTCTTTTTCTTTTCTTCTTTCATTCACATATGATTTTTCTTTCTTTCTTTCTTTCTTTTCCATACACATACTTTTTCTCTTTATTTTTCTCTCTCTTGACAACTTTTCAAAGCTTTCAATTCTCTCTTTCCTCGCATGCATACAATCTGAAATTTTTAAATAAATCATGCTAGAGACGAGACGAAACTTTGAAAATAGGTTGTGTTCAAGGAATACGATGTACAAAAGAGATGTATAGGGTTGGGTATGGAATCCGGCGATATTCATGACTTTCGTTGTGAAAGTCATGGACTCGAATATATGACGAGGCTAGCAACAAAAGATAAGCACAAGGACATGATCATTGCTCGAAATTAAAACTCACCAAGAGAGAAGGGTCCTAGCCTAACTCATCGTGCTAATCACACTTATGGTGGAGCGAAAAAAATAAACTTGGCTTTGGATAGGAATTTTTTCTTACTCTCAACTTGGAAAAAGAGGTTTTGCTAACCTTTATTACAAGGGTTTTAATATAATTTTCAGAACTGAAATCCTCCAATTTGTAGCATCGAACATAGCACAACTAGCATGTGAAGCTCAAGATCGAAGTGCGGTATGGGTACTTTAAGTAGTAGCGATTCCACTAAGCACCACGGTAAACGATTTTCAAACCACATACTTGTGTTCATATATCAAGAATCGAAGATTAAACAAACAAGTAAATAAAGATAAACAATACATAAAACACAAAGATATATGTAAAGACTCTTTTTATTTGGTTTTCTTGACTCAACACTAATTTAAGACACTTGCAAAAATTTTAAAACAGACTCAAAAACTAAAGACTCATTAAAACACTAAGACTCTCACACGAAGATTAAACCGAACCTAAACTTGAAGTTCAAAAGCTAAGGCTAGTGAGCTAGCTCTCCCCCACACTTAAAACATACGACGTCCTCGTCGTATCTTACAAAAATCTTAAGGGGAAAACTAGATCTAGTGGTACTTCAAGCAAGTTTTGCACCACTTGCCTCTCATGTTTCCAACCATGCCGAAAAGCTTGCGCACGTTGCGGTTAAGGAACTTGTAGTCATCTTCAACTATGCGCTCCAAGTCCTCCATACGCTGCTTCATCGCTTCCATGGCTTGGAGACATTCGCCGGCCGACGTGTAGAGATCCGCGATGGATTGACGGCAAACTCGACAAAGACACCGGATGCAATCCGAAGGGGTCGTCGTCGCCATAATCTCCACCGTTGTCACCACCGTCGTCGCCACCTCCATTGTTGTCGCCTTCGCCACCGCCGTTGCCGTCGCCGTTGGGGCCTTCGGGAGACCTTTCATAGGGCTGCTCGCCCCAATCGTCATCGTCTCTACGGCGGCCGCCCACGAGCTCGGGCTACGATCGTCGGAGTAGTCGCTATCCCCATAATCCTTAGGCTCCGGCGACACCTCCTTGTAATCCTTACGCTTGATGCCTTGGAGGCGTGCCGACCTTCGAACGGGTGTAGGGACCTTCTCTCCTTCGACGGGGTTGCGAGATGCAAGAGCTCCGTCGGGACACGTCCTCCGCAACGGATACGTGCGGTCCTCTTGACGGGTAGCTTGACCTCGCATCGCATCGCCTCCTCCATCGATGGCTTCTTGGCTTCTACCTTCAACTCTAAGCTTTTTGGAGGCTCAATGGTCGCTACAAGGGTGCAACACATTGCTTGAAAGGTTTGATTCTCGAGCTCCCAATTCGGCCAAATATATAGTCCCGAGAGAAAAGCCACGGGAACCTTATTTTCCTTTTTTACACTTCCCTTAAAATTTTCCGACCAAACAAGGAAGTCAAAAAGGAGCAATTCGAGGTGAAATTCGGGGACATCGGGCGTCGGGCCACCCCCGGGCCGATCCGACTGGGCCGGCCGGCCCACCCTGCCTCGGGGGCCGGGCTGTCGGTGTTTTGGACCGGCAACCTACTACGGGGAGTACCCGAAGTAGATGAATATGACTCGCCGAGATCGGTAACTCGAAGGAAGAGACACGCGACACACAATTTAGACAGGTTCGGGCCGCGAGGTGCGTAATACCCTACGTCCTGTATGCTGCGTAGCTCTGGATTGATAGGGCACGATTACAAGATGGTGCAATAGTGCGCCGTGGGTTGTATGAGATGAGATTGGATGATGAAGATCGGTCCCTGCCTCGCCTTATATAGTCCGGAGGCGGGGTTACAAGTCGGAGTAGGAAGAGAGTACTAGTTGAGTACGTCTAGGAGACCTCTATACAGTGCGGAACGTGTACCGAGTCCTAACCGAGTACTACTCCCCGTGTTGTCCTTGTGCTCCACGCCTTCGGGTGCCGTGTAGCGCAAGCCGGGTAGTCCCAGGGGCCCTCCGAGTAGTCGGTCCTGGTACCCACCGAGGTAGTGGGCCCAGGGAGGTCCATACGACAAGCCTCCGAGTACTTTGTAGTCGAGAAGGATAGCTTCAAGTAGTCTTGAAGGCCTTAACGAGTAGTCCTCAAGCGTCCCTGAGTGCTACAAGTTAAAAGTCCTCAAGAGTAGTCGAAGCATCCCGAGGCTGGAATGTACTCCAGCTGATGTTTGAGCAATCTTGAAGTCTTCTCGAGTAGTCCCAAGCGTCCTCGAAATCTACCTTCGAAGGTCTTCAAAAAATGCCTGCCTTGTCTTGAAGCCGAAGCCGTCATGGAAACGCGACTTGCAGAACCGCAATCCACGTGGAGTAGCCCCCGAGCCTTGAGCCGCGGGCTCTGGCTGAGGATCCATCCGAAGTCTTGACAAGAAAATCCCGAAAAATCCGGAGAGAAAAAACCGAAGGACACGTGGCACGGAGCCCCCGAGCCTTGAGTCGAGTACTTCCTCTCGAATTGAAGGGTCTTCTTGGAGAATGTGTCCTGAGATGCTCTTTAGACTAGCCGCGTCCCAGGTAGTCGAGTATGAGTAGCCAAGCCCCCGAGATAAGGCGCGTCGACTAGTGGAATACGAAGAGTCACGCGCAGCCGCTGAGTCAGCCGCGCGTGGACCGCTCCAACCGCCCGCAATGGAGGCGCTTTGGCTTATAAATACAAGCCGAAACCCTTAGGGCTTTTCACCCAAGTGTGCCGCAGTCATTCGCCACTTGAATCTTGAAGTAGATCCACTCCAGCGAGCGCTGCCGCCATAGTAGATCCGAGCGCATCGCCACCCGAAGGCTGTAGGGTAGCTTCCGGGCGGATGCGAGTGAAGACCCCCTGTTCTTGGAGGATGAAGCCGTCCCCGTCGAAGACGTCGAAGGCCGGCGGGAAGAAGAGGAGCCATGCAGAGGCCGCCGCGGCCGCACCGGAGCGGCGCCGCCCACATCTCCACCGCGAGCTGACCCAAGCCGCGAGTGGAAAAAATCGAAGGTGAAGACCGAAGACTTGCTGACCCCCGTTGAACAAGCGGGTTCATCAGGGAGAAGGAGATCGACATGTGGAGATCCGCCGCAGGAGATCCCTATCCGATGGAGAAGGCACAGGACGAGATCCCGATGTTCGCGCGCTTCGTGGAGCGCGGTCTTGCGCTCCCAGCGAGCGACTTCTTCAAGGGGCTTCTCAGGTACTATGGCATCGAGTACCTCAATTTGAACCCCAACGGTATCTTCCACACTTCCGTCTTCGTCCACTTCTGCGAAGCTTTCTTGGGAATCAAACCGCACTGGATTCTCTTCCGGAAGTTTTTCCGCGTGAAGCCGCAGCCCAGCGCCTCCAACCCCAGAGTAGTCGGAGGGGCCGGGATCCAGCTGAGGGAGGATGCCGCGGAGCAGTACCTGGCGTACAAGCTCGTGGACTCCAACACCGACTGGAAGACGAGGTGGTTCTACATCACGAACCACCATCCCGAGCTACCGAAGCCGAGCGGGCGGCAGCCCAGGCACCAAGAGTGGTGGAACACGGAGCCCACCATGCGGGGAGGGGCTCCGGCTCCCGGAGTTGCTAGCACGCATCAAGACTCGCGGATGCGGGACTGAGGGCCGAACACGTGGCCTTCAGCTTCATGAAGCGCCGGATCCAGCCGCTGATGGCGAGGGATACTATGGGCTTCGAGTACACCGGCGACGACGACACGTCGCGGATGCCGGGGGGTGAAATTGAGGATAACGACATCATCGAGAGGTTGTCGAGGATCTTCAAGGACATGCGGAGTACACGGCGTGCCCCGTCGAGGAGTACTCCGCCGCGCGCCCGCCCAACGAGGTGAGTAGCCGTACCCCCCCCCCCCCCCCCCGTCGAGTAGTAGGCGCTTGTAGCAGAGTTGCTGACGCCTTGTGTCTTTTGCGCAGGATGATGTGAAGCGGTTTGTCTCCGAGCCGCAGCCACCACCGAGCGGAATCGAGATACAAACGGTGGAGAAGATGAAGGAGCGCCGAGTAGTCGGAGACGACGACGATCCCGTCATCGTGGAGGATACCTCCGATGACGAAGAGGACGAGGAGACGCTGCAGGACCGCTTCCAGCTGCGGTCGAGGTTTAGCCGCCCGGGCTTGCCTCATGTACCTCTCATCCAGGACCCTCCGGCTAGCCTGGAGGCTAGCCTTGCTGCGCCGCCGAGGAAGCCGCGCAACCCCGCCAAGAAGCGGGTAGCAAAGAAGATGAAGGTCTCAGAGACCACGCCTCCAGAGGTAAATCATCTTGAGCAAAGTAGTCGAGTACCCAGTGATCGGGTACGGTGCTGACGAGTAGTCGTCCTTGTGTGCAGGAGAGGCCGCCAGCGAGCCCGTGGAGGAAGGCGATGAGGGCATGTGGCCCACGGTGGGGGGAACCGGGCTGGAAGCCGAAGTCCAGCCCCTACTGTCGAAGAACTTCTGGCGCAGCTGGAGCGCCAGCCCCCTGCCCCGGAAGGGAGCAGAGTACCCGCGGCTGCCGCCGTTGAAGAGGTGGAAGCCGCAGGGGCGCAGAAAACTTCTGCGCCGGCCGCCGCCGCCGTGGAGGAGGCGGTAATCGGAGAGGCGGAGGAAGAAACGCCCGCCGAGGGTGGACTGGTTGATATCGCCAGCATCCTCGGTGCTCCGGCCGTGACTATCGTCCGGTCGAACTTGTAAGTACCACGCCTTCATGAGTAGTACTCATTGTAGCAGTCGATTTTATCTGACGACCCTCTGTTGATACTTGTGCAGAAGATCCACGGACTTGAGCTGGGACGGAGAGGAGCCCACGGCAGCGAGAGCGCAAAAGGCCGCGCCGCTCGTCGAGGAGCCCGCTCCAGAAGCCCAAGTCGCGACCGAGTCCTCAGCTGCCGAAGCGCCGCTGCCGGAGGCGGTCGTAGTCGAAGGTGAGTACTCCTCCTGAGGCTGTAGAGCCCCAAAAAGAGTAGTCGTAGATACTGATGCGCGTGTTCCTTGGTGACGGGCGCCGAAGGAGGTGACATCCCTGCGGGGGGTGCCCATGCGGGGAGTTGACACCGTAAGCCCCGCAGGCTACGGTAGGAGCCCCCGAGCCCATGGGGGAAACCGTCGAGAAGTCCGCCGAGGGGGAGGCGGCTACCACGTCGCCAGGGGTTGCCCTGGAGGTGGCGATCCGATCTCCCGAGATCCAAGACGCGGAGCCTATCCGCTCGGCGCCAATGACGGAGGCTACGTCGAGTAGCCGTGGCGGGATTGAGCTGCTTGCCGACGATCTCGTCGAGCCGGCGATGTTGGCGCAGCATCTGGAGGCGATGCGGCGAGCCGAACAGTGGATGAAGGTACGTGGCCGTTGCCTCCCTAGTTGTCAGCCCTTTGCGTTGAGTACTCGGCTTGACTTGGACTTGTCTTGTGCAGGACGTCGCGGAGCGATCCCGCGAGAAGTCGAATCTACTGCAAGGCTACGGCGACACGGTACTGCGAGCTGAAGCCCTGGAGGAGCAGCTCGTGAAGTCGAGGAAGCATGCGGCCGCCATGCAGTCGAAGCTTGACGCCGCCTTCGCCAAGTACCACAACGATGTGATGGACTTGCAGGCGAAGAGCGACGAGCTGGTGCGGAAGAACAAAGGCCTCCGCAACAAGAATAAAGGTACATCTCTTGACTTGTCGGGTACTTGTTGGGAGTCATCAAGCTCTGACCCGTTGTTGTGTTCCGGTGTTGCAGAACTCGAAAGCCAGGTGGAGCGGCTGAAAGGCTCGGAGGTCAGCATGAAGAATCTCTTCTACCGGGAGCAAGAAGCCCGACAGGTACTTGAACTCGACTACAAGGAGCTGGCCTTCGAGTGTGAGAAGCACATGGAGTTGCGAATTGCATCTGACCGGGATCTCGTCAACTGCTACAAATCTTTGCATGTTGAACGAAGACCGCGAGGCGCTCCGGCCCGGCTCGAAGGACCTTGAAGAGGCCCGCCCTCCCGATCGCGAGGCTCCCGGTGCCGCACCCGGCGGCCCCAAGATTGCTCCGTTGGCGGATCGACTTCGTGAGGCGCCAAGCCGGCCGGCCGCCTACGTGAAGCACATGGCCACGTCAATCCCGAAGCAGTGCCGGCCTTCCCCGAAGTCGTACTTCCCGAAGGCCCCGGTGGAGGTAGTCGCCGGCGGGGTAGCCGCCAACTGCTCGGATGAGCAAGACGCGCGAGTTGCCGGAGCGAGATGGCTCCCATCGCGGAGCAGGTAGCCGATAAGTTGAACCTCCAGTAGCCCTGCATAGATAGCTAGTAGCCGTAGTTGTATAGGAAACAGTTGTAATGAACTTTTTCATGTATCAATGAAATGTGATGTTCCATCAATGAGTACTCGTAACCGCGATCTCAGAGTGCGGAGCGCCCATCGTGGAGTAGGTGCGAGTAGTAGTACTCGGCTTAGTAGTCCCGTCGCAGGGAGTAGGCGAAAGAAGTTGATGAACAATCGAACTTTATTACTGAAGAGGTACACCTGGGTGGCCAGGGCCGTAGTTACAAGGAGTCGCACGGACCCGAAGGCCGCTTACGGCCGAGTAGTACCGGAGCGGGTAGCCGCTTACGGTGGGTGATCCGTAGGTAGCCGTGTAGGGCCGGATCGCGGATCCGTAGGTAGCCGTGCGGGCGGATCTTGGAGTGTGGTCTCTTGGTAGACCGCTGCTAGAGTCCTTGATGCTCGTCGCAGCCCAGGGTCCGTAGGTAGCCGCACGGGCTGGACCTGGAGGAGAGTAGTCCGGAGACTTGGAGCCAGGACCCGGAGGGTCGCTTGCGGCAAGGGGTGTTGATGAAGTCGTGTAGACATGAACCCCGGAGTAGTCGTGTGGACTAGGCGTAGAATCGACAAAGCTGGTCGACGTTCCACGAGTTGTTGACTTCTTCGCCTTCAAGTGTTTGGAGGCGGTAGGAGCCTGGCCCGGTCACCTTGGCCACGATGAAGGGGCCTTCCCGTGGGGAGCCCGAGCTTGTGAAGTCCTTCCGTGTTCTGGATACGGCGGAGGACAAGATCTCCAACGTTGAAGGAGCGTTCCTTGACGTTGCGATCGTGGTAGCGTCGGATACCCTCCGGTACCTTGCCGATTGGACGAGGGCGGCACGGCGAGCTTCTTCGAGGTCGTCGATATCAACTCGTCTCGTCGTCTTCCGAGACGCCTTCGTCGTAGTGCTCCACCGCCGGCGAGTTCCATATGACATCGGCGGGGAGGATGGCTTCGGAGCCGTAGACCGGGAAGTAGGGGGGATTGCCCCGTTGGCTTGGACGGTTGAGTCCGCAGCCCCCAGAGTGCGTTGGGTAGTTCCTTGATCCACTTGCCCCCTTTTGAGTTTGCAGCGTCGTGTAGCCGCTTCTTGAGGGCGTCGAGCACCATCCCATTGGCGCGCTCGACTTGTCCGTTGGCCCGTGGATGGGCGACTGAGACGTATCTGACGTCGATTCCGCTGTTTTCGCAGTACTCCCAGAACTGGTGGTTGTTGAAGTTGGACCCCAGGTCTGTGATGATGCGGTGGGGTAGCCCGTAGCGGTGTACGAGTTCATCCAGGAAGTCGAGTACTCTGTCAGCTTTGGGGCATGTGACTGGCTTGACCTCGATCCACTTGGTGAACTTGTCGATAGCCACCAGTACCCTGTTGAATCCTCCTGGCGCGGTTGGCGGTGGCCCAATCATGTCGAGCCCCCGGCGGGCAAAGGGCCGGGTTGGCGGTATGGTGACTAGCTTGTAGGGCTGGGACGTGTTGTCGCTTGGCGAAGAACCGACATCCTTGGCACCTTCTGACGAGTTCTTCGGCATCGCCCGCAGCCGTGGGCCGCTAGAAAGCTCGCCGGAAGGCCTTGCTGACCAGCGTGCGCGAGGACGCGTGGTTGCCGCAGACGCCCTTGTCGATCTCCTCCAAGATGTCCTTGCCTTCATCGCGAGGGACACACTTCATGAGTACTCCGGAAGATGCGCCTCGCTTGTAAAGCTTGTCGCCGACGAGGACGTAGGACTTGGCACGGCGGACGAGTTGTTCGGCCGCGTTTTTGTCGGAGGGGACCTTCTGCTCGCTGAGGTAGTCGATGAAGGGTTGCCTCCAGTCCACGTCGATCATCATGACCTCCCCGTCCACCGGGTGGTTCGCTGGGACAGTGGTCGGTGGCACCGGCTCCGGGATGGATGGCGCGTGAAGCTCATGGACGAAGACGCCCGCGGGTACACCGGCGCGCCGGTGGATCCGAGCTTCGAGAGGACGTCCGCTGCAACGTTGTTGTCGCGGACGATGTGATGGAACTCGAGACCATAGAATTTTTTCTCGAGCTTGCGGACTTCTAGGCAGTAGGCGTCCATGTTCTCCTTGTTGCGGTCCCAGGACTTGTTTACTTGGTTGATGACCACTGCGGAGTCGCCATAGACTAGTAGCCGCTTGATGCCAAGTGAAGCCGCGAGGCGGAGCCCGTGTAGGAGAGCTTCGTACTCGGCTTCATTATTCGAGACCTTCCAGAAGATCTGCAGGACGTACTTTAGTTGTTCGCCCGTTGGAGAGATCAGGAGCACTCCTGCGCCTGCGCCCTCGAGGTTGAGTGAGCCGTCAAAGTACATCACCCAATGCTCCCTCGCACAGTGGGAGTAGGTAGCTGATTCTCCCGCCACTCTGCCATGAAGTCGACTAGAGCTTGCGACTTGATGGCTGTGCGTGGCTTGAAGTCGATGGTGAGGGCGCCGAGCTCGACCGGCCCATTTGGAGATCCTTCGGTGGCGTCCGGGTTCCTCGGGATGTCGCCGAGCGGGTAGTCGGTGACGACGGAAACCGAGTACTCCCGGAAGTAGTGTCGTAGCTTCCGCGAGGTGATGAGTAGAGCGTACGAAGCTTCCGCACGGGCCGGTAGCGAGCCTTGGACTCGATAGAACCTCGCCCGACGAAGTAGGCCGGGCGCCCCCGGACCGGGTAGGCGTGGCCGTCTTCCCCGCCGCTCGACAACGATAGCGATGCGACCACGTGAGTAGTCGCGGCAAGGTAGAGCGATGGGCTGCTCGCCCTTGTAGGGAGCCGTGAGGACTGGCGGTTTCGACAGGAAGTCCTTGAGCTGGGCAAGGGCTTGGTCCGCCTCTGCAGTCCACACGAACTTCTCGTGGTGCTTGAGTAGTTTGAAGAAGGGGAGACCCCGTTCTCCTAGCTTCGAGATGAATCTGTTCAATGCCGCCATGCACCCCGTCAGCTTCTGGACGTCCTTGATGCTCGTAGGAGCTTTCATGCAGGTGATGGCGGAGATCTTCTCGGGGTTGGCTTCGATGCCGCGCTGGCTGATGATGAAGCCGAGTAGTTTACCCGAAGGTACGCCGAAGACGCACTTGTTCGGGTTGAGCTTCCAGCGGTACTCGCGTAGTGATGCGAAGGTCTGTTCAAGGTCGTCGATGAGGGTACTGGAGTCCCTGGTTTTGACAACCACGTCATCCACGTAGGCCTCGACGTCCTTGTTGAGTTGCCGCTTGAAGCGAGCACGGATGGCCCGTTGGTAGGTGGCGCCGGCGTTCTTCGGCCCGAATGACATGGTCGTGTAGCGAACGCGCCAAACGGGGTAATGAACGCGGTCTTCTCCTCGGTCCTCTTCCTTGATTGCGATCCGGTGGTACCGGAGTAGCGATCGAGGAAGCGAGCGAGTCGCGGCCGCCGTGGAGTCGATGACTTGATCAATCCGCGGCAACCCGAAGGGGTCCTTGGGGCAGCGATGCTTGTTGAGGTCGGTGTAGTCGACACACATCCTCCACTCGTTCGAGTTCTTCTTGCGGACGAGGACGGGGTTGGCGAGCCACTCAGGATGGAAGACTTCTCTGATGAAGCCAGCGGCGAGTAGCTTGGCGAGCTCCTTCTTGATGGCGTCCCGTCTGTCGTCGGCAAAGCGTCGGAGGTGTTGTTGTTTGGGGGTGGCCTTTGGGTCGACGTTGAGGCAGTGCTCGATCAGCTCCCTGGGCACTCCTGGCATGTCCGCTGGCTTCCACGCAAAGATGTCGCGGTTAGCCCGGAGGAAGCTGATGAGCGCGTCTTCCTATTTGGGGTCGAGGCCGGCCCCGATGGTGGTGGTCTTGGTGGTGTCGCCTGTTCCGAGGTCGACCGGCTTGACGAGCACCTCCTCGGGTGGCCGAGGCTTGTTGGCGCTGTCAGACTTCTCTGGGATGTCGAGTTCGCTTGTGGCAAGCTTCTTCAACGCGGCGTAGACCTCCATCATTGGGGTGGGTACTTGATTCGTTGAAGCGATCACCACGGCCTCTGTATCGCAGTCGTGAGAGATCTTCAAGTCCCCTTGGAGGGAGAGTACGCCAGCTGGGCTTGGCATTTTGAGCACCAAGTATGTGTAGTGGGGCACCGCCATGAACTTGGCGATGGCCGGTCTGCCGAGGATGGTATGGTAAGAAGTCTCGATATCCGCGACCTCGAACTTGATGTACTCGGTGCGGTAGTTGTCGCGAGACGCCCCGAAGGTAACCGGCGCACCACCGAGCCGAGCCTAGTGGGATAGCCGCGTTGCTCGGGACGATGCCGTAGAAAGGCATGCTGCTCTTGTCGAGCATGGGGGTGACGTCAAGGTTCATCTTCTTCAGGGTCTTGGTGAAGAGGACGTTGAGCCCGCTTCCGCCGTCGATGAGCACCTTGTTGAGCTTAGAGCCCGCCATCGTTGGTTTCAGGATGAGGGGGAAACGTCCTGGTTCGGAGAAGCTGGTCCATTGGTCCGCGCGGGAGAAGGTAATGGGTGTCTCTGACCACCTGAGAGGGGTCATAACCGTTGGTTCAATGGACATCACTTCACGGCGAGTAGCCTTCTGCTCCCGCCCTCCTCGGGTAGTCCGCCGAAGAGGACGTTGACGGTCTTCTCGGGTTCTTGGAAGTCGTCGCCGTCCTTCTTCTTGTTCTTCTGATCGTGAGGGTGCGGTGGCTCGGCGTATCCTTGAGTGCATGCCCGAGCTGGTAGCACTGCTCGGTAGTGTGGTTGCCGTTTGGATGCCACGGGCACTTCTCCTTCAGCAGGTCTTTGAACCCGCCGGAGTTCTTCTTCGAGTTCCCTTTCGGAGGACGCTGGATAGCCGCGACGGTATTGTCTGGCTTGCGCTTGCGATTAGAACCCGAGAAGCTGTTGTTGTTGTTGTTGTTGTTGCGGCTGCCTTGGTTTGGATTGCTGCTGCTGCCGCCACCTTGGTTCTGCTTGGACTTGCCGCGGATGGCGTCGTACTTGGCATTGGCCTTGTCCTCTTCATCCGCCCAGGACGTGATCATGTCCTTGAGGTGGGGAATGGACCTGGGGCGGCGTCGACCGAAGTCCTCGAAGGTGCGGCGATGGTAGAGTCCGTCCTGGAAGAGGTCGATGACCTCCTTGTCGGTGACGTCCACGACGGTAGCGCGCTTGTCGAAAAAGCGGCGCATGTACTTGCGGAGGGTCTCGCCTTGTTCTCGCTTGATCATGGCAAGATCCATGCGAGTACCCGAACGGCCCATGGCGCCCGCGAAGTTGCTTGTGAATTGCTCCTTCGACCGGTCCCACTTGTCGATTGAGTGCTTGTCCGGCGACTCGAGCCACGTGAGTGGGGCTTGATCCGGCGAAGGGGAAGTAGAGGCACTTGGTGTCGCCGTTGCCGCCGCCGTTCTCGATGGAGAGAGCGTAGCATCGGAGCCACTGAATGGGATCCTGCTTCGCGTCGTATTTGGTGATCCCCAAAGGCTTGAACTTGTCGGGGAGGAGGAGGTTGCGCAGCCGTGGTGAGAAGGCGGGGAAGCCGTCGCCTTCAGCAGCGGTGGCCGACTTCTTCTCCCGCAACTCCTCGATCCTCTGACGAGCGTCGTACCCGCCATGGGAGGCACCGGAGGCGTGGCTATGCGCGTGGCCGCGGCCGCCGCGACCGCCGCCGCCTCCGGCCTTTCTTGTTGGCCCCGTGGTTGGAGCCGCCGCCGTCGCCGCCGCCGCCGTCGGGGTCGTTGCCGCCGCCACCGGCCGGGGCACGCGTGGGGGACGACTTCTCGGTTGCCGTGCTCTTGTCGAGAAGGTCCGCCGGCGGTGGAGCGTCGACGGTTTGGGTCAGCAGGGATGTCGCCCCGAGTACGGTTAGGACCGGGGTCAGCGCTGCGACTAGTGGCCTCGTTGTCGCGAGGCTTAGCTGGGAGAGGTTGGCTGACCCTCTTGTCGACCCGCATGAAGTAGGCGTCTTCAGCGAGCTTGGCGATGACCTCTCCAGCGCGTATGCACTGGGCCTCGCCGTGCGATCGGCCGTGATCGACATGAGGCATTGCTCGGGGGTGGTGTGGACTCGCTCTCGACCGCCTCGAGAGCTTCCGCAAGGTTGCGGATGGGAAGGTTGTCTCCCGAGCCGCCGGCGTCGTTCGTTGCGCTTCTCCGTTGCGCTCGCGTCGAGCGTCCCTCGCCGGCGTCGGTCTCGTCGCGGGGGCATCGGCGAAGCGCTCGTCCGCGGAGATGTCCTCCAGGTACTTGTCTGCGGCCGTGCCTGAGGTTCCCGGGGTATCGCCGGCAGCCATGAAGACTTGGCGATCAGGGGTGCCAAGGCTGGACTCGGAAGGTGCCACCTCAGTGGGTGTGTTGGAGTCGGCCGGGCGCCGGTGGTGTTCCCTCCCGGAACGGTAGTGAGTCGATGTAGGCGACGTAGCGCGAGTCCTCCTTTGTCGGTTCGGCGAGGCTTGCGGTCCGGCCGCATGACGTATCTTCCGGCCGGCGTCGATCTTATAACGAGCCCAGAGGCTGGCCCTGACAAGGGAAGCTCAGAGGAGTCGTCTTCGGACTCGGGCTCCTCAGGGTCCGACCCGAAGTCGAACTCGTAGTCCGGGTTCGAGTAGAACTCGGAGAGAGGGCTGGAGTCCGAGACGCGGTTGGGGACGGCGTCGGAGTCCGAGTTGTACTCGGTTACGGGCTCCTTGCCGGCCCGACGTGGTGTAGAAGCCTCCGTGCGGGCCCGGCTGGGGACGCGAGGGCCTCGCGCGGAGCGCTGGCATGGAGAGGGGACCGCCTGCGATGGCTGAGGAGCCGGCTCGCATGCGATGGCCCATGGCGACGTCGGGTTCGAGTTGGAGACGGGCTCGAGCTCGAAGTCAGCGTGGAGGTTGGAAAGCGAAATTTCGCCGAACTTGCCGGCGAGCTTGCCCGTGACAACTTCGGGAAGCGTCACAAGGCCTCCGTCCTCGAGTCGGGTTGCAAGATCGGGGCGGCGCCGGAAGGAGCCCGCGCCATCGGCGGTGCGGACCCGTGCGCCGAAGACGAAGGTGTCGCCGCGGTTGAAAGCGACGGTTGGCTTGATGTGAACGGAAGCCGTCGAGTTCGCCATGTGATCTCGAGCGAGAGCCCCTGCCTGGCGCGCCAGCTGTCGGTGTTTTGGACCGGCAACCTACTACGGGGAGTACCCGAAGTAGATGAATATGACTCGCCGAGATCGGTAACTCGAAGGAAGAGACACGCGACACACAATTTAGACAGGTTCGGGCCGCGAGGTGCGTAATACCCTACGTCCTGTATGCTGCGTAGCTCTGGATTGATAGGGCACGATTACAAGATGGTGCAATAGTGCGCCGTGGGTTGTATGAGATGAGATTGGATGATGAAGATCGGTCCCTGCCTCGCCTTATATAGTCCGGGAGGCAGGGTTACAAGTCGGAGTAGGAAGAGAGTACTAGTTGAGTACGTCTAGGAGACCTCTATACAGTGCGGAACGTGTACTGAGTCCTAACCGAGTACTACTCCTGTGTTGTCCTTGTGCTCCACGCCTTCAGGTGCCGTGTAGCGCAAGCCGGGTAGTCCCAGGGGCCCTCCGAGTAGTCGGTCCTGGTACCCACCGAGGTAGTGGGCCCAGGGAGGTCCATACGACACGGGCCGGTCCGGTTTTTTGCACACCGCCCTATTTTTTTCGTCCTCAGCCCATGGGAAAAGGTTGGCCCAGTTAATCTTCGCGAAAAACTCCAGAAAGCTAAAAGAAAAATTATTTACAGAAGTTGATGCCTTGTTTTTCGTCCTAGGCGGGACGTTCGGGCTCTTCCTCCATGGTAAAGACGTCAACATGATGAATGGGCACGACATCGGGTTCGTAGTAAACCTTAAGCCGCTGTCCATTCACCACAAATTGATCGCCGTTTATATCCATAATGGTTACCGCTCCGTTGGAGAACACCGAATGCACAACATAAGGTCCGTCCCACTTGCTTTGTAATTTCCCCTTTCCGAAGGTTTTAAACCTCGAATTGTAGAGGAGGACCTTATCTCCTTCTTTAAATTCTTTTTTCTTCAATCTTTTATCATACCACCTTTTGATTCTCTCCTTGTATATGCTTGCGTTTTCATAAGATTTCAACCTCAACTCCTCTAGCTCGCTTATTTGAATTCTCCGTTTCACCACCGCGGCATCGAGATCAAGGTTCATCTCTTTAATTGCCCAATAGGCTTTATGTTCTAACTCAACCGGAAGGTGGCAAGCTTTTCCATAGACGAATTGATAAGGGGTCATACCTATCGGTGTTTTAAACGTCGTTCGATAAGCCCATAAAGCTCCGTCTAATTTCTTTGACCAATCCTTGCCTCCCTTCTCTATGGTTTTGTTGAGTATGCTTTTTAGTTGCCTATTTGACGTCTCCGCTTGTCCGTTGGTTTGTGGGTGATAGGCCGTGGAGACCCTATGCTCAATTCCCAACTTGGACAAGCACCTTTTGAAGTTCTTCCGGTGAAATGAGTTCCTCCATCACTTATCAAGATTCTCGGTGTACCGAAACGGGGAAAAATCACGTTCTTGATCATAGTGATGGACTCTTCCGTGGAAGCTTTACGACATGGTATAGCCTCTACCCACTTGGATACATAATCAACCATAACAAGTATGTACTCGAATCCAAATGAGTTTTTAAAAGGCCCCATGAAGTCTATGCCCCATACATCGAATATGTCGATTTGCAAGTTGTATTTCAAAGGCATAGAATTTCTTTGAGAGATGTTTCCGGTTCTTTGGCATTCGGGGCATGACGCAACATATCTTTTAGTATCTTCATGCATCTCCGGCCAATAGAATCCGCTCGACCATACTTTGGCTTCGGTTCGAAAATGGCTATAGTGCCCACCGTACTCCGCCGAGTGGCACTTCCTTAGAATCTCAAGCCTCTCTTCTCTTGGCACACATCTTCTCATCACTCCATCATTGCCAAGCTTGAAGAGGTATGGTGCATCCCAAAAATATTTCTTACTTTCGAAATTATCTTCCTTTGAGTGTTTTTGTCTAGATGATCGAGGGGCATCTTTCGAATTGCTCGAATGATGTCGATCATCCAAGTATCTTTATCAAGCACTCTATAGAGGTGGTCATCTCTCATCTTATCTTCTATGGGCTCTTTATCATCTTGCCCACGATTCATCCTAGACAAATGATCGGCCACAACATTTTCCACCCCCTTTTTATCACGAATTTCAACATCGAACTCTTGGAGAAGAAGGATCCAACGAATCAAACGTGGTTTAGATTCCTTCTTAGCCAAGAGATACTTTATGGCTGCGTGATCGGTGTAAACAATGACTTTCGAGTTCACGATGTAAGATCTGAATTTTTCGAAAGCGAATACCACCGCTAGCAATTCTTTTTCCGTAGTAGCGTAATTTAATTGTGCCCCACTAAGAGTTTTGCTAGCGTAGTAAACGGTGTGAACTCGGCCTTCCTTTCTTTGTCCCAAGACCGCGCCTACGGCGTAGTCACTTGCGTCACACATGATCTCGAAAGGTTGGCTCCAATCCGGAGGTTGGATGATGGGAGCACTCACCAACGCATTTTTCAAGGTCCGGAATGCCGCTAGGCACCTTCTCATCAAAGTCGAAAGCCACATCCTTTTGAAGAAGGTGTGTTAAAGGCTTAGTGATCTTCGAGAAGTCCTTTATAAATCTTCTATAGAATCCGGCATGGCCTAGAAAGCTCCTTAAGGACTTAACATCCGTAGGAGGTGGGAGTTGCTCAACCGTCTCTACCTTAGCCTTGTCCACTTCAATTCCTCTCTCGGATATAACATGTCCGAGCACTATGCCTTGCTTAACCATGAAGTGGCATTTTTCCCAATTTAAAACCAAATCTACCTCCGCACACCTTGTAAGGACCTTTTCTAAGTTTGCTAAGCAATCCATGAACGTCTTCCCGTAAACGGAAAAATCATCCATAAACACTTCAACAATTTCTTCGATGAATTCCGAAAACACGGCCATCATGCAACGTTGAAAAGAGGCCGAGCGTTGCATAGGCCGAAGGGCATCCTCCTATATGCAAACGTTCCGTAAGGACACGTAAATGTTGTCTTATGTTGATCTTCGGGTGAATGGGAATTTGCATGAACCCCGAGTATCCATCGAGAAAGCAAAAATAAGCGTGGTTTGCTAACCTCTCGAGCATCTCGTCTATGAACGGTAGGGGGAAGTGATCTTTCTTCGTCGCTTTGTTAAGCTTACGGTAATCAATACACATCCGCCACCCGGTCACGGTTCTTTGCGGTATCAATTCGTTCTTCTCATTCTTCACCATGGTCAAACCTCCTTTCTTCGGTACACAATGTACCGGCTCACCCATTCGCTATGTGGAACCGGGTAGATGATTCCGGCATCAAGTAACTTGATAACCTCTTTCTTTACTACCTCTCGCATGGCATGGGTTAGCCTCCTTTGATGGTCCACTACAGGCTTACATTGGTCTTCCATTGGTATACGATGAGTGCAAAAGGTCGGGCTAATACCTTTGAGATCATTAATTGAATATCCAATCACCTTCCTATGTTTTTTAATAAAATCAGCAACGCTTCATTTTCTTCGGGGCTCAACTCGTCGCTCACAATGACTGGATAGGTTTTGTCTGGGCCCAAAAATTCATATTTTAATCCCTTGGGCAAAGGTTTAAGGTCTACTTCGGGCACTTGTGGCTCCTCGGGTTTGATTTCTCCTATGTCTTCGAACTTCTCTTCCTCCACACTACCATCATGCGGCTCTAAGCCTTTTGTCGCTTCCTCTAGTTCTTCATCTTGTTGATTACTAATTTGATTTTCCATCGCTCTTTGCAGCGGGTCTCTAAGGGTTTCAACAAAACAAAGACTATCTATCTCGTCTACTTCTTCATCTTCGGGAGGAAAAGGAGTAAGGTGTTTAGAAGCACGAAGAAAGTTATATGTGTACTTTGTTCCATTAAGGTTCATGGTTACTTTGCCTTCTCCGGCATCTAACACGGCATCAACCAACTTAAGAAAAGGCCTACCTAAGATTATATGATCAGAATTACCATGGTAAGCATCAATAACAAAGAAATCGGTTGGTATGTAGTTTCTAGAGATTTTTACTTTCATGTTGCAAGCAATACCTAGAGGTTTGATAGTTCTACCATCTCCCATAATTAATTTCGTTGATGTTGGAGCTAAGTCTAGGTTGTGGTATTGAACTTTATCGTAAATTTTAGAAGATAGAACACTTACTTGGGCTCCGATGTCGCATAAAGCTTTGCATTGAACTCCGTTGATCTCGCAACTCAAGTGCGGCGTCATCTTCTCTTCTTCTTCGGATCCGATCGAATAAATTTCAGCAAGGCGAGCGTATGGTGATGCTTCGGGCTTGATCCCCATGATTCTATTCACCTCGGCAATATGTTCCGGATCCACCACGTCATCTCCAAAGAGCTTTTCAAAAATCTCACCGGTGGTTTCGAGGTCGTATGAATTTTCAGCTTTCTTCTCCGGTGGGAAATCGACTTCCAATGCTCTTGCCATTCCCTTTTGATTAGGGAACGGTCTTCTCTTGTCGAATACTTCTCCGTAATCAATAGGAACCCAATCCATTGGCTCGAACTCCCTTAGTGGCTTCGCGCTTGACATGCTTCTCTTGTTCGTCTCATTTGGTGCGGTGAAGTCGACGTTTGGTATAGTTCTTGACTTAATGTGTTCTTGTTCAAGCTTTTCCATGATTGGCTCCTCCTTTGTGACTTCCGGGGTTGCCTCTTTAGAAAATTCAGCAAGCTTTTTCTTCCTTGAATTGAATTCCGGCTCTTCCGCAAGTCTTGTTTCCCAATCTCTTCGCATGGCAGCCGCTTTACTAACTTTTTGTAGAAGTTGGGCGGCTTCCGTGAGTGTTTTCTCCATGAGATCCCCACCTGCACACATTTCGACGTGTCGCATGCAACTAGGGGTTAGGGAAAAGAAAAATGTATGCAAGAGTACGTCACCGGTGAAGCCGAGTTTTGGTCCTTGTTCGATTAATTCATTAAACCTTTCCCAGGCTTGGTCTATCCCTTCCTCTTCTCCTTGCATGAAATTGATCACTTGCCTCCTTAGATGTTGAACCTTGCTAATTGGAAAGAACTTCTCGCAAAACTTCTTTGTCAACTTGTTCCAATTGCCTTCAACTTCAAAGGACGCAACCGAATACCATGTCTTTGCTTTGCCGGAAAGTGAGTAGGGAAAGAGATTCCATTTGAACCATTCATCGGGAACTCCTTCTTGACGCACCGTGTTGCATATTGTCGTGAAATCCCTTATGTGTCTATATGGGTTCTCCGTAACCATCCCTTCAAATGGGTTTTCCGCCACCATCTTCATGATCTTGGATTTAATTTCATACTTGGTCGCTTCGAGCTTCGAATCCGACTCTTGTACTTTTATGTCTTCACATCGAGGGCTAGCGTAATCCCTTAATGATTTCTCCGGTTCTTCCACGGGTTGATTAACGAACTCCATCTAGACAATAAGATAAAAACAAAAACAAAAAAAGAAACAAGTGTTTTTCTGATAATATATGTTAGATATATCGAATAAAAGATAAACTAAAATATAAAACTAAGTTAGATGCAAATCAAACGATGTAAACTAACTTGCTCCCCGGCAACGGCGCCAGAAAAAGGGGCTTGTTGACGGATAAAAGACGTATCCCTCTACGATCCGCAAGCGTACGGACCCCACACCTTTTTCACCACGGGATTCCCAAGGTTCTTGTCAATCCGCGGAGCAAGGGGATTACAAGCGTTCGATCAACAACGACACACTAGCTACTAAAACCCTAACTACTATTATACTAGAAAAACACTAAACTACACTAGAGAGAATGATAAACGATCAAGATAGAAGACACTCGCCCACGGGTCTACGATACTAGAGCATGCAATCGCTTAAAGACATGAAAAACCAATCTAATCTATTGGGGTTGTGACCACGGTTTCGCCCTTTGTGACAGAACCGCCCAAAATAGTTCCGTATTATCGCCTAAGCCGGTCCACGTGGCCATTAAGCAATAATAAAGAACTATTCTGTCGCTTCCGCCGGGTAAAGCCCGGTAAATCACATACAACGGGATCGCCGATATGCGCTAAGCCCACACGAAGGCGGGACCGCAGTACAACATTACATAAAAAGTTTCACAAGTTAACATTATTACAAACCAGGTTTTTGTACATAAAAGTAAACATGGTTCGAAGTTTAAACGGCGGAAAAATAAACTAACGCGTGATACACATAGGAGGCCATCCATGCATATCACTCATCATCATCGTTCTCCCATTCGACCTCCCATCCCTCCGGAATAACACCGGGCCGGAGAGGATTACTCGAAAACAACAAATTAAGCAAGGCCGAGTACTAATACTCGGCAAGACTTACCCGACAAAAATAAAGCAAGACTAGACATGCAAGGCTTTTTGGCTTGTGGGTTTGTTTTTGCCAAAAGCGACTAAGAGTTGATCCTTATTTTCGGATTTTAGCTCAAGTTCTAGTATGTTAACCATTCTATGTGAGCACCTGCACTAAACAAGCATGTTGTTCAAACAAGATTAAACGAGTAACAATATTAATCCGAACTTGTTCCATAAATAAACATGGGGTAGCCGGTGGTCAAGCCGACTCGGATAACGGCGAGTGACCGACGATCGATCGATTTATATCCTTGCAAGGTAAACCCAAGATACACGGAAGAAGGTAGACCAAGTGCGGTGTCTACCCCAACCAAAGCGGTTCCCAACATCCCACGAGTTTAGGATCAGACGCTACAAACTCTGGTACACGGTTATCCGGAGGGTCTAACCCGACCAATCCGGACTCACACACTATACCACGGGTAGCTAGCCCGGAGACACATCCCAAGCGGGTAGCTAGAAAGATCCCGCCCCGGTTCAGAAGGTACTAGGCTTACTGGTCCCATTCCCGACAAGCACTTGGTACGTTCAATAGCTTAAACCAAAGACAATGCTACTCGGTCGAGACCGAACCCATTGCTCTTACCACATGAGCGAGTCAATTTAACCAACTTATGATTCCAACATAAGCATCCTATATCTCGCGAGCAATGAGTCATTACTCGACTTCTACCGTGACCTTAGAGCATGGCACTAGCGTTCGTAACATACTAGTAAAAGAGCATAGGAGTCCTAAGGATCATGCAACTAGGTTTCAAAACAACTCCCGAAACTTAAATGCACAAATAAAGCATTAAAGTGCTTTGAAAAGTAAAGGACATGATTTATATTTAAAACATGGGTTAGATGAAACCGGTGCTTGCCTTCCTCAGACTCGGTTCCTAAACTAGCCTTGGGCTCTTCTCGGACTTTGGTCCAGGTCTTGCTGCACACCAATCTGGTTCAGCTCACCATCAACAGTCCCGTCTCCCTCCTGGGCGAGTGTGTACGTACCGTCGGGGAGATCTACACGTTTACATGCAAATGCGACAGATTAAAGTTAATCTTGATGGTGATTGTGTGCACATCTAAGTAATTTAAGTTACTTAACTTTACTAAACAGCAAGGGTGTTGTGTTTAAATATTAAAAACAGAACCAAACATGATTTTACCATTTAGCACATTTAATTTCCATTTCTTTCTTTAATTATTTAAAACAAGCCTTTCAACCATAAATCAAAATTAAATCAAAAACACTTCCAATGAACCTAATCTTTTGCACACAGCAACATATGCTTAGTTTAAGCTTTCACACCAAAATTTGGCTGAAGAACATTTATAAATTAATTTATATGAAAAAGACAAATTTCAGCCTAGTAAACCAACATTAATTCATATAAAAAGATTTAATAAACTTTTTGATCCCAACTTTCTCCTACAGGTCAAGTATGCCAAATATGAGGTTCTGACCAAGGCATGGTTGTAAAATCAATTTTTTTTTTCAGATTTTGAATTTAAGCTCCTACACAAGGTTAAATCCAAAACACCAAGCAAACAATTCCCTAAAATCACATCCATCACACCAGGGGTACTACTCATCAAGTCAAAGCCCTAGGGTGCACTTGTGCTCAAAGAAAAGTTCATTAAAGGTGCTATAAAAAGCATCAAACTTACTCTAGCATAAAGCTTAAATAAATCATAACTGAAAATATACCCATCAAAATCATGCAAATTTTTGTCACAGATCTAGACATGACATAAAGAGTAACATATCCAAAATTCAAGTTCATAGCATGTGTAGTTTTTAAATCACACTAAAAACACTCCAAACTGAGTTTGAATTTTTAATTCAAAAACTGTGCAGAAAAAACCTATACATGCTTTCTAGAAAAGGTAGATTTCTTCACCACGAACCCAACAAAATTGGTTTTGCATTTTTCTTATTTTTCTACGATTTTTAATGATTTTTCGAAGGTACTGCCGAATACCTAAAGTTCACCTTTACAAACAGGTCCCTGGGTTTTGCGTTATAGCCCCTGAAAAGATCTCAGACCTCGCAATGTCACCCCTGGTCGCGGCCAGCGACGGGGATCGCCGGAATCCGGCTAGGGGAAGGCCGGGCTTGGCCGGGAAAGGGCGGGTAAGTGGTGTAGGCTCACCTAGGGTCCCATTTGAGGCAGTCCGGAGGTCGGAGGATGCTCCGGCGATGGAGAACGGCGGCGCGGTGGATGCGAGGCCGCCTCGGCCTCCGTTCCGGTGTACGGACCGTGAATGCCGGGCAAGCCGCGGCTCGGAGCATTCGAGAGAGGGGCGGGGAAGGTGTGTGCGTGCTAGAAAGGGTGGAGGAGGCGCGACACGGTCGGGCGAGTAGCGGCCGGCGGCGTCGATGTCAAGCCGGGGCGCACCGGGCACGGACGACGGCGCTCACATGCGGCTCGGTTTTTGCCGGTGGATGACGGACGGCGCGAAGGGGGTATAGGGAGGGGCGCATTGACCAAAGAGCGGCCGGATGGCCTCGCCGCGGTGCGGCACGCACGCACGCGCGCGTGCGGGCGAGCGGCGCGTGGCCGGCCGAGCTCGCGGCCGCCACGGTCGTTCCCTAGGCACGGTGCACGGGAGGAGAAGAGAGAAGGAGGGCCCACGGCGGTGCTCCGGGTCCACGGCGACGTCGCCCGTGCGTCCGTACGCCGGACCGGCCCGCCCTCGCCACGTGGACGGCCGGCGGACGGGGCGCGCGCGGCGCTCTAGAGCGCGAGGACACGACGCCCGGCTCAATTTATTCCGTTTAGCCCTTTTCGAAATTGCAAAACTCCAAAAATCGTCAACTAAGTGAAAAATCTCCCAAAAGCAAAGTTGTAGAGGAGCTGTAGATCTACAACTTTCCCGAAGGGCGACATATGTTTTGATCCATGGTTTGCCCGAGAACGCCAACCGAAGTTGCAGATTTTCCACGGCTCGGTTCTGTTCATAGCGCAAGAAACTCGATTTTTGGCCAATTTGCGCTCAAAATTGGAATGTCCGCCAATTACGAAAAATGTGTTCCGGAAATAACGAACAACTTTCGTATTGGCAGATTTTGAACTTCTATAGTGAAATTTGGAGAACGCGCAAGAAAACCATTTCAGCCTTTAAAGTAGATCTAGGGTTTGACCGTGGTTTGAGATGTTGACCGGGGTCTTTTGTGCAAAAGTGTGCCCAATCATGTCAAACATGTTTATGAGCCAAATTAAACACGATTAAAGCCGCTAATTAAGTTAGTTAGCTTTAACAAACACCTGGGGTGTTACAGTCTACCCCCCTTAAAAGAAATCTCGTCCCGAGATTAGAAATTTTAAAAAAATTAGCTTAGGGGAGGTTGTTCTCAAATAGAAAGGTATACCCGTGAAGTTATGTTTGCCTTGTTTCACTTGGGGTTTTGGTCGTTTGCCTTGACTTCCCTGCTTGGCTCTTGAGCCTCGACCGTGCCGGTTTGTTTTGTTCGCTCGGTTCCGGGCACTCCCTCACAAAATGTCCGGATCTCTACAATTGAAGCGAGAGACGAGGTGTGGGTGTATTGGACCTTGGGACCCACCGGGTTTTGATGGGCCGATCCACAACACTAGCCGGGTTGCTTGGCTTTTTCTCACGGGAGGGAAGTTCGGTGCATGTAATTTCCCATCCATTCAAGTCAATCTTTGGCAAATCTCGCTTGTGACTCTTATTCCTTCCTTCTTCCTCCCTAAGTTCCATAGGAAGTTGCGACGGTGGCATTAGTGAATCTAGGAGTTGCTGATTGGAATCTTGATTCTCGTCGATTTTGAGCTTCATGATTCATCAATAGATTGAATAGATAGACTTGCTCCATAATAGATTCCGAAATTGCTTGGGAAAGACCGTCGGATAGACTAGTTTGCGATAGTCCTTGATAACGATTATGGATGACATTTTGCACTAGTTGGCTTAACACCAAATTTTGGCCCTCCAAAATTTTCATGGTGTTGGCAAAGATATCCACCACCTCCCGTGTTGGTGGAAGAGATGGGGACATCTCATTGGGTCGAAGATTGATCGGATCTCCCGTGGTGGATTCCATTTCCCTGAAAGTTCATGACGATCCAATTAGACTCCCTAAGAGTACAAAAATTCGAGTATGGTAGTTATTGATGAACAAGCATATCAACAGGTTAGAAAGTTAGAGAACTCGATCCGAAGGTTTTATAGGGGTTTGTTTTTAAGAAGGAAGCTAGCAGCCATATTCTACAAAGGGTGGTCGGGTGATTAAAGATCGATACTCCCCTCTTTACGGATGGTCGCCACAGTGTAGTAATGATGGAACGCTTGGCGTTAGAGACAGGACCAGTAGATTAATACAGCGTTGGCCGCCGTAGTGAAACACGGCGGTAATGGAGTGGCACAGAATTGATGGAACACGGATATGTAGGCAGTCAAAGATCTTTAGTATTCGATCCTGGGTTTAAGAGATTTTCTCTCGGCGGAGATTGTCGTCCAGGTCATCCATAAGAAGGCTGATTCATTTCATATCCTTAGGGAACATTCCTCATCCTCCAAAGGAATTTTAGAAAGAGAGAAGTTGTTTCCCGAGTTTAACCAACTCAAAGAAGAAGGCGGATGGAGGGTCCTATCTTTATCTTATTCATGTCATACATAGGCCACCCATTAGGGGCAAGTGATCGACGCTTGTTATAGACGATAACCATTGGTATGTCGACGAGAGGGTGCACTACCATCGAGATGTCCTTGGCAACTTGGCAATGGCACTACGATAAGGCGTAGGCGGGGATCAGTAGCATTGAGAAGAGACGGTAGAGCGTTGATGTTGCATACTGTCATCACAGCTCTGAAAAGGATGAGATAAATGGCTTTAGAGAATTAACCAAGGTATTGGAGAAATCGAAAAGAGCTCGAGGTGTCCTCAATTTAGAACCAAAATTGCTTTGAGAAGGCTTGATCGAAGGATTTGCCAAACTTGTGTTTTCTTATATCCCGATTCCATTAATTTGAAAGAAACATTAAAAAGGATCACAATTCACCGAGTTCTCGAAGCTCCTCATATCTTGACTTTTGGAGAACCTTGATTGCTCATGAAACATCTCTTGTTTATACACCTTCACCTTAACTCGGTTAAGTTGATATCGGGCAAACTTGTGTGATTAATCGAAAGAAGACCGAGTTGAAAAGTTTTCATAAGGATCTCTATAAGGAATGGGAATCTTAGCAATTGACCCTACTAAGATTGCTAAAAGAAATATTTTTGGAGGATAACAAGGGTTCGATGATGGCTTAAGGGTTCTACCATCGTAGCTCTGATGTTAGTTCATAAGAATAGTTAGAGAGCCGTTACCAGGAGTTCTTACAGATATTTAGTGGGAAAGATATGCAAAGATGGGCTAGTACAGGAATTTCAGAAAGGCTTGCTCACACGTCACTTATTTTTATGAGTATTAACATCCTTCATCCCATTAGTGGTGCAATGACTTTTAACTGGATATGTGGTGCACCAATGAGACATGCTTGCAATATTAATGTATATAGATGAGTTGTGCATTAGTGGAATGGTGCACATAATGATGCTTATGATGAGGTGCATATAGTATGATGTATATGAACATGAGCATATGATGTTTATGGACATGAACTTATGGTGCTTATGTAATGATGCATAATGAGTGATGCACATGATGCGTGTATGATGTAGTGCACACATGCTTCGATGCACATGTTGATGAAATGCGTTGATGCATATGCTCATGAGATATGTTGCTCATGGTGCATAGTCAGTATGCCTTATTTCACCCATGGAGTTAGTTAAGAAAGGGGAAGCAATCAAAGAGTAGGGAACAAAATTGTGGTGAGTCATTTTCCATAACCCAAGATACCCAGCGCGCTCCTTGTGATAATCATATGGCTGCAGACCACATGATACCCTAGGTTCCGTCGCGGCACCTTCGTTTATGGAACAACAACATCACTAGGAAAAAGGGTGATAGAGTAGAAAGATGGGAAACCGTTAGGACATATGCATGTTAGTTCATCCAATGTCCCAAATGCACATGTTGTGCAATGCATTTCCCATGCTCATGATTTATGTTATTAAGGTTGCAAGATATGCATGCGGTAAGGATGCTCATGTGCTTACCAACAGATTTTTGATGCCTTGTAACCATGTTCTCTTTTATTTGTTTGTGAGCAAGCATAAGGAAAAAAATCAAGTTTGAGGCAAGGAATTTTAGAGAGAGAAAAGTAGGGATACCAATGCCAGAAAGTTGTGGGACCAACGTTTCATGGCTATAGGGAGTTGAAGTGTCGTCTCCTATCTAAAGAAAGTGTGGGGAAAACGACCAAAGAAAAAGAGCACATCGGAGTTTTAGTTGACTTGACAAAAGATATGACATGTTCCTTATGTAGGTAAGAAAGTGTCGATACTTCGTATTCATTTTATTGCCCTCAAAATCGATGAGCAAGGTCAAAAAGAAACATTTTCAAGGTTGGGAGATCAATAGTGATCGAACCCATGATGTCAACAACCAGGAATAGTTGAGTGCTTCGAGAGAGCATACCCACATGATACGGGAGTGAACACGTCGGCTAAGAAATCATACTCACGAATCCGAAAGCCTCTACTCTCGCCTTGGCGGTTGTGCAGCAAGCCAAGGTTCACAAATATGTTCACAACTCTTAGAGTAGGAACACTAGAAGGCTGAATTTTGATGAGCGTGTTGAATACAAAGTTTCAACCCACGTTTGTATTTTTAATTAGCCCCAAATTTCCAAGGAAATTAAAGGAAGAGCTTATCACGATTTCGCTGGAAGAAAAATCCCAGCTATCAAATGATTTCATTTGGTACCCAATGCTTGGGCCATGCTCTCATCGTGATAATAACGCATTTGCTACGCGAGGGCATATTCAAACTGAGCACCACACCAAATGGGAGGTAATAGCCATTCGTATAGCACAAGTTTGATGACAATGGTGGATCGCTACCACCTGCCTCACTATCAACTACTTCTCCAGAATTGAGGATAGGGTTTCCTTCCATCGAAATCATGTGATTTTTCCCTTAGATATTTCATCTATAATTTTGCCAACAAAATGGCAAGTAGGCATGTCTAAGGAGTCTTCAAGTGGAAACTTCCAGAATTTGGACATCAATAGCTCTGAGAAATAAATTCATATCTCTCGGCCCAAGTGTCGAAAATTTCTAAATTTTGGTAAGCATGTGTAGAATTTCATAAGCCACAACTTTGGTATTCAACTCCAGGACAGATTCAACTTTTACCGGGGTCGAAAGGTTCGTTACCAAAGCTCTGTCTAGCAGTTTTTACAGCAAACAGGGGCTTACTAAAAATTCGATATTTCTCAATATACACATGCAAAAATGCTGAAATTTTGTGAGCATGACCATCACAAAGTTGTGAATCATTTTGATATTCAAGGTTTGCTCTATATCCCAAAGGAAGATGACCTAAAAATTTGAATTTCAGAGATCACTAATTCTGAAATTCAGCAGGACAGAGACCTAGTGTTTTGGGTATAACTCTCAAACTAAAAATCTAGTGATCTTGAGATTTCTACAGGAGGTAGATAGATACCTAAGGAGTAGTTTTGATATTCAAGGGTTGCATAAAATCGTATTGGAAAAAGGTGCAAAAGATCCATTTTCAGAGTGCTGTTGCCCAAAAATTTCAGCAAGACAGCGCTTCACTAAAAAGATCATATCTCTAAAATTAAGAACCCGATGACCATGAGATTTTGGCAGCACAAAGTATGCTGTAATAATAAACATTTTTGGTATAGATTCTCTGGGAAGGATCTGTTTGGAACTATAGGTAAAGATTCGAGTTTTCAGCCTAACTCGAATTTTGACAAGCATTTCAGCGAGACCTAGGCTAGTCATTTTTATCCTAACTTCAGTTTTAAACCTCCTAAAATCATGAGAAATCCAGGGAGCAAACTTAACTAGGTGATGAACAATTTCCCCAAAGAACACCTAGCCGGAAATTTTCTAGATAATCCTTAGGAAGATTTGGACAGCAGCTAGTCAAATTTTCGCTTAATCACCACATCAAAGCATCAAACTAGCATGATTGGTCCTTAAGAAACACAATTTAACTAAAGACCAAATGACACATGATTTAAGTTCATCTTCTTGTTTAATAGCTTTTACATGATGCAAAAAGCGTCCTAAGCTTCCTCACAAAGCTTTTAAGCTTAAAAACGAAGTTAGTGCCGGTGGCAGGGCATATATAAACGTCTCTCCCTATAATAACTAGTCGGAAGCTATTCGTTTCTTAAATACCGTACCTAACAACCGTGGTTAGTGTACCTGCAGAAAATCACAGATATTCAAGACCTTTTGTGCCGCACTCACAAAAGCGTCCACAATCATTACCGTTCACTTATAGAAACGGTATCCATGCGTAGAGCCGCCGCATGGACGGCGTCCTATTTAAGACTACGACGCGACGTGAGTGCCCATTGGAATAGGCCTCACTCATCCCTCACGGACTTTCCCGTGGTACCATCACGTATGGCAAAACGTGACGAGACTCGGACGCGACGTGACACCCATTGGAATAGGTCCCACTAGTCCCTCACGGGACTTCCCCGTGGTACCACCACGTATGGCAAAACGTGATGAGACGCGGACGCGACGTGGCACCCATTGGAATAGGTCCCACTAGTCCCTCACAGGACTTCCCTGTGGTACCACCACGTATAGCAAAATGTGATGAACTAGTATGGTTGTGCATGAAAGTAAGTTTTGACGGGAATAAATGTCTTGGAAGTCGGACTAAAAACACCATAAAATACTAGCCACCTGAAAGAACCCAAAAATTCCCTCTAGGGCCTCTCGGACTAGATTAAACCTTAACGTCCTATTCTTTTAGCAAGATTATTAATCTTGGCCAATTTTATTCCAAAAACAAGTTTGTTAAGGTATTTTAAATACTCGGTGCATATCATCGCTCTGCGTACCGGTGTGACGGACCGCCCAAAATAGTTCCGTATTATCGCCTAAGCCGGTCCACGTGGCCATTAAGCAATAATAAAGAACTATTCGTCGCTTCCGCCGGTAAAGCCCGTAAATCACATACAACGGGATCGCCGATATGCGCTAAGCCCACACGAAGGCGGGACCGAGTACAACATTACATAAAAAGTTTCACAAGTTAACATTATTACAAACCAGGTTTTTGTACATAAAAGTAAACATGGTTCGGAGTTTAAACGACGGAAAAATAAACTAACGCGTGATACACATAGGAGGCCATCCATGCATATCACTCATCATCATCGTTCTCCCATTCGACCTCCCATCCCTCGGAATAACACCGGGCCGGAGAGGATTACTCGAAAACAACAAATTAAGCAAGGCCGAGTACTAATACTCGGCAAGACTTACCCGACAAAAATAAAGCAAGACTAGACATGCAAGGCTTTTTGGCTTGTGGGTTTGTTTTTGCCAAAAGCGACTAAGAGTTGATCCTTATTTTCAGATTTTAGCTCAAGTTCTAGTATGTTAACCATTCTATGTGAGCACCCGCACTAAACAAGCATGTTGTTCAAACAAGATTAAACGAGTAACAATATTAATCCGAACTGTTCCATAAATAAACATGGGGTAGCCAGTGGTCAAGCCGACTCAGATAACGGCGAGTGACCGACGATCGATCGATTTATATCCTTGCAAGGTAAACCCAAGATACACGGAAGAAGGTAGACCAAGTGCAGTGTCTACCCCAACCAGGCGGTTCCCAACATCCCACGGTTTAGGATCAGACGCTACAAACTCTGGTACACGGTTATCCGGAGGGTCTAACCCGACCAGTCCGGACTCACACACTATACCACGGGTAGCTAGCCCGGAGACGCATCTCAAGCGGGTAGCTAGAAAGATCCCGCCCCGATTCAGAAGGTACTAGGCTTACCGGTCCCATTCCCGACAAGCACTTGGTACGTTCAATAGCTTAAACCGGCACAATACTACTCGGTCGAGACCGAACCCATTGCTCTTACCACATGAGCGAGTCAATTTAACCAACTTATGATTCCAACATAAGCATCCTATATCTCGCGAGCAATGAGTCATTACTCGACTTCTACCGTGACCTTAGAGCATGGCACTAGCGTTCGTAACATACTAGTAAAAGAGCATAGGAGTCCTAAGGATCATGCAACTAGGTTTCAAAACAACTCCTGAAACTTAAATGCACAAATAAAGCATTAAAGTGCTGAAAAGTAAAGGACATGATTTATATTTAAAAACATGGGTTAGATGAAACCGGTGCTTGCCTTCCTCAGACTCGGTTCCTAAACTAGCCTTGGGCTCTTCTGGACTTTGGTCCAGGTCTTGCTGCACACCAATCTGGTTCAGCTCACCATCAACAGTCCCGTCTCCCTCCTGGGCGAGTGTGTACGTACCGTCGGGGAGATCTACACGTTTACATGCAAATGCAAAGATTAAAGTTAATCTTGATGGTGATTGTGTGCACATCTAAGTAATTTAAGTTACTTAACTTTACTAAACAGCAAGGGTGTTGTGTTTAAATATTAAAAACAGAACCAAACATGATTTTACCATTTAGCACATTTAATTTCCATTTCTTTCTTTAATTATTTAAAACAAGCCTTTCAACCATAAATCAAAATTAAATCAAAAACACTTCCAATGAACCTAATCTTTTGCACACAGCAACATATGCTTAGTTTAAGCTTTCACACCAAATTTTGGCTGAAGAACATTTATAAATTAATTTATATGAAAAAGACAAATTTCAGCCTAGTAAACCAACATTAATTCATATAAAAAGATTTAATAAACTTTTTGATCCCAACTTTCTCCTACAGGTCAAGTATGCCAAATATGAGGTTCTGACCAAGGCATGGTTGTAAAATCAATTTTTTTTTCAGATTTTGAATTTAAGCTCCTACACAAGGTTAAATCCAAAACACCAAGCAAACAATTCCCTAAAATCACATCCATCACACCAGGGGTACTACTCATCAAGTCAAAGCCCTAGGGTGCACTTGTGCTCAAAGAAAAGTTCATTAAAGGTGCTATAAAAAGCATCAAACTTACTCTAGCATAAAATTTAAATAAATCATAACTGAAAATATACCCATCAAAATCATGCAAATTTTTGTCACAGATCTAGACATGACATAAAGAGTAACATATCCAAAATTCAAGTTCATAGCATGTGTAGTTTTTAAATCACACTAAAAACACTCCAAACTGAGTTTGAATTTTTAATTCAAAAACTGTGCAGAAAAAACCTATACATGCTTTCTAGAAAAGGTAGATTTCTTCACCACGAACCCAACAAAATTGGTTTTGCATTTTTCTTATTTTTCTACGATTTTTAATGATTTTTCGAAGGTACTGCCGAATACCTAAAGTTCACCTTTACAAACAGGTCCCTGGGTTTTGCGTTATAGCCCCTGAAAAGATCTCGGACCTCGCAATGTCACCCCTGGTCGCGGCCAGCGACGGGGATCGCCGGAATCCGGCTAGGGGAAGGCCGGGCTTGGCGGGAAAGGGCGGGTAAGTGGTGTAGGCTCACCTAGGGTCCCATTTGAGGCGGTCGGAGGTCGGAGGATGCTCCGGCGATGGAGAACGGCGGCGCGGTGGATGCGAGGCCGCCTCGGCCTGCGTTCGGTGTACGGACCGTGAATGCCGGGCAAGCTGCGCGCTCCGGAGCATTCGAGAGAGGGCGAGGGAAGGTGTGTGCGTGCTAGAAAGGGTGGAGGAGGCGCGACACGGTGCCGGGGCGAGTAGCGGCCGGCGGCGTCGATGTCAAGCCGGGGCGCACCGGGCACGGACGACGGCGCTCACATGCGGCTCCGGTTTTTGCCGGTGGATGACGGACGGCGCGAAGGGGGTATAGGGAGGGGCGCATTGACCAAAGAGCGGCCGGATGGCTGCGCGGGTGCGCGCACGCACGCACGCGCGCGTGCGGGCGAGCGGCGCGTGGCCGGCCGGCGCCTCGCGGCCCGCCACGGTCGTTCCCTAGGCACGGTGCACGGGAGGAGAAGAGAGAAGGAGGGCCCACGGCGGTGCTCCGGGTCCACGGCGACGTCGCCCGGGCGTCCGTACGCCGGACCGGCCCTGCCCTCGCCACGTGGACGGCCGGCGGACAGGGGCGCGCGCGGCGCTCTAGAGCGCGAGGACACGACGCCCAGCTCAATTTATTCCGTTTAGCCCTTTTCGAAATTGCAAAACTCCAAAAATCGTCAACTAAGTGAAAAATCTCCCAAAAGCAAAGTTGTAGAGGAGCTGTAGATCTACAACTTTCCCGAAGGGCGACATATGTTTTGATCCATGGTTTGCCCGGGAACGCCAACCGAAGTTGCAGATTTTCCACGGCTCGGTTCTTGTTCATAGCGCAGTAAACTCGTTTTTTGGCCAATTTGCGCTCAAAATTGGAATGTCCGCCAATTACGAAAAATGTGTTCCCGGAAATAACGAACAACTTTCGTATTGGCAGATTTTGAACTTCTATAGTGAAATTTGGAGAACGCGCAAGAAAACCATTTCAGCCTTTAAAGTAGATCTAGGGTTTGACCGTGGTTTGAGATGTTGACCGGGGTCTTTTGTGCAAAAGTGTGCCCAATCATGTCAAACATGTTTATGAGCCAAATTAAACACGATTAAAGCCGCTAATTAAGTTAGTTAGCTTTAACAAACACCTGGGGTGTTACACCCTTTCCCTCCTCTCGTACTGTCACTACGCGAAGGTATTCATGACTAGACCTTTGATGGCCACGGCGTATTGAATGGATCCAAGGAAGCATTGAGGCCTTACTCCCTTCACGGCATGGTTGCAAACCTTAAGCATTAAAGTATATTCAACACAAGATGATAGATAGATAATCCGACAAAGTGCAATTACATCTCACGATCGATTACAACCCATGGACGAATGAGAAGATTACCCCATCAAGGTGCTGATCATGGCACCGTTGATCATGGTTTCCCTTCCGCCGGTGTCTTCCTCCTTCTCCACGAGAGGGTGCTTCCTTCGAGGTGGTTGATCTCCACCGGAGATCCTCCTCCTCTCTCTCTAGCTTGTGGATGGCCTTCCCGGTGCGAATTACTCCTCCTCTCCGTGTTGGCGGCGCGTCGGGGGTTTTAGGGTCGAAGATCCTTCGAGGGCAAGGAAGACGGGACCGAACCGGTGCCCGAAGTGGGCCGGGCCGGCCCGCCCGGGCCGGCCGGCCCGTGCCCGGTTTCGGCCGGTTCGGTCGCCCTTTTTGCTCCGTGGGTCCTCGTGCACTTATCTACTTTGCCCCCTCCACTTGGATGATTTTGACGCTGTTATCCTCGCGATCAAGATGGAGGCTCTCTTTGCATGAAGTTTGATCTTTTACGCTTCAATCCCCGGGGGTGTTCCTCGTAGCACTTCGGTCCTTGCCACCATTGGAAGTAATTTCAGCAAGCTCATGAACACGAACAAGACTCCATGAATGCTCCTTTGAATTTATTGCGAATCCGTCCTTTATGTCCATGTTTTCCTA
The DNA here is from genome assembly GCA_947561735.1 of Cenchrus americanus. Classification (NCBI taxonomy): domain Eukaryota; kingdom Viridiplantae; phylum Streptophyta; class Magnoliopsida; order Poales; family Poaceae; genus Cenchrus; species Cenchrus americanus. Next base: position 68,686,139 of record OX387245.1, on the reverse strand, counting down.
CATAAACATAACACTTCCAAATGCATGCACAAAGATGAACTTGTTATATGATTAGTGTGCCTAGTGGCGGGTTAGTTCCATAATCAAATCCAAACCAAAGTGTAATGAACATGCTAGGTGCACCAAAATACACTGTCAACAAGTACGCAGTAATCAAATACCAATAGTCCAGTGCATTACAATAGATTTATTGTTGCTCTTCATTACTCATTACAGTAGGTTACAGAGGATTTGTAGAATATAGAGAACTAAACAAAAAAATACATATCAGATAAAGACAAATAGACACATGTAAAAGATAGATTTTTAAAATCAAATGCCTTGTTTTCAATTCACTCTTCTTCAAAATCGCCTAAACTCATCTCTATTTTCAGAATATGATATTTAGGGTGCCCTAGTACACATAATTGACACATGAAACAAAGGTGAAAAGTGTTCTCTAATAGCAAAAATACCGAATCAAGTGCTGAAAAAATACCCTTTCTGTATCCGCCCAACCAGCACAAGCAAATAGGACTTCAGAAACATTGAGGATCATTTTCAGTACAGTAGCCAAGCAAACAACTAGTGATTCTTGTCGAGAACAAATGATATATTTACATATGGGGCGCAAGAACCTAACTGCATCTGCATAAGTTTGCAGCAGAGGATGTATGTAAAATTTCCAAAGCTGAAAAGCTGGAATTTCGGTGGTACACACAGAATTGACAGAACACAAGTTTTGTTATCTGGATTAAAGGTTCCAGTTTTAGTGCAGGTGTAATTCCTCTCTAACTGTAAGCACCTTTTAGTTCTAAGAAAGAATTACATACTCTACAAGATACACCAGTGAAGTGAAAGATATATTGTTCTGAATTACCTAGATGATGTTAAGACATAGCACAAGCTAAGTTACTCATGAAAACAGAACTCATTATTCATGCAGGGGCACTCATGCAGGAACAGTTTCATGATGGAATGATCAGAATCAGAATGATCATGCAAGGGTAACTCAAAACAAATGCATAATTGGATATACCTTTTAACATATCATTCCTCTTGATCAATTTGCTCAATGCAGTCATCAATGGCCTTCATGGAGAACTGAGATGAACTAGAGGCACGAATCCAATCTTATGCACATATCAATGCTTCCACAGTTTTTGGAGTTAATCGGGTACGAAACTCTGATATTAGTTTCCTTTCGGTGCTAAAGGCTGACTCCGATGCAACTGTTGAAGCTTGAATTGCTAGAACATCTTGAGCCATGCGAGAAAGGGTGGGATACTCTGATGAGTTGCTCTTCCACCAAGCAACTATATCAAAGGATTTGCTTCGAGGAATTCTAGTCTTTGCTAAATACATTTCAAGCTCAAGCTCAGAGGGCAAGCTTGTTGAGGATGTACTATTGCTCAAGTGTTGATCCCAATCTGAATATCTATCAATTTCGAAGTAGCGACGGCAGGGGGCATATCTTGTCCACCATGAATTACTTGTGAATAATCCATATAGAGCAAACTCAAAACCCTTCTTAGTGTAGCAATCTTGATATCAGCTTCACTATCAAATGCTTGTCTCAAACGAAATTCAATGAACTCAAACTTAAATTGTGGATCAAGAATCACTGGGAATGAGATCTGCAACCACATCAGTTTCCAATATCTATTAAACTTCCTCTTCATATATGCGATTGTCTCAAACAGATCAGTATTGGGCTGAGCAACACATTTTTCTAATGCGATCTTGACCACCCACATCTCATGAAAATACAAATTTGATGTAGGGTACAATGATCCTGAAACAATTTTTGTTGCATCATAAAAGGGTTTCAGCAGTGCACATACCGCCCTTGCCTTTTCCCACTCTTCATCTGAGGGGGCATACTCGTACACTGGCTCCTGTTGTGTGAGGGATTCAAAAGCTCTCTTTAACACCAAACACCTTTCTAGCATGATGTAGGTCAAATTCCAACAAGTTGATGTATCGATGTTAGGGCGCCTTTTCTCTTGGATTCCTAGTTGTTGAATGATTTCCTCAAACTTAAGCTTCCGTGATGTAGACCCTTCAATGAATTTTACACTTTCCCTAACCTTGTGCACAATTGGATTGATCATCTGAAATCCGGCTTTACATATCAAATTGAGGACATGGGTTGCGCATCTGTGGTGAAGCAATTTTCCTTTACCATACAGCATCTGCTTGTCTAGCAGATTATGTCTCAAAAGCTTGACCATGGCATTGTTGTTACTTGCATTATCTAATGTTAGTGCAAATAACTTATTCTCAATATTCCAATCTTGGAGGGCTTTGAGAAGGACATTGAACATTGCGACTCCTGTATGTGGCGTTCTCATGAAAGAGAACTTAATAATCCTCTTTTGCAGCTTCCAATCTTCATCTACAAAGTGACATGTGACACACATATATCCAAGATTTTGACTTGAGGTCCACATGTCCATTGTCAAGGATACTCTACTGTTGGTACTTGTGAAAACATCAAGAAGTGCTTGATTTTGTTCTTGAAATAACTTCAAGCAATCACTGGAGATAGTCCTCCTTGAAATCATTTTGAAGACGGGGTTCAAGCTAGAGACGAACCTTCTAAAGCCATCATAATCAACAATTGAAAGTGGTAGCCCATGAAATGCAATCATCCGAGTTAGCTCCCTCCTTGAGGTGTCTTGACTGAACCTCCACTTGTCCAAAGAAACTCCTTCTGGAGACATCACAACAGATCTGAGTTGATGGGACATATTCGTCACTTGTCTTCTAATTTGACATCTCTTCAAATGAGTTGACATGGCACTGGTTCCTGCTCCTCTCTTGGCACTGATCTCAGTATTGCAATGAATGCACTGTCCTTTAGTAACGATGCCTCCCACACAAATTTTTGAGAATTCATTCCAAACTTGGGATCTAAACTTCCTATTCTCCTCACCATGTATGTAGCCATCCACCATTTCAGTTTCAACTAAGCCCTCAACACAGCCAATTGTAGCACCTTCATCTATGTCCTCTTCCTCTCTGTGCCAATAATCAGTGTTGCCCTCATCCTCCCAACCATGACCATAATCATCTCCTTCCCACCCATCAAAATTCCGAGCATGATCATCCTCTTCCGGATGCTCGGTACGAGTCCGTTGGTTGCTCTCGCATAGTCACATCTCGCTCTTGCTCCACTATTGGGCTGCGGTGATCGATCGAGTGCTTCGGAGTGTTGGTGGAATGGTGCCTCTTCCGCTTTCGACCACTAGAATCGAAAACGAGTAAAAATGCTAAAGTTAAGTACTATTGATTCTGTAAAGAACATTTTTTTAGCAAGATCTACAAAGAACATTCTGACCGACCGGATACGTATTGTTATCATCACCATTCAACATATTATTTTCGTATGTAGGTACTGACCTAGCCAATCAAGTCAGAGTGACACGCTACTACCACTTTTTCTACGAAGGTTGCTTGACAAACTTTGAAATTGAGGAGCAGAGAGCTTACGTTACCAATTAAACTACACCAAACTCGTATTGACAAAATTAAAAGTAACCGGTCACCACTCATCACCAACAAAGGATGAAAAGGACAAACAATAGGAAAAGAACTTAGTCGCCGGGACTGCCCTCTTCCAGAACGAAAATGAATACATTGTTTTTCTCACGTCAAACAGAATCATGTACATATAGACTAATTGTACCATGTAAACAAATTTGTCCATACTTACACTAAATTCTCTTGCTTATATGCACTAACTGATTGTTGCAATTCCATTAAAAGGCACTACACAGTTGCAGACAAATGGTCTGAACTCTGAAGGTAACAATGCCTATTTTGCATGAAAATATGTAATGCAACATTATAACATCATTGAAAATAAGTTTCTAGGAGTGGGACACTTGGTTGAGGCAATAGGAGAGTCAAAATAGTCACAGTTTCACAAAGACATGCACCTCCATCATGTATGAATGGAACGGACATGTATTTTTTATGAGAAATCGAACTAATGATGAAGTACTCCTGGACTCATGGTACACATTAATCACCATGCTAAATCCAACAAAGGCCAAAGCTTACTATAGATAAATCTTGTAATTTTTTAGAATCTTGCAATCTTTTAGCCTAGCTAGGGTGGAATTGGCAAGGATGTGAACCTGGGGGTAGCTGCGGCAGTGGGGACACCGACTTCGACTTCCATGGGTTCTTGCTGAGGAAGGAGATGGCGTCAGCGAGGTTCCTACGGAATGCAGAGGTCGACACGCTCGATCCAATGGTGACGCCCGTTGTCCTTGGGCGTGGGAATGGCGGCCCCCAACATGGTAGACGGCAGGAACTAGGGGTGGGCATAATTAACCGATGACCGAAGACCGAACCGAAATACCCGAGACCGAGACCGAAGTAACCGAGACCGAAAAGTTCGGTCACAAATTCGGTCTTGAGTCTCTAATGACCGAAGTTATCTCGGTTATTTCGGTTAGCAGCCTCGGATAACCGAACTACCCGATAAAACCGAAGTTTATAAGAGGCCCACGAATACCTGGCCCAAGTCACCCCAGTAGCAACTAAACCTAACTCTCCACCACCCTCGTCCTACACCACCGCCAGCCACTCTCGTAGTCTCGTATTCACCCACCGGCCACCAGATCTCTTCCCCTTCCCTCCCTTCCCCTTCCTCCTCGCATGCTGTAGCTGCTTGGTCGCCCCTCCTTCCGCTCGCAGCGAGGCAGCGACCTCAAAGAGCGAGTGCGAGCCGCGTCCATGAGCTGCTTGGTCGCCCCTCCTCTCTCGTCACTGCGCGGCCGAGCCGCGTCTGTGAGCGCGGCGGGCGTTCTTCTCATGCCACCACAGCAACAGCAGGCGGCCACTTCCATACAGGCGTGCAGCTCCACGTAGCTAGGAAAGATGGTCCTGGAATCATCTTCGTTGCTTCCATGCTTCACTTTGATTTTGATTGGATCTGCCACATCGTGGCCCCCCTCCCTCTTTGGATTTTGTGATTCTTGTATTCATTGATCGTGATCCTGTGTTCTGTATTTTTCTTCCGTTCAAAGGATGAAGCAGTGGTTTCACTAGATAAGCGTTTCAACTATAAACTTTTGTTCTGGTTTGCATCTTTTTGTTGTATTTGTGAATCTGGGGAATGAGTCTCGGTTAGTTCGGTCATGACCGAAGACCGGACCGAACTAACCGAGACCGAATTTCTCGGTCTCGAGAAATTGTAGAAACCGATCGGTTCATGTTTTCAAATAACCGAACTTGGTAAAAGACCGAGGAACCGAACCGATCGGTTCGGTCTGACTGAATGCCCACCCCTAGCAGGAACAACTAGGAGGTTGGCCTCTAGCGGCGGTGCACCGAGGAAGAAGAGGCCCCTTGCCCCCTTGGGTCCGAGAACGGCGGGGCGCCGAGGCCTCGATGCGGGCGACCGCCCAAGAGCTGGTGTTGGCGTCAGCGAAGAAGACGATGGAGGAGGCGGTTTTTGGGGTGGGAGAGGGTGGTGTCGGCGGTGGGAATGCGGCGGCGTCGGCGGTGGTGGGGATGGTGGCGCCGCGGCGGCCCCTGGCGTCGTGCCGTCTCGGGGACTCGGGGGCAGCGGCGGATCGAACCGAACCGCTCGACCCTAGGGTTCGAGTCTATCGAACCGGCTGTTTTTTTGATCGAAATAGGAGCCCATCAGGATCGTTTTTTGGGGGCCGGTTCGGCGAACCGTTGGGCCGAACCGAACCATGCCCATGTATACAGGTGTGATGCTCATTGTCGTCGCGCTCATAATGTCATTGCTTTCAGTCAGTAGACTCCCACTGGATCGAAATCGGAGGTTATCAAAGTTCATTGTACCCTATAAAAAGCCCAACATTGGCCCAAATACTAACTTAGCCTCATTGACGAGGACCCCTTGGGCCACGGCCCGCCTTGCCCCTAGTTTTCTGAGGAACCAGAAAATCGTCCTCAGCCACCAAGTCCTAACAGAATTTGGCCGTTCGTTCGAAACGTGGGAGTTTCGGCAAGAGTCCAAGATAGCGAACTTGACAAAGAACCACCAGCCGCACGTCAATCTGCCTGAATCTCAGCCGCAGGCGCAACCCGTCAGACCCCACCATCGTCTCACCTGTCATGATTCCATTGGTTCCGCGCCACGCAAAATCCACCACAGGCCACAGCCATCAGTATTTTGTGCGACTGCCACATGTTCACGACTGGGCCGGCCCACACTGCAGAGTGGTTCCCACACCTCCGCACATCGATTCCATTCCGGCCGTTAGTATCTAGGCTAACGAACACTTCAAAAGAGGTCGCTCTCCGGAAAGCGGAAACTGAACTGCCGCCTCCTCGACCCCTCCGCCGCTTCCCGCGGCCACCGATGGAGAGCCTCCGCCTCGCCGTCGCCCACCGCCCTCCTCTCCCGGTTCCGGCGCCGGGAGAACTACGTCGCCGCCACCTCCACCGCCTCCCCGCGTCTCTCTCCTTCCCCACCACCTCCCTCTCCCTTTCGGCCTCCCCGCCTCGCCACCGCCTCTCCCCAACCCCTCGCCGCCGCCTCCCCCTGCCTCTCCTCGCCTCCCAAGCACCCAACCCTAACCCCGAGCCCGAATCCTCCGGCGCGAAGCTCGTGCCTCTCGTCATCTCCCTCGCCGTCGGCCTCGCCGTGAGGTTCCTGGCGCCGCGGCCCGCCGAGGTGAGCCCGCAGGCGTGGCAGCTCCTCTCCATCTTCCTCTCCACCATCGCGGGGCTGGTGCTGGGCCCGCTCCCCGTCGGCGCGTGGGCGTTCCTCGGCCTCACCGCTGCCGTCGCCACGCGCACGCTCCCCTTCACCGCCGCCTTCTCCGCCTTCACCAACGAGGTCATCTGGCTCATCGTCATCTCCTTCTTCTTCGCGCGCGGGTTCGTCAAGACCGGCCTCGGAGACCGTATCGCCACCTACTTCGTCAAGTGGCTCGGGAGGAGCACGCTGGGGCTGTCCTACGGGCTCACCATCAGCGAGGCCTGCATATCGCCGGCCATGCCCAGCACCACGGCGAGGGCTGGGGGCGTGTTTCTGCCCATCATCAAGTCACTCTCGCTCTCGGCTGAAAGCAAACCCAACCATCCATCGTCGCGAAAGCTCGGGTCATACCTTGTGATGACGCAATTCCAGGTAATTGAGTAATGTAATTAATCAGATCGCATGGGGTCAGTTGATTAACTTGCTTATTGCAACCTAACCATATGAATCTTATAGACTGCAGAGACTATATTTCTGATATGTGAATGCATTTGGTTACTAATCAAAACCAAATTAGGAGTGTTCATTTTCTGAACCTAATTAATTATGGAAGTGGTTGATTTATTGTTGCATTGGCCTTGTATGAGTCAATTACGGAAGTGGTTGACGCAATTACGGAAGCTTATAGTGTTTCTTGTTATACCTTCTTCAATATGATCCCAGCTTATAGTGTTTCTTGTTCTGAACCTAGCCTTCTTCAATATGAGACCATTGGATATTTGCTCAACATAATTCACTTTTTCCCTATTCTTTGAGCAACCTTATTCTTAACTTGTTTTGCTTTTTTGCTTCCAAATAGTTTCCATTTCCACTAGATAATGCTTAACTGACAAGTACGAAATGATTTTAAAACTGTACTCAAATCAAAAGACTAATGCAAGAGGTAACTGTAATTCTTCAGGATTGTTGTATTGAATCTCAAAAAAAAAGGATTGTTGTATTGGCTAGATGCCTAAACAACCCTAATACCGAAAAACATCCTTGGTGCATACTGACTTAGCTTTGACTAAAAGATGGTTTACATTTTAGTTTATAAGTGCCTCCTCTCAAGCCAATAACCATTCACCAAGTCCCGTTTTTTGCAAAATGTCACAAAGTGGGTCAGTAAGTAAGACACGTGTTTCTTCATGTTGCCTCATGAATTTAGACGTGTGTTGTCTTACAAAATCGAGTCACAGAAATTTAAGATGTTTTTGAAGTCTAGCAGAATCATCTATAAACGCTTCACATTCAATGGGTATGTCTCAACCTCTTATCTTACAATAGCTCTGGGACCCGTATGCGAGCTGCAAATAGCGGCAGATCCTCAAGTAGTAATCAATAGGATGTAAATTCTGTAAATGCCACTAAATTGAGGAATGCTCCTTTTGCCATCATAATTATTTGGGTTGATTTATGCTTACTCATGATAGGTAATTGTTTATATACTTCCTTCAATATGGTATGCTTGATGTTTCTGTTGCTTTGCAGGCATCTGGCAACTCAAGTGCTTTATTCCTGACTGCTGCAGCACAAAACTTGTTGTGCTTGAAATTAGCAGAGGAGCTTGGTGTTATTATTGCAAACCCATGGGTATCATGGTTCAAAGCTGCTAGTTTGCCAGCTATTGTTTCTCTGCTCGCGACGCCATACCTTCTATACAAAATCTTTCCCCCTGAAACAAAGGATACCCCTGATGCCCCAGCATTGGCTGCAGAGAAACTGAAGCGCATGGGCCCTGTGACTAAAAACGAATGGGTTATGATTAGCACAATGATTCTTGCAGTTTCCCTATGGGTGTTTGGGTAAGTTAAACATTAGACTTCTTATATGATTTTGTTACATTATATTTATCATGGGATTGTCAAATGAATCATGAAAGCAGCATAATCATTTTATTGTTGTGTCATTAAGTTGGCATATAATCCTGTTCCTGTTCTTTCTCTCTGCATTTCCTTGCTTGCTTGTGAGGATTTCAGCATTCCTTTTTTTTCCTTTTTGAGATACCTAGCTTAGCATGTGGAAACTTTCTCCTGTCCCATTGCAATCTGTTAAGGTGGTGTGGTTCAACATTGTCGAGGAAATTTTCTCTTATTCGGTGTTTAAGATGTAGTGTAGGGTAAGGTTCCCAGTTGAGGGAGATACCAACCGGAGTTCAAATCCTGGTGTAGAAAAAAACCTTGCTGGCAACCCGAAAAAATAATGCAGGGTGTCGGCTTGCGGCACCTGTGGGTTGCTTTGGGCCCTCCTACCAGGGGGGGGGGTAGTTGGTTGTGGTCACCAACCTAGTGGGTCGTGGTTGGCCTAGGTTATGGTGCAGCCCTGTGTGTTGAAGCCGGGGTTCTGGGAATTTTCTCAGACGGCTTGGCTTGAGATTTCTTTCTTAGTGAAATGCCATGGGGGTGGTCTTTCCTCTTTTTTATGTTTAAGATGATTGCATGGAAACAACAATTAATCTCCAAAATAAAAAGGCATTTATATATCTGGTTTCTGCCTTTGATGACATAACATTTTATTGGTTTATCTCTAGAGATCATCTTCATCTGTATCCATCATTACATGCAGAAATACTTGGTGAATCATTTTTGAATTTAGTAATTTACTTGTTAGATAAAGTGCTTCAGCAATGTTACATACATTGTGCCGCCGAAATAGTAGCTGACAGTTTTGTTTTTTCCCCTTGTGATGGATAGCTATATGACATATTGTACAATCTGTGTAGGGATGCTATTGGTGTGTCTAGTGTTGTGGCTGCAATGCTTGGGCTCTCCATTCTTCTCTTGCTTGGTGTGCTAGACTGGGATGATTGCTTGAATGAAAAATCAGCATGGGATACATTGGCTTGGTTTGCGGTTCTTGTTGGAATGGCAGGACAACTCACTAACCTGGGAATTGTTTCTTGGATGTCAAGCTGTGTTGCCAAGCTACTTCAGTCTTTCTCATTGAGTTGGCCAGCAGCATTTTGTGTTCTTGAGGCCTCTTACTTCCTCATCCACTATCTATTTGCAAGCCAAACTGGACATGTTGGGGCCTTATACTCAGCATTTCTGGCTATGCATATAGCAGCAGGCGTTCCTGGTGCGCTGTCAGCACTTGCTTTGGCATTCAACACAAATCTGTTCGGTGCACTAACTCACTATAGTAGTGGACAGGCGGCAGTATACTTTGGAGGTAATTCAAATTTGAAATAGCTCGTTATCGGTTAGCTCACATTATTGACCCTGGCAATTGAATTATCTTTTCGTTTCCCTCTCATTTGCACACAGGATAATATCATGAAGAAAAACTACACTTTCACAAAGAAACTATAGAATAGATTGAGATGATCAATTTTTTAAGTGTCCCTTCTTCTATATTACAATCCTTTGAAACTGGATTTTCACACAGGATCTGGTAAATAACAATATCATGAAGAAAAAGTACACTTTCACAAAGAATACTATAGAATAGATTAAGATAATAAACTGTTTTAAGAGTCCCTTTTTTTGTATATTACAATCCTTTGAAAGTGGCATGCCAATTAACCTGTTTGCTTTCATTCTGCAGCGGGGTATCTTGAGCTTCCAGATGTTTTCAGGCTTGGTTTTGTAACAGCCTTGGCTAACGCTTTGATCTGGGGAGTTGTTGGAACCATCTGGTGGAAATTTTTGGGCCTCTACTGACAGCAACTTCCATGTAAGTTGTTCAAATCTTTCCTTTGCTGATCGACAAATTGCTCCTCCTCATGGTTTGGGAGGAAAAGAGCACAATGACAGAACAGCAACGGCTGTTCATGCTGGTAAGCTTTCGTTGAAAGTGATCAGCACCATGTTCTCTCCAGCTGCTATGCCAGTCCTGTTTCTCCATCTTTGTACAGTTCCTCGGTTTTCTCATAAATCTAAATGGCCCAGAAATGGTTTGTGGAAAGCTTCCTGAGTCAATTTTGCTGCAGTATGTTTGTTGTTAGTACTTCTACAGTCCCCATTGGGGCTCTCATTGTACGATGTCCTTCATCAGTCCATTTTTCAGCTTCTTTAGACAAAAGGCTTCTGGCCCTGCTTTATAATGAAAGCAAACTGAGTATGCTGGGGTCAGCTTTCAATGGAGTTTTTCATCGTACTTCTAGCTGAACAATTCGGAGTCCTCTCGCAGTCTCGCTCTCAACTCCCTCTAAACTGAAAAGCTATCTTGAAGAAATTCCTTCACTCTAGTTGGGGCCGTTCTGTTCCCACTGAAAAGCTTCTCTACTGACGGTCCAAACTAATAACCTTAGCTAAAGGGCAATTGATCAAAGATGATGTGATCAGTGGTTTTCAGGTAACCCAAGGCATCTTACATTCCAGTCCCCCTGGCCAATTTTTCTTGTTTAGTTGTTCAGCATATTGGATTCTGTCCATACACATACCAGCCATGTGAAGATCCTGATTTTTAGTGTCAGCCTTCAACTCTTGACTGGGCGTAGAGGCATTTTGCATGACCATCCCGGATAACAACATTATCTTTGCCGCATTTAGCGTCGCTCTTACAGTTGCATAGGGTTGCTGTCTTGCTGATGCTCCTATTCAGCTGATCAGCTCTGTTCTTCGATGGGTTAAGAAAGAGAACACATCATGCTCATCTTGGGCACAAACAAATGCACGGTCTTACACATAAATGTATGCGCATCGCCCCTCCACGGATTCCCCTTTCCCATGGCCCCAGGGCCTACGCACCGTGTCCTGGGCTCCTGGCCATCTAGGCACCCTACATGGCACATGATCAAGACCGGCAAACCCATTAACGCCGGCCGAAACCTAGCGATTTCCTTGCGTTCGCAGCAACCCCTGGACGCGGCGACGGCGACCACCCCCCACCCCCGGCACCGTACCACCAGTCGGTGCCGCGCCATTGGAGACGGAGACGGAGACGGAGACGGAGACGGAGACGGGGGACGGTGGTCCAGCTCCAGCTCCCTTCCCCGCCCCGCCCGGACGCGCGTGGACCACCTGATCATAACCAACTCAAAAGGCATGGTCCCTACGCGCCCGCGTCGTTTTCCGCCCCTTTTCCCACGGACGCGACGAGTGCCGCGCGACGCCACGCCCGTCCGGTCCACGCCCACGCCGGAGCAGCAGCAGGCTCCTGTTGCATGGTGCGAGTGCGACGCGACGCGACGCCGAAATATCCTGGGCCGGCGCCGGAGGTCGGCCCGGGCGGACGACGCATGTCGCGTCGGGCGGGCTCGCGCATTCATCCGACCCCGCGCGGTGCGGACGTACGTGTACGTGACGCCGACGGGGACGGACGCCTTCCTGCCTCCTGTTTTGTGTGGCACGAGTAGGATCGTGCAGCGAGTGACTGTTGGAGCGTCTCCTGTGAAAGTACTACCCGCGATGCGGAGTGGACGTAGTACAACGCTGCTGACGTCGAAAGCAGGCTCGGCTCGGTGGCGGCGGTCGACGCAGTAGAGAACGCAGCGGCGGCGGAGGCTGCACGAAGATTCTATCTCGAATTCGCGATCGTGTCCTGCTGCCTCACGTACGCTATCGTTATTCTTCGTCGTTATACTACCTAAGCATCGCCTAGGGCGGTGCACCACCTAGGCCTAGTACGTAGCAAGCAAAGCGTAGTAGGCGTTCCGCGTTCGTAACGTATACGTGAATACGTGTCCGGCATGGCCTACCTTCCCACTCGGCGCAAAAGAACTTGCTCTCTTTTCACTACGCCCATGCTCGACCACGACAGCCACCCGGAAACTCGAAAGCACGGTGGATACGCGACCGTGACAAACTGATCGAAGCCCGACACGAGATCTGCCGCCCGAAAAGCCTACTACCTCCTTGCGGTTGCGGGTAATGGGAAGCTGAACCTAACGCCACTGCGAGCAGAGATGCCGACCTAAAGCACCTTTTGATCCTGGCCCGGTTTGACAGCAGCTAGCAACTCATGCCGGCCGCTCCTGCGTCAAAAAAGACCACGACCTTTGCCCCCCCCCCCCCCAGGTGGAGCCCTGAGCTGTGGCCTTGACAACAGCTGGGAGGATGGCCGATCGGCGCTGTTTTTTTTTTTTTTTTTGCCTGAGGAGCTCGGCGCCGATCGAGCGCGCTTTCTACTCCTTCAGTCCTCCGGCCGGCGGGCCGGCCACCTCACCCCCCCCCCCCCCCCCCCACACACACACACACACGTAGCACAACCGGAGCGCTCAAGGCCCGTGCCCGTGCGTGCGAAACCCCCTGGGTCGGCGCGCGAGGCAGCTGTTTCTCACCTCCGATTCGCAGCGTGGCTGCTAGCTAGCTGCTGCTCCGTCCGCCGCGGCGGAGGGGACGGAAAGCGAAAGCGAAAGCGCCTGCGCAGGGAAGGGAATCCATGCATCCCGTCCGGCCGGCCACTAGCGTTCGGTCTTCGGTGGCGCTAGCGGTGGGTGCCAGTAGGGCAGAGCCGCACAGGGGTTGGTTCGTGCGCACAGTGCGTTACGGATGGATGGATGGACGGACGGACGGACGGACGTGCGGGTGTGGGGGGGGGGGGGGGGGGGGGGGGGGGGCAAGGAGAGGGACCAGATCGAACCGGTGCAGAGCTAGAGCGAGAGGTAGCCCCCCGGCCCGACCCCAAGCCCCACGGTGGTCGCTTTCCTAGGCCGGTCTAGGCGGGGGTCGCCGGTGCCTTTCGGGCAGGTGCCGCGCCCTGCCTTGTGCATTGGCTTGGCGCCCCTCGCCATTCCCTCACCGCCAGCGCCTCGTTCGGGTCCGGACACGATTCCCTGTCAGCTTGGAAAGGGTACAGAGGGGCTACTACAAAGCAGTGGCCTTTGGGGAGACGACTAGTACTCCGAGGCAGGGCACGTAGCTCGAGCGTACTACTACCGCAAAGAAAGGGTCCCGCCCGGCCGGTCTTTGAATATGTCCGAGGGATTTTCAGTGGACGCATGTGCGTGCGCGGCGTACCTGAATAGGGCACCGTGCGCAGCACACGTACGTACCATCTCGCTCTTCGCCGCCGTGAACCTTCTGGAAAGATGAGATACGTTCCGATTTAATTAACGGGCGGATCCTACTACTACTAAAGTGAAACTAAAGCCGATAGCATGTTCGTTTGGTGATGGCTGGTCTTTGGTTTGGCAGAGAGAAAAGTAGTGTTGGGCCGGGGCCGATAAAGCGTTAAAAGCGAGCAGTGCGAGCATGACAAAGTACCAGAGGTCCATTTCAATGAAGCAAAGGTACCAGACCTCGACTCGTGCATGAGGAGAGGAAGTACGTGCACGGTGCACCTTCAGTTCAACACCACTAGCTTGCCTTTGTTTCTTACCTTTTTTTAAGTAAAAGCAGGAGTACTGCTATGTCATATAAGAGAGGGAAGCAAGCAATTCGTTACCGTTGTTTTGATTACATATAAAACGATTAAACTCTAAACTCAATACTGACAATATCATTAAGAAGCAAAAGGGGTTCTATGATGCCGCATGCAGCGGCTCGAGTCTATGGGAGCACGAGCATGTGCCGGACTGGAATCTCTCTCGTCCCGGCCGGGACACGGCTCGGTTCCTGGTTTTCTTCGTCTTTTTCGACAAGTTCACCTTTGGTCCCCGGTCCTCTGCCCTGCTGCAAGCAAAGGCCCGCTGCCCACTGGTGCTGGTGCCGTTATTGTGCCTAGAGCCCTAGACGTTACTGCACGACACCACACAGTAAAATCCAATCACCCCCATTCACCTCCTTTTACAGTTTTGCTGCTGCCCTTGTTTTGCCTTCATCCCCCCACCGCGGTTCTCGCGGTGAAATTCAAAAAAAAAATCCACGCTGCTGCTGAGCCTGGTCGCGTGTGTCCAAGAGAGAGAGAGAGAGAGAGAGAGCCAACTCCATCGAGTCGAGTCCCGGCCACGGGCCAACACCCACTACTGGGTACTGGCCACTGGTGACGGGCGAAGTGGCGTTTTTTCCGGGAAGAAAACGAGCCTGGTGACGAAACCAGGAGGGGCGCCTGATACGCCGCTGCAAGGACAACCAACCACGTACGTCGCCCAAGAACGGATCTCCGCGCCGGCACCACTGAAACTTTCGCGTACGAGAAACGGACGGCGCGAAGCTGCGTAGCGGGTGAGCACCGTCATTCCTGGGACCACGATCCCATGCGTCTAGAGCCGTAGTACGTAGCCGGAGCCCAGGCCAAGCACGCGTACGGCTACGCGTAGCGGCGCGCCGCGGGACGCGAGCATGGCCGAGCGAAAAGGGCGCGTAGGCGTGGTGTAGCCGAGCGACGCGCGGTGCCGGTGCGGGGCATGTGGATTTTCAGTTCCTGGCCACACCACACACACCGAGCCAAGCTGATGCCGCGGGCCGGCCGGCGGGGACCATCGCGGCAGTGCCGCGCTCGCGCCAGCGCCTGCCCGCCCCGCCCGACTGCCCTACTCTGATCGATCCGTCAGACTGCATGCTCTCTGCGCGAGCCGGAATGCATGCGCGCACGTCACCGGCCGGCAAAGTGCGTCCCCCTAAACTCTGTTCTGATCCGCCAGCGCCAGCCCAATAACAACGATGCAGGCGGCGTCTGGCTACCTTCGAGAGCTCCAGTAGCTCAGCGCGATAGGGTTTGTTGCGACAGCTTGTGCGTTCGAGTTACGCGCAACGCAAAAAGCTTGTGCGTAGCACGTACGAGATGCGAGCCGAGTGGAGTGACTCGAGTCCGAGCATCCGACAAAAACACACGGCTGCCGTGCGCGGCAGCGACGCGGGCAGTTTGCTTTACCGTCGTTTTCCCTCTCGTCCACGGCGCGCGCCACGACGAACACGACGACGTTGCTTCAAATTTCTCGCTTGCCGCATGGGCATCGATCGTCCGCTGTCTGCACGCCGCACGGGGAAACATCAGACGGCGTGCACGGCCAGCCGCGGTCGGAAGAGGCAAAGCTTTCCTCAGCGTTTCAAGCTTTGCTGTGCTCCTGCGTGCACGCGGTGAGGAACGGCGGTCAGGTCGTCGTCGCAGCCTCTGCCTCGCAGCGCACACACGAAAAGTCGAGCGAAGTGCTTGGGGCAGAGAAAGCCTGCGAGGCTGCGACAGACTCTGTGAGACCGTGAGCACCCTGGCAACGAGTCCCATCACCGCGACACCACCATGGTCTGTTCGTTCCGGAATCCCACGCCGTGGGCTCCGAGCTATCCCTTGTCCGCTGTGGCAGAAGCACGCCCAACAGGTGCTGCTGCGGCGGCGCATGCATGCCCCGCCGTGCGGGACGGACCCGAGGGATCGGACATCTGATGGCACCTTGCTACGGCTTCGTACGGCGGCGATGACGCTGTGACTGTGAGCCTGTGAGCGCCTGTTAGACTGTGAGATCGACGGAAATGTCCCCATGTTGTCACTCAGGCCAACAGGCGGCTACCTGCTCCCTCTCCTACCTGTGCCCTGCCGGCCCTTGGCGTGTCGTCGTCCCCCGCCCGCGCTGATCACCATCGCCGGCTCGCGCCCCCGCTCGCGTTTTTTCTCGATCCCTTTGGCCTTGCCGGGCCGTGCACGCGATTCGCCGTGCGACGCCGACGGGCCGCCGCGAGGCCATCACGCACGTTAGCACGTATCTCGAGGCGGTGCCAACGCGCGCATGGCGAGACCTTTTGTGTCTTTTTCCAGTTTTGCCCCGGTCTCGAAGCACTTGGTCTCGAGCAAAACATCAGACAACTCCAGCAATAGTCTTTTACTTTGGCCTCTTACTTTGTTTAGTAGGGGCTTCATTTTTTTTTCTCAACTCCGGCAATAGCACTTCCTACTCGGCCCCTACTTTTCATATGACAGATGAACCAACAAGTCATTGACCAAATAAAGCACACCTCTTCTTCCCCACTGTCCTGCTACTCTATTCTTTCTCTCGTGCCCCTCTCTTCTTCCCCCACCCGCCTCTACTCGCGTGGCCACCCAGCACGAGCTCCGGTGGGCACAGGGGAGTGCGAGCTCTGGCTGGGGAGCGGCCGCGCGGCGGAGCTACCGCAGGGCTCGGAGGCAGCGGTCATGGAGCTCCGGTCAGGCATTGAGGCGGTGCCGTCGATTTGCGGTCGGGCCATTGACGGCGGCCTCCTCCGGCGCTGGATCCGGCAGATCAGGCTCCAGTGACAGCAAATCGAATCTGGGGCCAGCGAATTGGGCTCTGACGCCCTCAGCGTGGAAGAGATGGGGGTGCAGATCCTCCTGAGCTCGCGCTGTCTTGGGGTGGTGTCGGGCATGGAGATGCTCGGGGGGGGGGGGGGGGGGGGGGTGACGATGGGAGCTGCTTGGGGCGCGGTTGGTGGTTCTTGGGGTGGCGATGGTAGATGCTTGGGGCGCGGGTGGTGCTTGGGGCGGCAGTGGGAGAAGCATGGGCGGCGGTGGGAGATGCTCGGGCTCGGGTGGCGGCGGAGGAACCTCGGGTGGTGGCAGAGGATCTCGACGGCGGTTTGTCTCCACCTTACCTCTCTCTCACCACTCACGCGGGGGCGAAATGACGGGCACCGACCAAGTAGGGCTCCCTCCAACACCCGCAAGAGAAGGGGCGGGAGGGGGGATTTGGGTGTCCCCTAGAATTGGTACCCGAGTCGGGACTCTGCTGAAGTGCATTTTTATCCCGACCTCTACATTTTAAATTGGGACTCAAGTAGGGATCTGCTGAAGTTGCTTATCACATGAGTTATCGGTTAGGCACGACGGCATGAGGATTGTTTGAGACGCAAACCGCGAGCAGCTACTGCTAATCCCGGGGGCGGTAGCACACCTCATCGATAAAAAAAAAGAGTAGTAGAGTAGTACAACAAAACCCTGACGGACGGAAATGCGCCATGACTGAACACAAACCTCGTCATCACTCGCACGACCAACAATTCAAAATCGTCACCAATCAAACGCGTCCCGCGCCCTCCGTGTCTTCTTCGGACGCAAACATTCACGAACGTCACCGACGCAAGAAGAAAAAACGGCGGCACGGGCCAATGGAACATCCAAAGGGATTCCCAGCTTTCGCGACGCGTCGCTGTCCGGACGAATTGTGACCCGCTGGTTTTTTTATATAGTATTAAAAAACGGGGGACATTTTGGCGTCCAAGGATTCGCGGGGGGATTCGGGGGAGGTTAGAATATGCAACTGGGTGCGGGTTGAACAAAAAGAAATTGGGGGGCAAGGACGTACCAAAAGGCGCGACCGCTAGCTTTCCGCGATCGACGAGCGAGCGAGCCGATTGAAAACGATTTGGGGTCGCCTGTTTCTGCTGAAACGGGGCGCAGAATCTTCGCCGATTTACATTTAAGCTGCGGGTATTTTTATCCCAGGTAGTAGCAGCTACGACTGTCGGAACAAGTTCTCCTTTGTGTGCAAGTCCGTGCATCAAACTTGAGGTCGTCAATTCGAAAAAAAAAACTTGAGGTCGTCGGATCGGCAACGCGAATTGCCAAATTGTGCCTAGGAGCGAGGTGCAAAATGAATTTTTACTCCCCCAATCCCTTTGCCGAAACATGTTCAGCACTCCTCCGTGTCCATTCCCCCGGAAAGCTGCCGCGCCGTATGATTTGGCTTTTACCGGCCTGTGCCTTTTGATCCCCCGCGACCAATGGAAGCGAGCCGCGTTTCCCGCCCCACCTGCTCCGTCCCTGCCGCCGCTGCCCGGCTGCCCCGCCCCGCGCTGCGAAAAAATGCCCGGCCCCCGCGCCCGCTGTGCCGCGCGGCTGGCGCGCTGAACCGACCCGCACCCGCGCGCGCACGTACAACTGCGACTGCGACGACGACCCCACGTCCCCACCCCGCGCTGATCGCCTCGCGCCGATCACGCTGCGTCGCTGCCGGCTGCCGGGCCTGCCGCTGGCTGGGGTCGGGTGCGCGGTTCGCTGACGCCGGGCCCCGGCCGCGCAGGTGCCGTGCCTGCCCGTCTGCTTTCGACCGATCCGTGATCGGTTCATGGGCGTGACCTGAGCTTGACCACCGCCTCTCGTTTGTAGAGGAGTAGGAAAGTAGGAATGGTAGGGGAGAAAAAGACAGCGGGATGACGTCCACAAATTGGTTGTAACGGAGTAGTATACTTGTAACGTAAAACAGGAGGTAACAAAAAACAAACAACCCAAAGACAACCCAGGTGCAACGGTAGAAATTCCAGTTCAAACTTCAGAGTGTGAACGTGCGGCGTTGCCAGGCGAAAACCAGCTTTTCTAGTGGGCTGTAAAAGCCTGTTGTAACTGGTCGCCTGATCAGACCCAGACGGCCAGACCCAACACAACTCACGTTATCGTGCACGCCTAGTCCGTCGTTCTTGTGCCTGTACCTGTGCCGTTGTGCGTCACTGCTCGCACGGTTAACCATGGTCACCCGTTAACCGCACCACCGCGGCGACCTAACCACAGTCCACAGCCTCGGCTCCGAACACCCGGACTCCTTCCTTCTCGCACGCACCCCTTTATTTAACGCACAGAGTACAGCACACAGTCTCGCGGGAACCGAAAGGAAACCGAAAAAGGAGGAGCACAGAGAAGGCCTCACTCCACACTCCACTCTCGCCCCCTCCTCTCCTCCCAGTCCCGGCCGGAGAGTTTTCTTGGATCGCGAGAAACTTGGGGAACTTGCAACCAATTGTAGGGAACTGTTGTATCGGCCGGAGCTTGAGGGGACGTACTAGACGCGAGGGTGTGCATGGTGTTCGCCATGGATCGCGGCAGGGAACAGAGACGAGCAGGGAGGCAGCAATGGAGGCGCGCCTCCTTCCTGTCTCTGATCCTGTTCTCCCTGTAAGATAAGAGTAGTCGTTCCACTTGTTCGTCGAACTCGCCATGAAGCGGCCACGCGGCGGCAGCCCCAACCTCCTTCCGATGGCCAATCCGGACGGTAAGTAACTTCCCAGCTTTCTTCTGTGCTCCTTTTTTTCTTTCTTGCGTGATGAATTGTTCGTCGTTTTCAATGGTGATGATGCGTTTTGGCGTGTGTGTGTCCTTGGTTGCCAGACGATGGTTACGGCACGGCTGGGATGATGGAGGCGGAGGGGGACGCGGAGGAGGAGATGATGGCGTGCGGCGGCGGCGGCGGCGGGGAGAAGAAGAGGCGGCTGAGCACGGAGCAGGTGCGCGCGCTGGAGCGGAGCTTCGAGGTGGAGAACAAGCTGGAGCCCGAGCGCAAGGCGCGGCTGGCGCGCGACCTCGGCCTGCAGCCGCGCCAGGTCGCCGTCTGGTTCCAGAACCGCCGCGCGCGCTGGAAGACCAAGCAGCTGGAGCGCGACTACGCCGCGCTGCGCCACTCCTACGACGCGCTCCGGCACGACCACGACGCGCTACGCCGCGACAAGGACGCCCTCGCCGCCGAGGTGTGTACCGTTGGCACCATGCTGTTTCCGTTCCGAAGCTGCTGCACGAGGACGACCGAGGCCGAGGCGGCGTTGATCCTTTGCGTGCGTAATGGCTGATCCTCTGAATTGCGTCGCAGATCAAGGAGCTGAAGGCGAAGATCGGGGACGAGGAGGCGGCGGCGAGCTTCACGTCGGTCAAGGCGGAGCCGGCGGCCTCCGACGAGCCGCCTGCCGCGGGTGTGGGTTCGTCCGAGAGCGACTCCAGCGCGGTGCTGAACGAGGCGGACGCGCTCGTGACGGAAGCGCCGGTAGTGCCGGAGGTTCAGGGGACTCTCCTTCCCGCGCCCGCGGCGGCCGCGGGCGCCGGGGCCGCCGCGGGCCACGGCGTGGTGTTCTTCCACGGGAACTTCCTGAAGGTGGAGGAGGACGAGACGGGGTTCCTGGACGACGAGGAGCCGTGCGGCGGGTTCTTCGCCGTCGAGCAGCCGCCGCCGATGTCGTGGTGGACCGAGCCCACGGAGCACTGGAACTGAACTTGGAGTTGGTGGTGGATGAGGGCGGAGACTTGGGATCTGAGCCGAGACGTACAAGCGGTTTGGGGGGGAATAAAGCATTCGGAGCGAAAGACGAGGGCTATTCTGCAAATTTTGTAAAATGGAGCTTTACCTAGTCCTCTTTTGTCAGTTACTGTTGAGCGTATTAGCAGGGTAGTACTAGCATTCTAGCAATAAGCAACCTAGAAATCCAGTAAAAGAGAATCAAGTTTGGTTAACTTTGGACGCTGGGTGTCAAAATGCAAGCAGAACGCGAGAGGAAAAATGCAAAGAAGATGGAGACAGTGACACTGTGACAGTGAGAAGAGAAGAGCTGGGGGAAGGGGAGGAAACGGCCAACCTGCTAGGTCACTGTTGGGGGGCCCGGGGCCACGTGAGAGTCAGGCATTGTTGGCGCCCCCATTGACCGCCGGACCTGCCAGTGACGCCGATCGGCGACGTGAACGTGCCTGGCCGCGCGCTCCCGGTGGCCGCTTGTGCCAAAGCGTTGCCTCCTTTGTTTGATCGACCTGTTGCGCTCCTCTGTACTATCTGTGATTTGGAACCTTGCCGCTCGCCGTGGAGCGAATCGGCGATCGATGTCTGTGACACTGTGTGATCTCTCGCTTGCTCAGGGAGCTCCGATCGTGAAGCAGCCAACCCATATCAAGGGTCACATGGCGACCGACCGGTTCCTGTACGACCGACTTTTCTCTACTCCGATATAGTTGGAGATTTATAGTTCGTGTTCGTTCGTCCTTGGAAGCCATCGAGTGCAACGGAAAGCTTATGGGTGTAATGATTTGCGACCAGATGGCACGGCATCACGACATGTAGGTTGTATTCCAGCACTCTGATCTTCGGCTGTCGGAATGATTACCAGCACGGAGTAAAATGAGACTTCTACCAGTACCATCTCTACTAGGTTAAAAGCGTGGGCACTTTGATCAACTTGTCAAAGTTTTTTTTTGTTCACTGTTTATGTTTCCCAAAGTAGCAGGATATCTGAAGGACTGTTCAGATGCTACTGTAGTTCTGATCGCTTCGGAGATAGGAGTACATGAAGGATTCTATGCCTCTGAGATCAAATCGTTTGTTATATTAGGCATCAGTCATCAAAATCGTTTGTTATACTATCTGACATCAGTCATCATCATCTTGAATTCGTAGTTGGAAGATCAACAGAGCAGTGTGTATTGTGCCATTTGGCTTGTAGTTTTAACTCTTCGGACCGAGGCTTCTTTTAAAGGGAAAAAAGTGATAAAATAGTATCTAGGTACTGTATCAAACTGGATATGCTAAGAAATTGAATTTAAATCTCACTAAATACAAAAATACATGCCCTAAATAAATAACAACTGGAAAATACAAGTGGTGAAAAAGTTCCAAATCATACTTTATTGCCACACTTTTTGTGGAACCAGAAAGGCAGCACGGAAACCTTAAGGCTGACACTGACTTGCTCAATCAAACTACAAAGTGGATGCCTCTGCTTCTCTATCTAGTGCTTCCTCTGTCCACAACTATATTAGAACTTGAGTGTATTGCAAGTCAAATTATTTCAAGTTTGATCAAATTTATAGAAAAGACATACCGAGCAGTTCCCTAACATGTATGACATCAAATAAGAAACTATAAAAATATATTTCACAATGAATCTAATGATACTCATTTTGCTATCATGGTAGACTCATTTGACACTCATTTGATATCATGGTATTAAGTCATTTATTACATTTCTGGCGGCAAGATCAAGATAGAAACACGCAAATTTGTGGTATATCTGCTTCTGGCCAGCATGGTCGGCAAGACATGTTCGAGGACTAGCTGGCCATATATATGTTTCTGGACCAGATGATGACAGCGTGAGTCCTAATGTTTTGTACTTGAGTAACTGAGGCACCAAGACATGATACAATTGCACACGGTGGAACGACGACACGTCTCTGTGCCGACGGCCGAGACCTGAGTTACAGCCACACGAGTGGAGAAGGATCAGGCCTATCAAAGCAAGATACGTTAGGAGAATCTGTGGCATGTTATGCCCCACGAGTGGAGAAGGATCAGGCCTATCAAAGCAAGATACGTTAGGAGAATCTGTAGCATGTTATGCCCCACGAGTTGGAGATTATAAGAAGCTACCCCCTCGTACATCATTTGACCATTCATCTTATTCAAAAAATTACTCATACATCATGATTTATTTCATCATCAAAGGTACTTTAAATATAACTTGATGTTTTGCATATTTACACAATTACACCAATTTTTTAAGACGAAATGGTCGAACTTTTGATAAAAAGTCAACAGGACAAGTAATTTGAAGGGGAGAGAGTTAATTCTTGTGGCCAGTTTTTGAACTCCAGCATCAGCTCGTGATGATTCAGGATCAGGATGGTTCGTGACTTAGTGTGTACCTTGTGATGATAGACATTGCGTGGTGTCTTCATCTCTCCATCAATCACTGATCAGCCGGTGTATTTGTGGATATATTTGACTTGCAATAAACTCAATGACGGGTTTATATAGCTTGTACATGATATATGGCGACTATATATAGCTTTGTACATCAAACATGAAACATCACCACGTAACTGTCAATGATGGGAAATCATATTTGGCTTTCTCAATTTTTTTTTTGACAAACAACCGGGGGGGGGGGGGGGGGGGGTCCCCCACCCGAGATTTCATTGCGGCGTAGTGCCACCGCACGAAGGCGGGGTCGAAAGAGTTACAACAGCAGGGATGGGCGGGAGGTTTTTACAGACGGGGGATGAGATTACATGGGGGAAAAGATAGAACACCGGGACTCGGGGATGGAGGCGTCGTCGGCGGGTAGTCCGTGCGCCCATAGCCGGGCGTCTTCGCCGCATGTCCTCAGTAGCCGGCGAAGGCACGGCGCTGGGCGTCGAAGACGACGGCGTTCGGTGTTTCCAAAGGTTCCGGCCCAGCGAGCATGAGGAAGACTGCGCGGTGGCGCTGTGGGATCAGTGGTGGCAGGGGCATGTTCCAGAGCTCGAGCACCGAAGCAGAGAAGACAGACGCTGGTGCCACACCCAGCCGCTCCCAGAACGCAACAGCCGTGGGGCAGCCAAACATGATGTGATCAGCGGTCTCACCGTCGTGGCGGCACAGCTCGCAATCTGCCTGGGCAATGACGCGCTTCCGTTGCAGATTGTGCGCGCGTGGAGCACGGTTGTAATTTGTAAAGATGCTGAAGCAACTCGGGTATTTACTTCGAGTAAGTACACTTTTCCTGTAGGCCACATGTACCATATGTGATCTACGTGGAAGAAGCTAGGAACTTACGAAGGATGAGGCATGAGGGTATGATGGCGGCTGTTGCTAGCTTTGCAATGGCAACGCTATCAAATGAATATTAACTCTCTGTTTTTTTTCTTTGAAAAGTTGCTATCACATAAATGTAGGAATCGACGTGACAGAGAGGTACATAGAGCAGTGTTGAACACAGTTTGCGTTATCTGACTTGGTTTCCAACCATTGCTACTCTGCAATCCTAGCTGACTAAGTGTGTCTAAGTACATGATATGTATCGCAGGATGAAAACGATAGGACAAGAAATCACACTGTTATCGGAAGAGAAACTCGGTCAAGTGGAAATTTTACATTGTTTTCTAAATCAGTTGTGATGTGAGAAACGCACCGCAGAGGTGAAAGTGATTACAAATACCAAGTTTATGATTGGATAGAACCGGAAACGAAATCATTTTCCCCGGAAACGAAGTTTAGGCGGGTCGGAAATTTTCATCACCATTTTCACCCCTGTTGGGCAACTTAACCTATCCAAATTTTCATCCAAGTATACGATGGACAATAGTCAACAGTATATACAGAGATAAGATAATTGATTGACGTCCCCGCATCTGGCTAGCTTCTTGGCCTAGAAATTATTCTGGAAAGGGAAAAGTCCGTTTTTGACCATCCAATTATTGCCAAAGTTTGATTTTGGTCATCAAACTCCAAAATTGGTTATCTTTGGTCATCCAACTATCAAAACCGTTCAAATTTGACCTTTAGGCTGTTTTGATAGGTGGTTTTAATTGTTTTTATTTACAATTTAGTCCTTAGGACTTATTTTTTTCTCGTACCTCCGATTATGGTGATTCTTGCGGTCACACGTCCATAATGATGAGCTTTATCTTTTCAAAAGTTCTTTATACTATTTTATCATTATTTTGTATATTATTCTTATGTTATTGTGTAAAAATAACAATATAAGAAAAGTAAAATAAATTGTTATAAAATAATACAAATAAAATTTTAAAAGATACAATTCATTGTTACGAACACATGACCATAAAAATCACTTAAATCAGAGATACGAGAAAAACAATAGTAATCATTTTAATATCGATGACTATTTTATTTACGGTTTAGTTCTTGAATCTTAAAATAATTAATACTTTTTATCATATCTTTGGTTTAAGTGATTCTTGTGGTCATGTGTTTGTAACGATGAACTGTGTCTTTTAAAATATTGTCTATATTTTTTTATAAACGTTTATTTTATTTTCTTATATTATTATTTTTATACAACAACATAAGAATAATATAAACAATTGAGATAAAATAATATAAAGAACTTTTGAAAAGATAAAGCTCACCGTTATGGATGTGTGACCGCATGAATCACCAAAATCGAAGGTACAAGCAAAAAGTAATAATCATTTTAAGTTATAAGAACTAAATTGAAAATAGAAAAAATTAAAACCACCCATCAAAACAGCCCAATGGCCAAATTTCAACGATTTTGATAGTTTGATGGCCAAAGATAACCGCTTTTGGAGTTCGATTGTCAAAACTTTTTTTTTTTACATGGCTAACTGCGGGTCTCCTGGGCCGCCCGGGCGGGGCCATCGGACTGCTTTTGCCCTGGAGGGCCAGAAACCTCTCTTCCCTCATCCTTACACACGGGCCTGTATGTTATTACCGGGCCGAGTAATCGTAAAAAAAAGACTGCGGCCAAAGCCCGCGACTCCGCTAGTCTCGAGCATGGGCGTGGGCCGCGCCAGTGGGCTTCTGCCTTCTGGTGTCTTGTGGTGTTCATTCCCATGTACACGGGCGGGGGGGCATCGCGAACATTTTGCAGCTGACCACTTCGTCGAAGAAAACTGGACGGACACGCACGGCGACATTGACGCACCCCACCTCGACGAGCCAGCCGATCGATCAACCAAAAGAGGCCGCGCGAAAGTCCACAGTAAAAGAAAAAAAACCGGCGCACCGGGTCCGCGGAGTTGGCGCCCAACTTCCAAGTGGCTCACTCACTCGGTCACTCGAGCAGTCAAACGGTACGACCTGATGAGGCCGTGCCGTGCGCGTTCCGAAGCGAGCAAACGTCGCCCCGCTGCCTGCCCTGCCCGGTCAACTCCTCCGTAGCCGCACGGCAACAGCGTGAGCGTGGACCGCAGAGTTGTTGCGCTGCAAGGAAAAACACGGGCCGGCGAAGAAAACAAATGTTGCTTTGACGCGATTGTGGAGCTTGGGGAGCCTACTGGGCCTAGCGCATGCATCTTGGGTGGTAGTACTCCCTACTCGGTTCTAAAATATAATCATTCTTCGATTTCCGTGACGCACGTTTGACCATTAATCTTATTCAATAATGTCATAACAAAATAAATAATATTTTCACGATTTTTTTGAATAGGACGAATGATCAAATGTGATAAGTAAAATCCAACAAATGATTATATTTTGGAGCGGATGTACATTTTTCGTCTGATTTGACTCGCCTTCGCCTACATTTTTTCTTCTTCGCAGTGGTAGTGGATACAGGAGCGCGTCGGCTTTTGGTAAAGTACGAACCAGTCGCCTTCCTCGTGCTTTTGATCCATCGCTCCCCAGTCCCCACCGAGCTTTGACGGATTGCAAAAGCTGCGGCCAGCGTGCGGTTCCGCGCCGCGCGTGTGATCCGTGTCACCTTTTTTTTTTGAAGTAAATGATCCGTGCCGGCGGCGCCACACGAGTGCCAGTCGCCACGCCGCCGCTCCTTGGTGGTTCAGGTACCTGGCGCAGGTGACTGTGAGGAGGTCCGGCTCCGGCCAACTGCCCAGCAGCTAGCGCATCGAGCTCCGTCGTCTGCGTACGCGCGGGTTCCGGTGTCCGCCTCCGGCATCAGCGGCGATCCGGCAGCGCGTTGCTGGGCACGCCGTCCCGTCTCGCACGAATGGCACTTGGCAGGCAGTGGGGAGTACTGGGGCCATGGGGTCGGGTCGGCGTCCCGTGAAAATGACAGCTACTGGGCTAGCGTTTTGTGGGAAAGAGACAGTATGATTGATTGTGCCAACGCGATGGACCAGCCGATCCAAGCCGGGGGACCGTAGGGCGCGAAATTCCGGGTCGAGCAAGAGCACGGTACGCTACTGGAACCGGCACAGTACTTGTTACCCCCGACACTTGAGCATTGTGGATTGGCAACGTCTTGTTTTTTTGTGTATAATTTGTACGTGCCGTCACGTTGCAGTCTCTCCTGAGCCGCATCGCCTGGCTGTAAACTCGGTCTACGGTCTACGTACGGGTCAGTCGCATGCCATTATTGTTGCATTGTTTCCTTCTCGATTTGGGTCCCAACAAGGACGGAAGAAAAACTAGGTTAGGGCAGGTGCACACAGCGGCGTGGAAACACAAAGAAAGGGCGCGGGTATAGTACGTACGCATGCAGCAGACACACATAAGTCAAGAGCAAGGAAACGATAAGAAAAGATCCAGCGTCCCGGCTTCCGAAAGATTCCAAAACGTCCGTCCCGACGAGCCTCCATGTAGATGCGGCGAGCCAGGTGATGTTGTCCAGGTGAGCTCTCACCCAGTCACCAGCGTGGCAGTGTGTTGGCATCGGCCACGGACCCCAGCTAGCGAGCGGCCCCGGCGTCCGGAGCCCCGAACACTGTCAGTGCCACGCTCCACGGAATGGGTTCTGTACCGGATGATTGACGGCGCGTCAGTGCTTAACCCATCTTTGTTCGGAGAAAAAGGTCTGCAGCGATAGCCGATAGCTGCTGGTTCGCACATGTGCTGGAGGTTGCAGAAGAGTTTTTTTTTTTAAAAAAAGGCAGGAGCACTGTCGTGGCTCCTTACATACACATTACTCGAACAACTAAGCTACACATTAAGGCAGAGGACCCTCCACTCTACCACGCATGGCCCATACCCGTAGTTGCATTTCCTCTTTGAGCATGCAAAAAATCCTACCACGCAACATGAAAATTCCTTGGAAGATGCGTCTATTCCTTTCTTTCCATAAACTCCAAGTTGTGTAGATGAGGATGGCGGCTACCCAACGCTTCAGATGTTTCGGTCGCCCCCGCAACTGCTGATTCCACCAGTCCTCGAGTAAAACGTCTTGGGCCGGAACCTGAATTTGGCCATTTGTCCACACTGGGATCAAGGCCCAGAGCTCCCCCGCATTGTCGCATGGACCTCCCTGGTCCCACTACCTCGGTGGGTACCAGGGCCGACTACTCGGTGGGCCCCTGGGACGACCCGGCTTGCGCTACACGGTACCTGGTGGCGTGAAACGCAAGGACTACGGAGGCGAAGTACTTGGTTAGGAAGCTGTACATGTCCCGCACTGTATGGAAGACTCCTAGATGTACTCGACTAGTACTCTCTCCCTACTCCGACTTGTAACCCTACCTCCCGGACTATATAAGGCGAGGCAGGGACCCTTCTCTAGCATCCAATCTCATGCAATCTCATCTCACGGCGCACTATTACACCATCCTGTAATCGTGCCAATCAATCCAGAGCTACGCAACATACAGGACGCAGGGTATAACGCACCTCGCGGCCCGAACCTGTCTAAATTGTGTGCCACGTGTCTCTTCCTTCGAGTTACTGATCTCGGCGAGGCCACATTCATCAACTTCGGGTACTCCCCTTAGTAGGTTGCCGGTCTAAAACATCGACACCGGCGCGCCAGGTAGGGGATCTCGCCCGAGATCACATGGCGAACTCGACGGCTCCCGTCTACTTCAAGCCAACCGTCGCCTTCAACCGCGGCGACACCTTCGTGTTCGGCGCCTGGGTCTGCACTGCAGACGGCGCGGGCTCTTTCCAGCGCCGCCTCACCATGCCGCCCAACCCGAAGACCGGCTTCGTGACGCTTCCTGAAGTTGTCACAGGCGAACTCGCCGGCAAGTTCGGCGAAATTTCGCTCTTCAACCATCACGCTGACTTCGAGCTCGAGTCCGCTTCCAACTCGAACTCGACGTCTCCATGGGCCATCGCATGCGAGCCGGGCCGCTCGCCCATCGCGGCCGTCCCCCACCCCGTGAGCACTCCACGTGTGGCCCCCGCATCCACGGCGGGCCCGCACGGGGGGCTCCCCTCTTCGCGCCGGCCGACAAGGAGCCCGTACCCAAGTACAACTCGGACTCCGACACCGCCCCCGCCACGCTTCGGACTCCAACCCCCTCTCCTTGTTCTACTCGAATTCCGCATACGAGTTCGACTTCGGGTCGGACCCAGAGGAGTCAGAGTCCGAAGACAACTCCACTGAGCATCCCTTGTCAGGGCCGGCCTCTGGGCTGGTTATAACATCCACACCGGCGGCGAGATTCGTCCATCGGCCGCACCGCAAGCCTCGCGTACCCGATAAATGGAGACTCACGCTACGTCGCCTACATCGACTCGCTACCGTTCTAGGAGGGAACACCACTCGCCCGAGCTGACTCGAACACCCCAACTGAGGTGGCGGTTTCTGAGTCCAGCCTTGGCACCCCTGATCGCCAAGTCTTCATGGCCGCCGCGACACCCCGTGACCTTCGGGGACGGATCGGGACGTGTACCTCGAAGACATCTCCTTCCGACGAGCTATCCGCCGATGCTCCGCAAACGAGACCCCCGCCGACGAGACGCTCGATGCGAGCGCAACAGAAGCGCGGCCGAACGGCCGCGCGCGTCTCCGGGACAACCTCCCCATCCGCAACCTCACGGAAGCTCTCGAGGCGGTCGAGAGCAGAGTACACACCACCCCTGAGCAATGCCTCATGTCGATCACTGCGATCACACGTCAGGCTCAGGGCATACACGCTGGAGAGGTCATCGCCAAGCTCGCTGAAGATGCCTACTTCATGTGGGTCGACAACAGGGCCAACCAACCTCCTCCCGCCAGGCACCGCGACAACGAAGCTACAAGTCGTAGCGCCAACAACGGTCCCAACCGTACTCGAGCTGAGCTTCCCGCTCAGCCCAACCGCACTCGCTCGAACGCCGGCGGACCTCCACAAGGTGGCAACAGCAACCGCGACGTCGTCCCTCACCGCGCTCCTGCCGCCGGCGGCGGCGACGGCGGAAGCTCCAACCACGGAGCCGACAGGAGGGCCGGCGGTGGCGGCGAGCCGCGGCGGCCGTGGCCACGCGAACGCCCACGCCTCCGGTGCCTCACGGGCGGCTACGATGCCCGCCGTAAGATTGAGGAGCTGCGGCGGAAGAAGTCGACCACCGCAGCGACAACGACGGCTTCCCCGCCTTCTCACCTCGACTTCGCAACTTGCTCCTCCCCGACAAGTTCAAGCCTTTGGGGATCACCAAGTACGACGCGACGCAGACCCCATCCGGTGGTTCGTGTGCTACGCCCTCTCCATCGAGAATGTTGGCGGCAACAACGACACCAAGTGCCTCTACTTCCCCTTCTCGCCCGGACCAAGCTCCACTCACATGTCTCGAGTCGCCGGACAAGCACTCAATCGACAAGTGGGACCGACCGAATGAGCAGCTCACTAGCAACTTCGCGGGCGCCATGGGCCGATCGGGTACTCGCATGGACCTGGCCATGGTCAAGCAGCAACAAGGCGAGACCCTCCGCAAGTACACGCGCCGCTTCTTCGACAAGCGCGCCACCGTAGTCGACGTCACCGACAAGGAGGTCATCGACCTCTTCCAAGATGGCCTCTACCATCGCCGCACCTTTGAAGACTTCGGTCGTCGCCGCACCAAGTCCACCCCCCACCTCAAGGACATGATCACGTCCTGGGCGAATGAGGAAGACAAGGCCAACTCCAAGTACGACGCCATCCGTGGCAAGAGCAAGCAGAACGCCGGCGGCGGCAGCGGCAACAACGGGAACCAAGGCGGTCGCAGCAACAACAACAACTACTACTACTCGGGTCCCAACCGCAAGCGCAAGCCAGACAACACTGTCGCGGCTATCCAGTGCCCTGCGAAGGAGAACTCGAAGAACTCCGGCGGCTTCAAAGACTTACTAAAGGAGAAGTGCCCGTGGCATCTGAACGACAACCACACCACCGAGCAGTGCTACCAGCTCAGGCATGCACTCAAGAGTACTCTAGAGCCACCGCACCCTCACGATAAAAAGGGAAAGAAAAAGAACGACGGAGACAACAATGACTTCCAGGAACCCGACAAGACCGTCAACGTCCTCTTCGGCGGACTACCCAGCAGGCGGGAGCAGAAGGCTACCCGCCGAGAAGTCATGAGCATTGAGCCAGCGGTTCCGACCCCTCTCAGGTGGTCGGAGGTACCCATCACCTTCTCCCGCGCGGATCAATGGACCAGCTTCTCCGAACCAGGACGGTTCCCCCTCGTCCTGAAGCCAGTGGTCGCGGGCTCCAAGCTCAACAAGGTCCTCATCGACGGTGGAAGCGGGCTCAACGTCCTTTTCACCAAGACCTTGAAGAAGATGAAGCTCGACATCACCCACATGCTCACCAAGAGCAACACGCCCTTCTACGGCATCGTCCCCGGTAACGCGGCTATCCCACTGGGCTCAGTGGTCCTGCCAGTTACCTTCGGGGAATCTCGGGACAACTACCATACCGAGTACATCAAGTTCGAGGTCGCGGACTTCGAGACTTCCTACCATGCCATCCTCGGCAGACCGGCCATCGCCAAGTTCATGGCGGTGCCCCACTACACCTACTTGGTACTCAAGATGCCAAGCCCAGCGGGTGTACTCTCTCTCCAAGGGGACTTGAGGATCTCCCACGACTACGACACAGAAGCCATGGAGATCGCCTCTACGAATCAAGTACCCAACACCATGATGGAGGTCTATGCTGCGTCGAAGAAGCTTGCTACAAGTGAACTCGACATCCCGAAGAAGTCTGACAATGCCAACAAGCCTCAGCCAGCTGAGGAGGTCCTAGTCAAGACAAATCGACCTCAGAACAGGCGACTCCAGCAAGACCACCACCATCGGGGCCGGCCTCGACCCCAAATAGGAAGACACACTCATCAACTTCCTCCGGGCTAACTGTGACATCTTCGCGTGGAAGCCGACGGACATGCCAGAGTGCCCGTGGGAGTTGATCGAGCACCGCCTCAACGTCGATCCTAAGGCCACCCCCAAGCGACAACACCTCCGACGCTTTGCCGACGACGGACGGGACGCCATCAAGAAGGAACTCGCCAAACTACTCGCGACCGGCTTCATCGGAGAAGTCTTCCATCCCGAGTGGCTCGCCAACCCGGTCCTCGTCCGCAAGAAGAACTCAAACGAGTGGAGGATGTGTGTCGACTACACCGACCTCAACAAGAATCGCCCCAAGGACCCCTTCGGGTTGCCGCGGATTGATCAAGTCATCGACTCCACGGCGGGGCCGCGACTCGCTCTGCTTCCTCGATCGCTACTCCGGAACCACCGGATCGCGATCAAGGAAGAAGACCAGGAGAAGACCGCGTTCATCACCCCCGTTTGGCGCGTCATCGCTACACGACCATGTCCTTCGGGTTGAAGAATGCGGCGCCACCTACCAACGGGCTATCCGGCCCGCTTCAAGAAGCAACTCAACAAGAACGTCGAAGCCTACGTGGATGACGTGTCGTCAAGACCGAAACTCCGCACCCTCATCGACGACCTTGAAGAGACTTTCGCATCTCTACGCGAGTACCGCCGGAAGCTCAACCCGAACAAGTGCGTCTTCGGCGTACCTTTGGGCAAACTACTCGGCTTCATCATCGGCCCGGCGCGGCATTGTAGCCAACCCCGAGAAGATCTCCGCCATCACCGAGCATGAAAGCTCCCACGTGCATCAAAGACATCCGAAGCCGACCGGTGCATGGCGGCATTGAACGTATTCATCTCGAAGCTTGGAGAACGGGGGCTCCCCTTCTTCAAACTACTCAAGCACCAAGAGAAGTTCGTGTGGACTCCGCAGGCGTATCAAGCCCTTGCCCGGCTCAAGGACTTCCTATCGATGCCTTGTCGGTCCTCACGGCTCCTCGCAAGGGCGAGCGCCCTGCGCTCTACCTCGCCGCAACTACTCACGTGGTTAGTACCGCCATCATCGTCGAGCGGCGGAAGACGGCCACGCCTACCCGGTCCGCGTGCCCGGTCTACTTCGTCGGCCGAGGTCCCATCGAGTCCAAGGCACGCTATCGCCCCGTGCGAAGCTCCCGTACGCGGTACTCATCACCTCGCGCAAGCTACGACACTACTTCCGTGAGTACTCAATCTCCGTCGTCACCGATTACCCGCTCGGCGACATCCTCGCGAACCAAGATGCTACCGAAGAATCTCCAAGTGGGCGGTCCGAGCTCGGCGCCCTCACCATCGACTTCAAGCCACGCACAACCATCAAGTCGCGGGCGCTAGTCGACTTCATGGCGGAGTGGTGGGAGAACCGACTACCTACTCCAACCGTGCGACCGCAGCATTGGGTGATGTACTTCGACGGCTCACTCAACCTCGAGGGCGCAGTGCGGGGTACTCCCCGATCTCTCCAACGGGCGAACAACTCAAGTACGTCCCGCATCTTCCGGAAGGTCTCAAACAACGAAGCCGAGTACGAAGCTCTCCTACATGGGCTCCGCCTCACGCGCTTCACCGGGCATCAAGCGGCTACTAGTCTACGGCGACTCCGTGGTCATCAACCAAGTCAACAAGTCCCGGGACCGCAACAAGGAGAACATGGACGCCTATCGCCTAGAAGTCCGCAAGCTCGAGAACAAGTTCTACGGTCTCGAGTTCCACCACATCGTCCGCGACAACAACATTGCGGCGGACGTTCTCTCGAAGCTTGGATCTACCCGCGCTCAAGTACCGGCGGGTGTCTTCGTTCACGAGCTTCACGCCATCCATCCCGGAGCCGGCGCCATCGACCACCGTCCCGCCGCACCCACCACCGGACAGAGGTCATGATGATCGACGTGGACCGGAGGCAACCCTTCATCGACTACCTCGCCGAGCGAAGGTTCCCTCGGACAAGAACTCGGCCGAGCACTCATCCGCCGCGCCAAGTCCTACGTCCTCGTCGGAGACAAGCTTTACAAGCGGGGCGCATCTTCCGAGTACTCATGAAGTGCGTCCCTCGGCAAGAAGGCAAGGACATCTTGGAGGAGATCCACAAAGGCGTCCGCGCGCAACCACGCGTCTTCACGCACGCCGGTCGGCCAAGGCTTTCCGGCGAGCTTTCTGCGGCCCCACGGCCCCGGGCGACGCCGAAGAACTCGTCGAAGGTGCCAAGGATGCTAGTACTTCGCCAAGCAAGAACACGTCCCGACCTATAAGCTAGTCACCATGCCGCCAACCCGGCCCTTTGCCCGCCGGGGGCTCGACATGATTGGGCCACCGCCAACTACGCCGGTGGTTTCAACGAGTATTGGTGGCCATCGACAAGTTCACCAAGTGGATCGAGGTCAAGCCGGTCACATGCCCCAAGGCTGATAGAGTACTCGACTCCCTGGATGAACTCGTGCATCGCTACGGACTACCCCACCGCATCATCACAGATCTGGACTCCAACTTCAACAACCACCGCTCGGGAGTACCGTGAGAACAGCGGAATCGACGTCCGATACGTCTCAGTTGCCCATCCTCGGGCCAACGGACAGTCGAGCGCACCAACGGGATGGTGCTCGACGCTCTCAAGAAGCGGCTACACGATGCTGCTAACTCCAAAGGAGGCAAGTGGATCAAGGAACTACTCAACGCACTCTGGGGGCTACGTACTCAGCCCTCCAAGCCAACGGGGCAATCCCCTTACTTCTCGGTCTACGCGCTCCGAAGCAATCCTCCCTGCCGATGTCATATGGAACTCACCAGCAGTGGAGCATTACGACGAAGGCGTCTCCGAAGACAAACGACGGACGAGTTGACATCGACAACCTCGAAGGAGCTCGCCGCGCCGCCCTCGTCCAATCGCGAAGGTACCCGGAGGGTATCCGACGCTACCACGATCGCAACGTCAAGGAACGCTCCTTCAACGTTGGTGATCTCGTCCTCCGTCGTATCCCGAACACGGAAGGACTACACAAGCTCGGC
The DNA here is from genome assembly GCA_947561735.1 of Cenchrus americanus. Classification (NCBI taxonomy): domain Eukaryota; kingdom Viridiplantae; phylum Streptophyta; class Magnoliopsida; order Poales; family Poaceae; genus Cenchrus; species Cenchrus americanus. The sequence goes on along the minus strand of OX387245.1, from coordinate 68,651,420 downwards.
TCCCCCCCGGGAAGGTCCCTTCACCGTGGCAAAGGTGACCGGCCGGGCTCCTATCGCCTCCCGGACACCGAAGGCGAAGACATCAACAACTCGTGGAACGTCGACCAGCTCTGTCGGTTCTACGCCTAGTCTACACGACTACTCCGAGGTTCAGGTCTACACGACTACATCAACACCCCTCTGCCGTAAGCGGCCTCCGGGTCCTCGCTCCAGTCTCCGGACTACTCCTCTCTAGGATCCAGCCCGCGCGGCTACCTACGGATCCTGGGCTGCAACGAGCGACAAAAGACTCTAGCAGCGGTCTACTAAGAGACCACGTACTCCAAGATCCAGCCTACACGGCTACTTATGGATCTACTGCTGTAAGCGGCTACTCGCCCTAGCACCACTTAGCTGTAAGCGGCCTCCGGGTCCAGGCGACTACTCTGTAACTACGGCCCTGGCCATCCAGGTGTACTTCTTCAGTAATAAAGTTTGATCGATTATCAACTTCTTTACTGCCCACTTCCCTCAATGGGACTACTGTCGAGTACGACTACTCGCACCAACTCCACGATGGGGCTCCGCACTCTAAGATCGCGACTACGAGTACTCATTGATAGAACTTTCTTTCATTAACACTTGAACAATTACATTGCAAATGTTTTTGTACACATACTACTGTGAGCTACCTACTACAGGGCTACTGGAGATTAAGCTTCTCGGCAACCTGCTCCGCAATGGGCACCATCTCGCTCCGGCCGGCTCCGCGTCATCGCTCATCCGTACGGTTGGCGGCTACCCCCGCCGCCAACTACTTCCACGGGCACCTTCGGAAAGTAAGACTTCATGAAGGCCAGCACTTGCTTCGGGATCGACCTCGCCAGATGCTTTACATAAGTCGCCAGCCGGCTGGGGGCTTCCCTGAGGCGATCCACGAGCGGCGCGATCTTGGGGCCGCCAGGATGAGGCACCAAGAGCCTTGCGATCGGAAGCACGACTTCTTCAAGTTCCTTCAGCTGGGCCCGCAACGCCTCGCAATCTTCGTTCATCTTCTGCAACGATTTGTAGCAGTTGACGAGATCATGATCAGAAGAAATCCGAAGCTCCATGTGCTTGTCGCACTCGAAGGCAAGTTCATTATAGTCAAGCTCGAGTACCCGCGGGCCTCCCCGCTCCCGTAGAAGAGGTTCTTCATATCCGTCTCTGAGATCCTCAACTGCTCCACCCGGGTCTCAAGCTCTGCAAAACAACAAGGCGCAGCGGGTTAGACTACCTCTCGACCTCCAACAACTACCCAACAAGTCAAGCGGTGTACCTTTGTTCTTGTTGCGGAGTGTCTTGTTCTTCCGCACCAAGTCGTCGCTCTTTGCCTGCATATCCTGGATGTCATTGTGATATTTGGCAAAGGCGGCGTCGAGCTTGGACTGCATGGCGGCCGCGTGCTTCCGCGACTTCAAGAGTTGATCTTCAAGCGCTTCGGCCGAGCACCGTGTCGCCGAAGCCTTGCAAAAGATGTCGGACTTCTCGCGGGACCTCTCCACGACGTCCCGCACGTACAACACATGTCACACGAGTACTCAACAATAGAGGATTGACTACTCGGAGATGAGACTACTCACCTTCATCCATTGCTCGGCCCTAGCGGACCGCCTCCAAGTGCACCGGCCACCGTCGCCGGTCGACCGGGTCGTCGCCCGCAACTCCACCCCGCCATGACTACTCGCGGCGGCTTCAGTCATCGGCGCGGAGCGATGGGATCTGCGTCCCGGATCTCCCGGGGAGCGGACAACCACCTCCAGAGCAACCTCTGGCGGCACGGTGGCCTCCTCTCCTCCGGTCGCCGCGGCGGCTTCCTCGGCAACCTCCTCCATCGGCTCGGGGGCTCCGTCAGTAGCCTCCGCACGCCGTGGTGTCAACTTCTGCATAGGCACCGCTGCAGGGATGTCGCTCCCTTCGGCCTCGGCGCCTGTCAAGAAGACGTCAAGTTCATTAGCAACTACGACTACTCTATGGGGAAAACTAAAGCCTCAGCAGAGTACTTACCTTCGACCACACTAGCCTCGGGCAACGCAGCTCCAGCAGCTGGCACTTCAGACTCCGCTTGAGGGGTAGGAGTGGACTCCTCGGCGGGCGGCGCGGCTTCTTCTTCCGCCACCGTCACAGAGGGCTCATCTCCCTCCCAGGACAGACCTGTTGATTTCCTGCAGAAGTACACAATTGGTTGTCAATCAAGCTCGACTACCACACCAAGTACTACTCGGGAAGGCTCATCACTTACAGGGTAGACCAGACTATCGTCACGATCGGGGCACCGAGGATGATGGCAATGTCTACCAGTCCACCCTCGGCGGGCGTTTCCTCTTGCGCCTCGGCGGTCACTGCCTCCTCTGCAGCGACGGTAGCCGGTGCAGCGCCCTCCTGCGCTCCCGCGGCCACCACCTCTTCAGTAGCAGGGGCTACAGGCTCCGTGCTCCCTTTAGGGGCAGGGGGCTGGCACTCCAGTTGCGCCAATAACTCTTCAACGGTGGGGGCTGGGCTATGACTCCCAGCCGGCTCCCCCACTGTGTCCCACTCGCCTTCGTCGCCTTGATCAGCGGGCTCCGTTGCCGGCACCTCCTGCAAGCAAATGAAGCCTGGTCATCAGCAAATGAATTCAATAGAAGGGTACTTGACTACTCTACTCAAGACGACTTACCTCTTGAGGCGTGGTCTCAGAGACCTTCAGCTTCTTCGTCACCCGCTTGCGGGCGGGGTTGCACGGCTTCCGTGGCAGCGCAGCCAGACTAGCCTCTAGGCTAGCCGGTGGGTCTTGAACGAGGGGCACATGAGGTAGACCGGGACGGCTGAACCTCAACCGCGGTCGGAAGCGGTCCCAGCAGTGTCTCCTCGTCGTCGTCCTCGTCGGACGTGTCCTCCACGATGACGGTGTCATCTCCTTCGCCGACCTCCCGCCGCTCCTTGGTCTTGGTCTTTCCCTTCTTCGGGATCTCGGCTTCCTGAGGGGGCGGCTGCGGCTCGGAGACGAACTTCTTCAAGTGTCCTGCAAGATGCAAGACACAAGACATCAGCGCGACTACTCACAAGCAATGCCTACTCGACTAGGGGGTACGACTACTTACCTCCTTTGGCGGGCGCGCGGCGGAGTATTCCGGGAATGGGCACGCCGTGTACGGTGGCATGTCCTTGAAGATGCGCATCAGCCTATCAACGATGCCGTCGTCGTCGACTTCACCTCCAGGCATCCGCGACGTGTCGTCGTCGCCGGTGTACTCGAAGCCTAGGGTGTCGCGGGCCATCAGTGGATGCACCCTGCGCTTCATGAAGTTGAAGGCCACGTGTTCGGCCCTCAGCCCGGCTTCTCTAAGCACCTTGATGCGTGCCAACAGCTCGGGGAGCTGGATCCCCTCCTGCATCGTGGGCTCTGTGTTCCACCAGTCCCGGTGTCTGGGCTGCTTCCCGCTCGGCTTCGGTAGGCCGGGGTGGTGGTTCGTGACATAGAACCACCTCGCCTTCCAATCCTGGTTGGAGTCGATGAGCTTGTACGAGACGTACTGCTCGGTAGCGTCCTCCCACATCTGGATGCCCGCTCCTCCAACTACTCGCGGGTTGCTGGCGCTCGGCTGCGGCTTCACCCGGAAGAACTTCCGGAACAGGATCCAGTGGGGCTTGATCCCCAGAAACGCCTCACAGAAGTGAATGAAGATAGCGGTATGGAATATACCGTTGGGGTTGAGATTGACGTACTCGACGCCGTAGTACCCCAGAAGGCCCTTGAAGAAGTCGCTTGCTGGGAGCGCGAGCCCGCGCTCCGCGAAGCGCACGAACATCGGAATTTCGTCCTCGCTTTTCTCCATGGGGTACGGATCCCCGGCGGCGGCCCTCCAACTGTCCATCTCCTTTTCACGGATGAATCCGCTGTTGAGGAGAGCCAGCAGATCTTCGGTCTTTGTCTTTGATTATTTCCGCTCGCGGCTCGATCTGGCCGCGGTGGAGACATCGGTGGCGCTGCCCCCGCGGCAGCCACGGCGGCCTCTTCGCGGCCCCTCTTCTTCCCGGCGGTCTTCGTAGACTTGGACGGCAAAGGCTTCATTCTCCAAGTACACGGCGTCTTCACGCGCATTCGCTCGGGGGCTACTCTGGCAGCTCTGGGTGGCGGCGCGCTTGGATCTACTGCGGCGGCGGCGTGCACTAGAAGTGAATCTGACCCAGATCTATTCGAAATGGCTACAGTAGCGATGGGTGAAAAACCCTAAGGCTTTTGGCCTCTATTTATAAGTCAAAACGGCCCTCTAACGGCCAGATGGATAAGTCCGTGCTCGGCTGACTCAGCGGCCGCGCGTGACCCTTCGTATTCTACTAGTCGACGCGCCTCACCTCGGGGGTTCGGCTACTTCTACTCAACTACCTAGGAGGCGACAAGAGTCAGGAGCACCTCAGGACACATTCTACAAGATGACCCTTCAATTCGAGAGGAAGTACTCGACTCAAGGCTCGGGGGCTCCGTGCCACGTGTCCTTCGGTTTTTTCTCTCCGGATTTTTCAGGATATTCTTGCCAAGACTTCAGATGGACCCTCAGCTAGAGCCTAGGACTCAACCTAAGGCTCGGGGGCTACTCCATATGGAGTGCAATTTTGCAATCGCACTTCCATATCAGCTTCGGCTTCAAGACAAGGCGGGCATTTTTGAAGACCTTCGAGGGCAGCACTCGAGGACGCTTGGGACTACTCGAGAAGACTTCAAGACTGCTCAAACATCAGCTGGAGTACATTCCAGCCTTGGGGTGCTTCGACTACTCTTGAGGACTTTTGACTTGTAGTACTCGGGGACGCTTGAGGACTACTCGTTAAGGCCGTCAAGACTACTTGAAGCTATCCTTCTCGACTACAAAGTACTCGGGGGCTTGTCGTATGGACCTCCCTGGGCCCACTACCTCGGTGGGTACCAGGACCGACTACTCGGTGGGCCCCTGGGACTACCCGGCTTGCGCTACACGGTACCTGGTGGCGTGAAGCACAAGGACTACAGAGGAGAAGTACTCGGTTAGGAAGCTGTACATGTCCCGCACGGTATGGAAGACTCCTAGACGTACTCGACTAGTACTCTCTCCCTACTCCGACTTGTGACCCTGCCTCCCGGACTATATAAGGCGAGGCAGGGACCCTTCTCTAGCATCCAATCTCATGCAATCTCATCTCACGGCGCACTATTACACCATCCTGTAATCGTGCCCAATCAATCCAGAGCTACGCAGCATACAGGACGTAGGGTATTACGCACCTCGCGGCCCGAACCTGTCTAAATTGTGTGCCACGTGTCTCTTCCTTCGAGTTATCGATCTCGGCGAGGCCACATTCATCTACTTCGGGTACTCCCCTTAGTAGGTTGCCGGTCTAAAACACCGACACGCATAGACACAGTGCAAGCAGAGATGTGGTGTTGTTTCCTCAGCTTGCTCACACAGGCAGCACACCGGGTTGCAAGGCCAATTCCTTGCGAACAATTTATCAGCTGTTAGTATTTTGTTCTGCACCAATAACCAAGCGAAGACCTTATGCTTGCCCTCTGCCTTTGCACTCCAGACAGCTTTGGAATGAAAAGTGCAAAATGATCCCCGAAACTGAATTGCATATGCTGACTTCGAAGTATACACTCCATCTGTAGTCCATCTGCATCTAATGGAATCAGGCACATCGGTAAGCTGAACATTTTGCAGCTTCTCCCACAAATTTATCCACTCTGCAATCTCTTCTGCAGTGCTCATACGCCAGAGGCCCCTCATCCACTTCTAGTTGTGAAGATCTTCTGCCACCGAATTCCTTTTTCTCCAAGCCAACTTAAACAACCCTGGCGCTATATCTCTAGGAGCTTTGCCCTCCAACCATGCTGACTCCCAGAAGCTCGCAGTCTTCCCGTCTTCAATGGCGACCAAAGTACTAGCTCCGAACAATTGTTTGTTAGCCTCATTACACGGGACATCAAAACCAACCCAGGGCCTATCCGGCTCAACCCACTAAAACCATAGCCATCGTAACCTAAGAGCCCTACTAAAATAATCAAAATCCAAAATTCCAAGCCCCCTATGCCATTTAGGCCATTTAACCTTTGTCCAGCGAACCAAGCAGTGCCCTCCATTGCAATTTTCGGTACCCTTCCAAAAGAAACTCCTACGGATATGATCCAATTTCTTTATTGCCCATTGCTTAAGCGGAAAAATAGTAAGGAAATATGTCGGCATTGACGATAGTACGGAATTGACAAGCTTCAGTCTCCCTGCTTTATTGAGGAACTTTCCTTTCCATAGTGGTAGCCGGTTGGCCATTTTGTCAATTAACTGCTGCACTTGTACCCTTCCTGGCTGCCTAAAATGAAGTGGCAGGCCCAAGTAGCTGCAATGAAAATTCTGGATGCTACAGGGGAACGGTTCCATAATATCCTCCAGGTCAACATTGTCACACTGGGTGGGGTAAATAGCACATTTAGCTCGATTAGTGGTAAGACCTGATGCATGGACAAAAAGGTCCGGTATTTGTGCCACCACCTGAACTTCCTCCTTAATTGGTTTCAAAAAAACAGTCGCATCATCTGCATATAAACTCACCCTTATAGAATTTGGCCGGCGCCGAAAAGGTGAGAGAAGATCGTCAGAAGCGGACACGACCATCATCCTTTGCAAAGGTTCCATAGCTAGAATAAACAACATTGGCGAGAGGGGGCCCCCCTACCTCAAACCAATATAGTGTCGAAACCACGACCCCCTTGATCCATTCAGCAGTACAGAAGACGAGCTAGAGGCCAAAAGAGTGGAGACCCAGTCCCTCCATTTGACACCAAAACCCAACTGCTGCAACACCTCCTGTAGAAAATCCCAACGTACACTATCGAAAGCTTTCGCAATGTCCAACTTGAGGAATAGGCCCTATTGTTTAGTTCTTTGCAAATGACGAATGAGATTCTGGGCATACATGAAATTATCTTGAATACTCCTCTTGTTAATAAATGCACTTTGGGCCCTTGATACCAATCCATTAAGCTCCGGTGCTAATCTGTTTGCCAAGCATTTGGAACTCAGTTTTGCAATAATATGTGTTAAGCTTATCGACTTGAAATCTTGCACCCACTTAACATCAGATTTTTTGGGTAAAAGAACTATATGAGCCGTGTTTAGGTGATGTAAGTGCTGGCCATGTCGGCTAAAGAAAAAGTGCAGTGCCTGCAACAGGTCTCCTTTGATGATAGCCCAAGCACTCTTGAGAAAAAGGCCGATGAAACCATCAAGCCCTGGGGCCTTGTCTGCAGCTATGTCTCTAATGACTGCAGCTAGTTCTTCTTCTGTAACATCCTCCTCTAAGTGTGACAGATTATGCCTTTGAAACCCAAACTCTTCCCAATTCAGCGTGAATTCTCTTTGACCCGACTGGCTGAAATGTGTACTGAAATGGTGATGAAGTACTGACGCATTTTCCAAATGTGAAAAAAACACCCCATCATTTGTTTCCAAGCAATGTATGGTATTTTTACGTCGCCTCCCATTGGCATACAAATAAAATAACTTCTCAGTAGCCTCAGACGCCCGAATCATCGATAACCTTGACCTCTGTTTAGCTCTCATTTTCTCCACCACTATCAGCCCAAGGAATCTAACTTTCAGATGCATTCTCAATAATATTTCAGATTGAGACAGTGGCCTGAAGTCCTCCACAACATCCAAGATAGCAATCATTTTTTGCGCAGCACATAACAACACTTTGTTATTTCCCAGCAGTCCCCTGGCCCATTGCCTCAATTTTGTGCTTGTTCTTTGGAGTTTAATATGCAGTCGGAGAAAAGGGTTTGTTGCTTGGACGGGCTTGCTCCATGCTTCCTGTACACATTCCGCAAAACCCTGCAACCTAGGCCAGAAGGATTCGAACCTAAAGCCCCTGTATTGCCTTCCTGTAGCGCATCTGGCGATAAGAAGTGGACAGTGGTCGGACACCCGAGAGCAGAGAGCTTGCAATTGCACATCTGGAAACATTAAATCCCAAGGTGTAGTACAAAATGCCCTGTCAATGCGCGTTTGTGTGTGATCATTGGACCAAGTAAACTTACGACCCCTCAAATTAAGTTCTTTCAACGACAGATCTCTAACAACCTCCCTAAAAGCCCCCATTAGCCTTCTATTTAAAATTGGATTGCTCTTGTCGGCTGCTGTCAAAATCATATTGAAATCTCCCACGATCAACCAACTATCGCAAACACTATGCTGCAGCCATCTCAATTCACCAAGAAACTGTAACTTTGCCTGATCTTGTTGTGGGCCATAAACTGCTGTCAAGGACCAAGTAGACAAACCTAAAGCAAAAGTAACAGTAGCTGTCACAGTATTGACCCCCCACCTAAAAACTAGTTATTTTATAATGTTCTTCATCCACTGCAAGTAGAATTCCCCCTCTGGTCTGATCAACCGGTAAGTACACAAAGTTCTGCACAAAGTTGCTGCCCAAGATCTCTCCAACCATCTGCCTTTCTCCTAGCCGTGTTATTTAGCCCTCTCACATTCCAATTAAATAAGGTGCATTGTTGATCTATCATTGGTACAATGGAACTCCTCTCCCCAACAGAGATAGACAAACAGAAGACACAAGCAACCAGCACACCACCGCCGCCCAACAAATCCCATTGACAACACTGAAAGCCACATACAGCAGCCGCACACCTCCACCTCTACATTTCAAAGCTCCAACACTACAAAGACTAGTAAGGAAAACATCTGGCATGGAAAATAAACAAACACAACCCGATACATGTGCTCCATCACAAGCACCCCCCAAAGTTCGGTGGCATAGCTTATTCATCTTCAATAGAGGCCAGGACATTGACAGCATGCGTGCCCCCTCCCCAGTAATGCCGAACGCCACTCTCAAGTCCTACATCAGTGTCTCCTTCATAGGGTCAAAGAATTGCTCACCAAACAAATCTCGTGCTTCATCAGAAACAGGATCTTGCACCACCATGCCACTGGATTTGACTAACATAGTTGTAGCCCTTTCATCAACAGTTTCCATTTGTGTGGGTAGGATCTTGAACGAACCCTGACAATGCCCTGCTTTGCCAACCTCTTGATCGAGGTCTTGACAGCAGGGTTCACCTGTCCGGTCCGGAAACCGTGGTTAGGTCAAACTGGATCGAACTAGTTCTGGTCGGTTGCTAACCATCCAAATTTCAAATTTCAAATTTCAATTAAAAAAACTTCAAAATACTTCAAAGTGTGCAGAGTCTAATGGTGTCAAAAATTTGCAAATATTCGTTCATTTAGTATACTTTGCGGGCATTAAAACTTCAACCAAATTGGCCGGTTGAACTTCTAATGACGCAAAAAATTACTAAATACACTGATATTTGAAATTTTTTGACACCATTAAATTCTACGCACCTTGAAATATTTTTAGATTTGTTCCTTTTATTTTTTTCAATTTTTTATTCAAATTTGAAAACACGTCAAATATTTCTCTAATGCGTTTTTTATCAACGACCGGTTACGACTCAAACCGGAGCGCCTTACCGCTCAAACCGGGTGGCTAACCGATACAAACTGATTGAACTGTCGTCTTGCGTCCTGTTCGTTTGGCTTATCAGACATCAGCCAACAGTACTTTTCTTTCAGAACAAACCAACCACTAGCAACCGACCAACAGTACTTTTCTTTTAGAACAAATCAGCGCAAGTCACCAGCCAAACGAATAGGCTGTTGGTTTGAAAATTTGAATTCCATGATTTTTTTCCTGTTCCCGGTCAAATCAGACCGGTTTACCGGAACCGGACCCAGTGGTTTCACCCTACGGCTTGGGGAAAAAACCCTGCTTGACAGTACATTGTGCGCGGTGGTAGGTCCATTTGGAACTTGTCGAGGCAAGCCGTTTAAAAATTCCCGCGGCAGTGGGAAGAGGATTTTGCACGTTCTTTCCTGGTGAATGACCATTTCACGTGATGATAATAATGGCCGTACCGTACGAGCCTGTAATCACGAGGAACCCTGCTGAAAGCGTGGCCGCCTTTGCTTGTCTCGACGTCCGCGCCATCAATCCGCATCGGCCGAAAACACCTTGGTGGCCTTTTTCAAAAGAAAAGAAAACCAAACCTTCGTGGCGAAGGGAAACGGGAGCCCTCAGCTAATCCTCCCCGCGCCATAGAGATTCTCCGCTTGATCAAGGTTAAACCCTAGCCCTCAATTTGTTAACGACACGGCTGCTCGACCCGACAAAGCAAGGCCAACCTGTTCCAAGCAGGCATTGCCTTGCTATTTCTTCCCTCCGCGCGGATTCGGGACAGCAGTACAGGACAGCTGCGACTGCGAGCGATTCGTTTCATGGGTGCTCTGGACTCTGCTGCTGCTCTGGCTCGGGTCGGTGCCGCTGCCGAATGATTGCGGCGACCGGGGGGCGCGATGATGCTACTGATTACGAGGTCCCCGGCGGCAAAGCTCGCGCGAGACGAGAGGGAGCAGGATGATTGCTGGCCCGGCCACCCTGGCAGCAGAATTTGTGGCGTGTCTCTCTGCACTTGTTTATCCTCGCTAGCACAGCATACGATTCTTGCGAGGAATTCTTGGGCGCGCTTTTTTCAGCTGGAAAGGGAATAATAGTATGTGCACATACTGTACGCGAGTGACACTCTGCGTCGAGGCTCGCATATTCTCTGTAGCAGCAGTTGTTGCGGCAGGTAGGCGGAAGATGCACCTGCGTCAGGACGTCAGGTTGTCCTCTTTTTTTGTCAGATAAACAGTTGTGTTAGTTGGATAAATGCAGTGTCAAAGGAGGAGACGTGACAACTGCAGGCCACTTGCATGAGAATAAAATTAATTAACAACGTCAACAGCCAGCGTCAAGCTCGAAGCATGACAGCATCGGAAAAAACTATTCGCCCAGTTCGACCGGCCGAGAGGTGCAGATCGATCCGACGTCACCGGCCGAGACGGCGAGAGCGATGCGTCGCAACTGACTGTTGCCAGTATATTCAGATTAGTGATCCTTAATTCTTAGTACTCCATACGGAGTATATCCGATCCGATCCAATTGGTTACTGAGATGGAGTGATGGAAATCTAGCCGATATGATTTGTCTTGTTCCTTCACGGTGATTATATATATAGTGCAGATATCCCTTTCACTCTCATTTCAAGCAACGTGTGAGTTCGGCGATCGAGATCACTTTTGGGATTCAGAAGGGGGATAAAAAATAGGTGACAGTTGATGGTCGCGTGACAAATTCATCCGTCTCCATTGCTGATTGAGATGGTTGTTCTATTTTACTAAGTACAGATGGTATACTCCGTCCTTTTCTCTTGGTAAAGAGTATTAGGAATTGAAAAGGTGTTCAACAAGCAGTACATAATAAATGTTGTATAAATCTATTTGTACAATTTTAGATTTTTAGGCACCAAACATACGTATAATCCGATTAGTTGTTAGTTGATGTAAGTAGTTGATGCGTACGAAGTAACCTTTTCGGATCCTAATTGCTCCGTATACACCATACGAAAACAAAAAATAAGAGTACGGAGTACTTCTCTATTTCCTAGATGGCTAGATAGCAGTATTTTTAGTCCATGGTATTGGCAGAAGAAAAGGATGGTATTTTTATGTCAACTGATTGAAAAATCACTCGATTAGACTCAGCACATTCGATAGCAGTATTATTTATCTTAATTATCACAAAATGATACAATATCTTTTACGGCAGCTTTTATTCTTGCGCTTCTCCGGTGCTCTAGCTATAGCTATTTATGCCTAGAGTTGCATAGTGGAATGCGAAAATAAAATGTGCTCTCTGTCTCTCCCTCTCTCAACGTCACGGCGACATGTACTGACAATCAAGTACTACTTCCGCTCATAACACCTGACACTTTTTATTAAAACCCTACTTTATTTTGGAGACTTTACCATCGGCATCTCCAAAGAGTTTAATAGTTTGTAAATATAAATTATACTAGGTGATACCTCACACGTTGCCCCGGGAATTTCAACAAATTTTAAAGATAAAATTTGAAATTAACTAAAGTGATTGCTTCGCAACATTCTACTGCAAACAAATACATTGCATACATGGATGCTATTAGTCATAGAAAATCGATAGGAGAAATAAATTGATAATTTTAGTGGACAGTGACGTGGACACATTGCATGTTGAGGGAACACATTGTGGGTGGTGACGTGGCGCGCAGAGAGTTGAGAGAATTCCCTAGTGGGAGCTCTTACGTAGTTTTGTATGATGATATGTAAAATTTTCTTACACCTACATTTTAATAGAACAAAGTATAGTTAGCCAGTTAGGTAATACTACAACTTATGAATAGGCAGGTAATTAAAGTGAAGTGGAGTCAATTTTGGAGCGGGGTACACAACTTCTCAGGCTCCATGTTCATGCTCGATTAAGAAACAAGTGGGATTGTACAGAAAAAAGATAGGAGAAGTCACTAAACAAAGTCCAAATGATTGACTCATAAGAGCCCAATTAAACGCTCCCCAGATCTCACACCATTTTACTAGTACTACAAGGTAATTACAACAGCTCATCCCGTACTCCCCGACTGCTGCTTTTTTACCTCTCCCTTCTCGAACCACAACGAACACCTCTCTCTCCACCACCACCACCACCTCCAGTCATCCACCTCGTCCTCCCATTCGCCCAAATCGAGAGGAGACAAGAAATTAAAACCTCGCCTCCAGTCACCCCCGCCCCCCTCCACCTCGTCGCCGGCGATGGCCGACGGCGAGGCCGGCGCGTACCGGGAGTTCAAGGCGCTGGCGGAGGCGGCGGACCGCAAGTTCGCGCGCGCGCGGGACCTGCCACTCTACGGCGGCGGGGACCACCACAGCCGCAAGGCCTTCAAGGCGTACACGCGCCTGTGGCGCCTGCAGCAGGAGCGCCGCCGGGAGCTCGTCGCCGGCGGGCTCCGCCGATGGGAGATCGGCGAGGTCGCCTCGCGGATCGGGCAGCTCTACTACGCGCGGTACCTCCGCACCGCCGAGCCGCGGTCGCTCGTCGGGGCCTACGTCTTCTACGAGGCCATCTACAGCCGCGGCTACTTTGGCGCCGCGGCGGGCGCGGAAGGCGGCGGCCGGCACCAGGCGCTCCTGATCCGGTACAAGGAGCTGCGGTTCATCGCGCGGTTCCTCGTCGTCGCCATGCTGATGCGGCGGGCAGAGGCGGTCGACCACCTCGCGGGGCGCCTGCGCGCGCTTGTTGATGAGACGAAGGCCGCGTACCCAGTAAGGAGCTTGCTCTTGTCTTTTGAATTGGAGAGTGAAATTGAGGAACGTGAGTGAAATTTACGATTTGTGGTTCTTTTGTTGTATAATTAGGGAAGCAGCGAATAGTTAAGATTTTTATATCATATCATATACTAAAAAAGTAACTTAGCTCTGGCCTGTCGTCAGTAGTCGGGGGAGTGATATGCACGACGCTCTTTGTTCCGAAAGGAACATCCACAATGATGACTCTGGGTTGGAATGCTGTTGAATCAGGGGGTTTCTGTTTTCGGTATTGCGTTGTAAATTGAGTATCTATGCCAGGTTTTTATCTTGTGTTGTGATTACTTTAAGATTGTGACTCGGAACTTCAAATATGCGAATTGATGGCTTTTTATGGTAGTTGGACGCTGATAGCGATTTAATTTTGTTAATGTCTTAGTAAAGAGACAAAATAGGAGCTTTTGAGTTGTTTGATAATCCCTAGGTCTCTGTGAATATAAGAAAGTAAAAATGATGGCAATTGGACAAACACCATGCCCTGTCAGGAAAATACCACATGGCATTGGTTCCCTCAGTGCTTAATTGAAACCTGAAACATATGCATGATGATATGGTTGACTGATGAATATTCCGTATTGTAAATAAAAAAATCTTCGTGTTTGAAACTTGTAGTGCTTACCATTTCAGTAAAGTATATCATATTTGCATGTTTTTAGGCTGTTGAGCTTATCATCAACTTCGTCCTGATACCTACTATGTGACATTGTTACTTCTTAGAAAACCAACTTCAAGGAGTGGAAACAAGTGATTCAAGAGCTTGGGAGATTCTTGAAGGCTGATGGGGCATACAAGGGATCTAGATCGCTGAGATATGACAACTTGTTTGATTCTTATCCATCAAATCTTGTATCAATCGCACGGTTCCATTCAAAAAGAGTGCTAAAACTGAAGGAAGCTGTATTGACAAGCTATCGCCGGAATGAGGTAGCCTACTGTATATCTGCTAGATCATCACCAATAATTCTAGTGTTAACCTGGTTTTCACTTTTGTTTCACGAAAAGATGCACAACAGCTGAAAACAACCCTCACATCCTTTTTTGTGCAAATGCAGGTCAAGTTCACAGAACTAACTTTGGACACATTCAGAATGCTACAGTGTTTGGAATGGGAGCCCACTGGATCTTATCAGATTGCTGCCAAAGAACTTACAGAAAATGGCACTATAAGTGATCAGAGTGGACCCTCTGGTCTGATTGATATTCACCTGTCTACGGAAATCTCTGATGGAAGTCTTCCTTCAAATCCTCAAAAGGCAATTATATATCATCCTACAGTATCTCATCTTTTAGCGGTATGGAGTTTATCCTGATCGTTTCTTCCTCTTTTATCCATCTTTTGCATGATATTAGGAGGCACATGAATTTCCGGTACACTTGCATGTCTTCCTGTATGTTGCTCATTATTCAGGAACTGGGTATATGAATGATGGTATCAGTATCTTAGTGCGGTGGTGTGGCAGATGATTTTATTCATTTTGAAGAAAATGTGATTTACTTGTGTACGATCCTAAAGCATTCATTAGATGGTCGAACCGTCCAAAAGAGTACCAATTGTATCTCAATATGTTGGTTGTAACAAAAAGTGGAGAAATATAATTGCCCATAAGCATAATTTTGGTCAGAAACAGGTGGCTTTCCTGCATTCCTTTAGCCACACACCAAGGCTAGAACTTTGGTGCTCCCAAAATGTGGGTACCTCCCTGAGAACTGGTTTCAGTGAGTTTTTTTGGTCAGCTATGATTCCCTTCTTAAGATAAAGCCAGGGGAATATCACTGTGGTCAATTTTTTAATATATTTTGATTTGACAAATGATGTCAACCCCACCCACCCAGCCAAATTATCATATAAATTTTTTCCATACTGTTGACTCATCTTTCTGCGATATAGGTTCTTGCAACAATCTGTGAGGAGCTTTCTCAAGATAGCATTTTACTCATCTATATATCAGCATCAGGTTATTTCTCTCTCTCTCTCTCTGGCATCTTAGTTTATTTTGTTTCAATCACTTGCTACCCTTCTGACACTTGTGACTATCTTACTTTTCAGGAAGTGCCGAGCAGAATATGGCTAGCCAAAAGTATGCCCCTAGCTCCTCATCGCATGCAACGGCTGCTCCTGCCTTCCCTATTGATAAGCCACATTCACATATGAGTTCTGATAATCATTTATGGCTTGGCCCCCGTGGAAGTGGAGGTAAAGCTCGACGGCGATTTTATGGTTCAACAGAGTCCACTTATTAGTTAGTTTGGTGGATGAGTATATCAATGCACCCTTTTCTTTTAGGATGACATGTCATGCACTTGCTTATGTTGTCATTACCATCCCTTTTCCAGGTCCGAACAATCTTTATCCTGAAGATCTGATTCCGTTTACAAGATACCCCCTATTCCTTGTAATTGATAGCGAAAATAGCCATGCATTCAAGGCAGGTTTGTCAGAACTTAATCTTGGCTTGTAGAAGCAAACCATTACCATGGGCATTCTATTGCTTTTTTAAAGTCAGACATAATGGCTCAGTTTTCATGTCTTTCATTTTTTCCATGCACATGTTATTGTTTTTTTTCATTTGAATGTTGCATATTCTGCTTTTGTTCCCAAGTGAACTTCTCTCCTAGTAGAATAAATAAAATTTGAGCATGTGCAATGGTTAGGCCAGAATTACTGTTATCTGGTTCTACTGGTTTGACAACCTTTTGATCTCCAAATCACTAAAATACTTTTAGAGGGTTCTCAGCATGTTAACTGGTGATACCAGAAGATGGCTAAGGATTGATGATGCCCAGCATTTTGTGAATAAGCTGGACACATAGTTAGAGCTTGGCCATAGGCTATAGCTGCTTTTGTAAAGGAAAATGCCCAAATTTACTTGTAGCATGTGATCCCATACATGATCCTTTAAAATTAAACATTTTTTCATAAGGTGCAATTAAACTTTATGACTTCTGGATTTTCTTATTTAATATTTGTTGGATAGTTTTCTCTAATCTTCTTTAACGGTACTGGGTAACAAATTTATTTGAGCAAATAATCATTTGGTTGTGTATTTTGCCAGGCCATACATAATGCAGAGAAGGGAGAACCAGCTGCTTTATTGCTTTCTCCTAGAATATCATCAGCCATGCCTGGTGTAGAATCAACTGGTCATGGAAGCCAATTTACATACTTCCTCACTGCTCCAATGCAAGCCTTCTGCCAACTAGCTGGAATAACTTCTGACATAGACACTGTATGTTCTCTGTTTGAGGAGTTGACTATTCTTATTCCCTAAAAATGACTTTTATATTCAGGTTTGTTCTGCTTGGTTTTCAGGATACGTATGCTAATGCAGAGAACATACTTTTCTCTGCTTTGGAGGAATACGAAGGAATACTTTGCACTTCTGTTGGCTTAAATAATGTCTGGGGACAAGTTGTACCTGATCCATTTCTCAGGCGACTGATTCTCAGGTACTGTATTCCATATGTTTTCACCACTAAGCAATAAGCATTTGGCAACATGACTTGGAAGAAAAAAGTGTTTCTGCTTTAATGTTTACTAATAGTAGATAAAGAACAAACTGTTGAATTGTTTGCATCTCTTTTGGTGAGGGAAATGCTTACCTTAAATCCATCTCATTTCTACCATTTGTCATTTCAAGAGGGAGTTGTGCCTAGTCCTTCCAAAGTATGCATAGTTGTGCCTAGTCCTTCCAAAGTAGGTTGAAAGTTTCCGGTCTAGTGTTGTATTTCCAGCAAATCGCACCAGTTAGTCGCCGCTATGCCATTTCTTCAAATGCTTGCTCCTAAAAATTCAGTGTTTTGAAATATGAGGCGCATTTAGAATGGGGTTTTGACCAAGAAACTAACAAGATCCCTGTATGCTTGGTGCTGAGTGCTGACATGTGCAGGGTTGTGTAGGGAATTTGGGAACCATTCTAGTGTGCATGTCGGAGGAGTCAGGTGTGGGTGGGTTTGTGACTATCCCTTAGAGATATGGATACGAACTGGATATACTCGTTTAGCAGGTTCCATGATTTATCTCTCATAGTCCATCAACAATCTAAAAGGCAATAAACTTTTTTCTTATAAAAAACTTGTGATGCTTGCAACCATGTTTATTCTCTAGGAAATATGCTGCAGAAGAAAGTTTTACAATGATTATTTGAGTTGACCTTGATTGCTATAATTTGGAACATGTTTTTTCCCTCCCTGAAGAACTGGCTGCCTGTGCATGATATGTGATATACTCTCAACTTCATGTTTCTGGAAGTTTTTTGATACATTTTTTTCCATTGCAGGTTTATTTTCTGTCGAGCAGTGCTCTTCTATTTTCACCCCGAGGATCATGAACAACATCTACCTACATGCCTACCTAGTCTCCCAGATTCGGTATCTCCAACTGCGGAAGCCATCAGAACTCCTATCCTCCTGCTCGCAGAAAATCTTGTCGTCAGCAACCGGTTTCATTTCCGGGATTCCAGACACAACAAGAAATGATGATCAACAGCAATAACCATAGCTCAAGCCTTCTGTAGATACCTCTGTGGTAAATATAGCCAGCAATTTGTTGATTGTTTCGCATTTATACCGCCAATGGAGAATGACTCGGCATCAACACAAGCTGCTGCTACATCCTAAGACTGGGGTGAATCAAATGGCGATATGAAGAATTGTGCGTGCCTATTCATCTCCATTGTGCGTCTGTATAAGTTTGTTTAGCTGTTCTCTGATTTGCTTAGGCATTTTTAGGAGTGTAGGGCTTGTCTTCAGTTTCATTTTGGGTTGTCTTGGAGAGGACAGTTTGTAAGCTGGAAGAGGCGTTTTTTTTCAGTACTCTGGAAGGCAGATTGTTTTGTAGGGGTTGGTTAGCTCAGCATATTGACGGCATTTTACAATCCCGATCTTTCAATACGTTTATTCTGCCTCGCTCGGCGATTGGTTTTTTATCTGCTTCGATATTCCTCTGCAACCCTGTTCTGCTTGAACGCTCTGCGACATGCCGGTTTGTAATGGCATACACGGGCAAGCGGTGTACGCACGCGCCGCAGGCCAGCTGGCTGCCTGGCTCCATTGTAAACCCGGCGTAGCCCACGGTTTCTACCGCCGGCAAACGTACGCCCCATCCATGATGTTGTAGTGTTCCGGCCTCGTACAAAGCTTTACTGCATTTCCAGCTCGGAAGCCCGTGCAGACGAGGCACTCATCATACTTGTCGATCAGCCTGTGTCCGGCAGCGGCCGGCGGTGACTGAGCACACCGGCACGCGTCATGGACGACGGTGATTGAGAAGTTGATGAATTCATGCAGGCAGTTTAGCCAAGGTGGTCGCCGTGGACCGTGGACGAGCTGTGAGAGGCGCCGGGCAAGGCGTCGGTGCTGTTCCCGCGGAGCGATTCACACCCGAGCTCACACCGCCGTCACGACGACGCCGTGCGCGCTGCTGGCGCGCCGCTATCTATACCCGAGGCCCTCGTCTGGCCGGGCCGTCGACCGACTTCTCCAACATAACCGTTCCTGCACTCTCCCAGGTACATACTGCATTCACGCATCGCGGCAGAATTCACCCGTTTCTTGTCTGCAAAGCCATGCTTCAATCTTTGACGAAAACACAGTCGGTTGTTCAGTGCTGAAAGAGGCGGGGTTGCACGAGGATTTCCGTGTTGTAAGCTTGTAGCCGCCCCTACAACACGAAAATTCTCAGGCTGACTCCGGTGGACATCGAGCTGGCTCGGCTTGCTTCAGCTCGTTTGGCTGCTTCAGCTCGTTTATATAAGCTCGTTTGGCTCAACTCGTTATCTAAACGAGCAAGAAACGCGACTCGGCTCGTTAAAAGCTCTGGTTTAACAACGAAATCAAACCAAAAATCAACTAAAAAAGTGACTAAACGCGGCTCGAGTCGATATTGCACGTCAATCAACTAAAAAAAGAGTTGTGGTTGAGACAAATCTAGTTTAACAACGGAATCAAACCAAAAAAAAATCATGAATCCCTAGAATCAGAGGCGAAAGCAAGGCAAAAGAAAGAGAGTTGATTTAGTCACTTCGTCAAATCAACAACTCACAAGCAATTAATGCGAATGAGCTTGTAGTCCAATGGTAGAACGGTGTAGTGGGACCCTACCCACCAGAGTTCAAATCCTGGTGCTCGCACCTTTTCCGGGATTTTCCGACATTAAGTGGTAAACAACGTTCCCGTCGACGACGGGGTGTCGATGGTGACTTCGAGAATCTTCGATTTGTCGGTGCTCGATCCTTCGGAGGTGCTCATAGGAGTAGGGTTTGCGTACGTGTATTCATAGGGGTGAGTGTGCGTGCGTGTTGTGAGAGTCCGTGTTGTACTTGTGTAATTTTAAAAAAATCGCAAGCAATTAATATGCTTGTTTCCAAAAACACACAACTAACCGCAGATGAGCAGATGCCGCCATTCCCGTCGACGACGGGGTGTCGGTGGTGACTTCGAGAATCTTCGGATTTGTCGGTGCTCGATCCTTCGGAGGTGCTCATAGGAGTAGGGTTTGCGTACGTGTATTCATAGGGGTGAGTGTGCGTGCGTGTTGTGAGCGTCTGCGTAACTGCGTTGTACTGTGTAATTTAAAAAAAAAATCGCAAGCAATAAATATGCTGTTTCCAAAAACACACAACTAGTAGACCGCAGATGAGCAGATGCCGCGGAATCACGGATGATCACCTCAGTAGTATTGAGCTCAGATAGATCAACGTGCACTGAAATCACGGGTTATAAAATATTTTGTTTCATTATCAGCAGGCTTGCAACCACTACATGCATATGCAATCTTGCCCTATGATTTAGTTAAGCTGTAATTTTCATGCTATGGATGATGAGCTAGATATATAGCATTATGCAAATTCTTGAACTATTGCTCGGAGTTTCAACTATTTAATTATTTGTTTTGTGAATAAAACTGGATGGTAAGCTGACCTAAATCAATGAGGCATTTTTTTTTGGTTAAGCTACTACCCTTATCATGTATATATATAGGCGCACTGCCTCAATTATTTCCGACATCAGAAATGAGCACAGAAGCTCGCGCACCACAATCATATCGGTAGGTGCAGGACTTACACACGATCAAAAACCTTGTCAACATATTAGTACCACAATATCAGAGCTCGATTCCTTCTGAAACGCGCCAACCCCAGCCGGAGGACACGGAGCTCAATCAGAAGTCCATGACGCGGTACGTCGCGACCTCCTTGGGCGCCGTCGCCGGCGAGCCGTTGGCGACGCGGCAGTTACGCCGTATCTCCCCCTTTCTGGGGTTCTGCAGCTCGCCCATCTTGACCATCCCCTCGGCGAAGGCCCTGAAGAAGGCGCCCTGGTCCTTGCTGAAGCGCTTGACGACGCGGCGGGTCCTGGCGTTGTCGGAGAAGAGCGTCTGGTCGGAGTTGAGGAAGCCGCGGAGGGCGACGAGGTCCTTGAAGTACTGGTTGTCGAAGGCGCGCGGGGTGGCGTCCATGCCGCCCGTGACCTCCTCGTCGCCGCCCTTGGGGCAGAGGGCGTTGAGGCCGCGGCGGTAGGCGGCGTCCATGTGGGGGTCGGGGCGGCCGGAGCCGGACTGGTTGTAGAGGCGGAAGACGATGGAGAAGCAGCGGGCCTCGCCGATGGAGTGCGAGCCGGAGAGCGCGACGAGGTCGGTGACGCTGAGGTTGAGCCCCGCGAAGAGGCGGATGAGCGCGCTGGCGTTGGCGCGCGGGCTCGGCATGATGCTGTCCGAGTCCTCCTGGCTCGCCGTCAGGCTGTCGTCGCGCCCGAGCCGCACCTCCCAGCTGGGCCCACCGGTCTGTCGCAGAGAGTACAAAGCAAATCAAGAGGTCAACCCAAGTCAAACACTTTATCTTGACTCATCATCGGTCGGACATGTATTATTATTATTACTATTAGTACTGCAATTTGCAGCAATGCAAACTCTCGCTGACAGTGATTGATACTATTAAATATGGTTGCGCCCTTTCCCCCTCACAAAAACTACAGCGTGGCACACTGCAATCAGCTACTCCTAGTACGATCATCGTGAGGACTAACAAAAAATGCATCGTACTTGCAACAAGAAGAGAATTGATCGTATCCCTGGCATAGTGACAAAGTGGCATCGTACCGAAAACCATCGTGAGGACCAAGGGCGGGAGCACGGGAAGAGCGCCCTGGCCGGCGGGAATCTTGTTCCCATCATCACCCGATCCGAGAGAAACAGAGTACCCCGTCGGCGCGGCGGGGCCAGCGGCCTTTGCCATTCGCGGCGCCAGTGGCAGTGGCAGCGACGGGCCCGGTACGGGGCTGTCCGCGCTAGACGCCGAAGCCTCCTCCCACCAGTGCACCACGTCACCAATGACCAATCTAGCCGCCCACCCCCACCCTTTTCGTGGGCGCGTCCCTCTGGCCTGGCCTTTCCCGGCTTTGGTTGCGCGCCCGTGCCCCCCGTTAAATGCGCCTGACTGGGCCTGGCTGTCTGCCTATGGGGGGCGCGTGATGGCGATGCCATCCTGCCCGCCCGGCTGCGGTGGTTACAGGGAGCAGCGACCTGGGTGGGGGTGCATGCATCTCCGTGTATTGCTAGCATGCTACAGCATCACCGATGGCAACGTGACATGGTTGGTCATGGGACTGCCAATTTGCACCCTAAGCATTCTGTACATTTTTTATACTGTAAATAAATTCGGAAAGCATTCAAACGTTCCTTACAAGAAAAGTAATAATAAAATGCGAAACAAACTTGAGATTCGAGAAACGCCGCCGAAGCGTGTGTTTCCACCAACAAGAAGATAGACGTGAATGCGCATAGTGACAAGGGTGGCGCACGCCAAGTACCCTCAGAAAAATCCTCAGTACTCGTTTTCTACGTGGAGTTTAGTCAGGACGCGGTGACTTTGGATCTGTGGAGTGAAGAATAATGCCAGGCTAGTGGCAGAAAGGCTAATGCGTCCACAGGAAGCTGACGAGACGACGCAACGGTGAGCGTTGGTGGCCACGCTCTGCAACGAAGTACCCGTGCGCGCAGGCGCGCAGCGTTGCCATGGTGGTAAAAGCGATTCGTGAAAAGGCTCTTGTCTCTTTCCTCACGGTGGATCCTGGAACTGAAACTGAATGCTGGGAACAGGGATCAACGCGGAATTTTGCACTGGAAACGCCAGGCAGCGGAGAGGGTAGGAATTTCTGGACTGCAAACGGCAGACAAAGCGGAGTTGAATTGAAGCCCTGGATTCGGACCGGAAACTGGATTTCGCACGGGAAACGGCTGGCCGCGGAAGAGAAACGGCATGCGCGTCGGCACCACCGCGCATTTAGCGAGGCGATCGAGCGGCGCGATGGATCCGCGGGTAGTGGGGGCAGGGAGGGGGAGGGGGAGGGGAAGGGGAAGGCGCACAGGCACGTACCAGGACGACGGCGTCGCGGGCGGCCATGATGACGATGTCGGCGCAGGAGACGACGCCGGGGCAGCGCTCCTCCAGGGCCTCCTTGACCTCGTCGACGACCTCGAACGAGCGCAGGGAGTTGATGTTGGACAGCGCGTCCTTCTCGCCGGGCACCGTCGGCGTGGCGTCCATCAGCACCGACCCGTCGCACCCCTGCAGCCGCGCCCACCGCCACCGCCACCGCCAGGGAAGAGACAGGAACAGAGGTTAGAGAATCCATCATCATCATCATCTCGTCAGATCGGTCGCGGAGGAAAAAAAAGACCACGTCGTGAAGGAAGTGCAATCGAAGGCGAGATCAGATGCGTGGGGTAGAGCAGTCGTCGACTCACGTTGACGAAGCAGTCGTGGAACTGGAGGCGCATGACGGAGGCGACGCTGCGGGCCTCGCGGGCGAGGGCGCGCGCCATGACCTCCCGGACGATGCCCTCGGCCTCCGGGCACGTCTCGGCGTAGTACCCGACCTTGAGCTCCCGCACCGCCGCCTCGGCGGGGCAGAGCAGCGCAACGAGCACCGCGACCAGTGCGAGGCCGCTCCCGCGGCGGGCCGCCATGACTCGCAAGACAGGGGGAGGAGAAGGAAGGAAGGGGGTGGGGGCGGCGGGCGAGCACGCACGCACGCACGCTCTGCTCCAAGAAGGGTCGCTCTGCACTGCGCCGCGCTGCACTTTGCTCTGCTCGACTGCTCGGCTGTTTGGCAGCGTACTACAACCAGCGGCCAAGCCCCCCCTTTCTATCTGCAACAACCCGCCGCGGCCTCGCGGCTTGGACGCTACTACTGGGCGCTGGCTGCCGGCCGAGGCCGATGGGGGTGTCACCACGGGATTGGGGAGGAAGAGGCGCGGGGCGCGCGCGACGCGGCGGGAAGCTGTGGCCTGCGCGGCCAACCAGGGGTGGTGGTGGGCGGACGGCCGGCCGGGTCGGCTCGGGTGCGCGCGGCGCCGTCCTGGCGACCTGTGCACCCACCCCCACACGCCCCCCCTAGCAGTGTAGCACGCGCGGGCGCGACGGCATCGGTCGCACGGGGATCGCGTTGAGTTGCGCGTGCGCGCGCGTCAAAAATATCGGCTCCGGATTCGTGTGCTCCGTGTGTCGCGGTGGAGGGTGATGGCGGCACGGCCGGCTGCTGGCACTGGCAGGCAGCCAGGCAGGGTAGGAGGGAAGTACTGACCCTGACATTTGTTGTGCGCGCTTCCGTGTCACCGTGCCCCTGTTTCTTCGTGACATTTTGAGCAAAGGTGAAAACAACAGGGAGTCAAAGGTGTGAACGTGTTGAATTGAGCTGTGAGAGAAAATGTGCTCGGAATTCGCTATTTTCGCGTTGTAATTCACATTGGTACTCATGGTCCGTAAAACACGATTGATTGCATATCGGCTCTGTTTGGATACTCTAGCCAGGGTTAGAGTTAGAGCTGGCTTAACTCTACATTCTGGCCAATTTCTAAACTAACTCTAGGCTACAGAGGTGTTTGGATGAAAGGGTTAGAATGACATTAAATGTCTTTTTCAATCATTAGGTGAGGGTGGAGGGAGAGAGAAAAGTCACTTTTTGGTGGGCCCAACATGAACTAAACTTCCAATAAGCACCTCTTGGGTGGGATAGTTTTTTGGGGTGGGTTAGATGCAAACTAAATTTCAATCTAACACTTCTTATGTTTGAATCTTTGTGTAGGCTAACAGTTCAACATAACCAAAACTAACTCTACTCATGGATCCAAACAGGGCCATCGACACATGACATCCCCTGTTGTGAGTACCATTTGAGTATGAAAGCTACTTTTTATACACCAATGATATATTTTTGCACGGCTCTTTCCATTGATGAATCGTAAGGAAGAAGTCGGTTTGGGGAACGACATGAAGATAAAGGAGTAGTTGGTGAAGCCACATTCTTTTTTCTTGCTTTCACTAACTTTGCGTGTGAACATGGTGAATTCAGTTGCGAGAGAAAACACCTCGGAATTCACCATTTTCGCTTTGTAATTCACATTAGCACTCGTGGTTTCTAAAACATGATTGGTTGCACGTCGACACATGGGATCCATTGTTGTGAGTACTTTTGAGTATGAAAGCTACTTTTATACACTAATGATATATTTTTGCACGACTCTTTTTTTATTGATGATCTGTAAGGAACAAGTCCGTTTGGGAAACGAGGAGTTGGCAAAAGCCACATTCATTTTATTTTTGCTTTCACTAACTTTGGGTGTGAACACAGTGAATTGAGTTGTAAGAGAAAACCTCTCGGAATTCACCATTTCCGTGTTGTAATTCACACTAGTTAGCACTCGTGGTTTGTAAAACACGATTGATTGCATGTCGACACATGAGATATGTTGTTGTGAGTACTTTTGAGTGTAAAAGCTACTTTTACACACTAATGATATATTTTTGCACGTTTCTTTTTTTATTGATGATTTGTAAGGAACAAGTCGGTTTGGGAAACGACAAGAAGATAAACGAGAAGTTGGTGAAAGCCACATTCTTTTTCTTTTTTGCTTTCACTGACTTTGGGCGAAGGTGAAAACATCGGGGGACCTCCAATTCTACACAAAGTTTGTGAACTAGGTGAATTGTGTTGTGAAAGAAAATGTGCATGTGTTGTACTTCATGTTAGCACTTGTGTGGTTAGTACAACACGATTAAATGCATGTCGACACGTGGGATTCGACGTTGTAAGTACTTTTGAATATGAAAGCTACCTGTGCACACTAAGGATATGTTTTCCAGGACTCTTTCCATCTTTGATTCTGTAAGGAACTCCGTTTGGAAAACGGTGAGAAGATAAACGAGGAGTTGGTGAAGCAAAATTCTATTCTTTTGGTTCACTGATTTTAGCTTGTACAGTACTGAAATAGGTCAAGAGGAGCCCTCACCAAAGGTGCCTATGAGTACAATTTTTCACTACTAATAACACCACAAAATAATTGGAGGTAAATACTGACCCATGATCGATGATCCACCCTCTGTTTGCACGTAAAATTCACCAAACCATGAAAGATTGCACTACCAAAGTACAGAAAGTTAAGGAAGCGGAAGGCAGCTCAAAGCTCAAGACGTAAACAACGACGACCAGCCGTCCACCAAGAAAATCTCAAGTAGGACCCCTCTCCCGTCCTAACGAGAACAAGACTGCACTTCTCTTTAGACTTCGAGAATAAGACCGCACTTCTTCCCTGGTCCCCCAATCCATGACCGGCCACAAGGGAACCGTCCATGCATGCTTGGAGCGGCACATATTCCATCCGGGACGGCACTAGTGCGCTGTCGCTTTCGTTCTTTATCTTATCCTAGTCAACCTGATTCCCCATGCCGCGCCATGCATGCAGCTTATCATGTTCCTTATCATCATGTATATAAAAGCTCTTATTCTCTGTGTAGGAGTATTTCGGTGCAGACGGGGGCATTATTAGTAGCAGAGGCTCCTGCCACCGTCTGATCCCAAGTGGAAAACGCCAGCTCGCACAGGCTCCGGAAATGGTATACCTACTGGCGTCCAGCTTACTGTAAGCGAGAGTGCGAAACCGAAGCCTCTATCGTCCACCACTTGTTTCTCCACAGGAGAGGAGATTTCGTTCCACACGCCGGCCGAGTCCAAACACCGGTTGGTTCCTTTCGGTGGCGCACGCGAGCGCGACAACTCGCCCGAGTTCAGACTTCAGACTCGGCTCGACGCGACGCGACGCGACGCGTGCGGAACAGCGGAGGCGTAGTGGCATCGCGCGGGGACACGGGCGTGGATGGAGACCCGATAAAAATCCTGTGCTACACGCCACGGGCTAGCTCTGACTAGTCACCCAGCCCAGCCCGACGGGAGCGGCGCGGGACGGAAGCAGTAGACGACGACTACTACTACGGCTGCGCGTCCGGGTTGGGGGTGAGCCGGTGAGCGCGACCGGCCGGTTGACACCCAGCGGCAAGCAGGGGACAGCCCGTCGGCCCGCGGCGGACAGCTTTCGAGCGGCGCGTGGGTGGATCGGTGCGCCGTGCGCGGGGCGGCGGGCACAGCGACCGCTGACGGCGACGTGTTGACGAACTGCTCGAGCGATCGGCAGCGACGGGGGCGGCCGGCCGGCGGGGAAAAATGCTTCGGCTAGTGCAGTGCTGTCGCGATCCTAGGACGACCTGATGTGTGTGCCGTCTGCCGAGCGTCGGCAGGGCTTAGAATGGGCCCTGCGCGGACGTCAAAAGAAAGGCCCGTAGGGGTGGGTGGACCTTTGAGTGAGGAGGAGCGAAAAATCAGTCTCGCAACGGTAAGTGGCCCCTTGCACTATCCGGACTCTCCAGCCTTGCTTTTCGATTCGTGCTTGGTCAACTACCCTGCTTGCCGTTGTTCCATTCCTGTGCCCCGTTCGACTGCGCTGTCATTCCCACTTTAGCCATGGATATCCGAGCAGCTCCTTGCGACTCCAGTCCATTCCCCTGCCACCGTTCTCACTGTGCTCCTTCGCCCAACGCCGGTAGCGCTCATTTGCTCGTCGTCCTTCTCAGCCGTTGTCCCTTGCACCACCGCCCGTATCGGCGCTCATCCGCCCATCCTCCATGGTCGTTGTCGCTCCTTCCCTGACATGCTCTTCACCGTCGAAGTGTTGCGCACGAAGTCTGCTTTCAGATCCGGTCCGACAGCTGCGCCCCGCAAACATGGCATGGTGTCCCTCGTTCTACAATGGTTTAAGATGTATTTCTCATAATTTCATTTTGATCAATCAAGAATTTTTAGATAGCATACTGATCACAATATATTGCGTTGTTGTTGATCTAACTAGGTTTGGCTTCCACCTCCTCCGCTCCACGCATGGCAGATGTTCCTTGCAAACAACTTAGGGATTGATGTGGACATCCCAAGAGTTACACAAGTGGATGAAGACAACACACCAATAAATATAAATCAAGGACCAATTACACGAAGTTGTGCCAAGAAACTACAACAAGAGGTGAACTCTCTCCTAACTGAAATTAACTTTAACATATCTGAGAATGTTATACTACCTAAATGTTCTACATTGGTTGTACTTAGGTATATATGCGTGACGGATCCAGGAAAAATTTTAGGGGGGGCTGAACTATAAAGCTATATCCACATAACACCACCATAACCTCTCATAATTGGCAGATATAGCAGTTTAAAGTAGTCTTGTATAGCAATATATATTAAACCATTGAGGAACGATGAAAATCATAAAATACATCATGGAAAATAAAGGTTGCATTTATCGATAACAAAAGGTAAAAGGTCAAATCACGAACCAAGGGACGACACGTGACGTGACACTCATTATTCATTTGAGGAAGGAACTTGCACCTACACATATTGGCATAAAGTTAATTGATAGATCAAATATACATGGATTTCGAAATTATTAATTTCCACTTTAATTTAGAAGAGAACAGAGCATACCATTACTTTTCTAGGCAATCGCATACGACGTGGTTTCATCTCTTGAAACCGCTTTTTGATCTTTTCGATATCAATTAGTCTAAATATCTCCTTCTCACAATAGCATATCATCGGTCATTGAGCCATTCATCACCCATTTTACTTCGCAAATCTGTCTTTATAATGGACATGGCTGAAAATATCCTCTCAATCGAAGTCTTTGCCACCGGAAGTATCAATATTAGCTCAATGAGACGATAAACCAATTTATAATTGCTCATACCGAGTCTTGACCATAAGTTCAACGAACTTTTCCAAGTTCGGTGCATCCAAGAAAATCCGGAGTTCTTCCGGCACGGTTTACAAACCGTCTAAGTTGATTTGGCAAAAGAGAGAGGTCACCAATGTCAAAATCCTCGGCATAAATTTCAGCAAGCCTCACAAGTTTGTCCACATCAAAATTAGCGAAGGAGTTTCTTGGGTTAAAGGCAGCCATACATACTAATAATTCCGAACTAATTTCACCGAACCGATGATTCATCTCGGTCAAGATAGCATCAACGGCGACAAGAAAAATCTCAACCTTGATAGTAATGCATGTTTGTTACCTTTTGCTTTCTTCGTCTCGAAGTCCCCCTAACATTTATTTCCATATCCATATCTGGCACTTCAATCTCATTCTTCTCACAAAATTTTGTCACTTTATTGAGTAATGGCTCCCATCCATTTTCCCTCATATCCTGCAAGCTCTCTTTCACATCCATAATCAAATGCATTGCTTCAACTATATCTTGATCCCTCCTTTGCAAAGCATGTGACAAAATATCTGTCACACTCAACAATTCTATCATCAAATGCAAGATGAATACAAAATCAAAGCTCTCCATTTTTCCAATTAAACCTAAAGCTCCACCATTACATGTTGGTTTAACGAATCTTTCTTCACTATCTCAAGGACATCTATGATAGCCTCCCACATCACCAAAACGCGAAGCAAAGTTTTAAGATGTGAACCCCATCTAGTATCTCCAGGCCTAGCTAGGCTACTTTCTTGATTTAGACCTTTTCCGGTCATAATCTCGCCATTCTCAATCTTTTCTAGCAACACATCGCGGTGCTTTGCAAGTAAGGCATCCTTTCTCATACAAGATGCACCCACAATATTGACTATTAAAGGAACATAGTTAAAGAAATCTGCAATGTCCGCACTAGAACTCGAAACTGTAACAACCACTAGTTGCAATTGATGAGCAAAACAATGCACATAGAAAGCATAAGGATTTTCATCACGAATCAATTTCTGCACCCCATTAAATTCCCCTCTCATATTAGAAGCTCCATCATACCCTTGCCCACGAACCATAGAGATAGACAAATTATGACTTGAAAGCATACCGACCAAAGCTTCTTTCAATGCAATAGCCGTACAACTCGAACATCTTGAAGTCCAAGAAATCTCTCCACCACTTTCCCTTTATCATTCACAAACCTGCAACAACACATTTATTTATGTGTTAGTGACTTAGTTTAATTGTAGAAATATAGACAAAAAGTTACAATTGTGGAGTACTAACCTTATAATCACTGCCATTTGCTCCTTTATCGATACATCTCGAGATTCATCTATAAGCACTGAGAATTTTCTACCTCGAATCTCATCCATAATGACAGCCGTTACTTCTTCCGCACAAGCCTTTGCAAGGTCCTTTTGTATACTGGGAGATAACATCTGACAATTTTTAGAACCATTGTCATATGCATCTTTCACTATCTCAACCCTATCTTTATACCAGTCAACCATCTCAAGAAATGTACCCTTGTTGAGAGAAGTAGAACTCTCATCATCTCCACGAAAAGGTTGCCCTTGTGATATGAGAAATCTTGAAACATCTAAACTAGATGTTAAACGAATCTCATATCGTTTTTCTTCATCCGTGCTTACCTCAACTATTTTTTGAACCACACTTGTCCTTTGGTTCATAAAATCATCACAACTTAGCCTAGCCTCTATATGAGTCTTGCAATTACCGTGCTTGTTCAAATTATCCTTAGCTTTTTTCCAATTCACATAACCTTGATGTGCAAATACGTAACTCCCAAACTTTTCGGTTTTGCGGAATTAAAGAAGAGATAACAATATAAGCAATAAGCCGCATCCTTGGACTCACTATACTCTAACCAATCAAATTCATCAAACCAAGCCTTTTGAAATGATCTCCATTCACCACCATTCCATTTACGAGGAAAATTAAATTCCTGAGGTTGGGTTGGACCATTCAAGACATATGCTCTCCTCAATTGGTCCCTAATTTCAGATTCATAAGAATCGATTGGTTTGCGATTACCAGGGGTCTGCAGCTATGATTGAATGAGTAAACTCTACCCTAGGTTTCTTTGGTTGACTTGTGCCCTCATTAGCATGTGGAGTACTTGAGACAGAGCCACCGCCACTTTGGAAAAGTAATTGAATAGAGTTCTTTTCGACATACTAACAATCCGAAAATTGAAATCAAACATTCCATAACTCAATCTTCCTAATCATTAATCAAATACTCAATTTGATTAAGTTTTGGTCTAAAAAAATTACCTCCTCGCCGCCCTGTTGGCTTGCCGCCTACAACCTTGTTGCGCTTGCGCCGTGGCCGTGCTCGCGGTCGCGGGAATCGGCGAGACGGCGAGTCGCGGCCGAGCCGCCCGAGCGTTGGGCCGCCGACGCCCGCCCGGCCGCGGCGCCGCCCGTCGGCGCCCGCCGGCCGCCGGCCCGAGCCGCGCGCGCGCGCCCGGCCCGGGAGGCGAGACCGGAGCGGGCGACCGGGGCGGCGGCGCAGCCGGGAGGGCGGAGGGAGATCCGGAGGGAGAGCCGCCGCCCGCCGCGATGCGGGGCCGGCCGGCCGGGGGGGACGGGAGACGGCGCGCGCGCGTCGTGCGTCGGGCGCGTCTCGCGCGAGAGGAGCGGGCGGCGGGCGGGGGGCGACGGGACACGGGAGGGAGGAGATGGCGGTAGGGTTTTCATTTTGTTGGGCTTTTCTTTGTTGGGCCGAAACGGATAAAAAGAAACAAGTTGGCCCAATGTACAAAAATACGTTTGTGTATTTTTTCAGCCCCTCCTAGCCGTATATAGCTCGGTACAATTTAAGGACGCAATCCATAGGCCGGCGCGCGCGTAGGGGGGGGCTCGAGCCCCCCCCCCCACCCGGTTGCCTCCGTGCCCGTATATATGTGAGAGGGTTGGAGCAGCTATACACGGAGAGGAACCAAAGAAGAAGAACCAAGGTGGATCAGTTCAGACAAGGAGGATCCAACAAGTTCAGTTCGGACAAGTTCGGACAGATAAGTTCGGACAATCAGTTCGGACATGTTTGGACCTTTATAATGATTTGATCATAACTCTTAAATCCCGACAGATCTCGAGCTGCATGAGTACTTCATGGAACCGTCTTGAAGTCAACTTTCCAATGCAAGAAACCGCATGTCCATTGGACATCCCAATAAAAAGTAATGACCGATTTAGTGGAGGCTGCATAGAAGGTTAACAGCAACGCGAGTCACCTCAGAAGTTGGTTTCTGGGGAGCCTTTTCACATGCTTAGTCTCTTCATTTCCATCTCGAATTCACACCCAACTATGAGGGTTGTTCCTAGTATAAATACCCCCTATGTACTACCAAAAAACTATGTTTTGATTATTGAGAATAGACAACCACATATGGTTTTCTTGCAGCCGAGCTGCTGAGTGCCTTGCACACCCTAGAGATCCCTATGGGTTCCGCTACTTCGTGCTCTACGGATTCCAGCTTTGCTGCGCCGTATCGTGTGGATTAGTTCCGGCTTGTGGTTTTGCGGTCGTTTGGAGATCGAGTCGAAATCTTCACGGTTTCGGTGACTTCTCCCCGACGCTTGGTCGCATCCAACCTTTGTCAAGTATAAAGCATTTACCCGTTGCTTGCAGCAATTTATCTTGTTACGAAACCTACTGTCGTGAAGATCGGGCCATCCCTAGGACTTTTCTTGCAACGATCCCTTCCAGGGATAAAGATGATCATTCGTGTGGACTAGCTCAGGTTAGGATTTTTACTTGAATGAGCTATAGTTATTATACATCAAGTGTACTAGACTATAATATGTCCATATGTTTTTATCTACATTGATTAACATGTTTCTGTTTTCTTTTTTGCAACATGTCAGTATGTTCTGATTTACTAGACTATAATCTTGTGGTATTTTAAATTATGTGCCTTTTAATTCTAGTTTCAAGATTAATGTATTCTTATTTTTGGCATTGTTTTAATTATAGGGAAGCAAGAGAAGGGTCGTCTTAGACATGATTCATCTTCTTAATTTAGCATTTGACGAAATCAAAGGTCCTCAGACGTGTGTCCGCATAGTACATTGTGATGGAGGTTTGAAAAGAGTTTCGATTAATTTTGATGCTAGCAAACTACCATTCCAGATTAAGTTTGGAGCTCCAGAGCAGGGTGTGTTGTTTGTAAGATCAAAGTTCCTTAGTATTGAAAATGCTAAACATGATGCACTTATGAAGGTAGGTCAAAGTTTGGTGTTCACATTGTGGATCGGAACTATGAAAAGTTATGCAGTGTAGAAAAACATTGACTAGATATCTTGAATAGTATTTGAGGAGACTGTTGGTAACATAAAGTCTATGGTTTGTAATTGGAAAGCCTCAGTTGGCATTTTGGAAAAGATGCATTCAACTTTGGCCGATAGCACCAACCCATTATATCTTGCAGTTTCTGGAAAAGTTATCAATGTTAAGTGCGATGCGGAAACCTGCGTTGATCAAATATCACAACAGATGGTGGTTATTCTTAATGAGCATGATTAGTACTCTAAAGACAGCCTTAGAAGCTCTACAGAGGTAAGATTACAAGTAACATGATCTCTACATTTCGTCTTCTTTGGATTACAAGTAGCCTAATCTCTACAATTTTTCTTATTTGGTATGGACATGTGAAACAAAAAATGGTTACAATATTATTACAATGTGTATAGGGTGCGATGATCATCAAGATACCAAAGACTGAAATTATAAGGGATTTATAATTATCTCTTGGCGGCAAAACACCAACGTTCAGCAATACTTCGGTGGACAATGACATGTTTAGATGAGAATGCAAGATCATTTTGGAAGGTAGTAATACATTAAATACATCTGGGAAAACAAATATTCAAGGTGATGTAAAAAAATCTGCTTATGAAGCTGAATGCAACTCTGGAGCTAAAGCAATTAGTTTTTTGGAAAGGTTTGTCGGTATACAAGTTAAAGACCTGAACTTCTCTGGTCTCCTAGAGAAGAATGAAAATTTAAAGTGTTTAGAATGTGTGAAATAAAAATATGTTGCTTTTGGTGCATTCATTTTTAAGGATTGCGCATTGTCAAGAATCCAAGAATTGGATGGGTCCCACTTCGTGTCAGTTATCAATCTCTCCCATGGTCTACTCTCTGGTAGCGCCATTTATCTACCGGTAGGTTTTGGAAGGAACCGTGCAATGATAGTGATGTTGAGGAGATAGGATACTGCCCCCTGGTGCCCTTGCTTGCTC
Organism: Cenchrus americanus; assembly: GCA_947561735.1. Taxonomy (NCBI): domain Eukaryota; kingdom Viridiplantae; phylum Streptophyta; class Magnoliopsida; order Poales; family Poaceae; genus Cenchrus; species Cenchrus americanus. The sequence continues at coordinate 68,617,802 of OX387245.1, read as the reverse complement.
ACATGTCAGACAAATTTTATTCTCGCATCACTCCCTGAAGCTTGCAGTCGTGTTGGCCACCGTGCGACCGTGCATAAACAAAAGAACACGTAGAACTATTTTTTTAGAGTTTGGTGCATCATTGTTTCTAGTGGACCAATGGTGCTTTAAAAAATGTTCTTGGTGTATAGATGTGTCTCAAAAGATTTAAGAACCATGTTGATGACTTTATCTAGATAGTATCGCAAGACTAGTATAGCCGAACCTAGATTATCATACAAACTTGTTCCAAAATGCTACAAATGGTTTGTTCAGCACGAGACTGATCAAATGATTAGATAATGTGCCGCTTATAGTATAACCTTTTTTAATAAACTTTGTTATTCAAATAACCATAACGGGGCCTTAAATATGGTCATTTAAACCCTAGTACTCTTAATTATAGCATAAACGAAATCTCTTATGGGGACTTCCTATTTTCTTTAAGTGTGCTGCCCACTTGCTCTGGACGACTGACACTCCCTGTACACGCGTGCGTCTGCTAAGTCCCCCCACCCCCGTGTCTACCATAGCCCATGTAACACCCCGTGTTTTTGCTCAGTGGTGATTTGTGTTAATGACACTCTTAACTACTCCTCTATCTACCCTTGAGAACCCTAAGTCAACTCTTGGTCAAAACCCTAGCCCAAAACCCTAGTGTCCCCTTTGACCTCCTTGTGTCAATCTAGGACTTGGGCACGTTCTCCAAAATTTCCCTAAACACTTCAAATTCACCCAATAGGAAACATGTGCAGTTTTGCAAGGCACACAACTTTCATGAAGAATGGCATTGCTGATTTTGAGTGCAAAATGGTGAAAAATGCAAAAACAAGCGCTGGTACACTGTTACTGGGCGCCGAGTTTCTTGCCACCTTGCACAGCCGTTCCTGGTTGAACCAGTGAGAAAAACCCGCTAGATCCTTTGGCACTTCTGAAGCTGGTAACTTGTTGAACAACTTTGGCGTTCAAAGTTCAGGCCACTTCTATTTTGAAATCTAGAGAAAATTCGATGGAAAAAGAGGTAAATCAAACTGATCGTGCAAACCCGAGCTCCCGCGCACGACGTCGCGCCGGGGGATGACACGTCGACCGCGCCGCCGTACGTGTCGTACCCGCGTCGGGTGCACACGCCGAGGGGCCGAATGTCCGGCGATCACCGCACCGTGCCGCGTGCTCCCGTGTGTGACGTTCACGGCCGTTGGGGGGTGCCAAGTGGCGAGGCCACACTCGCCGCGCGCCGCCCGCCGCGCGCCATTGGCCGTCGGGGCAACCGCACATCGCCGAGCAATGCCGCCCACACCGCCTGTGCACCGGTCACCGGGGTGACATCACCAACTCGCAACCGACCTCCCACGACTATATAAACAAGTCCCCGTTCGTTCCTCGTGCACGAACATCGCCGCCCGAGCTCCGCCGTCCGTCATAGGTGCCGCCTCGGTGAGCTCCCTGCCTTGTGCGTTCGCGACGCCAACGTGTTGCGCCTAGCCCGTCTCCTCACACACCTAGATCCTACGCGCGCACCGGTAGTCTTGGCCGAGCCGCCTGCGTGCCGGAGCACAAGCTCTTCCGGCCGCCGCGCGCAGCCTCCGGCGAGCCCCACTCCCCGCTTGAGCTCCAAGCCAACCAACCTTTCCAGGACCTCCACTAGGTCACATGGAAGCTACCCGTGCCGCACATTGTTGAGCTCCGCCCCTATTCGCACCAGAATCCGAGCTTCCGCGGCCGCGCCGCCATTGCTCCGCCGCCGCCGCTCGCCGGTGGCATCTCCGGCCGAGCCTCCGCTGCCAATCGATCTCTAGTGAGTCCAATCGCACTCCTTGATCGCTTGTTTGCCTCCCCGAGCCTCACCTTGCCGCCGCCGAGCGCGCCACCACCGTCAGGGTACGGTGGGGAAGGCCGAGGGCACAATTGTGAACCTTCAAAAGTTGGCAGGGGTTTGCGTACAAAATGATTCTTCATCTCTTAAGTGTTTTTAGCAGTATCTTGTAAATTCGAGATAAAATCGTAGAAAAATACAAAAATTGCAAACCCAATTTTGTTGTGCTCTGTGTAACTGTATCTACAACTTTCCCAAAGCATGTATATACTTTTGAGTTTTAGTTTTTGCTTGAAAAATTGAAATGTGAAATCCCTAGATCTATGTTTCTGCAAAATCCATATATGATCTTGAGCTGGATTTTGGATATGTTGTGGAAACTAGCATGTTTAGGTTCGGTGCTAAAATTTGCACAAATTTACTGAAGAAATATTTTTATATAAATTATCTTGTGATATTGATAAATCCGCCTAGATGATTTTTTAGCTTAAAATATAGTTATTCTTGAGCCCAACTTCTGGATATTGTCATGTTATACCAAAATTCACCTCTGGTGAATTTATCCTGATTTTATCTTTGTTAGAAATATTATTTCTTAATTTATGCTTGTTTTTAATCTTAAATGTATAGGTCAAGATCTATAATAGCTATAGGTGTATTTGTTGGTTCCTTGGGCTTGTTTTAGGCCAAATCATGTGTAGGAGAAAGTTTGGTCTCATTGATGTTGTATTTATTTATGTATTAATCCTTTAAATGCTAGCTAGAAATGCCTTTATTTATGTGCATTTAAATTCAGTGGTGCAAACTAGTTGCTTGCTGTCCAGAGGAGTGTTTCCTGGTCATTAGGACCAGCGGGCACTGTTGGGCAAGTTTGAAGTGTGATTGGTGGATTAAAAGAGTGCAAACTAGATTAATCTAGTGAAGGAAAAATAGGAAAAACAAATCCCTTTATGCATGAGTTATATAGAGGAGTTAGGAAAGTAATTTGTGGCATAAAAGTAACTTTTCCTTGCTGTTTGTTTTCAAAGTAAATATTCTTTTATATATGTGCACACAATCACCTTAAAGAGAAGACTAAATAAGCCTGTTGATTATCTTTTAAAAGGCAAAAATGTTTAAATACTTTTGTTAAGGTGAATATGGCCAACCATATACTCCTAGTGGCTGTTTGCTACTGTTTGTTAATTAAATTAAATTAATCACCCTACTAATCAGTGCATTGCATTCCCCGTGTAGAAGTCCCCGACGGTAGCTACACGCTCGTGCCGGCTGACGAGGACGAGGGAGCAGGAGGAGACGTGCACTACGTGACCGTAGAGCAAGACCCGGACCAAAGTCCGGAAGGTTGTCTGTCTGCTGGTGCTGACGAAGGCAAGCCCCGACTTATTCATTAACCAAGTGTTCTTTAAACTTGTGGATTATTATTGCTATTTTATGTGCATTTACGTTCAGGAGTTGAATTGAAACCCTAGTTGCATGAACCTTAAGTACCTATGATCTTTTACTAGCATGTTAGGTCGCTAGTTGCTATGCTCTAAGGATCCGGTACAAGTCGAGTGATGTTCGTCACTCGCGAGAAGAGGATCTCCTTTATGGAATCACCATGCTGATTAAATGGATTGCTCATGTGGTAAGAGCATGGGATTTGGGCTCCGGTTCAATGGCTTCGTTGGTTAAGTGTTTGAACATACTAAGCACTTGTCGGAAATGGGTACGGACGGGGTGGGAACTTTGCGCTACTAAACTTAGGGTTGCGGTCCCGGGCTCGCCACCCGAGTACTTGCGTGAGACTGGGTGACCTTAGTGGCGTAGCCCAGTAAACCTCGTACTTGAGACTGTAGCATCTGATCCCAATCCGAGGAATGACGGGAACTGCCTGGTTGGTGAACTCTTGGTGAGGGCACCTCCCGTGTGCTTAGGTCCACCTTGCAAGGGTTTTTGAATCAAGCGATTGTCGGTCTCTCACCGCTATCTGAGACTACTTACCCGACTGGCCATGATATCCCTTTATGATGGAACTTTGTGAAGATTATTACTTTGATTAAATGTTTGTACAACTTTGATTGCAATAGTTGTTTATCTAGTAATGGTTACTTCTACTAGAACATGAGCTAAATGTGAAAGTAAGGATTCACTACTTAGTAGCTTTTTGGCAAACAAACCCAGCCAAAAGCCATGCATGATTAGAGGTAAAAGTTTTTCTTTTAGACGGGTAAGTCTTGCTGAGTATTAGTATACTCAGCCTTGCTTTATAAATGTTGTTTCCAGGTAATGCATGTGATGTGTGGCCCGGAGAACTTCCACCCGGCTGGGAGCTGGAATGGGTGGATGATGAGGAGTGATTGCATCATGGACAAGCCTCCTATGATGTGATCATATCGTTTAGTTATCTTCCGTTGTTTTCAATAAACTCTGAACTATTTACTTTCAGGACAAGGAACTATGTTTGTAATAATGGACCCTACGGGGATTTGATGTTAATTTGTAAGGCACTCTGGACTCTCCTTCATGGGAGTTTTAATGCATACGTTCGATCCTCTCTGTGATGTCAAGTGATTTACCGGGTGTAAACCCGACAACACTCAACGGGATACTTCTTTATTATCGCTTAATGACCAAAAGGAGTGGTTTAGGCGATAGTACGGAATTATCTCGGGTGGGGTTGTCACAGCCCATGACCCTTGCACCTTGCACTTTTTGAATTCTCATGGAGAGGCATATGCACCATTGTTGAAGCACTATACTGCACCTGACGAGGGACCGGATTAGGCCCCCTTCAGCGGCAAGATTATCCTCCTTAACAACGGTGAAGCCACAACCCTCGAGGTGGAGTCAACTGATTACTGGAAAGCAGCTCGAGGATGGCCGTACCCTTCTGACTACAACATCTAGAAAGAGACCACCCTTCACCTGGTGTTGCATCTCAGGGAAGACATGCAGATCTTCGTCAAGACCCTCACTAAGCAGAATGTCCAGTCCTTGGCCAGATGGCTGCATCTCCGACTAGTTTCCCAATAGAGGAACCTTCGCACGATAAGTCTCTGCCTCGCACGACAAGTCTCCGCCTCGCACGACAAGTCTCCGCCTCGCACGACAAGCCTCCGGCTCCAACTAGTGCGTGGGCCCGGGCGCACGACTTGAGTGACGCTGCCAATGCGTGAGGAGGAGCGAATCTCCACGTCACATGGAAACAATAGCTGGCGGCCATGCAGGCGACCTGCCACGGCAAGAGCCTTAATGCCAGTCTGACAAGCCGCACAGCCATCACATCGCCATCATCTCCCGCTCTGCCACACGCAAAACTCAACTTGAGGCGCTCAAGCACCCTCTACGACACGCGCGGGCCTAGACTTAGGCTCGGGCGTGGCAGGCTAGGCAAGCACTCGGGTAGACCAAGACAAGCTCAAACCACTCGGGGAGAAGGCCAAGCGTCCCGGAAGGAACAGTCGAACCCGGCCATGAGGCGGCTTCCCCGACAAGGCATCGCAACTCGGCTTCAATGCACCCTGACGGACGGCGATGTGCGATGGGACATACCAGTTGCCCAGCACTGTAACCCATTTTTATTTTCCCTTGTGCCCCTCCCCTTGTGACTATAAAAGGGAGAGGAGGGCGACGATCACAAGGGTTAGGCTTTCGTACGATCAAACACTTCCACCCGGGACTTGGGAGCGATCTCCCTCTCCCGACTAGCTTGTAACCCCTACTACGAGCACACCTGGCTCAGGAACACGGCTGCAACACACTGGACGTAGGGTATTACTCCTCAGAGGACTGAACCAGTATAATCCCCGTTGTCTCCCGCGTTAACCATCCGAGCCCGACACGCGATCGATAGAAATTTACTGCCGGCGGTAGAGAACCCCGACAACACCTCTATCATATCCGGTGTTGCTTTTTTCTGCCATTTGCACGTCTCCACATATTTTAGCTATACGAACGTGGTGATGTACACAAACAATGAAATTCCCTTGGTTCTTCCCGTGCTATACCCAGTTTTCCACACATTTGATCACCTGTATGCTTGTCAAACCCATTTCTATAACCTTCCTCCAACAGTCTGATTGATCTTATAATTACTTTTCAAACATTTTATTTAATCCTCAAACATTTTGTTCAAAATAATATAAGCAGTTATATGATAAGTAGCATTAGATTCATGAGATCTATGGGTGTACGAATTGTGCATTCGGTGTAAAGTTGTCCAAAAAGTTCCATTGTACTCCATTCGGTCTTGTGCATGTATTTGTGTTAGCCATTATACAGTATAAAAAGGGCACTCTTATTTGCCTTTTGGTTCTACACTTTTTTCGCTCAACAAAGCTCACATGTTCAACCCTCAGCCACTAGCTTTGCGCGTTCCCCTAGCTTGAAGCCATGCCTGGCCATCTTTCCTTGCCAGCCTCCAGCGACGGTTCCCAGAGCTCTAGATCTCGGTTTTCCAAAGGATGCGAGGTGCATCCTCTTCTCCTATGTACTTGTGGAGACCATGCTGTCATTTGGCAAGCTAAGACATATCACAATCTGCATCGGGGGTTCATCAAACGTGGTAAAAAGGTCAGCAACACTGGGATTGTCCCCTGCACTTTTCTTTGTCTAGTTTGTTTGCTTACTCTTAATTGCTTTGCGCTCATATATTTTTCAGTTAAATGGTTGCAAAATATGGATCTGGGAGGATGTGCTAAAGGACTATGTACAACTTCGTGTTGAAGTAGTGATTCAACATTACTAGCAATTTGTTGGCACACTTTCCTCGTCTCTAAAGGATAAAGACATGAAGATTCACGAGCTAGTGGATGCATCCTCCAATAGACTCAATAGTGTAGTCTATTTGCTTTTTGTTTTTTCCTAGGCTTCATCGTCTATTATTTTTCAAGTGATCCTTTATGGTTCTCATTTTCCACACATGAACTCAACAGCGAAAAAGATGTATCAAATCTCATAGAGTATTGTGAAGATTTTGGTCCCTCTTTCAGTCTCATGTCTGCTTTCTTTTTTGGATCCAGTTGACATAGACACGAACCTTTTACCCCGTGGGCAACCACGCTTCCTTTTTATCAATGGTGCTTTTATCTTTATTATTTCAGAGTCGCTCATACGAGCACTACTACCAGCAGCTCCATACTTGTTTCTAAGGCCTCACCATCCGAAAGAAAACAAACATCGCCTAAATCCACTTCCACTTCTTCATCATCACTTTCGTCCACTTCATTGTCTTGTACATCACTAATTGCAGTTTGCCTTCTCTATAGCTGCTTTTTTCCTAGCTTCAATTAGTGAATTCACACGCCGTTTTCCCTTTTTCAAGATATCATTAACTACTTCAAACAACTCCATATCACCGTCCCCTTTCTTCACTAGACCAAGGGCATCTAGATGCAACAAACGATGACTGAAAGTCATTGAGTGTAGCATGACCTGGTCTTTCTGGTAAACCTTAAGTTCAGGGGGCAGTACATCTCTAGCATCTATAGTCCATCTTTTTAAAATATGCGCTTCAGGTAAGAAAAGAACACATTGTTATTATTGACAAGCTTTATGGACACCTCAAAACGTACATTTTATTTTATTTTTTATGAATGTCTTACTCTTATTGCATGGCAGCATAGCATTCCAAAATGCTCATAGAACCCACACTCACATGAGAACCTTTGCCCCCTCATCTAAAATTGAAACTTTGTAATGCATTCTGGCCCATCTAGCCCTCTTAGCTAGGTTGTCATGTGAAATAGTGAATGTGTTACCATCTCTTACTGACAGAACGTAATTAGAAGCTTGTCAACCTCCCTGTGGAACAAATCAAATGCAGCCTTTGTATATATAGATAGTGTATGGCGCTCCAGAGCCCACAATCTATCATGTATCTCTGTTAGCTGCATGAAAAATAGTATCATCAAACCATCACTGAACAAATGTTGCAATTATCAAATACCTTGAGGAAGATACATATATATGTTTTCTTTTGTCCTTTGTAATGTTGACAAACAATAGTTTGTTGTATTGTGTTACAAAGTGGTTCATTGAGGAATTTCGTGGCACAAACTGTTTTAGCATGAAGTTTGCACTCTCACTATGTTGAGTGTTGCACATACGCGCACAATATTTATCCTTAACCCATGGTTTTTCCCACTTTTGCCTTTTTTCATAAGTTTTTGCCATGAACTCATCTTGCAACTCATATTTCTCCAAAAGATATGCTCATCCTCTATCAAACTCTTCTTTGTTAAGCATTCCATTAACAACCAACCAGAATTCATCCCTAAGAAGAATGTTCTTTGTGTATACAAGTCCTAGACCTTCCCTAATGCCTTTCATAACATGCCATTTACACCACAGGTGATATAATGGGGACGTGGGTTCCCGATCTTCCGTCGGTGGAGATAGCTATCGATTTGGTGGAGATGTCACACAAACGATCCGGCTTCGCATCAACACGACTAGAACCCCGCAATCGCAAGCACCACTTCTTCTCCGGTTATCAACCATGCACCGCACGATTGACCTCGCCATGAGGGCTAATCCTTGCCCGAGAATCGAAAGACACAAGCAAGAACAAAAAAAGAAACACAATCCGGAAAATTGCGGATGAATGATTAAGCTCACAAGTTGGGGTCTCACAAACCGATCGAGCGGTGAACTGTTCTTGACGAATGACTTAAGCAAAACCCGAGTTTCTAAGGTGGCGGCTACCGAGTATAAGAGGAGGGGGGCTTCCTAGGGTTTGGGGCGACCTAGGAGGGGCGCCCTCAACTTGGGCCTAAAGCCCAACCAAACTGTCGACACAAAGACTTTGGCGGATTCCCGGACGTCAACTTGTTTCGACGATTCCCGTTGACTCGGAACGAATTTTGGCATGAGACGGGTGCCATTGGAAGCTCTATGAAATTCTGCTTCCAACATATATAGAACGTCCAAAATCGACTCCGTATGCGACCTGGACGTCCGTTTTATTGCGCACTGCTCCTGGACTCCGAACTGGACTCGAACTTGAATTGCTTTTGGCCTCCACCTCGGGGACTCGAACCGGATCAACCTTGGACCTCTTTGTTGACTTGGAAACCCTTGTTGGACTTCTTCTACTCCATTCCATGCACCAATCATGGTCATATGCATGAGTGTCATGTCCTCATCATTCTCCCCTTCTTGATGAAAAGCCGTCCTCGGCGTCGATTGTACTTGGAACCGATCCTGCACAACACAAGAACGAACGGGATTTCGAAAACCAAAGAAATCAAAATTATTGTGAGGAGGAATGTCACCATGTCTCCAATTGGTGAATATGTCATCTTGCATATAACATCTAGCGATCATGTAAGCATCTGGATCGGATGACACATAATATTTGGCAACACTACCCTGCAAAAGATTAGTACCAACAAAAGACAAAGTAGGCATAGGTAGCAACCAGCAATGCTCCCCTTCTTGGAAGTAAACTTGTTTCACAGAAACTGAACTAGAGAAAGGTGAATGAATATGTGTAGTGTGGCTGCCCTCTAGTGGATCAAAATTGAGCACAACAAAAGGATAAGTCAAATTTTCACAAATGTACACTCGATGTATCATATATTGTCCTTTGTTGTTATATTTGCCAATAACATGATATGAATGTCTAGACAACCATGGAAAATCAGCGTGTGCAAAAATTCTCTCTTCTAAACAATCTAGATTACACAAATCATCAAATTCAATGTAACCCAAAGTATGTAAAGAAGACAATAATTTTTGCTCATCATGTGCACTAGCAATAGGACTAACATGTTTATATCCAGCGAAGTGTTTGGTTTCAAAACATGTAAAACTAAAGCATTTTCAAACAATTCATCTTTATCACAAGGAATCAAGCGAATCATCATGTGACATAGATAAATCTAGAGAGGGTTCCACTAACAATTGCTCTTGGATAGCATGGTGTGTGGAAAAATTCAGCATATTATGACAATTCTCACCTTCTATAATTATAGCACCATGGTCATTACCTCGTGTCCTCGGTAGAAATATCAGGTGCACTTTGTGAAGTGGTGGTTCTGAATTTTCACATGAGGATGTGAGCTCCACATTTTCTTCTCGTGTCATCCATGTCCTCTTGCTTTTGTTCGAATCCCGCAAAAGGTTAGGTGGAGCAAGAGATACAACAACGGATCGATCCTCTAAACTAATCACCTCATCATATGAATTTAATGTAGGAGGTGGATGAACAAAAGTTTCTCTCATAAGAATTTTCATAGCATTCCAAGTTTGAGGTTTATCGAATTATTTAAAGACTCCCACCAAGATAAAGCCGAGTGTCGCAAAACACTAGCCGCATTTTTACCTTCCTCCTTGGACACATAAAACGAGTAGCAAATATTTCTTCAATGGCAAGTTCCCACTCCATGTATGCATCAGCACCCACACCATTGTATGTTGGTGGATATGAAGAATCTGTCATGGCTAGAAGACGAAAAAAACAACACAAACGGTGAAGTTTATCCCTAATAATCTCACTACACACTCCTCTCGGGTGGAACACCGAACACACTCTATTGTGTCTTACCAAGCTCTTACAAGTGTCCGACGAAATACCAAGCAAATGATACTTACCAAAGGGAGTGAAACCACGATTGCGAGGTCAAAGTCCGTATTGATCGAAGAAAGTATGTGGAGCTTGGGAGGCCAAAAATAGAATATGAAGGATTAGCAAATATCGAATGCATTAGCGAAGTTCAATAAGTGTCCAAGGCACAAGTCACAATTGCTGGCTAAGACGGGTCCTATCGTAGCACAACAAGGTAAAAATAACAAGGAACGATGGACAAAACTCAAAGAACTTAGCAGAATGGCAGTTCAGTAAATAGAGCAGTTTTTTCAAAGACTAGTAGAAATCAAAAACGGGCGCTTCCAAAGGGGTACCAGCAAACGAGTTGATCTTTGGCCAAATTTTTTACCACTGAACTAAGATCACCAAAGATGGAAGCATAAGAAAAATCACCTGAAACAAAGGTGTATTGCGGCCTAGAGAAATTCTCGGAACGTTTTCGAAATCCCTCGAAACGAGTAAATGAATTTTTTCTTTTTCTTCCTGATTTTTTTTGAATTTTTTGAGAACGGCGAAACCGACGAAGTTGGTGAATCGTATGTGCAACTTTTCGTTGCCAAGCTCCCGTAAAAATTTGAGCCAAAACGGAGCACCGAGCGAAAAGTTATGCCTCGCCTATGTTTTCCAAAAGGCACAAATCGGCAGAAAACGCAGCGGTGACTATGGAACGCAGGGGCACAATCCTCCCCGGTATAAGCCGTAGGTATTGCAATATTATGAATCAAGGAGGGGCTCAAAGGCGGTTTGCAACCTAGCTATGGCCGGCGTGGCGAGAATTCACACAAGGCGGCTAGCGAGGGCAAGTCGAGTGATGTGGTGGCTCGACTTGTAATCTGGAAAAGGTGGATGGGCTAGCGGCGGAAACAAAACAGCGACGACGCGGTTGAACTACGTTGATGAACACGACCTAAACTAGCAACAAGACTCGAACACGGACACAAACTCAACAAAGCAATCTGAAAACGAAATTGCGAGGCTAAAAACTAGGGTTGTAGGGCAGCAGAAATTTTTTTAAGCTTTTTGTGGACTATGGGACGAAGGCGAAAACACTCAAAACTAGGGTAAGCTCGATGGTGATACCGAGTCTCTCGATTACCACTTAATGGGGACGTGGGTTCCCGATCTTCCGTCGTGGGAGATAGCTATCAATTTGGTGGAGATGTCACACAAACGATCCGGCTTCCAATCAACACGACTAGAACCCCGCAATCGCAAAGACCACTTCTCCTCTCCGGTTATCAACCATGCACCGCACGATTGACCTCGCCACGAGGGCTAATCCTTGCCCGAGAATCGAAAGACACAAGCAAGAACAAAAAAGAAACACAATCCGGAAAATTGCGGATGACCGATTAAGCTCACAAGTTGGGGTCTCACAAACCGATCGAGCGGCGAACCGTTCTTGACAGAATGACTTAAGCAAAACCCGAGTTTCTAAGGTGGCGGCTACCGAGTATAAGAGGAGGGGGGCTTCCTAGGGTTTGGGGCGACCGTTGACGGATAAAATACGTATCCCTCTACGATCCGCAAGCGTACGGACCCCACACCTTTTTCACCACGGGATTCCCAAGGTTCTTGTCAATCCGCGGAGCAAGGGGATTACTAGCGCTTAACTAAGTACTAATCTAGTTGAATGGAAAACCTTTGAGAGAGAGTATTAATCTAAAAGTAAAGACAATCTAACCTAAGTTAATCTAAGTTAAGATGATCAAACAAATATAGGGTTAAACTATATGGTAAAGGGTGAACACAAGAGAGTGAGCAAGAAAGATAAGCGTTCCCTCCCTAGGATCTAGGATAACATGGTATGCATCTACTACACGAAAGCAAGAAAACCAATCTACCGGGGGTTGTGACCACGGTTTCGCCCTTTCCCTCCTCTCGTACATCGTCACTACGCGAAGGTATTCGTGACTAGACCTATGATGGACACGGTATGTTGATGGAATCTATGGGAGTAGCGGATATCATACGCCCGAAAAACACGGTGGCCTACCTTAATCATCAAAGCATCATCAACATGAAAACAATAGATTGAAACCACGAATCAAGTAGCAATTACATAGCATGTATCCATCTAATCCTAGGGATGAACGGAGACATTACCCCATCATCTTACACGGATTGAAGCACATAGGGGTGATGGAGACTCCGGAGAACGTCGTCGATGAAGATGGCGGCGATGGAGCTTGGGAACACCCCTAGGCCAACGGCTTGGAGTCCTCCTCTTGCTTCCTTCTCTCCGCCGGCGTTGATCCTTGCGACGAGCTCATCTAACTCTCTCCTTCATCTTGCGGCGGCGGTTTTCGGTGATTGGCGTCGGTAGGATGATTTGTTCGATGTGTCGGTCGACGGCGGCGGAGGCAATAAATAGACAAACACCTAGGGCAAAGGAGGGACCGAACCGACCCCGGAGTGGGCCGGGCCGGTCGGACCGGGCCGGCCGGCCCAGCCCACTTCGGCCCGGTTCGGGCCCGGTTTTCTCCCCGGTTGCTTCTCGCGTGATCCCTTATTCGTGTGCACTTGCATGTGGGCCTTTGACGTCGTTTCCTTCACGGTTTAGGCTTGAATCCTTGCTATGCAAGCTTCGCCGTTTTCTCGGTTGAGTCCCCGAAGACTTGCATGTTGACGCTTCGGTCCTCGGGTCATTTGGAGTCATGTTCATCGCGTGTCTTGACTCTTATCGGGCTTCATGATCTTCTTCCAAAGTGCTTGGTGAACTTATCCCGAAAGTCTCCTCTTTAGCGTAGATTTCCCGCGTAAACAACAAACTCCAAAATCGACATGCAAGTGTGAACTTGTTATATCATTAGTATGCCTAGTGGCGGGTTAGTTGCAAATCATAATCGAAACCAATGTATAACAAGTACTCTAGGTTGACGGAAATTCACCGTCAACATCTCCCCCATGCTTAAACCTTGCTCGTCCTCGAGTAAGTGGTCCTCGCTTAAAAGGGAAATCGCCGTTGCCTTCCAATGTTATCCCCGCACTTAGTCATTCATGACGAGACAAATTGCTCTCTCTTAAGAATTTATTTTTAAAGTTCAAGTTGTGACCGGCTTCTTTTTCATTATGGAAGATAGACTAACAATAAAGAACAAGCCACATTTAACACGATGCTCTCAAACTTAAGTGAACTTCAAACCATTACCTTGTCACGTGGAAGATTTTCAAAAAGATGCATATCCAACATAAGTGAAAATCTCTTGCAAAAGCTCATGGAAACACTCATCTCATCAAGTCACTCAAGCCTATACTAGATTATTTTCAACCTACTCTACTCATATGTGATAGTGAAAGGCTTATGTGGAGCTTGGAAGGTTAAAAACAATCCTAGCAAAACATACATCCGAAATATTGTCAAATTAAGAGAGAGGTCTATTGGAATTACCGAGACTCGTCAAAAAGGCCATGGAAAATAATTGTTGGAAAGAGAGAGCGACGAAACACACACATTTAGATAAGTGGACATGTGCAAGTGGCAAATGGATGATCCCGAGGCACGAGTGAAGTCCTCGTTATCGGATTGCACATGGTTGGAAGATTTGAGAATGAATTTATCATCAAGGCACTTGAGAACTTATGAAGCAAAAAGAACCGAGGAGCATCTTTATTTTTTTTTTCTTTATTCTATTTCCTTCTCATTTTTCTCTTTTTTCTTTTTTTCACTTTATTCTTCCTATTTTTCTTACTTTTCTTTTCTTCTTATCATATTTTTTTTCATTTTCATTTTTATTCTTTTTTTTCTTTTGCTCCTCAAAACTTTTTGCAACATAATACTTACATAGCATTTGTGTCAGAGAATGACTCCTCCCCCATGCTTGAACGATGCTCGTCCTCGAGCATAAAAGAGAGGGGAAATGACTGCTAAAGTAAGTATAAATTCCATAATCTTGCGGAATATTTGAATCTCCATCGAGAATTTTACTCCATACTCAAATTGGGTTGTGGACAAGGAGGTGATCACAAAAAGATGTTTTTGGTTTAGGGTGGATGCCCAGCGAAGCTTGTGAAATTTTCGATGTGAAAACCCACAATGCATGGACAAAAAGGCTAGCATGAAAACGTTACACAAAGGAATGACCAGCTTCTTAGTCTCGAACCATAGAAATCAATCCTAATCCAACTCATCAAAACATATGTTTGCAATCTACGGGTTTTGTTATCATAAAACATATATGTATATGGCTTTGGTAGGTAGAACTTTGCAAGAGCATCAAAAATATGTAGATAGCATAAAAGTTAAGTTTTCATAAAAACAACAAGTTATCCGGCTATCCATAAACTTAAATCAAAGAGCAAAGATATGTATGTGGGTCTAGAGCATGGTCATTTCACCTCCACAAATAAAAGAGCCGGTATTTAAATTAATTTCAGATCATATTATAGAGAGCAATCAGCCAAGACATGTATAACTTCATGTAGGTAAAACAAAGCGGCAACTTTCATCATCTTTCCGTAAGCAAAGGCAATATAGAACATCGAGGTGAACACATGGTCATGCTTATCTATTGAAAGTAAAAAGAAACCTAGGTTGTCCTCCTAGTAGCCATGTTATTGTTTGAAGAGAAAAACAAAAGGTTGCACCTAGTTGATGTTGAAGGCATACTTACAAGCATTTGTGTTTGGAAAAGAGAAGGTCCATGGAGATGTTACCATCCTTTGTAATTCTTCGTTGCCTTCTTCCGACATCTCCATGTATCGATGTGGCTTTTGCTTTTGTCTTGATTTATTAATGCTCCTAAACTTCTGAATTTGATCTTGTATGCTTAATGGAGTCATTGGTCACCCTTCTCTTCAATGTTGTCATCACCATCTCCTCTTTCTTGTTCTCATCATCTCCTTGCTGTCTCTTTTTCATGGATTTCCCCCTCTGTCCAGAACAGAAAATATATCGAAATATGGCTCTATTGAAAAGTTTATGAAATTACCTTTCCAACGTGTGGTCATTCATCAAAAACGGAGTTCAAACAAGGGAGCTATGTCCGTTTTACTTCAGCACTGCGTGCTGTCCAAAACTGATTTCAGGACGTGTTGCACTCGGTGATTCGGGCATAACCGCTTGTAGGAACCTCCGATTGTCTTGATTCTTGATTTGTTGGAATCGTAACTTCATGGGGCTTCTAAATATCCAAAAATATCCAGTGTTTTCCCTTCGAGACCATGCAGAATTTTGATGAGATTGGTGACTTCTTGCGCATTGATCCGGAGATGTTAACGATCTTTATCATTCTATCTTCTAGAGTGTCATGTTGCACTTCCGTGTTGAAGATTCAGGGTCTCCCCCCATGCTTAGCATTTTGCTAGCCATGGAAGAATAAGACAAAGCACTTCTTAGCCATCCTTCAATTTCCTTGTAGTGAGAGTCTTTATCTTGCCCGTAAGACGTTTTAAACGCACATTCTACCCCCAAGGTGACGGTTGGGAGTAGATAGAATTGCCAACAATCCAATAATGTCTCCTAAGATTCTTAACTTGTGGCATAATTAGTTTAATGAGGAATAAAAACCTAATGAGTGTACGTGGTGCAAGGTGTGCATGCACATGATAGGAAAGCATATAAACAAAGACAATGTTTTCACCTAGTTCTAAACACCATGTTTACAACTAGGTTGCCGAATTTCTCCATAGCCATAAAGGTTTATTTATCAAGGGTTAAAACACCAAGTATATCCCTAAATCAATAACTCTTATAGCACAAGAAAAATTAAGCGCATTGCAAAGCTTATAAACTAACCAAAACAATATGAAAATGAAAAGCTAGCAAGGTTTATCGAACTTAACGATGATGGTCCGCAATCTTGTTTAAACACCATGTTTACACAAGATCACAAAAGGAAAATACCCATAGGGCCATATGAAGCATTAACATGGAAACTGAAGCATACATCATTAAGTATATAAAACAACCAAGCCAACTATGTGCAAAACATGTATACACAAAGAAACATCACGAGGATAACAAAATGCAATGCATGCAAATAAACAAGATCATGAACATGATGGTGGTTCTAAAAAAAGGAAAACTGAACTTAGATTAATAACCACAAGTTGATCATCATAAGATAGTGCCATTCTTTTATTTTCTCTAAGAAAGTAGTAAAAATATAAAGAAACGGGTTGCCTCCCGAAAAGCGCTTCATTTAAAGTCATAGAGCTCGACTTTCTCACATACCTTCTTTTCGTTGCATAGCCATGGCCCTTCATGCAAGAAGAAAAGGTACCAATGCAGCTTTAATTTACTTCCCATGTTGTGCTTGATCACTTATAGAAGACTTGCCCAAAGCATCCTTTTGTTTCATCGTTATCTCCTTCTTTATCATCCTTCGGTGCTGCCTTCACTCTATTATTTTTTTTAATGTCCAGAACAGAAAGTATACTCAAGCTCTACTCCATTGCACAGTGCACAAAATTTCCTTTCCAACGGGTCTTCATTTGCTCAAATCGGACTCCGGACAAGAGAGTTACGTCGGTTTTACTTCGGCGATGAAATCTGTCCTGAAATTTCAGAACGCGCAACGCTCAATGTTTTCTCCATAACTCCTTGCACGGGTCTTCAAACTTGTTGGTTCTTGATGCGTTGGAATGGTAACTTGATGGAGCTTCTGGATATCTCATTTTCTTCATTTGTACACCTCTGAACAAGCTCTCAAATTGATGAAGACAGCAGCATCCATCGCGGGATTCGGAGAGGTTGATGATTTATCTTGCAACTCTTTTAGGCATGACTTCTTTTTTTTTTCATTATTCAAGCCTTGTCTACATGGTTAGTGAAAATCGGGCCTTTCCCGACATATGATTCTTTAAGGTCACTAGCTTGACCAAGCGCAAAGCATGATCGAGATTTACAAAACTTATTGTAAACATACGCGTCCATAATTAACACCACATGTGAATTGTAGCAACAAGTCAAGGTGTAAATAAAAGAAGCATATGTTTCATGCATAGCACTTAGCTCATCATTAGGCAAAGGTTGTATAGGTGTGAGATTAATTGGATCAAACTTAAATGTTTCCTCTTTTTCATTCTCAAGAAAATCTAGCCTATCAACATGATCACTATTGGAACAAGGCATAGGCATTAAACTATCATTCATACTATTGGTTATACATGAGTATTTGAATTTATCATCATCAATACCAATAATATCTTGAGATTTCAGCGCGTACCTTGGCCTTAGAGATTTTTCAACAAGAGTGATATTTGGTTCATCAAGCGGTGTTGAAGGCGAATCGATCTCAAGTGTAGTTGCCTCTTTATCACCATCTTGCAATTTCTTCAACTCATCATGTGGAACATGTAATCCTTCAACTATGTATGCATTCATATCTTCTTTGAAGTCTTCTTTATCAACCAGATCTTCATCTTCAAAGACTTGTATGATGCTTTCTTTATCTTCCATGTACCACATGTCGTCAAGATCGCTCATTGTTGATTCACTCTTTCCTTCATCCTTGAGTACTTCCATGTCTTGATTTGCTAGTGTGTAGGCTTCAATAGCACACAAGCTATCATCTAGCTTGAGTCCTATCTCCTCCCATTTATCCTTTGAGTCACTAGGCTCATCACGGTTGTACTCTTCTCTTCCTTCATCATAAATCTTTGATTTGTCAAACCGGTCGATCCATCCTTCATCTCCTTCTTTTCTTTCTTCTTCAAACATCTTTTGGATCGACTCTCCACTCATCTCTTGATCAAATATATCTTCAACTAGTTTGGCAACGTGTCGGCGTTCCTCCTTCCTTCGGTAGTTAATTAGTGGGGCGAAATCAACTTGAACCCAACCGGATTGCTTGAACTCCGCCAATGGTCTAGCATTCCACATACTTCGGCCTACATTCATGTTAATTTCAACATTTTTAACATCCGAAATGACTTCTCTTACCTTGGGAAGTGGATCTTCACTTTCTTGTATGGTCGGTTCATCTTCCTTGACCTTCGGTTCATCTTTTTCAGAAATTTCAGCAAGCACCTTGGGCTTGATTTTGTCATTTTGCTCCTCTCGACAACATCTTTGCCAATCTCGTATTGTTCTTTGTCCATTGCTTATCCTTTGTAAGATTTGTGCAGCTTCACTAATTGTTTTATCCATTATATCACCGCCCGCACACATGCTTACAAAACGAGACGAGTTAGGGGTTAGTGAAAAATAAAAGGTATGCAACATCAAGTCACCGGAAAATCCCAAGTTCGGGCCTTGCTCAAGTAGTTCATTAAATCGGTCCCATGCTTCATCAATTCCTTCATCCTCTCCTTGCTTGAAATTGAGCACTTGCCTCCTTAAGTCTTGGACCTTGCTTATGGGAAAGAACTTCAAAAGAAACTTCTTCACTAGCTCATCCCAATTTCCTTTTGCTTCAACGGACGCAAGTGTGTACCATCTTCGCGCTTCATCTTCGAGAGAGAATGGAAAAAGATTCCACTTGAACCAAGCGGCCGGAACTCCTTTTTGTTGGACCGTGTTGCATAACATCGTGAATTCCTTAATGTGTCTATATGGGTTGTCATCCTCCAATCCTCTAAATGGTTTTGTCGCCACTAAATTGATGATTCCAGGCTTCAATTCATAGTGGGTTGTAGCAAGCGCCAAATCTGATTTTTGCATCTCAATGTCTTCCATTGACGGCATTGCTAGCTCCCTTAGCGACATCTCTTCGTCTTCCATTGGTGAGGTGAACAAATCCATCTAGGCACAAGAAAAGTAGAAAGAAAAACAAAAAAGATTTTTTTTTCTTTTTTTTAGAAAATAAGGGTTAGGTGTTAGTAATCAACAAAATTAATACTAGATTAAACGTAGCAAATCGGCTTGCTCCCCGGCAACGGCGCCGGAAAAAAGGGGCTTGTTGACGGATAAAATACGTATCCCTCTACGATCCGCAAGCGTACGGACCCCACACCTTTTTCACCACGGGATTCCCAAGGTTCTTGTCAATCCGCGGAGCAAGGGGATTACTAGCGCTTAACTAAGTACTAATCTAGTTGAATGGAAAACCTTTGAGAGAGAGTATTAATCTAAAAGTAAAGACAATCTAACCTAAGTTAATCTAAGTTAAGATGATCAAACAAATATAGGGTTAAACTATATGGTAAAGGGTGAACACAAGAGAGTGAGCAAGAAAGATAAGCGTTCCCTCCCTAGGATCTAGGATAACATGGTATGCATCTACTACACGAAAGCAAGAAACCAATCTACCGGGGGTTGTGACCACGGTTTCGCCCTTTCCCTCCTCTCGTCTCGTCACTACGCGAAGGTATTCGTGACTAGACCTATGATGGACACGGTATGTTGATGGAATCTATGGGAGTAGCGGATATCATACGCCCGAAAAACACGGTGGCCTACCTTAATCATCAAAGCATCATCAACATGAAAACAATAGATTGAAACCACGAATCAAGTAGCAATTACATAGCATGTATCCATCTAATCCTAGGGATGAACGGAGACATTACCCCATCATCTTACACGGATTGAAGCACATAGGGGTGATGGAGACTCCGGAGAACGTCGTCGATGAAGATGGCGGCGATGGAGCTTGGGAACACCCCTAGGCCAACGGCTTGGAGTCCTCCTCTTGCTTCCTTCTCTCCGCCGGCGTTGATCCTTGCGACGAGCTCATCTAACTCTCTCCTTCATCTTGCGGCGGCGGTTTTCGGTGATTGGCGTCGGTAGGATGATTTGTTCGATGTGTCGGTCGACGGCGGCGGAGGCAATAAATAGACAAACACCTAGGGCAAAGGAGGGACCGAACCGACCCCGGAGTGGGCCGGGGTCGGCCGGACCGGGCCGGCCGGCCCAGCCCACTTCGCCCCGGTTCGGGCCCGGTTTTCTCCCCCGGTTGCTTCTCGCGTGATCCCTTATTCGTGTGCACTTGCATGTGGGCCTTTGACGTCGTTTCCTTCACGGTTTAGGCTTGAATCCTTGCTATGCAAGCTTCGCCGTTTTCCGGTTGAGTCCCCGAAGACTTGCATGTTGACGCTTCGGTCCTCGGGTCATTTGGAGTCATGTTCATCGCGTGTCTTGACTCTTATCGGGCTTCATGATCTTCTTCCAAAGTGCTTGGTGAACTTATCCCGAAAGTCTCCTCTTTAGTGTAGATTTCCCGCGTAAACAACAAACTCCAAAATCGACATGCAAGTGTGAACTTGTTATATCATTAGTATGCCTAGTGGCGGGTTAGTTGCAAATCATAATCGAAACCAATGTATAACAAGTACTCTAGGTTGACGGAAATTCACCGTCAACAGCGACCTAGGAGGGGCGCCCTCAACTTGGGCCTAAAGCCCAACCAAATTGTCGACGCAGCACTTTGGCAGATTCTGAACGTCAACTTGTTTTGACGATTCCCGTTGACTCGGAACGAATTTTGGCATGAGACCGGTCCCATTGGAAGCTCTATGAAATTCTGCTTCCAACCATATATAGAACGTCCAAAACTGACTCCGTATGCGACCTGGGCGTCCGTTTTATTGCGCACTGCTCCTGGTCTCCGAACTGGACTCGAACTTGAATTGCTTTTGGCCTCCACCTCGGGGACTCGAACCGGATCAACCTTGGAACTCCTTCTTGACTTGGAAAACCTTGTTGGACTTCTTCTACTCCATTCCATGCGTCAATCATGGTCGTATGCATGAGTGTCATGTTCGCATCATGATATGTTTCGCATAACCAAAGCTATTGCTTTGGTCATTGCCTTGCATTGGTCTGCATAGAAATATCACATTATGTTATTTAAGTGCACATCAAACCATATGAAGGAAACAAAAGTGATGTGTTAGACAATTAGACATACCTGTCAAAATAGTTTGTGGTTTCGCCCCTCCCATAAGCTTGAGAAACTTTTTAAATACCCATCTGAAACTCTTTGTTGTTTGCTTCCGCATCAGAAGCCCACCGAAAATAGTTATTTGGAAATGGTTGTTGACACCAACAAACAAACCAAAAGGCATCTTGTAGATATTTGTATAGTATGTCGTGTCAAATGTGACAACATCACCAAAACAAGCATACCGCTCACGACTTCTCCCGCTACACCACAACAAAGGCATTATTCTGGACTTTCTATCAAGCTCCACACTGAACTGGAAGCCATTGTCTAACTCATGCATGTTCTTAAATATTTCTATTGTTTTGTTGATGTCACCATTCATCTGGTCTTTTGTTATCTGGTTGCATATACTGCGCAAGGACCTCTTAGTCCAGGGCACATCACCCATGCTGCCATACATGCTACCTAGTATGCAGTGAATCTTGGTTAGGGGCACATTGTTCTCTCTTAGATGCTTGATCACTTCCTTAGCACCCTCATCAATATCCCTATGTGATTTCCACTCTCTCTTTTCACCACATGTTAGAGACAACGGGTGGTTATGTTCTTTCACAAACTTACTGATGTACCAGCCATAGTCATTTGTTCACAACATTTTATCTTTGGAGGACACGAACACCTCCTTGTACTTGACTACACATGATTATCACGCCCCTTTATTGAAGAAATAATTAATTAAATTCTATCTTGAAACTGACAAGCATCACAACATTTTGTTGGTGTATAGCATTTTCACTTACTATTTTTCGACACAAAATTTCTTGCATGCTCCGGTAATCATCTTCTAAGTTGACATCATTTTTTCTTTCGCACCGTCCGCTTTTGGTGGTGCAACTATAGTTGTATTTGACACCAAACCCTACCTCCCATGAGTACAAATTGTAGAACTCCTTAGCTTCTTCTCATGAACCAAAAACTATTCCTATCACTAGCTCAAATATATGTTCTGTCTTCCTAGTAGAAGAGCTCCTCAGTGCTCGTTCTATGGCACCCATTGCCCTTGCTTTGCGACAATCTGGCCTGTTCACAGAACCTTTATACCTACATTTGTTCATTTGCAGATAAATGGCCTTTAAATTTTTTATAAACATATTAATCCTTGATATTATGCATATATTTAATTTCCCAACTTAGTTTTACTTTCTACTACACATAACAATCTACTACAGACAGTCTACTTAATTACATTCAACATTTATAAAAAAATAGTACATGGCCATATATCAATATCTTTAAATTAGATTTAGTACTAAATAATGTGAAGTCCAAACAAACACACAATATACTTTAATAAAACAAATTATTTCATTTGACTATATTTAAGGTGAAAAATGGTTTAGCCGTACCTTTTTTGTACTGCACTCCACCTGATCTTTGTCAACAAATATTTCTTGTTACAATTCAGAATCTACTAGCGTGAATTCTTCCTCATCGTTTGTTTCTTCTTCATCATCAGAATCCTCATCACACTTATGTCCAGACACACAACCACAATCACCAAATAGATTACCACCTGACATCTGTTTTCCTTCAAACAAACTACTAGTTTCGCTAATTCCAACATCCACAGTTTCACTTATATTATTTTTCTCTATTTCATCTTCACTATCAGTTTCTCCTGCAATAACTTCAACATTGCAAGTTTGTTCATCATCAGATATGTTCCCAAAACAGTCATCTGGTAGGGGTCCAAATCCATGTCTTACAATATCACTGTTTACTGGTGGCTTCTTCCGAGTCATTCCTTCTGCTTGTTTTGGCAAGTTACGATTAATTGATTCTGATATCCAAGGGCTACCATCATCACCACTAACAATAGTACCATCAGAACCCTTATCATCATCATCATCATCATCATCATCATCATCATCATCATCATCATCATCATCATCTAATCCTTCACCGCCAAAATATCCATCGTCACACTGTGCTTCCTCTGGCATAGACGCATCTCTATTGCTGCCAAATGCTTCTGGGCATAAACCCCACATACCAACATTTGAAGAAGCAGATACAATTGCTGGATTCATATAGCTACGATTTAGAATACCGGCAGTAGCACCTCCAAGAAGATCTTGAAATGACCCCATCATGAATTGCATGGCATTGTCTGGGAGGTGTAATACAAATTGTCATTACACAAGGGACAAATATGAAAGTTAATACCATTTAATGGTTAGTTAAATAGAAAAGCAACTACTCAATAGATATTGTATTATAATATGCAGCTAACAAATCACAAAATAATGCACAACCACTAATTGTGTCGGTTGTTTCCTGACTTAAAAAATGGAAAATGAAGAAACCAATACTAGGTGTTTATCCAATTAAGTCTATATTATAAGTTAATTAACATGTAGTATAATAAGCAAGTATTTGACTTACTAAATACATTATTATAACATTGCATTAGTAATATTCCAACCATTTTCTGCTGAACAATGGACTACTGTGAGGTTGAAGGTATATTTATTTAGACACCATACCTTGTTGAATGTTGGTTTGATATTGATGGGGTGGTGGGATAAACTAATCAAATAAAACTGGTCCAGTCTCTTGTTCCCTACAATTGCTCATTTGAAGGGGAACTTTGTCTTTACTGAACAGAAGTGCATCTGCTTCAATATCTTCTTCTTATGGTGGTTTCATCGTAGTAGTTGTTCCAATCTTGACATCAATGGACAATGTGATCTCTGATATTTTCAGCTTCAAAAGAAAAACATCTTCAAAATTTAAATTACTCTTAAAAAGCAACTAAAATCAACACATGTATTAGTAAAGCATCTTGTAGATTAGGCATTAAAACTAAAGTAACTAACAATACATGTAATAAAAAATGGAAAACAAATTTAATGGTCGTTTTAAGCAGATTATACATTCAACAACCCTTCTAAACCACTGTATAGCCAAACCGGATACATTCATCTAAATTCTAAGCATTTGTCACGAAGAAAAAATAAACATGTCTTACTCATATTTAAGAAGTTCTGATGTGGTAGTTCAAGGTACAACACTTTGTAATGAAGAAAGAACAAATGTTTTTGTCAAGGTACAATAGTCTGCAAGGACGACGAACCTGGAGAACCTCAAGCACGGCAGTGTGCTGGATTTTTGCAGCGACCAATAGTGCTGTCGGTGGCAGTGTGTAGCAGCACAGGGAGAACAGGAGAGCGAATGGATAGCACCGACAATAGTGTAGATCTGAGAAAATAGGAGATTAAGATGGAAGAGCGGTGCAAGTACAAGAGTAGCAGTGTAGATCTGGGAAAATAGGAGAGTAAGATGGAAGAGCGGCTGCGGGGTAGACAAGAGCGGCAGCGGCGGCGGTGACGACATAGAAGATGTGCTGGATAGGAAGCAAGCGAGGGTGAGACAGTGGAAAGGGGCTGAAGAGAGGGACGACAGCGACGCAGAGGGACAGAGCTGCAAGAGTAGAAACAGTGACGACGATAGCAGTGGCGGAGCACGTGCTGGACAGCGGTGTCGGATAGGCGGAGATAGGCGACATAGAAGTATTGGGGTCAAGGGAGGCAAGAAGAAGAGCGAGGCGAGAGATATGGCAGAGATGGAGGGAGGACAGGATTGGAACGGCGAGCACGGCTAGACATGGGATTCAGAAGGCTCGCATGAGTGGGATTCGGGAATAGCAGGCGTGGAATGAGAGGGTTGACTGACACTAATCTTTGGGCAATACTGTCCGAAGGATAGTGCAAGCGATCGCTTGCCGTTATGAAAAAACCGAGTTGTGAGGAGGAATGGTTAGGCCATCTAGGAAGTAGTATGTTCTTCAGCCTGGATCACTCATGTCAGAGAAGTTCCAGCGGATTTTTTTAGCAAGAGTTCCAACAGAAATTCTGTCTGTTACCATTTTTTTAGAAAGAAGATGTTTTAATCTTAGATCATTACACCGGTCCTTTTACAAACAAGAGCCCTAAAAAATAAAATTACAAAGAAGTCCAAAATTCCTGTTCATCTTCCTCGAAGCCTTCACAGATCCGTTCGTCACCACCACTGAAGCCGCTCCCCCATCGTCACCGGGTACTAGAGCCAATCTCCACGAGGTGGAGGCCGCAGAGGAGGGCTTTCTGCTAGGCGAATAAGTCGAGTACACTGCCTCCTAAGCGCATCGGCCAACTCCGGTACCCACAACGGATCCTTCGTATCCACCGCCGGCAACCCAAGCAAAGCTCAGATTTCCACCAAGGATCATCTTCCTCAAGATTAACAGGGTCAACAACATCATCACCTGACGAAGATGACGATGTGACGACCCTCGACTCCTGGACAGGTCTCCCCAGCCTCTCCGTTGACGTCGGAATAGATCGCCATCAGAGAACGAAAGAAACTGGGAGGAATTATTCCTCTGCAACATCGTCGCTTCCGCATCGCCGATGCCACCAGGAAAACCAAGCCGCAGAAGAGCCACGCTCCTTCGGCCCAACCTAACTCCACCGCCGAGCACCGACGGCGAGCAAACCCTAAACCTATATAGACTCAATCAGGACTCAATTTACTAAAAGGATGGACCCCGCTCCGTTGCCACTGGCTAGAAGATCGGACATGAGGAGGAACGGGGGCCAGAGCTAGCGGCGGTGACAAGTGGGGGCGCTGGGGACGGAGGGTTCCTGCGACTGTCTTTTTTGTCAGTTACCAATTCATCAAGCTAGATAAAATATGTACTAAAAATAATTCGAGAGGCCAATAGGACGGAATACGTACGCCACACTAACCAAATTAAAAAAACTTACACACTGAATCAATAGCACGAACAACCACACGTCACACACAGTCGATACATTATTTCAATGCACTATCCGAGATACTTCTTTGGCTCCTGCAATCTATAAAAAACTCATAAGGATCTTCTCCGGTTATCGAAGGACTCGAATATGAGGTTAAGGTTGCCAATGGTCTGAGAACCGCACCAAAACTAAATCAAATTATTCATAAAAGAAAATTATTTTGAAACCACACCAACCAATTCATTTCTCTTATATACCTAAACCAAACTAATCAAGTGGTGTAAAAGATCACAAACCAAATCAAACTCATAACTCAAACCGGTTCTATATCACTTAAAACCCATTCCCCACATATGTCAAATGGTTTGCTTTTATAATGGGTTCTCATGTGGATCTAGTTGTACCACTTTACACGAAGTAAAAGGCTGTCATTCTAAGACATATCCAACAAATTTCAGTCAAATTCACTAAAATTTTAAGGTGTCAACGTGATCTTTTAGTTTTTTTCTCGACTACACGTGTGGATCTAGGCACGCTAATCTGCACAAAGTAGCAAACTGTCGTTCTAAGACATTTCCAACAAATTTAAGCCAAATTCACTAAAATTTTAAGGTGTGAATGCGAGCTTTTAGTTTTATGGTTCGACACTCGGCGTGGGACTCATGTGTGGATCTAGGTATAGTGGACTATCATTCTAAGACATCTCCAACAAATTTCAATCAAATTCGCTAAAAGTTTATGATGTGAGCGCAAACTTTTAGTTTCAGGTTTGGCTTTTGATCTAAGTGACACATACAACCGATTCAAACAAATTCAAACCAACCCAAACTATTAGAATTGAACTGAACCAAACCACATTATCCACCAAACAAACCAATACCAATTCAAAAAACAAAATCATTGGAACTAGTTTAAAACCAAACCATTCTTAGGCTTCTCTGGGGTAGGTTTTACCAAATTACCACATGGAAATTTTTGAAAGTAATTACCACATGGAAATGGAACCTAACAAACTGACTACGTTCAGTTGGCTACAAGAACATTTTAAAGATTTTAACTGAGTACGCGGCAAAGAATACAACACGCTGTTTATATACAAACCACCAACATAGATGGAAATTATTACCACCAAGAGATAATCTAATCAATTATTTGTGATCAACGTCCCGATTCTAAACTCCTGGCAACTTTCTTCTCGATGCTAAAATTTCCAGTGTTGACAACCTCTGAGCTTGCGATTGATGACTCTCCAAGCAGGGACTCCATCTCCTGGTTCTGCTGCACCCAAGGATGTTGCATCACCTTTCTCAATACATCAAGCCTCTCGGAGACTTCCTTCATTGACGGCCTATTCATGCCAGACATCTCCAAGCATTGCTTTGCTAACTCTGCAACCTCTTCGAGAACCTCCATGTTCTCGTCGTTCTTGATTTGATCGTCCAATATCTCCTTAAGCTTGTCCTCCTTAATCATAGAAATAAACCTTAGTGCTAAGCTCTTCTCATCTTCAGGCCCTTGAAGCTTGAGTGGCTTTTTGCGTGTGAGTAGCTCCAAAAGAACAACCCCGAAGCTGTACACATCGCTCTTGTCCGTCAATTGGCATGTCTGCATGTACTCTGGGTCCAGGTACCCACAAGTTCCTTGAACAAGTGTGACAAACTGCGATTCATCAGTTGGTGCCAGGATGGAAGCACCAAAGTCAGATACTTTCGCGGTGTAGTCACAATCGATGCGGATGTTTGAGGATTTGACATCTCCATGGATGATAGGCGGGGATGCCATTGAGTGCAGGTAGGCAAGAGCTTCAGCAGACTGATGGGCAATCTGCATACGAGTAGCCAAGGAAATCTGCATGACATGGTTGCCATGGATGAGCTGGAACAATGTACCATTTGGGATGAACTCGTATACTAGCATGGGGACCTCCACTTCGAGGCAGCAGCCAAATAGTTTGACGATGTTCTTGTGGTTGACCTGAGAGAGGATCATCATTTCCTTGCCGAATTCTTTCTTCTGTTGCTCATCAATAGACATGCATCTTTTTACAGCTATTTCAACGTTGCCTTTGAGAATTCCCTTGTACACAGTCCCATGTCCTCCACGACCCAACACTTGTTTTTCATTAAACTTGTCGGTGGCTTCTTGCAATTCCGTTTCTGAGAATATTTTAAATGCAATGCCTTGTTGTGATTTGATCTCCTCAAACAGCAGCATACCCCCATGTTGTTGGAAGTATCTCCGTTTGATGTGTTGTAGCTTTCTTCTTTGTTGGGTCAGGTATGCACATGTTACAGTAATTATAAGGACCACTAGTCCAACACTTGCGCCTGCATGATTCGCCACAATTGTCACTGTTAAAAAGGAAGCAGAGAATAGGCAACCAAACGAAATCACAAATTGTCAGTAGGAAATAAAATGCTTGCTCGAACAGTTATCAAAGGGTCTGTTTGACTGTTTCAAAGTTCAGATTTATATTCTTGCTGAAGGCAGGAGCACAATACCTACCTACTATTGGCATCACCCAAGTATTAGAGGGTTTCTGATTTGCCGTACACATGCCATTAATCATTTGTTTTCCTGGTGGACATAAACAGGTAAAGTTCCCCTGCGTATTTCTACAAATCCCCCCTCTGCGCGTGCATGGATCCGTAGGATCCTGAACGCATTCATCGATATCTGAAATGAAAGAACAACAAGTCACCATGTACTGTTTGTAAGAATCGTCGCGTCAAATTAAATTATCATGTTTTGGGTGAGCAGAAGGAACCTGTGCATCCACCCTCGACGTACGGATTGCCTTGATACCCGTCCATGCACTTGCAGCGGTAACCTGCTCTATTGGTGGTGTTGACACACTCACTCATTGCGCTGACACATGCATATGAACTGAGGTCCATTTTAGCATCCTCGCATGTGTCCAGTCCAACAGTCCAGTCCATTACAACTGAAATTTGGCCCTTGTATGCATCCCGGAAATTTGATGAGTACCTATACGTGGTGATGTAGCTGAACGCTTTCTCTTCCATCACTACTATATAACCGCAGCCACCAGTGGTGGTGGTGGTGGTGTAGTTTTCGTTGAAGTAAGCTTCAAAATACCCCAGGTCCTGCGGGACATCGGCCTCGCAGCAGCCTGCGCCGGCGGAGCACGAACCGTTTCTCGGTGCTTGGTCGTCAGAGCATTTGGACAAGCAACCTATTATATACTGCACAATCAAACAGACGCATGACCAGTGTTAGCCCCCTTTAGGGTTCTGCTGGCAGAGAAGGAAAAGAAAATCGGAATCGGTTGCAGTGGAAATGAATGCGACTTTCTTTTCGAGACCGCAATGAGTGCGATACTTGTGATCTGGTGGTAGTAGTGGAACTTTATCAGTTTGGAAGAAACTTTATTTTGCCCACTCGTCTGGAAAATAAAACTAGTTACCCAGCTGGTCGATATTGACATAATGTGTTTGTAGCTTTGCAAGCATTAACACAGCTAACAAAAATAAAGAAAGGGTCGAAATCACTTACAGATTCACTCGTCAGATAGGCGAGTGTGTTGCAGCCGATAACAAAAATTTTGTTATCCACATATGAGAACCTGAACGGTGTGTCTGTGAAATTTTGTCGCCATATCTCCCTGCTCTGCCCCGCTCGACGATCATAACACTGCCAGGAGATGTCCATCTTCATCCAAGCTTTGGCGTCGGGAACGGAGATGTTGGTCACCTCGAAATCCCCGCTCAAAGGCCTCTCGGTGCCGTCGACAAGGGTGCAGTTGATGCTGAAGCCGGGGTGGATGGCGCACTGAGCGCCGATGCCGAACGGGTACGGGATGTCGACGCCGCCGCACTTCGATCTGCAACCTGGCCGGTGCGCCGGCGGGACGTCGGCTGCGGCTAGGACCCAGACGGCCTGGAGGCAGAGCATCAGGAGAAGACGACGGACGGAGACGGAGAGAAGCAGCCTTGGGTACTTCATAGTAAACTACTTACTTACTACTCCGGATCCGTATGTAGTTGTGTTCAGGGAGTTCTGTCTAGCTAGCTACCTAGCTTTATGTGCGTGGTGGTTGTGTTGCCATGCGCGTTAGCGATACAAATAGATGCATCTTCCAGTAAACATGAGTGCACTCACACGGAGGTCGGCAGGTGTCTCTGTAAAAAGAAAAGGAACAGTAAAACGAAAAGAACGATTCAGGTCAACTGCAGTGTTTACGCGTTAGCTAGCCTGTCACTTTTAAGCAAGATCTGGTCTCCACGACCTGTTCGAAGGAGAAGGCGTCGACGACGACCTCGAGTCAGCAATCACTCGATCAGCCGCTCACGCAATGACGCAACCTTCAGCTCCCAGGCACCCATCACTCCCTCAGTCCATCTGACATGGGGCGGAAGACCTGGACTCGGCAAGTCGAGAGGGTGTTCGGTTGGTAGAATGAATAGTCTTGTTTGGTAGAATGAATAGTATTATGTGAGAGGAAATAAGCCAAGATGCAATGAGATATCTTGCCCTGAAACGCCTCTCGGTCTTTCCGGCACAGTTCATCACTGCATCGTGATGTACCATATGCTGGGCCGCAAATGACATGGGCTACCATGTGCCTTCCGGAAGGTGGATAAACAAGCGAACTATAAAATCACACACGAAGTCTAAAAACAGCTCACTTAGCGATTCAAGCCCCCCCGAAACCCACGCGTTTTGATTTTTTTAAATTTTTTATTAATATTTTTTAAATCTTTTATCAGTATTTTCTCATCAACATTTTTTGAAATGTTGCGAACATTTTTTTCAACATTTTTTAAGTGATGTCAACAATTTTTTCAACATTTTAAGAGTGTATCCCACATTTTTTAGTCAACATTTTTTAGTCAACATTTTTTCTAGAGGCTTCTTCCAACATTTTTCTGGAGGCTTCTCCCAACATTTTTCATAAATGTTCCAACATTTTTAAGAAATGTTGATTTCGTCGATTATTTTTCGTCAACATTTTATAAATGTTCCAACATTTTTTAGTCAACATTTTTTTTGGGCTTCTTCCAACATTTTTCCAGGAGGCTTGTTCCAACATTTTTTTGTCAGCATTTTTTTAGAGGCTTCTTCCAACATTTTTCTGAGTCTTCTTCCAACATTTTAAAGAAATGTTCGTTCGTCAACTATTTTTTGCCAACATTTTTAAAATGTTGAACAATATTTTTCTATTTTTTAGAATTTTTTCAATATTTTTATGAAATGTTGAAATCGTGGGAAAGACTGTGGAAAATTATTCCAACATTTTTTCTCCAACATCTTAACCTTCTTCCCCCCACTCCTCCATCTTCACCTCTGGCGGCGGCGGCGGAAGGCGTGAGCCCAGGCGCACCCGGCCCGGCGAGGTCCGGTCATGCGCGGAGCTCCGCGCGAGCTCGGCCCGCGGCCATATGGTGGACGGCACGGGGAGCTCGGCCCCCGGCCATGGCGGGCGCGCGGTGCCGCGGGAGCTCGCCCCCCCCCTCCCCCACCCGCCATGGCGGGCGGGATGCGGAGGGCCGCGTGCGGGAGCTTGGTCCCCGCAGCCATGGCGGGCGGTGGCGCGGGATCTCGCCCGGTAGTGTGTGGTGGGTGAGAGGCGGCGGCGGGGGTGAGGAAGGAGGAGAGAGAAAAGATGGATTAGGGTTAGAGGTTAGATCCAAAGGCTATTGTTGTCTGCACGAATCTCAAACCCTAGAAGTTCGCTTGAAAAAAAATCTTCCGGAAGTTATATAGGATTTCCATCATATGCTGGGCCGCACAAGATTAATGTACAAGCCCAGTACTTTCTCCTCAGCCTATAAACCCTCGGGAATTCCTTCCTAAACCCATCTTTGTAATGAAATCTCTCCGCCACGCTTCAACCCAGCCCACTTGGAGCCCAAATGGCGTCACTCTCCTTCTCCGAGACTCATCCCAGCCTTTTCCTCCTCCTTCCGATTCCGACCCTCAAACCCCAACCGCATCGCTCGCCGCGCCGCCACTCCTAAACCCCGGAGGCAAACCCTGCTCATCTCTCTCCCACCAGCAACGCCGCCTCCCGACTCCCGCGCCGGCACGAGGGGCAGCAGCAGAGCGCACGCGTGCGAGAGGGAGGTGAGATGGGAGGCGGGCGGAAGCGCGGGCGCACGCAGCGCCGCCACTTCAAGCAGGGCCGCGAGAACGTCTGGAAGCACGACCCCCAGCGCCCTCCCGCCGGCGAAGGAGGCGAGGGGCGCGAGGGGAATCCCTCGTGGCAGCCCTTCGCCACCGAGAACCCGGCCTTCGAGGAGTACTACAAGGTACGGCCGCTTGGTTCGGATCATGCTCTGCTTTCTATTATGGTCGCGTGATTTGGTGCGTTTCTAGATCTCTATGGCAGTCTGATGGTGGTGGCAGCTTGGTTTTGTTGGGGGGTTCATGGTTCGCGTTTCATGTAGCTATGATTTGTCGATGTTGTCCATTTAAGCTATTGGTTTGTTAGTCGCAGCTATGTCAGTCTACTGCAATTTGCAATGTTAAGTTCTACTCTAACTATATGCTACTGGTCAGGTTCCTTAGCTTGTTGTGATTTCTTATAGTTTTTAGCTTTTCAGTTGGATGTAGAATTTCATTAAAACTTTAGATTGAGATTAAAGGTAACCCTGTTGAATTTAATGCATATATTTGTCTTGCAGGAGCAGCAAATTATTCCTGAGGGAGAGTGGGATGACTTCATGAGTATGCTCCGGAAGCCATTACCATCCACTTTTAGGATTAATGCGAGGTAATGCTTCTACTGAAGTATGAAAGTGGATACAAAAGTTCTGCTTGATTAGTTGTTTTGACCAAGTTGAAAGGCAAAGCAAGTCTGCTTATGAACCAATACCAGATATCGTACTCTTCATTATTTCTGCATGAAAGTGTCTGCATTGTATATGGTACTTTTCCGTGACTATATATATATTGACAATGGCTTGCACTTCTGCTTAAAAATCACCAAGTCAGCAATTTCTAGTGGTTCTGGTTTATTTGGTTCTATGTTCAGGTTTTTAAATAATCTATATGCTGCTAACATACAGCCTTAATGCCTTATCCTTATCACCTATTGGTATATAGAGGCCACAAGATGTCACATCCTCAAGATTTTTTTTTGTTGCTAAGCATGTGTTATTTATTGAGTAAAGAAAGCTTCGTTACTCTTGAAAGTGGAACTGATTCCACCTGATCTTCTTTCATTAAAATTAAGTTGATGATGTATATTCTGTTTGCAAGCATATAGGGGCATTGTTAGTATTAACTGAGTCACATAGACGAAACTGCTTTGTTTAATGGACTTAAGCACCATATTGCTTTAGACCCTTTCCCTTTTTCTTTTATAAAGGATTACACTATATGTATCCTGTTTAGTGTGCTGTTTATATCTTATGGTTCATCAGCTTTTTTGTTGTGCATGTTGTTCAACTTTGTATCATTCTCATCTTACAAGAAACTAAACAACTGTCCATATGGTTGGACATATAATAATTGTACAGTTTTAATGTGTTTTTATTCTATTTTATGCTTTGCAAAATCGCATATTGATTAATTTGTTTATTTAGGAGTTTAATTACTTTATTTTGGTAAGCTAAAGTTCTTTGCCTTTCCAGCTGTCAGTTTTTTCAAGATATCTGCACACAATTGGAAAACGACTTCCGAAAATCATTAGAGACTGAGGTTACTTTTAAATTCATAAGTCTAAGAGTTAGTGCTCTTGGGGGACTATCTATTTGGTAATCCTTTTCTTTTGTCATGGACAGGTAGGTGATGAACATGAAGAAGATGCTATTCGGCCTTTGCCTTGGTACCCTGGTAATCTTGCATGGCATTTAAACTTTTCTCGAATGCAACTGAGGAGAAACCAAGCACTTGAGAGGTATAGATTACAGATTCTGCATGATCTTTATTTTTGATAGAATCTTCTCAAGTGGTAGAATGGAGCAGTCTCTTGGAACATTTTACGTTTTCATGTTAAAGTTATTGGAAGAGTTTGAGGTGCTAACTGAAAAGCACACACTGTAGATTGTTTTTGGAGATGCCTTGGATTTGCAAATCTATTAGCGGTGTATTCATGTGCAAGTAAATAAAGCCATCATAAGTGGTGTAAACAATGGAATGGGTTCTTTATTTTCTTTATTTTGATTTTTTTTGAAAAATAAATTTGTTGAGATCATTGTACCTAACAGTTTTCTGTCATTGCAACATTGTAAGCATGTAGCCCCATCGTAATACTAAGTTTTTTTTCTCGCGCTCCAGTTTTCATGAATTCTTGAAGCGAGAGAACGAAGTTGGCAACATAACTAGGCAAGAGGCTGTCAGTATGGTGCGTTACTGATTTTTATTTCAGACATGTGCTACATTATGTATGATGCTTTACTTATCTTGGGTCAATTGTAATGGCATGTGTTGTTGCAGGTCCCGCCATTGTTTCTGAATGTGCAACCTGATCATCATATTCTTGACAGTATGTTTTCTATCATCCTTGTTCATTGGTTTACATATTGTGCAGTATAATTAACAGCTGGTGTCTTGTGTTTGGCTAATGGCTATGTGTTCCAGTTTGTCCAATTAATTTTCTGTTTCCCCCATATACATGAATAAACAGGTAAAAAATAGAAAGAAAAAGATGATTATGGTACAACTTGTGTTTGTAGACTAGCCGGTTCTCTTATTTAAGCTGAGCCTTTTCTCTTAACCTTTAGCTTGCTTACTTTTTGTCAAGTTTGACAGTAAACCAAGGGCAAGCAGCTTCCGCTTGGAGTATCAACTTTTGGTTTCAGACCATTGATTCTCTAACCGCAGTCTCATGGTTCTTTTTTAATCTTATGCAGTGTGTGCTGCTCCAGGATCTAAAACGTTCCAGTTACTTGAGATGATTCACCAGTCAATGAAACCTGGACTGCTTCCAAATGCCTTGGTGTGTTTGAATATCTACAGCATCACATGCGTACACTTTTTTTTTTGCTTCAATTGATTTTTAGAAAGGAAGATATTGATTATGCCGTCAGTTTCTTACCGCATGCTTCCTCCATATAATCAGGTGGTAGCAAATGATGTTGATGTGCAAAGATGCAATCTTCTTATTCATCAGACAAAGAGAATGTGCACAGCCAACCTGATTGTGACTAATCATGAAGCGCAAAACTTTCCTGGTTGTAATCTTGCAAAGTTCTGTTCCGAAACGTGTATGGATGATGCCAAGCTGCAGAGATTGGATTTTGATCGTGTGCTTTGTGATGTGCCTTGTAGCGGTGATGGGACTGTCCGTAAGGCTCCTGATATATGGAGGAAGTGGTAAATACTGACTCCTTATTCTTTTCTCTACTGTGTTTACTTAGTTTCTTATCTACTGGATTGACTGTTCAGGAATGCTGGTATGGGGAATGGACTTCATCGTCTGCAAGTAGAAATTGCAATGCGTGGTAAAGTTTTGGAGCGTTTCACGATTCATTGAACTCTTAAGCTGTTTCATTATGTTAGAATTTTCCTTTATAAAATGCTTTTAACAGTCAGAAGTCATCCTTGCATTGCTGATCTCCTTGCACAAGTGAACTATTATGTCTTTCTTATCGTGAATTAGGTCCATTCCATAGTGGTTCTCCATTAAATATTTCTTGAATTTGATATGGGATAGCTTATTCCTTCAGAACCTGCAATTTTTTATATTTAATTCGTTTACGTAGTGTATGTAATTTGGATTTTCATAATTATATTTATAAACTGATGTTAAATTATACTTCTGTCCTTTTCCAATTGTGATGGGTAAATGATGTTATTTGTACTGTAAGGATTTTTTACTCACTATATTATGTTTGTATATTTGATTATTTGGTGCTTGTTCAGGTATGGGTTTGCTTAAAGTGAACGGGAGGATGGTTTATTCAACATGTTCAATGAACCCTGTTGAAAATGAAGCTGTTGTTGCTGAGGTATTTCTTATGCTTGATTTAAACTGTATCCTTTACTGAATAATGTTTAATTTGGTCAAATCTCTTATTGTTTTGGCTACTGTTTACTATCTTGAAAAACAGTGTTCAGGGCATAGCAATTTTTTTGAGCAATGCTTAAGAGACCAACATGCTTCTTTTATATTTATTTATAGCTTTTGTAATTTGCTCATGATGAATGGTTTCTCTCAGTCTCTCTTTTCATACGTTGTTGTAACATCAACAATGCTCTGCATAACTCAACAGATTCTACGGAGATGTGGGGATTCTGTTGAACTTCTTGATGTTTCTAATGAGCTACCTGAACTAGCCCGTCGCCCTGGACTTAACACCTGGAAGGTTTGTATACATGTTACTAAAACCATGCGTATTTTCTTGTTCTTATACTCTGCTTTGCCCATTGAGTGCCTAGTGTCATGATTAGATGCTGTTTCCTTTTCACAAAAAAAAAAGAAAAAAAGAAAAAATGTTTCCTGTGAACCTTGAGTTTGCTATTCTTTTTGGAAGTAAATGCATTCGGAAAACCTTTGATTACACCGAACCGTGATTAAGAAAAATGTGCTGGTGTTTTTAATTAATATTCTATTGGAAAGTAATTCCTTCTATTGTAACACTTCTGATGAAGAACTATTTACTGTAGCAATGTGTGTTTCAGCTTGACTATTTACATGTATCTAGTATTTGTTTGCATTCTAGACTTTTCTTTAGTGTCAACAATTGAGTCACAGTTCTATCTTCTGGGGCCTCCATAAAATTTGATATTCAAGGTAGTGTAAAATTATTCTGCTCTCCCCTCAGTAGTTTGAGTATTGCAGGTACGGGATAGAGGTTCTTGGTTTGGTGTTCATGAAGATATTCCTCGCTACAGGAAGAGTGTGATATTACCAAGCATGTTTCCCTCTGGTAAAGGCAGCAAGGATGTTGAGGTCAAGACAGATGCAACTGATGCAGACATGAAGGATTCAACAGCCATGGTAGAGGGAGAGCAAAAAACAAATACAGCAACCAATGAGAGCAATGACGGTGACAATCAGAAAACTGAAGAGAAAACCGAAGTTGATTGTGATTCTGGTGAAGCTCCAACTAGATATAAAAAGTTAAATTCTACTTCCACCCGTACAGAACATTCGGATTACCCGCTGCATCGCTGCATGAGGATTGTTCCTCATGACCAGAATAGTGGGGCATTTTTCATTGCAGTGCTTCATAAACTCTCCCCTCTGAACGGTAATATTCTTCCACATTATTACACATTTTGTTGATTACGGCGTCAAATCTTTATATACATGACAGCTAATGCTTCCTAGTTCTGAAGTATGATATATTGCACCGTTTCAGAGAGCCTTGTGGTAGATGGGGTAAAAAGGGAGCAAAATATCTTAAAAGACAAGACCGGGAAACTTGAGAAAGATTTAGGATCAGATAAGGTATTATCTGAAGAAAATACAGTGCACCAGCAAGTGGTTGATGATACAAATGTTCTTGATGGGGAACAAAACGGAGACATGGATAGCAAAAGTTCCAAAGATAAGAACTCTGAGGATATTAAGGTGATTGTTAATGAGGCAGAAAAAGGTCAATCAGGAACAAGGGATAGGAGGAGGCAGCAGAACCAAGGCAGGTGGAGAGGGATTGACCCTGTGGTATTTTTTAAAGATGAAGTGACAGTCAAAAGCATAGTTTCTTTCTACGGTATTAAGGATTCATTTCCACTTGATGGTCATCTCGTGACTAGGAATCCTGATACTAGTCATGTTAAGAGAATATACTACGTGTCAAAATCTGTTCAAGATGTTTTGGAGCTCAACATAAAAATTGGCGAGCGGCTTAAGATCACCTCACTTGGCCTAAAGATATTTGTAGGTGTCCAATTAATCTCTGTTCTTTATCAGCTATCTAAAAAAGCTCTGTTCTTTATCAACTTAAGCAATTAGCAGAAGCAAACATATTGTGATTTTAACATGGTGTTTCTATTCTATTATTGCACACTTTCAGGAAAGACAGTCATCGAAGGATGGCTCACCATGCACATTTAGGTTGTCATCCGAGGGATTGCCGCTCCTGCTTCCATACATCACAAAACAAATTCTATATGCATCAGCAATTGATTTCCAGCATCTTTTACAGTACAGGACAATTAAGTTTCCTGATTTTGTTGATGCAAAATTTGGTGAGGAAGCTTCAGCTTTACTTCCAGGTTGCTGTGTCGTAGTATTACGTGAAGGTAATATCAAATTGTTGGTGGTTTAAAAGAGAGGTGAAACACATTATGCAAACTAAACATCTGAGGATGACTAAACATCTTCCTTGAAATTTCAGGGCATCAGGATATAGGATCCATAGCCACAGATCCCTCTGCCATCGCCATAGTTTGCTGGAAGGGAAAGACCAATTTGTGTGTCATGGTATCTCCACAGGACGGGAAGGAGTTGCTTGAGAGGATTTCACTACGTTTTGGTCTCAAAATCCCCAAATTGGATGAAGAGAAACCAAACAAGATTACTGGATCAGATGAGCAGCCTGATGGTGCCACTGAGATGGATGATCAAGAATGTTTGCCCGAAAGCAAAGCATCCGACATGGAAATTCCAGATGCCGAGGAAGCTGAGTAGCCTTTGTTTGGATGCAGCAGTATCCTCCTAGTTGGCTAGTTGTCTACTGTTGTTAGTCTTCTTGCATTTACATCCATTCATGTACGGATTACTAAAGGATAGGTGATGCCACACAGGAACAACAACACATGGCACGAGACACAAAACATGGTAATTGTGCCCCTCATAGCGTGAAATTGCTTGTAACTTGTTGATTTTCTTCTGAGCGGATGTATTGCACCAACTTTGAATTGTTACAATGAACACAATCTAGCCAGAGAGGTTTGAGACAATATTATTTGACACATTTTT
This sequence comes from Cenchrus americanus, assembly GCA_947561735.1. Lineage (NCBI taxonomy): Eukaryota > Viridiplantae > Streptophyta > Magnoliopsida > Poales > Poaceae > Cenchrus > Cenchrus americanus. Next base: position 68,578,984 of record OX387245.1, on the reverse strand, counting down.
TGTGAGAGACAATGTGATACTTGAGAAATGGAATCGAAAATTTCCATGCTGGCTAGTGGCTACGCCGTGGTCTGCCTGTGGAGGTGTTGTTGAGCACCGAGATCATCGTGCCGTATCCAGCGGGTCCGAGGTTACCCAACTGCCCTTCATTACCTCCGTTGTCAACAAAGACAAATATGCGCTCAGAAATATCTTGCATGGTATAAACTGCCAGGTTGAGTAAAAGCTTGAATGCGCAGATGAACTGATCAAATGGTAAGCCTGTGATTCTAGTTCAGGTGGACCTAAAGTAGACTCCCAGGTCAGCCATCCAGTCTGACCAGAGCACGGGTGACTTCCACCACAGACGCAGTTTGGTCGCCAGTTGTGGCACCGACCAGGCGACTCTCGAGTCTCGACGCAGCTTGATCGCGCCGACCCTGGCGAATCAGCACCGTTCCCCGCTCCCGGTAACGCAAGAAACCAGCGCCCATATGCACAGATCGTCACGGGTTGAAGGGAGCGACGACGGAGAAGAAATTGACGGCATGGACCACGCGACGCAGACCGGGACGAAGGATGATGTCCTCCGTCGACGACCCTAATGACCGCCGTCGGACTCGTGTTTAAACGTCTGGAAATTAGGAAATAGTATAAGATGGATTATCTATAATTTTTTTTACCATCATATTAATCACGTGCTCGTGGATCATTTGAGCAAATTGGATAGTTTCATGGTTAGTAGATTACTGTACAATTCGTCCAAATTAGAGATCATTTTGAGTTTTATTAGATTCATAAACTTTGTTATACAATTATATATGGGAACATATCAAGTGGAAAACATAACACCTTTATGAAAACACTGGCAAACCACGGTAAAGACGACGTGTAAATTTAGAAAAATCACACATGTAAAATATGACGATACATAATCTTGTAAAATATCTTATTCAAATTCAACATCTTTTGTGAGATATAAAAATAACAAATTTGAAGCTTGATAGTTGTCCAGATCATCATATCATTTATACGTGTAATTTTTTTTGAATTTAGACGATGTTTTTTGCCGTGATTTACATGGGTTTACACAAAAGTTATAATTTCCACATGATACGCGGACTTTAGATATACCTATGTCTAGAGGGAGTACTTACATGTGAACTGGTGGATCATATGGGAGCCTCAACTGCAGTTTCGTGGAAGTTTGCGAGACGCAGCAAACAGTAGGTCACGCAGCTTTTCCCCTCTACTGGGCAGAAAAGAGTTGAAGGAAGGTTCCTTGACTCAGTTAGGCCTCAGTAGGTTTTCGCGTTGATGTTGCAGGTTACACGTCGGGCTGCTGGACTGTGCGCGCTGCGGAAAATTCGCCGTCCTGAGCCGTGTGACGTCGAACAGAGACGTGGCTTCGTACGCTTGTTTGGTACGTACCACTGTTCTGATTGGCAGCAACAACAGCAGTTTCAACATGCCGTTCATCAAGTGCGATTGTTATTACTTGTAGCGCTTTTGTTTACTCAGAAAACATAGACGTTCAGTACTTCAGTACCATCAGGGTTTTATCATACTGTATGAATGCCAACAATATACTCCCAAACTAGACAAGCAGACAGACCTTAAGACAAAGTGGTCACAAAATATTTATGCTGCTTGTACAATAACATGGCAACCTAATCTGCCAGTATAGTACGTGTCATTTCCGGGGAGAAACATTGAAGTCGTCCATCGGACACGACCAATTGAGAAAATTTGCATGTCGATCGTGTGCAGACTCTGAGTTGGTTGCTTTTCATTTAGTGGCCCTACTAGATCTTTAGTTTGACAATGCTCAGCAGAGATTACCTCGTTCTTCAATGATGCTGAGCGTTTAACATCCTCTGAAGTCTAAACTGTATATAGCCTCTGCACACGTAGGATCACGTACGTTAGTTGCCTATCAATTCATCGTACTGTTTGCAAGTCGCCAAACTACTGAACTGAGATCAGTGTGTGAAAGTCCATTAGAATGTAGTAGATGCCGCAACGTGATTAGTATGCGAGAGTCCAGAGAAGCCTGGTGGTCCTGTGTTTGTCATCATCCTGAATGAACACGATAAATTCTCAGTCGTAATCAGCGAAGCGTATCGCATTACTCCTACTGGATAATTAATTACTTGACATACATGACAGCTTAATTAGTTAGAACTGCAGCATTGATTGGTTAGAGAATAGTATTGGGATGCATAAGTTTCACATTCTTTCTTGCTATGAGTAGCAGTGTAGCACGTACAGTACTGCAGCTTGCTTGTTGCTAGATCTGTTTTTTTTTCTTTTCTTACATGCTTTTTTTAACGTAAACTCGGCAAAATTGCCGATATTATATTAATTAAAAGAGAAGGAGTTTTCTTATGTGCAGTTGGTTACCCCCTACGGTTTGGTTAATGAAGTCGTTTTGAACAAGGTTTGAGTGAAATATTGGGAATATAAATCATGAATAACTTTTAAGTCGTTAAGTTTGGAAATGTGAAAACTACATGGATAGATTTGTCTTGCAAAATACTTTCATAAAAGTATACATATGCTAGTTTTTAGTAAATATTGTTACAAAAATAAGAAGATAAAGTTGTACTTTAAAGACCGTGTCGCTGTTCTAAACGACTTTACTTACCAAACTGGAGGGAATACATGAATAACATTCTAGCTAGCAATTAAAATACAGTAGAATGCATACATAAAAAAAGTGAAAGGAACTCATGTGATCAGGAGGGCAATAATGTACTTATGTACATGTACTAACACGTGAAAAGCAGAGATTAGGAATATGAGTATCGGTAAGGTATGAGGTCCACAACCCGCTTGTCATCCTGAATAAAGGTGACAACTGACAACGGACTAGAGATAATTTGCAGGCCCGCCCGACCCGATGACGCGCGAGAAATTTCAATGTAAATATTCTAGGGAGAAGTTTCTTGGGAATATGCTTCCAAATTTGGTAAAGTCGTCTATTCAAGGTAGACGCGTCTCATCTCGTTCTCGTCTCCTCTTGGCTGCTTGCTGCAGATTTCTCTACCAGTGTGATTCACATGATAAGGAAAGATCAATAGCGTACTCCAGTAGACCGTTAAGTCAGATGTTTGGTGCCAAGCATTGTTAGACGCTAATCGCTCTCGCACGTACGTGGACTTGTGTTCATACCTATACGTACGCGTGCAGTATACGTACTCACAAAGTCACACCAACCTTTTATTTTCGTGCTGCAGTTTCATGTGTGCATGAATAATGTGCAAGAAACGTAAGGAAATGGAAACGGCCGGGAGAAGAATAATACTGGGGATACATACGAATATCGACTTGCACGTGGAGTTTTTTTTTGGTCCAAATTAATTCTACATATGGACACAAATATAGCGCTTCATAAATCATTTCAGTGCGTGCGCGCAACAAAAATAACGAAGAGCTAGGAAATATTCAGTCAAACCGGCATGAACAACTGCTAGCTGTTCCTTAGCTAACAAAACCTCAAGCCAGTAATAAGCTAAATAAACTTGTATTAGTAAACTCACAAAAAACGAACAAATTAAAATCAGTTTTTCATCGTTTAGGCTTACCCGCCGAAAAATATTGCCTGTACGTGTCGACAGAGGAATAGGACGACCCACAGTTGCGATCGGGCTTGTAGTCCAATGGTAGGACGGTCCAATGGGACGCTACCCACCAGGGTTCAAATCTTGGTACTCGCACCTTTTCCTGGATTTATTTCGGGATTTTCGGACGTAACACGTTAAGTGGTAAGCGACGTTCCTGTCGACGACGAGGCGCCAGTGGTGACTTCGAGAATCTCCAGATCTGCCGGTACTCAGTCCTTCGGAGGTGCTCATAGGGGTACGGTTTGCGTATATGTATTCATAAGGGTGAGTGTGCGTGCGTGTTGTGAGTGTACGCGTTGTCTTGTGTCAATCTCAAAAAAAAAGACGACCCGCAGTTCCCCATCATTTTCGTCGCAATTGCCTATCAAAAGTTTGTTTATGTCCTTCCTTGCAATTTTTTCAGATTAAGGATATAAATCCAGCCTCTATATCCACAAGTGGATATATACGGCCAACGATTACAACAGAACGCTTAGGCTCAAACCTCACACCGAGGTACAGAAGCAAACAAGAAAAAACAACCACTACGAAAAAGAAAAAGACGACTAAGCTTCCAACTTATTTTCCGACCAAACTCCCAACGCCTAGCACGTCAAAGCACCACAAGCGACGAAGGCCCGTGACCTCCAAAGCGAAGCCCTCAAGAAGGAAACGACACCGATGCCGCCGTCGTCACTCCTCTGAAGACTCGGAGAAATGTTTCCACCTGGAGGACACCAACCAAAGTAGGAAGCATTCCGACACAACGCCTCCAAGGAGGGCCGCGACACCCGAAGACGCCGCCGATGTTGACGCCGACACCACAGCCGGGAAGGCTTTCGCCCGACGCTTCGTCGACGCCGACCCGATGTCGTCGGAAAAGATGAACCACCGCACCAGTCATAACCATCAGAAGCGCGAGGGCTGGCACTTAGGCTCCCCTCAACCAACCAACGACCAACGACACGGAAGTGGTGACACCTTGCCCAACACAACAAGGAACGCCAACGTCGACTAGAATAGCCCAAATCCACACCAGAGGGCGCCGAAGGACGGAAGTCATCCGCAACAGCCGCCAACCCCCACCGACACCGCCTCGCCCACCGGCGACCTCCGCGGCACTTAGGCCATGAGATAGGTCAGCCAAACTTGAGCGTGAGGCCGGCCGAGGTCGCCAGCCGCCAAAGACAACCGCCAAACTCATATCGGGCACGGCCACGTGCAATGAAAACCTTCCCCGACACTTAGTCCGAACAAAGTAGTCCACGGGACCTACACCCAACAACGAGCCACCGCCACCCCTGCAGATCTGAGAAGCTCGACGGCCGCCATCACCACCCATGGAGCAGACTCGTCAGACGACGGAGGCAGCCAACACCGTCGTCGAAAGTCCCCATCGAGGAACAGAGACGCAGGACGCGCGGCCACCTCCGATGCAGGGCGCCGCCCCACCACCTTGGCAGCACCAAACCGGCAACGTCAACAATGGAGGGAACCGCCACAGCGCCGGCAACAGCCACAGTCGCGCCGCCGCCGCACCACCCGAGTCGCCGTCGCCGCCGCCCGGCTCCGCCTCCACCCCACAACCAAACGTAGCCCCTCCTCCACACGGCCCCGGATTTGGCTATGGCGCCGCCGGACCGGAGGGTGCACCTCCCGCCGCCGCAAAGAACGGCCCGCGCGGGCGAGCCACGCCGTCGAGGAGGGAGGCCACACCGCCGCCTTCCTCGTGGCCGCGCGGGTTCCCGGTTGCCAGCTCGGGCGGCGACGCGGTGGGATGTGGCGGGATGCGGGTGGCGGCGACTTGGGTTTTCTGGAGGCCGACGTCGCCCGCGTGGGGGGCGAGGGAGCGGCTTCTCGCTGGCTCTTGTGAGCCAATTCCCGAGCGTCTTGCCTTCCTTGCAATTTAGCAGTACCTAATTTTTTTGAACGAAATTAGCAGTAGCTAATGAAATATAAGGGAGGCAAACAATATATGGTCAAGGTCAACCATGGTGGCTGTACATGTATCCCCCAGGTACCAACCCCATAGTTGATGCCTGCCTTATGTGTCTCGTTAACCCAGACATTTTCCAGCGGTAGGTTATAGAGCTGTCAACCGTTTTTTACATCATCAATCTAAAAATCTGCACTCATATGCATATGGCGTAGAGTGTTTCTTGAATCACACACTTTAGCCGTAGACGCTCATATACCCACATGTACACTCAGTCATTGTGAGTGCACACACACAACCCTATCTTTATGAGTACCTCCAAAAGATTAAGCCGACAAATAATTCTTAAGATTGATGATATCACCATTGATGCAGACACGTCACTTACCACTAATTCTTAAAATAAATTAAAAAATATATGAATACAAATGCCGATTCGAGACTCGAACTATGAGGGGTGGGTTTTATTTATTATTTATTTTTTAGAAAAGGGGTCAGCGACTAGAGTAGCCTCTGGGTCACTGAATGCCAGGTACCGAAGTTCAAGCTTCGGCCGGACCATTTTCTACTCCAGCGAAGATGCATCCAACGGGAGTCGAAACCGAGCTATCAACCTCCACTCTAATTAAACTGCCCAACTCAGAACGAAGTCCCGCACCCACACCGGAAATAACGCTGGTGGGCGGCCTCCCAACAGGGAGCGCCAACCACCGAGAGTCACTGGCTCGTTCGCAGGGGCGGGTTTTATCACGAGGAACCTTACCGTTAAGTTGAGATACGTTCAATTTGCCATGGCATTGAGTGTGGTGGGTGTGTGCAAGCATCTTGCTATCATATTTCTTTAAAAATAGTTCAAATAAACAGATGCATATAGCCAGCAGCTAATTATCCACGACTGGACTATGCGCATGTGTGCTAATTAATTGAGTTGTCTATAATCGGTGCTATGTTCATCACCGCCACTCCTAACGCTGGCACACATCCGTAATTTTTTTAAAGAAATTAAACGTCATTTGAGAGACCCCAGACCTACGATTACTTGTCTGAGCTTCCTTAGTGAATTCTATCTGCAGCAGCGACTTCTTGGAACCCTTGGATCATATCGATCTGTTCGTGCTCCACGCGTTGCGCTCGCTCGTTTGGGCTTATCACCCACCAACAAGAAGATTTTCTCTCGAAACAAACCACCAAAAGAACTAACCAAAGAAGATTTTCTCTCGGAACAAATTAAGACTACCATCGCCACAAGTAAACGAACAGTCTGTTGATTTCTAGTTGCACAACCCCGGCACCATAGCAACGTCGACTTAGACGTTATATTCTCCTATCTTGGATCTTTGCGTGTTGCGTGTCCTTCAATACTAGCTACTACTACTGCTCTAATGCGGTCGGCTAATGAATTTCATTCCTTAACCGTGCGCCGTTTGGAGAGCAACCTGTGTTATATTAAAAAGGAAAAAAAGAAGGGCCAATAACAATAGTGGCCATATATTATAGTCACGCAGATTATGTTATTCTGGCCGATCGCCGCCATATATGTATATACCTGGAATCCGCGCGGCCAGCAGGTCGAGATGATCGGTGACTGTTAAGTAGTTTTTAAGCGAGACAACAAGCAAGTTGGGGCGCATCCTCCGAGGTTCATCTACCGGCAGGCAGAGGGAGTTTTGTTTTTGGAAAAGTCTACTTTTTTTAAACGGACGGCAAAAATTTTGTCGAATTTTAATTACAAGATCGACCAATAAAAAAACTTTGCCGAAAAGTCCACTCATTTGTCTTTTTGGACTTCTTTTTAACTAGGCGAGGGTGCTGAAGAAGCTATATATCGACACGAAATAATCATGCATATGAAGGAAACTTCGTTTAATATCTTCCGGCCGGACTTGAAATACACAAACACAACTTCATTATATTCGTGTTGTAATATATATTTAAACGGGCTTACGGGCATATCGGCATGTCGATCCAAAGCATGTCGTCGTCGTCGCCAGTGTAAACGACACAAGAGAAGGAAGGATCGGATGACACGGCCGGGAAGGAAGAATCCCATTATTCCCTTTCTTTTGGCCTGTTGTTGTGGTTGCCAAGAACAGTTTTGCGCGCGTTACGGCCGCGGCTCGCCGTGTTGGAAAGAACTAACGGTACAGTGCTGGTCAACGACGGCCCGGCCCTCTCGCTGTCGCTGCAAAATTCCAATTCCTTCCTCCTTGGTGGATCAGGTGTGATGATGATGATTTGTTATGGGCCTCGAATAATCGATCTCTCCAAGCAGAGTAGTTAGTTGTTGAGCACCAATGGAAAGAGCGGAGAAGCAAGCACAAGCAACAAGCGCGCGGCTGGATTGACTGACCGTCCTATTGGCGCACCATGGCGAAACCACCATGACTCCACTTCAGCATCCACACTCTTCGGCTTCTTAGCTGAGTCCTGATATGATGAGGAGGGCCAGTGGATTTGGGAGATGCCGCATGGCAGTACGTAAAATGCTTGCTTGTGGGCAGCACTCGAGTGCCCAATAAGGCACGCACAGACCCACGAGTGTGTGGAAAGAGCGGAGAAGCGAGAGCACGCGGGCGGCCGAATTGACCGCGCTCATCACGACTTGGCTTTTTCGTTGATGTGTTCGTGCGCTCGATCGTGTCTCTGTGTGCATGCAGCTGTACTGTACGCCAGTCGTATTTATAGTACCAGCTACTGCATATATATACATGCTCCCAAAGCATCACGCGTTACGCGGAGGCTGATAGCTGAACCCGTTTATGTTTATTTCGTTACTACTCCCTCCTCCCTCCATACCTTTTTCTAAATTATTTTTAAAATGACCAATAATCTAGTTTAAATGGAAAAGACTAGTATAATAATACGTTGTTTTACAAGGAATCTTCTAACATCATTTTTATATCAATATAGTATGTGTGGTTATTCTGCTATTCGTAGTTGGAATTGAAAATGCATTTCTTTAGAGCAACTCGCCAAATTTTACCTGGCAAATTTCGTGTTTTGCCAACTTGTTAAAACATATGCCGATTAAAAAAAGTGTCCATCTCCAACAGTTTGGCATTATCCACTTGCCAAATCCAGATCTAACTTACATCAGGAACCCTAAGAGAGAAACAAAATTGTGTTTCTACCCTTCCACCTCTTGAAAACTTAAATCAGGAATCATAAGAAAAAACAAAATTATTTTTATAACCTTCCACCTCTTATAATACGGGAGGATGTGCCGCCGATCGCTGCGCGCATATATGCACGCACAGAGTCGGTTTTCACAACTTGGGATAAATGGCAACCAGAGATGGGGAACTGTTGGAGAAGGTTTTTTCTGTTTTTGCCAAAAAAACATTAAAATGGCAACTTGGGATGGGGAATTGTTGGAGTTGCTCTTACATAATTATAAACATAGACGTATTTTGGGACCGAAGGAGTAGCCTCATCACTCTGATTTCCAACTAATAGTCAAATGTACAATGGTTTATATTGCTAAAAAAAGGGGATAGATGCCATGGTACTTCAGACTCGAGAAAAAGACAGCCATCAGGTAGTGTTTGAAATTTTCGGCTGAAAGTATGATCTTTTCTGTGGTTATCCAAATTAATTTGCCTGAAAAAGTGTCTTTTCAATGAAAGACAATTTCAGTCAAAATTTCATGAAATTCGGTGTTTAGATGGGATCAAAAAGTTTTGAAAAACGAAATCCTAATCCCATGTCATCAGGTCACCAATTGTGATTGCCCATCACATTTACGTGCTACCAGAAAGGTGTGTGGGAGATCCGTAAACTTTGAAGACATGCAAAATATTTAAGGTGTACATTGGACATTGCCTCTATTTACCGAAGACCGTGAAATTGGTGGAATTAACAACAATTCACTTTTATTAAATATAATAATAAATGGATGTAGTCACTCCATAGAATGCGCAAACATTTTGACATTTAGAAGAAGTGTGTATTTGGTTAGAGGAATAATTAATGAGGATCTTTGGTAGCAGTATAGTACTACTACATCGGTCATCAATTCATCATCATATATATAGCAAAAGCAACAAATAGAGGACACTAAAACACAATCGCCCATATATAGAGGACTTTAGCGGTACCTACGTAGGCACCTTCCCAGCTGATCAAAAGAAAGTCGAAAATACGAAACGGTACGGTACAATACAACAAGGAAGTCGGCTACGGCGATCTTGACCCACTCCCATCCACAAGAACCATGCTTCAACTTGGATTATTGAATTATTGGGCTACCAATACACTAATCGCACGCCCCTCGCCTATTTAACCACCCCACAGCTTGCCAACGCCACACCACCCTTCATAACACACCGCACCGCAGCAAGCTAGGCGCCAAGGCAGGCGAGCAACAAGCGTACACGAGCTAGCTGCTCGTTCCCACTGCTGTTCCAGCCTTGGCCAGCTCAAGCTAGCTTGCCTCACGCCGGTCGAGCTAGCTAGCTAGCGTTCCGACATGGCGTCCGAGCAGCAGCACGTCCCCGTCGTGCCGAGGTGGACGCCGAGCCCGCCGCGGCGGCTGGACCGGGGCGGCGACGCGCACGGCAACGACGACGCGGACTCCGATCTCGGCGCATCGTCCATGCGCAGCACCGACGGGTTCCCCTTCGGCAGCGGGCGCTCCTTCGCGCCGCCGCCGTTCCCGCTGCCGCAGCCGTCGCTGGAGATCACCAGCGCGGCGGGGAACGGGAACGGTGTCGTCGTCGTCCCCGTCGCCCGCGAGAAGTCGCTGCGCCGGACCGACGAAGGCGTGGTGATATCCTGGGAGGACCTCTGGGTGACGGCGAGCGGCGGGGGCAAGGGCGGCGGCCGCGTGCCCATCCTCTGCGGCCTCAACGGGTACGCGCGCCCCGGCGAGGTGCTCGCCATCATGGGCCCGTCCGGCTGCGGCAAGTCCACGCTTCTTGATGCCTTGGCAGGTACGAACCAACGTGTACGTGGATCGATTGCATATATACACACCAAACCCACGGGAACTCACGAAATCGTTCGTTAATCAGGACGCTGAGTCGTCGGATCTCGTGGAAAATCAAGCAAAATATGTTGTTCTTTGCATCATACGATAGCAAAATCAGTGACGCCATTTTATTTGCATTATTTTGGGCTGGGGTTTGCAGGAAGGCTGGGTTCTAACGTGAGCCAGAAGGGAGACATTTTGATCAATGGCCGGAGACAGAAGCTAGCCTATGGGACATCGGTAAGTGCATGATGCGTGACATCCCACGTGGTGTGGTGTCAAATCACATCTCGTTTTCTTTGAGGTCGATCATACAGCATGGGCATGGAAATCATTCATGATCGAGAGGGCGTACGTGTACGCATACACTGATATGAAAACTTTTTATATATATACATATGTATAAATATATATATGTATCTGCGCTGCCGCTGCAGGCGTACGTGACGCAGGACGACGTGCTGATGACGACGCTGACGGTGCGCGAGGCGGTGCACTACTCAGCTCAGCTGCAGCTCCCGAGCGCCATGTCGGCGTCCGCCAAGCGGGAGCGCGCGGAGGAGACGCTGCGGGAGATGGGCCTGGAGGGCGCGGCGGACACGCGCATCGGCGGGTGGATGCACAAGGGCATCAGCGGCGGGCAGCGGCGGCGCGTGAGCATCTGCATGGAGATCCTCACCAGCCCGGCGCTGCTGTTCCTGGACGAGCCCACCAGCGGCCTCGACAGCGCCGCCTCCTACCACGTCGTCGGCCGCATCGCGCGCCTCGCCCGCCGCGAGGGCATGACCGTCGTCGCCGCCGTGCACCAGCCCAGCACCGAGGTCTACGGCCTCTTCGCCGGACTCTGCCTCCTCGCCTACGGCAGGACCGTCTTCTTCGGCCCCGCCGCCGACACCAACCAGGTACACACTACTACACGCTAGCTGCTGCGCATTTGCCACGTACATACGCGTTCATTAATCAACATGCAGATCCTTGCATTAGTTCGTTGTCAATTGCTGTTGACTTTTTTTTTAGCCAATCGATCGCTGTTGACTTGTTGACGCTGCTAGGGTAGCTAGGAGAAATTAACATAATGCTTGATGCTTCTCATTGGCGTCCAATGCAAGCGCTTTCAAATAAAACAAGGGTTAGTGAGGAGTAGTTGTGGTTAGGCATACGTGTTTGGACATGCATGTGGTGTACCCAACCAGAGCTAGTCTGTCGATTCACACTTGCAAGTTTGAGAACTGGGTACGGACATCAGTTGGAAGCACATCAGGGAGAACATCCGTTCTTACGAACAGATTAAATTAGAGGTTTCTTTTTACGGTACACAATACGACCCAACGGTCGTACGGTTCTATTATCGGTTTCTCTGTATGGGTAAAATAGTAATTTGATAGATATATATTATTTGGAAAAATAATTCCCTGTTGCTCACTTATACTATCTAAAACATTTCATATATTTCATTTCCTATATTACAATAATAACATTTTACATTTTCGATAATACCCTTATACTACCCATACGACCTTTGAATACTACCGTACGACAGCTAAAAAATCAGTCGTATAGAATTAATCTCAGCCGTCAAATCCTTACATGCAGATCTTTTTTTTATTACATACTAGTCATTTTCAACCGGTAGTACAAGTCGTATTGTGTACATAAAAAACATCTTAAATTAAATTCATGGCGCTGCCTTCACCAGTGACAGTGACCCAACTAGCCTGGTCACATGCGTGTGAACTTTGGCGGTGTTGAATCAGCCTGTGCTTTTTTCTTGAAGAAAAACATATGTACTATATATCTCAATGCCAATAGCAGGACAGAGTTGGCATGCAGATCATATTCTAATTGAGCTGATGACATAGGAGTAATAGGAGCAGTAAACTTCACTGCAACTGTGCCACTTGTTTATGTCAAGTTCACTTGATGTCATTCTGTATATCAAGTTCACTGATGCAGTTTTTGCTAAAAAAATCAGAGAAGGCACAATCTGTACTGCAGATAACTCTGCTTAGGTAGATAGTGATTAAAATTACAAGTGGTCCATAAAACTTAGTTCTACCGTATTAATTTAGGTGAACAAAAACTATGCAAGTCAAGTCCGGATACAACAAAAATATTGGCGTGATTGAAGACAAAACGAGGGAAACCTTCTCTTGACATTTTTCAAGGGAAACCCTAGTTGTCAGACTAGTCAGTAGTCCAAAATTGAATAAACTTTGTAATTTTCAAACATTAAATAACTTAACATTGCAATTCTATGGTATGGACCAATCATGTTAATTATGCTGGCGGTAGCTGTCATACTGTTCCCTTTTCATGTCGGTGGGACCCATCACCCATGTGAAAAGTTTTTGGAAAAATTTGTCCAGTTTATTCCAATAATTTTTTTTTCTTCGAGAACTTATTGGAAAATGTTTTCTCATAAGCGTATTTTGAGGGGTTCTCTCGAAAACTTGTGCAAATAAATTCTAGCTTGTCAAAAGAGTCAGGAGGGGCGACCATTGTGCAACTGAAAGCCTCCGGAGTCCTGGTGCATTCACTAATAATTATTAGACTCCCAAAAGTCCATATATTTGAATTGTTGTTAATTTTGAACGACTTGCGGTAGAAAATTATATATACCGGTAGAATGACGTGTGGAGAGAGATGAATGAGCGACGGAGAAAGGAGATAGATGCAGGAGGAGGTGGGACTTCAAGGTGGGGTGGAGCGTGTGGACGCCGTGACACTGCCACATAGTCCAATATATTCACCGGCGTCCGGACGGCCGGTTATTAGCATTATCATTTTTTTTTGAAAGACCAATTCATACTGGTAGAATGGTATATGATTCAAAACATCGCTGCCACTTTCAGCTTACGAAGTGCTCTACCTGCATTTCATTTCTTATTTTTCTTTTCTGTGGCAGTTCTTTGCTCTGAGCGGATTCCCCTGTCCATCCCTGATGAACCCTTCCGACCACTTCCTGAGGACCATCAACAAGGACTTCGACAAGGTGAGCACATCTCACACGACTTGAAGAAAGATTTGAATAAGCATACTAATCCTGCAAGCTTTCCTTAATAATACTTATTCCTTAAATGTTCATCAGGACATCGAACAAGGCATGGACGGTGAGAAGATGACCACTGCTCAGGCAATCGACACGCTGGTGAACTCGTACAAATCCTCCGCACACATGGAGAAAGTGACCCGGCAGATCGCCGATATGCGCGAAATTGTAAGCCATGTGCATTCTGCCTTACATTCCTAACGGACATATATATGCGCGAAATTGTTCCTCATTTTGCACATTTGTTTCCTGCAATTTTGCACCCCCGGCCCAAGGTTACAAACTGTATGGCCTTTTATGCAGGGAGGGGCAGTGGTGAAGAAGGAATGGCAGCCAAGTTTCGTGACGCAATCCTTGGTGCTCACCAAGAGGTCCTTCGTGAACATGTACAGGGACCTGGGCTACTACTGGCTTCGCTTCGCCATTTACATCATGTTGTGCATCTGCGTCGGCACCATCTTCTACGACGTCGGACACAGCTACGGCTCAATTCAGGCTCGTGGGTCCATGCTCAACTTCGTGGCCGCCTTCCTGACCTTCATGGCGATCGGGGGCTTCCCGTCTTTCGTGGAGGACATGAAGATCTTCGGGCGCGAGAGGCTGAACGGGCACTACGGCGTGGCGTCGTTCGCGATCGCCAACACGGTGTCGGCGGCGCCGTACCTGGCGCTCATCTCCGTCGTGCCGGGCGCCATGGCCTACTACATGGTCGGCCTCCAGAGCAGCTTCGGCCACTTCGCCTACTTCGCCCTGGTGCTCTTCGCGGCGATGATGGTCGTGGAGGGGCTCATGATGATCGTGGCCAGCACCGTCCCGGACTTCCTCATGGGCATCATCACCGGCGCCGGCATCCAGGGGGTCATGATGCTCAACGGCGGCTTCTTCCGCCTCCCCGACGACCTGCCCAAGCCCTTCTGGCGCTACCCCATGTACTACGTCGCCTTCCACAAGTACGCCAACCAGGGGTTCTACAAGAACGAGTACCTGGGCCTCACGTTCCCCAGCAACCAGGCCGGCGCCGGCGCCGGCGCCACCATCTCCGGCGGCGAGATCCTGAGGGACTACTGGCAGGTGGAGATGGGGTACAGCAAGTGGGTCGACCTCGGCATCCTCTGCGGGATGGTCGTTCTCTACAGGCTGCTCTTCTTGGCCATCGTGAAGATCGCTGAGAAGATGAAGCCCATGATAAAGGGGTTCAGGTTCAGGAACGCCGGGCCGTCCGTGCACGTAGCCGAGAAAGGCTCCAGCAGTCCGTGATCAACAGCCGGTGTACGATATGCATATACTAGCTAGTGTAGTATAGTGGGTGGTCATGTGCATAGTGTTGTGCATTAATTGGTAGGCTTGCGTGATAAAGTTCGTCCTCTGTTTATTTCCAACAAGTTGGAATGGGCTTATATATTGAGTTAATGGGAGTCCATTTCCCCGTTTTGTAGTCTTAAAGTGCGTACTGTATATAGCAGTACTGTTTTTTTTGTTGTATTTGCGTCTATTTCTTTCCAATTTTTCATTTTTTTTTAAAAAATCTGATGGCTCGAATCATATGATAATTCAACCCGATTCAGCATGCTGCCACGGGAAATTTTACGGCTCGAGTGAAGGTCGCACGGCCGCCGCTGCCGCTGACCAGCTGTACGCCACCGCCGCTACCGAGGAGTTGCCGTCGGGACGACTGACGCTGGGAGGGGTCGCCGTCCTTCTATCCTTCGCCTCCTCACCCGCTCCGCCGCCACCGCCGCCCGCGGAGCCTTGCGCGTCGCCTCCCCCTCGCGCGTGCGTCGCCACCGTGGTTTTTCCCCAGACCTCAAGCTCGATGATTTGATCCCAGTCATCCACAGGCCAAAGTGAGGGGAAGGGGTGGGATTGGGCCGATATCGGGTTTCTCGGAGGTGTTAACTGAAAAAAAATTGGGGTGGAATTTTTCCCAGGCCGGTGTGTCCCTTGTGGGTTGGGCCGCATTCCCGACCGGGAAAGGCTTAACCGAACAAGGCCTAGTGGGTCATGCCCAGACGATACAAGCCCATGGGCTGGAAAACAGACGCACACAATCGGTTGCCGTTGACTGACTGGCTCAGAAGCCCGGCTGGGCATTGTCCGCAGCGCCAGGGGGACACGCCCACACGCGGTTGCGGCTGCGGCCGGCGCCGCCGAGAGAAGCCAAACCGGCGGGCGACGCGAGGACTTGCAAGGCCGCGCAGTCGCGACGTCATGCGCACCATCACGGTCTCGCGCGCGCAGATCCATGCCCGAAGAACGCCATCCTTGCATATTGCTTTGGAGACAACGAGCCCGTACCTCCCGAGGATTTGACGTGACACCGCTCACTCTCATCGCGTTATTATTCATTCCCACTGGCCGATCCGATACATGCACACTACGGATGCCTATCGCTCATTCGAACGTTCGTGGCCGTCGTTCCGCGTAGGAAGTAACGAGTCGTTGTACCGTAGCGGGATGTGGATCCCGTGGCTTGGACCGCAGCGACACAAATGACTAGGCTTTTCTTTAGTTTTTACACATTTTTCTTGCTTATTAGGCGTCGCTCGATCTATCGCAGCTTTAATTTGCCTATAAAATGCGCCGGCGATCCCACGTCGCAAGATGCGTAGCATTGACCAAATTTTGCGCGGCCGGCCGGTGAGCAAGTACATACTGCTGTGCAGTGCCTCGTGTACGGGATCCATATGGCACTGACGACGATGCCTAAGGCTGCAGCCTCCGCTGTTCTGGCCATGGCGGTAGGCCTTGCGATGGCGTCCCTGGTCGTCGCGGGGACTCATGGGCTCGCAACTTTCTACACTAGCTACACACGTACGTACATACTATACAGAGTAGTAGACTATATATCTCTACTGGCTTCCGTTCCTGCTTGTCATATATAAATAAGAGTCTCCATATAATAACCTGTTCGTCGCCTGCATGGCTACGTGTGCGCGCGCGCGCGTAGCGTCGGCGTGCTACGGGTACAAGGACCAGGGCACGATGATCGCGGCGGCGAGCGACGCCTTCTGGAACGGCGGCGAGGCGTGCGGCCACCGCTACGTGGTGCGGTGCAAGGGTGCCACCAACGAGGGCGTGCCGCACCCGTGCACCGGCCGGAGCGTCACCGTCAAGATCGTCGACCTCTGCCCCGCGGGCTGCGCGGGCACCATCGACCTCTCGCAGGAGGCCTTCGCCGTCATCGCCGACCCAAACGCCGGCAAGGTCCGGATCGAATATCACCGGTACGTACGTCGCATTTGCTCGCTCGCGTCGTCCCGGCCCTAGAGCTGAAATTATAGCATGCGAACGGATTTTGACGTGCGTATGTTATCTCGTTTGCAGGATCTGATCAGATATGACGATCTATAGATGATGGATAAGGTTCATCGATCTTCATAGAATCACAAAGGGCTTGAACTCAGCTCGAAGAAAATGTGTGTGCTAGCTACTGCTACCCATCAGCTACTGATCGTAGCTTCATGTCGTAGGTGTGTCTGTGTGCAGTCTGGGGAAACTCTTGAAATAAAAACACTGATGCGCCTGTTTGGTTTAAAACACAGTAAAACAGTTCACCAATAGATAGGTGACATTTTTATAAAACTTTGCATATAAGTTCCATATTTTTTCTGATTTAAAATGAATTAGTTATGATTTTTTAGATGAAACCATTTTTTTAACATTTTCACAAAATGGAAAACTACCTCCAAAATTGCTCAAAGGTTGAAACTTGCACGGTTTTGATAGTTGGATGGCCTTTTATGTCTGGTTTTGTCGTTTAAGGTTGAAAACCAGACTTGTGTGCTAGTTCAAGGTTGTAAATCGGACTTTACCTAAAAATCAATGGTCTGACTTTTATTAGTTGGACTATGATAATGATGAAATGTGCTTGCATGTCTTTCTTTGCTGGAGATCTTGTTTTTGGAGAGCTTTTTTCATAGTCCGGGTGTTGCTTGGGTAGTGCTTGGTTTTTGAAGATCAAGCTATGTGGTGTAGTTTGTCACAACATGTCATATGTTGTTATGTCTTTTTCTTCCTACAGGTTGTGTGCATTCTATGCAAAACTCAAGAATGATATTAATTTTATTCTATGACCTTGATATAATTTGTCTACGATTAATAAAAGTTCTGTTGTCGAAAAAAAGGAGTAATTGGCCAAGTCATCTCGAGGGATGTCCTCGAACCAAGTCTTTCCTTCATATCATCCATGTGCGCCTTGGGCATCTTCTTCTTGACCACAACCTCCGGAGCCTGATCCTTTGGGATTCTTTGTTTCTTTCTCTGTGGGCTTCGACACCGACAAGTGACCCCTTTTTTATTATCGCCTCATTCTTCTTAAATCTGAGGATCATCTTGCCCTACTCCGACGCACTCGTCGCCTGTTAATTTGCTCTCGAGGTCCAAGTCACCGGCCTTATCAGACACACTTTCCTCCTCCTTATTGCGATTACACTTACAACGAGAGGACCCCGTCGCACGTGATCGAGCCCTAACCTCTTCCTCTCGAGCTCTAGATCACGATATGTGGATTGTGAGGCTACAGTGGTAGAAGGATAGTAGAGGGCTCATGTATCCTTTCTGAAATATGGATACAAAAGTTATTTTCCAGCACAGCACTGGCTCAACAACTTCACCTTCTCATCTTCTTCCTCAGCTGCTCACTCCCCCTCCTCACTCGCCTCCACCACCAGCCTTCGTCGGCGGCTGCCGCTTTGCAGTACCGCCCACCGTCCACCGCTGCCCTCCAGACGACCCTTTTGAACTCGAACCTCCTCGTCGTCCTACCGTCGGTCTCTAGCCCACCGTCCACACGACACCGCCTCACCTCCGCCTCTCCTAACCTCCTCCCTTCTTCTATGGTCACCGGGACATTGAAACCTCCCACCTAAGCAACTCCGAACCCAAAACCCTAACCTTAAGTCCCGACAACAACCTGTCGCCTAGTGGTGGAGCCAGCTTTTGGCAACGACTAAGGTCGACTATTGGAGGCCAACGCATAGCGGTGGCTGTCTTGCGCAGTCGCGTGTGCAGCAGCGCACCAGCCACCAGGGGTTAGTCGAGTATGGGCTTAGAAGTGGCCGACGACGGGCAAATTAGGCTACTTGCGAAAGAGGCGGCAATCGCCAACGAGTGGAGAACTAGGTTGTAGGGCTGGAGCCAGTGGGCGGCGGCCGACGACCGACGGGATCCCTTTGTGGGTCACGGCCTCCTCACGCAGGAGCGGTTGATGACAGATTGTTGCTACCTTTTCTACCTTTTTGCCATGATCTGATTTCGGTTGGGCCTCATGATTTCCTTTTTAGGCCAAAAATTAAAAGAGGGATGCTTGCTTCACTGGGCTGTGACTACGGCCTCATCCTAGGTGACCCTAAGTGCAGCTCCGCCATTGTTGTCGCTAGTTGCCCCCCCCCACCTACTTGCCACCCCTTCTAGCCCCCCGATGGCGTGACGAGCTCCCCTAGGCTACATGATGACGAGAGAGAGAGAGAGAGGAAGAGAACAAGAGAGACGAAGGGGAGAAGATGACGAGCCTACAGTCCACGGGCGCCCGCACAAATCTTGAAGATTCCAAAGTTTCAAGTAATTTCCACCTTTCGAAAAATGTACATGTTTTCCGCGGATAGTGGGCCCGGTACTCGGACCAGATGATAGCCAAAGCCCCAAGGAACAATTAATGAACAAGGAAAGGGAACAAATTATTCTGTTTTATTATTAGCCCCTACAACCAGGTGGCCCACCATAGTAAAACATGTATCCACTCTTGATCTTCACGATCACTTGGCTCTCGCCGTAGCAATCCGGCCGGTCAACAACCTGGACCATGGGAGTTGTGATGGGGTCAACGGTGTGGCCTTCGGCATCGTAGAGCTTGATGTGCTTGAAGTATGCTGTCTTCTTATCATCTTGTTCGTCATCAGGTAAATAATGGCCGCTCCCCATTGGAGGGCCCTGCGCACTCTTCAGATAACTCACGAACCCTGTCAACGCCAGCGTTCGAGGTGTGCTGGGGCAAATATCACCTGGAAAGTGACCTAAGTATGACGGGGTCGATAAATCATGCTGGTACACTACCCAATCTCCAGAATTTGGATCCTGTAGTTTTTCATGCAGATATATTAATGATAGGGGAAAAAACTTGGTAAGTTAACGTACTAGTTGCATTGTTTCCCTAGAAAAATGACCAAGAGATTTGGAATTTTTGGACCCCCACTTAATTAATTTATTGCATGCCATATTCTGATGATATAATTTGTTCTAGCATGCATATCTAAAGAAACTTGTTGTATAATCAGAATTTGATTTGTTTATACATATGCTAGGTGATCATGTTTACTGAACTATAAATTTGGATCCTGATTTATTGTATGCCATATCTGATGATAAAATTTGTTCTATCATGCAAATCTCAAGGAAATTGTTGTATAATCGGAATTTGATTTGTCTACATGCTAGGTGATCATGTTAACTGAGCTAATGCATAACAAGTGAAAGGTAATATATTTGTTAATTTATCTACTGGTTATAGGTGGCACCTTGTTTAGGCTAATCGTGACGTAACGATATTGTTCACCATAAACTGACGGAGGAGCAACAGCTTGTCCCGGCACAAGTGCAGCTCCACTCGCCGGCACAAATCCTGGGCATTTCAAGTTGTAGCATCCTGTATTTGGATTGTTAGCATCCCTCTGCACAATGATAAAGAGGAAAAAGGCATCGTTATTGATCTACAATTACATATATATTCGGTCTGCTCATGACCTGCAGATAAATAATACTCCATAGTTTACACTTACTGTCCAATATGTGAAGAAGCGAACATCCCTATTATTGTACAGGTAAGGCTTAACCTGCAAAGCAAAGGCGCCACAAACAGTTTGTCAAGACAGTACTAGCTTTGTTGCAAGCGCCAAGGATGAAGTCTAGATGCATGATCAATTTTCTATGTTGTTTGTTTTTACATGAAATCCAGCTTGAACTGAGGCGATGCGGCCGTCTTGTTCGCATACCACCAGTATGGATGCTCCGGATTCTTGATGTCCTTGTTGATATGGTGAACCCCATATGGACATTTCAGATCGGAGGCCGTAGAATTTGCCCGCCTCCGTGCGCCACATAGCAAGCTAGTGAGAGAATTAGATTTAGATTGAGAGAGAGAGAGGGAGAGAGGGAGAGAGAGAGAGAGAGAGAGAGAGAGAGAGAGAGTACATGCTGAACAAAGTCTTCTTCGGATTGGATTTTGTGCATAGGTCTTGGCATCCAACGAGTTGCATTCTGCAAGAACGGTTAAGTTGTTGTGGAAACAGACACTCGCTTGCATCATACACATTTCAACCAAATCACTACCAGAATTCAAGATTCAAACAGATTTGGCTACATACCTTATCTTTGTTTTGTACATTGTTAGTTGAATCTATTGATTTAGCCCAAGAGAAGTAGCATGATGCAGAGAAGCATAGCAAGATGACTTTGACAAGATAACCCATAGCCTAGGAGTCACAAAGGCTGTTCTTTGCTTGGCCTGAATAAATATGCAAATTCTAGTGTGTTCCACCATAACGTGAGCTGTCCATTGCGAATTATCTGGTTGGTGATTAAAATTAGCACAAATAAAGTAGGAAGGAAGTAATGGATACAACAATCATTTAGAAGGGAAAAATAATATTTTAGCAGTTGCTACTAAATAAATATATTTCATATCTATAAGCTTGAATTGCATTGCGCAATAATAAACTTAAAGAAATTGAGTATACTATGGATAGAAGAAATTTGGTAGTAAAGTTTGAATTTGGTTCTAAGATTGAAAGTTTAGACTAAACAATTACGAATTCAAGTATTTGAATCATATAAGTACCACATGAAAATGTAGACTCCATGTTGCAAAATGTTTTACCTTCAACTGCAAAACCTGTCAAGATGCAAAAAATCGTGATTTGGTTCACATGTACAACAACGTTAACAAATTGGTCATTGACTTACTGGTAGATTTCTCTCCTATTCTCCTAGATTGCATCTATAGCTAATTCTACAGAAATGCATTAACAATGCAATTAATGATTTCCTTTAAGTACTTTTTAATGGTATTCTTTAATTGAAAAGAGGTATGAAGATTTTTGTTAGTTAAAATAAACCAACAATATATTTTTTACTGGTACCAATAAAAATGAATACCATAGTCTATAGTGCATATAGTACCTCCATCTCGAGATAGCAGATGCACCCATGCGACACGCATAGATTAAAAAATGAAATAAAAGATAAAAACTATTTTACAAGAAACCAAACAAAATAAAAAAGATAAAACAAAACAAAATGTCGGCTCAAAATGACATCAAGAAACTATTTTTACAAGAAAACATCAGAATGAAGATGTCGAAACATGAGTAAGGGGAAAATGCATGAATGAAATTACTAAATAAAATTTGAGGAGTAGAAAATAAAAGGCTCACAGTGGTAGCAATTGCACAAAAATTATCTTGGTTCGTGTCGGTTTCACATCTCCTCTTAGGTACATGATGAGATGTTGTGTTTGGAATATCGTGGAATAAAATGTGTCTACTCATTATCACAATATACGATGGATAGATAAACAAAATTGATGCAAGCAGCAGATTGAAATGAAGAGCAAATCAACTTACATGGGTACTGCATTTGAGAAGTTGTGCCTCCAAAATAATGTTTTCGTCATCTGAGAATTTAGTTTTATAGGGACACAGGGTGTAAAAAATGAAGGAGTATTGATTAACGTAATTGAGGGTACTGAACTCAAAAGGAAATAGTCAAGGACTCAAAACATCATTTACATATAAATGGCATCTACCTAATTGTATTTGAATGTCATCAATCTAATCACGCAATGATTCTTTTCTTACTTGATCTTTTCTTGTTTTCCCTTTCCTTGCTAACTATTTATGAGTGGCGCGGCTACCATTGACAAAATGACGCAGCAATTCTTTCCTTACTTGATCTTTTCTTGTTTTTCTTTCCTTCATGTTGCGATATTTGGGTGTGACAACCCACCTAGGAAAATATCGTACTATCACCTAGACCAGTCCACTTTGGTCATTAAGCAATAATAAAGTATCATCCTGTCGTTAGTTGCCGGGTTAACGCCTGGTGAAATCACTTTACATAGCAACAAGGATCGACATATATGCATCAAAACTCACGCGAAGGCGAGTCCAGAGACAACACATTATTAACATCCAAATTTACCCCGAAGGGCTTACTTAGGGTGCGTTTGGTAGGGCTCCGACTGCGGTTGTGACAGCTCTGGTTGTGGCTGTGTCGGTGGAGCGGATTATGTGGTGTAGTTGAATCCGTTTTGGAAAAACGTTTGGCAAAACAGCTTCTCCTAACTATGTAAGATGGATAAGCTGATGAAAAGTCCATAATGCCCTTCCCTTTCTTTTTTCTTTTTTCGTTTTCTTTTTATTTCCTTTTCTATTTTCTTTTTTCTTCTTTATTATTTTTCCCCTTTTCCCTCTCCCTTCTCATTCCTTATTTTTTCTCTCCTCCCTTTCCTTATCCTTATCTCCTCCGGTCGTGTCCTCATTCGCGAATCACGCCGTCCAGATCACCTCCTCCGCCTCTGCTCCCCCTTCTCCACCGCGTTGTCGTCCGCCTCCACTGCTCCACGCCGCCGGATCCAGCTCCTCCTCCCCGGATCGAGCCCCGCACCCCAGATCGACCCTCGCCGCCCCGGATCGAGCGTGGAGATCCCGACCGGCCATGGAGGCGGCCTCCGCCGCCCGGGCGCGGGCCATCTCGCCGTGCCGCCGTGCGACCGGGTCGCGCGTGGCTCCGTCGAGGGGCTCGCCGCCGGTGATGATGGCGAGGCGGGCGGGCGCACGCAAGGCGGGCGGTGGTACTGGCCTAGCGACGGCGACAACAGCCTCCGCTTTTTCCGCTGGCTCCGTCACCGGCCTCTGTGTCCATCTCCATCGCTGGCGGCCTCCTCCGCGGCGCCACCCATGTCAGGTACGCCGCCATTCACCTCCTTCTCACGCCCAACGGCCGGTCTCCTTCCCGAGCCCCTGCAACCTGAAAGTGCATCTTGGCCCCTAATTATTTTGGTGATAATGACAAGCATGATTTGTGGTATTTAATGCTTTGACAAGATGTGTGCAGGTCTTAAATGAATAAAACTCATATGGTTGATCAAAGGAAGGCCCCCAATTTCAAGTCGTTGTTTTCAACTCGAATCAAGGCTCTATTTCATTTTACTTTTGAATTTGAGTATAGGAAACACCGTACTATAAAGGGGGATGCAAATCGATAGCCAAAAGATGCTAAAAGTGCTCTAGAAGGTAATCCAAGTGAGTGAGAAGAGTTGAGAGTTGGCACGTGCACAAATGCTTCTCTTTTCCCAAACTCTCAGCCTGGGCCGGTTGTACCGACGCCACGTCGGTACTACCGGCGATCGCCCCTCGGTAGTACCGGCGCAGGGCCGGTATACCGATATGGCTTCTCTGGCGTGTTTTAGCCAGGGGATCGGTACTACCGACCCTGTGTCGGTACTACCGATGACCGTACTGTTTTAGTTCAGAACCCCCCCCCCTCGGTAGTACCGACGTCGTGTCGGTAGTACCGGGGTTACACGATTCTGCACAGTAACGGCTAGTTTTTGGCCCCTAGTATTTAAGCCCCCTTCTCCCTCCTCACTCATGGCTGACCAACCAAAAGACAAACACTTCCTTGAGCATTCACTCCACCTCTCCCCTCTCCTCTAGAGCTAATCCTTGGTTCCCTTGAGCTAGGGTTTGAGAAGAGAGGTGAATTCTAGTGAAGTGTGCCCAAGCTTTGAGAGCCCCATCATTCTTCTCCTTCTCAAGAGCACTTGAAGCATCTCCGGGTTTTTGGTTTGCATTTGTTACTCTTGAAGATTGCTTCTAGACGGTTAGGCGTCGCCCGCGAGTGCCCTCTTGGTGTGGTGCACCCGGGATCGTTTTTATTGCCCTCTCCTTTGTGGAGAATTCTTAGTGAGAACCAATCTTCCTTTGTGGGGTTTGGAAGAGGAAAAGAGGCTCTTGGTGATAGCCCTCCCTTTGTGGGATCCTCAACGGAGACGTAGCACCCTTTGTTGGTGTGAACTTCGGATTAAATCTTGTGTCTCCTTTGCTTGCTTGAATTCTTTGTTTCTAACGAACCCTAGAACTTGTTTTAGCCTGATCTATAAATTGGTTGCTATCCAACTCATCTCTGTGGTTGCAGGTGGTTCTTAGCCTCTAAACTTAATCTTTGATTCAAGTAGAATTGCTAGAAACCTCACAGAATTCAAATTTCGCTTTAAGTCTTTTCTGCCTGTCGGTAGTACCGACCTGGTACCGGTAGTACCGACCCCGTCGGTAGAACCGGCACCACGTCGGTAGTACCGATAGGAGTTTTAATCTGCTGCTTTTGTTTCAGAAATTTGAAGTGATCCTATTCACCCCCCCTCTAGGCATCACAAGGTCCTTTCAATTGGTATCAGAGCTTAATCCCTTGATTTAGGCTTAACCGCTAAGGGATCAAGATGTCGGGGATTGGAAGCAACCCAACCGCCGAAGAAATTACCGCAAAAGAAGCTCAAGAGAGAGAGCTCGTGGCAGCTCAAGTCGGCGACCTCGTCGGCAGGGCCCCAAGTCGTACACCATCCAACGTGGACAGCTCCGACGACTCATCATCGGATTCCGACTCCGACTCGGATTCCGACTCAAGCGATGAGGATGCCAAGGACGATGATCTTGCGGCAAAGAAGGCGGCAAAGAAGAGAAGAAAGGCCAAGAAGAAGAAGAAGGCCAAGAAGATGGCAAAGAAGCTCCTCAAGAAGATGATCAAGAAGGAGCAAGCCAAGTACTCTCACTCCGGCTTCTACGAAGTGCCCCACCACTACGGGCAAATCCCGGCAACAACTCTAACGATAAATTTTATTCCGTGTATTTGGGAAAGCCTCCTCATTTCGATGGGAAGGACTATCCCAAATGGGCTTATGATATGCAAATGCACCTTTACGGGCTTCACCCTTCTCTTTGGAAGATTGTGGTTGTAGGTGTGACAATTCCCGCGGAAGGAGAAGCCCTCACTATTGAGCATGAGCAAGATCTTCACCACAATGTACAAGCCACAAGAGTCATCACGGGATCCTTGTGTGCACAAGAGTGCAACAAGGTGCGGAACATCCAAATTGCCAAGGTAATTTGGGACACACTCAAGGAAGCACAAGAGGGAACTGAGCATGTGAGACAAGGGAAGATGGACCTAATCAATGGAGAGCTTGAGCTTTTCTTCATGAAGGATGGAGAGACCGTTCAAGAAATGTATGATAGACTCATGGTACTTGTCTCGGACATTAGAGCTCTTGGAAGCAAAGATTGGGATGACTCAAAAGTCACAAAGAAGTTGCTAAGAGTTTTTGCCCCCAAGGACAAGAACTTGACGCAAATGATAAGAAGAGATCCAAGATATCCAACAATGACTCCCACTCAACTCCTTGGAGAAATATTGCATCAAGAACTTGTTGACCAAGATGTGGAGAAGTCTCTAACCTTGAAGATGGGCAAGAGTCTAGCTCTCAAAGCTAGCTCTAGTGAAGTAGTTGAAGAAAAGCCCAAGGCATCCAAGAGGAAAAAGGAAGACACTAGCGATGAAGAAAGCACGGATGAAGAAACCGCCTTTGCTATAAGGAAGTACAAGAAATTCTTGAAGTCAAGAAACTCAAGAAAAGGTGGAGATGATAGAAGAAAGAAGTCACAAAGGAAGTGTTATGAGTGTGGAGAGTATGGACATTTCATTGCCGAGTGCCCCAAGAACAAGAACAAGAATGAGGAAGAAAAGAGGTTCAAGGAGAGGAGCAAGGAGTACAAGAACAAGTACCTAGGGCGTGCACATGTGGGTCAACAATGGGACTCAAGTGATGAATATGAAGAATCGAAGAAGCAAGGGATGGCAACAATTGCCATGGCACAAGGTTCATCCTCAACACGCCTCTTCAACAACCTCTCCGATGATGAAGACCCCTCTCATTTTTGCCTCATGGCAAGGGGGAGCAAGATACAAGAATCTACCGTCTCATCCTCTCCAACATCCTCTTCATCCACCTCTAGTAGCGACATAGAAAACCTAGATGAGGAAAAGGAAATAGAGAACAACATGATAAAGAAATTTGGTAAAAATGGCCACAAGGAAATTAAAAGGCTATTGGACAAACTAGAGAAAAAGAAAGAGATCATTCATGAGCAAGAAGACTTGCTTATCCTTGAAAAGGAAAGAAACCTTGCTCTAGAAAAATCTCTTGCCGAAGAGAAAGCTAAGGTTGAAAAGTTGACCATGGACTTGTCCTTGATCGGCGATTCTAATAAGAAGATGTCAAAGGATTTCACCTTGGCAAATGAATCTTTAGCTTCCCTAAAGGCTACCCATAGTGAGCTTCAATCAAGCTTCTCATGCTTGACGGAGAAGTACAAATCTCTTGAAGCTAACTTTAGTAGTCTTTGGGAAAGCACCAAAGCCACTCCATCGGCAAGCTTGAACTCTAGTGCCTCCACTAGCAAAACTTGCTCTTCTTGCGCTAACATTGATATAAATGCTATCAAGACTAACCTTGAAAGGCTTGAAGAGAAAATTAAGAGCAAGGACAAGGAAATTGCCCGATTGAACATGTTGTTTACACAAGGCAACAATAGTGCCAAGTCCATACCCAAGGTAGTGGACAAGCAAGGACTTGAACACCGCAAGAACAACAAGGCAAATGGTAGAGTGACGGTGAAAGGGCATGAGATCCCCTTATGGAACAAGGGAGGCTACCTCAACACAATAATGGATATTGCCCATGGAGTCACCACATCTACCACAACCAAGGAAGCTCCAAAGATGGTGCAAACCACAAAGGGAATTGGTGGGAGTAACACCCCACCTAAGGCATCGAAGAATGTGGTTGAGCACAAATCTACACCCAACTACACTTGTGATTACATTGTAACCTTGGACCATAATGGTAAAATGGTTGTCAAGTATGTTGGGGCCTATGCCATGAAGGCCATGAGAAAGAGTGTGTGGGTTCCAAAAGTTTTTGCATCTAACCTCCAAGGACCCAAATCCTTTTGGGTACCTAAACCAAGAGCTTAAACTTGTTTTGTAGGCCTACTCCTCCGGTGGAAGTGCATGGTTGCTTGATAGTGGTGCCACTAATCACATGACCGGAGATGAAGGCTTGTTTGCATCCCTTGACCGTTATGACAACCCTACGGAAACTATCATTTATGGAGACAATGCTCAAGGGGATGTCATTGGTTTAGGTAAAATTGCTATCTCAACAACAAATTCAATTGAAGATGTTTATCATGTGCAAGGGTTGGGATACAACTTGTTGTCGGTTTCACAACTTTGTGAGAAAGGCTACAATTGTCTCTTTACTCATGAGGGTGTGACCGTCTCTAGAAGGGAGGATTCCTCTATTGTCTTTGCGGGTCACCTACGGGGAAAACTTTACTATGTGGATTTCACAAAAGTAAAGGTGGATTCTAAGGCTTGCTTAGTGGCAAAATCCGACTTGGGTTGGCTATGGCATCACCGTCTAGCCCATGTTGGCATGAGGAACTTGGCCAAACTTCAAAAAGACGAGCACATCCTAGGACTAACAAATGTTGTCTTTGAGAAAGATAGGTTATGTAGCGCATGTCAAGCCGGGAAGCAAGTTGGAGCTCATCATCCCGTCAAGAACATTCTATCCTCATCAAGACCATTGAAGCTACTACACATGGATTTATTTGGACCAATTGCCTATATAAGCATCGGTGGTAATAAATATGGTTTAGTAATTGTTGATGACTTTTCCCGTTTCACTTGGGTATTCTTTTTGCAAGATAAAAGTGAGGCAAAGGGAATTGTGAAGAAGTTCATTAGAAGAGTTCAAAATGAGTTCGAGCTCAAGGTCAAGAACATAAGAAGTGACAACGGCTCGGAGTTTAGGAACACACAAGTTGAAGAGTTCCTAGATGAAGAAGGCATCAAGCATGAACTCTCCGCTCCATATACACCTCAACAAAATGGCATTGTTGAGAGGAAGAACCGCACATTGATAGAAGCGGCAAGGACAATGCTTGATGAGTACAAGACTCCAGACTCATTTTGGGCAGAAGCCATCAACACCGCATGCCACGCCGCCAACCGACTCTACCTCCACAAGTACTTGAACAAGACTCCCTACAAAATCATCACCAGTAAGAAACCTAGTGTGCATTACTTTAGGGTCTTTGGGTGTAAGTGTTTCATACTTAACAAGAAACCCAAAGCCTCAAAGTTTGCATCCAAGGTTGATGAAGGTTTTCTACTTGGTTATGGAACTAACGAGCATGCCTATCGTGTTTTCAACAAAACCACCGGTTGTGTTGAGACCACGGTAGACGTGAAATTTGATGAATCCAACGGCTCTCAACGAGAGCAAGTTAGTGAAAACCTTGTAGATGATGAAGAGCCCCCAAGCACATCCATCTTTAGAATGGGGACCGGTGAAGTAATGCCTCGGGAGATTCAAGCACAAGCTCCGGTTGACACAAGCACTCATGATCCATCATCATCAACAAGAGTGGAACCACCTAGTTCTCAAGTCCATCAAGATGAGATTCAAGTTCATGGTGAGGATCATGGACGTGGCTTTGATCAAGGGGGAGAACTAAGTGATGAAGCTCAAGAAGATACACCACAAGTTGAAAATGATGATGATGGACCTATCCAACGTCAATCTCAAGAGCCACACCCAAGGTTACATCAAATGGTTCAACGTGATCATCCCGTCGACAACATTCTTGGGAGTATTCAAAGAGGGGTAACAACTCGATCTAGATTGTCAAATTTTTGTGCATTTTACTCGTTTGTTTCCTCTTTGGAACCTCTTAGTGTGGAACAAGCTCTTGAGGATCCGGATTGAATTATTGCCATGGAGGAAGAATTGAACAACTTCAAGAGAAATGAAGTTTGGGAGTTGGTACCAAGACCCAAGCAAAATGTAATCGGCACCAAATGGGTTTTTTAGGAACAAGCAAGATGAATTTGGTGTCGTCACGAAGAACAAGGCAAGGTTTGTTGGCAAGGGTTACACGCAAGTTGAAGGCTTAGATTTTGGAGAGACTTATGCACCGGTAGCAAGGCTCGAGTCAATTCGTATTCTTTTGGCCTATGCTACTCATCATGATTTCAAGCTTCATAAAATGGATGTGAAGAGTGCCTTCTTGAATGGACCTCTCCAAGAAGAAGTGTATGTGGATCAACCACCGGGCTTTGAAGACTCAAGATTTCCAAATCATGTGTACAAGCTCCATAAGGTGCTCTACGGGCTTAAACAAGCTCCTAGAGCATGGTATGAATGCCTTAAGGATTTTCTTCTCAAGAACGGCTTTGAGATAGGCAAAGTCGATTCTACTCTCTTCATACAAAGAAACGGAAAAGATATTTTCGTCTGTCAAATTTATGTCGATGATATCATTTTTGGGTCTACTAATGATAAATTTTGTGAAGAATTTAGTAGGATCATGACCAAGAGGTTTGAGATGTCTATGATGGGAGAATTGAAGTTCTTTCTTGGATTTCAAATCAAGCAAATGAAGGAAGGGACTTTCTTGTGTCAAACCAAGTATGTGAAGGATATGCTCAAGAGGTTTGACATGGCCGATTCCAAGCCCATAAAAACACCCATGGCATTAAATGGACATCTTGATCTCAATGAAGAAGGGAAGTCGGTCGACGAAAAGGTATTCCGTTCCATGATTGGCTCCCTCCTTTACCTTTGTGCATCTAGGCCCGATATAATGCTTAGTGTATGCATGTGTGCAAGATTTCAAGCCAATCCTAAGGAGTGCCATCTAATGGCTGTTAAGAGGATCTTTAGATATTTAGTTCATACTCCTAACCTAGGCTTGTGGTATCCCAAAGGTTCCACTTTTGATCTACTTGGCTACTCCGATTCGGATTATGCCGGTTGCAAAGTAGATCGAAAAAGCACTACCAGGACTTGCCAATTTCTTGGTAGGTCTTTGGTGTTGTGGAGCTCAAAGAAGCAAATTTCGGTTGCTTTATCCACGGCCGAAGCCGAATATGTGGCGGCCGGTGCTTGTTGTGCACAACTCTTGTGGATGAAGCAAACATTGAGTGATTATGGTTGCAAGTTTAGTAAGATTCCACTCTTGTGTGACAACGAGAGTGCTATCAAAATAGCGAACAATCCTGTCCAATACTCTAGAACAAAGCACATAGACATTAGACATCACTTCTTACGGGATCATGAGGCTAAGGGTGACATTGCTTTACGACATGTTTGCACCGAAAAGCAACTTGCCGACATTTTCACTAAGCCTCTAGACGAGCAAAGGTTTTGTGCTTTGAGGAGTGAGGTAAACATCTTAGATTCTCGTAACTTGGCTTGATCTTTTGCACATAAACCTGTTTGTTGCCTAGATAGGAAACAAAATGTTTTATTTTAACTTTCTCTGTGTGTGTTTTACAAAACTTTGGATTTTTGCATAGTGGGTGGTGACTATAGCTTTGATTGATTGCTTGTGACTAGTCACCAACTCCTATGGGGTCTCTACATGTCCATATTCCCCTTTACCAAAAATCTCAATCTAGACCTTCAATCTATTCCAAAAACTGTTTAAACTGCCGGTACAACCGACACAAGGTCGGTAGTACCAATATGAGTTCTCTGTCGGAATTTCTGGCGTTCCACGGTAGAACCGACGCCGTGTCGGTACTACCGGACCCCCCCGGTAGAACTGACCCAGGGTCGGTATATCGATATGACTTCTCTGTCATAATTTCTAGGGACCGCCGGTAGTACCGACACCCTGTCGGTACTACCGATAATAGCCGCTGGGCTATTTAAACCCCGCGACCTGAGGGCTAGGGTTTCCTTCTTCTTTCTAACCGTTGTTGTGCCCTCTCTCCTCCACTTCTCAAATCCGTGAGGGGATCTCAAGAACCAACCGTGCAAAGTGTTTCTAGTCCACATCCTTAGATTCTCCACCCTCCGGAACATCCGATCCTCGCCGGAAGTTCGTCGATTCGCGCGGGAAGCATCTCAAGATGGGTCGTGCCGGCAAGCAAGTGGTTCGTGAAGGATCCGATGAAGACGACGTTCCTCTCGCTCAAAGGAAGAGGAAAGGGGGAGCTAGCTCTCAAGCTCCTCGTGGTCGTGGTCGTACCAATCCACCGGCTGCTCCTCGCCAGTCCACGGGACAAGGTCATCGTACCCGTACCAAGCAAGCTCACCAACCAGATGATCACTATGATGATTATGAGGACATCTCCTTGGAAACCCTCTCCTTGTTCATCCTTCGGCCATCCAAACCTCCTCGTCCGGCCACTCAGATGGGGATTGTCAGGATGGTAGATTACACAAGGGGGTCGCACAATGTGTACAAGGAAAGGTATTCCGACCCAGCTCTTTGGCAAAAGGAGTTTGACGCGGACATCCGCTTCTGGCTCAAGTTCAATGCCGATTGGTATGAGTCAGTTATTCTCAGCAAGGACCACATGATTATTGATATGAAGTCAATCAATTGGGATCTCCTTAGGTCACTTGACATTCCGGCCGTCAATGATGCGATTGATATATGTCATGGCAAGGGGATGACCAATGTGATGGCAATCAACTATGATTGGAATGAAGAAGTGGTCGCCCAATTCTATGCCAACCTCTACATCCGTCGCGAGACCCGGACCTTTCATTGGCTCCTCCAAGGCAAGCCCCTCTCCGTCTCATATGAGTGTTTTGCTCAAATCCTTGGTTTCGGTGAGGAGGATCTCGCTCGTCCCAAGCTGCATGGTGGAGAGTTTCCTCTCGACAGTGAGATGGCTTTCATGTATGACTCCATGTATGGCAAGGTGGAGTTTGGTACCACACATGGGATGAAGCCGGTTTATCGGATGTCGAATCAACTCTTTCGCTACACTCTCACTCCCAAGATAGGTGACAACACCAATATCTCCAATGTGGCAAAAGAGATTCTTGTGAGGATGGCACCGGGAAAGGAGGACTTTAGCATATTCAACTTCATTTGGGAGGAAATCATTGTGTGCTCCGTATCCGCCAACAAGAGTTGCCAATATGCCCCTTGGATATTCAAGATGATTTGTGAGGTGGCGGGAGTTGATATCCTCCCCGACAAGACTCATTCTTGGTACAAGCCCAACAAAGGCAACATTGAGCGGCTTCTCAAGTTGGGCAAGCATGCCCCTCCTCGTCCCTCTACCGCGGGTGGCTCCTCCTCCGGTGGCCCATCCACCTTTGAGCCACCTTCCTCCTCTCGTGGGCCATCCGCATCTAGAGGCACCGTTCCCCCCGGCAAGAAAAAGAGTATCTTCAATTTCCTCTCTCAAGGTCTTTTTGCTTGCTTCAATGTGGGAAAACACAATGCACAGGAAATTCGTGCACATAGGCAGCATGTTGATGAGCAGCTCCTTAAGTTGGAGACGCGTCAAAAGTCCTTGCTCGCTCAACACAACATTGAGCACTCTCCCGTCCGCGAGCCCATGGATTTTCCTCCTCCACCAAACTTCTACAACCCTTGGGAGATCTACGGCGACACCTCCATGATGTATGGAGCTCCTCCGGCCAACATCGACGACGAGGACTTTGGTGGTGGTGAGACCGACAACGACGACTCTCCTCCGGCTGCCCACTCTCCACATGACTATGATGATTGAAGGGCCTCCTCTTTTTGGCGCTTGATGCCAAAGGGGGAGTGAGCTCACAATTTACTCATGTGTGGTGTGGGCTTGCATCTTCATTTATCTATCTATCTATACTTAGGTTTGTGGACATGTATGGACTATTTGTGTATTCGTGTGGTGTAATGCTTGTTGAAGAACCTAGAACTCGTTTAAATTTTGTAAGACCTAAATTGTGCTTGTGATGTGAGGAACCTTGTTTATACTATTTGTGATGCTTGTTGTCTCTCACTTTATTGTTTTGTATACCATGTCATATGCATCACGGTTTATATATCACACTCATGCACTTGTGTATACAATTTGAGAGTGAAAAGTCTTCTAAGTGTGTGATGGGCATTTGAGGCCTTCATAAAAGTCGAAGCACACATTTAGGGGGAGTTTCATTTTCAAATTCGTCAAATACACACATCTTTTATATAAACAAATTGTGGTTGTCATCAATCACCAAAAAGGGGGAGATTGAAAGTGCATCTTGGCCCCTAATTATTTTGGTGATAATGACAAGCACGATTTGTGGTATTTAATGCTTTGACAAGATGTGTGCAGGTCTTAAATGAATAAAACTCATATGTAAAGGAAGGCCCCCAATTTCAAGTCGTTGTTTTCAACTCGAATCAAGGCTCTATTTCATTTTACTTTTGAATTTGAGTATAGGAAACACCGTACTATAAAGGGGGATGCAAATCGATAGCCAAAAGATGCTAAAAGTGCTCTAGAAGGTAATCCAAGTGAGTGAGAAGAGTTGAGAGTTGGCACGTGCACAAATGCTTCTCTTTTCCCAAACTCTCAGCCTGGGCCGGTTGTACCGACGCCACGTCGGTATTACCGGCGATCGCCCCTCGGTAGTACCGGCGTAGGGCCGGTATACCGATATGGCTTCTCTGGCGTGTTTTAGCCAGGGGGTCGGTACTACCGACCCTGTGTCGGTACTACCGATGACCGTACTGTTTTAGTTCAGAACCCCCCCCCTCGGTAGTACCGACGCCGTGTCGGTAGTACCGGGTTACACACCGCACAAGAACGGCTAGTTTTTGGCCCCTAGTATTTAAGCCCCCTTCTCCCTCCTCACTCATGGCTGACCAACCACGAGACAAACACTTCCTTGAGCATTCACTCCACCTCTCCCCTCTCCTCTAGAGCTAATCCTTGGTTCCCTTGAGCTAGGGTTTGAGAAGAGAGGTGAATTCTAGTGAAGTGTGCCCAAGCTTTGAGAGCCCCATCATTCTTCTCCTTATCAAGAGCACTTGAAGCATCTCCGGGTTTTTGGTTTGCATTTGTTACTCTTGAAGCTTGCTTCTAGACGGTTGGGCGTCGCCCGCGAGTGCCCTCTTGGTGTGGTGCACCTGGGATCGTTTGTATTGCCCTCTCCTTTGTGGGGAATTCTTAGTGAGCACCAATCTTCCTTTGTGGGGGTTGGAAGAGGAAAAGAGGCTCTTGGTGATAGCCCTCCCTTTGTGGGATCCTCAACGGAGACGTAGCACCCTTTGTGGGTGTGAACTTCGGATTAAATCTTGTGTCTCCTTTGCTTGCTTGAATTCTTTGTTTCTAACGAACCCTAGAACTTGTTTTAGCCCGATCTATAAATTGGTTGCTATCCAACTCATCTCTGTGGTTGCGAGTGTGGTTCTTAGCCTCTAAACTTAAACTTTGATTCAAGTAGAATTGCTAGAAACCTCACAGAATTCAAATTTCGCTTTAAGTCTTTTCTCGCTTTGTCGGTAGTACCGACCTGGTACCGGTAGTACCGACCCCGTCGGTAGAACCGGCACCACGTCGGTAGTACCGACAGGAGTTTTAATCCGCTGCTTTTGTTTCAGAAATTTGAAGTGATCCTATTCACCCCCCCTCTAGGCATCACAAGGTCCTTTCACAACCGCCGGGGGCAAGCAGGCAAAAGGAGGGGAGGAGTTGCGGGATCTGCGGGGGAGCTGTTTTTTCAGCTCCGCCCCGACCTCCCTGCTCCAGAGTCGGGGTTCCCGAGGTGCTTCTCCCGTGGAGCCGTTTCTGGAGGCTGTTTGGTAGGGCTCCATCCAAAACAGCTCCCGGAGCTGCTGGAGAAGCCCTACCAAACGCACCCTTATTACAAACCAAAGTTTTTGGCATGCAACGAATTTCAGAGTTTTGAAACAGCGGAATAAACTAAACGACACAAGGAAACATCACAGGAGGCCAGCCATGATGCCTTCAATCTTCGTCTTCCACCCACTCCAGCTCCCAGCCAGGCGGGATCTCTCCAGGACACACCTCAGCAAAGGCATTACCTGGAACAACAGATTATAGTAAGGCTGAGTATAATAATACTCAGCAAGACTTACCCGTCAGTGATAACTACATCACCAACTCTAGACATGAAAGGCTTTTAGGCCACTGGGTTTCTTTAGCTGAAAAGCGACAAAGAGTAGGTCCTTACTTTCAAGTTTTAGCACAAGTTCTAGTTGATTATTCTTTTCTAGATTAGCAAGCTATTTGAAGTATAAGTTGTGCAAGACAATTAATCAACCATAATATTCATCAACTTCCATAATTAGGGATCTCATGGCCAGTATGATAAGTAGTATCAGGTAACGGTGAGAGACCGACAACCAGTTGATTTGAACCTTGTAAGGTAGACCTAAACACACGGTAGGGTGCACTTACCAAGAGCCCACCAACCAGGCGGTTCCAAAAACTCTTCGGCTCAGGATCGAATCTTACAGTCTTTGGTACAGTCTATCCGGCATACCCCGCGAGGCACCCGGAATCACCATGCACCACCGGTAGCTAGCCGTGAGACGCATCCCAAGATGAGTAATAGTAAGATCCCTCACCGCGTCATTAAGGTAATAGTCTTACCAGTCCCATTCCCGACAAGTGCTTAGTACGTTCAAACACTTAACCCACGAAAGCCTTTAGACCACATGAGCAATCTATTTAAAGAGATCTTATGATTCCAACATAAGGACCTATTCTCGCGAGTGACAAACATCACTCGACTTGTAACGGTCCTATAGAATAGCAGCTACCGACCTATCATACTAGTAAAGACATAGGTACCTAGGGATCATGCATCTAGGGTTTCATTTCAACTCCTGAACGTAAATGCACAATCATCCATAGATAGTTGCATAAGAGTTTAAAAACACTTGGGTTAATGTACCGGGGCTTGCCTTCGTCAGCACAGTTAGTCTGCTGGTCCTCGGTGTCCTCGCTCACTTCCACGTACTGCAGCTCCGCGTCAGCTCCTCCTTCCTCGGCTTCC
The DNA here is from genome assembly GCA_947561735.1 of Cenchrus americanus. Taxonomy (NCBI): domain Eukaryota; kingdom Viridiplantae; phylum Streptophyta; class Magnoliopsida; order Poales; family Poaceae; genus Cenchrus; species Cenchrus americanus. The sequence goes on along the minus strand of OX387245.1, from coordinate 68,542,525 downwards.
GGCACGAGACCGTAGTTACCGTCAGGGAGTTCTATACGAAATGCAATGTGAGGTTCAGGTGAAGTGAGAGGTTATTTATTTTACCCAACTCTTGTTGGTCATATTCGCCTAGATAAACATTCAATTACTAATTCTTTTTCATTAAGGTTATAATAAATATATATGAGAGAATGTTATTCTTTTAATCATTTTAATAGTGATTGTGTGCACATCTATACAATTAATTGCATTTAAATACACAAAACAGCAAGGGTGAATTTATAAACCCTAACAAGCTAGGCAACCATTTAAAGGAATTACAAGATTATTTTTTCCTAATTAAATTCTAGTAAGAAGCTTATGTTCACCCTGACTTCTAATTGCACAAAACAATCATAAAACAAAGACCAAGGTCCTTGCGGGCCTTAAGGCTCCTAGACATAGCTACTAGTCCATCTTTAGATTTTTAAAAGAGCCACAATTTTAAATTTACACAAACTACCATTCCTAGCCACCAAAAATGGAAGAAATGCACAATTAATTAAATATAGTGCTCCTGCACCCTAACTCTGTACCACAACTACTCTGGCCCTAAACAAGCTCAATAAACCAGCAAGTTCATCCCAAAAGTATTTGAAACATGAATTATGCATTTAAATGTAATTCTAAGCAAAACTCAAGATCAAATATTTTTAACAGAGATAAATTCATGGAAAATTCAGAGAAGTTGCATCTAGGCATAGCATTAACATAGCCACAAGTTCAGTAAAAAATCATTTCACATTTTTCTACATAAATTAATAAAACAGAAATGGCATAAATACAAAGTAATTCCTCTAAAAAGATCTACACAGTAACTTTGTGCAAAATTTTGCCCAGACCCTACAATTGATATAACTAGAAACATATCCAAAGTTCAACTCCATAGCTCTTCTAGATTTTGAAGCACAACAAAATGAGGTCAAACTGAATTTGAATTTTAATTCAAAATTCTTAAGCCAAAACTATAGCATGCTTTGCAAAAGTGGTAGGTATAGTCTCACTGAAACCAAAATTAGTCTTGTAATTTTATGATTTTTCTACGATTTTCTAGGATTTTCCTAAGCCACTGGACCAAGTTGCTAAGAAACCTAGTTTCGAATCCTTACATCTAAGTCCCTGGCTTCACATATGTGCCCTAAGTGTTCACAAATATGCCCTCCGGTGGCGAACGGCGGTCGGAGGAGATGCACAAGCGGCACGGGGGTGCGATTGGGCTCACCGGGGTTCGATTGGCGGCGGTGGTTTGGTCGGAGAGGGCTTCAAGGCAAGGCGCGGGATTGCCAAGGGGGACCCGGCCACGAGCAGCGCACGCAGAGAGACGGCTGGTAGGCGGCACGGCCGGGCCCGCGCGGGCCGCTTTGCATGGCGCGCGAAGGAGGGGGTGGCGAGGGGGTCCGGCGCATGGGTACTCGTGCGGCCTCGGGAGCGCGGGACCTCGGGGCGCGCGACGTCAGGATGAGCGGCCGACGGGGCCCAGACACCGAGAAGGGCATGGACACCACGCGGCGCGCGGCCACGATGGCAACGGGTACATACCCGATGGGTAGTGCCCACCCGTACCCGTACCCGTTAGGACTAAATTTTACCCGTCGGGTTACCCGCGAATGCACACGGGTAGGAAAATAATTCCATACCCGTACCCGTCGGGTAAATTCTACCCGACGGGTAACCCGTACCCGACAACATACCCGAGAATTGCATAAATAATCGGACTTCGTCACACGAAAATAATAAATAATTCCAACTTTTTAGTAAGTTACAAATTATAAATATTGATATAACCATATCATTGCAACAAGCTAATAGAGTAACACACATTAGCACCAATATATAGGCCAAATTCATGCACCATATGAGCTAAAATGACTTAGAGTGGCTATTATTTATGCGGGTTTTTCTTACCCGCGGGTAGACGGGTATGGGTAGTCTACACCCACACCCGTACCCGCATACCCGATGGGTATGAGATTTTGCCCAATAACGTACCCACGGGTACGAAGTTCCTTCCGTACCCACCTCCTTATCGGGTAAAACCCGTCGGGTACTCAGGTTTCGGGTACCCATTGCCATCTCTACGCGCGGGCGCGTGCGCCCTGGCGTGCGACATCACAGCGTGGTCGGCGTCGCCCGGCTTGAACTCCCGGTTACACATGTTAGACAACGAAAAACTCCAAAAATTCAAATAGAACCCCACCAACCTTTGAATACCAAAGTTGTAGAGCATCTATATGAGAGTATTTTTCTCAAAGGCCGACCTATGTTTTGATCAACCATTTGAGCATGAACTTCAGGCAAAGTTGCTGGTTTTCATGGCTCGGGTGAATAGTGTTTCCTGCAGTTGACCAAGTTAAATTTGAAATGTCACCCAAAAGCAAAGTTGTGTCCCTCGAAAAACCGGACAACTTTTATATTGGGAGATCTCGAAGTGTTTAGGCGAAATTTGGAGAACGCGGCAAAAGTTCCGGAGGATGCTCAAGGACATAGGGGTTTGACTGGGATTTTGACCAATGGTTGACTAGGGTTCGACCACAAGGGTGTGTGGACTCAATTAGGAGGGTCCTTAGTGATTGTTTGGCGAGGTTTTCGAGGTGATGACCCAGGTTGACCATGGTTTGACCAAAGTCAACAGGATTTGACTCGGTTGATTCGGTCATTAGCACTAATGATGCTAATTAAACACCTGGGGCGTCACAGTGGGTACCCCTGGGTTCCCACCGACCAGGCTCATGGCCGTCCCCGACAAGTGGGTCCGATCCATCAGAAGACTCGCCGACCTTACAATGGGCCCAACAGACTTGATCTGTGGCCCCCGAAGACCTTCTAGAAGATTCCTCCAGATGACCTTATCCGATCTGTTCGGGTAACTTGGCGTGCAAGAAAAGACACAAGACGTCGGCTGTGCCGTCAGACAGTCTGAATATCACAGGATAATGTTGTAATCTATTAGAGATAGGTTTCCATATTGTAACTGACCTGAACTCTAGGTACACTGATCTTGTCCTTCAGCCAATATAAGGCGGGTAAGGGCGTTCCCCCAGAACCAAGTCGCATCCATCCAAAGCAATACAGTCAACAATACTCTCCAAAGACCCAAACCAGTATAAACTCGTCGTGTCTCTCTTACTTCGTGTGTCATTGCATATCCATCGCGTTCTTAGCTCTAGATGTCCCCATCGAAATAATAAACCACCGGGGTTGACCCTCCTGTGGACTGCTCAGACCTAAACCTTAGACAGTTGGCGTGCCAGGTAGGGGCTGATCTAGGGCTCTCTGTGCAACTTGATGGCCTCATCACGTGACGTCATCTTCCCTGCAAACTTGGCAGACTACCTTGCCAATCCCGTCGACATCTTCTTCGGCTCCATGCCAACGGAATCCACCACTTCAGCCGCTTGTCTTGTCATCGAGAACGCCGCGACCACCTCCTTCCAGCAGGTCGAATCCAATCTGTTGATGGAAACCCACCCACCCACTCCTCGGGATCTAATTGCGGGGCTCAATCGTGTCGAGAGCATGCTCTCTAACGCCATCATGGTCTGCGAAAGCGTCAAGCGCTCTAGCAGGACTACTGCACCTCCACCCGCATGCCCCATGGCATGCGGAACCCAGCTCGTGTGGCTTCTATCCACATGAAGAAGAAGATCCAGATCCAATCTAGGTTGACCACCACCTCTTGTGGAGTCCGCAGGGGTCCTCTCGACGACCTCTACCCTGTCCACAAGAAGGCTAAGCGCACACGACTCGCAGTGCCGCTTGTTGAAGAAGCTTCGCCAACCTCCTCCTCCAGCTGTGACCCAAGGTCGCCAGACCTATCGCACTTCGCTGCCCCCGGACTGCGGAGAATTCCAGATCGCCCGCGTCATCATCAAGCCCAACGAATTCAACCACAAAGCTGGGGTACCAGATCATAAGTCTCTCGTGGTCTCTGCCGACGTACCTCATCAAGCCGGCGAGATAGAAGAACAACGATATCAACACGAGAACGACAACGCTGACATCGCGTTCTTAGCTCTGGATCTCCCCTTGCCGAACAAATAAACCACCGAGGTTACCCTACTGTGGACTGCTCAGACCTAAACCTCTGACAGATGTGTCTTCAACAATTTTGTTTTACTTGTACATCAATATCTCTTTCCTTTTGAGTTATGCCATCAATCACACCCAATCAATTTCTCTTTCCTTGAAAAAGAATGAAGAAATGAAACAACAGCTGTGATTGACGGGGACAAATTAGGTGGGTACGCGCGGGCAGGTAAGAATGGGGTGGGTGAGAAAACAATGGTTTTCGGCATAAACATTCTAGAATCGTCGAAAATCTTCGTCGTCACGCCCTTTCGTCGTCCAAAATGAGTGCACCCAGGCAGGCAGGTGGGGCTCTTATGAGAGATATATAGATAAAGGATCCTATAGTTTGAGCGTTTTCCAAAAGTATACAGGATTTGAAGTTAAATAAGAAATAAAAGAAATGTTATCTCAAATCTAAATGATTTGCTCAACACTGAAACTCAGCGTGGTTGGTATCTGAATATCAATTAATCATCAGATTTAAAATACTTTCCGAATGCAACTTCATCAATAAAGTACTATATGTCTACATTATATGATACTATAACAAATAATTCCGCCACTAAACTCTACCAAACTTGTCTCTATTATATATTTTTTCTGAAAAGCTGAATTTGTTTACCATCAGCAACGAACACTACGTACCAATGCTCTTGCTCTATATGAGCTGCACAAGGATAGGGGGCTCCGGCCCCATAGTGGAGATTATTAGACCAAGCTCAGAAGATGCTAACGGAAGTGACTTTAAAAATAACATGAAAATGCAGATGGATATGTGCAGGAGCGAATACAGCCGTGTGATCTGATTTCTGAGCCCATCCAAGCAACTGAAAGATAAAAGTTGCAGGACATCTTACATGGCTACTGCCAAATCCAAAGGGAAGGGGGAAATTGACGAAACTAAACACAGTGGGTGGAAGCATGACAGTGCCTGGTTAACAACGGACCCTGAAAGATACCAAGAATCAGCAGTCGGCCATAACACCCAACGAGACAAAGCTTCACAAATACCCTCACGCCACAAGGATTTTAACATGAAAACAGCCCATGATTGTTTCGGATCCCCCACATCAACAATATCCTGAGATTTCAAGGCCAGCCATTCCTCAGCACACAGTCACTAGTTCAAGGGGCTACGTACAAACCCCAACAAGTGCAACTTGATTCATATAAACTAGAAACTGATTGATAGTGATTTAGCGAACCACCATATTAGAGATATTGCAGATATCCTAGATAGATCACCACTAGTTTGGGTTACAATATGAAATGGATCTCAGATAGACGGTCCATTGATGCCAAGATGACCAGAAAATTTTCCCTTGCACGCCGGACAAATGTAGCCAAGAGAATCTGCCTGCTGCTCAGCAACGGTGCCGAAATGCTGAAACTGGCTGTTGCACCACACGCACACGGATTGAAGAACACCGACCATCTTTGAATAGGACGGCGCCCCCCAACCCAACTGGAATGGAGGAGGGCAGCTACCAAGTGGTGGTGCATATCCTAACATCAGTGTCGGCTCAGGTATAGCGTCATGCCTACCCATGGTCCCATACGGTGGAGCTCCAGCAGAGGCCATCCTTAGCTGCTGCTCAAAGCTAGGATACATGGGCTGCTTCGGGCCACCAAATCCAAGTTGCAGATCACACTGTTTGGAGAACAATGAAACCTTGCTATTAGATAACAGAACAGCATAAACAAATTTGATTGCAATTGGAAGCAAACATATACCACAACGAAATATGGCATGGTGAGACAAAGAAAATCATATGATATACAAATATCTATGGCTCAAATGCATATATCATGTGATCATACATTACATACACTTTTGTCAATAAGAAGCATCTTTCTCAAATACATATGTTAAAGTAAAAGAATGTATTATCTGACCATGCCATGCGTAGAACATGGCCAACATAATTAACAGTATTTGTTCTGATTAAAAACCATTCGACTGGGAAATTTTTCACAAAAAAATCACTGATATCCAATAAATAATAACCAACTGAAAACCTAAGCAGACTAGATGACTGCTTAACCTAAAACAATTATTGGAGGAATGATGAGGAAGTGTCCTGCAAAGTATACCTGATCTTGAAGAATCCTGCTCAGTGGAACATCTTCAACAGCACGAACCAAAGAGGTAAAGCTACCGAAATTGGTTTGCATGGACATAAAATCATCAATGTTCCCATTTGCACCAGCTGCAGGGAGTGAGTCACAAGAAGGACCCGCGCCATTGTATTGATTGTCCAAGTCACTGTCAGATTTTTCAAGTGCCTCAAGCATGGAACCCTTGATATCAAAATCCAGTGTGCAATGTTCAGTTTGATCAGTGCGGCTGGTGGAGCTAACAAAAGAATTCCTCATACCGTGGATATCAATTTCATCAGTTGCAGAACCGCCAGTAAGTGTGTTTAGGTCAGATAATGAGTAGCAGCTTGCAAAATCGTTTTTCATATTGATGGCATTATTCAGCTGGGCAAGACTACTTTCTGTGATAGTACTATTGAAGATATCACTGTTATAAGCTTCAACATCAAACCCTGTTTCATTACTTGCCATGTTCTGTGAGTTCACCAATGCTTCTTTGCCATCATCTTCACCTCTGTTGCCATAGCTCTTGATTTCAGGAGTCATTGAACAAGAAGTGAAGCAGTCCACATTAATTTGAGCAGAAGGGATAGGGCCCATGGTCAAATTAGATTGATACAGTGTGTCATTTTTCTGGCTGACAAAATTTCCCCCCTTACCAGCACTGTTACGGTCAGCAAAGTTTACATCCTTACCAGCATTTTCATCATTAGAGTTAGTGCCAAAGCATTGGGCAATAATGGATGATCGAATAGCATCATCAGGAGTACTAGATGGCTCACAGGTTCCACCAGAAACAGGAGAAGATATTGTATCTGAACATGAATTGAGGTTTACATTCCTTAGTGTGACGCCACTTTTGGTACCAACCTCTTTCAAAGAAGTCATCTCACACTCCATAATCTTGTCCTGAGGAGGTTTCTCACTTTTCAAACTTGTGGGATTCTCCACACAAGTTATATTACCATCATCCACCTCCATACCAATGGAATTAAGATCTGGCTCGTCCCTAGTTCCAGAAAGTGGATTACTTTCCAGCTGGTTATGAAAATCATTTCCTTCAGAACTGCCAAATTTTCCATGAAGCAAATCATAGGGCTGAGAAACTTGTTTTGTTTGTGTTATGCCAGTACTCTCCATCAGATCATTTGTGCTTTTGCTTTCAACAGGATCGTCTGCTGCTGGAGAAACCTCTTTAGGCACACCATAAGTTTCATCAGACCTGTTGTACATTCGGGAATGATCTGTATTTGAAAGTTCTAGATCTTTTGAACAGTCATTCTCATGAACATTAGTGGCATTGCAAGTACTCAATTTACTTTCAACATCAACAGAAAGAGAAGCTACAGCACTGTCACGTGTTTCATCATGTGTTCTATGGTCTGGATTGTCAACAGCATCCAGATGATGCCCCGAGGTAGGCCCTCCAGCAGAAGGTCCTTTTTCCAGTTCAGCTGCACCAGTTGAACCAGAGACTGCTTCTCTAGCAGCAGGTTCCTTTTCTTGTTCAGGAAACTCGGTTGTCTCCTGAAGGTCCTTACCATGTCCAGAAATGGATTCTCCAGCAGCAGTTCCTCTTTCCTGTTCTGGAAAGCCAGATATCTCGTCAGGAGGGTCCTTATTCATAGAGACTGGCTCTCCAGCAGAAGGTTCTTTTTCCAGTTGAGGCAGCTCAGTCATCTCCTGGAACCCTAATGGCGCTGCCATCAACGATGGTTTTACACATAACTGGCCTGAAAAGGTCCCATCAAACAGTTTTGCTGGACTCTGAGCTTGATACCTTACATCTGCAACACCATGGCTGGAATTGCCAGGTCCCTCTCCAGAAGTCTTATGCTGAGTTTCATAATTTTCATCTACGTTGGTGCCTAGTTCACTGGATTTACTAACCCTGCGCCTTTTAGCTTTCCTTTGGTGAAAGGACAACTGATGTTGCATATAGGCACCATGATCATGAAACGTCAAGTTGCATTTCCGGCACTCCTTTGGATTCACTTCCATCTGAGCTTCATCCTTCTGAAGTTTTTGTCCATGGGTATCACCAGAATGACTAAACAAAGTAACCGAAGTAAGTGGCACTGTAAGTTGCCTTTGCTCAATTGATATGGATTGTTGATGACCTGCAGACTAACAAAAAGTTTGGAGTTAAGCCATGAACTATGCATGCAGATGAGGTGCATAGTCAAAAACTTACATTGGTATCCAAGCCATGCACTCCTGCACTATTAATCTGTGTGGTAGTTGGCTTTGCCTCTGGATATCCAAGCAGCGACCTGAGGTAGGTAGACACTTCTTTGCAAGTCGCAAACTGATGTCCTTTGGGGCTGAAAGAATAATATACGCAGTTGATAAACAATATGGTTCTGGGAAAACATGACAAATCACAAATGTAATCTCTAACTAATTAGATGAGAAAATCAGTCAAAAAGTGCCTCTACAACTCTATCAAGGTGACAAACACTTGTGTCACAATTAAGCTCTTCACTAAACAGCTAGAAACTAGAAACTAACGTGAGACAGAGTTGATGGCGCATTCCGCGGCCCAGGGACATCGTCCCAAATCGAGGATCAGGGTTGAGTAGGGTCAATGCCCCCTCTTTCTACATGAGTCACGACTCCACTGTAGCAGGGAAGTCACTTTCCAAACAAGTCATTTTGATCCATGATTTAGAAACCAACAACCAACATCCTTCGACTGCAGGCTCATCAACCCGGACCCATATCTCTGGTGACTATGGCCCTGATGCGACGATACTTCACTAATTTCACATGTTTGGGTATTAACCTATTTCTCAAATGTGCATGCAGAAGAGAGTTGTTCAGATATACATAGCTGGTACTTGATTGTCTGTTATTGTGTATGTTTAATAGATTAAGCCAGGGCATGAATCTCAGGATCACGCTAAGTGAGAAGCACATTCCACACACAACACCAATGTTCCTAATCTCAGTTTAATGTTTGCTTTAGGTTACTGATACATTGACAATTTTAAAGATACCTCACTGCTAATGAGTAAAAATAAGAAGTCTTTCTACAACAGATGAATTGTGAGGTCATACATTCACCTTGAAAGACGCAACATTTTGAAACACATCTGAATCATCATATGCACTAAAAAAACTAAACTGATGCCAAATGTAATCAAACAAGAATGACTGGGATAGAGGAATAGGAGCAAACCTCACATAACGACGGCAATTTATCCATGCGATACGCTCCTTCCGCTTGAGTCCAAGTAGCAACTTCCAACCACGAGGCAGGTGGTCGGCGAACATGCCAGCATCCACAAACTTCCTCCGACGCCGTCGGCTTCCCCATTGCCCTTCCAGGGCATTCATGAATCCCAGCAGCTCGGACTCCGACCCCAACCCTGCTGTCCGCTGCTGTAGCTCCACCCCGTACGGGTCTACCAGTTCCGCGAGCCTGGCCAGATCAACCGCCACCCCTTTTGGATTCAACACTTCCCTGTCGGGGTCCGTGGCCGCCAACGCCGCTGCTGCAGGCGGCAGCGGCAGCGACGTCGCGAGGGGCGCAGGTGCTGTTGTCGCGGGAGCGGTTAGGGTTTGCTGTCGGGGCGGAATCGCGGGCGGGGCTGGGTACGAGGGATCATCGCGCGCGAAGAGGCGTTGGAGGTGGAACACAATGAGGCGGTTCTCGGAGTCCTCCTCTACGGGGGCAGCGACGGCGGCGGCGGAGGGGGAGGCCGCGGCGGTGGTGGGCGTCAGGTTGTGGGAGAGGTTGGTGGCGGGGCGGTGGCGGGAAAATGTCTGCTTGCGGGAGCCGGAGCTCTCGTTGAAGACGGCGCGGTCGATCTTCGGGGGCGGAAGAAAGTCGCCGTCCCGGCGGCGGCCGCGGCGGGGGTCGACGGCGTAGGGCGACGCGGCAGCGAGCGCCACGAGATCCGACTGCGATACCGCCCCGAGGTCCAAGAGGGCTGCCACCTCCGTCCCCATTGCCCGCGGCGCCGTCACCGGCGGCGGCTCTGGGCAGACGGGGGGATTTGGGGGTTTGGCTCAGGAGGGAGGAAACGCAAGAGTACGGGATGCGACGAGGACGATGGGGACGGGAGAAGTCAGAAGTTGCAAGTGGGGGTGGGGAGTGGAGTGAGACCCACGATCGGACGGTTACGGTGCCTTCAATATTCGTGCGTCTCTTGATCAACCCTGGACTGAAGTGCTGAACCCGGCTAATCCCACGCGACCGCCGCCGGCCGCGATGGCACGCCGCCTCTTCTGCGCCACCAGAGCGCTCCTTGTTCCCATCCCGGCTCCCGCTCCTGCGCCTGCGCCGGCACCGGCGCCAACCCCGGTATCTTCTGCCGCGGTTGCGGAAGCGGCGGCCTCGCTCCTGCCACTGCTCCCCTGCAAGCGGCGCAAGAAACTCCTGAAGAAGCTCAAGAGTCCGCGGGTCGCGCCCATCGAGCCGGAGGCGGCGCGCCGCGTGCCGGCCCTCGACGCCGTGCTCGACCGCGATACGGCCTTCCGCTTCCTCCACCGTGCGCGCTCGTTCCTGGCTTCCCTCCCGCCTCCGCATCGGATCCCCCTCTCCGAGGCCGGCAAGCTGTACCGCGAGCTCGGTTTCCCCCGCGGCCGCAAAGTGGCGCGCTCCGCTGCGCGCCACCCGCTGCTATTCCACCTCCCCGTCGTGGACTCTGTCCCGCACCTCGCGCTCACGCCGCTCATGCGCTCGCTCCTTGAGGAAGAGCGGCGCATCCACGACGAGCTCCTCCCGTCGCGGGTGCGCGCGGTCCGGAAGCTCCTCATGCTCACCGCCCACCGCCGCGTGCAGCTCGCGAAGCTCCACCACTGCCGCGCAGTGCTCGGACTCCCCGACGACTTCCGTGACCGCGTCCGCGACTTCCCTGACGACTTCCGCGTCGTCGTTGACCCCGCGGACGGCCGCCACGTCCTAGAGCTGGCACGCTGGGACCCCGGGCTCGCCGTCAGCGCGCTGGAGCGCGACTTCGTCGTGGACGAGCGCCGCGTCCGGCGCACGTTCCGCTTCGCCGTCCCGCACCGCCGGTTGATGCCGCTCGACGCCGAGGACGCCGACCGCCTCGATGCAGCGACCACGTTCCCGCTGGTCTCGCCGTATACCAACGGCGCGCTGCTCAAGCCGTGGACACCCGAGGCGGAGAAATACCGAGTCGGGGTGGTGCACGAATTCCTGAGCCTGACGGTGGAGAAGCGCGCCATGATCCACCACATCGTCGAGTTCAAGGAGGAGTTCGGGCTCACGCGGCACATGTACGAGTCGCTGCAGAAGCAGAACCGCGCGTTCTACCTCGCCGGCACAGAGATGAACTGGGCTCTGTTCCTCAGGGACGCGTACGACGAAAATGGCGTGCTCAAGGAGATGGATTCCCTCGTGCTGTTCAATGAGAAGCTGCAACGCTATGCCTGCATGACCAAGATGGATTCCAGCGAGACAATGGCTGATGCAGGCTTGACTGAATAGAGTCGGCTTTCAGTTTGGATGCCCGTACGACGAAAATGGCGTGCTCAAAGAGATGGATCCCCTCGTTCTGTTCAATGAGAATCTGCAACGCTAAGCCTGCATGACCAAGATGGATTCCAGAGAGACAATGGCTGATGCAGGCTTGACTGAATAGAGTCAGCTTTCAGTTTGGTGGCTTGTGCCTTGTGCATCTCCTATTCCACCATTGAACAAGTCCATGTCAGGTATACAGTTCTCCCTGGAATTACATTCGTGTCTACAGATTTTTCAATTGCTGCTGCAGGGGGGGGGGGGGGGGGATCATTTTTGTACTTCCTGGGTTCACGTCTGTATCAGTTCCCCTCCTGATGTAACAGTATTTCTTGTTTATGTCATAAAGCGTTGTTTTCAGAAGTAGTGTATCCAGATTACCTAAACCCTCTTGCATTTGATTACTAATCACTTCGTTTTATCTTGAACTACCTTCAGGGCGGGGGGGGGGGGGGGGGGGGGTCATGGCAAAATTTTAGGAGATCCTCTTCAGGTAGGCAAACTGGAAGCCTGCAGCTGCATTTGATCTGCAAAGCAGCAGCAGGTGAACTCAGTTTTGCATAGCAGATCGGCATTCACCTACATGCTGACACCAACTCGCGGATTTAATAGAAACCAATTAAATTAAATCAGCAGAAAGGGGATAGCTGCTACGCTATCTGAATATCTGGATGCACGCGAGCAGCAAGTCAGATGATTATTTTATTTATTAGCTCTGATTAGTTGGTTTAGCTTTCCTGTACATGGTTTAAAATGAAAAATAATGTTAACTTCTTTGTAAAATGTTTTTCTTTGTATATTGGGCAAATGTAAATTCAGAGTGCTATAGTTGTTTAAAGGCTTAAAGCATGTAAAAAGTGTGAAAATATGATGGCAAATACACATGAGAATCTTTGTATACATTTAGGCCATTGTTTTTCTGCTATTGGATCGCATCGCCCTTTGAACACAAAGAGCTCCCTGGTGCCTCCTTGCATATCCTCTGATCACAAGTGCCACTCATTGGTGAATGTCATCAATACTCCTCGTCCCAAAATTTTTAGGTTATATTGGCATTTCTAGATTCATAGTTTTAATATATTTAGACATACTGCATATCTAGATGAATAGTAAAAGCTAGGAATTTAGAAATGTACAAACGACTTAAAATTTGGGACTGATGGAGTAGAATGTAGGTGCTGCAAAATGCTTGACAAATTATATTTTGGCTTCATTGGACAAATGCAAATGTTCATACGATCTTCTTGCTCCTGTTTTTTTTTCAAAAAAATGAAAAAGAGTAACATATGGATAATATGTGTGTTGACCTCATTGGCTTGCCCCCCCCCCCCCCCGAAGCATATTTCCTGGCCGCCACTGGGTATCCTACACTTTTCCGGTATTAGACATTTACATGGGTGACATGCTTCTATTGTGGTTGCAGCAAACAAGCAGAAAATGTGCTGGGCATTTTCAGGTCTGCAGAAAATTCACTGATCCCAACCCTTTTAGTCAAAGACTCCTTTTGTTCTATAGCAAGGGCAATCCATATGCTGTGGGTGCTGTACACTTTACCTGTTTTGCTAACAAAGAATTGCAGACAACATCAGAATATACAATCATTCTCCAGCTAGCACCTATGAAATTTGTGGTGATCATTCATCTAGCTGATTGTATATTGGCCATAATATCTTTTATGCCATTATCATCAAGATTAAAGGCTCTGACCACAATTCTATTGCAGATGTCTGACGATGGGTGTCATTCCTAGTGTCTTAGCATGGACCTATGAACGTCAAGATCGCCCATTTTGGAGAACTGCCCCCCCCCCCCCCCCCCTTAGAGTTTAGACCATCCACATCAAGGGATCATATAGTGATCATCTGCCAGAATATTTTACACTCTACACTCATTGTGGATTGCACGATTGTATTTGTGAGAATACATTTCAGAGCATGCATTTGCAAGCACTGGATTCAAGATTTCTGCCATATGCTGCGGAACGGGTTAGGTTCTTTGCATTATGCTGGTGACCTGGCGCTCTACTAATCGTCCTTTTCTTAGAGAACGTGCTTTTGGCCCATTCAGTTAGAAAAGTTGGTGATTATCTGCATGGAGTATAGTAAAATGATGTGCTCCTTCTATTTATATATGTGTGGTTATAAAATTTTACAGAATCCATACTGCATTCTGAAAGATTTTTTTCACAATGAATTCAGTGATCTTGTTTCCATGTGATCAATTGAAATACGTTTACTTGAAGCCAATGGTGAAAATTAGAGAAAAATTACTGAACGTGTTCCAGGATGTGGTTCTCTTTATCATCAGATATTGACATATAAAGACTTAAAAACAGTTTCTAAAAGCCAGTGGTTTTGCTTCGTCCTCAGCAGACATCTCAGTACTAGGTGACTGTTTCGATGGTGGATGTGGGCGAGTTGCATCAAATGTCTGGACCGGAATGATCTCTTGGATGTGTTGCAAAGACCTTTTTCTTCAGGGAAACAGAGCAACGACTTTCACAAGCACTGTTACATGCGGTGCAGGTGTGGAAAAGCTCCCTTCCGGTAATAATATATAAAGACCTTAATTGATGTTTATGTTGTAATAATATATAAAGCTCCCTTCATGTTTATGTTGTGTTCATAGCAACGACTTTCCTATGGTTTTTCAGCGTCGAATAGCTGGACTTGTTTGGTGCATTTTCTGATGAGATGTTTGTTTAGGGTAGGATTCCAACATCTGTTATTCTGTTCTGGGCCTCCTTTGGAATGAAGGATTTTCATAGAAAAAACTCATCAGTAATCATAAGAATTGGTACTATGCAGCTCTTTGGTGTGCATGATTGAAGCGTAGGAAAAGTAGAGGAAAATTTTCTATGGTGCTGATTTTGGAGGAATTCCACAGGATTGAAAACATCCACCCCAACCCATTTTTTCTCAGACTCGTAGGACCAAGGCACCTCCATCATTAGCATATACTGATGAAGGAGATTAGAATATACTCCGTATAACAAAGTAAGGTGGAGCACCAAGTGAATACAATATCGGCAAAGATGTACAAAAGAGGAGCAAAAGTTGCACTATTCACTCATCACATCTTCTCTTTAAAAAATATATTACTCTATTAGCACTATTCATACGTGTAAATTTACCCATCTAAACCGCCCCCAACCAAGCCGCTAAATCGCTGAGGTTGAGAACAAGTGAATGCTTACATAATACTCCGGGAGAGGGAGGTGGCTGGGTGTGAACAAGAGGGGGTTGGGGGGTTGGGGGGGGGGGGGGGGTTAATTTGCAGGCAGGTTGGGTCTATGTGTAAGAAGGAAATAAAAAAGAAGATTTTAGAATTAACTATATAAGAGGGGAGCGTATCAGGTGGAAACCAACCTACCTTTGCAAACTATGCAAATTTCGATCAGAATCGTTAGATTTAGATCCAAAGGCTAGGACTGAGTTGGCAACTATTTACAAAAAGGACCCCGCCCCCATCCCAGGTCGCACATCTCAAATTCCCACACGCGACTCCGCGGAGTCCCCCAACACCGCTGCTCCACGGAGTTCACGAGCGCCACCGCGGAGTCCCCTAGCGCCGTCGTCGCCGCCGGATCCAATTAGTGCCGCTGCCCCCTAGATCCAACTAGTGCCACCGCCCTTGGATTCACCTAGCGCTGTTGTACTCCGCCCCCCTGAAGGATGCAGTGTAGCAGAACAGAGAGACTAAGTATGACCCAAACTGTGTGCATGTTCTTCGCTCCCATCCCCAAAGGTAAAAGCACCTATGCTATCCCGTTTCTCTTGTTTGCGCTCTTCAGGTGGAAATCAACCCACCTGTGCAAACTATGCAAACTTCGATCAGAATAGTTAGATCTAGATCGAAAGGCTAGGGACTGAGGTGCCAACTATTTGCAAAAAAGACCCATGTACAAAAGAGGAGCAAAGGTTGCAAAAGTTGGGTTAGAGTTGGAAGGAAAACAAGACTCTCAAATTTGGATGAGAGATCCTCGTATGGGTGAATAGAGGCTCAAATTTGAGGGTTCTATTGAAGTTGCCTTTAAAGTCATGGACCTTCCTTATTTGTCCGTGATAGAATTAGATATCTTGTTCGTAATAAAATTAGATATCTATTGGTCCGATCGATTTTACACGGCCAGCAAAGTAGCACTTGAAACTTGAAAGGGATATTCTTGCAGCGCTTTGAATTTTAATGCCGTCATTAAAAAACTGAAATCCACGAGCAACGTGTTGTGTTAATGCAAAAGTTGTTATAATGAAATATAGTGAGGAACACGACCTGCAAAGTAGCACTTGAAACTTGAAAGGGATATTCTTGCAGCGCTTTGAATATGAACTAGAATCAACACACGCCTTTGCCGTGCTGGCCTTTTGCTAGGCCACTGTTAATACCCAGAGGTGTATATCTAAATAGATAAGCACATTAATCAATAATATCTCGGGGGAGTATATACCTCGTTAAATCATCTTGAGATTATTAGTTCCGGAGACGTTCACACACTCGCAGGGTAGATCGTGCTTTGGTTAAGGTGATTCCTTTCCTCCTCACGCTTGGGTGATGGAAAAAGGACGGAAGGATTATTGTTTCTATGATGCTGCTCATTAATCAATAATGTATCGGTGACGGTGCCCGCTGCTGGATTTGTGGAGGGAGAAAAGCTGGCACGGCGGAGGTGAGGCAGATTGGGAACCTGGGCAGTCGGCGGCAGGTAACGCGCTACGTTGCCCAGGATAACCAGCGGCCATAGCGGCGAGGTAGAAGACGAGCCGCATGCGCGAAAGGAGTAGGCCAGCGGAAGCGGGCGGTACGGCAGCAGGCGGAGGTCGGAACCTCGGAGGGGAAGAAGCCGCGGGTTCCCGACGAATCGCGAGCTATCCGGGTTTGCATGTTAACGGTCGTGAGACTAGAACCGATCCGACGGCTGTTTATTGCAACCTGTGGAGATCGGACGGCTATCGGGTTAACTGGCGACATGGACCCGCTGTCCGCATGTGGAATGAACCCAGATTTCGTATCGTAAAGATGCCGTCATAGTTGTTTCGGAACTGCTAGCGCCCGACGTCCGTCCGGTATTGACGATCGACACCTTCCGGTACACGATTCGAATTAGGAAACATATCAGCCATTGGATCATGATGTTGCGAAACGTGTTGCGAATGTTGCGAACACCTTTTCTCATGTTGCGAACACCTTTTCTCATGTTGCACCCCCTCCCTCCTCCCCTGACATAGTGTACATGTTGCGAGTGATGTTACGAGTTTGTGGCGAACATGTTGCGAGCTTGTGGCGAGCATGTTACGACCAACATCCAAACATCGTGTTGCGAACACTTTTTCCATGTTGCGAACAACTTTTCCTATGTTGCGAACAACTTTTCGCATGTTGCGAACACTTTTTCCCATGTTGCGCCCCCTTCCTCCTCCCCTAACATAGTGTACATATTGCGAGCGATGTTACGAGCTTGTGGCGAGCATGTTGCGATCACCATCCAAACATCAGATGCAAAGTTGGTGGGCAGTTGGGAGGGCGTCCGATTTTTCCCCGTCGGACGTCTGATCAGTAGCATTACCGTAGTTGTTTTAATGGGGAGGGCAAAAAAAAAATCCGACCTGCCGGATTCGAACCAGCGACCTAAGGATTACTCTGCAACAACTACAGTCCTCCGCTCTACCAACTGAGCTAAGGTCGGTTTTGATTCCCCTACTGCTCAGCCCAGCATAACGTGGAGTCAAAGTTGAACCAGATAGTCGCGCGATGTCTTTTTTCTTTTCCTTCATTTTGGTCATTTTTTTCTTTTTCCTTCGTTTTGGTCGCGCGGTGGTTTTTTTATTTTTCCTTCGCTGGTGGTCTTCTTTATTTTTCTTTTTTCTTATTGTTTTCTTTTCCCTTTTTTCTTTGTTTCTTTTCCCTTCGGTTCGTTTTTTCTTACTTTTTCCTTTTCCTTCTGTTTTTCTTTCACATCAGTAAAATAAAAAATTCTACCGATCGCAAGTTTTGAACCTCATACCTTCAACTAAACAAGATAGTTAGCAATCATTACACCACACAACACTTCGTGACTACTTAGAGTTACAAATCATTTTATTTATTTATTTATTTATTTAGTTATTTATTACTTTCTACTTTATTTTTTGTTCTATTTCTATTTTTTATATTCTCTCCTTTTTAATATTCCCCCATATTAATATTTTTATTATTTGAGATGAGATGTAAATTTGTTCTCGTTATAATAATAAGTTGTTCTGGCTATAAATATCTTGTTCGGGCTATAATAACAACTTGTTCTGACCCTTGTTCTGATTTGTTTTCGTTCGAGATGACACACAAAATTGTTCCGACTATAATAGGATTTTGTCTGATTGTTGTTCTCATTTATTCTGACACTTTTTTGTTCGAGATGACCTACAAACTTGTTTTGGCTATAATAATAAATTGTTTTGGCTATAGTAGTATCTTGTTCTTCCTATAATATTAACATGTGTCTCACCCTTATTCTGATTTGTTCTGACACCACATTTGTTGTTCGGAATGACATATAAACTCGTTCTTACAGTGTTCTCGTTTGTTCTGGCACTTCATTCTTTTGTTCTAGCGATAACAGAATATATAACTTTAATTAAAAATGCGAATAAAAAATTTGTTAAAAAGTGGGATCTTGTTTCGAAGTTTTTATTATCAAGAAATCCAATGGTGCGATCGAAATTTAATTTTGATGTTTGGTTTCTGATTTATAGATTTTGTTTAGTTTCAATCAATGTTGCATGTGACTGATGTCATCAATTTTGTTTTCTTTTGCACGCGACACATGCACTCCAACCTCCCCTTTAGCGACAGATTGCTTTCTTGTCGCTGAAGCGCAGGGAAGAGCCCCCACTTCGCCGGGGGTCCTCCGGCGCGCGCCCACGGCGGTGAAGCTCGTCGTGCTCCCCGCCGCCTAGATCCGCTTTGGAGGAGCCACCGGGGTCTGGCGCCACCGGATCCGGCCTGGAGGAGCCAGCGGGGTCGCGGCGGAGCTCCGATGAGCACGCCCCCGCTCACCGCAGGGGAGCTTCCCGCTGCCCCAGTGCCGCCGCTCGCCTCCAAGCAGCCCCGAAGAGCCCCCTCACCTGCTCGGAGCCCAGGACGCCGGCCTCTCTGCTGGATCTGGAGAAAAGGAAATGGAGGTGTCGTCGGACTGGGAGACCGGGAGATGAAGGAAAGAGAAAGGGATAGGAGGTTATCCAGGGGACGTGGTGGGGTCAGCATGCGTCCGAGTCGAGTCAACCGGAAGAAGCCGAGCTAGCGGGAGCTTGGAAACTCAACAATCAACATCGGGAAAACGGGCCACCGGAGAGGCACAAAGCACGTGTGTGACTGTGTGTATTCGCACCATTTACCGCGGTACAGTACAGGAGAATGGAATGCGAAACAGTTACATTTGATTGGACTCAAGGGATCTGTCGGCTCGAATGGCGCCGAATCCAGCGGCAGGTTGGGCGCCATAGATCCAGCAACATGGGACTGATTGGATATTTGGATGCCTGCATCCGGCTTCATCCAGGCTCGCCGGATGCAACGGCCTGTGATTGGGTGACTGCAGCAAGTACGGAGCCAGGGCCAGGCCCCCGGCATGCATTCTGCGCCTCTCGTCTCATCCTGGCTCGTGCAGTGCGGAAGCATTTTCGTGGAGCATTGCTCGCCTCGCCTGATGCAGGGTAATTAAGTGCATGGGTCAGCGTGCAGTGAGGGGAAAAGCTACACGCTTGGTGCTAGCTGGGCAACCGAACACAATCACAGCACAGATTTGGCTGTCCTCAAACGTCAACCAAACAAAAGGTGCTTGCATATCGAGCCAGGCCGGCGGGGTCAGTTATGCGAGCGAAGCTGATGAGCGAGAACAAATGAACAATAACCACGCCCATAGCGACCCAAGCAGTGACACTGTCGCCCTCAAACAAACACACAAGAGAAAAAAGAGATCATATAATTTACTAAGAATTGATTCTAGATAGTTATGCAAAGCACAGCAGTCGGCAGCCATGCACGAGCGTTTCTCCCGCGTCCTGGACGATCTCATCTATAGACATATAGTGACTATATCCCGCAAACTAAATAAACAGTTATCCTTTTAAAGAGTGGTCAAAGAGTTGTCGTCTAGGACCAAGTGGTGGTGACGAGCCTCCTGGTAGGACGACACGGTGGTGCTACTGCTCCGACGGTGTAGGAGCGGGCTGCACCTTGCCCCTGCCCGCGCTCGCGCGTGGCTCGTCGCTACCACCTTCAATCTAGGCAAAACTACTTTCTGTGATAGTACTATTGGGTGGGGTTAATTTGTTGACAGGTGGGGTCCATGTGTAAGAATGAAATAAAAAAGGATTGGTTGGAGGTGTAGGAGAGTTTGGTTGCAGTTGGGAAAAAACAAGACTATCAAACGTAGATGAGAGGTCCTCGTATAGTTGAATAGAGGCTCAAATTTAAGAGTTCCATGGGTATTGCCCTTAGGGCTTGTTCGTCTCTACCGGATTAGATTCTGACTGGAATTGATAAATATAATAACAAAATCATGTAGCTACTATTAAAGATCCGATTTATTCCGGGTCAAAAACCAATTTACTCATGATATGGACACCAAGAGACTCGGAATTAATCCACTCAGAATTAATCCACTAGTTAGCGAAAGGGCCTGTAGCCTAGTGGTTACAAGAGCCCCGGTAGCACCTCAGGTCCTGTGTTCGACTCCTTGTGCGAGCGAATTTCTCAGGATTTAACGGCGTTTGTGCTTTCAGTGGTAGGCGACGTTCCCGTCGACAACGAGGGGTCTGTGGTGACTTCGTCAATTTTGAGGATTTGCCGACACAGTCTTCGAAGATGCTCCTAGGGAGGGTTTGCGTGCGTGTATTCATAGGGATGAGTGTGCGTGCATTGTGAGTGTCTCCGATGTATTGTGTAATTCGCAAAAAAAAATTAATCCACTGGTCAAGAGGTACTTATCATGATGAGTAAGGCTTCATTCGTTTCCACCGGATTGGATTCCGACCGGAATTGATAAATACAACAAGAAAATCATGTTAGCTACTATAAGAGATGCAGATTTATTCTGAGTTCAAAATTAATTTACTCACGATAGATATACTATCAAAAGACTCGGAATCAATCCGCGCGCGGCTCGTCGCCACCACCTTGAATCTAGGCTACAACTCTTTAAAAAATTTATGAACTTAGATGATCGGTTATCAAGTTTGCAGATCTAGACATCAGAAGAAAAAATGTAGACCACGAACGACCTCTAGAAGACGACTTACATTCCGTGTAAAGCCAAAGTCCGACAGGTCGCTTCAAGCGACAAGAGACCGCTTAGAGCAAGTATAGTAACCGGCTGAGAGCGGGCTGTATCTTACGTGGAAGAGAGAGAGGAGTAGAGAGAGAACGAAGCCGGCGTTTCCTGGTGCGCCTGCTTGAAGCCGGCGAAGACGTTCTCCCTTGTCTCCCATTGGCTGCATGTCCATCTGCACCCCAGGAAGCAATAAATACTAGGGGTATGTACTGCCACTGCGCGGTGATATGGCATTCTTACAGCCGACGAGCGGGCTGTATTATTAGCCATGCTCTTGAGGTCAAGTCGATATCCGAGCTCGTAGTTGTAGGCACTACATAGGCCCAGGACAGCCTATAGGTCGGGGCCACGGCACCACGCAGAGACGGAGGCAGTGTGCGTGTCGCCCTTGGGGATTGTCCGACCAAACAGTTGTGGGCCAGTGGGCCGCTTCAAATCCCTGTTTAGACAAAGTAGAATAGTCAAGATCATCAATTAGTTGGTGCTGTTCCTATTTGGCACGTCCCATAGTCTATAGCATTAAGCACGCAAAACAAACTCAGCTGCAGTTGTGCTCGGATCTATCTCTAAATTCGATTCGATGGGAGGAAGGTTAGGCTGAATCGCTGATGCTCCCTCGGTTTGTGCCCTCGGAGGCTCGGACCACCCTTAAGCCTAGCCGGAGATTTAAAACCTTATTACGTCAGAGTCATATTGGACAGGGACGTCGTCGACGATGACGAGGAAGTGAGAAGTCGTGGCTGGCCCTGGCAGCTCAGCAAGCAACGCGACAGCAATTCGCCCAGGGGCATTTCCCGTGATATGGTACTACACTGGAGTACTTGGAAAAGCCATGGCACGTGGATCCTGTTGGTTCTTGGTCTACTAGGCGTGTACAGGAGCTCGGTTGTCGTTTCTCCATGCATTATATCTTGATGTTGTAGTTGTCCTTTTTCTATTTTTATCACAATATAAAAAAGAGGTGTCTGGTTTTCAAAGTCGGCAGCACGCTTGGATTAATTAATTCCTGCTTTATATACTCCCTCTGTTTCAAATTATAGGTCTTTCCACTTTTTCAAACCGCTCGTCTTATGGGAAAAAATTGTGCATGTAAGTCATTTTTAAAGAACTTCCATTAATAAAGTAAATCACAACAAAATATATATTTTACAAGATTTTTTATAACAAGTGGTCATAGTTGGAGAAAAAAGTCAAACGAACTAGTATAATTTAGAATAAAGCTAGTAATATCTATTAACAGCAAAATCAGCACTGTCTTTGCCAAAAAAAGAAAAGAAAAGAGGAGTTGCCGGAGGAGGAAGAAGACGCCAAACACGGGAACATGTTCAGGTGTTGGGTAATGGGTACTCACATGAGTGAACCATCAGACAATGCGGTAGTGGGCTCGGCAATTTTTCTTACGGGCGCCGCAAGCTCTGGCCCCCGACAGCCTCTTGCTCCCCTGAAAGCTTCAGGGTCAAGTCAGTTTAGGCTTGTTCGTTCCTCGAACTTGGGGGAAAGGATGCCAGATGATCAAGTTAAGCATCCGCTTATCCACATGTCACACTTACATGTAACAACCACGCCAGCCAATAAAGAACTTATCCTATCAGATTCCAGCATATCTATGAATCTATCCATGGGCTTGTAAGTTAAACATTGTTCTTTAGTCTCAAGAATTCTCGAATATGGGTGCAGCTATTGATTATTACCACAAAACTAAACAGATGATTATCACCACAAAACTAAACAGATACAGCACAGGAATTCTCATGGCTTTGAGCCTAATCGGCCATTAATTTGTCCGAATGCACAGATGCTAAAAGCAAACAGAAGACATGTTCACCTGGTCCTGCGATGCAAGGGAGATGTGTCATAAACAAGTTACGCATTTGCATGACAGGCGGACACAGCAGCGCGACAAGCCCTTTTGAGCTATGCCAGCCTCACTCTAAGCTTCCAATCCTACCAAATCATAGCCTAACCCATGCACGTATACCTCTGCCAGGCCCCACCATGAGGTGAGAGGCCAAGGCCACATGGACTACAGATGGAAATACCTGGAACACTGCATTGCAAGCAAATGTTTTCCCTCCAGGCTTTGGTAGCAACAGAAGGTACAGAAATAGTTGAGAAAGTCATGAGGAACAGTTGGAAGGATAGGCCGTCTTCCCCATTTAAAGGCACTGCCATCCTTTCTGCAGCCCCATGACAAGCTTCCACACACAGACAGAAGCAACGCCTTGCAAAGCTCTTAGCCTCACACCATTCAACCCCTCCTCTGTTTGCCTTCCCTGAGAGGGAAGGAAAGAGGGAGAGATTGTCTCAGGCTTAAGTGCTCTTCTCAGGTTGCAATGTTGGATTGTCAGGGTGTTCTGAAGAAGCATTAGGGGTGGGTGGGTGTGCGTGTGTTGGATTGTCGGGTGTTCTGAGAAACATTAGGTCTTCCTTCAGCTTTTTTGGTAGTTTCGTCTTCCTTCCACTGTCTTTGGTCTCTCTTTCCATGTCTCTACACTCTAGTGTTATGGAATCCTCCCAGATTAATGGGGACGGTGGTGAAGAATGCAACAGTAATGAATCTGGGTGGACGATGTACCTGGGCTCTCCAGTGGATAGTGATGATGTCGAAACCAATGGCACTGAAGGGAGCTATGTTAGCAGTGGCCGCAGCAATGGTAGAAGCAAAAACACCGACGCAGATTATGATTCCTTGACTTCTGATGCTTCCACAGGACCAGCTCAAGTGAAGATGCGTGGTGGCAAAGAAAAGAAGAGGCAGGATAAAAAAGACAGTATCAGATATGAACATGGTAATGACAAGCAAGAGGAGATACATACCAAGCTCACGATCAGCTGCGACAAAAAGGCAGGCAAGACGAACAAACGAGAAGAGAAGACCACTAGAAGAGGCCACAACAAGAAACGTAGTTCTTCACAAACAGGCTTGTTTTGATAAACTCTGTAATATCCTAGTAGGATGTCTCTCAACCATTGTTAGAAGCTAATATCCTTGTAGATGCATGGCACCTGCAAGGCTTTAGGGATCCCTGGGCATATCTATTACCCCTTGTATATTCTTAATTGCCAACCTCCTAGTACCATATTAGGAAAAAAATGCATGTGCTTGTATAGGTATTACAGATAAGGCTCTGTCAAGATATACTTCACAGGCTGTTCTTTATTTACAGTTGCTTTCAACTGTTCTTCCTAGTATGTGTAGAGTTTGAAATGTCTGTATGTGGTTGCAAAGTGAAAGTTTTAGTAAGAGGGCGAGTTAAGAATGATATCAATAAAAGAGAGAAATCCTTATACTCTGCCAATGAACCATTCATGAAAGAACTCAATTATTGCAATCTTTTTTGCATTTAGCATGTGATTAAACAATGCACATACTATTTACGAGATGAAACAAGTTTCAAAAGTCATGCGAAAGAACAATTACAAAATATACAGTACAAATATCTAGTTTACATATCAGCATACAGAAACATACATATGCCGTACATGAGCCACTGGCTATCACCTGAAGTGTACAATCAACTATTCTTTGCACCTGCAAGTGCTCTAAGGCAGCTGTGGCGTTGATTGAAGCACCTCCTTCCCTACAATTGATGTGGAGATAATTATATCAGCAACAGTGCTATCATCCCTGAATTTGAAGAAGAAAGCCTAAGGGCAATTGTAATCTGATGAATCACTTATTAGAACTAGTAGGTACAAAGTGAAGCAAACAGTAAGATGAAAGTCGTAGGCCAGTATCAACACATCATGGGCATGCAACAAATCTTTAATGACAGGAGTCATGATAGTCCGATAGATGCTATTTCAAAATGTGTGCCTAGTAGTATACAACTTTCTAAGGAAGACTTTAACATAAAGAATTCAACCCAAAAGAAATCTTTATACGGAATGATCCTAGAGATATTAAAGTCCTTATCAGGTAGGCAGGATCTGTGACACCCCTTGGCACAATCTTCACTTCTTCAGTGAATACCAAGTCAGGTATTTTCATCCTGAGTCATCTGCTTGAGAACAAATCATAAGAAAGACTGACCACGGTAACATCCCAACCTACTAGTTTAGTTTGTGATTTGTGAAACTGTTCAGAAACTGCAACCATTTGGCAACTGATAAAGCCTAAATTTCAGGATCATTGAGGAGATGTTTGAAATTCCCGGTCACTATGACTTTTTTCCTTACAAAAAAGGGTGGAGACTCTAACGCGAGGAAACACAATCACATCCAAATACGCCTGGGAGACAGTGGGTTAACATTTTATCAATCGACAAATGCTTCCACGAACAGTTCAGAAACATAACCGGGGGCGCGCTCTTCAAGTTTCCACAGAGAATCAAAGGACGGTAGCGCAGGCGAATTGGTTCCCCAGCCCAGCCTAGTGGCCCCGAGATGGACACAATCATATCGAGGAGACACGCGGGAATGGCTAGGAATGTACCCAGAGGCTGCGGCCGGCGGCTAGGACGCCGCGGCGGGCTTAGAGTGGTGGAGGAACGCCGCGGAGCAGAGCACGGTGGTGACGACGGCAAAGAAGCCGAGCGCGACCGCCAGCGACATCCCGGCCACCGCCAGATCCAGCGCCAGCTGCGCGCCGTGGAACACCATGCCCAGCGCCATCCCTCCCCTCTCCTGCCCGCTCCCCTCCTCCCTGCCTCCCGTTGTCCGGCTCTAGCATATGCCGCGTGTGTCCCGGTACAAGGGAGAATGGGCGGTGCGGTGGAGGAGAAGCGGTGAGTGACACGCGGAGCGGCGAGAGGGCGGGGAGCCGAGAGGGGAGGCGGCGACGCGACCACCTGGACCTGCGCGAGACGACCCGTCAGCCGGCCCGTGTCCGTCTCGCTTCGCTTGCGAGCCGTGAGCCCGTGACGACGCAGCCGAGAGAGACCGAACCCATGGGGGAGACGGAGGCAGGACCTGCGTGCGACCGAGATCAGCTTACCTTCTTGTTTCGATGAAACCTCTACCGCTCAGCTGCTTGGCGACCAGCTATTTTCGCCGAAATTCTGAAGCTGCTGGAAGTTCCAATTTCTCATCCCTTATCGTTTATAATCCCCAAAACAACAACTTTATTTTGGGGTAAAGACTATAATCAGGCCGGCCAGCTTTTTGTTGGATGGAACGGCCGGCGCAGATCCTCCCAGCTACAGGGCGGGGGCGACTCATCTGTCCATAGACGCGCACGACATCACCCCCATCGGGCCCACCTGTCATAGCGAAACTGTTCAAATCTCGGGGCTCGCGCCTGTTCGTCTCCTCCGCTCGTTCATTTCCCGCACCCCCCTCTCTCTCTAGGGTTCCTCTCTCTCTTCCCCCTCCCCGGCGATTCCCCAATCGCATCCTCTAATCCCCTTGGATCTATCTATACGCGGGGGCATCAGGACCCTGATCTACGATGTAGAAGCGCAGGGAGCACGCTCGACGGAACTCCAGGTGCGTTTTGTTCGGCATCCCCCCGTCGATTCCCCCTCCCATGCTTCCTCTCCGACGGGATAGACAAGCGTGATTCCTAGAGCTCACGAAATCGACGGGGTTGGTCTTCTAATCGCCATTGGTTTTTCTGTTTTTCGCAGGGGGTTCTGGCTATCAGGAGAGTGCGCACGAAGGTGAGTTTTCGGCCTCCAATCCCCTTTTGCGTTTCCACCCATCCATCGCTGACATCAATTTTTTGTGCAGATTTTTTTTCAGTTGCAAATTGGCGTCAGATTATTTGTGTGGAGGAAGACCACGGAGGGGCGGGTGGGGTGTTGCGAGCTCGCAACCAAAGGTGTGCAGCCACACGTTTTTTCATTGCTGAAGATGAAATGTTTGCACTGTTAGCTAAGATCCATATGGAATAGATATGAATGGTAGGAGATAAATTAGATAAAAGTTGTGCTACTTTTTTTAGGCGGGGGGGCTCATTACATCATGAGGTGATATGAACACCAGTGTAGTCTGGTAGTTAGTTCTGCGAAAAAAATTTGAAGCAAATTAGGACCTACTATAAAGCAATTGTAGGACACACATACGGAAAACAGCCCCCTGCGTTAAGCAAGTTTAGTATGATTTAAGCAAGTTCCGTGGTGCCTGATTGGTGATATAATATCTCTTGCGCGCCTTGTATTATTTTTCACTAGTCAGAACATGGCATCAATTGGTCGTGAAGTTCTGAATTCAACTTATCTGGTCATTTGGAAATGATTTCTCTGATGCACTTACCTTCTGATTCTTGTGGATGTATGACGGTTAACGCAGCTTGTTGATTTATTGTCGTGCTTTGTGTTTACTTTTACATAAAGAATAGCGACATCCATTGCATATCCGTGTTCGACCGGAGAGTCCGAAATTGTTCATCCAAGTATTATCTGCTGTATTAATCTACATGTTTCAACTTGCACTCATCTGTTAACTTGACAAGTGTGATTTTGTTTACCTCCATCTGTGTCTTTTTGCATACTCAAGTGTATGTTTCTTAACCTTTTAGACCTATGACTATGATCGCAAAAGGCAATGGTGGTATTGATCACTTTTTACCTGTCAATGGTATTTTTCTCTCGGAACAAGTCAGCACCAGACATCAATCACCAGTTAGCGAGTGATATTTTGTTTAGATTGCTAGAATTCCTCCCTTAGAAGGCTGACATCATCACGCTCGAGAAATGGCGAGCAGTATGAGGATGTAGGCGACTGAGCGTACATGCGTACATCAGTGTAGTCTGGTAGTTAGTTCTGCAAAAAAAATT
This sequence comes from Cenchrus americanus, assembly GCA_947561735.1. Classification (NCBI taxonomy): domain Eukaryota; kingdom Viridiplantae; phylum Streptophyta; class Magnoliopsida; order Poales; family Poaceae; genus Cenchrus; species Cenchrus americanus. The sequence continues at coordinate 68,514,825 of OX387245.1, read as the reverse complement.
TGAAGCAAATTAGGACCTACTATAAAGCAATTGTAGGACACACATACGGAAAACAGCCCCCTGCGTTAAGCAAGTTTAGTATGATTTAAGATTTTCATAGCTTTTTTATCGTTTATGTTCTTTTCAGAAGCTTAGCATCTCCTAACTATACTCAAATTTTCTTTTCATTCATTTATTTTTTCGAGGTTCATCTCACTTATTTTTATCTCGGGTTATTTAAGCAGGTCTAATCAACTAGTTTGAGCGCTTACTTTTATCAGTCTGATTGATTTAGTGGAAGAATATTCGAAAGGAGGGGGTGCTTTTTTTGAGGGGGGCTCTCAGAAAGGTATGCATTGACTGATTTTTTTACTGCTTGTTTTTATTTTTCTGTGGTGCCTGATTGGTGATATAATATCTCTCGCGCGCCTTGTATTATTGTTCACTAGTCAGAACATGGCATCGATTGGTTTTTATGGTCTGTAAGTCAAGTTCGTCTGTCAAACTACTCAAAAAACCTTTGTTGGCTGATTCTTTACTTGCCTTTGAGGCTTTTTAGCTAGCTATATCCATCAACTGAGTCATTTTATACTGTTGAGAAAGAGTTGGCTCACAGCAGTTCTAACGATTCAGTGGAACGCAGGCCTCTAAACTTAGTAGTTTCATCCCTGTTTTGCATTGTCCCCCCTGCACTAATACAGTGGAGTTCAAGGGATTTAAATTTTTTTGTTTCATACGCATCAGGCAGACTAGTTTTGTGTGATGTTTTCATGGATGAAATAGTTGTATGCTATTACTCCCTACAATTTAGTCATCGAGGATTTTTTAGCCATACTTATTGTCAACAAATACAGGTGTCAAGCCCCACTGATATTCTTCTGTGGTGAATATTTGATAATCTTTTTACATCAAATCAAGTTGGAAGCGATCATGCGTGTGGCACGTCCAACATCTAACATCCCGGTATGCTATGACCCACATAATCTTATTTTTTCTCTCCAAAAATTTAATCTCAAGAGAAAATGCTATGTGTATTGTCATCCTGCTAGTTCATATATATGTATATCATGTTAGAGCGTTTTATCTTTTTTTTACAAAAACAGTTAGGACTTTCCACATGACTTGCACTTGATTCAGATACTTTGATCTCGATAGAATTTTTTGAGTAGGTCCCAAATAGCAATCCTGCTAGTTACTGTCAGCCCCTTTTTTTTAAACCTGAATGCATCATGCTTTTTTTAGGATTTCTTTTTAGGCTAAGTCTGATATGATTGAGGTTTCAGTTGCCGGGGGAAAACCCATATCTTTGCATAAACAAATCATTTACGTTTAAAGTATTTTTGACCATGTCAGCATTTTTTGCTGACTGTGTCATCTATTACATGTTTATAGGCCCGAAGACACAGGGCTTCACCATCTAGGCTAATTAAGTTGTACGCACACCTGACAAGTGACCAGCGAAAGGCTATTGAAGATGTCCAATTCGGGGGGCTATTGAAGATCTCTTGTTCGCGTATACCTGCAGATTTCGCAAACTGGATTGTGGCTGAATGTTTTGATCCTGAAACATCAGAACTTGTGTTGCCCGGGAGGGGCAGGATCTTACTAACAGCAGATTCAGTTGCAGAAATATTGGGTTTGCCAAACCACGGTCATCCAGTGAGGTACGAGCTTGATGTCGAGGCCATAAACTTCATTCATGACAGATTCAATCTTGACAAGGGGACAGCACCCAAGATTGAATCAATTGTTGAAAGGATAAAGGCAAATAAGGTTGCAAATGAAGACTTTCTAAGGTCATGGCTCATGCTTGCTGTGTCAACCTTCCTTTGCCCCTCCACTGGCTTGTCAATCAGCCCTAGATGTTACCCATCTGTAATTGACCTATCAAGTGTAAAAAACTTGAACTGGGCGCAATTTGTTGTAGACCAATTGAAGGATTCTGCATCGAAATTTGATAAAAAGAATTCTGTCAAGGGTTGTGTTCTTCTACTGGTTGTAAGTATTTTTTCACTACAACTCTAGCCCACACACTGAATCTCTTTTCTATACTGTTTTTTGAAGATAATTGTTTCTTTTCCACCACAGATTCTATACGTAGATTCTTTGGACAGCGGCAGAATGCAAATCCCCACTACAAAACCTAGAGTAGCAGATGGTCAAACAAGCTTTTACATGAGGTCATCAAGCTAGATACAAATCGCAATGGTTCATTCGGCAAATTGAGGGTATGTAATTTGATGATAATATTGCTTTTTCTTTACAAGCAATGACTTTTTTCTGAACTGTTTTTTACTTAAAACAACTGAGTTAGTTTACTTTTTTTCTGAACCGTCTTACTTTTAAGTGACAGAGTAAATTCTGAACTAATTAACTTTCAACACCTGAGTTAGCTTACTTTTCTGAGATCTTTAATTTTCAGAAATAAATTAGTTAACTTCTTTAGCTTTTTCTCTCTCACCTTCTCTGCTAATATACTCCCATAATGTTTTGTAGCCGAAAACAAAGACCATATACAATCGCCCAAAGCTCACTATTCACTGCAGATGACGTACTTCAGTTTGTATCCTCAAAGGTCCCTAGAGGAATGTCTGATCAGGTATATTTTTAACAACAAGTTAGATTTTGCTTTAGCTTTTTCTCTATGGGCGCAATTAACTGACCAGACACATTTTCTTTTATGTGTTTTTCTCTCTTTTTTTTGCAGAATAAGAGGAAGCTATGTGACGCTGTGGGAAGGGTACTAAGCAGCGTTACAGATGTTCTAGGCAGTTTTGTTCAGGAAGTTGGAAACATGGAATTCACAACACAAGATGAACCCGAGCCGAGTCTGAGAAGATCCAAGAGACATAGGATCACACCACCACCACCAACTAATGATGACTTCTTGGACAAAGAGGAGGAATCTGATTATGAACAAGAATCTGAAGAGGAAGAAGAATCCGATTATGCTAGCGACTCAGAAGACGAAGACCCCCGGAGTGCACCACAATGATGGCAACACCCAAGCCACTACCCCTGTGGCTGAACCTGTTGATGGGCTGCCATCACATAATACAATGTCTGGAGATAATGAAAAGGAGACAATGGGTGGCGATGGCCGTAGTCGCCTGGCCCCTATTGCAGAGGACAATGAGGGAGCACACAAAGATGAGGCAAGCAGGCTTCCAAATGTGTCTGGCCAGAATCAAGAAGAAGAAGAAGACGAAGACAATGTACCACTGATCGGGAGGATGAACAAGATAAGGGGCACTGTAGAGCAAGTGGCTACAACAGTCCCTCTTGAAATTCTGCCATCTACACATAAGCGCAATCTGTGTGAAAGAAGGGCCAGGCTAAGGCTCCCAGATGCCACCTCTGGAGGAAATGTTCCATCTAGAGTAGCAACAGTGGGTAATTCAGGTCAAGGTTGCAGTCTCAGGAGGACAAAATCCGCTGATGAGTCACTGTTGGAAAATCACAGTTCACCATTAATCACAAGGAGTAATTCACTAGATTTCACACCCCCAGACTTCAACCTTCTGAAGTTTGTTGATGAATCACTAGAGAATGTTAGTCAATCTGAAAATAAGGAAAAAGAAAAACAACTGGATCAATCATGGCAGACAGAACCCGGATCAGCTTCCGGATTTGATGGGTTTGATGAAGAATTCTGGTTGAAGTTTGAACAAGATGCTTTAAAGAAGTTCGAGATGGTAAAAAAAGGGAGCTGTAGCACAGGGGCTGTAGCATCAGCACAACCCACAAAGGCAGCCATCTCAATTACACCACTAGCGCCGCCCACTGTAAGCCCATCTGTTGCCAACTCTTCGCTTTCACCAACTTATCGCCCGCACCCGGAGGAGGCTCCACAAAGTCGCAAAGACCGCAATCACCATATGTCGACTTCACATCAAAAAAGTCTTTCAAATGCAGCAAAGTTGTGTGCGAGGCATATAACGCTGTTTTGTCATGCAATGGACGGCCAACACGTTCGAGAAGTACACCAAACAAAGAGTAAGTACATGCATCTGATTTTTTTTCACATCAAGTTTTTGTTTGTTTTTGCGCACTCCACATCTTTGTGGTGAAAATCTGATAATTTTCCTATATCAAATCAAGCTAGAAGCAATCAGTTAATACAATGCCTATAGCACCTATGTTATTTCACTTATCATCATTTCTGAAACATTTTCAGTATTTGGGCAATGTTTTGACCATTCTATTTGTGTCAGTTTTTTTAATCAAGGTCAGAGATATTAGGTTCTGTAATTCAGCAATTTAGGTCCTACCTTGAAGCATCTTAGGATATACAACATAGCTATTTAGCAACCATGGATAAGCAGGTTTGGTCATAAGATTTATAAAATAAGAATTTTGTGCTAGCTTTTGTGTAAATGGAGAGGCTTTTAATTTTGCTATAGGAATTAGTCTATATGTTTTAGCCTAGAACTTTGTTTTCTGTGTTACAGCTGCTGATAAATTTGTTACCTGTACAATTTATTTTTTTTTCACCACTATGTGAAAGACTGGAGTATGTAATTTGAATGCTATTCTACTAGATAAAATTGCTTTTTCTACAAAATAACAACTACTTTTTTCCTGAGCTAGTTTGCTTTAAATAACCAAGTCAGTTTACTTTTTCTGTAACTATTTTTTATTTTATTTATTTTGCCCCTGACACTTCCCTCTGCTGCCCTCACATGTTGCTCACGGCCTTCATGATAATCAACTATTGGGATTTCCACATAACACTCAACGAGCTTGCAAGGTCAGTAAAACCAAATGGAGAGCTATTGAACACGAGTCTTGCCGAGGTCGCTCTTTATGCTATAAACCCAACTGGCAGGAAGGCCAAAAAACAAGTCCTTCCACTAAGAATCTCGGTGTGTATGGTTTTTCCACAATGTATTTTTTGTTATCTCTTTTGTTACAGTCTGTTACAAGCATCTTTTTACAAAATGTAGGGTTTTTTGCTATCAGGACAGCTTGACAGGGTAGAGGTGAAGCGTGTAGTTAGAAAAAGTACTAACCATTTAGATCACAGACATTTGGTACGTTGTTCTATCCTGTTGCATTTTTAATTTTTTTTGGTTTTACTGATCTTTTTCCAACAGCAGCAGCAACTAAAATGTGCCCCTTGCATGCGAGTCATGTTCCCGATCCTTCAAATTCTTGAAAACAACATCGGCCACTACTTCCTCCTTACACTCAACATCCGCAATGAGCGTTTTGAAGTGCTAGATTCAATGAGAAGCCTTGAAGACCTTAATCTAAGGAACTGCTGCAACAACCTCATTGAAGCTATCAAGAAGTTGTGGTCCATTCACTATCAAGACTCTAACAAACAAATAGAAGATTATCAACTCGTTGAAATCAGTGTTCCAAAACAAATAAACAAGTAAGTACCATTTTTTCTCTCCTGACTATGTTTTCCTCGTCATCTATCTGTTTCACAGTTAGACTATTAATTTTTTCTATCTTGTTTGTGTTTCCAACGCAATCATGATCACGGATACCACATGTTGTTACATGCCGAGCACTGGGATGGGCAGAGAATTTACAACTTCAAGGGGGCTGACATGCCGAACATCCGCAAACTACTAACATACAAATTTCGGCTCAACTATGAGGAGAATGACATAGAGTGGAAGCGGGAATTAGGCTTGGAATAGGTATGCCCTGTGACTCAAAGAACTTATATCATTTAAATTTGCATATTAAAAGCACCAACCCATCAACTTTGATGTTTTCAAAAAGTAACTAATGGTATAGTTGATAATTTAAACTTTAATTTATACAAACTCTTTATTAATAATTATAAGAAAAGCAAATAGTCGTTTCCATCTCTTCACCATATGGCCCCGGTTCTTTTTCCTACTCACGCGACGGAAGTTGCCGAACCGAAGCACTCCCTATGTCCACTCTTTCTTCTCCCGCTTTCTTGGAGCACCGCGCAAGATTGTGGTCCGTTGACCCGCAAATCCGGCATTTGTTCTTCCTTTTAGGTTCTCGCGTTCATCCCCTTTTTTAAGCCTTTTCTCTTTCTTGCGCCCTTTCACCTTGGATCTCGGTGGGTTCCCCACGGTGTCCCGCAACGGCAACCGAAGTAAGTCTATAGTTACATGTAAGAAAAGGCCGTGCTACCTTTGCAATAAAAAATCATTTCTTCTCACCTATGGTAGGCTCACCGGTAGCGTACAAACCCATTGAAGACCCCGCAACACAATCATTAGTTGAGGCAACGGAGGGACAGATATTGCGCACGCGCTCCCAATCGTCTCGTCGCTCTTCTTTCTTTTCTTAATCTCATCAATCTTGGAGCGCATGACCCCAATGTGAGTCCGCATAATAGTGTACCTCTCTTTTGAAAGACATCCCTCACCGCCAAATCCTCAAACGCTGTAGACAGATTGGTGAACCACAATGTTTTACCGTCGCTCAAGGGCATGCCACGCGCAATAAAATCGAGCCCGTGCACTCGCTCCCGCGGATAATTTCTCTCGTGTATTCAACTCGCCTTTTGTGTCCATCTCTTCGCTATATAGCGATCGGTATTTGTTTGATACCTAATCTAGTCGCACCTTCATAATGTGGCAACATACCATCCCATCTCTGTCAAACTTGCTGCACTCGCAGTAGAAAATCTCCTCGTCTTCAATTGATGTCACTACATATGATCTCTTGCCATAACCGTACACACAAACGTTGTTAGGCACCAACAAATAATGCAACTGACTTTCGTGCTTCACGTCATACTCGCAATTTTCTCAAACTCCTTGGAGAACTTGTAGAACATTTTTTTGGTGTAGACAGTAGCCGCATGCCTCTCTAAAGGGAATTTTGACCACCTTCTTCTTTCCCTGTCATCAGTCCTAAATTCCTCGCCTTCTTGAGCAATGAGGCATTTTTCCTGGATCTTTTCATACTGCCTAACAAAATTCAGAATTGACATGTTAGGGTTAACATACTTTTTCAGCACTGCGATGAATCCCTCACTGCGCTGGGTTGACTGCAAGAACGGGTAAAAGCAATGCATGAAGTATGCTGGAACAAAGCTACTTCTGATCGCATAGAGGCGCTGAAAATGCTCATTCTCTTGCAAGCCATATTTGCTTATCATGTCTATCCATTGTGCCTCAAATTCAGCAGAGTTACCGTGTGGTTCACACACTCCTTGAAATCATCTTCCAATTTCTCATCCTTATCAAGGACCGGACCTATTGTACCGCAGAATTTATCCATTATGTGCCGGCGCAATTACGGTGATTAGTATTGGGCATTGTTTCAGCAATTGCACTCCGCATAGCCCCATCTTGATCCGTTATAATGCTCGCAGGGGCTTTGCCTTTCATTGCCAACAGAAAGTTTCAAACGGCCACACATAGCTAGGTGTCTTCTCATCCCTGATGAATGCACACCCCAACTGAAACGTATGCCCGTGACCATTGATTCCAAGGAAAGGAGTAAAAGGCATGTCGTACATATTCGTCATGTAAGTTGCATCAAACGAAACAAAATCATGGTATGATTCAATGTACGCCCTCCTTGCAAAAGATCGTCAACCCGTAAAAGGTTCTCCGAACCTTATGATCTTCGTCCACCTTAACTCGAAATAGAAGTCAGGATCCTGGTCCTGAAGGTCAGCAAAGCGGTCCAGAGTTTCCTGCATGTCCTTAAATTTCTCCACCCTCCTAATTGTCGACCTAAAGTTGCCAACATCTTTGCCTTCATACGGAACTTGCTATGCAGACCCCTAGAACTCACTCATGAGTCGCATTATGCGACCCGTGCTCAAGTTGCAACCGTGGAGCATTGTAATAAAATCCTTTTCAGGCTTGGGGATCCCTTTGTGGGACCTCAAGAATTTTTTTAGCGATGGTTTCAACACTAGGTCATGGTTATGGTCAGGAACAAAGTTGATAACATGCCACCTATCCTCAATAAGTTTCACAACAATCTTAGCTTTGCGTCCGTATACAACATCTTCTCCCTTTTTCTCTTCTTGCCACCATCTAGTTTCTTCTTCTTATTATTATTATCTCCGTCGAAGCACTATCTCCAGTTGCGAATGTTCTTCCACCAAATCATCATCATCGATTCACATGTATTTGCATCTACCTTGCTTTTTTTCCCGTGGCCCTCCTTGTTGCGTACATACGTCACTTTGCGCCGCTCCCTAGTCATGGTAGACAAACGCGTAGTGCTTGTACGGATAGAAAAGCCAATTCTCTTTGCATAACAATTATAGTACTCCCTAGCTTCCCCCTTACTAGAAAATGTTTGCCCAAGATATGGAATTGGTGGTGTAGACCAAACTTCCTCAACTATATCACCATCAATAGCAATGTCACGGCATCCAATGCTACAACTCCAGGGCAAAGAACACCAATAGCATGGCTCGAGTGCTACCACCATCCGGGACATCAACTTGATTGTCACAAAGATCGCTATGAGTGCTTGAACCATCTAGGACAAGCAACTTGATTGTCAATAAGATCTACCGTTGACACAAAGATTCCACCCCGCGCCCCGATCCTTTCTACCCAATCCATCGACCGTAAGATCGCTGAGTGCAATATGATGGATTTGCACTTTCGACATCCGTAAAGTCATAATCAGACTCTGGGGTAACTCATTCAAATCCATGATCATAAATCTGAATAGCAAATCAATATCCTGTACAAAAGCAAGAGCTAGTTATTTTTTAGAAACAATAGCAAACATCAAAATGTAATACAACACACAAAAAAGCTACAATGTAATACACACAAAGCAGCATGGCTTTGTATCTTGTGCATATCAAGAGTTATAACAAAGCATTTTTCCATGTAATTTTTGCTACCATCTATTTATGTGTTTTCCTATTCACTTTTTCTGTCCAGGCTGAAGGATCCTAAGAAGCAAGACAGGGTTTGGTGTTGTTAGAAGATGGATTTTGCTGCTGCACAAGATAGGTTTTTGGCGATGCACAAGATTTGAAACATCTACCAGGATCAGTACAATATCGTCACGGATCTGTGTGACCCAAAATTGCATCAGCTAGTTAGAATGCTCAGTTATGAACATAAACCGAAGGAAATCATCTAGGTTCTTTTTTTCTGCCAGGAATTATGGATCCGCGTGTCCCACAAAACAACCTGGTGGATCATCGATCTGTGTACATACCTGTGGTGTTTCTTGCTTTTTTCTTCTGCACTACATCTGCTGGATCTGACTCTTTTTTGAGCGGGCGGCGTCGCTGCCGATCCGGCGACGGCAACCACTCGTCCCGTTTTTTTTTAATCGTGACTCCGTCGTCTTAGGCTTCCGGCGGCGGGGGGGGTGGGGGGGCGCAAGTGGCAGGACCAGGAAACCGTGGGTCGCCGTCTTCCCGCGTTTTTTTGGGACTTATCCCCACGGCGCGCAGAAGGGGGGCTCAGATGCCATAATTGCAAGCAGGATGATGATTATTGCCAAAAGAGGAAAGGCCACCCGAACTAGCTACAACACGGCCGGTCGTGCTTTAGCCGAGTCCTTATTTTGGAGCACATAAAATCTCTAAATTTCCAATATAATGCACCTAGAAATTATGCTTCGCAACAACAGCTGTCCACAACGGTCGAGTAGGTGCCAAACTAGGAGATATTTAACTTTTTACCATTATAGTGGGTGGCACCTCTCCAGCTAGCATCTTCCCAAATGGCGCTACATTTTTACCATGCTACAGTGCTGATGGCATACAGATTTACCATATTTGCTGATGTGGCGTGCCACATCGTCCTTCCAGCGTGGATCCGAGAGAGAGGAGTGTGTCAAATGACTATGCTGCCCCTATTCCTTCTCCCACCCGAGCTCATCCCCTACCTTTCGTGGCACTTCACCCACCCAAGCTCGTCCACGCTGGGGATGAGCTGACAGCGGCGCTGCTGACAGGCCTTCAACGCACGCCATGGGAGACCAGTGCCGCTGAGGTTCCCACCGCCAATGCCATCCTGCCGGAGGGGGATTCTTCAGCAGCGCCGGCGGGTCCTCCTCCGCCGCTCGCCATTAGCGCCAACGCCGAGCTTCCCCTTCTAGCCATCCCCGTCGCCAACCTCCCTCACCAGCGCCTCCCTCCCGCTCCCCTGCAGCTCCCAGGCCACCTTGTTGCCCCAGCCGAGCCCTTGCTTTGCCGAAAACCAAGTCGTCGCGGGCGCACTGCCCTGCCTCGCCGTCGGCCATCACCGAGCCACCTCCGTCCTCGCCCTTCGTCACCAATAGACCGGCCACCTCGTCGAGCTCCGGCCGTGCATGTGTGCTCCCTCGCTTCGCTTTGGCCGGGAGGAGAAGGGTCGCGGAGGGGCCGCTGGTCCGAGCTCCGCCGCCGGCGTGCGCGGGCGAGCTCGCCGCCGAGCGGCAGGCGGCCGCGGCGAGCTTCCCCGGCGGCGGCAACGCGGTTGTGGCTCAAGCCCGCGGGGTCGAGCTCCCCCGGCCGAGGATGGCGTGGCCCTCCCATGACCGCCGCCGCTGCCCTCCAGTGCCCGGCGCTCGCATCTCAGCGGCCGCCGCCCTTTCCCCAGGGGCACGGGGTCATTTGACACTCCCCTCTCTCTCGAATCCACGCTGGACGTATGTCATCAGCACTGCAGCATGGTAAAAATGTATCTTCATCTAGGAAGATGCTATCTGAGGAGGCGTCACCTACTATAATGGTAAAAAGTTAAATATGCCCAAACGAGACGGCAAATTGGGGGAAAACCCAGGGGATCGTATCATACTACCCGACATGATGCGTCACTCATGGAATCATGGAATTTATGAAGATACATGGAGTGATGCCATGTTGGTTTAGAATTCGAGATGCCTAGAAAGTGAACAAAAAGGCTGTCAGAAGACAGCAACTCTTTAAGCACCGGTACCTAGTGTACAACGAAAGCCAACCAGTAAGAGCCCCTGAACCTAACACTACCTTATAACAGCATCAAGGCTCAAAAACAAAATTACCAGAACAAGTTATTTTGAGGTACAATAGACCAGCTAGCTGGCTTCCATCTAGCCTGTAAGTTGTAACGCCTCAGTCTCCTGTCACTGCCATGTAACTCGATCTTCGTCACCATCAAATATGTTCCAAAATTCATTTTTTGCAAACTGCTCCTGACAGCCAGTACAATCAGCAATGGTAGGCTTGGTGGTTATCAAGTAAGCAACCTATCAAGTAATGTTGGTTTCGACGCTGTTGGCTAGAAATCTCAATAACAGACCAGCCCCTTGTGGAAGAAATTGGTAACCGCTGCATCTTTCATGAATAAGCTACAACGGGTGGTGATGAACAAGGAGGCAGGCTCAACTGCTCTCTCTCTTCTGCAATCATGGTTAGGTAAAAGGAAATCCAACAACTGGATGCTTTCCAGCAAAAGAAAACATGTAGTCATCGCACCTAGCAGAGAGATTCTCCTTGGTTCTGCCTACCACTAGATAGGGATCATGATTCTGTTCTGCCTCCATGAGCTTCCTGAATGGGTGCTTAAGTGGATTCCTTACCCGGTACCCAAGATTTGGGGACATACGATGGGATTATATATGGTCTCTTGTTAGCATCATACGAGGATGCCAGCCTCCTTGCCCAAAGACTCTCCTCTGGTGACCATGATATGGTGGAACCCATTATCGCACACCATCTCAGGTTCAGTAAAGCCATAGCAAGAAATTCTTCAGCTGCTTTGAATGCCCTTATGATTCTCAATTCCGCATCAGGCTCTTCACTGAGGATTAGATCTTCAAAAACAGTTATTTTCTTTTTAAGAGTGCGGGCATTCTTAGATATCATTCTCATGCTGAGTACTTGCAATGCCTCAATTGCAGTATTGTAAAGTTCATGCTCCTCATACGCGCAAAATGTGTATGCGATTGTTGATGGATCAGGTTGAACTTTTGCTCGATGCATATGCTCCACAATATATTCAATGACGTGAATTTGACCCTGTGAAAGAATGTTACAAGACAAGCTAAACTTCAAAATCAGTTTCGCAGGGGAAGAGAAACAGATCAATCTTATAATAAACATACTCTAGCATATGCACGTGAGAGTAATGTATTGAAAATATGTATGTCAGGCTTAATTCCTTCAGTCTTGCATATATCAAGCAGATCCATAGCTCCCTCAAAATCATCTTTTGCTAACACAACCTACCATATCAAGAAAATTAGAGATGAGATAAAGTAAATGAACCTGCAAAAGTCAACTCAATAACGAGTAATCAGTAGTATGATAGACCTAAAAGGGGTGTTAATGGTAGCCAGACTTACCTTCAGGAAAGATGTATAAGTCACGACAGTTGAATGGAAGCCATCTTGGAGCATCAAAGACAGCAAAGCACTAGCTGATTTTAAACATGGCAACCATTTGCAGCACTCTATCATGGTGGTATAAATTGAAACATCAGTTGGAAGACTGCATGATCTCATGATTTTGAAGATCCTTATTGCTTTGTGACTCTACAAACAAGAAAAACATAGATCAAGTATGATGATATGCTAAGTTCAATATCTGCCAAGTGAAGAGAAGAAAAGACAGATATCTATAGAATTTGTAAAACAGAATTAATTTGAACCTGAAATTTTGTAAATAAGAGGAAAGCAAGCGAAAATAACGTATTTAGAATTTCTAATGTTAATTTCATGCCAATTCAAAAGTAATTGCATAACACCAGAGAGAGAGAGAGAGAGAGAGAGAGAGAGAGAGAGAGAGAGAGAGAGAGGAATCCATCATTATGTCGCATCAGAATAAATTTAATAGGTTGTTGATACATACTTCCTTGGCTTTAACAAGAGAATGCAACACAACACTGTAGAGTTCACTCTTCTGATAAGGATTCATGTTCCATAAGACATTTTCGGCTACATTCAGGTACCTCAGCATTTCCTCTATCATCCCCTCATATCCAAAAGCTCGTATCTGGAAAAAATCAACAGAACATCAAGAGTTCAAAAGATTTGTCATGTTAGAAGCACTGAAGATGATACTGACGAGTTAAATCACAATCAAAACCACAAACTTTTACGGATGGAATGATGATAATCGGTAATTCAATGAGTAAACTGTTAGGAATAGAAAAAACTACTCTCTTTGCTCATCTTTACAATGTGTATGTCATTAGTTTCACATCGATACTTAAGATATTGATTGTATATCACATAAATGACATTAGAGTAATTGTCAGTCAAAGCCCCATCTTAAGTCGCTGACAAGGTTTTGCATCATGACAGAGATCTCAGGTTATAATATTCAGATTAATTAAAATAGTGCTTCTTCCAAGTACCATAAATTACAATAACCACTGAAAATAGTAGTAGATTTGGCGCCTTGAAATAATAATGATGTCACAGGGAAGTCTTGATAGAGAACAGATAAGCTTAAAGACAAGCATAAAGATTTCTCAAAGCATGGTGTGGACAAAGTGAATAAGCCAAAGAATGGCATTGGTTTCTAAAAGTGTTCCCCAATTTAGCACAAACCGCCCCATTGAATCTAAGTTTGTCATCCATGCAGAAAATGAAGTATGCCAAATTCAATATAGTCATGTGCATAGTCATGTAAAACGGGGTCGATGGCATCGTTCCTCGACCAGGGAACGTCGGTTTCGACCCGGGAACACGGGGTCATTTTCGTCCCCGTCTTGTAAAACCCACTCAAAAGTATCGACCCTCGACCTCGTTCTCGACCCGGGAACTTTGTGACTATGATCATGTGAATGTTTCTCAAATTTGGAAAAATAGTAAAAATGACATTTTTTGTTCCCTCTAAACCATACCCAGACAGAAGACAAAGATCCACTCCTTCCGTCATGAAATACAAGGCATCCTAGGTTTTTTTTAGGACAGATTAAGGAGGTGGGCAAATGTCTCATATACCCTTGGCTAATGGTGGTACAAGGCAAGTTTTCCAGTTAGCAAGGGAAATATTTGGCAAGTTTTAAATTGAGTTGATTGAGTACTTGCCAAAAACTCCTAGGACACCTTATATTTAGGGACAGATTTTGAACCCTTGGATGTAAACCTGGGATAACATCCAAATCCAATTCAAGGGAATCCAACTAAGTCCAGCTACAGACACACTTCTATCCAGTCCAATCCTAATAAATTAGGCTGACATCCAAATCCATCCAATACATCCAATATTCAAGCTGGCATGTCTACTTCCTCTTCACCCCCAGCAAAATAGCTGGCCTATCCCGTGCACCATCCTCTCTGCTCTCTGGCCTCGCTCAGCACCAGGTCAGGGAGGCTAGGCTTTCCCTTTCTCAAGTCCAACACAAATTGGATTATCCTGTTTTTTTAGTCCAATGAAATCCATGATCCAACTAAATCCAAGTCCAGTGAAGTCCAACTACTAAAATCCAATTGGATATGGAATATTGTTAATCCAGTCCCAGGTAACTTGGATGCCTCATGTTTCAGGACGGATGGAGTATACAGTAAATGGAGAGAAGGCTTACTATGTTCTTCAAAGACACAAAACTGTGTTGGATTCCATTATTTAGCATGTCCATCTCAATGGTGCTTATCCTTTTAGAAACATCAACATGAGAGAGAACATTTCCTTCTTCGTAAGGAAAATTGACATTGCCAAACAGAGAAAACAGAAGCTCATATGTCCTGAGAGTTGCCTTCATGTTCACACGTTTCATTTTAGCTAGTATGCATACAGCTCTTTCTGGTTCATCCTGCAAAAAATATTAGAGAAGATTATTTCATGCTTCATATTAGTGAAAGACTGGTGTAGTGACAGCTCTATAAAACTATATTTTGTGGACATGATGTGGAGCATCAAGCATTTGAAGACTCAGCAGGAGGTACGGAAGCCCAATATCCTAAAATCTAATTTAAGAATAAAGGCCTTACCATAATGTCACATGCAGAAAACAAAGCATTAAAGGCATCTATGTGCTTCTGTCGTAGCTCTGAAATTCCATTCAATAAATCCTCAGCCAAATCCAATTGTAAATTTTTGCTGTAACCCTTTGAGAGAGCAGAAAGTGTATCATCGTAAGGTTCAGTGCCCCTTCTCTTCATCGTTTTAATCTGAAAACATATAAATATAAGATAACAATGATATCTCCGAATCAAAATTGATATTGTTGTAGGATGTGCAGAATCAAAACTTCATTACATAAAAGTACTTCAATTTGTTCCATAAAAAAGATATTGATGATTTTTTTTGTGAAAAGTGCTACTACATGATAGTTTTGTTGTTTCATATAACACAACTTCAGTAACAACTAACATGTGCATGGAGATCCTATCGATATCTTAAACAAGTAAAAGTGTAAAACAGACCAGAACTAGAGGTAAGTACAGGTACAGTTCAATTTTGCATAGTAGCTTTTGTTCTCAACATTGCAGTACTCTTGACAAAAATCTGATAGTCTAACTTCTATTTTTTAGGGAGATGCAATGCACCATATTGCTTTTTAAAAATAAAAGTGGTGTATGTTATCATCATTTTAGGGAGATGCCCTGAACATAAAAAGGAAGCTACTGGTAGCATACCACATTCGTGGCAAATGGAATTCCTTTGCCAGCTAACACAGTCTTGACAAAACCATCATATGTAAATCTTGACGGCCGCAATCCAAGTTTTTGCATCTGGGCAGAAAAAATAAATTAGAACCAACAGAGTCTGTAAACATATGGGATTTTTTCAATTAAAGTGCTTTCACTATTAAAATAACAGAAAAATGCACAAGCTTATAAGAATACCTAAAATGCAGGACCACTTGTTACTGACTACAAATTTAAATCAAATCTCTCTGCAGGACCAAAATTGATTGTGGGGTAATGGTTAGATAAAAATAAGTTTCCACGATCTATGTTGGTAATAACCTTTGCAGGTGACATCAAACAACAAATTAGAAAAGCAAAGATCTTCTGTTAAAGAAACGGTACAAACAACAAATTAGAAATTCAAATACAGTGCAGCAGATGAATAGCAAATTTACAAGGAAGAAGAAAGAGTAACGGCGGTGGCGGCGGCTTCTGTGCGTGGGGAGAGATGATTAGGGTAAGTAATGTTCTTAGGTGGAATGAGGGGGCCGGCAGCTATACATAGAAGCCCAACTCATATTTTCTCTATTTTCCCTTTCTTTATTTTCTAACCATATTTAAATGTACATTATATGTGTGTTTTTGACGTATCGGCGTATCTGTGTTTTTGGAAATCACCGTATCACCATACCGGTATCGGTATCAGTGTATCCCGTATTGGTGATATGTAGGATGAAACCAATCAAGTTAGAGAACGGAATGTTACCACACTGCACTTTTACCAAACAGAAAAACGAAATTCTTAAAGCTTCAGAGAAATATTTAAGGTAAAGCTCAACACATAGACTGCATGGAAATGATATAGATTCGTTACCTCTAGAAATAACTGCTCAGCTAACTGACAGTTGTTAAACTGTGCGCATGCATGCATAAGATCGTTGAACGACCATCTCAAAATTCTCCTTACTGCACTTTGTGAATGTCTCAATGTCTTTCGAACACTCCCGTTGTCTAGTTCAACCTTATCAGCATGATTGTTGCCTAAAACAAAGACGAAACAAAGTATGTTTTATATTTTTTTCTAGAACACGAAGGAGAGTTTTGTATATTTCATTGGGATGGAACATGCAATGCAGACCAGACCTGCAAATAATAACTCAGGCTTAAAATTAGCTGAATTTATGCCAGTAGCCAGCTTCCCTTGAGATGGTTGCAGGCTAAAGTCCGGTAACAATTTGATATCTTCAGACTCATTCAAAGCAAGTACAGGAATGTCAAATCTTGATGATTGGTATCTTCTTTTAGAAGATAACCTCAGATGTTCAGATCTTTGTGCAGCACTGGCTACCATATGCTGCAAGATGTGATATGCAGATTGGAGGTCACCAAACGCGATTAAAGCCCTCAAAATTCTCCTTTGTGTAATAATGCTTGGGCTATAATACCTAGAGCAATCCTTCCAAATATCATAAACAGCAGGCAGATTTTGTTGTAACACTGCAATCTAAAACACATAAAAATGACTAATAAGAAAGCTGTCAAAATGTTAGATCAAGACTCAAAAATGAATTGATGTGAGCCGACAATGTAACATTAGTTACAAATCATGTGAAAATTAGTATGTCTTGCAATCACCATATATATGAAATATAATATCGCATGATATGAAAAGAATATCCTAACATGATATGAGAAGAACAAAACATAAGTTGCACAGATAAAAAAAATGTGACTGTTTTACAAGAAAACTAAATTTGATAAGCAATATTACTAAGAAAACAAAGTGACAAAGGAAATATGGATTTGCAGTTCTGTACGAGGTTCAATTGACACAGATAAAAAATGCCAAAAGGGAACTACATAGGCATGGACATGTTAATTTCTTTTTGGAGAGAGAACCAAATGGGGAGCTTTAAAAAGAACAAGGCATGAATATTAAATGTGCATACAGAAAAAAACTTTTAGAACAGCGATATTGAACATTTCTTCTACAAACCTTCAAAAGCTCGCAGTATGTTATTTCAGACTTCCCAAGAAGATAATTATCCATTGTCTCCAGACAGCATTCAACATCCTTCAGATTTGAACTACTTCCACAGGCATTTAGAAAGATATTAAAAAACGGCAAAGTGGCATAGGTGCTTTCTTTTTCCCCAAGAAGAGTCAACCAATGGAGGGCCTACACAGGAAAGGAGATTCTAAACTTGCAGACTGCACGCAGCTAAACTATTCAATAAGCTGATAAACCTATAGTACATATGAAAGAAAAAATAAATTCCACTCAATCACCTGGCACTGGTAAGAAGAAAGAGAATCAGTAATCAACTTAACCAAATCCAATCTAATTATCACCAAAATAACACACTAAAAAAAGGCAATAGTTCATTAAATGTGCAAACAAGCATACACATCTAGCTTGTATTTCGAATAGTAGTACAGTTGTAGTACACTTTATTTTCCCATAAACCTTCCTCATACTTGTTTGCTAATTTTATGAAACACTTGTGAAACAGAACATACAACTCAATTTCCAATTCACCATGTTCCTACAAATATAAATTATATAATACATAAAGCAATGCCTGCGTTACCAGTGAGCATGCAAATATTTGTAGGCATACCCTTGTACAAAAGCGTCAAAATAACAGCAACAGTAACAACAAAGGCTTTTTAGTCCCAAGAAAGTTGGGGTAGGCACGGATACAACAAACCCACTCCAATCAGTACCAAGAACCTGGGTCTGTCATACAGTGCATTGATAATGACATTTGGGCTAAGTCAGTATCACAAGGAAATGGAAACAAAGGTATTGTGGTCTCTTTTATCCTTAATGAAGCACATACTATGCTACTGCCATTGCTTAGAAGCGAGAGGTATCTCATACCTCCTTCACATACCCTCCTCTGCTCAGGGCTCGAATGACATATCGGTAGATACCCTTACTCATGCTAGTGGCCTTCTCCTCCATGAGTTCCAAAGTTTCCATAACAAACTAGAAATGTTGGGAAAAAATCCCGATGGAGTTCTAGTCAAAACAAATGGATTAAACATTTATAAACCTTAAACTGCAGTAAAATAAAAAAACATCTAACAATATCTTTACCAAAGGATCAGGTGCTTCTGCACAATACTCCAGTATATAAGAAAAGTCTTCCTTATCCAATTGCCAATTAGTGTTTTGAAGATTTGAAAGAATCATTGATGCTCGCTGCCGATCACCTCTACGGAGGGCATTGACAATGTCTGCTTGCATGGATCTGACCAAAGTGGTCTTCCTCATGCATGTAAAATCATCATATTCTGCAAACATCGTAGCACTGCTTAATATTCGTGTGAATAAAATTCATGTATAGCAATTCTGCTAATCAGCCCTGACAAGGTGATGACCCAAGTTAGGAAGCATGGAAAATACAAGTGAAACTTGTTGCAGGAGGAGAGAAATCATGGTAACACCGAGAAGTAAGCCAGGCCTCAAAGAACTTAAAGCTCATACACTAGGAGGGCAACTGCAATGCAATTAGCAGTAGTACAAAGTTCATTTGATTGTGCTGGCCAAAATTGCTAACCATAGTGTGCAGAAACAGTAGCTAGAACATTCCGTGCAAAACAATAGCAGAAACAAAATGACAGAATTCGTGCTTACCATTAGAACAAGTTGGGGCGTCTTCAGAGTGGACTCCACTTGCCACATGCACCTGCGCCTGCAGGAACGCTGTAGCATCAACACCTAAAGCACACCCATATATACGAAACAACAAGGGTAGTACAGAGAGAAATTATGAGTAGTACGTGAGGGGATTTGAATGCCGCCGAGGAGCTGGTGCAACGGCGAGCAGCCCTCGATCTGAATGACACAGAAATGAAGAGGACTGTGAGAACAGAATGGCACCACACGACCAGCCCGAATCATTCATTCCAAGGATAGATCGCTTACAGAATCCTCTGCATCGCAGACGGCGAAGAGTTGGAGCGCGCGCCTTTCAGCGAGAAGAAGGAGGAGGCTTTCCCCCGGGCGGGGAGGTGACCTCTGGGCTGACCGCCGCAGATATCGAGGTGGCGCGGAGCAAGCGCGGGAGGTGGGACTGGTATATACCGCGCGTCCTCGGAAGTGGAAGTAGACGAGGCGAGGCCGGCGGCGAGGGGAGTGGAGATGCCGCCGCCGGCGAGACAGATTCCGCGAGGGGAAGGGTTTTGGTGTGGGTGGCAGAGAGGGAAGTCGTTGCGGGCCGCGGAGGGCGGGGTACCTTTTGCTCCATCCCGATCGTCTATTCTCCATCCGACGCTTCCGTCCTTTCGCAGCAAATGGGCCCAGCGACCAGTGACCCAGCGACCTTGCCGTTCTCCTGGCTCTTGGTCATGATCTGAACTGCAAACAAGCAGGTTTTCCGCTATTGCAGGATCTGAATCGCACACCTGCAAGGCTGCAATTGCAGGATCTGAACTGCAAACAGGTAGGTTTCATCCCCGCACCGCGCACCTGAACAAATCTCCACTATTCCGCTCGCTACACGAAAACTGCTCGGGACTTGTATCCCCTCCACGTCAACAACCGCTTCTCTCGCGCTAGACCTGCGAAGCACGGGAAGAAGAAAGACGTCCACACCGGGGAGCAATATTTAACCGGTTGCCACTACGTGGGGGTAAGTGGCAACAGATTTGCCACCCATAGGAGAGGAGTGAATGTGAGAGGGATTAATTGACCATAGCTAAAAGTGGCAAATAGTTAAATATCCCCACAGCGGGAGGTCGGCGGGCCGCCACGCGGCGGGAGAGGAGGACGCCGATGGAGGATGCTGAGGAATAGGGGCGTAGCTACAGGGTATGCCGGGTGGGCCGCGACATACCCTGCAACTTTCAGTCCAATAAAAGGCCTTACTGCAAGATTGCTCCGGCGCTGCTCCTCTCTGGCTCTGCCTCCCGTCGTTTCAGTTACATCTCGTGAGAGCTAGATTAGCCATCCTAGCACCCAGCATGCAGCGGCCAAGGGCTAGCGCAGAGCAGCCACCGCCGGGCACGAGCGCCCACACCGGCCAAGCTATGCGGTTATGCCCAAGTCATGATGTATGCACTTGCATTCTTCACTAATAATCTTATAAGTAAAATAAATAGTGATGCATGTTTTATTTATAGTATTGTTGAATTATGAAGAGGAACCGAGATGCCACATCTCTTCTAAAATAACATGTGGCATCTTCGAATTGCACATAGATCGTACGGTTTATATATTGATTGATATATGAAAAAATGTGTGGCAAAATTTTAGATTTCAATTTTTATAGTTTTTCAGTCATCACCAAATTTACATAAAATTCTGAAGTTTTGGTGAAATTTCACCAAAATTTTCTTATATTTTGCCAATTTTTGGGTGTTGTTGAAATTTTGAAATGTCGCCAAAAATAGAAATCTTGAATGTGGCATACCCTACGGTAAAATTCTAGCTACGCCACTGCTGAGGAAGAGGAGGAGCCTGCCGCCGGGCGGAGGAGGCAACGGGCCACCACAGCGCGGACTGGCTCACCGCACCCTCGTCGCGCCGGATCCGAAGACAGAGGGAGTTGGAGGGGAGGAGAGCGGGCGGGGTAGAGTCCGGAGCTGGCCGGGGTCGCTGCCTCTCCACGTCGACAGGCTGATGCGCCACCGCACCGGGGAGACTGGGAGGAGGTGGAGGGCGCAGAGAAGTCGGGAGGCGCTCGCCCTCCTCCGGGATGTCACACGTCTTCCGTAGGCACCGCGCTGGAGAGGCCGCAGTGCCCTACCGCCCGCACCTCTCGCTGGTGGCGGATGCGTCGAAGTCCTAGCCGACCTTGAAGAAGAAGCAAGGGAGGGAGCCGGGAGGCAGGGAAGTGGGGAGGAGGGGTCGCGGCCGCCAGCAGGGAGGATCTCGCGCAGGACCCCCGCGGCCTCCGCGGGATCTCGCATAGGACCGCCGCGAGAGGAGGCCGGGTCTATGGCAGTTGCTTTGCAGATGTAAATACAAGTCGTCACTGCAGTAATGCGTGTTTACAGAGATGTAAAAAACCTTTGTTGCATGGGTGAGGACTGGAGCGCCTGAGGACCGGTGGATGGTCGCTCCCTGGTGTGATGAGTGATTGACGACGTGGTATGGACTTACTCTTGACCGAGTATTGCAGGTACAGGTTGCGGTTTGATTTGTGTTGGTACAGGTGAAGAACAAGCGCAACAGGTCTATGCATCAGTGGCCTCTCAGGAGTGGAGAGACAATTAGGCTTGGTTCGAGGGACCCGGTGGCCGACGAGATCAAGTGCGGGCCGTATGGTGGCAAGAAAAGCAAGACAAAGTCGTGTACGGTTTCTTGGTTGAGCATCGAAACCAAGGTCAAGCTGGGACGACCGTGGCGGCCAAGTCATGAGTGGGATTGGCATGGACGCTGCACCGAGTCTGAGGGGTTTGCGGCGGTTCACCACAAAACCGTCGGGTTCCTTGGTTGAGCCACAAAGCCAAGACCGGAGGCTCGGCGGTGGAGACGGGATTCGAGCGCGCCGAGAGACTTCGAAGCGGAGGACACACGTTGGGATCGCAAGGCTTGCGTCGAAGCTAAACGAGATGCGGTTGGCGAGCATCTGTCTGATGGTGCTACGACGAGAATTCCCAAAGTGCCCTTCGAGGGTGTGTATCCTAGTATTATGTAATAGAGGTAGTTTCGTCTTTCGGTTGCCTCCATATAAACTTAAAGGGGAGATGATGGCAGCTACAACCTAAACCCTAATTCATTTGCTTCCTAGCTAGTTTCCCCTTCCCTTAGGTTTTCCATAGGCTAGCTTGAGAGCTTCATGATTCATCTTGAGAGAGAGTTGGATGTTCGGGCGGCTTGCTAGACCTTGTATGAACCTTTCATGGTATGTATAGAAGACTCTGTGTAGTTCATCTAGTGCCTCTTTTGTCTACCGGTGTTTCTCTTTTTGGTGATTTTCAGAGTTTTTTCTTGGGATTTTTGTGGGAAGCTTTTGGATGTGTTTCTTTGCGGGATTTGTTTTGGGGATCACACATAAGGTTGTTGTGCCACTTTTCTTGGTGATTTTGCCCCTCAAATCCCATGGAAAGATCTCTGATTTGGTGGTTTTGGGTGGAGCCTGAGTTCTTGTGGTTGAGCTCGGCTGTGATTCGATTCTCGGTGCTTTGGTGTGTTCGAGGGCTCAAGGTTTTGGTATAGCACCCCCTAGGGACGCTTCATATCTCCCCCCAAAATTTTCTTCGATCCATGCAACCGTTTGGGAGAGCCATGGAGGGATAGGTGTGGTTGACTTCGTGTTCCCCTGTTCTGCTCGCGTTCTGCGAATAGACGAACGGTCTGTGGGTCTGCGTGTTCATCGCGAGTTCATCGTGTTCTTGAGCTCGTGGCGTTCGATCGAACGAGGCTCTTGCTTTTGTTTGCAGGAGGTTCACGGACAGCCCGTTTTGTTGGGTCGATGGTCCGCGACACTAGCGGATGGTCCATGAGCCCAGGTCGGACGGTCCGTGTGTGCCAGGTAGTTTCTAGAGGTTTGTGTGTACCATACGGACGGTCCATGTGGTCCGCGGACGGTCCGCCCTCCCTTGGCAGACAGTCCGAGCCAGACCTCGCAGATTTTCCTGAGTCCCAATGTCTTGAGTTGTGCTTTTGCTTTGCAACTTGTTTGGGCTGGTAGGTCCGTTGTGACTATGTGCCCTTGGCAAGGTCATGTGGGAATCCTTGGAGTTGATTTTAGGACATAGCCGGTTTTCTCTCGAAGAATTTTTATCGACTCTTATTTACTCCCCCTCTCTAGTCGCATAATCGGTCTTTCAATGGGCCCAACTGTTAGATGATAGGTAACATTTTGGCATATTTTAATTCCATAAATTAATAGACATTTCAATATTATAGTGAGTGAAACAATCCATGTGCATGTGTGTATGCTTAAAACACAATTAAACATAACAATATTCATGATTATACAACTAATAAACATGAACATTAGTTTGAGTACCCTGTGGAAGTTTGGGTGACAGCGTCACCGGAATTTCCGTTATCACTGTCAGATGGTGAGATTTGGACAGCCCACGGGGGTGTTAATCCCTGTGGTTTAGTTGTTCGACGGGGAGATCGGGATCTAAGAACGCGATGGTTATGCTAGTGTAGCACACGGAAATTACGACAAGACACAAGAACAAGGCGATTTTATACTGGTTCGGGCCTCCGGAGAGTAAAACCCTACGTCCAGTTCTTGGTGTAGATTGCTTGAGGATTGCGTATGTGTACAAGGGGTTGCCTCGTCCGTCTTATATTGGCCAGCGGATGAGGTCGGTTCCCAGACTCCGGGTCGGTTACGACCAGGAGACCTAAGTCTACATTACACATCTTGCCATATCCCGTCGATCTGCTTTGGTCGTAATCCACCGAGGTCATGTCTTGTATGTCGAGTCTTGAGGTCGTGCCGAATGAGGTCATCTGGGGAATCTTCTGGAAGGTCTTCAAGAGGTCGTGTGGGCTACCAACCAGGTCGGTTGGGCCCACTGACAGGTCGGCGGGTCTTCTAGTAGGCCGGACCCACTTGTCAGGGACGCCCGTGAGCCTGGTCGGTGGGGACCCAGGGGTACCCATGTCTCACAATCACCCATTGTGAGTGACCTCAATCGGTGTAGCCGTACACAGTCGATGCAGGCAGAGGATCGCAGTGCAGACCGCTGTAGGTGAAGTAGTTGTTCGCTCGTAGTCGACGTAGAGGAAGTAGTCGTTCGTTCGCTTGTCGTTGACGTAGATGAAGTAGTCGTACAGGAGCGAGCGGTCGCGTGAAGATGCTCCCCAAAAACCTTATCGCCCACCTATCCCGAGCAGGATCTCAGCAGCAGGACGAGGTTCCGGAGGTTCTGCTCTCGCCGGTACCGGGCGCGCGGTGCAAGCGATGGAGATGCAAAAGAAAGCAGCAAACAGAGGGAGAAGAGAGAGGTCTCCTAAACAGGAGTACCTTATTTGTGAATTGGCAATCTAAGGGAGAGGAGGAGGGCGCCTTATATAGGCGAGCAACAGGCGTTGGAGGACGAACCTGGACGTCACGGTTAATGCGCCTCAGGTAGTAACGGTCACAGTTAAGGCTCAGTAATGGTTGAGTAACTGTCGCGGTTAAGGGCTCTTAGTAACAGTCACGATTAAGGAGCAATCAACAGCCAACAGTAACGTAGTCAACAACAGCAAAAAGATGCTTCCGCCCCGCAACACTTCACGTCCGACCGACCGCACCGCCCGCTCGTCTCGTCTCGTCTCGTCTCGGCCTCGGCCTCGGCCCGGCGAGGCGAGCGAGCGCGTGTGGCACGCCTATCTCCTTTATTCAACTTCACAATAGGTGTATCGAAAGGTTACCTAATAAGTTGGATGGGAGACTCCTCCAATACCCATACAGTATTTCTCTCTTTTCCTTAGCATTAAACACATGGGCTTTTAATTCTTTCATTATTACAATAAATGGCCCTAGGCCCATTTATTCTAACAATCCCCACCAAGAATTTCAAGCCACATTGGAAATGCTCTCATCTTCCCTTTTGTTTTTGATATACCAGTACTAAGATGGAGATTGTTAAGTTGAACATCCACGAGGAACTCTAGTTACACTTATTTGCAACTGAACCATGGACTATGCCTTGAATTAACAGTTTTGTGCATCTAAGCTTGGCCGGAGCCCTTTACTGATACTTGGCTGCACATAGCATCCCCGTGGGTTGGAGCTTATGGGTCACACTCCGTGCCTCTTCATGAGTTTTCTAGAGACCACCCAACTCTCATAGACTATGACCAGTAGTCGATACTCATATAGGTGTGTTCCTTCAAGACATACTGTAGGACTATGTCTTTGCTTCAAAGAAGCAACTTCCTTGTTTCATGAAAGCCACTTGGACCACATTAAGGTATAGAAACTAGCCTGCCATACAGGTTTGAAGAGAAAATCATCTTTTCCATGAACTGAGTCTTCTCAAAGGTTCTCTTCTCTTAGTCAAACCATAGCTTGTTTCACCATCTTAATTCACGGGATCTCCGATCACATAAGATAGGTTACCACTATGGAAAAACTCACGTGGGTCTCAAGCCCAGTTCCATAGATGCATGATCTATCACAATACGTGATAAACCCTTTGTAATTTGATCGGCCAAGTTCTTAGACGTATGGATGTAATCCAAAGCTATGACACTGGTGTTTGTCAATTTCCTGACAGATTTCAACCGCCTCTTAACATGCTGTTGATGGATAAAAGACGTATCCACCTACGATCCGCAAGCGTACGGACCTACACCTTTTTCACCACGGGATTCCCAAGGTTCTTGTCAATCCGCGGAGCAAGGATTACAAGTGTTTGATCTACCTTCACACACTAGCTACTCAAACCCTAACTATGATTAAACTAGAAAACAACTAAACTACACTAGAGAGAACGATTAAGCTATCAAGATAAAAGACACTCGCCCATGGGTCTACGATACTAGAGCATGCAATTGCTTTAAACAAGAAAACCAATCTAATCTATCGAGGGTTGTGACCACAGTTTCACCCTTTCCCTCCTCTCGCACTGTCACTACGCGAAGGTATTCGTGACTAGACCTATGATGGACACGGCGTATTGAATGGATCCAAGGGAGCATTGGAGCTCTACCCCTTTTACGACATGGTAGCTAACCTTAAGCATTAAAGTATGTTCAACACAAGATGATAGATAGATAATCCAACAAATTACGATTACATCTCAAGATCGATTACAACCCATGGACGAATAGGAGATTACCCCATCAAGGTGCTAGACATAGCACCGTTGATCATGGTCACCCTTCCGACAGTGTCTTCCTTCTTCTCCACTTGTGGGTGCTTCCTTCGAGGTGGTTGATCTCCCTCCGGAGATCTCCCTCCTCTCTCTCTAGCTTGTGGATGGCCTCCTGGTGTTAATGGCTCTCCCCCCTGCGAATGGCGGTGCTTCCAGGGCTTTAGGGTTGAAGATCCTTCGGGTGCAAGGAAAGGGGGGCCGAACCGACCCCCGGAGTGGGCTGGGCCGGCCGGCCTGGGTCGACTGGCCTGGGCCCACCTCGTCCCGGTTCGGTCGCCCCTTCGCTCCCGTGAGTCCTCATGCATTTATGCACTTTGCCCCCTTCCACTTTCATGATTATGACGATGTCATCCTCACGTCCAAGATGGAGGTTCTCTGTGCATGAAGTTCGGTCTTTTACGCTTCAATCCCCGGGGGTGTTCCTTCGTAGCACTTCGGTCCTCGCCACCAATGGAAGTGATTTCATCAAGCTCATGAACACGAACAAGACTCTGTAAATGCTCCTTTGAACTCTTCACTCGAAGCCTTCAATCTCAGTCATGCTTACCTCTTTGCTTCCATTGGAGGGTTTTTATGATTTTCAAAAACAAAATTCCTGCAACAAGTATTAGACAAAAACCTTTCTCCAAGCTTTCTCAAGTCGCTCATATAAAGTGGCTATCCTAAACTAAATTTATAAAACTCTCACCTCCCATAAGTCTCTCATATAACATGTAAAGTGGAGCTATAGGTAGGGCTAGTGCAATCAACACAAGTATTGTCAAACTAAGAACTTCCTCTAGTGGTTGCTTACCTTTCAAAGGCAATGATCATGAGAATAATTCCATATGTGGGGATATCAAGGATGAGAAGATTTAGAATGGTGAACATGTGCAAGGGCAAAAGAAAATATGACTACGAGGCACCGATGACGTCCTCGTTGTTGGATTGCACTTGGTTGGAAAAAGAATCAAAGTTTCGTCTCTCAACAACATGACATCCTTCCTTGCACTTTTATTTTTTTCTTTTCACTTGATTCATCCCTCTCATATCTTTCTTGCCACTCCTATTTTCTCTTTCTCTCATACACATATATTTTTTTTACTTTTCTTTTCTATTTTTCTTTCTTTCTTTTCCATACACATACTTTTCTACTTATTTTTCCCTCTCTTGACATCTTTTTCAAAGCTCTCAACTCCTCTCTTTCTTGCATGCACACAATCTGAAATTTTAAAAAAACCATGCTAGAGACGAGACAAAACTTTGAGAGTAGGTTGTGTTCAAGGAATGCGATGTACAAAAGAGATGTATAGGTTCGGGTATGGAATTCAGCGATGTACGGGACTTCCAATGTGAAAGTCACGTTACTGAATACATGACGAGGCTATCAACAAAAGATAAGCACAAGAACATGATCATTGCTCGAAATTAAAACTCCCAAGAGAGGAGGATCCTAGCTCAACTCATTGTGCTAATCACACTTATGGTGGAGCAAAACAATAAATTGACTTTGTATAGGATTCTTTTTCTTACTCTCAACTTGGAAAAGGAGGTTTTGCTAACCTTTATTACAAGGGTTTTTGGATAATTTTCAGAACTGAATTCCTCCAACTTTTAGCATCGAACATAGCACAACCAAAAATAAAAAGCTCAAGATCGAAGCACGATATGGGTACTTTTAGAAGTAGCACTTCCATAAGCACCACGGTAAACGTTTTTCAAACCACACACTTATGTTCATATATCAAAAACTAAAGATGAACAAACAAGTGATTAAAGATAAGCATCACACAAGACACAATATTTAAAGGGCTCTTTTTATTTGATTTTCTTTGACGCAACACTAAATTAAGACACTTCAAACTTGCAAAAATTTAAAAACACTCTCAAAAACTAAAGACTCTTAAACTCTAAGACTCTCTCGAAAACTAAACCAAACCAATCTAAACTTGAAGCTCAAAAGCTAAAGGCTAGCTAGCTCTCCCCCACGCTAAAATCATACGACGTCCTCGTCGCATCTTACAAAAATCCTAAGGGGGAAAACTAAACCTAGTGGTACTTTTCGCAACTATTGCACCACTTGCCTCTCATGTTCCCGACCATGCCAAAAAGTTTGTGCACGTTTGTAGTCGTCTTCGACCACGCGCTCCAAATCCTCCATGCGTTACCTCATCGCCTCCATGGCCTGGAAACATTCATCGACCGTTGCGTAGAGCTTCGAGATGGAGTGACGGCAAGCCACACAACACATCGGATGCATCCCGAAAGGGTCGTCGTCGCCATGGTCTCCGCCGTCGTCGATGCCGTCGTCTCCATCACCATTGTTGTCACTGTTGTATGGACCTCCCTGGGCCCACTGTCTTGGTGGGTACCAGGACCGACTACTCGGTGGGCCCCTGGGACTACTCGGCTTGTGCCACACGACACCTGATGGCGTGAGGCACAAGGACTACGGTGGAGAAGTACTCGGATAGGAAGCTATACATGTCCTACTATGTAGAGAACTCCTAGCCATACCCGACTAGTACTCTCTCCTCAAACCAACTTGTAACCCTGCCTCCCAGACTATATAAGGCGAGGCAGGGACTCCTCTCTCTCATACGTATCATCTTGTAAACACAACTAATCAATCCAGATCTATGCAACATACAGGACGTAGGGTACTACGCACCTCGCGGCCCGAACCTGTCTAAATTTTGTGCCACGTGTCTCTTCCTTCGAGTTACTGATCTCGGCGAGGCCACATTCATCTACCTCGGGTACTCCCCTTGGTAGGTTGCCGGTCTAAAACACCGACAGTCGCCGCCGTCATCGTTGCCACCGCCGTTGGGGCCTTCGGGAGTCTTCTCCTTGGGCACCTCTTCCCAAATGTAAAGATCGTTATCATCTCTTCCGGCGGCTGCCCACGAGCTCGGGCTACGATCGTCGGAGTAGTCACTATCCCCATAGTCCTTAGGCTCAGGCGACACCTCCTTGTAGTCCTTCCGCTTCATGCCTCGGATGCGCGCCGATCTTCGAACGAGAGTAGGGACCTTCTCCTCTTCAATGGGGTTGCGAGAAGCGATAGCTCCGGTCGGGACACGCCCTCCGCAACGGATGCGGGTAGTCCTCTTGATCTCGACGGGTAGCTTGAGCTCTCATCACTTCGCCTCCTCCATCGATGGCTCCTTGGCGTCTTGCTTCAACTCTACGCTCCTCGGAGACACCATGGCTGCGGCGTGGGTGCAAAAGATTGCTTGATGGGATGGATTCCCGAGCTCCCAATTCGGCCAAATAAATAGTCTGAAGAGGAAAACCCTAGGAACCTCAATTTCCTTATTCACACTTCCCTTAAAAATTTTCTGACCGAAGAAGGAAGTCGAAAAGGAGCAATCCGGGGAAAAACCGGGGCAAAACACCACTAGGGCCCACTTGGGCCGATCGAACTGGGTCGGCCGGCCCACCCTGTTCCGGGGGCCGGTCCGGTCCGGTCTCCCGTGTACTGCCCTTTTTTTGCTTCCTCAGCCCATGGGAAAAGTTGGCCCAGCAAATCTTGGCGAGAAACTCCAGAAAATTAAAAGAAAAACTATTTACAAAAATCCATGCCTTGTTTTTCGTCCTAGGACGTTTGGGCTCTTCTTCCATGGTGAAGACATCAATGTGGTGAAGGGGCACAACGTCGGGTTCATAGAAAACCTCAAGTCGTTGACCATTCACCATGAATTGAACACCTTTCACATCCATAATGGTTACCGCTCCGTTGGAGAGCACCGAATGCACAACATAAGGTTCGTCCCACTTGCTTTGCAATTTCCCCTTTCCGAAGGTTTTAAACCTCGAATTGTAGAGGAGGACCTTATCTCCTTCTTTACACTCTTTCTTTTTCAACCTTTTATCATACCACCTTTTAATTCTCTCTTTGTATATGCTTGCATTTTCATATGCTTTTAACCTCATCTCCTCTAGCTCGCTTATTTGAATTCTTCATTTCACCACCGCGGCATTGAGATCAAGGTTCATCTCTTTAATCGCCCAATGTTCCAACTCAACCGGAAGGTGGCAAGCTTTTCCATAGACGAATTGATAAGGGGTCATACCTATCGGTGTCTTGAACGCCGTTCGATATGCCCACAAAGCTCCGTCTAATTTCTTTGACCAATCCTTGCCTCCCTTCTCTATGGTTTTGTTGAGAATGCTTTTTAACTGCGTATTCGATGTTTCTGCTTGTCCGTTGGTTTGTGGATGCTAGGCTGTAGAGACCCTATGTTCAATTCCCAACTTGGACAAGCACTTTTTGAAATTCTTCCCGGTGAAGTGAGTTCCTCCATCGCTTATCAAGATTCTCGGTGTACCGAAACGAGGAAAAAATCACGTTCTTGATCATAGTAATGGACTCCTCCGTGGAAGCTTTACGACATGGCACAACCTCTACCCACTTGGATACATAATCAACCATGACTAGAATATACTCATATCCGTGTTAGTTTTTGAAAGGCCCCATGAAGTCTATACCCCACACATCGAATAAATCAAATTGTAGATTGTATTTCAAAGACATAGAATTTCTTTGAGAGATGTTTCCGGTTCTTTGGCATTCGGGGTATGATGCAACACATCTTTTAGTATATTCATGCATCTCCGGCCAATAGAATCCGCTAGACCACACTTTCGCTTGGGTCCTAAAATGGCTATAGTGTCCACCGTATTCCGCCGAGTGGCACTTTCTCAAGATTTCTAGCCTCTCTTCTCTTGGCACACATCTTCTCATGACTCCATCATTACCAAGTTTGAAGAGGTGAGGTGCATCCCAAAAGTACTTCTTACTTTCAGAGACTATCTTCCTTTGAGAGTTTTTATCTAGATGGTCGAGAGGCATCTTCTGAATCGCTCGAATGATATCAACCATCCAAGTGTCTTTATCGAGCACTCGATAGAGGTGGTCATCTCTCATCTTATCTTCTATGGGCTCTTTATCATCTTGTCCTCGGTTCATCCTAGACAAATGATCGGCCACAACATTCTCCACCCCCTTCTTATCACGAATTTCAACATCAAACTCTTGGAGAAGAAGGATCCAACAGATCAAACGTGGTTTAGCATCCTTCTTAGCCAAGAGATACTTGATGGCTGCGTGATCGGTGTAAACAATGACCTTCGAGTTCACGATGTAAGATCTGAATTTTTCGAAGGCGAATACCACCGCTAGCAACTCCTTTTCCGTAGTGGCATAGTTTAATTGTGCCTCATTAAAAGTTTTGCTAGCGTAGTAAACGGCGTGAACTCGGCCTTCCTTTCTTTGACCCAAAACCGTGCCTACGGCGTAGTCACTTGCATCACACATGATCTTGAAAGGTTGGCTCCAATCCGGAGGTTGAATAATGGAAGCACTCACCAACGCACTTTTCAAGGTCTGGAATGCCGCTAGGCACTTCTCATCAAAGTCGAAAGCCACATCCTTTTGAAGGAGATGCGTTAAAGGCTTAGTGATCTTTGAGAAGTCCTTAATAAATCTTCTATAAAATCCGGCATGACCTAGAAAGCTCCTCAAGGACTTAACATCCGTCGGAGGTGGGAGTTGCTCAACCGTCTCTACCTTAGCCTTGTCCACTTCAATGCCTCTCTCGGATATAACATGTCCGAGCACTATGTATTGCTTAACCATGAAGTGGCACTTTTCCCAATTTAACACCAAGTCTATCTCCGCACACCTCGTGAGGACCTTATCCAAGTTTGCCAAGCAATCCATGAACGTCTTCCCATAAATAGAAAAATCATCCATGAGCACCTCGACAATTTCTTCGATGAATTCCGAGAATACGGCCATCATGCAACGTTGAAAAGAGGCCGGAGCGTTGCATAGACCGAAGGGCATCCTTCTATATGCAAATGTTCCATAAGGGCATGTAAATGTTGTTTTGTGTTGATCGTCCGGGTGAATGGGAATTTGCATGAACACCGAGTACCCATCGAGAAAGCAAAATAAGCATGGTTTGCTAATCTCTCGAGCATCTCGTCGATGAACGGTAGGGGGAAGTGATCTTTCTTTGTTGCTTTGTTAAGTTTACGATAATCGATACACATCCGCCACCCGGTCACGGTTCTTTACAGTATCAGCTCGTTCTTCTCATTCTTCACCGTTGTTAAACCTCCTTTCTTTGGTACACAATGTACCGGGCTCACCCATTCGCTATGTGGAACCGGGTAGATGATTCCGACATCAAGTAACTTGATGACCACTTTCTTTACTACCTCACGCATGGCATGAGTTAGCCTCCTTTGGTGGTCCATTACGGGTTTACATTGGTCTTCCATTGGTATACGATGAGTGCAAAAGGCTGGGCTAAGACCTTTGAGATCATTAATCGAATATCCAATCACCTTCCTATGTTTTTCAATAAAATCAGCAACTTCTCATTTTCTTCGGGACTCAACTCGTCGCTCACAATGACTGGATAAGTCTTGTCTAGGCCCAAAAATTCATACTCTAATCCTTTGGGCAAAGGTTTAAGGTCTACCTCGGGCACTTGTGGCTCCTCAGGTTTAATCTCTCCTATGTCCTCGAATTTTTCTTCCTCCACGCTTCCATCTTGTGGTTCTAAGCCTTTTGTTGCTTCTTCTAGCTCTTCGTCTTGTTGATCACTAATTTGATTTTCTATCGATCTTTGTAGTGGGTCTCTAAGGGTTTCAACAAAACAAAGACTATCTACCTCCTCTACTTCGTCTTCGGGAAGAAAGGGTGTAGGTTGTTTAGAAACGCGAAGAAAATTATATGTGTACTTGTTTCCATTAAGGTTCACTGTTACTTTGCCTTTTCCGGCATCCAACACGGCATCAACCAACTTAAGAAATGGCCTACCTAGAATTATATGATCATAATTACTATGGTAAGCATCAATAACAAAGAAATCAGTTGGTATACATTTTCCAGAGATTTTTACATTCATGTTGCAAGCAATACCTAGAGGTCTAATAGTTCTACCATCTCCCATGATTAATTTCGTTGATGTTGGAGCTAAGTCTAGATTGTGGTCTTGAACTTTATTGTAAATTTTAGAAGATAGGACGCTTACTTGGGCTCCGATGTCGCATAAAGCTTTGCATTGAACTCCGTTGATCTCGCAACTCAAGTGTGGTGCCGTCTTCTCTTCTTCTTCGGATCCTATCGCGTAAACTTCAGCGAGGCGAGCATATGGTGATGCTTCGGGCTTGATCCCCATGATTCTTTTCACCTCGGCTATGTGTTCCGGATCCACTTCATCATCTCCAAAGAGCTTTTGAAAGATCTCACCGGTGACTTCAAGGTCGTATGAATCTTCCGCTTTCTTCTCCGGTGGGAAATCCACTTCCAATGCTCTTGCCATCCCCTTTTGATTAGGGAACGGTCTCCTCTTGTCCAATACTTCTCCGTAATCGATTGGAACCCAATCCATTGGTTCGAACTCCCTTAGTGGCTTCGCGCTTGACATGCTTCTCTTGTTTGTTTCATTTGATATGGCGAAGTCAACGCTCGGGGTAGTTCTTGACTTGATGTGTTTTTCTTCAAGCTTTTCCGGGATTGACTCCTCTTTTGTGACTTCCGGGGTTGCCTCCTTAGAAAATTCAGCACACTTCTTCATCCTTGAATTATATTCCGGCTCTTCCACAAGTCTTGTTTCCCAATCTCTTCACATGGCAGCCGCTTTACTAATTTTTTGTAGAAGTTGGGCGGCTTCCATGAGTGTTTTCTCTATGAGATCCTCACCTGCACACATTTGGACGTGTTGCATGCAACTAGGGGTTAGGGAAAAGAAAAATGTATGCAAGAGTACGTCACCGGAGAAGCCGAGTCTTGGTCCTTGTTCGACCAACTCATTAAACTTATTCCAAGCTTGGTCTATCCCTTCCTCTTCTCCTTGCATGAAAGTGATCACTTGCCTCCTTAGATGTTGAAGCTTGCTAATTGGAAAGAACTTCTCGCAAAACTTCTTTGTCAACTTGTTCCAATTGCCTTCAACCTCAAAGGACGCAAGCAAATACCATGTCTTTGCTTCGCCGGCAAGTGAGTAGGGAAAGAGATTCCATTTGAACCATTCATCGGGAACTCCTTCTTGACGCACGTCGTGAAATGCCTTATGTGTCTATATGGGTTCTCCGTAACCATCCCCTTCAAACGGGTTTGCTGCCACCATCTTGATGATCTTGGATTTGATTTCATACTTGGTCGCTTCGAGCTTCGAATCTGACTCTTGTACTTTTATGTCTTCACATCGAGGGCTAGCGTAATCCCTTAGTGATTTCTCCGGTTCTTCCACGGGTTGATTGATGAACGCCATCTAGACAACAAGATAAAAACAAAAACAAAAACAAAAACAAACAAAGTGGTTTTCTGGATAATATGTGTTAGATATAGCAAATAAAAGATAAACTAAATATAAAACTAAGTTAAATGCAAACCAAACGATGTAAACTAGCTTGCTCCCCGGCAACGGCGCCAGAAAAAGGGGCTTGTTGACAGATAAAAGACGTATCCACCTACGATCCACAAGCGTACGGACCTACACCTTTTTCACCACGGGATTCCCAAGGTTCTTGTCAATCCGCGGAGCAAGGGGATTACAAGCGTTTGATCTACCTTTACACACTAGCTACTCAAACCCTAACTATGATTAAACTAGAAAACAACTAAACTACACTAGAGAGAATGATTAAGCTATCAAGATAAAAGACACTCGCCCATGGGTCTATGATACTAGAGCATGCAATCACTTTAAACAAGAAAACCAATCTAATCTATTGGGGGTTGTGACCACGGTTTCGCCCTTTCCCTCCTCTCGTACTGTCATTACGTGAAGGTATTCGTGACTAGACCTATGATGGACACGGCGTATTGAATGGATTGAAGGGAGCATTGGAGCTCTACTCCCTTTACGGCATGGTAGCTAGCCTTAAGCATTAAAGTATGTTCAACACAAGATGATAGATAAATAATCCAACAAATTACGATTACATCTCAAGATCGATTACAACCCATGGACGAATAAGGAGATTACCCCATCAAGGTGCTAGACATAGCACCGTTGATCATGGTCACCCTTCCGACGGTGTCTTCCTTCTTCTCCACTTGTGGGTGCTTCCTTCGAGGTGGTTGATCTCCCTCCGGAGATCTCCCTCCTCTCTCTCTAGCTTGTGGATGGCCTCCTGGTGCGAATGGCTCTCCCCCTACGAATGGCGGCGTCTCCAGGGCTTTAGGGTTGAAGATCCTTCGGGTGCAAGGAAAGGGGGGCCGAACCGACCCCCGGAGTGGGCTGGGCCGGCCGGCTCCGGGCCGACCGGCCTGGGCCCACCTCGGCCCGGTTCGGTCGCCCCTTCGCTCCCGTGGGTCCTCATGCATTTATGCACTTTGCCCCTTCCACTTGCATGATTTTGACGATGTCATCCTCGCATCCAAGATGGAGGTTCTCTGTGCATGAAGTTCGGTCTTTTATGCTTCAATCCCCGGGGGTGTTCCTTCATAGCACTTCGGTCCTCGCCACCAATGGAAGTGATTTCATCAAGCTCATGAACACGAACAAGACTCCGTAAATGCTCCTTTGAACTTGTTGCGAATCCGTCCATTATGTCCATGTTTTCTTACATAAACACAACACTTCCAAATGCATGCACAAAGATGAATGATTAGTGTGCCTAGTGGCGGGTTAGTTCCATAATCAAATCCAAACCAAAATGTAATGAACATGTTTGGTGTACCAAAATACACCGTCAACACATGGCTGGATGACTTCATGTTGTCCTTTGAACTGTTCACCTTGACAATCACTGTTTGATTATCACAATTCATTAGAATTGTTAGTATCGGTTTTTCAACTATTGGCAAGTCCATTAGGAGTTCACGAAGCCACTCAGCCTCTACAATGGTAGTATCCAATGATGCGATGAAGCGTCCCCTCATCCGAGGTGACCAAATGTGACACAAATACCAGTCCCAGGAGGCTGGTAGCACATTTATTACAACAGGTGGAATCAGTCTTTTACATTACGGTTACAAAACGGGCACGGTAGTGCCAACGCTACAATGAACAACACAAACGCTAGCGACCACACTACGATAGCAAAGGCTTCCATCGCCTCCTCAGAGTACCACACCATGGAAGCTTTCGGTAGGGCCCTGGTACACAGGCACGGTTGGGTGCAGGGCAATGACCTACTCAACGTCTTCTGGGATGTAATCGGGATCCTCCTCTCGTAACATAGTTAGTAAACAAGAGTGAGTACATACGTACTCAAGAAATCCAACCCCACCCACGGAGGGGCTCATAAGCGTAACCATGCATAAGGTATAACAAGGATCAGGTTAAGGTTCATTTTGCAAACTTACACATGCAGGGGTTCATTTCGAAAAGGTTTTCGCAAATCATTTTCATAACCCAAGTAACTCAAATGTTTTAGGAAAAACCACTGTGGAACTACCGGACTTCCCGTCCGTCGTAGCCCAGGCACACAGCCACACACTTCACCCAGAAAACAACTCACGCCAGAAAACATCCCATCCCAAACACTAGTTTTTGTGACCACACCGTGACTCGTCCAATACCGTGGACACGGCTATTCGAATAGGTTTGACACTCGCAGAGGTTGTACATCTTTACCCACAAGTAGGGTACCGTCACACGGACACCTCGGCGCCGCCGGTACGGATCCTATCATAGCCATTACCCACCTTAGCTAACACTACGAGCCACCACGGAAGCACCCAAGGGGTTATCCCACATAACCGGGGCATACCTCACACGAGCGTACCCCGACTCCTTGGTCTCCCGCTGCTCACCCACACACCAGATGGCAAGTAGTTTAACTAGTGGGGTTTATGCTAAGCCGTTGCCACATACAACGGTCGAGTGGTTGTACGATCATTTGGGTCAGGTGAGATGTCACGCAACCCGGTCCTTAACCGACCAGATGGACAACTCCCAACACGCTCAACCATACTCCTGACACACACGTCCATCCCGTCTACCCAGTTCTTTACTCATTTCCCAAACTTATCCCCTTTTGTTTTTAAAGCACTCACACATTTTGAAAGCACACACACATATTTTTAAAGCACTCATTCAGGCCAAAACAAGGTTCAATCATAGCAATCAAGGGTGGCTATCCTACCATGTTTTGCAGTAAAACGATATGCAATTTATAAAACGGGTATAGGGTATATTTATAAAACTAGGACAGAAGCATGCATCAAAGGGGGAAGTTGAACTTGCCGTCTTCGAAGTCTTCGGGGAGGGCCGGCTCGGCATTCGGGACCTCGGGCTCCCCGCTCGCGTAGTCGGCTTCGATCTCCGGCTCGGGGTACCTTACTCCGTCTACTCCGTCGGCTATGGCATACACACAAGCAGGCAAGCAATATTAGCATACATGTTTCCGACCGAGCTCGGGGAGGGGGAAGTGAGCGGAGGAGGGGTATATATAGGCGTGGTAGGGTTTGTTCTTAACCGGAAAGGAAGGGCGTATACGAAAAGCTAGGTTAGGGAGGGGTTATAGACATTAAGGACCTATTGGTAATTTTCTAATAATGGAAGAGGGTGTGTTGATGACCACATAAGTTGGTTTAGGGTCTGTTTGTAACTTATTTAGGGTTCAATCAGTAATTAATTACTAATCTTAGGGCTATTTGGAAAAAGGAAATGAAATAATATAAAGGGGGCTTGGTTAAGGGAAAGGTCAGGGGCCTAATAGCAAAACGGCCTTCTTCTTTCCCCCCCACTCGATACAGAACAGAGGAGGGGGAGGCGCGGCGTGGCCGGCCGGCGGGGGGTCCTGTCGGCGGCTCCCGTCCACGGCGGCGGCCTAGAGATAGGGGAAAATGGAGAGGGGGAAGGGAGGGATCTTAACCCCGCACTCACCTTGGGCTATTGGACTTGGTGGAAGCGGCTCGGCGGCGGACGGGGGCGGCGGCGGTGCTACCGGCGGCGGCGGCGCGGTGCGGCTCAGGAAGCAGCTCAGGGAGGTTTGCTTGCGGTGCGGTGTGGCGAGGTGGTGGTGGTGCCGGCCTTAAATAGGCGGCGAAGGTCGGTTCGGGGGAAGAGATATTTTCCCCCGGCGAGACCGCCGGCGAGCTCGGGCGCCTTCTCGATCTCCGGCCGGCTTCGCGGTGACCGATGATGGGACGGCTCGGCTGAAAGGATCGAGGCAATGTGGCCTAGAGGGGGGGTGAATAGGCCTGCACACAGAATTTAAACTTTTTCTGCGAAAACAGTGTCAGACCTCGGAACCTCCGAGATTATTCTCGGAACCTCCGAACGAGGCGACCTCCGAGAATAAACTCGTAACTTCCGACAACCGTTAGAACGAGCACAAATAACAAGAGCTGCAAGAAACTTGATGGAAACCGGATCTAGTAAATTCTAAGAGGTACTTAGGACCTAGCAAGAGTATTTCTAAGCAAAGTACAAGCTAGCAAGGTACCACAAAGTAGATCGGAAGCAAACCCTAATAGATCTAGTCAAGCACAAGCATGAACAAGTAAGTAAATGAGAACACGCATGAGACACAGATTTATCCCGTGGTTCAGCTCGCCACAAAGGCTTGCTTACGTCCACGTTGTTGAGGAGGCCACCAAAGGCTCGGACCACAAAGGTCAACTCCTCTCTCACACCTATCACTTTGGGTAATAGGTGGAGGCTTTCCACTAGAATCACAAGGGGTAATACAAACACCTTGGAGCTTCCACAAATCGGTTTGGAGAGCTTCCAAGAACCTCTATCCGTCTAGGAGCAAGGCTCCAAGAGTAATAGATCCACCAAGCTTGCTAGGGTTCTTCCAAGTGCTCAAGTTTCAAGGGAGAAGGGATTGGCTCACTAACTCACTTCAAGAATCCACTCTCAATCAATGCTAGGCAAGGATTTGGAAGAGAGTAGGTTAGGAGTGAATGCTAGGTGAGAGAAAACGGTAGCAACCGCGTTCGAGCCGAGGAGGAAGAAGGTAACCGTTGGGGGACCGTGGGGTATAAATACCCCCGCATCCGGAACGAAACGGCTATATTCCGCAGTTCGGAACCTCCGAGAAAAATCTCGGAACCTCCGACTTTTGAAAACTCCGGATCGTAGCCCGTACGGTCGGAACCTCCGAGAAAATCTTCTGAACCTTCGAACAAAAACAAACGGCGAAGCAAAACGGCAAGCAGTTACTTCCCTTGGGGTGAGGGTTAGGGTTTAGGAAAGATGGATCATGAGCACTTGAAAACCACCCTAACTCACCATTAGTATCCCTCTTGATAGTACGGATTGTCCTATACTCAAATTCAAAAGATAAAATAAATCAACTCCTTCAAGTAGCATAGGCAATCTTCTTTGTAACAAGTTGAGGGGTCTCCAATCAATCTTTTGCACCTGTGATAATAACTTTATGCTGCACAACAAACTCAAAGGCTCATTAGCTCTTTAATTGTGTGGTCAACATCACCAAAACCCTCATAGGGCTTGATTGCACTTACAATCTCCCCCTTTTTGGTAAATGTTGACAACCCAATTAAAGTTTACAATTTAATTTGAAAGATTGAGCTTTTGATGATTTGAGTACAAGTCTCCCCCTCAATGTATGCATGTACCTTTTGAATAGGGAAAAATGTCTTAGCCGACAATTAAGTTGCATACATTGTGAGTAAAAGTGATAAGAAAGTTGTACTCAAGTCATCGAGGGGTGCAAAAGAAGTGTAGCAGATAATACGTGATGCATATGCCATGTGAAAACACTCAGAGAGTTATCTGTTAGCAGAGTTCGGAACCTCCGAGAAAGTTTCCGGAACCTCCAGGGGTTGGAGCCTCCGGAAAAATCCTCAGAACCTCCGAGGTCCGCAACGGATACTCCAACGGATAACAACAATACACGAGCCAAAAACAACAGGATAAGACCGTAAAATAGTAGCTAGATAAGGATAACGAAGATTCAACACATCTAGCCCTATTACATCCATCACAAAGTTTTAAAGTTTTGCAAATCCCATACAACCATGACCAGATCCCCGCTTGCCAACAGAGGCAAGCTAAATGTTTTACAGCAGTTCACCAAATTTCCACCAGGAGTTTATGAGAGAAGTTAGCACTCTCATCTCACCAAAAGAACAAAAGAATGTTTCTGAGGTTAGCAGGCCACCAGAAGGAGCTCCAGGTCTTCAAATGCTTCTCAATCTTCATCTCTCCCCCTTTGTCAACAATTTATCAAAAAGGAAATAAAAGAAGAGAGGAAGTGAGAACAGAGCCTAGAGAAGTCACTCCTCATCACTGAAGTCAGATTCCTCCTCTTCTGCTTCAGGGACAGTGCTGTCGGAGCCAAGGTCAGAGCCAGATGACAGATCTATGGGCCTTCGACGGCCTCCCGGCCAGCCGGCCTTTCTCCCCGAGTCTTGCACCGATGAGGAAGACCCCATTGCCTTCTTGCCGGCAGCCTCTTTCCTTAGCCCGGCCATTTTTGCACCAAGTGGTTCTTCATCTTCTTCATCTCGCAAAGAGTGGGCGGCAGGAGTATCCTCGGCCATGGGAGTAGCGGGCTCCCGCTCACCCTCATCCTCACCGGTGGTGTACTGCGGAAAATCGGGGAAGAGGGGAGGAGGATGGTGCATGGCATCGAAGGACAGGTCCCCGGTGCTTTAGCAATCGTTCATGTCTTCCCTAAGCTCAAAAGCCGATGGGAAGTCCATCTCGCATACCTCCAGGTGTCCCTAACCATCCCTCTCGGCTTGTGCGGACCGGCCAGGCATGGGAGCCTTGCCGGATCCTTCTTCTCCTACCGCCGGACCGTATCCGGATGGCTTGGTGCCGGCCTTCTTAAGAATATGCTCTTCTACAATGTGTCGCTTCTTCGATGCCGCCACCGCTTGACTTGATAGGATGCATGCTCAACATCTTTCTTGTAGCCGACCCCCGAAACCATCTCTATCATGTACATCGATAAGGGGCATAGGGCAGGTTGCACTTCCCACTCTCTCGTCACTTCTACCAGGTTGTACCAAATAAATGCGCTCACGAGAGAATGGCCTAGCTCCGGGCAAAGGCGGCCTAGCCAACGGAGTTTGGTGCAAACCTCCTAAGACTTGTTGAGTCACCGCCCCCTTTGGGTAAATGGTTTCCCCGAACATATTGTTGAGCACATAGAACACCGATTTCGGAGCAAAGGTGGATCCATCACCCGCTCCTCATACTCATAAGCCATGCAAAGAATTTTGTTGGGGTTCATGTGGGCCTCAAAATGGATAATATCGGCTTCTCTCGTCCTCCTTGCCGAACCCAAACAACCTAGCAAAGGTGAGAAAATCTATTTTGTAATGCACTCCTCCGTCATCCAAAGGATGGTTTCCTTGTTGTCTTCATGAAAGAATGTGGCATGAAACCGAGCTAAAACCTCTATGTTCCAATCATACTTGAAACTCATGATGTCCCTCATCCTATACTTGTCAACCAAATCTAGCACTTCCTCCTTGACAAGGTTCCTCTGCTTTGCCTCCGGATGGGTGAAATCTATCCACTTCATCTTGATTAGCTTCATCTTGGTGTTAAGAACAGCCTCATAGAACTTAAAGTGGAAGACAGACCAAAATCTGTAATCAATGGCTGCCATCTTGGGGTTCACATAGGGATTTTCTTCTCTTGCTTTCTTGACCAGGAAACCAGCTCCATCATAGTTGGTGTGCTCAATATACACTGAGTTGTCATATTTGGTTGGAGGATGCCTTTTGAGTAGCCCCTTGTGGTACTTGAGATAGGTTGAGTCTATCTCTCCTAGGGGCATGTCATCTTCTAGCTCTATTGGAATGGTTTTGCCTTCAGTCCCTCCATTATCATCCACATGGGCGACGGACACGAACCTCTCGCCTCCCCGACAACCGCCACCTCTGCCCCTCCTAGGAGTGGCCTTTCCTCTGCTGCCACTGTCCCCTGCTGTTGCTCTTGCTGCTAACTTGAAAGCCCTCTCACCAGCAGGTGTCTCAAAAGGAGGCCTCTGCCTCTTGGTGTAGGTCTTGTCCACAGGAGTGCCAGACATCTGTTGAGAGATAAGTGAGCAGCAGATAAGAGCGGGATCAGGACAGATAAGGATAGAGGAACAAGATTAGCATGATGTTCAATTGATTTCTTTTCAGTGGAATTTTGAATCACAGTCTGTCGCTTGTCAGTACAGACATCGGAACCTCCGAGAAAGTTTCCGGAACCTCCAGAGGTTGGAGCTTCCGGAAAAATTCTCGAACCTCCGAAGTCGGTGTGCGACAGAGGACCGCTTCTCTTGATTCAACTTTCAACTGAATTTTGATCAATAAAGCAATCATGACTCAAATTAGCTAGGACAGGTGAAAAAGAATGTTACAGGTCAAGTGAAGTTCAGTGGAACTTTGAATCAAGGTCAGCCTACAGTGGGTTACAGGGTTCGGAACCTCCGAGAATTTTCTCAGAACCTCCGAGCCTCTGTCAACCTTACTGCATTCTCACTTTTGATTCAACTTTCAACTAAACCTAGCTTTTACTTGCAACACAGGCATTTAGGAACAGGATAGATAGGCAACAATCTACAGATTTCAAGATTTAGAACCCTAACAGCATGCAGATCTAGGAATTTAGGGTTAGGGTTAGGATACGGCCACTGAGTACCTTGATTGGGATCAAGGAGAAGGACGATGCAGATCTTCAACTCTTGTGCACGCCAAGGAATCGACAGAAACGGATGCGGATTGGAGCCTTCTTCTTCTTCACGTACGGGATCCGAGCGATCCCTCCCTTGGCACTCTCCAGCAGCGACCCACGAACGAGGGAGGCGGCTCAGCTTCGCGCGGGTAGCCCGCAAAAGGTGAGGTCACCGGCGGCGAGGGAAGCGGCGGCGGTGAGGCGGTGAGGCGGTGGAGAGGATGGTGCGGTTTCGCGTCGGGAGAGAGAGGAGGAAGCGGTGAAATTAGATCTGAGTGGGTTGACCGCGGTGAAAAGGGAAAGGTTGGTTT
This sequence comes from Cenchrus americanus, assembly GCA_947561735.1. NCBI lineage: Eukaryota > Viridiplantae > Streptophyta > Magnoliopsida > Poales > Poaceae > Cenchrus > Cenchrus americanus. Next base: position 68,471,666 of record OX387245.1, on the reverse strand, counting down.
TACCCTAGGTAAAGAATATTCCGCGAAGATGCTTTATTCCCTTTTGACTCCCCTTCGGTTGAGACTGAGAGCTAAGTCTATAAAGATTGGAGCTTCCGAAGATTTTCTCAGAACTTCTGAGGCCCGGAGCCTCCAAAGATTTTCTCAGAGCTTCCGAAAACTTAAATTCCAGAGACAGCTAGCTTCTACTCCTTTTGAGATTTTGAACTTTCTATCAACTGAGATTCTTAGGTCATGGTACCCTTGACTCAAGTGGCTAGAAAACAAGCAATCACACACACAACTATAGCCACTTAAGACAAGTTAGGGATAAGCAAATAGATTTTGAAGAACCTTTAAGATAGAGTTTTCATACACATTTTTCAAACAAAATTTTCAGAGAAAGCTAACAGATTTTGAAGCAAACAAATATGGCATGCTAGAGATCAAACCACGCAACGAGAATCAAGAATATTTAGTTCATTCCTTAAACTACAAAACCTTGACTCATCGAGAGGTTTAGTGAAGATATCGGCTAGTTGCTTGTCGGTGCTCACATGACTTAAAACGATATCTCCTTTGGCTTCGTGGTCTCTCAAGAAGTGATGACGGATGTCTATATGTTTTGTGCGAGAATGGCTTACGGGGTTGTTTGCAAGCTTTATGGCACTTTCATTGTCACACAAAAGTGGGATATGGGAAAAGTGACATCCGTAATCTTTTAAGGTTTGCTTCATCCAAAGTAGTTGAGCACAACATGCGCCGCCGCAACATACTCGGCCTCGGCGGTGGAAAGGGCTACTGAGTTTTGCTTTTTAGAACTCCAAGACACTAGAGACCTACCAAGGAATTGGCAAGTCCCCGATGTGCTCTTTCTATCTACTTTACAACCGGCATAATCGGAATCCGAATAGCCAAGTAGATCGAAAGTGGAGCCCTTAGGATACCACAAGCCAAGGTTAGGGGTATGCACTAGATATCTCAAGATTCTCTTTACGGCCATGAGATGGCACTCTTTCGGGTTAGCTTGAAATCTAGCACACATACACACACTAAGCATAATATCCGGCCTAGATGCACATAAGTAAAGAAGAGAGCCAATCATGGAGCGATATACCTTTTGATCCACGGATTTCCCTTCTTCATTGAGGTCCATGTGTCCATTGGTAGGCATTGGAGTCTTGATGGGCTTTGCCTTGTCCATGTCAAACTTCTTTAACATATCCCTTGTATACTTGGTTTGACATATGAACGTCCCTTCTTTAGCTTGTTTGATTTGAAATCCAAGAAAGAACTTGAGCTCACCCATCATGGACATCTCAAACCTCTTTGTCATCACCCTACTAAACTCTTCACAAAAAGTTTCATTAGTACTACCAAATATTATGTCATCGACATATATTTGGCACACAAAAATATGACCATCAACTTTTCTAGTAAAGAGAGTAGCATCGGCTTTGCCTATCTCAAAGCCTTGCTTAAGCAAGAAATCCTTAAGGCATTCATACCATGCTCTTGGTGCTTGCTTTAGCCCATAGAGCGCCTTATGGAGTTTGTAGACGTGATTAGGACGCTTGGGATCTTCAAAACCCGGTGGTTGCTTAACATATACTTCTTCGGAGAGTGGTCCATTGAGAAATGCACTCTTGACATCCATTTGATAGAGCTTGAAGTCATGATGGGCAGCGAAAGCTAGTAAAAACCGAATTGCTTCAAGTCTTGCTACCGGTGCATATGTTTCTCCAAAGTCTAGCCCTTCAACTTGGGTGTATCCTTGAGCAACCAATCTTGCTTTGTTCCTAGTCACAACACCAAACTCATCTTGCTTGTTCCGAAAGACCCATTTGGTGCCAATGATGTTTGTATTTGGTCTTTCCACCAACTCCCACACTTGGTTCCTTTCAAAGTTGTTCAACTCCTCTTGCATAGCCACCACCCAATCCGGATCCTCGAGAGCTTGCTCTACCTTGGTTGGTTCAAGAGAGGAAACAAACGAGTAAAATGCACAAAAATTCTTAAGACGAGAACGTGTTGTTACCCCTCTCCTTATGCTCCCAAGAATATTGTCAACGGGATGATCCCGTTGAATGACTTGATGTACACGAGGATGTGATGGTCCAAGAGGTTGGTGTAGAGGTTGATCTTCATCATCTTCATCAGCTTGGGGCTCAGATGTACTTCCTTGGACATCCCCTTGCTGATCAGTCTGCTGGTTCAGGGTGTCTTGTTGTGTTGAACTTCCAGACCCCGGAACCTCCGGAGAATTTCTCGGAGGTTGGGTTCCAGTGTCAGTTCCCGGAACCTCCGAAGAAATTCTCGGAACCTCCGAAGTCTGCACTGCTCCTGAACCAGTGGCTTCTGGCCCTTCGAGTGGTGTTGAGGCTTGTGCTTGGTTTTCATCTTCCTCTTGTGCCTCAACTGGTCTAACATCACCTATGGCCAATTGCTTGATTGCTTCACAAGATGGCTTCTCTTTACCTACAACATTCAAATCAACTTGCTCCACTTGAGAGCCATTAGATTCATCAAAGGTCAAATCTACCGTGACTTCAATCCTCCCGGTGGTTAGATTGAAGACTCGATAAGCATGCTCATTTGGACCATAACCAAGAAGAAATCCTTCGTCAACCTTTGGTGCAAACTTAGAGGTTCGGGGCTTCTTGTTTAGAATGAAACATTTGCACCCAAACACTCTAAAGTAAGACACCTTGGGCTTTTTACCGGTAATAAGCTCATAGGAGGTCTTCTTGTGAAACTTGTGAAGATAGAGGCGGTTGATTGCATGGCAAGCCGTGTTGATAGCTTCGGCCCAAAAGATGTCTTGAGTCTTGTACTCATCCAACATAGTTCTTGCCATCTCGATAAGAGTTCTATTCTTTCTCTCAACCACCCCATTTTGTTGAGGGGTATAAGGTGCTTAAAATTCATGCTTTATGCCCTCTTCATCAAGGAATTCTTCAACATAGGTGTTCCGGAACTCCGAGCCATTATCACTTCTCACTTTCTTGATTGGTAGCCCGAATTCCCTTTGTGCTCTTCTAATGAAGGTCTTCACCTTTCCTTGTACTTCACTCTTGTCAAACACAAAGAACACCCACGTGAAGCGAGAATAATCATCAACAATAACCAAACCATATTTGTTACCGCCAATACTTATGTAGGCCACCGGTCCAAATAGATCCATGTGGATGAGCTCCAATGGGCTTGAAGTAGTGAGGATGCTATTTGGTGGGTGAGGTGCTCCTACTTGCTTTCCGGCTTGGCATGCTTTGCAAATCCTATCTTTCTCAAAATGTACATTTGTTAGTCCAAGGATGTGTTCATCTTTCAAAAGTTTGGCCAAGTTCCTCATGCCAACATGGGCTAGACGGCGATGCCAAAGCCAACCCATGCTAGATTTTGCCACTAGACAAGTCTTGGGAGAAACTTTACTTTTGTTGAGATCAACTAGGTAAAGCCTCCCCCTCAAGCGACCCGTGAGGACAATAGAGGAATCCTCCCTTTTTATGATGGACACATCCTTATCCGTGAAGTGGCAATCAAAACCAATCTCACTAAGTTGTGAAACCGATAATAGATTGTAACCCAACGGATCAACATGAAGAACATTTGTAATTGAGTAATTTTGAGATATAGGGATATCACCTACACCGATGACTTCTCCTTTAGTATCCCCTCCATATGCAATGGTTTCCCTTGGTCCTTCCAAATGGAGATAGGATGAGAACATACTCTTTTCTCCGGTCATATGATGTGTACATCCGCTATCAAGCACCCAACTTGAACCACCAGAGGAGTATGCCTACAAAACAATTTAGTTCCTTCTTTTAGGTCCCCAATTTGACTTGGGGCCTTCCACGTTAGTGACCAAAACTTTTGGAACCCATATTGATCTTTTCACATATATGTTGGACTCATTTCCAACATACGTGGCAACAACTTTACCAACATTGTTGCGTCTCAACACATAGCTAGGAGGTATGTCTCTAGATGCATGGGCTTTGCTTTTGTTGGGACTCAAGTTTCTTCTAGGCACCATTGTATGATTTTCAACCTGCATACAAGTGTTAGAGGCCCTGGAACCATGCTGCTTCTGAGTTTTACTCCTTTTCTTTGTCCTGTCTTTGCAGTTCCCGGAACTTCCGAGAATTTTCTCGGAACCTCCGAGTTGGACTGTCCGAGCGCTCGGGGCTTCCGGACTCGGAACCTCCGGCTTGGAGGTCGGAACCTCCGAGGTCCGGGAGAACGAAAATCCGAACTCTTGAATTCAAGGCATTCTTTTTCTTTGATGATTTTTCTTTCATTTGTCTTGCCACCTTCAACATATTCAAAGCCCGGATTCTTGCTCTTTTCTAACACTTTCCTTTTGGTGAATCTTGGTCTTTTGTTTTCTTCACCCATGCACCCTCTAGCTATGATTGAGTTCAACCTAGCAATTTCTTTCTTTAAAGCTTCCATGTTAGCAAGGTTAGTGGCATAAGATTCAACATCAATATGATAACATCTATCACAGCCCTTGCTAGTAGAAGCACTAGAGTTGCCTTTTACCTTCGAGGGATGTGAGGTGCTACTCCAAAGGAGGCTATATTGCTCCTCAAGCTCTTCATTCCTCAACTTGAGAGAATTACATTGAGCTTGAGTAACAGTAAGGTCCTCCTTGAGAGTAGCTATGACACTCTTTGCTTGATTGATTTCCAAGCGTAAAGTCTCAATCTCACTTCTATCGGAGATAATGGTGTCTTGGCTTTTCTCTAGTTCAACTATTAACTTAGCCATAAAATCCCTAGATTGCTCATCCATTTTACGAACAAGTTGGTTAGCTTCTTCATCACTAGTATCATCACTAGAGTCCATTTCCGACTCATCACTAGGTTGAGGAAAGGGTTTTGGGGCAGTTTTTACCTTCTCACCCTTGGCCATGAGACAATGAATGGAAGTGCTTTCTTCATCATCGGTCAAATTGTTGAACAATCTTGAGGTGGAGGGAAGCTTCTTGATAGCCACGGTTGCAACTTTCTTCCCTTCCTCTTCACTAGAGCTTTCATCCCCGGAGTTCCACTCATGACCAATGTGGGCTTCACCACCATAGTGTCTTCTCTTGTAATGTGGCTTTTGATCTTTCTTGTAGCCCCCTTTACCCTTGTCATTTCTGTTTTCTTTCTTCTCATTTGGACAGTCAGCAATAAAGTGCTCGGTACTTCCACAATTGTAACAAGTTCTCTTTTTCTTGTTGGGAAACTTTCTCTTGGTGAACTTGTACCCTTGCTTCTTCAACCCTCTCTTGTAGGTCTTCATAAACAAGGCCATGTCTCCAATCTCAACATGAGAACCTTCATCTTCATCTTCGCTTGAATCACTTGTGGAGCTCACTACTTCCATCCTTTTGGACTTTGACTTGAGAGGCTTGGAAGAAGTGGTGTGCTTGGATGAGGAGGAGGGTTTGCTTGACTTGTGAGAGTGGAGAGCCACCTCTTTAACCTTCAAGTTGTTTAACTTAGCCTCCAACTCCCCAATCTTCTTTCTATGTTGAATTTCCTTGTCCATGAGCTCATGTGTGAGAATTCTACCAAGAACATCATTTGGAGAGAGTTCCTCAAATCTTTTCTTCTCTCTAATCAAGGTGACTAGAGTAGGGTTCCTTGGTGCAAAAGCTTCCAACATCACCTTCACAACAAAGTGGTCATCTAGCTCATCACCACCTAGACCTCTTATCTTTCCAACAATGACCATCAATCTATCAAACATCTCTTGTGGCCCCTCTCCATCAAAGATAGTAAATCTATTAAGCTCGGCCATCAATATGTTGATCTTGGATTTCTTGACCTTGTCAACACCCTCATGTGCAATGTGGAGAATGTCCCAAATCTCCTTGGCAATCTCAAGTCCACTAACACGGTTATACTCTTGGGCATTCAAGGCACTAAGGAGTATGCTTGTAGCTTGACCATTCCTTCTAATGTTGCGTCGGTCAATTGGAGTGAGATTCCTAAAATCTTTGGGATCTTCAAAACCTACACACACAATATTCCACAATTCCAAGCTTAAGCCAATTAAATAAGCTTTCATCATATGCTTCCATTTAGCAAAATTAGTCCCATCGAATTGGGGTAATTTGCCAAGGGGAATAGTCACTTCATCCTTGGACTTGACATCCAAAGAATCATAGTTAAAGGATACGCTTTTGTAGTCGTTCTTTGCTTTAGACTTTGACTTTGGCTTGATGGTTCGCTTGGGAATTCTTGTGCCGTAGTACTCATCATCATCATCTCCATTCTCACTAGATGAGGACGACGATGAGGATGATGAGGATGGTGATGGAGATGGTGAAGGTGTTCTTTTTCTTCTTTTCTTCTCTTCTTTCTTTCTCCTCTTCTTCTTTTCTTGCTTGCTGTCTTCTTTCTTCTTTTCTTCTTCTTCTTCTTTCTTCTTGTTCTTGCTTCCTTCCTTGGAGCCTTCCTTCACAGCCTTTTTGAGCTTTTCGAACTTCTCTTGAGCTGATGTATCACCTACTTCCGAGGCATCACTTTCGGCCTCGCTTGGTATGTCTTCAAACTCCTCTTCTTCGTGCTTGTCATCATCACTTGCCATATCCTCACACGGTTAAGTGTTTACGAGGATGACCTGCTCTGATACCAATTGAAAGGATCGAGGCAATGTGGCCTAGAGGGGGGGGTGAATAGGCCTGCACACAGAATTTAAACTTTTTCTGCGAAAACAGTGTCAGACCTCGGAACCTCCGAGATTATTCTCGGAACCTCCGAACGAGGCAGCCTCCGAGAATAAACTCAGAACTTCCGACAGCTGTTAGAACAGAGCACAAATAACAAGAGCTGCAAGAAACTTGATGGAAACCAGATCTAGTAAATTCTAAGAGGTACTTAGGACCTAGCAAGAGTATTTCTAAGCAAAGTACAAGCTAGCAAGGTACCACAAAGTAGATCGGAAGCAAACCCTAATAGATCTAGTCAAGCACAAGCATGAACAAGTAAGTAAATGAGAACACGCATGAGACACAGATTTATCCCGTGGTTCGGCCTCGCCACAAAGGCTTGCTTACGTCCACGTTGTTGAGGAGGCCACCAAAGGCTCGGACCACAAAGGTCAACTCCTCTCTCACACCTATCACTTTGGGTAATAGGTGGAGGCTTTCCACTAGAATCACAAGGGGTAATACAAACACCTTGGAGCTTCCACAAATCGGTTTGGAGAGCTTCCAAGAACCTCTATCCGTCTAGGAGCAAGGCTCCAAGAGTAATAGATCCACCAAGCTTGCTAGGGTTCTTCCAAGTGCTCAAGTTTCAAGGGAGAAGGGATTGGCTCACTAACTCACTTCAAGAATCCACTCTCAATCAATGCTAGGCAAGGATTTGGAAGAGAGTAGGTTAGGAGTGAATGCTAGGTGAGAGAAAACAAGAGCAACCGCGTTCGAGCCGGAGGAGGAAGAAGGTAACCGTTGGGGGACCGTGGGGTATAAATACCCCCGCATCCGGAACGATAACGGCTATATTCCGCAGTTCGGAACCTCCGAGAAAAATCTCGGAACCTCCGACTTTTGAAAACTCGCAGATCGTAGCCGTACGGTCGGAACCTCCGAGAAAATCTTCGGAACCTCCGAACAAAGAAACGAGAAGCAAAACAAATTGCAGGTTACTTCCCTTGGGGTGAGGGTTAGGGTTTAGGAAAGATGGATCATGAGCACTTGAAAACCACCCTAACTCACCATTAGTATCCCTCTTGATAGTACGGATTGTCCTATACTCAAATTCAAAAGATAAAATAAATCAACTCCTTCAAGTAGCATAGGCAATCTTCTTTGTAACAAGTTGAGGGGTCTCCAATCAATCTTTTGCACCTGTGATAATAACTTTATGCTGCACAACAAACTCAAAGGCTCATTAGTTCTTTAATTGTGTGGTCAACATCACCAAAACCCTCATAGGGCTTGATTGCACTTACATCGGCGGGTCAGCTGGTGGCAGGGCAGCGCGTCCAAGGGCTGAGCGGCTGGCGTCCCGTGGTGGTGGTGGCAGTCCGGCGGGGCCGAGCGCGGGACGGCCGACGGCGAGGCGTTGACGTGGTGGTTGGGCGCCGCGGATTAATGGCGGCGTGTGGTCGCGTCGCGGGGGCCGGGGTGGCGTGCCTCGGAGGTGGCGGGGCGGTCGGGTCGTCGCGTGTCGGCCCCCGCCCGCCCGCCGGCGGCGCGGGGGCCGGATGGCGTGCGCGCGCCGGCGAGGTGACGTGTCGGAGGGGATGGGAGCCGGCGTGGTCGGGTACGGCGCACACGGCCTCGGTGCGGGCGTCAACGGCGCCGTGCGCGGGGGCACGGGCTCCGCGCGCGTCTCCGTCCCGGCCGCGGGAGGGGGCAGGCGCGCGGAGGGAGGAGGAGCAGGGAGGAAGAAGAGAGAAGAAAGGAAAGAAGGAAAAGAAAAAGAAAAAGGGAAAAAGAAAAAGGAAGAAAGGAGAGGGAAGGAAGAAAAGGAAAATGGGGAAAAAAATAGGGAAGAGATTGGAAAATTTGTAGAGAATTAGGAAAAATTGTTAGGGAATTAGGGGAGGGTTTTGCGGGGTTTTCCATTTTCCAGGTGTCGGCGTGATTTTCGTAACGGCGACGACGGCGGGCGGGGCCGGCCGGCGGGACCGCGGCGTGCGCGGGATTCCCGGCCGGTGGCCGACCGCGGCGTTGGGAAGGTGCGCAGGGGCGCGACCGAGGTGCGGTGCCGGCGGGAATCGCGGCACGCGCGTCGGGGAGCGAGAGAGAGAGAGAGAGAGAGAGCAGTGGCTAGGATTTGAATGGCAACTGAGCTCGGCGGATCGGTTTTTGAAATTACGCGTGATTTAATAGGTGATTTATTTAGAGCTAAAAACGCGGGCGTTACAAACCTACCCCACTTAAAATGAATCTCGTCCTCGAGATTCGGCTAGGTCTCAAATAGGTGGGGGAATTCTTTCCTCAGAGCATCCTCTCGTTCCCATGTAGCTTCTTCTACCCCGTGTCTACTCCATTGGACTCTGCACACCCGTACTTCGGTCGTTCTTGTTCGCTTGACCACAGTGTCTAAGATCTTGACGGGCACCTCCTGGTACCTAAGGTCTGGCTGTAGATCGATGGTCTCCACCGGTACTCGTTTTTCTTCCAGAACCTTCAAACATCGGCGTAGCTGGGAGATGTGGAACACTGGGTGTATGTCTGACATTTCCTCGGGTAGCTCCAACCGATATGCTACTGCTCCCAGTTTCTTGATCACTTTATACGGGCCGATGTACCGAGGGGCCAACTTCCCGTGTACTTGAAACCTTCGAGTCCCCCGGATGGGTGAAACCTTGAGGTAGACGAAGTCTCCTGGATTGAAGCTCGCTTCACGCCTCTTCTTGTCTGCGTAGCTCTTCTGTCGGGACTGAGCGGCTTTTAGCTTCTCCCGGATATCAGCTACTCGCTCCTCGGCTTCCTTTATAAGCGCGGGCCCAACCAGGGCACGCTCTCCTACTTCTGACCACATCAGGGGTGTTCTGCATTTTCTCCCGTATAGCGCTTCGAATGGCGACATTCCCAGGCTTGCTTGGTAGCCGTTGTTGTAGGAAAATTCGGCATACGGTAGGCTCTGCTCCCAATCTTTGCCATAGGTGAGGGCGCAGGCTCTCAACATATCTTCCAAAATTTGATTCACCCTTTCGGTCTGCCCGTCTGTCTGGGGGTGGTATGCTGAGCTGAAGTCCAGTTTGGTGCCCATGGCCTTGTGCGTGCTTTTCCCGGAACCTAGAGGTGAACCGGGTCCCTCTCGTCCGAGACTATTCTGCCGGGCACTCCATGCAGTTTTACTATATTCTCTATGTAGAGTTTTGCCAACTTTTCTCCTCCATAGGTGGTCCGTACGGGTAGAAAGTGAGCGACTTTAGTGAGTCGGTCCACGATCACCCATATGGAGTCATGTCCTTTCTGAGTCCTTGGCAACCCTACTATGAAGTCCATACCTATCTCGTCCCACTTCCACACCGGGATTGGTAAGGGTTGCAACAATCCCCGCAAAGCTTCGATGTTCGGCTTTGATCCTCTGACAAGTGTCGCAGTGGGCGACGAACCGTGCAATGTCTGCCTTCATCCCGTTCCACCAATACTTCTGCTTTAAGTCCATGTACATCTTAGTGGATCCCGGGTGAATGGAGTATGCTGAGTTGTGTGCCTCATCCATGATGGTCTGTCGGAAATCTCCACCTTTGGGCACGCATATCCTGTTTTTGTACCACAGGGTGCCTTGGTCATCTACCCTGAAGTCAGGGGCCTTGTTCTCTCCGGTATGCTTGCGGATCCTCATCAGATCTTCATCGGTCTCTTGGGCCTTCCGGATCTTTTCCTCTAGGGTAGGCTGAACACTTAGCTGGCGGACGTAGCCTTGGGGAACGATGTGTACGTTGAGTCGGGCCATCTCCTCTTGCAACTGAGCACTCTTGGGTGCTGCCCTCTCGTAGGTTTTCCGGCTTAGAGCATCAGCCACCACGTTGGCTTTCCCGGGGTGGTAGTGAATTTCTAGGTTGTAGTCCTTGACTAGCTCTAGCCATCTTCTCTGCCTTAGGTTCAAGTCGGGCTGGGTGAAGATGTACTTTAGACTCTTGTGGTCTGTGTAGATTTCACACTTATTCCCGATCAGATAGTGTCTCCAGATCTTCAGGGCATGCACTACGGCTGCAAACTCCAGATCATGGGTGGGATAGTTCTGCTCATGGGGTTTGAGCTGGCGAGAGGCATATGCCACTACCTTCCCATCTTGCATGAGAACACATCCCAACCCTTGTCGGGAGGCGTCGCAATACACGACAAAGTCCCGTTGGATGTCTGGCAGGGTTAGCACTGGGGCTGTGGTCAACCTCTTCTTCAACTCTTGGAAACTTCTCTCACAGGCCTCGGTCCAGTTAAACTTCTTCTCTTTCTTGAGCAGCTCTGTCATGGGCCGGGCGATCTTGGAGAATCCCTCGATAAACCTCCGTAGTACCCGCTAAACCTAGGAAACTCCCGATCTCACTTACGTTGGTGGGTTGCCGCCGCTTGGAGACCTGTCCTCAACTTTCCCGGGTCTACGGCTACTCCTTCCCAATCAATATGTGCCCAAGGAAGGATATCTTCTCTAGCCAAAATTCACACTTGCTGAACTTGGCGTATAACTTGTGTGCCCTCAATTTTCCCAGTACCACTCGAAGGTGTTGTTCGTGCTCCTCCACGCTCTTGGAATAAACAAGTATGTCGTCAATGAAGACCACGACAAACTTGTCCAATTCCTCCATGAATACCTTATTCATGAGGTTCATGAAGTACGCAGGGGCATTGGTTAGTCCAAATGACATCACCGTGAACTCATATTGCCCGTAGCGAGTGACAAAGGCAGTCTTGGGGATGTCACTCTCCCTGATCTTGAGCTGGTGGTACCCTGATCTTAGATCCACCTTCGAGAAGTACTTGGCTCCCTTCAGTTGGTCAAACAGGTCATCTATCCTGGGAAGAGGGTACTTGTTCTTAATTGTGACCTCATTCAGCGAGCGGTAGTCCACACACATCCTCATGCTCTTATCCTTCTTTTCCACGAAAAGCACTGGGGCTCCCCAAGGTGATGAACTCGGTCTGATGAACCCGCTTCGCTGAAGCTCGCTAGCCGCTTCTTCAATTCGCCAACTCGTGGGGCTGCCATCCTATAGGGCCTCTTGGCTATGGGAGAGGTTCCGGGGATAAGGTCGATTACGAACTCTATGTCCCCGTCCGGTGGCATTCCAGGGAGTTCTTCTGGGGAACACGTCCGGGTATTCTCGTACTACCGGGACATCCTCTATGGACTTGGCTTCTATGTTGAAAACCATTATATCCGCCCGTGTCCCCGGTGTGGCAGGTCACTTGTATCCTCGTCCGGGTTGGTCGGGTGTACTACTTTATCGGCGCAACTTATGAGGCCATGGTGTTGGCTTAACCGGTCCATACCAAGGATCACATCTATCCCCTTGGATTTCGGTACTACCAAGTCTCGCTAGGAATTCTACCCCACTTAAAATGATCCTTACCGGGGGCATCCCGGTTGACGCTTAATGTCACCTCCGGCGTTCGAGTTATTAGGGGTGCTTTTAGTAGTACTCGTGGGTATGCTATGCTTTTCCACAAAGCTTGAGGATATGAATGAGTGTGATGCTCCCGAATCGAACAGGTATGGTAGCCAAAACGCGAGCCGACCAGGAACTCACCGAGTACCACTCCTTGTGCTTCCGCGCCTCCCGCGCATTGATGTGATTCACTCGGGCGCGTCCATACGATTGCCGGGGCCGCCTCATCCGCCGGTTGCCGGTGTTGTTGCCGAAGTTGTTGTTGCCGCGCACCGGCATGCGGTTGGCTCCCGACGCAAGTGGCCTTGGTCCGTTTACCGAGTTGGAGTAGGTGGTGGTGGTCGGCTTTTTAGCATAGGGGCGGTTGGCGATGAAGTGCCCGGTTTCCCGGCCAGCTTGAAACACACTCGGGAGCCGTTGTTGTTGTTGTTGTTGTTGGTAGTGATCTGGCTGGCGTTGTTCTGTGGGGGCTTCATGGCATTCTGGTTGTAGGAGGGCTTGAACTGGGCTCTGGGGGCTTGTGAGCTTGTGGCTTGGGATTGGGTTCTGTACTGCATAGGAGCTTGGAACCTGGACATGGGGTGTCCAAAGTTTCTCGGCCTCTGGGACCGCTCTTGCTCCTTGGCCTTGTGCTCCATGAACTTGCGCTTGTTTTCCTTCTTTTCCTCGGCCCTTGCTCTCTCCGTGAGGATTGCCATGTTCATAAGGGTATTAAAGTCCGGGTAAATCTGAGGAGTCAGCAGTGTCCTCAGTTCCGGAGTCAGCCCCTTCTTGAACATCTCTTGCTTTTTGGAGTCTTTATCCACCTCCTCGGGGCATAGCGTGCCAGCTCTATGAACTGGTACGTGTATTCCTCCACAGACATGTTGCCTTGGCGGAGTTCGCGGAACTCGTCTGCCTTCCGCTTCAGTGTGGCCTCCGGATGTGGTAGCGGCGGAACTCCTCCACGAATTCATCCCACGTGATGGCGGAGGGATCCTTGGGCGCGGCGCGATAATTCTCCCACCAGGAGCTAGGGTCGTCCCGGTGAGTTGGTGAGCTGCCAGGAGAACCTTGTCATGGTCCTCGCAGTGGAGGGGCTCCAGTTCCCTCAGGATGGCTCTCAGCCAATCGTCAGCATCCAGAGGATTCACCGACCCGCTGAAGGTGGGCGGCTTAGTCCTGAGGAACTCGATCAGATTCTCATTCATGCTCATGGCACGGGGTCTTGGGCGGTTGATGGCGTTGAAGATAGCCTCCATCAGGACAGTCTGGTTGGCTAGGACTTGGGCCAAGTCAATAGGAGGGGGTGGTGGTGGCAGGACCACGTTCTCTCCTCCTTCTTCATTTTGGTTAACCTCCCCGTTCGGGGGAGACGCTCTCTCCGGGACGGCTTGCGATCCCTCGCCGTCCGACCGGTGGGTCCCGACAGGCGCCTGGAAACCATCTGTAAAGAAGCGGGGTTTCTAAGAGATCTAGTTTTATGTGATGTTTAAGTGGATTATAACGGATTTCTTTTTGAAAAGGCAGGGTTTATTCTGCCGGTAAGCACATAGCAAGCACATAGCAATCAAGCAAGCACAAACAAGTCTTTATTACAAACCAGCGAGGAGGATACATCCCGACTACGCGGACACACTACACGACTAAAGGCTAAGGGCGCGACTTGGACCGGTACGGCTTCATTCCCTGGGTCGTGGGGCACATTACTCGCGAGGGGAGCTGTCTTCTGGGGTCGAGTGTTCTTCCAGTGGGATGAGCAACTCGTCATCGTTTCCGCCTTCGGGGTCTCCGTTTTCCTGGGGCTGTGCTGCGGCTTCAGTGGTAGCTGTTGGGGGTTCGGTGACTGCTGGTGGTGCTGGTGGGGCTTCTATGGTTCCTCCCCATCCTACAAGGGGTGTTCCCAGCAGGACTTGAGATTCTCCTATGGCTGGGACGGGTGTTCCGCCGTGGGTCCATTCTTGCATGCGTTGGTCCTGGATCCTTCTGAGGCTTTCCTGGGCAACGGCTTCACTGCTTATGGCTGCTGTGGTCCTTGCTTCGGCTTGAGCCACTCGGACTTGGTGCATCCGCACCGTGACCTCGCCTTGCTCGGCCCGGCCCGATCCGCTCCCCTCAAGTGTCCCGGCCTGGTCATCAAAGAGCTTGTCCAAAGAGACAAGGTAGGCGACGACATGGTACAGCAGGTCTTCTTGGTGGCGACGCCGTTCCAGGTTCCTCATGCGGGCTTGCCAAACTGGGGTTCTGATGGCAGGAGGGAAGTACCTCATTGGTGTGGGGACGAGGTGTTCCTCGTAGATTCGGCACGAGTAGCGGAGGGCTTTTCGAGGGCCGCAGGGTAGGTGTCCCGTGTCGGAACCCCGTGGCGGTCACGCGCCACGGCTCGATGTTGGTGTGGCGGTTGCTTCTAGCGACGGAGAGGACCACTCTACGGCGGAGAGTGCCGAGTTGCTCGTACTCTCTGCCGTAGTACCTAGGGCGCTCAGTGATACCGAGGCGCTCCAGGTAGTTGATGAGCAGGCGAGCAAAACCAGGCTCCTCCTGGCACACGCCTTGGGTCCATCCATCTTCCGCCATCTGAAAACAAAGATAGGGTTGAACAGGTTGTGGTGGGGTACAAAAGATGGATAACTTTATTTAGTAGGAAGGTTGGGGTACATCCTTCGGGGTACACTTATTATTACTAGGACTCAGCTTCTAGCCTAACATTCTAGTCTTATCCTCATGGTGACTCTTCCTCTAGCTGGATACGGCGCTTCTTTAGTGGAAGATCTTGCTCCAGTATCTCGTCTTCAGTCTGGGTCCCTTTGTCCCAGTGGGTTTCTTCGGGTTCGTCATCTTCTGCTCTGGCTCTTTCATCTCTGCTTCTTCGCTCCCTTAGTTCATCCCATAGCTGTTTGTGGAACATCTCTGATCGTTCCTTTTCCCTGAAGTAGTCTTGCCTCATGTTGTGCAGCTCAACTTCTGCTATGGTTGTCTTCACCCTTTCTAGTTCTATCCTCTCGCTCTCGCTCTTTCCGCTCCGTCGATCCGTCGCTTCGCGTCTTGCCGGGCTTGCTCTTGATAAAGGTGGTCTAGGCCTCCGAGGTATATGGATAGGTGGGAGACTCGCTTCTTCTAAGTCTTCTTCCTCTCGTCCCAAACCTCTCATGCGATCAATCCACGAGCGTCCTCTTCCTCCGTGAGGGTGGAAAGAATCCCATTGGAGTCCTTCGGAGGTGCCGTCTATAAACCACTCGTAGGCGACGCAGGCCTTCCGAGCGCCCTTGGGGTAGGTGTCGGCAAAGCGAAAACCGGTGGCGTTGACGAACCACGGCTCTATGTCGGGGTAAAGCGTGCTCCTTCCCACAAAGATCGGCGGCTTACACCGAAGGGTGCCGAAGCGTTCGTACTCCCGAGTGACGAACTCGGCGGATCCCTTACTCCGACGCGCTCTAGGCTGAGTAGCAACAGGTTAGGGAGGCCAGGCTGGACGGGGCAAATTCCTCCGTTCCACTCGGGGTTAGGCATCTGGAAACAGGCAAGAATCAAGGTAAGGATTTGGAAAAGGTGGGCTTAGCAAAGGAAAGGTTAGAGAGGGCCAGAGGAGGTCTCGTATCCTAGGGTCATGTCCTACGGCCAACCTGCGGCTCTGATACCACCTGAAGCGTCCCCTCATCCGAGGTGACCAAATGTGACACAAATACCAGTCCCAGTGAGGTCGGTAGCACATTTATTACAACAGTGGAATCGCCTTTTTACATTACGGTTACAAAACGGGCACGGTAGTGCCAACGCTACAATGAACAACACAAACGCTAGCGACCACACTACGATAGCAAAGGCTTCCATCGCCTCCTCAGAGTACCACACCATGGAAGCTTTCGGTAGGGCCCTGGTACACAGGCACGGTTGGGTGCAGGGCAATGACCTACTCAACGTCTTCTGGGATGTAATCGGGATCCTCCTCTGTAACATAGTTAGTAAACAAGAGTGAGTACATACGTACTCAGCAAATCCAACCCCACCCACGGAGGGGCTCATAAGCAGAACCATGCATAAGGTATAACAAGGATCAGGTTAAGGTTCATTTTGCAAACTTACACATGCAAGGGTTCATTTCGAAAAGGTTTTCGCAAATCATTTTCATAACCCAAGTAACTCAAATGTTTTAGGAAAAACCACTGTGGAACTACCGGACTTCCCGTCCGTCGTAGCCCAGGCACACAGCCACACACTTCACCCAGAAAACAACTCACGCCAGAAAACATCCCATCCCAAACACTAGTTTTTGTGACCACACCGTGACTCGTCCAATACCGTGGACACGGCTATTCGAATAGGTTTGACACTCTGCAGAGGTTGTACATCTTTACCCACAAGTAGGGTACCGTCACACGGACACCTCAGCGCCGGTACGGATCCTATCATAGCCATTACCCACCTTAGCTAACACTACGAGCCACCACGGAAGCACCCAAGGGGTTATCCCACATAACCAGGGCGTACCTCACACAGAGCGTACCCCGACTCCTTGGTCTCCCGCTGCTCACCCGCACACCAGATGGCAAGTAGTTTAACTAGTGGGGTTTATGCTAAGCCGTTGCCACATACAACGGTCGAGTGGTTGTACGATCATTTGGGTCAGGTGAGATGTCACGCAACCCGGTCCTTAACCGACAAGATGGACAACTCCCAACACGCTCAACCACACAGGTACGAGCTCACCCATACTCCTGACACACACGTCCATCCCGTCTACCCAGTTCTTTACTCATTTCCCAAACTTATCCCCTTTTGTTTTTAAAGCACTCACACATTTTGAAAGCACACACACATATTTTTAAAGCACTCATTCAGGCCAAAACAAGGTTCAATCATAGCAATCAAGGGTGGCTATCCTACCATGTTTTGCAGTGAAAAGATATGCAATTTATAAAACGGGTATAGGGTATATTTATAAAACTAGGACAGAAGCATGCATCAAAGGGGGAGGTTGAACTTGCCGTCTTCGAAGTCTTCGGGGAGGGCCGGCTCGGCGTTCGGGACCTCGGGCTCCCCGCTCGCAGTAGTCGGCTTCGCTCTCCGGCTCGGGGTACCTTACTCCGTCTACTCCGTCGGCTATGGCATACACACAAGCAAGCAAGCAATATTAGCACACATATTTCCGACCGAGCTCGGGGAGGGGGAAGTGAGCGGAGGAGGGGTATATATAGGCGTGGTAGGGTTTGTTCTTAACCGGAAAGGAAGGGCGTATACGAAAAGCTAGGTTAGGGAGGGGTTATAGACATTAAGGACCTATTGGTAATTTTCTAATAATGGAAGAGGGTGTGTTGATGACCACATAAGTTGGTTTAGGGTCTGTTTGTAACTTATTTAGGGTTCAATCAGTAATTAATTACTAATCTTAGGGCTATTTGGAAAAAGGAAATGAAATAATATAAAGGGGGCTTGGTTAAGGGAAAGGTCAGGGGCCTAATAGCAAAACGGCCTTCTTCTTCCCCCCCCCACTCGATACAGAACAGAGGAGGGGGAGGCGCGGCGTGGCCTGCCGGCGGGGGGTCCTGCCGGCGGCTCCCGTCCACGGCGGCGGCCTAGAGATAGGGGAAAATGGAGAGGGGGAAGGGAGGATCTTAACCCCGCACTCACCTTGGGCTATTGGACTTGGTGGAAGCGGCTCGGCGGCGGACGGGGGCGGCGGCGGCGCTACCGGCGGCGGCGGCGCGGTGCGGCTCAGGAAGCAGCTCAGGGAGGTTTGCTTGCGGTGCGGTGTGGCGAGGTGGTGGTGGTGCCGGCCTTAAATAGGCGGCGAAGGTCGGTTCGGGGGGGAGAGATATTTTTCCCCCGGCGAGACCGCCGGCGAGCTCGGGCGCCTTCTCGATCTCCGGCCGGCTTCGCGGTGACCGATGATGGGACGGCTCGGCGGGTCGGCTCGGTGGCGGGCGGCGCGTCCAAGGGCCGAGCGGGCCGGCGTCCCGTGGTGGTGGTGGCGGTCGGCGGGGCCGAGCGCGGACGGCCGACGGCGAGGCGTTGACGTGGTGGTTGGGCGGTGCGGATTAATGGCGGCGTGTGGTCGCGTCGCGGGGGCCGGGGTGGCGTGGCCGGAGGTGGCGGGGCGGTCGGGTCGTCGCGTGTCGGCCTTGCCCCGGCTCGGCCGGCGGCGCGGGGCCGGATGGCGTGCGGCGCCGGCGAGGTGACGTGTCGGAGGGGATGGGAGCCGGCGTGGTCGGGTGCGGCGCGCACGGCCTCGGTGCGGGCGTCAACGGCGCCGGTGCGCGGGGGCACGGGCTCCGCGGCGCGTTTGTCCCGGCCGCGGGAGGGGGGGCCGGCGCGCGGAGGGAGGAGGAGCAGGGAGGAAGAAGAGAGAAGAAAGGAAAGAAGGAAAAGAAAAAGAAAAAGGGAAAAAGAAAAAGGAAGAAAGGAGAGGGAAGGAAGAAAAGGAAAATGGGGAAAAAAATAGGGAAGAGATTGGAAAATTTGTAGAGAATTAGGAAAAATTGTTAGGGAATTAGGGGAGGGTTTTGCGGGGTTTTCCATTTTCCAGGTGTCGGCGTGATTTTCGTAACGGCGACGACGGCGGGGCGGACCGGCCGGCGGGACCGCGGCGTGCGCGGGATTCCCGGCCGGTGGCCGACCGCGGCGTTGGGAAGGTGCGCAGGGGCGCGACCGAGGTGCGGTGCCGGCGGGAATCGCGGCACGCGCGTCGGGGAGAGAGAGAGAGAGAGAGAGAGAGAGAGAGAGAGAGAGAGAGAGAGAGAGAGAGCAGTGGCTAGGATTTGAATGGCAACTGAGCTCGGCGGATCGGTTTTTGAAATTACGCGTGATTTAATAGGTGATTTATTTAGAGCTAAAAACACGGGCGTTACATGCGAGTTCTGCTTCCATTGTTGACTTGGTTAAAATGGTCTCCTTGCAAGACTTCCAGGAAATAGTGCCACCTCCAAGTGTGAACACGTATCCACTTGTGGCTTTTAACTCATCTGTATCAGAGATCCAGTTTGCATCACTATATCCCTCCAAGACTTTGGGGTCTCCAAAATATTGAATGCCATACTTCATAGTGCCCACTAGATAGCGCATTACTCGCTCGAGAGCACGCTAGTGTTCACTGCCCGAATTTGAAACAAACAGGCTCAATTTACTAACTGCATATGCAATGTCAGGTCTTGTGGCGCTAGCCAGATACATTAATGAACCAATGATTTGGGAGTACCTTAGCTGATCCACCATTATCCTCAGGTTCTTCCTCAGACATCATAAGGAGTTGGTGCGAGTTTAGAATTGCTGTAGCCAAACCGACTTAGCATCTTCTCAACACAGTGAGTCTGTGACAGAGTCACCCCACCATTTTCTCCTTTTATCAGTTTATGTTAAGAATAACACCAATCTCTCCCAAATCTTTCATCTCAAACTTTTGAAAAACAAAGTCTTTGACCTCCTTTATCAATTCAATGCTCGTGACAAAGATAAGTATGTCATCTACATACAGACACAGAATCACTCCTTCGCCCCCACCATAGCGATAGTACACACATTTGTCAGCTTCGTTTGTAACAAAGCCAACAGATGTCAAAGTTCTATCGAACTTATCATGCCATTGCTTAGGTGCTTGCTTGAGGCCATAGAGAGACTTCACTAACTTACACACCATTCCTTCTTGATCCTTTACTACAAATCTTTCTGGCTGATCTATATAGATCTCCTCTTCCAACTCTCCATTTAGGAAAGTTGTCTTAACGTCCATCTGATGAATGAGAAGACCATGAGAGGCTGCCAGGGAAAGTAGTACTCTTATGGTGGTCAATTGAGCGACTGATGAGTAAGTATCGAAGAAGTCTTCTCCTTCCGTTTGGGTGTAACCCTTGGCAACAAGTCTAGCCTTGTACTTATCAATAGTACCATCAGGCCTAAGCTTCTTTTTGAGCACCCATTTACATCCCATGGGTTTGCACCCGTAAGGACGTTCAACAACCTCCCAAGTGACATTTGACATAATAGAGTCCATTGTCGTATGGACCTCCCTGGGCCCACTACCTCGGTGGGTACCAGGACCGACTACTCGGTGGGCCCCTGGGACTACCCGGCTTGCGCTACACGGCACCTGAAGGCGTGGAGCACAAGGACAACACAGGAGTAGTACTCGGTTAGGACTTTGTCCACGTTCCGCACTGTGTAGAGGTCTCCTAGACGTACTCGACTAGTACTCCTGCCCTACTCCGACTTGTAACCCCGCCTCCCGACTATATAAGGCGAGGCAGGGACCGATCTCGGATCACCTCATCCAATCTCAACTCACGCCGCACTATTGCACCATCCCGTAATCGTGCCCTATCAATCCGTAGCTACGCAAAGATACGGACGTAGGGTATTACGCACCTCGCGGCCCGAACCTCGTCTAAATTGTGTGTCGCGTGCCTCTTCCTTCGAGTTACCGATCTCGGCGAGTCACATTCATCTACTTCGGGTACTCCCCCGTAGTAGGTTGCCGGTCCAAAACACCGACACCGGCGCGCCGGTAGGGGCTCTCGCTCGAGATCACATGGCGAACTCGACGGCTTCCGTTCACATCAAGCCAACCGTCGCCTTCAACCGCGGCGACACCTTCGTCTTCGGCGCCTGGGTCTGCACCGCTGATGGCGCGGGCTCCTTCCAGCGTCGCTTGATCATGCAACCCGACTCGAGGACGGAGGCCTTGTGACGCTTCCCGAAGTTGTCACGGGCAAGCTCGCCGGCAAGTTCGGCGAAATTTCGCTTTCCAACCTCCACGCTGACTTCGAGCTCGAGTCTGTTTCCAACTCGAACCCGACATCGCCATGGGCCATCGCATGCGAGCCGGCTCCTCAGCCATCGCAGGCGGTCCCCTCTCCATGCCAGCGCTCCGCGCGAGGCCCTCGCGTTCCGAGCCGGGCATGCACGGAGGCTTCTACACCACGCCGGGCCGGCAAGGAGCCCGTAACCGAGTACAACTCGGACTCCGACGCCGTCCCCAACCGCGTCTCGGACTTCAGCCCTCTCTCCGAGTTCTACTCGAACCCGAACTACGAGTTCGACTTCGGGTCTGACCCTGAGGAGCCCGAGTCCGAAGACGACTCCTCTGAGCTTCCCTTGTCAGGGCCAGCCTCTGGGCTCGTTATGAGATCGACGCCGGCCGGAAGATACGTCTACTGGCCAGACCGCAAGCCTGCTGAACTGACAAAGGAGGACTCGCGCTACGTCGCTTACATCGACTCACTACCGTTCCAGGAGGGAACACCACTAGCCCAGGCTGACTCCAACACACCCACTGAGGTGGCACCTTCTGAGTCCAGCCTTGGCACCCCTGATCGCCAAGTCTTCATGGCTGCCGGCGATACCCCGGGAACTTCAGGCACGGCCGCAGACAAGTACCTGGAGGACATCTCCGCAGACGAGCTGTCTGCTGATGCCCCTGCGGACGAGACCGACGCCAGCAGGGACGCCCGACGCGAGCGCAACAGGAAGCGCAACGAGCGACGCCGGCGGCTCAGAGACAACCTTCCCATCCGCAACCTTGCGGAAGCTCTCGAGGCGGTCGAGAGCAGAGTCCACACCACCCCTGAGCAATGCCTCATGTCGATCACAGCGATCGCACGGCAGGCCCAGGGCATACGCGCTGGAGAGGTCATCGCCAAGCTCGCTGAAGACGCCTACTTCATGCGGGTCGACAAGAGAGTCAGCCAACCTCTCCCAGCTAAGCCTCGCGACAACGAAGCTACTAGTCGCAGCGCTGACCCCGGTCCCAACCGTACCCGGGGCGACATCCCAGCTGACCCAAACCGTCGACGCTCCACTGCCGGCGGACCTTCACGAGAGCAAGGCAACCGAGAAGTCGTCCCCCACCGTGCTCCGGCCGGTGGCGGCGGCAACGACCCTGACGGCGGCGGCAGCGACGGCGGCAGCTCCAACCACGGGGCCAACAAGAAAGCTGGAGGCGGCGGCGGCCGCGGCGGCCGCGGCCACGCGCATAGCCACGCCTCCGTGCCTCCCATGGCGGGTACGACGCTCGTCAGAGGATCGAGGAGTTGCGGGAGAAGAAGTCGGCCACCGCTGCTGAAGGCGACGACTTCCCCGCCTTCTCACCACGGCTGCGCAACCTCCTCCTCCCCGACAAGTTCAAGCCTTTGGGGATCACCAAGTACGACGCGAAGCAAGATCCTATCCAGTGGCTCCGATGCTACGCTCTCTCCATCGAGAACGCTGGCGGCAACAGCGACACCAAGTGCCTCTACTTCCCCTTCTGCCTGGATCAAGCCCCACTCACGTGGCTCGAGTCGCTGGACAAGCACTCAATCGACAAGTGGGACCAGCTGAAGGAGCAATTCACAAGCAACTTCGCGGGCGCCATGGGCCGTTCGGGTACTCGCATGGACCTTGCCATGATCAAGCAGGAACAAGGCGAGACCCTCCGCAAGTACATGCGCCGCTTCTTCGACAAGCGCGCTACCGTCGTGGACGTCACCGACAAGGAGGTCATCGACCTCTTCCAGGACGGACTCTACCATCGCCGCACCTTCGAGGACTTCGGCCGACGCCGCCCCAGGTCCATTCCCCACCTCAAGGACATGATCACGTCCTGGGCGGATGAAGAGGACAAAGCCAACGCCAAGTACGACGCCATCCGCGGCAAGTCCAAGCAGAACCAAGGTGGCGGCAGCAGCAGCAACCCGACCCAAGGCGGCCGCAACAACAACAACAACAACAACAACAACTTCTCGGGTTCTAATCGCAAGCGCAAGCCAGACAATACCGTCGCGGCTATCCAACCGTCCTCCGAAAGGGAACTCGAAGAAGAACTCCGGCGGGTTCAAAGACCCGCCGAAGGAGAAGTGCCCGTGGCATCCAAACGGCAACCACACTACCGAGCAAAGTGCTACCACCGCTCGGGCATGCACTCAAGGATACGCCGAGCCACCGCACCCTCACGATCGAAGAACAAGAAGAAGGACGGCGACGACTTCCAAGAACCCGAGAAGACCGTCAACGTCCTCTTCGGCGGACTACCCACAGGCGGGAGCGAAGGCTACTCGCCGTGAAGTGATGTCCATTGAACCGGCGGTTATGACCCCTCTCGGTGGTCGCAGACACCCATCACCTTCTCCCGCGCGGACCAATGGACCAGCTTTCTCCGAACCAGGACGTTTCCCTCTCGTCCCGAAACCAACAAAGGGCGGGCTCTAAGCTCAACAAGGTGCTCATCGACGGCGGAAGCGGGCTCAACGTCCTCTTCACCAAGACTCGAAGAAGATGAACCTTGACGTCACCCCCATGCTCGACAAGAGCAAAGATGCCTTTCTACGGCATCGTCCCGTGCAACGCGGCCATCCCACTAGGCTCGGTGGTACCGCCGCTACCTTCGGGCGTCTCGCGACAACTACCGCACCGAGTACATCAAGTTCGAGGTCGCGGACATCGAGACTTCCTACCATGCCATCCTCGGCGACCGGCCATCGCCAAGTTCATGGCGGTGCCCCACTACACATACTTGGTACTCAAAATGCCAAGTCCAAACTCGGCGTACTCTCCCTCCAAGGGGACTTGAAGATCTCTCACGACCGCGATACGCAGGCCGTGGTGATCGCTTCAACAAATCAAGTACCCACCCCACCGATGGAGGTCTACGCCGCGTCGAAGAAGCTTGCCACAAGCGAACTCGACATCCCGCAGAAGTCCGACGGCGCCAACAAGCCTCGGCCACCCGAGGAGGTGCTCACCAAGTCGGTCGACCTCGAACAGCGACCCCACCAAGACCACCACCATCGGGGCCGGCCTCGACCCCAAATAGGAAGACGCGCTCATCGGCTTCCTTCGGGCTAACCGCGACATCTTCGCGTGGAAGTCGGCGGACATGCCGGGAGTGCCCGTGGAGCCGATCGAGCACCGCCTCAACGTCGACCCAAAGGCCACCCCTAAGCGACAAGACCTCCGACGCTTCGCCGACGACGGACGGGACGCCATCAAGAAGGAGCTCGCCAAGCTACTCGCCGCCGGCTTCATCGGAGAAGTCTTCCATCCCGAGTGGCTCGCCAACCCCGTCCTCGTCCGCAAGAAGAACTCGAACGAGTGGAGGATGTGTGTCGACTACACCGACCTCAACAAGCACTGCCCCAAGGACCCCTTCGGGTTGCCGCGGATTGATCAAGTCATCGACTCCACGGCGGGCCGCGACCGCTTCTCGCTTCCTCGATTGCTACTCCGGGTACCACCAGATCGCGATCAAGGAAGAGGACCAGGAGAAGACCGCGTTCATTACCCCGTTTGGCGCGTACTGCTACACGACCATGTCATTCGGGCTCAAGAACGCCGGCGCCACCTATCAACGGGCCATCCAGGCCTGCTTCAAGCGGCAACTCAACAAGAACGTCGATGCCTACGTGGATGACGTGGTTGTCAAAACCAGAGACTCCAGTACCCTCATCGACGACCTTGAAGAGACCTTCGCATCACTGCGCGAGTACCGCTGGAAGCTCAACCCGAACAAGTGCGTTTTCGGCGTACCTTCGGGTAAACTACTCGGCTTCATCATCGCCCCGCCGCGGCATCGAAGCCAACCCCCGAGAAGATCTCCGCCATCACTTGCATGAAAGCTCCTACGAGCATCAAGGACGTCCGTGTAAGCCGACGGGGTGTATGGCGGCGCCGACCGTATTCATCTCGAGGCTAGGAGAACGGGGTCTCCCCTTCTTCAAACTTCTCAAGCATCACGAGAAGTTCGTGTGGACTCCGGAGGCGGATCAAGCCCTTGCCCGGCTCAAGGACTTCCCCGTCAAAGCCGCCGGTCCTCACGGCTCCCTACAAGGGCGAGCGCCTACTACTCTACCTAGCCGCGACTACTCACGTGGTCGCATCGCCATCGTCGTCGAGCGGCGGGAAGACGGCCACGCCTACCCGGGCCCGGCCGCCCGGTCTACTTCGTCGGCGAGGTTCTATCGAGTCCAAGGCTCGCTACCGGCCCCGTGCGTGCTTCCGTACGCTCTCGCTCATCACCTCGCGGAAGCTACGACACTACTTCCAGGAGCACTCGGTTTCCGTCGTCACCGACTACCCGCTCGGCGACATCCTGAGGAACCCAGACGCCACCGGAAGAATCTCCAAGTGGGCTGTCGAGCTCGGCGCCCTCACCATCGACTTCAAGCCACGCACAGCCATCAAGTCGCAGGCTCTAGTCGACTTCATGGCAGAATGGCGGGAGAATCAACTACCCACTCCCACCGTGCGACCGGAGCATTGGGTGATGTACTTTGACGGCTCACTCAACCTCGAGGGCGCAGGCGCAGGGGTACTCCTGATCTCACCAACGGGCGAACAACTCAAGTACGTCCTGCAGATCTTCTGGAAGGTCTCGAACAATGAAGCCGAGTACGAAGCTCTCCTGCACGGGCTCCGCCTCGCGGCTTCACTTGGCATCAAGCGGCTACTAGTCTACGGCGACTCCGCGAGTGGTCATCAACCAAGTCAACAAGTCCCGGGACCGCAACAAGGAGAACATGGACGCCTATCGCCTAGAAGTCCGCAAGCTCGAGAACAAATTCTATGGTCTCGAGTTCCATCACATCGTCCGCGACAACAACGTTGCGGCGGACGTCCTCTCGAAGCTCGGATCCACCCGCGCCCAAGTACCCGCGGGCGTCTTCGTCCATGAGCTTCACGCGCCATCCATCCCGGAGCCGGCGCCACCGACCACGCCCCCGCCCCATCCACCACTCGGGCAGAGGTCATGATGATCGACGTGGACTGGAGGCAACCCTTCATCGACTACCTCAGCGAGCAGAAGGTCCCCTCCGACAAAAACGCGGCCGAACAACTCGTCCGCCGTGCCAAGTCTTACGTCCTCGTCGGCGACAAGCTTTATAAGCGGGGCGCATCTTCTGGAGTACTCATGAAGTGCGTCCCTCGTGAAGAAGGCAAGGACATCTTGGAGGAGATCCACAAGGGCGTCTGCGGCAACCACGCGTCCTCACGTACGCTGGTCAGCAAGGCCTTCCGGCGAGCCTTCTACTGGCCCACAGCTCTGGGCGATGCCGAAGAACTCGTCAGAAGGTGCCAAGGATGTCAGTTCTTCGCCAAGCAGCAACACGTCCCTGCCTACAAGCTAGTCACCATACCGCCAACCTGGCCCTTTGCCTGCTGGGGGCTCGACATGATTGGGCCACTGCCAACTGCGCCAGGAGGTTTCAACAGGGTACTGGTGGCTATCGACAAGTTCACCAAGTGGATCGAAGTCAAGCCGGTCGCATGCCCCAAAGCTGACAGGGTACTCGACTTCCTGGATGAACTCGTGCACCGCTACGGGCTACCCCACCGCATCATCACAGACCTGGGGTCCAACTTCAACAACCACCGAGCTCGGGGAGTACCGCGAGAACGCCGGAATCGACGTCGGATACGTCTCGCCGCCCATCCACGGGCCAACGGACAAGTCGAGCGCGCCAATGGGATGGTGCTCGACGCCCTCAAGAAGCGGCTACACGACGCTGCAAACTCAAAAGGGGGCAAGTGGATCAAGGAACTACCCAACGCACTCTGGGGGCTGCGGACTCAACCGTCCAAGCCAACGGGGCAATCCCCCTACTTCCTGGTCTACGGTTCCGAAGCCATCCTCCCTGCCGATGTCATATGGAACTCGCCAGCAGTGGAGCACTACGACGAAGGCGTCTCAGAAGACAGCAGACGAGTTGATATCGACGGCCTCGAAGAAGCTCGCTGTGCCGCCCTCGTCCAATCAGCAAGGTACCTGGAGGGTATCCGACGCTACCACGATCGCAACGTCAAGGAACGCTCCTTCAACGTTGGAGATCTTGTCCTCCGCCGTATCCGCAGCACGGAAGGACTTCACAAGCTCAGCTCCCCCTGGGAAGGCCCCTTCACCGTGGCCAAGGTGACCGGGCCAGGCTCCTACCGCCTCCAAACACTTGAAGGCGAAGAAGTCAACAACTCGTGGAACGTCGACCAGCTTTGTCGATTCTACGCCTAGTCTACACGACTACTCCGGGGTTCATGTCTACACGACTTCATCAACACCCCTTGCCGCAAGCGACCCTCCGGGTCCTGGCTCCAAGTCTCCGGACTACTCCTCCAGGTCCAGCCCGTGCGGCTACCTACGGACCCTGGGCTGCGACGAGCATCAAGGACTCTAGCAGCGGTCTACCAAGAGACCACACTCCAAGATCCAGCCCGCACGGCTACCTACGGATCTGCGATCCAGCCTACACGGCTACCTACGGATCACTCACTGTAAGCGGCTACCCGCTCCAGTACTACTCAGCTGTAAGCGGCCTTCGGGTCCAGGCGACTCCTTGTAACTACGGCCCTGGCCACCCAGGTGTACCTCTTCAGTAATAAAGTTCGATTGTTCATCAACTTCTTTACTGCCTACTCCCTGCGACGGGACTACTAAGCCGAGTACTACTACTCGCACCTACTCCACGATGGGCGCTCCGCACTCGAGATCGCGGTTACGAGTACTCATTGATGGAACATCACATTTCATTGATATATGAAAAAGTTCATTACAACTCGTTTCCTATACAACTACGGCTACTAGCTATCTATGCAGGGCTACTGGAGGTTCAACTTATCGGCTACCTGCTCCGCGATGGGAGCCATCTCGCTCCAAAGAACTCTCGCGCATCGCTCATCCGAGCAGTTGGCGGCTACCCCGCCGGCGACTACCTCCACCGGGGCCTTCGGGAAGTACGACTTCATGAAGGCCAGCACCTGCTTCGGGATTGACTTGGCCATGTGCTTCACGTAGGCGGCCAGCCGGCTTGGCGCCTCACGAAGTCGATCCGCCAACGGAGCAATCTTGGGGCCGCCCGGGTGCGGCACCGGAGCCTCGCGATCGGGAGGGCAGCCTCTTCAAGGTCCTTCAGCTGGGCCCGGAGCGCCTCGCAGTCTTCGTTCAACTTCTGCAAAGATTTGTAGCAGTTGACGAGATCCCGTCGCATGCAATTCGCAACTCCATGTGCTTCTCGCACTCGAAGGACGCCTCCTTGTAGTCGAGTTCAAGTACCGGCGGGCTTCTTGCTCCCGGTAGAAGAGATTCTTCATGCCGATCTCCGAGCCTTTCGCCGCTCCACCCGGCCTTCGAGTTCTGCAAAGACCGAACACAACAACGGGTCGAGCTTGATGACTCCCAACAAGTACCCGACAGTCAAGAGTCATACCTTTATTCTTGTTGCGGAGGCCTTTGTTCTTCCGCACCAGCTCGTCGCTCTTCGCCTGCAAGTCCATCACATCGTTGTGGTACTTGGCGAAGGCGGCGTCAAGCTTCCGATCGCATGGCGGCCGCGTGCTTCCTCGACTTCATGAGCTGCTCCTCCGGGCTTCGGCTCGCGATGCACCGTGTCGCCGTAGCCTTGCGGAGATTCGACTTCTCGCGGGATCGCTCCGCGACGTCCCGCACAAGACAAGTACAAGTCAAGCGAGTACTCAACGCAAAGGGCTGACTACTAGGGAGGCAACGGCCACGTACCTTCATCCACTGTTCGGCTCGCCGCATCGCCTCCAGATGCTGCGCCAACACCGCCGCTCGACGAGGTCGTCGGCAAGCGCCTCAATCCCGCCACGGCTACTCGACGTAGCCTCCGTCATCGGCGCCGAGCGGATAGGCTCCGCATCTTGGATCTCGGGAGATCGGATCGCCACCTCCAGGGCAACCCCCCGGCGATGTGGTAGCCGCCTCCTCCCTCGGCGGACTTCTCGACGGTTTCCCCCATGGGCTCGGGGGCTCCTACCGCAGCCTCTGGGGCTTCTGGTGTCAACTCCTGCATGGGCACCCCTGCAGGGATGTCACCTCCTTCGGCGCCTGTCACCAAGGAACACGCGCATCAGTATCTACGACTACTCTTTTTGGGGCTCTACAGCCTCACGAGGAGTACTCACCTTCGACTACGACCGCCTCCGGCAGCGGCGCTTCGGCAGCTGGGGGCTCGGTCGCGACTTGGGCTTCTGGAGCGGGCTCCTCGACGGGCGGCGCGGCCTTTTCTGCCTCCGCTGCCGTGGGCTCCTCTCCGTCCCAGCTCAAGTCCGTGGATTTTCTGCACAAGTATCCACAGAGGGTCGTCAGATAAAATCGACTGCTACAATGAGTACTACTCATGAAGGCGTGGTACTTACAAGTTCGACCGGACGATAGTCACGGCCGGAGCACCAAGGATGCTGGCGATGTCAACCAGTCCACCCTCGGCGGGCGTTTCTTCTTGCGCCTCTTCGACTACCGCCTCCCCCACGGTGGCGGCGGCCGGCGCAGACATCTCCTGCGTCCTTGCGGCTTCCGTCCCTTCAACCGCGGCGGACGCGGGTACCCCCGCTCTCTCCCCCGGAGCGGGGGGCCGGCGCTCCGGCCGCGCCAAGATTTCTCCAACGGTGGGGGGCCGGACTTCGGCTTCCCGGCCCGGTTCCCCCACCGTGGGCCACATGCCCTCATCGCCTTCCTCCACGGGCTCGCCGGCGGCCTCTCCTGCACACAAGGACGACTACTCGTCAGCACCGTACCCGATCACTGGGTACTCGACTACTTTGCTCAAGATGATTTACCTCTGGAGGCGTGGTCTCTGAGACCTTCATCTTCTTTGCTACCCGCTTCTTGGCGGGGTTGCGCGGCTTCCTTGGCGGCGCGGCAAGGCTAGCCTCCAGGCTAGCCGGAGGGTCCTGGATGAGAGGTACATGAGGCAAGCCCGGGCGGCTAAACCTCGACCGCGCACCGGAAGCGGTCCCCGCCGTCTCCTCGTCTTCTTCGTCATCGGAGGTATCCTCCACGATGACGGGATCGTCGTCGTCTCCGACTACTCGGCGCTCCTTCACCTTCTCCACCGTTGGGATTTCAATTCCGCTCGGTGGTGGTTGCGGCTCGGAGACAAATCGCTTCACATCATCCTGCGCAAAGACACAAAAGCGTCAGCAACTCTGCTACAAGTGCCTACTACTCGACGAGGGGGGTACGGTTACTTACCTCGTTGGGTGGGCGCGCGGCGGAGTATTCCTCGACAGGGCACGCCGTGTACTCCGGCATGTCCTTGAAGATCCTCGACAACCTCTCGATGATGTCGTTGTCCTCAAGTTCGCCCCCCGGCATCCGCGACGTGTCGTCGTCGCCGGTGTACTCGAAGCCCATCGTATCCCGCGCTGACGCCGCCGCCGGATCCGGCGCTTCATGAAACTGAAGGCCACATGTTCGGCCCTCAGTCCTGCATCCCGCAGGATCTTGATGCGTGCCAGCAACTCCGGGAGCTGGATCCCTTCCTGCATGGTGGGCTCCGTGTTCCACCACTCTTGATGCTTGGGTTGCCGTCCGCTCGGCTTCGGCAGCTCGGGATGGTGGTTCGTGGTGTAGAACCACCTCGTCTTCCGCCGGTGTTGGAGTCCACGAGCTTGTACGCCGTGTATCGCTCCGCGGCATCCTCCCTCGGCCCGGATCCCGCCCCTCCGACTACTCGGGGTTGGAGGCGCCGGGCCGCGGCTTCACGCGGAAAACTTCCGAAGAGAATCCAAGGCGGTTTGATTCCCAAGAAAGCTTCGCAGAAGTGGACGAAGACGGAAGTGTGGAAGATGCCGTTGGGGTTCAAATTGAGGTACTCGATGCCATAGTACCTGAGAAGCCCCTGGAAGAAATCGCTCGCTGGGAGCGCAAGACCGCGCTCCACGAAGCGCGAGAACATCGGGATCTCGTCTTGTGCCTTCTCCATCGGATAGGGATCTCCTGCGGCGGATCTCCACATGTCGATCTCCTTCTCCCTGATGAACCCGCTGTTCAACAGGGTCGCCCAAGTCTTCGGTCTTCACCTTCGATTTTTTCCACTCGCGGCTCGGGTCGGCCGCGCGGTGGAGATGTGGGCGGCGCCGCTCCGGTGCTGGCCGCGGCAGCCTCTGCATGGCTCCTCTTCTTCCCGCCGGTTTTCGACGTCTTCGACGGGGACGGCTTCATCCTCCAAGAGCAGGGAGTCTTCACTCGCATCCTCTCGGGGGCTACCCTACAGCTTTCGGGTGGCGATGCGCTCGGATCTACTACGGCGGCGGCGCTCGCTGGAGTGGATCTACTTCAAGATTCAAGTGGCGAATGACTGTGGCTCACTTGGGTGAAAAACCCTAAGGGTTTCGGCTTGTATTTATAAGCCAAAACGCCTCCGCAACGGCGCCCGGATAAGTCCACGCGCGGCCGACTCCGCCGGCCCGCGCGTGACTCTTCGCATTCTACTAGTCGACGCGCCTCACCTCGGGGGCTCGGCTACTTCTACTCGACTACCTGGGACGCGGCTAGTCTCAAGAGCATCTCAGGACACATTCTCCAAGAAGACCCTTCAATTCGAGAGGAAGTACTCGACTCAAGGCTCGGGGGCTCCGTGCCACGTGTCCTTCGGTTTTTTCTCTCCGGATTTTTCGGGATTTTCTTGCCGAAACTTCGGATGGATCCTCAGCCAGAGCCCGCGGCTCGAGGCTCGGGGGCTACTCCATGTGGATTGCGGTTCTGCAAATCGCATCTCCACGGCGGCTTCGGCTTCAAGACAAGACAGGCATTTTTTGAAGACCTTCGAAGGCAGATTTCAAGGACGCTTGGGACTACTCGAGAAGACTTCAAGATTGCTCAAACATCAGCTGGAGTACATTCCAGCCTCGGGATGCTTCGACTACTCTTGAGGACTTTTGACTTGTAGCCCTCGGGGACGCTTGAGGACTACTCGTTAAGGCCGTCAAGATTACTGGAAGCTATCCTTCTCGACTACAAAGTACTCGGGGGCTTGTCGTATGGACCTCCCTGGGCCCACTACCTCGGTGGGTACCAGGACCGACTACTCGGTGGGCCCCTGGGACTACCCGGCTTGCGCTACACGGCACCTGAAGGCGTGGAGCACAAGGACAACACAGAGTAGTACTCGGTTAGGACTTTGTACACGTTCCGCACCGTGTAGAGGTCTCCTAGACGTACTCGACTAGTACTCCCGCCCTACTCCGACTTGTAACCCCGCCTCCCGACTATATAAGGCGAGGCAGGGACCGATCTCGGGATCACCTCATCCAATCTCAACTCACGGCCGCACTATTGCACCATCCCGTAATCGTGCCCTATCAATCCCGAGCTACGCAAAGATACGGGACGTAGGGTATTACGCACCTCGCGGCCCGAACCTGTCTAAATTGTGTGTCGCGTGCCTCTTCCTTCGAGTTACCGATCTCGGCGAGTCACATTCATTTACTTCGGGTACTCCCCGTAGTAGGTTGCCGGTCCAAAACACCGACATCCATCTCACTCCTCACTGCTTCCTTCCAATAGTCAGCATCAGGTGAAGAGTATGCCCCTGCAATGGTCTTAGGAGTGTCATCCACGAGGTATATGATGAAATCATCTCCAAAGGATTTCTCTGTCCTTTGTCTCTTGCTCCTCCTAGGAGCCTCATCATTGTCCTCCTCAGGATGCTCAATAAATACATGCTCATTGAGTTCCATCGACTTGGTGGAATCGTCCTTCTCGACAGACTCTTGTCTAGATGAACTTGTTATTGGAAAAATATTCTCAAAGAATGTAGCGTCTCGAGACTCCATAATTGTGCTGACAAGCAAGTCAGGCACTCCAGATCTTGCTACCAAGAATCTATATCCGACACTGTGAAAAGAATATCCTAGAAAGACACAGTCCACCGTCTTTGGTCCAAGTTTACGTTTCTTGGTGATTGGGACACTGACTTTGGCCAAGCAACCCCAAGTGCGTAAATAAGAAATAGTTAGCCTCTTCTTCTCCCATTCATCGAATGGTGTTACTTCCTTATTCTTCATAGGCACACGGTTCAAGACATGACAGGCTGTCAGTATCACCTCACACCACCATTCCTTAGATAGTCCGCGGTTTCTAACATGGCGTTCACCAAGTCCGTCAGCGTGCAGTTCTTTCTTTCGGCAATTCCATTGGATTGGGGTGAATAAGGCGGTGTCCTCTCATGAACAATACCGTGTTCCTCACAGAATGT
Source organism: Cenchrus americanus (assembly GCA_947561735.1). Lineage (NCBI taxonomy): Eukaryota > Viridiplantae > Streptophyta > Magnoliopsida > Poales > Poaceae > Cenchrus > Cenchrus americanus. Next base: position 68,438,679 of record OX387245.1, on the reverse strand, counting down.
ATCAAAAGTAATAGAGAAGTATTCGCCACCTCGATCCGACCTTAGGTGTCTTTCTCTCAAGTTGATTTTATACTTCAACTTTATAGATCTTAAAGTAATGCAACGCTTCATCTTTTGATTTCAACAAGTAGATGTAACAAAATCTAGTGCTATCGTCTATCACAGTCATGAAATATCTTTTACCACCCTTTATCAACACACTGTTCATTTCGCTCAGATCGGAATGAACTAATTCTAGAGGTGCCAAGTTTCTCGCCTCAGCAGTCTTATGTGGCTTGCGAGTTTGTTTTGATTCAACGATACATGACACTTAGAATTTTTTGATAGAGGTAAATTTTGGAATTAAACTCAAACTAGCTAAGCCCATCATACAACCAAAATTAACATGATAAAGCCACGAATGCCAAACATTTGATTCATCCTTCATCACATGGTTCACAACATTATTATCAAACAATAAAGAAAATGGAACAAGACTCCGCTATCATATCCTTTTCCAACAAAATTACCAAACTTAGAAATGATACATTTATTCGACTCAAAGACTAATTTAAAACCATCTCTACATAGTAGAGACCCGCTGACTAGATTCTTCTTGATGGTAGGTACATGCTACACATTCTTCAATTGTATGGTCTTCCCCGAAGTGAACTTCAGAGTGTCCGTACCAGCACCAAGAACATGCACATGGGCACCGTTCCCCATCAACAAGGAGGTAGTCCCCCCCAACCTGGTAAGAAGAAAACATAGAAATATCAGCACATACATGAATATTAGTGCCGGTGTCTATCCACCACTCTGGTGAAGAACACACTGAAAGAACTGTAGGTAAGAAATTACCATACCCCGATGTTCCTCCACCCTCACTAACAACCATGTTCGATGTCTTTGGAGCCTTGCGGTCTTTACGATCCGGGCACTTTGCAGCAAAGTGATCCGGACTGCCACAAGTATAGCAAGCCCCCCCAGCTTTCTCTTCTTCTTATTAGGACTGTCGGTTTCCTTAGCCTTGGGCGGGTTTTGTGTAGGCTTCTTCCTCTTGTTTTGATTATTGCGGAACTTGGGATTGCCCCTCTGCACAAAGTTTGCGCTTGAGGGGCCGGCTATTGTCTTTCCACGTGTGTCTTTTGTTCTCGCCTTCTCTTCAACATCAAGAGTCGCAATAAGGTCATCAAAAGTGAATTCCTTTCTCTTATGTTTTAGAGAGGTAGCAAAATCCCTCCAAGAATGTGGAAGTTTTGTGATAATTGCTCCTGCCACAAACTTGTTGGATAACACACATGGGACCTCTTTTCTATAGTTCTCAAGCTCTTTAGCCAGCGCCTGTACTTCATGGGCCTGTTCCGCCATAGAACGATCTTCAACCATCCTGTAGTCTAAGAAATGTTCCATTACATACAGCTCACCGCCGGCGTCAGAAGCTCCGTACTGACCCTCAAGAGCCTCCCAAATATCCTTCCCCGTCTTCCTCTGAAGATAGCTGTGACAACCCCACCCGAGATAATTCCGTACTATCGCCCAAACCACTCCATTTGGTCATTAAGCGATAATAAAGACCCATCCCGTTGAGTGTTGCCGGGTTTACACCCGGTAAATCACTTGGGAACACAGAGAGGATCGAACGAATGCATAAAACTCCCACGAAGGAGAGTCTAGAGTGCCTTACACATTAATACCAATCTCCCCGTAGGGTCCCATTATTACAAACCATTATTCTTTACATAAGAGTAAATCATTCAGAGTTTTATTAAAACAGCGGAAGTACTAATAACGATACGTTACGACATCACCAGAGGCCATCTGTGATGCCATTACTCAACGTCCTCATCCACCCATTCCAGCTCCCAGCCGGGTGGAAACTCACCAGGCCAAACAACTTCACCTCGAAAACAAAAAATTATAGCAAGGCCGAGTATACTAATACTCGGCAAGACTCACCCGACAAAAGTTACCTCTATACATGTAGGCTTTTGGCCGGGGGTTTGTTTTGCCAAAAAGCAACTAGGATCATGGGTCCTTACTTTCAATATTTTAGCTCAACTTCTAGTGAAATTATCATGACTATGATGAGCAACTAATACAATCAAGGGTTGTACAATACAATTAATTCACGCAAGAGATTTCACATAGTTCTATCATTAAGGGATATCGTGGCCACCGATTAACGGCCTCGGATAATAGTGAGAGGCCGACAATCGATTGATTCATACACCTTGCAAGGTAACCTAAACACACGGAGCGGTGCCCCACAGAGCTGACACCGACCAGACGGTTCCCAAAAATCCTCGGTTTGGGATGATAGTCTACAGTCCCGGGTACAAGGCTATCTGGAATGCCCCACACAGTGCATCCAGCCTCACACGTGTACCCTCCTCCCGGTTGCAAGCCGGGCAGGAGACGAATCGAGATTAGTAGTAGTAAAATCCCGTACCGTCTCATTAAGGTACTAGGCTTACTGGTTCCATTCCCGACAAGTGCTTAGTACATTCATAAGCTTAGCCCACGAAGCCACTGGACCGGAGCCCAAATCCCATGCTCTTACCACTTGAGCAATTCATTCATTCATATGGGGTTCCACAAGGAATACCTATTCCCGCGAGTGACGAACATCACTCGAATTTTACTGGGTCCTTAGAGCATAGCATCTAGCGACCTAGCATACTAGTAAAAGGACATAGGCACCTAGGGTTCATGCAACTAGGGTTTCATCCAATTCCTGAACGTAAATGCGCATAGAATAACATCGATAGTTACATAAATTTGAATAAAACGGGGGTTAATGATAAAACCGGGGCTTGCCTTCGCTAGCACAAGCAGTTAGACAATCTTCCGGACTTTGGCCCGGGTCTTGCCCTATGGCGACGTAGTGCACGCCTCCTCCGGCTCCCTCGTTCACGTCTTCTGACACGAGCGTGTAATTACCGTCGGGAACTTCTACACGGAGGATGCAATGCAAAACTTGAGTGACATTTCGTACTTAATAATTTCAAACAACTTATGACAACACGGGGTGCACGTTTGAACACATTCACCTAGATAATACATTCAGCATACTCTTCCTAGAAGGAGACAAATGCAAAGCTTTCTTATCTAGACTTTCCAATAGTGACTATGTACATATATATATAAATAAACCAATGTAATTCACATACAACAGCAGCAACAGCTACGAGTGGCATAGGGTTGGTCATATTCGCCTTAAGAAAAGCATTAAACATTTCTCCCTTTAACTATACTCAAAAATACTATTTAACCTTTTCTTTAATGTGATTGAGTGCACATCTATAAAAGAATATCTTAATTAAAAACAAACAGCAAGGAAATTTATTTTTAATATCACCATTTCACTTCCTTAGCTTCTTCACATGACTTATGCATAAAGGATGCATTTCCTATTTTCCCTTTCTTAGGTTAATCTACTTTGAACTCTTTTTAACCATTTAAGACAATTCAAACTTGACCAACAACACCTATTGGTCCTAATGACCAGGAATGCTCTGTTGGGCAGCAAAAGACTAGCCTTTGCACCACGAAAATTATTACACAATTAAAGGCATTACTAGCTACCATATAAGGGAATATTACATATTAAAATAATTACAACAGACATGAGTTCAAGCTTTCTCTCACACCTGCTTTGACCCAAAACAAGCTTAAAGAACTAACGAACACACTTGTAGCCTTTATGAAACATGCTACACATATTTACGGTTAAAAACAAGCATAAATGAGGAAATAATATTTCTACCAGAGATAAAATCATGGTAAATCCAACAAGGATGCTTTTTAACATAACAAGACTATAGCCAGAAGTTGGGCTCAAAAATAATTATATTTGAAGCTACAAAAATCATCTAGACAGATTTATCAATTTCACCAAATGATTTTTATAAAAAGATTTCTTCAGTAACTTTGTGCAATTTTTGGCACAGAACCTAGACATACTAGTTCCCACAACATATCCAAAGTTCAGTTCCAGATCAGTTGTAGATTTTACAGAATCACAGATCTAGGCATTTTACATTTGTATTTTTCAAGCAAAAACTAAAGCTCAAAAATATGTACACCCATGGAGAAAGTTGTAGTTTTAGGTACACAGAGCACAACAACATTGGGTTTGCTATTTTTGGATTTTTCTACAATTTTTAATCGATTTTACAAGTCACAGCCAAACACATGAAAAGGGGGTAGAATATTTACACACTTAGACCCTTGAAAGTTTTAAAGCTTTTACAATCAGGTCCTCACTTCCCCCCCTTGGAACCGATGGAGACGACGAGCTCACCGGTGGCGAGGGCGTGCCCGGGTAGGCAAGCGAGTGACGGGGAAAGCGATTGGGCTCACCACTGAGTGATTGCCGGTGGTAACTCGGCCGGAGCGGTCGCCGGCGTGGCACCGGGGCAGCACAGCCGCGGCAGCACAAAGTCCGGCGAGGGGAAAGGCCCGGCTGAGCAATACGCGATGCACAGAGCTTCAGTGTGACCTAGAGGAGATGCTACGAGGGCCCATTGGCTTGGAGAGCAGGCGGGGGCACGGGCTCGACAAGGCTTGCCCGGCGGCGGCCGCGGGAGCTCGAATTCCGGCGAGCTAGCGGCTCGGCCTGAGCAATAAGAGAGCAGGGTGGCTACTGGGAGTCCTAAGGCGGGCCGGAGCAACACGCATTGACGGTACAAGCGGCCGGAGGGTGGAGCTCGGTGTCGGCGTCGCTGGCGACGACAATGGCGGCTCGATGCCCGGGGCAATGCACGCGGGGGCGAGTCTAACCCTTTTGTAGGCGTGCGTGCCTTGAGTAGGGGTCACGCCCGTCCACGGCATGGGCACGATGAGGCGGTGACGAGGCGCGATGGCCAATAGCCGCGCAGGGGCGGCGCGCGCGCGCGTACGGCGACGTCGCGTTTGGGCGGTCGGCGTGGCGTGCGCGGATGCGTGGCACACGGGGATAGGACCCGAATGGCGGTTCGGCAAGGGCGGCGACGGCGCATGGACCGGGGGTCCGAAGCCCGCCTCGGCGTGCGTGTACGGTGTCGTACGGCGGCGGGCCGTCGCGACCGGCGCGACGTTGCGCGCGCGGCGCGAGCGCGCGTTCCGGCGCCAAAACTGTTCGGTTTAGCCCTGCTCAAACGCGATTTTCTCCAAAATTTTCAACTAAAGTGCACCAAGGGCTAATAACCAAAGTTGTAGACCACGTGACCAGCTACAACTTCTACAAAGGCCAGGTGGTATTTTTCTCTACCGATCGTGCACAAAACACATGCCAAGATGCGGATTTCCTGGGTGCCGATGAATAGTGACACTGTGTGTTGACTTGCAGTTTTCACCAATTTAAGCTTCGAATCTCAAATGCCACTCAACATGAAAGTTGTGTCCCTCGACAAAACACACAACTTTCCCTTCGGGATATTTTGAAGTGTTTAGGAAAAATTTGGAGAACGCGGCAAAAATTCCGACTGACATGGATGGGTCAACAAGGAATCAAGGATTTTTGAGTGGGGTTTTGACCAAGGTGAACTTTGGTTGACCACAAGGAGTCATTAGGGTTTGTCGGTGAAGTTTTCGAGGTGATGGCCCAGGTGAACCGTCGTTTGACCAAAGTCAACACTGTTGACTGGGTGACTAGGGTTAATTAACCCGGTCGAAAACCTGGGGCGTCACAGCCTACCCCCCTTAAACGGAATCTCGTCCCGAGATTCGACATTAAGAGCAGAGGGACACTTTCTAACAAGATAAGGGTTACAAGATGGAATGTGTACTCGCTTATATTTCTAGATAGCGAGAATTCACATAGGGCAGAAGATACACGGTGCTCTCTTCACTGCTTCATCGCAGTTCATGAGGAAGAGGACGATGGATATGTACATGGAAAACTAAAAGAAGACAAACTCCGCCGACTAAGCAGAGATACATCGCTACAAGCGTCCAGCGGAGGGACTCGAACATCTCCACGAACTGGAACATGGTCGATGATGGAGTCGGGGTTCTTCCTTCGGTCTTCTTTGAGCTTCTTCTGGAGGTGGTCGACGAAGACGGCTAACCAGCTTGCTCAGCGAGTGGGCGAAGCAGCAGCAGCAATGGACTAGCAGTGGGTTGGCCAAAACTAGCCGGGAGGAAAAATAAGGGTGGCGACACTGTCGAACTCGAGAGTAGGCGAGACTTGGCAATGGCAACACCACGGAAGGGTTTCTCCTTTTTATAGCCCAACGGAACGCAACGGTCATCCTAACCGATTGAGGTAGGGACTAGCAGAGTGATCCGGCGGTTGCCACATGGGGCTCGATAAGGGTCGGCCCGTGAGGTCTCGACGACGTGATCGTGGTCGCGGGAAAAGAGATGGCAGGGTGACGCTATGGCGTCGTACCATTGTGGCACTGAAACGAATGGGGTCCAACAGTCCAAATATTTGACCGTGATTTCTCAAGAAATCTTGGATTCTACTCCTTCAACTTATCCGGTTGATTGGTGTGAAGCTTGGGGATTTCGGTGGAAAGACTAAGTTGAGAAAGAGCTGATTACCTTAAAGATTTCTATGAAGAAAGGGAAGGCTAGTAAACAAATGTGTCATTACATTTATTCACCAAGATTTCTGGGTTTAGTTCTTAAAACAACTAGAACGTGGGAAAGGGGGTAAGTCCCATCATTAACGTAAATGGTATGGGGTATGCTATCGGATAGAAAGGTTACCCATGAAGTTAAGCTGACCTTGCTTCACTTGAATCATGGGCTTCTTGTCACGATTGCCCTTAGCTACTCTGGGGTTCGGAGTCTGTTGCTCGGTCTTGATCCTCTTAGGGTTTGGGCACTCATTGGCATAATGTCCGGGTTGCCTACAATTGTAGCAAACACGGGGTGGAAATTCATTTGGCTTGAAGACTTGTGGCTGAGCCTGGCGGTACTGAAAATTTCCCGAAGGCTTATGCTGAGATGGAGTCATTCTCCAATGGCCTGATGCGGATAAATGGGAAGAACCATGCACATTCTTCTTGACGAAACGAAATTTCTTGCCCGATCCAATACCCGAAGAAAATTCATTATGCCTCTTCTTCTCTTTCTGTACCTTCATCATGGCATCCTCTTGCGAGATGGCTTTGTTCACTAACTCATGATAACTATTTGGCTCTAATAGGTTTAGTCTTTCATACAACTCACTCCTGAGACCATCACGGAAACGTTCCATCTTTTTGGCATTGGTGTCCACGTGATGTTCTCTATACTGGCAAAGGCTGTTAAACTTCTGTGCATACTGATACACAGTGTCATCCCCTTGCTTAAGAGCAAGCAACTCTTTCATTTTTCTAACCATGAGTCCCTTTGGGATGTGGTGGTCCTTGAAATCTCTCTTGAATTCTGTCCAAGTAACTTCATGTCCAGCAGGTTGCATGATCTTAAAGTGCTCCCACCACATTAAGGCTTCTCCACGAAGCTGCAAGGCTGCAAATCTAGCCTTGTGCTCCTCAGAACAAGGTAGGACAAATGCAAAGAATTTGGCCTCAATGGCCCTAACCCATGCATCTGCATCAAGGGGTTCTTCGGCTTTGGTGAAGGTTGGGGGTTTCATTCCGATAAACTGGGAATATGTGGTAACCATTTGGGGTCCATCATGATTAGCTCCCACTGGTGGTCTCTGGTGCATCTGTTGCGCAATTTGCTATTGCGTCTGCAAAATCTGGCGCAACACTTCAGTCTGGGCGGCCATGAAAGTCTCCACCGGCGTCATGGGTGGTGGCGGTGGTAGATCACCATTACCCGACGCGTCAAAACCGTTGGGGGTGTTACGTGTCGGTCCGACCATCTGAAAAGTTGAGTTCTCATTAAACACATATTCATAAGCTTGCTTGCATAAATTAACAAGTAGGATATGCACGACGAGAACTCATTCATGGCAAATTTTCGGAATCGGACAGCACGATGGTCATAAGCATAAAGTTCATACATCCTTGCTTATACACCGAAAAATTCTCCTTTTTGGTCAGTGGATGTAGGATTTCATGTGCTCCAAGGTTGGTATTCAACTTCTAGTCAAATTTCCAACATTATCATGCCCGAAAAAATTTCGTAACCGAGATTCTGCCTAGTTGTTTTCACAGGCGGTCGATGTGTACGTAAATTACCATAACTCTCGGTACGCACATGCAAACATGATAACAGTCAGTGAGCAAGATCTCCTCAACCCTCATCATAAGTTGTTATTCAACACATGGTCCACCGTTGATCACAAGCATTGTCATTACAAGATCCATTCTACAACACATTACTTTATTGAAAGAGTAGCCAACATCAACTAGATAACACTCTAGCCTAAGCTCACTTATGGTGAAGCGGGTCCAGATTGCACTCCAGATTCTCCTTGGATCTCTTCGGGATCTTCTTCCTCTTCTGGGTTAGGAGGTGGAGCTGCTACAGCTTCTAGTTGATTCTCTAAGTCAAGCATGTATTGATCATTATGCTGTAACAAGAAATTCTGTTCATGAATGACTTCGCTCAATTTTTGTATTGTGGTTTTATCCTTCCTTCTTTTCTTCTTAAGACTGTCTATCGTTGCTCGAGCTTCCTTCAACTCTTGGGCGATAGCTCCTGCACCATTAACTTGTTGTCTATAAATTTGGTGCCTATAGAACATGCTTTCTCCAACCATCGCTTGATAGATGTCCAACATAGCTTTGGAGAAACGGACTGAGGTGTCAAGTTTAGGACTATGGGGAGGATTACCCTGAGCGGAGAGAAAAGCTTCGCGTTCGATGCCCTGCCCGGAATGCTGCTTAGGTAATGGAATCACCTTAGCTGCTGTACTAGCTACCAAATCGGCATGCTTCTCACAAAAAGTTGTGAGTGCTTCCAACGCAGCCTTTTGCACGGTGCCAGGCAATTTCCATCCTTGTGCCTTCACCTCCCACTCTTCCCAAGTAGGATGTGTCGGACACACGGGGATCTTTACATTCACTTCCCAACGAAGCAGTTGGCCTGTTGTCATGAGCTCACGTGCCGAGTACTCGGGATATGCTGTGTATCCAAAGTCCTTTAGGGTGTCCCACAAAAGTGCAGGAAAACCACCCTCCTCGAGGCAGTTCAAGTGGGTCCACGCCTGCGCATCAACGTTCATGGATCCGGAAGCAGACATCTGGAATAAGCGACACATGTCAGAACCAGAGGCGAACACGTGTACAAAGTTAAGTTCTCACAATTACAAAGGAATGTTGCCTACACAGACCACTACTAAATGTTTCCAACTTTCATAAGATCTCAAAGAGTGAAAGGGTAGTTGGATTATCAATTTGGTGAATTTTAGGGCAGCCGTTAGCACAAGGTGCAAGATATGCCGAAACTCGAAGCAAGTACGCATAAAATCATGGCGTAAGGTTCAAAAGGTCGTGAACCGAATTCATAACTCCGAACCTATGGACCCAAAAAAAATTACCAAATTTTGGTAACAACTCAGTGAGATTATGGTACACCATTTTGGTATTCAAAGGTGGGTCTAGATTGGATTGGAACAAGCGCGAGGATTTTCCTCTGCAGAAGGGTGCTGCTCTGAAAAACAGCAGAACAGAGACGACTAAACTGAGCATAACTCTCTGCAGAAAATTCCTAAAATCCTGGAAAATTCACAGTGGATGCTCAACTTGATAAGAAACAACTTTCCTAAAGGATGTCTAGTCAGATTCCTCACAGATTTGGCTACAAAAATTGAGAGATGACAGGGACAGAATCTGCCCGAATTTTCCCTAATTTCAAAAGAGAGGAAAACCTTACCTAAGATCAAGCAATTCACCCTAGACAAATTATTCAAGCAATTTAAGGTTAAATTTTAGGCTCATCAAGATTTTAATCATGCATGCACACGCCTTATACGACCTTCGAACAAGATCCAAAAGACGTAGTTAGTGCCGGTGGCAAGCTTATAATCGGCTCTCCTTATAATAACTAATCGGAGCTAATCGATTCGCACTTAACGACTTTCGAACGTTGTTAGTGTACCTGCAGAAAATGAACCTTTCGTGCCAGCACGTCATGAAAGCGTCCACATACAGTACCGTTCACTTATAGAAACGGTATCCATGTGTCAAGCCGCTGCATGGACAGCGTCCAACCTTGGAGACTCTCCGTTTGAATGGAGTGTATCCTTACCTCACATGGTCGACATGCGGAATGCACATGTATGAAACACGTGGCGACACCACAACTCATATCTAGACGCGAAGATGGGATCCATGGAAGGGATCACTCCATCAACCCTCGCAATTCCCGTGATGCGGAACAGCACACGTATTAAACACGTGGCTCATCTAGTTTGATTATGCAATAAAGTAAGTCTGACATAAAGTAAAGTGCTGGAAGTTAGCAAAATAAACCATAGATTCTTATGCCACCTTAAAGAACCCAAAATTCCCTCTAGGGCCTCTCGATCTAGATCGTTCCTTAACGATCCAACGGTTTTCAAAATCCAATCAATCTTGACAAGTTTTATTGTAAATCATGTGATTAATATTAATCTAATCACTCCGGTGCATTCAATCACTCTGATACCAGCTGTGACAACCCCACCCGAGATAATTCCGTACTATCGCCCAAACCACTCCATTTGGTCATTAAGCGATAATAAAGACCCATCCCGTTGAGTGTTGCCGGGTTTACACCCGGTAAATCACTTGGGAACACAGAGAGGATCGAACGAATGCATAAAACTCCCACGAAGGAGAGTCTAGAGTGCCTTACACATTAATACCAATCTCCCCGTAGGGTCCCATTATTACAAACCATTATTCTTGACATAAGAGTAAATCATTCAGAGTTTTATTAAAACATCGGAAGTACTAATAACGATACGTTACGACATCACCAGAGGCCATCTGTGATGCCATTACTCAACGTCCTCATCCACCCATTCCAGCTCCCAGCCGGGTGGAAACTCACCAGGCCAAACAACTTCACCTGAAAACAAAAAATTATAGCAAGGCTGAGTATACTAATACTCAGCAAGACTCACCCGACAAAAGTTACCTCTATACATGTAGGCTTTTGGCCGGGGGTTTGTTTTGCCAAAAAGCAACTAGGATCATGGGTCCTTACTTTCAATATTTTAGCTCAACTTCTAGTGAAATTATCATGACTATGATGAGCAACTAATACAATCAAGGGTTGTACAATACAATTAATTCACGCAAGAGATTTCACATAGTTCTATCATTAAGGGATATCGTGGCCAGCTGATTAAGCAGTCTCGGATAATAGTGAGAGGCCGACAATCGATTGATTCATACACCTTGCAAGGTAACCTAAACACACGGAGCGGTGCCCCACAGAGCTGACACCGACCAGACGGTTCCCAAAAATCCTCGGTTTGGGATGATAGTCTACAGTCCCGGGTACAAGGCTATCTGGAATGCCCCACACAGTGCATCCAGCCTCACACGTGTACCCTCCTCCCGGTTGCAAGCCGGGCAGGAGACGAATTGAGATTAGTAGTAGTAAAATCCCGTACCGTCTCATTAAGGTACTAGGCTTACTGGTTCCATTCCCAACAAGTGCTTAGTACATTCATAAGCTTAGCCCACGAAGCCACTGGACCGGAGCCCAAATCCCATGCTCTTACCACTTGAGCAATTCATTCATTCATATGGGGGTTCCACAAGGAATACCTATTCTCGCGAGTGACGAACATCACTCGAATTTTACTGGGTCCTTAGAGCATAGCATCTAGCGACCTAGCATACTAGTAAAAGGACATAAGAACCTAGGGTTCATGCAACTAGGGTTTCATCCAATTCCTGAACGTAAATGCGCATAGAATAACATCGATAGTTACATAAATTTGAATAAAACGGGGGTTAATGATAAAACCGGGGCTTGCCTTCGCTAGCACAAGCAGTTAGACAATCTTCCAGACTTTGGCCCGGGTCTTGCCCTATGGCGACGTAGTGCACGCCTCCTCCGGCTCCCTCGTTCACGTCTTCTGACACGAGCGTGTAATTACCGTCGGGAACTTCTACACGGAGGATGCAATGCAAAACTTGAGTGACATTTCGTACTTAATAATTTGAAACAACTTATGACAACACGGGGTGCACGTTTGAACACATTCACCTAGATAATAAATACATTCAGCATACTCTTCCTATAAGGAGACAAATGCAAAGCTTTCTCATCTAGACTTTCCAATAGTGACTATGTACATATATATATAAATAAACCAATGTAATTCACATACAACAGCAGCAACAGCTACGAGTGGCATAGGGTTGGTCATATTCGCCTTAAGAAAAGCATTAAACATTTCTCCCTTTAACTATACTCAAAAATACTATTTAACCTTTTCTTTAATGTGATTGAGTGCACATCTATAAAAGAATATCTTAATTAAAAACAAACAGCAAGGAAATTTATTTTTAATATCACCATTTCACTTCCTTAGCTTCTTCACATGACTTATGCATAAAGGATGCATTTCCTACTTTCCCTTTCTTAGGTTAATCTAGTTTGAACTCTTTTTAACCATTTAAGACAATTCAAACCTGACCAACAGCACCTATTGGTCCTAATGACCAGGAATGCTCTGTTGGGCAGCAAAAGACTAGCCTTTGCACCACGGAAATTATTACACAATTAAAGGCATTACTAGCTAGCATATAAGGGAATATTACATATTAAAATAATTACAATAGACATGAGTTCAAGCTTTCTCTCACACCTGCTTTGACCCAAAACAAGCTTAAAGAACTAACGAACACACTTGTAGCCTTTATGAAACATGCTACACATATTTACGGTTAAAAACAAGCATAAATGAGGAAATAATATTTCTACCAGAGATAAAATCATGGTAAATCCACCAAGGATGCTTTTTAACATAACAAGACTATAGCCAGAAGTTGGGCTCAAAAATAATTATATTTGAAGCTACAAAAATCATATAGGCAGATTTATCAATTTCACCAAATGATTTTTATAAAAAGATTTCTTCAGTAACTTTGTGCAATTTTTGGCACAGAACCTAGACATACTAGTTCCCACAACATATCCAAAGTTCTGTTCCAGATCAGTTGTAGATTTTACAGAATCATAGATCTAGGCATTTTACATTTGTATTTTTCAAGCAACAACTAAAGCTCAAAAATATGTACACCTGTGGAGAAAGTTGTAGTTTTAGGTACACAGAGCACAACAAAATTGGGTTTGCTATTTTTGGATTTTTCTACAATTTTTAATTGATTTTACAAGTCACAGCCAAACACATGAAAAGGGGGTAGAATCTTTACACACTTAGACCCTTGAAAGTTTTAAAGCTTTTACAATCAGGTCCTCACTTCCCCCCCCCTTGGAACCGACGGCGACGACGAGCTTGCCGGCGGCGAGGGCATGCCCGGGTAGGCAAGCGAGCGACGGGGAAAGCGATTGGGCTCACCACTGGGTGATTGCCGGTGGTAACTCGGCCGGAGCGGTCGCCGGCGAGCGGCGGCGGCGGCACCGGGGCAGCACAACCGCGGCGGCGCAAAGTCCGGCGAGGAGAAAGGCCCTGCTGAGCAATACGCGACGCACAGAGCTTCAGTGTGACCTAGAGGAGATGCTACGAGGGCCCATTGGCTTGGAGAGTAGGCGGGGGCACGGGCTCGGCAAGGCTTGCCCGGCGGCGGCCGCGGGAGCTCGAATTCCGGCGAGCTAGCGGCTCGGCCTGAGCAATTAGCGAGCAGGGTGGCTACTGGGAGTCCTAAGGCGGGCCGGAGCAACGCGCATTGGCGGTACAAGCGGCCGGAGGGTGGAGCTCGGCGTCGGTGTCGCTGGCGACGGCAATGGCGGCTCAATGCCCGGGCAATGCGCGGGGGGGGGGGGGGGGAGTCTAACCCTTTTGTAGGCGTGTGTGCCTTGAGTAGGGGTCATGGCCGTCCACGGCATGGGCACGATGAGGCGGTGACGAGGCACGACGGCCAATAGCCACGCAGGGGCGGCGCGACGCGCGTACGACGACGTCGCGGTTGGGCGGCTCGGCGTGGCGTGCGCGGATGCGTGGCACACGAGGATAGGACCTAGATGGCGGTTCGGCAAGGGCGGCGGCGGCGCATGGACCAGGGGTCCGAAGCCCGCCTCGGCGCGCGTGTACGGCGTCGTACGGCGGCGGGCCGTCGCGACCGGGCGCGACGTCGCGCGCGTGGCGCAACCGCGCGTTCCGGCGCCAAAACCTTTCGGTTTAGCCCTGCTCAAACGCGATTTTCTCCAAAATTTTCAACTAAAGTGCACCAAGGGCTAATAACCAAAGTTTTAGACCACGTGACCAGCTACAACTTCTACAAAGACCAGGTGGTATGTTTCTCTACCGATCATGCACAAAACGCATGCCAAGATGCGGATTTCCTGGGCGCCGATGAATAGGGAGAAGAGAGAGGTCTCCTAAACATGAGTTGGACGTCACAGTTAATGCGCCTCAGGTTGTAACGGTTGCGGTTAAGGGCTCCTAGTAACTGTCATTATTGCCCCGCAACACATCACGTCCTACCGCACCGCTCATCTCGACACGGCCCCGGCGAGGCGAGCGAGCGCGCGCGTGCGTGTGGCACGCCTATCTCCTTTATTAAACTTCACAAGAGGGGTACCGAAAGGTTACCTACTAAGTTGGATGTGAGACTCCTCCAATACCCATACGATATTTCTCTCTTTTCCTTAGCATTAAACACTTGAGTTTTTAATTCTCTCATTATTATAATAAATGACTCTAGGCCCATTTATTCTAACACCAACCGTAGACTGAGGTGCATTTTCAGGTGCGCTGCCCTTTCCCGATCTCGGTCCGAAGGACGAAGGGATCGACGATGCCAGTGATAAGAGCGGCGTCGTCACGAGGCTGGTAACAATTTGGTAAACACGTCGTCATGAGGCTGGTAACAATTATATAATTTGGTCTAAAACAACAATTGGCGCCTTTGGAGAGAAAAAAAAACTGCGATAAGGCAGAGTAACACGTCTCTGGGAAAAAACGACACAGGTTTGAGCAAACACCTTAGCTTAAATCACGTGTAATCAAAACTCTCATTTACCCCATAATAATACTTTGAATTTGGTAATGAAAAATATGCTGATGCTTACTCTCTCTGTCGGGGACAGTCATAAGGGTCTCCTAAACAACCGGGGGAAACCCACCATATTTCGTGAAAAACGAACTCAAACGAACCTAAAAGCGCGCACAAGATAAACCCATGGGCCCACGGCCCACCAGACAATCGGCCTAGCCCCCCTCGCGCGGAACTTCACTTCGCTCGAGGGGAATAGCACCGTGCTGGTAAAACTCCGCCTCGCTCGAGGACCGGTCGCCCCCTCGGGTGAGGTTCCGCCTCGCTCGGGGGATGGGCGCCCCCTCGAGCGGGGTTCCGCCTCGCTCGAGGGCTAGACGCCCCCTCGAGCGGGGACCCGTCTCGATCGAGAGCTGAACACCCCCTCGAGCAAGGCTCCGTCTCGCTCGAGGACCCCACGAGCCCGCTGTCTCTACACCTGCTCCCCCGGCAGGAGCATTTAATGCACTGACATTCGCAGGCGCCCGTGTCAAAGGCGAATCCACGCCACAACGCGCCTGAGAATCACGCCCCGGCACTGCTTCGCTGACTCCCCGCCGCTGTGCGACACTATGCGGCATGGCCAGCAACAACCCCGTGGCACTACCACCCACTCTCGTACGGCCGACGCGACGCACCCTCGAGAAAGGACGGTAGAACCCTCGAAGGGGAGACACACGACTATTCCGCACCGGCACGGGACGGCACCGTGATGTCGGGCCACTGGGAGCGGTCACCTCCGTCGCCATCGGCCCAGTGCGGCCATCCCCGCCATCGTGACGCTATCCCGGCCACTGCATCACCATCCGCGACGTTGTGGAAGCGTGCGGCGACAGGACACCGCCACGCTAGTCACTGTGCCTCGTACGGCCCCACGTCAACGGCACCCTCGAGTCCCCACGCGGACGGCCCTCGAACGGGCGACCTCCACGCCGCCACCCTCGAAGCCACTCCTGGACGCACACAGGACGTGCCATGATGCCCCGCCAGGTGCGAGATTCGCTAGGACAGCCGTCTACTCCACGACGCTGTACACCATGCCTCTACACGTAGACTAAATAGTGCGGCATGCTTGGAACTGCCGCCTCCTTGGCCTATAAAAGGAGGGGCAGTCCCCTAGCCGCCGGGGACGACGGACAGCGATCACTTGCAAGCTTTCCGCCTTCGCCACGATGTTGGCACTCGCCTCAATCAGTACCTCTGGGACCTGGAGGCCCGACCTCCTCTCCCGCCTCGCTTGTAGCCCCCTCTGCAAGCACCACGGTGCAACACAATATAGTGCCCCGAGCACACTCCTGCTGAACGTACGGCCCCGGGCCAGAACCAGAATAAAACCCATTGTCACTAGTTGCTTAGCACCGACCATCGAGAGATAGATCTCAGCGCTTCTTACTAGTTAGTGTCGGGACTACTTTCCACACCGACAGTTGGCGAGCCAGGTAGGGGACCGCGCGCTGAAGATCAGCTCCCACCAGCCATCTCGCTGGTGATCCGCACCGAGTACATGGGCCAGAGATACTCCATGGGCAGCTCGGACCCCCTCCCAGCCGGATTCGAAATCCAGTTCAGGAGCCTGAACTTTCAGGCCACGGGGAACGACTACCTCATGTGCATCACCAACCGCGACGAGCTTCACCCGTGGCGGTCGACCGGGCCAGGACCGGTTCCCGCCACGCCCGCCGCTCATGCCCCCGGCGCCCGCCCAAGCGGACGCCGCGGGCCGTCCGGCACCACAACGCCGACGACGCTCCGGCCAGCGCTCCCGACAGGCGCGGATGGAACGACATCGGGCTGCACGCGTCGCCTCACAACGCGGCGCGACCACTGGTGAGATGACGATCACTCCCGCGGGGGGGGGGGGGGGCGCGAGCGCGCAGCTCCCCCTCGGCATGCGCAACGCCGCGATGGCGTATGCCTCATTTGCCAGCACCGATGTGGCGGCGCACGGGAGTCGTCTCAGCCGCTACGTCCCGGCGGCTAGGAGCCTTACCGCCACTACCAACGACGAGTCCTAGCACGGCTCCACCAGCGAGCTGCCACCCGCCACTTCGCACGGGTACGCGGAGTGGGACTTCTCCGGTGTGCCGGACCCGGTGATGTTCCAGCGGTTCCTTGACGCCGCGGACTACTGGTTCGGCTACTCTGACAACTCCAGTGCCGGGAGCTACGACCCCGCACGGGAGTGCTTCGTCATGATCGCCAACGACCAAGCGAACGCCGCGAACGCGGCAGAAGCTGGCGATGGAGAGGTCCCCCTCAACCCGGGAACTGGACCACTCCAGGGCCCGGGGCCAAGTGCGCCCCCACCTCACCGTCAAGGGGTGCCGACATCAACTCGCAGCTAGCTCAAGCGCGCGAACTCGAGGCCAAACTCGCGGAGGAATACGGTGCGGTGCGACTACTTCGCGCCTCCATCGCCGGAAAAGCCTCCGCGTGCAGCGAACACGCGCGTGAGCTGGGCAAGCAAGCCCGCGAGCGCATCAACGCCGACTTCGACGTCGACAACCCGAGTACGCCCCCACGAGCAAGCCAAAAGCTCATCGCTGCTGCAACACTGCTACGAGCCATGCCCGCTCCTTCAATGCCCGAGGCGCGGAACCTGCACCGCGAGGTGCAGGCGCTCATCGAGCAAGCGGCCGTGCAACAGGCCGAGAGCTCGACATTCCGCATTCGCCAGTAGGGGAGCGCGCGGGACGACAGAGGCACGCAAGGCCCTGAGGCGTCAGTACACACAGGCGGCGCTGCGGGGCAGCCCGCCAACCAAGGCTGAACACCGGTCAGGGAGCGGATCCTTGACACGCGCAGGCAAGCCCAAGACGGCGACGCTCGCAACGTCATCAACGCCCGGCAGACGGGCAACACAGAGACACAGGCGACTGCAGGCTACCACCCACGGTGGGGTGGGCGCTACGACAGCCGTGAGGACCACTCACCGGCATTGGAGCCCCCGGGGACCCGCGTGTTCAGCCGGGAGATCCGCACAGCGAGCTTCCCGCAGCGCTTCCGCCAGCCCACGTCCATCGACAAGTACACGGGGGAGATGAACCCCTGTGTATGGCTCAACGATTATCGCCTGGCATGCCAGCTGGGCAGAGCCACCACCGATGAGGTGATCATTCGCAACCTGCCACTGCACCTCGCCGATTCGGCACGAACGTGGCTCGAGCATCTGCCGGCCAGCCAGATCCACAACTGGGACGACCTAGTGCGCACCTTCGTGGGGAACTTCTAGGGCACGTACGTGCGCCCTGGGAACTCCTGGAACCTGTGCGCGTGCACCCAGAAGCCCGGCGAGTCGCTCCGGGACTTCATACGACGCTTCTCTAAGCGCTGCACCGAGCTCCCGAGTGTGGCCCGGTCCGAGATCGTACACGCCTTCCTCGAGGGCACCACCTGCCGGGACCTCGTGCGCGAGCTCGGGCGCAGCCCGCCGGTCGACTCCAATGAGTTATTCGACATCGCCACCAACTTTGCCTCCGGCGAGGAGGCGGTGGGGGCCATCTTCGACGGGAAGAAGGGCAAGCGCGTGGACGACACACCCGCAGAGGGCAGCAAGTCCAAATAGCCCCCGCAGAAGCACAAGCGGGGCAAAAAAGGCAAGAAGCTGTGACGCGAGGCGCGCGTGCAGGAGCGTGACGACAACGGGGACGAGGCCCTCGCTGTTGACCCAGCTCGAAGGGGTCCTCGAGCGGCCCCTCGAGGCCCCGGCGTATTCGACGACATGTTGAAGAAGCCTGCCCTGTGACAACCCGCCTAGGAAAATATCGTACTATCACGTAAAACCAATCCACTTTGGTCGTTAAGCATTAGTTAAGTATCATCCTGTCGTTAGTTGCCGGGTTAACGCCCGGTAAATCACTTGGAATTCATACACAGGATCGAGATATGCATTAAAACTCATGCGAAGGCGAGTCCAGAGTACAACATGAGTTAAAAACAATTTATTACAAACCATTATTCATGACATGGAGTAAAGGTTCAGAGTTCGAAAACAGCGGAAATAAATTAAACTAGCGCAACGGTAACATCACAGGAGGCCATCCATGATGTCATCACTCGTCGTCATCCACCCGGTCGACCACACCTGCACAATAGTTTTAAAGCAAGGCTGAGTATACTAATACTCAGCAAGACTTAACCGTCGGGTGATAACTACATCACCAAACTCTAGACATGAAAGGCTTTTGGCCGGTGGAGTTTCTTTTGCTGAAAAGCCACGAAGAGTAAGTCCTTACTTTCAATATTTTAGCACAAGTTCTAGTTGATTACCATTTCTAAGTGTGCCAACTAATTCAATCAAGAATTTGGACAAACAATTAATTCATACAATATTATTCACTAATTCCATCATTACGGGATATCATGGCCAGTTGATTAAGCAGTCTCGGATAATGGTGAGAGGCCGACAATCGATTGATTTAAACCTTGCAAGGTAGACCTAAGCACACGGTAGGATACCCCCGTGAGGACAACCACCTAGGCAGTTCCCAAAAATCCTCGGGTTGGGATCGAATCTTACAGTCCTGGATACAAGGCTAACTGGCACACCCGCGAGGCATCCAGTCTCACACATGCATCCCCCTTCCCGGTAGCTAGCCGGTTAGGTGTTTCCTCAGGAGTAGTAATAGTAAGTGTTAACACCAAAATTTGGTAAGGAGTATGACATGTGGGTCCGATTCGGAAAAGAGTCCGTCTGGTGGAAGGAAAGGTATCTTCAGAGATTTTCGGCAGAAGGATCCGCGGTCGGCTATCTGCTCCAGTTCGGCAAAGGAACAAGAGAGCCGATTTTGCGGGATTGGACGCGTGACGTGGCTCGATCAGGGGAAGCGAATGGATGGACAGGCGATCAAGTTTAGTTAGGCAATGAATCCATTCGCAATTGTAATCAGCAGGGTATAAATATGATCCCTGGATGTATGTAAAACAGACGTTCATTCCTCAATACACACCGGCCCTACGCCAAAACCCTAGAGTCCCTTGTCGTGTCGTCGAGTTCTTCGAGAGGACCAATCGATCCGTCGACCTCCGTGAGTACCGGCAACCTTGTATCATGTCTAGTATCATGCGGTGGATTTAGATCTGATGCAAGTAGTCTTGTTACCATGCTTCGTGTCATGCGGTAGATTCAAGCTTGGTTCAAGAGGGTTTCTTGTTAGATCATGAGCCATGCGGTAGGCTAAGGTCTAGCTCGAAGCTAGTTATCGGCTCTATTGGGTTTTGGCAAGATCCAATAGATTCATTAAGTTATCCCGTATTATCATGAGTTTTTGCTTTATGTTTTAATTCATGTAATACACTTTTGCCCAATCTAGATGGGTTTGGGTCGGCTCTTTTCCTTTTAAGATCCGTGCACGAGCGGGTTTCGTATTTTGACGCGTGGATCTCGTGCTCTCCGATAGCCGAAACCGAATCGATCTAGGTTGTTACATGTTGCGGGTTCAAGCTTGCTTTGTTAGTATAAATCTTGAAAGAGCCGGGTATCATGCGGTAGATGCAGGTTTTGGGGTTGCTTTGGGGCTAGTCATCCGGTGGATTAGATTTCCAATTCAGCCTGATAGATTTATGCACGTGGTAATGTTTGTTCCTTCTTCATGGACCCCGAATCGGTTGTTCAGCCGCATTCGGTTATATCTTCACGGGTAGATCACGTGCGTTATTTATGTTTTAAAAGACGTGTGCTTCTAGCTTTCCATATTTAGGTTGTATCATGCGGTGGATAGATCTATTTGTGGAAAGTGGTGCGTTCTTTCATGCAAGTTGTATCATGCGGTGGATAGATTTGCTGATGTCGTGCCCGACGGATCTTAAAGTGATTAGACATGCGGTAGACTAACGCTTTGGATCTATGCATGCTTATTTTAATACATGATCATGTTCGTGCTCGTTAATCTTCATGAGGATCGGTCATGGCTTTGCGCATGCATCCATGTTTGTTCAAAGATCGATCGTTGTCATGCTTACGTCATCCATTCGGCAATGTTCTTTTTCCCTTCTTGGTTACCCGAATGGTCGTGGTTCTTTGACAGGTAGCTTCGCATAGCTACATGTCGTCTTGCTTGGCTTCTCAGCCGTAAATATGGAACTCGCCCGGTACCACCCGTAGGTTCCAAGCTTTTGGTATTTAACCTGTTTTACCCTTTTGTTAATTTTCGGAAAAAATTGACCGGCACGTCACTTTCTCTCCGCGCGTGCGAAGCTAAGCTTTTCGGCTTGCCGTGTGATTGGCGCCGAGTGCACATTTTGCGTCAACACACTTTTTGGCACGCCCGGTGGGACCTACGGCCGAATTGGTTCGGGATGCCCGAGATCGCGGACCTCCCGGATGTCGCATTGAGGAGCTTTCTCCGGAGCGACATCGGCGGCTCGTAGACGCCGTGAATCGGTTCAACAAAAGTGTCTCATGTCATTCAAGAAGAATCGAAGTGGTGTACCATATCTAAAGAATGGCCTACCCGTGAGTGCCGTTGCCGGGAGAAACCGACGCTACGACCCAACAAGAAAAGGAAGAATGCGCGCGGATCTTCCAAGAGTCAATGGACGACGTGCTCACCAAGCATAACCAAGCTTTCCTTGGGTCGCTCCAACGATGATGGTGGCCCTCTTCGGCCCGGCGCGGGGCAAGCGTTCGGAAAGGCGTACGCCGGAAAGAGCACCGTGAGCCGGGTGAATCAAGCTCTCGGCCCGCCACCACGGGGCCCGGTGCGGCCAGCCCCCTCCTCGCAGCTCCGGAGCCAAGCGTTCCAACCTCCTCCACGGGCGCCGGGGGCGCGCCCGGTTCGGCCTCCGCCGCAAGCTTCGGGAAGTCAACCGATCCCGCCACCACCACGAGCAAAGACACGGGTCGGCCCGTGCAACCGCGGCCCGATCCGTACCGGCCCACGTACGGAGACCTAGCGTTCGGCTCATCCGGGGCCCCACTTGACCCCGCCGAAGAATAGCTCCGTCAACCAACCGGCTCCCGAGAGGAATCTATACGGCGGTGGCTATCATGAAGTGGGAAATTACGGGGCGTTCGACGCCTTTCCGCACCCGGGGTACGCGCCGGCCGCAGCGCTCGTGAGGAGGATGCCCTAGCACGTAAGATGGCCGAATTGATGCGAGAATCGGTTCGGCCTCAAGCCAAGGATGCGGGCCCCACTTACAGGCCGCCGTTCCCAGAGTGGTACTATAACGTGCTCCTGCCGCCAAGGGTAAAACCACCGACGGAATTCACCAAGTTCTCTGGGCAGGACGAGACAAGCACGGTCGAGCATATCGCTCGTTATCTCATGCAGCTGGGGGAATGTTCGGCCGAAGAGACGTTCAGGGTTCGCTACTTCCCCGCCTCGCTGACGGGTCCAGCTTTTCAGTGGTTCTCGTCCTTGCCGCCTGAGTCAGTGGCCAGGTGGAAAGATTTGGAGCGTAAATTCCACGCTCACTACTTCAGCGGCAGTTCTGAGAAGAAGCTGATCGATCTCGCCACCCTGAAGCAAAGGCACAGTGAAACACCGCTGGGAGTTTCGAGAAGATTCGTAGAAGTCAAGGGCATGTGCTTCTCATTGAACTTGCCGTACGATCGCCTAGCCGATATGGCCGTCGCCGGGATGTTACCACCGTGCGCGAAAAGCTCTTTGGGATGGAGTTTGAAAACTTGGGCCAACCGTCGCAAATTATCCTTGATGAGTAATCGGGCATATGGCCTCAAGAAGGACCCCAAGTTTGGCAAGCAACACGACATCGCCGATATCTACAATCAATTCTTGGACAAAGCCGATTTGTTCGAGGATTCCGACGACGAACCGGAGATAGGCTCGCGAGAAATCATGTGGGGTAAAGAGCCTCTCACAATGAATCGGCCGGGTCGACAGACCAAAGGAACCTACGACTTCGACATCACAAAGGTCGACAAGTTGTTTGAGCTCTTGGTAAAGGAAGGCCGAATCAAGTCGCCCGAAGGGCACTCTATGCTTCGGCCGATGGAGTCAAAACGAAACGTTATCGCGGCTTCCATGACAGGGACTCGCACTCCATCAACGATTGCGGGGTCTTCGTGATGAGGATCCGTAAGGCTATCCGGAAGGGCATCTCAAGTTCGACAACAAGATGAAGCTGGATGGCCACCCCTTCCCGCAGAACATGCTCGGCTTTTCTGTCAATGCGATAACAGCCGAAGAGAAAGGGAAAGTCAAGGTCCTGACCTCAGCCAGGTCCAAGCAAGATGGATCAGTTGACCCGAAGCGCCAAGTGACCATAGAGCAAGTCCAGGGCGACGCCCCCCGCGTTCTCAAGAGCCACATCGAGATCGGGGAGTCGTCCAAGCCCAAACCCAAGGTGACGTCGCGCATCCTCCTTAATAAATGGCGGCGCCGCATGGAGAAGGAACGCTACCAGGAGCGTCGTCACGAGGAGGAGCAACGCAGGGGCCGAGGAGGAAGCGCGCGGATGGAATCGGGGAACGGCACGCGCGCGCGCGCGAGCGCGCCCACCGGGGGTGCGCCTTCTTCAGGCACTGCTGGAATGAAGGCCTGAAACTACCCACATTAAGGAACTGTCCTGAATGCAGCGACAGATATGCTGAGTACAGGCAGGAAACTGCCAATCGCCGATCCGTCCACGAAAGACTTGGAAGGGTCCACCCGAATGGGGATCGGCGGCAAAAAATTGAAATCATTGATCATCCCAGGAAGCGCCGAGCTGATCTCAGGTGGGCTGACCACGAGGAGGACGAGGAGGTCTACGTCTGGCAGAAGGGGCAATGGTGCCCACCCGGTCTACGCAAGAGCCGAAGAGGCGGGTCCAACGCTTGAGGAACCGCGAGATGAAGCAAGCCGGGTCCGCACGAGACGAAGTGGCGCCCCCAAGGACCGGCCGGAAGGATCAAAGCGTCAAGCCCTCCGCATGCATGGTATACTTCCCGCCAAACGAGTTCATGGCTCCCGCTAACCGGGTGATGCGAGGAGGAAGCTTCCTTTGACGACGAGCGGCCCCGAGGAGATGATGGCGCGGCTCGGTGCTTGCCAAGCGGCCATCTTCGACAAGCCGGCCAAGAATCGCCACATGAGGCCGCCGTACTTGAGGGGGTACGTCAATGGCAAGCCATTGACCAAGATGTTCGTCGACGGTGGCGCGGCGCTAACGTGATGCCGTACACCACCTTCGAGAAGCTTGGCATGACCCCGAGCGATTTGACACCAACAAGCATCATCCCGAACGACTTCGCCGGAACCCCTCGGACACCAAAGGATGCGCTCACGTGGACTTGATGATCGGGTCCAAGACGCCGCTCACCACCTTCTTCGTCATCGAAGGGAAGGGAGCCTACGGCTGTCTGCTTGGGCGGGACCGGATCCACGCCAATCGCCGCGTCCCATCCACTATGCATCAACGACCGATCCGATGGGTGGACGATGAAATTGAGGTCGTACGGGCGGACGACTCCGTGAGCGTGGCTAACATGGAACCAGCCTTCGGGAATACCAAGGCATCGATTGCTTCTCGGGGAAGGACCGGGGAGAAGGTCTCGTTGAACTCGTCGGCGGTGACCAACGGACCGATCCAAGCGATCGGCTCTTACAGTAATTTTTAATGGAGAACCCCGTGGATGGCACTGATGGCAAGCTGGGACGAGGATTCATGTCGGCCGATAAGCCGGAGGAAGTTGACATTGGAAACGGTGATAAACCGAGGCCGACGTTCATCAGTGCAGGTTTGCAACCAGACTTCAGGGGGAACTTAATCAAGCTTCTCAAAGAATATAAAGATTGCTTCGCCCGGGATTACTCGGAGATGCCCGGATTGGATCGATCCATCGTCGAGCACCGGTTGCCAATCAAGCCGGGATTCAAGCCATATAAGCAACCGCCCCGAAAATCTACAAGGATGAAGTATTGGCCGATGTGAAGAAGGAAATCGAAAGATTACTTGATGCAAACTTCGTTCGGCCCCGCGGATATGCGGAGTGGATTTCTAACATCGTCCCCGTGTACAAGAAAAATGGAAAAATGAGAGTTTGCATAGACTTCGGGGACCTAAACAGAGCTACTCCCATGGATGGATACCCAATGCCTATTGCCGATTTGTCGATTGACGCCGCCGCTCTGGACACAAGGTGATTAGCTTCATGGATGGCAACGCGGGATACAATCAAATCTTTATGGCAATAGAAGACATCTCGAAGACGGCCTTTAGGTGTCCCGGTCATATAGGCCTATTTGAATGGATCGTCATGACATTTGGGTTGAAAAATGCCGGTGCAACCTACCGACGGGCCATGAATTACATTTTTCATGAGTTGATCGGCAAGACCGTGGAAATCTACATTGACGACGTGGTGATCAAGTCCTTAAGCCATGACTCCCATCTGGAAGATGTGAAGAAGACCCTGGAATGCACCCGGAAGCATGGTCTGAAGATGAATCCAGACAAGTGTGCATTTGGGGTGTCAGCTGGAGAGTTCTTGGGGTTTTTGGTCCACGAAGGAGGGATTGAAGTTGGCAAAAAGAGCATGAAAGCCATTGATGAAGTCGTTCCTCCAACCAACCTCAAGGAGTTGCAATCACTGCTCGGCAAGATCAACTTTGTGAGAAGGTTCATCTCAAATTTATCACGAAAGGTGTTGCCGTTCTCTCCGTTGCTAAAACTAAAGAAGGATCGAAGTTCACATGGGGCGACGAACAACAAAAGGCTTTTGAAGAAATCAAGCAATACATGAAGGAGCCGCGGTCTTTGGTTCCTCCTCACCGAACAAGCCTTTCAAGTTGTACGTGGCGGCCGATACCCAAACTATTGGATCGGCCCTTATTCAAGAATTCGAAGGGAAGGAGCGGGTAGTAGCCTATCTTAGCCGAAAACTACTTGATCCTGAAACCAGGTATTCGGCTATAGAAAGATTATGTCTTTGCGTATACTACTCGTGTACAAAGTTTCGGCACTACTTGTTGAATGCCGAATGCACTGTATACTCGAAGTTTGATGTGATAAAACATATGTTATCTATGCCAATTTTGAATGGTCGGGTTGGCAAATGGATTTTAGCTCTATCAGAGTTCGAGTTGAAGTTCGAATCGGCAAAAGCCATCAAAGGTCAGGTCATTGCCGATTTTATAACTGAACACCGTGACCTTTCGATTGATCTGCTTGAAATTACCCCATGGGTTCTATTCTTCGACGGGTCATCATGTGGCAAAGGTGGGGGAGTAGGGATTCTACTAATTTCTCCCAGAGGTGAGATGTTCGAATTCGCCATTCCTATACAACCCACCGTCACAAATAACCAGTGCCGAGTACGAGGCGCCGCTTCGAGGGCTTCAATATTTGAGAGAAGCCGGGGGCCGTTTCGGTTGAAGTTTATGGAGATTCGAGTTAGTCATCAAGCAATTGAACGGCCGATACGAGTGCGAGAAGCGAGGCGCCGAGGAGTTACTACGAGGAATGCGAGAGAAATCTTGAAGGGCTTTCCACCGGTAACCTTACAAAGACATTCCCGAGAGAGCATAACGAGGAAGCAAACAAAGTTGGCTCGGAGCGCCTCTCGGTTATAAAGAGAGTCAAGAAGCATTTGCTTTGCGAGGTGAGCGCAATGGGGATGGATCTCACGAGAAGATGATTGGAGGAAAGAGATCGTTGACTATTTGAGAGATCCATCCCGAAAAGTCTCTAGGAAGCTCGGGTACAAGGCAATCAAGTTCGTTCTTCCGGATGACAATTTATTCTATAAATCATTAGATGGAGTACTGTTGCGATGCCCGGGTCCGAGAAGAAGCCAAGAACATGATGAGCGAGGTGCACGATGGGATATGTGGAGCGCACCAATCGGCCTATCGCATGAAATGGGTTATTAGGCAGCCGGATGCTTTTGGCCGACGATATTAGAGGACTCGCTTTGAGTATTACAAGGGGTGTCAAGATTGCCGGAGGTTCGGGGAATATTCAAAGAGTTCCCGCATCGGCGTTAAATCCCATCATCAAGCCATGGCCATTCGGGGGTTGGGGTATAGACTTGATTGGCCAAATTAATCCACCATCTAGCAAGGGGCATAAGTTCGTGCTTTTGGCTACGGATTACTTCACCAAATGGGTCGAGGCAATCCCACTCAAGAAGGTGACATCAGAAAACATGATCGAATTCGTCAAGGAACACATCATCTATCGATTTGGGATTCCTCAGACGATTACCACTGACCAAGGGGCACAATTCGTGTCATTGGAATTCGGAGATTTTGCCGAAAGCATGGGAATCAAACCGTTTAATTCTTCTCCATACTATGCCCAAGCTAATGGTCAAGCGAGAGGCTTCTAACAAGATCATGATCAAGCTTATACGAAGAAGATCGACCGAAAGCCGAGGAGATGGCATTCGGTACTCGGTGAAGCGCCGTGGGCTTACCGAATGGCCCCCCATGGAGCTACAAAGACTTCTCCTTACGAGTTGGTTTACGGGCATCGCGCGATCTTGCCCCGGGAAATGCAATCGAATCAAGGAGAGTAGTGCTTTGCAAAACGATTTGAGCTCCAAGGATTACGGTGGCCTAATGATGGATGAGTTAGAAGATTTGCATATGATCCGTCTCGGGGCCCCGGAAAACATCGAGAAAAACAAGGCCGCGGGTCGCCAAATACTATAACAAGAAAGTAAAAGTAAAGCAATTCACGAGAGGGCGATCTAGTTTGGAAAGCGCTACCGCCGATTGGAACTAAATACGATGAATTCGGCAAATGGTCCCCTAACCGGGAGGGGCCTTTTCGTGTGGTCGGATGCGTTCCTCGGTAATGCATACATATTGAAAACTTTGCTAGGAGAAGAGTTTTCCGCCGCAATAAATGGAAGATATCTGAAGAAGTATTATCCTAGCATTGAAATCGATCGATGATTATACACATCTGACACAGAAGCAGCCGGCGCTCGAGGATGAGGCCGCCTTTAGAACAAAAATCCATGAACAAAAGGAAATGGCCAGTGCCTGATGCATTGCCCTTAGCTCAATACTACACCACAACTGGTTTCTTGCAGGATTACACATAGCAGCCCTGAAGGCCAAATCCCCTAAGGGAGGGAAGCAGAAGGCGTGGAGTAAGAAGCGAAAGTATGGTTCAATCTTTTCTTCGGCTGCTGCTCCCTCTTCAGTTGTTCCAGGACCACCGTGACGGCGACTTGGAACGCACGAGGATGGCCACGATTGGCGGCCTCTACCAAGCTATCCCGTGCCGCCTTCAAAGTTGCCGTACCCGTCGAGACATCCGGAGCAAAAGAATCAAGGTTAGGGGCAAGAAATCCGGATGCAAACATGAAGGGGGACGAAGCGTTTACCCCCTACTAGCGCTTCCGGCGCCATACGACGCTCGCGTTCGGCTTGCGGCGGACGGACATGTCCCCGAGGTCACGCTCCGGGCGCCGGGCACGGCGCGCGCGGCTCGATGGATGACCCTTTGCTCGGGCGTGGCATCCTCCGCCTCAGAGAAGAATCGGAGGAGATGTACTCGGGAACATCTTCGGTTCCGATGATTTCTTCGGGAAGCAAATCAAGGCCGAAAGAGGCGAGAGGAAAACATGAAGCGCAAGATCAAGCGAAGGGCAAGGAGCGAGATCAAGAAAGAACTCACTTCCGAATCGTACGCTTCCTTGACGAGCCGCTCCCCCGAGGTTGTTTACCCTTGTTCATGGCGTTGGGGTTTTTTCTTCTAGCGACGAAGAAGAGACGAGAAGTGATGGAGGAGTGTGCGAGTGGAATTGCGAGCACCCCACGGGCTATTTTATTGACCAAGGAGGCGCGTTGGGAGTGGTGATCTGGCCAGTACACACTGTTGGAATACCAAGCGGCAGGGTTTTCCACCGAGTGCGAAGGGTTTTCTTTGAACAGTATTTACGGATTGCCGAATTGGGATCCTTTGTGGATCTTGCGCCAAGGGGCAGTTGTTTGCGAGCGTTCGGCTAAAGACAGTTCCCAGATGCATTCGAAGAGGACAAATTCACAGATGTAAATGAGAAGGGAGATATCACGGAACAAATGCGATTCCAAAAGTTCATCATATATTGCCGACATTTACACATCCCTAGTACAATCTAATCAAAGAGTCCCGTTCGGCCACGGACCGGGGATGGGTAATTTCGGCAATGGCGTCGCCGTGGCCGTCGAGGCGCTCCAGATGAGCTCGATCTCATCGATATCCTCCCGGCGCGCCGCCACGGAAGCCACGCGGCCCGGTGGAATAGTCGACGTCCGTATGCGTCGCCATCGCGGCCGGGCCCAAGGTGGTGCCCGGACGAACACCATGGACGGCCACCTCGTCAATGCGGCGCTCCACCGCGGCCGGGCGCTCCGCCGGCGTGTCGCCGTGAGCGTTCACCTTCTCCGCCACCGCTCTACCGCGCTTTTAGGCGGTTGAGCTCGGCATCACGGCCGCAAAGGACAAACAAGAAGGGATTAGCATCAAAGGCCGGACTAAATCAAGAATCGAACCGTACCATCAATGGCTTCCGGCGGTACCGTTTCCGCCGGTCCTCCCACTCTAGTTCGGCCACGCCCGCCTTTTTGGAGACGGCTTCCAGCTCAAGACGAGACGCTTCTAGCTCCTCCTTGAAGCGAATAGCGTCTGCTTCCCCGTACGGCACCGGGGAGTGGCCATCGGACTCCGAAGAGTCATCAGGGAGGGGCTGATTGGCCGGCGCGCGGGGCGAATTCCACTGAATCAAACTGAAGGGGGGAGATGATTGTCAAGGTAAAGGAAGATCAAAAGGGAGATCGACAAGGGGAAATTGACGATCATTACCGCCTGCGCGCATTAGCGCTGCTTCCCTCAGCCTCGTCGGAGGCGCGGCGGCGGTGAGGCGGCGCACCATTGCGGTTTGGGGATGTGCCTTGTTTGCAAGAAGGCCGGAGATTGGCAAAGATTCGAGAGCTAGAAGGCTCCGGTGGAGAACTAGGGGCACCTATGGCAACATTTATAGGCCCAGGCGGGGTAATTGTGGCTTCGAATCGTGGGCGTGGGATCGTGGCGCACGTCCCAATAAAATCGGAAGGCGGAGAGATTTCCTTGACCAACCCGCCGGTGGGTCGTTTGGAGTTCTAAGCTGAAACGCGTGTGGGTCGATGGTTTCGGCTAAAGGAATTCAAGGTGTCGTTCGGCAGTTAGCGTTTCACTACCGAATGGGTCGTTCGGCATCACATCTCAAAGTACGCCAAGGAAAGGAGATAAATCGCAAAGGAAATATTACAAGAACGACCAGTCCAGGTATACATCAATAAGAACATTCAAGCGTTAAGGAGTTTTGCAAGTGCGTGACGAACATTGGATATTATCAATTGGGAGTTATCCAAGATCTCCTGATAGTCCTTTTGGGCATCAGATAAGTCGATAAGCTCGCATCGCATTTGCTTTACTGCGGTAACGACCGATTCGCCTCCGCTTCGGTCTTTGCTATTAATCCGGGGAAATCGGCTATTTTCTTCGGTCAATTTCAATCTCCGTTGACGGGCGTTTCAATTCCGCCTCTAGAGCAGCCTTTACGGCGACTTTCGGATCGTAAGAAGCTTGCGGTGTCGGCCAAGGCATCCTTATGGCTTTTGCTTGGGATTGTATCCCGTTCATGGCCCGTTCGGCATCGAGTTTTCTCCTTTTCAATGGCCGAGCGGGAGCGCAATTTCTTCCAAGTGCGCCTCAAGGGAACATAGAAGGGCTCTAAGTCGTAGATGGACGACGAAAAAGCTACGATGTCATCGGGAAGTTGGCGACTAATGGGCTCAAACATCTCTTCAAAATGACGAGAGATCATTGAGCCGATCCCCGGACGTCTTTTTCTAGCCAGGCTGCAATTTCTTTGAGCTTGAGCAATACCTCGTCGGGCAACGGCTGGTTTACTTCTTTCATCACATCAGCAGCTGATGGGCCCTCTGATGGCAAGCTCGATGATGACGGGGCGTGATCCTGAAAACAACACTGCCAAGGTGAGAATGCTAGCATCAAGGTATCAAGATTAAGAGCGGAACCGAGTACCTCGTGAATGGTATCTTGAGCGGGAGCAATCGCAGACGGAAGAGGCGTCCCGAGTAGAGCCGAAACGTCCAAGTCGGGAGATGCTGGTGCAGCAATCAGCGACTCGTGAGTTTCTGGCTGGGGAAGAATTGGATCTTCCTCTGTTGGGTTAGCCGTTGCAGCTTGGCTGATAGGCGATGGCATCCTGGGAGAACTTGGCGGCTCCAGTTGAGTTGGGGGATTCATCTCTGGAGAGCGTACTGCTTCCGCAGAAGGTGATGAAGATGAAACCTCTACTGGGATGGGCAATTCAAACCTGGAAGGGCTCGCCTGTTGAACCACTGGGACATCTACAAGTGGTTCTCCAACGGTTTCTTCTGCAGATGTTCAATTGAAGGGATAAGTGCCGGTGCTCATCCTTGAGAAAGAACAGCAAAAGCCATACCAGTGGATGGGGCATCGGCAGGTATTGGTTCTGAAGAATGTTGGGCTCGGTCTGAAATACACAATGATATGATCCATCAAGAACGAGTGACCCAGTAATCAAGAAGGTAAAGGAGTTTACCTCAACCAAGTACTTTCTTGACGGTTCTCCTCCTTTTAGCGCTCGGAGGGGGAACCGGATGCAATCCTTGCCTCTCCCGTCGGCAGCAAGGCCGGAAAGGCCGGGATCGGTGGTAGCATACCCGTCCATCGGTTGGCGCGGGGTTGTAGATTTAAACCCCGAGTGCTGAAATTGGGCCTTCGGCATTATAAGTTATTACCCCGGCTCGAGGGGCGGAACGTGTTCGTGGACGGAAGATGGAGGTCGGGACCATGAGTAAAAGTCGATCAAGGGGCTCGGTGTGTTACCTCCGAATTCGGCGGAAAATCGAGGCACCGGTTCGCACGGAACACATGAACGGGTTCACCGAAGATGTGGTCGTGGAATTCTTGCCACCATGAGTTGAAGGTAGGGTGAGCTATGATTGCGGGCACAAAAGGACATGTGTAGACGGTGGGGCCCGCACACATAGTTGAAAACTTCTGTCGCATCGCATCGATTCTTTGATTTCCTCCCCGGGCTTGAGGAATTCATGCGAAACAATCTTGGGGGCAGGCTGGCCACATCCAAGTTGCCCGGCCATTATGTTAGGCCGGTAGTACTCATAAGTACTGGCATTCTGCCTCCCTCCATTGAACTCGGCCGGTAATATACATGGGCGGATTATGATATTAAAGATTTCCGGGAATCTCCCATCTTGATGGCTGGGCTCAAAGGAGAACTCGACAGGAAAGGTCAGAGTGTCATAGCCTATATAAGGAAGCCAAAGAGGATTGGGGGAAGCCTTTGAAGAACAACTCGAAGAGTTGGGTGATGTCTCGTCGAACGATAACGATTGAAGCGCTTCTCCATAGCTTTGGCATCCTCTGGTGACTTGAAGCTCTCCTTCAGGGGGATTGGACCAGGGGAAGAACCTGGAGCTCAAGTCGACGCCTACGATCTGGTGCATGTGAAGCTGCAGCCAAATCTGAACAAACCACCAAGGGCCATTGACGCACGTTATCCTCGGGCGGTATACATTTGGGTAACCGTCGATGAAGCATATGGTATACACTTGCCCAAGAGGAATTTTCCCAGAGGAAGGCGGTTGCCGCTGGCCAGATGGATCGCCATTGCGATATGATTCGGAGTGGGTTCATTGGCCTTGCCACGGAAGACAAACCCGCATAACCACATGTTCAAGAAGGCTCGTATTCAACTTCGCCAAGGGGATTATCTCTCATATGTTTCAAAATATAATTCTTGTAGCCATTCCCTGGCTTTACCCCTGTTTGGCGTGAGGAGTTCTTGAAATTCCAAGGCCGAACAGACCCGGTGATGTCAAGGCCGGTGATCATGTACACATCGGCCAAAGTTGGAGACATTGGGCCATGCCCAAACAGGAAGGCATTGACGCCATTGGACCAGAAGTGGCACGCGGCTATCAGAAGATCTTCATTCTTGGGCATCTCAGCTACAGACAACTCCAAACATTGAGCGATGCGGAGGGTATCCAGATTGGTCAGTCCACTCTTATCCGCAAGAATCCTACGGTACCAAGTCTTCCAGCCTGCGATTGGGGGCAAAGGCCAGTTCTTGAACGCATCTTGCCATTGAGGAGGTGGAGATAAAGCTACCTTGAAAGGGATTCTCTGAGATTCAGCGGCAATGAAATCTCGAGGGTCAGGATTCCCTTCAGGACCGAGATAATAAGATTGCGAATTGGCCTCAATAGGAATCAGAAGGGCGATAGATGGTTCTGGAAGAAAGCGGAAGAAGAAAATCTCGGGTAAAATTGAAAACCTAATGCCGAACAAAGGTTTGGAGGGGTGAAGTTACCCGAGCAGCTTGGTGCCGAGTTGCCATTGGAGTTTCGAGCTCGGAACAAAGGGGATCTAGGGTTGGATGCGAACGAAGAATCCGGCGGATTGCGAAGAACAGGTGTTGACGAGGTTTGGCTCAAGGATTCGTGGTCTGGAGTCAATTGTGGAACAAAATTACTTTTATCCCACAATTGAAGGGGCATGTGTTAACACCAAAATTTGGTAAGGAGTATGACATGTGGGTCCGATTCGGAAAAGAGTCCGTCCGGTGGAAGGAAAGGTATCTTCGAGAGATTTTCGGCGGGAAGGATCCGCGGTCGGCTATCCGCTCCGGTTCGGCAAAGGAACAAGAGAGCCGATTTTGCGGGATTGGACGGTGACGTGGCTCGATCAGGGGAAGCGAATGGATGGACAGGCGATCAAGTTTAGTTA
Organism: Cenchrus americanus; assembly: GCA_947561735.1. NCBI lineage: Eukaryota > Viridiplantae > Streptophyta > Magnoliopsida > Poales > Poaceae > Cenchrus > Cenchrus americanus. The sequence continues at coordinate 68,404,924 of OX387245.1, read as the reverse complement.
GGCAATGAATCCATTCGCAATTGTAATCGACGGGGTATAAATATGATCCCTGGATGTATGTAAAACGTACGTTCATTCCTCAATACACACCGGCCCTACGCCAAAACCCTAGAGTCCCTTGTCGTGTCGTCGAGTTCTTCGAGAGGACCAATCGATCCGTCGACCTCCGTGAGTACCGGCAACCTTGTATCATGTCTAGTATCATGCGGTGGATTTAGATCTGATGCAAGTAGTCTTGTTACCATGCTTCGTGTCATGCGGTAGATTCAAGCTTGGTTCAAGAGGGTTTCTTGTTAGATCATGAGCCATGCGGTAGGCTAAGGTCTAGCTCGAAGCTAGTTATCGGCTCTATTGGGTTTTGGCAAGATCCAATAGATTCATTAAGTTATCCTGTATTATCATGAGTTTTTGCTTTATGTTTTAATTCATGTAATACACTTTTGCCCAATCTAGATGGGTTTGGGTCGGCTCTTTTCCTTTTAAGATCCGTGCACGAGCGGGTTTCGTATTTTGACGCGTGGATCTCGTGCTCTCCGATAGCCGAAACCGAATCGATCTAGGTTGTTACATGTTGCGGGTTCAAGCTTGCTTTGTTAGTATAAATCTTGAAAGAGCCGGGTATCATGCGGTAGATGCGAGTTTTGGGGTTGCTTTGGGGCTAGTCATCCGGTGGATTAGATTTCCAATTCGGCTCGATAGATTTATGCACGTGGTAATGTTTGTTCCTTCTTCATGGACCCCGAATCGGTTGTTCAGCCGCATTCGGTTATATCTTCACGGGTAGATCACGTGCGTTATTTATGTTTTAAAAGACGTGTGCTTCTAGCTTTCCATATTTAGGTTGTATCATGCGGTGGATAGATCTATTTGTGGAAAGTGGTGCGTTCTTTCATGCAAGTTGTATCATGCGGTGGATAGATTTGCTGATATCGTGCCCGACGGATCTTAAAGTGATTAGACATGCGGTAGACTAACACTTTGGGTCTATGCATGCTTATTTTAATACATGATCATGTTCGTGCTCTATTTTATTTAACGTTAATCTTCATGAGGATCGGTCATGGCTTTGCGCATGCATCCATGTTTGTTCAAAGATCGATCGTTGTCATGCTTACGTCATTCATTCGGCAATGTTCTTTTTCCCTTCTTGGTTACCCGAATGGTCGTGGTTCTTTGACAGGTAGCTTCGCATAGCTACATGTCGTCTTGCTTGGCTTCTTAGCCGTAAATATGGAACTGCCTGGTACCACCCGGTAGGTTCCAAGCTTTTGGTATTTAACTGTTTTACCCTTTTGTTAATTTTCAGGAAAAATTGACTGGCACGTCACTTTCTCTCTGCGCGTGCGAAGCTAAGCTTTTCGGCTTGCTGTGTGATTGGCGCTGAGTGCACATTTTGCGTCAACAGTAAGTTCCCGCACCGTCTCTTTAAGGTACTAGGCTTACCGGTCCCATTCCCGACAAGTTCTTAGTACGTTCAAAAGCTTAGCCCACGAAAGCCACCGGACTAGAGCCCAAATCCCATGCTCTTACCACATGAGCATTCCATTTAGTAAGATCTTATGATTCCAGCATTAGGACCTATTCTTGCAACTGACGAACATCACTCAACTTCTATCAGGTCCTATAGCAGAGCAGCTATCGACCTACCATACTAGGATAGAGCATAGGTACCTAGGGATCATGCATCTAGGGTTTCAATTCAATTCCTGTAACGTAAATGCGCAATCATAGTAAAACATAATGGCATAGTTTTAAAAGACGGGTTAATGATCTAGGGTTGCCTTCGCTGGCAAGGTTGGCCTTGGGCCCTTCTGGACTTGGGTCCAGGTCTTGAGCTACGTCCACGTACTGCAGCTCTTCGTCATCACCTTCGTCTCCTCCTTCCGGCACGAGCGTACGTCTACCGTCGGAAAGATCTACACGAAGATGCAAATGCAAGGTTTATTCGACGATTTTTAATTTAATTAATTACAAACAATAAATGACAACCGTGTGGTGCATTGGTTGAACACATTCACCTAGATAAGAAATACATTCAGCATACTCTTCCAGAAGAGAACAATATGCAACCCTCTATTAATCATTCTTTTTGATAGTGACTGTGTACATATATATGTAAATAATTTAATTTAACTTCACAAACAGCAGTTGGTTGGTACGTTTAGCCTTTTGAAATGATTTACATCCACACACAAGGTCATTAAAGGTGGGTTGGTGATTTTTCCCATTTAAATGACTATTAAGTCTTAAAAATACTCCAATAGCCTTTATTCATAATTCAATTAATTAAAATTCAGTGGAAGTGTGTATAGGCACTAATCACCTATAACAAGCCCCTGAACACACATGCATGTTTAGGAAAGCCAAGGAATTAATTATTTTCGACAATAACAAAAGCTAGCTAGTAAAACAAGGTAAATGCACACAAAAATAAATACTCATCAAAATGATCCAAACTTGCTCACACAAGTTATATGGTCCAAAACTAGCCTAGGGATGCAACATATACACCTAGAACTATTATGAATCTTGAGTTATGCATTTCCAAAGAAAATCAAGCATCTTTCAAGAATAAATATTTCTGATAATCATAAAATTGTGTTTAATTCACCAGAGGTGTATTTTGGTATAAAAAGGCAACATGAAGAAGTTGGGCACAAAAACATAATTATTTTTGGCTACAAAAATCATCTAGGCAGATTCTGCAGAAATGAAAAAAAATTTTATAAAAAGATTTACATCATAACGTTTTGCAAATTTTGGTACAGGAGCTAGGCATAACCTAACACACAACATATCCAAAATTTAGATATAGAGTGCTTATGGATTTTGAGATGTAGCAGATCTAGGATTTTTCACATTTCTATTTTTCGTGCAAAAAATATTAGGACACAGCTCAGGCAAGAATAATAAAAGTTGTAGTGTTTCTTACTAGGAATCTAACAAAATTGTGTTGAAAATTTTCTGATTTTTCTATGATTTTCTACGGAATTTACAAGATTCTGCAAAACAGCAATACTATTCAAGATGCAATTTTTCAGCCGGCCCCCTAGAAGATTTTGGAGCTCACAACCATGCCCTTGCTTTGCGGTTTAGACCCTAGAAAGATCCCCAACCTCGCAATGTGGCCCTTGGGGGCGGCGGCCGGTGTGGGCGGCACAATTCCAGCGAGCTCTGGCGGTGGGGTCGGCCGGGAACGGGCGCGGAGGGGTCCTGGGGCTTCCTAGGCTCGATGTGGAACGAGGGTTGGGGCGGTGGTGGCACTGGTGAAGTCGCGCGGCGGCGGAGGCGCAAGCCGTGGTACGCCCTGCTCCGGCGAGCTTCCGGCCGGGGCACGCGAACGGGCGGCGCGGTCGGCTCCAGCAGGGGCTAGGGGTGGTATTGGGACGGTTGCTCGGCCGCGGGAGCTAGTGGGGACGCGGCTCGGCGGCCACGGCCATGGATGGTGGCGGCGGCGCGCACAAGTAGCCGCGGGCGGCTCCGCACGCGAGGCAAGGGGAGGCGGCCCCTTTATAGGCGACGCGCGCGCCCTCGGCGGCGATCGGTGGACCGACGGCGGCGTCTCGAGGTGCTCGCGGCCGGATGAACGGCGGACGGACCGACGGTCCCCGGTGGGATGCGCGGCCGGCGGGTGAGGGTGCGTCATGTGGCGTGCGGAAACTTCAAGGGCGCCCTCGGGGCGCGCGACACCTTGGGAAGGCGCGCGGCCCTCGGTCGGCGCGCGGCCCGAATGCGAGGGCGGCGGGCGGCGGGGCGCGGCGCGCGCTGGTGCAACGACGTCACGACGCAGCCGATTCCAGCGCTACGGTTTCAGACTAGGCTACTTCGAGCACGTTTTCTCCCGATTTTTGAACTGAAGTGCACCAAGCGGTGAATAGGAAAGTTGTAGATCTCACGACCCCCTACAACTTTCACAATGGCTCTAGGGTGTTTTTCTCCACTAATTTTGCATAAGTTGCAGCCAAATTTGAATGTCGCTCTGTTTCGGTAAACAGGAGCTGCTGGCGGTCGACCGCGTTTTTCACCAATTTCCTCTCAAAATTTGAAATGCCAACCTACATGAAAGTTGTGTCCCTCGACAAACTGGACAACTTTCGTATTGGTAGATGTTGAAGTGTTTACGTGAAATTTGGAGAACGCGGCAAAAGTTCTGGAAGACATCCACCGACGTTAGGGTTTAAGCGAGGTTCGACCGTGTCTTTGGCCAAGGGTCGACCACAAGGGTCTGTTGACTTGGTCAAGGGGTCAATAGGGTTTGTTTGGTGAGATCTTCGAGGTGATGACCCAGGTTGACCTAGGTTTGACCAGTGTTAGCCGGTTTGACCCGGCTGATTCGGTCATTAGCATTAATAATACTAATTAAAAACCTAGGGTGTCACATGCCCGTACCACAAGACGCTGGTCAACCACACCCTCGAGCAGTGCGACATGCTCAAGAAGTATTACAGCCACGCCACCACGAAGGACGGCGAGGCCAAGAAGGACGGGGGTGACGGTGACGCCAGCGGCTTCCCCGCGGTGGAAAACGTCTTCCTCATCTTCGGGGGGGGGGGGCGACCGTGGACATGTCCAACAGCCAGCGGGAGGGCACGAGGTCCTTGCCGCGGAGAAGGCTCCACCCTCCTTCCTCGACTTGTCGGATGATGCCATCACCTTCAACCGCGAGGATCACCCGAACCGCATCCCCAACCCGGGCTAGTACCCGCTGGTCGTCGACCCGGTCATCGGCAATGCGCGCTTCTCCAAGGTGCTGATGGACGGAGGCAACAGCCTCAACATCCTCTACGCGCACACTCTGTGGCTACTGGGGATCGGGTTGGACCAGCTGCGGCCCAGCACGACGCCGTTCCATGGCGTCGCGTCGGGCAAGCGCGTCCAGCCCCTCGGGCAGATCGATCTGCCGGTCTGGTTCGGCACGCCAGACAACTTCCGAAAGGAGACACTCACCTTTGAGGTGGTGGGGTTCAGGGGCGTGTACCACGCCATTCTCGGGCGGCCGTGCTACGCCAAGTTCATGGCTGTCCCGAACTACACCTACCTCATGATGAAGATGCCGAGACCCAAGGGCGTCATCACTGTGGGCTCATCGATCGAGCACGCGTTCGACTACGACGTCGAGTAAGTGGAGCACGCTAAGGCGCTAGTGCTGGATGAAGCGCTCGTAGCGAATCTGGATAAGCTGGTCAACGAAGACCTCGACTCCACCGCCAAGCACGCTGGCAGCTTCGAGGCTGCTGAGCAAACCAAGGAGGTGCCCCTCGACCCTGCTGCCCCAAGGGCAAGGCGTTGAGGGTCAGTGCCACCCTCGACCCGAAATAGGAAGTGGTGCTCGTCGACTTTCTCCGCGCCAACACCGACATCTTTGCGTGGAGCCTCTCGGACATGCCAGGCATCCCGAGGGAGGTCGCCGAGCACTCCCTTGATATCCTACCTCACTCCCGCGCCGTGCAGCAACGGCTGCGCCGCTTTGATGAAGAGCGGTGCCGGGCGATCGGAGTGGAGCTGCAGAAGCTCCTCGAGGCCGGGTTCATCAAGGAAGTGTTTCACCCTACGTGGCTAGCTAATCCTGTACTAGTTAAGAAAAAGAATGGGAAGTGGCGGATGTGTGTAGATTACCCTAGTTTAAATAAAGCATGTCCTAAAGTTCCTTTTCCTTTGCCACAAATCGATCAGATCGTTGACTCGACCGCAGGTTGTGAACTTTCATGCTTTCTTGATGCCTATTCCGGGTACCACCAAATAAAAATGAGGGAGTCCGACCAGCTCACGACTTCATTCATCACACCCTTTGAGATGTACTGCTACGTAACGATGCCGTTTGGTCTTCGAAACGCGGGCGCTACATACCAGCGATGCATGCAACACGTTTTCGGAGATCACATCGGGCGAACCGTTGAGGCTTACGTAGACGAAATTGTCATAAAAACCAGGAAGGCAGACGACCTGGTTAACGACCTGTGCATGGCATTTGGTTACCTGCGAGCCAATGGGGTAAAGCTGAACCCCGAGAAGTGCGTCTTCGGAGTGCCGCGAGTCATGCTGTTGGGGTACATCGTCTCCCAGCAGGGCATCGAGCCCAACCATGAAAAGGTCACAGCCCTCGAGCGGATGGGCCCGATTCGAGACCTCAAGGGCGTCCAGAAGGTGCTGGGGTGCCTCGCCGCCTTGAGCCGTTTCATTTCGTGGCTCGACGAGAAGGGGCTGCCCCTCTACCGACTCTTGAAGAAGCACGAGCGCTTCTCCTGGACCGTCGAGGCCCAGGAGGAGCTTGACAAGCTCAAGGCGACACTGGCCCACGCGCCGATCTTAACGCCACCCCAGGATGGCGAGCCTCTGTACCTCAACGTCACCGCAACCACCCAGGTGGTCAGCGCCGTCATCGTGGTGGAGCGCACAGAGGAGGGACACGCCCTACCAGTCCAACGCCCCGTATACTACATCAGCGAGGTGTTGTCCGAGACCAAGGCGCATTACCCGCAGATCCAAAAGCTGCTCTACGCGGTGGTGCTCGCTCGGCGCAAGCTTCGCCACTACTTCGAGGCCCATCCAGTCACGGTGGTCTCCTCCTTTCCGTTAGAGGAAATTATCCGAAACTTAGACGCGGCGGGCAGGATCACCAAGTGGTCGGTGGAGTTAATGGGCGAAACGCTCGTCTATGCGCCACACAAAGCGATCAAGTCCCAGATCTTGGCGGATTTCGTCGCAGAATGGACAGACACGCAGCTGCTGCTGCCGCAAATCCAGGCCGAATGCTAGACTCTCTACTTCGACGGGTTGGTGATGAAGATGGGGGTAGGCGCGGGCCTGCTCTTCATCTCACCCCTCGTGGAGCACTTGAGGTACGCGGTGCGCCTGCACTTCCCCACGTCAAACAACATGGCGGAGTACGAGGCCCTTCTCTGTGGTCTCAGAATCACCATCGAGACGGGCATCAAGTGCCTCAACGTTAGGGGAGACTTGCAGCTCGTGATCGACCAGGTCATGAAGAACGCGAGCTGTCACGACGACAGGATGGAAGCGTACTGCAATGCCGTGCGGGCCCTCGAGGACAAGTTCTACGGCATAGAACTTAACCACGTGCCCCGCCGGTACAACGAGGAGGCGGACGAGCTTGCCAAAATTGCGTCGGGGCAAATCACCGTTCCCCCGAATGTTTTTGTGCGGGATGTTGCCAGACCGTCTGTCAACCTCGAGCCGACCCCCTCGAGCCAGGAGGAACCCTCGGGGGCTCCCTCGGACCCAACAGACGCAGAGCCTATGGACGAGGACCCCTCGAATGAGGCGTTTGTACTCTCCCTGCTTGTGGGGTATGGCGCAGACGAGGCCAAGGCCATGGATACAGAGCCGGTCCCCCACGCGGAGGACTGACGAGACAAATACATTGCCTGGATGGACCGAGGGGAGCTTCCCCCGGACCGACCTGAGGCCAGACGCATCGCCAGGATGGCCAAGTCATTCACCCTCGTAGATGGAGAGCTGTACAAGCGTGTCGCGTCAGGCGTCCTGCAGCAATGCATACCCATCCCTCAGGGGCGCGAGCTCCTTCGAGACATTTGTCGGGGACAGCCCTAGGGGTCCCCTTTAACAACCGGGGAATCCCTACTTAAAACCTGCAACAAAGCAAAACATGCCTTGCCTAACCGTGCAGGATACGACCCACGCTGCAAAGGACCTCAACGGCCCATCAAGGTGGCCCTCTCGAAGATCCCCTCGAGCAGGCTTCGCCTCGCTCGAGGGTGCACGTCTCCCTCGAGCAGGCTCCGTCCCGTTCGAGGGGGTGCGCCCCCCTCGTGCGAGCACCGCCCCGCTCGAGGGTCCGCACCCCCCCTCGAGGGCGGACCGCCCCGCTCGAGGGTCCGCACCCCCCCCTCGGGCGGGCTCCGCACCGCTCGAGGGCCCGCTCCGCCCTCGACCGGGGTCCGCCTCGCTCGATGGCGCCCCCGCTCGCGTGCGCCCGCCCCCGTACACTGGGCATTTAACGCCCTGACGCCGGCGGGACAGTGCCATCATGCGCCCGGGGCTTGCGCCCCGGTGCCGCCGCACCAACTCCCCAGGAGGGAACCCATCCCCATCACTGTGGGAAGGGACTGTGCAGCGCGGCCGGTGTCAGTCCCGTGACGCCGTGAGCCTGCTCCAGTACGGCTAACGCACCGAGCCCTCGAAAGGGGGCCGGCTTCACCCTCGATTTGCTTTCTTGTGACCCTACAGGGTTAGGTGGAGGCGCTAGGCTGGAGGAACACCATCCCCCCCTTTCGTTACGGCATGGCAGCCGCCCCCGCGCGTGCAGGCGCACGCCCGGCACTGTGGCAGCAACTCCGGTACGGTGAAGCGTACAGGAATGGGACGCCGTTTTACCTACCCCTGTACTCCGTACGGGCCAACGTCAGCGGCTCCCTCGAGCCTATCAGAAGACATCACAGCCATCCGCTGCTCTCCTACCCTCGAACCGCCATTGTTCGGGTACAAGATAGGCCATGATGGCCGGATCGCTGCAAGGATCGTCCGGACGGCCGCCCACTCTACAGTATAGCACGCCACGCCCCTTCACGTAGCTAGGTAGCACGGCATGCATGTAATTCGCTCCCCCTTGATCTATAAAAGGGGGACGAACCCCCCTGCCGCAGGGGGACACGACAGAGGACAACGAGGTGAACACAGGCACTCACTCTCCAATTCTCCCACAACATCTTCCGCCATCACACCAGGGACTTGGAAGCCAGGCTTCCTCTCCCGCCTTGCTTGTAGCAGCCCCACTACAGGCACCCCCGGTGCTAAGTAATATAGTGCCTCGAGCACGCCTCTGCTGGACGTACGGCCCCCTCGGCCGGAACCAGGATAAAAACTCTGTGTCACTTGTTGCTTAGCATCGACCATTGAGGGATAGACCGCGGCGCTTACTACTGGTTAGTGTCGGGACCACATTCCGCACCGACAGTTGGCGCCCACCGTGGGGCTATTTGAGCGCCTGAGGTCAATCCGTCAACTCCCTCCATGGTGATCCGCACTGAGTACCGCGGTACACGCTACTGCATGGGCAGCTCGGACCCCCTCCCCGCCGGGTTCGAAATCCGGTTCAGGGGCCTGAACTTTCAGGCCACGGGGAATGGCTACCTCATGCGCCTCACCAACCGTGAGGAGCTCCCCGCGCAGCGCCAGGCCGGGCCCGCTCCGGTCCCTGCTGCACACGCCACCACGGCGCAGACGCCGCGCGGCGCGGATGCCGCGGGTCCGTCGATGCCGCGACACCGCCGCCCCCCGCTCCGGGCTACGTTCGCGCCGGGCGCGGTCGGAGCGACGGCGGGCCGAGCGCGCCGCCTCTCAACACGGCGTGCCCACCGCCACGACGACCGCCACCGCCCCGGCGGGACAACGCGCGGTCTCCGGACCGCGCATCCCCATTGGGTTGCGTGGTGCCACGTCGGCCTACAACAACAACGTCAGCACCACGATGCGCAGGGTCCCGCCTGGCCGCCACATCCTCGTCGCCAGGGATCCCGGCGCCTCAGTGGCTGACGAGTCGTCTCTGAGCTCCCTCGACGCGTTGCCGCCCGCCGACCGCCACGGCTATGCAGAATGGGACTTCTCCGGCATGCCGGACCCAGTCATGTTCAGGCGTTTCCTCGACGCTACGGACTGCGGTTCGGCCGCTCCCGACGACTCCGGCACGGGAGCTACGACCCGGCGCGGGAGTGCTACGCCGTCATCACCAACGACCCGGCCAATGCCGCTGGCGCGGTGGGCGCCGGAGACGGGGAGGTCACCCCCCGCCCCGGGGATCGCCGCGCGCCCGGCCGCGGGGCCAAGCGCTCTCGCCGGGCCGACGCCGACGCACGGTGGCCCAAGCCCGCGAGCTCGAGGCCAAGCTGGCGGAGGAATACCGGACGGTGCGGCTGCTCCGCGCCTCGATGGCTGGGGAAGCTTCTGCTCGCGGCGAACGTGTGCGGGAGCTGGGCAGACAGGCTCGCGACCGCATCAACGCCGACAACCCTGACGTGCTACCGCGGGCGAGTCAGAAGCTCGTTGCCGCCGCAACGCTGCTATGGGCCATGACGGCGCCCTCGACTCCTGAGGCACGAGATCTGCACCGCGAGGTGCAGACCCTCATCGAGCAAACGGCCGTCCAGCAGGCCGAGAGCTCGGCCTCGCGCATCCGCCAACAAGGGGACGCGCGGGGCGACGGGGCCGCACAAGGGGGCGAACCCTCGGTCCACGCAGGAGGGGCGGCGGAGCGTCCCGCCAACTCAGGACGCGCACCGGCCAAGGAACGGCTCCTCAACACACGCAGAACCCTCGACGGTGACGCCCGCAATGTCATCAACACCCGGCGCACGAGCAAGGCGGACGCGCGAGCAGCGGTGGGCTACCACCCTCGGCGGGGCGGGCGCTACGACAGCGGTGAGGACCGCTCCCCGACGCCGGAACCCCCGGGGACCCGTGTGTTCAGCCGGGAGATCCGCACGGCAGCCTTCCCCCAGCGCTTCCGCCAACCCTCGACCATTGTCAAATACAACGGGGAGACGGATCCCCGCGTGTGGCTCAACGACTACCGCTTGGCTTGCCAGCTGGGCGGGGCGACCAGCGATGAAGTCATCATCCGCAACTTGCCCCTGCACCTTGGCGATGCGGCCCGGACATGGCTCGAGCACCTGCCCGCCAGCCAAATCCACAACTGGGACGATCTGGTCCGCACGTTCGTGGGCAACTTCCAGGGCACGTACGTGCGCCCTGGGAATTCCTGGGACCTGCGCTCCTGCACGCAGAAGCCCGGCGAGTCGCTGCGGGACTTCATACGACGCTTCTCCAAGCGCTGCACGGAGCTCCCCAGCGTGGCGCAGTCCGAGATCGTGCATGCCTTCCTCGAGGGTACCACGTGCCGGGACCTCGTGCGGGAGCTGGGACGCAGCCCGCCCGCGGACTCCAACGAGCTGTTTGACATCGCCACCAGCTTCGCCTCAGGAGAGGAGGCCGTGGGGGCAATCTTCGACGGCAAGAAGGGCAAACGCCCGGAGGACGCGCCCGCAGAGGGCAGCAAGTCCAGGGAGCCCCACCGCAACGACAAGCGGGGCAAGAAGGGAAAGAAGCCGCGCCGCGAGGCGCGCGAGCGAGCGGGCGCGACGGCGGTAATGCCGAGGCCCTCGCCGTTGTGACCCGGCTCGACGGGGCCCTCGACCGGCCCCTCGAGGTCCGGGGGTGTTCGACGACATGCTGAAAAAGCCATGTCCGTATCACAAGACCCCAGTAAACCACACCCTTGAGCAGTGCGACATGCTCAAGAAGTTCTATGGCCGCGCCGCCGCGAAGGAGGCAGAGGCCAAGAAAGACGGAGGAGATGGCGACGCCGGCGGCTTCCCCGCCGTGGAAAACGTGTTCCTCATCTTTGGGGGGCCCACCATCGACATGTCGACCCGCCAGCGCAAGAAGGAGCGGCACGAGGTCCTCGCCGCGGAGAAGGCGCCTCCCTCCTTCCTCAATTGGTCGGAGGACGCCATCACCTTCAGCCGGGAAGACCATCCGAACCGCGTCCCCAACCCGGGCCAGTACCCGCTGGTGGTCGACCCCATCATCGGGAACGCGCGGTTCTCGAAGGTCTTGATGGACGGGGGCAGCAGCCTCAACATCCTCTACGCGCATACGCTGCGCTTGATGGGGATTGGGCTGGACCAGCTGCGGCCCAGCACGAAGCCGTTCCACGGCATCGCGCCCGGCAAGCAGGTCCATCCCCTCGGGCAGATCGACCTACCGGTTTGGTTTGGCACCGCGAAGAATTTCCGCAAGGAGATCCTCACCTTCGAGGTAGTGGGGTTAAAGGGAGCCTACCACGCCATACTCGGGCGACCCTGTTACGCCAAATTCATGGCGGTCCCCAACTATACCTACCTGAAGATGAAGATGCCAGGACCGAACGGCGTCATCACCGTTGGCTCGTCCATCGAGCACGCATTCGACTGCGACGTCGAGTGCGTCGAGCACGCAGAGGCGCTAGCGCTGGACGAAGCGCTGGTGACCACCTTGGAGAAGATGGTCAACGACGACCTCGACTCCGCCGCCAAGCACACCGGCACGTTCGAGGCCGCGGAGCAGACCAAGGAGGTCCCCCTCGATCCTTCTGCCCCCGAGGGCAAGGCGTTGAGGGTCAGCTCCACCCTCGACCCCAAATAGGAAGTGGTGCTCGTCGACTTCCTCCGCGCCAACGCCGACATCTTCGCGTGGAGCCCCTCGGATATGCCAGGCATCCCGAGGGAGGTCGCCGAGCACTCCCTTGACATCCTGCCTCACGCCCGCGCCGTGCAACAATGGCTCCGCCGCTTCGACGAGGAACGGCGACGGGCAATCGGAGCGGAGCTGCGGAAGCTTCTCGAGGCCGGGTTCATCAAGGAGGTGTTCCACCCGACGTGGCTAGCAAACCCCGTGCTTGTAAAGAAAAAGAATGGGAAATGGCGGATGTGTATAGACTACACCAGTCTTAATAAAGCATGTCCTAAAGTTCCTTTTCCTTTGCCACGCATTGATCAAATCGTTGATTCAACGGCTGGGTGTGAATTGCTTTGCTTCCTTGATGCTTACTCCGGATACCATCAAATAAAAATGAAGGAGTCCGACCAGCTCGCGACTTCATTCATCACGCCGTTCGGGATGTTCTGCTACGTCACGATGCCATTTGGCCTCCGAAACACGGGTGCAACATACCAGCGCTGCATGCAGCACGTTTTCGGAGACCACATTGGGCAGACGGTCGAGGCGTATGTGGATGACATCGTCGTAAAGACCAGGAAGGCGGACGACCTGGTTGGCGACCTTGGCATCGCGTTCGGCTGCTTACGGGCCAATGGGGTCAAGCTGAACCCCGAAAAATGTGTCTTTGGAGTACCACGAGGCATGCTCCTGGGATACATTGTCTTCCAACGGGGGATCGAGGCCAACCCCGAAAAGGTTGCGGCCCTCGAATGAATGGGTCCAATCTGGGACCTCAAAGGGGTGCCGAAGGTGCTGGGGTGCCTTGCCGCCTTGAGCCGCTTCATCTCGAGGCTCGGCGAGAAGGGCCTGCCCCTCTATCGCCTCCTCAAGAAACACGAACGCTTCTCCTGGACCGCCGAGGCCCAGGACGCGCTCGACAAGCTAAAGGCGTCCTTAGCACGCACCCCTATTCTCACGCTGCCGCAGGACGGCGAGCCATTGCAGCTCTACGTCGCCGCAACCACCCAGGTGGTCAGCGCCGTGATCGTCGTGGAGCGCACGGAGGAAGGGCATGCTTTGCCTGTACAGCGGCCCGTATACTATGTCAGCGAAGTCCTGTCGGACACCAAGACGCGTTACCCCCAGGTCCAGAAGTTGCTGTACGCGGTAGTCCTTGCGCGGCGCAAGCTCCGTCACTACTTCGAGGCCCACCCCGTCACGGTGGTCTCCTCTTTCCCGCTGGGGGAGATCATCCGCAACCCCGACGCCGCAGGCAGGATTGCCAAGTGGTCCGTGGAGCTGATGGGCGAGACGCTTGCCTACGCCCCGCGCAAGGCCATCAAGTCGCAAATCTTGGCGGATTTTGTCGCTGAGTGGACGGATACGCAGCTACCGCCCCCGCAGATCCAGGCAGAGTGCTGGACTCTGTTCTTCGACGGCTCGGTGATGAAAACAGGGGCGGGCGCGGGCCTGCTCTTCGTGTCACCCCTAGGGGAGCACATGCGCTACGCAGTGCGCCTCCATTTGCCCGCGTCTAACAATATGGCTGAATACGAGGCCCTCCTCTGTGGCCTCAAAATCGCTATTGAGTTAGGCGTTAAGCGCCTCGACGTGCGGGGGGACTCACAGCTCGTAATCGATCAGGTCATGAAGAACGCGAGCTGCCATGACGACAAGATGGAGGCCTACTGCAAAGCCGTGCGAGCCCTCGAGGACAGGTTCTACGGCATCGAGCTTAACCATGTGCCCCGCCGGTACAACGAGGAGGCGGATGAGCTGGCCAAGATTGCGTCTAGGCGGATAACCGTTCCCCCGAACGTTTTTGCGCGCGACGCCGCTCAACCCTCGGTCGTCTTCGAGCCCCACCCCTCGAGCCATGCTGAACCCTCGCGGGCTCCCTCGAATCCAACGGGTGTGGAACCCATGGACGAGGACCCCTCGAACGAGGCGTACGTGCTCTCCCTCCTCGAGGGGTATGGCGCTTACAGGGCTGACTTGATGGACATCGAGCCAGCCCCTGTCAAAACGGACTGGCGTGACAAATACATTGCCTGGATGGCTCGAGGGGAACTACCCGCGGACCGGGCCGCGGCCAGGCGCATCGCCAGGATGGCCAAGTCCTTTGCCCTCGTCGACGGCGAGCTGTACAAGCGCGCCGCCTCTGGCATCCTGCAGCGGTGTGTGCCCATCCCTGAAGGGCGCGAACTCTTGCGGGACATCCACGCCGGGATCTGCGGCCATCACGCAGCGCCTCGTACCCTCGTCGGCAACGCGTTCTGCCAAGGCTTTTACTGGCCTACCGCAGTTGCGGACGCCAGCGAAATCATACGCACCTGCGAAGGGTGCCAGTTCTACACCCGCAAGTCCAACCTACCCACCCATGCCCTACAGACCATCCCCGTCACATGGCCATTTGCCGTGTGGGGGATGGACATCGTTGGGCCCCTGCGAAAGGCGCCCGGGGGCTTCACCCACTTGCTGGTCGCAATCGACAAGTTCTCCAAGTGGGTAGAGGTGCGCCCCATCACGAATCTAAGGACAGAGCAGGCGGTAACATTCTTCACCGACATCGTCTACCGCTTCGGAGTGCCGAACTCCATCATCACTGACAATGGGTCCCAGTTCACGGGCAGGAAGTTCTTGGAGTTTTGCGACAAGTTCCACATCCGTGTGGATTGGGCGGCTGTGGCACACCCACAGACCAACGGCCAAGTAGAACGTGCCAATGGCATGATCCTGCAGGGCCTCAAGCCCAGAATTTTCGACCAGCTCAACAAATCTGGGCGAAAATGGCTCCAAGAGCTACCCGGCGGTTGTGTGGAGCCTAAGGACCACCCCCGAGCAGAGCCACTCGGGTTCACCCCGTTTTTCCTAGTCCATGGCGCGGAGGCCGTCCTCCCCACGGACTTAGAATACGGATCGCCCAGGGTTCGAGGCTATGACGAGGATGCTAACCAGCGAGCCCGCGAGGACTCGGCCGGATCGGTCGGACGAGGCACGCCTCGTAGCCTTAATGCATTCCGCAAGGTATCAACAGTCCCTAAGATGCTACCAAGCGCGCAAGATACGTCGACAGGACTTTAGTGAAGGGGATTTGGTCCTAAGGCTGCGTCAAGACAACCGAGGGCGCCACAAGCTATCGCCCCCATGGGAGGGACCCTACGTCGTGGTGAAGGTACTCAAGCCCGGCACGTACAAGCTGGCCAACGAGGACGGTGAAGAGCTCACCAACGCTTGGAACATCCAACAGCTACGTCGCTTCTACCCTTAGCTAGGATTTCCAAGTATTTTTGTTGTAAAAACCGTATGACCAACGCCCCAGTTGGTAACAACTATGTAAATACTTCAAGTCTAATAAAAAGGGCAACTCGGCTTTCCCCTGAAACCCAAGTTACCCTCGGGGGCTACTGCGGGGGGGGACCCCCCCCCCCCAAAATGGTCCCATTTTTCGCGCAAAAACAAAACAACTCAGGCGCGCTAAGTTTGTTTCCTACTTCAACTACGAGCAACGGTTCGAACAGGGCGCAGGCGGCCCAGCGGAAGGAGCGTGCGAGCCAGAGATAGCCTACGCCGCGTGGATATGGCCCTTCTCTCTCGCCTCCAACCCAGCAGGCCCCCCGCGAAAATCGAACTCCCCTAATTAGAATCTACTCAGGAAGAAGGAGAAACAAAAAGCGTGATAAATAAATGACTTCATTCCAGCAAATGTTTACGTCGAGAAACAACTTGTTCATTTACAAAAGGCCACGAGGCCAGAATACTAATACACATAAAATTGGGCCAAGTGCCCAGCTGTCTTCAGGCAGGAGGAGCGGCGGCGTCGACAGCGTCCGGGAAGAGGAATTCTTCGAAGGCTTCAGCGAGCGACCCGGCGGCGTTAGCGGCGAGTGCGTCCACACGCTCCATTGCCACCTCGTCCTCGACACCCTCGGGGACGACGTAGCCCTCCGCCAGCACCTCGAAGTTGACCTCGTAGTGGGATCGTACCACCCCGAGGGCCTTCTGGACGCCAAGACGCAGCGCTCGGCGCATCCGCTCGGTGATGTGGCCGCCAAGGGCGCGCAGGCGGCTGGCCAACGAGCTGCCAGCCTGAGCCTCGCCCTCCTCCACAGCTCGGCAGG
The DNA here is from genome assembly GCA_947561735.1 of Cenchrus americanus. Taxonomy (NCBI): domain Eukaryota; kingdom Viridiplantae; phylum Streptophyta; class Magnoliopsida; order Poales; family Poaceae; genus Cenchrus; species Cenchrus americanus. The sequence continues at coordinate 68,388,629 of OX387245.1, read as the reverse complement.
TCTCGAGGGCCGCATCACGCAGCTCCTGCAGCTCCCGCTCGGAGGAGTTATAGGAAGCCTGCAGCGCCTCGGCCCGCTCGGCTGCGTGCCCCAGAGCGGTGCGCAAGCCTGGAGTCACCAAGACAAGAGAGAAATCAGAAAGGGGAGCGCAAATTCCCAAACGAAGAACCAACCAAACAAAAGCCAAGCAGCAGCTCACCTTCGACTTGCTTCCTCTCCGCCTCGAAGTCACGGCGCATGGCCTCGACCGCCAGCTCGAGGCGCTTGACGGCCTCACCTTGCGTTTGTAATGCTGAGCATAATCACCTCGCCCTCGGCCTTGGAGAGCGCGGTGTTCCGCTCCTCCAGCGACTTCTGCGCCGCCTCACGCGCGACGCGCTCCTGCTCCAGCGTCGACCGGGCGTCGACGAGGGCGGCTTGCTCTCGCCGGAGCCGCCCCTCGGCCCCTTGGTGGGCGGTGTGCTCTCCGCCGAAGCCGGTCCTCGGCGACGGCGAGCGCCGCAACCTTGGCGTCGAGGGCGAGCCTTCAAATCGTCGGCCTCCTTAGCCCGCCGCTCCCGGCCGTGCGCCCGCTCCTTGGCACGGCGGCTGCTGCGCTTGCGCCCCCTCGAGCGACGAGCGGAGCTCCCGGTTCTCGCCGCGGACGTTGGCCACCTCCGCCTCCCAGTTGGTGGCCAGCGTCCGCATCTTCTCCAAGTCTGAGCGCGCACCGCACGGCGCCTCGTCACGATCGATGAGGGCTGCGCAGACCCGCTCAAGGCTCGAGCGGCGCGCTGGGTCCTGCCTCGAGCTCTCGGGGAGCTCGTCGCGCCACGCCATGGCCCCGTACGCCGGCCCACCGTCCGGCGTCCTGAGGGCGTCAGCAAGCGCGTCGAAAGCGCTGCACCGCTCCCGGAGCTGGTGGACCTCGGCGTTCACCCGGTCGAAGGCGTCGTACTTGTCGTGGGCGCGGTGCTCGAGCTCCTGGAACCCACAAATCAATACCCATAAGCGCTACGACACGGAGGCAGCACACAAAAACGAGAGATGGAAGAAAAACGAGCAACCACGCCCTACCTGGAAGACGCGCCATGCAGGGCTGCCATGGACCCGCAGCGCCTCGTTCAGCGCGCGGTTGAGCGTGGCGCCGTGGCTCCGGAGCTCTCCCCCCGCAGCTCCTGCTCCCCCCGGGCGTCAGCAAACGCAGGGGGATCGTCAGCAACCCCCTCCACCTGGACGGAGTGGCCGGCGCGGGAGGACGAGGCCTCGGCGCCGTGTCCTCGATCCCCCGCCACCATGTGACCCTCGTGCCGCCTCACGAGGGCCCCCTCCTGGGGCTCGGGGGAGCGTGAGGGGAAGCTAGCCCACTGATCCCACCCGGGCGGCGGGGAGTCGTCCGGGACCTCCACCACCTCCGCCGGGGATCGCCGGCGGGCGCCGGCGCTCGCGCCGCCTCCACCGGCGCCTCCACTTGCGCCTCCGTGGCCGCGAGCGCCCCGACGCGGCGCCGCGGCCACCACCTCCCGCCGCGCCTGCGGCCACGGGCGCCGCCATGGGTTGCACCCGCTCCGCCTCCTCTGCGGTCGGCGCCATGGACGGCGCCTCCGCAGCAACGACCTCCGCGGGCCGCGCCTCCGCCGCGGCCGGCCGCCGCGGCCTCGCGTCCCCATAATGGCCGACGGCGGCCGCTCCTCGGCCGACCGCCGGCCGCGCGCCGCGGCGGGCTGATCCGCCGGCCGAGGCCTCGAAACCTCGGCCGGGCTGCGAGCTCTCGCCCGCCGCCGTGCTCGTCCCCGCCCGCGACGCTCTCGATGTGCGCCGCCGGGTGGGGACAGATGCGTCCGCCCTCAGCACCTTGGCCGGTGCAAGGGGAGGCACAGTTGGCACCACCCTGCGCAGGGACAGACAAAAGGTTAGAATGCCTGATCGTTACAAAACCAAATAGAGCTAAAAAGCGAAGTCCCTTACCTCGAAGAGGAAAAGGCCCGTTTCCTTTTCCTCGAGGCCTCAGCAGATGAGGCCGGCGCGGCCCGGCGCGCCCGCCGCCGCACCTCCGGACGACGCCACCGCGCACGCGGGCCCCGCCCGCGCGCGCGCGCGCGCACGCTTGCCACGCGCGCGCGGCACGCTTGCCGCACGGGCGGGCGCGCTTGTCATGCGCGCCTCCGCGCGCGCGCGGCGCTTCCCGCGGCGCGCGTCCTTCGCGTCGATTGCACGGCGGCGGGCGCCGCCGCGCCCGCCCCGTGCGATGCGCCCTTGCCGCCGGCGCCGGCTCCGGCGACGGGGGCGCAGGCTCCCACCTATCAGAGGGGCCCTCCCCCTCCCCCTCAGCCTCTTCCTCTTCGTCCTCCTCCGAGGACGAGTACTCCTCGGTCCCCGGGGAGGAGAGCCCCAGCTCCTCGCGCCGCCGGTACTCCGCGCTCCGACGGTCGCGGCGCTCTTGGTGTCGCCTCGCGCGCTCCCTCCTCGCGAGCCGCCCGCTCCTCGCTCCGTTCTTTGCGCCGCTCGGCCGAGCGCGCGGGAGTCGGGGGTGGGCGGGACGGACTTCGCGGCGGTGAAGTTCACCAGCTGCATGAGAAAACATCAACGGCGCGTCAGAAGGCATAGGCAACACCAAAAAACTAAAACGGAATCAAGAATCATGCTCACCAGCGGGCCGGTGGGGAGCATCTCGAGGTCCCACGGGGTCCGGTCCGGGTGCGCCGGCATCCGGGTGTCGACGGCGCTCCGCGCCCGGGTGAGCGCATACGGCCGCCCAAGGGGGGTCGGGAGCATCCGCGACCTCGCCAGCGCGACGGGGTCCGCCTCCTCTGTCATCTGAAAGATGCAGAGCGGCCTCTCCATGAGGGGCACGACCCGCCGGTGATGGAGGAAGGCGAGGACGCCCATCGCGGTCAGCCCCTGCTCCGACAGGTACCTCAGGGCGGCCAAAACCGACTCCTGCCGCCGCCGATGCTGGGGCGTGGACACCCCGTAGCCCCAGGAGCTGGGCTTCTCCTTGAACACCCGACCAGTGTAGGGGGGAGGCCGGGCTCGGCGTTGCGCAGGTAGAACCATCCCCGCTCCCAGCCGGCGTTGTTCGTCGTCATGGTGCAGGGGATGTAGACGTCCTTGAACTGCGCCCCGGGGGCGAGTGACACCCGCCGGCGCGCACCGCGCGCGCGGGTCCTCGGCTCCGTCGTGGGCTGCGTGAAGAGCTCCGCGCGGAAGAGGTGCACCCAGAGCTCCCAGTTGACTGGGATCCCCAGGTACCCCTCGCAGACGCCCACAAACGTGGCCGCCTGCGAGATCGCGTTGGGCGCGAAGTTGTGCAACTCCACGCCGTAGTAGTGGCACAGCGCCCTCATGAAGCGGCTCGCCGGCGCGTTGAAGCCTCGCTCGTGGAAGCGCACGAAGCTCACTACATAACCCTCCGGCGGGTTGGGGGCGCGGTCACCCGCCGGTGGCACTATCCATTCCGCCGGGCGCCCATCTTCATTGGCCGCCAACTGGCCGGCGGTGACCAGCTCGCCAAGGGCCAGCTGGGTCACCGACGACCTCTCCCAGGCGTACGGGTCCAGGATCGTGAGGGGCTGTGGCGGCGCCATGAGGAAGGACCAAGGATGCGAAGAGCGAGGGACAGGAAAGGGAGGAAGAGCTCTAATGGCGGAGCCGCACGGTGGCAAGGGCGAGATGAAGAAGAAAGCACGGATGGCTAAAATGGCGAAGCGTTAAGGTAAAAAACCGCCATTTCCCCTTCCCCTCAGATTTATAAGCCGCGGACGAGCTCTCCGGAGCGGATGTCCCGCGCGCGTTAACTGCAGGGAATCTTTTTCTTCTCGCTGGCAAGCGGACCCCACCACGACCACGGCGGACACGTCACCGCAAACGGGCCATCATCACGGCGAAGACGGCGGGGCCGTGGCGGCGGTCACATCCGCCCGCCCACGCCGCCCACTACGCGCGCGCGCGCGGCCGCAACACCTAAAAAGGCGCGCCGCGATGCGAAAACCGCGGCCTCTCTTGTGGAGCATTTAATGCCCCGGTCCCTTGTGAAACAAGGAGAACCCTCGAGCGGCACGGACTCTCGGCTCGGGATAAATTCAGCCCTCGAGCAGGTGCAAGCGTGAGAAGGTCGCCCCGAGGCCCGCCTGAAACAAAGTAGGCCTCGTGAGCACCCATGCCACGTAGCACCCTCGAGCGGTGCGAGCCCCTGGCTCCAAACGATGTCAACCCTCTAAGGGACATTGGCGTGAGAAGGTCGCCGCGAGGCCCGCCCGCCTGAAACAAAGTGGGCCTCGCGAGCACCCATGCCACGCAAAACCCTCGAGCGGTATGAGCCCCTGGCTCTAGACAATATCAACCTTCCAGAGGGGCACAAGCGTGAGAAGGTCGCCCCGAGGCCCGCCTGGAACAAGGCAGGCATCGCGGGCACCCATGCCACGTAGTGCCCTGCGACCAATGCCTCGAGGGCTGGCACGCCCAGACCCCTCGACGGCCGCGAGCGCAAAGACGGGGCTGCTCAGGCGCCGCCCCGCACGGCCCTGCGATCGAGGGTTCGAAGCCTGACCCTCGACGGGTTCGAACAGGCGCCCCAGATCGCAGAGTCAGGGACGACGAAGGCACGCACATTCGAGCCGTTCCACGAGCCCATTGGCTCGAGGGTGCCCCACATGTCGTGTTCGAGAGCCAGCGAGGGCAGCTAGCCGGGGGATCCCACCGAGGGAGAGCTTCCGCGCCCTCGGTCCCTATCGAACGGGACCGAGCCCCACCTAGCAAACCCACGCAAGAACTTCAATGGAAGAGTCTCTAGACCACGCAGCCTACCCTTATCGAACGGGGCATGGGCGTCCACTCGAACCACCCGCTAGCAACTCGACGAGGAATCCGCAATTCGCGACCCGCTCGATGGGGGTTGCGGAAACCTCACCCTCCGTCCGCGGAGGGACGGCGAGGGCGCGTGAGAAAACAAGTCGTAAAGCTCTACCCGATCGCCTCGAACGGGCCCAGGCTCGGGGGCTTGACGCACGGCTACACCTCCTTGAAATTGCACCCGCCGGAGACAGTGCCAGCAGCGCGTGCGCCACCGAGGCCGGCTGAGACATCGCCGATGCCGGTTGAAACATGTGCCACGCCCTCTGATCAGTTCTCACGGTTAACCCCTGCAGAAGCATCCACGCTCCTGCAGGGCTTCGGGGGCTAGACCCGCGGGTCCGCTGACGCGGCCCCACGGAAAGCGTTCGCAAGGCAAGGAGGGAAGAACGTCCTATCAGTAGGTTCCAGCATCTGCGGGAGCCTCAATGGCAAACCCACAGATGCTCGGGGGCTACTGTCGGGGACAGCCCTAGGGGTCCCCTTTAACAACCGGGGAATCCCTACTTAAAACCTGCAACAAAGCAAAACATGCCTTGCCTAACCGTGCAGGATACGGCCCACGCTGCAAAGGACCTCAACGGCCCATCAAGGTGGCCCTAGGCCTGGGCAAAATACCCGATACCCATTACCCGTACCCAAATTACCCGAACCCGAACCCGAATTACCCGAACCCGAGGTACCCGATCCCAAGTTCGGATAGTGATTGTCATTACCCGAAATTAGTTTGGGTAATTCGGGTAATACACTCAGGTACCCAAACTACCCGAAATTTGCCTTTGTCTCTGTATTTATTCACATGTTGTTAGTTGAATACTTGAAATTGTCACTTTATTAGAATATAATTCTCTTAATTTGAATGAGTTACTATAATATGTTATTTTTCTCAACTTGTAATTGAAACTCAACACAAACTAATAGTCTATGCAAAATTATGTGTGTTTGACTGTATACTTTGATTATAGATTTCGGGTAAATTGGGTAACCCGAACCCAAACCCGATTTTTGCGGGTACCCGAATTTGCGGGTAGTGTTTTTCTGGAGCTGATATCGGGTAATGATTCTCATTACCCGAATTTCTCAAAACCCGAATTACCCAACCCGAACTAATCGGGTAACCCGAACACCCACCCCTAGGTGGCCCTCTCGAAGATCCCCTCGAGCAGGCTTCGCCTCGCTCGAGGGCGCACGTCTCCCTCGAGCAGGCTCCGTCCCGTTCGAGGGGGTGCGCCCCCCTCGTGCGAGCACCGCCCCGCTCGAGGGTCCGCACCCCCTCGGGCGAGGCACCGCCCCACTCGAGGGCCCGCTCCGCCCTCGACCGGGGTCCGCCTCGCTCGCGTGCGCCTGCCCCCATACACTGGGCATTTAACGCCCTGACACCGGCGGGACAGTGCCATCATGCGCCGGGGCTTGCGCCCGGTGCGCCGCACCAACTCCCCAGGAGGGAACCCATCCCCATCACTGTGGGAAGGGACTGTGCAGCGCGGCCGGTGTCAGTCCCGTGACGCCGTGAGCCTGCTCCAGTACGGCTAACGCACCGAGCCCTCGAAAGGGGGCCGGCTTCACCCTCGATTTGCTTTCTTGTGACCCTACAGGGTTAGGTGGAGGCGCTAGGCTGGAGGAGCACCATCCCTGCCACTGTTACGGCATGGCAGCCGCCCCCGCGCGTGCAGGCGCACGCCCGACACTGTGGCAGCAAGTCCGGTACGGTGAAGCGTACAGGAATGGGACGCCGTTTTACCTACCCCTGTACTCCGTACGGGCCAACGTCAGCGGCTCCCTCGAGCCTATCAGAAGACATCACCGCCATCCGCTGCTCTCCTACCCTCGAACCGCCACTGTTCGGGTACAAGATAGGCCATGATGGCCGGATCGCTGCAAGGATCGTCCGGACGGCCGCCCACTCTACAGTATAGCACGCCACGCCCCTTCACGTAGCTAGGTAGCGCGACATGCATGTAATTCACTCCCCCCTTGATCTATAAAAGGGGGACGAACCCCCTGCCGCAGGGGGACACGACAGAGGACAACGAGGTGAACACAGGCACTCACTCTCCAATTCTCCCACAACATCTTCCGCCATCACACCAGGGACTTGGAAGCCAGGCTTTCTCTCCCGCCTTGCTTGTAGCAGCCCCACTACAGGCACCCCCGGTGCTAAGTAATATAGTGCCTCGAGCACGCCTCTGCTGGACGTACGGCCCCCTCGGCCGGAACCAGGATAAAAACTCTGTGTCACTTGTTGCTTAGCATCGACCATTGAGGGATAGACCGCGGCGCTTACTACTGGTTAGTGTCAGGACCACATTCCGCACCGACAACATTCACGCGGGCGTATGCGACCACCACGCAGCGCCACACACCCTCGTGGGCAACGCGTTCCGCCAGGGCTTCTACTGGCCCACTGCGGTCGCTGATGCCAGCGAGATCGTGCGCACCTGCGAAGGGTGCCAGTTCTACACCCACAAGACCAACCTCCCTGCGCACGCCCTCCAGACAATCCCCGTCACATGGCCCTTCACCGTGTGGGGGCTGGACATCGTCGGGCCCTTGCGGAAAGCGCCCGGGGGGGGGGGGGGGGGGGGGGGCTACACCCACCTACTGGTTGCCATCGACAAATTCTCCAAGTGGGTCGAGGTGCGCCCGATCACGAATCTCAGGGCGGAGCAGGCCGTGATGTTCTTCACCGACATCATCTACCGGTTCGGGGTGCCTAACTCCATCATCACCGACAACGGGTCCCAATTCACTGGCAGAAAATTCCTAGAGTTCTGCGACAAGTTCCACATCCGCGTCGATTGGGCAGCCGTGGCGCATCCACAGACCAACGATCAAGTGGAGCGCGCCAACGACATGATCTTACAAGGTCTCAAGCCCCGGATCTTCAACAGACTGGACAAGTCCAGTCGAAAATGGCTCCAGGAGCTACCAGCGGTCGTGTGGAGCCTCAGAACCACCCCGAGCATAGCCACGGGATTCACCCCGTTTTTTCTTATCTATGGCGCGGAGCCCATTCTCCTCACGGACTTGGAATACGGGTCACCCAGAGTCCGGGTCTACGACGAGGGCACCAACCAGTGAGCCCGCGAGGACTCGCTGAACCAACTGGACGAGGCCCGCACCATGGCCCTGATGCACTCGGCAAGGTACCAGCAGGCCCTGAGGTGCTACCAGGCCCGGAGGATACGACGCCGAGACTTCAATGAAGGGGACCTAGTCCTAAGGCTGCGCCAAGACAATCGAGGCCGCCACAAGCTGTCGCCCCCGTGGGAGGGACCCTACGTCGTTGTCAAAGTGCTCAAGCCCGACACCTACAAGCTGGCCAACGAGGATGGTGAAGAACTCACCAACGCTTGTAACATCCAACAACTACGTCGCTTCTACCCTTAGGAAGGATTTCCAAGCTCTTTTGTTACTTGCGCACCCAACACCCCAGTTGGCTGCACGAATGTAAATTTTCACTAAGATGAATAATGTCAAAGGGCAACTTGGCTTTCCCCAGAAAACCAAGCCACCCTCGGGGGCTACTGCGGGGGGCAACGCCCTCCCCCCCTCAAAAAAATGGTCCCATTTTTTCACAAAAACCCGTCGCAAATGTACTAAGTACACCTCGACCCAAGTTCTGGGTGAACCTACATGGGACGCGAGTGGCTAAAGGGTGAAGAAGCGTGAGTCGGGGATAGCCTACGCCTCCAGCAGGATAGAGCCCTTCCCCCTCGCCGCTTCGCCTGCAAGCTACTCGTGCGAACGAACCTTTCCCAGCCAGGGTTCACCTAAGAAATTGGAAGGCAGAACGGTACAATTGCTGGAGTAAAAAACGATTACTTCAATCTACAAACATGCAAATTTTTCGAACCGTACTTGTTTATTACATTGCCGAATGGCTCGAACACTAACACCAAAAACGTAAAGGGCACAAACGCCCGTTGGTCTTCAGGCTTGAGGGTCGCAGGCCGCGGGAGCATCTGGGAACAGGAAATCCGTGAAGTCCTCGGCGAGGATGTCGGCAGCAGGGGCGGCGAGTGCGTCCGCACGGTTCATCGCCACCTCGTCGTCGACGCCGACGGGGACAACGTAGCCCGTAGAGATGGCTTCCAGGTCGACCTGATAGTGGGAGGCCACCACACCAAGCGCCTTCTGGAGGCCCAGGTGAAGGGCGCGGCGCATGCGCCGGGTGACGTGCCCACCAAGGGCGCGGAGGCGGCTCGCCATCGAACTCCCGACTTGCGCCTCGCCCTCCTCGACTCCTGGTAGGCCTCGAGGGCGGCGGCCCGCAGCTCTTCCAACTCCTGTTGCGAGGAGTTGTAGGTCGTCTGCACAGCCTGAGCCTGGGTTGTTGAGTTCCCAGAGCGACCCGCAGGCCTGAAAGCCATAAACGAGAGACGAAAAATTGAGAGCGGATCCCTAAAAAGACGAAACAACAAGTGAGAAGACAGGCAAAAGATTACCCACCTTCAACCTTCTTCCTCTCCGCCTCGAGGGAGGTGCGCGCGTCTTCAGCCGCCTGCCGCAGGTTGAGAACCGTGGCTTCCTGCTCCTCGAGGGACTGGCGCAGGTCTTCGTGCGAGACGCTGAGCTGGGTCAGCTCCCTATTGAGCCTCGAGACCTCGTCATCCTGCTGCTTGAGGGTCGTTTGTGCCCCCTGAAGTGCGGCGCGCTCTTGCTGGAGCCGGCCCTACGCCTCTTCCCTCGATAGATGCTTGCGCTCGAGGGCGGCTCGGGCCTCGACGAGGGCGGTCTACTCCTGCTGGAGCCGGGCCTCCACCTGCTGGCGTGCGACCCGTTCCTGCCGGAGCTGCTCCTCCGTCGTGGCGAGAGAGGCTGCCTGGTCGGCCAAGCTGGTCCTCAGCTCCTCCGCCTCCTTGGCCTTCTCTTCAGCCTGGCTCTGCCAAGCTCGCGCTCCCTCGAGGGTCGCGCGGTCTTGCTGGAGCTGGGTCCGAACAGAGGCCACCTCGGCCTCCCACTCTACCGCCAAGATCCGTGCCCCCTCCAGATCCTCCCGTGCCTTGTACAGTGCCTCGTCTTGGTCCACGAGCGCTGTTTTCACCCTCTCGATCGCGAAGACATCCTCCACAGCTGGGGCGTCCAGCTCTGGCACCTGGTCCCGTAGGGCTTCCGCTCGGTACACCAGCCAGTCGTCAGGGGTCCTCAGGGCCTCGACGAGGGCGTCGAGGGCGTTATACTGCTCGCGGTACTAGCGGAGCTCGGCGTCTAGCCGATCGAGAGCGCCGTATCTCTCCCGGGCCCGGCCCTCCAACTCCTACCGCCGGCAGACAAAGTAGGAGAAGACAAGGGTCAGGGGAAGCACAAACACGGAACAAACGAGAGCGGAAAGACCGCAAAATACGGCGAGAAGTCACAAACCTGAAAGATGCGCCATGCGGGACCTCCATGGATCTGCAACGCCTCGTTCAGCGCCCGGTTGAGAGAGGCGTCATGGTCGTGGAATTCCTGCCACAACACTTGCTCGGCCTGGGCTTCGCTAAAGTGGGTTGGTGGCGCATTGACGCGCTCCTCTTCCTGCTCTAGACGTGCCGCGATGCCGCCTGAAGCAGGAAGGGCGACGCGGGACGACGAGGCCTCGGCGCCGTGCGTCGGGTGCCCCGACATCACGCGGTCGTCCTCCCTCATCACAAATGTTGACGCAAAATCTGCACCTCACGCCAAGCACACAGCAAGCCGAACAAAGCTGGCTTAAATCACGTGCCCGATCCGAAAGCGTGTCAGTCAAATTTCCTGAAACTGACAAAGGATGAAAATAGTTAGATAAAACATGGAACTTGCCGGATGGTACCAGACAGTTCCGTATTTATGGCTAGAAAGCCAATTAAAGTGACATATAGCTACAACAAGCTATCTGCCAGCAGTTCTAACATCATTCGGGAGCTTTAAAACATAAAACAGGATATAGCCGAATGGATGATGTAAGCATGACAAAAGATCGGTCTTTGTTTAAATAACGTTGCTCGTGCATGATCATGACCGATTTTTGATGATAAACAACAAATAAAATAAATAATGTAAAGCATGATCATAAATATGAAGTAAACAAGCATGCATAGGCCAAAAGCACTAGTCTACCGCATGTCTAGGTACTTTCAAACCCGTCAAGCATGAAACCAAATAAGTTGATCCACCGCATGATACAACTTGTTTAATATCACACCACCAACCATAAAGAGATTAATCCACCGCATGATACAATCTAAATATGGAAGGCTAAAAGCACGCATTATTTAAAACAAACTTATGAGCACGTTTTACTCATGGAAGCATAACCGAATACAACTGTACAACCGAATCGGGTTCCGTGGAGAAGGAACAAACATTGCCAAAGATGATAAACCTATCAGATTGAATCGAAATCTAATCCACCGGATGATTAGCTCTAAAACAATCCAAAAACCTGCATCTACCGCATGATACCCAGCTGTCGGTGTTTAAACCACTCGACCTCCATGGGAGGTACCCGCAGCAAGGTAGAAGGTGGGGATCGCCATGATCTGGAACCCGAAGGTACGCGTGAGGACACAAGACACAAGATTTATACAGGTTCGGGTAGCCGGAGTAGCTACCCTACGTCCTGTTTGGAGTAGTATTGCGCCCTGCGCTTGGATGTTGATCCTCGGAGGGATTGTGGATGTTCGGCTAGGTACCCGGCCCTCCTTTATATAGTCCAGGGGGCGGGTTCCTAGTCGGTTACAAGGCAAGAGTCCTAGTAGGATTACACAGAGAGAGTCCTAGTAGGAGTACAGGGGAATTCTAGTAGGAGTCCGTCTTCTACTCTTCCTCCTTCCTTGCATGAGTACTCGGGGAGTATGCCCGACAAGCCCCCGAGCACATTGTAGTCGAGAGTAGTAGTTCGAGTAGTCTTGAAGCCTCTTCGAGTAGTTCTTGAGCGTCCTCGAGTACTGCTTGGAGAAGTCTTCAATAGTACTTGAACTGTCGCGAGGCTGGAAGGTGGTCCCGCTCATCAGTCTTGAAGTCGAGATTATATGGAAGTGCGATTGCAAAACCGCACTCCATATGGAGTATCCCCCGAGCCTTAGGTTGAGTTGCAGACTCTAGCTGAGGGTCAGTCTTGATTCCAAATCTTCCGTCTTGAAAAATTTGAATGATGGGTGTAGCATAGCAGCCCCCGAGCCTTGAAATGATTAGGTAATCAATCCAAGGGTCTTCAGTGTTCGCGAAAGCCATCATCTGAGTACTCTTGTAGCGTTCAGCCCCCGAGCTCGTCGCCAAGAGAGTCGCAGGAGCCACGTCTAGTAGTTGTTGGTGCTGAGCCCCCGAGCTAGAGAGCTAGCGGAGACTACTCGAGTTGTTGTCGAGTAGTGATTTGGTGCGTAGCCCCCGAGTTCGGGAACTAGCCGCGCCGGTGGAGGTACGCGGAGCGTACTGGAAGTCATCGCCGGAGCTTGACCTGAAAGTAGAGATGCGTACATTATGTAGCATTTTTGTAGAAATTGAATCTACAAATGACAAATACAAATATGAATATAGATGTAAATGTCATGTGTCATGCTCTTGTTTCGGTCGTAAGGCGTCGAGTAGTTAGCTCTGATGCGGTTTAGCGCCCGCTCTGCGTGATCGCCGTTTAGCCATAGCCGCCGGGGGCGTGGAGGCATGACGGAGAGGCCGGTTTAAGCACCCGGTCTGCGAGGAGCCCTGTTTAGCCATAGCCGCCGGGGGCGTGGAGGCATGACGGGGAGAGTCGAGGCTTTGCGCGGATCAAGGCATGTGCTACTGGAGCGAGACCATTAAGAGGTAGACGAAAGTAGTCGACATGGCGACAAGAGAGAGCGCGATTGCTCGTTGTTCCGCATGGCGGAGAGCAGGATTGCGCAGTGCCTCCTCAGGGCGTAGCCGTTGTGCGCCTCCAGCACTCAGTACACGAAACGTCGTGGCAAGAGCCTCCTAATTTGGTGTACCAAGCCTGTGACAGTCAGTCAATGCTCCCCAAGGAATAGCTGGCACGGTGTAGCTCTGCTGGCAGGTAGCCGTTGAGAGGCGTACACGGAGTAGTCTTTGGCGTTGGTTCCTATATGTGGAGAGCAAGCCAAAGAAAAAATAATTATTGAAATAAGTGACTTAGCTTGATTCGTGAATGAGTGTCGACGAAGCCATGGCGGTCAGTGATGGAGCCGCGACGGTGGCGCTGAAGTCGACTAGTTGGAGGTGGATCCGACTAGTTGTTGATGTCGCGGGAGCCGTCCTCGACTAGTTTTCTGGTTGAGACTAGTCGAGGTAAGTAGTCGAGGTAGTCATACGCCCAGAAGAGACATCGTGGCGGCGTACGGCGTAGTCGATGTAGAGCCGCTGTGGCCGAGAGACGAGTACTCACGGCGCATGGCCAGGTTGACGTAGAGCCCGTGCGGCCGGGTGATGAGTAGTCGGCGAGTTGATGCGTCTAGACGGCGATGTAGTAGTCGTACTCGAGTAGTTGAAGTAGGTGTGCCCACGTACGTCTTGCCATGTGCACCAAGCAAAAAATCTTGCATGTTCCCGGTATAGCTTTGGTGTGGCTGTTGTCAAGAGCCAATATTCTCCATGATCTTCACGTGCGGCTTAATCTTCATGGTCGGCTTCGGACTCGATGCCGCCGGGGCACGGGGGTTAACTTCTCGCGAGCAATAATTGGAGCTTGATTCCGAACTTGATTCCGTCTCGGCGGACGGTGACACGAAGTTGATTCCGTGTCGTTCTTGAACTCGAGCGAAACTCCACCAAGTCGACGAGTTGCTGACCCGTCAGGCAGATTGATGCGGCGAGTTGATCGAATCAGCCAACAACCATTGCGGTAGATTGATTTTGCAGATGAGGTCCTTCGAATTCGCCGATGATCGTGACGATGGCCCCACGGTGGGCGCCAGCTGTCGGTGTTTAAACCACTCGACCTCCATGGGAGGTACCCGCAGCAAGGTAGAAGGTGGGGATCGCCATGATCTGGAACCCGAAGGTACGCGCGAGGACACAAGACACAAGATTTATACAGGTTCGGGTAGCCGGAGTAGCTACCCTACGTCCTGTTTGGAGTAGTATTGCGCCCTGCGCTTGGATGTTGATCCCCGGAGGGATTGTGGATGTTCGGCTAGGTACCCGGCCCTCCTTTATATAGTCCAGGGGGCGGGTTCCTAGTCGGTTACAAGGCGGGAGTCGTAGTAGGATTACACAGAGCGAGTCCTAGTAGGAGTACAGGGGAATTCTAGTAGGAGTCTGTCTTCTACTCTTCCTCCTTCCTTGCATGAGTACCCGGGGAGTATGCCCGACACCAGTTCTTTCAAGATTCACACAAGATTAACAAGCTTGAACCCATAACACGTGACAATTTAGATTGATTCGGGTTCGGCTATTAGAGAACACGTGATCCATGTGCCGTATTGAGCCAAAGATATTAATATGTAACATAAGGATTATCAAACAATATAAAGCCGATTCAAACCAATCTAAATTGGGCAAAAGAGTGTTACATGAATTTAAACATAAAGTATAAACTCAAAGCAACACATGGTAACTTAATGAATCTATTAGATCTTGCCAAGTCTAATAGAGACGATAACTAACTCCAAGCTAGATCTTAGCCCACCGCATGGCTCGTGATCTAACAAGAAATCCTCTTGAACCAAGCTTAAATCCACCGCATGATACTAAGCAAGGTAACAAGACTACTTGCATCACGGTCTAAATCCACCGCATGATACTAGACATGATACAAGGTTGCCGGTACTTACGGAGGTCGACGGATCAATGATTCCCCTCGAAGAACTCGACGACACGACTAAAGGACTCAAGAATTTGGCATAAAGCCAGTTTGTTGTGAAATTGTTCGATACCTATTACAGACATCAAGGGTTTATATTTATACCCTTGTCCTAACACGACTCCTGGTCGACTACGAGTACAACATTTAATGTCTAAATTAATGCTCCGACGCCAATGTCCGTCTCGTATACGCCATCAACTCGTTCTTTCCTCGCATCGGGCCATGTCACCATGCATTCCCGAAAACTTCCCTTTGAAAGCGCAAACAGTCCTTTTGCCGAACGATGGCGCATTGCCGACCGCAAGCATTCTTTACCGATTCCTTTGAGGAGATTTTTCCCAGCCGAATGGTACTTATCACCAAGCTCGGCCCACACGTCAGCCTTTCTCCTGTACCATTTTTTGGTGTTAACATATGCCCCTTCAATTACGGGATAAAAGTGATTTTATTCCGGAATTGACCATAAATGCTCAACGTCTTCAAGTCAAATCTGTTCAACACCATTTTCTCCTCCTGCAATCTGTTGGAGTCTCCGCTCAGATCCAAACCCTAGGTCATCAACCTTCAAGCTCAAACCTTCAATGGCGGACCAAGCTGTCCAGGTAAACTTCATCCCCTTAAGGTTCATTCGGTATTACCTTTCCAATTCCCATCTTAGATTTCTTTTTCCGCCTTTTCTCGATAGGAGCTATCCACCGAGCTTTTGATTCCCACCGAGGATAAATCATCATCCTATTTCCTCGGTCCTGTGGGAATCTTTGACCCCCGCGAGTTCATTGAAGCCGAATCCCAAAGAATCCCCTTCAAATCGGCTTTGGTAAGACCTCATGCGTGGCAAGACGCCTTCAAAAACTGGCCTCTGCCCCCAATCGCAGGCTGGAGGAACTGGTACAAGAGGATACTGGAGGATAAGAGTGTAAAAACCAGCAATTGGGACAGCCTCTGTATTGCCCAATGTTTGGAGTTATCTCTAGCCGAAACCCCCAAGAACGAGAGCCTTCTTATTGCAGCTTGTCATTTCTGGTCAAACGGTGTCAATGCCTTTCTTTTTGGTCATGGGCCAATGTCTCCCACTCTGGCCGATGTATACATGATAACTGGCCTTCATGTCACAGGATCCATATACCCTTATAAGTACAAAAGCTCTGCCAGGCAAAGAGGAGTGAAAATAGGATCTGGATATAAACAATATATCCAAAACCATTGAAAGTGCATCTAGGCCCCTAAGTGGATTTTGGTGAATTGAATGACAAGGCGATTAAAGGACTAATGTTTTTGTTTAAGATCGTGAGCAGGTTTTCATTATATATTCATGAGCTACTTTTGAAGTATTTTATATATGGATGTATTTTATGGCTCACATCTACAAAGATAAGTATTTGGTGCAAGGCTTCATGAGTTTATTAAAAGAGAACAAGATGATGAGTATACATTTCATGGTTCAAAAAAAAATGGAAGCTTGCATATCCGTTGTCAATCAAGATCAAGCATTTGAAGCGGGACTTTCAAATGAAGGTTAATTGCGTGTGAAGCAAAGTGGAACTCAAAGTGGATTGGATAAGTGATGAAGAGATCAACCGAGATGTCTAGGGTGAGGTACTAAGCAATCTTTGGGGCCATAGCTAAGCCGCCATAAGTGTTTTGCTAGGGTGAAGGTCTAGCATCCGTGGGGTCTCCAAGTATCATATTCAAACCTTAACCGAGGGAAGCTTTGCAAGTCATCAACTCGTTAAGATTGGCAACATGGAGTGGCCATGGATCCAAGTGTGCATTCTTATGCTATATGGAAAGATCCTAAGTCACTAGCTCAAGTATGGACATGCTCAAGTCAAAGGCTATGTTGAAAGCCCTCAAGTGGTTATCGATCAAGTATGGCAAGAATTGAAGTTGTTCAAGCTCAAGGGGTCATCAAAGCTCTTTTACTCTTTTCTTGAGTATAGGTATGCCGTACTATCAAGAGGGATGCAACTTAGCAAGTTGACCAAGTCAAAGTGCTCATTAGTTGACCTAAGTGAGATCTAGCCCTTGAGTGTGCTAACTAACCCTCCTAACCTAACCCGGGTCATTTCATCTTGATGGTGAAGTGCTAGTTTCTCTAAAAGAGGTTTTGGGGCAACTCGGGGCTCGACCGTCCCGACCGGTCGGAGGCACCGGTCCGACCGGTGCCGCTAGCCCAACGGCTAGTTTTTCATACACCGGTACGACCGGTGTAGGGCACCGGCCCGACCGGTGCCACCGGGTCTAACGGCTAGTTTTCTTCTTTGAGGGGTATAAATACCCCAAGCCCTCTTCGGTGTGGGCTGCTGCTTCCGGTGTTGTTCTTTGAGATCCCAAGCCATTTCTAACTAGCTCTAAGCCTTAGTGGCTCTCCCCAACCATCTCTTTGTGAGATTTGTGGATTCAAGCCATCATCTTTGTGTTGGGTTGAGAAAGTGAGCCTAGGAGTGACTTTGTGAGCTAACAAGAGCAGGTTCCATAGCTTGAGCACTGCGGTTTCGAGTCTACAAACTTTGGTGCATTTGTTACTCTTGGAGGTTTGCCTCCTAGACGGCTAGGTGTCGCCGGCTAGCTCCCAAGGTTGTGGTGAGCGGCGGGAAGTTTGTAAGGGCTGCGATCTTGCCTCTTCGTGGAAAAGATCACCTTAGTGGAAAGGAGGAAAGTGGTTGAAAGAGACCCGGCTTGTTGTGGGAATCGTCCCTTACAAGCTCCTCAACGGAGACGTAGCCATTCCTCAGTGGGTGGTGAACTTCGGGAAACAAATCCTTGCTTCCTCGTGTGGTTCTTCTCTCTAAGTTGTTTTTCTAGCATATATCATTTGCTTCCGCTTCGATCTACTTGGGTGTGTTACTTGTGTGTGCGGGGCTCATTACTGCGCTTGTGATCATCTACAAGAGCCACACCCCGAGTTTGGTTCGTGCTAGAAGCCAAGAGGCGCTTGAAGTTGTTTTTGCGGGTTCTTCGTGCTACACCGCCTCGACCAGGTGAGGTGCACCCCGTCCGACCGTGTCATCCGTGAAGACCGGTGCTTGACCGGTCGACCGGTCACCACCACCGGTCGACCGGTGGAGCACTTGTCGGCTCAAGTGATTTGGGGGAAAAAAGTTTAATTTGGTCGTCACGCCTATTCACCCCCCCCCCCCCCTCTAGGCGACATCAAGGTCCTTTCAATTGGTATCAGAGCTTGGTGCTCCGATTCGAGCTTAACCGCTTGGAGTTCTTCGATGTCGACAACTTGTGAGGTACCGTTTGAGCCTCTAGCTCTAGATGGCTCAAACTATCCTTCTTGGTGCTCTAATGTTCTCATTGCACTTAAGGTTTTGGGCCCTACCGCCGAGAGCATCATGGTTGCGAGTATCCTTCCAAAGGATGAGACATGTGTCTCGCCAATGGACTTGGAGAAGAAGCAACTCAATGCCGTTATTACTAACCTTTTGTGTAGCCGTGTATGTAGCGAACTAAAGTACATTATCTTGAAGAGCAAAAAGATTTCCGAAGATGCTCATCTCATTTGGAAATTACTACTTGAGTTGGTAAATACCAAATGGGATGAACTCGAGAGTGATGATGAAGATGAGTCAGTGGAGATGTGCCCTACCTCTAAAACATCCACTGAGCCTCAAGCATCAAACCTCAAGCAAGAAGAAGAGCAAAGAAGCGAAGACGCCGTCCCTCTGCGAGGGGACCGGTCGGACCGGTGACACCCACCGGTCGGGCCGGTGCCCGGCGGGGCACACCAACTTGCTTGATGGCCAAGAAGGAGAAGAGAAGCAAGAAGAAGAGACAAGCCAAAGGAGCTAAGGACCAAAAGATTGAAGCTTCAAGCTCCTCGTCAAGAGAACTTGAGCTTCTCAAATCCGAACTTGCATCCTTGGCTTGTAAGTATGAAACATTGGCTAACAAATATGATCATGACATCAAATCCTTTGCTTGTAGAGCTAAATTAGAAGAAGATGCCAATGATGATCTAGAAGCCAAGTTAGCAAAGCTCACTAGCGAGCATATGGCGTTACAAGCTAATCACAATGAACTTGAACTTTCCTATGAGAAGCTTGTTGACTCTTATGCAACACTAGAGATAGCCCATGAGGTTGTGCTTTCATCGGTAAAATCTATACAACCTCTATCTCACACATGCACATGCTCACAATTTCAAGTTAATTTATCTTGTGCTAATGTTTGTTTGTCTCAAGCAAGCCAATCTAGCATTGAGCATGTACTTGTAGAATCTTGTGATGACCTCATTGTTAAAGAAAATGATAAACTAAGGCAAGAGGTCGAAAAGCTCCAAAAGGACTTGTGTGTGTTGAAGGAGAAGAGCAAAGTGCAACCTTCTCAAGATAACCGTGAAAGCATGGTGAAGAAGCTTGGGAAGGGATCAACCGCCACTAGTTCAACTCCTCAACAATATACAAGGTCCCACAAGCACAAGATTCAAGAAAAGAGCAAGATTGGGCAAACCAAACCCCAATATCGCCCGATCAAGCACAAGGCACAAGAACCACTCTCCAAGAAGCCTAGGAGCTCCAACAAGTGGAGGGTGTGCTACAAGTGCAGAGAGAAGGGACACCTTGCCGACTCGTGCCCAAAAGCAACAACGGGCAGTGGCTCTGACCGTGACCGGTCGAGCCGGTGCGTGCCACCGGCCGACCGTACTAGCCGAGGCAGCCCCACCTCAAGCAAACAAGGCAAGGAAGCCACCTTCTCCAAGAACAAGTCTCAGAAGCAAGTGTAGAAAAGAAATTGCAAGGAATGGGGTGACCAACAAGAACAAAAGTCGCATTTGCTACGAATGCCGTCAAAAGGGTCACATGGGTAAGGATTGCCCAAATGGTAACGTTCCTAAATCAAGCCTTGTCCATTATGATTTCCATAAGCTTAGGAACGATAGGAATAGAACTTGTGCTATAAGGGAGATTAGTTCACCTCATTGTAGCATGAGGGCTATTTGGGTTCCTAAGCACCTTGTGACTAACCCAATAGGACCCAACAAGTGTTGGGTACCAAGGAATGCTTACTGAGCTTGCGAGTTGTAAGAGATGCATTGAGCACATGGTTGGACGACTTGGAGATCTTGATGGACTCAATCAACCATGTGAAGAGCAAACTCATATAAATCGTGAAATCAATGACATCTCGGTAACCAATGCGCTAAATTGAGTCTAAGTCACGTTGGTCCTTTGTGAACACTCATGTGAAGCTCTTCTTGCATGAGCAAAGCATGAGGTGGTGACTTCGACTAATTTTTATGAAATTTTACCTTCTCATGCCATTCGATGCCTTTAATGGCTCTCTAGTAGAGCAATGCCTTATCCTTGTTTGCGGATCGAAATTAGTGAATACATTCACTCACTCAAGGAAAAGGGAATGAAAAATCACAAAAATGGGTCGGTGTGGTGGTCACCCGGTCGGACCGTGGCGGACATGCACCGGTCCGACCGGTGCCAACGCAACCGATGAAACTTGAGCGGGCGACCGGCACGAGTTCCCAAGTGACCCGATACACCTCTCGTTTTGCGGGGTGACCCAAGCATGAGTGCCGGGTGACCGGGGCCGTCCAAACCCTCAAGAAGAAGGGTAATTCGGCGTCAAAGGTTATGAGGAGCTAAACACATGTCAATTATCAAATCATTCGTGTGTTAAGACCAAGTTTTGGAATGAGCCTCAACATGTTCTTAATTGAGCAAAGTGCCTTGGTCGAGAAATTCAAATTCTCTAGCACTTCTTAAGGGGGAGCTCACTACAAAACTTGAGTCACTTATGGGACTAACAATCTCTTCTAAGTGATCTTGTAGTCTCATTCGTTTGTGCATCCTAAAGGAAGCTCTTTATAAGCGTAACTTCCAAAAGAACAAGTAAGAGCTAAAGTTGTTTGGAAGTTAATATATGCACAAATGAAATGGTCTTAAGGCAAAGGTATGTTTTCACGAAACTCATTGAAATACCGTAATGCATCTAGGCCATAACATCATGCTAGTGTGCCATCCTTAGCATGTAATTGCTTCAAATGGACCTCTTGAGCTCCTATCTAGATATTTGGTTGATATCTTTACTTCTACTCGTCTTTGTGTCTCGAGGATGAAGATATGAGCCAAATATGCTTGTTAGGGCATTCATTTGAAGTGGATGCATGCACTTTGTGATATAGGATAGATCTTTCGAAAAATCAACTAGCACGTATAGGAAGTGTGCTTTCTTTGAAAAATATTTGGTTCTTGGTCTTAGTGACCCAATCAACTTAGTTGTGACTATAGTTCTCCTTGTTTGATTGATGGCTAGTCACAATTAAGAAGATTTTCTCAAGTCCCTAAAATCCATTCCTTTTATCTCTCTCAATCTTGGAAGGATCAAGAATTCGCATATAAATTGGTAAATCCTCTTTCTTCTAAGAATTAATGATTTTTTTTTGATCAATATCAACTTAACATCTCATATCCAAAACATCCCGAAAGGTTGAAATGAGAATTCTTTGGTGTGGCTCAAATTTGTTTCTCAAGGCCGCACCGGTCTGACCGGTGCAAGCCACCGGTCTGACCGGTGGGTACCTTGAAGTCACATAATCGTGGTTATGCAACCTAAGTGGATGAGAATTGTCCTATAACATATTTGGAGAAGTTTCAAGGAGCAAAATCTCAAAAAGGAGAAAAGGGACGGTACTACCGAGGGCGTGTCGGTTCTACCGATAAGGACTCGTTGAATTTTATCGGGATCTTCGGTTCTACCGAGGGGGGGGCGGAAAACCGATATGGCCTCTCCGGCTTGACCGGCGGTTGTCACCGGTCTGACCGGTGGCCGTCACCGGTCTGACCGGTGGCCGCCGCGCGTCAGCCCGTGGGGCCACAGTAAAAGGAATGCTTTTACCCCCCCTTCCTTCTCTCTCCTCTATCATTCACCATCCCTACACTGCCTCAAACCGTGAAGAACATCCCTCTCTCTTCACTTCTTCACCTCTCTCAAGTTCCATGGTGATTTGAAGATTCAACCAAGGAAAAGCCTCAAGATTGCAAGCAAAAGGATCTCCCAAGGCCCCTCTTCACTTTCCCCTTCGTGTTTCTCGGATCCAACTCGAGTTCATCTCTCCAAAGGTATTCAAAACTTTCTTTTGCCCGATCTCCTCACTTGGTGCAAAGTTTTGAATTCCCTTTGGTAGAACATCTTCTGAGATCACCTAGAGGACATTCCTATAGATCCATAGCGTTTTGTTGAACTCATTGTGAGAAATCACAAATTGGGGTCGGACGGCCTTCACCGGTCTGACCGGTGGCCGTCACCGGTCTGACCGGTGGCGCGTGTCCACCCCCAAAGTGTGTTTTCTTCTTGTTTTTCAACACATATCTATTCTAGGATGTCTTTTGATCATCTAGACCAAATCCTAGATTATCAGCTGCTCAGATTGAATGTGGGAGCTATTGGCTCTGTTCTGGGTGGCACCGGTCTGACCGGTGCCCCTCACCGGTCTGACCGGTGTGACCCAGAACAAACCCAATTGTTCTGAACTTTCAAGATTCAATTCCAATTCAATTCAATCTTTTTCCTAGAGTCTTATACACTCCTGTCATTCTTTGTGTGACTCAGGACAGCAGCTATGGTGCGGGAAAAGGAAGGAGCTAAGAAAAGAAGAGAGGAAGTCCTCACTCGTCGAGGAGCTGTCCCCGGTGATTTTGGGGAAGGGGGCAAGACCGTCAACATCGGCGGCAAGAGATTGAGACGCCGCTCAGCTCAAACAAGCACTGAGGATCCTGACTTAGGAGGTGACACCGGAACGAGCAGCGACGACAATGTTGAAGATGAGACTTATCCGGGTCAGTTTGAGTTGAGGAGGCACCAGGAGGCTGGGTCAGACAGCGATGGTGCTGGGGATGAGGATGAGGAGGAGGATGAGGAGGAAGAAGAAGAGGATGTGGATGCCATGGAAGAGGACGACGACGATCAGGGTAGGTTGAGGATCATGCCACCTACCTACATTTACCCTGATCGGCCGGTTAAGTACCACGGGTCGTGGGATGACCAAGGCCCTGAAGAAGCTAAGGGACAAGAACCCTTATGAGGAGGGCAAGACCGCATCGGATCCTAGGTTTTGGGCTAAATTTCAGCAAGACTACTATGCTACAGTGATTATAAAGAAGCCCAAGATCACACACAAGGCTCAGTTTGTGGATTGGGGGCACATGGCAAGGAAAGGAGACCCTATTTTTGATGAAGTAATCAGCAACTGTGAGAGGCAAAGGGTCAAGTCACTTATGGGGTTCCGACACGATTGGAATAAAGAGATTATCGCCCAGTTCTTTGCCACAGTGCACTTTGGTCACATTGAGGCCGACAGGGCCATGATTTGGATGACTAACGGCCAAAGGTACTCCATTACGTTTCACAGATTCTTGAGATGCTTTGGGATCATGGCAGGAGATGGGGAGCTGAGGAAGCTCCATGATGAGGGGGAGCTAGAGAAGGATGCTTTGCACGTGATGTACCCTCGCGGTGAGCATGCCAACTTTGGGAAAGTGAAGAACCTCTACACCTACTTCACTATCCTAAATAGGCTACTTAGGGTGTCTATCACACCTAGAGATGGAAACCCCTCGGAAATCACTAAGTTTCAGAAAAACTTGATGGTGGCTTTGAGGCCGGGAGCTCCGGAATTCAGTGTTGGGGACTTTATTTGGCAAGAGATTAAGCATCTATCCGAGGACCCCAAGAAGATCTGCAGCTATAGCCCATACATCATGTATATGATCGAAAAGGTTGCAAAGACCGAGTTTCCGATGAATGTGACTCACAAGCCTCTAAAGCTCAATCCAAGCAAGAATCCACGGGTTCCATCTCCTAGAGTTGAGCATGTACCAGGTCAGGAAGAAGAGATATTTGAGGAGGGAGCAGCTAGGCCAGATGTGCCTCGGTCGGTGCTCGAGCCGGCACCGGTCCGACCGTGCCGAGCACCGGCCCGACCGTGGGGAGGCCGGGCCCGGCGGACCCCCGCATCCACCTCTCCTTTGAAGAAGTTTCTCAACTTCATTTTTGGGATGTGTAGGAGCCAGCATGACATCCGAGGTTGAGCAAAGAAAGGTCAAGACGGGCAAACAAGCAAATGCGGGATACGATGAAGCTCATGCACAATGCCCAAGGCTTTCAACCACCTCGCTCTCCACCATCTCCAGAATCTCCTCCGGCTGAGATACCTTCCTTTGAGGAAAGGATGAGAGGATGGGCCAACTCGGACTTGCTTAACCAATATGGCCCTATGTTCTTCGAGTCCGAGCAAGGACAAGGACCATCTTCATCGGTTCCTCCTCCACCTCCACCCTTTGTACCTCCTCCTCCGGACGTAGCAGGATCGTCTCACTTCATGGAACAGGAGCAAGCACCCCCACCTCCTCCACCTCCCGAGCAAGTACACGATTGGGGCGCTCGTTTCTTCGCCGAGATCTTTGGCTACGACCCGTACTTCTATGGTAAAAACTGTGCTCCCATAGCTCATCCATCTCAAATCAACGTCTCGGAGTCGATTTACCTAAACTCTCCTTTGCATTGGATTCTTGACGACTCTCAAATAGGAGGGAGCTCTCACCCCGGAGACGGCTCACAAGGACAGTGATCAGCTACTGCTTCTTCTCCAGGCCCTTCTTGGGTGCTTGATGACAAAGGGGGAGAAGAATCGCGATTAAAGCCTCAAGCCTGCACTGTCTGTGTTACTGTCTGTGTTGCACCGGTCTGACCGGTGCCCTGCACCGGTCTGACCGGTGCCTGCTGGCTATTGAGATAAGCCTTGTAATAAGCTAGAACTTCATCTTAGTGGACTTGAGAACTCTTGTATGAGTGCCATTGTGTGTTTTAAACCTTAATGTAATATCTAAGCGACTTTTTTTTTGATAGATTGTGATGCATGCTTTGAATGGTGTTTGTTTGTGTTGGCTAAATGGAGCAAGGTGATCTAAACCAGATTGCAACCCTGTCATTATCACCTTGGACCAAGTAGCACACACTTCTGTTGCTTTGTGCGCTAACTGGACCTGACCGGTCCGACGGGCCGAGGCACCGGCTCGACCGGTGCCGCCCGCCTGAGCGGGCCGGGCGGGACTCGACCGGTCTGACCGGTCGGGGGCACCGGTCTGACCGGTGCTGCCCAATCAGACCATTTTTTTTGCTTTGTGCATATCTTGTCATACGCATCACGGATTTTACTTTGTCGCTCACACATGTTGCACTCCACTGATTCTAAGATATAGGGGGAGCTCACACGTCTTTTCTTCCAAATTTGTGCTAATGGCATTTAAGGCCATTCTCTTGAAATCTAACTCAAAGCACAAATTAAGGGGGAGCTCTAGCTATATCTAAGAATCTAAATGCGCTTTATTGTTTTATTTGTAAGCTTTAATCGAGTTGTCATCAATCACCAAAAAGGGGGAGATTGAAAGTGCATCTAGGCCCCTAAGTGGATTTTGGTGAATTGAATGACAAGGCGATTAAAGGACTAATGTTTTTGTTTAAGATCGTGAGCAGGTTTTCATTATATATTCATGAGCTACTTTTGAAGTATTTTATATATGGATGTATTTTATGGCTCACATCTACAAAGATAAGTATTTGGTGCAAGGCTTCATGAGTTTATTAAAAGAGAACAAGATGATGAGTATACATTTCATGGTTCAAAAAAATGGAAGCTTGCATATCCGTTGTCAATCAAGATCAAGCATTTGAAGCGGGACTTTCAAATGAAGGTCAATTGCGTGTGAAGCAAAGTGGAACTCAAAGTGGATTGGATAAGTGATGAAGAGATCAACCGAGATGTCTAGGGTGAGGTACTAAGCAATCTTTGGGGCCATAGCTAAGCCGCCATAAGTGTTTTGCTAGGGTGAAGGTCTAGCATCCGTGGGGTCTCCAAGTATCATATTCAAACCTTAACCGAGGGAAGCTTTGCAAGTCATCAACTCGTTAAGATTGGCAACATGGAGTGGCCATGGATCCAAGTGTGCATTCTTATGCTATATGGAAAGATCCTAAGTCACTAGCTCAAGTATGGACATGCTCAAGTCAAAGGCTATGTTGAAAGCCCTCAAGTGGTTATCGATCAAGTATGGCAAGAATTGAAGTTGTTCAAGCTCAAGGGGTCATCAAAGCTCTTTTACTCTTTTCTTGAGTATAGGTATGCCGTACTATCAAGAGGGATGCAACTTAGCAAGTTGACCAAGTCAAAGTGCTCATTAGTTGACCTAAGTGAGATCTAGCCCTTGAGTGTGCTAACTAACCCTCCTAACCTAACCCCGGGTCATTTCATCTTGATGGTGAAGTGCTAGTTTCTCTAAAAGAGGTTTTGGGGCAACTCGGGGCCTGACCGGTCTGACCGGTCGAGGCACCGGTCCCGACCGGTGCCGCTAGCCCAACGGCTAGTTTTTCATACACCGGTCTGACCGGTGTAGGGCACCGGTCTGACCGGTGCCACCCGGGTCTAACGGCTAGTTTTCTTCTTTGAGGGGTATAAATACCCCAAGCCCTCTTCTTCGGTGTGGGCTGCTGCTTCCGGTGTTGTTGTTGCCGAGATCCCAAGCCATTTCTAACTAGCTCTAAGCCTTAGTGGCTCTCCCCAACCATCTCTTTGTGAGATTTGTGGATTCAAGCCATCATCTTTGTGTTGGGTTGAGAAAGTGAGCCTAGGAGTGACTTTGTGAGCTAACAAGAGCAGAGTTCCATAGCTTGAGCACTGCGGTTTCGAGTCTACAAACTTTGGTGCATTTGTTACTCTTGGAGGTTTGCCTCCTAGACGGCTAGGTGTCGCCGGCTAGCTCCCAAGGTTGTGGTGAGCAGCGGGAAGTTTGTAAGGGCTGCGATCTTGCCTCTTCGTGGAAAAGATCACCTTAGTGGAAAGGAGGAAAGTGGTTGAAAGAGACCCGGCTTGTTGTGGGAATCGTCCCTTACAAGCTCCTCAACGGAGACGTAGCCATTCCTCAGTGGGTGGTGAACTTCGGGAAACAAATCCTTGCTTCCTCGTGTGGTTCTTCTCTCTAAGTTGTTTTTCTAGCATATATCATTTGCTTCCGCTTCGATCTACTTGGGTGTGTTACTTGTGTGTGCGGGGCTCATTACTCGCTTGTGATCATCTACAAGAGCCACACCCCGAGTTTGGTTCGTGCTAGAAGCCAAGAGGCGCTTGAAGTTGTTTTTGCGGGTTCTTTGTGCTACACCGGTCCGACCGGTGAGGGTGCACCCGTCCGACCGGTGTCATCTGTGAAGACCAGTGCTTGACCGGTCTGACCGGTCACCACCACCGGTCTGACCGGTGGAGCACTGTCAGCTCAAGTGATTTGGGGGAAAAAGTTTAATTTGGTCGTCACGCCTATTCACCCCCCCCCCTCTAGGCGACATCAAGGTCCTTTCAACCATATGTGTGATGGTCCCCTGTCTGAAGTTGAATACAGAGCTTTCCTGAACATGTGGCTATGCAGATTTATCTTTTGCGGCAAAGCCAATGAGCCAACTCTGAACCATATTGCAATGGCTAAAGACTTGGCTACTGGACATCGTATTCCCCTCGGGAAATACCTCTTAGGGAGTGTTTACCATATGCTCCATCAAACCACTCATCTAATGTACACCAGTCAAAAGATTTCATGTGTCAACGGCCCCTGGTGGTTTGTACAGATGTGGCTGCAACTGTATATGCACCAGATTGTTGGTGTCAATCTCAACAATTGGCATTTCCCTTCATCTGATTATAGGGAAGGAGAAAATCAGGTCACAAAAGGATGTCAAACTTATGGTGAAGCTGCCTTAACCATAATTATTGACCAAAACATCAGTCAACTCTTCGAGCTCTTCTTCAGAGGCTTCACCAATCCCATCTGGCTCCCTTACTTGAACAATGACAACTTGACCCTTCCTTATGAATTCTCTTTTGAGAATGGATGCAATGATGCAAAATCCATAGAGATTTTCAATATCTTTATCCACCCATGCATCCTGGCAGCAGAATTTTGTGGATGAAGGCAAAATCACAGCACTTATGAATATTATCAGCCAAACATGGTGGCTCGGCAGCTAGGATGTGGCCAAGTGCCCCCAAGGCTGTTTCTTCATGAATTTCTCAAGCCCAGAGAGGAAATAAAAGAAAGCCTGCAAGCCAAAAGGGTCTTTGAATATCAATGCAGCCCAACTATTTATCCTTGGTCCTTTGTACCAACAACAATAGCTCATCCTCTCTTCACCTCCTGGTGGCAAGAGCTCCATGACCATATCTTCAGTGAGCCAGTGCACTCCTTTTGTCTTGAGCTGATGCCTGACTTCCAACCAGCTTTAGAGGTAACACACCTATCCTTTTCTTTTGCCAAGCATGCCTTTCCCTACTAATCATGATTTTTGCCACTCTTTGCGGAATACAGTGCCTGCCCCTCGAGCTAGGACAATTGCTTACAATACAGCAGGCCCAATTTCTGCTTTGGGATTCAAATCCACAACTCTGGCTCAGCTGATGTCCAGATATGCTACAATGGACCCAAACCTTATCAGTTCAACTTCTGATAAGAGGAAAGCTCCATCTTTGGTTGCCCCTCCAGCCGCCAAGAAGAAAAGAACTACCAAAAAGGTTCCCATTGAGGTAATATCCCTTCCTTCTTGAACACAAGATCATCCTTCATCTGGCAAATCTTATCTTGTATAATTTCAGACCAGAACCTAGCAACCATCAACAGCCTCAGAACCTGCCAATGCTCCATCTGTTAGTATGATTTTTCATTACTTTACTTCTCCTCTAAAGATCCATACCTTACACTGGCATTCCCCCCTTATTTGTTATTGGCAGAAGAAACATTGGTGAATCAGCCTGTGGAGATTTCTTCTCCTCAGCATGCTTCAAGTCCAAGTTCACCAAGGGCTCAACCATCTCCTTCTCAAGCAGAAACTTCAACTTCACCAGGGATTCAATCACCCCCTCCTCAAACAGAAGTTCCAGTTTCACCAGAAATGAACCCATCTTCACCTCAGCCAGAAGCTTCAAATCTACCAGGGACTGCACTAGCTTCCCCCCAACTAGAAGCTTAAGCTTTACCAGGAAATCCTCAAACTCCTCTTCAGCTGATTACTCAAGAAATCCCTCTTGAGCATGAACAAACCTCCCCTCCAGTTCAGGAAATCAGAATTGATGTCAGTGTAAAACACCTGCACTTTTATTTTCACTCAATAAATCATCCTTAATTCAGCAAACCTTCCTTTTCAGGACCAGGCTATATCACCACCAAGCTCTCTATTTATTGTGAGTGATCCAGCTACTGAAAAGGATGAAGCATCTTCAATTCAAGTCTTGTCAGAGGAAAATCAAACAAGGCTTAAAGAAGTCTTTTCCTGGTTGCAAAGAGATGCCCAAGATCAAGTCAGAGATGTTGATCGCTTGGATGAAATACTTGAATCTATCGATCAAGAACTCCCTGATGACATCAAAGCTTCCTTGGAGCCCATTTCTCATCTGGACAATCATTATGCAACAGTGAGGCGAGCTTTAAGGAGTCAATCCTCCAGATCAGTTCTTGAGCAAAAGAGAGCCAAAGTCAAAGAATTTGTGAAAGAATCACAGGCTCAAATCCAGAGCAACAAGGAACTGCTGACCGAACTACAGCTTGCCCTTGAGCTGAAGATCGCCAGAAAAGCTGCATTAGAAGCTGAGTTGAAGACTTTGACAGCTGACATTGAAGCTGATAGGAAAAAGATAGCCGAGCTTCCTGGATTAATAGAGAAAATCCAAAAGGACACATCGGCAGTCATGATTGAGTCAAATCAGCTCAAGGCTAAACTTTCCACCCTGTCCAATACTCAAGAAACTTATCAGAAATTGCTGGAGAACATCAACCAAATGACATCAAATGCTTCTAGTGTAATTGCAAAATACTTGAACATTTGATTGTGCCAAGCAATCTGTAGCCGAACAATTGGTCGTCTCTGTAACTTTGTCTTTTATAAACTTCATTTTCCTTTTTCTGTCTCACCTTGTTCACAATTTTAGATGACCAATTCGGTAACTTTAGTCAAACAGTACTATACCCGAATAGCACTCCGACCACAACTCAGCCGAGCCAGTCAACCGAATATAACTCAGCTTGAATTCCAAACGACTCGACAGCGATTCGGTTAAGGAAACCTCTCCACCTTCCAAATTTCTCGGGATATGCACCACGATCCAGGGCCATGATATCTTTGCCAACCCCATAAATAAAACCGTAGACAACCCCAACCTTTCACCAAGTCTTTTCGCCTTCAAGCCCTTGCCAATCTAAGCTTTCTTCCTCCATCACCAGCGCATCCAAGAAACCGATGGCGGGCAGCAGCAACAGGCGCCGCACAAACGACGAGGTGGAAGGAAGCCGCGCTGGTGCGCGTCGAAGGCAATGATCGTCAACTTCCCTTATGATTCCTCCTAGATTTCTTTCTGTCCCTGACGATCTTCTTTGTTTCAGGCTCATCCAATGGAATCCAGCCCCCGCGCCGGCCACAAATCCGGCCCTGCCAGACGACTCCTCGGAGTCGTACAACTACTCCCCCGTGCCCTACGGCGAGCGCGATGCCCTCCGTTTCAAGGCGGAGCGTGACGAATCCCGGCGCGAGCTGGGAGAAATTTCCAAGAAAGCCTGCATCGCTGAGCTCGAATGGGAGGACCAGCGCAAACAGCTGCTGGAGACCATTGACGGTAAATCCCGTTGATTGACTTTACTTCAATTCAATTGTTGAAACTAACCGCCATTGCTTTGTAATGTTGCAGCCCGCGACGCCAAGCTCGACCAGTTGAAGATACTGGTAAAGCAACTGGCGGACAAGGTGAACGCCCGTGGAGACACGCCGGCGGACCGCCTCGCCGCAGTGGAAGACCGTGTCGACGAGGTGGCTGTTGACGGCATCCGCCTGGGCACCACCTTGGGCCTATCCGCCATGGCGAGCACACCGGCGTCAACTACTCCATACAGCCGCGCGGCTTCCAGGGCGGCGCACCAGAGGGCAGCGACGAGATCGAAGTCATCCTGGAGCGCCTCAACGGCCATGGCGACGCCATTGCCGAAATCACTCATCCCCAGTCTGTGCGAAACAGGCTTTTTGATTAGTTTGTACTAGGGATGTTTGAATCTTCGGCAATAAATAATGAAATTTCAACTTCTGTATTCGTGTTGCGATGATCCCCTTCTTGCTTATGAATGCGAACTTTACTGTTTTTGAACGAATTCGGGAACTTTTCCTTAGCCGAACACGCAAAAACTCCTGCCCCTTGGCACAAAAATCCACAGAAAATCTTCAATTCGGGAACCATAAACACTGTTCAATGAAAACCCTTCGCATTCGGGAAGGAAACCCTGCTGCTTGGTATTCCAATAACGTACGCCAACTAGTCATCACTCCCAATGCGCTCTCACAGTCAATAAAATAGCCCCCTGGGTGCCCTGCAAATCCACTCGCATACTCTTCCATCACTTCACATCTTCTCCCCCTGCTCCAGAGGAGAAAACCCCAGGGCCATGGCGGACAAGGGAAAGCAACCCATCAAGGAGGACAACAATCTGTCATATGGATCTCCCTGGGCCCACTACCTCGGTGGGTACCAGGACCGACTACTCGGTGGGCCTCTGGGACTACCCGACTTGCGCTGCACGGTACCAGATGGCGTGAAGCGCAAGGACTACAGAGGAGAAGTACTCGGTTAGGAAGCTGTACATGTCCTGCACTGTATGGAAGACTCCTAGACGTACTCGACTAGTACTCTCTCCCTATTCCGACTTGTAACCCTGCCTCCCGGACTATATAAGGCGAGGCAGGGACCCCTCTCTCAACATCTCATCTCACGGCGTACAATTGCACCATCTTGTAATCGTACCCGATCAATCCAGAGCTACGCAAAGATACAGACGAGACGGGATATTACGCACCTCGCGGCCCGAACCTGTCTAAATTGTGTGCCACGCACCGACACCTGGCGCGCCAGGTAGGGGATCTCGCCCGAGATCACATGGTGAACTCGACCGCCCTCGTCTACTTCAAGCCAACCGTCGCCTTCAACCCGTGGTGACACCTTCGTTTTCGGCGCTTGGGTCCGCACCGCCGACGGCGGCGGGGATCCTTCCGGCCGCCCTCACCATGCCACCCAACCCCGGAGACCGGCTTCGTGATGCTTCCCGGAAGTTGTCCGACGGGCGAACTCACCCGCAAGTTCGGCGCGAAATTTCGCTTTTCAACCATCACGCTGACTTCGAGCTCGGGTCCGCTTCCAACTCGAACTCGACGTCTCCGTGGGCTATCGCATGCGAGCCGGCTACTCAGCCATCGCATGTGGTCCCACCACCCCGTGAGCACTCCACGCGTGGCCCCCGCATCGTTAGCAGGGCCCGCACGGAGGCTCCCTCTTTGCGTCGGGCCGGCAAGGAGCCCGTACCCGAGTACAACTCGGACTCCGACACCTCCCTCGGCCACACTTCGGACTCCAACCCCCTCTCCGGCTTCTACTCGGACTCCACGTACGAGTTCGACTTTGGGTCGGACCCGCAGGATCGGGATCCGAGTCCGAGGACAACACACCCGAGCATCCCTTATCGGGGGCCGCGCCTCGGGGCCGGCTGATAACGTCCACACTGCCGGGAGCCGTTCCGCCCACCGCGAAGCCCGCCGCCCCCGATAAGTGGAGACTCACGCTACGTTGCCGCGCGCGGCGCACGCCGTGCGCCGTAGCAACGACCCCGCACCGTGAAGCGCGCGTCGGGAAGGGCCGCCATTCTACCTACTCCCGTGCCCCGTACGGCCAAGCGCCGCCGCACCTCCCTCGAGCCTGTCAGAGGACATCACCGCCATCCGCTGCTCTCCTACCCTCGAACCGCCCCTGCTCGGTACAAGATAGGCCATGATGACCAGATCGCTGCAAGGATCGTCCGGACGTCCGCCCACTCTGGATCATAGCAGTCGCACTTCCCCACATAGCTAGATAGCGCGGCGCGTATGTAATCCGCCTCCCCCTTGATCTATAAAAGGGGGAGCGAACCCCCCAGCCGGGGGAGAGAGAGGACAGACACAAGGCCACAAATAGAAACACACGACACACCACGTACTCATTCTCCAACTCTCCCACAACATCTTCAGCTAACACACCAGGGACTTGGAAGCCACGCTTCCTTTCCCGCCTTGCTTGTAGCCGCCCCACTACAGGCACCCCCGGTGCTAAGTAATATAGTGCCTCGAGCACGCCACCGCCGGATGTACGGCCCCCTCGGCCGAACCGTGATAAAACCCCGTGTCACTTGTTACTTAGCATCGACCATTGAGGGATAGACCTCGGCGCTTTCTCTGGTTAGTGTCGGGACCATATTCCGCACCGACGCTGGCGCCCACCGCGGGGCTCTCGAGCGCCTAAGGTCATTTCGTCAACTCCTCCATGGTGATCCGCACCGAGTACCGTGGTACACGCCTCGCATGTGTAGCTCGGACCCTCTCCCACCGGGTTCGAAATCCGCTTCGGTGGACCCGAACTTTCGGCCACGGGGAACGGCTATCTCATGCGCCTCACCAACCATGAGGAGCCCGCGCGCGCGCGGCGCGAAGCCGGGACCGCTCCGCCCCCGCCGCACGCACGACCCCGGCGCAGCGCCACGCAGCCCACGTATGCCGCGGGTCCATCAACGCCGCGACGCCGTCGTCGCTCGGGCCGCGCCCGCGCCAGCACGGTTCGAGCGGCGGGCAGGCGAGCGCGCCGCCACTCAATGTGGCGCGCCCACCGTCACGGCCGCCACCACCCTCGCAGACGGCGCACGGCCTCCGACCGCGCATCCCCATCGGGGGCGCGTGGCGCTACGTCGGCCTACAACGCCAACGTCAACACCACGATGCGCAGGGTTCCACCTGGCCGCCACGTCTTCGTCGCCGGGGATCCCGCGCCTCGGCGAGGGGACGAATCGTCCTCGGGCTCCGTCGACGCGTTGCCACCCGCCAACCGCCACGGGTACGCGGAGTGGGACCCTCCCGCGTGCCGACCCGCTTGTGTTCCGGCGTTTCCTAGACGCTGCGGACTACTGGTTCGGCTACTCCGACGACTCCGGCACGGGAGTTACGATCTCGCGCGGGAGTGCTACGCCGTCATCACCAACGACCCGGCCAATGCCGCCGGCGGCGGCGCCGAGACGGGGAAGTCACGCCGCCCCGGGGGATCGCCACGCGCCCGGCCGCGGCGGGCCAAGCGCTCCTACGGGGCCGACGCCGACGCGCAACCGGCCCAAGCCCGCGAGCTCGAGGCCAAACCGGCGGAAGAATACCGAACGGTGCGGCCGCTCCACGCCTCAATGGCGGGGGGAGGCCTCCGTGCGCGGCGAACGCGCACGGAGCCGGGCCGACAGTGTCCGCGACCGCATCAACACCGTCCCCAACGTCGACAACGCGGACGCGCCCCCGCGGGCGAGCCAAAAAGCTCATCGCCGCCGCGACGCCGCCGCGGGCCATGCCGGCACCCTCGACCCCTGAGGCTCGAGACCCGCACCGCGAGGTGCAAAGTCTCATCGAGCAAGCGGCCGCTCCGGCCAGGCCGAGAGCTCGGCCTCACGCATCCGCCAACAGGGGGATGCGCGCGGGACGACGAAGCCGCGCCGGGGAGGCGAACCCTCGGTGCACGCAGGGGAGGACCGGCGGGGCGACCCGCCGACCAAGGACGCACGCCGCCAAGGAGCGGCTCCTTGACGCACGCAGCGGCGCCCCGGACGGCGACGCCCGCAACGTCATCGCCGCCGGGCGCACCTGGCCAGGCGGACGCACGAGCTGCGAGGGGCTACCACCCTCGACGGGGTGGATGCTACAAGTCAGCGGCGAGGACCGCTCCCCGACGCCGAGCCCCCGTGCACCCGTGTGTTCAGCGGGAGATCCGCGCGGCGGCGTTCCCCCCAACGCTTCCGCCAACCCTCGACCATCGTCAGGTACAACGGGGAGACGGACCCCCGCGTATGGCTCAACGACTACCGCTTGGCTTGCCTGCCCGGGCGGGGCCACCAGCCGACGAGGTCATCATCCGCAACTTGCCCCGCACCTCGGCGACGCGGCCCGACATGGCTCGAGCACTTGCCCGCCACCAAATCCACAACCGGGATGATCCCGGTCCGCACGTTCGTGGGCAACTTCCAGGGCACGTACGAGCGTCCCGGAAACTCATGGGATCTGCGCTCTCCCGCACACAGGGGCCCGCGAGTCACTCGCGGACTTCATACGGCGCTTCTCTAAGCGCCGCACCGAGCTCCCCGCCGTGGCGCGAGCTCGAAATCGTGCACGCCTTTCCTCGAGGGCACCACGTGCCGGGACCTCGCACGGAGCCGGGACGCAGCCCGCCCGCGGACTCCAACGAGCCGTTCGACATCGCCACCGCCTTCGCTCCGGAGAGGAGGCCGTGGGGGCGATCTTCGACGGCAAGAAGGGCAAGCGCTCGGAGGACGCGCCCGCAGAGGGCCGCAAGGTCCAAGGAGTCGCACCGCAACGACAAGCGGGGCAAGAAGGGGAAGAAGCCGCGCGCGAGGCGCGCGAGCGGGGGCGCGACGGCGGCAATGCCGAGGCCCTCGCCGTTGACCCGGCTCGACGGGGCCCTCGACCGGCCCCTCGAGGCTCCGGGTGTTCGACGACATCGCTCGAAAAGCCATGTCCCTACCACAAGACCGCGGTGAACCACACCCTTGAGCAAAGGCGATATGCTCAAGAAGTTCCACGGCCGTGCCGCCGCGGAGGCGGCAGAGGCCAAGAAAGACGGAGGCGATGGCGACGCGGGCGGCTTCCCCGCCGTCGAAAATGTGTTCCTCATCTTTGGGGGGCCAACCGTCGACATGTCGACCCGCCGCCGCAAGAAGGGGAGCGGCACGAGGTCCTCGCCGCGGAGAGAGCGCCTCCGTCCTTCCTCAATTGGTCGGAGGACGCCATCACCTTCGACCGGAGGACCACCCGAACCGCGTCCCCAATCCGTGACACACCCGCCGGTGGTCGACCCCATCATCGGGAACGCACGGTTCTCGAAGGTCCTTATGGACGCGAGGGCAGCAGCCTCAACATCCTCTACGCGCATACGTTGCGCCCGATGGGGATCGGGTTGGACTCACCGCGGCCCAAAGCACGAAGCCGTCTCCATGGCATTGCGCCGGCAAGGTGTCCAGCCCCCTCGGCAGATCGACCTCGCCGCCTTGGTTTGGCACCCAAGAACTTCCGCAAGGAGACCCTCACCTTCGAATTGGTGGGGTTCAAAGGGGCCTACCACGCTATACTTGGGCGACCCTGTTACGCCAAATTCATGGCGGTCCCCAATTATACCTACCTGAAGATGAAGATGCCGGGACCAAACGACGTCATCACCGTCGGCTCGTCCATCGAGCACGCATTCGACTGCGACGTCGAGTGCGTAGAACACGCAGGGCACCGCGCCGGATGAAGCGCCGGTGAACACGTTGGAGAAGATGGTCAACGACGACCTCGACCCCCGCCACCAAGCACGCCGGCACCTTCGAGGCCGCGGAGCGTACCAAGGGGGTCCCCCCTCGACCCCCTCGCCCCCGAGGGCAAGGCGTTGAGGGTCGCCTCCACCCTCGACCCCAAATAGGAAGTGGTGCTCGTTGACTTCCCTCCGCGCCAACGCCGACATCTTCGCGTGGAGCCCCTCGGATATGCCGGGCATCCCGAGGGGAAGTCGCCGAGCACTCCCTTGACATCTCGCCAAACGCCCGCGCCGTGCGCGCCGCGCCGCGCCGCCTTCGACGAGGAGCGGCGACGGCAATCGGAGCGGAGGCCGCGGAAGCTTCTCGAGGCCGGATTCATCATGGAGGTGTTCCACCCAACGTGGCTAGCAAACCCCGTGCTTGTAAAGAAAAAGAATGGGAAGTGGCGGATGTGTGTAGACTACACTAGTCTTAATAAAGCATGTCCTAAAGTTCCTTTTCCTTTGCCACGCATTGATCGATCGTTGATTCAACTACTGGGTGTGAATTGCTTTGCTTCCTTGATGCTTACTCCGGATACCACCAAATAAAGATGAAGGAGTCCGACCAGCTCGCGACTTCGTTCATCACACCGTTCGGGACGTTCTGCTACGTCACGATGCCGTTTGGCCTCAGAAACGCGGGTGCAACATACCAGTGTTGCATGCAGCACGTTTTTGGGGATCACATCGGGCGAACGGTCGAAGCATACGTGGACGACATCGTCGTGAAGACCAGGAAGGCGGACGACATGGTTGGCGACCTCGCCGTTGCGTTCTGCTGCCTACGGGCCAATGGGGTCAAGTTAAACCCCGAAAAATGTGTCTTTGGAGTGCCGCGAGGCATGCTCCCGGGGTACATTGTCTCCCGCCGGGGAATCGAGGCCAACCCCGAAAAGGTTGCGGCCCTCGAACGAATGGGTCCGATCCCGGGACCTCAAAGGGGTGCGAGAGTGTTGGGGTGCCTCGCCGCCTTGAGCCGCTTCATCTCGCGGCTCTGTGAGAAGGGCTTGCCCCTCTATCGCCTCCTCAAGAAGCACGAGCGCTTCTCCTGGACCACCGAGGCCCAGGATGCGCTCGACAAGCTGAAGGCGTCCCTAACACACGCCCCGATCCTCACGCCGCCGCAAGACGGCGAACCCCTGCAGCTCTACGTAGCCGCAACCACCCAAATGGTCAACGCCGTGGTTGTCGTGGAGCGCATGGAAGAAGGGCACGCCTTGCCTGTACAGCGGCCGGTCTACTACATCAGCGAGGTCCTTTCAGACACGAAGACGCGCTACCCCCGTGTCCGTGTTGCCGTACGCGGTAGTTCTTGCGCGGGCGCAAACTCCGCCACTACTTAGGCCCATCCCGTCACGGTGGTTTCCTCCTTCCCACTAGGGGAGATCATCCGCAACCCCGACGCCGCGGGGGGATCGCCAAGTGGTCCGTAGAGCTGATGGGCGAGACGCTCGCCTACGCCCGCGCAAGGCCGTCCAAATCCCAAATCTTGGCGGATTTCGTCGCCGAGTGGACCGATACGCAGCTACCGCCGCCACAGATCCAAGCGGAGTGCTGGACTCTGTTCTTCGACGGCTCGGTGATGAAAACAGGAGCGGGCGCGGGCCTGCTCTTCGTGTCACCCCTCGGGGAACACATGCGGTACGCGGTGCGCCTCCACTTCCCCGCGTCTAACAATATGGCTGAATACGAGGCCCTCCTCTGCGGCCTCAAAATCGCTATTGAGTTAGGCGTCAAGCACCTCGACATGCGGGGGGACTCGCAGCTCGTGATCGATCAGGTCATGAAGAACGCGAGCTGCCACGACGACAAGATGGAGGCCTACTGCAAAGCCGTGCGAGCCCTCGAAGACAAGTTCTACGGCATCGAGCTCAACCACGTGCCCCGCCCGTACAACGAGGAGGCGGACGAGCTCGCCAAAATCGCGTCCGGGCGGATCACCGTCCCCCCGAACGTTTTCACGCGCGACATCGCTCAACCCTCGGTCGTCTTCGAGCCCTACCCCTCGAGTCACAACGAACCCTCGGGGGCTCTCTCGAATCCAGCGGGTGCGGAACCCATGGATGAGGATCCCTCGAACGAGGCGTACGTGCTCTCCCTCCTCGAGGGGTACGGCTCCCACGAGGCCGACGTAATGGACATCGAGCCGGCTCCTGTCCAGGAGGACTGCGTGAAAAATACATCGCCTGGATCGCTCGAGGGGAACTCCCCGCGGACCGAGCCGCGGCCAGGCGTATCGCCAGGATGGCCAAATCTTTTGCCCTCGTCGACGGCGAGCTGTACAAGCGCGCCGCCTCCGGCATCCTACAGCGGTGCGTACCCATTCCCGAGGGGCGCGAGCTCCTATGGGACATCCATGCGGGGATCTGTGGCCACCACGCCGCGCCCCGCACCCTCGTCGGCAACGCGTTCCGCCAGGGCTTTTACTGGCCTACCGCGGTCACGGACGCCAGCCAAATCGTACGCACCTGCGAAGGGTGCCAGTTCTACGCCCGCAAGTCCAACTTGCCCGCCCATGCCCTGCAAACCATCCCCGTGACATGGTCATTCGCCGTGTGGGGGCTGGACATCGTCGGGCCCCTGCGGAAGGCGCCCGGGGGCTTCACCCACTTGTTGGTCGCGATCGACAAGTTCTCCAAGTGGGTAGAGGTGCGCCCCATCACGAACCTAAGGGCAGAGCAGGCGGTAACATTTTTCACTGACATCGTCTACCGCTTTGGAGTGCCAAACTCCATCATCACCGACAATGGGTCCCAGTTCACGGGCAAGAAGTTCTTGGAGTTCTGCGACAATTTCCACATCCGAGTGGATTGGGCAGCTGTGGCACACCCACAAACCAACGGCCAAGTAGAGCGTGCCAACGGCATGATCTTACAAGGCCTAAAGCCCCCGTGAATTTTCGACCGACCGGAACAAATCCGGGCGGAAATGGCTCCAAGAATTACCAGCGGTTGTGTGGAGCCTAAGGACCACCCCCGAGCGCAGCCACTGGGTTCACCCCGTTTTTCCTAGTCCACGGCGCAGAGGCCGTCCTCCCCACGGACTTAGAATACGGCTCGCCCAGGGTTCAAGGCTATGACGAGGAGGCCAGCCAGCGAGCCCGCGAGGACTCGTTGGATCAGATCGACGAGGCACGCCTCGTGGCCCTGATGCATTCCGCGAGGTACCAGCAGTCCCTCAGGCGCTATCAAGCACGCAAGATACGCCGGCGGGATTTCAGCGAAGGGGATCTGGTCCTAAGGCTACGTCAAGACAACCGAGGGCGCCACAAGCTATCGCCCCCATGGGAGGGACCCTACGTCGTGGTGAAGGTACTCAAGCCCGCACATACAAGCCGGCCAACGAGGACGGTGAAGAGCTCACCAACGCTTGGAACATCCAACGCCTACGTCGTTTCTACCCCTAGCTAGGATTCCCAAGCATTTTTTCTCGTTGTAAAAATCACACGGCCAATGCCCCCGCTTGGTTGCAACTATGTAAAAGCTTTAAGTTTAATAAAAAGGGCAACTCGGCTTTCCCCGAAAACCCAAGTTACCCTCGGGGGCTATCGCGGGGGGGGCACCCCCCCCCCCCAAAATGGTCCCATTTTTTCGCGCAAAAACGAAATAACTCACACGCGCTAAGTTTGTTTTCTACTTCAACTACGAGCAATGATTCGAACAGGGCGCAGGCGGCCCAGCGGGAGGAGCGTGCGAGCCAGAGATAGCCTACGCCGCGTGGATATGGCCCTTCTCTCTCACCTCCAACCCAGCAGGCCCCCAGCGAAAATCAAACTCCCCTAACTAGAATCTACTCAGGAAGAAGGAGAAACAAAAAGCGTGATAAACAAACAACTTCATTACAGCGAATGTTTATGTCCAAAGAACAACTTGTTCATTTACGAAAGGCCACGAGGCCAGGGTACTGATACACATCAAAACGGGCCTAGCGCCCAACCGGCTTTCGAGGGCGGGAGGAGCGGCGGCCGTCGCCGGCGTCCGGAAGAGGAACTCCTCGAAGGCTTCGGCGAGCGACCCGCGGCGCGCGGCGAGCTCATCCACACGCTCCATCGCCACCTCGTCCTCGACACCCTCGGGGACGACGTAGCCTCCGCCGCCGCTCGAAGTTGACCTCGTAGTGGGACCGCACCACTCCGAGGGCCTTCGGACGCCCGCATGCGGCGCCCGCGCATCCGCTCGGTGACGTGACCGCCAAGGGCGCGCGCGCGCGTTGGCCAACGAGCCGCCGCCCGCGCTTCGCCCTCCTCCACGCGCGGCGGGTCTCGAGGGCCGCGCCACGCAGGCTCCCCGGGGCAGGCCCCGCTCGGAGGAGTTGTAGGAAGCCTGCAGCGCCTCGGCCCGCTCAGCCGCATGACCCAGGGCGGTGCGCAAGCCTGGAAACGCCAAGGCAAGAAGGAAATCAGAAAGGGGAAACGCGAGCCCTCTAACAGAAAACCAATAAGGCAAGAGTCAAACAGCGGCGCACCTTCAACTTGCTTCCTCTCCGTCTCGAAGTCGCGGTGCACGGCCTCGACTGTCAGCTCGAGGCGCTTGACGGTCTCACCTTGCTCCTGGAGGGACAGCTCCTGATTGGCGTTGGTAATGCTGAGCATTATCACCTCGCCCTCGGCCTTGGAGAGCTTGTCGTCCCGCTCCGCCAAAGACTTCTGCGCCGCCTCGCGAGCGACGCGCTCTGCTCCCGCCGCCGCCCGGCGTCGACGAGGGCGGCCTACTCTCCGCCGGAGCCGCCCCTCAGCCCCTTGGCGGGCGGTGCGCTCTTGCAGGAGCTGCTCCTCAGCGGCGACGAGAGCCGCGGCCTTGGCGTCGAGGGCGGCTTTCAAGTCGTCGGCCTCCTTGGCCCGCCGTCCGCCCCGCGCGCCCGCTCCTCGCCCGCGCGCCGCGCTCGCGCCCCCTCGAGCGACGAACGGAGCTCCCGGTTCTCGCCGCGGACGTTGGCCACCTCCGCCTCCCAATTGGTGGCCGCCGTCCGCATCTTCTCCAAGTCGGGGGAGCGCGCTCCGGCGCAGCCTCATCACGATCGATGAGGACCGTGCGGACCCGCTCGAGGCTCGACCGGCGCGCGGGTCCCGCCGAGCTCTCTGGGGGGAGCTCGTCGCGCCACTCCATGGCCCACGTACGCCACCACCGTCCGTCGGCGTCCCGAGGGTGTCGCAAGCGCGTCGAAAGCGCCGCACCGCTCCCGGAGGCCGCCGGACCTCGGCGTTCACCCCGTCGAAGGCGTCATACTTGTCGTGGGCGCGCGCGCTCAAGCTCTCGGCACCCACAAATCAAAACCCATAAGCGCTACGACACGGAGGCGCACGCAAAAACGAGAGATGGAAGAAAAGCAAGCAACCACGACCTACCCGGAAGACGCGCCATGCGGTGGCCGCCATGGACATGCGGGCCGCTTCGTTCGGCCGCGCGCGCGGTTGAGCGTGGCGCCGTGGCCCGAGCTCGCCCGCAGCTCCCGCCCCCCGGACGTCGCGCAAACGCAGGGGGATCGTCGACCGGCCCCTCCGCCCGGGGCGGGGTGGCCGGCGCGGGAGGACGAGGCCTCGGCACCGTGTCCTCGGTCCCCCGCCACCATGTGCCCCTCGTGCCGCCCTCACGAGGGCCCCCTCTCCGGGGCTCGGGGAGCGTGTGGGGGAAGCTACCCCACCGATCCCACCCCGGCGGCGGGGAGTCGTCATCCGGACCTCCACCACCTCCGCCGGGAACCGCCGGTGGGCACCGCGCTTGTGCCGCCTCCACCGCGCCTCCACTCGCGCCTCCGTGGCCACGGCGCCCGACGCGGCGCCACGACCACCACCTCCGCCGCGCCTCGCGACCACGGGCGCCGCCGCAGTTGCACCCGCTCCGCTTCCTCTCCGCGAACTCGGCGCCATGGACCGCGCCTCCGCAGGGGCACCGCCCTCGCGGGCCGCGCCTCCGCCACCGCCGCTGGCGGCCGGCCTCCGCCCCCACAATGGCCGGCGCCGGACGCTCCTCGCGGCCGCCGGCCGCGCCGCGGCGGGCTGATCTCCTCCGCCGCGGCCGAGGCCTCGAGGCCTCGACCGGGCTTTGCGAGCTCTCGCCCCGCCGCCGCCGTGCTTGTCCCCGCCCGCGACGCCCTCGACGAGCGCCGCCGGGTGGGGATGGACGTGTCCATCCTCAGCACCTTGGCCGGTGCGAGAGGGGGCACGGTTGGCACCACCCTGCGCAGGCACAAACAGAGGGTCAGAGCGCCTGATCATCAACAAATCAAACCAAGCAAAAGATCGAACCCCTTACCTCGAAGAGGAAAAGGTGCGCTTCCTTTTCCTCGAAGCCTCGGCGGACGAGGCCGGCGCGGCTGGCATGCCCGCCGCCGCGCCTCCCCGACGGCGCCGCGCGCGCGCGGGCGCCGCCCCCGCGCGCGGCGCACGCCCGACGCCGCGCCTCCCGAAGGCGCCCCCGCGCGCGCGCTTGCCCCCCCCCCGCGCGCAGCACGCTTGCCCCGCGCGCGAGTACGCTTGCCGCGGCACCTCCGCGACGACGCCGCCACGCGCGCGCGCACGCCGCCCGTGCGCAGCACGCTTGACGTGCGCACGCACGCGCCGCCGCGCGCGCCCCCGTGGCACGCGCGCGGCGCCCTCCGCGGCGCGCGCTGCCCTCGATGACGACTGCACGGCGGCGGGCGCCGTTGCGCCCGCCCTAGGCGATGCCCCCCTGGCCGCCGCGCCGGCTTCGGCGACGGGCGCAGCCGCCACCCATCGTAGGGGCCCCCCCCTCGGCCTCTTCCTCCTCGTCCCTCCTCCGAGGATGAGTACTCCTCGGTCCCCCGAGGAGGAGAGCCCCGCCCTCTTCGCGCCGCCGCGTACTCCACGGCCCGCCGGCCGCGGCGCGCTTGATGTCGCCGCGCGCTCCCTCTCGCGTGCCGCCCGCCCTCGCTCCCCCGCCCGCCGCGCCGCCCGGCCGAGCGCGCGGGAGTCGGGGGTGGGCGGAACGGACTTTGAAGCGGTAAAGCTCACCAGCTGCACACAAGAACATCAAAGACATGTCAGGAGGCAGAAGCAACACTAAGAACTAAAACAAAATCAAGAATCAAACTCACCAAGGCCGCGGTGGGGAGCATCTCGAGGTCCCATGGGGTCCGGTCCGGATGCATCGGCATCCGGGTGTCGACGGCGCTCCGCGCTCGGGTGAGCGCATATGGCCGCTCGAGGGGCGTCGGGAGCATCCGCGACCTCGCCGGATCGACGGGGTTGGCCGCCCCGTCATCTCGAAGACAGCAGAGCGGCCTCTCCATCAGAGGCACGACCCGCCGGTGATGGAGGAAGGCGAGGATGCCCATCGCGGTCGGCCCTCGCGCCGCCGTGCTCGCGGGCGGCCGGACCGACTCCTACCGCCTCCGATGATGAGGCGTGGACACCGGTGTAGGGGGGGAGGCCGGGCTCGGCGTTGCGCAGATAGAACCATCCCCGCTCCCAGCCGGCGTTGTCCGTCGTCATGGTGCAGGGGATATAGACGTTCTTGAATTGCCCCCGCAGGGCAAGCGACATCCCGCCGGCGTGCACCGCGCGGCGGGTCCTCGGCTCCGTCGTGGGCTGCGTGAAGAGCTCCGCGCGGAAAAGGTCTACCCAGAGCTCCTAATTGACTAGGATCCCCAGGTACCCTTCGCAGACGCCCACGAACGTGGCCGCCTGCGAAATCGCGTTGGGCGCGAAGTTGTGCAACTCCACTTCGTAGTAGTGGCACATCGCCCGCATGAAGCGGCTCGCCGGCCCGTTGAAGCCCCGCTCGTGGTAGCGGATAAACCTCACCACGTAGCCCTCCGGAGGGTTGGGCGCGCGGTCCGCCGCCGGCGGTACTATCCACTCCACCGGGCTTTCCATCTTCATTGGCCCCCAGCTGGCCAGCGGCGACCAGCTCGCCAAGGGCCAGCCGGGTCACCGACGACCTCTCCCAGGCGTACGACTCCAGGATCGTGAGAGCCTGAGGCGGCGCCATGAGGAAGGACGAAGAAAAGCGAGAGCGGATGACGAGAAACGGAAGAAGAGCTCTAATGGCAACACCGCGCGACGGCAAAGGCGAGGCGAAGACGAAGGGGCAGGGGGGCTGGAATGATGAGGCGTTAAGGTAAAAAACCGCCGTCTCCCTCTCCCCTCAGATTTATAAGCCGCGGGCGAGCTCTCCGGGGCGGATGTCCCGCGCGCATTAACCGGCAGGAATCTTCTCCCTCACGCCGACGAACGGGCCCCACCACGACCGCGAGGGCCACATCACCGCGTACGGGCCATCATCACTGCGGAGACCCACAGGGGACCGAGGCGAGCGGTCACGTCCGCCGCCACGCCGCCCACTACGCGCGCGCGCGCGCGCGCGCCGCCAAAAAGGCGCGCCCGCGCCGCAAAAACCGGGCACCCCTCGACCGCGAGGCATTTAATGACCCGGTCCCTT
Organism: Cenchrus americanus; assembly: GCA_947561735.1. Taxonomy (NCBI): domain Eukaryota; kingdom Viridiplantae; phylum Streptophyta; class Magnoliopsida; order Poales; family Poaceae; genus Cenchrus; species Cenchrus americanus. The sequence continues at coordinate 68,344,204 of OX387245.1, read as the reverse complement.
GCCAAGCAAGGAGAACCCTCGAGCGGGGCGAACCCCCCCGCCGAGACAAAGACAGCCCCTCGAAGGGATATCGGTGTGAGAAGGCCGCCCGGGCCTCGCTTGAAGTAAAGCAGCACCGCGGGCACCCATGCCACGCAAAACCCTCGAGCGGCACGAGCCCTTGGCTCCGCACGATACCGCCCTCGAAGGGATATCGGTGTGAGAAGGCCGCCGCCCGGGCCTCGCTTGATGTCAAAGGCGCACCGCGGCACCCATGCCACGCAAAACCCTCGAGCGGCACGAGCCCTTGGCTCCGTACGATAACGCCCTCGATGGGATATCGACGCATGAGAAGGCCGCCCGCGCCCCGCTTGAAGTAAAGGCAGCACCGCGGGCACCCATGCCACGCAAACCCCTCGAGCGGCACGAGCCCTTGCCTCCGTGAAGATAATGCCCCCCCTCGATGGGACATCGGCGTGAGAAGGCCGCCCGGGGCCCGCTTGATGTAGAGCGGGCACCGCGAGCACCCATGCCACGCAAAACCCTCGAGCGGCACGAGCCCCTGGCTCGAGACGATATCAACTCTCTAAAAAAGGGCACATGCGTGAGAAGGCCGCCCGGGACCTGCTTGAAGTAAAGCAGGCACCGCGAGCACCCATGCCGCACTGTACTACCAACCCGCGCCTCGAGGGCTAGCTCGCCCAGACCCCTCGACGGCCGCAGACGCAAAAGACGGGGCCGCCCAGGCGCCACCCCCCGCACGGCCCTACCGACCGAGGTTCGAAGCCCGACCCTCGACGGGTTCGAACAAGCGCCCCCGCATCGCGGAGCCGTGGACGACGAGGGCACGTGCATTCGAGCCGCCCCTCGAGCCCGTCGGCCGAGGGTGCCCCACATGTCGTGTTCGAGAGCCGCCGAGGGCGCCTAGCCTGGGATCCCACCGAGGGAGAGCTTCCGCGCCCTCGGTCCCTATCGAACGAAGACCGAGCCCCACCTAGCAAACCCACGCAAGCGCTTCCATGGACGTGTCTCTCGGACCACGCAGGGCCTCACCCTTATCGAACGGGGCATGGACGTCCACTCGAACTACCCGCTACCGGCTCGAAGAGGAATCCGCACCCGCGACCCGCCGATGGGAGTTGCGGAAACCTCACCCCTCGTCCCGCGGAGGGACGGCGAGGGCGCGTTAAAAAACAAGTCGTGAAGCTCTACCCGATCGCCTCGAACGGGCCCAGGCTCAGGGGCTTAACGCACGGCTACACCTCCTTGGCCTCGCACCCGCCGGAGACAAACACGCGCCGCGTGCGTCACCGAAGCCGGCTGAGACACTGCCGAGGCCGGTTGAAACATGCGCCACGCCCTCCGACCCGCTTCTCACGGTTAACCCCGCAGAGCACCCACACTCCCGCAGGCTTCTGGGCTAGGGACCCGCGGGTCCGCTGACGCGGCCCCACGGAAAACGTTCGCAAAACAAGGAGGGAAGAACGTCCTATCAGTAGGTTCTAGCATCTGCGAGAGCCTCAATGGCAAACCCGCACATGCTCGGGGGCTACTGTCGGGGACAGCCCTAGGGGTCCCCTTAAACAATGGGGAAAACCTCACTTAAAACCCGCAACAAAACCAAAACATGCTAAGCCTAAGGAAAGTTGTGTCTTATGCTTCCAGCACCGGGTTGTAAACACGAGGAAAACTACCTCGACATACGACTTGGAGTTGGTACCGTTGTGCATGCACTCAAGATCCGGAGACACTACCCTCGATAGGAACAAGTGTGAGCCGTTTTCCGACCACAAGAGCCCGAAATACTTTTACCCAAATCGCAGCTGAACATGAGGCAGAGGGCGATGGTTAGAGCCGATCAAGGACTACGACGTCGAGATCAACTATCACCCAGGCAAAGCTAACGTCGTGGTCGATGGACCGAGCCTAAACCCGCCTTACATGAAGAGCTAGAAAATTCCAGGATTGAAATTGTGGACCAAGGCCAAGTCAACGAACTGCGAGTGACCTACGACTCCGGAGGAATGAATCCGAACAACGCAAGACGTGTGCGTAAATCAAAGCTTTGCGAGAACCGATGTAGCTGTGGTAAAGCAGGACTACCTGTGAGATGAACAAGGCACAAGTAGGTTGAAAGAACGATCCAGGTACCAAGATAAGGCACTCCAGAGCAAAGACATCATGAGAGAAGCTCACGATTCCGAGGTACTCGATTCCCACCCAGCAAGACCAAGATGTACAAGGATTTGAAGATCAGATACTCGTGGAAGAACATGAAGAGGGATATAGCTCACTACGTGGCCTGTTGTGACACCCGTAGCAGAGGAAGACTTAACACTGCAACCCGCAGATTGCTTAAGCCATTGGCTCCAGCTTTGGAACCGGGAGGACATTTCCATGGACTTTGTGGTGGGACTTCCTGAACACCAAAGGGGAATGACTCGGTTTGGGTCATAGTGGACAGGGCTAACCAAGGCGGCTCACTTTGTGCCGGTGAAGACCCGTACGCAACCGAGAAGCTAGTAACCGTACGTAGAGCACATACTCAAAGCCGCACGGGGCACCCACATTGTATCCGATCGAGGGCCACAATTTGTCTCCAAGTTTTGCGTAGTTTTCACAAGCCTATGGGCACCACTCTCAACTACGCATCGCTTTCCACCCACAGATGGATGCAAGGCATGTAGAGAGTTAACCAGAGCCCCGGAGGACATGCTACGAGCGTGTGCACTCACCTATGGCACCGATTGGGAGAGCAAAGCTTGCCGCTGGGTGCAGTTCTCATACAACAACAAACTTTCAAGCAAGCCTTCGAATGGCTCCTTCGAGGCCCTTAACGGCGAAGTGCAGAACTCGCTAGCTTGGTCGCGAGGTGGGAGAACGGCATCGTTTGGGCCAAAGAATCATTAAGGAAGCGTAGGAGAAAGTAGAGAGAGTTCGTGAGAACTTGAAGGTCGCCAAGCCGTCGAAGAGCTATGCCGACAAAAGAAGAAGAGAGTTGACTTCTTGCAGCTGGAGACCGAGTGTACTTGAAAGTCTCACCGCTCCGAGGGACTTAAAGGTTCTCGTGAAAGGAAAGTCGCACCGAGATACGTAGGACCGTACCCTATCACCCGAAGGATCGGGAAGTCTAGCCTACCAACTTGCGCTACCCGAGACAATGGCAAGAGTTCACCCAAGAGCCACGTGTCACGTTGAAAAAGAGTGGAGAAGGCAAAGTGGAAGCTAAGCAAGTGCCCATGGGAGCGCCGGACTCGCAAGACAACCTTGAGTATGCAGAATATCCTGAGAAGATCTTGGACCGAGCCGTCAAGGAGACAAGGAGAACAACCATTCCCTTCTGTAGAGTGTTGTGGAGCAACCACACAGAGCGAGAAGCAACTTGGGAAAAAGAAGCGGATCTCAGGAAAGATTACCCTCACTTGTTCACGAGGAGGTCGAGGACTAAATCTCGAGGACGAGATTCTGGTGGGGGAGAATGTAACAACCCAGAAGTTAGTGCAGATTTTGCGAAAATTTAAAACTTTTTGATCAACTTGAGTGCTATCAATTTTCAAGCCAAATTGCTAGCCCCCCTTCTAAATTCCCCACCGAATTGACCCATTTATAAAAACATATTCAAATTATGGTAAAATAAGTGAGTTGGACTTTCTCGGTTTAATTTGGATCTTGCTTGTGTGTGGTTTGAATTTGGAAATAATCCAAATTCAAACTTAAACTTTAGCTTTAAACCAAAACCTTTCCCAAAATCCTAACCGCCATCGGGCTCCGTCCGTGCTGAAGCCCGCCGCGGTCCATCTTCCCCGCCGGCCCAAAGAACCCAACCGCCACCGTCTCCACCACCGTCCTCACCTCTCACCTCTTCTCGCTTCTATCGCTCGACGGTGGCCTTACGCATCGCCCGCCTCGTTTCCCCTTCTTCTCCTACCTTATCCTCTCCCCGCCACGATGCGCGCACCGTGCAACCCGCGCCGCAACCGCGCGCGTGGGGATGGGACGCGCGCCCGCCCGCCCGGCCCGCACGTCGAGGGACCGTGCGTGCGTGCGCACGTACCCAACCCGGCTCGGGGAGGGAATCTCGCTTGCCCCTTCGCGTCGCGCCCCCGGCAGCTCGGCTCCTGCATGGAGGAAAGCTTCTGCCGCCGCCTTGGCCGCCCGCCCCGTCTAGCCCTGCGTATTGGGGCTACCGCATCCCGCCGCGCCCGGATTCAAAGGTGGTGAGGCCGCAACCCAAGCACACCAACCACCAACCCCATTGGGGTTTTCCTTCCTTCATCGTGAGGCCACGCCGTGAGGGAGAGGGGAGCGCACGCGCCGCCGCCGCCGAGTCGGGGAAGGCGCGGACGCACCGGACGCCGTCAACACGCCAAGGACGATGTCTTCAACCGCCGCTCATGGGAAGGAGAGGAGGCCGGCCCGCGTCGGGAGAGGGAGCCTCTGGACCTAGAGAAAGGGACATCTACACGGAACGCCTACTTCGCCACGCCACCGCCCATCCACGAGCCGGCCACGACTACACCACCGCCCCGACGTGAGCATCACCGTGCCCACCTTCCTCTTTCCTCCTCCTCCTCGAGTTCTTCTCTATTTAGCACCGACGGCGTTGGGGTGCGCCGCCGCGTGTCCATGCCTCGGAGCCGGCCATCGAGCCGCAAGACGCCGCATCGCGGCTCGTGTGGGAGCTCTCGGCCACCCATGCCCCCGAGCCCACCGTCGCCATGCGAGGACCATCTATGCTCCGCCGGCCATTGAGCCGAGCGCGCCGAGGCAGAGTTGCCGTGCGCCGCCGGTATCGCCCCTCGTGACGGCCCCTCGCTACTGTGCGGCCACGCCGAGCGAACAAGGCGAGGCCGCGTGTGCGCTATGCACGCGCTTGGCCCGCGCACGTCCGCCGAGTTCCATGCTAGGCCACCGGCCGGGGCCGAGCCGCGAGGGGACGCCGGGCCGCGCGCGCCGAGTTCACGGGCGCTTTTGACCGGCTCGCCGCCGACGCGCGGTGCACAGATGACGCGCGCCGGCGCCCACCCGTGCGTTTCTCAAGGCGGTGTGGAGGCGTGACGCCTACAAGGACGCGCCCTGGGCTTGCCGTGTGGGTTTCGAGCCCGGCGCACGGGATCGACGCGCCGCGCGCCGAGCGCTAGATCGCGCGCGGCGCGCTCCCACGCGCACCCCAGGCCGCCGAGCCGCGACTCCGATCGTGGAGTCTTCCGCCGTGACGTCCCCGGGGCGAGACACCCGCACTCGTCACCGCCGACGCGCCGGGCGGCACGCCAGGCCGCCGGGCACCCGTCGAGCACCCGGCGGCGTGTTTTTCGTGAACGTGGTTTTTAACTCGTGAGTGGGCCGCCGACCGTATCCGTCCTAAGCCCAACTAATCCCTAACAGCCGTCGGCCCGGGGCAGGAGAGAGTTTGGGGGGTGTTTTCCGAACTTCTGATGACTTACCTGTTGGGCTGTGATGCTCCTGGGCCCATCCGGGCCGTGACTCACCAACTTTTCCGGGACCAAGTCCACCGGGCCACCCACGCGGCCGAGTGACATTTCGGCCCATCTTCTACCAAGCAACCGCGGGCGCTCGACGTCATGCGACATCTTTTCCAAAAATCCTTTTCTTCCGGGATAATTTCGTAAATGCTTAAAATATGGTTTTAACCTTTAAAAATTCATAACTATTTATAGGGAGCTCAAAATTAAAAATATAAAACTAATTTATATAAATTCGTAATTTCGAAACCTTGCCGTTTGTAGGTAGTTTGAGCTTCTGGATCTTCTAAAATTGGTTCTTATTTGGAGTTATTGCTTAGATGTGCACCGTATTCTTATTTTCGCGTCGAAAACTCGGCCGCACACCCGAGCTTCGACCAGAGGACGCGAGGACCCCGAGTACACCGCTCTCCGATGCCGACCGGCTTCAACGGCAACGAAGGTGTCATGTCACTCCCAACCATGTAGATCCCTATGTTGTTAATTAGATGCTAGTGCTATACTTTATATGCATTGCTCGATGATTTGCATAACCAGCTTTAATAGCCATGCCTTGATGTTTTGTTATACCCCGATTCCTTGTTTTACTTCCCGCGGCACCAGCTACGTACCCCTAGCTAGTCCCCTACCTCAACTATCCATACTTTCGTTGCTTGATTATGGATGGTACCGTTCGGATCGAGATGTGGATATCTCTGTGATTCTAGCGTGCGTTCGGGTGCGTATCTCCTTGCTGTGTTTTGGCGGGAGCGACATGCATTTCTGGTCCAAGCGCGTCGCTCCGCATCCTCAAGGAAGAATGCATGCCCATCCCCAAGGGGCGCCGCCCTCCTCCGGACATTCACGCGGCATTTGCGTCACCTGCGCCGCGCCCACCCTCGTAGGCAACACGTTCCGCCAAGGCTTTTACTTTGCCCACCACTTGGCCGGCGGTGATGCCGGGGCCGAGATCGTACGCACCGCGAGGGGTGCCAGCTTCTACGCCCGCAAATCCAACCTCCTCCCGCTCACGTCCCGTGTACCATCCCCATCACATGGCCTTTCGCCGTGTGGGGTCGGACATCGTCGCGGCCCTTGCGAAAGGCGCCGGGGGCTTCACCCACTTGTTGGTCGCAATTGGACAATTCTTCAAGTGGGTAGAAGTACGCCCCATTACGAATCTCGTGCGGGGAGCAGCGTTGACGTTCTTCACCGCGATCGTCCATCGTTTCTCGAGTGCCGAACTCCATCATCACCGACAACGGGTCTCGCTCACGCGGTGAAATTCCCGGAGTTTGCGACAAATTCCACATCCGTGTGGATCATGTACTGTGGCACACCCACGTGCATCAACGGTTGGGCAGAACGTTTACCCGCATGATCCTACAAGGCTCGCTCCGCACTTCGACTACCGAATAAGTCCTGGGCTTCGAAATTGAGGACTGTGTGGTTCGAGGACCTGCGGATGGTCGCTCCCTTGTGTGATGAGTGATCGACAACGTTGTGGACCGATTCTTGGCTAAGTATTGCAGTGTGTTGCGGCTTGACTCGTGTGGTGTGTGAAGAACAAGCGAAAGGTCGTTGCTTGCGGAGGCCTGGGTGTGTGGGAGAAGACAAGTAGGCTTCGTTCGAGGGACCCTGGCCGCCGGGTCAAGTGCGTCGCATGGTGGCATGAACAAGAAGATGAAGTCGGTGGACGGTTTCTCGGTAGAGCCTCAAAACCAAGGTCGAGCCGGGACTAGCGGGGGAGCCGAGTCAAGGAGTGGAGATTAAGTGAGGCTACACCGAGTTCGCGGTTTGCGTGGTTCCCACTGTAAAACCACCGGGTTACCTGGGTTGAGCCACAAAACCGAGGCCGAAGACTCGACGAGGTGCGGCCACCCAGCCGACGGCTCAACCGCCTGTGAGGGGCTGGGCCGTACCGCCCGCCGGCTGGGATTCATCGGGCCGGGGCCTAACCGCCTGTGGGGGCGGGGCCCGACCGCCCGGCCGCCGCGCCGAGAAGCTTCGAAGCGAGGGACACGCGTCGCGGATCGCAAGGCGTGCGTCGAGGCTACGCAGGTGCTGGCCGCCGGCATCCGTCCGATGGTGAAGATATCAAGAATTCCAACCGCCCTCGAGGGGCATGTATCCTTAGTTGTCAGAGAGGGGCATTTTAGACATTCTAAGCCGTCGCCTATATAACCCAAGAGGTGAGAGGTTGCTACCCAACCCTTGGAACCCTAGCCCATTTGTTTTTCTATTTTCGTTCTCTTTTTCCTAGGACTTTAGAAGGCTAGCTTGAGAGCTTCATGTGAGATCTAGAGAGAGGGATGGATGTTTGGGTGGCAAGCTAGACCTTGTATGAACCATTCATGGCATGTATTAAGGTTTGGCGTTGTTCTTCATGGTTGTTTTCCCCGTCTCTTTGGTGTTGACTTTCGTAGCTCTTTTCGCGTGTTTTGAGAACGATTTCTTGGGGTTTTTGGTGGGTGTCACGTATGAGGTTCTTGTGCTCGTCGGTGACTTTGCCCCCAAATCCCCTTTGAATCGAACTCGATTTGGTGGTTTTTCGAGTTGGGCGTGTTCTTGACCTAGAGAAGCGATTTCTTCGATTCCTCTTGATTGTGAGCGCTGGGTCGATTCCTTTGAGGTAGAGGTTGCCCAGAGGTAACCCAATGGTCCCCCGTTTTCCGTCGCAATCCGTGGAGTGATTCAGAGATCCGGCCAGGAAGCCGAGGTTTGACCCGCGGTTCGTGTTCTGAAGGGGGCTGGCCCACCGCCCGCGGGGCTGCCTAACCGCCCGGTGTTTCCTGTCAAAGTTTTGTTTCGCCCCTATTTTCCTCTCGTGAGTTTGTTCGCCGGATCGCAGGAGTGTCCGGGAAATTCGGAGCCGTTCTCGCGTTGCCTTGCTAGGTGTTCTTGGTTGGAGTTCGCGTCGGGCACAGAGGTTAGACCGCCTGCAGTCGGTCTAACCGCCCCAAGGCCCTTGGGTGAAGTTTTGGTTTTCGCCAAGATTTTCTCGCAGCTAGCATGGCCTTGACCGTAGATCTTTGTTGGTGAAACCGTGGTGTGTTTTGGTGCTCTCAAGAGGCGTCGAGGATTTCTTGTTGCATTGTGTGGAGGGCGTCTAACCGCCCCTAATACCCGCCTCTCCAACCGCCCTCCGGTTAGCCGGCTTTCGAGTTGTTTCCGCCGTCGCGTGCCGTGTGTGTGTTGTGGTCAGCTGCAGAGTTTGTTCCTAGACCGCAGTGGGCACTCCGAAGGGCTACGTGGTTTTGGCAACCCGGGAGGTAGAAGTGCGAGCGTGTGATTTCTGGGGTTCGACCGAGCTATTCGTCTTGCCTGAGTTTTAATCTCCCTCGAGAAGAATTTTTATCGGCTCCCATTCACCCCCCCTCTCGGTCGCCTTATCGGTCCTTCAAGTGGTATCGAGCTCTGCTCGGGTCTTTGTTGACTCTAACCGCCCAAGATCCAAGGATGGCGCACAAAGAACGGGTTCTAGTCCTCCACACTTCGATGGCAAGAACTACCGGGAGATGTGGAGCAAGCGGATGGGTGCGTCTCCTCCGCGGAAAGGGTCGCATGCTTTGGGATGTCACGCAAGGGACACAGGCTATGTCCACCGATCGATTTCCCTTGCTCCAGGGTCGAGGGATGTGATTCGACGCCAACAATAAGGCTAAGCCGACTACTTGTTTCGTGCTTTGTGTCGACCGAGTTCGGACGGTGCACACCGAGCACTTGGCTTGTAGGATTTGGGCGATGTTGAAGGAGGCTCATGTTGGGAACGCCTGTGTTCGTGCACCTGGGCTAGGCGTACCCACGGAGAGTACTAGAACTTCACTCATCTCCCTAGTGAGTCCATCGATGCCTTGTTCCGCAGGTTCACGGCGGGTGGTGAACAACATGAGGGCCAATGTGGGACGTGCTCCCGTACGATGATCATGATAGAGCGGTCAAGCTCTTACACTCTTTGGATCGTACGATATGGGCTGAAAAGTTCGAGGCCATACGAGCTCTGAGAGGGGTATGATACCTCGACTAAGGAACGAGCCGGTTTCTAAGCTCAAGTCGGCAGAGGTGGATAGGGGCATGACTGCCAAGCTCGGAGGGACCGGACTGACCCCATAGTCTTGCCCTCGTTGGTGGTTCCAAAGGAAAGACTAACTCTAACCCATCCACCAGGATGCTCTCGTTTTCCTCTTTGATGTAGCTCAGTGCCAGATGAGGAGTTTGATGACTCGGAGAGGACGAGCCGGCGTCGCGGACGAGGCGGCTCGAGAGGCTGCACGAGAACCGCGTGAACATGAGGAGAACACGAGGACTCCGTTCAGCTGCGGCAAGCCTAGACACCGTCGCCGACCGCCCCGCAGAAGGCCGAGAGCAAGGAGCCACGACAAGCACAAGCCGAGGAAGAACGACGACAAGTACCGTTCGAGGCGCGACCACAAGAGCAAGCACAAGAACAAGTACAAGGACGAGCGACGATCGAGGAAGAAGGAGGGCCGAGGCAAGGCCCGAGCGATGGTTGGAGCGAGCGACGTCGACCTGGGCCCGCGTACTCCACCTCGAGCTCGGGGGAAAGGCCAGGCCGACGACGAGGGAGATCGCCGCAAGAACAAGAGGTCGTCCAAGAACCCGAGCGGCCGAGCCGCTTCGCGAGAGACGGCTTCCGTACCATGGCGCCCGAGCTCCTAAGAAGAAGAAGAGTACACAGAGCGACTCGACTCGAGTCCGACGACGAGGTGCGGATGAACTTCCCTTCTTGCGCCAGAGAATGAGAGGCTTGCCCTTGCTTGATAATCGTGATGATATGCTTAGAGAGGCCAAGAAAATGAGGAAAGAGCTTAGGGCTTCACTCGAGGATGCTAGGACTAGAGTGGCCGAGCTAGAGACACAGGTGCTTGATAGCAAGCTTGAGATTGATTCGCTTAAGGCTAGCCCCCGTTGTTGCCGATGAAAATGACTGTACGATTGCCCATATTCCTTGCCGATCTTGCTTTGTTTAAGGAGAAGCATGCCTCAAGTGTGAGGAACTAGATGTGCTTAGGGTTGAAGTGGCCGAGTTTAAGTCTAGACTCGCTTTGCTAGGTGCTTGCACTTCTTGCCCCGTTTTGCATGCTAAGATTGATGAGCTGTATGCTTACACTAGTTCGCTCGAGGCTAAATTGAAGGAACCCATGCCTACATCCCGCTCTACTTGTGAAATGCATGCATTGGAAAATTTGGAGCTTGCACATTATGTTGATCGCTTGCGGTGATGAGAATGATGACTTGAGGAAGTTGATGGGTTGGTTGTCCGTCACGAACTCCCGCTTGAGGATGATGATCGAGGCCTTTAAGAGGCAAGATGGTGAGGGGTTTGGGCAAACAAGGTTGGTGGCTGAAGTGGAGAGAATATCCCGAGCCACCAAAAACCCACCACAAATGATTTCCCTCCAAAACCCAACCATCTTAGGAACCGATTAGAGACAACCCTGCCTCCACCTATATTTCCTACACCCACAAATGATCTCCAAAAGCCCATCAAGTTTGTGAGCACTTCTGGGAAAGTGTTCTTGGGAAAGTGAAAGAGAAGGCAAGTGAGGAGAACGGTGGAGGAGTTGAGTGGAGAGAAACCTAGCGAGTGTCTCCCCAATCCAAGCCAAAACCTAAGATCGTGAGGTTCCGTTGTACATTGTGGGAAAGAGGGTCACAAGGATGAGTTTTGCTTCAAGAGGAAGTGGGAAGAGAGGATGGCAAAGGAGTGGGTGAACAAGGATAGGTACAACCCTTCCCATGGTGTACCTAAGCCCGTATGCCACCGCCTGTGGGTAAGGCCGAGGTGGAGAAGTGTTCCGCATGGGGAGATGCGAGTTCCCGCAACTCGAGGAGCCGTTCGGGAGGGGGGCTGGCCGCACCGGCCGGCTGGGCGGTCGGGACCGGCCCGGGCCCTGCAGGGGGGCTGCTAGACCGCCCGCGAGCGGTTTAACCCGCCCCCTGCACTCGGGCGGAGTGGTTTTCGAGGTGGTGAGTCGAGAAGTCGGTGTCCGGAGGTGGAGTTGCCGGTGGTTGGTCCGGAAAGACAAAGCAGGTCGGGCTTATTAGCATTCTCCCCCTCGAGGTCACTACTGGGGATGGGAGGAGTCGTAGCTTTGAGAAGGAGAGGACGCTCCACTCGGTTGTCTTTCGTGGTTTTGGTCCTCCTCTAGGCGTGAGGGGTGGTTTCCTTCGAGAGTGGTTACCGAGGTGGTGTTCGTGGGGGTAGCTTGGTAGGAGAGATGCTTTGGTTGGTGCTAACCCCACTTTCGAGCAAATGGTCTTAAGATCGGTTTTCCTCTTTGGTACTAACCCTTGCCGAGTCGTTTGTTCGCTCACGTGCTTGTTTTTGAATTTCAGGTGGGAGACTTGAAGAACATTTGCTGATTGACTCCGTTGTTCGAGGCATATGACCGTGAGACAGGGGTGGTTCTCAAGTCTCGTCCCGTGGTGACGAAGAGGTACATCACCTTTGGGACAATGGGCGTGGGCGTGTGCTTTCGAAGGTGAGATAAAAGTGAGTGACAAGATCACTCGAGGCGTGCTGCTCTCGTTCAATCGCCGGGGTACAATTTGCTTTCTCGTGTCTCGCCTGTCGACGAGGCTGAAAGGTTGTTTCCGCCCGGTGTTTGACGTGGACTCTCGAGGAGACCTTGTTTGTATGGTCGTTCCCGAGGGTCGTGTTTCGTGTCGATTTTTCTCTCGCCTTCTAGTGTTGAGCGTTGTTTCTTGGTCGGTTCTTCGAGTGAGTTGTGGAAGTGGCATAGGAAGTTGGGTCACTTGAGCTGATCTTCTCGTCTCGCTTGAGTAAACTCAATTTGGTCCGAGGATTGCCACGTTTGAGGCTTGAGAAAGAGTTGGTTTGTGCTCCGTGTAGGCATGCCAAGATGGTGGCATCCTCTCACCCGCCTCTCACCGATGTGATGACTGAGGCCGTCCATGCGAGCCGGCCCATATGGACCTTGCTTGGCCCGCCCGTGTGCGATCCGCGGTGGGAAGTGGTATGTCCTCGTTGTGGTGGACGACTTTTCTCGTATGCGTGTGTTCTTTCTTGAGGAGAAGGGGGAGACGTTTGGTTTTGTTCGAGATCTAGTCTTGAGGTTGAGGAACGAGAGGCACGAGATGCCATACGAGCTATCCGCAAGGATAATGGCTCCCACCAAAGAACTCGTTTTGAAACCTTTTGTCATGACTTGGGTCTTGAGCTACCCGCGAGTCCGTATACGCCTCCCTCAGAATGGTGTTGTGAAAGGCATCAGACCTTGTGTGAAATGGCTCCTATGATGCTTGATGAGCATAGGACTCCGAGGAGGTATTTGGCCGAGGCGTGAATACCGCGTGCTATGTGTCGACCGTAATATACCTCGTAGTGCACAAGAAAAGACATGCTATGAGTTGATGGTGATCGCACACCCAAGGTGAGTCACTTCCATGTCTTTGGTTGCAAGTGTTTTATTCTCAAGAAGGCAGAAGTTGATAAGTTTGAGGCTGGGGTTCTGTCGATGCATTTTCTTTGGTTATGCATCCCATTCTAGAGCATATCGTGTGCTCAATCTTGAAACTAACCAAATCGTGGAGACTTGCGAGGTAACCTTCGACGAGACAGCCACGTAGTCACCTTTGTCTTTGGAGGCAGGCAGGTGATGATGAGCTTGGCGAGAGATTTTTTCAGAGGAGGAGCATGAACATGGTGATGATGAAGATGGCGCGCGTGCTCCCGACCGGACATGTACCCACTACTTCGACTACGATGATGGATGGACCCTCTCGCTACACCTACGACGACAAATCAAGAACGAGGAGAAGCCGATGCCGAGGGGGAGGTAGCTTCGAGGCGAGAACCCTCCCTAGCGAGTTCAGATGATCACCCATCTTCGAGGATCATCGGGCGACATGGATGAACGCACTACACCTGGCCGAGGGTTCGAAACAATTCCCATTTTGCTCATGCCGCATTTGTTGCTTCTTTCGAGCCCAAAGACATTGGACACGCACTATCCGATCACAATTGGGTTAACTCGATGCATGAGGAGTTGGAGAACTTGAGAGGAATCAGTGGGAGTTGGTTGACCCTCCCCCGTGGTGTAAGCCGATTGGTACAAAGTGGGTGTGGAAAAACAAAGAGGAGAGAAGGGTGAGGTTGTGAGGAACAAGTCGAGACGGTTGCTCGGTGGGTTCGGGCCGAAGGAGTGGGATCGACTACGAGGAGACCTTGCTCCCGTAGCCCGTTTGGAGGGCGATTAGATCCTTCTAGCCTTTTCTCGTGGCTAAAGGGTCTGCTGTACCAAATGGATGTGAAGAGTGCTTTTCCGAATGGAGTGTTGGAGGAAGAAGTGTATGTGAGACAAACCCTCCGGGTTTGAGAGTGAGAAGTACCCCACCGGTGTACAAGTTGAGGAAGGCGCCGTATGGGTTGAAGCAGGCGCCTGTGAGCTCGGTATGTATGTGCTGAGGGCTCCCGTTTGAGAGAGGCTTTGAGATGGGGAAGGTCGATCGACCTTGTTTTTGGCAGAGGCGGTGATGCAGATATCCCGATTGTGCAGTATACGTGGATGATATTGTCTTCGTGGCTCGTCTAACCTCTGTTGCGAGGTTTGGCAGATGATATGAGCAGGGAGTTCGAGATGAGCATGATGGGTGAGCTGCGCTCTTCCTGCCACAAATCAAGCAATCAAAGGAAGGAACATTTGTGCACCAGGCTAAGTACACCAAGGACATTGTGAGAAAATTCAAGATGGAGGACTCCAAGGCTATGACGACGCCGATGAGTACGACTACAAACCTCTTGATGCGACGAGGAAGGTGAACATGTGGACCAAGGAGCACCGAAGCATGATCTTCCCGGGTCACTCCTCTACTTGACGGCAACGAGGCCGACATACAAGCCTGTGTCCGTGCGCTCGTTTTCAAGCGTCTTCCGAGGACTTCGCATCTAAAGGTGCGTTGAAGCGAATTTTCGTGTACTTGCGTCGACACCCGACTCTCGGCCTTTGGTACTCCGCGTCCTCTTCTTGACTTCCCCGTCGAAGCCACCGCGGGCCTCGACGGCTCCCTACAAGGGCGAGCAGCCTGGTCGCTCTACCTCGCCGTGACTACTCACGTGGTCGGGCATCGCCATCGTCGTCGAGCGGCGGAGAAGACGCCACGCCTGCCGGCCCTGGGGCCGCCCCGCCTACTTCGTCGGCGAGGTTCTGTCGAGTCCAAGGCTCGCTACCCGCCCCGTGCGAAGCTCCCGTACGCTCTACTCATCACCTCGCGGAAGCTACGACACTACTTCCGGAGTACTCGGCCTCCGTCGTCACCGACTACCCGCTCGACGACATCCCGAGGAACCCCGGACGCCACCGAAGGATCTCCAAATGGGTCGTCGAGCCTCGGCGCCCTCACCATCGACTTCAAGCCACGCACAGCCATCAAGTCGCAAGCTCTAGTCGACTTCATGGCGAGTGGCGGGAGAACCAGCTACCTACTCCCACCGTGCGACCAGAGCATGGGGTGATGTACTTCGACGCTCACTCAACCTCGAGGGGCGCAAAGCGCGAGGGTACTCCTGATCTCTCCAACGGGCGAACAACTCAAGTACGTCCTGCAGATCTTCTGGAAGGTCTCAAATAACGAAGCCGAGTACGAAGCCCTCCTGCACGGGCTCCGCCTCGCGGCTTCACTTGGCATCAAGCGGCTACTAGTCTACGGCGACTCCGCAGTGGTCATCAACCAAGTCAACAAGTCCCCGGGACCGCAACAAGGAGAACATGGACGCCACCGCCTAGAAGTCCGCAAGCTCGAGAACAAATTCTATGGCCTCGAGTTCCACCACATCGTTCGCGACAACAACGTTGCAACGGACGTCCTCTCGAAGCTCGCATCCACCCGCGCCCAAGTGCCGCGGCGTCTTCGTCCATGAGCTTCATGCGCCATCCATCCCGAGCCGGCGCCACCGACCTTCGTCCCGGCCTAACCCATCGAGTGGGCGGAGAGGTCATGATGATCGACGTGGACCGGAGGCAACCCTTCATCGACTACCTCGGCGGGCGCGAAGGTCCCCTCGGACAAGAACGCAGCCGAACAACTCGTCCGCCGCGCCAAGTCTTACGTCCTCGTCGGCGACAAGCTTTACAAGTGAGGCGCATCTTCTCGGGAGTACTCATGAAATGCGTCCCTCGCGAAGAAGGCAAGGACATCTTGGAGGAGATCCACAAGGGTGTGCGGCAACCACGCGTCCTCCCGCACGCCGGTCGGCCAGGCCTTCCGGCGAGGCCTTCTTCGGCCCACAGCCGGGGCGATGCCGAAGAACTCGTCGAAGGTGCCAAGGATGTCGGTTCTTCGCCAAGCAGCAACACGTCCCCGCCTACAAGCTAGTCACCATACCGCCAACCCTCGGCCCCTTTGCTCGCTGGGGGCTCGACATGATTGGGCCACCGCAATCGCGCCGTAGAGGATTCAACTGAGGTGCGGTGGCCATCGACAAGTTCACCAAGTGGATCGAGGCCAAGCTGGTCACATGCCCCAAGGGCGACAGAGTACTCGACTTCTCGGGATGAACTCGTGCACCGCTACGGGCTACCCCACCGCATCATCACGGACACAGGGGGTCCAACTTCAACAACCACTCGCCTTTGGGAATACCGCGAGAACGGCGGAATCGACGTCGGATACGTCTCCGTCGCCCACCCACGGGCCAACGGACAAGTCGAGCGCGCCAACGGGATGGTGCTCGACGCCCTCAAGAAGCGGCTACACGACGTCGCTAACTCAAAAGGGGGCAAGTGGATCAAGGAACTACCCAACGCACTGCGGGGGCCGCGGACTCAACCATCCAAGCCAACGGGGCAATCCCCCTACTTCTGGTCTACGGCTGCGAAGCCATCCTCCTCGCCGATGTCATATGGAACTCGCCAGCGGTGGAGCACTACGACGAAGGCGTCTCGAAGACACGCAGACGAGTTGATATCGACGGCCTCGAAGAAGCTCGGCCGTGCCGCCCTCGTCCAATCGGCAAGGTACCGGAGGGTATCCGACGCTACCACGATCGCAACGTCAAGGAACGCTCCTTCAACGTTGGAGATCTTGTCCTCCGCCGTATCCGAACACGGAAGGACTTCACAAGCTCAGCTCTCCCTGGGAAGGCCCCTTCACCGTGGCTAAGGTGACCGGGCCAGGCTCCTACCGCCTCCAAACACTCGAAGGCGAAGAAGTCAACAACTCGTGGAACGTCGACCAGCCTCTCGTCGATTCTACGCCTAGTCCGTTCGACTACTCCGGGGGTTCAAGTCCACGCGACTACATCAACACCCCCTTGCCACAAGCGACCCTCCGGTCCCGGCTCCAAGTCTCGGACTACTCTCCTCCGAGGTCCGGGCCCCGTGCGGCTACCTACGGACCACGGGGGCCGCAACGAGCGTCAAGGACTCTAGCAACGGTCTACCAAGAAGACCACACTCCAAGATCCGGCGCGCGCGGCTACTTACGGATCCGCGATCCACCTACACGGCTACCTACGGATCACTCATCGTAAGTGGCTACCCGCTCCCGTACTACTCATTGTAAGCGCCCTCGGTCCGTGCGACTACTTGCAACTACGGCCCCGGCCACCCGAGTGTACTTCTTCGGAATAAAGTTTGATTGTTCATCAACTTCTTTCGTCTACCCCCCGCGACTGGACCACTAAGCCGAGTACTACTACTCGCACCTACCTGAGATGGGCGCTCCGCACTCCGAGATCGCGGTTACGAGTACTCATTGATGGAACTTCACATTTCATTGATATATGAGATAGTTCATTACAATCGTTTCCCTATACAACCATGGCTACTAGCTATCTATGCGGGGCTCTCGGAGATTCAACTTATCGGCTACTCGCTCCGCGATGGGAGCCATCTCCGCTCCAAGAACTCTGCATCGCTCATCCGAGCGATTGGCGGCTACCCCGCCGGCGACTACCTCCACCGGGCCTTCGGGAAGTATGACTTCATGAAGGCCGGCCCACCTTCGGGATCGACTTGGCCATGTGCTTCACGTAGGCGGCCCACCCGGCTTGGCGCCTCACGAAGTCGATCCGCCAACGGAGCGATCTTGGGGCCGCCCGGTGCGGCACCGGGAGCCTCGCGATCGGGAGGGCGGCCTCTTCAAGGTCCTTCGCTGGGCCCGAGCGCCTCGCGAGCCTTCGTTCAACTTCGCAAAGATTTGTAGCAAGCGGACGAGGTCTCCGTCGAGGCAATTCTCAACTCCATGTGCTTCTCGCACTCGAAGGCCGCCCTCCTTGTAGTCGAGTTCACGTACCGGCGGGCTTCTTGCTCCCGGTAGAAGAGATTCTTCATGCCGATCTCCGAGCCCTTCGGACGCTCCACACCGGCCTTCGAGTTCGCAAAGACCGAACACAAGAACGGTCGAGCTTGATGACTCCTAACAAGTACTCGACAAGTCAAGAGACATACCTTTATTCTTGTTGCGGAGACCCTTGTTCTTCCGCACCAGCTCGTCGCTCTTCGCCCGCAAGTCCATCACATCGTTGTGGTACTTGGCGAAGGCGCGTCCAAGCTTCGACCGCATGGCGGCCGCGTGCTTCCTCGACTTCATGAGTTGCTCCTCCAAGGCCTCGGCTCGCGAGCACCGTGTCGCCATAGCCTTGCGTTGCATTGGACTCCTCGCGGGATCGCTCCGCGACGTCCCGCACAAAACCAATTCAAGCCAGCGCAGTACTCAACGAAAGGATTGACTACTCGGGAGGCAACGGCCACGTACCTTCATCCACCGTTGCTCGGCTCGTCGCATCGCCTCCGGATGCCGCGCCAACACCGGCGGCTCGACCGCATCGTCGGCAAGCGCCCTCGATCCCGCCACGGCCACTTGTCGTAGCCTCCGTCATCGGCGCCGAGCGGATAGGCTCCGCGTCTTGGATCTCCGGGGACCGGATCGCCACCTTCGGGGCAACCCCCGGCGACGTGGCGCCCGCCTCCTCCTCGGCGGACTTCTCGACGGTTTCCCCCATGGGCTCGGGGCTCCTACCGCGGCCCTCGGGGCCTCTCGGTGTCAACTCCTCGCATGGGTACCCCCGGCAGGATGTCACCCTCTTCGCCGCCCGTCACCAAGGAACACGCGCATCGGCATCTACGACTACTCTTTTTGGGGCTCTACGGCCTTCAAGAAGAGCACTCACCTTCGACCACGACCGCCTGCGGGGCCGGCGCCGGGCACCGGGGGGGCTTGGCCGCGGCTTGGGCCTCCGGGAGCGGGCTCTTCGACGGCGGCGCGCCTTCTTCGCTTCCGCCGCCGTGGGCTCCTCTCCGTCCCGCCCTCAAGTCCGTGGATTTTCTGCACAAGTGTCCATAGAGGGTCGTCAGATAAAATCGACTACTACAATGAGTACTACTCAGCAAGTTGTGGTACTTACAAGTTCGACCGACGATAGTCACGGCACGGAGCACCGAGGATGCCGGCGATATCAACCCGTCCACCCTCGGCGGCGTTTCTTCCTCCGCCTCTCCGACTACCGCCTCCTCCACGGCGGCGGCGGCGGCGCGGCGCTCGCGCTCCCGCGGCTTCCACCTCTTCGGGGGCGGCGGGCGCGGGTACTCGCTCCCCTCCGGGGGCAGGGGTCGGGCGCTCCCCCCGCGCCGGGAAGCTCATCGACCGTGGGGGTCGGACTTCGGCTTCCGGCCCGGCTCCCCCACCGTGGGCCACACGCCCTCATCGCCTTCCTCCACGGCTCGCCGGCGGCCTCTCCCCGCACGGAAGGACGACTACTCGTCGCACCGTACTCGGACACGGGTACCCGACTACCGCTCAAGATGACTTACCTCCGGAGGCGTGGTCTCCGAGACCTTCATCTTCTTGGCTACCCGCTTCTTGGCGGGGTTGCGCGCTTCCTCGGCGGCGCAAGAAGGCTAGCCTCCGTGCCAGCCGGAGGGTCCCGGATGAGAGGTACATGAGGCAAGCCGGACGGCTAAACCTCGACCGCGCCGTCGGAAGCGGTCCCGCGCGTCTCCTCGTCTTCCCTCGTCATCGGAGGTATCCTCCACGATGACGGGATCGTCGTCGCCTCCGACTACTCGGCGCTCCTTCACCTTCTCCACCGTTGGGATCTCAATTCCGCCGGTGGTGGCCGCGGCTCGAGACAAACCACTTCACATCATCCCGCGCAAAAGACACAAAAGCGTCGGCAACTCGCCACAAGTGCCTACTACTCGACGAGGCGGGTACGGCCACTTACCTCGTTGGGCGGGCGCGCGGCGAGAACTCCTCGACAGGCACGCCGTGTACTCCGCATGTCCTTGAAGATCCTCGACAACCTCTCGATGATGTCGTTGTCTTCACTCCCGCCCCCCCGCATCCGCGACGTGTCGTCGTCGCCGGTGTACTCGAAGCCCATCGTATCCCGCGCCGACGGGGCCGGCCGGATCCGCGCTTCATGAAACCGAAGGCCACATGTTCGGCCCTCGCTCCCGCATCCCGCGTGGTCTTGATCCGTGCCGCAACTCCCGGAGCCGGATCCCCTCTTGCATGGTGGGTTCCGTGTTCCACCACTCTTGGTGCTTGGGCCGCCGTCCGCTCGCTTCCGGCAGCCTCGGGGATGGTGGTTCGTGGTGTAGAACCACCTCGTCTTCCCGGTCCGTGTTGGAGTCCACGAGCTTGTACGCCGTGTGCACGCCGCGGCATCTTCCCTCAACCCGGATCCCGCCCCTCCGACTACTCTGGGGTTGGAGGCGCTGGGCTGCGCTTCACGCGGAAGAATTTCCGAAAGAGAACCCAATGTGGCTTGATCCCCAAGAATGCTTCGCAGAAATGGACGAAGACAGAGGTGTGGAATATTCCGTTGGGGTTCAAGTTGAGGTACTCGATGCCATAGTACCTGAGAAGCCCCTTGAAGAAGTCACTCGCTGGGAGCGCAAGGCCGCGCTCCACGAAGCGCGAGAACATCGGGATCTCGTCTTGTGCCTTCTCCATTGGATAGGGATCTCCTGCGGCGGATCTCCACATATTGATCTCCTTCTCCCTGATGAACCCGCTGTTCAACAGGGTCAGCAAGTCTTCGGTCTTCACCTTCGACTTTTTCCACTCGCGGCTTGGGTCGGGCCGCGCGGTGGAGATGTGGGCGGTGCCGATCCGGTGCGGCCGCGGCGCCCTCGCATGGCTCCTTTTCTTCCCGCCGGCCTTCGACATCTTCGACGGGGACTGGCTTCATCCTCCAAGAACAGGGAGTCTTCACTCGCATCCGCTCGGGGGCTACCCTACAGCTTTCGGGTGGCGATGCGCTTGGATCTACTACGGCGGCGGCGCTCGCTGGAGTGGATCTACTTCAAGATTCAAGTGCGCGAATGACTGCAGCTCACTTGGGTGAAACCCCTAAGGGTTTCGGCTTGTATTTATAAGCCAAAGCGCCTCCGTAACGGGCGGCTGGATTAGTCCACGCGCGGCTGACTCAGCGGCTGCGCATGACTCTTCGTATTCTACTAGTCGACGCGCCTCACCTCGGGGGCTCGGCTACTTCTACTCGACTACCTGGGACGCGGCTAGTCTCAAGAGCATCTCAGGACACATTCTCCAAGAAGACCCTTCAATTCGAGAGGAAGTACTCGACTCAAGGCTCGGGGGCTCCGTGCCACGTGTCCTTCGGTTTTTTCTCTCCGGATTTTTCGGGGTTTTTCTCGCCAAGACTTCGGATGGATCCTCGGCCCGCAGCCCCGGCTCGAGGCTCCTGGGGCTACTCCACGTGGATCGCGGGTTCGCGAATCGCATCTTCTTGACGGCTTCGGCTTCAAGACAAGGCAGGCTTTTTTGAAGACCTTCGAAGGCGGATTTCAAGGACGCTTGGGACTACTCGAGAAGACTTCAAGATTGCTCAAACATCACCGGAGTACATTCCCACCTCGGGATGCTTCGACTACTCTTGAGGACTTTTGACTTGTAGCACTCGAGGACGCTTGAGGACTACTCGTTAAGGCCGTCAAGACTACTGGAAGCTATCCTTCTCGACTACAAAGTACTCGGGGGCTTGTCGTATGGACCTCCCTGGGCCCACTACTTCGGTGGGTACCGGGGACCGACTACTCGGTGGGCCCCCGGGACTACCGGCTTGCGCTACACCGCACCTGAAGGCGTGGAGTACAAGGACAGCACAGGAGTAGTACTCGGTTAGGGCTCTGTACACGTTCCGCACTGTGTAGAGGTCTCCTAGACGTACTCGACTAGTACTCCCCGCCCTACTCCGACTTGTAACCCCGCCTCCCGACTATATAAGGCGAGGCGGGGACCGATCCCAGGATCACCTCATCCAATCTCAACTCACGGCACACTATTGCACCATCCCGTAATCGTGCCCTATCAACCCGTAGCTACGCAAAGATACGGGACGTAGGGTATTACGCACCTCGCGGCCCGAACCTGTCTAAATTGTGTGCCACGTGCCTCTTCCTTCGAGTTACCGATCTCGGCGAGTCACATTCATCTACTTCGGGTACTCCCCGTAGTAGGTTGCCGGTCCAAAACACCGACAGCGGGCGCCTCTGCGCCCGCCCCAAGCGATGGCCCTCTCGCCACCGGAGCCGGCTCCGGTGACGGGGAGCAGGCTCTCACCTATCAGGGAGAACCTGCTCCCTGACTTCTTCCTCCTCTTCCTCCTCCTCGTCCGATGACGAGTACTCCTCCGTCCCTAGTGAGGAGAGCCCCTGCTGCTCGCGCAGTCGGAACTCCTCGCTCCTCCGCTCGCAACGCTCCCAGTGCCGCGCATCGCGCTCCCTTCTGCGGACCACCCGCTCCCGCTCTCGTTGTTGCGCCGCGCGTGCGAGCACGCGGGACTGGGGCGTGGGCAGGTCGGACTTCGTGGCGCTCACGCTCACCATCTGCAGGGGTCAGGTGAAGCGTCAAAACGCGTCGACAACTCGAAAAACCAGCTAGGCTAGAAATAAGGTCAAGAACTCTGCTCACCAGTGGGCTAGTAGGGAGCATCTCGAACGCCCACAAAACATCGTCGCCCCAACGTCCCGACCTGAGGTCGATGGCGCGCCGCGCCCGGGTGGCTGCAAACGCCCGCGGGAAGGGATCTTGCAGCAGCCGTGATCCCGCCAACGCGACGGGGTCCGCGACCTCGGTCATCTCGAAGACGCGGAGCGGCCTCTCCATCAAGGGGACGACCCACCGGTGGTGGAGGTTGGCGAGGACACACCCCGCAGTCAGCCCGCGGTTCGCCAGCTTCTTCAGCGCGGCCACGAGCGAGTCCAGCCGCGCCTGGTGCTCGGGCGGGGACACCCCATGGTACCAGGAGGCGGACCTCTCCCGGAGCACCTTGCCGGTGTAGGGGGGAGGCCGGGCTCAGTGTTGCGGAGGTAGAACCATCCTCGCTCCCAGTCCGCGTTGTTGGTGGTCATCGTGCAGGGGATGTACTCCTCCTTGCGCGAGCCCCGCACTGCGAGCGACAAGCCGCCGGCGCGCGCCGCACGGCGAGTCCTCAGCTCCGACGTTGGCAGCGTGTGTAGCTCCGCGCGGAAGAGGTGGACCCAGAGATCCCAGTTCACGGGGATCCCCAGGAAGCCCTCGCAGACACCGACGAACGTGGCCGCCTGCGAGATCGCGTTTGGCGCGAAGTTGTGAAGCTCCACACCGTAGTGGTAGCAGAGGCCCCGCAAGAAACGGCTCGCCGGCGCCGTGAAGCCGTGCTCGTGGAAGCGCATGAAGTTGACGACGTAGCCGTACGGAGGGTTGGGGACTCGTTCCCTCTCCGACGGCACGATCCACTCGGCCGACTGCCCATCCACATTCGCCGCCAGCTGACCGCCGGCCACCAGCTGATTCAGGACCAGCATCGTCGCCGTCGAGCGCTCCCATGCCGGCGAGTCGATGATGACGAGGTGCTGCTGGGGAGCCATGCGAACGGGCGGGGGAGCGGGGAACCGGAAGCAAGAACAGCTCTAAGAGCAGAGGTGTAATGGAGAGAACGGCTCGGGGGCTGGAGCGCAAGAGGCAAGAACGGCGAACTCTAAGCGCAAAGGTAAAAAACCGCTCCTTCCCCGCCTATCAGATTTATAGGCCGTGAGGCGTGCTCTCCGGAGCGCACACCCCGCGCGCATTAACTGCAGGCGAGACGCTCACTCACTCACAAGCGGGACCCACCACGACCATGGCGGCCGCATAACCGCACGTGCGCCATCATCATGGTGCGGTAATCGGAGGGCCGCGGCAGGCGGTCACGTCCGCCTGCCCACTCCGCCCACTACACGCGCAGCCCGCCTGAAAAGGCGCGCCCGCGGCGCGTGACTATAGTCGCGACTGCGGGCATTAAATGGCCCTGTCCCTTACCAAGTAAGAGAGACCCTCGAGCGGCCCGAGCCCCTGGCTCGAATAAATGCGACCCTCGAAGGGTGCGAACACCGACCAGTGGCCTCGAAGCCCGTTTGAAATAAACGGGCGCCACGGGTGCCCTCGATTCATAGAAATTACTGATCAGCGGCTCGAGAACTGGCACGACCAAGGACCCTCGAAACCTGCAGATGCGAAAGACGGGAGCACCCAGCTGCTACCCCGCGCGGCCCTACTGATTAGGGGTTCGAAGTCTGACCCTCGATGGGTTCGAATAGGCGCCCCAGATCACCAGAGTCAGGGACGACGAGGGCACGCGCATTCGAGCCTTTCCTCGAGCCCACCGACTCGAGGGTGCCCCACATGTCGTGTTCGAGAGCCAGCGAGGGTAGCTAGCCGGGGGGGATCCCACCGAGAGAGAGCTTCCGTGCCCTCGGTCCCTAGCGAATGGGACCGAGCCCCACCTAGCAAACCCATGCAAGCGCTTTAATGGACGAGTCTCCAGACCGCGCAGCCTACCCTTATCGAACGGGGCATGGGCGTCCACTTGAACTACCCGCTAACAGCTCAATGAGGAATCCGCAATCCGCGACCCGACCGATGGGGGTTGCGGAAACCTCACCCTCCGTCCCGCGGAGGGACGGCGAGGGCGCGTCTAAAACAAGTCGAAGAGCTCCCCCCGATCGCCTCGAATGGGCCCAGGCTCAGGGGCTTGACGCATGTCTACACCTCCTGGGATGCACCGGCCACGAATAGTGCCAGTCACGCGTGCGTCACCGAAACCGGCTGAGATATTGCCGACGCCGGTTGGAACACGTACCACGCCCACTGACCAGATTCCGCGCTAAAACCTCTGCAGGAGCACCCACGCTCCTGCAGGTCTTCGGGGGCTAGACCCGCGGGTCCGCTGACGCGGCCCCACAGAAGGCATTGGCAACCAGGGGGAAGAGCGTCCTATCAGTAGGCTTCAGCATCTGCGGGAGCTTGGCTGGCACACCCGCAGATGCTCGGGGGCTACTGTCGGGGACAGCCCTGAGGGTCCCTAAAAAACCGGGGGAATCCTGCTTAAAACCCGCAAAAAACAAAAACAAAACACACCTCTTACTTAAAAGCACACACAGGGCACGGCCCACGCTGCGGTGGCCCCCGCGGCCCACCGAAGTGGCCCAGTCAAAAGCCCCCCTCAAGCAGATTCTGCCTCGCTCGAGGGCTCACACCTCCCTCGAGCGGGTTCCGCCTCGCTCGAGGGCTAACGCCTCCCTCGAGCGGGTTCCGCCTCGCTCGAGGGTTCACCTCCGCCTCGCTCAAGGCTCCCTCGCACATGCACCTACTCCCGCGTGCGGGTACGGACATTTAATGCTCTGACACGGCAGAGCCGCACCATGATGTGCCTGGGAATCACGCCCCGGCGCTGTTCCACCAACTCCCTAGGGGGAACCCATCCCCGCCACTATGGGGGACTGTGCGACATGGCCAGTGTCAGCTCCGTGACACTGTGCCGCCCACTCCCGTAAGGCTAACGCGCCGCGCCCTCAAAGGGGGGCCGGCCGCACCCTTGAACCCCTCTCTCATGACTCTGCAGGGTCAAACCATGACGTCAGGCCGGCGGGAGCGCCAACCCCGCCCCTGTAGCGCCACGCCGGGCACTGCTACAACCACTCCGGCACTGTTGAGCACGCGGGGACGGGACGCTGCCACGCCTGCCACTGTACCCCGTACGGATCACCGTCAACGGCTTCTTCGAGCCCGTTTGAGGACGCCACAGCCAACCACTACACCTTCACCCTCGAAGCCGCCCCTGTTCAAGTACGGGACGCGCCGCGACGACAAGAACGGGGTAAGGACCGTCGGGACGGCCGCCAACCCCCCGACGTTGTACGCCATACCTCCACATGTAGCTAAACAGTGTGGCATGCCTGTAAATAACCCCCTCCTTGGTCTATAAAAGGAAGGTGATCCCCCTCGCTGCAGGGGACACGAAAAACCACATCGCACACACGCTCCTTCTCCCACGATATTGGCACTCGCCTCAATCACTCCGCTTAGGAATTGGAGGCCACGCCTCCTCTCCCGCCTCGCTTGTAGCCGCCCCACTACAGGCACCCCGGTGCAAAGCAATACATTGCCTCGAGCACACCACTACTGGATGTACGGCCCCGGCCGGAACCAGGATAAAATCCCGTGTCTTTAGTTGCTTAGCACCGACCATCGAGGGACAGATCTCAGCGCTTATCACTAGTTAGTGTCGGGACTACATTCCGCACCGACAGCTAGGTTGACGGATTTTCACCGTCAACAGTTGCACACCGGTCTGACCGGTGGTGTTGACTGGTCTACCGGTCAGGGCTGAGTTATTGCAGCTGCCCTGTTTTCAAGTGATGTTTCGCATGCATTCGTCCAGGGGGAGTTGCATTGGTTCAGGGGGAGCTTGCATGTGTGTAGGGGGGGCTCTTTGTGGCTTTTCGAGTTTTGGTTTGGTGGTTTGCGCTCTTTGCTTGAGCTTAGTTGTGTCTTGGATGTGTCGAGCCGTTGCCCTTGCCTAAGGGGTCCGAGACTTGTCTTCTTCAAGTGATCTTGATCTTTGCCTTTGTTTGGCTTTCGATCGCTTGTTGGAGTTTCTTTTTATTCGGTTTTTCCTTTTCTTTTCTCTCTTGTAACTTTGTGTGGGTGTTGTCAATGCACTCATCAAGGGGGAGATTGAGGACCATGTG
The DNA here is from genome assembly GCA_947561735.1 of Cenchrus americanus. Lineage (NCBI taxonomy): Eukaryota > Viridiplantae > Streptophyta > Magnoliopsida > Poales > Poaceae > Cenchrus > Cenchrus americanus. Next base: position 68,317,761 of record OX387245.1, on the reverse strand, counting down.
TGGTTCGAGGACCGGTGGATAGTCGCTTCCTTGTGTGATGAGTGATTGACAACGTTGTGTGGACTGATTCTTGGCTAAGCATTGCAGGTGCAGGTTGCGGCTTGACTGGTGTTGGTGCAGGTGAAGAACAAGCGCGAAAGGTCATCACCGGTGAGGCCCCCAGGTGTGGAGAAGTCAAGTAGGCTTCATTTGAGGGACCCGGTGGCCAGCGGGGTCAAGTGCGGGCCGCATGGTAGCATGAACAGCAAGATGAAGTCATGGACGGTTTCTTGGTTGAGCCTCAAAACCAAGGTCGAGTAGGGACTACGTGGGAGCTGAGTTATGAGTGGCGATTCGCGGAGGCTACACCGAGTCCGCGGGGTTTCCAGTGGTTCACCAGAAAACCACTGGGTTCCTTGGTTGATCCACAAAGCCAAGACCGAAGAACCGAAGACGGTGCTGCAGCAGCTCCAGACCGATCTGACCGGTGGGTACTGCTCTGACCGGTGAGGAGCATCGGTCTGACCGGTGTGCGACGACGCAGTCTGGAATCTTCGAAGCGGAGGACATGCGTCGGGATCGCATGGCATGCGTCGAGGCTAAGCAGGGTGCGGTCGCCAGACATCCGTCTGATGGAGAAAATCTGAAGACTTCCAAAACCGCCCTTGAGGGGCTTGTATCCCTAGTTATTAAGTAAGGGTATTTTAGACTTTCGGTTGCCTCCATATAACCCATGAGGTGAGAGGATGGCAGCCATCTCTTGGAACCCTAGTTCATTTGCTTTCCTATTTTCCCTTCCTATTTTCTTAGGATTTCCATAGGACTAGCTTGAGAGCTTCATGGTGAGATTTTGTGAGAGGGTTGGATGATCGGGCGGCAAGCTAGACCTTGTATGAACCTCCTTGGTATGTATAGATGATTCGGCGTGGTTCCTCAAGGCTTTGTTGTGTTGTTCCCGGTTGTTCTTAGTAGTGATTTTCGGATCCGTCTCTTGGTGGTTTTCTTGGTGTGTTTTTGGGACCATGCTCTTGGGGATTTGATGGGGGGAATTTTTGACGCCCCAGGTTTTTAATTAACGTCATTAGCATTAATGACCGAATCAGCCGAGTCAAACCAGCTGACCCTGGTCAAACCTAGGTCAACCTGGGTCATCACCTCGAAAACCACACCAATGAACCCTATTAGACCCCTTCACCAAGTCTACACACACCCGTGGTCAACCCTTGGTCAAAGACATGGTCAAACCCCGCTTGAGATTTGATGTCAGCGAATGTCGTCCGGAACTTTTACCGCGTTCTCCAAATTTCACCTAAACACTTCAAAATCTACCTTTATGAAAGTTGTCCAGTTTGTTGAGGGACACAACTTTCATGTAGATTGGCATTTCAAATTTTGAGTGGAAGTTGGTGAAAAACTTGATCGACTGACAGTACCTCCTGTTTACCGGAACATGGCGGCATTCAAAGTTGGCAAGACATTCCTGCAAAATCCGTTGAGAAAAACACTAGACGGCCTTTGTGAAAGTTGTAGAGGGTAGTGAGATCTACAACTTTCCTATTCACCACTTGGAGCACTTTTGTACAAATTTTTGGAGTTTAACGCGTTCAAACAGGGGCACTGTAAAATTGTTTCAGCCGGTCGACGTCGTACCGCGACGTCGTGCGCGCCGCGCGCCGCGCCGTACCACCGGCCCACGCCCCGACGCACTCCCTCCCGAGGCCGCGTGCCCCGAGGCCGCGCGCCCCGAGGGCTCCCGCGCCCCGAGCCGTCCGGCGTCGTGCCTCGGTGTACCGCCCCGCGACGCCGTACACGGTGCCGTCCGCGAGCGGGGGGGAGGGAAGGAACCGGCCGCCTTAAAACGCCTCCCGCCGCTCGTCGCGCGCTCGCGTATCCCCACCTCGCCTTGGTCGTCGGCCGAGCTCCGCCCCCCCCCCCCGTCCCGGGCCGCCGCCCGCCGATGCGGTGAGGACCGCCGTGGCAAGCTTGGGTCCACCGCCGCAAGGTGCCCCAACCGCGGCGTGCTACATCTCCTCTAGCCCCTACCCAAGCTAACCGAGCCGCCCGTTGCATACGCAGTCGGAGGCTCGCCGGGGGCCGGCGGCCGCGGCGGCCACCGCCGCCGGCGCCGTGCGCCCCACCGCCGCGACTCCTTACCCCCGACCACGCTCACAAAGCGAACCATAGCAACCCCTAGGCCACTCCCCTACCCTCCCCCGGCCGGAATTGTCGCCGGACCGCCGCTGCCTGCCCCGAGGACCACATTGCAAAGAAGAAGATCTTTTCAAGCGCCAAACTGCAATTTGGCTTTTGCTGTATCTTGTAAATTGTGTAGAAAATCGTAGATAAATCATAAAAATGCAAACTCAATTTTGTTGGATTCGTGGTGAAAACTCCCACAACTTTTGTTAGTCTTGCCTGAGCTAGTTCCTGATAGTTTTTGCATGAACAATAAAAATGTGAAAAACCTAGATCTGCAATATCTCAAAATCTATAAATCCTCTTAAGCTAATTTTTGGATATGTTGTGTGTTATGTCATGACTAGCTTCTGTGCTAACAATTGCACAAAGTTATGATGTAAATCTTTTTATAAAAATTGTTTTCCATTTCTGCAGAATCTGCCTAAATGATTTTTGTAGCTAAAAATAAATAGATTTTTGCAACCAAATTTTTCATACTGTCTCTTAAGTCCAAATCACACCTCTGGTGAATTAATCACAATTTTATAATTACCAGAAATATTTATTCTTGAATTATGCTTGATTTTCTTTTAAAATACATAACTCAAGTTCCATAATAGTTCTAGGTGTATATGCTGCATCCCTTGGCTAGTTTTAGACCAAATAACATGTGTGAGAAAGTTTGGATCATTTTGTTGAGTATTTATTGTTGTGTGCATTTACCTTGTCCTTCTAGTTAGCTTTTGTTATTTTCAAAAATAATTAACTTCTAGCTATCCAAAGCTTGCATGTGTGTCCAGTGGCTTGTTATAGGTGTTTAGTGTTTGATACACCCTTCCACTGAATTTTATTAATTAATTTCATGAATAAAAGTTGTGCGGGTCATTAAGGGCTTAATAGTCATTAAATGGGAAAATCACCAAACCATCCCTAATAATCTTGGGTGTGGTTTTAAATCATTTTAAGAGGGCTAACTATACCCACCCACTACTGTTTGTGAAGTTGAATTAAATTATTTGCATATATATGTACACAGTCACTATCAAAAAGAATATCTAATAAAGAATTGCAAATTGTTCCTTTTTGGAAGAGTATGCTAAATGTATTTCTTATCTAGGTGAATGTGTCCAACTAATACACCCCTTGGTTGTCATTTATTGTTTGTGGTTAATTAAATTAAAAATTGTTGAATAAGTCTTGCATTTGCATCTTCGTGTAGATCCTTCAGACAGTAGACGTACGCTCATGCCGTAAGGAGGAGACGAAGGTGCCGACGAAGAGCTGCAGTGCGTGGACGTAGCTCAAGACCTGGACCCAAGTCCTGAAGGGCCCAAGGCCAACCTTGCCAGCGAAGGCAAGCCCCGGATCATTAACCCCGACTTTTAAAATTATCCAATTATGTTTGTTATGATTGTGCATTTACGTTTCAGGAGTTGAATTGAAACCCTAGATGCATGATCCCTAGGTACCTATGCTCTATCACTAGTATGCTAGGTCGATAGCTGCTATGCTATAGGACCCGATAGAAGTCGAGTGATGTTCGTCACTCACGAGAATATGTTCTTATGTTGGAATCATAAGATCTTTATAAATGGATTGCTCATGTGGTAAGAGCATGGGATTTGGGCTCCGGTCCAGTGGCTTTTGTGGGCTAAGCTTTTGAACGTACGAAACATTTGCCGGGAATGGGACCGGTAAGCCTAGTACCTTAATGAGACGGCGTGGGAACTTTTCCCTACTACTCTTGAGTATTCACCTTACCGGCTAGATACCGGGAAGGGGGTGCATGTGTGAGACTAGGTACTTTGCGGGGTATGCCATTTAACCTTGTACCCAGGACTGTAGGCTCTGTTCCCAACCCGAGGACTTTTGGGAACTGCCTGGGAAAGTTGTCCTTGCGGGGGCAGCCTACCGTGTGTTTAGGTTTACCTTGCAAGGTTTAAATCAATCGATTGTCGGCCTCTCACCGTTATCCGAGACTGCTTAATCAACTGGCCATGATATCCCATAATGATGGAACTGGTGAATACTGTTGTATGAATTAATTGTTTGTCCAATTCTTGATTGAGTTAGATGGCACATTTAGAAATGGTAATCAACTAAAACTTGTGCTAAAATATTGAAAGTAAGGATCTACCCTTAGTAGCTGTTCAGCAAAAGGAACTCCACCGGCCAAAAGCCTCCCATGTCTAGAGTTTGGTGATGTAGTTATCACCCGACGGTTAAGTCTGAGGACCATGTGTGGTTCGAGGACCGGTGGATGGTCGCTTCCTTGTGTGATGAGTGATTGACAACGTTGTGTGGACTGATTCTTGGCTAAGTATTGCAGGTGCAGGTTGCGGCTTGACTCGTGTTGGTGCAGGTGAAGAACAAGCGCGAAAGGTCGTCGCCGGTGAGGCCTCCAGGTGTGGAGAAGACAAGTAGGCTTCGTTCGAGGGACCCGGTGGCCAGCGGAGTAAAGTGCGGGCCGCATGGTGGCATGAACAGCAAGATGAAGTCGTGGACGGTTTCTTGGTTGAGCCTCAAAACCAAGGTTGAGCCGGGACTACGTGGGAGCCAAGTCATGAGTGGAGATTGGCGGAGGCTACACCGAGTTCGCGGGGTTTCCGGTGGTTCACCAGAAAACCACTGGGTTCCTTGGTTGATCCACAAAGCCAAGACCGGAGAACCGAAGACGGAGGTGCAGCGGCACGGACCGGCCCCGACCGGTGGGTCCGACCGCCCGACCGGTGGGGGACTGGTCCGACCGGTGGGGAGCACCGGTCTGACCGGTGTGCGACGACGCGGTCCGAATCTTCGAAGCGGAGGACACGCGTCGGGATCGCATGGCTTGCGTCGAGGCTACGCGAGGTGCGGTCGCCGGCATCCGTCCGATGGTGAAGACATCAAGAATTCCAAATCCGCCCTTGAGGGGCGTGTATCCCTAGTTAGTAGAGAGGGGCATTTTAGACATTCGGTTGCCGCCTATATAACCCAAGAGGTGAGAGGATGGCAGCCAACTCTTGGAACCCTAGCTCATTAGTTTTCCTATTTTCCACCTATTTTCTCTAGGTTTTCCTTAGGACTAGCAAGAGAGCTTCACGGAGAGATCTTGTAGAGAGGGATGGATGATCGGGCGGCTTGCTAGACCTTGTACGAACCTTTGTTTCATGTATAGATGATTCGGCGTGGTTCCTCAAGGTTTGGATGTGTTTTCCCTGGTTGTTCTTGGTGGTGATTTTCGGAGCCCTCTCTCGGTGATTTCTTTGGGGTGTTTTCGGGGCTTTTCTCTTGGGGATTTGATGGGGGAAATTTGTGGGAACCCTTCGTGGTTCTTTGGGTTGTGATTCCCCTCCCAAATCCGTGAGAAAAGGTGCTCGATTTTGGGGTTTCTTGAGTTCTTGGGTTGGAAGTGCTTTCGGCGGGATTTCTTCGATTCCTCCTTTTTGGACGAGATTTGGTGGGATTAAACTTGGCTATGGACTCCCCATGAGGTGTTCCTGATATCCCCAAAGTCTTGTTCAAGTCCGTGGAGCGATTCGGGAGATCGAGATTTGGATTTGGGGGAGTTGACCCGCGGTGTCTTGTTCATCCCGAGCTGCCCGTGCTACACCGGCTCGACCGGTGCTCTTGACCGGTCCGACCGGTGCGAGCCCTTGTGGGTTTTTGCTCGGGTGAACATCTTGGTGTGTTCATTGTTGTCCCGTGGTGCCGCTTGTTTCGAGTTTGGGTCCGTTTGGTGGTCGGTTGGCCTGTTTGGTGTCTTGGGGGCTTTCGGTCCGTCATCGGTCGACCGGTGTGTCTCACCGGTCCGACCGTGTAGAGCCACTTAGTGGAAGTTGCTCGTGTTCACTGAGCAGGGACCGGTCTGACCGGTGGTGCTCACCGGTCTGACCGGTGTGGGTCTGTAGACTCGAGGTTTGGTTTTTCCGCTGCGTTTCTCGGGTCGGAAGGTGGTGTGTTGGTTCCTAGGTCCAGTGGCACTCCAGTGGCTACGTGGGCTTGACCAACCTTGGTAGTGAGTCGGAGACGTGTGTTGGAAGCCGTGTTCATCTTGTTGGAGTTTCAATCTCCTTCGAGAAGAATTTTTATCGGCTCCCATTCACTCCCCCCCTCTCTGGTTCGCCGTATCGGTCCTTCAAAGTCTTGCTGAGTATTAGTATACTCAGCCTTGCTTTAAAACTGTTGTTGCAGGTGTTGTTGACCGGAAGGGTGACGACAAGTGATGACATCACGGATGGCCTCCTGTGATGTTTACCGTTGCGCTAGTTTATTTTATTTCCGCTGTTTTCGAACTCTGAACCTTTACTCCATGTCAGGAATAACGGTTTGTAATAAAATGTTTTCAACTCATGTTGTACTCTGGCTTGCCTTCGCGTTAGTTTTAATGCATGTGTCGATCCTCTGTATGTATTCCAAGTGATCTACCGGGCGTTAACCCGGCAACCAATGACAGGATGATACTTTACTATTGTTGAATGACCAAAGTGGATTGGTTTTAGGTGATAGTACGGTATTTTCCTAGGCGGGTTGTCACAGCTGGTATCAGAGCAATTGCATGCACCAGAGCTTAATTAACAATCTTAATCACATGATTTTTGAATAAAATTTGCCAAGATTGTCTGATTTTCCAAAGCACGTTGGTCCGTTAAGGATAAACTAGACCGAGAGGCCCTAGAAGGAATTTTTGGGTTCTTTCGGGTGGCTTATTTAATCTATGGTTTATTTTGCTAACTCCCAGCACATTACTTTATGTCAGACTTACTTTCTTGCACAACCAAACTAGATGAGCCACGTGTTTTATACGTGTGTTGTACCGCATCACGGGAATTGCGAGGGTTGATGGAGTGATCCATTTCACGGATCCCATCTTCGCGTCTGTTTATGAGTTGTGTGTCGCCACGTGTTTAATACGTGAGCATTCCGCATGTCGAGTATGCGAGGCAAGGATACACTCCATTCAAGCGGAGGATGTCTGAGGTTGGACACTATCCATGCAGCGGCTTAACGCATGGATGTCGTTTCTATAGTGAACGGTAATGTATGGGAACGCTTTCATGAGTGTTGGCATGAAAGGTTCGTTGTGTTCTGTGATCTTCTGCAGGTACCCTAACCTCGTTTCGTAAGTCGCTAGTGAGCATCGACTAGATCTCGACTAGTTATTATAGGGAGACATGTGTATGTGCCATGCCATCGGCGCTAACTCCGAGTTTTGGCTTGAATGCCTTGCGAGGACGCATAGGACGTCTTGCATCATGCTAAAAGTCATGGAAGAACCTAAACTGAACTCGTATCTGTTTTTGTGCCCTCTAAGGTAAAATAGTGATAGTGTGTTTTGTCTTGTCTAGCCTATCTAGCATAGATGTGCTGTCGTGCATAAATTTATCAAAAGTTGTTGCTTGGATTGTTGATCTCCATCTAGGTTGCCCCAACCTAATCTAGTTCCGCTCGCCCAAGTGCACGATCATAACTTTGGTCTACCGCAAGTTATGCTCGGTGAGTCAACCCTTGTCTGCTATCTTCCTAGAACCATTTGAAATCTTGCTTAGATAGCGCCTTTCCTAATCTTCTAGCTCAACCTTGCACACCCAACTTGAGTCTCATAACCTTGCTAAGTTACTATGCAACCGTGAGGAGTGTTGGACTCTGGTTTGAGTTAGGAAGTTCGACTTCCGATTACCAGAACTTAGTATCATTTGGTATGCCTGCTCGTTCGAGTTCAGCATACGATGGTATTTTAGTATGCATGGTTACTCCGTACATTAACCCTACCCTTATTTGTGGACCGAGTTATCCTTGTACACCCGTACACGACTGATTCTCACTTTTGTCGTTATGTCCAGATGGACCACGCTGACTCTACGTCGGCTGATGTGGAATCGTGGACTCTCGTGAACTACCTCTAGGAGGGTGGATTTCCTACACTTTTGTGGGACACCCTGAAGGATTTTGGGTACACCACTTACCCAGAGTACTCGACACGTGAGGTCATGACCACAGGCCAACTCCTTCGTTGTGAAGTGAAGGTGAAGATTTTAGAGTGCCCGACCAATCCTGCTTGGGAAGAGTGGGAGTGTATGACACAAGGGTGAAACTTGTCCGACACGGTGCAGAAGGCTGCTCTCGAGGCACTCACAACTTTCTGTGGGAAGCACCCGGACGAGATAGCCGACTCTGCAGCCAAAGTAATTCCTGTACCTGAGCGACACACTGCACTTGGTGTCGAGCGTGAAGCTATCCTTCCAGCCCAGAGCAACTCTCACTACAGTTCTGATCTTGTCACCTCAGTCCGCTTTTGAGAAGCCATGTACGACACCTACCGACAGATGGTGGGAGAAAGTGTATTCTATAGACACCAAATCTATAGATACAGAGTTAAAGAAATGGAGTGTACAGCTCAAGCGTTAAAGAAAGCTCGAGCCATGATAGCTACTCTCAATAAGGGAAGATGCAAGGACAAGGCAAAGATACAAGAGTTGAGTGAGATCATACATGAGCAGAATTTATTGTTGCAGCATAATGACCAGTATATGCTTGAACTAGAAAATCAACTGGAAGTTGTAGCAGTTCCACCTCTGGAACCTGTCATTCCTGGCCCAGAAGGAGACGAAGATGTTGAAGAAGTCCCAGGAGAGTCCGGAGTAGAATCTGGACCCGAATCACCATAATCCCTCAGTGTGGAAGATCCAACCCTAGGAAGTTGGCATGTGAGAAATAAAATTATGAGTCGTAAGAGTGTAATAGTTGTGAGGAACCCTAGTGTGCAACAACCGCGTTTGGTTAGCTATTGCGGTTGGTTGAACTAGGAGCTTCCTTGTGCAGCTAGTATGTGTTGTAATCCCAAGCGTTGTTTGGTAACTCTGAAAACCCTCATCGATGTAACGCCTGGATTAAACTTCTCTTTCAGCAGTAATATTCGTAAAAGCATTATTATGCTAGTTGTGATCAAACCAAGGCTCTGTGGTGAATCTCAAATTCGTCCAAAAACTTCGTGCTAATCAAAGATCCAATCGAATCCTCAGTCCTGAACTTATTCTTGGTTTTTCTCACAACCTTGTGAATTAAAATAAATGTTGCTTTGAGCATGCACTGCATAGCATATGCATTTGGGAAGCTTGGATATACTAACGTGCATCTGCATGAAAACTCCGTACCCCTACTCTGCTTCTCTTAATGGTGATGTGGTGATCCCATAGCCAAAGGTGCCGCGACGGAACCTAGGGCATCATGTGTGCTGCAGCCACATGACTGCCACTAGGAGCGCGCTAGGTATCTTGGTTGTGAGAATGCAACTCGTCACACAAATCCTCTCTGCCTAGGATTGCCCTTGCAATCACTCATCATATGGGTAACCGAGTATTTCTAACGTGCATCATGAGCACCATACTGCACAAACATGTGCATGATGTCTTCACAAGCATGTGCATCGCATCAACTTTGAGAATTATTGCACCTTAAAAATAATGAGTTGTCAACACCTCACAGTCGCAAGTTAAGTAAAGGTGTGAGCAAGATTATTCGGAAATTTCTGCATCAAGTCATTCATCGCGTTTTCGCCTCGATCCGTACCCATAACCTTCAAACCCCCAGGATCGATCGAAGCTTTTGCTAAGCTTCTCTTTGTTGCTATCGCGAACGTCAAGTGTTGTACATTGAGCTTTCTCGTTCTTCTCCCCATCACAATCAATTCTTTCGACCATTGAACCTCGTCATCGTCAGTGTTCCGACCATACGATGCCGTAACGTCACTCTGCCATCTTTTTGCAACCGAGCTCACGACACTAAGACCTCATGGGCTGACCATTGTTGAGCTCCGTGTTGTCTACACCCGATACCCGGATGGTTAAATGACCGTTACAGCCCCGTAGCGGTTATAAAAGGAAACCCTTTACCCAGAACCGCCGATGCGGAAGCTCCCGTTCCGTCTGAGCTCGGCATCACCACCACTCTTGTTCTTTCCAGTTAAATTTTGGGCCACCCTGCCACTAGAGTATCTCTTCCATCTATTCCGTTCCTCGCCAAGCAAGTTGTTCTTCCGTCTTCGTCCACGACGTTGAGAAGAAGCTCGGAAGTAGACCGGAAGAAGGACTCAAGCCAAGCGGACACCCATGACTCAGTCCTCGGAAGAGTTCGAGACGCTTCGCTGGACGTTGGTAGGGATGTATCTCTGTGTCATAGGCGGAATCTGTCTGCTGTTAGTTGTTCATGTGCACCTTCATCGGCCGCTTCCTCATGAACGACGATGAGGGAGTAGGGAACGCACCTTGTACCTTTTATTCCATCTGAATTCCCGACCGTGGGATGTGTAAACAGAGCTTTACAGACTTGATATTTGTGACTATTTTGATGTCCGGTTCGCTTTACTTACCGTGAACGAGTCTCGTAGAGTATGTTCGAATTATGAGTTTCTGGGTGAGATTCTGAACATTTATTAATTAGGGATCTAATTTTTCAGATGTTCAGACCGACGCGAAGTAACCCCAATGGTTTTGATGCGTCGGGTAGTGGTGATCTACCGCTACCACCGCCCACAACGCTGACTGAAGCCTTCATGGCAGCGCATACCGACGTGTTGTGCCAGATCCTGCAGGCACAATAGCGGATGGCTCAACAACTACAGCAAATGTCGCCGATGCAACAGAAGTTCCATCCTCCCAAGCCCTGTTCACCCGAAGTACCTACCCAGAGTGACATAAACGGCATCGTCGGCGCAACTCAACTGTTGGAAGGGCAGAATTCCATGCTGAACCAGATGGTGTACGATATCATCCAAGGACGTTATGGGGAACCATCTCAAACTAGTTTGGCAAACAGTCTCTCTCAGTCCTTATCTGCCTCTATGGTTGAACAAGCCCGGTTGTTCAATCTGTTGGAGGAGTATGTTAATCAAGACCAACCCCAGGTCTCCGACTCCATATTACCACCTTCTCGACTACCAATGGATCTCAGAGAAGAAGAGAGGGCAAATCGAGGCAACAAGCGAGTATTGTCCGAGATAGATGTAAGTGAGTGGGAAATTACCTGTAAGGAGACTCATCCGCGTGAGGGCAAACGGAGATGTGACACTAGCAAGGCCCCTCAACTCCCTGTTGGTAAAACACCTTCGCAAGCCACAAGGTTAAGAAGGAAAAGAAGAAGAAGAGGCTCCGCCTTATCAAGAAAGGCCAGCAGCAAATTTCCAAGCTCGGAAACTTTCCACCCCGCTTGTGCTACAATTGTAAACAACCCGGGCATTACGCAAATGAGTGCCCGAACCCCAGATGGCAGAACCCCCAGCAACAAAAGCAGAACCCCAGATCCGCTAATGACAACCACAACAACACGCCAAGCTTTCAAGTGGAGCAAAGCCAACTGAATTTCTTGGGTAACACCTCTATCCAAGAACCACTTCCCCTTTCTCTTACGAATTCAAATCTCGGGACGAGATTCTTCTTAAGGAGGGTAGGCTGTGACGCCCCAGGTTTTTAATTAACGTCATTAGCATTAATGACCGAATCAGCCGAGTCAAACCAGCCGACCCTGGTCAAACCTAGGTCAACCTGGGTCATCACCTCGAAAACCTTGCCAATGAACCCTATTAGACCCCTTGACCAAGTCGACACACATCCGTGGTCAACCCTTGGTCAAAGACACGGTCAAACCCTGCTTGAGATTTGACGTCAGCCAATGTCGTCCGGAACTTTTACCGCGTTCTCCAAATTTCACCTAAACACTTCAAAATCTACCTTTATGAAAGTTGTCCAGTTTGTTGAGGGACACAACTTTCATGTAGATTTGCATTTCAAATTTTGAGTGGAAATTGGTGAAAAACTTGATCGACTGACAGTACCTCCTGTTTACCGGAACATGGCGGCATTCAAAGTTGGCAAGACGTTCCTGCAAAATCCGTTGAGAAAAACACTAGACGGCCTTTGTGAAAGTTGTAGAGGGTAGTGAGATCTACAACTTTCCTATTCACCACTTGGAGCACTTTTGTACAAATTTTTGGAGTTTAACGCGTTCAAACAGGGGCACTGTAAATTGTTTCAGCCGGTCGACGTCGTACCGCGACGTCGTGCGCGCGCGCGCGCGCGCGCGTACCGTCGGCCCACGCCCCGACGTGCTCCCTCCCGAGGCCGCGTGCCCCGAGGCCGCTCGCCCACGAGGCCGCGCGCCCGAGCCGTCCGGCGTCGTGCGCGCGCGTGCCGCCCGCGACGCCGTACGCGGGTGTCGTATGCGAGCGGGGGGGGAGGGAAGGAACCGGCCGCCTTAAAACGCCTCCCGCCGCTCGTCGCGTGCTCGCGTATCCCCACCTCGCCTTGGTCGCCGGCCGAGCCTCCCGGCCGCCCCGATCCGAGCCGCCCGCCGTGCCGGTGAGGACCGCCGTGGCAAGCTTGGGTCCACCGGCCGCATTGCCCCAACCGCGGCGTGCTACACCTCCTCTAGACCCTACCCAAGCTAACCGAGCCGCACGTTGCATACGCGAGCCGGAGGCTCGCCGGGGGCGGCGCCGCGGCGGCTACCGCCGCCGAGCGCCGGTGCGCCCCCACCGCCGGCGACTCCTTACCCCCGACCACACCCACAAAGCGAACCATAGCAACCCCTAGGCCACTCCCCTACCCTCCCCCGGCCGGAATCCGGCGATCCCCGGCCGGAATTGCCGCCGGACCGCCGCTGCCCGCCTCGAGGACCACATTGCAAAGAAGAAGATCTTTTCAAGGGCCTGACTGTAATTTGGCAACTGAAATAGTAAAGTGCTTTTGCTGTTTCTTGTAAATTGTGTAGAAAATCGTAGAAAAATCAAAAAATGCAAACTCAATTTTGTTGGATTCGTGGTAAAGACTCCCACAACTTTGTTATTCTTGCCTGAGCTAGTTCTTGATAGTTTTTGCATGAAAAATAGAAATGTGAAAAACCTAGATCTGCAATATCTCAAAATATATTAATCCTCTGAAGCTAATGTTTGGATATGTTGTGTGTTATGTCATTACTAGCTCCTGTGCCAAAAATTGCACAAAGTTATCATGTAAGTATTTTTATAAAAATAGTTTTCTATTTCTGCAGAATCTGCCTAAATGATTTTTGTAGCTAAAAATAAATAGATTTTTGCCACCAACTTTTGCATACTGTCTCTTAAGTCCAAAACACACCTCTGGTGAATTAATCACAATTTTATAATTACCATAAATATATATTCTTGAATTATGCTTGCTTTTCTTTGAAAATACATAACTCAAGTTCCATAATAGTTCTAGGTGTATATGCTACATCCAGAGGCTAGTTTTGAACCACATAACATGTGTGAGAAAGTTTGGATCATTTTGTTGAGTATTTATTTTTGTGTGCATTTACCTTGTCCTTCTAGTTAGCTTTTGTTATTTTCAAAAATAATTAACTTCTAGCTATCCAAAGCTTGCATGTGTATCCAGTGGCTTGTTATAGGTGTTTAGTGTTTGATACACCCTTCCACTGAATTTTATTAATTAATTTCATGAATAAAAGTTGTGCGGGTCATTAAGGGCTTAATAGTCATTAAATGGGAAAATCACCAAACCATCCCTAATAATCTTGGGTGTGGTTTTAAATCCTTTTAAGAGGGCTAACTATACCCACCCACTACTGTTTGTGAAGTTGAATTAAATTATTTGCATATATATGTACACAGTCACTATCAAAAAGAATATCTAATAAAGAATTGCAAATTGTTCCTTTTTGGAAGAGTATGCTAAATGTATTTCTTATCTAGGTGAATGTGTCCAACAAATTCACCCCTTGGTTGTCATTTATTGTTTGTGGTTAATTAAATTAAAAATTGTCGAATAAGTCTTGCATTTGCATCTTCGTGTAGATCCTTCAGACGGTAGACGTACGCTCGTGCCGGAAGGAGGAGACGAAGGTGCCGACGAAGAGTTGCAGTGCGTGGACGTAGCTCAAGACCTGGACCCAAGTCCTGAAGGGCCCAAGGCCAACCTTGCAAGCGAAGGCAAGCCCCGGATCATTAACCCCGACTTTTAAAATTATGCAACTATGTTTGTTATGATTGTGCATTTACGTTTCAGGAGTTGAATTGAAACCCTAGATGCATGATCCCTAGGTACCTATATGCTCTATCACTAGTATGCTAGGTCGATAGCTGCTATGCTATAGGACCCGATAGAAGTCAAGTGATGTTCGTCACTCACGAGAATAGGTTCTTATGTTGGAATCATAAGATCTTTATAAATGGATTGCTCATGTGGTAAGAGCATGGGATTTGGGCTCCGGTCCAGTGGCTTCTGTGGGCTAAGCTTTTGAACGTACTAAACATTTGCCGGGAATGGGACCGGTAAGCCTAGTACCTTAATGAGACGGTGCGGGAACTTTTCCCTACTACTCTTGAGTATTCACCTTACCGGCTAGCTACCGGGAAGGGGGTGCATGTGTGAGACTGGGTACTTTGCGGGGTATGCCAGCTAACCTTGTACCCGGGGATCGTAGGCTCGTTCCCAACCCGAGGACTTTTGGGAACCGCTCGGGAAAGTTGTCCTTGCGGGGGCAGCCTACTGTGTGTTTAGGTTTACCTTGCAAGGTTTAAATCAATCGATTGTCGGCCTCTCACCGTTATCCGAGACTGCTTAATCAACTGGCCATGATATCCCATAATGATGGAACTGGTGAATACTATTGTATGAATTAATTGTTTGTCCAATTCATGATTGAGTTAGATGGCACATTTAGAAATGGTAATCAACTAAAACTTGTGCTAAAATATTGAAAGTAAGGATCTACCCTTAGTAGCTGTTCAGCAAAAGGAACTCCACCGGCCAAAAGCCTCCCATGTCTAGAGTTTGGTGATGTAGTTATCACCCGACGGTTAAGTATTGCTGAGTATTAGTATACTCAGCCTTGCTTTAAAACTGTTGTTGCAGGTGTTGTTGACCGGAAGGGTGACGACAAGTGATGACACCACGGATGGCCTCCTGTGATGTTTATTGTTGTGCTAGTTTATTTTATTTCTGTTGTTTTCGAACTCTGAACGTTTACTCCATGTCAGGAATAATGGTTTGTAATAAAATGTTTTCAACTAATGTTGTACTCTGGCTCGCCTTCGTGTGAGTTTTAATGCATGTGTCGATCCTCTTTATGTATTCCAAGTGATCTACCGGGCACTAACCCGGCAACCAACGACAGGATGATACTTTACTATTGCTGAATGACCAAAGTGGATTGGTTTTAGGTGATAGTACGGTATTTTCCTGGGCGGGTTGTCACAAAATTCGTGTGAACCCTTTGTGGTTCTTTTGCATTTGATTCCCCTCCAAAATCCGTGAGTTAAGGGGCTCGATTTTGGGGTTTTCGGTGTTCTAGGGTTAGAGGAGTTCTTGGCGGGATTTCTTTGATTCCTCTTGATTTGGCAAGTTTTGGTGGACAAAATCGTGGCTATGGACTCCTCATGAGGTGTTCCTACTATCCCCAAAGTCTTGTTCAAGTCCGTGGAGCGATTCGGGAGATCGAAGTTTAGATTTGGAGGAGTTGACCCGCGGGTGCTGTTCATCCCGAGCTGCCCAGGTTACACCGGTCTGACCGGTGCTCTTGACCGGTCTAACCGGTGCGAGCCTCTTGTGGGATTTGCCACGGGTGAACTGCTTCACTCGTGTGTCTTTGGGTCTTGGTGCTGCTGGTCAATTCTTGGTCTGTTTGGAGCTGGTTTGTTAGGTTTTGTGTAGGGTTTTCCTTCCGTGCAGGTTGTGTTTTCGGGGTGTTTTTGTTCCAGGGCCTAGAGAAGTCACTGAGGCTTTCTGGAACGCTTGTTGTGCGGCTGCTGTAGCCACCGGTCTGACCGGACCTTTCCACCGGTCGGACTGGTGTCACCGGTCTGACCGGCGCAGACCATCAGTCTGGCCGGTGCAGCACAGGAAGCGAGCCGTGCAAGTTTCCGCTGTGCGTGTTGGTGTGTTTTGGTTCGGAAGGTTGTTTGTTGGTTCCTAGGTCTAGTAGCACTTCAGTGGCTGTGTGGGCTTGGCCAACTTGGGTAGTGAGTCGGAGACGTGTGTTGGAAGTCGTGTTCGTCTTGTTGGAGTCTCCATCTCCTTCGAGAAGAATTTTTATCGGCTCCCATTCACTCCCCCCCCCTCTCTGGTTCGCCGTATCGGTCCTTCGGACTTCTTACCTCAAAGTGGAGAAGCCGCGCTTCCTCTTACTCGAGGGCTCGCTGGACGCAGTGGCGGCGGCCGGTGTCGCCGCTACAGCTCCCCCAGATGCCTCCGCGGTGCACGCCGGTGCCTCTGCAACGCGTGACGCCCCTTCCACGCCCGCCCCAGGCCCTTGCTCCTCTGCCGCATCCGCGATTCTCGACGAGGGGGGCACAGGCTCCCACCTCTCAGGGGGAGCCTGCCCCCCGTCACTCTCCCTCTCCTCTTCCTCTTCCGACGACGAGTACTCCGAGGTCGCTAGGGGAGAGAGTCCCTGCTGCTCGCACAGCCGGAATTCCTCGTCCCTCTGCTCCCAGCGCTCCCACCGTCGGATCCTTCACTCCTTCTTGCCCGCCGCCCGCTCCTCGCTCCCCGCCGCCGCGCGCGCGTGCGCGCTCGGGCTCGGGGCGTGGGTAGATCGGACCGCGAGGCGTTCACGGTCACCCTCTGTTGGGAAGAGTGAAATGTCAGAGCCACGACGGCGCATCGCGGAGGAACAAGGGAAAAAGGGGGGAGAACCCACTCACCGACGGGGCGTCGAGAAGCATAATGAACGACAAGAGGTCGTCGTCGCTATGCTTGATGGCCTTGAGACTAATGGCCCGCCTCGCCCTCGTGGCCGCGTATTCCCGCGGAAGGCCCTCAGAAACAAACCGCGAGCGCTCCAGCGACACAAGGTTGGCCGCCTCATTCATCTCGTAGATGCGGAGCTCCCTCTCCATGAGGGGGACGATCTGCTGGTGGTGGAGGTTCGCAAGGACCGAACCCGCGCCCAGCCCAGCATCCGCCAGGCTCTTCAACGCGAGCAGGGCTGACTCCAGCTGATCCTGGCGCGACGAGGGCGACAGGTCGTGCCACCAAGAGTCGGCCTTCTCCTTCAGAACCTTGCCGGTGAAGGGGGGAGGCCGGGCTCGTCGTTGCGGAGGTAGAACCACCCCCGCTCCCACTCGGCGTTGTTGGAGGTCATCGTGTAGGGGATGTAAAATTCCCTGCGCGACTCCCGCAGCGAAATCGTCATGCCGCCGGCCCGCACCGCGTGGCGCACCCGCGACTCAGGTGTGGTGAGCGTGTGCAGCTCCGCGCGGAAGAGATGGACCCAGAGATCCCAGTTCGCTGGGATCCCCAGGAACCCCTCGCAGACGCCTACGAATGTAGCCGCCTGCGAGATCGCGTTCGGGGCGAAGTTGTGCAACTCCACCCCATAGTGGTGGCACAGCCCGCGCATGAAGCGGCTCGCTGGTGCCGCGAAGCCGTGCTCGTGGTGGCGAATGAAGCTGACGACGTAGCCGTACGGCGGGTTGGGCTCCCGATCCATCGCCGGCGGGACTATCCACGCCGCGGGCTGCCCGCCCACGTTCGGCGCAAGCTGGCCGCCGTTCACAAGCTCGCCCAACGTGAGCCTCGTCACTGTCGAGCGGCTCCACGGCAGCGGGTCCAGCACGGTGATCGACTGCGGGGGAGCCATTCCGATCGGCGAGGGAGCGCGGGGACGAGGCGAACAATAAGCGGAAACGAAAGGGCGCGCGACGCTCTGGAACGGAAGCGAGGAGCAAAGGACAACGGGCGCTAAGTGTTGAGGTAAAGGGCTACCCTTTCCCTCTCCTTGGATTTATAGATCCATGGGAGCCACGCTCCCCGAACCACGCGCGCTGCGCGCATTAACTGCGGGCGGCGGCACCCGCCCAGCGACGAGCGGACCCCACCACGATCGGAACGGCCGGGCGCACGCGCGTGCGCGATCATTACGCGCGCGCGGCAACCGAAGAGCCGCGGCGGGCCGTCACGTCCTCCTACCCACGTCGCCCACTACGCGCGCGGCTGCGTTGCCTGAAAAGGCGCGCCCGGAGCGCGCGACCACAGCCACATTCATGGGCATTAAATGGCCCAGTCCTTACCAAATAAGCGTAACCCTTGCGTAGCCCGAGCCCAGAGCTTGAAAAATATGACCCTCGAAGGGTGCGACTACCGACCAGTGGTCTCAAGACCTGCTCGACGAGAGCAGGCGCCACGGGTGCCCTTGATTTTAGAGGATTACTGATCAGCAACTCGTGAACCGGCTCGACCGCAAGCACACAAGTTCTGCAGATGTAAGAAAGACGGGGGCACCCAGCTGCCACCCCGCAACGGCCCTACTGATCAGGGGTTCGAAGCCTGACCCTCGAAGGGTTCGAACAGGCGCCCCAGATCAACGGAGTCAGGGACGATGAGAGCGCGTGCATTCGAGCCTATCCTCGAGCTCACCAGCTCGAGGGCGCCCCACATATCATGTTCAAGAGCCAGCGAGGGCAGCTAGTCGAGGGATCCCATCGAGGGAGAGCTTCCGCGCCCTCGGTCCCCAGCGAACGGGACCGAGCCCTGCCTAGCAAACCCACGCAAGCGCTTTCATGGATGAGTCTCCGGACCACGAGCCTACCCTTATCGAATGGGGCATGGGTGTCCACTTGAACCACCCGATAACAGCTCAACGAGGAATCCGCAATTCGCGACCCGCTCGATGGGGGTTGCGGAGACCTCACCCTGTCCCGCGGAGGGACGGCGAGGGAGCGTACAAACTAGTCGGAGAGCCCGTCCCGATCGCCTCGAATGGGCCCAGACTCCAGGGCTCGATGCACGGCTACACCTCCTGGGATGCACCGAACGTGGACGACGCCAGAAACGTGCGCGTAGCTCTGCCGAGGCCGGCTGGAATATCGCCGATGCCGGCTGAAACTACCGCCCCGCACGCCGGCAGATCCTGTGAAAAAACCTTACAGGACCCATGCTCTTGCAAGGCTTTGGGGGCTAGACCCTCGGGTCCGCTAGCGCGGCCCCACGGAATAACACCAGCAACCAGGGGGAAGAAAGTCCCATCAGCAAGCGTCAGCATCGCGGGATCCTCCCGGATACACCCACAGATGCTCAGGGGCTACTGTCGGGGACAGCCATAAGGGTCCCCTAAACAACCGGGGGAAACCCACCTTATTTCGTGAAAAAACAAACTCAAACGAACCTAAAAGCGCGCACAAGATAAACCCACGGGCCCACGGTCCACCAAACAATCGGCCTAGCCCCCCTCGGGCGGAACTCCGCTTCGCTCGAGGGGAATAGCGCCGCGCTGGTAAAACTCCGCCTCGCTCGAGGACCGGTCGCCCCCTCGGGTGAGGTTCCGACTCGCTCGGGGGCTGGGCGCCCCCTCGAGCGGGGTTCCGCCTTGTTCGAGGGCTGGACGCCCCCTCGAGCGGGGACCCATCTCGATCGAGAGCTGAACGCCCCCTCGAGCAACGCTCCGTCTCGCTCGAGGACCCCACGGGCCCACCGCCTCTACACCTGCTCCCCCGGCATGAGCATTTAATGCACTGACATTCGCAGGCGCCCGGGTCAAAGGCGAATCCACGCCACAACACGCCTGAGAATCACGCCCCGGCACTGCTCCGCCGACTCCCCGCCGGTGTGCGACACTGTGTGGCATGGTCAGCAACAACCCCGTGGCACTGTACCACCCACTCCCGTACGGCCGACGCGCCGCACCCTCGAGAAAGGACGGCAGAACCCTCGAAGGGGAAACGCGCGACTATTCCGCACCGGCACAGGACGACACCGTGACGCCGGGCCAGTGGGAGCGGTCACCTCCGTCGCCATCGGCCCTATGCGACCATCCCCGCCATCGTGACGCCATCGCGGCCACTGCATCACCATCCACGGCGCTGTGGAAGCGTGCGGCGACAGGACACCGCCACGCCGGCCACTGTGCCTCGTACGGCCCCACGTCAACGGCACCCTCGAGTCCCCACGCGGACGGCCCTTGAACGGGCGACCTCCATGCCGCCACCCTCGAAGCCGCTCCTGGACGCACACAGGACGCGCAATGACGCCCCGCCAGGTCACTCTGGGCACGAAAAACCGAGAACCGAGAACCGAACCGAAGTAACCGAGAACCGAACCGAAGTAACCGAACCGATCGGTTTCGGTTCCTAATTCGGTTCCCGGATCTCAGGAACCGAAATAACCGGGTTAATTCGGTTCCGGGGCTCGGTACCCGAAATAACCGAACTAACCGAAATATATATTAGCACAGGCCAAAATACCGAGTAAAGGTGATTGTTATGTTTGATGCTTGTGGAACATTGCTTGTTTGCATTAGAATTTGACACATATATGTGTCGTACTGCTTTTATGCTTATTGCTCCTTAAATTGTCTATGTTGGGTGCATAAAAAACAGATGAAATGCTGTCAAAATTTGCATTTGAATGTGCTATTTTTATGTTTTGAAAATTTCGGTTCCTTTCGGTTAGAACCGAAACCGAACCGAATTACCCGAAACCGAAAAGCCTCGGTTCCGAGTTCTCTGAGGAACCGATCGGTTCTAGGTTCGCTGGTAACCGAATTAACCGAATAACCGAAGAACCGAACCGATCGGTTTCGGTTAACCGAATGCCCAGAGTGACCGCCAGGTGCGAGATTCGCAAGGACAGCCGTCTACTCCGCGACGCTGTACACCATGCCTCTACACGTAGACTAAATAGTGCGGCACGCTTGTAAACTGCCGCCTCCTTGGCCTATAAAAGGAGGGGTAGTCCCCTAGCCCCCGGGGACGACGGACAGCGATCACTTGCACGCTTTCCGCCTTCACCACGATATTGACACTCGCCTCAATCAGTACCTCTGGGACCTGGAGGCCCGACCTCCTCTCCCGCCTCGCTTGTAGCCCCCCTCTGCAAGCACCACGGTGTAACGCAATATAGTGCCCCGAGCACACTCCTGCTGGACGTACAACCCCCGGCCGGAACCAGGATAAAACCCAGTGTCACTAGTTGCTTAGCACCGGCCATCGAGAGATAGATCTCAACACTTCTTACTAGTTAGTGTCGGGACTACTTTCCGCACCGACACCCTCTACTTCGCAATATATGTTTGTCCGATCCGCATATCAAAGCGACATATTACCAGTATATAAATTTAACATTAAATGAAAACATGTTATAGTCAATTGACAATTGGTTGTTCGTTCAAAAAAAATTGACAATTGGTTAGATCAATGGCTTGTATATCCGATGGAACAGGAACACCATGATTTCATCAATGTTTATAACAAGAACACAGTAACACCGTGAAACAAAGATGGTAGTATTCGCTTTTGTTTACAAGGACACAGTAACATAGCATATACTACCATTCGCTTTTGTTTACAAGGACGCAGTAACACCGTGAAACAAAGATGGTAGTATATGCTATGTCTCATATCTAAGAAAAATCTTGAAGCCTTAATTTAGCTTATACATTTGTCTTAGATCTGGTGAAATCTTCCATTTGAATGTAATAGATACTAGGTGATTCCCCGCGTGTTGCCGCGGGATTTGTGAGAGGCTCCCGACAAACTATGAATCACTATCAGTTATGATTAATATAAAACAAAAACATCCAAAATTAAACAAATCAGATTTGACAGAAGAAGATCAGTGACAAAAAAAATGATCATAGGATGTCACTTAGTTTACTATGGTTGTTCGGATCTGCATGCAGATCGGTTCATTCGGTTGCTTCATCATATCACAGGTCACCACCATAATAAGCCAGATAAAAGGCAAACCGATGACATTCACCAAACGACCATTGATGCCTTGTGTGGTCATTAACTTTGCTACCTCAGGGCTCTCGCAGAGGGGCTTGGACGCCGACGTGCGAAGGGCTTGCAGGGTGCTCTCGCACTTGTGGCAGAATGACGATGGAGGCGAGCGGCTGCCGGACCAAATACTGGATGGTGGAGGTGGCTGTCTTTTATTTGGACTGCACGGAGGCTCTTCATCTACCAACATTCGTGAATCGTGAGCCTATTGAGGTGCTTGAGCCGGTTGATTTGCTGAGAGTTGCCGTGCTGGGTAATAAAGAAGCTCCTGTGGGTGGATGGGCGGCCGCAGGGGGAGCGGGAAGTAAATGACCGTGTGCATATACGTATGTGGATGGAGGAGAGTTGGGCGTGTGCATACGTATATGATGTGGATGGAGGAGAGTTGAGTATATAGTTTTGTATGATGATGATGATGATACGTGTCAACCTCCTAAATCTCATTCAATATTGCTGCTGCACCTGCCTTTGCGCATTCTAGGAAATCTCATCAAATCAACATTCTACTTGTAGATGGCCGACTTTTTAGTGTTTAGGATAATAATGACCACTCTTACGGTTTATTTACCTAAGATTAGATCAAATACTAAATTAAATTGGTTTTTAGGGCAATTAAATTGATTTTTAGGGCAATTAAATTGAATTCTTATGCACTCGGCAAATGATGGTTCCAACAGCTAAAAGTTTGGCATCAATAGAACTATGGTCCAATTTTATTCTGCCAATTTTTGGTGTGGTTTTTGTGAGCATCGAGCCAGACAAAGCGTTACATTTGTTGAGAAACGAGCCCCTCGTGAGTATTAGAATTAGTTAGAGAAAAGATATCGCACATATTTATAAAAGGAACTTCATTGAATTTGTTAAAAAATCTATTTAATCATATACCTTTGTTATCACATGAGAATTTCTACATATATAATTTGAGCATGCTCCTATGATCTACGAGTTTCTTGTTATTTGTGTTGCTAAAAAACTATCAAGTTTCCTATCATACGCGCTCTAGCATCTATAAGAGGATTAAACATTTGTAACCGGCCGGTGTAACTCTTCCTAGTAAATTTGGACTCCTGTTAAATTTGGCTTCAAAATTTAATTTCAGATGGCAGGGCACCCTGCGCGCAGCATGTGCGCCCAAAATAAAACCAGGCTACCCGGCAGGCCACTCTCCATCGATTCGCCAGCAAATTTCTCAGCGCCGGCCTCCCGGCAGAGCGGCGTCCGCATCACTGCGTAACCGATGGCTTCCTCCCCGTGGCCGCGCACCGCTGGTACCGGCCCCGCCCCGCCGCCAGAAGCTGCTGTTGCTGCTGCTGCTGCTACCGCCGCCGCCACCCCCGCCCCGACGTCGGAGCAGCACCTGGTCAAGGTCCCCCCACAATCCCATTTTGCCCTTCCCTCGCTCGCTCGCTGGCTCGTTGCCTCTGTCTCTTCAGGTTCAGCTCTGCTCCCTGACCCGGCCCCATCCAAGCTGAGCTCCTGACTGGTGCGTGCAGGAGGGAGGAAACGCTGCCGCCGCGGCTGTCCCGCTCCCGCAGGAGGAGGAGGCCACGCCCCACTTGCCGCGGGATGATGACTCGTAATTGCGATCCCCCCTTGCTTCTGTTCCCGCAATGCATGCTCTGTCTTTATGTAATTCTCGATGGAGACGCTGCTTCCCTTACGATTACATTGTCTTATGCGTGCAGCGTGCACCGTGCACCCGTAGGAGTACCTGGTCATGGAGTAGAATTAGAATCTGTGAACGTGCGGTTATGTAGTCGATAGGGGTAGATGTTGTGGTATATGACTAGTGCATGGAAGAGATGGGGTTGTTGCCCTGTTACCGGTCTGGTAGTCCCGCAGCAATGCATAGTATATTAGTGCTATATGTATGTACTAGTAAGAAGTTACAGGAGTACCACATCAGACACCCTGGCACCCTTTTGGTGGTTTTGCCCTGTGAACAAGGAGTGGTGGAGCCAGAACCAGAACCAAAGCCCTCTAGGTACAACAATACTAACATTTTTGGGTCAAGATATATTTGTTTGTAAGCAAATTTCACCAGAAGATACTGCTTTGCAACAAAACCTGTGGCAGTCGATGTGGTTCCGCTATGGTGCACAGGAGAGTATATGAAGGGAACATGTGTGCCAGTGTTACTCATGTGAAGGGAACATGATGCTATGTCTTTGATAAGCATGTAAAACTAGGGAGGGGGTCTTAAGGTTACCATTCGCACAGTATGTATTTCTCCAACTTTTGTGGTTCCCTAATGTCCTCTAATTGATGATACAAAATAAAGTTAGGTTTCGTCCATATACATTTTTCATCTCTAATAAAGTCATGTCTCCAGAAGCTGATTTGGACAATTTTGACTTTGTAAGGTACACACTGAATTGTTGACTAATTACTTTTTGGTTACAGACCTCAAACCTTATATTGTTTTTATTTACAATTAAATACACTTACCTTTCAAGCATATAACTTACGACATCTGCGATTGGAGGGAGTAGAAATAAGAACACCTTAATCCTGTAAGCCCTTGATTGACAAAGCAAAGTTACTCCTGTGCTTGAACTTTAGATTCTGCATGTTGTCACTGTGAGAAGCTTTCAAGGATTCAGTAAAATTCAAGCATCATGTTTGATGTGCAGAGAAGCAGTAATCCAAGAGCATGAACAGAAGATCAACAGATATCAAGCAATACTTGCAGCCCGTTTGAAGGCCAAGTTCTTCTCTAAAAACGCTTTCGATGGAGGTACAGAGTCACCTAATGTGTACTGCGTTCCATTCTATTTGATTTGTTTTACCGCAGACAAGCAGGTCATTTTGCCTGATTGTAGCAGTTCTGCCATTAAATGAAAATACGTCATACTTCACTCAAAGAAAAAATTGGGTACATGAGTGAAATGAGCAAAAATTATGGTGTTACTCTTTATGTTGTTTTTAATGGAGTCTGTGACTCAGTTCTCTTACATATTAGTTGCAATATTTTAGTCAAGGACATGACTCTCTTACAAATGGGGACTCCTTAAACCTAATTATTGTCAGTCTTTAATGCTGTATGTGCTCAAGTCTACATTCTATTTGAGTAAAATCTAATTTGAATGTGAATGAATTTAGGATCATCACAACTCCTTTCAGATGCTAAACTAGAAAACTAGTTTTTTCTCTTTTCACCATCAGGTCAAGCTAGTCTTAGATTTGTTGTTTAGCTGCCTGATAATAAAGAACTAGCTTGCTAGTGCATCTTCCCGATTTCCGTGTTAGTCAGAACATATCAAAAACATGAAAAATCAGCCTCTACGGATCCCAAATATTGAACTTACTGCCAATACGTAACCACAGTAACCATTTTATCAGTGATATCCTTAACGTATATGCTGCTCCTGAAGTATGCTTTGATGTGTTTATTAGCTTGTCACTCCTTATGGAAAATAATCTATTTTTACATCAAATGGGGCCATGCAAATTATTTGCTAGTCAGCACTGAGTAGATATGATATATGGCTATCTTCTGTATGAACCTTTTGTATTAGTAATTCATTTTGTCAACATCTTGGAGCACTACAAATCCATGTTTATGAGAGCACAGTATTGAAACTATTAACAATAAGAATGTTCATGTTTACAGTTATCTGATGAGCTGCCATTTTCTTTCCTGAATTTCAATTTACTTTACTGTCTTCCACTAGCGAACTCCTAGAGAAATGAGATTCTCTGCGAAAAGGGAAAGATGGGAAAAGACAACTTTACGGAATGGACATTGCTAGCATGATATTTCTGCTCAATTTGCAATGGGCCTTTACATGTCAATGCTGGTGCAAATATTCTAGAATCCCTGCCAATAACTGAAATCTGTGTGTATTTCAAATGCAGTGTGTTGTTAAATGTCTCTTTTTGTAAGGACTTCTTTTAATTACTACTTCCTTAATTGATAATTATTCTCCTTGTTTCCCATGTGCTTTCTATTCAGATCATGTGGCTTAATGCAGTTCTTTTTGGTTGATTATAAGTTTGAACCAGTCCTAGTTCTCTTTCTTAGGCCTTGCATAAATGTTATGTTCTTTATCCTGTTAATAGGGAACATCTTTGAAGCAGAAACTATTGTTGAAGGTGAAACAATTCAGTCGAGCAGGTATGTTTCCTGTGTGCTTTCAGTGCCCATTTCAGGTTTCAATATAGCGAGCTTCTAAATCTGTTTTCCTTAGGTGGCCATGTACAAGATCATTTGCAAAACCAGAGTTTTTTCCCCGGGACAAGAACAGCCATGAGAAAGGAAATTCTCCATCTTCAGCAGCAGATTCCTCTACCAAGAACAGCTCTCCATCTTTAGCAGGTGATGTATCACCAAAAAATAATGCTAGTGCTGTGGCCACAGAAAACAATCTAATGCCTGGAAAGAGACAGCAATCCAAGAAGACTTGACCTGATGCATTAATAGTAGGCTCATCAGGTTGTCTGCTGTTCGGCTGTTCCTCTGTAGTCTGTCTGGTATGCAATCTGTAGTATGTAAGCTATCATGAAAGGAAAATTGACTCCAAAAACGTTTGTAACCTTCTCTAAGTTCACTTTGCTGAACCTGTTCCAGAAGCATCCATAGAAAGGGATACTGTTGTATTATTGATATTCAAATTGATGTATTTTACACTATCCCTGGTGAACCGTTAATTGATCTGTCTCAAATTTTCTTGACTACTATAAGGGTCCGTTTGGCACAGCTCAGCTTCACCTGTAGAGCTGTTTTTTAGAAAACAACTCCATGAGCAACTTCATGAGTGGGGGAGAGAGCCATGTTTTTGCAGCTTCACCATGTGCTTAACTCTGTGAGAGTGAGTTTTCAGAGAAGCTGACCAGAGAGTTGGGCAGAGAGTTGGTTGTTTGGCTATTGAAGTTGTGAAGCTGCTCGTGAAGCTGCTCATGAAGTTGTACCAAATGGGCCCTAAATGTCATTATGCAATTTATTTTCTTTTGTGCGATGACACATACGTGAATGAAAATGTGAAGCTACCTTTTTCACATTGATTTATAACTCTGGAAAGCATGCTGACGATCTGCTATCGACAGTTCATGGTAATTCTTTCAGTTATTAGTATATTCATCTCATTACTGTCCATATCTTCAATGTTTGTATCATTTTGTCCCCAATTTTTTTATTTCCCAGGGCTTACAACTGTAGGCAGTATCATCTGGTTCCCCTACTCTTTGAAGCACACCAATTTACAGTGGCATCAGGAATTGAATGTTTGGAAATGCTTCTGCCATAATTTGTTGGAGGTACAATGTTCTTATCTACAGAGTCATATTACTGATCTGTAAAGTGTTTCTATGTATATGCAGCTGGAAATAATCTGACCGTATCTGAATGCTGGCTCTTCTGACAGCTAGTTGAAATGTTGTAGTACTTTCCAGTTCTTGTCCTGTTATCTAGAAACCTGCATCACCAATCCTACAGTCTACAGAGGTTTTCCATTGCTGTACACCCTGCCTGCCTGCCTGTGTAAGTATGTATCAAGAATCTTGCTTTCTAAACACTCTGGTCGGCCCTTGTGATGTGAGCAACTCACAGTGGTCTGTGCCTTTGCATTTTATATTCACAGGCTCACGCAAGCTTAGTCAGCATGATTTGATGGCATACTTGCCAGATGCAAATTCCATATGCATCCTTATATCAGTTTCTTTGTGCTGTTTTTCTGTTGACAGTAATTTGACAATCACGGTACTGGAAAGGTAACGAACTTGGTATATTATTGCCATGTGCACTAGGTTATTTCCGAGTGAAATCAAAAGTAGATTCAACATTTCTGAAATTATAATTGAACTAAGTGCACATGTATCCTTAGTGGTTCATATGTCCAAATTTAGCATTGTAAGCATCTAGAATGATTCATATCCACATTTGAGATGATTGTGTTACCTGTGGGTGCAGTGAATTTGAATTTGAATTCGATATACTAGCTGGTGCATTTCTTGATAATTCACTATGTTACTAGATATTCCTTCACCATGGTTTTTCGTGGCACAACGGGCGAGCGATGAACTCCGGGGACCAATCAAACCCCTGTAACCGGTCCGGCTTCGAAGCCGAGGTACTCCTCTTTATTGAAGGCATGTCTATCCCTCCGGTCAAGTTTTTACTGGAAAATCCTTTCATGATTAAGTCTGTATCCTTACTGTCCTTTCAAGAAAATACGTTCTATTGGAACAACTAAACAAAATATATTTTAACTGGTTGATAATTTTGCTTCCTTTCAGACAGCAGCTTCATGTTTATGTATCAAATTTCCATTGGAAGTTAAATCAAGGACACAATTGCACGTATCTATTTGTTTATAATTCAATAGAACTAAGTTCAATAGGCATCTGAATCGTGAATTGATTTTATTACTTGGTTTGTGATTGAATCAAAGCAATATTTTCTTGTCCCCCCTTTTGATGGAAATACAGCTTCTGGAATGCTACCGATGAAGCACCGAAGAGAGCAAGTTTACAGAAGCTGCAACCCCACTCACCACATCATTTTCAGTGGAAAGCTTCATTTTTATAGAAGAAACCAATCGTAAGGCTTCTTATCCCTTGATAGTTTTTGGGCAGTTGTGTTTTCATCTATGGGTGCTGTTGTTTCTGTACTTTTGATAGCAACTTGTTAGTATGCCTGCTCCAAATTTATCTTAGCCATCTTGACAAAAAGATGTCAATAATAATAGTTAATAGGTAGTTAGAATATACCCCTAGATATTAAAGAGGAAAAAACCCTGAAGAATAAACCACCTCAAAACATATTTTATTTGGTATACTAATAACAATCTTTGTAGCTAAAATGTGAAGATACGAATGAATTTATTCAGTAGATGTGTCATCTTGCGGCTCTGATGAGGAGCTTGGCGTGGTGGTGCTCTGTGCTTGCATGAGGTGCTCGAGTTTGGTACTGAGCTCGGCCTTCTCTTTCTGGAGCCGGACGTTCTCGCAACACATGCCACTGCAACCCCTCATTGCTTGGTTTAGGTCGTCAAGGAGGCGGCGGTTGGCGCCACGGAGGTGAACGACCTGCGCCCACAGCTCGGTGAGCTGCCGCTGCTTGCGCATGCGCGACCGCCTGGCGGACTCTCGGTTGGAGACCATCCTCCGCCGCCTCCGCTCATCCTCTGCCATCACCATGCGGCCGCCGTAGGCATCCTCGGCACTGCCAGAGCGGGCTGGACTGTTGCTAACGACAGCCGGTGCTTCGTGGATAGGTTCAAAGGTAGAAGGCGAGAAGTGGAAGGGAGTTGGCGGCATGGCGATCATGTTGCTGTGGCAGTGAGCGTGGAATACTGGGTTTGGAGATGCGAGGCAGTGAAGGTTGGCCATGGCCACTGCTCCATGGTAATGGTGCTGCTGCAGCATGGTTGCTTCACTTGTTTGCTCAGCCAGTGGAGATCTTCAAGAACGAGGCGGGAGTGGGATCGATGCGGCTAACCCGGGGGTTTGGTTTGGCTTGGCTTATTTTGCTCTGGGTGAGCGGAGGAGGCACTTGGTTGGTGTAGGCCTTTTATAGCGTAGCAATGGTAGTTTTGCTTGCCAAAGACCAGAGAGAGAAGCCACCTTCTCTCGCCCCCTTCCTTTTTGTAGAATTTGGTGGCTTTAGTTTATTGATTTGGTACGTGGCCATGAGGACCAAGCTTTCGCCTTTTGTGCGCAGCAATATCCAAACAACAAGCCACTTAACCTTTGTACCCCTCTAGCTAGCCGTGCTTTTCAAGAGAACATTTCATTGCAATTTTATATTTTTATTACCCTCTTGCGTGCATCCATGACTTGACTTGCTGAGTAGTCTTGTCTATAATGGTAAAAATTTATTCCAGTTCATCCGTGCCAAACCTTGCTTTTTGTTACATGCATGTAATGTATTCTCCCCCAAGATGCTCGGCCTTTGGCTTCCAGTCTTCAAACAAATTGCTCTGTAGATAAAAATTCTTTCACCTGGTTAGAGTGGCATTAACCTGTTGGATGTATGGATAGATATGTAGCTTTACCTACTGTGAGGCACTGTGGGAATAAACAGGTTGACATTGTTAGGCCACTAGCTAGATTATGAAGCAGATCGGCTGTGCGCATCGCTTATAATTTTTACATCTGCTAGTATGTACCTTGCAAGTCCGACACCCATGAGTTTGATCACAACTCGCAAGTGCTTTTGAGCCTTTGATTAGTAATAACTTTACATCACTACCATGAGGGTTCGACAGCTAAGAGGATGGATCCGTGCCTCGCAACCTCTTTTCACTGTAGCACTTTAATGTGTACATATTGTAATTCCTTTTTCTTTAGCAATTTGGATGCTGGCATTTTTGGAATTAGTCTAAGATATCTTTTTGTGGCTTTACAAAATATGGAACACAGCTAAATGCACATGTTATAATAAATTGAGGATCTGAGCCGTAGCCCTTACTAGCTCAGTTTTTTGGTGGCATGGGTGTACATCCCAACCACCTTGGGCTTTCTGATTAAAGACAATATTGCTCATCCTCTGTGAGTAGTACAATTTGTAAAAAAAAAACAATTGCAAATTGACAATTTTAAACCATAAATAAATAGATGAACCATGTAGCCAAATTAGAATGAGGGTGGCACAAACATGCCTTTCAGCTCTGATCCTCATCGTCTTTAAGTTTTCCCTTTGGTTTGCAAAAGAAAATAGGAGGAAGGCCCCCCTACAAATCTTTATCTGATCAACTAGGGGAAGCCCTGTTAAACCTGTATTTCACTATTTAGCGATAAAGATGAGTCGTAGACAGACAGGAAGGTAGAGGATAAAGAAAAATAAACGAAATTACTTGTTGGCAACACATAAAACACGAAATCCAGCAAATGTCTGCATTTCGCTTTTGAATTTACTTGAAACATTAGTTACCAAAGGTAGTGATAGTCAGAGCATACCCCTCTTAAAATGGTATGAGAAATACCAGATTCTTTGTGCCCAAAGCAATAAGCATTCACCATTGTTGATATGCATGCACTTATGCACCGGCATCTCCATTTCCCGTAGTCCGAAAAGCTGGAATACTGTTGCATTATTCGCGGCCGGATCAATGGCTGACGCCATCGGAGCCGCGTGCTTTGCAAAAGCAGGGCCCCTGCCTAGCGATTGAGACGGATTACTTGCGCGTCCATTCTATCAGTAGAGTGGCACAGCACTAATCAGACACTTACTCACAACCACCAAGAACAAATTAAATCATATATAAAAGCACTTGCTAGCCAACTTTAGCTGCCTCTTGTGATGCCCCTGTCGAGTGCGTCGTTCTCGTTTTTTGTATCCTGTGTATATACGATCATGTGGCTGGGAGATCTGACTTTTTGTAAGCCCAAACAGTGACCGTCTTCTTTTCTTTTGTGTGGGTGCATCAAACTAAAGGTGAAGGAGATGACAGCCAAGAACTCTAGGCAAGCACCAGTGTCAGTGTATGTTTTCCCTAACAGTTCCAACTCAATTCGTTGCTTATCGGAGTCATTCCATTGGCAGTGTCAAGTGCTATCAGTAGGTCAACACAGGTTCCATCGCTTGGCGGGAATCTTTTGTTCTTTATTTTAACGAATCAGCACGGGATTCTGCCAATTTCGCTTATGAATTGAAGAAGAGGAGCAGAGATATTTGCTGAAGTAAATCAAGAACGCGACAGTTAACAGTGTCTCTCGGTCAGTTCGTGCCATCAGCCCCTTGCGATCTTGCTTTATTCTATCTGATCTGATGATGATGATGTTCTCGCACGATGTCACGCCATCACCGAATATATCATCTCCCGATCCTGCGTGAGGCACGGTCGAAAAATACCTTCGTCGATGTTTCGGGCTTTGTGCTTGGTTGGAGCCTTTGTCCCCTCCTGGGGTTATTCTGTTATACTCCTGGCTTGTTGGCCAGGTTTCGGGCTGTGCACTTGACATCGATGCAACAAGGCTGTGGTAGAATATGTGCTCCGAGTCGGTGTGAGGCAATGACACCTGACCCGGGTCGTTCGTGTTTTCGCTTGCCAAATATGGGGCCGCCTAGTATTGACTAGGCATTTCAGGAAAGAAGCCTCAGGTGAATGGGATTCTAATTGTGCAGTCGAAGAATTAGATGCAGACTGGTAGATAAAAAGCCTGTGATTGGACTTGGGAGCAAGTCGGACCGTGAAATGGAGATAATTAGAATGTGTTTGCAGTTTTGTAAATGTAGCGAAAAGAAGTTGGTGACCGGCTGGAAGATTACAATAATCAAAGAAAGGTAGCACTTTCTTGATTATGGAGAAACTTCTAGTAGTTCTTTATCACATTATCAGTTTGTGGTTTTGTGAAGTGTTACTCCTAATTGTATACCTTATGGAGAAAAGAAAATGGAGTTGACATTGCTGGTGTTTCTTGACATGGTACTTTCCGACACAACGTGCCAGCCCATCGGATGCCTGATTGTCATGCGGAGAGAATAATGAAGCGATTCTTTCAACGGTAATGCTAATGGACGGACGTCCGACAAAGTGAGCAAACTATCGGACGCCATGTGGTTGCGCCTCATCCACAAGAAATACTCCATCATTATCTCTTCTTCACTTCTCTCTCCCCGAGCAAACTCATCTCTTACGCAACCTCTCTTTGTTCGTCCTCTCTCTCGCTCGCCGCACATGGACGGGGTAGCTCGGCATTCGCCGCTCGCTCACCACCGGGGAGCCATGCCCGGGGAGCTGCTCCCGCATCGATGCTTGTTGTGCGAGCGTTGCTTAGTGCGGGAAGCCATGGGCGGGGGGTTGCTCCGCGTGCGTGTGTGCGCGCCACCGCTTGCCATAGAGCGGCCACGGATGCGGGGACCTCGTCGGCGGCATGGGTTGTCGCTCCCCGCGCCTAGGTGTGGCGGCTCGTTGGCGCACTTCCTCCGTAGGCCTCCACGGGTAGGGCGCGGGCGCGCGACCGGCAGAGCGAGTCACCTCCATAGGCGGCGGTGGAGCAAGTGATGTTGGTCAACGCGTGGCGGCGGAACTCTAGACATCGACGGCGCGCGGTAAGTGTGTCTTCGCTCCTCCGTGGCCGAGGGCGGACTCCCCTACGACCGGACGGTGGGCCGCCGCTCTTGACACCCCCGGGTGGGAGCTCGTCGGCGGGTGGTCGATCGCAGTCGCCGCTCCTCGCGCCGCCGAGGAGCTCCGAGCGGCATCCTTGACGAGTAGTAGGCAATGTTGCAACCGTGTGTTACACGTGTTTCAAATGTCTCCGGAGGATGTTACAAGTGTTTTGTGTGGATGTTGCAAAAGTAGATCTAGATGTTTTAATTTTGCGGATGTTGATCCCTCGACACAACATTTTTTATTCCCGATGTTGCAATTATTTGTTTTTGAATGTTGTGAATGTTGCAACTATTTTT
This sequence comes from Cenchrus americanus, assembly GCA_947561735.1. Classification (NCBI taxonomy): domain Eukaryota; kingdom Viridiplantae; phylum Streptophyta; class Magnoliopsida; order Poales; family Poaceae; genus Cenchrus; species Cenchrus americanus. The sequence goes on along the minus strand of OX387245.1, from coordinate 68,284,519 downwards.
TTTAACATATTTTTGATGTTGCAAACATTAATTTTTAGATGCTGCGGATGTTGAGTCTCGATGTTGCAGGCATGTTGGGTGTTGTGTCGAGGGGGAGAAGGGCCTTGATGTTGGATGTTACAACCATTAATTTTTGATGTTGCAAATGCTGAGTCTCGATGTTGCAGACATGTGTTGTCGGGTGTTACAAACATTAAATTTTAATGTTGCGAGTGTTGAGTTTTGATGTTGCGAACATATGATGTTGAGTTTTGTGTCGAGGAGGATGGGAGGAGGGCTCGATGGTGGATGTTGCACGCAACACGGTCGCAACATGGTCACAATATAGTCGCAACATGATCGCAACATGGGAGGAGGAGGGAGGAGGTCCGCCGATATTTTGATGTTGCGCGCAACCGCTCGCAACATTGCTCGCAATGGCTCGCAACATGCTCGCAACATTTGCTCCATAGCTTTGAATCGGACGGTGAAGATTGATTCGATCCCCATCCGATGGTCACGGAGGTGTCCGATGCTAGCGCCGGATCGGACGTCCGGGCGCTAGCAGACTCCGTTCTTTCAATGGCATATGAGTTTTGAACAATGGGATTAATGGCATCCACAAAAATTGGTAGTATATACTGTACATACAGCTTGATTCCAGGAGGCGCAAGCGCAATTGCATACCATCTCCTTCGGAGCAAAGCTGACCGTGAGGGAAAGAAAGAAAGAAAAAGTGAACTCTCCTCATCAGCTCGAAATGATATGTTGGGAGTCGAGATTCCATATATTGTGCTGCATCATGTGTTCTTGTATGGCTCATTTAGCTAATATCTTGCCTGCCATGTTAGGGCCAAAATATTGAAAATCTTGTATGATAAGTTCCGCTTTTGATTTCTCTAAAGAAAGCTCTTACTTTCGTTTCCCTCTCTTTGAAAAGAAAATGATTCCGTTTCTGAAAAAAGGGAAAGATTTCTGTTCATGAAAATGAGGTTCGCTGTTCAAATGACAAGATAAAGTTCAATCATGGATCGAAGGGTATGTCATTAATACTGTAGCTGGCTATACTGTTCAGAAATCTAGGCAAGCTCAATGTGAATAAGATATTACCATCTGGGGATGGTCTTTCAGAAGAAGAAGAAAATTAAGTCGGAAATGCGGTGGATAAGAAGATTAAAAATTTGCAGCGACACCATTCCAGCAGTGTGATGCTTTCGAACAGCGTAGTGCCGGAGGTTGCTATGCAAAATGGCCAAATCCCCTGTTCTTAAACAATGATCTCCATAACCATTAGTGACCCGAGTTGGGAGCACATGCAACATGCTGCTCACAATAAAAAGTTTCACGGCGGCTGCCTCCAACCCACTACTACTAGGCCTCAAATCTGCTCGTGCTGGTGCTGCAATGTATTATAATACACAGCATCTGCGATTGGGGTTTATTTATGGATTGGATGAATCCTGTGCTCAATCCACATGTGCCGATACAGTTTTCATGGACGATTGCAAAACCAAACAACAGTCGAGAATACACGCATGCGTGTTATCGGCGGCTGAACTGTTCATGACCAGGATTCAGCAAAAGAAATCACTTGCTGTTCGGCAAGAACAATCACTGGATCAGCAGGGATTAAGCAGAAGATCCAGACGAAAAGGCACATGATCCGTGACCTAAAACCTGCAATACAGATCGGAGAAAGTGAGAGCAGGAAATGGGGGCAGTCAAATCACAGGCATCAGCGATCGACAAAGTGGTACGCTGAGTTCAGAGAGGAGACGGAATTCATCACTAGACGGGACTAGTCACCGGCATTGGTCACAAGTTGCAACAAACGGCTTTGTAGTGTGATGGAAATTTCAACACTCTTCCTATTCCTCCCCAAGCAAGTAGGATCTGCAGATATATTTTCTTTCTAAAAAAAGTCTGGTGAGCATCCAAATCGCACTAGTACAAGATTTTTCATGCATAGAAAACTGTACATAAATATCATACTAGCTAGTTATAAATAGCCCACTATAGTATAGCTCCGATTTTATTTTTAGCCATACAGGTTGATGATGTTCCATTTTCTCCACACTGGAGACCCAAGAAAGCTATTAGTTGCTAAAAACTTATGACAACAGACTGTAATCTTTAATTTTGAAATGGTAGACACGGAACGATATTCTCCTGTAACCACATGCACAAACTTCGTAAATTTTTTTCTTTTCTATGCATGATTAACCGAAAATTCTCATATACTGTATTTATTAAATCGCTAAATGAAGTAGATTCGGTTATACCCCGCTGTAGTTTTTTTTAAGCTTTTGGAATAAGGTGTCGCTAAATGGCTTGACCTGTTATCTAAACAATGATACATACTAGTATATCGTCACCTGAACAAACGGGCTGGTACCGTAGCTTTGATTAGTCAGAGTGGTGGTACACTGAGGACCCAACCAGAAGTCGAAAGGCAAGCGGCCGGGACGTCAAAATGGCGCGCAAGTCAAATCCTGCGCGTCCCGTCCGACCACGGGCGCAGCGGCGGTGCGCCTGGGACTTGACGGGCAAAGCTTGATGGATCGTACGACGACGTTGGCCGGCCGGATTTGCCACCGCTGGGGTCGCGTAACCGGGGGCCGGCAGCGCCACAACCTCGCGGCCACATCGGTGCCGGCCACACGGGAGGGAGAGAGCACCCCGGCCACCTGCGCGCGCGCGCCGGCGCCGCCCGCCAACCGCGGCGCGAAACGTCGCCGCGCCCACCTGCGGCCGCGGCCTTTTTCGGCGACCCAACCCCAACCAGAGAGCAGAGGTCTCGTAGCAACGTCTCCTTCGCTCCCATTTGCTGCTGATGGCGCACGCGTGCGGTGGTTCTCCATGCGTCAGGAAGAAAGATGTGGCGTACCGGCACGAACATTTTTGGGTCTCCAAGCTGTTTACTTGGAACTTGGAAGGATGATGCATGACAAAGAGGGATGTTCCGATCCGTAACCAATGTCTTTAGAATGATAGAGATTTACAAGAATTTGTCCGTCAACCCGTGATCTCGTAGCTGAGTTTCATAGAAAACACTCTGCCTCCAATGCAACCGCAAAGGGGAAAAGGAAAGAGAAAATGTTTCAGCCATGCGCATATACTCATGTGCAAGTTGTGTTTGTTCATCATTAGCCTTTTTCGTATTTCCTCTTCTACTAGAAGTTGCGCACTTGCGCATGAACATCTCTTTCTTGGCATAAAGCCAGCAAAACTACACTCACATCTCCTCAGATCATTCCCAACCCAGTTCAGATGCCTTTCAATTGTGTTGATTATTATATTTAGTTTTTTGCCCCCAGTGAACTCCCCTCTCATTGGACTAATGTGGATAAGCCCTAATCATATCTCCCCTTTTTCTCTCGTGCACACAAGCGCATCTCAATTCGTAGGACCTAATTAAATAAGCAATAAGCATTACAAAGACATGCCTAATCGAATCTTCTTATAAAATGCTTTGATAGGGAGATCGATTTCACAAGGAAACTACACATTTGGATTTGATCATTTGGGCCCTAGATATATCCATGGTGAGTGTACGGATTTTTCTATATTTATTTTTAAAATTTAAACCATATATCACTAAATTGAGCGCCACATTTGTTGGGTTTTTTTATACGTAGCCGACAACATGGTATTCTTTGTTGGTGATCTTGCCAATCTCAAGATCAGCGGCACTAGTCTTCTCGGAGGTGGTCATCTGAGTGACCGTGTGTGTACGCATATGCAAACATTTGGGTTCGTGTTGTGTTTGGAAGAAAGTATAACTCATATAAAACAAACTTTTGTGGTTATTTTACAAATAAATTACTAGAGCAGATATGATTGGGAAAATTACAAACATAGTGGTCCGAGAAAAATGACAAGATTGGCACTTAGTAGATCGGCAAGTTGCTGCCACGAAAAAGGTGTCTCCAGTGTCAACAAAACCTTGACGCCTAAGATTATTTGGCCAAAACAACGGTACACAAAAGTTGGGTCACATACCTCAAGGGTGATGCAAACAAACTTTGGCACGCATGTTAAAGTCTGCTTACGCATCTACTTTCAATTAATTAAGCTTACAGCAACAACTAATATAAGGTTGCGACGCACTAGCAGCAATATAATGCGCTGCGATGACGAGGATAACGAAGGCCATTAGGGCAGGGGATCCTTCTATTGCCACAACATCTAGAGACCAAATTAATTGATGCCATGCCGTCCTAAACCAGAATGCATGCGTGCAACCAAACTTCAGAAACCTCAGTCAATGTATGTCATTGTAAGTATTTTCTTATCTTACTGATTCGTAAAATTAATGTAATAACAATAATGTCCATTCTGTGTGTAAGGGTGAAAAAGGGTAACCATTACGTGCACCTCCAAACCTCTTTAGTTCAATCATTTGTACTACTTTTTCAAAATTTTGAAGAAGTAGTACAAATAATTGCACTAAAAAGGTTCGGATGTGCACCACATTATAATCAACTTGCACCCCTATCTGTGTGTCTTACTACTTCCTCCGGTTCCGTATTACAAGGCGTTCAGCGACGCGGTCACGAAACCGCGACTTTGACTTCTCTTTTCTATAAAAATATTTATTGAAAAGTTATATATGTATATTCTTACGAAGTAATTTTCAAGACATGTCTACTTATATGATTTTTCACATTTTCAAACTCAACAGCTTAAAAGTTATTAATGATTTATATTTCCAATGTTTGACTCAAATCTTATTCAAAACCACCTGTAATAGTGAACCGGAGGGAGTCGACGACAAGTAAATCGGCCCAGATGCTGCGCACTAATCAAATGGCAAGGACCCAAAAATATGCGTTGCTCTCAAGGCGATTAGAAGAATGGGCCGCGTCGCCGTCGCCCCCCCGTCGGCACTCGCTGTCAAGCTAGCTGCTGACGCCGGCGGGGGGCAGTCGCCGTCGCCTTTGCGGGGCACTCTGCCGCCGCGTGACGCCGGCGCGCGATGCTTTCAGGTGTCGCGCACGCAACGAGCTGCTAGGCGCCTCTTACGCAGGGGGGGGGGGGGGTGCAGTGGGGCCTTTTCCGCGTGGGTTTCAACTGTCTTTCTCCCGGATTCTGGTCAGTCTAGGGTTTTGCGGGCTACGCCCTGTTGTTTATGGTAGCCGGATTTAATTTGTTTTTGTTGATTAGCTCGCTTGATTTTGTTTTGCTTGACGTGGAAAACAGTGCCGAACACAAGTGGTGACGAGTGACGACGAGCTACGAAGCCTCAGACGGATCGTCGGAAAGCTGTGAGAAAACCGGGCGCGAAAAGGCGCCTGAATGGTCGTCCAAACTCCAAAGGGCATTAGTTCATGGATTGGATTGGATTGGATTGATGAGGGTTCGCCATTAGTTAGCGCGTAGTACTAATATTGAAGTGCGGTGCTTCGTCGTCTTAGTGCCAATAACTATGACGCGTGTCTTCTAATCAGTCGTCCTAAACTCGTATCTAGAAAGCACGCTACTACACAGGAAGAAAGAAATCATGTGATATGGCTCGTTTGTCGATCATATGCTAGACATTGTATATGTATATATATTCTCGGCTCGGTTTCTGGAACACAGTTGTTTTCTAGATTCCAGCATGAATAGATGAATGGTTCTCACTTGTCATGTGAAATTCTTCGTTCCAACATGTCCACTGTCACATTTATAGCATTATTACTAGAACCTTGTTACGGTACATGTAAAGTACCGGAAAAAACTCGAAGATAAAATGTGTTATGATTCTCACCAGCCAATTCAATAAAAAGTTATAAAATAAATAAATAATAAAGTTGGTACTTGATCCTACTAAATTGGTACTTTTTGACTGTTAGATTTTGCCGGATGGTCATCTCTAATTTCAAACACTCTAAATTTCTCTTATTAAAACCTAGGCGTACCCTCAAGCACATACTTCATGCTTTTTTCTTAGGCTATAGAAAAGTTATTCAGACGGAACTTTAAAGAAAATGTTCTCCACAGGGCCTTAAAGGGTTAATATAAATTTTCCATGAGTGGCAAGCATTTTTTTAATCTGACAGTAAATTTTGGTCTTTATTGTAGTCCAATGGTAGTACGGTCCGGTGGGACGCTACCCACCAGTGTTCAAATCCTGGTGCTCGCACATTTTTTTGGATTTTCCGACGTTATACCTTAAGTGGTAAGCGATGTTCACATCGACGAGGTGCCAGTGGTGACTTCGAGAATCTCCAGATCTGTCGGTGCTCAGTCCTTCGGAGGTGCTCATAGGGGTAGGGTTTGCATACGTGTATTCATAGGAGTACGTGCATGTTGAGTTGACTGTTGTGAGCGTTAGCGTTGTAATGTTGTCATTTTAAAAAAAAAACTTTGATCCTGTTGGCAAACTCTCAAGTTCAAGCGAATGGGAAGAAGAACAACTGCGAGTTCAAGCGAATGGGAAGAACAACTGCGCCGTCTCACTAGGCCGATACTTAAGGAACATATTGGTCAGTCTATACTCCGTACTACAATTGGGCCTCGATAAGGTGATCTGGCCCATAACGACAGATCCCACTTGCCCCCCTTGAATTTTTTATTTATATTTTTTTATTTATTTTGCAAAATTATTCGAATTTTATCATATTTGACCACCAAACGCCCACGGCAGTTGGAGTCTAACCGCCGTAGGCCACGCGCTAAGGCCAACCATCGTGGCCCACGGAAGGCGGCAGGCAGCGGCCATGCAGCCGCTGTGGGCCACGGCGGTTGTTTTTTTTAAAACAATTTTGTAAACAACCTCAAATGTAAAACTGCAAATATGAAAGTTGTGTGTCTCAAAAAGTTATGAAACTTTGTAGTTTACAACATTTAATTTGATGCCGTTTAGAGCCTTAAAATGCAATTTACACTCAGTTAGGTATAATATGAGGAGAAAAGAAACTATGTATAAATACATGTGATTGTGTAGTGTAGTGCAAGGAAGGCTTCGCACGAAGCTAGAGGTTGAGGGTTCCAACCCCACGGAGTGCGTAGCGTCGCGATTTTGCGTGAAAAATGACACGACTTAGGGGGTCCTCCACTAAAAATAATTTATTTATATCTCTTTCGATCATTTTAAAGGCGGCGTTCCAACCCCACGGAGTGCGTAGCGTCGCGATTTTGCGCAAAAAATGCCACGACTTAGTGGGTCTTCCCACTAAAAATATTTTTTTATTTATTTTGATCATTTTAAAGGCGACCTTCCGTAGTGGTGCACGACGTTTGCAAAACCCTATCGTCGTGGCCCGACCAAACCGAACCGTCGCCCCGTCCCCCGCGTCGCCCCAGGGGCGACACGGGCGGAGAGCGCCGCCGCCGTCCACCTCTGGCCCCGTTCTCCCTCGTCCCCGGCCTCCTAGGCGGTGGCAAGGGGAGCGGGGGTCCATTCCTTTGGTAGATCGAGTCATAGTCGAGTTTGTTTAGGTTTAGGGTTTACCCACCGTCGATGCTCGGTGGTGGAGTTTGGTTTTGCCGGTGGAGCGTGGCTCCTCTGCGGCTTGGTTTTCCTGGCGGCGCCGGCGATGCGGAAGCGACGGTGTTGCAGAGAAATAATTTCTCTCAGCTTCTTCCGTTCTCCGATGGCGATTTATTCCGACGTCAACGGAGAGCTGGGGAGACCTGTCCAGGAGTCGAGGGTCGGTGCGTCGTCGACTTCTTCAGGTGATGATGTTGTTGACCCTTTTAATCTCAAGGAAGATGATCTTTGGAAGAAATCTGAGCATTGCTCGGGTTGCCGGTGGTGGGAACGAAGGATGCGTCGTGGGCACTAGAGTTGGCCGATGCGCCTGGGAGGCAGTGTACTCGGCTGATTCGCCTCGCAGTAAGCCCTCCTCTGCGGCCTCCACTTTGTGGAGTTTGACTTTGGTGCCCAACGACGATTGGGAAGCGGCTTCGACGGCGGGGACGAACGTAATCGTTGAAGGCTTCGAGGAAGATGAATAGGAGTTTTGAACTTCTTTGTAATTTCCCTTTTTCTTTCGGATCCTGTTTGTAAACAGACCGGTGTAATGCGCTAAGATCAATATATGTTCAAAAAAACCCTACCGCTGTGGGCCACGACGGTTAGCTTTCCCGCCCGTTGGGTTCGCGGTCGTTGACCCGTGGGCCACGATGGTTGGTGGTTAAAACTGATAAATTTCAAAACGTCATATAATTTTGCAAAATGAATAAAAATATAAATAAGAGTAAATTGCGTTCACCATACAACAACTTGTAAGGTGGGTGCAAATTAGTCCAATAACTTGTAATATGTTCAATCTAGTACAATAACTTATCAGGTGGGTGCGGATTAGTCCTACAACTTATACAATGATCAATCTCATACAATAACTTGATAGGTGGGTACAAACTGGTCCAAGAACTTGTAAAATGCTTAACTTAGTGCACAATCATCGATGCATCTACAATCTTAATGTTCTCACAAATAATATATTTCTAATATCAAACTAGAGTATACTTGTGTCGAAGAAGTTATTGTGCATTATTTGACAATTGATATTCATGTTGTGATGGTAAAAATATTTAGTAAGGACTAGAACCTTCGGTGTTTAGGCAATTACTATTATGTCTTTGTTATCAATTTTTATACAAATATTAAATTTTGATTAGAATTTTTTCAATTTCATATTCAATATTAATTTTCAAGTTTGATTATATTATTTTTATTCAGCTAGTAATCAAATATGGTAACTCGTACTAACAATTAATACCTTTAGAAGTTTGACATAAATCTTCTTAAAGTCTCGTGTACTAGTTGAAAGACAAAATGAACTAAAATAACGAAAATGAGCATGCTTCTCTGAAGTTGTTGAATACACGAGTAAAGGTGCAGAAGAAACAAAAGATTATATGGTGTCTTATGAACTTTAGTCTCTCGGTAAACTAATGGTGTAATTCAAAAACCTGATTTAATTTAACTGATAAAAAAATAAGTAATGTATATACATTTGATTCAAAATTAGCAACTTTAATTGACAAAAAACTATTAGTTGGAAGAAAATTTGAATGCTACCTGATTCGTCTAATACATTATCATTTGTAAATTTGGGCTATAGGTGCACCAATTTGCCAAGTTATTACATTGAACCAAGTATTTTTACACAAGTTCTTGAATCAATATGCACGTACCTATAAAATTGTTATACTAATTTGATTATTTTACATGGTTTTGGACCAATATGCATCAACTCGACAAATTATTGTACTAAATTCAAGATTTTACAACTTGTTGGACTAATCCACACCCACTGACAAGTTATTGTAGTAAATTGAGCATTTTACAACTTGTTGGACTAATCTGCACCCACCCGACAAGTTGTTGTATAGTGGACGCAATTTACTCTATAAATAAATAAAATTTCTGGCCCCTTGCACAGTTCCACCTCATCCGCTGCACGCACGACGCACGGCGGCTTTCCTCGTGCCGGTGCCGTGCGCGGCGCGCCCCCTCGCCGGCCGGGCGCGACTCGATCACCGCCCGGCGCGAGCTCCTCCTCCGCACACACTCCGCTGCCAAAGCAATGCCTCCCCCAACTGTCCCCTTCTTCCTCACCTCCACCACGCTCGCCACCACCACGAAGAAAACGCAGCCGCAAGCGCAACCGCCGCCGCCGCTGCCATGCGACGTGCAAGCCCAGGCCGCCGCCTCCACCTCCCACGCTTCGGCGGCGTCCGCATTGTACGCCGCGCGCATGCGGCTCAACCCGCACCTCGCGCTCCCCCTGTTCGACCACCTGCTCCGCTCGGGCGCCGACCCGGACCCCGCCGCGTACGCGCTCGCGCTCGCGTGCTGCGCGCGCGGGAGGGACCGCGCCGCGGCTGCGCAGCTCCACGCGCACGCCGCCAAGCGCGGGCTCGTCGCCTCCCACCGCCGCGTGCGCGGCAGGCTCGTCCACGCCTACGCCGTCTGCGGGATGCTCCCCCACGCGCGAAGGGTGTTCGACGGCGGGACCGACAACGACATGTTCGCCTGGAACTGCCTGCTGCGCGGGTACGCGCAGGAGGGTGGGGACGCGGAAGCGCTCCACGCTTTCTTTGTCAGGATGCCGTTCCGGGACAGTGTCTCGTGGAACACGGTCCTTTCATGGTGCGTTGCCAATGGGGAGTATGACGAGGCAATCACGGTGTTCCGGGAGATGCTGGTGAGCCAGGAATGCCAGCCTGACAGGGTGACATTAGTGAGTGTTGTCTCGGCTATCGCGTACTTGGGGGCACTTGCTTTGGGGCTGTGGGCGCATGCATATGTCATCAGAAACAGGGTTGAAGTCGAGGAGAAATTGAGCTCGGCATTGATAAGCATGTACTCGAAATGCGGGTTCGTCGAGGGTGCAGTTTATGTGTTTGAAAACACTGGAGAAAAGATGAGCTTGGATACTTGGAATGCAATGTTAGCTGGTTTCACAGCGAATGGTTGCAGTGCAAGAGCTCTGGAGCTCTTCACCAGGATGGAGTCAAAAGGACTGGTGCCTGACAAGATTACATTTAACAGTGTACTGAATGCTTGTAGTCACGGGGGGTTTGTGCAGGAAGGTATACGGCATTTCAAGAGAATGTTCAGAGTTTATGGTATTGAGCCTGACATTGCACATTATGGTTGCATGGTGGATCTGTTCTCCCGTGCAGGGATGTTTGAGACAGCTGAGGAGATCATCCAGATAATGCCAATGGAGCCAGATGCTTCCATGTTGAAGGCCCTATTGGCTGCTTGTAGAACTCATAAACACTTAGAGTTGGGAAAAAAGGTTGGCCATAGGCTTATTGAGGCTGCCCCAAATGATCACGCAGGGTATGTGTTGCTATCCAACGTATATGCACTGGGTGGCAACTGGGGAGGAGTGCATAAGGTGAGGAAGCTTATGTTGGATCGGGGTGTGCTGAAGATCCCTGGGAGCAGCTCGGTGGAACTTAATGGCGTAATTCATGAGTTCATTTCTGGAGATAAAAGCCACCCAAGGAAGAAAGATATATATAAGATGTTAAATGAGATTTGTCAACAGCTTAAAAATACAGGATTTACTCCTGACACTTCACAAGTGCTGCTAGATATTGATGATGAAGGTGTGAAAAAGAGCTCACTAGCTCTTCATAGTGAGAAGCTTGCAATAGCCTTTGGGCTGATCAGCACTGCTCCTGGCACGCCTATTAGAGTAGTAAATAACCTGCGGATCTGCGGAGATTGTCATAATGCCATAAAACTTCTAAGCAAGATTTACGGGAGGAGCATAATTGTTAGAGATGCAAATCGATTTCATCATTTCGGAGAAGGGTCTTGTTCTTGCGGGGATTACTGGTAATATTTTGATTGTAATGATGTTTGTTTCTTTTTACTTAATATAATGAAATGCATAGTATAGGAGACAACTCTCGCCAATGGTTATTATTGTCCATTCGAGAAGAATTGTTAATGGCCATGAAGCTCATGACTTTATTGCATGTCTATTGAATACTATGGTACCCTTGAACCAACAACATGATTGACATCTCTTATGTCTCAGCAACTTGAAACCTAATTATTGTCCTTTTCAGTCAGCATGATTCAAAACTGAACGTGAACCTGAGATGTATGTCCTACGCAAAAGTGTCATTAAATTCAGATAAATTTAGCTTCTTTCATATGGTAGGGACTCAGAACCATCAATTGCCTGATACATACTTAATGCTGTTTTCCTACTGTACTACTGTCATTACACAGTTCAGTTTGTGGGTGCCACTTCACATGAACTTGCATTTGAAAGAGACTCACACAGGAGAGGTGTTAGGGCCAAGTAGGTCTGTAGCAGTATAGTTCATTTTAGTTTCTGTCTGGAAAGGAAGGCAAGGATACTTTAATTCAACCAGTTAGATTTTATCATTTTTTAATCATACATAAGATTCATCTACCTGGTTGTACATTTCTATTTTTTGCACATATGATTCATTAAGTGCTTAAATCTTTATTTGCACATTATCACCACTCACTACCACTACATTGACTCTGTAGAAGGGTCAGCATTATTATATCATTTAATAGGTATGTATGGTCCAGTGCCTTTAAATATTTCCTGGTGCCTCCTTGGTTTGTATTCATGTTAGGTTTGGTCAAATTTTTTGAAACGGAATTATAGATCACAATAAAGGGCAGGAGCAAAGCGGAATTAGCTGTTTCATGGGCTGCTGCACCCTTCACAGGCTTTGGTAAAGTGCATGGCAGATACAATGGACTTGCTATTTTCTTCTCCTTAACTGTGAAATTCATATGCTAGTAATGTATTTTATTGAATATGTGCTATAAATGTTATATTTCTGATATGGCAATTACCTCTAGTACTGTGTGTTCAATATTTCACTTGCATCTTTTCAAAAAACTATTTCACTTGCTGCCTTGCTGTTGATTTCGAAAGAGACACAAAGCGTTCTGCACAAGAAATTATAGCGGTTATTAAACTGATGAAAAGTAAAGAATGTTATTTGTGATAAGGACAAAGATCAGCAATGTTGGGCAGAGTAATCACTTCCACCGTGCTGTTGTTATTACTGCCTGTTAGATGTAGGGGGGGGGGGGGGGGCTTTGAACATAAAGACGAAGGGACACCTTTTATGCAATGCACGCTTATCAGCCATTTTCAAGCACAAATGCTGACAAATTTGAACATATGTTCTATTCTTTTCTGTGTTGAATCGTCAATATAAGGAGGAATCATCACATTTTATGTTTGCTACCGCTTTAGAGGTAGCACTGAACCCAAAGGGCTGTAAAATTTAAATCTAAGAAGCAACCCTGTTCCTTTCAAAACAAAATATCTGTAGACTTGTTAGAGAAGACCAACCAAACATGGTATTCTACGTGAATTATCATGGACAACAGCACTTGTTCATCTTGATAATTTGCACTCTAGTTATTTGATCCACTGAAGTAGGCACAAAAAAGGGAAAGATTACCATAGTGAGTTTCCAGATCTGGTACATTATGTCTGTGAACCTTTTTTTCTTCATACACAAGGCAACAAACACACGCACACACACAGAGATGCACACGCACATAATGTTATATGATATACAGTCGAATTGCCCTCGCTCCATGCCAATCATTAACAGGTTGGCCTTGACAAAATAAGCAGGCTGCTGCCCTTATCAACTCTATTACTTTATTTCCCATCTCGGGGATAGTTCTTTAGTGTTCCCCAGATATGTATTTTGCAGTTTAATTTCTAGCTTACAGCTCTAATCACTACTCGAGGAGTATAATAAGACCATTAGCGTATGACATAATGCATAATTAGTGTTTAGAATAATGGGTAATTTCCAAGTCTCGGCTCGTATGATCATAACTCCCCCAAGGTTACACCTAACATAGACCTTTACCAAAAATATACTCACTTGCATCTCGCGTGCAGCTGGCTTTGCCACGGACTGTGCTTTGTTTATGGTTTTCAGAAAGGTGTGGCATACGCTTTCCTAAGCACAATTAGAGATCCTGTACCCTATGCACATGGGAGTCGAACACGGAATTAGCACACGGTGTGTGTACTCGCGTCGTTCAGATATTATGGGCTAGCTTGTACTGCAATCGAATCATCCATGTTCAACTCTCATCATTCCCTCTTGGTAATGATCCCATTAAGGCTGCTTTTGTGTTCTTTGCTTATCGATGCATCTCTCTAGTAACTGTATGCACAAACTTTTGAAGCATGTACAAATTATGGTAGGCGTGGTGGATTTGATCTGATCATTCTGTTTTACTTTGGAGAAGCTCAGCCTGTCGCTACCAGAACCCTTTCCATTCTCCTCTGGATCTTAAGATTATTACCGTCTATATTCTGATTCAAAACCCCAAATCAATTGTCGGTGTGCTCTTCTGATGATTCCCAAGTTTTGAATGGTGACAGTGCAGTTTATTGCAGCGAAGAAAAGGAACATCTCTGAAGCTGTTAAGCAGGACAGTCTACACAGGGGCAGGGTCTGCGGGATGAACGAATCCGATGTTGAAAAATCTTATCTTCATATAACATGGGTTGTGTTTTTTTTTTACCTTTAGACTTACTACCCCAAAAGAGACGATTGCCAGCTAATCCAACGCAGGCACTGCTCCATTTGTTTACTTTGAGTTCTTTGGCTGCTATTTCTTGGAGCTGTTTTGTTTGCAGGAATCCTCTGACCTCACTAGCCCTTGATGTCCCGCTGCCAACAGGTAGGACCCTAGCAGGCCTCAACAATATCAACATTGTGTATCCTGTTATGCTATTATTACCATTTTCTTCTTCCCTCCTTAGTGAAGGAAAGGAAAATATGAAACACAGTTAATCTCTTCTTATTTTTCAGCTCGGCCTCAGCTCCTGTACGTTGCCAGCATCCAGCAAGCTCTGAGCACTGAGCTGATATCATGCTGCCCTCGCATTATCCGGTTTCCGCTGCGGCAGGCGATGTGAAGCGAGCGCCCAATGCAAGGCCCCCGAGCATATGGTACACACGAATATGCACGGCAATGATTGGGGAAGAAGACACAGATCTGTGGCAACCTTTCTGGCGAGCATAATGATGCGCGAGAAGATAATCTGGCGGGTGGTCGGGGTCCCTTCTCCCCCATCCCTCAATGACTGCACGAGGCGAGCCCGTCCCGGAGCGGCAACGGTGAATGCCCCGCGCCGAGGCCGGCCACCGCTGCCGCTGCCGCTGCCGGCGCACGGAGCCGTGCAAAAGGAGCGCGGCAGCTGGTCGTGGCTCGCGAAGGCGACGCGTAGGGCGGCCGAGCTCCTACCGTCGTCTACCGTCTTCGTCCCTCCCGGCGAGGTCAAGAAAGCTGGCTGGACTCCTCCTGGTCCTGGACGTGGCTAGGAATCTACCAAGACTTGTTATCCACGTAGCCGGCCTGTGGTCCAGTCCCATGGTCCATTTCCTGGTGAGTTTGAAGTCGTATCCTTTTGCAATCCTTAGTTTACATTTCTCCCAAGATTCGGTTTCGTTTGCTTTCCCCTGCTACCGCTTTAAGAGCGAGCAGCTTGGCGAGGGCGCCACTAATGTTTAGGCAGGGGGAAAAGGCAGCTGCTGGGACGGGGAGACGACGAGATGTGCACCGCTGCAGCAGCTGTGATGGTGCTGAAAGAAAGGTAAAGCGGGCAGGGGAATAACGAGTAACTTGCAGGCCACTTCTCGCGGTGTTTTAGTGAGCATGGAGGGGTAGTAGTAGATTTGTGAGGGGGTCCCGGTGCTTTTCTTGAGAAACCCTGGATTTAAAAGCTTAATGGAGGGGGGCAAAAGCGTGTTTGGAGTGAATAAAAGTATTGCATGGGCGGGGGGTGGCTTTAACTAATCTAAAGCTAGATTCGAGCTCGCGCGAGCCCCGAGGCTAACGAATAGTTTTAACTTGTTTATTTGCCGCCAAAGAAAGATTGAGAGTAGGAGAATCTGAACCCGCATCTCTTTCAGCTGCGCCTGGAGCTCGCACTAATCTACTCGTAAAGCTTACGTGCAATTTCCTAGTATTCCTTTTCTCTCTGCTTAACAAACTCAGAGCCCTTCTTGTTTGTAACTGAAATTCACAACCAACTGCTAAGATAAGATTATAGTGGGGAAATTGCGAAAGAAAAGGGGGAGTAGGTTTGCTTTGCTGTTGGGGTAAGTATGTAGTACTTACGTACGTACCTAATGCCTCGATCGGCACCCCCTCTGCTACTGTTGACCACCATTTTCTTCAACAAAACTAATCATGCCGATCACGAAGGGCGTGTAAATAATTCCCCGTGCCGGGCATAAAAAAACTGCAACAGTCAAATAATGATTCGGGTGGCATAATTTACAGCCAGGCGCCTTGAGGAAAGCGAGCGGTTGGCGCCCATAAACAAATGCCCGTGAGGGGTTGGCACTGTCAGGGATGCCGGGATGGCAATGCTCCTACGCTGCTGCGAAGAACTCTCGATCGGCTCATCAGCTCCCCTTCCTCTTTACGCTTGCTCTCTATCTCTCTCTCTCTCTCTCTCTCTCTGTGATGTGTATGGAGTAAGTAAACAAAAGCAAAGGTAAACAGCATGATTAAAGGGCTGTTAACAAAGATAAAGGCGAGGCCGCCAGGGGCACTTAAAAATAAGCTCCATCAGGGGGGTTAAACAACACCGGCCATGGTGGTGGTGATTAGGAGGAGTGTAAAGCGGCTGCCTGCAGCTGCAACATCGCCTTGCCTGCCGCTGTAATCAATCCCTGTGGCTGTGGTTCCGCCGTGTACAGTGTACTGCGCCCAGCGCCCACTACTGGTGAAACTACAAGAGCTACTACTAGTAGTGAACAATTGCTATTAGCCCTAAGTCTGACAAGCCTTTGCCTACAGCCTCTCTCTCTCTCTCTCTCTCTCTCTCTCTCTCTCTCCCCCCACTATATAGTCTACGCTCTCCCCTCTTTCGTAGCTCTTCTTCCTATGCCTCCTCGCCGGAACAGATAGCATCAGAATCTCCAGTGCCCCGGGCATCTTTCCTTTTCCTGCCATAGGCCGTGACGAGAGCTTGTTGCTTGCGTGCTTGCCTGGGCTATCATATTGCCTGCCTACGCAGCTCCCTGGCCAATGGAGGAGCTACTTCTTCTTCTCTAGCCTTTCTCGTCTCCATTCGTCCATTGACCGTGGGCGAGCTCTATCTCTATCTCTCGCCGCTCGGGTACTCTACTCACTGCCTTTCTAAACCCGCGAGCCATATCCAACCGATGGACATGAACGAGAGCGGCGAGAAAGGGATGGAGGGCAACGCGTCCTCCGGCGGCGCCGGCATCCCGGTGGAGTGGCAGGCCCAATTCAGCGCCGCCGCCTTCGCGTGCCCGCCGCAGGCGCAGCACCAGGGCTCCATGATGGACTCCGCGTTTGCGACCGCCGGCATGTGGGCGTCCACCTCCCAGGCCATGGCGCTCTCCGACGTCGGCGGCGCCATGTCCGCGGCGCGGGGCGGCGGCGGCGGCTTCTTGGCGCCGGTGCCCGGGTTCCTCCCTCAGGCCCTCAGCCATTTCCCCGTCGACTCCGGCTTCATCGAGCGCGCCGCGCGGGCGTCCTGCTTCGGCGGCGGCTCTGGCTTCGGCGTGGCTGATCAGCACATGAACGGCGCGTTCAATGGCTCCTCCGAGGCGCTCCTGGATCACCAGAGGAAGGATGGCAACGAGAAGGGCGAGCTGGAGCTCGGCCGGAACGGCCACGACGTGGTGCCGAGCCCGGAGGCGGCTGGTGGTGACTGCTCGTCCAAAGGGACGTCCGACTCCAAGAAGAGGAGAAGGCCTAACGAGGTGAGCACTGTTCTTGCTTCTCGTGTCTGAAACTGTTTTCCAGCTTAATTTGAAAAGTCTATCGACTCGAGTAGCCTAGTTAATTAACTGTCAAACGAACTAGATGTTAAACTGATGGATGCATCTCTCTGTGTCCTGTCTGATGAAAGGTGATGGGTGGCGATCAGGTTCAGTCCTCCAACCTGCCTGCGGATTCGGCAAACGAGAGCGTGCACAGCAAGGACAAAGGCGAGGAGAGCAGCCCGGCAACAACCACCGGCAAGTCGAAAGGGAAGGGGGCAAAAGAGACCTCTGAGTCGCAGAAGGAAGACTACATCCATGTCCGGGCTCGGCGCGGACAGGCGACCAACAGCCACAGCCTTGCAGAAAGGGTACGGATTCGATCGCCGGTTGGCATCACAGTGCTCACCAACGGTGTGCAGCTTTTGAATTTTGATGCGCCCTGAAATTGGCATGGCTGGTTCTGAAAACTCATTTTTCCTGCAGTTGAGAAGGGAGAAGATTAGCGAGAGGATGAAGCTTCTGCAGGACCTTGTTCCCGGCTGCAGCAAAGTAAGTCTTTCAAGGGGAACCAAGTTGCGTATCACTGTCTGTTTACAATTCTAACAACTTCATGTTGCATGAACTGAATTCAGGTCACTGGGAAGGCGGTGATGCTTGACGAGATCATCAATTATGTTCAGTCCCTGCAAAGACAAGTTGAGGTAATAATTGACATGCCCCTTGTTATGCCAAAATCTTCACAACTTTGTCTGAACTAATTAAGGGTTTAGCTATGAGCAGTGGACACTGAAAAGGTAGTAATCACTAGACTTTCTTAAAACAAAAGTAATCGCTAGATATTGATACCTGAATGTGAATAATATTTCCTGTAATTGTGATTGCTTACTGATGACAAAAAGCAAAATATTGATCTCATATTTATCTCGCAGTTCCTATCGATGAAGCTTGCGACAGTAAACCCAAGGCTTGACCTCAACATAGAAGGGCTTCTGTCGAAAGATGTATGATGCTTCTTGCAATCTCATTCTCCTTTGTTAAATTATACGTACAAGAATCTAACAAAGCCATTTTTCTTCCTCTTCTTCTTACCACCAGCTTCTTCGCTTCCCTGGTGTCTCTTCATCTTCCCTCGGATTCTCTCCAGAGATGATGCATCCACAACTGCAGCTCTCGCAACCAGGCCTGATGCAGGGGGGCGGCGCTGCTGGCATGACCAATCCAGACGTGTTCAGGAGGATCATACAGGCACAGCTAAGTGCGAAAGAGGGATCTCAGGTTAGCATCTTTCCAAAATTATTGTAGCACACACCATAATACTCTATTATTGCTTAAAAATATCTAGGCAGCTAACAGTACACTAGTATTCAGGTAGCAGTTGACGTAGCTCCTTAATCTATCATGTAGCAACATATATAATTTCCCCAAAGATTGCACTTGACAGTCAACAACTAACCCTGTACATATTCAATAATCTAGCTCAACACCTACATACATACAATACGCCCTTTGTAGTAATCAATAGACAATCTATCGATTTCTAGGACATAAAGAGGGCTCTCCTAATCCAATGCTTCTCTATTCTTGAGCCAAAGCCCGTGAGTTGTGACACCAAAATTCTTGGGAAATATGAACAACCTGAGCTAGCAGTCATCACAAGTTCATCCAAGCGCACACACGCACCCACAACAGACAGGCTGGCTAACTTTTGGTTTCCGATTTCCTGTAGCAGATGCCCCACGCATTGAATGGGACATTCAGTGACGTCGCGCAGATGGGGTACCCGTCCCTGGGGTCGTCGGCACAGGACTTGAGCATGAGGCCGTCGCAGGACGGGTTCCAAATGTGACGCGCAGGCTGGCCCAGCTGCATTGCACATACCACCATCCTGATCGACGAACATGCAGGAGCGCAGGGGGGCACACACATAAAACTGGCGCTGCCGCTGCCGCTGCCGGAGCACAGCAGCCAGCCTTTAACCTGCGTCGTCATCCACGGCCGGGTTTTTATTGTGTTCAGAACTGAGAAGAGATCGAGGGGAGCGGAGCCCCCCAGTCCCCCACGGGCCACGGGCGGAACCGCGGAGCAGCCAGCGAGGGAATCTGTGTGACGTCGCTGCCGGGCTGGCTGGATGGAAATTCTGCCTCTGACGGAGGGGTGGTATAGCACCCCATTAATCATGGCGCACAGTGCAGTAACAGTGGCTGCATTTGTACCGAGCAGATGAGCTGGTGCTGCTTCTCTCTCTGTGTGTGTGGGCGGGATGTACTCCGATGTGGTGGAGGGAACATGTTCGTTCGGTTTGCTTTTGGTTTGGATGCTTCAGGGATGATGATGCTAAACACTCCTAAATTGGGGTCGGGCGGTGTTTATCATGTTCTTAAAAGATCAAAACATTTTGACGAATCATGTTTGTAGTACAATGAAGGACGTAGTACGCTACACCATACTGTCCCATTCTCGTGCATTTGTTCGTCCCACGAACAACATGCGAATCGTTTGGCATGTTTGGTTGGTTATACTAGGATCTTCCCTCCTCTGGCGAGAAGATCTTGCCTCACGGCTTTGGGCAGACGGTATGTACATGATGAATGAAGTGAACTGTAATGTGTCGTGTCACGACTAGGACACGTTAAGATCTTTCATCCATCTCCATTCCGGAGAGAGATGAGCTCGTTACCTCGAGTCACAGCAAGAAGAATCGTTCTCATCCCCCAACTTTTGACTAATCACGGGCAGAGAACAAGAAAAACTTGTGACCGGTCACGCTCACGCAAAGTGAGACTTGTGTTCACTATACGGCCGCCGCGCGATTATGGGTGCAAGTTGATTATAATGTGGTGCACCTTCGAACCTCTTTAGTGTAATTATTTGTACCACTTCTTCAAAATTTTGAAAAAGTAGTACAAATGATTTAACTAAAGAGGTTTGGAGGTGCACCTAATGGTTACCCCTTTCCACCCTTACGCGCGATGTGGACAACCGACGCGACGCAGGCAAGAAAACAAGCGGTTTGGTATATTCTGCCGGTGTCGCCACGGTTGCAACGCGCTAGCTGCTGGCCTGCTGCAGGGCCATCCGCCCGAGGCGCGCCGAACCCCTGCGCGCGACGCCGTACGCTGGCGCGATTCCGCCCGGGCGCGTGCGGCCAGCTAGCTCGTGGGTGCGGGGCTCCGGCGACCGCGACGACGGATCGGACAAGCGTCTGAGCGTGCGCTCGTCGCGCATTCCGATCGTGCTGCCGGGTGGGGTGGGAACGGGATTCGGCACGTTTCCGCTGTACGCTCGCCCCCGCGCAGAGCGAGCGTCCGGCGACCGACTACTGAGCGGTGGGGCCTGTTTTTTAGGCAGCTGATGCCGGCGATCGACCCTGGCCGCCAGCTGTGCAGTCGCAATTCGGGTAGTGATTGGTTTTTCCAGGCTAAATTGTAGTCCGGAAGAATCTTGTTACTCCCTCCATTCATCTATGGAAGGCGAGAAAACCTGATCTCATGTGACAATTAATTTCCCTCGTTAAACTCCATCACGTCATTAACTCCGCAATTTTCTCTCCCGGCGCTGATCTCCTGCGGATGGAAAAAACCGCGCCCTCTCAAAATCACCGGTTCCCTTCCAAAACTACCGCCCCTGGAATCTTAACAGAATGGCGCCACCCCAAAATCCCCAGTTCCCTTCCAAAACCTACTGCCCCAAAATTTTCTATCGCGCTTCACCATTTTTCAGTCACCTCGCGCCCTCGCTCGCCATCGCCAAAATTCAGAAGAGAAACCCTCAGACCCCTCGCCATGGACTCTCCAGTTTCCACAGTGATGCCTATATAAACTGGCAAGAGAACAAGAAGAGCAGCAAGCTTCTTTGATCCTAGGCGCACAGATGTTAGACCTCAATGCCCCCCAGCCTTTGATTGGGATGAAATTGGTGAGTGGGAGGGACAAGCTCATCAACTGGAGTTCGACATGGTTTGGTCTGGAGACCTTGATGGTGACCAAGAAGAAGGTAGGAGTATCTGCTCATGTTATCATGATGTTAATGTTGCATCGCTCATGTTCTCTTGATGTTTTTGTTTCAAAGATGGTTCAGATCATGAAGATGGCGATGGAAATTCCCCTGATCCTGGTGATCAAGGAGCCTCTACCGAGCAAGATGGAGAACCTGTTCATGGAGAACCTGCTGTTGCAGAACCTGTTGATGGAGAAGTTCCATTGGAGTACTTGCAGAGTAAGTTAGCATTCCTATACTCTGTTGTTTCTCCGATGGTCTACAATTAGCATTCATGTTTTCATTCTGTTTTTCAGACGGTCTACAATAGCTACCGCCTCGTTCCTTTTTCATTTTTTTGCAGTTGTAGGACAATCTATTTTTATTTTTTCAGACATTCTGCAGTAGATGTAGTCCTTGTTTCAGGTGGTCTACAGGAGTCCGACGTTCTAATTGCCTCGCGGGTTCATGAAGCGACCTGCCCCTTAATCAGCCGTGGAAAACTGCAATAGGCCTTCCATAGTTGATTTTTTTTCATTTTCATAATGGGCCTTGGATAGGTGAATGGAGGGAGTATCTTGGAGTACTAAGTTATTTAAAAAACTTTTTATAGATGAGTCCCGGTTCGTTCTCTACGGAGGGCGACCCGAGGCCCCCACTCCGCCGCCCAACCTCCCCGCACCAGGCCGGCGATGGCTGGCGCTGCCGCCTCCCAACCTCTCCCTCCCCTTTCCACCTCCCTCTCGCAGCCCCCTCCCCTTCTTTCTCCTTCCCGCGTCACCATACCACCTAGTCAGCTCCTTGGTCGCCCACCGCTGGCCATCTTCTTCAGCCACGGCCGGTGTCGGCGGCCTCCTCGGCGTCGGCGAGCCCCCCTCGACGGCATCAGCTGCCCTCCCTTCCTTCTCTCCCTCTCTCCCTGGGCATCTCAAACCCTAGATCAAGATCTACCCGAATCTCTGCGGCCACCGGTGATGGCGGGTTGGGCTTGGTGCTGTCGTCGTCGCTGCCTCTTCGACGCTGGCGGGGCTCGTCGCCTCTGCGCCTGGTGCCGTCGCGTTCGGACTCTCCTCGACATTGTTGGTCGCGGCAGGGCTCGACTCGTTGTTTTGCATCGCCACCAGGCTTCCACCTTCGACGCCCGCGAGTCGTGGCGAGCACCGGTGGTTGCAGGGACGACACCTTGTGGTAGGAGCCGCCCTCTCTTCTCCTCCCGCGGCAAGCCCGACCCTTGCACTACGGGGCTGCGTGTGCGTGGCGGGTCGGCAGCATGGCTGCCCGTGCCGGCTACCTCTTTGTCGCGCCTTGCGACGCTGCCGGCCCTGTCGTTCTCGCCTGGCCCGGGCCCTTCCCCACCTCTTTACCCGGTCGGGCCCCTCCTCCGCCTCCTCCACCGGTGGTCTCCCTCCCGGCGGTGTTGGTTGCCCCTCCCACGCGATTTCCGCCTCGCCGGAGCCGTCTCCGCCAGCCTCCTCAACAGCGTTGCTGTCGGAATCCTCGACGTAGTCCCCAGACCCCCGTCGGCCTCCTCAACGGCACCCCCGCAGGCCCCTACCCCGTCGACGGCCGCAACCCCTCCTCCGTGCTAGCGACCGTGCCACCCTTCCCCCAACCGACAGTCGCGGGCCCTCCTTCGCGTCGGCAGCCATGGCTCTTCCCCCAGCCAGCGGTCGCGACCCCTCCTCCGTGCCGGCGGTCATAGCTCCCTCCCTCTAGTCGGCGGTCGCGACTCCCTCTTGTTGCCGGTGTGCACGGTCCCACAGGAGGTGGGCCTCCCGTCAGGTCTCGACATTGGTCGTGGCGCTGTTGTTTGAGGGTCTTCGCTGGTGTTGACGGTTGAAACATGTAACAACCTTCGATCCGCAAGCGTACAAACCTACCCCTTTTCACCACGGGGTGACCCCCAAGGTTCTTGTCAATCCACGGAGCAAGGGGATTGCTAGCGCTTAACCAAGTACTAATCTAGTTGATGGAAAACCTTCGAAAGGGGTATTAATCTAAAGGTAAAGATAATCTAACCTATGTTAATCAAAGAAATCTAAGGTTAAACTAGATGGCAAAGGGTGGACACAAGAGAGAGATTAAGATAGATAAGTGTTCCCTCCCTAGGGTTTAAGATCACATGAACATGCATCTACTACATGAAAAGGGGTTGCCTACACTAGCTTCATCGCGGTTATGCGGCCGCTAAGCCTTTTCCCTCCACCGTACTGTCACTACGCAAGGTAATCAAACATTTTCACGTATAACTACATCTATACCTAAGCATCCATAGAGTTAAGCTAATCACCACGATTACCACAAACCCTACTAAGACCACATGTTGTACATACATATGTGAATAAAGCACTCGCATAGACATAGACCATTAAGCATCGAAAGCCAAAGGATTCATGTAGCGATCACATAACATGTATCCATCTAACCCTATGGATGAAAGGAGACATTACCCCATCATCTTACAAGGATTGAAGCACATAGGGGTGATGGAGACTCCGGAGAACGTCGTCGATGAAGATGGCCGCCATGAAGCTTGGGAACACCCCTAGGCCAACGGCTTGGAGTCATCCTCTTGCTTCCTTCCCTCCGCCGGTGTTGATCCTTTCGACGAGCTCATCCAACTCTCTCCCTCATCTTGTGGTGGTGGCTTTCTGGTGAATGGGCGTCGGTAGAATGGTTGGATCTGAATGGTAACCCTCCTTGGGCGCCTAGGGGTTGTATTGATACCTTTGGGGAGTCTTGGGGCGTGCTCCACCTCGCCTTACACGAGATCTTCCTTGGGAGAGAAGCGAACTTGGTTTCCATAAACTCAGTCTCGTCCAGATTTTTCTGATTCGCAGCCCTTCCTTACCGGCACCATATCTCCCACGTCCAGACTCCAAATAATGCAAATTCGGTGCCCAGGTTGTGTGCCACGAAAGTATCTCCGACTTTGGTATTCATTGCTTTCCTTAGAAATGAAGATAATATCCCAAAAACAGCCTCAGAAGATAATCTGTCTCATTTCGGACTTGTCTGCGCAGCTGGCATTTTGGAGGCCATATCTCCTAGCTCCTTGACTCGAATTGGGCCTTCCACATGTCCAAATCGAAGGTATCGTCGAGGCCCACAACTTTGGTAGTCAAACTTTTGCCATCAGAAAGACGTTTAAGTCTTTGAATCTGCACCAAAAGATAATGTTGTTCTGGGCTGCAAGAATATCTCTCGGGCTGAGTTGATGTCGTTGGTAAACCTCCTAGTCCCTGGAGTTTTACGTGTTGATGCTTCGGTCCTTGATCCATTTGGAGTTATGTTCATTACGTGTCTTGACTTGTGATAGGCTTCATGATCTTTTCATAAAGTACTTGATGAACTTATCCCGAAAGTCTTATCTTTAACGTTGATTTCCTGCGTAAACAATAAACTCCAAAAACCACATGCAAGTGTGAACTTGTTACATCATTAGTATGCCTAGTGGCAGGTTAGTCATAATTCAAACCTCAAACCAAAGTGTAACAAGTGCTCTTGGTTGACGAAAATCGACCGTCAACAGCTGGCTGTAACACCCGAAAATTCCATCACTATAAAATATTGCTAGCAACATGGTTTAGTTTTTATTTTCTAAGGATTTAATAAATTTGACTAAATAATTTGCCTTTAATTAAATTAAACAATATTTAAATTTAGAATTTACCAAGTGTTTGATGCATACATGTCATTGCATTGGTTTTGGTTGTTGTGTGATTTCAAACAAAAGTTCAAAAAAAGTTCAAGTCCTAAAAATCCCCTCAAACTTCCCCTCACTATCTCTCTTTCCCTCCTCTTTTCTTTTGGCCCAGTCGCGGTCGAGCTCCCATTCTTCTCTTTTCTTTTTCTTCTGTTCCCTCCGCGGCCCACCTTCCCCTTCTTTTCTTCTTCAACCTCCGGCCCAGTCTTCTCGCTCGGCCCACTCCACCCGCCGACCCAACTCTCTCCTCTCCCATCTTTTATTTTCTTTATCTCTCTCCGGCCTGTTTTCCCACTCTGGCCCAACTTCTTCCTACGGCTCACCTAACATCCAGCGGCCCACCTCACCCTCTCCCTCTCTCCCTCTCGCTGACAGGTGGGGCTCAACTGTCAAGGCCGCCCCTACCTCCCGACGCCCCCCCTTCCGCCTCCCATGGCCGGCCGCTCTTATCCTCTCTCCACGGACTGCGGCATTCAAAGCACCGGCACTCACTCACGCTGCCTCATCCCTCCCTCTCCTGAAACGCCCACCGCCCTAGCAGCCCCCCAAACCCCGTAGTCTTGTTTGTTGTCTCCTTAGCTTCACATAGGTGCAATCCGCGCTTCAAACAGAGCTCATGAACTCAATTTTGGAGTTCGTCGGCGAGCTCACCGCCGCGTGCCGCCGCGCGCCACCGGACTCCGGTGAGTCCACCGCCAGCCACATCTTGTCGCCGTGCACGCCAAGATCTATGGCTCAGATCGATCCCAGCCCTCTGGTCAAACCTCCTTATAATGGTCAACCTAGCCAATCGCCAGTCGTTTTGCAAAGAAGCCCTTGCAGTTTGAAATATAACAACAATGCCCTTCCACCCTTGAAGATCTTTACAGTTAAGTCCTTTTTCTTATGCTTAGGCCCTTGAAGTCCTTAGTTTTTCTGTTCTATAGTCCACCCTTGATCTTTTACATGTTAGACCTCTTGTTTTTATGCATAATTCCCTGGTTTCTTGCAGTTAAGCCCCTAGAAGATAATTTCTTTCACAATCTAGCCGCTGAACGTAGTTTTAGCCATATCTTTTCCGTCTTAGCTCCGTTTTACGCGTTCTTGGTGTCCACGCGATCGTCTCAACAATCACGTTAGTTTTAGGAGTGTGTTTTAGTCTTTCGGTAATGTTTGATGCATTGTTTTATTTATTGTATGTTTTCATATGTGATCGTAGACAACACGCCATTCGAGGAAGAACAAGAGTAGAGCTTTGATGGAAAGGAGAGTAACTTTTGGTTGGAAAAAAGCAAGTGATCCTAGCCACCCTTCTACCTATGCTTTAATACAAGAATACTATAAATTAATCGGAACATGGAGAACCACCCAAGAAGACAGCGCAACCATAGTCCACATGGCTCTGGCTTAGCCAATTAATTAGGTTGCAGGGGTATAGCTCAGTTCTTTTGGGGGTAGCAACCTTTTCTAAGGTGCTAACCACTAGGGAGGGTTATGGTCCACCCTGAGCTGTGTAACTGTCGTGGGTTGTTGGTGCTTTTGCATACCTTTGTAAAGGCTTCGTAGCGTCCCTATGCAATCACACCTCGGAAGTGTGGTATTGTGCCTGATCAGCACACGCGTGGTTGGGTTCAAAGTTCTTCAAGACTTTTACACGAACTGTGGTGAAAGGGTACAACCTCTGCGGAGTGAAAACTAATCGATCAGCCGTGCTCACGGTCAAGAGTGGCCTGGACCCTCACATGATTATTAAACTTAAAGATGGATTTAATAGTTCTTTCCAGTTCTTTCTGTGGCCTGCTGAGTACCAACCGTAAGTGTACTCATCCTTGCTTATGTTGTTTAGAGGATAACCCTGGACAGGAGTACTTCATCGAGTACGAGGAGTTTTGAGGAATGTGATTCACCAGTCAGATGCCTGTGGAAGATGAAGATGGAGTCGTGTCTTCATAGTTATCGTTGTTCATGTAAAGACCTTCAAGTCCATCCTCGTGAGTGTAATAAAAGTTAATAAACCTTTTATGTACATTTTGAGCAATGTCTTGTGATATTACACTCATTTTTCTATCATATGTGTGAAATTCTGATCTTGGCACACATATGAGATGCATTAGGTTTTCTTCGAAAAAATAGGTGTGACACTAGCGCTGCTGTGGATCCTAGTGTCCGCTGCTTCTCCCTCCACCTTCCCCCTCGTCGGTCATTGGTCGGGGTTGCTCCGAGCTGCAGCCCCTCCCCCTCCTTGACGGTGCCTGTAATTGCCCTTTGTTTTCGTCTCTTTGGAGTCTCGCTGCAATTTCCACCATCTTGGCTCTCATCTCGCATGTGGTGGTCGGCTGTGTGGTTTGTGTCTTGGTGGTCATTGGTGAAAGCTTTGCCTAGCGTGTGCTAGTGCTGACAACAGTTGCACTTGTTTCGTAACTTACCCTGCTGGGGGCATTGTTGCGGCCTCCAAGTCCCTCTAGTCTGGCAAGTGAAGATGTAACACCCCGCCCACCAAAGCCGCACCACCCAACCCTTCCGTAGGGGCGAGCACGCGTACACATAGCACCCTGCTTACACTTTCGTCCTCGCTTCGTGTAAAAAGGTTAACCTCAGGGTGGTATGGCTGGTGGACAAAGGCTTATAAGTTGGCTCCACCCTTACTCAACTAGCAATGTGGCACTAAACACGCGCACCTGCGCTCATGGGCCACTCACGGGCCATCCAAATTAGGCCGGGTGTGCATTCACCCCCCTCAAAGAACCCAACGACTTCGTCGGTCCAACTCACCCGTCCAGTGCCGACCCATACGTCATGTTATGTACCCCATCCCAGGCCCACACGCACATGCATATGTCCGCACATTGACCCGAGCAAATGTCCAGGAACCTTCCCTCTTAGCGCACGATCGTACGTCCAGTGCCGACTCATATGCCTTGCCGTGTGTCCCATCTCAGGCCCACACGTGCCATGCGCCCTATGTCCGCACACTGACCCGTACGCGCAACCGCGAGGGTCAGCTCTGATACCATTTGTAACACCCTGCCCACCAAAGCCGCACCGCCCAACCCTTCCGTAGGGGCGAGCACGCGTACACATAGCACCCTGCTTACACTTTCGTCCTCGCTTCGTGTAAAAGGGTTAACCCGAGGGTGGTATGGCTGGTGGATAAAGGCTTATAAGTTGGCTCCACCCTTACTCAACTAACAATGTGGCACTAAACACGCGCACATGCCCTCATGGGCCACTCATGGGCCATCCAAATCGGGTCGGGTGTGACAGAAGACCTGGCCTACTCCTTCGTGGGTGGGCGGACGATGGCGGTGTTGTCGTCGCTTCCTTCTTGAGGGTGTCGTCTTGCAAGACTGCTTCGCTGCCTCCACGGCTTCCGGGATGTTTGGCGAGTGGTGATGTGCGTGTCTCCTTAGAGCAACTCCGAGAGCCTCTCTAAAAATCACTAGCTAAAATCCTGATTTGGCTAGTATGTAAAATGAAATAGCTATCAAAAAGTTGATGAAATCCAACAGACTCACTAAAATCAACTCTCCATATGCTCCACCGTTAGTGGGTCCCGCCTGCCATACTCATGTACGAGGGGATAGCTAGCGGGACTGGCTAGCCAAAGATGGCTAGCGAAGCCTCCGGTTTAGCTAGCGGAGGATAGCGAGGGCAAGTTTAGCTAGTCTGTTGGATTGAGTTTTTGAACAAATTTTCTATTTTTTAGCTAGTTAAGCCAAGATAGCTAGTCTCTTGGAGTTGCTCTTAGTGTCTTTCCCTTGCAGGCGTCTGTCGTCTTAGTTTGTTTCTTCTGTAGTAGTGGTGGTGTGGTGCCTTTCTTTGTTTCTTGTTCAGTTTGCCACTCTTTTTTTCCAACACTTTAGAGGTTCTTCTAAAGTCGTGTTCTGTAAAACTATCTTCTCTTAATGAAAAACGTGCTTTGCACGTCTTAAAAAACTTTTCATAGATGAGTGTACCTTTAAGCATGAATCTAATGAGCTTAATTATTTGGTCAAATGTCTCATTAGATTCATCTCGTGAATTAGCGCAGGGGTTGTGCTAGGTACTTTGTAAATTGACTTTATTTAATACTTCTAATTAGCAGTTAAAAGGTGGACTAAATTTAGCTCACCCAACCAAACGGTGCCTCATACATATAGATTCATTGTTTGAATTCATGCAACCACTTTTATTCATAAAATTTTCACAGTTAAACACTAACCTTCACCCTTTCTCTCCTTGATTTCTTACCCGTCTCTGTGCCGCCACCCCGGCCCTCCCCTGCTGCCTCCCTCCCCTACCCACGACAAAGGAGAAGATGAAATAATGTTAGATCAACATTTTTCAAAAATGATGATGCAATATTTTTTCAAAAAAATGTTGGATTTCATTATTCTAAAGAAATGTTGCTCCAAGTTATTGAAAATGGTGATAATGTTGGTTCAGCTTTTTCTAAAAAGAGATACGCTGGTCCAACATTTTTTTGAAAAATGTTGGGCCATTATTTTTTAAAAGTAGTGTTGGTTCAACTTTTTAAGAAGGTGGAAACAATAAGATAGGTGTTGGGGATCTGGGGAAACCCTCCCCCCTGAAATTACATCTAGGCCTTTAAATGGATTTTGGTGAATTGAATGACAAAGCGATTAAAGGACTAACTCGTTTATCTAAGATTGTGAGCAGGTTTTATTTATATATTCATGAGCTATTGACGGCATGTATTGATGAATGAATATTATATGGTTCACCTTGAATAAAGACAAGAAAGCTTCATGTGGTAATTGAAAAAGGATACAAGGATGAGTATAGATTTGATGGTCCTCAATTGGAAGCTTGCATATTCGTTGTCAATCAAGAACAAACATTTGAAGCGTCATTTCAAATAAAGATTAATTGTGGACGAAGCAAAGCCAAACTCAACATGGATTGGGTAAGTGATGAAGAGATCAACCAAGATGACTAGAGCGAGGGACTAAGCAATCTTTGGTTCAAGCTAGGCTGTCATTGGTGCTTTTCTAAGGTTAGTTAGCATCTGTGGGGTCTCGAAGTATCATATCCAAGCCTTAACCGATAGAAGTAATGCAACTTATCTATAAGTTGTGATTGGTAATATGGAGTGACTTATGGATTTAAGTGTGCATTCTTATGCTAAATGGAAAGATCCTAAGTCACTAGCTCAAGTATGGATGTGCTCAAGACATCGGCTAAAAGTGAAAGCCCTCAAGTTAGAATTATTCAAGTATGGCAAGATTGAAGACATCCAAGCTCAAGAGGTTGACACCGTGTTTTTATTGATCCTTAAGTATAGGTATGTCGTACTATCAAGAGGGATGCAATTTCAGCTTAATGACCAAGTCAAAGTGCTCCTAGAAAAACCTTGAAATAGCCTTGAGAGCCTTAGAGTGTGCTAACAAACCCTCCTAACCTAACCTGAGTCACTTCATCTCTTTCGTGAAGTGTTGAGTGAAAGAAAGGGTTTTGGGGGTGTCTCGGGCTTGACCAGTCTGATCGATGCTACCGCTCTAATGGCTAGTTTTTCAAACACCGGTTTGACCGGTGTGGGGCACCGGTTTGATCGGTGCCGCCCGACAGCTAATGGCTAGTTTTCTCCTATGAGGGCCAAGCCTCCTATAGTGGAGGATTGTTGTTCCTGGTGTTGTTGCTGAGCTCCTAAGCCATTTCTTGCTAAGCCAAAGCCTTAGTGGGTCTCCCCAACATCTCTTTGTGAGATTTTGTGGATTCAAGCCATATCTTTGAGTTGGGTTGAGAGAGTGAGCTCAATAGAGCCTTTGTGAGCTATCAAGAGCGTTCACATAGCTTGAGCATTTCGATTTCGCGTCAACAAGCATTGAAGCATTTGTTACTTTTGGAGGTTTGCCTCCTAGATGGCTAGGCGTCACCGACTAGCTCCCAAGGTTGTGGTGAGCAGTGACAAGTTTGTGGGGGTTGTGATTTTGCTTCTTCGTGGAAAAGATCACCTTAACAGAAAGAAGGAAAGTGATTGAAAGAGACCCAGCTTGTTGTAGGAAAGTTCCCTTGCAAGCCCCTCAATGGAGACGTAGCCTTTCCTTGGTGAGAGGTGAACTTCGGGAAACAAATTCTTGCGTCTCTTTGTAGTATGCCTCTCTAAGTTGTTTTCTAGCATATTTGGTTTGCTTCCGCTTCGATCTACTTGGGTGTGTTATTTGTGTGTGTAGGAATCATTACCTTGCTTCTAATCATCTACCAAGGCCACTCACCAAGTTTGGTTCGTGCTAGAAGTCAAGAGGAGCTTGAAGCTGTTTATGCAGTGCTTTGTGCTACATCGGTCTGACCGGTGCTAGGCAACGGTCTGACCGGTGCCTCCCATGAGCAGATCAGTGACCGGTCTGACCAGTCACCACTGCTGGTTTGACCAGTGGACATTGGTAGTTCAGGTTTTCTGGGAAGAAAAGTTTTAGTTGGTCGTCTCGCCTATTCACCCCCCTTTAGGCAACATGGAGGTCCTTTCACCCCCCAGGCAGGCCACCACCAGGCAGAAAGGAAGAACAATTAGGAGGCCCCAGCCATGAGGTCAAGCAAGGCAGACACATGAGCTATCCAGAAGAAAGACGGACCCTCCCCTAAGGTTAGAAGGACCCTGGGAAGAATGCCCTGGACCCCCCTCGGGGGACGGAAGGCCCCCGCCAAGATGGGGAGCGGAAGGCACCCGACTGGAAGCAAGGATGGTATGGGGGCTATTAACGTAAAATCAGCACCTCACGCCACGGACACAGCAAGCCAAACAAGCTGGCTTAACACGCGTTGCCGAATCCGAAGCGTGCCAGTCAATTTTCCCTGAAACTGACAAAGGACGAAAACAGTTAGATAAAACCTGGAACTTGCCGGGTGGTACCAGACAGTTCTGTATTTACGGCTACAAAGCCAATCAAAATGACATATAGCTACAGCAAGCTATCTGTCGATAAACTGAGCATCATTCGGGAACTTAAAAACATGTAAACGGGGTATAGCCGAATGCATGACATAAGCATGATGAAAGATCGGTCTTTATTTAAACAACATTGCAGTATGTGACCATGACCGATTATCACAATAAAATAAATAAAGGCGAAGCATGAATATAAATTTGCAGTAAACATGCATGCATAGGCCAAAAGCACTAGTCTACCACATGTCTAGGTACTTTCAAACCCGTCGAGCGTGACACCAAACAAGTTAATCCACCGCATGATACGACTTGTTTGAAACCACACCACCAACCAAGAATAGATCAATTCACCGCATGATACAATCTAAACATGGAAGGCTAAAAGCATACATTATTTAAAACAAGTTTATGAACATGTTTCGCTCGTGGCAGAATTGCCGAATACAGCTGTACAGCCGCTTCGGGTTCCGTGGAGAAGGAACAAACTATGCTAGATCAACATGCTTGAACCCGCAGCACGTGGCAATCTAGATTGTTTCCAATTCAGCTATTAAAGAGCACGTGATCCATGCGCCACATCGAGTTGAAGATTTGAACACACATCGTATGGATCGTAAACAAGGTAGAACCGAATCTAATCAACCTAAATTGGGCAATAAGAGTGTTACATGAATTAAACATGAAGCAAATTCAAAGCAACACATGGTAACTTAATGAATCTATTAGATCTTGCCAAATCTAATAGAGCCGATAACTAGCTCCAAGCTAGATCTTAGCCTACCGCATGGCTCATGATCTAACAAGAAACCCTCTTGAATCAAGCTTAAATCCACCGCATGATACTAAGCATGGTAACAAGACTACTTGCATCACAGTCTAAATCCACCACATGATACTAGACATGATACAAGGTTGTCGGTACTTACGGAGGTCGACGGATCGATGGCTCCTCTCGAAGAACTCGACGACTCGACGACTCGACTAAAGGACTCGAAGGTTGGCACGGGGACGATTTGTTGTGAAATTGTTCGATCCCTATTACAAAGACTAAGGGTTTATATTTATACCCTTGTCCTAACACGACTCCTAGTCGACCACGAGTACAACATTTATTGCCTAAATTAATACCCCAGCGCCAATGTCCGTCTTGCACCCGTCATCAATTCGTCCCTTCCTTATACTCAGGCCACGTCATCACATATTCCCGAATGCTTCCTTTTCCAAGCGCAAAACATCCCTTCTGCCGAATGATGGCGTGCTACCGACCGCGGACATCTTTACCAAATGCTTTGAGGAAAATTTCCTGTCGAATGGTGTTTCTTTACCAAACTCGGCCCACAAGTCAGTCTCTTTCCTATACCAATTTTTGGTGTTAACAGGGGCCAACAAGGCCATTTGTGGAGGGGCGCCACCCACACCATAGGCGAACCTGGGGGTGCGTCGTATCAGAAGGAAAATACTACAATGCCATTCAGCGGTCGGGGAGTGTCCCGAGTCCGTACCAAAGCCGTACCGAGGGTAAAATGGACTTTGTACTAGAAGGGGCTTGAGAGGCCTATAAAAAGGGAGCCATCCTTGTGTATTTGGGGTCAATATTTACACATTCAATATACTAGTCACTCATTCCCCACTCCCCTAGTAGATCTTCTGAGCCATCTGTATGGCTCAAGAGCCCCTCCTTTACTATTTGAGCCTAGTAACCAACAACAATAGGTTGAGATGAGCCTTAGTGGGTTGAAAGTTTCAATTTCAATCTATCTATCTTCCACTTCCATAAGATATACAGGACCCTCTGCATAATTCGCCTACAAGTTTTGGCTGCTCACTCGAAAACCAAAATGGTCAAACAATGCAAGCAAATTGTTGATTACAACGACAATAGTAAGATGGGACGGTGACAGTTGGATTAAATATAAGTCCAGCTTTTAATCATGTCTACAAACCCCTACCTCAAATAGGCGTGGACTCCAGCAGCCTCTTCCTCATCTCTTATTGTGCAACATGGTGAGGCTCACGATGCTTTAGGGTTACTTTATTCCCATGCTAATCTACATTGGCTAATCTTCTCCCAATATCGACCGGGATTCCTACCACATTGCTTTCTCACTGGTGAATCCTCCTTGTGTGGTGCAAATCCCTTATATTATGTTGCTATATGTTCACACCAAACAGTTTTGATGCACCTACCATAGAGTTTCTAAGATCTTGCATGACATCAGTCTAATGAACCAAAAGCCCATTGTCCGCTTTAAGTTTTGCCACACAATCAATCTAATCGACCATTTTTGTGCACCCTTAAGTACAATGTGCTTCCTCTCCGAGCACACATATGCACAATAAAACTGTCACACCCGACCCAATTTGGATGGCCCATGAGTGGCCAATGAGCGCAGGTGCACGTGTTTAGTGCCACATTGCTAGTTGAGTAAGGGTGGAATCAACTTCTAAGCCTTTGTCCATCGGCCATAACACCCATGAGTTAACCCTTTTACACGAAGTGAGCACGAAAGTGTAAGTAGGGTGTTATGTATACGCGTGCTCGCACCTACGAAAGGGCTGGGTGGTGTGGCTTTGGTGGGCGGGGTGTTACAAATGGTATCAGAGCCGACCTCGTGGTTGCGCGTACGGGTCAGTGTGCGGGCATAGGGCGCATGGTGCATGTGGTCCTGAAATGGGATACATGACATGGCATATGGGTCGGCACTGGACGTACGGTCGTGCGCTAAGAGGGAACGTTCCTGGACAATTACTCGGGTCAGTGTGCGGACATATGCATGCGCTTGTGGGCCTGGGATGGGGCGCATAACATGGCGTATGGGTTGACACTGGATGAGTGAGTTGGACCAACGAGGACGTCAGGTTCTTTGAGGGGGGGTGAATGTCACACCCGACCCAATTTAGATGGCCGATGAGTGGCCCATGAGCGCAGCTAGTTGAGTAAGGGTGGAGCCAACTTATAAGCCTTTGTCCACCAGCCATAACACCCTTGGGTTAACCCTTTACACGAAGTGAGGACGAAATTGTAAGCAGGGTGCTATGTGTACACGTGCTCACCCCTACGGAAGGGCTGGGCGGTGCGGTTTGGTGGGCGGGGTGTTACAAAAACACACATGACCAATCAATATGACTTGTAAACAACATGTAAATAATCCACTAAAATCATTTGTATGTGTATAAATAGTAGGCAACATGATTTTAATCCATGTGAAGGATTATTAACAATGCATCTCTCACTAAGAGGTAATTCCTCTAACAAAAAATATGTAAATCTTGATATCTTTAAATATCCTTCAAGACAAAAGATATTTATCTACAACATGGGTTAAAGTTGTTATATAACAAGCTATAAGTGTGAGACTTCATAAGAGGATAGTTAAATTGATACGAGAAACCAAGTCTATTGCATTACTAGAATCCATATTCAATATCAAAAGATATAAGACCTCTCCACTTCTCTCATGTACTGCTGAAGCGTCCCCTCATCAGAGGTGACTAAATGTGACATAAATACCAGTCCCAGGAGGCTGGCAACACATTTATTACAACAGATGGTTTAGTCCCTTACATCACAGCGGCATAATGGGCACGGAAGCGCCAATGCCACGAGGAATAACACAAAAGCTAAAGACCAAACTACAATAGCGAAGGCTTCTAAAGCCTCATCAGAGTACCACACCATGGA
Source organism: Cenchrus americanus (assembly GCA_947561735.1). NCBI lineage: Eukaryota > Viridiplantae > Streptophyta > Magnoliopsida > Poales > Poaceae > Cenchrus > Cenchrus americanus. Next base: position 68,249,077 of record OX387245.1, on the reverse strand, counting down.
AGCTCTATGTGGAGGCCCTGAATACATAGGCACGGTTCGGTGTAGGGCAGCGACCTACTCGACGTCTTCGGGAACGAAGTCGGGATCCTCCTCTGAAAAACAAGTAGTTAAGCAAGGGTGAGTACAAACGTACTCAACAAGTTCAACCCCACCCACGGAGGGGCTTATAAGCAGATCATGCACAAGATATATCAAGGATCAGGTTAAGGTTTATTTGCAAACAAATTGACTCATGCAGGGGTTCATTTCTGAAAAGGTTTTCACAAACAATTTTATAACCCAAGTAACTCAGTTGCTTTGAGAAGACCAATTGGGAACTACCGGACTCCCCGTCCGCGGTAGCCCAGGCACACAGCCACGCACTATTCCAGAAAACCACTCACGCCATGAAAACCATCCCAGACCCAAACACTAGTTTTGTGACCACACCGTGACTCGTCCAATACCCTGGACACGACTATTCGAATAGGTTTTACACTCTGCAGAGGTTGTACATCTTTACCCACAAGTAGGGTACCGCCACACGAACACCTTAGTGTCGGTGCGAATCCTATCAAAGCCATTACCCACCTTAGCTAACCCTACGAGCCACCACGGGAGCAATCAAGGGGTTATCACACATAACCAGGGCGTACCTCACACAGAGCGTACCCCTACTCCTTGGTCTCCCGCCGCTCACCCGCACACCAGATGGCAAGTAGATTAACTAGTGGGGTTTATGCTATGCCGTTGCCACATACAACGGTCGAGTGGTTGTACGATAATTTGAGTTAGGTGAGATGTCACGCAACGCAGTCCTTAACGACAAGATGGACATCTCCAACATGCTTAACCACACAGGTACGAGCTCACCCATACTCCTGACACACACGTCCATCCCGTCTACCCAGTTCTTTACTCATTTTCTGAAATATCCCATTCCCATTTTTAAGGCACTCACACATTTTTAAAGCAATCATTTAGGCCAAACAAAGGTCAATCATAGCAATCAAGGGTGGCTATCCTACCATGTTTTTGTAGTAAAACAATATGCAATTTATAAATCGGGTATATGGTTATGTTTATAAAACTAGGACCAAAGCATGCATCAAAGGATGAGATTGAACTTGCCGTCTTCGAAGTCCTCGAGGAGTTCCGGCTCGGCGTTCGAGATCTCGGGCTCCTGCTCACAGTACTCGGTTCCAAGCTCTGGCTCGTGGTACACTCCTTCGTTCACTCCGTCGGCTATAGCGCACACACAAGCAAGCATGCAATCAATATAAGCACACGCAATTTTTCCAGCTGAGCTCAAGGAAAAGTAATTAGATAAAATGGAGGAATAAATGTTATGCAGGGGGTTTGGGTGATGGATCGGTAAAGGCATACCCGGGACGGGTGTGATGAATTTTGGGCACGATTTGAATTAAAATCGTGCATGAAATGATGGATTAAAGGGGGTGTTTAGGGCTAATTATGTGGTTAAGGGCCTATTAGCAATTTAGGTTTAAGGAATAAGGGCCTAATTATAATATTTAGACAAGGTGAGGATTTAACCAGAATAGCCTAAGGGTCTAATTGTAAAGGGACAGGGTTGTTTTTGTGGTATAGTTTAAAGGATAGGTTCTGATTTGAAAGAAGGAGAGAGAGAGAGAATAGAGAGGAGGGGGTTCGGTGGGAAAAGGGAAAGGGCAGGGGGTTTTTGGCCAAAAGGCCATCTTCTTCCTCCCCCCTTGATTCAGGAACAGGGGAGGTAGGCCGGCGGTTCTGGCCGTCGGCGATTGGCGACGCCCGGGGGTCGGCGGCGGCCGGGGACAGGGGGAAAACGAAGAGGGGGTCGAGGGCTATCTATCCCTTTCCTCACCTTGGTCGGGGACGGCCCGTGTAGACGGCTCCTCGGCGACGGGTGGCGGTCGACAATGGTGGTTGGGGTGGTGGTGTTTGGGGGCTCGGGAAAGCAGGGAGGTTCGGCCGTGGTGGTGAGAGGCGAGGTGGGGAACGCGGCGGGGCTCTTTATAGGCGTGGAAACGTGGTTCGTCGGCCGATATTTTGAGCTCGCGGAGCTCCGGCAATGGCGGCTCGGGAAGGTCCGGCGTGGACTTCAGCCGGCGGGATTCGCGGTCAACTCAGCGCTGTGGGAGTCGTGCAGGCGAGCTGGCCGTGGCCGCAGAGGAGGGGTGGAAAGCGGCGACGCGGTGCGGTGTGGAGGTGATTGGTCGGCAAGGGAGGAGTAATGGCGGCCCGATGTTGCTGCAGGGATGGGTTGTGTCTCGGTCGGGACGCCTCGGGAGAGAGCGGGGCCGGGGTTGGCGTGCTGCACCGGCGAGCTGCCGGGCGCTCGGCCAGAGGAAGGGGTCGGCGCTGGACCAAGGAAGAAGAAAGGAGAAGGGAAAAAAAGAAGGAAGGAAAAGAAAGGAAGAAAGGAAAAAGGAAAAAGAGAAAAGAGAAAATAGGAACAAGGAAAAATAGGAACAAGGAAAAATAGGAAAACAAAAAGAAAAGAAATAGGAAAAAGTTTAGAAAATTAGGAGAATTGCTAGGGAAATTAGGGGGAAGGATCTTGCGGGGTTTTCCGGTTTCGGGCGTCAGCGTGATTTTCGGGATGGCGGTGATGGCGAGGCGGACCGGCCAGCGGGACCGTGGCGTGCGCGGGATTCCCGGTGTGGTGGCCGACCACGGTGCTGGGGCGGCACGCGATGGGTGGCGGCCGGGTGCGGGCGGTGCCGGCGGGATTCGCGCGCCGAGGGTGAGAGAGGGGGAAGACGACCGGGGTTCCGAAGGGGATAAATGAGCTCAGCGGGAAAGTTTTGAAAACACACGTGATTTAGTAGGTGATTTATTAGGGGCTAAAAACACGGGCGTTACAACTGCCATAACAATAATCATAAAAATACTGCATGGCAACTTAGTCTTTGTTGTTGCTTAAATATAAAGGGAACATATCTAGTGGAAACCAACCTCTTCATACAAACTATGGAAACTTCAATCTGAAACACACGATTTTGATCAAGGGAGAACTCATGAGAGGTGGGAGGGGTGATTTGCAAAATTCATAGGAGGTGGGAGGGATGATTTGCAAAGGTGCTTTTGCAAATCACTCCTCCCACCTCCTCTAAGCGCTCCGTTGGATCAACATCATGTGGCTCAGATTGAAGTTTCCATAGTTTTCACGGAGAGGTTGGTTTGCACCTGATATGTTGCCAAAAATAAATGTAGAGGGGTAAGATTGAATGTTGCCATACTTGCTCCATATAAAAAAGGTTGCTCCATATAAAAAGGCAATACTCATGCTATCGTCTTCATTGATGGCATCATGGTCATTCAAAACTTATTTTTTCCTTCTTCTAAATGAATGGTATGATGACGGGAAAATGGACAATCTAGTGTTGTCTTCATGTTTAGAGACAAGTTTAATTTTAGTTTAACATAAATGAGATAAATAAAGAAATACAATTATTGGGACAAGTTTAATTTTATTACGTAGCATTGAAAGAAATGTCCAACAACAACCTCATCACCAACAGTCAACTCACCTCCAACATCTCCAACAACCATCACACCTTCAACATTATCTCCAACAACTACCTCACTCTTCACGAATAACATCTATAACATACATCTCACCTTCAAAAACAACATAATCTCTAATAACCTCTTCATACAGTGTAACTCTTATTGGTCTTTTGTAGCCCATGCATTCTGTCTCATGAACCAAATTGTTTTCTACAATTATTTCATGACCTTGTTTGTAGAACACATGCCTTTTTGAGTTTTTTATAATTATAATGTCCTCTTAAGAATGGGATTCATAATACAATCCATGCACAAAATCTAATTGGGACACTGTTCAAAAGGTGTCTAAAAGGCTAAATTGTTTATGAAACCAAATAACTTAGAAATTAAATGTACATCTAGTATAAACTTTTTTTTGCAGTTAGTAAAGCAAAAGCTAGATGGTAGATAAGCTATTTAAAAAGTCATCCTTACCCATGCAATTATTTTTTTAGTCTACTAAAGTATAAGGGAAGTGTTTCATATCCAACCTCAAAATACGTGTCAATTATGTTAATCTAAATACTCTTGATGTTTGTTATGTGACTTTGATATTGTTATTTGTTGGCTTTCTGAGAATGTGAATTCGAAACAACACTTCAATTTATCTCTGGTAACTACAAAAATATGCATCACAAGTGAATGTCTAATTAATTACCAACAATATCTACACAAGAAGGAACCGAAGATATTATGTTCTTATGAAATGTTACCATTTAAACCTTGTTTTGAAGACTTGTTTTTAATAGCTTAATTGTTTTGAAAAGCCAGTGGGAAGAATATATAATCTTCATAAGATAATAGCATCAGATGAGTTGATGCTGGAGGTCGAGATAAGTTGATGCTGGACGTCGAGATAATGCAAGGACCTTGACGCAAAATACCTTAGGCACTGCTAAGTCACTACTCATTGGATGACCATTCAATTGAAAAAAAGGCTAGTGTTGCTAGCCATGGCTCTACCGGTTTCATATGTGATATATAAATATGAAAATGGAGATGATATATTGATAATGCATGGACCTTAATGTAAAATATCAAGTAACATATTTGGAAGTACGGGGTTATTCCCTAATATTTATAGGACCACAATGCAAAATAGCTTGGGTACTACTAAGAGCAACTCTAAGACACTAGTTAAATTCTTTTCAAACTGTAAAAAATATAAAAACACTGAGAAAAATGATCCAACAGCCTCTCTATCTTTCTCTCTTTTCTATCCGACTCGGTATTCCTTCACTTGCGCTAGCCATTTTTCACGAGGGGTTCCGACTTGCTATCCCCTGGTGCGCGTGCTCCTCCTCCTTTCTCACGACTTCTCTTCCTCCCTCGTGCCCCTCCCCACCCTTTGCTCCATTCTGTGCCTCCTTCCCAAGCCGTGTTGCCAATAGCTTGCTTGGCCAATGGCCATCAACAACTATCGAGGAGGGAAAACGATGGAGTCCTTCTAGGCGAGCTGGCACTCCTTTGACTCGCCAGTTGCCGTGAAGGACTATGAGGCGATGGTGAAAGGACCTTGTGATGCCTAGAGTGGGGGTGAATAGGATCACTTCAAATTTCTGAAACAAAAACAGCGGTTAAAGCACCTATCGGTACTACCGACGTGGTGCCGGTTCTACCGAGGGGGCTCAGTACTACCGGTACCAGGTCGGTACTACCGACAGGGTAGAGTTGACTAAAACGAAATTTGAATTCTGTAGAGATTCTAGCAATTCTATTTGAATCAAAGTCTTAGTTTAGAGGCTAAGAACTACCTGCAATCACAGAGTTGAGATGGAAAGCAACCAAATGATAGATCGGGCTAAAACAAGTTCTAGGGTTAGTGTGACGCCCCATGTTTTTAATTACCGTCATTAACGCTAATGACCGGATCAGCCGAGTCAAACAACGGTCAAACCTAGGTCAACCTGGGTCATCACCCCGAAAACCTCGCCAATGAACCCTAATGAACCCCTTGGCCAAGCCTACACACACCCGTAGTGGACCCTTGGCCAAAGACACGGTCAAAACCGGCTTAACCGTTGACGTCAGCGAATGTCGTCCGGAACTTTTGCCGTGTTCTCCGAAATTCCCCTAAACACTTCAAAATCTACCTTTATGGAAGTTGTTCATCTTGTTGAGGGACACAACTTTCATGTAGATTGGCATTTCAAATTTTGGGTGGAAATTGGTGAAAAACTTGATGGACTGGCAGTACCTCCTATTTTCCAGAACATGCCGACATTCAAAGTTGGCACGACGTTCCTGCAAAATCCGTCGAGAAAAACACTAGACGGCCTTTACAAAAGTTGTAGAGGGTAGTTAGATCTACAACTTTCCTATTCACCACTTGGAGCACTTTTGTACAAGTTTTGAAGATTCTACGCGTCGAACAGGGGCACACCGAAATGGCAGACCGCCGCGGACGCGCTCCCGCGCGCCACGACGCGCGCGCGCGCGCGCCCGGGCGCGCGCGCGCGCGCCGCCGGCGCCGCCCCGCGCCCGCCCTCCGCCGTGCCTCGATACCCGAGCCGCCCCGCGCCTTCCCAACGCGGCCGCTCCGTCCCGAGGTGGCACGCACGCCGAGGGGGTCCCGAAGTCCCGCGCGCCCCGCCCGCGCCCTAGGACGTCGCGCCGCCCCTACGCCTTGCTCCCTCGCTCGCCGCCCGCCGCCGTGCGGGCCGTACCGGGCGCCGCCCGCGCTACCCCTCGCCCGTCCCCGCTCGCGCGACCCACCATAAAGGCGCCGCCGCCGCCCCTAGCCGTGATGCGCGGGCCCTCCCCGCGATCGAGCCCGCCGCCCGCCGGCGCTCAGACCACGCCGCCGCGGTGAGCTCCAATTCCAGCCAACCCGAGCCGAAGTAAACTGTCCTTCGCCTCCTCTAGCTCCTACACACGCTGCCGAGCTGCCCTACCGCTGTCCCCGGCCTCAACCTCGCCGGCTTGGCCAGCCGCGGCGGCCGGTACCACTAACCACCGGTGCGCCCCACCGCCGGCCGCCCTCCCTACCCCTCCGAGCACGCAAATCAACCCCTAGGTGAGCCTTGAGTCTTCCCCCACCTTCTCCCCGCACCCCAGCGCCGCCGGTCGCCGGAATTTGGCCGGAGCCGCGCCGTCGGCTGCCCAGGGGCCGCATTGCGAGGCCCTCCTTCTTCCCGAGGGCTTATCCGCGAAGCAAGGGCGTTTCTGTAAGAAAACAAAAACTTCCAGGGGCCTTGCTGCAAAGTCGAATCTGGAATAGTATTAGAGCTGTGGCTGTTTCTTGTAAATTGCGTAAAAAATCACAGAAAAATCAGAAAAATGTCAAACCAATTTTGTTGGATTCGCGGTGAATTATCCCACAACTTTTGTTATTCTGGCCTGAGCTAATTCCTGTTAGTTTTTGCATGAAAAATACAAATGTGAAAAACCTAGATCTGCAATATCTCAAAAACCATATATCCTCTGTAGCTAATTTTTGGATATGCTGTGTGTTAGGTCATGACTAGCTCCTGTGCCAAAAATTGCACAAAGCTATGATGTAAATCGTTTTATAAAAATGTTTTTCCATTTCTGGCAGATCTACATAAATGATTTTTCTTGCTAAAAATATTTATGTTTTTGAGCTCAACTTGTGCACACTGTCTTGTAATACCAAAATACACATCTTGTGAGTTAATCAAGATTTGTGGCTTTCCAGAAATATTTATCCTCTAATTATGCATGTTTTCCTCTGTAAATTAATAAGCTAAGATCAGTAGAGATTTCATGTGGATGTGCTGGTTCTTTAGGCTTGTTTAGAACCAGAGGGCATTCATGGGAAATTTTGGATCATTTTGATGCTTATTTATTTTCGTATGCATTTAAATTGAATCACTAGCTAGCCCTTTGTTATTTTCCATAATATTTAATTTCCTAGCATCCAACACTTACATGTGGGTCCAATGGACCAGTATAGGTGCTAGTAGGCTTAAGAAACACTCCTTTAATTTTCGGTCATTTAATTACTTAATAAAAAGCTTGAAAGCCCTTTTAATATTAAAGAGAAATTAAATAAAGAAAAGCCCTTATTTAATTCTTTTTCCTTTTTGAAAGTATTATCTAATTTAATTAAAAGATAATTAATTCTCATTGCTGATAAGGAATTAATTCATGGATAAAAATATTATTCATATCTTTGCTTGTGAAAGGAAAAGGATTAAAGCTTTCACATGAAATGACAAGTACAAAGAAACCTTTATTCAATTGTGCAATAAAAGAATAACCCATGTACAACCAATAACCTTCCTAAAAGAGAAATCACCAAACCACCCATGTTAACTTGAGTGTGGTTGCAAATCATGTTAAAAAGGTTAAATATACCTACCCACTACTGTTGATGAATTTAAATTAAATTATTTACATATATATGTACACAATCACCATCAAAAAGAATAATTAATAAAGAGTTGCATATTGTTCCTTTATGGAAGAGTATGCTGAATGTATTCTTATCTAGGTGAATGTGCCCAACAAATACACCCCTTGATTGTCAATAGGGTTTGTAAGTGATTAAAGTAAAAATCATCAAATAAATCTTGCATTTGCATCCTCGTGTAGATCTCCCGAGCGGTAGCTGTACGCGTGTGCCGGAAGGAGGAGACGGAGGAGCTGACGGAGACGTGCACCACGTTGTTGTAGAGCAAGACCTGGACCCAAGTCCAAAAGGGCCCAGGGCCAACCTTGCCAGTGAAGGCAAGCCCCGGATCATTAACCCCGTCTTTTAAAATTATGCAATTATGTTTGCTATTATTGTGCATTTACGTTTCAGGAGTTGATTTGAAACCCTAGATGCATGATCCCTAGGTACCTATGCTCTATCACTAGTATGCTAGGTCGAATAGCTGCTATGCTATAGGACCCGATAGAAGTCGAGTGATGTTCGTCACTCGCGAGAATAGGTTCCTAGATAGGAATCATAAGATATCCTTAAATGGATTGCTCATGTGGTAAGAGCATGGGATTGGGCTCCGGTCCAGTGGTCATGTGGGCTAAGCTTTTGAATGTACAAACATTTGCCGGGAATGGGACCGTAAGCCTAGTACCTTAATGAGGTGGCACGGGATCCTACCGTTACTACTCTTGAGAAATCTCCTAACCGGCTAGCTACCGGCAAGGGTGGTGTATGGTGACTCCGGGTATCTCGCGGGGTATGCCGGATAGCCTGCACCAAGGACTGTAAGATTCGATCCCAACCCGAGGATTTTTAGGGACGGCCTGGGAAAGTTGTCCCCGCGGGGCAGCCTACCGTGTGTTTGGGTTTACCTTGCAAGGTTTGAATCAATCGATTGTCGGCCTCTCACCGTTACCCGAGACTGCTTAATCAACTGGCCATGATATCCCATAATGATGGAACTCGAGGAATATGGTTGTATGAATTAATTGCTTGTCCAATTCTTGATTGAATTAGATGGCACATTTAGAAATGGAAATCAACTAGAACTTGTGCTAAAATATTGAAAGTAAGGACCTACTCTTAGTAGCTGTTCAGCAAAAGAAACTCCACCGGCCAAAAGCCTTTCATGTATAGAGTTTGGTGATGTAGTTATCACCCGACGGTTAAGCCTTGCTGAGTATTAGTATACTCAGCCTTGCTTTAAAAATTGTTGTTGCAGGTGTGATTGACCGGAAGGGTGACGACAAGTGATGACATCACGGATGGCCTCCTGTGATGTTTATCGTTGCGCTAGTTATTTTAATTTCGCTGTTCTCAAACTCTGAACCTTTACTCCATGTCATGAACAATGGTTTGTAATAAATTATGTTAACTCGTGTTGTACTCTGGACTCGCCTTCGCGTGAGTTTTAATGCATATGTCGATCCTCTATTTGAATTCCAAGTGATTTACCGGGCGTTAACCCGGCAACTAACGACAGGATGATACTTTACTATTGCTTAATGGCCAAAGTGGACCGGTCTTAGGCGATAGTACGGTATTTTCCTGGGCGGGTTGTCACAGTTAGTTAGAGACAAAGAATTCAAGCAAGCAAAGGAGACACAAAGATTTAATCCAAAGTTCACACCCACAAAGGATGCTACGTCTCCGTTGAGGATCCCACAAAGGGAGGGCTATCACCAAGAGCCTCTTTTCCTCTTCCAACCCCCACAAAGGGAGATTGGTGCTCACTAAGAATTCTCCACCAAGGAGAGGGTAATACAAACGATCCCGGGTGCACCATACAAAGAGGGCACTCACGGGCGACGCCTAACCGTCTAGAAGAAAGCTTCAAGAGTACAAATGCAAACCAAAAGCCCAGAGATGCTTCAAGTGCTCTTGAGACAGTGAGAAACGATGGGGCTCTCAAAGCTTGTGCACACTTCACTAGGAATCACCTCTCTACTCAAACCCTAGCTCAAGGGAACCAAGGATTAGCTCTAGAGGAGAGGGGAGAGGTGGAGTGAATGCTTGAGGAAGTGTTTGTCTCGTGGTTGGTCAGCAATGAGTGAGGAGGGAGAAAGGGGTTTAAATACTAAGGCTCAAAAACTAGTCATTACTGTGCTGAGTCGTGCATCCTCGGTACTACCGACACGGTGTCGGTACTACCGAGGGGTGTCTCAGAAACCTAATAGTACTGAATCATCGGTAGTACCGACACTGGGTCGGTAGTACCGACCCCCTGGCTAAAACTCGCCAGTGAAGCCATATCGGTATACCGGCCCTACGTCGGTTCTACCGGGGTGTTGCCGGTAGTACCGACGCCGTGTCGGTACAGCCGACAAAGGCTGAGAGTTTGGGAAAAGAACAGCAATCGTGCATGTGCCAACTCTCAACTCTTCTCACTCACTTGGGTCACCTTCTAGAGCACTTTTATCATTTCTTGGCTATCGATTCACATCCCCCTTTATAGTACGGTGTTTCCTATACTCAAATTCAAAAGTTAAAATCAAATTAAGCCTTGATTCGAGTTGAAAACGACAACTTGGAGTTGGGGGCCTTCCTTTGGTCAAACCATAAGAGTTTCATTCACCTAAGTCCTGCACACATCTTGATCAAGCATTAAACACCACAAATTGTGCTTGTCACTATCACCAAAACAATTGGGGGCCAAGATGCACTTTCAGATGGCCAAGCTGCTTGGGGTCCAGTGCTTCGAAAATGAGCCAACGAGCACAAGCAACCGCCGCCGCCGACGACGGCCATGTACTGGCCTGGTTGCCAAGAAGCCAACCACCGGGTAGCATAAGAAGCAGAGAGTGTTAGATGAATGACAATGTTTTGGTATATTTTAATTCCATAATTAAATAGACATTTCAATATTGCGGTGAGTGAAACAATCCATGTGCAAGTGTTTATATTTAAACAACAATTAAACATAAATATATTCATGATTATACAACTAATAAACATGAATAATAGTTTGAGAAAGTACCTTGTGGAAGGTAGGGTGACGGCATTACCCGACTTTCCGATATCACTCATTGTAGAGTGACCTCAATCGGTGTAGCCATACTAAGTCGATGCAGACAGATGATCACAGTGAAGACCCGCTGTAGACGAAGTAGTCGTTCGTTCGTAGTCGACGTAGAGGAAGTAGTCGTACAGAGTCGTTCGTAGTCGACGTAGAGGAAGTAGTCGTACGGGAGCGAGCAGTTGCGTGAAGACGCTTCCCAAAAACCTTATCGCTCTCCTATCCCGAGCAGGATCTCAGCAGCAGGACGAGGTTTCGGAGGCTCTGTTCTCGTCGGTACCGTGCGTGTAGTGCAGGTGATGGGAATGTGAAAAGAAGTAACAAGCAGAGGGAGAGAGGGAGAAGTCTCCTGAACAGGAATACCTTAGAGTGAATTGGCTACCTGAGCAGGAGGAGGAGGGAGACTTATATAGGTGAGCAGGCGCGAGGGGGGATGAACCTGGACGTCACAGTTAATGCGCCTCAGGCAGTAACGGTCGCGGTTTAAGGCGCTGTCGTTAAGGTCTAGTAATGGTTGCAGTTTAAGACGCCATCATTCCTCGGCCCGGTCCGGCGAGGCGAGCGAGCGCGTGTGTGTGGCATGCCTATCTCCTTTATTCAACTTCACAAGAGGTGCCCAAAAGGCTACCTCATAAGTTGGATGGGAGACTCCTCAAATACTCATACAGTATTTCTCTCTTTTCCCTAGCAATAAACAATGGGCTTTAATTCTTTCATTATTACAATAAATGGCCCTAGGCCCATTTATTCTAACAATCCCCACTAAAAAATTTCAAGCCACATTGGAAATGCTCTCATCTTCCCTTTTATTTTTGATATACCAGTACTACGATGGAGACTGTTAAGTTGAACTTCCACTAGGAACTCAAGTTACACTTATTTGCAACTGAACAATGGACTATGCCTTGAATTGTTAGTTTTGTGCATCTAAGCTTGGCTAGAGCCCTTTACTGATACTTGGCTGCACATAGCATCCCTGCGGGTTCGAGCTTATGGGTCACACTCCATGCCTCTTCATGAGTTTTTCTAGAGATCACCCAAATCTCATAGACTATGACCAGTAGTCGATACTCATATAGGTGTGTTCCTTCAAGACATACTGTAGGACCATGTCTTTACTTCAGAGAAACAACCACCTTGTTTCATGAAAGCCACTTGGAGCACATTTAGGTATAAATACCGGCCTGCCATACAGTTTTGAAGAGAAATGCATCTTTCCATGAACTGAGCCTTCTCAAAGGTTCTCTTCTCTCAGTCAAACCATAGTTTGTTTCACCATCTTAATTCACGAGATCTCCGATCACATAAGACAAGTTTTCACTATGGAAAAACTCACGTGGGTCTCAAGCCCAGTTCCATAGGTGCATGATCTATCACAATATGTGATAAACCCTTTGTAAATTGATCTGCAAGGTTATTAGACGTATGGATGTAATCCAAAGCTATGACACCGGTGTTTCTCAATTTCCTTACAGATTTCAACCGCCTCTTGGCATGCCTGGATGACTTCATGTTGTCCTTTGAACTGTTCACCTTGACAGTCACTGTTTGATTATCATAGTTCATTAGAATTGTCGGTATCGGATTTTCAACTATCGGCAAGTCCATTAGGAACGACCTCTACAGTGGAAGTATCCAATGTTGCGAGTTCTGCTTCCATTGTTGACCTGGTTAGAATGGTCTGCTTGCAAGACTTCCAGGAAACAACGCTACCTCTAAGCGTGAACACATATCCACTTGTGGCTTTTAACTCATCAGCATCAGAAATCCAGTTTGCATCACTATATCCTTCCAAGACTTCGGGGTCTCCAGAATAGTGAATGCCATCATTCATTGTGCCCTCTAGATAGCGCATTACCCACTCGAGAGCGCGTCAGTGTTCACTGTCCAAGTTTGAAACAAATCGGCTCAGTTTACTAACTACATATGCAATGTCAGGTCTCGTGGCACTACCCAGATACATCAATGAACCAATGATTTGAGAGTACCTCAGCTGATCTACCATTATCCTTAGGTTCTTCCTTAGAACCAATCTAGCGTCGTACGGAGTTGGTGTAGGTTTAGAGTTGTTGTAGCCAAACCGACTTGCATCTTTTCAACATAGTGAGTCTGAGACAGAGTCACCCCACCATTTTCTCCTTTTATCAGCTTTATGTTAAGGATAACATCAGCCTCTCCCAAATCCTTCATCTCAAACTTTTGAGATAGAAAGTCTTTGACCTCCTTGATCACTTCAAGGTTCGTGCCAAAGATAAGTATGTCCTCTACATACAGACACAAAATCACTCCTTCACCCCCACCATAGCGATAGTACACACACTTGTCAGCTTCGTTTGTAACAAAGCCAACAGATGTCAAAGTTCTGTCGAACTTATCATGTCATTGTTTAGGTGCCTACTTGAGGCCATAGAGAGACTTCACCGGCTTACACACCATTCTTTCTTGACCCTTTACTACAAATCCTTCCGGTTGATCCATATAAATCTCCTCTTCCAACTCTCCATTTAGGAAAGTTGTCTTAACGTCCACCTGATGAACAAGAAGACCATGAGAGGCTACCAGAGAATGTAGTATTCTTATGGTAGTCAATTGAGCGACTGGTGAGTAAGTATCAAAGAAGTCTTCTCCTTCCTTTTGGGTGTAACTCTTGGCCACAAGTCTAGCCTTGTACTTATCAATAGCACCATCAGGCCTAAGCTTCTTTTGAGCACCCATTTGCATCCCACGGGTTTGCACCGATAAGGACGTTCAACAACCTCCCAAGTTCCATTTGACATGATAGAGTCCACTTTACTCCTCACTTCTTCCTTCCAATAGTCAGCATCACATGAAGAGTATGCCTCTGAAATGGTCATGGGAGTGTCATCCACGAGGTATATGATGAAATCATCTCCAAAGGATTTCTCTGTCCTTTGTCTCTTGCTCCTCCTAGGAGCCTCATCATTATCCTCCTCAGGATGCTCAATAGATGTAGGCTCATTGAGTTCCATCGGCTTGGTGGAGTCGTCCTTCTCGACAGACTCTTGCCTATATGAACTTGTTTCATCTCTCATTGGAAAAATATTCTCAAAGAATGTAGCATCTTTGGACTCCATAATTGTGTCGACAAGCAAGTCAGGCACTCCAGATCTTACTACCAAGAATCTATATCTGACACTTTGAAAAGCATACCCTAGAAAAACACAGTCCACCGTTTTTTGTCCAAGTTTACGTTTCTTGGTGATTGGCACACTAACTTTGGCCAAGCAACCCCAAGTGCGTAAATATGAAAGAGTTAGCATCTTCTTCTCCCATTCCTTGAATGGTGTTACTTCCTTAGTCTTCATAGGCACACGGTTCAGGACATGACAGCCCATCAGTATCGCCTCACCCCACCATTCCTTAGATAGTCCCGCAGTTTCTAACATGGCATTCACCAAGTCAGTCAACGTGCGGTTTTTTCTTTCGGCAATCCCATTGGATTGGGGTGAATAAGGTGGTGTCCTCTCATGAACAATACCGTGTTCCTCACAGAATGTATCAAAAGTATTAGAGAAGTATTAGCCACCTCGATCCGACCTTAGGTGTTTAATCTTTCTCTCAAGTTGATTTTCTACTTCAGCTTTATAGATCTTAAAGTATTGTAACGCTTCATCTTTTGATTTTAACAAGTAGATGTAACAAAATCTAGTGCTATCGTGTATCAAAGTTATGAAATATCTTTTACCACCCTTTGTCAACACACCGTTCATTTCGCTTAAATCGGAATGAACTAATTCTAGAGGTGCCAAGTTTCTCGCCTCAACAGTCTTATGTGGCTTGCGAGTTTGTTTCGATTCAACACATACGTGACACTTAGAATTTTTGACAGAGGTAAACTTTGGAATTAAACTCAAACTAGCTAAGCGCATCATACAACCAAGATTAACATGACAAAGCCTCGAATGTCAAACATTTGATTCATCATTCATCACATGGTTCACAACATTATCATCGAACAATAAAGAAAAGCGGAAAAGCCTCTGCTATCATAGCCTTTTCCAACAAATGTACCAAACTTAGAAATGATACATTTATTTGACTCAAAGACTAACTTAAAACCATCTCTACACAGCAGAGACCCGCTGGCTAGATTCTTCTTGATTGTAGGTACATGCTGCACATTCTTCAATTGTATGGTCTCCCCCGAAGTGAACTTCAGAGTGACCGTACTAGAACCAAGAACACGTGCGTGGGCACTATTCCCCGTCAACAAGGAGGTAGCCCCCCCGACCTGATAAGAAGAAAACATAGAAATGTCAGCACATACATGAATATTAGCACCGGTGTCTATCCACCACTCTGGTGAAGAACACACTGAAAGAATTGTAGGTAAGAAATTACCATATCCCGATGCTCCTCCACCCTCGCTAACAACCATGTTCTGTCTTTGGAGCCTTTCTATCTTTACGATCTGGGCACTTCGCAGCAAAGTGATCCGAACTGCCACAAGTATAGCAAGTACCCCCCGACTTTCTCTTCTTCTTATTAGACCCATCGGCTTCCTTAGCCTTGGGCGGGTTTTGTGAAGGCATCTTCCTCTTGTTCTGATTATTCTGGAACTTGGGATTGCCCCTCTGCACAAAACTTGCACTCGAGGAGCCGGCTATTGCCTTTCCACATGTGTCCTTTGCTCTCGCCTTCTCTTCAACATCAATAGTTGCATAAGGTCATCAAAATTGAATTCCTTTCTCTTGTGTTTTAGAGAGGTAGCAAAATCCCTCCAAGAATGTGGCAGCTTTGTGATAATTGCTCCTGCCACAAAATTGTCGGGCAACACATGGGGCCTCTTTGCTATAGTTTTCAAGCTCTTTAGCCAGTGCCTGTACTTCATGGGCCTATACCACCACAGAACGGTCTTCAACCATCCTGTAGTCTATGAACTGTTCCATTATGTACAGCTCACTGCCGGCGTCAGAAGCTCCGTACTGAGCCTCAAGAGCATCCCAAATATCCTTCCCCGTCCTTTTCTGGAGATAGGTGTCCACCAGGTTATCAACCAGAACGCTGATGATGGCACCCCAGAACAAATTATCATTTGAATTGAAATTTTCCTCTGGGACACCCTCGGGAGCTTTTCTGATGATGACGTACATCACGTTCATGGCGGTGAGCCACAGGGTGGCCAACTCACGCCACCACTTAAAGTTGGAACCATAGAAAGGCTTTGGTTTAATTGCATTTGCAAAGCTAGTTGCACCAAACATATTCCTATCAACATTATAAGGTTTTTGGATTGTTAGATGATAGGAAATGTTTTGGTATATTTTAATTCCATAATTAAATAGACATTGCAATATTGCGGTGAGTGAAACAATCCATGTGCAAGTGTTTATGTTTAAACAACAATTAAACACAAATATATTCATGATTATATAACTAATAAACATGAATACTAGTTTGAGAAAGTACCCTGTGGAAGGTAGGGTGACGACGTCACCCGACTTTCCGATATCACTCATTGTAGAGTGACCTCAATCGATGTAGTCGTACTAAGTCGATGCAGGCAGATGATCACAGTGAAGACCCACTGTAGATGAAGTAGTTGTTCGTTCATAGTTGACGTAGAGGAAGTAGTCGTATGGTCTCGTTCGTAGTCGACGTAGAGGAAGTAGTCGTACGGGAGCGAGCAGTCGCGTGAAGACGCTTCCCAAAAATCTTATCACCCACCTATCCCGAGCAGGATCTCAGCAGCAGGATGAGGTTCCGGAGGCTCTACTCTCGCCGGTACCATGCGTGTGGTGCAGACGATGGGAATGCAAAAAGAAGCAGCAAACAGAAGGAGAGAGGAAGAGGTCTTCTGAACAGGAATACCTTAGTGTGAATTGGCAACCTAAGCAGGGGGAGGAGGGCGACTTATATAGGCGAGCAAGCGCGAGGGGGATAAACCTAGACGTCACGGTTAATGCGCCTCAGGCAGTAACGGTCGCGGTTAAGGCTCAGTAACTATCGCGGTTTAAGGCGCTGTCGTTAAGGTCTAGTAATGGGTTTAAGACGTCATCATTCCTCTCCAACAGCCAACAGCAAAAATGCTTCCGCCCCGCAACACATCGCGTCCGTCCGTCCGTCCTACCGACCGCACCGCACCGCCCGACTCGACATGCCCTCGACCCGGCTCGGCGAGGCGAGCGAGCGCGCGCGCACGCGTGGCACACCTATCTCCTTTATTCAACTTCACAAGAGGTGTACCGAAAGTCTACCTCATAAGTTGAATGTGAGACTCCTCAAATACCCATATAGTATTTCTCTCTTTTCCCTAGCATTAAACAAATGGGTTTTAATTATTCCATTATTACAATAAATGGCTCTAGACCCATTTATTTTAACGGAGAGAAGCAGCAGGGAGTGGGATAAGGTTGTGGGGTCCATGTGTTAGTGAGATGTAGAGAGAAGAGAAGACATGAGAGTTGGATATGAAGAGCGGAGTTTTGACTAGTACGTTGGAATGCAATCAAATATAAAGAGGAGATCTAACTAAATAGTTAGCTAAATGTGAATATAGAGAGTAAAATTTAGCTAGAGTCTTTGAGATGCTCACTGGACATAGATGTAGTAATATATGCGGAAACATTGATGATTCTTGGTAATACGAGGACCTTAACACAAAATGTGGTTTGCAATGTTTACCCACCAGCCGTTTGATATAATAATACATTGGTAAGTATTGAATGATTGGGATGATTTCTTTATAATGAGAGGACCTTAATGCAAAATATTTTGGATACGACAGACTAGCCATTGGACATAGTCAACATATTTGGAAGTGTCAATGTTTTCTCGATAATGCGAGGATCTTAATGCAAAATATGTTGAACAATACTTAGCTACCAGCTGATAGAGTAACAAATTGAAGTGTTAGATAATTTATTGATAATAAAGAACCTTAACATGAAATGGGTTGAACAATACTATCCCCAACCATTGGATGACCATTCACACAGTCGGGAGAATTTCAACTGACATAGCCACCTGGTTCGCCAACAACGTCTGGCTTATCATCCACCAACCAACAACACTTTTCTCTCGGAACAAAGCAGCCACCAGCAACCAGTCTGCTGTAATTTTCTCTGAGAACAAACCAGCACCAACCACCACCGACTAGCCAAACGAACAGGCTAAAACTTGCCAAATATATATGAAGCATCATCAACTCACATAGAAAAATAGACTTAGCACTACTAAATAGATTTCATAGCTAAACCAAATAATAGTACTTCGCGGAGCTAAAGTGTCCTAAGCAGCCATAGGAGCAATTGGTAGCTCCAGCTTAGATCAATCTCGATGCATAATTTTATTGCACATTTATCAATAACTGTATCAGTATTGTCATGGAATGAAACTCCCCCCTCATGTGACCAAACTTAAGCTTCTAATTACCTTGTCACATTATTACTGACGTGTTCATTAAATTCAATACCATGAAACTCATGAAACGCCTTGGAACTACCATATGAACGCTATTTTTAAATTAAAATTGACAAATATAATCAGCGAAACGCAAAGAAAAGGGCTCTTGAACGCACAATGTGCAACATATATTCATTCGACAATCTATAACCTACAAAATTTTACCTTCGCACCACAACCCGAACCAGATCTATCCCGTAACACCAAAGATCTAGCGTGACTTTTCTTGCTCAACTCATTCGTAAATCTGGGTCTGGTTCATACTTCTGTGCTCTGCTCATACACCTTCAAGGCATGATCCTTGCTTCCAGCTGCAGAACTCCTTAATCCTTCCACGGATCGCTCTCGGTCCTCACTTCAGAGGGTTCAACCACCTCTGTCACAACACCTTCAGAAGAATCTACCTCAATGCTGGCACCGCTAGTGGTAGCTTCAGCATTATCCGCATCCGACCTTCCCCATCTCCCACCAAGGGCCATGGTCATCATCTCATATATCTTGCCACCCAACTCTGCTGGACTTTCAGGCTGGATAACAGAAGTAAAAAATCACATCATGGTCATATTTATTGTCCTAGTCATGGGTTTAACAAGTACATAGGTTTATTGCACTTACAGTATACCCGCTGGAGATCAGGGCGGCCTCGTATAACAACTCAACAGCCCTCTTGGCTTCAGTACTTTCAGGCTCGTTTGTGCAAGCAGCCTGTGACAGTTTGTAATTTGCATGAGAGAACTAGACCAGCATGCTATACAAATGAATTTTACATATTGAGGTATGGAGCATCACAAAAGAAAAAAGTAAAATTTTAAGAGAGAAGAGTGATTGAAAATCTTACGCTCAGATCCTTGATGACAGGATGGTCAGGATTGATTTCAAAAATTCGTCTGCCTCTCATGAACTCCAAGCTTGACGTGTCACCAAGTGTCTGTGCTTTCATGAGCCTGTCAGATTTAAGAATCTCATGTTAGGTAAACAAGTTTTGGGGTAGCATTCAGGCTGAATGTGATCTGAATTCTCAACCAATAAATTACCTTTCCATGTTGGCTGACCAACCAAATTTGCCAGATACCAGAACACATGGAGAAGAGCTGAGTCGCTTTGAGATCTGGACCTTAGCAACTTTATCACCAAGCTGCTGCTTTATCCAGTCGCATAGAAGAGTATACTCCTGCTTGCTTTCCTTCTCCTTGTCCTCCTCATTATCACCTGTACCAGCCATGTATCAGTCTGACCAATTGCCAAACCCAGCAAGCTCATATTGATCCATATAACAACTAAGGTTTTACTTACCCAATTCCAAGTCCTCTTTGCTAATATCGACAAATTTCTTCTCTTTGTATGTCTGTAAATTCTGAATGGCAACCTCATCGATCGGCTCAATGAGGTAAAGAACCTACAAAATAAATTAAGATCACTACAATCAAAACTGCAGCATAATGAGGAAAAAAATTATTTGTTAAATAACAAAGTCGTCCTCATACTTCAATATCTTTCTGAACCAGCTTTTCCAAGAAAGGAGCAGTCTTTGCACTCTGGAGACTGTCCGTAGCGATATAATAGATTGCCTTCTGGGTTTCAGGCATGTTTTCTACATACTGATCGAGACTTATCAAATCTGTCTCATTTTTGGAAGAGTAGAACCGTAGCAATGGTGCAAGACGCTTGTGATTTCCTGTATCCTCAATGCAACCAAGCTTCATGAACTTGCCAAAGCTCTCCCAGAATTTTTTGTAGTCCTGCAGCATGAGTGACAACAAGCTTCAAGAGGAATTCAAGAATTTAACAGCTGCGGATGAAAAAACAAAGGTTCACTATTTACTCATACCTCTTTGTCATCCTTTTCAGCGATCTCTTCAATCATGTCAAATGTCTTTCTAACGAGTCTCTTGCGCATAATTCTGACCTGAAACATAGGGGCAGTAACAAATACATTTGAACATCAACATACCATGCATATGTTACGTTAATCAAATGCATTATATGAGATATTTTCCAGAACTTACAATTCTACTTTCTTGAAGGATCTCACGAGAAACATTCAGAGGGAGATCATTTGAGTCAACTACACCCTTCACAAAGCTCAAGTACCTGGGAAACTGTAGAGAATGATACATTCAGTAACTCATTCATGCCACCTGTAAGTCATCTAAGATGATGGCCGGCTATAATCATACAAAAAGGAAACATACCAGCTCGCCATCAAAGTCGTCTGATATGAATACTCTTTTGACATACAATCGGATATTTTTGGTCTTTGGATTCATTATCTCCTCATTACTAAGGGGTGCCATTCCTGGGATATACAGGACACTTCGAAATTCCACCTCACCCTGTTTAGTAAACAGATCATCTTAACATGCTTAATTCGCATAAACAGAAGAAAAGGGTAAAGTTTGAAACCGCCCACACCTCTGTGGTGAAGTGAGTGTAAGCAAGAGGATCCAGGAACTCATTAAATGTCTTCTTGTAAAATTCATTGTACTCCGTTTTCTCGATTTCTTTTGGATTCCTCATCTGCATGGAAGACAATAAACCAACTAGTCTCTCTCTCCAGCAGCAAACATAAACCTAAATATGTGAATGTACCACATATGTTGGCATCAGCTTACCCATATTGGCTTCGTTTCATTGGCCAATTCCCAGTCCCAGTACTTCTCAGTTATAGTTTTCTTCTTTTTCTCCTTTTCACCCTGTAATAGAAGAGGATACATATAATACAACACTACAAGTGAGTGATTTGATATCAAATAAAATCACATGAGCACAGAACTAACCTCAGTAGTCTCTTCACCTTCTTTTGATTCTTCCTCCTCTTCAACCTTTTCAGATAAAGAATGTAAGTGCAAATAAATGGAAAATTTTGACAATAAATTCAGCAGAAGTGAGCATTAAAACAAATTACGCCATTACCTCAACTGTTCTTGATTTCTCCTGCCATGTATATATAGGGAACGAGACAAACTGCGAGTAGTTCTTAACTAGACCTTGAATCCTCGCAGGATCAGCAAACTCGTACTTATCATCATCCTGATGTAACAAGATGGCAATAAGAATTCTGCTAGAGGATGGATATCATATAGAACAAGTCTTAAGTTTTCTTACTCTCAAGTAAAGAGTAATTTGTGTCCCACGTGTCAGCATTTTCTCAGGATCTGTTTCTTCCTTGATAACATAAGAGCTGCTGTCAGCCTCCGCCTCCCACACATACTGCCTATCTGCCTTTGGACTTTTAGTTGACACCACAACCTGCAAGGTGGCAAAGAATATGCGGAATTACTAACAATCTAGAAATGTTTTCAGCTTGCAAAGTGATTGTAACAATATTTGGAATAAGTGAATAACAGATCTGGAAAGTGATGCAAGATTCATCAACCCAGCCATACCTTCTCCGCAACAAGGAAAGCCGAATAGAATCCGACACCAAACTGACCAATAAGTCCATTATCTGCACCAAGATCTTTGTTCTCCTGAACAATACAGGCAAAACACATTATTATCTGAGGGAACGATAAAAGTTCATTATAGAACACAAAACTGGACAAAGAAGTGCACCTTTAAAGCCTTCAAAAATTTTGAGGTGCCACTTTGAGCAATGGTTCCAAGACAGTCTTTGAGTTCATCTTTAGTCATTCCAATGCCAGTATCTCTGTGAGATTCGTAAAACTAGTCTGAACAACAATTCAATTACATTTGATGATTAAGATGGTGGCGACTGCAGACTAATGAACAACTCACGTGATAGTAATTGTCCCAGCATCTTGGTCGGGCTTAATCCTTATCTCGAACTCACCACCATCAGCCAAGACAGAGGGATCAGTTACACTGAGGAACCTCAGCTTGTCCAATGCGTCACTCGCATTACTGAATGACAGCATAAATTATGTCGAGATCAGATGATCAGCAGGTGTAGAAAGGTAGTTTACGAACAGAAATTCATCGTTGGTCATAACAAGTCAATCGAATTGTATATGTCGAGACTAACCTTACAAGTTCACGGAGAAATACTTCCTTGTGGCTGTACAAACTGTGCACAATCAAGTCCATCAAGCGGCTAACCTGCAGCGAAAAGAGAACAGGCCCCAAGCATTCAGTTGCAAATTCTACGAAACCAAGCGGAATTTCATGACAGGGTTATCTTCGATATCAGCGCTTTATCACGAAAGACGAATTCGGCCATAACAAAATGCAATAGCAGACGGCACACAGCCCACAGTGACAATTCAGGCACACACAATCCCAGATTCCACCAGAACGGCAGAATTTGACGAATACGAACCTCAGCCTGGTACTCGAACTTCTCGCCGGCCGTTTCCTCCTCGGCGGGCTTCTCGGCGACGGCGGCGTCGCACCTCACCCGGACAATCCTCCGCCGACCGGACTCCCATCTCACCCCTCTCGCCGCGGCGACCCTGCCCTGCGGCACGACTGCGGCCCGCGGCAGGCTTCGGGACGAAGGGCTCGGCCGCAGCGCCGCCACCGACGACGCACCGAGGCTCCTGCTTAGAGCCGGCGCCATGAGGTAGAGAGAGAGGCACTAGAGGTTGTCGCGGCTTGTTCTCCTGCGCGCGTGTGGTGGTCCGGTGTGAAGCTTGGGAAGTGACGAATGGATAAGAGCTAGGGTTTATACTGAGAGAAGAGGAGCGGTGCGCAGGAATGATGGTTGTTGGGTTTAAGAGGCGGGCAGGGGAGACTGCCGGAGGGAGGGAGGGCGAGGAAAGGAGACGAGACGAGGCGAGGCGGGGAGCCCGGAGGCTTCTAGAATCGCGTAGGGTGCACGGGGGTGGCGTGTGGTGGGGCCGTTGCGGGCGCGCGGACGGCACGGTTGTGGTTGCGCGCATCGTACGGAGTTGGTGGTCGCGCCGTCCGATGAGCCACCTCGACGGCGGAGGATGGAGGAGAATTTTTCATATATATTTTCAATGTCACGATTTTGCAAAAATATACAGTATACGTTGGCGCCGTAGCCTACCGCGTCAGAGACATACGTCGTGCCCCATTGCGGTATGAGCTGCCAGTAGTGGGCCCTTAGTGTGAGAAAGACATAGCGTCGTACCCCACGGTGTTAGGAGGCTAGCGCCGTGGGCTACGGCGTTATGTCCTAGCGCCGTGGGCCACGACGGCAGCAGGCCTGCTAGCGGGGAACGACTAACTAGCGACCGGTCGCTAGGATGGTTGCTAGCGACCGGTCCACTCCCACTTCCAAACATTCTTTTAGTTTTTCTTCTAATAAATTTTCATTTCTGAAAAACCATAACTTATATACACAACTTTGATGCATAACTTCGAGATACAAAATTTTGTCAGAAAATTTTTGAGTATAAGTTTGATATGCGCAAAGTTTATACGTACAACTTGTATGCACAACTGTTTGAAGTATAACTTGTGTGTATAATTTTTTCTCTAACGACAAGTTGTATACATAATTTTTCTATAAATGATGAGTTGTGCACATAATTTTTTATGCAATGGTAAGTTATACACATAAATTATGTGGAAAAAATTTTGTTGAATAAAAAAGAATAAAGGAAAAAAGAAGAAAGAAGCACGTGGGAGGGACCGCTCCCGCGCGCGGGGCTTGGTCCGATCGGTCGCTTGGAGCGACCGATTGCTAATTTGGTTTTTCGCCTGCTAGCGCCGTGAGCCACGACGCTAGAGTCTGGCTGCCTATATAACACTGAAATTCAGCCGAAAATGTCATAATCACTAGGCCAGAAACGATTTGTCCTGGTGGCTAAAACCGGTTTTTGCTGGCGGGTGCGGCACTCGCCAGCAACTTTGAGCCAGTAGAAATGGCCCTTTGTCTCGGCGGGTGGCCGGCCCGCCGACACGAGTCATTTGTGCTGGCGGGTCACTTAAACAACCGCCAGCACAAATGTCATCGGCGGCGGTTACTTACGCAGACCGTCAAGCATAAATGCCATCACCGCCGGCGGTTTCTTAGGACGCCCGCCGCACAAAATTCATCTTCTTTGGCGGTTGCTTAGACCGCCCGCCACAGAAAGCATTTTTCTCATTTCCTATATAATTCCCCATAATTGTTTATTATTTGTATATAATTTGTCATTTTCATCTATTATTTTTTTCACATTGGCATTTGTATGATAAATTCACTTTAATTTACAGTAATTTAATTTGTATTTAACCGCCAAATCCAAATATATGTCTCACAAACACACAATCCAAACTAAAATAAAAAATGTATACATAAGTCACATTACAAACATTGTGCATAATAAATAACCCTAAGACACCCATCTACATAACCTTTCTGTATCATCTAATGTCAAAACTCCTTCTTTATCGAAGAATTCTCCATCCTCGTGGCAAATCTCACGTAGGATCAATCTCGCCATGTCCGCACAAATGTTGGTGATTTGATTGTCACCAAGTTGCCCCCATGATTTGTCAATGGTAGCCATCTGCACGTAAACACAATAAATGAAGATTGTTATGCATTACCATCAGGACCATAATTAGAACATACATAGTTGTGTACAAACTAGAGGCTTACGTCTTCAGGATTCGTCCGTACCTCCCATTATTTCTCAAAACCTCACACACATAATATCCACATAGTACACGCCAGGAGGTTGTTTGTAGCACTGCAACCAAATAAAAAATGATCGGTGCTAATTAACAGAAGTGTACCAACTCTGATAAAAATGATTGATACTTATTAACAGAAGTGTTCTTACCCATTTGGCATTGCGTATCACCAATTTTTCCTTCTTGTGCTCCCCGCCATTGAGTATGTATAGACTATACACACTTTAAGGATATAAAAACATAAGTTAGTAATACAATTTGAAATATAGTTGATACACGCATTAGTGATTATATATTGCACTTAGTTGCCTTACTTTTTTATAATATCAATGATTGTCTTGTAAGAAGACGATGAATAGTGTAAAGAGTCGAAGACCCCCACAGTTCCCAACTTCGAACACATGTGAAAGCAAATGAAATGATCACTGCATAAAATTAAAATAATTAATATAAATAGACTAGAAAATGAAGGCAAATGATGAAATAGTTATTTAAAGGATCTTACTCAAAATTGTAAGCAAACTTGATAGAATCCTTATGTTGGTTTTCCTCGTGACCGTTGAAATGTATACAGACACCTCGTGAAGTTTAGCTTTCTCGTAACCCTTTATTAATTTTTCTTTCTCTTCTGGTGTCTTTGCTTCTTCCTCTATTTTCTTTCTTAATTCATCCCTCATTATGAACGTGTGTTGTGATTTGGTTACTTGTTGCGGGTCAATAAATACTACCTTCCACCTTTCATTTGTTTTCTTTTCATCAAACGCTTGCATCCTGCAAAAAAGTTTATTTAGGATGGTAATAACAATACATATGGAATAGATTTGGATGTCGTATAGGGATGTTGACTTACATGGACCAAATGGTGACGAGATTGATGTCGAGTTTTTCATGACGGAACATCGCATGCAAATCGGGGAAATCGATTACAACCTTCCGGTCATAAGAGCTACTGAACACCCATTTCGGGAGATTGGCAGTGATAGTGTGAATGCCTTGCTTCATGGCGTGCATGATCCAAGTATGCAGCCTCATTAATTCTGACGACCCTTCGTTCAGTTGCCACCTAAACAAGAATGGTTTGCCATGCTCATACTTGTCGGGCACCTCATCCGACGAAAACATACTTATGTGCTCCTCCTTTTGTTTTTGTAAAGAGGTGCGGGATAAATACTTTTCATCTGGTGCCTTCTTAAGTACTTGAACATTAGGTGATTCTTTACCGGATGTTGGAGCCCGTTTAGGTTTATTCTTCAGTACTTTCAAGAACAAGTCCACATCATATGATTTCGTCTTTGGTTCATATGAGTTTATCATCTGGTGTATTGTTGTTGGCGTCTTGGTTGCTGGAGGAGGAGATGGTGGTCTTGGACATGGCAGAGGAGATGGTGGTGCCCCTGCCTCTGATGTCAGAGGAGTTTGTGGTCTTTGATCGGATTTCGGAGATGATGTCCCTGCCCCTGCCCCTAATGTCGGAGGAGTTTGTGGTCTTGGATCGGATTTCGGAGATGATGATGCTCCTGCCCCTGCCCTTGATGCCGGAGGAGTTTGTGGCATGTTGTTGTCATTATTGTTAACTCCCTGCTCCACAACTATCATGTTGTTGTCATTATTACCGCCTCCATGTTCCCCACCCATTGTGTACTCGACCATTGCAGCATCTGGATCGTGGGGGGTACTCGTTCTTGGCTAGGTTGCAAGGAGGGACTTGGTGATGTATTAATTATGATATCTCGACGATGCCACAGTATGTATTGGTTCCTCGCATCACCGAGAAGCGCGATCCCATCCTCAGTAGGGATATCAATCTCGCACGACTCATCAGAAACCAAAACAACTTGAACCCATGTGTACTCTGGCGGTGGTGGATTCGGAAACACACGACCCGTTAGTGCCATGGTTGTCCCAACTTCTCGAAACTTATCTAGTTTTCTTCCATATGGAATAACCAACTTGCATGGTGTATCCTCTACAATGTCATCCACAGGATTCTTGGCGATAGCAATAGAACCAACACTACTTGGAGTCGGGATGGCTCCGATCTGGTCAAGCATCAAGTTTGGAGGAACCTGTCCAGAATCACCAGATACTAGATTCTCTGCACTTGGCCCAATAGAAGCTTGTTGTTGTTGTTGTTGTATGAAGAAGCCTATCAATTCTTGCTTGGCAATTTCTCTCATCTTGTCTTTAAGCTTCTTCTTATAACGGTCTCGCTTTTTATAACTTGATCGGTGTTCACAAAATGCTTTACCCCAGGGCAAGGTAGAAGAAATCCCTCGAACACGGCCAGGGTGCTCAGGCGTTCCGATCGCGGCAGATAGCATATCTTTCTCCCTGTCGGGCACGAAAAGACCTTTCTTTTGCATTTCTGCAAGTTCTTCCAGCTTCTGATAAATTTGTTCTGTTGAGGGCTTCTCGAATGAAACATTACCGTCAGGTGCTATAGCCGGAACTCGAGCAAGGATCCAATTCCTGCTACGCTCATCCATGCCTTCAAAAATAGTTGGTAAACCAGCTACCCGCCTTTCTTCTTCCTCCTTCCTCCATTTTGCCTTTTTGGCAGCATATCCTCCGGAACCCAAGCGATGGGGGTTCTCAACAGCTTTCATAGCCTTCTCCTTTTGTTGGACGCTCAGAGCTACTGCTTGTGTCGTCTTCTTCTGATCTACGAATTCTTCCCAGACTGCTAGCGGAATGTTACCATACACATCCCTAGCATCCTTTCCTTTCTGGACAAATTCAGTATTAAGTGTAGACCTCCAATTCCTAAGATCTCTTTCACAAATGCCCTCAGCAAAAGTTCTACCTGCATTTTCTGTACCTTCCGGATAAACAAATTTTTCTTTCACTTTGGCCCATAATACATCATTCGTAGCCTTAGGGACTGTCTTCCAATTAGTAGTTGTGATCCAAGACGCCAATTGGTCTCTGACAATTGCACCGACGATGTTTCGAAACCTAGCAGCTATCCCCTTAGGTTCGACGGGCTCACCTTTGTCACCCAACCGTTCTATCACAAGTTGTCCTCTTTCAGGGATCTGGTTTCTTCTTCTATGACCACGTTTCCTTTTCAGGTTACTAAAACTAGTAGTACCCGAAGGTTGTGGTTCTGAAATGACTTCTGCCTCTTGGGCACGAATGTTAGATGCTCTACGACGTCGTCACGGTGATCGGTCATTGTTCTACACATAAAACACTATTTAAAGTATATCTTAATTGAATAAACAAACATTAAGTTGAGTGAATGTGCATGCAGACCTCATTATCGCTTGGTTCATAATCAACATCATCGTCTTCGGGACGCCTACGAGGTCGTGGTTCGCTTGGTTCGTACTCAGAGGAGTTTCATAGTCTCCAATTATACCACTATCACTAGATTCCTCCTCACCGGATTGTTCACTGTTAACATTTGATCATAGATAATCCATAGTCCATAGTCCATATTTATACAATAATCCACAGTTCATATTTATACAACAATCCATTTTTATAAAAAAATCTATTTATCAACAATCCATATTCCATATTTCATTATCTATACACCAAAACTAATAAAATTAAATCCACAGTCCATTTTATATAATAAATCTATTTAAAAATGAGATACAATCCATAGTGCATCATCCATTTATTTATACAACAAAATTAATAAAATAAAATCCATAGTCCATTTGTAACATTTTTAAATCTATTTATCCACAATCCATGTAATTACATTTATCCACAATCTATTTATCCACATTTTTAACACATGTAATTGCATTTTGAAAAAAAAAAGAAAAAAACACCAACCAGGGAGAAGGGGCTGTCGTTGCTGTGTCGCCGGCCCTATCCCCGGCCTCCATGCGTCCCGAGCGATGAGGAGATGAGGTGTCGGTGGCGAGCGGGGCCGGCGGCGTCGGCGAAGGCGGCGGCGGAGCGATCGCCGGCGGGTCCCGGCCGGCGGTTGGGGAAGCGGCCGGCGGGGAGGAGGACACCATCCTGGTAGGGAAGAGGTGCGGTGGTGCTCGGTCGGCGGGGGCGGCGGGGCGACCGCGCACGGCCGCGCGGCGGCGATCCATGGGAGAAGGGGTGGCGCCCTAGCGGAAGACCGGCGACGGTCCACGGGGAGAAGGGGCGGGGCCCTCGCGGATGACGGCGGGGCGCTCGTGGATATGGGTCGGGCACTCCTGGAGGACGACGGGGTGGTCGAAGGGGCGGCGGCGGTCGGGGACGACGGCGGCACTCCGCGGGAAAATTTGGCAGCCTGACGGCGTCGTTTCGTATTCGCGCCAGACTTAGAAAATTTTCGAGACCGTGTCTCGTGTATATATAGATGGAGTCACAACTGGCGGGCAACATAAGGCAACCGCCAGCGGTAGACCACCGCTGGCGGGTCACATAAACCAACCGCCAGCGGTGAACCTTACCACAGGCGGGTGACTTAAGCAACCGCCAGTGGTGAGAATTCCCGTTGGCGGTTTTCATAAGCGCCCGTCAGCGCTGTGATATGAAAGAATTTAAACTTATCTTTTCAAATGCAAAGCTTTTCAAATGCAAATGACAAAACACCTCCTATAAATAAATTCAAATATTTTATGATAATTTTTGTAAGTTTCAAAGAATTTTGAACATTTTCATGCTAGGATTTCAAATTTTCAAATTTTGGCAAACCACTATGCTGGCGGTCGACTTATGATAACCACCAGCATAGTGTTTTTCCATAATTTGCAAAATTTGAAACAGGGGCTTAAATTATTCAAATTTCATTGAAACTTCCCAATGTATCATAAAATATTTCAAGTTAAGTATAGGGGGTGTGTTTTTTGTAAAATAAGTCCTAGTTAGAAAAGGTTAGTTCACATAGGTTCATACACCTAATGAGTTATAGGTTGTTTGACCCTAGGGTCTCATTTGAACTAACCTTTTCAAATTCAAACCTATTCTTATAACAACACACCTCCTATAAATAAATTCAAATATTTTATGATAATTTTTGGAAGTTACAAAGAATTTTGAACATTTTCATGTCAGGATTTCAAATTTTGGCAAACCACTATGCTGACGGTTGACTTATGATAACCGCCAGCATAGTGTTTTTCCATAATTTGCAAAATTTTAAACAGGGGCTTAAATTATTCAAATTTCATTGAAACTTCCCAATGTATCATAAAATATTTCAATTTAAGTATAGGGGGTGTGTTTTTTTAAAATAAGTCCTAGTTAGAAAAGGTTAGTTCAAATAGGTTCATACACCTAATGAGTTATAGGTTGTTTGACCCTATAGGGTCTCATTTGAATTTAAGTACAGGAGGAGAGTCTCATTTCATCAAAACTTCCAAAACTCTCCTAAATTGATTGAAAGTCTTACAACAATACTAATTATATAAAGTCGTACAAGTGATACATCAAGCTCACTAATAAGAAGTGCAAGTTTATCCTTTAACAATTCTCCCATCACAGTCTGTACGTAACCATGGCTTCTCCGATTTAGGAATGGTGGCTTCAATTTTTTTTATTCTCTTCTCATGATCTTTGAACAAGACTAGTTCCTCGAACTGATTGTAATCCTCAACATCAATTACACCTTCTACTCCTAGAATTCTTTGTTTTCCGGAGACGGCAATGTGCTTCTTCACATTCATAGGATCAGCTATGTAGAAAACTTGTGCAACACGCTCGGCGAGTACCTATGGATCATCTTTGTAACCTACATTGGCAAGGTCTACAAGTGTCAATAAATAATTGTCATCTGTGACGCCATTCGGGTGTTTGACCCATTGGCACCGAAACACGGGGAACCTGATATTCTCTCCATAGTCAAGTTCCCATATTTCCTCTATGAACCCGTAGTAAGTGATGTTGTTTCCGGATTTATCAATCGCATCTATGCGAACACCACTATTTTGATACGCAACACTCTTGTTGTCTTTCGCCTTCGTATAGTAGGTGTACCCATTAATTTCGTATGCTTGCCATGTGGTAACATTGCTTGATGGACCAGCTACCAACCTAGCCAATGTTGTGTCATCTATGGAATTTCCTTGAAATAGATGCTCATGTTGCTTTAACCATGATGGGAAACGACGCTTTTGCTCTTTGATGACCCAATCCTCGGTCCGACTATCATTTCCCTCACGAATCTCATTTTCGTGTTGCACGATAAATGGCTCCACTATTGCAAGTTGTTGCAGAACACTAGCATGTGCTTTCTCCAGTTGTTGGTTGTCCTCGTCAATGAATCTTTTCCTTCCAATGGTCCCTCTCCCTGACAATCTGCCTTCGTGTCGAGATTCCGGTAAACCGATCGCTCTATTATCTTTTATGTAGTCTATGCAACAATCAACACTCTCTTCTGTATGGTAGCTCTCGATCATGCTTCCCTCTGGAAATGCCTTGTTTCTCATGTATCCATTGAGAATCGACATGAACCGTTCGTACGTCCACATCTGATGAAAGTACATAAGTCCTAGTTCAGTAATTTGCTCAACCATGTGGATCATTAGATGTTCCATGATATCAAAAAATGACAGAGGGAAGCATATCTCGAGTTGGGCTTGAGTTTCTGACATAAACAGCTGAAGCCTTACCAACTCTACACAATCTACCACTTTCTGCGAAATGACGTTGAAAAAGTAGCAAATCCTTGTCATGACCATCTTAAGGAATATTGGTTTGACAGCTCGGATCGCAATCGCGAGAAAAACAGTAATCATCACATGACAGTCATGAGAGTTACAACCAGTAAGCGTCATGTCCTTCAACGAGACCAATGATCGGATGTTGGATGAGAATCCGGTTGGCACTTTCAGCCCGCGCAAGCATTTGCAGATAGCCAGCCTCTCATGTTGTGTTAACTTAAAGCTAGCAGGTGGAAGGTTCTGCTTACCATTAGGACGTGGTTGTGGGTGAAGTTCTTGCCTAATTTTTAGGTCAACAAGATCCTTACGCGACTTTAGTCCGTCCTTTACCTTTCCTGTTAAGCCTAATAATCCCATTGTGCTTTCAAACACATTCTTTTGAAGATGCATCCCATCGATGGCATGGCGCACTGTCAAATCTTCCCGGTATGGCAAGTACTTAAAAAATATAGACAACTTCTTGAAAGGCACATCAATGTTTTCTGTAGTTTCAGCCTCCTTCCTTCCCCCCTTTTGAATTATCACCTTCTGACACATTTCAAATACGGTTCTACCGGTGGCCGGTTGTGGGGCAAAAGAGTACTTCTCAATCTTTCCATCGAAATAGTCTGCCATCTTACGGTACTTGTGAGTCCTTAGTAGCCAGCGTCTGTGCCCCATATACACTTGTCTTCCGAGATCCTTTCGGTACACAGATATTGTACCATTCAAACAAACTACACAACCTGTTTTTCCTTTTTTCTGACCAGACAAAGAAAATAGGCAGGGTAATCATTAATGGTAACAAAGATAATCGCCTTAAGTGTGAATGTCTCCCTTCTGTACTCATCCCACATCTCAACCCCATGTTTCCAAAACTTCTCCATTTCTTCCATCAATGGCTCCAGGAAGATATCTATATCAATACCAGGTTGCTTCGGTCCTTGGATTAGAATGGTAAGCAAAAGGAACTTTCTCTTGTGACATAGCCAGGGGGGAGATTGTATATGGTCATCAACACTGGCCATGTGTTGTGTGTGCTGCTTCTTTCACCAATAGGATTCATACCATCTGTACTTAATGCGAACCTTATATTTCTTTTTTCTTCTCTAAACTCTTTGTGCCTGGAATCAAAGGTCCTCCACTGCCGAGCATCAGAAGGATGTCGAAGCTTCCCATCAGACTTCTCTGGGCGATCTGCGTGCCAAGTCATTAGTTCAGCGGTCTTTGGGTTCGAGAACAATCGCTTTAGACGATCCTCCACTGGCAAGTACCACATCACCAATGCAGGGACTTTAAGTTGAGTAGCAGTGTCAGTACCAATACTATACTCCTCCTCAACTTGAGAAATTACACTTTTCTTTCCACCAACCTTACTCTTCGTGTCTTTAGATGCAATGACCCGTTCCATAGCAAAATTGGCATTACTTTTGTAACGATTAGCATCGCAATTTGGACACTTCTCTAGTTCTGCATAGTCACCGCGGTGCAATATGCAATGGTTCCTACATGCGCGTATTCTTTGCACTCGCATCTTCAATGGGTTGATAATCTTCTTTGCTTCATATGTGTTTCTTGGGACCAAGTTAGGCTTCGGGAGTAGATTGGCCAACAAAGTAAGGAGTTCGTTAAAACTATTGTTCGACCATCCAAATTTTGCCTTCACAATCAGAAGATGGAGCATGAAACGCAACACGGTCCACTCCTTCCCACAACCGTCATACATACGGTCCTTTGCTGCCTTCTTTAGTGTCTCAAAATTTTCTAACCCTTTAGCACTCCGTAGCAACACCTCCGGTTCAATGTGGCACAACATTTCTTCCATATGAACATCACATTCCTCGTCCACCTGTGGTGCATCTGTTTGATCATCATTTTGATCTTCACAGCCAAAAGCATCATCCGTCATGACATGATCATTTTCATCTGCATCTTCATCACCCACTTCTCATACCTGATGCCGATGTCTGCATTGTTGAAAGTACTTTCTGGTTCATCATGGTGGGACCAAGTTTTGTATCCTTTCACAAAACCACGCTTTATCAAATGCATCTTAATGGCATTAATATCTTCCCAAACAATTTTGTTGCAACAATCACAACATGGACAATGTATTTGTCCTAGAAATTTGGGCATGCTTTTGCGCAACCTCAAGAAAGTTTTTTAACTCTGTCAAGACTGTAGACGAATTTCTCCGTATGCCATACATCCACGCTCTATGTTCCATCTTAAATAACCTATAAAAGTAATTCTATTAATTAAAAACTCCGTATGCTCTATGCTTCATTTAATATGTAAAAAACGGAAACAAAACTAAATTCTATAAATTTAATTATTGAATATAATAATTTTAATTACAAACTAATAATTTAATATGTAAACTTGCTTCTATAATTGCAATAATAATTAAATATAATTACTTATATAATGTAAGCTTGCTATTAATGACAAACTAATAACTTGTATATAATCTAATATAACTTGCTTCTATATTATGAACATTTAAATGTTTTGCATTGACAAACTAATAATTAAATATAAAGCTATTTAAAAAATAAATCTCTAAATCAATATCTCTCTTCACTCCCCTCTCTCTCCTAGCTAACCCTAGGTCTAGATCTAGATCCCTAACTACATAGAAATCATTAATAAAAGGAGAAAACTAAGGTTAAAATAGCACAAACTCACCTTATATAGCCACCTCCTCCAAGAAAATCAAGAGCAAAACCTTCCCCCCTAGATTTGGTGTTTTTGGAGCTTTTCCCGAGCTCCTCTCGGGCACAACGCCATTGGAAGGTTGCTGGGAAGAAGGGGCTGGTCTATATTTATAGAAGACACGATCTTTGGCGGTTGGCATAAGGAAACCGCCAGCAGTAATCTCTGTGCTGGACGTGCCTTATATTGACTGCCAACACTGTGTACATTTATGCTGGCGGTCCGCTTAAGCCACCCGCCAGCACTAATATCTCTCCTGGCGGGCTCTTAAGCCAACCGCCAGCACACTTGTCGGAATATCTCCGGTGGGAACGTGGTTTGACTCAACCACTCACTCACTCACTCACTCACACTTGCTTCGCTCGAGGGTCTGACGCCCCCTCAGGCGCATCTCCGCCTCGCTCGAGGGCCTGACGCCCCCTCGGGTGCATCTCCGCCTCGCTCGAGGGCGCTGGCAGTGCCTTATGTTGACCACCAACACTGTGTCCATTTATGCTGGCGGGTGGCATAAGCTGACCGCCAGCACTGATACCACTCTTGGCGGGCTATTAAGCCACCTGCCAGCACTGATGCCTCTCCTGGCGGGCTATTAAGACAACCGCCAGCACAATTGTCTGAATATCTTCGGTCCTAACGCGGTTTGACTCAAGTACTCACTCACTCACTCACTCACTCACTCACTCGCTCGCTCCCAAACCTAGCCACCGCGCAAGCGCGCCGCAACCAACCACCCCCCCGCCACCGCCGCTCGTGCGTGAGCTTCGCCGTGTGCGGCCGCGCCTCAGCCGCCGCAGTCGGCAAACTGTCGACCCACTCTTCAACCTCCAGTTCCTCGACCGACGTCGAGCAGGTTCACCGCCGTCGCATGGCGAGCAGTCAGTCGCGCCGAACCTTAGCCAATTCGTGCCTCTCCCCCTGCTGATCTGCCCGTCGTGTCGGCTCCGGTTAATTTGGTACAAGACCAATTCAAATACCATCATCTACAAGTGCCCGAACAACCACGTGGTTTGTTTTTCATCTCATGCCCTAATTCATTTGATTAGTACTGATTCGGTTGATCTAATAGTAGTGATTATTAGTTGATTATTAGTTGATATAATATTAGTAGGATTTGTTGATTATTATTGATTTGGTTGATATAATATTAGTAGATTTGTTGATTATTATTGATTCGGTAGATATAGAATTATCCACAATTGTTGATTATTAATAATTTGGTTGATATAATTTTATGTCTATAGAATTATCCAATTTATTGATGGAAGTCACATTTGTTGTTTATTCTTTTAGGGGGACCCTAATTCATGTCAGGAAGTTTATTTTGAAAATCAATACATCAACCATTTGAAAAATTTTCACCCTCATTTTCTGCCACCAAACTATCAGTCGTTCAGCAGTTTAGTTGGTGCAACGCCAGCACCAAGAGCGGCACAACCGTATAGTGTTGTGTATCCGCCGGGGGCGGTGCGGAGCCACCACTAGCAAATTCGAATTTACGGAACAATAGAATCGGATGAAGTGTGTCATTTCTGATCTGAAGGTGGGGATGAGTGATTTGAAGATAGCGAGTAATGAAACGAGGCTTGAACTTGCAGACCATAGAGGGCAACTTATTGACATTATGGCGGAAATTGGCTATCGGAAGAAGCGCAACAAAAATCAAGGATTCTGCATGCAGGGCACCATCATCGCTGTTGTGGTCTTGATAATAGGTTTAGTGCTTAGTAGCTATATCGCAGCTGGACTGTCAAAGAAATTTGAGTGAGGCAAAGTTGTGTTGATTTGTGAGAGGCCCCTAATGTAGTGTACTTTAATTTGTGTTGGTTTTAAGTGTGCTTTGAATTTTCATCACGCATATTGTTTGTATGAAATAAATCTTTTCTAAGGTGTTGTTTGTGTTGATATTTCAGTTTGAATTTTACTTGTTGTTGCTGTCCATGCATGTTGAAATATTGGTTACTTGTATCAATTTCAAGCTACTTTCAGCTTCACTGTGTTGGCGGGTGCATATGAAACCCGCCAGTAGTAAAGATCCCTGCTGGCGGTCGATATAAGCCACCCGCAAGCAGAAATGGGACCATTTGTGCTGGCGGTTGGCTTATGTAGACCGCCCCCACTAAACCTTCTATGCTGGCGGTCGACATAACTCGTCCGCCAAAGATAGATAGTACCATTTGTCTTTGGCGGGTGGATTATGTCGCCCGCCAGCAGTGATGCTTCAATGCTGGTGGTTGCTGTCCCGGCGCCCCTGCGCCCCACTTTCCTAGCGGTTCATAGTTGCACCCGCCAGCACGCTAATTTGCTAGTGTCCGGACAAATCGTTTCTGGCCTAGTGAATAATTCGAAAAAAAGAAAAAGAGAGGGAAGAGGATAAAGGAGTGAGGAGGAGGTGGTGAAGTTGCGAAGCTCTACCAGTTTTTCGTCTCGTTAGAGATAATAGTCTGATACGCCCATGTTTGGTTGGGGAGCGTACTTTTTTACGCTCAGGGAATCTTGCATGCATGGAGTACTAAATGAAGTTTATTTGCAAAACTTTTTCACGTATGAGTGTAACTTTGCACGACGAATCTAATG
This sequence comes from Cenchrus americanus, assembly GCA_947561735.1. Classification (NCBI taxonomy): domain Eukaryota; kingdom Viridiplantae; phylum Streptophyta; class Magnoliopsida; order Poales; family Poaceae; genus Cenchrus; species Cenchrus americanus. The sequence goes on along the minus strand of OX387245.1, from coordinate 68,212,284 downwards.
AGCATAATTAATTGATGATTTGCTACAGTAATGCTACAGTATCCATCCTTTAATCATGCGGTCAAATACCTCATTAGATTCGTCTCGTGATTTTACACAGGGCTGTGAAGGTAGTTTTGAAAAGTGACATTGTTTATACCCTTAATTAGTGGTCAAAGTGAGGGGGGGAAGTGTAGATTTGCTTAGTAAATATATAGTTTTAGTGTAGATCTGCTTAGTAAATAAATAGTTTTATTGTAGATCTGCTTAGTAAATACATAGTTTTTGTGTAGATCTGTTTAGTAAATACATAGTTTTAGTGTAGATCTGCTTAGTAAAATTATAGTTGTAGTGTAGAACTGTCACACCCGATTTTCCGTAGAAAACCGAATGCATCTCATATGTGTGCCAGGATCACAATTTCACACATATGATAGACTCATGAGTGTAATATCACAAGACATTGCTCAAAACGTACAAAAAGGTTTATTAACTTTTATTACACTCACGAAGGTAGACACGAAGGTCTTTACACGAACAATGATAACTATGAAGACGTGACTCCATCTTCATCTTCCACAGGCTTCTGACTGGTTGATCGCATCCTCAGAACTCCTCGTAGTCGGTGAAGTACTCCACTTCGGGATTCTTCTCTGAACAGCGTAAGCAAGGATGAGTACACTTATGGTTGGTACTCAGCAAGGCCACAGGAATAACCGGAAAGCAATATTAATCCATCTTTAAGTTCAATTAATCATGTGAGGGTCCAGGCCTCTCTTGATCGTGAGCACGGCCGATCGATCGTTTTACACTCTGCGAGAGGTTGCACACTTTTCCCACGGTTCGCGTAAAAGTTCCAAAGAACTTTGAACCCAACCACGCATGTGCCGATCGAGCACAATACCACACTTCCGAGGTGTGATTGCATAGGGACGCTACGAAGCCTTTACAAAGATATGCAAAAGCACCGACAACCCACGACGATTCTGACTCGGGGCGGACCATAACCCTCCCTAGTGGTCAGCACCTTAGCAAAGGCTGCTACCCCAAAAGAACCGGGCTATACCCCTGCAACCCGGAGCCCCCTGTGTTCCTTTCGGATAAGGTCGTCAATACGATCGCACACCTAATTAATTGGCTAAGCCAGAGCCATATGGACTCTGGTTGCACTGTTTTCCTGGGTGGTTCTCCATGTTCCGATTAATTTATAGTATTCTTGATTAAAGCATAGGTAGAAGGGTGGTTAGGGTCACTTGACTTTCTCCAACGATAAGCTACTCTCCTTAACTTCAAAGCTCTGCTCTTGTTTTTCCTCGAACGGTGTGTTGGCTACGATCATGCAAGAAAACATACAATAAATAAAACAATACATCAAACATTACCAAAAGACTAAAACAAGCTTTTAGAAATGACGGGCTCGGAGAGACGATCGCGTGGACACCAAGAACGCGTAAAACGGAGCTAGGATGAAAAAGATATGGCTGAAACAAGATTCAGGGACTAAATTGTGAATATCTGAAAGTTTATGGAGTTTTCTGCAAAATTTCAGGGACCTAAACATAATTATGTGTGAAACTAGGAGGTCTAACATGTAAAAGATTAAGGATGGACTATAGAACATAGAAACTAAGGACTGCAGGGGCCTAAGCATAAAAGAAAGGACTTAGTTGAAAGGCTTTTATATAGGTGGAAGGGTATATTTGTAATTTCCAAAAATGGGGGGCTTATTTGCAAAGTTGCCAGACCGGCCGGCGGGTGAGCTGTGGTGGCGCCACGTGGCGGGCTGCGGTTTGCCGGGCTGACGCAAGCTCACGCCAGCGCTGACGCAAGCGTCACGCAGGGCTGATGCAAGGCCCGTGGACCGGCGCGGTGGACCGGTCCACCGGTCCACCGTGGACCGGATCAAAGGGGTAACAACCCTTTTAATGCGGGGCCGTCCGCGCCGATCGGACGGCCCCGGTCGCGTGCAGGCGACGGGCGGCGGCGGACGGCCGGCCGCGGTGGCGCCCGGCGGCGCGCGGCGGCGGGAGGCGGACGGCGCGCGGCGGCGCCGGCGGACGGCGCGCGGTGGCGGCTCGCCGGCGATGGCCGGAATAAGGCTCCGGTGCGCCATTTTCGACGACGAGGGCATGGAAAGGAAGAGGAGAAGGAGAGGAAACTCACTGGTGGCTTGAAGAGGAGGGAGGGGCGCCGTAGGAGGAGATCGGGCGGCGCGGTGGAGCTCCGGTGCGGCCTCCTCGGGCGGCGGCGCTGCGGCGAGGAAAAGGCGAGGAGGAGTGGTGCGAGGAGTAGAGGAGCTCGAGGGGATCTTTTATAGGGTAGAGGGGAGGGGAGGGGGCGCCTAAGGCGGTGGCGGTGAGGTCGGTGGCGCCGGCGCCATTAATGCCGGCGGGCTCGGTGCACGGCGGTTTCGGGGGAGAGGAAGGGGTGAGGCGGCGATGGGTGAGTGGGGCGGTGCCTTAATGGCTCGATGTAGGAGGCGGACGGGCGCGGGGGCGGCCGGGGAGGCGAGGGGGCGCCTGGCATCGGGCGGCCGGCGCGGCTAGGAAGGTGGGGCGGCGCCTGAGGGTTGAAGACGACCCTGACAAGTGGGCCCCACCTGTCAGCGGCGTGTGAGAGAGAGAAGGGTTAGCGGGCTGGCTGGGTTAGGTGGGCCGCAAGGAAGGATGGGCTGGGAATTTGAGTTGGGACGTGCGCAAGAAATAGAATAGTAGAATAGGTGGGTTGGGCTGTTTCGGGCTGGAAGGGGAATGGGTGAGGGACTGTTTTGGTTTTTTTTTCTTTTTTTTCTTTTCAATTCCTTTTCTTTTATTTCCTTTTCCAATTTTGACTCAAAACCTTTTTAAAATTTTTAAACAAACTTTTAACCACACAATCAATCAAAACCCATGCATTCAACATGATGCACAAACACTTGGTTTCTCTAAATTAATTAATTATCATTTCATATATATTAAAGGAAAATTTAATTATTCAAATTTATTAAACCTTAGAATTAAAATTCTAATTTGTTGCTAGCAATATTTTATTGTGATGGAATTTTCGGGTGTTACAAGAGCTGCTTAGAAAAATTATAATTGTAGTGTAGATCTGCTTAGAAAATTATTGTTTTAGTGTAGCTCTGAGTAGATATATTTTGTAGTTGCAGATCCACTTGTTAATAGCGTTTTATTTTTTCATGTTGTCAGACATGTCAGATGATCTCAGTGTCAAGTTGTATTTCGGTAATGGGCAGATTAGATATGGTGAACATGGAGTTGACTTGTAAGAATTTGATTCGGTTGACCATGTGATTAGAAGAGCAACCTCAAGAATTTGAGGTCCATTACCGAGATTTTTTTAGGTCATTCCATGTAGATATAGAGCAACATGACTTGTCCATTATGACTATAATCAACAGGAGTGAGTCATTAGGCACGAACATTGGAGGAGTTATATCAAAACAGCATGTGAAATTGGTTTACTTGTGATGTTGTTTATCTAAGTTGTTCATAATGCTAGGTCTAGTAGTCAAGTGCCTGAGAGTGATGCTCACCAGGGTGAGGCTGAACTACAAGCAGAAGATGGTCCTGCAACAGAGCCACAAGAAGGAGATGGTGGTTCCAGTGAGGAAGAAGAAGGAGATGGTGACACACCCTTTGAGGGTGCAATTGACGAGGGGAAGTTAATGAAGAAGTACTCAGGCGGTACGAAATGGAGGCGACGGGGATGAACGTGGGTTGGAAGAGGACTCCTCAGATGATGAGGATGAGCCGCTAGTTCCAAGGGACTAGTACAGTTACAATTTCTCACAGCTATCTGTCAATCCTGATGAGAATGTGTCCTGAGAGTATAGAGAAAATGCAGTTTCTGTTGGCGCCATGTATAATGTGACAACCCGCCCAGGAAAATACCGTACTATCGCCTTAACCAATCCACTTTGGTCATTAAGCGATAATAAAGTATCATCCTGTCGTTAGTCACCGGGTTCACACCCGGTAAATCACTTGAATAGCAACAAGGATCGACATATATGCATTAAACTCACTCGAAGGCGAGTCCAGAGATACAACATCATTAACATCCAAATTTGTACCCCGAAGGGTTTAATTATTACAAACCGAAGTTTTTGCCATGAAGAAGTAGTTCAGAGTTTTCAAACAGCGGAATTAAACTAACGGAAAGCGGAAACACCACAGGAGGCCATCCACGATGCTCTCAGTAGTCGTCCTCCACCCACTCCAGCTCCCAGCCGGGCAGGATCTCTCCGGCCACACATCACCGAAAGCATTACCTGGATCAACATATTATAGCAACGCTGAGTATACTAATACTCATCAAGACTTACCCATCGGTGATAACTACTTCACCAACTCTAGACATGAAAGGCTTTTGGCCACTGTGTTTCTTTTGCTGAAAAGTAACAAAGAGTATGTCCTTACTTTCAAGATTCTAGCACAAGTTCTAGTGGGTTTAATTTTTACTAAATTAGCTATCTAGTACAGACAAAGTTGTACGATACAATTAATCAAGCATAGTATTCATCAACTTCCATCATTAGGGATCTCATGGCTAGTGGAGTAAGTAGTCTCAGATAACGATGAGAGGCCGACAATCGATTGATTCAAACCTTGCAAGGTAGACCTAAACACACGGTAGGCTGCCCCCGCAAGGACAACTTCCCAAGCAGTTCCCAAAAATCCTCGGGTCGGGATCGAATCTTACAGTCTTTGGTGCAGGCTATCCGGCATACCCCGCGAGGCACCCGGAGTCACCGTACACCACCGGTAGCTAGCCGTGAGACGTATCCCAAGAGTAGTAATAGTAGGATCCCTCGCCGCCTCATTAAGGTACTAGGCTTACCGGTCCCATTCCCGACAAGTGCTTAGTACGTTCAAACACTTAACCCACAATAGCCATTGGACCGGAGCCCAAATCCCATGCTCTTACCACATGAACAATCCAATTAAGGATATATTGTGATTCCTATCTAGGAACCTATTCTCGCGAGTGAGGTCATCACCCGACTTGTAACGGTCCTATAGCTTAGCAGCTATCGACCTATCATGCTAGTAAGGACAAAGGTACCTAGGGATCATGCATCTAGGGTTCCATTCAATTCCCGAACTTAAATGCACAATCATCCATAGATAATTGAATAACAAAATTTAAAAACTAGGTTAAATGCACCAGAGCTTGCCTTCATCAGCTAGGTTAGCCTGGGCACCCTCGGTGTCGTCGAGTACTTCCACGTACTGCAGCAAAGTTTTTGCTCCTCCTTCCTCGGATTCCGGGACGAGGGAGTAGTCACCGTCTGGAAGATCTACACGGAATGCAATGCAAGGTTCAGGTGATGTGACAGTTTGTTATCTTACCCAACTCTTGTTGGTCATATTCACCTTAACAATATTTAAATATTAAATTCCTTTTAGGAAGGTCATTAGTTACATGAGGGTTATTCTTTTATTGCATATTTGAATTAATGCTTCTTTGTACTTGTTATTTCATGTGAAGGTTTACTCCTTTTCCTTTCACTAGTAAGGGGTGTACAAGATATTTAGTTATAATTTAATTATCAGCAAAGGTGTTTTCTTAGCCTTTAATTAAGTTAGGTAATACTTTTCCGAAAAGAGAAATGAATTAAAAAGGTATTTTACTTATTTAATTGTTCTTTAATCTTTAAAAAGGCTTTAAAGCTTTTTATTAAGCAATAAATCACTAAAAATTTAAAGAAGTGTTTCTTAAGCATAACAACATCTATACTGGACCATTGGACCCACAAGCAAGGCTTGGAAGCTAGAGAATAAAATACTTTGGAAAAATAACAAAAACTAGCTAGTGATTCAAATTAAATGCATACAAAATTAAATAAGCATCAAAATGATCCAAACTTTCTCATGCATGCTCTCTGGTACTAAACAAGCCTAAAGAACCAGCAATTACACCTAGAATCTCTACTGAACTTGCTTCACTAATTTACAAAGGAAAACATGCACAAATTAATAATAATTATTATTTCTGCTAAACCAAAAATCATGATTAATTCAACAGAGGTGTGCTTTGACATAACAAGACAGCATGCATAAGTTGGGCACAAAAACATAAATATTTTTAGCTACATAAATCATCTAGGCAGATTCTGCATAATTGGAAAACAATTTGTATAAAACGATTTACTTCATAACTTTGTGCCATTTTTGGCACAGGAGCTAGTCATGACAGGACACACAACATATCCAAAATTTGGATGCAGAGGAGTTATAGTTTTTTAGTTATGGCAGATCTAGGTATTTCATAATCCGATTTTTCATGTTAAAAATATCCAGAATCAGAACTTGTAAGAATAACAAAAGTTGTAGTATTTTCCACCATGAATCCAACAAAATTGGTTTTGCAATTTTCTGAATTTTCTACGATTTTCTACACATTTTACGAATTCCTGCAAAGTTGCAACACTATAGAAGATGGAGTTTTACACCGGGAGCCCTATAACTTTTCAAAGTGTCACACATATACCCTTAGATGGCACAAAACTCCCTGGAAAGACCTGGGGGCTTGCAATGCCACCCTTGGCCGTGGGGGCGGTGCGGATCCGGCCAATTCCGGCGAGCCGGCGGCACTCCCGGCCTGGCAAGCTGTTGGGCTCGACTAGGAGCTCACCTAGGGCGCAGGGGTGGCCGTGGCACGGAGGATCTCCGACGAGGGCGCGCGGTGGCGGACAGCGGTGACGGTCGCGGCGGCTCGGGTGACGGCGAGGAGGATGCTTTTGCCGGGCAACGCGCGACCACGGGGGTGCAATAGATCCTAGGGAAGGTGCTAGGGGCGCGGGTTGTAAAGGGGACGGCGGGAGGAGGCGGCGCTCCGGCGGCGGCGGCAATGACGTGGCGCGGCGCGGTGGCGCTCGGGCTGGCGTGAGGGAGGAGGAGGACTTGACGCCCTTAAATACTCACGAGCTCATGATGACGGCGAGATGACGACGGAGATGCCTCCGTGGTACCGCCCTCGGTCGGGCGCGCGTACGGCGGGGGCGCCGCCGTCGGACCGGCGGTCCGTGGCGCGCACCCGGCCGGTACGGCGCGGTCGCGGCGACGAGCGGCCGGGCGGACTCCCGGATGCCTCGAGGCACGAGCGCGTGGGGAAGGAGCACCTCGGGCGGCGTGCGGCCGGGGCGGGTGCGACGCGGCGCGCGGCCGGCACGACGTCGCGGTGCAAAGCGCCTTGCCCTCTTTTTATTTCGCTGGTCCCTAGTTTAAATTCAAATTGCTTCAAAATTTTGAATACAACCCGACCTAACTTTGAATAGGAAAGTTACAGATCTAGCTACCCTCTACAAATTCCGAAAAGGCTAGATGGGGTTTTTCCCCACAGATTTTGAAATAAACAATTGCCAACTTTGAATGTCAGCCTGTTTGACTGAACATTAAATCCTGCCTTTGGCACAAGTTTTTCAAGCTTTTCCCCTCAAAATTTGAAATGTCAATCTACATGAAAGTTGTGTCCCTCAACAAGATGGACGACTTTCATAAAGGTAGAATTTCAGTGTTTAGGTGAATTTTGGAGAACGCGGCAAAAGTTCCGGCAGACATCTATGGACACTAGGGTGACAAGGGGTTTGACCAAGTCTTTGACAATGGGTTGGCCCCCAAGTGTGTTTACTAGTCAAAAGGGTTCACTAGAGTAGGTTAGTGAGTTTTTCGGGGTGAGGGCCCAGGTTGACCGTGATTTGACCACTGTCAGCTGGGTTGATCGGCTATTAGGGTTAATTAAAAACATGGGGCGTCACATATAAGAGTGCATTAGAGGTGAAGGATGCAGTGAAGAGGTGGTCCACCCTTACTCTGCGGAGAGAGTTCAGGGTAGTGAAGAGTTCTCCACATATATATGATGTACAATGTTTGAAATCCAACTGTCTTTTTCGAGTGTATGCTTCCAAGGGCGAGTGGAAAAATTATTGGGAGATCAAATTTGTTGTGGATCACACTTGTGTACTTGAGCAGCTGGATGCAAGCCGACGTAATTTGTCATCTGGTTTTGTGGCCAACCAGATGTTTGCTAAGATTGTGGAAAATCCTGCTTATGAGACTAAATCCATTATCTTGGCAATTAAGGAGAAATTTAGGTACCAGATAAGTTATGGTAAGGCATACATGGCAAATAAGAATGTAATGGAGATGAGGTGGGGAACTTATGAAGCATCCTATGACAATCTGACTCGATTGCTGAACACAATTGCCACGCTAAATCCTGGTAGTTATTATGATATCAAGACTTATAATCTTGTATCAAGTTCAGGGAAGCAAGTCTTGCAGCGGGCATTCTTAGAATTGGGTCCTGCTATTGCTGCATTCAAACAGTGTCGGCCATTTATTTGCATAGATGGCACATTCCTAACAGGAAAATACAAGGGTACAATCCTTACAGTTGTGGCTGCAGATGGCAACAATCAGTTGTTGCCATTGGCAATTGATTTTGCAGAGGGAGAGAATGGTGACAGTTGGTATTGGCTTCCGGAGAGATTGAAGCAGATGGTGGTGGGAGATGTGTTAGACGTGTGTGATACACGATAGACACAAAGGTATTTTGCAGACCATTAGTGACATCAAAGAAGGTAGAGAAGAGCGTAACAGAGCAGCACAATGGCCAGATGTGCATAGCAGGTGGTGCATGAGGCATATGGTAGCAAACTTTCATAGCCAGTTCAAGAACAAAAAAACTTACAAAATTGTTCAAGCGCTTATGTTCGACCAATCAGGAGAAAAAGTTCTACGACCTATGGCAAAAATTAGATGATCTGACGAATAAAGCATCAGAAGAGATAGCTAAGAAACCTATAAGTACTGAACCCGAGGAAGAGCCAGTTTCTCTGGAGGACGCGGGGCTAGATGCTCCAAATGTCAGAAGGATAAGGGGATGTGCTGTGAAGACTTTCAGTCAGTGGATTCAGAATGAGCCTAAGGAGAAATGGTCTCTCCTGTTTGATAAGGGGGGTGTGAGGCATGGGATAATGACAATAAATTTTACTGAGGTCTACAACGCTGTTTTGCGTGGTGCCAGAGCTCAACCTCTTGTGGGTATTATTGAGTCTTATACCGCACAATGAAGTACTTTCTGATCGTGCTAATGCAGCACATGCAGCAATGCAGGACCCTCAGAAGGTGTATTCAACATGGATGACTGAGTACTTCAAAAAAAAACAAATGGTTGCTCTCTCTCACAGAGCTTACCCACAACCTCTACGTCGTGATGCTGGCGAGGAAGTGCGGTGGAAATATCAGATAAGTTACCAGTCCAAATCACAAAAAAACAAATGGTGAAATAACAATAAAAAACAGTTATTGGGAATCAAACATGCTCATGCTCTTGCCAGAAGCCACTGCTACACTACCCCTGCTCACATGTGATTGTTGCATGCCTTGCAAAAAGAATAAGCATTGGGGTCGCTACGTGCATAAATACTTTCTGAAGCAAACCGTTCTAGACACTTAGAACCACACTATTGAGGGTTACCTGCATCTTGGAACTTTCACACAAGACCCCAAAGACAGTGCGTTGTACATACCAAATCCAGATCCAACCATGTGTCAAGGTCTCGGTCGACGCAAGAAGAAGAGGATTAGGAACAACATGGATGAGGCTGAAGCTGGACCTTGGGTGCAGATATGCTCTAAGTGCAACAATCCAGGACACTCATGCAAGAAATGCACCGAAGCATCTTACTTTTCCACTGCCACTTCTACACCACTTTCAGCTAGTGCACGTGGACATTGTTCCAGTCTCTACAACGAAGGAATGCAGTGAACGTACTTGTTTTTGCTACCGTGTTGTAATAATTGAACTACTTATGCATGTTACCGTCTTGTAATATTTGAGCAACTTTATCTTGCAAGGTCTTGTAATATTTGAACTTATGCATGTTATTGTGTTGTAATAACTGAACTACCTTTTCATTTGCCTGTTGTTTTAATTTCTTATCATATGTTTGTTCTCTAATTTCAAATGAAACATGTAATGAATTATCATATTTCTCATCTATTTTGTAGGCTTCAATGGCTTCGATGGGTCCTGAGTTGGATTTGGAGTTGCTTACCAGTAGGAAGGACAATGTTCCGGTGCCAAAGGGGATCCACACTCCTATGTGCTATTGTGGTGACAACTATAAACTTGTCAAGTGCAACGTTCTCAGGTACTACTACGGGATGAGGTTCTTCATGTGCATGAACTACGAGCATGACCGCCTCCCACCATGTCGCAATGTTAGACCAAAAGTAAGAACTAAGTGCATCACTAAATAAATAATATGTCATTGCTATTTTATTATGTGCTAACTTGTCTTTGAAAAAAGACTCCACCTTCTCTCTGTGATTTTATGTAGTGGCTAGATTGTGAACAGTCCGAACAAGACAAGTGTTACGTCGAGAAGACGGGTCGTTCAACACGTGAGAGGTGGCAAAGGATGGTTGAGGCAGAAAAACAAGAAGAAAAACATAAGGAGCGGCAGGAGGAAATTCGCATTCGCTGGGAAATCAAAGAACGTGAAGCGGTCGCGGCCCGTGAAGCAGATAGAGAGAGGAAGAGGGAGAGAGCTCGCCGAGCTAAGGAAGCTGGGCCGGATGCTATGAGGAAGGGGGAAATACCCCCGTTGTACGTAGTAGATGTAGAGTACTCAACGCCGAGTGCTACTGTATCCATAAAAATTATGATTTCATTTCATCATTCTCTAGAGTCGGGTTGTATCTTTAAGAATTTGATTACAGATGCATTTTAGATGCAAATAGTAAAACTCGTACTAGGGTGTGTTTTTTTGAACTGCTCCAAACAGTGAACACATAGGGTGTGTTTTCTGTGAGTCACTGCACCAAATAGTGTACCACTACTAGGGTATGTTTCCTCTGAGTCACTTCCCGTTTTCTTGCCCTGGATCGAATTGCCCACCATCCAGTCTGCGCCTACGTATATGTGAGCACTCTTCTCCAATCTCACTTCAAAACACGACAAGCAACAATGAGTTCCTGGACTGGGCCTGATGATGATGACTCCCTCGGTCCAGCACGGTGGAGCCAGCAAGATCCAGAGTTCAACACAAATTTAATTTTTCAGTCTTAGACAAGAGAGATTTCAAATACATACGTGATGTTAGAAAGTACGCACCAAATCAAACAGTGAACTGGCCAAGGTGTGCACATGGTGAGTTCCGTGTGATGCAGGTTTATCAGGGATGGGACAACTCTGGTCGCCGCTTCTGGCATTGCTCACGAGCATGGGTAGGCAAAACTCCATGACCTCTGTCCTTCATCATTTCATAATTTACTAATGTAATCACGGTTTCTGCAGTACTATCCGACATCTACCAACGACGACGACGGACCGGTGACCGGACCAATGGTGGTGAAGACGAACACCGGCTGTGAGGACGAGTACTGTTGTTGTCTGTGCCACGAAAAGAAGGACAATATTCCACCAGCAACTCCACCCCCGCCACCATCTGATCCAACTCCACCACCGTCGGGGTACTACATGCCCTCCTAGCACTCCGGCGGGTCTATGTCCGGGTACTATTCGTACAACTAGACTACAATTGTTGTAGTCGTTTATCTAAATTCCCTAAAGCACATTAGGACTAGCAGCAGCGGCACAAAGTTAGGGTAATTGTGTCACACGTGCCATTGCAAATGTTGTAATCGTTTATCTAAATTCGTCGTTAAGTATTAATGGTTCTTCGTTTTATCAATGCTTCAACAATTCAAATTAAAAAAATTCCTACCGTCGCAGCCCACGGCGGTAAGGCACACATACCGTTGTGGCCTACGGCGTTACCTGGGGTCACGCTGCCGACTGGCGTTAGGCCCCTAACGTCTGGCCCACGACGTCAGGGACTTAACGTCGTGGCCCCATGGCGGTAAGGCTACGGTCCCACTACTGGCGGCTCCTATCGCCGTGGGCCACGGCGGAAGATGTATAGTTTTGCAAAATTTCTGACGGAACATATATTTTTGCAAAATCGTGATAAAAAATATATTAAAAAATCAAGGGAGGACAAGCCGTGCCGAATTTTGTGGGCCGAATACTACTGGGCCGCCCATGATATCACACTGCTTTTGAGGCTACACCAGTTGCAGACCAATAACACAGGCATTGGGAGCCCATCTAGCCCGACCCGACACATTTCTTCTTTCTCACGATAATGGCCCAGGCTAGTAGGCGCTTCTTCACTCACATATTTCCTCTCTCTCCTGTTCTTAAAAAAAACCCCTCCGTCTCCGAACTCGCGAACGCGTCCCCGTGCACCGCCGCGGTCACGACACGGGCGCTGCCGCACGCTCGCCCGCCGTGTCGAGGTCCGTGTGCTGCGTCTGCGTGCGTCGCTTCGAATGGAACAGAAAGAACGTCAGCAAGGGGGAAAGAAGGCCTGCCTCGACTCGACTCCTCCCACGGTCCCACCCCGTTCCGACGCGCCGCCGCAGAACCGGACTCGCCCCCGGCCTACCGGCTGCCGCGTGCGCACCGCCGGCGTTCACAGTTCACACGTCCAGCCGCCGTTCCCTTGCCTGCCTAGCGCCCAAGCCTCAGCGGTCGCCGACCGTTCCTGACAACGAACGAGACCGTGCGCGCGCGCCATCGGATAACGCACTCACGTGCTCCGGAGTCCAGACGGAACTGCTGCCTGGCGCTCAAGTACACTTGGGAGCCGGATGGAGTCCGAGCGACACGAACAGAGGATTAGCAGGCCAGCACACCCAGAACGGTGGCCTGGCCATTTGTGAACTGCATCGTACGTTCATGCCGTCGCCTCTCAAACCCTCCGCGCGAGAATTCAGCTGCAGCGGCCCCGCCCGTGCGGCTCTGAGTCAGAGATCTGAGACGCCAGACGCCACAGCCTCTTTGGTGCTGGAGCAGAACTGCAGAAGCAACCACGCACGCACTCTGCCAATGGCTAGCTCCGGCATTAGCGCGGAGCAACTGTCATGTGGGTCACCGCCAACGTGCGGCCCTGCGTTCAGCGTCTCGGGCTGGGGAGACCGCTAACCCCTCGCCTGATCTCTCGCGCCAAATTTTTAATCCGGCCAGCACAACGCAGTTGGCGCCCAGATCTTTGACCGGCCGGTGGGAGCTAGCGCTCACTCAGCGCTGAGGAGCTGAGATCAAAACAAAAACAAGCATTAGGCCCTAAAAGATTACTGCTTACTAGGGCCACGAATCTTGACTGTTACGTAACGTGGCCTGCTCACACCACTTGGGTAACCCCAAACTAAACCTCCTCGATGGCGATCAGCTTTAATAATCTGCCTCTCGATCTCGCTCACCAGCTAGTCACCACTCACCACTCGCTACTAAACCACAGCTACTACCATGCACTTGGACATCCAGATCATCAGTCAGTCACGCACGCTGCAAGGGTTGGCTCACAGCCTCAGTGGGTATCAATGGCGCGGCACCACGTCGAAACGGACACGGACGTAGTAAATAAAGTGCCCATTTTTTTGTTTAACTCCGTGTCGTGCAAGTAATTAAGCGCAGATCTTGGTGCTCATTACCGCCCGCAGGCCGCAGCACAACGCCGGATCTGCGAAGGAATCCGAGACCGTAGCTAGTGATCTCCCCGCACGCGCCCAAAAAAAAAAGGGCGCCACACGGGGAGCTGGATCTCGCCGCGCGACGTAGCCGGAGAATTTTTACTGCCCCCCATGGACGCGACGCTAGCTATAGGTTCGTTCGTCGATCCGAAGACACCGAAGGACGAACGACGCGTGCGGATCGCGGCAGGCGCCGGCCTCAATGCGAGGGAAATTGGAGCCCGGGACGGTCGGCCCGAGTGGCCGGCCGCGGCCGGTGCGCCGTGCGAACACCGGAGCCGGTGGAGATCGGCGGGACACAGCCGATCGAGCAGTTGAGCTCCCTCCCGGCCTCAGGTTTTGACATCCTCCATGTGCAGGCCAACCGGCGCGCGAGGACCACGGCATCGGTGAGCGGGGCGCGGGACAAGCCGGGGGATTAAAGAAAAACGGGAAAGGCGCACGACGCGACCAGGGACAGTTTGGTTTTCTAGAGGGGGCGTGTCAGGCGGCGATTTGAATACGCAGTGGCTCGCTTTGACTAGCGTTAATTGGAGTCTCAGCGCCTCTTGATCACTGTGGGTTCAGCTCAGTTCATCTGCAGCTCCTGACTCCCTTATAAAACCCTGCACCTGCCACCTAAACCTCTCCTTTCCTTTGATTCTGTTTCTGAATCAGCAGCTCCGTGCAAGTTGTAGAGCTGCTGAGCAAGGGTTGTGTGTGTGTGTGGCGAGATGAGGTGCGCAGGTGTTCTTCTGACGCTTCTGTTCTCCCTGTCTGCGCTATTATCCGCCTCCACTGCTGAAGTACACCAGGTTAGTAAGTACAGTTTTGCAGGTATATATCTTCAGTTAGTGTTAGTGTATTGATAGTGGTATAAATGGTGATCTGCAATCTACTGCTCGCTGTAAATCTCTGAATTCGTTTACATGAAAAATGCAGGAACGACTGGACGTCAGCGCGGTATTGTTAAGCGGACGGAGATGGTTGAGAGGAAGGAGGATAATGGCTGCCCGGGAGCATGGAGATGCTGGCAACGAAGATGAGGTGGTGCAAGGAAAGGGAGCCGAGAGCACAGGTGCAAACACTGCCCATGTCCATGAAGAGGAGAAAACTGTAGAGGTTACCGTTGTCGGGTTGAGTGGTGAGAGGGCTGGGCGTGGGAGCGGCGGCAAGCACAGATTTGCCGGCCTCGTGCCGTTCAGTGCCGATTACCGCACTCCGAGAACTCACCCACCAAGGAATAACTGAAAGTAAAGCAGGCAAATACCTCTCCTTAATTGGTTTCTAGCCTCTGATAAGCGATATCTTCCGACTAATTAGAGTAGTTTTCTCGCACTGCTAGCTCATTGCGTAGTCCAGTGTACCTGCAGCTTTCTTTATTGAATGCAAATCACCATATAGCATGAACTTTCAGGATTGAGCAAAGGTCTGAAACGCACCATTTCTGTTCTTGCAGGAGGGCATGAAGAAGCAGACGCACCTGCTGACGCTGTACATGTTTCGGTAAGTGCATTGCTCTATCAATTCAGCTAGCGTCTCATGCCTTTCTGCGGCACACATTTGCTCACCAGTTACCACTGCCTGCTGTGTTTGCTTATACGCCTGCAATCTGCTTTCAGGGTAAAAGGAGCAAGGGATCAGCAAATCATGCCATGTTTCAAGCACCAAAGCAAGGAGATACCGCTGCAGCAGTCCCTGAGGTCCTCGGCATGGATTACAACTACAAGCTGGATGCCCGTCGCCACCGACCCATCAACAACGACGCTCCACTGGAGGATCTTGACAAGAAGCCGTAGGTACTGTGAATATCCTGGAGCACGGGAGAAGATGGGCCATCTTGCTTTACAGATACATCTGACCGCAACAGCCATTAGCTAATGGTTAGCTTAGCTAGTTAATTAGGAACTCGCTCTCCAAGCCACATGTAGCTCGTTCTTGGCACTCATGGAACAATCTGAGGTCACTGGAATGGGCAGTTTTGGTTGTAATGTGCTTGGATGAAGAGCATCTGTAATTTCTCATCAGCATTTCTGAAGTTGCAGATAATAGATCAGGTTGCAGACAATATATTATGTGTCCAGATTGAATTTCATCAAGTTTTTGCTGTGATGAGAATTGTTCTTTGGGCTCTCTTGGAACGATGAAAATTCTAAACATGCCATGTTTCGGCCCATTACCTCTAAGATGGCTCATAAAGAAAATTTCCAGCCCATAATGTTGCTTCGGGCCATAAAGTCTAAATCCTCCAGCAGGTACCTAAAAGTTATCGCAAAGTGAGGTAAAAATTTGTTAGAAAACAAAGGAATGTGTTGGTATTCTGGAAACTTTTCAATTAGAATCAAACAAATTCATTAATAGGTTGTAAATTCTTTCAGATACACAAACAGTTTGTCGGAAGAGTAGACTGCAGCGATGCAAATGGCCTGATATAGCTTCGAGATAGCTCTGCTATAGCATTTTAAGACAGGTGTCGCTACGATATTGCAAATTTTACCGCCAATGCCGCTGACTCTGCTATATCATGAAATAGTTCCGCTAAATTCAATAGCCGAGCACTACTAACACCACTATCGTTGAGCTACGAACATATATACATAAGATTTATGAACTATGAGGTATGATGTATGACTTAGGGTTTGCTTGGTTGCAGGTCACAAATCACCACACCATGTGTGGCGGCGCCACAAGCTGTGGCGAGGAAAACCGGCGCTATACCTGTGGCGTAAAAACCAACTACGAATCGTTGTGGGAGCCAAATCTTGGCAGGGAAGCAAGCAACGACCTTAATTAATGTGGCTACTGCACTTGTGGCATGGCGCGGCACGGCTGGCAACCAAACGCGCCCTTATCTTCTGAATCGCGACTTATTTACTTATGTTTTCACTAATGCCTATATATAATTTGAGCTGAAATTTATAAAATTAATAATGCTTAGATCTAAATAATTTTGGTAATTTTTTACATACCGCTAAAGGCTATAGCTACGCTATAGCTCTTATAGCTTTTCCGAAAGGACTCCACTAATTAAACTCTATAGCCCGCGATTTGCAACATTGGTAGATTGTCACAGCAAAAGTTACAAAACTACTCAAACAAATAAAAGGTCTAACGAGTTGTATTCTCGTATCCATTTTTCTTATGTTCTCAACCTCAAATTTTTTATCAGCAGGTTTGCAACATAGCAACTGTTTCAGGTTATAATTACGTTGTTCTCGGTGTACAGTTTCATTTATCTACTTCTTTTGAAGAATAATTAGGTCAATCTCAATCCACATTTTATTGTACAGTTACCTAATTGAAGACTAGATAACTGTGTTGAATGTTACAAGGGCGAAACTTTTCTATCATCATTTGACGAATCTCTCTACTTTAATTAGCTTACCAAGTCAGCATTTTGGTTGATGTGGCATTGAATTTAATGCTATGAAACACTCACGAAACTCGCCATTAAAATTGACCTTACAAAGCAGAGACACTGAAATACTAGCTACCAGATCTTTTGGGGTAGTCACAATCCCAGAATTGTTTAACAAACGGAAAAGAGGCCAGCTACACGACCAAAAGAAAAACTATGCAACGTTTGGCAAAGTTCATCAAATCTGAATTTTAATTAGTATCTTGCGCATCAGGGCAGCTACACGACGTCGTTGTTCGTCAGTCCGCCGCGTCTCTCCGCACAGTCCACGCCAACATGCATCCGCTCGCTCGACCGCTCAGCAGGAGACGAACAGGTAGCACCTACAGTAGCAAGTAGCAAGGCCAGCCCCAAGCCCCCAACTAGGAGCTGCGGGTCCTGCCTGCGGCGATGCTTCCGAATCATTGGACTGCTCGCCTAGTCGCCTGCCCGCCCAATGGCAGCCATAGCGAACCGGACCATGCGAGCTTTTGCGCTTTGGGTCCCATGCCGCCGCCGGGATAAGGCTGCGTGACCTGGCCAATGGTAGCGGCGGCTAGTCTCACTCTCTCCCCCTCACTGTCACTCAAGCAGCAGCTCCCTGGCTTCCCTCACAGTCGTCGCGGCGGGGCGGCGTACGCGTCCGTCCATCCATCCGCCCATCGGCGAACGACGGCGACGGGGCGGGACACCTGCCGCCGTTGGCCTCGGCGACGGTCGTCGTCTTCCGGAGCACCATACTTTAGTCTCCTGATCGGCGGCGACATAGTTTCATCCCATCTCTTCCGTGTGGAAAAAGTGCAGGCGCTTTGTCTGGCCCTGAGGCTGACTGGCCACCTAACCTGTGACGGGAATAAAAAGGGTTAAGAGGTCACTTATGTTACAGATAACAACACCACCACCAGTGACGGAGACGAGACCTGCAACGAACACCCCCCGGAGCCCACAGTCCGAAGGCATGCTGCTGGCGAAATCAGCAACAGCCCCGGACTCAACTCAACTAAAACTCCTCCGTCCAGCCCGCTTACGTCGCAGCAGGAAACCGAGTCCAAAGATTGGCTCTTTTCGCGACAAGATATGGAAAATGATATTACAGGATATTGTTGCACACAAAATTTATCCCAACTAGGAGTCAAAACGATGCGTGTTAATAAACCATATCTGGAGATGAGATCGACATGGAAGGAAGGGATGAGCCCCCACACCGATAAAAATCAGCCAATCATGCAAACCACGAAGAGTACGCTGAGCACATGGGATTGGAGTGATCTGTGGGCATTCTTTGACGCTTTCTGAAGCGAAGTTCCAGATCGTTCCTTCCAAGCATCAGCGTTGGTCCAGGCGTCCACCACACAAGCTCCGACGAGTAGGAACAAACACACAGTACAAGCAGGAATTTCAATTTCTGATGGAGACAGCAGGTGATATTTAGGCATATATCTGTAGCGATATCATAGTTCATATCAAAGGTAAGCGTCTTCCAAAATGGTACAGCGACAAAGCCGAAACACAAGGCGATGCCAGCACACTCACCACCATCAGGTAACGGCCGAGATCGAGCCCCGTTGTTGAGGTAGGAGTACTATATACATACAAAGAAGAAAAGAACAACGCATCCCATATGTCAAACACTATGCACAAAACACACCCTTTCTCCCGGCAACATCATCTCATCATGTAAGGACGGTCTTATTCTCGAAACACCCCTACCAGCTCCATAGACCTAAAGAGCATATAGTACCTGCTGCTGCACACCAGAGCTCGACGACGAACTACAACATTACCTGGTAGCTTTTTCTTCTACTACTTTCAAAACTGGCAAGACGTGCCCAGCCTCGGCATCTGACGCGGTCCACCACCAGTAGTGTGCTTCCGAGCACGGAAGGCGCTGGGGAGCAGCTCCTGGAACTTGTCGAGGAATGCACTCCACTCTCTAGGGCCCATGTCCGACACCTTCACAAAACTGGTGCTGGGCGGGAGCAGCTCATTGGCGCTCCTGCTCCCGGACTGATGCTCACTAGCTTTGCCACTGTAGTTAGTTTTACTAGCTTTACCCTTTGGAACACCTGTATGGTAGGCTTTAGATTTCGCAACAAAACCAAGCCGCTTCATGGACGAGGATAACTTCAAGACAGGAGAAATCTTCTGAGGTAATGCAATGGTCAAGGCATCAGCATCATCCTCAGTGGTGTTGGTATTGTCCCCGTCCTCGTCTTCCTCATCGCACTCATCTAACTTGGACAGTGGATTTCTGGAACTTGCCTTCATGCTCCCAAAGTTGCTGAAAGCTGATAGTTCATAGGCATCGGAATCATCCTCGCAGTCAAGAGGGAACTGGGTGAAGTCATCATCGTCATCTTCAACTCCGGCTTCATCAGGAAGAAATAACTCTCTTTCCTCAACCCACTTCCTTGCTTCCATGCAGAGAATCTCAAGCTCACTTGGCTCCTCTTCTTTTCCAGTGAACTGCCTGCTCATCATCTCCCCAATCTCTGACAGGCAAAGGCCAAATGCTGCAGCTTCCTTGAGAAATATTGTTGACAGCACCAGCACTCTAATGCATGCCTCGCGTATCATGGGTAGCTCCATATGGAGCATTTCAGCATCTTTTACAGGATCAAGTCTTGCAATGTAATCAAGTTCCTCCTCAGAGAAAGGAACAGATGCCTGCGGCCAGTGGATCCACTCAAAGTAAGGGTCTTCTAGACATTCTGGCAGACAAAGACCATGATCAATAGGAATGAGTTCTGTCTGCTCTCCAAAATTGTCAACCCCAGAGCCAAGCCTCCTCACCAGAAGATTTCCAGCATGCCTATCAGTGTTGAAGATTCTAATGTCAAGAATGCCAATCCTATGCACTGCAGATACAGGGAAGCTTGACGTCCCATGGTCACTAGCATCAAAATCATGAGGAATGAACTGCTGCAGTGATGCAATCTTGCTCACAGCCTCTGACTTGTTGCAGAAGAGTTTGCTTTTGCAGCCAACACAGTCATTCACATTGAAGACAGTGTGTGTTATCTTGACTAGCATGGTGGGAGGAACATTTGCAAAGTGATCATAGTCAAGCAGGTAAGCAGCCACCTCTCGGAACCCTGTCTCGCCAACCCTCACAGATCTTTTGAGGCCTGGCTGTCCCAGTGCCTTCCCCACAAAACCTTTTGGGTTGTTTGGGGCAAATGGTTCCTCATCAGTTGGCTTGACAATTGCAACACGCTCTCCCCAGATGTTTTTGAAGTAGTAAGCACCACCCATGCCACCATTAACAGCTACTGGGTCGACACCATTCCTTATGGCTTTGATGACATCCTTAGCAAGTTGCTTCATCCGAGAGGAAGGGCTTGAACAGCCAAGGATTTCAATGGGCCCGCTGCGGTCTCGCTGCCAAAAATCCTTTCCAGTAGGGGAGAGGCAAGGTGTGGAATTGCTTCGGTGAATCTGATTCCTCTTGAGAAGCAAAGGTGAGTCATTGCGAATGCTGCTAAGATCATTATTCAGAACCAGATCACCAAAGGTCAGGGAGCTCTCATCAGTGGGCATATTGAGGGCTATCTGCATCTTCTTTTTCACAGTTTGCACATTTTCACCCCTCTCCAACTCAATGCCAAGGACAGAACCATTGTCAGTTTGGACAAAGACTCTCTTCCAGCTCAGTTGCCTCCCCTCAGTTCTGCTACCTCCAGGATATTCACTACTGAAGCTCCGATCCAGGACTGCCACAGCCATCTGTGTCTGAACAGGACAGTCCAAGTCCCTGGACATAGAAGAGCCGAAAGGACTAACCTTTATCTGCTAACTCCTCTTGTGCACTCCACCAGACACCACAGAAGCAAACAGATGGGAGGCAAGGGGGAGGACAAACTCTTGCAATTTGCAGCCAGTAGCCTTGGAGAAGAGAAGACGTTTTTCACCACCTCTGCATCAACTGGAAGCTGGGTATCACTGAACCATCGATTGATATATATCCTGAGAGTAAAAAAAGGGAAAAATGAATACCCAAAACATTGCACAAAACAAGCTTCCATGCATTGATAAATCTAAGACTTCAGGCAAAGGTAGGAAATATATAACAGTGGCAAAATAAACTTCGACGCAGATAGATTAAAAGCATGTAACAAACTAATAGAGCCTCTCCGTTACTTCCTAAACAATATTCTTTGTATCATGTTGTTTGAGGAATCAGTTGTACTTGTACTTGTACAGTCTTTTATAGCATGGTTTCACAAATTTATAACATACTCCCTCCGTTCCAAAGTGTAGGTTGTTTAGAATTTGGAATGGAGTATAAACCACAGTTGTTGAACAGACCAGGTAGTGCAGATTATATGGAGAATAGTAGACACCTTGCATCTGGGTTTCATGTTCCTTAACAGGAACATATTGATCAGAATTTTTTACAATGACCATGAGACTAGAAATGACAGTGAACTTAGATCCCAATCTCAGGCAGGCAGTAGGATGCATCAAGTAGCATTTAACAGATACAGTCATATATAAGCAAGCAAGCAACCGTGCCCCCTGTATTATTCTTCCCGAAATGAAACAGATCATTTCTCTCTCCACCCCTTAGTGATTGTAGATCACGAGAACGGCGTAACAGGAACAAACCGATATTCCTATTGTAGGTGCATAAGACAAACCAGTGATTAAGAGGAAATAGCTACCTAAAATGAACTGACACTAGAGGTGTAGGCAGATTTAAGTTGCGTGAAAGCAAAAATGAAATAAGATGAATCAATGGTTGCAAGCTCTGTAAGAAATCCCCAGTTAAGATGATTACTCCACAAAATACTCGAACAGATCGATTTTCCCACGCAACTTTAAAAAAACAGAGTTTGAACGGGACAAATTCCGCTTCGCTGACCGGATCAAATTATTCAAATATCTCACACGCTTTCACAGAAGCGGGAAACACAAATCCAAATATTATCTGCAACCAACACACTCCATTCAACCCAACAAATAATCGATTATACAGCTTTAAGATAAAAACAACGCATAGATCCTACACGTTTGTTACTTTGTTTAGACATTTACTCACCCCCAAACTCATACTTCCAATTCGATAACACCAAAAAATCAGAGAGTCCGACATTTCAAATTAATAAAAACAAAAACTCACAGAGCCAACCTCACGACCATTCTGAAAATCTAGTACCGTTCACCGACAAAAATTTTTTAGAAGACGCCGGCCGCTGGCGGTCTTAATCATGCGCTCCACCGACGACGCGAGAAGAAGCTAACACTGAATGACTCGCAGTCGCAGACTCGTAGGTACTCATTTCGATCAAACACGTCCACAAAATCCGAAAAAAAAACCGGGCCCGCACTAGTCCCGCCCGCCGCGGCTCCCGTCCAAGCACAGGCTGAGGAGTGAGGTGAGGACTCACCGGCGGGACCGATCTGGGCGCTCGCGGGCAAGGAACGGCCAGAGCGCCGCCTCCCTCCTCCTGCGTCGCCGGAGACCCGACGTCCGGTCACGTCGCCGGCGCAGATCCGGCGGCCGGGCGGTGCGCCGTACTCGTCCCACGGTGGCGCGATTTGTGTGCTTTTCCCCCTCTCTGTGTGATTTGTCCTTTTCCCTCCGGGCTCAACTCGTCGCAGACCCGAGAGACGGGTTAATGAGATAACCGCGGTTAACGAGACCCCATGTCACCTTCTTATAGACACGCACATTCTCGACTGGGTCCCTCCAAGTTTCGGTATTTTCGTAGAGCTGCACTAATTGCGACCTGTGACCTGTCTTTCGGGATCGCGACAAGAAAATTTGCGACTTGCATGGTGATTGGTGCTACGGCACGTCCCTAGTGCAAGTTGGGTGCATGAATTGGACACGACGAGATTGAGGAGGTTATTAGCTAGTTTAGATAGAGCTTGCCTTTTTGACAAGAAGAAGTGATAACATTATAAATTTAACTTTGGAAACTATATAAAGTGAGTCAAGGATGTGTGTAGTGTAGTCTTTAATTTGTTTTACCTCAATCCACCATGTATTCTTGGTTGTTTTTCGGTTTTGATGCCTTACCAATTTAACACACAATACTTTATGGAAATAATTTGAGCTGACACCACTTTATGGAGTTTCTTAAACCCATGGCCAAAAGCAACACAACTTATACTGCCCGTGTATGTATTCATGTGCAGCTGACTGAACAATTGCTTAGCCCCTGAAATGCAAACAACTAGTAATAAGTTGTGAGGCGTAGGAGCGGTTAGTACAGTCGTATCGTATTTAAAATATAGCAAGCTATCATGGTTTTAGGAGCCGAACTAGTTGGTAACGACTTTGCTTATTAAAAAAATCAAGAGCCAAAGTGTTAATGAAGTATCGCACATGGCATGTTATGTCTGGAATCAGGAGAGTAGTACTTCGCAGTAGACAGCCTTGCTTCGCTTTTGGGTAATGCCATTACAAACAGTCCTAATCCTACGGCAATTAGTCAGCATTTATTCTATCTAGTGAAAGATCGCCAGGGGTGATACACTCGTATGAAAACGGCAAAATACCAAGTCCCTGTCCAGAAAAAGAAAACTTGGCTTGTGCTTTTGTGCAAAAGAAAGCCCTGATACTTCCATGCGCCGAGCGCGCACACAGACAGACGGGAAATTGATTTCTCGAGCACATAAAAAAAGGCAGAGGGAGAAAAAAGGACAGCAAAGCGAATTAACTAACGAGCCGTCAATCCGTCTGTTTGCTTTGGGATCGGAAGGCTCTAGAATCCCAAGTACGCCGGCCTCCACATGGCGCCGCGCCACAGGACGGTGAGCGCACCGCGTGCGGGGCCCGCATCGCAGTGGCTGCGTCCGGGCGCCGGCCGCTCACCCGCGGTGCGCGGTGAGACCGAGCTGCGCCGCGCACGCGACGCGAGAAGAGAGCCCCGGGCGCTGCCGGCGCGGGGGCGGCAACGCAACGCAGGGTGCGGTCCACTGGTGGTGGCGCGCGGCCGTCGAGGAGAGGAAGGAAAGAGGCAGGAAAAAATCTGGCCGCGCCCACTCCCGCGTGCGGGGCCCGTTGCCGCGGCTCCATGCCACGCACGCAACAGAGACGAGACTCGTCGTCGATGTCCATGGTCTGATGGTCCGGTCCGTTCTTCGCGAGGCTTTTTGACGTGTGTTTGTGGCTGAAATTGACCTTGTGCAGCAGCAGTCTGTTTGGCGTAAATTTGGGTTTTATCGTGGCCGCCGCTGCATGAGCACCTGACCACCTGTTGAATCAGACTAATTGGTCATATTTTGAGCAAGTACGCAACTACAACTACTACCTGATTGGCGCTCCACCGTCAAGACACAGTGATGTTTAGTGGAGTGATTGACTATATATATTCCTGTCATGGTCGCTGTTCTCGTTCTCCCAGTCTCGGCTGTCCATTTCCGCCTGCTGATGCATATGCAGCCATGCAGACGCATAGTAGACCGCGGTGCTAATTCAAACTCGAGCGTTGACAGTTTGACACCCGGCGATGTGGCTAACACGACGGTGCGACTACTTCACGAGAGATGGTGCGTATAAAGCGATCTTAGTTTAGTTTAATGATTAGCAACGCCATGCAGGCAAAAAAAAATGAAGTCAACATATTGATGTGTCTTTTATCGTGCCGAGAAAATAGTTCATATATGTAAGGTGCAGAAGTATATTGTGGAGTAAAGAAAACAAAGTTCTCTGTTCCTAGACATAAAAAAAATAAGTCGGTGGAGGTAATACCGCCTCACGAATTTTCATTAAGAAGACTTCCACTTAGAAAATCTCCGAACCTCTTTCTCCACGAAGTTCGTGGGTAAGACCACTCCACGAGTTTTCATTAACAAGAACGAACCTTCGATTCGATCTAAAAATATTCGAACTCCCATTTCACTGGCGAGGAGTTATTTTTGAATGATTTTCATTTAGGAAGAAGTAACCATCTCCAAACTTCGATTTCATCGGCAAGGAGTTTTTTTAAGGGGTTTTCATTAAGAAAGGAAGCATCTTCGAACACCGATTTCACCACGCGAGGAGATTTTTATTTTAAAAAGGGTTTTAATTAATAAGAAGGAAACTTCGACCTAGAGAATCTCTGAATTTCGAATTCACCGACGAGAAGACTTTTTTTAAAAAGAAGCCACATAATCCGCTCCACTGAGGAATCAATATGAGTCTCCTTGTCAGCCTCCCCGACTAATAAGTCTTGGTTATGTTCATACACGTACTAGAGAGCAGAGAACGTGCATGTCTGTCCGTGAAAGATGAGACAGAACACAAACCTACTCGACCATTAGGCTTAGGTCCACAGAATCACTTGGCAGTGCTAGCTAGCCAGGCACTAACAACCAGGCGATTGACCGGCAAGAAGAAGTGCCCCACTCCACTGCCACCAAAGCGACATCCTCGAACCAGAAAATGAGCTATCGTTCCAAATCAAATATATCACAGTACACTCCTCTTTTTTCATTTTTTGAAAATCCTATACTCGTCGAGGAGAAAAGGGGATGGTAAAATAAAATGTCCCCGAGAATTTGCTGTCTGTACTAAGCTGGTACAAATGGACACGGCCTTGCCGGCTGGATGTAATCAACAAGGCACTGTCAACATGTAAACTTGTAACTTCCACCGACGGTCAACCATGCCAGACAAGCACGAGCACGGGGTAGATGGTAGTAACCCATTGCAGCAGTTGCAGCGCCGGTGGACTGGACACTAGTGTACCTGCTGCTGCTCGTAATTAGGATCTCGCCTCTCGGTATAGCTACAGTAGGCAGGAACCGGCTGCCATAAAAGTCGCCGTGCCCACGTCCTCACGGAGTACTAGGCACGGTGGCTATACGACCCCTGACTCCCAGAGTACTGTACAGTAGTACGTACGAGTAGTGTAGTAAAGTCCACTGCACGCATCGATCATCAGACGTTAAATTAACGCCCGGCCCCCTCGCTACTCCTCTCTCCAACCACACATGCCGCCGGATTCTACTGCGCCCCCAAACAAAAGATTACGCTTACGTGGATGGATCACGCTGACACCCGATCCGATCGCGCGGCCGCAGTTAAACAAGAATATCCTGCAGAAACTCGCGGTAACCTCGCGGGGCTGGCCGGCCGGGGCGAGGGCCCCTGGCTTACGCAGCAGCTCGCGTCCACGGATCGATCGGGCAGCAGGCAGCCAGCACGGCGGGGAGCAAGCGAAGCGGTCGGCCGGGCGTCGTGCGCGCATGTGCCCGCGGGGACGACGACGACGACGACGTGCCCGCAACCTTGTTGGGAGGGCACGCACGGTACTCATGGCTAGGGCAGTAGGGTTAGGCGCTAGGCGAGACCGAGCCGAGCGAGGTGCAGTGCATGTGCATCGCGCGGGGGGGCTTTGGCCTGCGGGATCGGGCACACACCAAGCTAGCCTAGTAGTACTAGCTGGCTGTCCCGTGCGTACGGGGTGCGAGGACACGGAACGTTCGCGAGACCGCGAGGTGGCGCGGCGCTACTGCGTTGCGCGCCTGGTGGCGGGGGGATCTCGCATCGTTTGGTACCGTGCGGGTGGGGGCGACGCGACGCGACGCGCGCATGTGCCGCGCCAGTGCCCGCGTCGGAAGCAAGGGATAGGACTGGGTTGCCGGCACGTTCGATTCGGAAGCGACGAAAGAGGAGAATGATTTCCACTCATTCCTTCTGGAACGGGGCTATACAATCAGAAAAAAAAAACTGATGATGATAGTAATAAACTGACCGATTTGAGTGAGAGCATTTACATTCTGGGACAGAGCACTGAATCCCGTACGTAGCTACCGCTCGATCGGTGTCCGTCCGCCTCTGAGCCGTTGTTTACTACGGAGTACGTTGGCCGGTGCGTACACTGACTCCACGCACCAAGGTCCAAGGGTACGCTACGCGCACACTTGCTCGTGTTTAAATGTAAGTACCAATACTGGGACCAGCCGGTCATCATGTTCCCCTGGCGCCCAACTGCGCTGCAACTCCACGACAGACCGACGCACGGTGCGCAAAATGCATCAGTTGGAGTTCGGGGAACCTCACAGGAAGCAAGAAAGGCGCAGGAACGAACACCCCAGCTAATAGCCGCACGACGCGTAATCAAGGGAGAGGGAAGCCGCGGCCCGGTGAGCTCGCTTGCGGCCGGGGGGGGGGGGGGGGGGGGGGGCGGTGTCCTTCCTGATAAGCATGTGTGGGTCGGTCCTTCTCCGACAGCTCAGGCTTTCTCAAAGCCGAGATCGAATCGATCTCGGTCCATCATCATCGCCGTACCCCCGCGCTCTTTCAGTGCGGTTTACGCCGCCGCTAAAACAGTATTAGGGCGCGTCCGTTCCTCATCGCAGTCATCAGAGCGCAGGCCACGCACTAATCACTCGCGCCGATCGGTCGTCGACCACATGGCCCGTGGCAGGGACCCCCGACGATGCAGACGCGCGAGGCGAGACGGGTGGTGGGTCTAAGCCGGAAGAGCTCGAGCTCGCCGGCCGGCCGGCCGCGGCCGGTCTGGTTGGTGTTGCGGGTGGCATGCATGATACGGCCGCGTTAGGTGCGCCGTTGCGACCTCGCGGTGGCCGGCCGGCCGCGGCCCCAGCCCCTCGCAAAGCGGCCAGCCACCACCCGGCCGTCACGTGGGCGGGCGCGCCACGTACACCCTTTTTCTTCACGGGACCGGGCCGGGCGTTGCAAAGAGATGGCGATCGATCGAGCCACCAAACAGCATCGCCATCGCCCGATCGAGCATGCATCTAGACATGTACGGAGTACTGTGGTATCTAGTAGAGGAAAGGCAAAGGATTGCTCGCTCGGTTTCGTCGACTTGACACAGGGATTAGTGGTCTCTCACTCTGGCGTGACACGGACACGGATCGGCTGGATCGGGCGGCAAAAACTGCTGGTGGCGAACGTGCTGTGCCTACTTGTTAGGAGTGTCTCTTTTTTTAAAAAAAATTAAAGCAAGAACACTGCTATGTCATATAAGAAGAAACAGCAACGGTACAAAAACGAGCCAAAGCACACACCACCACACGAACAAACCCATGCACAGGAACAAACGCAACCCACACAACACACCACCATCCACACCCAAAAGGGAGAGAAGACCGTAACAAGCCACTGACACCTGCGCCGTCGTCACCAACGTTGTGCCACGCCGAGGCGCAACCCGCCGGCAGCACCAACAACCTCCAAAGCTCCTCCACCATGGGACCGGTCGTCCCCGAACCGCACAAGCCCGACCGTCGAACCCTCAGATCCATAGAGGCTTCAGCACACACTCCCATCACAGCACCTGGGACGCCCACTGATCCTGGCCACACTGCGTGGGGGCCTCGTCTCACCCACCGCCTCACTTTCTCTGCCAAGGACTCGGGAAACAACCGCCGCAAAAAGAGCATCTCCTCCACCCTGCCGTCACTGAAGCCACCACCGCACCAAGCACAACAACGCAAGCCAACCAGCACCCATGGGCCCTCAGCACCCCGACAGCAACACGGACTAACACGCTTCCAGCAGCACCACCGGCCAGCTCCACCACCACCACCACCACCAGCGTCGGGGCTCTAATACGACGCCTTCAAGAAGGTTACGACGCCAAAGCGCCGCCGTCGCACGTCCAGAAGGACAAGGTTTTCACCCAGAGAGCCCCCTGCAACGAGAAGGTAGAACCTCGCCATGCGCCCCCAGCAGGGAGACCGACACCCCAAGAGTGCCGCCATCATGCCCACCATCACTGGTGAGGACTTTCGTCCGACTGCACTACTCTCGCCTGGTGGAAGCCAGCCCTCGCCATCTCCGCAAAACCACCAGCAGGGAGCCCGGACGCTTCCAGAAGCACCACCACGGCGCTGCGAGAGACACCGACCATCCCCTGGCCTCGCCGCCATGGTGACGCCAACCAACACAGGTGCAGAGAGGGGGGCGGTCAGCACTGGCCGGCAGGGCCACCAGAAGGGTCGTAGCCACCCGCACGGAGCCGCCCCGACGGGCGGCCAGGCGCCGA
This sequence comes from Cenchrus americanus, assembly GCA_947561735.1. NCBI lineage: Eukaryota > Viridiplantae > Streptophyta > Magnoliopsida > Poales > Poaceae > Cenchrus > Cenchrus americanus. The sequence goes on along the minus strand of OX387245.1, from coordinate 68,183,425 downwards.
CCGGCCGCATCCGGTGCCGCCACCCCGCTCCCGCCGCCGCCGCCGCGGGGCAACAGCCGACCGCAAGCCAAAAGGCCGCCGTCGGACCGCCGCCGCGCCGCGTCCACCACCATGGCTTCCAACGCCGCCGCCCGCCACGGTCGCCGCCCGAACGGAGGAGGTCGCTTGCACCGTGCGGACACCGATCCGGGCGAGACCTCGCCGGACCGGGGTAGCACCACCCGCCGCCGCGCGGGGACGGCCCGCCGACGAGCCCCCACCGCCGCAACAGGGCGCCCGCGCCCGCCCTTGCCCGCGCGAGAGTGCAAGCAGAGGCCACGCCGCCGCCGTCCTCGGGGCCGCGCGGGCTCCCGGCGGCCCGCTCGGGCGACGGCGCGGCGGAGGCCGGTGGGGGGCGGCGGGCGGCGGCTAGGGTTTGGGAGCCGCGGTCGCCAACGCGGGGCGACGCGCGACCCTTCGGTTTTCGGTTTCAAAATCAAGGGTGAATGCTGCCTAACTGTGCGTCCTGGCCTGGTCCACTTCTCATGACGCCTGCTACGAGATCTGCACTATGCAGGAATGGCGGATACAGCCCGGCAATGAAGGAGACGCTTTTAATTTCGTTCTGAAAATGGAAGATGAGACAGATGAGGGCAGCCCGGATCAAATTGCACGCGTGATGCTTTTAGTAGGTTCTGAAACTGCCGTGGCGTGTGTGATCCTCTCCTCTCCTCCTATTGCAAATATAGGTTGCTAGGTTTGAATCGTGGAAGGTATCGAAGAAGCAAGCGAACTCGACTTTATTCCGACATTGGAAATGGTGGCTCGCCGATTTTGGCCAGGATCCCCGAGCATGACAGTGAAACTTTTTCATTGGAAATGTTTGGATCCTCTCCGACTAAAATTTAGTTCGCTAAAATTTTAGATTTTTTTTTAAAAAACGAAAAGTGTATGTTGCTAAATTTTAGCAAGGGTTGTTTGGATTCCTTGTTAAACGTTTCTAAATGACCAAGCAACTCTTAATTTGTTACTGTCAAACCATGTGTACAAAGGATAATGAATTAGTTTAATGTTATATGGTAGTGAGAAGTTTGGAAGAACATATAGGGGTATGTTGGATTTTGCTCAATTTTAGCAACTCTTGGATTGCTAAAGGCTAAAGCTTTTTTTTTTCGTTCCAGCTAAAGTTTAACAACAAACCCGTTTGAATTCAAAATTGCTAAACTTTAGCACCTATCAAACAGTTCCCAGTAAGAGCGCGGGAGCAGCAAATCGTGGGACGTACTCGTACGACTGATCTACTACACGATTTGCGTCGACTTCCCATCAAGTCTGGTTGATAAGATATAGCAATAAAACAACACGTTGGAAAACGGTGGCTAGCCCAGGTTGGTGCTTTCTATATTGGGCCGGCCCGCTATGCTTGGCAGCCCATATACTTGAGAATAAGTCCATTCACTTCAAGATCCTTCACTTCACCTTATATATTGTCATATTGAGCATTTCTTGCACCTCGTGTCGCCTCCCTCTCCATACTTCTCCAGAAAGCCAGCAGATCATAAAACTGCACGCACCCGATCAGTAAGAAACTACCGATTGACAATAGATTTATCGATGTAAAGGTATTTAAACAGGTCAGAAAATGCACACCGTTCCGTAGTCGTAGCTGCCCGTGTGCACGTAGGAGTAAAACCGGCGTTGGTCGAAGGAACTGAAGTGCAGGCCGTGTTCTTGCTCGGGCCCTCGCCCTTCACCGCGCCCCTCTTCCGCTGAGTAAGCGTCGTCGTCGTCGAAGCCGCCGGGCGCCTCGGCGCGGTCGACCTGGACGCAGTCCTGCTTCTGTTCGCGCACTACTACGCCGCTCGGGGGCTCACGACGCGCCCCGTCCGGCGGCGGCGCGGAGAAGGGCAGCAGGAGGAGGATCCGAGCTGCGATCGCGCAGAGGAGGCAGGCAGAGACCGTCATGCACGCGAACGGGAGGAGGATCACGACAGCCGCGGGGGAGACGAGGAGGAGCGCGGCGGTCACGACGAGGAGCACGCACAGGTTCCACGCGCGCAAGGCCATAGCAAACAGCGATTGGGTGGTGGTGGTGGTGGTGGCAGTGGCGGCGCCGGCGGTGGTCTTCGTGGCGCCGCCGCCGGCGAGAAGAGAGGATGTCGACATGGCCAGTAACGCACGCAGTGGCGGGATGGTTAGCACTTAGCAGCTAAACAACCCAGTACGGTTTGATTTGTAAGCTAGCACGTTGACTCTTTATATATGGCCTTCCATCGGGAACACTGAGAATTGGGACGTGTCATAAGAAATACAGGCGCAGCAGCGGCCACGGCTCCCATCTACGATCCGCCAGAGTCCGTGGCAGGATCGCGCCGCAATTTCTGTCAGGAACGTGAGCCTCATTGCGAATGGAGGCGTTCATTCATACGTCTACACGTGGGACTCCTGGTGACGTGGGACTAGCGCTCGGCTACACGTCCCACTGTTGCAGGAACTGGCTAGAATTTAACTTGGCTACTATAATTCTCAAAAAAAAAACTTGGCTACTATAGGACGGCTCGGCGTTGGCGGGTGGCGGGCGCGGCAGCAGTCGCGTCTCATTTGATTTTTTTAGGTATCATTCGATGATTTCTCCGAACTTTCGAGATGGGCTCTTTGCTCAACCTAGTAAAGGGGAACGTATGTGGAAACCAATGTCTCTATGCAAATTATGAAAACTTCAATCTGAGCCACATGATATTGATCCAAATGATGGCTCATGGGAGGTGGAAGGGTGATTTGCAAAAGTGCGTTTGCAAATCATCTCTCCCACCTCTCATTAGTTTTACACAGCACCCCTCTCACCTTTTATAAGTCTTCCCTTGGATCAACATGCTGTGGCTCAGATTGAAATTTCCATAGTTTGCACGGAGGGATTGATTTCCACCTGATATGTTCCCCAGTAGAGAGCCCATTACGTTATGGAAAATTGATTACACGGCCCCATTCCGTGTAGAGGTCAAACGGAGAGGAGGATGCTAAATTCAAGGATCTGATCCATCCTTTTTCCTTTCCTCTCTTATTACTTAATCGTAAAGTCATGCACGTGTTTTGAAGAAATCTTAAGACACTAAATTGATTATTTCGTCATTTGTATGTTGATCCTATTTGATCACGTTGCTCCCACGGCTTCTTTCATAATCTTGTCCTTCTCAACCTTCTGTGTACTACCTAGGAAAAACAAATAATCCAATCACTTTTGAACTGATAATAACAAACTATCAGCTTCTTCATAATATTTTACTCTAAAATAAGGAACACATGTTAATGGCAGATGCAAATTTTCAAGGGCATTGTTTTGTAGGCACTGAATTTGAATTCCTATGAAAAAAATTCCGCTCAATCTGTAACTTAGGTAACTTGGGCTGGCAATGTAATGAACCACATTTACAACAACCAAATGGGAGAATATATATTCCATTGTGCAATTTATTGACTTCTGGTTGTGATGGTGGGTAAGAGAATCAACCATGATCAGTTTACATATTTTGAGAGGTTATCCTGAAGACAGTAACTTAGGAACCTACGTAACATTAAATCAATCAATTCAGTATAGCTTTGTGATGGCATTGGCTTTGGGAACTGGATAGACAAAAGAGAAAAGAAATGCATGGCTTAACTGCTCACAGATGAAAATAGCACAAACAACGTTTTATTGTTGGAAACAGGAAGTGTGTGGAGCAAAGCTATTGACATCATATGCATTCACACCAGATGAATAACACCCTTGTCGGTATATCCAGCCAATCTCCAAAGCAATAATAGCACCATATACCCCATCCATTTCTGATTAGTTTGCTAACCATATTTCCATATGACCATATTCTGCCCCTAGATTTGTCTTCTGCTCCTCAAGTCTGATTATAATTGGATAAAAAGTAACCTTCATCATAAAACCTCCATGTAGAACAGGGAGGCAAACATCTTGGAGACAAGTGAACCTACGAGAAAACAATAAGGAAACGGGAAAAGGGTTGTCAAACCAACCTACATAATTTCACGTGATATCATATAATGAGCAAAATGTAGCAGGCATGTAAATTGTATCAAAAGAATAGATAGATAACATAGGACTATTTAATTCGAAATAAATTATGTAGAGGCACTGACCACCAACAAACATCAACCATACCCATACAAGCTATGTACATGGAACACAATTACAAATTTACAATGAAAGAACTACACAAGGGTAGAAATTAGAGTGTTGGCCACCTTTGCCTTTGTAAATAATTGGATTGGATTTCTGCAATAAGACTGTTCGTTATCCTAGCATCTCCAGCTTTAGAGCCTCAAAAGGAAAACAAATACACCAACTGAGCAATAAAGAAGATATGTGCACAGGGAAAGACATCACTTGGTGTAGCCCTCCTGCTTTTAGCTTTAGGAAAAAAATTATGGCAAGGAGTGGTCAGGGTCCAAAGTTTTCATCAAAATAATATTTCCCTCAAAAAGAGTTGTTTAATATTATTTTAAAAATAAATTGAATAATTCAATATGTTAAATCATACATGTAAGATACTTATAAATGCCGCATTATAATTATCTTATGCAGTGGTGTTGACGGTGGATTTCTGTCAACCTAGAGTACTTGTTATGCATTAGTTTCGATTATGATTTGTAACTAACCCGCCACTAGGCAGACTAATGATATAACAAGTTCAACTTCGTATGCGCATTTGGAAGTGTTGTGTTTTTGTAGAAAAACATGGACAAAAGGGACGGAGTCACAACAAGTTCAAAGGAGCAAATGAGGAGTTCCGTTCGTGTTCAAGTGCAAGGCGAAATCACTTCCAAAGGTGGCAAGGACCAGACCAAGGTGGTACGACGGATCATCCCCGAGGACTAAGACGTAAAGTTCTGACTTCATGCGAGAAGACCCCCTATCTTGATCGCGGGGATGACGACCTCAAAATGACACAAATCAAGGGGGCTAAGTCCAAAATGCCAAGATGAGCCGCGGGGAGGAAGACGAGCCCGAACCGGCCCAGAAAGGGCCTGGGCTGGCCAGCCCGTTCGGACCGGCCCAAGGACTTTCTGTGGCGGTTCAGCCCACCCTTTGACCTAGTTGCTCCTCGGTCTTTTAACAGCTCCCTCCTCCGACTGCCGCCGCATCCAATCATTCTACCGACATCATTCACCAGAAAACCGCCACCGCAAGATAAGGGAGAGAGTTGGAGAGCTCGTCAGAAGGATCAACGCCGGCGGAGGGAAGGAAGCAAGAGGACTCCAAGCCGATGGCCTAGGGGTGTTCCCAAACTTCATCGCCGCCATCTTCATCGACGACGTTCTCCGGAGTCTCCATCACCCCTATGTGCTTGAATCCGTGTAAGATGATGGGGTAATGTCTCTGTTTGTCCCTAGGGTTAGGTCGATGATTTATGGTCTATGGATTCACGTATGCTTTGTTTACATATGCTTGCGCAACATGTGGTTTTAGTAGGATTTGTGGTAATCGTGGTTATTAGCTTAACCCTATGAATCGTGATTATTAGCTTAGGTATAGATGCGGTTATACGTGAAAGTGTTTGATTACCTTGCGTAGTGACAATACGGTGGAGGGAAAAGCCTTAGCGGCCGCATAATCGCCATGAAGCTAGTGAAGGCAACACCCTTTTTATGTAGTAGATGCATGTTCATGAGATCCTAAACCCTAGGGAGGGAACGCTTATCTACCTTAATCTCTCTCTTGTGCCACCATTTGCCATCTAGTTTGACCTTGGTTAACATTGGTTAACATCTACATTAATTTCTTTGATTAACATTGGTTAGATTGTCTTTACCTTTAGATTAATACCCCTTTCAAAGTTTTTCCATCAACTAGATTAGTACTTGGTTAAGCGCTAGCAACCCCTTTGCTCCGCGGATTGATAAGAACCTAGGGAATCCCCGTGGTGAAAAAGGTGTAGGGTCGTACGCTTGCGGATCCTAGGTGGATAGAAGTTTTATCCGTCAACAAGTGGTGATAGGACAATGACAGGATGGCATGGAGCTCTTAAGCAAAGTCACGAGTGACTTGGGATGAAGGCATGGTGGTGACGTGCGTGAGCATTGCATTCATCACTAAAAACAAATCAACCTGAATAAAAAAATAATCTGAATAATTTATTTTGATTCTTAACCGCTCATACTTGCCGAGGCGTGCAGCTCGAGCTCCCTAGTGGTGCGATGCAGCACCTCCCGCCGCACCTTGGCGAGGTTCCAGACAGCCACCTCATCATGTGTGATTGTGTCGGCGGCAGGGTGCACGTCGATCATGGGGAACAGTTCCTCCATGCAGCGCGTGACACTGTACGTGCGGCATCGTTGATGTAGCCCTCGTCAGCATCGGCCCTACCACAGGAGAGGTCCTCCGGGATAGGCGCAACCAGGGAAAAAATTTTCGGTGAAATTTCGGCGAAAAATCCGAAATATCACTGTTATCGGCGAGTCCCGAAAAAATCACTTGTCGCTCAAATTTTTCAGCCGAATTTGGATTACGCGCCCGATCGCGCGCCAAAAGACCCAAGACGTCCATTCCCGCCGTGCAGACCAAAATATACCCCCAACAACCCCCCCAAAAAACTTTAAATCCACTCATTTCCCCCCAAATCGACCGTAACTTAGAGCACTACTGCGTCGCGCAGGCGCGTTCCACGCATCACCAACATCAATTGTGTTGTAAGTTTGTAACTTGTTATATGTTGTTTTTGTTCCTTAGGGATAGTTTCACTGAAGTTCTGTCAAAAAGTTTTTAATTTTTTTTGAATTTGTTTAAATTTGATCCGAAATTACCGAAATTTCCGAAATTTCGCATTTCTCGGTGAGTGCCGATATTTTTTTCTACCGATAAAAAAACCTTGGGCGCAACCTCCATGCGCAGAGCATGTAGCTCCGCGACGGCGAGGTTCTCCCACTCGTGGTCCTTGCGCTCGAGGCTCGTGATGCCGGGGTCGAACATGATTTCGTGGTGTTGCGTGTGTGCGGGCGCGAAGGTGGCAGTGCGGTTGCAAGGTAGGGGACGGCGAGGAGGGTGAGCACGAAGCATAAGGAGAGAAGTGCCTGCGGAGCTAGCACCAGGGCTAGTGTTAGCGCGATGATGGACGTCGCAGAGGGCTTCCTCGCCCCGCCGCCGTTGGCTTTGCCATGGCCGACGAGTAGGAGGGGTGGCAGGAGAGCGTGTGTGCGGTGGGACACGCAGCTCTTGGGGGAGCGGCAAGGGCTACGGTGGCGCGCTGAGTAGTCGTGCATGGGGGAGCGTGTTATTAGGACCGGACCGGTCATAGAATTGGTGGGGGTCTTGGTTCATTGGTTCACTGGTTCAATTTTTATGAATCGATTGAACCGTCGATTCAATAATATTGAACTGTTATATTGAACCAGCTACTAACATATACACTTGTACAATTGATATGTGACAATATATAGTTAACATAGATAACACAAATATATTGGCTGAGTGGATCTGCGGATGTGGTGATCTAGCAAGAGTAGGATTTTGGCAAGATGAAGTTTTTATTAGTTGTGATATTTCAGTGATAAATTGGTCGTGCTTCTATGGACGGAAGAAATGGACTCTGAAGAAAGACAAAATGGCAATAGTATTTTTATTTTTTATAATCTATCTAACCTTTGGTTACTGATACATACCAATCGAATCACTTTAATACAAAGTTTGGACACTCACCGTTAGCCATGTCCCCTTGCCTATATGGTTCAGTTGTGCCGCACTCAGCCATCTGTGATCTGCCCTGTGGCCTGTGCCCAGCAAATCTTTGGCCTCCACTTGCTGCTGCAGGTTCACAAAACCGGCTACGACCGGTTTTTGTGACCGGAAAAAACCGGTGAAACCGACCGGAAAACCGGTGCGGAGCTGTTTTAGGTACGGTTAGGGAGCGATTAACCGGTTGAAATCGCTACCGTTCCGCACCGGTATTGTCGGTTTTCGTGGAATTCCGAGCGGTATGGATCAGTAATTTGAACGATGAAGAATGGGAAGGCAGTCAAGGTCTTAAGGATGACCGACATCTGCCGACATGTCGGGGACAGCCATGAGGGTCCCCTAAAAAACGGGGGGAATCCTACTTAAAACCTGCAAAAAACACAAAACGCAAAACCAACCTCGGGCCTAAGACAAAATATACACACAACACGATCCACGCCGTGGTGGCTCCCGCGGCCCACCGAAGCGGCCCAGCAAAGCGCCCCCTCGAGCGAGGTCCGCCTCGCTCGAGGGTCCCCGCCTCCCTCGAGCGGGGTCCGCCTCGCTCGAGGTTCCCTCACGAGCGCACCTGCTCCCGCACGCGTGTACGGGCATTTAATGCTCTGACACAGCAGAGCCGCGCCACTACGCGCCTGAGAATCACGCCCCGACGCTGTTCCGCCAACTCCCCAGGGGGAGCCCATCCCCGCCACTGTGGGGAACTGTGTGACGAGGCCGGTGTCAGCTCCGTGACACTGTGCCACCCACTCTTGTACGGCTAACGCGCCACGCCCTCGAAGGGGGGCCGGCCGCACCCTCGACCCTCTTCTCGTGACTTCGCAGGGTCAAACCGTGACGTCAGGCCGGCGGGAGCGCCATCCCCGTCGCTGTCAATCCTGTGCGGCCATCCCCGCTCTTGCTGCGCCACGCCGCGCACTGCTACAACTGCTCCGACGCTGTTGAGCACGCGGGGACAGGACGCCGCCACGCCTGCTACTGCACCTCGTACGGATCGCCGTCAACAGCTCCCTCGAGCCCGCCTGAAGACGCCCCGGTCAACCACTACGTCTCCACCCTCGAAGTCGCCCCTGTTCAAGCACAGGACACGCCACGACGCCTTGACTGGAGCAAGATTCGCCAGGACGGCCGTCAACTCTACGGCACTGTTCGCCATACCGCTACACGCGTAGAAATAGTGCGGTATGCATGTAACCTGCTCCCTCCTTGGCCTATAAAAGGAGGGACAGCCCCCCAGCCGCAGGGGACATACACGGGACGACGGACAGCAAACGTTCACACGCTCTCTGTTTTCCCCACGATATTGGCACTCGCCTCAATCACATCCTTTGGGACTTGGAGGCCACGCTTCCTCTCCCGCCTTGCTTGTAGCCACCCCTCTACAGGCACCCCAGTGCGAAGCAATACAATGCCCCGAGCACGCCCCTGCTGGACGTACGGCCCCGGCCGGAACCAGGATAAACCAAGCGTCCTTAGTTGCTTAGCACCGACCATCGAGAGGCAGATCTCAGTGCTCATCACTAGTTAGTGTCGGGACTACTTTCCGCACCGACAGTTGGCGCGCCAGGTAGGGGAGCGCGCTGAAGATCGACTCGCCACCGGCTCTCTCGATGGTGATTCGCACCGAGTACCGCGGTCAGCGCTACTCCATGGGTAGCTCGGATCCCCTCCCAGCAGGATTCGAAATCCGGTTCGGGGGTCTGAACTTTCAGGCTATGGGGAACGACTACCTGATGCGCCTCACTAACCGTGAGGAACTCCGCGCGCGGCGCCAAGCTGGGCCGGTCCCGGCCGCCGCCGCACGCGTCGCCGCGACACCGGTGCCCGCCGACAAGGATGTTGCGGGTCCTTCGGCGCCACGTCGCCGCCGTCGCTCCGGCCGGCGCTCGCGACGGGGGCGCGGTCGGAGCGCCGGCAAGCGCGCGCGCGTCGCCTCTCAACGCGACGCACTCACGCGGTGAGACGACAGCCGCCCCGGCGAGGGAGCGCTCGGTCTCAGGACCGCGCTTCCCCATCGGCCTGCGCGGCACCACGACGGCGTACGTCGCCTCCAACGCCAATGCATTGATGCGCAGGGTTCCCCCTGGCCGCCATGTCCTGGTTGCCAGGGACCCCAGCGCCTCCGCTGGCGATGAGTCATCCCAAGGCTCCGTCGACGAGTTGCCACCTGCCACCTCGCACAGATACGCGGAGTGGGATTTCTCCGACGTACCCGACCCGGTGATGTTCCGACGGTTCCTTCACGCCACGGACTACTGGTTTGGCTACTCTGATGACTCCAGCGCCGGGAGCTACGACCCCACGCGGGAGTGCTGCGTGGTGATCACCAGCAACCAGGCGAATGCCGCCGACGTGGCCGAAGCCGGCGACGGAGAGGTTCCCATTGGTCTGGGGACTGGACCGCGCATGGCTGCTGGGCCAAGCGCCCCTCCCCCCTCACCGCCGAGGGGGGGCCGACATCAACGCACAACTAGCCCAAGCACGCGAGCTCGAGGCCAAGCTAGCAGAAGAGTACCGCACGGTGCGGTTGCTCCGCGCCTCCATCGCGGTAGAAGCCTCTGCGCACGGCGAACGCGCACGTGAGTTGGGCAAGCAAGCCCGCGACCGCGTCAATGCCGACTTCAACGTCGACGATCCAAGCACGCCCCCGCGAGCGCGCCAGAAGCTCGTTGCTGCCGCAACGCTGCTGCGGGCCATGCCCGCCCCCTCGACGCCTGAGGCACGGAACCTGTACCGCGAGGCGCAGGCACTCATTGAACAAGCGGCCGTCCAACAGGCCGAAAGTTTGGCATCTCGCATCTGCCAGCAAGGAAGTGCGCGGGACGACGAGGGCGCGGGGGTCCGAACCCTCGGTGCACACGGGCGGTGCGGCGGGGCGCCCCGCCAACCCGAGGCGCACGCCGGCCAAGGAGCGGCTCCTCGACACGCGCGGCCAAGCCCGGGACGGCGACACCCGCAACGTCATCAACGCTAGGCGGACGAACAACGCGGAGGCATGCGCGGCGGCGGGCTACCACCCCCGACGGGGCGGGCGCTACGACAGCCGGGAGGATCACTCACCCACGCCGGAACCGCCGGGAACCCGCGTGTTCAGCCGGGAGATCCGCACGGCGAGCTTCCCCCAGCGCTTCCGCCAGCCCACGACAATTATCAAGTACAACGGGGAGACGGACCCCCGCGTGTGGCTCAACGACAACCATCTGGCATGTCAGCTAGGCGGGGCCACCAGCGACGAGGTTATCATCCGCAACCTCCCCCTGCACCTCGTCGACTCGGCGCGGACGTGGCTCGAGCACCTGCCGGCCAGCCAGATCCACAACTAGGACGACCTGGTCCGCATGTTCGTGGGAAATTTCCAGGGCACATACGTGCGCCCTGGGAACTCCTGGGACCTACACTCTTGCACCTAGAAGCCCGGCGAGTCACTCAGGGACTTCATACGGCGCTTCTCCAAGCGCTGTACGGAGCTCCAAAGCATGGCGCAGTCCGAAATTGTGCACGCCTTCCTCGAAGGAACCACATGCCGGGATCTTGTGCGTGAGCTCGGGCGCAGCCCACCGGTTGACTTGAATGAGCTGTTCGACATCGCCACCAGCTTTGCCTCAGGCGAAGAGGCGGTGGGGACGATCTTCGACGGCAAGAAGGGCAAGCGCGTGGACGACGCGCCCGCGGAGGGCAGCAAGTCCAAGGAGCCCCATCAGAAGGGCAAGCGGGGCAAGAAGGGAAAGAAGCCGCGCCGCGAGGCGCGCGAGCAGGGGCACGACGACGGTGGCGACGAAGCCCTTGCTGTTGACCCGGCTCGACGGGGCCCTCGACCGGCCCCTCGAGGCCCGGAGGTTTTCGACGATATGCTGAAGAAGCCATGTCCCTACCACAAAACGCCGGTCAACCACACCCTCGAGCAGTGCGACATGCTCAAGCGGTTCTACGTCCGTGCCGCCGCGAAGGACGGCGAGGCCAAGAAGGACGGGGGTGACGGCGACGCCGGCGGCTTCCCCGCCGTGGAGAATGTCTTCCTTATCTTCGGGGGGCCGACTGTCGACATGTCCAGCCGCCAACGCAAGCGGGAGCGACACGAGGTCCTCGCTGCAGAGAAGGGCCTCCCTCCTTCCTCGACTGGTCGGAGGACGCCATTACGTTCAGCCGCGAGGATCACCCGAACCACATCCCCAACCTGGGTCAGTACCCGCTAGTGGTCGACCCGGTCATCGGGAACGCGCGGTTCTCGAAGGTCCTGATGGACGGAGGTAACAGCCTCAACATCCTCTACGCGCACACGCTGCGCCTGCTGGGGATCGGGTTGGACCAGCTGCGGCCTAGCACGACGCCGTTCCATGGCGTCGCGCTGAGCAAGCACGTCCAGCCCCTCGGGAAGATCGACCTTCCAGTCTGGTTCGGCACGCCGGACAACTACCGCAAGGAGACACTCACCTTCGAGGTGGTGGGGTTCAGGGGCACGTACCACACCATACTTGGGCGGCCCTGCTACGCCAAGTTCATGGCGGTCCCCAACTACACCTACCTCAAGATGAAGATGCCGGGGCCCAACGGCGTCATCACCGTGGGCTCATCCATCGAGCACGCGTTCGACTGCGACGTCGAGTGCGTGGAACACGCCGAGGCGCTGGCGCTTGACGAAGCGCTCGTAGCCAACCTGGAGAAGATGGTCAACGAGGACCTCGACTTCGCCGCCAAGCACGCCGGCAGCTTCGAGGCTGCTGAGCAGACCAAGGAGGTGCCCCTCGACACTGCTGCCCCCAAGGGCAAGGCGTTGAGGGTCAGTTCTACCCTCGACCCGAAATAGGAAGTGGTGCTCGTCGACTTTCTCCGCGCCAACGCCGACATCTTCGCGTGGAGCCCCTCGGACATGCCAGGCATCCCGAGGGAGGTTGCCGAGCACTCCCTTGACATCCTACCTCACTCCCGCGCCGTGCAGCAACGGCTGCACCGCTTCGGCGAAGAGCGGCGCCGAGCAATCGGAGTAGAGCCGCGGAAGCTCCTCGAGGCTGGGTTCATCAAGGAAGTGTTCCACCCCACTTGGCTAGCTAATCCTGTATTAGTAAAGAAAAAGAATGGGAAGTGGTGGATGTGTGTAGACTACACTAGTCTTAATAAAGCATGTCCTAAAGTTCCTTTTCCTTTGCCGCGTATCGATCAAATCGTTGATTCGACCGCTGGGTGCGAACTGCTATGTTTCCTTGATGCCTATTCCGGGTACCACCAAATAAAGATGAAAGAATCCGACCAGCTCGCGACTTCATTCATCACACCGATCGGGATGTTCTGTTATGTGACGATGTCGTTCGGTCTCCGAAACGCGGGCGCAACATATCAGCGATGTATGCAGCACCTCTTCGGAGATCACATCGGGCGAACCGTTGAAGCATACGTAGATGATATAGTCGTGAAAACCAGGAAGGCGGACGACCTGGTCAGCGACCTCAACATCGCGTTCGGCTGCCTACGGGCCAACGAGGTGAAGTTAAACCCCGAAAAATGTGTCTTCGGCGTGCCGCGGGGCATGCTGCTAGGATACATTGTCTCCCAGCGAGGCATCGAGGCCAACCCCAAAAAGGTTGCAACCCTTGAACGAATGGGCCCGATTCGGGACCTCAAGGGGGTCTAGAAGGTGTTGGGGTGCCTTGCCTCCTTGAGCCGCTTCATTTCGCGGCTCGATGAGAAAGTCTTGCCCCTCTACTGGCTCCTGAAGAAGCACGAGCGGTTTTCCTGGACCGCCGAGGCCCAGGAGGCGCTTGATAAGCTGAAGGCATCCCTTGCCCACGCCCCAATCCTCACACCGCCGCAAGACAAAAAACCTTTGTATCTCTACGTGGCCGCGACCACCCAGGTGGTCAGCGCCGTCATCGTAGTAGAGCGCACGAAGGAGGGGCACGCCCTGCCAGTCCAATGGCCGGTGTACTACATCAGCGAAGTCTTGTCCGAAACCAAGGCGCGCTACCCACAAGTCCAGAAGCTGCTCTACGCAGTGGTACTCACGCGACGCAAACTCCGCCACTACTTTGAGGCTCATCCGGTCACGGTGGTTTCCTCCTTCCTGTTAGGAGAAATCATCCGGAACCCGGACGCAGCAGGCAGGATTGCCAAGTGGTCGGTGGAGCTGATGGGCGAAACGCTCGCCTACGCCCCGCGCAAGGCCATCAAGTCCCAAATCTTGGCAGACTTCATTGCCGAGTGGACGGACATGCAATTGCCGCCGCCACAGATCCAGGCTGAATGCTGGACTCTGTACTTCGACGGCTCAGTGATGAAGACAGGCGCGAGCGCGGGCCTTCTTTTCGTCTCACCCCTCGGGGAGCACATGCGATACACCGTGCGCCTCCACTTCCCCGCGTCAAACAATACGACTGAGTACAAGGCCCTACATTGCGGCCTCAAAATTGCCATCGAGATAGGCATCAAACGCCTCGACGTGCGGGGGGAGTCGCAGCTCGTGATCGACCAGGTATGAAGAACGCGAGTTGTCATGACGAAAAGATGGAAGCGTACTGCAAGGCCGTGCGGGCCCTCGAGGACAAGTTCTATGGCATCGAGCTCAACCACGTGCCCCGCCGGTATAACGAGGAGGCGGACGAGCTTGCCAAGATCGCATCGGGGCGGATCACCGTCCCCCCGAATGTCTTCGCTCGGGACATCGCCGAGCCGTCCGTCAACCTCGAACCACACCCCTCGAACCGCGAGGAACCCTCGGGGGCTCCCTCGAATCTAGCAGGCGCGGAGCCCATGGACGAGGACCCCTCGAACGAGGCGTATGTGCTCTCCTTGCTCAAGGGGTACGGCGTCGACGAGGCCGAGGCCATGGACATCGAACCAGCCCCCATCGAGGTGGACTGGCGCGACAAATATATCGCCTGGATAGACCGAGGGGAACTCCCCTCGGACCAGTCCGAGGCCAGGCACATAGCCAGGATGGCCAAATCCTTCACTCTCATCGACGGCGAGCTGTACAAGCGCGCCGCATCCGGCATCCTGCAGCAATGCGTGCCCACCCCCCAGGGGCGCGAGCTCCTCCGGGATATACACGCGGGCGTATACGGCCACCACGCCACACCCCACACCCTCATGGGCAATGCGTTCCGCCAGGGCTTCTACTAGCCCACCGCGGTCGCGGACGCTAGCGAGATCGTGCGCACCTGCGACGGGTGCCAGTTCTACGCCGGCAAATCCAATCTCCCCGCGCACGTCCTGCAGACCATCCCCGACACGTGGCCTTTCGCCGTGTGGGGGCTGGACATCGTCGGGTCCTTGCGAAAGGCGCCCGGGGGCTACACCCACCTGTTGGTCGCAATTGACAAGTTCTCCAAGTGGGTGGAGGTACGCCCCATCACGAATATCAAGGCGGAGCAGGCGGTGACGTTCTTCACCGACATCATCTACCGCTTCGGAGTGCCCAACTCCATCATCACTGACAACGGGTCCCAATTCACAGGCAGGAAGTTCCTGGAATTCTGCGACAAGTTCCACATCCGCGTGGACTTTGGTCCGGGTCTTGCTCTATGGTGACGTAGTGCACGCCTCCTCCGGCTCCCTCGTTCACGTCTTCCGACACGAGCGTGTAATTACTGTCGGGCACTTCTACACGGAGGATGTAATGCAAGACTTAAGTGACCATTTGAATTTATTTAATTAATTGCAAACAACTTATGACAACCAAGAGGTGCATGATTGAACACATTCACCTAGATAGTAATACATTCAGCATACTCTTCCTATAAAGGAACATTATGTGTTGCTTTATCATCTAGACTTTTACTGTGACTGTGTACATATATAAACAAATTAATTTAATTCACACTAACAAAACAGTAGCAAGGCTACACGTTGGATAGGGTTGGTTATATTCTCCTTAAGAAATGCATTTAAATACTTCTCCCCCTTGAAGATAATTAAAAGCCTTTGTAGCCTTTTTCCTTAATGTGATTGTGTGCACATCTATTAAGGAATATCTTATTTAAATACAAACAGCAAGGAATTATTTTTGCACTACCATTTTACTTTTCTAACTCATTTATTTCCCTTATGCACAAAAGGGCATTTTCCTATTCTCCTTTTTCTGAATTAAACTAGTTTGAACTCTCTTAAACCAACCAAAATCATATCCAACTGTCCCAGCAGTACCCACTGGTTCTAATGACCAGGAGTACTCTTGGACAGCAAGGAATTGATTTTTGCATCGCTGAAATTAATGTACTAAATTTAAATGCATTACTAGTTAGCATATAAGGGAATAATGCATATTAAAATAAATACAACATAATTGAGTCCTAACTTTCTCCTACACATGCTTTGGTCCAAACCAAGCCCAAAGAACCAAGAAACACACCTATAGCCTTTACGAAACATGCTACACATATTTATGATTAAAAACAAGCATAAATCAGGATTAGTTATTTCTAATAGGGCTAAAATCATGATAAATTCACCAAGGATGCATTTTGGTAACAAAAGACAGTAGCCAGAAATTGGGCTCAAAAATAATTATTTTTGAAGCTACAACAATCATTTAGGCAGATTTGTCAGTTTCACAAAATGATTTTTATAAAAAGATTCCTTTAGTAACTTTGTGCAATTTTTGGCACAGATCCTAGACATACTAGTTGCCACAACATATCCAAAGTTCAGCTCCAGATCAGTTGTAGATTTTATACAATTACAGATCTAGGTATTTTACATTTGTATTTTTCAAGCAAAAATTTAAATTCAAAAGTATATACATCTTTGGAGAAAGTTGTAGTTTTAGGTACACAGAGAACCACAAAATTGGGTTTGCTATTTTTGGATTTTTCTACAATTTTTAATCGATTTTACAAGTTTCAGCTGAAACACAACAAAGTATAAGAATCTTTTTACTGGAAACCCCCTGGAAATTTTCAAACCTTCACACTTATGCCCTTGCCCTCCCCTCCCATGGAACCGACAGCAACGGCGAGCTCGCCGGCGGCGAGGAGAGGCGTGGCAGGCAAACAAGCGAGGAAAACGGCGATTGGGCTCACCCTCTTCCGATTGGCAGTGGTGGTTCGACCGGAGACGTCGCCGACGAGCGGCGGCGGCGGACCGGTGGTGGTGCGGCCGCGGCTGCTCGAATTCCGGCGAAGACAGGGACGGAGCTGGTCAACGTGTGGCGCGGGTAGCTTCACTCGGGCCTAGCGGTGGTGCTGAGACGGTTGGTTGGCTCGGGAATCGCGCGGGGAGCAGAACTCGTCGGTGGCTGCCCGGCGGCGGCCGCAGGGACACCAGCTCCGGTGAGCCGGCGGCTCGGGTAGGCCAACAAGCGAGCGCAGGAGCTACTGGGGGTCCTAGTGAAGTGAGGAGCAGCGCGTGTTTGCGAAGAAAAGCTGGCGGGGGTGGAGTTCACCGTGTGGCACCCATGGCGCGAGGAGAAGTCCGGCCGGCTTTATAGCCATGCGCAAGGCGGTTGAGGCGATGGCTTGGGCACCAAGTTGAAGCTAATCCAGGTATGGGCCACGGCATGGCCGGAGTACGGCGGACGGGGCGGCGGCGCGCGTGCGGCCGTTGGCCAATGACGGCGCGTGGGCGGCGCGGCGTGGCGGTGTGCGGGCGGCACGTGGCATCGGCCGGGGGGACCCACACGCGTCGTGTACGGGACTAGGGCGCGGTGTTCGACCCAACGGGCGCAGGCCCGCCTCGGCGTTCGCGTACGGCGGCCGGCGGCATGCCGACGCGGCCGGGCGTGGCCATACCCGCGACTTCGTGCGCGCGGGCGCTCTGGCTCAAAACAGCTCCAAGTACCCTACTTTGAATTGAATTTTCTCAATTTTTCCAAACAAAACTGCAACAAGGTTTGACTACCAAAGTTGCCCACCATACTACCCTCTACCAGTTTAACAAAGGCTCTCGGGGTTTAGATCAAAGGATTTGGCATAAACTGCAGGGAAAAATGACAGAAATCTCGATTCTGGTGAACAGTGAAAGCAGACGTTGACTTGCATTTTCACTCATTTGCACTTCAAACCAGCAAGGCCGCCCAACATGAAAAGTGTGTCCCTCAACAATACCCACAACTTTTGTATTGGGGGAATTTGAAGTGTTTAGGGAAAATTTGGAGAACGCGGCAAAAGTTCCGGCTGACATGGATGGGTCAACACGGAGTCAAGGGTTTTTGAGTGGGGTTTTGACCAAAGTGAACTTTGGTTGCCCAAAAGGAGTCATTAGGGTTTGTCGGTGATGTTTTCAAGGTGATGACCCAGTTGGACCGACGTTTGACCAAAGTCAACCTAGTTGACTGGTTCATTAGGGTTAACTAACCCGGCCGAAAACCTGGGGCGTCACAGCCTACCCCCCTTAAACAGAATCTCGTCCCGAGATTCGACAACAATAGTGGGGCAACACCTTCTAGTAAGATAAGGGTTACAAGATGGAAATATGTACTTGCTTACATTTCTAGGTAGCGAGAATTCATATAGGGCAAAAGATACATGGGACTCTCCTCAATGCTTCATCGCAGTTCATGAGGAAGAGGACGATGGATGTGTACATGGAAAACTAAAAGAAGACAAACTCCTCCGACTAAGCAGAGGTTCATCGCTACAAGCGTCCAGCGGAGGGACTCAAACATCTCCACGATCTGGGACATGGTCGACGATGAAGTCGGGTTCTTCCTCCGGTCTTCTTCGAGCTTCTTCTGGAGGTGGTTGACGAAGACGGCTAACCAGCTTGCTCGGCGAGTGGGCGAAGCAGCAGTAGAAATGGACTAGCAGTAGGTTGGCCAAACTAGACGGGGGGATAAAAATAAGAGTGGCGACACTGTCGAACTCGAAGGCAGGCGAGACTTGGCAGTGGCCACACCGCGCGAGGGTTTTCTCCTTTATATAGCCCCACAGAACGTAACGGTCGTCCCAACTGACTGAGGTAGGGGCTCGCGGAGCGATCCAGCGGTTGCCACACGGGGCTCGATAATGGTCGGCCCGTGAGGTCTCGACGATGTGATCGTGGTCGCGAGAAAAGAGATGGCAGGGCGACGCTACGGCGTCGTACCATCGCGGCACTGAAACGAATGGGGTCCAAAGATCTGACCGTGATTTCTCAAGAAATCTTTGATCCTACTCCTTCAACTTATCCGGCGGATTGGTGTGAAACTTGGGGGTTCCGGTGGAAGACTATGTTGAGAAAGAGCTGATTACCTTGAGGATTTCTCTGAATAAAGGGAAGGCTAGTAAACCAATGTGTCGTTACATTTGTTCACCAAGATTTCTGGGTTTAGCCCTTAACACAACTAGAAGATGGGAAAGGCGTAAGTCCCATCATTAAGGTAAACGGTATGAAGGCATGCTCTCGGATAGAAAGGTTACCCGTGAAGTTAAGCTGACCTTGCTTCACTTGAATCATGGGCTTCTTGTCACGATTGCCCTTAGCTACTCCGGGGTTTGGAGTTTGTTGCTCGGTCTTGATCCTCTTAGGGTTCAGGCACTCGTTGGCATAATGTCCGGGTTGTCTACAATTGTAGCAAACACGGGGTTGAATTTCCTTTGGCTTGAAGACTTGTGGCTGAGCCTGACGGTACTGGAAATTTCCCGAAGGCTTATGCTGAGATGGGGTCATTCTCCAATGGCCGGATGCGGATGATTGGGACGAACCATGCGCATTTTTCTTGACGAAATGAAATTTCTTGCCTTACCTAGTTCCCGAAGCAAATTCATTATGCCTCTTCTTCTCCTTCTGTACCTTCATCATGGCATCCTCTTGCGAGGTAGCTTTGTTCACCAACTCATGATAACTGTCTGGCTCCAATAGGTTTAATCTCTCATACAACTCACTCCTGAGACCATCACGAAAACGTTCCATCTTTTTGGCATCTGTGTCCACGTGATGTTCTCCCATGCGCAGGCTATTAAACTTCTGTGCATACTGATACACAGTGTCATCGCCTTGCTTAAGAGCAAGCAACTCTTTCATTTTTCTAACCATGAGTCCTTTTGGGATGTGGTGGTCTTTGAAGGCTCTCTTGAATTCCGTCCAAGTAACTTCATGTCCCGCAGGTTGCATGATCTTAAAGTGCTCCCACCACATTAAGGCTTCTCCACGAAGCTGCAAGGCTGCAAACCTAGCCTTGTGCTCCTCAGAACAAGGTAGGACAAATGCAGAGAATTTGGCCTCAATGGCCCTAACCCATGCATCTGCATCAAGGGGCTCTTCAGCTTTGGTGAAGGTTGGGGGCTTCATCCCGATAAACTGGGAATATGTGGTAACCATCTGCGGTCCATCTTGATTAGCTCCCACTGGTGGTCTCTGGTGCATCTGTTGCGCGATTTGTTGTTGCGTCTGCAGAATCTGGCGCAACACTTCAGTCTGAGCAGCCATGAAAGTCTCCACTGGCGTCATGGGTGGCGGTGGTGGTAGATCACCATTACCCGACGCGTCAAAACCGTTGGGGGCGTTACGTGTCGGTCCGACCATCTGAAAATTTGGAGCTCTCATTAAACACATATCCATAAGCTTGCTCATATAATTAACCAGGGTTCACGGAACCGGTGGGAACCGGACCGGTTCGGCCGGTTCCCGGTGGAACCGGTCCGGCCCGGTACATGAACCGGTCCGGTTCCCACGCTAAAACTGTGCCTGTATTTTACATAGCTCGGTGAACCGGCCGGTTCCACCGGTAAACCGGACCGTTTTTTCCCTTTTCGGAAACCGGCCGGTTCACGGTATAATTAACCCTGTAATTAACCAAGTAGAATATGTACGACGAAAACTCATTCGAGGCAACTTTTCAGAACCGGGCCGCACGACGGTCATAAGCATAAAGTTCATAATCCTGGCTTATACACCGAAAATTCTCATTTTTGGTCAGTGGATACATGATTTCATGTGCTCCAAGGTTGGTATTCAACTCTAAGTCAATTTCCAACATTGTCAAGCCCGTAAAATTCCGTAAAATTCCGTAACCGAGATTTCGCCTAGCTGTTTTCACATAAGGCCTAGGTGTACATAAATCACCATAACTCTCGGTACGCACATGCAAACATGATAACAATCAGTGAGCAAGATTTCTCAACATTTAACATAAGTTGATATCCATCACCTGGTCCAAGTCGATCATAGCCAACGTCATTTCAAGATCCATTCTTACAACACATTACCTTATTGAAAGCGTATCTAACATCAACTAGATACACTTCTAGCCTAAGTTCACTTAAGGTGAGGCGGGTCCATACTCCACTCCAGATTCTCCTTGGATCTCTTCGGGATTTTCTTCCTCTTCGGGATTAGGAGGTGGAGCTGCTACAGCTTCTAGTTGATTCTCTAAGTCAAGCATATATTGATCATTGTGCTGCAACAAGAAGTTCTGTTCATGAATGACTTCACTCAATTCTTGTATTGTTCTTTTGTCCTTTCTTCTTTTCTTCTTAAGATTGGCTATCATTGCTCGAGCGTCCTTCAACTCTTGGGCGATAGCTCCCGCACCGTTGACTTGCTGTCTATAAATTTGGTGCCTATAAAACATACTTTCTCCAACCATTGATTGATAGAGGTCCAACATAGCTTTGGAGAAACGGACTGTGGTGTCAAGTTCAGTACTATAGTGAGGATTACCATGAGCGGAGAGGGAAACTTCGCGTTCGATACCCTGCCCGGAATGCTGCTTAGGTAATGGAATCACCTTAGCTGCAGTACTAGTTACCAAATCGGCATGCTTCTCACAAAGAGTTGTGAGTGCTTCCAACGCAGCCTTTTGCACGGTGCCAGCCAATTTCCATCCTTGTGCCTTCACCTCCCACTCTTCCCAAGTAGGATGTGTCAGACACACGGGGATCTTTATATTCACTTCCCAACGAAGCAGTTGGCCTGTGGTCATGAGCTCACGTGCCGAGTACTAGGGATACACTGTGTACCCAAAGTCCTTTAAGGTGTCCCACAAAAGTGCAGGAAGACCACCCTCCTCGAGGCAGTTCAAGTGAGTCCACGCCTGTGCGTCAACGTTCACAGATCCGGAAGCAGACATCTAGAATAAGTGACACATGTCAGAACCAGAGGCGAACATGCGTACAAGAGGTCAGTTCTCGTGATTACAAGGGAATGTTGCCTATACAGACCACTACTAAAGGTTTCCAACTTTCACCAGATTTCAATTAGAAAAGGGTAATTGGATTATCAATTTGGTGAAATTCAGGGCAGCCATTAGCATAAGGTGCAACATATGCCAAAACTCGAAATGAGTGCGCATAAAATGATGGCGTAAAGTTCGGGGGTTGTGACTCAAAAATTTATAACTAGAACCTATAACCCTAAAAATTACCAATTCTTGGTAGCAACTCGGTGACTTCATTATGCACTTCCTTTGGTATTCAATGGTAGGGCTATATTGGATTAGAACAAGCTAGAGAAATCTCTTCGCAGAAGGGTTGTGCTGAAAAACAGCAGAACAGAGACTCACTAAACTGAGCGTATCTCTCTGTAGAAAATTCCTAAAATCCTGGAAAATTCACAGTGGATGCTCAACTTCACAAGAAACAACTTTCCTAGAGGATGTCTAGTCAGATTCCTTACAGATTTGGCTGCAAAAATTGTGAAATGACAGAGGCAGAATCTGCCAATATTTTCCTAAATGCAAAAGAGCGGAAAACCTTATCTAAGATCAAGCAATTCACCCTTAGAAAAATCATTTGAGCAATTGAGAACCAATTTTAGGTTCATCAAGATTTTAATTATGCATGCACACGCCTTGTACAACTTAACAACTAAATCCAAAAGACTTAGTTAGTGCCGGTGGCAAGCTTATAGTCGGCTCTCCTTATAATAACTAATCGGAGTAATTCGATTCGCACTTAATGAATTACGAGCGTGGTTAGTGTACCTGCAGAAAACGAACCTTTCGTGCCAGCACGTCACGAAAGCGTCCTCATACATTACCGTTCACTTATAGAAACGGTATCCATGCGTCAAGCCGCTGCATGGACAGCGTCCAACCTCGGATACCCTCCGTTTGAATGGAGTGTGTCCTTGCCTCGCATGATCGACATGCGGAATGCACACCTATGAAACACGTGGCGACACCACACTCATATCTAGACGCGAAGATGGGATCCATGGAAGGGATCACTCCATCAACCCTCGCAATTCCCGTGATGCAGAACAGCACACGTATAAAACACGTGGCTCATCTAGTTTGGTTGTGCAATAAAGTAAGTCTGACATAAGGTAAAGTGCTGGAAGTTAGCAAAATAAACCATAGATTCTTATGCCACCTTAAAGAACCCAAAATTCCCTCTAGGGCCTCTCGATCTAGATCATTCCTTAACGATCCAACGGATTTTCGAAATCCAATCAATCTTGGCAAGTTGTATTGTAAATCATGTGATTAGTATTAAGCTAATCACTCCGGTGCATTCAATCGCTCTGATACCAGCTGTGACAACTCCACCCGAGATAATTCCGTACTATTGCCTAAACCATTCCATTAGGTCATTAAGCGATAATAAAGAAACATCCCGTTGAGTGTTGCCGGGTTTACACCGGGTAAATCACTTGAAAACACAGAGAGGATCGAACGAATGCATTAAAACTCCCACGAAGGAGAGTCCAGAGTGCCTTACACATAAATACCAATCTCCCCGTAGGGTCCAATTATTACAAACCATTATTTTCGTCATGGAAGTAGATCATTTGGAGTTTTACTAAAACAGCGGAAGTTCCAATAATGATACGTTACGACATCACCAGAAGCCATCTGTGACGCCATTACTCAACGTCCTCATCCACCCATTCCAGCTCCCAGCCAGGTGGAATCTTACCAGGCCACACAACTTCACCTGAAAACAACAATTATAGCAAGTCTGAGTATACTAATACTCAGCAAGACTTACCCAACCAAAAGTTACCTCTAGACATGCAGGCTTTTGGCTGGTGGGTTTGTTTTGCCAAAAACGACTAAGATCATGGATCCTTACTTTCAACATTTTAGCTCGATTTCTAGTGAGATTCTCATTACTAAATGAGCAACTAGTACAAACAAGATTTGTGCAACACATTTAATTCACGCAGAGGGTTTCACATAGTTCCGTTATTATGGGATATCATGGCCGACTGATTAAGCAGTCTCGGATAACGGTGAGAAGCCGACAATCGATTGGTTCATACACCTTGCAAGGTAACCTAAACACACGGAGCGGTGCCCCACAGAGCTGACACCGACCAAACGGTTCCCAAAAATCCTCGGGTTGGGATGATAGGCTACAGTCCCGGGTACAGGGCTATCTGGAATGCCCCACACAGTGCGTCCAGCCTCACACATGTACCCTCCTTCCGGTTGCAAGCCGGGCAGGAGACGAATCGAGATTAGTAGTAGTAAAATCCCATACCATCTCATTAAGGTACTAGGCTTACCGGTCCCATTCCCGACAAGTGCTTAGTACATTCAAAAGCTTAGCCCACGAAGCCACTGGACCGGAGCCCAAATCCCATGCTCTTACCACATGAGCAATTCATTAATTTACATGAGGGCTCCACAAAGGGAATACCTATTCTCGCGAGTGACGAACATCACTCGACTTTTTCCGGGTCCTTAGAGCATAGCATCTAGCGTCCTAGCATACTAGTAGAAGAACATAGGCACCTAGGGATCATGCAATTAGGGTTTCATCCAATTCCTGAACGTAAATGCACATAGAATAACATAGATAGTTGCATAAAATTAAATAAAACATGGGTTAATGATAGAACCGGGGCTTGCCTTCGCTAGCACAAGCAGTTAGACGGTCTTCCAGACTTTGGTCCGGGTCTTGCTCTATGGCGACGTAGTGCACGCCTCCTCCGGCTCCCTCGTTCACGTCTTCCGACACGAGCGTGTAATTACCGTCGGGCACTTCTACACGGAGGATGTAATGCAAGACTTAAGTGACCATTTGAATTTATTTAATTAATTGCAAACAATTTATGACAACCAAGAGGTGCATGATTGAACACATTCACCTAGATAGTAATACATTCAGCATACTCTTCCTATAAAGGAACATTATGTGTTGCTTTATCATCTAGACTTTTACTGTGACTGTGTACATATATAAACAAATTAATTTAATTCACACCAACAAAACAGTAGCAAGGCTACACGTTGGATAGGGTTGGTTATATTCTCCTTAAGAAATGCATTTAAATACTTCTCCCCCTTGAAGATAATTAAAAGCCTTTGTAGCATTTTTCCTTAATGTGATTGTGTGCACATCTATTAAGGAATATCTTATTTAAATACAAACAGCAAGGAATTTATTTTTGCACTACCATTTTACTTTTCTAACTCATTTATTTCCCTTATGCACAAAAGGGCATTTTTCCTATTTTCCTTTTTCTGAATTAAACTAGTTTGAACTCTCTTAAACCAACCAAAATCATATCCAACTGTCCCAGCAGTACCCACTGGTTCTAATGACCAGGAGTACTCTTGGACAGCAAGGAATTGATTTTTGCATCGCTGAAATTAATGTACTAAATTTAAATGCATTACTAGTTAGCATATAAGGGAACAATGCATATTAAAATAAATACAACATAATTGAGTCCTAACTTTCTCCTACACATGCTTTGGTCCAAACCAAGCCCAAAGAACCAAGAAACACACCTATAGCCTTTACGAAACATGCTACACATATTTATGATTAAAAACAAGCATAAATCAGGAATAGTATTTCTAATAGAGATAAAATCATGATAAATTCACCAAGGATGAATTTTGGTAACAAAAGACAATAGCCAGAAGTTGGGCTCAAAAATGATTATTTGTGACGCTACGAAAAATCATTTAGGCAGATTTGTTAATTTCAAAAAATGTTTTTTATAAAAAAATGTCTTTAGTAACTTTGCACAATATTTGGCACAGATCCTAGACATACTAGTTCCCACAACATATCCAAAGTTCAACTCCAGATCAGTTGTAGATTTTACAAAATTACAGATCTAGGTATTTTACATTTGTATTTTTCAAGCAAAAATTTAAACTCAAAAGTATATACATCTTTGGAGAAAGTTGTAGTCTTAGGTACACAAAACACCACAAAATCGGGTTTGCTATTTTTGGATTTTTCTACAATTTTTAATCGATTTTACAAGTTTCAGCTGAAACACAACAAAGTATAAGAATCTTTTTACTGGAAACCCCCTGGAAATTTTCAAACCTTCACACTTATGCCCTTGCCCTCCCCTCCCATGGAACAGACGGCAACGGCGAGCTCTCAGGCGGCGAGGAGAGGCGTGGCAGGCAAATAAGCGAGGGAAAATGGCGATTGGGCTCACCCTCTTCCGATTGGCGGTGGTGGTTCGATCGGAGACGTCGCCGGCGAGCGGCAGCGGCGGACCGGTGGTGGCGCGGCCGCGGGTGCTCGAATTCCGGCGAAGACAGGGATGGAGCTGGTCAACGTGTGGCGCTGGTAGCTTCACTGGGGCCTAGCGGTTGTGCTGAGACGGTTGGTTGGCTCGGGAATCTCGCGGGAGCAGAACTCGTCGGTGGCTGCCCGGCGGCGGCCGCAGGGACACCAGCTCCGGTGAGCCGGCGGCTCGGGTAGGCCAACAAGCGAGCGCAGGAGCTACTGGGGGTCCTAGTGAAGTGAGGAGCGGCACGTGATTGCAAAGAAAAGCTGGCGGGGGTGGAGTTCACCATGTGGCACCCATGGCGGACGGCGGCGGCTCGGGCTCGCACGAGGAGAAGTCCGGCCGGCTTTATAGCCATGCGCAAGGCGGTTGAGGCGATGGCTTGGGCACCAAGTTGAAGCTAATCCAGGTATGGGCCACGGCATGGCTGGAGTATGGCAGACGGGGCGGCGGCGCGCGTGCGGCCGTTGGCCAATGACGGCGCGTGGGCGGCGCGGCGTGGCGGTGTGCGGGCGGCACGTGGCATCGGCCGGGGGGACCCACACGCGTCGTGTGCGGGACTAGGGCGCGGTGTTCGACCCAACGGGCGCGAGCTGCCTCGGCGTTCGCGTACGGCGGCCTGGCGGCATGCCGACGCGGCCGGGCGTGGCCATACCCTCGACTTCGTGCGCGCGGGCGCTCTGGCTCAAAACAGCTCCAAGTACCCTACTTTGAATTGAATTTTCTCAATTTTTCCAAACAAAACTGCAACAAGGTTTGACTACCAAAGTTGCCCACCACACTACCCTCTACCAGTTTAACAAAGGCTCTCGGGGTTTAGATCAATGGATTTGGCATAAACTGCAGGGAAAAATGACAGAAATCTCGATTCTGGTGAACAAGTGAAAGCAGACGTTGACTTGCATTTTCACTCATTTGCACTTCAAACCAGCAAGGCCGCCCAACATGAAAAGTGTGTCCCTCAACAATACCCACAACTTTTGTATTGGGGGAATTTGAAGTGTTTAGGGAAAATTTGGAGAACGCGGCAAAAGTTCCGGCTGACATGGATGGGTCAACACGGAGTCAAGGGTTTTTGAGTGGGGTTTTGACCAAAGTGAACTTTGGTTGACGAAAATGAGTCATTAGGGTTTGTCGGTGATGTTTTCAAGGTGATGACCCAGGTGGACTGACGTTTGACCAAAGTCAACCCAGTTGACGGGTTCATTAGGGTTAACTAACCCGGCCGAAAACCTGGGGCGTCACAGCCTACCCCCCTTAAACAGAATCTCGTCCCGAGATTCGACAACAATAGTGGGGCAACACCTTCTAGTAAGATAAGGGTTACAAGATGGAAATATGTACTTGCTTACATTTCTAGGTAGCGAGAATTCATATAGGGCAAAAGATACATGGGAATCTCCTCAATAATTCATCGCAGTTCATGAGGAAGAGGACGATGGATGTGTACATGGAAAACTAAAAGAAGACAAACTCCTCCGACTAAGCAGAGGTACATCGCTACAAGCGTCCAGCGGAGGGACTCAAACATCTCCACGATCTGGGACATGGTCGACGATGAAGTCGGGTTCTTCCTCCGGTCTTCTTCGAGCTTCTTCTGGAGGTGGTTGACGAAGACGGCTAACCAGCTTGCTCGGCGAGTGGGCGAAGCAGCAGTAGAAATGGACTAGCAGTAGGTTGGCCAAACTAGCCGGGGGGAGAAAAATAAGAGTGGCGACACTGTCGAACTCGAAGGCAGGCGAGATTTGGCACTGGCCACACCGCGGGAGGGTTTTCTCCTTTATATAGCCCGACGGAACGTAACGGTCGTCCCAACCGACTGAGGTAGGGGCTCGCGGAGCGATCCAGCGGTTGCCACACGGGGCTCGATAATGGTCGGCCCGCGAGGTCTCGACGACGTGATCGTGGTCGCGGGAAAAGAGATGGCAGGGCGACGCTACGGCGTCGTACCATCGCGGCACTGAAACGAATGGGGTCCAAAGATCTGACCGTGATTTCTCAAGAAATCTTTGATCCTACTCCTTCAACTTATCTGGCGGATTGGTGTGAAACTTGGGGATTCCAGTGGAAGACTAAGTTGAGAAAGAGCTGATTACCTTGAGGGTTTCTATGAAGAAAGGGAAGGCTAGTAAACCAATGTGTCGTTACATTTGTTCACCAAGATTTCTGGGTTTAGCCCTTAACACAACTAGAAGATGGGAAAGGCGTAAGTCCCATCATTAAGGTAAACGGTATGAAGGCATGCTCTCGGATAGAAAGGTTACCCGTGAAGTTAAGCTGACCTTGCTTCAATTGAATCATGGGCTTCTTGTCACGATTGCCCTTAGCTACTCCGGGGTTCGGAGTTTGTTGCTCGGTCTTGATCCTCTTAGGGTTCGGGCACTCGTTGGCATAATGCTCGGGTTGTCTACAATTGTAGCAAACACGGGGTTGAAATTCCTTTGGCTTGAAGACTTGTGGCTGAGCCTGACGGTACTGGAAATTTCCCGAAGGCTTATGCTGAGATGGGGTCATTCTCCAATGGCCGGATGCGGATGATTGGAACGAACCATGCGCATTTTTCTTGACGAAATGAAATTTCTTGCCTGACCCAGTTCCCGAAGCAAATTCATTATGCCTCTTCTTCTCCTTCTGTACCTTCATCATGGCATCCTCTTACGAGATAGCTTTGTTCACCAACTCATGATAACTGTCTGGATCCAATAGGTTTAATCTCTCATACAACTCACTCCTGAGACCATCACGAAAACGTTCCATCTTTTTGGCATCTGTGTCCACGTGATGTTCTCCATACTGGCAGAGGCTATTAAACTTCTGTGCATACTGATACACAGTGTCATCGCCTTGCTTAAGAGCAAGCAACTCTTTCATTTTTCTAACCATGAGTCCTTTTGGGATGTGGTGGTCTTTGAAGGCTCTCTTGAATTCCGTCCAAGTAACTTCATGTCCCGCAGGTTGCATGATCTTAAAGTGCTCCCACCACATTAAGGCTTCTCCACGAAGCTGCAAGGCTGCAAACCTAGCCTTGTGCTCCTCAAACAAGGTAGGACAAATGCAGAGAATTTGGCCTCAATGGCCCTAACCCATGCATCTGCATCAAGGGGCTCTTCGGCTTTGGTGAAGGTTGGGGGCTTCATCCCGATAAACTGGGAATATGTGGTAACCATCTGCGGTCCATCTTGATTAGCTCCCACTGGTGGTCTCTGGTGCATCTTTTGCGCGATTTGCTGTTGCGTCTGCAGAATATGGCGCAACACTTCAGTCTGAGCGGCCATGAAATTCTCCACTGGCGTCATGGGTGGCAGCGGTGGTAGATCACCATTACCCGAATTCACCCAGGAAAAGGAAAAACAGAGCTCCGTGATAAGCGAAACCAAAAACACCATTCACTCTCACAAGTGTTTAAACATCTAAACAAAATACTTGTTTATTTACACGGCCACGCGGCCCGGATACTAACATTCAAACAAAAAAGGGTCAAGTGCCCAACGGTCTTCAGGCTTGGGGCGCACCGGCGTCGGGAGCGTCAGGGAACAGGAACAACATGAAGTCCTCGGTGAGCGTCTCGGCGGCATCAGCAGCAAGCGCGTCCACGTGCTCCATCGCCACCTCGTCCTCGACGCCCTTCGGGACGACGTAGCCTGACGCCACATCCTCGAAGTTCACCTCGTAGTGGGATCACACCACGCCGAGGGCCTTCTGGACGCCCAAGTGAAGCGCGTGACGCATGCGCCTTGAGAAATGCCCCCCAAGGGCGCGCAGGCGGCTTGCCAGTGAGCTCCCAGCTTGCGCCTCGCCCTCCTCGACCGCCTGGCAGGTCTCGAGAGCAACAGCACGCAGCTCCACCAGCTCCCACTCCGAGGAGTCGTAGGCCGCCTGCAACGTCTCGGACCGGTCCGTCGCGTGCCCCAGTGCGGTTCGCAGGCCTCGGTACCACGAGCAAAGAAAATGAAGAAGGGGACGAACCCCCGAGGGGAAGGTCAACAAAACGAAGGAACGAAACAACAACTCACCTTCAACCTGCTTCCTCTCCACCTCGAGATCTTGGCGCTGTGACGCCCCAGGTTTTTAATTACCGTCATTAACGCTAATGACCGGATCAGCCGAGTCAAACCAGCCAAACATCGGTCAAACCTAGGTCAACCTGGGTCATCACCCCGAAAACCTCGCCATTGAACCCTAATGAACCCCTTGACCAAGTTTGCACACACCCGTAGTCGACCCTTGGCCAAAGACACGGTCAAAACCGGCCTAACCGTTGACGTCGGCGAATGTCGTCCGGAACTTTTGCCGCGTTCCCCAAAATTCACCTAAACATTTCAAAATCTACCTTTATGAAAGTTGTCCATCATGTTGAGGGACACAACTTTCCTGAAGATTGGCATTTCAAATTTTGAGTGGAAATTGATGAAAAACTTGGTCAGCTGTCAGTACCTCCTGTGCACAGAGACATGGCGGCATTCGATGTTGGCACGCCGTTCCTGCAAAATCCGTCGAGAAAAACACTAAACGGCCTTTACAAAAGTTGTAGAGGGTAGCTAGATCTACAACTTTCATGTTCATCGCTTGGTCAAGTTCTATTCAAATTTTTGTAGAAAATATCGCTCGAACATGGCCAGTGCAAATAATCTCAGGCCAGCCGCGACGTCGCCCGCGCTCCGGCGCGCGGCAGCGCGCGCGCCGCGCGTCCGCCCGCGCCGCCGCGCGCGCGCCGCCGCCACCTCGGCGTCGGGCCGCGCCCGTGCCTTCCCGAGGCACGCGCGCCTTCCCCAGGACGCTCGCGCACAGAGGCACGTGGGAATCCGCCCTGCCGCGCGTCACGTCAGTCGCACAATTTGGACCGCCGGTCCGTCCCTTGTCCCTGTGCGTGCGCGCCTCCCGAGACGAAGTCGTGCGCTGGTCGATCCTCGTCGACCCAGTGACGAGCCGCCTATAAAGCCTGCCCGCCTACGTGCCTGCCAGCCCGCCTACGTGCACCGCCGGGCCACAACCGAGCCGCCCCGCGGCGCCATTGCGGCCGGCCGCGGCGAGCTCCCGGCCCCGCCGGCCGCACCCCCAAACCAAGCTTGGTCTCACCTTCCCTTGCACCCACCGAAGCTCGCCGCCCGCTCACAAGCCCCCCCCGAGCCGCCCACCGCGCCGGAGCGGCCGCTCCATCGGCGGCCGCCGCCGGAGCCGCGGAGCGCCCCGCCGCCGCCCCTTCTCCATCAACTACGCCCCAAATCGACCCCTAGCAACCCAAGGTCCCTCCCCCGCCCGTGCCCGGCCGGCCACGGCCGGTGGTTGGCCGGAATTTGGCCGGACCGCCGCTGCCCAGCCGCCCAGGGACTACATTGCGAAACTCAGATTCTTTCCAGGGTCCCTACTGCAAAAGGTCAACTCAAATAGTAAAACCCTTTGGTTGTTTCTTGTAAATTGCATAGAAAATTGTAGAAAAGTCATAAAAATGCAAGTCCAATTTTGTTGGATTTGTGGTAAATTATTCTACAACTTTTGTTATTCTAGCCTGAGCTAATTCCTGATAGTGTTTGCATGACAAATACAAATGTGAAAACTTTAGATCTGCAATATCTCAAAAACCATAAATCCACTGTAGCTAAGTTTTGGATATGTTGTGTGTTAGGTCATGAATAGCTCCTATGCCAAAAATTGCACAAAGTTATGATGTAAATCTTTTTATAAAAATGTTTTTCCATTTCTGCATAATCTGCATAAATGATTTTTCTTGCTAAATATATTTATGTTTCTGATCTCAACTTGTGCACACTGTCTTGTAATGCCTAAATGCACATCTTGTGAATTAATCATGTTTTATGGCTTACCAAAAATATTTATCCTCTAATTATGCATGTTTTCCTTTGTAAATTAATAAACCAAGATCAGTACAGTTCCTAGATGTATGTGCTGGTTCTTTAGGCTTGTTTAGGACCAGAGAGCATGCACAAGAAAGTTTGCATCATTTTGAGGCTTATTTATGTTTGTATGCATTTAAATTGAATCACTAGCTAGTCCTTGTTATTTTCTAAAATATTTAATTTCCTAGCATCCAACACTTACATGTGGGTCCAATGGACCAGGATAGGTGCTAGTAGGCTTAAGAAACACTCCTTTAATTTTTGGTAATTTAATTGTTTAATAAAAAGCTTAAAAGCCCTTTTAATATTAAAGAGGAATTAAATAAAGAAAAGCCCTAATTAATTCTTTTTCCTTTTTGAAAGTATTATTTAATATAATTAAAGGGTAATTAATTACCTTTGCTGGTCAGAAAGTAATTCATAAATAAAAATATTATTCACACCCTTGCTTGTGAAAGTAAAAGGAGTTAAAGCCTTCACATGAAATGACAAGTACAATAAAAAGCTTTATTCAAATGTGCAATAAAAGAATAACCCATGTACACCCAATAACCTTCCTAAAAGAGAAACATTAGATAGATGCTTGTTAAAGTGAATATGACCAACCCAGGGTTGGATAAGACAACAAACTATCACCCCACCTAAACTTGCATTGCATTCCGTGTAGATCTTCCGGACGGGGATTACTCCCTTGTCCCGGAAACCGAGGAAGGAGGAGCGGAAGCGTCGCTGCAGTACGTGGAAGTACTCGACACCGAGGGTGCCCAGACTAACCTAGCTGACGAAGGCAAGCTCCGGTGCATTTAACCCAGCTTTTAAAATTCTTTATTCAATTATCTATGGATGATTGTGCATTTACGTTCAGGAGTTGAATGAAACCCTAGATGCATGATTCCTAGGTACCTATGGTCCCTACTAGTATGATAGGTCGATAGCTGCTAAGCTATAGGACCGTTACAAGTCGAGTGATGACCTCACTCGCGAGAATAGGTTCCTAGATAGGATTCACAATGTATCCTTAAATGGATTGCTCACGTGGTAAGAGCATGGGATCTGGGCTCCGGTCCAGTGGTTATGTGGGTTGAGTTTTTGAACGTACTAAGCACATGTCGGGTATGGGACCGGTAAGCCTAGTACCTTAATGAGGCGGCTAGAGATCCTACCATTACTACTCTTGGGATTCGCTCTCATGGCTAGCTACCGGTGGTGTATGGTGACTCCGGGTATCTCGCGGGGTATGCTGGATAGCCTGCACCAAAGACTGTAAGATTCGATCCCGACCCGAGGATTTTTGGGGACGGCCTGGGAAAGTTGTCCCTCTGTGGGCAGCCTACCGTGTGTTTGGGTTTACCTTGCGAGGTTTAAATCAATCGATTGTCGGCCTCTCACCGTTATCCGAGACTACTTACTCCACTAGTCATGAGATCCCTAATGATGGAAGTTGATGAACTCTATGTTTGATTAATTGTCTTGTACAACTTTGATTGTACTAGTTGGCTAATGTAGTAAAGATTAAACCTACTAGAACTTGTGCTAAAATCTTGAAAGTAAGGACCTACTCTTTGTTACTTTTTAGCAAGAGCAACCCAGTAGCAAAAAAGCCTTTCATGGTCTAGATTTGGTGAAGTAGATATCACCGACGGGTAAGACTTGCTGAGTATTAGTATACTCAGCCTTGCTATAATGTGTTGATCCAGGTAATGCTTGCGTTGATGTGTGGCCCGGAGAGATCCCGCCCGGCTGGGAGCTGGAGTGGGTGGAGGACGACTACTGAAAGCATCATGCATGGATGGCCTCCCGTGGTGTCTTTGCTTCCGTTAGTTTATTTCCGCTGCTTTCGAAAACTCTGAACTTTTTCATCATGGCAAAAACTATGGTTTGTAATAATTAACCCCTTCGGGGTACGAATTTGGATATTAATGTTCTTGTATCTCTGGACTCGCCTTCGAGTGAGTTTTAATGCATATATTCGATCCTTGTGCTTTTCACGTGATTTATCGGGCGTTAACCCGGCAACTAACGACAGAATGATACTTTATTATTGCTTAATGACCAAAGTGGATTGGTCTTAGGCAATAGTACGGTATTTTCCTGGGCGGGTTGTCACAGGCGCCTGCCCTCGACTGCCTGCTGTAGGCTGACGACCGTGGCGCTCTGCTCCTCGAGGGTCCGGCACTGATCCTCTTTCGAGATGCTGAGGGCGATCAGCTCCCCGTCGAACTTCGAGACCTCATCCTCTCGTTTCTTCAGCGACGCCTGCGCCCCCTTGAGCGCAGCATGCTCCCGCTCGAGCGCTGCACGGGCCTCGACGAGGGCGGCCCGCTCTCGCTGGAGCTGACCCTCGGCCACCGGCGGGCGGCACGCTCCGTCGGAGGCCGCTCCTCCGCTACGACGACCGCGGCGGCCTTGGCGGCGAGGGCGGCCTTCAACTCCTCGGCCTCCTTGGCCCTCCCCTCGGCCTCCCTCGCCCTCTCCTCGGCCTGGCTTCGCCGGGACCGCGCCTCCTCGAGCTCCGCGCAAGCTCCGCGGGCGCCGAGCCCGGCGGAGACCACCTCCGCCTCCCCGGCCGCCCGCCATGGAGCGCGCCCTCTCCAGGTCCTCCCTCGCCTGCTGCAGCGCCTCGTCCCGGTCAATGAGGGCCGTGCGAACCCGCTCGACGGTGGAGGCGCGCCCCGTGGACCGCCCCTCCGACTCCAAGAGATGGTCGCGCAGAACCTCTGCCCGGTACGTCAACCAGCCGTCCCGAGTCCTTAGGGCCTCGGCAAGGGCGTCGAGGTTGTCGTGCTGCTCCCGGAGCTGGCGGAGCTCAGCGATCATCTGGTCGAAGGCGCCGTACCTGTCGCGGGCGCGGAGCTCCAGCTTCTGCCGCCAGCAGACAAAAATCAATGAGCGTCGCGCCGCAAAGACAAACGCAAAAACGACCGAACAAGGAAGAAAGCGACGAGCTAACGAACGTCGACGCACCTGGAAGACACGCCACGCCGGGCCGTCGTGGATCCGCAGAGCCTCGTTCAGCACCCGGTTGAGTGAGGCGCCGTGGCCGCGGAGCTCCTCCCACAGCTGCTGCTCCTCTTGGGCGTCGGCGAAGTGGGGGGCGGCGCGTTGACCCGCTCCTGCCCTTGCCCCAGGCTCACCGTCGGGTCGCTCGAGCGGGAAGGCCGGCACGGGACGAGGAGGCCTCCGCGCCATGCCTCGAGCCCCCGCCACCATGTGGCCATCCCACCTTCTCACGAGCGCCCCCGCCCGGGGGCTCGGGGGCCGGTGGGCGGTGCTTGCCCACCGATCCCACCGGGCGGCGCAGGACGTCGTCGTCGGGGATCTCAACCGCCGTCGCCCGGGAGCCGCCGGCGAGGGCGGGCCCCCGGCCGCTCCACCGCGGCCGCTTCCGGCCGCACCACCGTGGCCGCGGGCTCTCGCCGCGCCACCGCAACCGCCGTCCCCACCGCGCCTCGGCGGCCGCGGGCGCCGGGGCACGCGCCTCCGCCGCCGACGTAGCCGGGCCGCGCCGCCACGACCGGCGCCTGCGGCCGTGCCTCCGCCACCCGACGCGCATCCGCCGCGGCCGGCGCCCCGCCGTGCCTCTCGCGACCGCCCGCCGCGGCTCCGTGGTTGGCATCACCGGCCGCGGCCCCGAGGCCTCGGTTGCGTTTCACGAGCCCCGCCTCGCCGTCGCCGCCGTGCTCACGTCCGCTTGCGTCGCCCTCGACGAGCGCCGCCTCGTGGGGACGGACGCGTCCGCCTTCAACACCTTAGCCGGTGCGAGGGGGGCACAGTTGGCGTCACCCTGCGAACACAAGAACTAAGTGTCAAATCCCCACCTATCAAGCACAAGGCCCCTCGAAAGGCAACTCCTTACCTCAAGGAGGAGAAGGCTCGCTTTCTCTTCCTCGAGGTCCCCGCCGACGTCGCAGGCACGACCGGTGCGGCCACCGCCGCGCCCTCAGCCACCTCTACCGCGCGCGGCTCCGCCGCGCGCACGGGCGCCTCCGCCGTGCGCACGGGCGCCCCCGTGGCACGTGCCGGCACCTCCGCGGCCCGTGCCGCCTCCGCCGTAGACCGCCGGCGGCGGGCGCCCCCGCGCCCGCCCCGGCGATGGTTCTCTTGCCACCGGAGTCGGCTCGGCGGACGGGGGTGCGGGCTCCCACCGTTCGGGGGAGAACCTGCCCCCTATCTTCTTCCCCTTCTTCTTCCTCCTCTTCCTCGCCTGACGACGAGTACTCCTCTGTCCCGGGCAAGGAAAGCCCCTGCTGCTCGCGTAGCCGAAACTCCTCGCTCCTCCGCTCTCGGCGCTCCCGCCGCCGCGCGTTCCGTTCTCTCCTGCGCGCCACCCGCTCCTGTTCTCGCCGTTGCGCCGCGCACGCGTGCGCACGAGACCGGGGCGTGGGCGGGTCGGACCGCGCGGCGTTCACGCGCACCATCTGCGGGGATCAGGCGAAGCCTCAAAACACGCCGACGTCCCAAAAACCAGTAGAACAAGAAAGAAAGAAAAAATTACTCACCAATTGGCCGACCGGGAGCATGGCGAACGCCCACAGGGTCGTGTCGTCGCTGCCCCGCCCTGAGGTCGATGTCGCACCGCGCTCGGGTGGCCGCGTATTCCCGCGGGAAAAGGTCCGGCAGCAGCCGCGACTTTGCCAATGCGATGGGGTTCGCGCTCTTGTCCATCTCGAAGATGCGGAGCCGCCTCTCCATCAGGGGGATGATCCGCCGGTGGTCGAGGTTGGCGAGGACGCACCCCGCGGTCAACCCGCGATCCGCCAGGTGCTTTAACGCGGCCAAGAGCGAGCCCAGCCGCGCCTGGTGCGAGGGAGGGGACACCCCATGGTGCCAGGAGTCGGCCTTCTCCTTCAGCACTTTGCCGGTGTAAGGGGGAGGCCGGCGCCGGAGTTGCGGAGGTAGAACCACCCCCGCTCCCAATCCGCGTTGTTGGAGGCCATCGTGCAGGGGATGTACTACTCCCTACGCAAGCTCCGCAACGCAATCGACAGGCCACTGGCGCACACCGCGTGGCGAATCCTCGGCTCCGATGTAGCCAACGTGTGCAGCTCCGCGCGGAAGAGGTGGACCCAGAGGTCCCAGTTCACCGGGATCCCCAGGAAGCCTTCGCAGACGCCGACGAACGTGGCCGCCTGCGAGATCGCATTCGGCGTGAAGTTGTGAAACTCCACACCGTAGTGATAGCACAGCGCCTGCATGAAGCGGCTCGCCGGCGCCGCGAAGCCGCGCTCGTGGAAGCGGATGAAGCTGACGACGTAGCCCAACGGTGGGTTGGGCACTTGGTCCCTCACCGGCGGCACGATCCACTCGCGGGCTTCCTGTCCACGTTCGCCGCCAGCTGGCTGCCGTTCACCAACAAACTCGGGGACAGCTTCGTCGCCGTCGAGCGCGGCCACGCCAGCGGGTCAATGACGGTGATGGACGGCGGGGGAGACATGTGTCGGTGTTTTAGACCGGCAAACCTACCAAGGGGGTACCCGAGGTAGTAGATTGTGCGGTGGGGATCGTGATCGGGAGACCAAGAACTCGAAGGTACGCGCAAGGACACGGGACACAAGATTTATACAGGTTCGGGCCGCCAAGGTGGCGAGCCCTACGTCCTGTTTGGGGGATCAAGTATGGCGCCCTGCGCTTGGTGTTGGGTTGTCCCCGGAGGGATTGGGGATGTGCGGCTAGGTAACCGGCCCTCCTTTATATAGTCCAGGGGGCGGGTTCCTAGTCGGTTACAAGGCAGGAGTCCTAGTAGGAGTACACAGAGCGAGTCCTAGTAGGAGTACAGGGGAATTCTACCAGGAGTCCATCTTCTACTATTCTTCCTTCCTTGCATGAGTACCCGGGGAGTATGCCCGACAAGCCCCCGAGCACGTTGGAGTCGAGAGTAGTAGTTCGAGTAGTCTTGAAGCCTCTTCGAGTAGTTCTAGAGCGTCCTCGAGTACTGCTTGGAGAAGCCTTCAACAGTACTTGAACCGCCGCGAGGCCGGGAAGGTGGTCCGGACCTCATCGATCTTGAAAAATTTGAATGATGGGTGTAGCATAGCGCCCCCCGAGCCTTGAAATGATTAGGTAATCAATCCAAGGGTCTTCAGTGTTCGCGAAGCCATCATCCGAGTACTCTTGCAGCGTGTAGCCCCCGAGATAAGAGAGCCGTATGAGCCACGTCGAGTAGTGATTGGTGAGGAGCCCCCGAGCTTGAGAGCGAGCGAAGCATGCGTCGAAGTTATCTTCAAGTAGCCCCCGAGCCGGGAGAGATTCCAAGTAGCGCTTGGCGTCGAGCCGTGGAGCTTGAGAAGTAGTCGTGCCGTCGAGCGGACTTTAGTTGCGACCGAAGTCGACTTTAGATGCTGAGCAGAGCGGACTTTAGAATGCGACTTGAAAACCGAAGTCGACTTTGTGCCGCGCGGAGCGGACTTTGAGATGCGACTTGAAATCCGAAGTCGACTTTGTGCCGCGCGGAGCGGACTTTTGAGATGCGACTTTAGAAGTCGACTTTAGAATGCCGCGCAGAGCGGACTGCGACTTTAGAAGTCGACTTTGTGCCACGCGGGGTGGACTTAAGATGCAAAGAACGAAAAGCACTTTCCGGAAAGCCAAAGCGAATGAAAAATCAGAGAAAACGAATAGTTTTGCCGCCGGAGCGGGCTTAAGATTGCGACCGGAGTCGGCTTGTGCCACCGGAGTGGGCTTAAGTACCTGAGCCATGGATTTCAGACCCAAGGTACAGTTGCCGCCGGAGCGGGCTTGTGCCACCGGAGTGGGCTTGGATGCGACGGTTAGCGTCGACTTGTGCCACCGGAGTGGGCTTAAGTACCCGAGCCATGGATTTCAGACCCAAGGTACAGTTGCCGCCGGAGCGGGCTTGTGCCACCGGAGTGGGCTTGAGTACCTGAGCCATGGATTTCAGACCCAAGGTACAGTTGCCGCCGGAGCGGGCTTGTGCCACCGGAGTGGGCTTGAGTACCTGAGCCATGGATTTCAGACCCAAGGTACAGTTGCCGCCGGAGCGGGCTTGAGGGTGCGACCGGAGTCGGCTTGTGCCACCGGAGTGGGCTTGGATGCGACCGTTAGCGTCGACTTGTGCCACGGGAGTGGACTTGAGTACCTGAGCCATGGATTTCAGACCCAAGGTACAGAGCGCGAAGACCACGTGCAGCTAGGTTCCATCGTCGCCAGGACCCGAGGGCCGCTTACAGCTAGGTTCCATCGAAGCTTACACACGTAGTATGCCATTGAAGCAGGCGAAGATGCAACCGGAGTCGACTTTAAGATGCCGCACGGAGCGGACTTTAGAATGCGACTTTAGAAGTCGACTTTAGATTGCCGCGCGTAGCGGACTTTAGAAACTGCCTCCTAGGGATAGCCCCCGAGTTGATGAAGTAGACTCGCGGCGACTTGATTGATATGCCCCAAGAGTAGTCAGCAGAGTGTAGCTCCCGTGAAAAACCCGCCGAGAAGCATACACAAATGAGTAGTCGGCAAGTAGTCCTACATGATGAGGAAAACAAGCCAAGAGAACAGTAGTCATTTAAATAAATGACTTAGCTGTTGCTGCCTGGGCAGACTTGTAGATGAAGCCGTGGCGATCGGCGATGGAGCCGCGACGGTTGTTGTTGAAGTCGACTAGTCAGAGTTGATTCCGACTAGTTGTTGGGGGCGTGACTGCCGTTCTCGAATAGTTTGGAAAACTAGTCGAGATGAATGGTCGACGCGATACGACCTAGGAAGATGACGTCGTGGCGGCGCGAGGCGTACTTGAAGTAGAGCCAGTGTTGCCGCGAGACAAGTAGTCGCACCCCACGGCGTGGCTGAAGTAGAGCCAGCATGGCCGCAAGACGAAGTCGCGGCACACGGAGTAGTCGACGATGAGACTGCGCGACGCGGAGTAGTCGACGACGAGTGGCGCGACGTGCCGAGGCACCCGGACGCGCGGCGTAGGCGAAGTAGTCGACGACAAGCCTGCGCGAGGCGGAGTAGTCGACGACGAGCAGCCGCGACGAGCCGCGTGGACGAGCCGCGCGACGTGCCGAGGCACCCGGACGCGCGGCGGAGGTGAAGTAGTCGACGACGAGCCCGAGTAGTCGACGATGAGCGGAGCAACGAGCCGCAAGACGAGCCGCGCGACGTGCCGAGGCACCCCGACGCGCGGCGGAGGCGAAGTAGTCGACGACGAGTAGTCGACGACGAGCGGCGCGACAAGCCGCGTGACGAGCCGCGCGACGTGCCGAGGCACCCGGACGCGCGGCGAAGACGAAGTAGTCGACGACGAGTAGTCGACGACGAGCGGCGCGATAAGCCGCGTGATGAGCCGCACGACGTGCCGAGGCACCTGGACGCGCGACGAAGGCGAAGTAGTCGACGACAAGTAGTCGACGACGAGCGGCGCGACAAGCCGCGTGACGAGCGCGCGCGACGTGCCGAGGCACCCGGACGCGCGACGAAGACGAAGTAGTCGACGACGAGCGGCGCGACAAGCCGCGTGATGAGCCGCGCGACATGCCGAGGCACCCGGACGTGTGGCGAAGACGAAGTAATCGACGACGAGTAGTCGACGACGAGCGGCGCGACAAGCCGCGTGACAAGCCGCGCGACGTGCCGAGGCACCCGGACGCGCGGCGAAGACGAAGTAGTCGACGACGAGCCTGGGCGAGGCGGAGTAGTCGACGAGCGGCGCGGCGAGCCGCATGACGAGCCGCGCGATGTGCCGAGGCACCGGGGACGCGCGGCGTAGGCGAAGCAGTCGACGACGAGCCCGGAGTAGTCGACGACGAGCGGCGCGGGGAGCCGCGTGACGAGCCGCGCGACGAGCCGAGGCACCCGCACGCGCGACGAAGACGAAGTAGTCGACGACGAGCCCGGGCGAGGCGAGTAGTCGACGAGCGGCGCGGCGAGCCACATGACGAGCCGCGCGATGTGCCGAGGCACCCGGGACGCGCGGCGTAGGCGAAGTAGTCGACGACGAGCTCCGGGAGTAGTCGACGACGAGCGCGCGAGGAGCCGCGTGACGAGCCGCGCGACGAGCCGAGGCACCCCGACGCGCGGCGTAGGCGAAGTAGTCGACGACGAGCCCGGAGTAGTTGACGACGAGCGGCGCGGGGAGCCGCGTGACGAGCCGCGCGACGAGCCGAGGCACCCGGACGCGCGACGAAGACGAAGTAGCCGACGACGAGCTCCGGGCGAGGCGAGTAGTCGACGACGAGCGGCGCGGGGAGCCGCGTGACGAGCCGCGCGACGAGCCGAGGCACCCGGGACGCGCGACGAAGACGAAGTAGTCGACGACGAGCCCGGGCGAGGCGAGTAGTCGACGAGCGGCGCGACGTGCCGAGGCACCCGGACGCGAGGCGAAGACGAAGTAGTCGACGACGAGTAGTCGAC
Source organism: Cenchrus americanus (assembly GCA_947561735.1). NCBI lineage: Eukaryota > Viridiplantae > Streptophyta > Magnoliopsida > Poales > Poaceae > Cenchrus > Cenchrus americanus. The sequence continues at coordinate 68,142,151 of OX387245.1, read as the reverse complement.
GACGAGCGGCACGACAAGCCGCGTGACGAGCCGCGCGACGTGCCGAGGCACCCCGACGCGCGGCGAAGACGAAGTAGTCGACGACGAGTAGTCGACGACGAGCGGCGCGACAAGCCGCGTGACGAGCCGCGCGACGTGCCGAGGCACCCGGACGCGTGACGAAGACGAAGTAGTCGACGACGAGCGGCGCGATAAGCCGCGTGATGAGCCGCGCGACGTGCCGAGGCACCCGGACGCGCGGCGAAGACGAAGTAATCGACGACGAGTAGTCGACGACGAGCGGCGCGACAAGCCGCGTGGCGAGCCGCGCGACGTGCCGAAGCACCCCGACGCGCGGCATAGGGGCGAAGTAGTCGACGACGAGCCCGGGAGTAGTCGACGACGAGCGGCGCGCGAGGAGCCGCGTGACGAGCCGCGCGACGAGCCGAGGCACCCGGGACGCGCGACGAAGACGAAGTAGTCGACGACGAGCCCGGGGCGAGGCGGAGTAGTCGACGACGAGCGGCGCGGGGAGCCGCGTGACGAGCCGCGCGACGAGCCGAGGCACCCGGGACGCGCGACGAAGACGAAGTAGTCGACGACGAGCTCCGGGCGAGGCGGAGTAGTCGACGAGCGGCGCGACAAGCCGCGTGACGAGCCGCGCGACGTGCCGAGGGCACCCCGGGACGCGCGGCGAAGACGAAGTAGTCGACGACGAGTAGTCGACGACGAGCGGCGCGACAAGTCGCGTGACGAGCCGCGCGACGTGCCGAGGCACCCCGACGCGCGGCGAAGACGAAGTAGTCGACGACGAGTAGTCGACGACGAGCGGCGCGACAAGCCGCGTGACGAGCCGCGCGACGTGCCGAGGCACCCCGGGACGCGCGGCGAAGACGAAGTAGTCGACGACGAGTAGTCGACGACGAGCGGCGCGACAAGCCGCGTGACGAGCCGCGCGCGACGTGCCGAGGCACCCGACGCGCGCGAAGACGAAGTAGTCGACGACGAGCGCCGCGACAAGCCGCGTGATGAGCCGCGCGACGTGCCGAGGCACCCGGACGCGCGGCGAAGACGAAGTAATCGACGACGAGTAGTCGACGACGAGCGGCGCGACAAGCCGCGTGGCGAGCCGCGCGACGTGCCGAAGCACCCGACGCGCGGCATAGGCGAAGTAGTCGACGACGAGCCCGGAGTAGTCGACGACGAGCGCGCGAGGAGCCGCGTGACGAGCCGCGCGACGAGCCGAGGCACCCGGGACGCGCGACGAAGACGAAGTAGTCGACGACGAGCCCGGGCGAGGCGAGTAGTCGACGACGAGCGGCGCGGGGAGCCGCGTGACGAGCCGCGCGACGAGCCGAGGCACCCGGGACGCGCGACGAAGACGAAGTAGTCGACGACGAGCCCGGGCGAGGCGAGTAGTCGACGAGCGGCGCGACAAGCCGCGTGACGAGCCGCGCGACGTGCCGAGGCACCCGACGCGCGGCGAAGACGAAGTAGTCGACGACGAGTAGTCGACGACGAGCGGCGCGACAAGTCGCGTGGACGAGCCGCGCGACGTGCCGAGGCACCCGGACGCGCGGCGAAGACGAAGTAGTCGACGACGAGTAGTCGACGACGAGCGGCGCGACAAGCCGCGTGGACGAGCCGCGCGACGTGCCGAGGCACCCGGGACGCGCGGCGAAGACGAAGTAGTCGACGACGAGTAGTCGACGACGAGCGGCGCGACAAGCCGCGTGACGAGCCGCGCGACGTGCCGAGGCACCCGACGCGCGCGAAGACGAAGTAGTCGACGACGAGCGCCGCGACAAGCCGCGTGATGAGCCGCGCGACGTGCCGAGGCACCCCGACGCGCGGCGAAGACGAAGTAATCGACGACGAGTAGTCGACGACGAGCGGCGCGACAAGCCGTGTGGCGAGCCGCGCGACGTGCCGAAGCACCCGGACGCGCGGCGTAGGCGGGGTAGTCGACGACGAGCCCGGGAGTAGTCGACGACGAGCGCGCGAGGAGCCGCGTGACGAGCCGCGCGACGAGCCGAGGCACCGGGACGCCGCGGCGTAGGCGAAGTAGTCGACGACGAGCTCCGGAGTAGTCGACGACGAGCGGCGCGGGGAGCCGCGTGACGAGCCGCGCGACGAGCCGAGGCACCCGGACGCGCGACGAAGACGAAGTAGTCGACGACGAGCCCGGGCGAGGCGAGTAGTCGACGAGCGGCGCGGCGAGCCGCATGACGAGCCGCGCGATGTGCCGAGGCACCCCGGGACGCGCGGCGTAGGCGAAGTAGTCGACGACGAGCCCGGAGTAGTCGACGACGAGCGCGCGAGGAGCCGCGTGACGAGCCGCGCGACGAGCCGAGGCACCGGGACGCGCGGCGTAGGCTAAGTAGTCGACGACGAGCCTGGAGTAGTCGACGACGAGCGGCGCGGCGAGCCGCATGACGAGCCGCGCGACGTGCCGAAGCAACCGGAAGCGCGGCGTAGGAAGATTGATTCCGCTTTGACAAGAGCAACGCGACTTGCTTCAATGGATCTCGGCGAGTCGACGAGTAGATTGATCTTGTTGACGAGGGTCCTTCGAATTCGCCCGGTGGTGATGATCACCCCTACCCGGGCGCGCCAGCTGTCGGTGTTTTATACCGGCAAACCTACCAAGGGGGTACCCGAGGTAGTAGATTGTGCGGTGGGGATCGTGATCGGGAGACCGAGAACTCGAAGGTACGCGCAAGGACACGGGACACAAGATTTATACAGGTTCGGGCCGCCAAGGTGGCGAGCCCTACGTCCTGTTTGGGGGATCAAGTATGGCGCCCTGCGCTTGGTGTTGGGTTGTCCCCGGAGGGATTGGGGATGTGCGGCTAGGTACCCGGCCCTCCTTTATATAGTCCAGGGGGCGGGTTCCTAGTGGGTTACAAGGCAGGAGTCCTAGTAGGAGTACACAGAGCGAGTCCTAGTAGGAGTACAGGGGAATTCTACCAGGAGTCCATCTTCTACTATTCTTCCTTCCTTGCATGAGTACCCGGGGAGTATGCCCGACACCATGCGAGTGGGCGAAGGAGCGAGGAACGCGAAGCAAGAATGGCGTGACGGCGAAAGAGCGAGCGCGGCTCTGGAGCAGAAGCCAAAGGAGCGAAGGTGGCAAACACTAAGTGTGAAGGTAAAAATCCGCTTCGCCTCCCCCATTGGGTTTATAGCCCCATGGGCTGTGCTCTTCGGAGCGCACGCCCCGCGCGCATTAACTGTAGGTAAAAATTTCTCCCGCTGACGAGCGGGACCCATCACGACCACGGCGGTCGCACGTCCGCACGCGTGCTATCATTACGGCGCGGTAACCGGGGGCTTCAGCAGGCCGTCACGTCCGCCTGCCCACCCCGCCCACTACGCGCGCGGCCGCGACGCTTGAAAAGGCACGCCCGCGGCACCTAACTGCAGCTGCGACTGCAGGCATTAATGGCCCGGTCCCTTACCAAGTAAGGAAGACCCTCGAGCGGCCCGAGCCCCAGGCTCAGACAAAAGCGACCCTCGAAGGGTGCGATTACTGACCAGTGGCCTCGAAGCCTCTTCAAAGTAAGCAGGCGCCATAGGTGCCCTCGATCTACAAAATTTACTGATCAGCGGTTCGAGGGCCGGCACGGCTGACAACCCTCGAAACCTGCAGATGCGAAAAGACGGGAGCACTCAGCTGCTACCCCGTACGACCCTACTGATCAGGGGTTCGAAACCTGACCCTCGAAGGGTTCGAACAGGTGCCCCAGATCACCAGAGTCAGGGGCGACGAGGGCGCGCGCATTCGAGCCTTTCCTCGAGCCCGCCGGCTCGAGGGCGCCCCACATGTCGTGTTCAAGAGCCAGCGAGGGCAGCTAGCCGGGGGGATCCCACCGAGGGAGAGCTTCCGCGCCCTCGGTCCCTAGCGAACGGGACCGAGCCCCACCTAGCAAACCCGCGCAAGCGCTTTAATGGACGAGTCTCCGGATCACAAGTCTACCCTTATCGAACGGGGCATGGGCGTCCACTTGAACCACCCGCTAACAACTCGACGAGGAATTCGCAATCCGCGACCCGATCGATGGGGGTTGCGGAGACCTCACCCTCCGTCCCGCGAAGGGACGGCGAGGGCGCGTTTAAAACAAGATGAAGAGTTCGCCCCGATCGCCTCGGATGGGCCCAGGCTGGGGGCTCGATGCACGGCTACACCTCCTGGGATGCATTGAACGTGAAAGGTACCAGTCGCGCGTGCGTCACCGAGGCCGGCTGAAACATCGCCGATGCCGGTTGAGACATGTACCACGCCCGCTGATAAAATTCCGCGAGAAAACCCCTGCAGGAACACTCACGCTCTTGCAGGGCTTCGGGGGCTAGACCCGCGGGTCCACTAACGCGGCCCCACGGAAAGCCATTTGCAACCAGGAGGGAAGAGTGTCCTATCAGTAGGCTCCAGCATCTGCGGGAACCTAACCGGAACACCCGCAGATGCTCGGGGGCTACTGTCGGGGACAGCCATGAGGGTCCCCTAAAAAAACCGGGGGGAATCCTGCTTAAAACCTGAAAAAATACAAAACGCAAAACCAACCTCGGGCCTAAGACAAAATATACACACAACACGATCCACGCCGTGGTGGCTCCCGCGGCCCACCGAAGCGGCCCAGCAAAGCGCCCCCTCGAGCGAGGTCCGCCTCGCTCGAGGGCTCAAATCCCCCTCGAATGAGGTCCGCCTCGCTCGAGGGCTCGCGCCACCCTCGAGCGGGGTCCGCCTCACTTGAGGTTCCCTCACGACCGCACCCGTTCCCGCAAGCGTGTACGGGCATTTAATGCTCTGACACAGCAGAGTCGCGCCACTACGCGCCTAGGAATCACGCCCCGGCGCTGTTCCGCCAACTCCCTAGGGGGAGCCCATCCCCGCCACTGTGGGGAACTGTGCGACGAGGCCGGTGTCAGCTTCGTGACACTGTGCCGCCCACTCTTGTACGACTAACGCGCCGCGCCATCGAAGGGGGGCCGGCCGCACCCTCGAGCCCTCTTCTCGTGACTCCGTAGGGTCAAACCGTGACGTCAGGCCGACGGGAGCGCCATCCCCGTCGCTGTCAATCCTGTGCGGCCATCCCCGCTCCTGCTGCGCCACGCCGCGCACTGCTACAACTGCTCCGACGCTGTTGAGCACGCGGGGACGGGACGCCGCCACGCCTGCTACTACACCTCGTACGGATCGCCGTCAACAGCTCCATCGAGCCCGCCTGAAGACGCCCCGGTCAACCACCACGTCTCCACCCTCGAAGTCGCCCCTGTTCAAGCACAGGACACGCCACGACGCCTTGATTGGAGCAAGATTCGCCAGGACGGCCGTCAACTCTACGTCACTGTTCGCCATACCGCTACACGCGTAGAAATAGTGCGGTATGCATGTAACCTGCTCCCTCCTTGGCCTATAAAAGGAGGGACAGCCCCCCAGCCGCAGGGGACAAACACGGGACGACGGACAGCAAACGCTCACACGCTCGCCGTTTTCCCCACGATATTGGCACTCGCCTCAATCACATCCTTTGGGACTTGGAGGCCACGCCTCCTCTCCCGCCTTGTTTGTAGCCACCCCTCTACAGGCACCCCGGTGCGAAGCAATACAGTGCCCCGAGCACGCCCCTGCTGGACATACGACCCCGGCCGGAAACAGGATAAACCAAGTGTCCTTAGTTGCTTAGCACCGACCATCGAGAGGCAGATCTCAGCGCTCATCACTAGTTAGTGTCGGGACTACTTTCCGCACCGACATGACAAACAAGCAGGGCAGCAGGGAATTAGAAGCCGCGACAGCTGTTGACGGAGAACGTGCGTGGAGACGCCGAGGAGAAATGGCAACCACCGTCTTCTTGTGACGCGACGCCATCCGGTCAGCCTACTAACGATTTAGGATGCGCCGCCGTGTGAATTGCTATCCGCCGCCACCGCCGTGGGAGCAACTAAGCAGAGCGGAAGGGGTACACGGTCGCACGTATACTTGTCTTTTACCGGTCGTACTAGCGTGGACGGATAACAGGGCGGGCCCGATGTGTCCATGTGGGTACGCGGTGGGTGGGTAAGGAGACGCTAAGGAACAAAAACATTACGCTTTTGGCAGAAAGCCTCCTCAAATTGGGATTTTTTTCTATGCTCATCCCACCTTTTCGGTCATCATGGAATCTGACGAGCGGGTCCGGTGTGAGAGGTAAGACAGACTCGAATTAGGTGAGAAAAGTTTTTAATTGTGTTCGCTCCTTATATTATAGATTCATAATTCCATGTCATTGTTGTCCTTTTGCTGATTTCTCACGAATCATATTGAATTCTTAACAAACATTGTACTAATTTTCGTTAGTCTGACCGGCATGCAAAGGTGAGCCGCGTCCTACCCAAAACCATTTGTTTTGCCATTTTCTCTATCTCTATCTCTATCTCTACTCCTAAAAAGAATGAAGTGGAGATAAAAAATTCTCTTCACTTTCCACGCTTCAGCCCCCACGACTCAGCGCCAACGCCTCTCCACTCCGCCCGCCCGCCCCACTCGCGACCTATTCCTCTCCTCCGCCCGCACGCGGCACGACCCACTCGCGAACCCTCCGCCCACACGCCCCACTCGCGAACCCGAACCGCCGGAGCCGTCGCCGCCAGCGCGTGAGAAATCTCACCACTACCCGTCGCCGCTGTCGGCCAAGGGCACACACCTCTTCACCGAAACACAAACCGCGCCACCACTGCTCTCCGCGACTGCCTAAGTGAGATCCCCATCCCGAATTCTTTCCGTTTTGCCGCTTCCCCGTCCACCCCGCCCCCGCTCCTCCCGACGCGCGCCGTGGTGGCGCAGCCACGCTCCCTCCAAACCGCCGGCGTACGGGTCGGCCCGCTCCCCGCCGCCACCCGCCCGGCCCGGCCGAAGTGCCCACCAGCCAGCCCGCCTCCGCGGCGCCGGTTCCTCTGCCCTCGGCGTGGTCGATCGGGGGTGGAGTTGAGATCCATCGCGGAGCGGAGGGTGATCTTGTTTTCCTAAAAATACTGACAAAAAATCCGCCTCCGGGCTTCCGGCTCACCCCCGTCGGCCCCGACCTCGCTCGCCGCGCTAGACCTCAAAGCCTCGATCGCACCACATCTTCTCCCCCGTTGCTCGTCCGCTCCGTCGCCGCCGACCCCGCGCCGCCGCCCTCCCCTTCCACCCAAGGACGGCCGCCGAGCGCCCCCCCCGCCCGCGCGCGCGTCGGCTACCATTGGATTGGCATGGGGCGGCGATCCGCCGAACCTTAGCGTTGTCGGTAAGGAACCCTAACCTGCTTGGATGGGTTTTTTTTTCCGTCTCGAGATTTATTTGTCCCGGGAGATCTCTTTCCGGCCGTGGGCAACCAGATCCTTATTTTGCAGGGGAAAAGCCGGTGATTTTTGCTCTTACTTTGCGCTGCTACTGTGCAGAGACCCCACGAGGATACGATCCCGGGCGCATCCGCCTCCGCATGGGTGAGGCGGAGGGGAAAGGATGTCGTCACTCGGCCAGGGAGCCGGTCTTTCTCATCCCGCAATTCCTCGATGAGGAGAAGTTCAAAGAGTCCGTCCACAAGTGAGTGGTTTGAACCGGAAGGAAATGGAGTCTTGCTTTAGTGTCAATTTCTTACTTGTTTGGCTATCTTGTTGCTGTTTAGGCTCGAGCAGGAGTCCGGGTTCTACTTCAACATGAAGTACTTTGAGGATGAGGTTAGCAATGGGAATTGAGATGAGGTGGAGGGCTACCTTGGTGGCTTCACCAAGGTCGATGACAACCGCTACTCGATGAAGATATTCTTTTAGATCTGCAAGCAGAAGTATCTTGAGGCTCTTGATAAGTAAGTGTCGAGGGTTATGTAGCTTTTATGATGCTTGACTAGAGTGCCTTGCTCACCATGGTTTCTCCGTTTTTCTGCTAGGCACGATCGGTCGAAGGCTGTTGAAATCTTGGTCAAGGACTTGAAGGTCTTTGCATCCTTCGATGAGGAGCTTTTTAAGGAGATCACACAGCTTCTAACCTTGGAAAACTTCAGGTAATTTCCTATCATTATTGCCATGATGCCTAGCTGTTTCTTGATATCTCAACAAGTTATTTCTCGCTTCGTATTGTTAGGGAAAATGATCAGCTCTCCAAGTATGGTGATACAAAGTCTGCAGTTTCTTTTTAAGAAGCTGATTGAAGCTAATCCCTTATTTCGCGACAAGCTACAGTTTCCCAACCTGAAGAATTCCAGGTTGCGGGCACTTATCATCCAGAGGTAGCTCCCTTTAAAAAGTCATCTATGCGCTCCTTACTTAGTGAATATCGAATTTTGTTTTTTTACCTTTTTCTTGTATGGTTGCGCTAATGAGACTAGCAAGGATATATATCAGCAACTGAAAATTTTTAGACTAGATTGCCTGTATATGGTTGAACCAATGTGTTAAGCAGATATGTTTATACTGCAGAATGCCATTTCTCGATACCACTAATGTGGGGATACATTTGTACTTAATAAATGTGAAAGACTAGGTCTGTAGTTTCTAATGATGAAATTATAACATGTTACCATTTATTTAGTATATTGATCTAGAAGAACCGCTGCTGTAAAATATTTAAAATAAGAAAGCTAAGAAGGCCAACTTTAAAAGACAAGGATATCTGAAAGGCTGTAGATGGGTTTCGATCTGCTGGGAAGTGCCGGGTAGGTTACCGACCAACCATGCATCTAATAAGTGTTTGGATTGGCAGGTGTTCTCCGCATAGTGAATTGCATCCTATATATTCCTGCTATGTTGGTTGTTACTTTACTTTCCTATTATCTTTCATGTACAAGATCCGGTGTGGCTGATATCTTACATTATAAGACTTAGTGCTACCCCGATTCTCGAGTTCGTTTCAAAAGTGGCATGTTCGTGTCTCTCGCTCTTTCATATATCTTTGATTATAATTCTATAACTAAGGAATCCGTTTTGGAGATTTTTTTTCTACTTTTTTGGGGTAACCTTACTTTTGTTTGTTCGTATTTGGCAGCTTGAACTGGCAGCATCAGCTTTGCAAAAATCCTAGGCCTAATCCTGATATCAAGACTCTTTTTGTTGATCATTCTTGTGGACAACCAAATGGTGCACGTGCTCCGTCACCAGCAAACAATGCATTGCCCCAAAATATTGAGGGCTCACATCATACTACCCCATTATGTACCGTTCTAATCCTATGCTTATGGAGCTAATTTGGTTACATTTTTTACTATCTAGATAAAAGAATGATCTTTGTGCCTATATGTATTTTGCCCTACAATAATAGATCAGTAAATCTGGTGGTTTATAAATGTCAGGCATTCAATTTGAAATCATAATATGAGTTATTCCAGCCCTTTGTGATGACAATAGTAGTAACTTTCTCATGTTACCTTAACAGTAAGGGCTCGTTTGGCCGCGCTCCATGCGACGGTGGAGCTGGAGTTGGAGCTGCTAAAGCTGCATTTTTAGCTCCTCCGACTCCTTGTGTTTGCAGTGAAAACAACTCCTTGTGTCACAGCCACGTCAGCAGGAGCGGGATGGTGTGGAGGTCTTTGGTGTGGCTCTTGCTCCCGCGGGTTGGTGGAGCTACCGCGGGAGCCGCACCAAATAGGGCCTAATCGTCTGTTGCTGATTTGCAGGCATGGACGTGAGTGAGGAACTTGTGCTAAAATATCCTACGGTTCGGCTCATTCCAGATGTTACATACTATGATCATGAGGACTACAGGGAGCGATCTCTGTTTCCTGAAGCTGAGGGGCTCTAAAGTGCTGGACCACCAATTCTGTATGTTACCCTCATCTATCCTTGGACTCGAAAGTTCATATTGGTCCAACCGGAAACCAAGTGCCGACAACAAAACAAACAGGACACAGAGCAACCAAGCAAATAATTTGTGCCTGTATGAAGCTAGACTCGGTAAGCACATTTTGCTCAACAAAAATCATTGGCTATCCATGTCCAGGCGATCATACAACACATGGGATGATCTCCATTGGTAATGTCGTATGTGCAGATGCGACGACTGTATTTTCTTAAGCTGACATCAATCTCTACCTATAATATAATATTAAAGCAAGGACTGCTTCTGCCTTTTTTCTTTCGTCCGTCCTGACATGTGGGGCCCACCTGTCAGGGCTCTGTTTCTGTTTCTCTCACTTCCCTGCCGTTGTGATTCGCGACCCTCCCGTCTGTCTTGGACTGTCGGAGTCACCGTCGTCGCGTCTCCCCAATCCACTGCTGCCGCAGGGGTCAAGGAGGTTCGCGGAGGGGCGACGTGGTCCCGTCGGCTATGGGAGCATGCGAGGGAGCAGTGCGGCCTCACGGCTCCTCGGATCCGATGTCGCCTGGGGTAGGGAACTCCACAGAGGAGCTGGCTCGCCGGCAAGGGAGCAAGCCAGCAGGCAGCGCAGCCTCATGGGCCTACTGGCGGAGGAGAGCGAGAGGACAGGAAGACGAGGTAGGAGGAGGAAGTGGATGGGGTGGGGTGGGCCGCCTGAGGAGGAGGAGGAGCGATGGCCGAGCCCTGCACCAAATCCCGGCTAGTGGGCCTCCCATGGCGGGTGCCGACGGGCAGGACCACGGGATCAGCAGCGTGACGATACGAAGAAGAGGAGAGAGAGTAGAGAGATACCGAGAGAGAGAGGGGGGAGGGGATTGAGATAAGGTTTGGGCTTTTTGTGTTTTGGCCATTTCCTTCTTTAATAATAACGTTTGTGTCCCTAGAATTTCTATTTTCTTATATTTTGATCATTAGAACTTCTATACCTCACATTTCTCTATAAAGAGGTAACATATAATTTTTTATACAAACAACGTGACTAAAGTACATATATATTTGATGACTGTAGGGTTGCTGACACGATAGGAGCGGACAACTTTTTGACGATTATTATTCTTTGGAATCGCAATGTATAATTTAATGTGCTTTTGAGTTTAATCAACATATATTAAATTAAGTTTTCATACATATTTATTAGGGGTATGCGAGAATTATGTTGCCCCGTTGCAAGGCACGGGCATAATGGCTAGTCATGTAAGTCGTAGCCGCATGCGTCCACGTCCACGCGTACGCCCACAGTAAGGAATTCGATGCGCATTTCCGTCAAAAAAAAAAAGATTCGCAGCGCAAAAGCGAATAGAAAAGGAACGCGGCGGGGCAACCGGCAGTGAGTTGGCCAAATGGGCCCGGCCCGCGTTGGCGGCAGGCCCGCCGGATCGTTCCCTCACGTCGTATCCGCCGGCCGCGCGCGCGCGAGCAAAGCAAAACCTCACACGCCTCACAAACTCGGCTGCAAACCCGGGATCCCCACATGCTTAGTTAAATCAATCCTGGTTTATTTACTGATCCCCAGGCTGATTCCTTAAAAAAGTAGAGGGCCCCTGCCTGCGCATGCAGAGGGAATGTCCAAAAGCGAACGACAGTAAGCTCGTTTTTTTCCCTTAAAAACACACACACACCCAAGCTTAGGCATAAAAAGCTTTCTCAGCTTCTTTTTTACGTTGCAAGATAATATTGGTCGTGGTAAGAATATTTAATCTTTCAGTACGTATTTAGTTTAGGTTGGGTTCAACTCATTTTTGTGTTCAGTTGAGAGAGTTGAGTCCCACTCAATTTTTCATTTGGTTGGAAGGATAGAGGATCAAAGATGCAATTATAACACCATTTGCAACTGTGTTTAATATGGCTCGAGCACATCATCTCTTTAACACCTTTTTGCAACTGTTTTTGCTCTCCTCGCGACACTACCGTCAATCGTGTTGCCATCCCCGCCGCTCCACCCGTCCCCGAGTCCCCGTCCTCACCATAATACATGTTGCTTGACCTTTGCCTACCATCATCAGTGCTTCACCTCACCTTGTCGTTGTCCGCCCGACGACATCACCTTTCCCAGCCACACTACCATTTTTGGCGCGCAAATGCGCTCCAACCTCTCTCAGTCATTCATGCCTTCCCAGCCTTGCCTTTGTCTTTCCCCGGTCGCATCGTTATCCTCGCCGCCTCCTCGGTCTCACCACGATCCCCATGCACTGCAACCTCACCCGGCGTCATCCGCCTTAACCTCGGCTTCCCTAGCCATGCCTTCATCCCCCACCACCTACGTGCCTCCCCAGCATTAACGGATAGAGAAAATATATACCTATCATTCCATACTCCCTCCATACTGGTATTAGATGATGTTTAGGACAGCGACACGGTCTGCTAAGTACAACTTTGACTTCTCTTTTTTATACTAATATGTATTGAAAAGTTATATACGTATATTATTATGAAAATATTTTTCAAGACAAATCTATTGATATGATTTTCACATTTCCAAATTGAATAACTTAAAATTTACTCATGATTTATATTCCCAATGTTTGACTCAAACCTTGTCCAAAACATCATCTAATACCAATATGGAGGGAGTATTACACATCAAAAGTTAATATGATCATGCATTATAATGGGAGAAAAATTATAACGAAGTGCAAATTGAAGAGCACCATATGTCAAAGGGACCATCCACATTAGTTTATGTAATTTGGAGCTCAGATAAGATTAATAGGAAGGCTGAATTCCTAAGTATCTAATCACACGTCACACACATTTGCTTGCTGCTGCCAAAACTTGAGATGGTTCGTCATTTAAGATGGGCCTCTCTTGGTGGCACTCGTGGGGGCCTAGCTGGGCCGGTGGATACTGCGTGCACGAGAAGGACGCGGGGAAGTGCTTCGTGAATTTTTCGACTCAGGTATTTTCAGTTACGGACCTAACAAAATAAGTATTAAAGGTTTTCAGTCGGTTTTGCACTCCTAAATACGAGTTCTTGGAGGTTCAATACCACGGACGAAAAAAATAGGCAGAAACGTTTCTTGCTTTAATATTAGGTAGAGATAAACCTCTCTGGCACAATGCTGGGCTAATTATATAGTATGATAGAATGGCGTGATTAATTATTTTTACCCCGCTCTCGATTGCTGCATGGCTCTCAATTCAGAGTTCAGACTTGGTTGCGTTGCTTTGCTGTGGAAGGTATCCATAGGTAGGAGTAGAGAATGTAGGCGCTGAGAGTGCTGCGGCCGGGCTGCATGTAGGGCCGGGGGTGGCCATGGATCGTGATCCTTATCTATTGTTTACAATCCAATCCAAATCAGTTCTGGTTATTATTAGCTTAAAATTGTATTCCTCTATCTATTTATCCAAGTCTTATTTTGAAATTTGAAAATTCCATTTATGCAAGGCCCATTTGTGTTTTTGCATTGAAAAGCACTAAATCGTCGCTTTGACATCTGTGCAAGCAATAAATTCTTCTCACATACTTCTCTGGAGATTAATGATGAGAGATACATTATTTATTTTCCTTGGTCTTTGAGTCAAGTGCAAATAGGCCTTGGATAAATGACTCGGCTCTTATCTTTAAATTTGCTATGTTAAATTATTGAGTTCTTTACCACTCCTAGCTACTCCGTACATGACAAGTGGGTTTATGTATGTGCTCGTTGCTAATTACTTTTATGTTCGGTAGAGACCGATGCTAATTAATTTTATGTTCAGTAGAGACCGATAGACTAGATGAAGGACGGAAAAGAGGAAGAAGATGCATCCGAATGGATGCATTTTGTCTCCATCTAGCCGCACCTAGTAGTTATTCTATCCATTCCAAATTATTTGTCATTTTAATTTTTCTAGATACATTCTTTTTATTATGTATCACAAGTATATATTTAATTGCATAGCAAAACGATTACATCTAAAAAGGTTAAAATGACAAGTAATCGAACGGATGGAGTACCATGTGTACTAAGTCGATGCTCATTTATTACTCCACTTAGGCTGGACCTCACATGTCATTGACTCATGTGAGCCCCACGTGTCATTGACTTGCGATGTTATATATCTAACTTTGTGATCTTTTAATGGTACGATCCAAATTTCCCTTTATTTTTTTATTTGTTTTGCGTAATAAGAGGTTTTTTTGACAACAAACTTTTCATTAACTTAACAGCAAGAAGCTGCTAGAATCGTCGTGTTAACAAGGGATACAGAGGTCAGTGCATCCAAAAGTGGGCACTGATGATCAAGGTGCTCATAAGAGCAGCTCGGAACATAATTTTGATGTTTAACATCAGGAGATGAAAAGCTAAAGTAGCTAAAGTATGGGCTGTACTATTAAGGTTCCTATCTATCTTAATAACTTGAGGCATGCGATTGAGAGTGGCAGTATCAAACATCTGAGTGTGAATCTTCATCCGCCAGTCAGGAGGATTGGAGTGATCCTGTGATTTAAGAAATGCTACAAGCTAAACACAATCCGAAAGGAAGGTGACATGCTGGAAGTTCATCTTGTGGAGTAGGTCAGCCGCAAGAGCCATGGCCGCCGCCGTAATAAGAGGTTAGGCAAAACAGAAAAATAAGAAAACAACGAGTTGACGAGACCACGTACGTACGTGTCTACACGTTCGGTTTGGTTAAAATATGCAGTAGTAGGGAGAATAAAAGAGAAAAGGAGGAATTAAAGCGGCGGTGCACACATGGGGTGATGCCGCTAGCTGCGTGCACGCATGATGGTGCACGCCATGGCCCATGGATCTAAAGCTCCATCGATCGAATTCTAGAGGCGAGATATAATACATACGTGCCGAGATGGATATATTATACAACAAACTCCGACATGACAACTCGTGCAAAAGTTGGGACGATTTGTTCTGGCTCTGGCTGCTGCTCGCCTAAGATATGGATCGATGGTTGGTCGGCGTACGGCTAAGGGTTACCGGCCGGAAAATGATTAGCGCGTCGCACTTTGCCTGACACCGAGATGCTGCTGTCGATCAGCGTGTATATAAATAATAAATAATAAGTAGTCTTCGAAAGCGGAAAAGATGTGCAGAGGCCATGATCGTTTTTCTAGCCTAGAGCAACTCCAAGAGTTTTTTTAAATATCACTAGCTAAAATCCTGATTTGGTTAGTATATAAAATGAAATAGCTAGAAAAGTTGATGAAATCCAACAGACTCACTAAAATCAACTCTCCATATGCTCCACCGCTAGTGGGTCCCGTCTGCCATACTCAATGTACGAGGGGATAGCTAGTGGGGCTAGCTAGCCAAAAATGGCTAGCCAAGCCTCCGGTTTAGCTAGCGGAGGATAGCGAGGACAAGTTTAGCTAGTCTGTTGGATTGAGTTTTTTTGAAATTTTTTCTATTTTTTAGCTAATTAAGCCAATATAGCTAGTCTCTTGGAGTTGCTCTTACACCTTCAATTAGCTAATATAGTACGTGGTAGTTTGCGATCCTGATACTGGTCCGTCCGAAGTTCAGTGTATCGGTGTATGACTTAGCGATCTCCTCCAATTTTACGAGTTACTAGTACCTAGCTTTTAACATTTTAAGAGACCATATCCTTTAGTGAGCTGACTCTTAGAACAGAATACGAATGACTACACAAGTAGTTGCCTCTTAGAACATATACCTTCGTGTAATTGTAAAGTGCCTATATGAGATTCTGTCTTTTTTTTAAGAGAGCAGGAGCACTGCTATATCATTTACAGAGGGGAAGCAAGTAACAAGTTACATAGTTGTGATTACATAACAAATGAAAGGACTCTAAACTCTGAAAAGGAACTATCATCAGGAAACCGTGAACATCTCCTCCCCGCCACATGCCGCTGCCCTTATTAGCCTTGTCTCTTCCTTGATTAGCGCCAGCCGCTAGCACCCGGACTGGAGAGGCGTACAAACCATAAAAAATTCTTTTGTATCTCTCCTTCCATAAATTCCACACCGTGTACATCAAGCAGGCTGCCACTTTCTTTCGTTGTTTGCTGGGCAGACCTCGAACTGATGAATTCTACCACTGTTTTATTGAAACTCCCGGTAGGGGTGTGTTAATCAAGTCGACCGTCCCTGGGGAGACTAAGAACCAAACTTCCCGCGCAAAGACTCAATGCAAACACAGGTGCTCCGCTGTTTCAAGGACCTGATCACACAAGGCACAGATTGGATCGCAAGGCCACTTCCTCGCAATGAGGCGATCAGTTGTACTCCCTCCGTCCCAAAAAGAATGACGTTTTAGGATTCAAAATTTGTCCAAAAGGAATGACGTTTTGCTTAATTTGGCATGTGTGTATGTGCATGTAGGCATGCGACAATCACCCTAAAATTGCAAATAAATAGGGGCAATCGAGGTCATTTCTCCTCCTTATAATCTGTCATAAAATTTCTAGAATGATATTCTTTTTGGATGGAGGGAGTAAGGATCTTGCTTTGCACAAGAAGCCAGGCAAATAGACGGTGCTTTCCCTCCGCCTTGGCTTGCTAGATTGCTAGGGCGTCGAAGGTGCAGAAGGACCCATTGAAATGTGCTTGATATGCCGACTTTGCTGAATACTGCCCGTTCTCGGTCCATCGCCACCAGATGGAATCCGGATGATTAGATAACTGCACTTCCTGTGATTGCCCCCACAGGAAAAACGAACTCGACCATCTCCTCTGTTGTCGACATTCTCCGAAGGCCCTGGTCCAGTTTTGATTGATAAGATCTTCTGCCACCGTGTTTCCTTTTCTCCAAGCAAGCTTGAACAAATTCGGTGCCAGGTCCCTAGGGGCACGACCATCCAACCATGAGGACTCCCAGAACAAAGGTCGACGACCATCCCCGAGTGAAACTGTAGTGCTCATTCTGAAAAACTGTTTATCCATTGCATTACACGACACCTCAGATCCCACCCATGATCTTTCTGGCTCAACCCACTGATACCACAACCACCTCAGTCGAGCATTGTTTTTAATACCGACCAAACGGACAGAACCGGCAGGGTCCGGTACCTGTTTACCGGTCCGGTTCGGCCGGAAACCTGTAGAAACCGGACAAATTCCAATTTCAAACCAAATTCCCTAGTGCAAGCGGTTGGAACCGGTATACCGACCGGTTTAACCGGTATACCAGACCGGTTCGACCGGTTCCCGGTCGTTTAACCAAAAAAACAGAATTAGTGGAGAATTTGACGTGTTTTCAAATTTGAATTAAAAATTGAAAAATAAAAGAAAATTTTCTAAAAATGTTGCAATGTGCATAGAATCTAATGGTGTCAAAACATTTCAAATATTAGTGCATTTAGTATTTTTTGCGGGGTATTAGAAGTTCAACCGACCAATTTGTTCTCTTTTTTCTTTTTTAGTTGAACTTCTAATGCACGCAAACTATACTAAACGAACGAATATTTGAAAGTTTTTGACACCATTATATTCTACACGCCTTGAAGTATTTTTGAGAATTTTGTGAGATTTTTTGTTTTTTGAATTCAAATTCAAATTTTGAATTTGGACCGGTTGGGTACCGGTCGGAACCGGAACCGGTCCGGACCAGTAGGACCGGTTCTCACGGTTTCCGGACCGGTTCCCACCGGTTCGGTTAACCCTGCAGCCGAAGAGCCCTACTAAAAAAGTCCAAATGAAGCACCCCCAGACCTCCCAAATTCTTTGGTTTCTTAACATTTGTCCAACTGACTAGACAGTGTCCACCGCTCGTCTGCTCTGTGCCTTCCCAGAGGAATCCTCGTCGAATTCTATCCATTTTTTGAATGGCCCATTTCTTTAGGGCGAAAACTGTCAAATAATAAACAGGCATCGAGGAGAGGACCACATTCAGAAGTTTTAGGCGCCCAGCCCTGTCCAAGAACTTCCCCTTCCAAGCCGGTAATATGTTCCCCATCTTATCAATTAGGGGTTGAATGTCAAGTCTTTGCGGCCGCTGAATATGGAGAGGTAGCCCAAGGTAATTGCAAGGAAAGTTCTTTACATCGCACTGGAAATCCTCCATTATTTCTCCCGGGTTCAGGTTATCGCAGCGGATTGGATACACCACACATTTAGTTGTGTTCACTGCCAATCTTGACGCCCGGCCAAAAATCTCTAGAATTTGAGCAACTGCATGCACATCCTCTTTGACAGGCTTAATGAATACCGCGGCGTCGTCAGCGTACGGACTAGCCCGAAGGGCAACATGTCTGTTCATGAGAGGTGACAACAAACCATCTGATGCAGCAATGTCAAGCATTTTTTGAAGGGGCTCCGTGGCCAAAATGAAGATGTTGACGTAAAATCAGCACTTCACGCCAAGCACACAGCAAGCCGAAAAAAGCTGGCTTAACACGCGTGGCCGAATCCGAAGCGTGCCAGTCAATTTTCCCTGAAACTGACAAAGGATGAAAATAGTTAGACAAAACCTGGAACTTGCCGGGTGGTATCAGACAGTTCCGTATTTACGGCTACGAAGCCAATCAAAACGACATATAGCTACAACAAGCTATATGTCGGCAATCTTGAACATCATTCGGGAGCTGATAAAACATGTAAACAGGGTATAGCCGAATGCATGACGTAAGCATGATGAAAGATCGGTCTTTATCTAAACAACATTGCAGCACATAACCATGACTGATTATCAAGGATAAATTGTAATAAAATAAGTAAAGGCGAAGCATGATTATAAATTTGCAGTAAACATGCATGCATAGGGCAAAAGCACTAATCTACCGCATGTCTAGGTACTTTCAAACCCGTCGAGCGTGACACCAAACAAGTTAATCCACCGCATGATACAACTTGTTTGAAATCACACCACCAACCAAGAGTAGATCAATCCACCACATGATACAATCTAAACATGGAAGGGTAAAAGCATACATTATTGAAAACAAGCTTATGAACATGTTTTGGTCATGATAGAGTTGCCGAATACAGCTGTACAGCCGATTCGGGTTCCGTGGAGAAGGAACAAACTATGCTAGATTAACACGCTTGAACCCGCAACACGTGACAATTTAGATTGATTCGAATTCGGCTATTAAAAAGCACGTGATCCATGCACCACATCGAGTTAAAGATTTGAACATACATCATATGGATCGCAAACAAGATATAACCGAATCTAGTCAATCTAAATTGGGCAATAAGAGTGTTACATGAATTAAACATAAGAGCAAAATTCAAAGCAACACATGGTAACTTAATGAAGCGTCCCCTCATCGGAGGTGACCAAATGTGACACAAATACCAGTCCCAGGAGGCTGGTAGCACATTTATTACAACAGGTGGAATCAGTCTTTTACATTACGGTTACAAAAAGGGCACGGCAGTGCCAACGCTACGATGAACAACACAAACGCTAGCGACCACACTACGATAGCAAAGGCTTCCATAGCCTCCTCAGAGTACCACACCATGGAAGCTTTCGGTAGGCCCTGGTGCACAGGCACGATTGGGTGTAGGGTAGTGACCTACTCAACGTCTTCTGGGATGTAATCGGGATCCTCCTCTGTAAAATAGTTAGTAAAACAAGGGTGAGCACATACGTACTCAGCAAATCCAACCCCACCCACGGAGGGGCTTATAAGCAGAATCATGCATAAGATATAACAAGGATCAGGTTAAGGTTCATTTAGCAAACTTTCACATGCAGGGGTTCATTTCAAAAGGTTTTCGCAAATCATTTTCATGACCCAAGTAACTCATCTGTTTTAAGAAAAACCACTGTGGAACTACCGGACTTCCCATCCGTCGTAGCCCAGGCACACAGCCACACACACACATCACCGGAAAACAACTCACGCCAGAAAATATCCCATCCCAAACACTAGTTTTTGTGACCACACCGTGACTCGTCCAATACCGTGGACACGGCTATTCGAATAGGTTTGACACTCTGCAGAGGTTGTACATCTTTACCCACAAGTAGGGTACCGTCACACGGACACCTCAGTGCCGGTACGGATCCTATCAAAGCCATTACCCTCCTTAGCTAACACTACGAGCCACCACGGAAGCACCCAAGGGGTTATACCACATAACCAGGGCGTACCTCACACAGAGCGTACCCCTACTCCTTGGTCTCCCGCTGCTCACCCGCACACCAGATGGCAAGTAGATTAACTAGTGGGGTTTATGCTAAGCCCTTGCCACATACAACGGTCGAGTGGTTGTACGATGTTTTGGGTCAGGTGAGATGTCACGCAACCCGGTCCTTAACCGACAAGATGGACAGCTCCCAACACGCTCAACCACACAGGTACGAGCTCACCCATACTCCTGACACACACGTCCATCCCGTCTACCCAGTTCAGTACTCATTTTCCAAAAATACCCCATTTCCATTTTAAAGCACTCACACCTTTTGAAAGCACTCACACATTTTTAAAGCACTCATTTAGGCCAAAACAAGGTTCAATCATAGCAATCAAGGGTGGCTATCCTACCATGTTTTGCAGTAAAACAATATGCAATTTATAAAACGGGTATAGGGTATATTTATAAAACTAGGACAGAAGCATGCATCAAAGGGGGAGGTTGAACTTGCCGTCTTCGAAGTCTTCGGGGAGTGCCGGCTCGGCGTCCGGGACCTCGGGCTCCTGCTCGCAGTAGTCGGCTCCGACCTCCGGCTCGGGGTACCTTACTCCGTCTACTCCGTCGGCTAAGGCATACACACACACAAGCAAGCAATATTAGCACTCACGGTTCCGGCCGAGCTCGGGGAGGGGAAGTGAGCGGAGAGGGGTATTTATAAGCCCTAGGAAAGGAGTTGGTTCGGCGGGGGGGGTGCGGCGTGTATGAAAGGCTAGGTTAAGAAGGGGTTATAGGTATTTAAGGACCGTTGGTAATTTATATTATTGGGAAAAGGGGGGGTGATTGTAATAATATAAACTTGATTAGGGCCTGATTTGTACTTTATTTGGGGTCTGACAGTATTTAATCTTATAATTAATTATTGATCTAGGGTCTATTTGAAAGAATAAAGAAAGGGGGAATAGAGGCAGGGGCCTTTTAGGAAAAAGGAAGGAGGCAGGGGGTATTTGGCCTATAGGCCTTCTTCCACCTTGCGAACAGAACAGAGAGGGGGAGCGGACCGTGCAAGAGGCCGGGGCGGTGGGGGGGGGGCTCGCCGGCGGCTCCGGCCACGGGGACGACCGGGGATGAGGGGAAAAGAGAGAGGAGGGCGAGGGGAACCTATTCCCGTGCTCACCTTGAGCTATTGCGCACGGTGGAGGCGGCTCCACGAGGAGGCGAGCGCGCGCGGCGGCGGTTCTAGGGGGCGGTGGCGGCGTGGGAGTTTGGGGAGGAGGGGAGGAGGTGCGGTGAGGGCCGTGCCGGTGTGGTGCGGCGAGCCGGGGGAGGCCGTCGGCCCCTTTTATAGGCGGCGAGAGGCGGTTCGGGAGCGGAGATATTTCTCCGGCGAGGACAACTCCGGCGAGCTCGGGCGGCTTCGCGAGGGCTCGGCCGGGTCAACTTGTGCAGGGGTTTGGCCGGGGATTAGACCCGTCGTGCAGGCGCGGGGCAAGCTTCGGCGGCCGGTGGGGAGTTGACGGCTCGTGCGGGGGGGCATTAATGGCGGCCTCGGCGGCCGGCCGGTCTCCGGCGGGCGCGGGGCGGGCGGGGCCACGGTGGCGTGCGAGAGGTGGCTTCCCGGCCGGCCGGTGGCGTGCGAAGGCGGGGGGAGAGCCGGCGCGCGCGGGGCCCGGCCGGCGGCGGTCGGCGCCGGTCGGGCGGTCTGCTCGCGCGGGAGGCAGGGGAAAAAGGAGGAGAAGAAAGGAAGAAGAGAGGGAAGAGAAAAGAGGAAAAGAAAACGGAAGAAGAAAAGAAAGGAAAAAGGAAAAGAAAGGGAAGAAATTGGAAAAAAAATAGGGAAAAGAGGAGAAGAAATTGGGGAAAAATCTAGAGAATTTGGAAAATTGTTAGGGAAATTAAGGGGGGTTTTGTGGGGTTTTTCCGACTTTCCGGGCGTCGGCGTGATTTTCGGGACGGCGGTGACGGCGAGGCGGACCGGCCGGCGGGACCGCGGCGTGCGCGGGATTCCGCCCGGTGGCCGACCGCGGCGTTGGGAAGGTGCGCAGGGGCGCGACCGAGGTGCGGTGCCGGCGGGAATCGCGGCACGCGCGTCGGGGAGAGAGAGAGAGAGAGCAGTGGCTAGGATTTGAATGGCAATTGAGCTCGGCGGATCGGTTTTTGAAATTACGCATGATTTAGTAGGTGATTTATTTAGAGCTAAAAACGCGGGCGTTACAAACCTACCCCACTTAAAATGAATCTCGTCCTCGAGATTCGGCTAAGTCTCGAATAGGTGGGGGAATTCCTTCCTCAGTGCATCCTCTCGTTCCCACGTAGCTTCTTCCACCCCGTGTCTACTCCATTGGACTCTGCACACCCGTACTTCGGTCGTCCTTGTCCGCTTGACCACAGTGTCTAAGATCTTGACGGGCACCTCCTGGTACCTAAGGTCTGGCTGTAGATCGATGGTCTCCACTGGTACTCGCTTTTCTTCCAGAACCTTCAAACATCGGCGTAGCTGAGAGATGTGGAATACTGGGTGTATATCTGCCATTTCTTCGGGTAGCTCCAGTCGATATGCTACTGCTCCGACTTTCTTGAGCACTTTATACGGGCCGATGTACCGAGGGGCCAACTTCCCGTGTACTTGAAATCTTCGAGTCCCTCGGATGGGTGAAACCTTGAGGTAGACGAAGTCTCCCGGGTTGAAGCTCGCTTCACGCCTTTTCTTGTCCGCGTAGCTCTTCTGTCGGGACTGAGCGGCTTTCAACTTTTCTCGGATATCAGCTACTCGCTCCTCGGCTTCCTTTATCAGTGCGGGCCCAACCAGGGCACGCTCTCCTACTTCTGACCACATCAGGGGTGTCCTGCATTTTCTCCCGTATAGTGCTTCGAATGGCGAATTTCCCAGACTTGCTTGGTAGCCATTGTTGTAAGAAAATTCTGCGTATGGCAGGCTCTGCTCCCAATCCTTGCCATAGGTGAGGATGCAGGCTCTCAACATATCTTCCAAAATTTGATTCACCCTTTCGGTCTGTCCGTCGGTCTGTGGGTGGTACGCTGAGCTGAAGTCTAGCTTGGTGCCCATGGCTTTGTGCAGGCTTTTCCAGAACCTAGAGGTGAACTGGGTCCCTCTATCGGAGACTATTCTGCTAGGCACTCCATGCAGCTTCACTATATTTTCTATGTAGAGTTTCGCCAATTTCTCTCCACCATAAGTGGTCCGTACGGGTAGAAAGTGAGCGACTTTAGTGAGTCGATCCACGATCACCCATATGGAGTCATGTCCCTTCTGAGTCCTTGGCAACCCTACTATGAAGTCCATACCTATCTCATCCCACTTCCACACCGGGATTGGTAAAGGTTGCAACGATCCCCGCAGGCTTCGATGTTCGGCTTTGATCCTCTGACAAGTGTCGCGGTGAGCGACGAACCGTGCAATGTCCGCCTTCATCCCATTCCACCCGCATTTCGCTTTAAGTCCATGTACATCTTGGTGGATCCCGGGTGTATGGAGTACGCTGAGTTGTGTGCCTCATCCATGATGGTCCGTCGAAAATCTCCACCTTCGGGTACGCATATCCCGTTCTTGTACCACGGGGTGCCTTGGTCATCTACCCCGAAGTCGGGGGCCTTGTTCTCTCCGTATGCTTGTTGATCCTCATCGATCCTCGTCGGCTTCTTGGGCCTTCCGGATCTTCTCTTCTAGGGTAGGCTGAACACTCAGCTGGCGGACGTAACCTTGGGGGACGATGTGCACGTTGAGTCGGGCCATCTCCTCTTGCAACTGGGCACTCTTGGGTGCCGCCTTCTCATAGGTCTTCCGGCTTAGGGCATCGGCTACTACATTGGCCTTTCCCGGGTGGTAGTGAATCTCTAGGTTATAGTCCTTGACTAGCTCTAGCCACCTTCTCTGCCTTAGGTTCAGGTCGGGCTGGGTGAAGATGTACTTCAGACTCTTGTGGTCTGTGTAGATTTCACACTTGTTCCCGATCAGATAGTGTCTCCAGATCTTCAAGGCATGCACTACGGCTGCAAACTCCA
Source organism: Cenchrus americanus (assembly GCA_947561735.1). Classification (NCBI taxonomy): domain Eukaryota; kingdom Viridiplantae; phylum Streptophyta; class Magnoliopsida; order Poales; family Poaceae; genus Cenchrus; species Cenchrus americanus. The sequence goes on along the minus strand of OX387245.1, from coordinate 68,118,334 downwards.
GATCATGGGTGGGATAGTTCTGCTCATGGGGTTTGAGCTGACGGGAGGCATATGCCACTACCTTCCCATCTTGCATGAGAACACATCCCAACCCTTGTCGGGAGGCGTCGCAATACACGACAAAGTCTCGTTGAATATCTGGCAGGGTCAGCACTGGGGCTGTGGTCAGCCTCTTCTTCAACTCTTGGAAACTTCTTTCACAGGCCTCGGTCCAGTTAAACTTCTTCTCTTTCTTAAGCAGCTCTGTCATGGGCCGGGCGATCTTGGAGAATCCCTCGATAAATCTCCGGTAGTATCCGGCTAAACCTAGGAAACTCCTGATCTCACTCACGTTGGTTGGTTGCTGCCAGTTGGAGACTGTCTCAACTTTCCCGGGGTCTACAGCTACTCCTTCGCAGTCAATATGTGCCCAAGGAAGGATATTTTCTCTAGCCAAAATTCGCATTTGCCGAACTTGGCGTATAGCTTGTGTGCCCTTAACTTTCCCAAGCACTACTCGAAGATGTTGTTCATGCTCCTCCACGCTCTTGGAGTAAACAAGTATGTCGTCAATGAAGACCACGACAAACTTGTCCAATTCCTCCATGAACACCTTATTCATGAGGTTCATGAAGTATCTTTGGGGCGTTGGTTAGTCCAAAGGACATCACCGTGAACTCATATTGCCCGTAGCGAGTGACAAAGGCGATCTTGGGGATGTCACTTTCCCCGATCTTGAGCCGGTGGTACCTCGATCTTAGATCCACCTTCGAGAAATATCTGGCTCCCTTCAGTTGGTCAAACAGGTCATCTATTCTGGGAAGAGGGTACTTGTTTTTAATAGTGACCTCGTTCAGCGAGCGATAGTCCACACACATCCTCATGCTCTTATCCTTCTTCTCCACGAAAAGCACTAGGGCTCCCCATGGTGATGAGCTTGGTCTGATGAACCCACTTCGCTGGAGCTCTGCTAGCTGCTTCTTCAATTCTGCCAACTCAGGGGCTGCCATCCTATAGGGCCTCTTGGCTATGGGAGAGGTTCCAGGGATAAGGTCGATCACGAACTCTATGTCCCCGTCGGGTGGCATTCCGGGGAGTTCTTCGGGGAACACATCCGGGTATTCTCGTACTACCGGGACATCTTCTATGGACTTGGCTTCTATGTTGAAAACCATTATATCCGCCCGTGTCCCCGGTGTGGCGAGTCACTTGTATCCCGTCCGGGTTGGTCGGGTGCACTACTTTATCGGCGCGGCTTATGAGGCCATGGTGTTGGCTTAACCAGTCCATACCAAGGATCACATCTATCCCCTTGGATTTCGGTACTACCGGTGTCTGCTAGGAACTCTACCCCACTTAAAATAATCCTTACCGGGGGCATCCCGAGTTGACAATTAATGTCACCTCCGGCGTTCGAGTTATTAGGGGTGCTTTGAGTAGTACCGTGGGTATGCTATGCTTTTCCACAAAGCTTGAGGATATAAATGAGTGCGATGCTCCCGAATCGAATAGTATGGTAGCCAAAACCGAGCCGACCGGGAACTCACCGAGTACCACTCCTTGTGCTTCCCGTGCCTCCCGCGCATTGATGTGATTCACCCGAGCGCGTCCATACGACCGCCGGGGCCGCCTCATCCGCCGGTTGCCGGTGCCGTTGCCGAAGTTGTTGTTGCTGCGCACCGGCATGCGGTTGGCTCTCGACGCAAGTGGCCTTGGTCCGTTTACCGAGTTGGAGTAGGTGGTGGTGGTTGGCTTTTTAGCATAGGGGCGATTGGCGATGAAGTGCCGGTTTCCGGCAGTTGAAACACACTCGGGAGCTGTTGTTGTTGTTGTTGGTAGTGATCCGTCGGTGTTGTTCCGTGGGGGCTTCATGGTATTCGGTTGTAGGAGGGCTTGAACTCGGGCTCGGGGGCTTGTGAGCTTGTGGCTTGGGTTTGGGTTCTGTATTGCATCGGAGCTTGGAACCTGGACATGGGGTGTCCAAAGTTTCTCGGCCTTTGGGACCGCTCTTGCTGCTTGGCCTTGTGCTCCATGAATTTGCGCTTGTTCTCCTTCTTTTCTTCGGCCTTTGCTCTTTCCGTGAGGATTGCCATGTTCATAAGGGTATTAAAGTCCGGGTAAATCTGAGGAGTCAGCAGTGTCCTCAGTTCCGGAGTCAGTCCCTTCTTGAACATCTCTTGCTTTTTGGAGTCTTTATCCACCTCCTCGGGGCATAGCGTGCCAGCTCAATGAACTGGTACGTGTATTCCTCCACAGACATGTTGCCTTGGCGTAGTTCGCGGAACTCGTCTGCCTTCCGCTTCAGTGTGGCCTCCGGGATGTGGTAGCGGCGGAACTCCTCCACGAATTCATCCCATGTGATGGCGGAGGGATCCTTGGCCGCGGCGCAGTAATTCTCCCACCAAGCTAGGGTCGTCCGGTGAGCCGGTGAGCCGCCAAGAGAACCTTGTCATGGTCCTCGCAGGGGAGGGGCTCCGGTTCCCTCGAGATGGCTCTCAGCCAATCGTCAGCGTCCAAAGGATTCACCGACCCGCTAAAGGTGGGCGGCTTAGTCCTGAGGAACTCGATCAGCTTCTCATTCATGCTCATGGCGCGGGGTCTTGGGCGGTTGATGGCATTGAAGATAGCCTCCATCAAGACAGTCTGGTTGGCTAGGACTTGAGCCAAGTCAATAGGAGGGGGTGGTGGTGGCAGGACCACATTCTCTCCTCCATCTTCATTTTGGTTAACCTCCTGTTCGTGGAGGCGCTCCCTCCGATCGGCTTGTGATCCCTCAGCATCCGACCGGTGGGTCCTGACAGGGCGCCTGGAAACCATCTGTAAAGAAGCGGGTTTCTAAGAGATCTAGTTTTATGTGATGTTTAAGTGGATTATAACGGATTTCTTTTGAAAAGGCAGGGTTTATTCTGCCGGTAAGCACACAACAAGCACATAGCAAACAAGCAAGCACAAACAAGTTTTTATTACAAACCGAGTTGAGGAGGGTACATCCCGACTACGCGACACACTACACGACTAAAGGCTAAGGGCGCAACTTGGACCGCACGGCTTCATTCCCTGGGTCTTGGGGCACATTACTCGCGAGGGGAGCTGTCTTCTGGGGTCGAGTGTTCTTCCAGCGGGATGAGCAGCTCGTCATCGTTTCCACCTTCGGGGTCTCCGTTTTCCTGAGGCTGTGCTGCGGCTTCAGTGGTAGCTGTTGTGGGTTCGGTGACTGCTGGTGGTGCTGGTGGGACTTCTATGGCTCCTCCCCATCCTACAAGGGGTGTTCCCAACAGGACTTGAGGTTCTCCAATGGCTGGAACGGGCGTTCCGCCGTGGGTCCATTCTTGCATGCGTTGGTCCCGGATCCTTCGAGGCTTTCCGGGCAACGGCTTCACCGCTTATGGCCGCCGCGGTCCTCGCTTCGGCTTGAGCCACTCGGACTTGGTGCATCCGCACCGTGACTTCGGCCTTGCTCGGCCCCGGCCGATCCGTTCCCTCAAGTGTCCGGCCCGGTCATCAAAGAGCTTGTCCGGGGAGACAAGGTAGGCGACTACGTGGTATAGCGAGTCTTCTTGGTGGCGGCGTCGCTCCAAGTTCCTCATGCGGGCACCGCCAACCGGGGTCCCGATGGCGGGAGGGAAGTACCTCATCGGTGTTGGGACGAGGTGCTCTTCGTAGATTCGGCACGGGTAGCGGAGGGCTTTTCGAGGGCCAAAGGATAGGTATCCCGGTGTCGGAACCCCGTGGCGGTCACGCGCCACGGCTCGATGTTGGTGTGGCGGTTGCTTCTAGCGACGGAGAGGACCACTCTACGGCGGAGAGTGCCGAGTTGCTCGTACTCTCGCTGTAGTACCTAGGGCGCTCAGTGATACCGAGGCGCTCCAGGGAGTGGATGAGCAGGCGAGCAAAACCAGGCTCCTCCTGGCACACGCCTTGGGTCCATCCATCTTCCGCCATCTGAAAACAAAGGTAGAGTTGAAAAGGTTGTGGTGGGGTACAAGAGATGGATAACTTTATTTAGTAGGAAGGTTGGGGTACATCCTTCGGGGTACACTTATTACTGCTAGGACTCGACTTCTAGCCTAAACACCCTAGTCTCATGGTGATTCTGCCTCTAGCTGGATACGGCGCTTCTTCAGTGGAAGATCTTGCTCCAGTATCTCGTCTTCAGTCTGGGTCCCTTTGTCCCAGTGGGTTTCTTCGGGTTCATCCTCTTCTCGTTCGGCTCCTTCATCTCTCGCTTCTTCGCTCCTTTAGTTCATCCCATAGGGCTTTATGGGCCAACGGCGTGCGCTCTCTTTCCCCGAGGTATTCTTGCTCGGTGTTGTGTAGTTCAACTTCGCTATGGTTGTCTTCACCCTTTCTAGTTCTATCCTCTCGTTCGGCTCTTTCCGCTCCGTCGATCCGTCGCTTCGCTTGCTGGGCTTGCTCCGATAAAGGTGGTCTAGGCCTCTCGAGGTATATGGATAGGTGGGAAAGCTGCCTCTTCTAAGTCTTCTTCCTCTCGTTCTAGACCCCTCATGCGATCAATCCACGAGCGTCCTCTTCCTCCGGAGGGTGGAAAGAATCCCATTGGAGTCCTTCGGAGGTGCCGTTCGTAAACCACTCGTAGCCGACGCGGGGCCTTCCGAGCGGCCTTGGGGTAGGTGTCGGCAAAGCGAAAACCGGTGGCGTTGACGAACCATGGCTCTATGTCGGGGTAAAGCGTGCTCCTTCCCACAAAGATCGGCGGCTTACACCGAAGGGTGCCGAAGCGTTCGTACTCCCGGTAGACGAACTGCGGCGGATCCCTTACTCCGACGCGCTCTAGGGCCGAGTAGCAACAAAGTTAGGGAGGCCAGCCGGACGGGGCAAATTCCTCCGTTCTACTCGGGGTTAGGCATCTGGAAACAGGCAAGAATCAAGGTAAGGATTTGGGAAAAGGTGAGCTTAGCAAAGGAAAGGTTAGAGGGGGCCAGAGGAGGTCTCGTATCCTAGGGGTCATGTCCTACGGCCAACCTACGGCTCTGATACCACCTGAAGCGTCCCCTCATCGGAGGTGACCAAATGTGACACAAATACCAGTCCCAGGAGGCTGGTAGCACATTTATTACAACAGGTGGAATCAGTCTTTTACATTACGGTTACAAAAAGGGCACGGCAGTGCCAACGCTACGATGAACAACACAAACGCTAGCGACCACACTACGATAGCAAAGGCTTCCATAGCCTCCTCAGAGTACCACACCATGGAAGCTTTCGGTAGGCCCCCGGTGCACGGCACGATTGGGTGTAGGGTAGTGACCTACTCAACGTCTTCTGGGATGTAATCGGGATCCTCCTCTGTAAAATAGTTAGTAAAACAAGGGTGAGCACATACGTACTCAGCAAATCCAACCCCACCCACGGAGGGGCTTATAAGCAGAATCATGCATAAGATATAACAAGGATCGAGTTAAGGTTCATTTAGCAAACTTTCACATGCGGGGGTTCATTTCAAAAGGTTTTCGCAAATCATTTTCATGACCCAAGTAACTCATCCGTTTTAAGAAAAACCACCGTGGAACTACGGACTTCCCGTCCGTCGTAGCCCGGGCACACGACCACACACACACATCACGGAAAACAACTCACACCGAGAAAACATCCCATCCCAAACACTAGTTTTTGTGACCACACCGTGACTCGTCCAATACCGTGGACACGGCTATTCGAATAGGTTTGACACTCTGCGAGAGGTTGTACATCTTTACCCACAAGTAGGGTACGCGTCACACGGACACCTCGGTGCCGGTACGGATCCTATCAAAGCCATTACCCACCTTAGCTAACACTACGAGCCACCACGGAAGCACCCAAGGGGTTATACCACATAACCAGGGCGTACCTCACACAGAGCGTACCCCTACTCCTTGGTCTCCCGCTACTCACCCGCACACCAGATGGCAAGTAGATTAACTAGTGGGGTTTATGCTAAGCCGTTGCCACATACAACGGTCGAGTGGTTGTACGATGTTTTGGGTCAGGTGAGATGTCACGCAACCCGGTCCTTAACCGACAAGATGGACAGCTCCCAACACGCTCAACCACACAGGTACGAGCTCACCCATACTCCTGACACACACGTCCATCCCGTCTACGCAGTTCAGTACTCATTTTCCAAAAATACCCCATTCCCATTTTAAAGCACTCACACCTTTTGAAAGCACTCACACATTTTTAAAGCACTCATTTAGGCCAAAACAAGGTTCAATCATAGCAATCAAGGGTGGCTATCCTACCATGTTTTGCAGTAAAACAATATGCAATTTATAAAACGGGTATAGGGTATATTTATAAAACTAGGACAGAAGCATGCATCAAAAGGGGAGGTTGAACTTGCCGTCTTCGAAGTCTTCGGGGAGTGCCGGCTCGGCGTCCGGGACCTCGGGCTCCTGCTCGCAGTAGTCGGCTCCGACCTCCGGCTCGGGGTACCTTACTCCGTCTACTCCGTCGGCTAAGGCATACACACACACAAGCAAGCAATATTAGCACTCACGGTTCCGGCCGAGCTCGGGGAGGGGAAGTGAGAGGAGAGGGGTATTTATAAGCCCTAGGAAAGGAGTTGGTTCGGCGGGGGGGTGCGGCGTGTATGAAAGGCTAGGTTAAGAAGGGGTTATAGGTATTTAAGGACCTATTGGTAATTTATATTATTGGGAAAAGGGGGGTGATTGTAATAATATAAACTTGATTAGGGCCTGATTTGTACTTTATTTGGGGTCTGACAGTATTTAATCTTATAATTAATTATTGATCTAGGGTCTATTTGAAAGAATAAAGAAAGGGGGAATAGAGGCAGGGGCCTTTTAGGAAAAAGGAAGGAGGCAGGGGGTATTTGGCCTATAGGCCTTCTTCCACCTTGCGAACAGAACAGAGAGGGGGAGCGGACCGTGCAGGAGGCCGGCCGGTGGGGGGGGGGCTCGCCGGCGGCTCCGGCCACGGGGACGACCGGGGATGAGGGGAAAAGAGAGAGGAGGGCGAGGGGAACCTATTCCCGTGCTCACCTTGAGCTATTGCGCACGGTGGAGGCGGCTCCACGAGGAGGCAGCGGCGCGGCGGCGGTTCTAGGGGGCGGCGACGCTGTGGAGTTTGGGGAGGAGGGGAGGAGGTGCGGTGAGGCTGTGCTGGTGTGGTGCGGCGAGCCGGGGAGGCCGTCGGCCCCTTTTATAGGCGGCGAGAGGCGGTTCGGGAGCGGAGATATTTCTCCGGCGAGGACAACTCCGGCGAGCTCGGGCGGCTTCGCGAGGGCTCGGCCGGGTCAACTTGTGCAGGGGTTTGGCCGGGGATTAGACCCGTCGTGCAGGCGCGGGGCAAGCTTCGACGGCGGTGGGGAGTTGACGGCTCGTGCGGGGGGGGGCATTAATGGCGGCCGGCGGCCGGCCGGTCTCCGGCGGGCGCGGGGCGGCGGGGCCACGGTGGCGTGCGAGGCGGCTTCCCCCGCCGGCCGGTGGCGTGCGAAGGGGGGGGGGGGGAGAGCCGGGCGCGCGGGGCCGGGCCGGCGGCGGTCAGGCGCCGGTCGACTGGTCTGCTCGCGCGGGAGGCAGGGGAAAAAGGAGGAGAAGAAAGGAAGAAGAGAGGGAAGAGAAAAGAGGAAAAGAAAAAGGAAGAAGAAAAGAAAGGAAAAAGGAAAAGAAAGGGAAGAAATTGGAAAAAAAATAGGGAAAAGAGGAGAAGAAATTGGGGAAAATCTAGAGAATTTGGAAAATTGTTAGGGAAATTAAGGGGGGTTTTGTGGGGTTTTTCCGACTTTCCGGGCGTCGGCGTGATTTTCGGGACGGCGGTGACGGCGAGGCGGACCGGCCGGCGGGACCGCGGCGTGCGCGGGATTCCCGGCCGGGTGGCCGACCGCGGCGTTGGGAAGGTGCGCGAGGGGCGCGACCGAGGTGCGGTGCCGGCGGGAATCGCGGCACGCGCGTCGGGGGAGAGAGAGAGAGAGCAGTGGCTAGGATTTGAATGGCAATTGAGCTCGGCGGATCGGTTTTTGAAATTACGCATGATTTAGTAGGTGATTTATTTAGAGCTAAAAACGCGGGCGTTACACTTAATGAATCTATTAGATCTTTCCAAATCTAATAGAGCCGATAACTAGCTCCAAGCTAGATCTTAGCCTACCGCATGGCTCATGATCTAACAAGAAAACCCTCTTGAACCAAGCTTAAATCCACCGCATGATACTAAGCATGGTAACAAGACTACTTGCATCACGGTCTAAATCCACCGTATGATACTAGACATGATACAAGGTTGCCGATACTTACGGAGGTCGACGGATCGATGGCTCCTCTCGAAAAACTCGACGACTCGACTAAAAGGACTCGGAAGGTGGCACGGGGCCGGTTTGTTGTGAAATTGTTTGATACCTATTACAAACACTAAGGGTTTATATTTATACGCTTGTCCTAACACGACTCCTAGTCGATCACGATTACAACATTTATTGCCTAAATTAATTCCCCGGCGCCAATATCCGTCTTGCACCCGTCATCAATTTGTCCCTTCTTTACATTCAGGCCACGTCATCACGCATTCCCGAACGCTTCCTCTTCCAGGCGTGAAACAACTCTCCTGCCGAATGATTACGCACTCCCGACCGCAAGCGCTTTCACCGAAAGCTTTGAGGAAAACCTCTTGCCGAATGGTATTTTCCTACCAAACTCGGCCCACAGGTCAGTCTCTTCCATCTACCAATTTTTGGTGTTAACAGAAGAGCATATGGGATAGGGGTCTCCTTGGACCAGTGAATTGCCTGAACCACCTTCCTCTTGTCCCATTGAACAAAGCCGCCGAGGATGCAGTGGCCAGGAGAATTGACACCCAGCTCCGCCACTTCGGCACAAAGCCGAATTGCTGCATAACTTCCATTAGCCTTGTGGAGAGAGATAGGAGTTGTTTTCTTTCTCCTATAAAAATATTATGAATAGAAAAAAAATCATTGATAAGGTAACCTCACTGCTCATGCAATTATGCAGCTTTGTACATAATTAGTAGTTGCCCCTAGCTGCTTAGTGTTCACATTTGCATCTGCTGTCATCAGGAAATGTCACGAGTTCATCAGAAAAAGATTGCTCGTTCCCGGGCCTAGTTGTGGTTGGTAGTGTTCTTCACCGCTGCTGTATCATCAAGCCGGCTTTATCGATCCTCTGCACGCAGCCACGCACACGGCAGTCGGCAGGAAGGCTCCACCTCCATGCAGACCGCAGGGACGCATGCATGCCGGCATGGCCTACCGGTCGGCCCCCGGCGCTGATCCGTCGACACCGATCTCGCGCCGGCCCCCGTCCCGTGGGCCGCGCCCGCGCCCTTTTCAGATCCCGCAGCTGTACGTGCCGCCACTGTTGGCACGTGCGCGCGCGTCCCCCGCGGCCCTGAGCCCCTGACCCCGCGCGGCCGCGCCGCAGCGATTCCAGAGCTGGTCCCCCGGGCGGAGGCGACGACCGAACGACGGGGAGTCGGGGAGGGAGGCGAGCGGCGCGGCAGGCCCCGGCGGCCCGCTGCTGGATCGGTGCCGCTGCCGCCGCGCGGCGCGGCTGCTGTTTGCGCTCGGACGTGACGAGGGCCGGGCGGCCGGCGGGGTAGCGCGCGGCCGGCCGGCCGGGCCACCCCCCCCCCCCCCCCCCACACCCGTGCCTCGGCCGGCCGGGTCTGCACACGCGCACGGGACCTTGTCTCCTGGACTGCCCCACCGCGGCTCGTGCTCTGCTGCTGATCGGTCGTCGTACGTGACCACACGCTGCTGACTGGTCTCCCCTCCTCTGGCCCTCTCGATCTGGTGTTGATCGCCGAAAGAGAGATACCGATACCAGCAACCATTTCGAGTGAAGAAATAGTAGGCGCATCAGTAGGTCGTTGCCCACACAGCATGATTCCGGGAAACGCAAGGAAGCGTTCGCGGCGACGACAGCACCGTTTCCTCAACTTTTCCCGGGAGTTAGGCCGGCTCCCACCCTACTAGGGCACCACTATATACTGCTAGTAATAAGGAAGCAGCCAGCAGCTGATCGTCGCACGTGTGTTTTATCCCGTCGTGCTGGGATAAGATAACCACCGGGGCCTGCCTGCACTGCGCACGCCCGGTCGTACATCGTCACCCCAATTCGCGACGCGTGACGAAACGACACGCGCGTCGAACCGTCGACCTCGAGTGCGTAGTTTGAATTTTTTGCACGTGACGAACTCACGAAGACGCTCGCTATCTAGAGAGTCCAGCGGCGCAGCACATTTGGAAGGAACACAGGCATAGGCACGTCTACCGAAATTCAACTCGCCAGTCACGTGCCAAATCAGTAATAATTCGGTGAAATTGGAGCTGGGGCCGTGTGTGCCTCGGTACGCCCATGCCCATCCATACGGCGCGCACGGCGACATGGGCGACAGACACGACGCCTGCCGGCCTGATCCCTCTCGAGACCACGTTACAGGTACAGAGACCCCCGGCTTTTTCAGCACCAGCACGCGCGCGCCCGCCGGGTGCGCGTGGACTCGGCTGCCGCACGCAGCGACTTCGCCTGGCCGGGTTTGCCGTCACGAGAGCTACCGCCCACGGGCCACGCCGCCGTCCGCCGAGCGAGGCAGGCAAGACCACACGCCGAGCCCCGAGAAGCCGAGAGGCCCGCGCCGGCGTGCGACATGGCCACGCCGGCACCACGCGCGCGCTCGCGCGCGGGGGTCAGCTCGATCCCTCCCCTCGGCGTGCGCGCGCCAACCTCGCGTCGCTAGCGCATCGTCGTCGTCTCCCCGACTCCCCGTCCCTGTGAGTGGATCATGGCGTGTGCGTGACGTGCCGGTGCGTCCTCTTCGGATGCGGTGCGTGCGCTGTCCGAGGAGGCGTGGAGTTTACGTGCCGCCGCGCGCGGCCGCCGGTGGTGGGAGCCGCCGGCCCGATCGGTGCGGGCGGGGCCACGTGCGGTGAATTCGCCGGGAAGCGAGCGGTCGGCCGGCCGCCGGCCGGCGGGAGGGGGGTGGGTGACGGATCGTGCATAGTATCTAGCTGCATGCGAGGTCTTATTTTTGCGCGGTAAAACAAAAGGGCGAGTAGATTAGATGTGGCGCCTTTTGTCTCGTACGCGCCACGTGAAGCGGTGGTCTGCGAGTGTTGGGCGAGAGGGACTGAGCACTTGCCGCCTTTTAAACACACTGCGGCGGGACGGCGGCTGCTCCGGTGATCGGTTTCGCCGACCGGGTTTTACCGCGGAGGAGCGACATGATAGAAAGCGAAAGGCAACAAAGGTCAAAGGGCAGCAGTGAACCACAAGGAATTGGCGTGGACGTGTCCCTCACTCCCAAGCGATTCTCTCACTCGATCGACTCGATCGTACCCAAGTTTGTTAGGGCCGGGAGGTAGCTTTGGGCGTGTTTGATATCACGCTCCTAGCGAGCCTGGCCGATGAGCCTGGCTGTGGCTCCACCCATGCACATATCATGTTTGATTTGTTTTCTCACGTGAGACAGGCTTGTAAGACGATGGGAGAAACCAGAAATCCCTTGGGCTCTGGTGTTGCGTGTATATATTTGCAAGGAAGAGCCCCTTGCGTGGCTTACATGGAAGGATACAAATCACAACAATCTTTCCTCAATTCTAGGCTACTAGCCTATTCTACGGTACATGCAGATACAACTGAATATATCTCTAACATTCCCCCTCAATCTTAGCCACTAAGAAGGTTAAGATTGATTCGAAATTGCCGAAGCTTGGCTGCCGGGATTGGCTTGGTAAAGCCATCAGCCAATTGGTCAGCAGAGTTGATAAACCGAATGTCAAGAAGTCGTTGTGCCACACGCTCACGAACAAAATGAAAATCAATTTCAATATGTTTCGTGCGAGCATGAAAAATAGGGTTTGCTGAGAGATATTTAGCACCAAGGTTGTCACACCAAAGTCGAGCTGCAGGAGGATGTCGAACTTTGAGTTCTGTAAGAAGTTTCTGAACCCACATCAATTCGGCAGTGGCATTAGCAAGTGACTTGTACTCAGCTTCAGTGCTTGACCGTGATACAGTTGCCTGCTTTCGAGCTGTCCAGGAGATTAAGTTGCTTCCGAGGAACACGGCAAAACCACCTGTGCTTCTTCTATCATCAACGCAACCGGCCCAATCAGCATCAGAGAAGGCACTCACCATGGTGGACTTGGAACACTGGATCCAATGACCAACAGATAGGGTACCACGAAGATAACGGAGAATTCGTTTCACCGCACTCAAATGAACTGTTGTTGGAGCATGAAGGAACTGACAGACTTTGTTGACAGCAAACGCAATATCAGGTCGCGTCAACGTTAGGTACTGAAGTGCACCAACTACACTTCTGTACCGCGTGGAGTCCTCGTCTCCGAGTCGATCGCCATCAACAAGGCTGAGCTTCTCTGATGTAGAAAGTGGAGTATCCACTGGATGTGCCTTGTCCATCCCTGTCCGTGAGAGAATATCAGCAGCATAACGGCCTTGAGACAATAACAGACCACCCTTTAGCTTGGTCACTTCTATCCCCAAGAAGTAATGCAAATCACCAAGGTCCTTGAGGGAAAAATCTTGCTGCAAATCTTTGAGAAGAGCTTCGGTTGCTTGAGAGGAGGAGCTGGCTACTATGATATCATCCACATACACAAGAATAAACATGGTGTAGCCGCCCCGGCTAAAGTAGAAGAGTGAAGTGTCAGCCTTGGAAGCAAGAAAACCAAGAGCTTCCAAACGTTTGCAAAGTCGAGCATACCATGCTCGTGGAGCCTGTTTCAGACCATAGAGAGCCTTATCAAGTCTACAGACATAAGTAGGATGAGCCTTGTCAACATAACCAGGTGGCTGCTGCATATAAACTTCCTCTTCTAAAATACCATGGAGAAAAGCATTCTGCACATCCAACTGCCGAAGAGACCATCCTTGTGACACAGCAATGGAAAGAACAAGCCGAATTGTAGCAGCCTTGACGACAGGACTAAAGGTTTCTTCATAATCAATCCCATATTGCTGTTTAAAGCCCTTGGCAACCAGTCGTGCTTTATAGCGATCCACAGTTCCATCAGCTTTCCGTTTGATTTTATAGACCCACTTACACCCGACAATATTTTTACCTCGCGGTCGTGGAACTAAATGCCAAGTCTTGTTCCTCAACAATGCATCATACTCAGTATTCATCGCTGAAACCCAGGCCGTGCTAGCAAGAGCTTGATTCAGTGAAGTTGGTTCACCTGTGGATGCTGCTGCATGCATACCCCAACGAACAGTGCCATCGGTAAAAATTCTTGGTTGGCTTATACCGTGACTTAGCCGAGTTGCAGGCCGAGGCGGAGCTGGAGGAGCAGCAGTTGCCACCGGAGTAGGCGCCAAGGATCCGGGAGAATAAATCTCCGTGAGCTCCCCGGGTGCCCCTGAAGACGACGGCTGGGACGGTGTCGATGGTGGCGTAGAGGATCCAGTGCCAGGAGCAACACTCCCGCCGGCAGGAGACAGCGGCTCGGGAGATGTGGCTGCAGGCGTTGATGTCGAAGTGCCCGCCTGGTCAGCGTCGGGCGGCAAGATGTGCCCGGTGGGGGAGCACACAAAATGACGACCGCCACCAGCTGATGAGCGATCGGCATCGGGTGCAGCTGCGTCACTGGGAAACTCTGCAGGCCTGGGCACACTGTTAGTCATGTTAGAAGAAGACAAATACTGGTCATGCCCATTTATATCCCCAATACTAGGTGACGGGTTGCGAAGGATATCAGGAAGGAGTTCAAATTCTTTGCGAAGACGGGCTCCTGCATTTGGGTGAAGAGTTGAAAAAGGAAAAACATGTTCGTCAAAAACGACGTCACGGGAAATATAAACCCGACCATCTTTAGGATCAAGACACTTGTACCCCTTGTGAAGAGAACTATACCCAAGGAAAACACATTGTGTTGACCGAAACTGCAACTTTCTTGTGTTGAAAGGCCGAAGATTTGGCCAGACCGCGCACCCAAAAACACGAAGAAAGGTGTAATCTGGTTGTTGGTTATGCAGACGTTCAAAGGGTGTGGTATTGCTGATAACATGGGATGGCAGGCGATTTATAAGGAACACGGCAGTGGAGAAAGCCTCATCCCAAAATTTCAAGGGAAGCGAGGCGTGTGCAAGTAGAGATAAGCCTATTTCGACAATGTGGCGGTGTTTACGCTCCGCAGAGCCATTTTGCTGATGTGCATGTGGGCAAGAGACATGATGGGCAATACCAATGCGCTTAAAGAAAGAATTCAGCGCTTGATACTCGCCACCCCAATCCGTTTGGACTGTTTTAATTTTTCGCTCGAATTGACGTTCAACAAGAGTTTGAAATTCATGGAAAATACGGAAGACTTCAGATTTGTGGCGCAACATATAAATCCAAGTAAATTTGCTGTGATCATCTATAAAACTGACATAGTAATTATAGCGACCAATGGAAGTAGGGGCAGGCCCCCACACATCAGAAAAAATAAGGTCCAGAGGACCAGTTGACACACTCGAAGATTTGGGATACGGAAGCTGGTGGCTCTTTCCTAGTTGGCAAGCGTCACAAACATGACCATTATTCATATCATTGACCACAGGAAGACTATGACGATTCACTACTTGTTGAACGACTCGAGATGATGCATGCCCTAAACGACGATGCCACGGGAGAGGTGGATAGCTTGGTGACACCGTGAGCTTGTTTATTGGGAGATGACGGACTTGTGGACGCACGCAAGGGATAGAGTCCACCTTCACATCTGCCGCTGTGAAGAGTTTTCCTCGTCACCTGTTCCTTGATGAAAAAATGATCGGGATGAAATTCAAGGAAAACATTATTGTCTTTTGCCGCGTCGATTGACGAACAAAGATTTTTGGCGGCTTGAGGCACATGAAGAATATGTTTCAGATGTAAATTTCTAGTAGGGGAATAAAAGGTGCTATGACCAATGTTTGCAATCTTCATACCTGCCCCGTCGGCCGCATGAACCTGATCACCGCCGTGGTACTTGTTGCGGAACGTCAGCTTCTCCAATTCCCCAGTGACATGATCAGTCGCACCGGAGTCCATGTACCAATTGGTGTCAACACCATAGGAGTTAGACGTGGCGGAGGAGACGCTCTTCTGCGGTGGCGGTGTGTAGTTGGCATCATACCGCTTGAAGCACCTAAACGCAGTGTGGCCCTCCTTGGTGCAGACTTGGCAGTAGACGCCGGCCTGGAAGTTTCGGCCACGGCCACCACCGTTGTTGTTACCGCCACGACCACGGCCGCCACCACCATTGCGGCCGTAACCCCCGCGCCCACCAGATCCGCGGAAATTGGACGAGTTGGAGGAGCCGCCGTGACGTCCGCCCTTGGTGGCGACGTTGGCGGACGACAAAGAGCCCTCATCCTTGAGGCCCTTGCGTTGTTCATAGCTGAGAAGCTGCGCGTAGAGTTCGGCAACCGAGATCGGCTCCACGCGCGCTGCAACAGCAGATACGACGGAGTCGAAGTCGTCGCCCAAGCCGGTGAGGATGTACGTGACAAGATCCTCGTCTTCCAGTTTCTTCCCGGCCGACGCCATGTCGTCAGCCAGCCCCTTCATCTTGACGAAGTAGTCTGCCACCGAGGACGTCCCTTTCGACGCCGTTGCCAGGGCCATGCGCGTCGAGATCAACCGCGCACGAGATTGGGACGCATGCAGTCCCTGAATGGCCGCCCAGAGTTCAGCCGAGGTTTTGGCCGAGGCAACTTGAGTGAAGACGTCCTTGGAGAGGGACGAGAAGAGGTAACTCAGGACTTGTGCGTCCTGGGTGACCCACTTGGTGTAGGCAGGATTGGGCACCGGATCCGATTTCTTCCCGGTGGCTTTATCCGTCTCCCCGGCGACGAACTGGTCAGGAGGAGTGGCGGTGGGGTCGATGTACCCCGCGAGTTGGGCACCGATCAGGGTGGTGAAGACCTGCGCGTGCCACATGGTGTAGTTGCCGCGCGTGAGCTTCTCGGAGACAGGAGGGAGAAAGCCAAACGAGAACGCCGAGAGAGCGGCGGCGGCGTCATTGGCGGAAGAAGAACCCATTGGATCGGATCTACCGTGAGGAAAAAAGGCTCTGTACCATGTAAGACGATGGGAGAAACCAGAAATCCCTTGGGCTCTGGTGTTGCGTGTATATATTTGCAAGGAAGAGCCCCTTGGGTGGCTTACATGGAAGGATACAAATCACAACAATCTTTCCTCAATTCTAGGCTACTAGCCTATTCTACGGTACATGCAGATACAACTGAATATATCTCTAACAAGGCTGAGTTTGTATTTGTGTTTGATATGGTACGAAGATGAGTAGGATAACCTTGCATCTGTCACATGGTGGCCTTACCACCCCTCTCCCTCTTCGGTATTTTATCAAACGCTCACGGTGGGTGGTGAGGATGAACAGGGTGCTGGGGCTGACATGGACGCCTTCACTCGCCGGCCACGGACGGCGAGGACTCCGTCGTGGGCGTGGGGGAGCTCCGCCTCGACCCACCGCCGCGAGCGTGGGCAAGACGCGGGGGTACCTTGCCTCGGCCGCCGCCGCGGGCGCGGGCGCGGGGCTCGGCCACCACCGCCGCGAGTTGCGGGCGCGGGGGAGCGCGCTCTCGGCCACCGCCGCCACGAGCGTGGGCGGGGGATGCGGGGGATCTCACCTCGGCGGCCACCACGAGGGTAGCGCGGACGCGGGGGAGCTCCGCCTCGGCCACCACCGCCGTGAGGGCGGGCACGAAGCGAGGGACCTCGCCCCGGCCGCCGCCGCCGGCGCCGCCGCGGCTCCGCCCCGGCCACCACTGCAGCGAGCGCAAGCGCGGCGCTAGTTAGCTCACCCCGACCGCCACCGCGAAAAACGAGAAGAGAGGGTGAGAGAGGTGACACGATCGGAGCGGAAGCTCGCGGCAGCTCGGCCACGGCCCGGCTCTGGAGGAACGAGGTGGATTTGCGTTTCTGTGGAGCTAAGAGAGAGAAGGATATTTGGTTCGCGGGAGCCTGACTCATCGGTGGGTCTGACAAATCAAACACGACCATTACAGCTGGGGAGCGCAGGGAGCCAGGCTCGAGCCCGTATCAAACACGCCCTTTATTTGCCTTTGTCACCGATGGCAACCGCGCGCACCGGTGGTTATTCTCTTGGGGACGAGGACGACGACGATGGTGATCCGCCGCCCCTCTTATCTATTCCATGATGGAAGATTAGCCGAGGAAGGATAGGGGGCGCGGCGGCCGGCGGGTGTGGGTGCCTGGGAGGTCGACGACGAGTGTGAGTGGCCTGGCCGAATCTGAAGCACATGACCCGGCGGCCGTCGCCATCCACGGGATGCCCGCAATTCCCGGCCTCATGTGCCTCCAGCTCCACCTCTCCCCTCCCCAGTCCCCACCCCCACGCCCAGGGCCCACGCGCCCCCAACCGTCACGTGACCCCTTTCCCTTCTGCCCCCGTCCACGTCGGGCTCGGGCCACGCCACGCCACGCCACGGCCATCTATCCCCCGCCGCGCGAGCTCGCCCTAATTAATCATCTCCGCGTGCGTGAGGTTGAGACCCCGACCCGCCTCGGGATTAACCCCAGAAGTAGCTTTGGCAGGAGTACGGCGGCGCGGCGGCTGATTAACCCGGCGCGGCACGTGCGCGGCGGGGCTAACCGGCCGCGCCGTCGCTGGCCGATCGCGTACGTGTGACGCCGTCTAGCTCCCGTCTCCCGCGCTCGCGCGTGCGTGGGCTCGTTGACGGGCGCCGCGCCGCGCCCGTATAAAGCGTCCCCGCGGGCAGCCCAGCCATAGATTACACAGCTGCTGGTCGGCTTGCTGGTGGAGAAGGCGAAGCGAAGCCAAAGCAAAGGTCGGAGAAGAGAGAGGGGAGTAGAGAGAGACATCACGTGAGGGATCAGAGGACTCTCCGATCCGAGGTGCTTCATTTTTCGACGCGGCGGCTTCTTCCCGGGGGCGTGGACGACCGACGACGACAGAGCGCGCGGGATCGGAGCTGTACGTGTAGCTGAAGAGAATTGCGCCGGCGAGGAGCAGGCAGGCGTCCATGGCGAGGCGCTGCGACTGACGTGCGCCGACGATTATTATGGGCATCCAAGGTACGCGCGCGCATGGTTACCATGTCTTCCAATTCATTCTCGTGTTCCTCTCTCGAACCATTGCTTTAAGATGCATATATATCGATCGCCGAAATAAAAATTCAGCTGATTTTTTCCCTTCATCGACTCTGATGAGCTCGCGCAGGGAACAAGGCGGGGACGCACGAGCACGACTTCCTCTCGCTGTACAGCACCGCCGCCGCCGCTAATAAGGACTCTCCTCTCCAGCTCCACGACTCCAAGTCACCTCCTCCCTCTCAAGGTCTGCATGCACCTCTCGTCCTCTCTGTTTCCTTCTCATGGCAAATTCTACTCCGTCGAGCTCCGCTGTAGCGGTTGGTAGATCTGCGACGAGGGAGCTGCACAATTCGGCAGTTCCTGCGACCGGAGCGGATCAACCGGCGGCCGGGAGGGAAAAAAAAAAGAGAAGCAACGCCTCGCTCCGATTCGTTAATGAATTAATTAAGCAGTTACTCGCTCCGACGTGTGGCGGTTGGGATTTAAACAAATGAATTCCGTGGAAATTAAGCTGGCGGGCGATAAGAAGCGACAAGCAAAAGCAACGGCGGATCACGTGTGGGTGGGACGCAAGGAGCCGTCGACGGCCTTCCATCCCATCTGGCCGGGGGCCCCACCCCCACCCGGCCACCCACGGTCTTTATTTTTCCTAATCATGATTAGCCGGAGGGACATTATTATCCGGCTCCTGGTGGTGTCAGTTACATTCTCTTGCTGCTCAGTGCTCACCAGCCACTACTGATCATGCATGCAGGTAATTTCTTCTTGAAGACGCACGACTTCCTGCAGCCGTTGGAGAAGCCGGGAGCGCCGCCGCCGCCGGAGCCATCACCGGCACAGCAGCTGCCCGCCTCCGGCGCGGACGTCAGGCAGTACCACCACCAGCCGGTGGCCGCCAAGCAGCAAGCGCTGCCCCTTCCTGGCGGCGTCGGCACGTTCACCATCTGCCCCGCGCCCGTCTCGGTAGCGCGGCCGGCGCCGCTGGCGGCCGTCGTCAAGGCGGAGCCGCCGCCGTTCGTGCTCTGGGGCCAGCCCACGGCGTTCCAGCACGCGAGCGCGAGAGGTACGTTCACGGTTCGCCACTTCGCCTGCTGGTCCTTTGCAGCATGACGCACCAGCAGTCCAGCACCGGCACGGCACACACCGGCAGTTTTCGTGTAGCTGGGCAGCTAGCTAGCCATACAGTTTCGGCGCAATGGGCACGACAGCGTGCGTGTGGCCGTGGTCGCTGATCGCCGTGTGGGTGTTGGTTACTCGTGCACGCGGGGTTTACGTGTGTGTGAGTGTGTCTCAACAGTGTAGAGGGAGGGGGTGAGTGAGTGGGGCACGGGCCGGGCTCGTGCATGTACACCGGGCTTGTTGCCAGCAAGCCCGGGCCCGTCTTGGCGCCCCATGTTGCCCGTGCAATTCAGCCTCTCTCATGTCGTCGTGATGTCCCGTCGCGCGACCCACCACCCCACCATCCCCCCACGTGAGCTCCAGGTGCCCCCGGCCGCCGGGCCCGGCCCACTGCTGGACTGGCATCCACGCCGGGGCCCGGCCGGCGGGGACGCTAGCTGCCACCGGGCCCACCACCACGCCACCGGCGTGTGGGGCCGCACGCCTTCCGCCTGCGCAATCCTTCCTTCGGCAGTTGTTGGGAAAAGAAAGGCTAAAGCTAAAGGCGGGCGCTTTGTGTGTTTGTTGTGTTGTGGCCTCCACCACCCCCCGCAGGGCGGCAGCAGCAGCAGCAGCAGTGGGCGCTCCCCTTCGCCGGCGCCGGGCAGGCCAGGACGCTGCTGCTGCAGCAGCAGGCGCCGCCGGATAGGAAGGGGCGCGGCGGGGGAGGCGGGGCCATGGACTCCGGCTCCAGATCCAGCGGCGGCGCGGGGTTCGACGACGACGACGGCCTCGCCGCGCGCCGGGAGGTCTCCTCCTCGCTCAAAGGTACTACCCCAATCCCGCTAAATCTATGCAGAATTCGTTCGTCGTGAGTCCCGGGATGATAGGGACATTTTAATTTCCTGGAATTTTGACGATTTCCGCCCGTGTACCCTGTTTTTTTTTTCTGTAATTGTTTTTTGACGAGAACGCACCATTCTTGTACTCATCGGGCGTAGTGTTCCGTGTTGTGTTGGTCTAGCAGAGTTGACGGTGAGGCAGAGGACGGGTAGTGTGGAAGGGATGGGTTCGCGCGCGCTGACGGCGCTGGGCGCCGGCTCGCAGTGGCGGCAGCCGGCCCAAGTCCACCAGTTCCACGCCCACCTCCTTGTCTCCGGCCGCCTCCGCGGCTCGCCTGCAATCGCCGCGCTCGCGCTGCTCCGCGCCGCCTGCCGTGTGCGCGTGTCCCCCTGCCTCTGCCCGCTCGCCCGATACCTGCTCGACGGAATTCCCCAGCCGCCCCCGCCGCTCCTCCACGCCGCGGCGCGCCTCGCCTTTCGCCTCCGCCTGCCTTCCCTTGCGCTTCGTCACTACCTGGCTCTCCGCGCGCTCCACCCGTCCTCCCTCCCGCCCGCCCCTGCCATTGCTGACGTGCTGAAGTCCGCCCCTGGCCGCGCCGCGCACGCCCACGCGCTACGTGTCTCTGCACACGCGGTGGACGCTCGTTTCCTGGACAACACGCTCATTTCCATGTACTTAGCCTGTGGTGACGCTTGTAGGGCACGGCTAGTGTTTGAGGGGATGCGCAACCAGGATGTCATCTCATGGACTTCGCTAATATCAGGGCTTGTGCAGAATGGCTGCCCCTTGCAGGGGCTCCATCATTTTGCATCAATGATGCACAGTGAAGTGTGCCCTGACTTTGTGTTGCTTGTATCCGTCCTTAAAGCGTATATGGAGCTTGATGACCTGCCTGGTGCCACAGCAGCTCATTCTTTAGTGGTCAAGAGTGGCTTTGACAATGAACTAGATGTAGTGATCACACTGACATCCATGTATGCCAAGTTTGGGTGCATCGTGGCTGCTAGGGCACTCTTTGATATGGTGCCAACCCCGCGGGTGAATGTGATCCTTTGGAATGCCATGATATCCGGTTACTCTAAGAATGGCCTTGCCACTGAGGCGGTGCAACTTTTCAAGCAGATGAGGAAGGTTGCAAGAAACATGACCCCTGACTCTGTTACCTTACGGTCGGTGATTCTGGCTTGTGCTCAGCTTGGTTCTGTGGAACTTGGGGAATGGATGGAGGACTATGTCCAAGGCAGTGAATACAGAGATGATGTGCTTGTTAACACAGCGCTGATTGACATGTATTCTAAGGCAGGTAGCATTGCCCGTGCACATACAATCTTTGAACAAATGGGCATGCAGGAGCGGGATGTTGTTGTTTGGAGTGCACTGATTGGTGGTTACGGGGTGCATGGCCATGTCAAGGAGGCTGTTGCCCTGTTTGAGGACATGAAGCGTGCTGGGGTGAAACCGAATGATGTGACATTCTTGGGCCTCCTGTCAGCTTGCAACCATGCTGGTGCTGTGGAGAAAGGGTGGAGCTACTTCCATTCCATGAAACATGACTATGGGATCGAGCCCAGGCACCCGCACTATGCCTGCATGGTGGACATGCTTGCTCGTGCTGGTCACCTTGACAGGGCTTACCAGTTTATAAAGGACATGCCCATCAGGCCAGAGATGAGTGTGTGGGGTGCCTTCCTACATGGTTGCAGGATGCATAGGCACTCAGACATGGCGCTGGCTGAGTGTGCCGCACAGCACATTTTTGAGCTGGAACATTCCAATGCAGGACATTATGTGCAGCTTGCAAACTTGTATGCATCCGCAGGGATGTGGAGTCATGTTGCTGGTGTCAGGGTCACCATGACACAGAGGGGTGCTAGCAAGGCAACAGGGTGCAGCTCCATTGATATCAACACAGAGATCCACTCCTTCCATGCAGGGGATCCATCATTCACATCGTAGGGCTGCTGGAATTTTGAATTCCTTAGTCTTCTTTCCCCAACTGTAGCCAGAGTTGGAAGCGGACAAGATTTTTTTTTGAATGCCCCTTTTCCTGCTTGTTCTTCCTGAAGGCATTTGTTACAGTTAGGCAAATTTGATCATGTCTCATAATTCTTTCCCTTGGCATCCCAGCATGAGCATGGATTCTGTGTGTATCCCTTGCATAACATAACCATAGTAAGACACTTAAATGAACAAATGAGCATGAGTGAAAATTTTTGGCATAAAAAGAAGTAGCATGACCACAATTTATTTTAAATGGGTAAAAAGAGCTCACTCCGCGCTGTTTTATTCTAATGGATGGTGTTTGTGTAAATGTAACTGGCAGTAAGGATGGACCGGAAGGGCGGAAGCTGCAGTGATGGTGGTACAGATCAGCGGCCAAACACACCACGGTCAAAACACTCAGCCACAGAGCAGCGCAGACGCAGCAAGATCAATGACAGGTTATTTATTTGATTCGAATTTGTGACAAATTTGAAGGACAAAAATAAGTTTTGACCGCAGAATGTTTTCCCCTCTTCTACTCCACACATCATTCCTTACAGGTTTCAGATACTTAGGGAGTTGTTACCACACAATGATCAAAAGAGAGACAAAGCAACATTTCTCTTGGAGGTAAGATTTTTAACACTTTCCAATTTTATAGACGTAATCTTTTCAGTTGATTAACATGGTTCTTTCTTGCCATCCTTTCTATGCAGGTTATCGAATATATACGGTTTTTGCAAGAGAAAGTTACAAAATACGAGGCAACACTCCCAGAATGGAACCAAGAAAATGCAAAGATGCTTCCCTGGGTAATTGCTTCTTGCTCCAAAGCTGCAGTACTTGTTAATGTTGTTAGGAAAGGAACAGTCAATTCTTGATTGTCTGTGTCTGAGAGTAGCTTTACATTTTGCAGTCAAATATGTATTTTCGATCATTCTGGAAAAATGAGCAGGCAAGTGTTTGTTGCTAATAATGCATTTGCCCTATCAAATCTTTATGATTATATTGATTTTTTCCCGACCGACATCTTATGTATACTTTTTTTTTGTGGTGCAGAATAAGGGACAAATCCCAGGAGATTCCCTGCCTGACCCTTCACATTTCATGAGAAATGGATCCTCCCCTGGATCTAATTTCACTGGGAAACTCAATGATAGTCACAACATGGTGACATCTGCTGCTGCATCAGGGGCACACGATCAGATTAAAACTGATCCAATGGCTAGCATGTGCTTCAGATCAGCTGAAACTCCGGCAAATATTACTAGTATGATCAATGATCCACCAGTGATCCTGCCTTATTCGCTGAGGTGCTTTCTGAGACTAGAAGCAGCACTGGTTACTTATGAGTGTTTCTTTATATGCAGATAATGCTTTATCTCAGTCTCAACCCCAATGGACAGGTCCATCCCCTGTGGATGACTGTGCAGTTAACAGTGAAATGCTTAACAACCAGCAGTTGGCGATCGATGAAGGAACAATCAGCGTGTCCAGTCAATATTCCCAAGAGTGAGTCACAAAGAATATCACTTCTTTGTTACTGACGTTTTTCATACCTAAGTATTTTAGTCCTTAGTGTTGATAACTCTCATAGTTTTCTTTATTGTTGCTAATTATTTTTCCTTCCGATAGTTTCAGCAGTAGGCTTTGCCCACCGAAATTTCTTTTTATTCATTTGTAATTTATTAATTTCAGGATGTTGAGTTCAGATAGCGAATTGTGACGACTAAGAAATTTGATAATTTTTTGCCACAAACAAAAGTATGTTGATATATCCTATTTTTTATTCATAACAGGTTACTTAATTCGTTGACTCATGCCCTTCAAAGCTCGGGTGTAGATTTGTCCCAAGCCAGCATCTCTGTGCAGATCAACCTGGGCAAACGGGCTGTCAAGAGACCTGCTGCTGGTGTATCCTGCAAGGTATGTTACCTCTGACACACGCATTTATTCTTGTTGAAAAGATAGCATGCCAGCAAAACTGAGGTTATTTCAACCGTTTCT
Source organism: Cenchrus americanus (assembly GCA_947561735.1). Classification (NCBI taxonomy): domain Eukaryota; kingdom Viridiplantae; phylum Streptophyta; class Magnoliopsida; order Poales; family Poaceae; genus Cenchrus; species Cenchrus americanus. The sequence goes on along the minus strand of OX387245.1, from coordinate 68,094,358 downwards.
GCAACTCCTAACTAGTTTGAGATGATATATATGTGATGGCTTCTATACAATGAAATATGAGCCTGCTTGTTGATGATAGAAGTTTGTGCCTGCTTAGATACTACTAAGCAGTGTTCTATGCAAACTTTGAAAGTTCAGTGGTGATTATCACATAGGCATCTGAAACACTGTACACTTTGCACGTACATCATTTAGCCCCGCTGATCCATGTTTTGACGTGCCACTTCAATTCTGCGCAGGAACAACCGGATCCAGCATCCAGTGACGAAATAGGTCAGCAGCTGGCAATGTTGGGTGGTGGAGCCGAAGGTCCCTCTCAAGCAGCAAAGCGACATAAGCCGGGCAACAGCTGACGGTGATGGGTCCCGCCCCGCCTCGCTCCCGGACCCGATTGATCATTCTTTCTTCCCTTCGCCAACGGAAAGGCACTCTGGATTGGTTGTACATTGTGCTAGCTGTGGACAGGCTTCGTGATGAAGGAGACGCCGGTGCATTCTTTCATTTGATCGCCCCCGCCCGCCATCCTACCTACCTAGTCCATTGTTTATTTAGTAGAGAAGAAAACAAAACCCATGGAGCTTCCATCGCGGATTGTGAAGCCGCTCTTGTACACAGGCTTCCATTCATATGAGAAGCTTCCCCACCCCCTTGACAAATCGTCAAATCCTATGTTGTAGTTCCGTAGTAAACCTGTAAGATAGTATCTCCAACAACTCTACCTGTTAGTCAACTTGTTCAGTTCTGCTGGGTGCCGTGGCCCGGTCTCAGTGAACTATTTATGTTTCTCCCAAGCAGAATCGTCTGTGACTCCTGATCACCGGTGCCGACCCCGTGGTTGCACTCCCGGAGAAACTGCCTCCACAAACTACTGCCCTTGCGCCTAGCCTGACAGCCGCGAGCGGGGCAGCAAGTTGACTATCTCGACGCCGGTGAGTGGGCGGCAACGGCGGTAGCAGGTCGGCGGGTGACGTGGCCTGATGGTCGTCGCCGGACGTCACGTCGGTTGACGGCGGCGGCGGGGGAGATCGAGCCCGAGATACGATGGCGAATCCGTGGCCATCATCTACCGGCCGGAGCGCACGTCCGTCCGATGAAGGCGCCAGTGTGCCGCTTTGACCGCGCGGCGCGCTGACGCTTCGCCCGGCCGTGCGAGGAGGAGGACCGAGGACGCGGGCACGGTGGCACAGTGGGGGTCGTCGTCGATCCCGTGTGTCCGAAGTCCGAACGAGGACAAGCGTGAGACGGTCAGTCGGTCACTCTCAGCCTCAGGTGGGTGGGAGTGGGAGCGTGATCGAGGTCTTGACGCGAAGATTGCGGCTGTGTGTGTGGCCTGGCGATAAACCAAGTCCTAATCCACACGCACGCGCGCATTGTCTTAGGGCTAGTGTGCTACCATGCAATCCGTCAGTGATACACCACACGGAGTATGTAGTTGATTAGTGAGCACTAATCCTCACTAATGCCAAACTGGAAGGATTTTCGGTGGACGTACGACTCAGCACGCGTGAGATAGAGACCAGCGACCTTGCTAAATGCTACCTGAACCCTCCGAGAAGGCAGGCCAGGCGGGGTGACGACCGCGCGTGCTCAAACCTCTCCGCTCTCCGGTCACGATCGTGCGCTCCATCGGCACTACGGAAGGGAAGGAGGAGACAATGCGCGGCGAGCGAGGGGGCCCGACGCACCGCGCCGCCCACCGTGTATGCTTGGCCCCGGGTCGGGGCCGGCGCCGCGCGAATCCCGTGCTGGCAACCTCATCCACGACCACGAGCTCGCCGCGTTCAGATTCTACCGCACACGCACGCGCGCACACACTTTTTGGCCAGTCTACCTCAATGAGTTCTCTCTCTCTCTCTCTCTCTCTCTCTCTCTCTCTCTCTCTCTAAAAAATATAAATAAAATTCTTCGTTCGATGCTCGGCACGGACTGTTTGGGATGTTTCGTTGTAGGAACGCTACGGGATGGTTGACGACGGCACATGTACTAGTAGTACGTGCAGGCGCAGCTGCACGTGCGCAGTTGCTTGCAGGGAGGAGGACGACGGTTGGCAAGGCGTAGTGCTTCGGTTGCGTACTCGCGTGGCTTCAGGAAGACGACGGCGGCGGCGGCTCCCGAGTTCCGATGGCAGCAACTCCTCCCAACTCGCGTCACATATTCGTTCATGTACCTGCCATCCACTCCACTTGAGCGGATATTAAGCTTCAGGTCAAACATGGAATATAGAGTAATAAGTCCTAAAATGGTGTTGAGTTTCAAAGTCCATGCAATGTACAGGAGAATTGCAGTGAGGGACAAACGCCCAACTGCACACGGCATCGTTATGTATTTTGCATCGCAATGAACATCATCAACACTGTTATAGACACAATCTCAATTTCTGTTATATACTCTATCTGTACAAACAAACAATAAATTAAACATTGTTTATTTTGGAACAAAAAAGAAAAAAGAATCAGTGAATCACGTCATCAATCTGTGTCGAGGAATTCCCTAGCTGAAAGGAGGCCCTCTATCTGCCATAAGGCTTGTTCATCAGAACAAACGGGTCCCGTTTATTGCCAATCCAATCTGACGTATGTACTGAGGGTATCACAAGACTGATAGATCTTCTGGTTGGTGCAAACACTCGTGTGGGTTCGCGTAGAAGTAGTCCTCCTCCTTGGGTTTGTCAGGAATCGCCTGCCTCCTGGACGGTTCGCCCATGCGGCTGGTATGTGATGCCTTGACGGCAGAGGAGAAATCAGCCCAGCTCAATGTGCTGTTTCTGTACTGATCAATCAGCTCTACAATAAGCCTCCGATCCAGCAGTACCGTCTTCTTGAACCCCAAGTATCTGTGCTCATAATAATTTCAAGACACGATCCTGTCAGCAGTTGTAAAGTGACCACAGGCTTATTATGGCAAAATCGTGACATTCTGCAACATGCTAAGGATCCTAACATTTATTTTTGTTTATGTTACTATGCGATAGGTACAACATAGATAAAGAAAAATTCCATAACATGGAGGAAAGTTGCTTAAACATAATTTGGCAAAATCGTCAAACACAGCACCCTCTAGTAAGGATAACCATGCCTGTGAGTTTATTATTGCTGAAAATTACTATTGGGATGTAATTACGTACCTGCGATGACCTTCTACCACTTTTGCCATGTTACCATCGTAAGTGGGGATGAAAATATCACTCTCCAAGGAGACCATATAATCCAATGCTGCCATTTGGGAAGAATGGTTCTGGAAAAGACCGAGATCTGAAGGTAACAGTGTCTCTTTTCTAACCTGACCAGCACCAATAGTAAATTGTTTTAGGAACTGAATCATCAGAATGCAGTGCTAGCAGTAAAGATACTGAACTGACCACATTGGGATAAGCTGAGGTAAGGGCAGCCATTCTTCTTTGTCCACCATATATTTCACCTGCGGCAATGTAAATTTGATAACTGCGATCAATGCCGAGTGCCTGCAATACCAGTGCAGTCTCTTCAGGTGTTAAAGGACAGAGCCCGTCGTTCCTCTTCGCATCAGAGTCAATCACTTTCTCCTTCCACCATGGGTAAGCATATCTTCGAGTTCAAAAATACAGTTATACTTTAACAATAGATTAAAAAAACTGTTCGAGAAAAATTTGAAGGAGGATTTTAATACCTCATTTTCGTGAGCTCTTCAGCCTCCTCGTTGCTGCAGCCATGTGTGCATCCAGAGAAGGCGAGCATGTCCATCTCATACCGTAAGTGAAGTACTACAAAGGGTCCGTTACGACGGAGAGCTTGAACCAGTCGTATGCCCAATTTTTCTATTTCGGGGGTAAATCTCAATGCATTATAATTGACACGACACCTTAGTTTCTGAATCTCCATTGGTAAGCCATTATTTGCAAGCCGAGCATCTGTTCTGTTCAGGTGAAGGACCTTGTACTTCCTTATCAAAGGTAGAATCTGTTTTCCCCAAATAAACACTTACAATCTTCACCTGGTTTCGGATATAGTTTCAGCTCATGATGTCGTCTTAGCGAAAAAGGAAGATGCAATCAAACCTGATGATGGTAATAGGAGATATCAGACCAACTGACGGGTGGCATGGAGTGAAGGAATCCCATTTCAACTCTTCTTTTAAGCCTTGGAGGCAATTGTCTCAGAATTCGGACCTCATCCCTTAGTGATGCTATGAAGTAGTCCACATCGAATATATCTTGGAAATCACTGTAAAATAAGTACCCCGAATAAATTGAAGGCAAACCAACTGAAAGTTAATTGCATTGAATGAAGCAAGAAATTATCACCTAGGATCGGCCCAAAATGAAGCTTTATCTAGCTCTGGTACGATAAGAGTGACGTTCAGATACCTTGCAATCGTCACCATATCACAAATCTATTTGACCGAAAAGGGAAGAAAAAAGTGGAACCATTGGGGATAAGTTTCAGCATTTTAACAATGTCAAAGATTCATGCATATAAACTTTGATATGCAGACATTTTAACAAGTGCAAAAATATATCTTTCAAAAAAAAACAACTGCAGGAATTCAGACTATAACCCTGTGATAGTTGTATTGCAATTTGGATACACAGAACTTACAGCTGCACGCATCTGGTTAAGCCCACCATTGCAGGAGACCATCAGGTAGCCATTGTTCTTGTAGATTCCTGAACGTAGTATAGAACAAATCAAACGACTAGCCCTGCCACTATCAGTCAACATATGCCTGATATAGTCCATTGATGAATTCATGGAAATGCATGGAAAACTGATTGGTGACTAGACAAAACGAGCACATGATTGAATTGGACTGGAAATAACCCCAACATGTCAACATATCAAATACATACATAAAAGCTGGGAAAACTAAGGAATTCAAAGTTATTATTCTGTTTTCTGGGGAGTTGAGAATAAAATCTTTTTCCCCCGATAAGAAAGGAGAAAAGATGTTCAAAAGAGATTGGCACAAAAGAGAAAGTTCAAAATTCCTAACCAAAGAAAGAAGGGAAGCCTGATCCACAAATATTTCAGAAACCGAGAACCAACAAACAAGCAATTTACTTTTGGGCGGAAGCGCGGTGCGCACTGCCTCCCTCTGGCCGCCGTCCGCCACCGCCACCGCCACAGCCACCGCCTTCGACGGGTGCTCGGTGAGGCAGCCGGGCCACCTGGTGAGCAAGCCGGGCGCCCACAGCTCCCGGTAGGCCGCGAGGTGGAGGACGCACGTCCAGAGCAGCACGGTGCTGGCGCGCGCCACCCACAGCCTCACCCGCGCCGGCGACCGCCGCGCCTTCTCGGCCTTCCCGCCGCCGCCCATCTCATCCGAGGCACGACGACGCCGCGGAGCGCAGAGGCACCTCCCTCTCCTCCAATAGTCCTAGCCTCCTAGGCCAGCTGAATATGGAAGTTCTTGTGATTTCCCGTGACCAAAGCTAAGCACTGTCTCGGCGTATTGCCTGACTTTATGGTTCGAGACGAAACCTGCGTGCGCGCGCGGTGCGGCGGGCGAACGATGACGTGCCCGCGTCGCCGTGGGGGCTGCGACGGCTACCGGCGGCGAGGAGGAGGCGCGTGTCAAGTCGTGCCCGTGTGGCCGCCCAGGTTGGCTTACTTGTACGCGCACGGGGACACACGGGGCCTGTCCGTACGTAAGGCGACGGTCAGCGAGGAGCAGGGGCTAAGAAGTAAGAACCCTGAGGGAAGATCAATGTGCGGGACCCGGATGTCATAAGAATAGTGGACATGGACAGGGTGTACCAAGTCTCCGATTTGTTGCTTCAAAAAAAAAAAAGTCTCCGATTTGTCGATTTGACTTGAGCACGAAAAATAGCGGGCCATGATTGAAGTCATCTGCTTCGTCCTATGTATATAGTTAAACTTTCTTGAACATCGACTATCAGTATCAATAAATATAATATCATGATGAAATTGTTTTATATTATACAAATAGTTATATAACACATAGTATGCTCGTGTTCAATCTGTAAAAATTTTTGTTCATAGTAACTACCCTATAATATATGTGCTCCATTTTGACAAATCTAAATAAACTTGCGTAATTGCATTGGCCATTGCAAGATGAATCAATGGAAAAAATCACCTGCCACGGATGACTGGCTGACTGGTGGCTTACGAGCCTATGACCCCCGCACGTCAAAATGTTCTTATACTCCTCCAGTTCAGTATTAAAAGTAGTTTAGGACGGTACACGGTCACCAAAACACAACTTTTCTCTTTTCTATAAAAAATATTTATTAAAAAGTTGTATATGTATATTTTTACGAAAGTAAATTCAAACAAATCTATTTATATGATTTCATATTTCCAAACTTAACAACTTAAAAACTATCCATAAGTTATATTCTTAATGTTTAACTCAAATCTTATCCAAAATGACTTTTTAATAGAGAGTCAAATGGGAAATGCAAAAGAAAGTGGGTGACAGCCCGAATGTCTGTGGGGCTGCTTCCGTGCGGGATGATGCTACGATTCTACGAAAGTGATCGGTCAGGATTTACAGGATGGACGACGTGGACCTCGGATGGAGAAAGCGTCCAAAACACAGGCTGAAGGCCTCATCCATTCATCTACTTGAAAACGGCAAAGGTAAGTCCCCTCAAATCGCAGGCATTGCTTGTAGACGTGAGGCGTGTTTGGTCTGAAACAATTTGTTGCAAGATTTCAGTTGCTAAATTTTGATGGCATCCGTAATCAGTAAGCCGCTCGCGGGTGAAACCTAAATGGCGATTCTAGTAATGGCAGCAAATTTGTCGTGCTACCAAACTGATATTAGGTTGAAACAATAATAGTAAGATTCTGGTATCACAATAACAGAAAAGTCATCTGTTTGCTAGCCACATTTTATCATGGTCATATTCACACAGTCATCTCAGGTCTTGGGTTCGACTCCCCGTGGAAACGAATTTATCAGGATTTAACGACGTTTGTACTTCCAGTGGTAGGTGACGTTCTCGTCTTGAGGATTTACCGGCAGTCTTCGAAGATGCTCATAGAGGTAGGGTTTGCGTACGTGTATTCATAGGGATGAGTGTGTGTTGTGAGTGTCTCTGATGTACTGTGTAATTCGAAAAGAAAAAAAGGTCTCGTCGTTACAATTGCACATAGTAAGGTTTAAGAGATGCCCGTTACGAAACAAAGAGGGAACTATTTATAAAGCTGCTCACGTGTCGTCTAGGATACGACCAAGCATCGCAAGGCAACAAACGGCAAGAACATGAACATAGGATGAATTTGAGTGGCTCTATCTACCTGTCTATCGGTAACTCCAACCGATCCCCAGCGCTAGAAATTGCTCCCCTATAAGAACTACACCAGAGTTATGGAGTACTATTTGTCCGTCCACAGCGATGTACGTTTATGTACTTCCAATGGCAACAAACACTACTCACCTCGACATATTTGTACCACCAATCGCCCCCCTTATTCGATATATTTTAACAACCGTTCGGGGCAATAATCGCAACAGAATAACTGCCACGCAATCCAATGGTGATGCAATAATCGCATCCTATAGACTTCGCGGATCGCGATGGCAACCATAAGCAAAGCACGCAGCCGGCGTCTCCACCAAGCAATCGGTGTGGCCCAATGATTCCATGACACCGCCGCGCTGTGGAGCTTGAACTGAAAGCAGGCGCGAACGAGAAGCAAAGTAGCTAATCCCATGGACCAACCACACCACACCACAGGCAGGACTAACTGTGATATGGCACGTCCTGCCTGTGGAGTCTGAGAGCTATATAAGGTTGTGGCTGCATAACATCATGCCGGTTGGTACTTTTTTTTTTTTGAAAAACATGGCAGGAGCACTACCGGTTGGTACTTTTAAGGTTGGTGATCATAACCAACTCAAGTAGATTGAATAGGAACACCAGCCAGCAATCAGATCCAGGTATTTTATTGTAGACTCACCTTCAAGCAATCCGTATAGGTCTCTGGTGAACATAGTTTGCAACTTGGAAACACTTGAGTAATAGGAGCTGAAAAGGGTATCAGAGTAACAATAACCACACCCGTACAGTAGAACCTGGTTATGCGTATTGACAAAAACAAGGACGCACTGAACTCTGCGACTTGTCCTTGGGGTTTGTTAGCTCTAGAATATTGTATGACAGTTGTTTATATCACAGACCCATATGCACCAAATGGTACTTATTGGTGCGAGCACCGTGCGATACAAGCCTAAATAATTGAAACACATAGAAAGTGCAATCTTAAAATAGGATATCGCAGAGAAATGTGCTTGGTACGTTTCAAACAGTCATCATTTGCTTTGTATTGTTGCATGGACAATGCAGTCATCATTTGCTTTGTATTGCATCACTAGAAGGCTCAGGAGCGCCAGATATGATCTCTAATCGAAACAGTGAGGTGATTAGGATCCTCACATAAAAAGAAGAATGTACCGATGACTATGATAAGCTCAGAAATGTGCTCAATACGTTTTGATCGAGTCATCATCTAACTTGTAATGTTGCAACGGACATATGTGGCATAGCAATAGGATGAGGATGACTACACTCATAAAAAATGTGCACAAGAATGTGACATGTAACCTGATCTTAGTTTAAGGATGGTGTAAAAACAGCATGATGTCAGATGAGCCAGGAGAAGAAAACAACATGCACTAACCTGGATCACGAAGTAGAACGTCAAAATCCACATCCATGCTCAACCATTTATCCTTTGCCGAATAGCTCCAATCTAACACCATGAGGACATCAGCTTTGGATCGCATTCAATGACAGCCACTGGCCTACTTGATCATGATTCATGCGGACTCGGTTCTGCAAAAAAGAAAAGGCGGTTTCATGCAAGCTGTGCATTATTCATGTTGTAAGTTGTAGCAGGAGGATCCCTAGACTACAGTATGTCTAAAATATGGTAGAGACCATGTTTCTACTGCACTAGCGAGACTTCATACTATGTCAACTAGAGTCCAGGTTACTGACCTAACTGATGAGCACTGTTGATTAGTAGTATCTGGTTGTGGTATTTTGAAAGAACAAGTTGTGTACCAAAAGCCAAACAAACACTTCAAGGGTCCGTAATGAGGATGGAATCTTGTCCACTGTGATACATATCACAAAAGATATAATTATCCTAGCTTTTGCTTTCTGATTTGTACAAAATATGTTCCATGAAAAGCCTCAAGCATGTCTACTAAACCATAGTTATGTCATCCAACCCCAAGGCCTTCATGAGAAATGCATATTCGAAGGCTGTCTCATCACAGTGCATGAAGCGCCCACCCTCACCAAAATGACCACTATGCATATTAGTTTTGAGAATAACTGATTGGGAACAGGATGGGCATGTGATATCTCTCACTTTTGCAACCCACTTAGCAGCTTCCCAAATTCCTACCCTGCCAAACCAAGAAGGAAATGAAGATCTGACAAGGAAACTGATATGAAGAGGGAAAATAAGTTGAAAAAAGAGAACAAATATATAGAAATGATACATGCAGTTCGTAAAATAATGGATTTATTAGGGGGAAAACCTTGTATCATTATATGAGGCAGTCACCAGAACTGGAGGATAGCATACACCAGGTGATAAGTTATCGTAAGGAGAATAACTGCAGATCGCCTCAAATTCAGCTGGGATATTAGGGTCACCAAATTCTTCATAGTCCAAAACAGTGAGAGGTAAAGTAGGATCCATCATTGTGTTGCAGATATCTAGAAAAGGAACCTGTTTTAACGTAAATCAGGTTAATGATAAAAGAAAATACGAATAAAGCTATTACTACCAGAAGAAGTAAAATGCAAAATGAATCCATTTACTTGCCCAAAAATTTGTCTGTCTAATTGAGCTGATCAACTTACCTTGAGAACTGCAGCAGAAAATAAGTCTGGAAGCATATTAATGACTGCACCCACCAGCAGACCGCCAGCACTACAGCCTATAGCGCAAAGACGATTTTCGTGAACCAAGCCTTCGTTGATGAGATGCTTACCGCATGCAGCAAAATCTTGAATTGAATTTATCTTGTTAGCTTTGGTTCCTGCCAGATGCCATGATAAATCCCCTCCACCCCTAAAAGATTAGGCTTAAGAATTTAGTGCCTTAAATGAAACAAGAATTATCAATATAAACAGGGGTTATCACAACAGAGAATGAAAGGAAAATATAGTCATATGTTCATATTGCAGAACATTTCTGACTATCAGTAACCTGCCATGTATCATGCCACATACACCTAACCAGCCAAGGTAAACTACATGTGGCTGTTCAGATCTCCGAACAACTTTGGCCATGACCACAAAACTAGTTTGAGAAATTTGGTGAATACCCCTGTAATAAGGGATTTGTTGGATGAGGAACTATACATGCCAGGACAGTAAGTCACACATTGTTTTTGCCCTAGATGGGGAACCATTTATCCCAATAAGCTAGCAAAAAATGTCTTCAATAGAAACTAAAGGTTAAAATCCATGTACTGCTAAGATTAGGTGGATTAATGGATCCAGTTTTTTTCTTCGGTATAGTGGCTTGTACTAGCTCCTGGACAGATATGTAGCAATGCCAGTCTGCTTGCCAAATAATATGTTCATATAAAATTCTGAAAGATGGTGGGGTGGTAATCACTGCAGCTCTGTAAGCTAAACATACCTAACATCTGTAAATGCAAGAACCCAACCTCGAGAGAGGAGACTTAACCTCTCAGAACACCAGCTTTTGTCCAAATCCTCTCCATAAGCTCCATAGCCGTATAAGATCCCAGGTGATTCTCCGTGACGATGTGCTTCCCGTGAATACAGAATGACTAAAGGTATCAAAACACCATCATGTGATACAACTTCAATCCTTTTACATGAGAATATCTTGGAAAGATCACTCCAACTTTGTGAATTTTCAACAAGCTGCAGATTTTGTTGGATACTAGAAACATCAGACTGCAAGGCCACAGTGCCTAGATTTGCAGACAGGCTAGTTATTTCCTCTTGATGAAGAATGCTGAAAGTTCGTTTTCCCATATCGTAGTCCACGGTTAAGTCTGGAATCTGAGGCACACAAATTTAAAGATTTATAGGAACAAACTTAATTAACCTGCAAATAAGTACTGCATGATACGTTGGTTAATCAAATAGTAAGGATATGGTTTAATACGACGGAAAACTATTGTTTAAATTTACAATTTTATGAAATACATTCAATTCTATGGTCGAAGCCGTACAACACTTTCAGTGATACAATGGAATTTTCTGGATTCTATGCTCTAATTGTGCTAAAAGGAAGCATCAGATACTGAAATTGAAGAAAAGGTCGACTAGTGATATCTGGAATGAAAATATTATAAAAAAATCACTTTTACATAGATAAAAGCTGTACCACAGGCGATGAAACCACCAGGCGATAAGTAGATGACATGAAATCATTGTTGGATCCAGGAATAATGCTGCACAAGTTTGATGGAATTGGGAAATACCAAGGACTGAGAGCATCAAGTTCTTTTGGCTCCTGCTGGATCCATGAAGGTAGTAAATCAATCTGATTGCTCTAGGAAGGTTCGAAATAGACAAAAAGAGAAACAAATGCTTTTAGTCAAATACATTTTATAACCCACAAATGTTGCTAATAAAAGTTACAGTACAAGATATGTCAATGCTTGCAACAAATGCTTTAATTACAGTACACGACAGATGCACATCAAATATCTATGAGTTCAATCTCACTACAAACAAAGCACATTACTACATTACAAATGATACAAGGCAAAGAAATTACCTGAACATCACCATCAATCGGCATATTGATGGAGCAAAAAAGGGAAGTTCCATTCTTCCGAAGAAAGAGAACTAAATTATCATGAAAAATGTCCATATCCTGAATGGTGCAGTCTGACCCAGGGCACGCCACAATCTAGAAATAGGCATACAGTCGGGAACTTAGGAAAAGATTATCATTCCTGATTTCAAATAATATTGCCTAAACAAAAAAAAACTGCTTACATTTTACACAATGATTTACCCAAGCTAGAGAGAATTATATTGAACTTGTGTCCTTCAAAGGTGGATGTGATCAGCATGTTTTGAGATTAAAGAAGGCAAACATTGCAAAAACCCATGTGGAAGTCAGTGGGGTTTTCAATTACCCACCTACATCAGAAATCCTAATAGTCTCACGCCAAAAGTTCTATTTGTTTTCATGTTCCCTCTGTGTCTGTTGAGCGGCCAATGTTGCTATGGTTTGGCCCCAACATCTCCCAATTTGTACCACATACCATGAGAGGTGCTAGAGATGCTATATGCACGAATAATTGTGTCAAAGCTTGCCAGGTAGAAGAAATATGTCGGGCAGCGATTGCACTCAAACATGAAGAAAATAGAGTCAGTCTTCATGGTTAACATGCCAAACTCTGAGAGAATTCTAGCAAGCTTATTAGGGATAAACCAAATCAGCCATGAGGTTATGAAACAACTACATCAGTTGGTTAACAAGCACAAAGGGTATTTGAAATATATAAAACTTATTGGAGTTAGACTGTAAATCAAGATGTGAACGGATATTCGGATCCCCTAGCTTGCAGGTGGGCTTCTGTAATTTTCTTTAAAGATATCAACGCTACCAAAAAAAAATATCCATAACATTAGAAAAGTAATAAACGACCTAAATATCAAGTTTGTGCATGAGTTAGAGAGATCCATTAGGGATAACCACCACCGGGAGATAGCCAGGCGGAGTCAGCTTGGAGGGAGACTAGACTATTTGGGGATTTGGGAATAATTATTCTTCATTCGTTGATTGAAAGGAGATACGATCCCATCCTTATATAGATGGGAAGACTTGACCCTTAAGAAACTAATCTCTCTAACTAATATTATCTTAACAAACTAATCCTGGATTTGAGGACTGCTCACACGCTACAGTTACGTGAGCCCAGGCCTAGCTGGTCCCACCCCCATGACACTGCTCCAGCTCTATGAACATATATTCAGCTTCCAAAGTGGAAATTAATCTACTGGCAAACCACAGGAAAGAGACACACCTGCCATCTATCCACCAGTGACTTTTCAGCCCTACACCTGGCCAGATAATAGCCTTCATTTGTCATTTCAGTATCGTTTACAGGAGCATTGGTAAGGATGTAAAAGAACCCATTGTGGTGCTCCAAAAAGTACTGAACTTTATCAACTCGTTTCCGTATAGGCCATAAGCCCTCTCTTACATTATCAGACTCCATCACAAAAACCTGCAGCCGTATAAGCAAAAAATAAGAAAGATCTATGCAGAAGAGCAGAAGATAAATGTTGCGAAGTGCATTTGGAATCAGAAAAGGTATAAAAAAACCCTTCCTCGGATGATGTCCTTGTGTTAGAATTGACAGTCATATACTTAAAATCTTTTGTGCTTGTAATATCCACACAACAGTTTACATCTTCCTCTGTGAAAACTAGAAACCCTGCATCATCCGATTGTAACTTTTTACAGAACACCCTGTCAAATGTAAGCATATCAAAAACAGAAAATGATCAAAACTGTTCAAGGTTCATAATAATAGAATATATAGCACCTTTAATGAAAGGGGAATTACCGGTTAGGACGTAGAGTCTCATCACAGACAGTGTAAAATAAAATTTCACTGTTGCAAGCCCATGCTAAACTAACTATTCCCTTGTCTCGTGAACTAAAGATAACATTCTCAGACTGAAGATCTTTTACTTCAAGGGAAAATAGTTCACCCCCAGATGTGTCAACTGTATATGCAAGAAACTTATGATCTGGAGAGATTCGACAGCTCCCAATGTGCACATAACCTGCATAATATCCAAAATTACAAAGTACTGACATACCTAAGCAATAAACATCCTCATTTTGAAAAAAAAAACCATAAAAAGTAGCAAATAAGCATGGTGCAGAGGATGGTGCCTTTTCCAATGACTACAATGAAGACACTATACAGTCGTACAGAGGTAGATAAGGAGATTAGATATTATGGATCTTCATTGTTAAGTGTTAACCATGTGGAGAACTCCAAAATACTTCAATTTAACACCTACCATTTTTCTCCGCAACCTCGTTCCAGTCAAGCAACACTTGCTCCTTATCTGAACCAGAAAGGTAATCAAGCAGAGCTCGTGCTAGACCAACAGAGGGCTTCAATTTCCTAGATAAAATAGGGTATTCCTTTCCCTCTGGAACATACTGATAATACAACCTGGATCCGAAAAAACGAATTAAGGTCTACCTCTGGAATTATTTTGTGAAAGTAGATATAAGCAATTAATGGAATTGTACCATAAATCCTGTACTGTAAACATTCTCTCACTACATTATTTTTTCACTTATTTTCCAAAATCAAAAGAGATGCACCAAGAGCTACAATTTCAGTTCGATGCGTATAGGGTCAAAAATGCCGTGTATACAGGAAATCGGGCAAAACACAGACCATTGCAACATTTCGAGTTGTGACATTATGGAAACTGGAAACCAAAACTAACCAAACAATTCGAACACATAGAACATCAGAATCATAAAAATCTAAGCTAAACAATATATCCTGTACAGTTGTTCTAGTGTTACTGCACTATTCGCGTTGGAATTAAGAAAACAGCCATATACGTAGCTACTGGACGAATTAAACAGTCCCCGTGCAAAATATCATCTCAACGGATACACAAACCATGAATAGATACACAAGCTCAGAAATCACAGCACCAGAATAACGCAATGGCTAGTATCGCCACAGTTTAGAAAATCGCGTCAATACATTCCAATCCATACTGTACATAACAACGAGGCAGCGAGATACTACGAACCAAGGGCCCCAGGGCTGAGGTGGTGTGGCAGCGGAAGGGGGCAGCCGGGCGCGCATCTCGGCGGCGAGGCGCGCGCAGAGGCCGGCGGCCGAGCCGACGAAGGCGTCGGCATAGGTGTTCTCTGCGGTGAGGAGGGACGCGAGGTCCGGGTCGGAGGTATCGCGCATCCAGTGGTACGGGTCACTCCACGACCTCCCGTGCGCCGATACGGTGAAGGGGACCTTCTTCGCCACCGGGGGCGGCGGGAGAACAGTATGATTTGGTAGGTACGGACGCGTGGGGTGGAGGGAGCTGCGGCGGCAGGAGGTGGCGAAGAGGCGGAGGAACGCGCAGGGGCGCGGGCGCCGCCGGAGCATCGCGCCGGTTTGATGGTTTTGCTTCTGCAGTTTGCTGAGGAAGAAGGAGCTGGCGCCTGGGCCTGCCTGGTGGGGTTTTGATGAGGTTTGGGCGTCCGGCCCACCATCCAGCACAGTGTGCTTGCTCTGTTTCAAATTATAGATTGTTTAATTTTAGCTTCGAATTTAATTACTCGTTTTATTCAAAAAATTATGCAAATACAGTCAAATTTAAATCATTCTTGAAGAACTTTAATTGATAAACCAAACCACAATAAAAAATGACATTTTACATAATTTTTTAATAAGGCGGGTGACCAAACATTGAGAAAAAAAATCAAACGAATCATAATTTGGAATGGAGTAAGTATGTTTCAAACTCAGAAGTCAAATTCCAAAAACCTAATGTTTAAAAAATATTTAAAAACCTCCTCCCTCCACCCTCCCTCCCAAAAAACCAAAAATACAATTCGTTATCTTAAACAATCTCATTATGCCATTTTTTATTATGGATGAGTGTCAATTTTAGAAAATTTTATAAAGCTCAGTTAAATAATAATATTCAGTGTTATCCATGCAACTAAAATTTTGCTAGCTGCACTTTATAAGTTTTTTGCATACTAAACTTTATTAGTTTGTTATTTTTTTAACTAGAGGTGTTTGGACCCACTAGCTAAATGATAGTTGAAGGTTATTTGTCTATTCTACCCCTCTCTCCCACTTTAAAAACTTTTCACGAGGAAGGTGGAAGGATAATTTTGTAGTAAACAATTTACCTGAATTTAGTTGGGTCAACTAGCTAAAGAAATATTTAGCCAGCTACTTTAGCCGGATCCTGTTTGGATCCATAGTAGCTAAATGTAACCAGTTAAAATTTAGCTGGTGGATCAAACAAGACCTAACATTTTTTTTCCCCAAGCATGTACAAATCAAACGCACACTCTAAGAACATATACTCACTCTTATGGATACTCACACATAGATCTTATTCTTATAATTAAGCGTGCTTAAAAGATTGGACTCGTAGGTCTACAAACTAAAGTTTTTTCGTTCTACAACAAGTACCTCTCGCCTAGCACATATCTTTGCCCAAGAAGATCAAGCAAGGTTAGACAAGAAGATCCAAACATGACCATTTCAACACTTAGGTCTAGGTGGATTGCATCGAGGAAATGCCCCCCACAGGCAAAGATATCTAGGTATATATGTATTGAATCCACAAAGATAACTGGAGTGTTTGTAACATGTCCTTTTTACTTTTGCCTTGAAACTATACTTGGATATGGCATTCGGTAGCATTCACCACTACAACAACATGCTTTGTTTTAGATCAATGGGATCATGCGTAGTTTTTCACATTTATTGGGTGTGCGCCGTGCGGACCAGCGCCCACGTGCGCACCCCTCCGTGAGTGCGCGGTGGGACTGATGCAGCTCTGCCCCTCCGTGACTACTCTCCTCCATGACCGATGCACTCCTGCTCCTCCATGACCTCGGCTCGCGCGGCTCGTCCGATGCGCAACGAAGACCGATGTGCGGGGGTGTGGATGGAAGGCACGGTGTGCACCCCATGCACCGAACTTGCTTTCGTCCAAGTCGGGAGGAACGAAGAATAAGAATAAAGAGGGGCTGGCAGGTGGGCTCAACTGTCCTTTTTTTTTCTTTCTTTTGGTCTAGGTCTCAAGGATGAAGGAAGGTCACTGGATTCGACTTAGAAGGTTTAAATGGATGGGTAAGTCACTGAATCCGCCTCCTGTTACAACATGGCTAGACAATTCGGCGCACTGCGCGCCCTACTAATACTGAGATCTCAACGAAGAAATGCAAATATTTAAATGAATAAGGGTGTGACTGGTTGTCTAACTCTAGCCTATCTAGAATCTGGAGCCAGACCAGCCTAAGCATGTCTAATACAATGCAATATGCTCGTGTTTAGTTGCTTTGTCAACCAAAGACTAGCTAGCATAAGATTTGTTTAGTTAGTTGTATAGCTTGTTAGGGTAACTTTGTACAAAGCATAGGTGAAGTGACCATTGTATTTCATCCTCTTCTTCCACCTTTGCGCCACCCATCTCCCTCTCCACTTGCCAATTGCCATACCTTCCACCTCACCACTATCCCATACTCCCTCCTCTTCCTCCTCCCGGCGGGTTAGGCCTGCCTCGCCACACAGCAGCTGCCAGTCGAGTGGGCGAGGTCCGCCTCGCGGGGTCACCGCCGCCGGTCGAGCGGGCGATGTCCGCCTCACGAGGTCGTCGCTAGAGTGCAAGGGAGGTCCTGCTCGGGTAAATCGATCTCAAGTGTGGCCGGAGGAGGGAGGTGACAGATAACTCTGATTCCACTTAATTCGACCATGATTTGCATCGGGGGAGCATGATAATGGATTCCATCGAACTACAATTCTAGCATGTGCAAGACATTGACGCAGTTCGCTACGAGCGTCTCGTTCGATTGGAGCACCAGGTAGGAGCGTGCGTGAAGTGGAATGGGACTAGGAGCGGTGTTGGTGATGCGAACCTCGGGCAGTGTAAGCCGCATGTTTAGCTTCTAATAAATCACTTACTAAATCACACGTGTTCGCAAAACCTTTCCGCTAAGCTCATTTGTCCCTTCGAAACCCCGGTCGTCCTCCCTCTCCCCCTCGACGTGCGTGCCGCGAACTCTGCCGGCACTGCCCGCACCCGGGCCATCGCCATCGCGTGCCACCCAGCACCGCGGTCGGTCACCACGTCGGGAATCCCGCGCACGCCGCGGTCCCACCGGCCGGTCTGCCTCGCCATCACCGTCGTCCCGGAATTAACGCCGGTATATGAGAAACCCAGAAAAATCCGCAAAAATCCTTCTTCACCCCCCTCCTAATTTCCCCTAGAAATTCTCCTAATTTTCTAAACTGTTTCCTATTTCTCTTCTTTTTCTTTTCCTATTTTTTCCTTTTCTTCCTTTTCTCATTTTCCTTTCTTCTTTTCTTTTCTTCTATTTCCTTTCCTTTTCTCCTTCCTTCTTCTTCCCTCAACCGGCCGCGCCTGGCTCTCGCGGTCCGCGCCGTCCCCCCTCCCCCGGCCGCGCGCGGCCCGACCGGGCCGGCCGGCGCCGCACGCCAAGCCGGCCCCGCGCCGCCCGCGGTGGCCCCGCCCGAGCCGCGTCGCCCCCCCTTCCCCGACAAGCGACGACGGCGAGAGCCGTCACCTCCACCAGACCACTATTACTCCCCCCCGACGGTCTCCCCTCCGCGGCCACAACAACCTGCACGACGAGTCAAATCCACAGTGTCACACTGCATGGAGCCTCGCCGACCGAAGTCCACGCCGGGATATTTTCCACCGCCATTGCCCGAAGCTCCTCGAGCTCGAAGTCCGGCCGAGTTACCGCCTTCCCCGCGCCTATAAATAGGGGCCGACAGTCCTCGCCTCACCTCGCATCGCCACAAGCCGAGCTCCTCCTCCCTGGACCCCGGAACACCGCCGCCCCCAAGCTCGCCACCTCCAGTCCGCCGCCGCCGGGAAACCCGCCTCCACGCGCCACCACCGCCCAAGGTAGGTATGGGAATCGACTTCCCGTGAGGCCCTCGTCATTTTGCCCCACTGCCTGACCGCCGCCGGGGCCTGGCTCGCCGGCAATAGTCGCCGGCCGGCCGCCCCCGACCCGCCTCCCTCACTCCCCTGTTCTGAACCGGGGGTGGAGGAGGAAGATGGCCTTTTGGCCAAAAACCCCCTACCCTCTTTTCTTTTCCACCAAACCCCCTTTCCTATTCTCTCTCTCTCTCTCTCTCTCTCTCTCTCCCTTCTCTTTCATTTAGCCCCTACCCTTTAAGCTATTCCACCAAAACAACCCTGCCCTTTATAAATAAGCCCCTATGCTATTATAGTTAAACCCTCACCATATCTAAATAGTATAGTTAGGTCCCTTTTATTTTAAACTAAATTACTAACATGCCCTTAATTAACCCTAAACACCTCCTTTAACCCATCATTTCATGCGCGATTTTAATTCAAATCATGCCCAAAATTCACCACACCCGTCCCGGGTATGCCTTTACCGATCCATCACCCGAAACCTCCGCATAACATCTATTCCTCTATTTTTCCTTGAACTCAGCCGGTAAAATTGCGTGTGCTTGTATTGATTGTCTGCCTGCTTGTGTGCACGTGTTAGCCGACAAAGTGAACAAAGGAAGGTACCACGAGCCGGAGCTTGGAGCCGAGTACTGCGAGCAGGAGCCCGAGATCCCGAACACCGAGCCGGAACTCCCCGAGGACTTCGAGACGGCAAGTTCAATCTCATCCTTTGATGCATGCTTTGGTCCTAGTTTTATAAACACAATCCTATACCCGTTTTATAAATTGCATACTGTTTTACTGCAAAAGCATGGTAGGATAGGCACCCATGATTGCTATGATTGACTTTTGTTTGGCCTAAATGATTGCTTTAAAAATGTGTGAGTGCTTTGAAAATGTGTGAGTGCTTTAAAAATGGAAATGGGATATGTGTGGGAAATGAGTAAAGAACTGGGTAGACGGGATGGACGTGTGTGTCAGGAGTATGGGTGAGCTCGTACCTGTGTGGTTGGGCATGATGGGAGTTGTCCATCTTGTCGTTAAGGACCAGGTTGCGTGACATCTCACCTGACCCAAATCATCGTACAACCACTCGACTGTTGTATGTGGCAACAGCTTAGCATAAACCCCACTAGTTAATCTACTTGCCATCTGGTGTGCGGGTGAGCGGCGGGAGACCAAGGAGTAGGGGTACGCTCTGTGTGAGGTACGCCCTGGTTATGAGAGATAACCCCTTGGCTGCTCTCGTGGTGGCTCGTAGGGTTAGCTAAGGTGGGTAATGGCTTTGATAGGATCCGCGCCGACACTAAGGTGTTCGTGTGGCGGTACCCTACTTGTGGGTAAAGATGTACAACCTCTGCATAGTGTAAAACCTATTCGAATAGTCGTGTCCATAGTATTGGACGAGTCATGGTGTGGTCACAAAAACTAGTGTTTGGGTTTAGGATGTTTTCATGGCGTGAGTGGTTTTTCTGGGGTAGTGTGTGACTGTGTGCCGGGGCTACTGCAGACGGGGAGTCCAGTAGTTCCTAGTTGGCTTTCCCAAAGCAACTGAATTACTTGGGCTATAAAATGGTTTGCGAAAACCTTTTCGGAAATGAACCCTGCATGAGTAAATGTGTTTGCAAATAAACCTTAACCTGATCCTTGATATATCTTTTGCATGATCTGCTTATAAGCCCCTCCGTGGGTGGGGTTGAACTTGTTGAGTACGTATGTGCTCACCCTTGTTTAACTAACTGTTTTTCAGAGGAGGATCTCGACTTCGTCCCCGAAGACGTCGAGTAGGTCGCTGCCCTACACCCAACCGTGCCTGTGTACCCAGGGCCTCCACAGAGCGCTTCCATGGTGTGGTACTCTGATGAGGCTTTGGAAGCCTTCGCTATTGTAGTTTGGTCTTTAGCACTTGTGTTGTTCCTTGTGGCACTGGCACTCCCGTGCCCACTATGCCGTCGTGATGTAAAAGACTAATCCACCTGTTGTAATAAATGTGTTGCCAGCCTCCTAGGACTGATATTTGTGTCACATTTAGTCACATCTGATGAGGAGACGCTTCAGGTGGTATCAGAGCCGTAGGTTGGCCGTAGGACGCGACCCCTAGGATACGAGACCTCCTCTGGCCCCTCTCTAACCTTTTCTTTGCTAAGCTCATCTTTTCCCAAATCCCTTACCTTGATCCTTGCCTGATCCCAGATGGCTAACCTGGAATGGAACGGAGGAGTCTGCTCCGCACAGCCTGGCCTCCCTAACTTGCTATTACTCAGCCTGGAGCGCGTCGGAGTAAGGGACCCACCGGAGTTCGTCTATCGGGAATACGAGCGCTACGGCACCCTTTGGTGTAAAGTGCTGATCTTTGTGGGTAGAAGCACACTCTACCCCGACATAGAACCTTGGTTCATCTCCACCACTGGGTTTCGCTTCGCTGACACCTACCCAAAGGCTGCTCGGAAGGCCCTGCGACGTCTACGAGTGGTTTATAGGCAGCATCTCAGAAGGACTCCAATGGGATTTTCCCCACCCTCTAGAGGTAGAGGACGCTCATGGATTGACCGCATGAGGGGACTGGAACGAGAGGAAGAGTCCCCTTGAGGATAGACTAGAATGTCTAGGCTAGAGCTGTGTTCTAGTAATAACAAGTGTACCCCGAGGAGTGTACCCCAATCATGTTGCTAAATAAAACTATATATCTTTTGTACCCTACCACAACTGGTTCAACTCTACCCTTGTTTTCAGATGGCGGAAGATGGATGGACCCAAGGCGTGTGCCAGGAGGAGCCTGGTTTTGCTCGCCTCCTTATCAACTCGTTGGAGCGCCTCGGTATCACTGAGCGCCCTAGGTACTACAGCAGAGAGTACGAGCAACTCGGCACTCTTCGCTGTAGGGTGGTCCTCTCCGTCGCCAGAAGCAACCGCCACACCGACATCGAGCCATGGCGCATGACCACCACAGGGTTTTGACATCGAGACACCTACCCCTTGGCCCTCAGAAAAGCCCTCCGCTACCTGTGTCGAATCTACGAGGAACACCTCGTCCCCATACCGATGAGATATTTTCCTCCCGCCATCAGAACCCCAGTCTGGCAGGCATGCATGAGAAACCTGGAACGACACTGGCACCAAGAAGACCTGCTGTACCACATAGTTGCCTACCTCGTCTCTCTGGACAAACTCTTTGATGACCAAGCCAAGCTCTTGAGGGAGCAAATCAGTCGGGCCGAGCAAGCTGAAGTCACAGTGAGGATGCACCAAGTCCGAGTGGCTCAAGCTGAAGCAAGGACCACAGCCGCCATAAGCAATGAAGCCGTTGCCCACGAAAGCCTCAGGCGGATCCAAGACCAGCACATGCAGGAATGGACCAACAGTGGAACACCCGTTCCGGCCATTGGAGAAGCACAAGTCTTGCTTGGTACACCCCTTGTAGGATGGAGAGGAACTATCGAAGCCCCGCCAGCACTACCGGTGGTCACCGAACAACCAACGGCGACCGCGGAAGCTGCAACACAGCCCCAAGAGAATGGAAACCCTGAGGGCGAGGACGACGATGAGCTGCTCATTCCGCTAGAAATGCACTCAACCCTGGAAGATGGCTCTCCTCGTGAGTAGCATACCCTTGTTGCCTTGACCCAGGAATTGAAGCCGTGCTTCTCCGAGTTTAGAGTCGCACCCTTAGCTCTTGTCATAGTACTAAGTCTTGTAGTGTGTCCGCGTAGTGTCAGTCGCGTAGTTGGGATGTATCCTCCTCACTTGTTTGTAATAAAAATTTGTCTGTGCTTGTTTGTTTGCTATGTGTGTGCTTGCCGGCAGGAGTAGACCCTGCCTTTTCAAAAAGAAATTCGTCATAATCCACTTAAAACATCACATAAAAACTAGATCTCTTAGAAACCCGCTCCTTTACAGATGGTTTCCAGGTGCCCTGCTAGGACCCACCAAGGCTCCGGTCATATGGACGCTGAAGGATCGCAAGCCGATCGTAGGGAGCGCCTTAACGACCAGGAAGTGAATCAAGGCGAAGATGGAGGAGAGAACGCTGTCCTGCCACCGCCACCCCCTCCCGTAGAACTGGCACAAGTTCTGGCCAACCAGACCCTCCTGATGGAAGCCATATTCAATGCCGTAAACCGTCCAAGGCCCCGAGTTCTGGGCATGAATGACAAGCTGATAGAGTTCCTCAGGACGAAGCCACCCACTTTTGGTGGGTCCGTGAATCCCTTGGATGCAGATGACTGGCTGAGAGCCATTCTAAGGGAACTGGAGCCCTTCAACTGTGAGGACCGAGACAAGGTTCGTCTGGCCACTCACCAGCTCACCGGGACATCCTTAGCCTGGTGGGAAAACTACTGTGCAGCAGCCAAGGATCCCTCCGCCATCACCTGGGATGAGTTCGTGGAAGAGTTTCGCCGCTACCACATCCCAGAAGCCACGCTGAAGCGTAAGGCAGATGAGTTCTGTGAACTCCGCCAGGGCAACAAGTCCGTAGAGGAGTACACTTACCAGTTTATAGAGCTGGCTCATTATGCCCCAGAAGAAGTGGACAAGGACTCCAAGAAGCAGGAGATGTTCAAGAAGGGATTGACTCCGGAGCTGAGGACCCTGCTTACCCCTCAGATCTACCCGGATTTCAACACCCTCATGAACATGGCCATACTCACAGAGAGAGCCAGGGCAGAAGAGAAGAAAGAGACAAACGCAAGTTCATGGAGCACAAGGCTCAACAGCAAGAGCGCTCCCAGAGGCAGAGAAGCTTCATACACCCCATGTCCAGGTTCCAAGCCCCCATGCAGTACAGAACCCAGTCCCAAGCCACGGGCTCGCAAGGCCCCAGAACCCAGTTCAAACCATACAACAACCAGAACACCATGTAGCCCCCACAAAACAACACTAGCCAGGTCACCGCCAACAACAACAACTCCAGGGTGTGTTTCAACTACCGCGAGACCGGACACTTCATTGCCAACTGCCCATACGCCAAGAAGCCAACAACTTCCGCCTACTCCAACTCAGTGAATGGGCCAAGGCCACTCGTATCTGGAGCCAACCGCATGCCGGTACGCAGCAACAACAACATTGGCAACAACAGCAACAACTAGCAGATGAGGTAGCCCCAGCAGTCTTATGGAAGAGCCCGCGTCAACCACATCAACGCACAGGAGGCTCAGAAGCATAAGGCGTAGTGCTCGGTGAGTTTCTGGTCAGCTCAGTCTCGGCAACTATATTATTTGATTCAGGAGCATCACACTCATTCATATCCTCAAGTTTTGTGGAAAAGCATAGCATACCTATAGTACTACTAAAAGCACCCCTAATAACTCAAACGCCCGGAGGTGACATCAAGTGTCAACTGGGATGCCCCCGGGTAAGGATCATTTTAAGTGGGGTAGAGTTCCTAGCGGACCTGGTAGTACTGAAGTCCAAGGGAATAGATGTGATCCTTGGGATGGATTGGTTAAGCCAACACCGTGGCCTTATAAGTTGTGCCGATAAGGTAGTACACCTAACCAACCCAGACGGAATACAAGTGACTTGCCACACCCGAGGACACAGACCAGACATAATGGTTTTCAGCATGGAAGCCAAATCCATAGAGGATGTCCCACTAGTGCGAGAGTACCCAGATGTGTTCCCCGAAGAACTCCCTGGAATGCCACCAAATAGGGATATAGAGTTCGTCATCGAGCTTATTCCCGGAACCTCTCCCATAGCCAAGAGACCTTATAGGATGGCAGCCCCTGAGTTAGCCGAATTGAAGAAGCAACTAGGAGAAATCCAGCGAAGTGGATTTATCAGACCAAGCTCATCGCCATGGGGAGCCCAGTGCTCTTCGTAGAAAAGAAGGATAAGAGCATGAGGCTGTGCGTGGACTATCGCTCGCTGAACGAAGTTACTATAAAAAACAAGTACCCCCTCCCCAGGATAGATGATTTATTCGACTAGTTGAAAGGAGCCAAGTATTTTTCGAAGGTGGATTTAAGGTCAGGATACCACCAACTCAAGATTAGGGAAAGCGACATCCCCAAGACCGCCTTTGTCACCCGTTACGGGCAGTATGAGTTCACAGTGATGTCCTTTGGACTCACCAACGCACCAGCGTATTTTATGAACCTCATGAATAAGGTGTTTATGGAAGAGATGGACAAGTTTGTCGTAGTCTTCATTGACGACATACTTGTTTACTCCAAGAGTATGGAGGAGCATGAGCAGCATCTTTGAGTAGTGCTGGGGAAACTAAGGGCACACAAGTTGTACGCTAAGTTCAGCAAGTGTGAGTTCTGGCTGGAGAAAATATCTTTCCTTGGGCATATTCTGACTGCAGAAGGAGTAGCAGTAGACCCCGGGAAAGTCGAAACAGTCTCCAACTGGCAACAACCGACCAATGTGAGCGAGATCAGAAGCTTTCTTGGTTTAGCAGGGTACTACCGAAGGTTCATTGAAAGATTTTCCAAGATTGCCCGACCCATGACGGAG
Source organism: Cenchrus americanus (assembly GCA_947561735.1). Taxonomy (NCBI): domain Eukaryota; kingdom Viridiplantae; phylum Streptophyta; class Magnoliopsida; order Poales; family Poaceae; genus Cenchrus; species Cenchrus americanus. Next base: position 68,069,247 of record OX387245.1, on the reverse strand, counting down.
TTGCTCAAGAAGGAGAAGAAGTTCAACTGGACTGAGTCGTGCGAGAGAAGTTTCCAGGAGTTGAAGAGAAGACTGACCACAGCCCCAGTGCTGACCTTGCCAGACATTCATTGGGATTTTGTCGTATATTGCGATGCATCCCGACAAGGGTTGGGATGTGTTCTCATGCAAGATGGGAAAGTAGTGGCATATGCTTCCCGCCAGCTCAAACCCCACGAGCAGAATTATCCCACCCATGATTTGGAGTTTGCAGCCGTAGTGCATGCCCTTAAGATTTGGAGACATTACCTGATTGGGAATAAGTGCGAGATCTATACCAACCACAAGAGCCTAAAGTACATTTTCACCCAGCCCGACCTGAACCTGAGGCAAAGAAGGTGGTTAGAGTTAGTCAAAGATTATAACATAGAAATTCACTACCACCCAGGGAAAGCCAACGTAGTGGCAGATGCCCTAAGCCGAAAATCCTACGAGAGGGCAGTACCCAAGAGTACCCAGTTGCAAGAGGAAATGGGCATGACTCAACGTGCACATTGTTCCCCAAGGCTACGTCTGCCAACTAAGTGTTCAACCTACCTTAGAGGAGAAGATCTGGAAGGCCCAAGAGACCGATGAAAACCTGATGAAAATCCGCAAACACACAGGAGAGAACAAGGCCCCAGACTTTAGAGTGGATGATCAAGGCACACTGTGGTATAAGAATAGGATATGCATGCCTGAAGGCGGAGATTTCCGACAGACCATCATGGATGAGGCACACAACTCGGCATATTCCATCCATCCAGGATCCACCAAGATGTATATGGATTTAAAGCAGAAGTATTGGTGGAATGGAATGAAAGCGGACATTGCCCGATTCGTCGCCCACTATGACACTTGTCAAAGGATTAAAGCTGAACATCAGAAACCTGCAGGACTGTTACAACCTTTACCCATCCCAGTGTGGAAATGGGACGAAATAGGCATGGACTTTGAAGTAGGTTTGCCAAAGACTCAGAAGGGACATGATTCCATATGGGTAATAGTGGACCGACTCACTAAGGTCGCTCACTTTTTGCCCGTACGCACCACTTACGGTGGGGAGAAGTTGTCAAAGCTCTACATATAAAACATAGTGAAGTTGCATGGAGTACCTAGCAGGATAGTCTCAGATAGTAGGACCCAATTTACCTCTAGGTTTTGGAAAAGCCTGCATAAAGCCATGGGTACCAAGCTGGATTTCAGCTCAGCATATCACCCGTAGACAGATGGACAGATCGAGAGGGTAAACCAAATCTTGGAAGACATGTTGAGAGCATGCGTCCTCACCTATGGCAGAGACTGGGAACAGAGTCTACCTGTATGCAGAATTCTCCTACAACAACGGCTATCAAGCAAGCCTAGGAATGTCACCATTCGAAGCATTATACGGGAGGAAATGTAGGACACCCTTGATGTGGTCAGAAGTAGGAGAGTGTACCCTGGTTGGGCCCGCACTTATAAAAGAAGCCGAGGAGCGAGTAACCGAGATCTGAGAAAAGTTGAAGGCCGCCCAATCCAGACAAAAGAGCTATGCAGACAAGAAGAGGCGCGAAGCAAGCTTCAATCCTGGAGATCTCGCTTACCTCAAGGTTTCACCTATCCGAGGGACTCAAAGATTTCAAGTGCATGGAAAATTGCCCCCCGGTACATTGGACTGTATAAAGTGCTGAAGAGGGTCGGAGTAGTAGCATACCGGTTGGAGCTACCAGAAGAGATGTCAGATATACACCCAGTGTTTCATGTCTCCCAGATACAAAGATGTTTGAAGGTCCTCGAAGAGAAGCGAGTACCGGTAGAGACAATTGATCTACAGCCAGATCTTAGGTACTAGGAGGTGCCCGTCAAAATTTTGGACACAGTGGTCAGAAGGACAAGAACATCAGAGGTACGGGTGTGCAGAGTCCAATGAAGCAGACACGGAGTAGAAGAAGCCATGTGGGAACGAGAGGACGCATTGAGGAAAGAGTTTCCCCACCTGTTTGAAAACTAGCCAAATCTCGAGGGCGAGATTCATTTTAAGTGGGGTAGGTTTGTAACGCCTGCATTTTTAGCTCCTAATAAATCACTTACTAAATCACGCGTGTTTGCAAAACCTTTCCGCTAAGCTCATTTGTCCCTTCGAAACCCCGGTCATCCTCCCTCTCCCCCTCGATGCATGTGCCGCGAACTCCGCCGGCACCGCCCGCACCCGGCCATCGCCATCGCGTGCCGCCCCCGCACCGTGGTCGCCCACCACGCCGGGAATCCCGTGCACGCCGCGGTCCCGCCGGCCGGTCCGCCTCGCCATCACCGTCGTCCCGGAATTAACGCCGGTATCTGAGAAACCCAGAAAAATCCGCAAAAATCCTTCTTCACCCCCTCCTAATTTCCCCTAGAAATTCTCCTAATTTTCTAAACTTTTTCCTATTTCTCTTCGTTTTCTTTTCCTATTTTCCCTTTTCTTCCTTTTCTCTTTTTCCCCTCTTCTTTTCTTTTCTTCCATTTCCTTTCCTTTTCTCCTTTCTTCTTCTTCCCTTAGCCGGCCGCGCCTGGCTCTCGCGGTCCGACACCGGCCCCCCTCCTTTGGCCGCGCCCGGCCCGACCGGCACCGCACGCCGGGCCGCCCCGCGCCGCCCGCGGTGGCCCAGCCGAGCCGCGTCGCCCCCCTTCCCTGACAAGCGACGACAGGCAGAGCCGTAACCTCCACCAGACCACCATTACTTCCCTCCCGACGGTCTCCCCTCTGCGGCCACAGCAACCTGCACGACGAGTCAAATCCACAGTGCCGCGCCGCACGGAGCCTCGCCGGCCGAAGTCCACACCGGGATATTTTCCACCGCCATTGCCCGAAGCTCCTCGAGCTCGAAGTCCGGCCGAGTTACCGCCTTCCCCGCGCCTATAAATAGGGGCCGGCTGTCCCTCGCCTCACCTCGCATCGCCACAAGCCGAGCTCCTCCTCCCTGGACCCCGGAACACCGCCCCCCAAGCTCGCCACCTCCAGTCCACCGCCGCCGGGAAACCTACCTCCACGGGCCACCACCGCCCAAGGTAGGTAGGGGAATCGACTTCCTGTGAGGCCCTCGTCATTTTGCCCCACTGCCTGACCGCCGCTGGGGCTTGGCTCGCCGGCAATAGCCGCCGCCCGGCCGCCCCCGACCCGCCTCCCTCACTCCCCTGTTCTGAACCGGGGGTGGAGGAGGAAGATGGCCTTTTGGCCAAAAACCCCCTACCCTCTTTCCTTTTCCACCAAACCCCCTTTCCTATTCTCTCTCTCTCTCCCTTCTCTTTCATTTAGCCCCTACCCTTTAAGCTATTCCACCAAAACAACCCTGCCCTTTATAAATAAGCCCCTAGGCTATTATAGTTAAACCCTCACCATATCTAAATATTATAGTTAGGTCCTTTTTCTTTTAAACTAAATTACTAACATGCCCTTAATTAACCCTAAACACCTCCTTTAACCCATCATTTCATGCGCGATTTTAATTCAAATCGTGCCCAAAATTCACCACACCCGTCCCGGGTATGCCTTTACCGATCCATCACCCGAAACCCCCGCACAACATCTATTCCTCTATTTTTCCTTGAACTCAGTCGGTAAAATTGTGTGTGCTTGTATTGATTGTTGTGGGGAAAGCCGCAGCTTTCGCGCACGAACAATAAGAGAAGATAAAAGCTCAAGAACCAAAACCAAAACTCAGGACGAAAGACAACCAAAAGCTCTTTACTCAACAGCTGATTTCTCAAAAGTCGATCCCCTTTACATGCGCCGGCCCGTCTCCTTTTATAGGGAGGCGGACGGACTTTTTACATTCCGAGAACACCCTCGTGTAAAACGAATCAAAACAGAATGTGCTAGGCTATCTTCGGGTAATCTCCAATTAGGTCTCCACGTAATCGGTGCTCCATGACGTCACGCCGCAAATCGCGGCGTCTTTCCAGCTTCCATCACGTGCGCCTGTCGGAGAGAAAGCCCTTGAGCCTTTTGGAGATCCCCCCTTTCGCCTAGCATTCTTCACCACCTGAAACAAAAACCATACTCAAGTTTGGATTCATTAAGTGTTAGGAGCGACGAAACCCCCTGTTCGAATCCCAGGCCGAAGCTTTCTGGGTGAATAGCATTCGCCCTAGGGGTTTCGTCGTGGAATGGGCCGTCAAGCGAGACTTTGATGCCTGTGTTAAGTTGGATTCGTGCTGATGGCTTTGGTAGCGGCGAAGGGTGCCTGATAAAATGCGGTGCCCAGAGGATGGAAATGGAATCTGTTACTTCTGGGGGTTTTGCTACCGGCATCCTTCGCATAACCGCTCTTTATTTTTTGGGTATGCGAAGGCTCGATTTCGAGTCCCCCCAACAGAAGCCCCTCGATGGCGAAGCGCTTGCCTTGATTGCAAACCTGAGCCAGCGAAACCCTGGGATCGAGAATCAAGGCGGAAGAAAACGTCTTCCACGGCGGCGGTGCCCCCAGGGTCTCTTTGGAAATACCTAGACTGCCCTCGAGCGGGTGTTTTTTACCGTTGAGTTTGAAATTTTCGACCGTTGGGTTTTACCGCCTATAAATAGCCGGGGACCACCGCCGCCGCAGCCCCACCTGCGTTCGCGTCCTCATTTTTCCCTCGCGGCTTCTGATTGCTGTTTTCGCCTCTGCTTCTGGCGAGTCGCTTCAGCGGAAGCCCCAGCCCAATTTGCGAGGTCGGTTCTGCTTCCGCTTTTCGCACTCGCTTTCGCACTTCAATTTCCGGTATTGCGCGCTTGAATCTATGTTACTGAGGAAACTTAATTGCTTGTGTCAAGCGCTCTTGCGAAAACATGGAGGACGAAGGATCGTCGTCAAACCGTGGGAAACGATTGCACCGGCTAGTTGCGGAAGCTACCACGACCTCCTCCACCTCGACGTCTAGCTCGGAGTCCGGTAAGATTTCGGTTTGGATTGGTCCGCCGCCTCTCGTGAGAATGGCAATACCTCGTCTTCTTCTAGTAGCGATGCAAATAGTGGTTCGGATGGAAGTTATGTCGAAATAATGCCTAGCGACACGTATGTTGAAAAACGAGTGCTCGTGGACGTGGAGGAGGGCGAAATAGGAGTGGAGACCGACGCGCCTATAGAAGTATCTCGAGGGGAACCTCGTCGGAGCAAAGGCCCGACTTGTTATATTGGCCGGTCCTTGATGACTCAAGCTGATTTGGATGCCTTACGGTTAGAGGGATGCTTCGAGCCGGGGGTGTGTCGATTGCCTGGAAAGGAGACCACGCCGAAACCCCGGAAGAATGAGAGTGTGGTGTTCCGGGATTTTTTCACTGCGGGCCTTCGGTTGCCAGTATCCAAGAAGTTTGTGGATATTTTGGCGGCCTATAGCGTTCAAATTCATCAGCTGACTCCCAACTCTATTCCTCAAGTTTTGAAGTTTTTGTGGGCCTGCCGGACCTTCGCCGGGGATAATGATGTCGAAACCTTCGTTCGACATTTTGAGATTCATTGGGCTAGGCGGCTTGTGAAGGTTGATGATGAGGATAAGGAAGCTCAATATGGCTGCTGCACCTTTCAGACCCGTCGCTTGGCCAAAAATCAGGCTCCGGTGGAACTGGCCCCGGCGTACAAGAACAAGTGGGCTAACCGGTGGACTTCGTATTGGTTTTACGTTCCCATTGAAGTAATTGGTCGGAATTCAAAGCAAGAAGAGGTGACAACATATGATTTGGCTAGTCGCATGGTTGATCTAGAGGTTGAACTATCACCAGAGTTGACGAAAGCCAGCCGGTCTTCAGCAAGTACAACGGCGTTTTACCAGGCGACGCGTGTGATCACTACACGCGATGCCTTGGAAGAGTTTGTGGCAGTCGATATCCGGCGCGTGCCGCCCCGATGGGGGTCGTGGGCATTTAAGGTACAATGGCTGCCCGGGCTTGATAATGATGTACGGAGCCCCATTTTCAATGTCAAGCGACCGGAAGATATGACCGACGAAGAGGTCGTTGCTGAAGTGGAGAGAAAAGTTGTACAGATGATAGGAAACTTTACCCACAAGGAATGGGAGTGCGCCCAGAGAATTTTGAAGCATCAAGGCCGTGTTAACCGAGTTTTTGATGAAATGGGCGTGACATATTCTCCTCGCCCGGTGCCTCCGACGGCCGGCAAGAAAATGCAGCCTCAGGCAATGTTGGGTCTGAGGCCGTCGAGGCCTCACGAAAGGTTAAGTTAAGCAAGACCAGCTCAGTTGTTGAAAGTACTGTGAAGAGCAATAAAGCCCAAGATATCTTGGCCAAGCGGAAGGCGGACGCTGCGAAAGCAACCCTGCCACCGCTTGCTGAAAAGTCTACAAAGTTGTCGAAAGTTAGCGAGACCTTGGCCCGTCGCAAGGTTGAAGCGGCGAAAGTGGCTGCGGCCGAAAGGGAGAAGAAGAAGGAACAGGACCCCGTCGTCCCTGTGGAAGCAGACAAGGGGCTGGCCCTGAAGAAGAGACCGCTGGACACCGTTGAAAAGGTGAAACAGCTTGCGGTTAAGGAAAAAGAACCTGAAGATGCTGAAATTTCTGCCAAAAGAGCACGGGTTGATCCGGTTGCTGAGACTGATGAAGACGTCGATATCATGACGACACCTCAGATTCAACCTTGTACTAGATATCCGCCGAAAGGCTCAGCGCGGAAATTGGCTGAGGGGATTTCGCAGGTGAATCAGACTGAAGCAGGGGAATTGGAGGCAAGGGAGGCGAGAGGTAGGCGTGTGGCTGAGTTAATCCAAAAGGACATTGCCATGGCCGAGGCAGCCCCGAAGGGGCGAGTGGCCGGTCTGGTGGATATCGTGGATGACTCGGAATCACTTTGTTATATTGATGACGACGCCACTCGATCAGAGAAAGGTGGAGACGTATCGCCGCGCGCCCCCAATGTGAAGCCACGACGGATTTGAACGAAGGCTCTGGTGCGAAACCCCAAAATCTGATTGACCTGGATGCTCCAGAAGTTGAAACTTCGGCGGCGCAGACATCTCGTTCGCCTCCTCCGGTGTCACGAGATGATGACCTGGTATCAGCGAAACCCATTGAAGCTGTGGCGTCGGAGAAATTGAAGGCGCCCGAGAGTCTCCAGCCTGAAGATGCTGGTACGGTGTTTTAACTTAAGAGCAACATTTTTGTGCGCTTTCTTTCTATCGTACGTTTTGTTTGCTTACGCGTTTTGCTTTCCTGTTAACCTTGGCAAATAAAAACTTTGGTCACCTTGAGCATTAAGGACCGGGAAAAGGGGATTTCCCAGAATGAGGTGGAACCTTCCGCATCAGGATCAAGTCTTGCGTCAATGCTGGGGGGGCATGGTAAGAAGTTTCGCTTATCATTTTGCCTTTTGATTTTTGACTTTTTGCCTTCGTCGTACTGGCGGTGCGAAGGATATACGTTAGATAATGCGGTTGTTGATTACTTTGCAGATTTTGAGCGTACCTTGGAGGATTTAAACGCTGACGACCTTATGAAAGTTGTGCGAGCGTATCTTTCAAGAGGTATCGTCGCCTGCCAGAAGGGCTTTGAAAAGACTGCGTCGGAAGCGAAGGCCTCTTTTGACAAGCAAAAAATGTTGGAGGACGAGAATCAGCGTTTGAGAGAAGAAAATGAACGGTTAAGGCGCGACGCTGATGATTGGACGAGTCAGCGCGCCAAACGGCAGGAGGCCCTCGATGCTTTAAAAAGAGAACTTGAGTATAGCGTGAAATGCTAAGTGTCGCCAGGAATTGAAAGATATGACGGTGCAATACGATGCGCAAAACATCTTGCTAGCCGCCAACGCCGACCTCATTACAGAATTGAAGAAGGTGAAGGGTGAGCTTGAGGATACCCTAGAGAAGAATGAGGCTTACTGCCACCAATGGGGGGCGTATTTGGCGACTGAGTATCGTCGAGCTTTGGAAAGCTTCGGTGCCGAGGCCCAGGACTTCAAGATTACTGACAACATTTCTAGCTTCGTGGAGTGGTTACATAGCGAATTGAAGCTTCTGCCCGATACCATGAGCAAGATTGGAGACTATGGCGCCGCTACCTGCTCTGAAATGTTGTTGAATCTTCTCGAGCGACAGGGATGTGAACACTTCAAAGCTTTTGGGAGCCGAGGTTTCGTGTTTCCTTCACCCGAGGACGTTCCAGCCCCAAGTAAGACAGTCGATTTGATAAACAAGATTGTCCTCCGCAACTTTTGGGCCAAAAGTGGGCGAGCGCACGCACGAAAGAAGGCAGTGGATCGTTTGGCGAAGGTAAGTCTTTCTGGTTCACTTCGACTTCGGCCACTTTTGCTGATCGATTGTTTATGGTGGTTGTTAATGGTTTCTTTCTTCTCACAGCTCCATTTTGGGCAGGCAAAACAAGCTTTGGAACTTCGAGAGCATCGCATGACGCACAGTCCAGAGGCAACTTTGGGGCCTTACGGACCCCCTAGAGATCGGCCGCCGAAGCCGGTCGATGATGCCCCGAGCGGCGATCCCCGGAGCCCCAGTCCGTGAAGCGCCTCAAGGCGAAAGCAGTCAGGTGGATCCCGTCACCGGAGAAGCGTTGGCTCCCCTTCGGCTCTGAATTGGTGGATTAGTGCTTTGAACAAAAACTGAAAATGGCGTGTTGGCCAATTTAAACATTTGAAGGATGAAATGTAAACTTGTATGCCACTGTAGTGTGCTGTAAATGTCGATCATAATTTTTGTTGTGTTAAGGCTTTTGAACGTTTAGAGCTTAGGTTATTGCTGCTTTCGAGTTACATGTTTCGAAAGAAAACGTCTTCCCCCCCTTCGGAAGCAGGGATAACTTAAGCTCGACTGCTTTGCTTGGGATTTGTTATGTCATCAGAGCTTAGAACTTGTTGGTTCATTTAGATGTTTCACGATGCTGAGTGTTGAATTTTCTCGTTTGTTACTTACGGTTTTTTCTTTTTGGTGAGAAACGAATAAAAAACTAGCCTTCGACGCGACGCCTAGGCGTGGAACGTGTCGAAGGACTAGGAGCCATTTTGGATTTGTCAAATTTTACAGCTTTTGAGCTGTTTTTTGACGAGGCATTTGCTCGCGTTTTTTTAGAAACGGTCGTCTTTGAAGCGTGCCCTATCACTTGCGACGTAGTTTCCGCACAAGTTAAGGACTGTAACGTTTCGGCTACCAAGTTGTTTCGATTCGAGCTTGAATCGCTTTTAAATGTCCTACCTGGACGGGCTGACGAGAGGGCAGCTCTTTAAAAAATTGATTCTTGTGAATCGTTACGACTGCACCACTTGTGGGTGGGCTACTAATGAGTAGCACTTTGATGCTCTCGCTTTCGGAGAGGGCTATTTTGAAATAGCACTTCAATTCATCCTCTTTTGGGATGGGCTATATTAAGATAGCACTTTAAGCCATGCGAAAGAGACACAACAAAATTTTAGGGAGGAAGTATTCCATTCATTTTGGGAATAAATTTTACATCAAGGCTGCCTCGTTAAAAACCTCGCGCTCCAGAGTGGAGTCCTCCCTATGCGAGGAAAAGAGTACCCGCCTTGTTATTGAATTGTAAAATGCGAAAGTAAATGCTAGAAAAAGCAAATCTAAGATGAATCCTCCGCACTTATAGTAACGCGCGAAAGGCTCCTACTGAAAGTAAACTACGGAAAAAACTTACACAAGTTGTCCACATTCCATGAATAAGGCAACTCCACACCTGCTTCGTCTTTGAGACGAAAGGCCCCGTCTCGAACTGAGCTTGAGACCACGTAGGGTCCTTCCCAAGCGAACTGGAATTTTCCTACAGCGTCGGCGTTCTTCTTTCTTTTCAGGACGAAGTCTCCCACTTTGATGTTCTTGAGGGATACTTTCTTGTTCCTCCACTTCCTGGTTTCCTCTTGATACTTCAACAGGTTTTGGACTGCATCAAGTCTGTCGATTTCCACCAAGTCCTTGTCAGCCTCTTCGCTCTCGCGAGAGCTACCAGCCAAAACTCTGGCGCTTTCGTTGGATAGTTCTTCGGGGCACATTGCTTCGGCCCCATACAGCAGTCTGAATGGTGTAAATTTGGTTGTTCTTGACTCTGTAGTGTTGTGCGACCAGACGACTCGCGAGAGCTCATCTGCCCATTTTCCTTTCTTCTGTTCAAAGAGGCATTTCTTGATGGCGGAGAAAATTTGCCCATTGGCCCTTTCCACAGCGCCATTGGATTGGGGGTGGTACACAGATGCGAAGCATAGCTTTGTCCCAATTGAACGACAGTATTCCCTGAAATCTTGACAATCGAATTGCTTTCCGTTGTCGACAGTGAGTTCTTTGGGTACCCCAAATCTGCAAATGACTTGCTGCCAAAAGAATTTCCTGATAGTGGCTGAGGTGATGGTGGCGAGAGGCCTTGCCTCGATCCATTTTGTGAAGTATTCAACTGCTACCACTGCGAACTTGAAGTTGCCCTGGGCAGTGGGGAGCGGCCCGACGATGTCCATTCCCCATCGCTGTAACGGCCAGGTTGGCGTGATGAGCTGCGATGGCGCGCCGGGCCTTCGCTGGTGCTTTGCGGCGAACTGGCATGCCTTGCAAGTTTTCATGATGTGCTCTGCATCTTTTATGGCCATTGGCCAATAAAAACCTTGCCTGAAGGCTTTTCCTGCCATTGCTCTCGCTGCGATGTGCGAGCCGCACATCCCTCCATGGATTTCTCTCATGAGCTCGATGCCTTGATCTTGAGAGATGCATTTGAGCAGTGGTGCACATACGCCTAGCTTGAACAAGACATCGTCCTTGAGGACGTAACCCTTGGCTCGTGCTTGCATTCTTTTGAGGTCATGAGTTTCGACGAGTTCATAGTGTCCGCGAAGGAAAGCAATTATGGGGGCTCTCCGAGTCCGGGCTTGCGATCGCATTGATAGTGCTGAGTGGTTGCTTGTCTGGCTTTGTGGATGGAGCAACTAAAATTTCAAAAAATACATCCGAGGGCATCGCCTCCCCCTTGCGGCCTTCTTGGCGAGCTCGTCGGCTTCGCCGTTGTGTTTCCTGGGCAGGTGCTCGATGGTGAACCCCCGAAAATGTCTTTCCATTTTGCGCACCTCCGCTAGGTATTTGATCGGCCTCCGGCTCCTTGGCCTCACTTTCTTTTTCCACGTGGTCTTTGATGACCTTGGCGTCGCACTTGACTAGGAAGTTGTCGGCCCCTAGAGCTCTTACTTTGCGAAGGCCTAGCAAACAAGGCTTCGTACTCAGTGGTGTTGTTAGTGCATCTGTCGGATGGATCCTTGTAATCAAGCCGGGCGGCATATCTTAGCTTGATGCCTGCCGGGGAGGTGATGATAGCTGCAATGCCAGCGCCCTTGCGCCCCCAGGCTCCGTCGCATCTGATTTCCCAGATTGGCACTAGCTCTTCGTCGGTAGTAACATTGCTAGGTGAAGTCCAATCTACGATGAAGTCTGCTAGGACTTGGGATTTGATTGCTGATCTCTTTCCAAAATCTATTGTGTACCCTGACAGCTCGGTTGCCCACTTGGCAATTCTGGACGAGGCCTCCTTGTTAATGAACAGATCGTTCAGAGGTTGATCTGTGAGCACTGTGACTTTGTGAGCCTCGAAGTAATGCCTGAGCTTTCTTGTGGTCATGACTACGGCATAGGCAATTTTCTCTAGCTCTGAATAGTGCAGCTTTGACCCTGCTAAGGCTTCCGAGACAAAATAGACTGGGGATTGGAATTTTCCTTTTTCAGTCTCGACCTCTCGGACCGAGCAAAGGGCCGATCGCGGCTTTTGAGGCGGCTACGTAGAGGAGTAGCGGCTCCGAGGGTGAAGGTGGGGACAAGATTGCCATCTTCTCTATGTAATCCTTGAGCTCGGCGAAAGCCTTGCTTTGCTCGGGGCCCCATTCGATTGCGCCCTTGCCTTTCAGTGCCTTGAAGAATGGAAGGCTTCGCTCTGCGGACCTTGAGATGAATCGTTCAAGGCCGCTACTCGACCGTTCAATTTTTGGATGTCTTTCTTTGTTTTGGGTTCCTCCATTTCCCTGATTGCTTTGATCTTGTCGGGATTGGCTTCGATTCTCTTAGCGGAGATGAGGCACCCTAGAATTTTTCCTTTTGTAACGCCAAACACACATTTGTCTGGGTTTAGTTTCAAACCGGCCCTCCGCATGTTGGCGAAGGTTTCGGCCAGATCATTTATGTGGCTGGCCCTGTCAGAGCTTTTGACGATGAGGTCATCGACGTAGGCCTGAATATTCTTGCCGATCCGTGGCTTGAATACGTTCTTGGTCATTCTGGTGAATGTTGAGCCGGCATTTTTCAACCCTTCTGGCATGCGGACGAAGCAAAAGGTTCCGAAAGGTGTGATGAAACTGGTTTTCTCCTCGTCCTCCTTCGCCATCCAACATTGATGGTAACCGGAGAAACAATCCAGCAGAGACATGATTGCGGCGTTGGCCGCAGAATCCACCACTTGATCCATTCGAGGCAACGGATAGTTATCTTTTGGCGTTGCCTTGTTTAGATCGGTGAAATCGATGCACATGCGCCATTTGCCGTTCTTTTTTTTGACAGGTACTGTGTTTGCCAGCCATTTGGGGTACATGACTTCGCGGATGACGGTGGCGTCAAGTAGCCTTTGGACCTCTGACTTGACGGCTACCACCTTGTCGTCGGACATTTTTCTTAGCTTCTGTTTACGTGGCTTGACCGATGGGTCGATGTTCAATTTGTGTTCGATGAAACTTCGGTCGACGCCGGTGAGATCTTTGGCGGACCATGCAAAAACATCTTTGTTTTTCTGGAGGAAAAGAACTAGACTTGCTTCCTCATCAGCTGAAAGATCCGAGCCGATGACGACGGCCTGATCGAGGATCATCGAGTCCAGAGGAACTCGCTTGGTCTCGCAGTCTGGCTGGATGTTGATTTTTTCTTTGTCTGCCTTCGGCTGCTTTTCTACGTCGTTGCGTTCGACTGCCTCGTCGAGGGCGTGCACGTTTCGCTGCCCTGGGGTGCGGCCTCTTTCTAGGTTGCGGCCATCGTTTTGATGACCCCATATTGTGATGACCCCCAGCGTCGCCGGGATTTTGATGCATAGGAACGCTTGGTGGATGACTGCTTCAAACTTGTTGAGGAACCCTCTGCCTAGGATACCGTTGTATGGGTAGTACATTTCCACAACGTCGAAGGATAGGTACTCGCTCCGGCATTTTGTACCGTGCCGAAAGATACGGGGGAGGACCACCTTGCCCACCGCGTGGATGACACGCCCCCGAAGCCATACGGAGGTGTGTCCGGTGGTTGCGGCAAGTCTCTATTGAGCCCCATCTTGTCGAAGGCATCGGCAAAAATGATGTCCGCTCGATGAACCGTTGTCCACCAAAAGTTTTCCGAGAGTCCAGCTCGCTATATTGGCTTCTATCACAAGAGCATCGTTGTGAGGGAAACCTTGCAGCCTTACGTCTTCCTCCGAGAAGGTGATCGGGATGTGAGACCATCTTGTTTTTTCCACTCTTCCTTCCACACAGATGTTTCGCACCTCGCAAAAGTAGTGTTTTCGCTCCTTCTTGGTTTCGAACTCCAGGGCGGAGCCCCCTAAAATAGGCATTATTGTGCCGACGGATGGCAGAGGGTCATTTTGGCCCTCGAGCTTGGCTGGGAGCGGTGGAGCTGAGGGACCTTTGTAAGGAGGGGGAGGGGGTGGAATAGGATGTTGCTCGATGGGCCTGCGCTCGATATTTTGAGCTTGGAAGGTTTGTGATTGCCAAGGCGGAGGCTGTGGGTAATTGGGTAGCGGTGGCTGGTATTGAGGTGGTTGGAATGGGTTTGCGAAAGAGTTTCTCCCAAAACTAGGATTTTGCCAAGCCGGGGCAGAATGATTTACAGCACTCGCTCTTTCTTTCTCCTTCCTCTCTTCTTCGAGGATAGCTTCGAACCTTTTCTTGTCTGGGCAATAGTTTGAGCTATGGTCATCGTTTTCCTTGTGAAAAATGCAGTACCATTTTCTTTTCTCGTTATGGCCTCGGCCTCTGCCTCGACCTCTACCCCTGCCTCCACCTCTTCCACCCCTACGACCTCCCCCCTGATTGGGGTGAGGGGGACTGGGTGGGATTGGAACCAGACTCTGTGGGTCAGCCTGTGGGCAAGGATTTTCTTGGGTGTTTTCGCCCTCCAGGCCGAAAACACTTCGAGGATTAGTATGAGAGGTGTTTCTGGGATTGGACCACTCCCTTTCGCTGGGTTGGTTGGCTTTCGCAGACTTTTTCTGCTGGGATTGTTCTTCCATGCACATTCTGAAGTCATTGTCTGAGCGACAATACTTCTCGAATTCTTCGTAGAGGCGCTGGATAGTTTTGGGCCTTTCGCGCATGAGATGTGAGCGGAATTGACCGGCTCTTAAACCCACGATGGCGGCGTTGATGGCGACGGCGTCCAACACGTTTGGTGCCTGGGCTCTTAAGTGCACGAATCTTCGAAGTAGTTTTGAAGGGGTTCCTTGTCCTTCCGCTTAGGAGGAGAAAAGGTCACTCTCTGTAAGTTCCGGACGCCGGAAACCTTAGAAGTTTGAGAGAATTCGGCCGTTTCAGATCATCCCATCCGTGAATCACGCCTGGGCTCAGGAGAGAATACCACTGTGCTGCCGCGTCATCAGCGGCGATGATGAAAGATTTCACTAGCACAGAGTCGTCACCGCCGGCTGAAAGGATGGCGGCTTCGTAGCTCATTAGGAATTGCCTTGGGTCAGACTGGCCCGAGAATCTAGGCAGTGGAACTGGCCTGTAAGTTTGCGGCCATGGGGTGATTTGGATCTCTTGAGACAAGGGGGATTTAGGGTCCCATGGTCTCGTGCGAATGGTGTGAATGTCTTGGTGCGAGGGACCAGACTCAAAATGGCTCGCGAAGGGGTTGCGGGCCGAATGTAGTGTGCGGAGGGGGCGGGTGAAAAACTCGGTGCGCTCGCCGAAATTAGGGCCGATTAGGAACTGTGTATTCAGGTGAGGGTTGGGTGAAGCTTAAGGATTGTTTTGCTTTTAGAGCGCGCAGTTCCTCCTTTAGGGTAGCTATTTCTGCTTTCTGTTTTTGAATCTCGGCTTCGTGCTGGATTGCCAAAAGCCGTTTCTTGGTCCTGGCCAATTCCTCAGCCTCCTTGCGCAGTTTGGCCAGCTCCGCTTCCTGCGTTGGGTCGGGATCCGGGAGCGCCTCTCCCTGGGTGAGCATAGCTGAGAGATTGAGCTCCTCGTCCAAGGATGACGACGCCCCTTTGGTGGAATTGACGGTGGTTCTCTTCTTCCTTGTGGACATTCTGGGTTTGATACTCGAGCCAAACACCCACGGTGGGCGCCAATTGTTGTGGGGAAAGCCGCAGCTTTCGCGCACGAACAATAAGAGAAGATAAAAGCTCAAGAACCAAAACCAAAACTCAGGACGAAAGACAACCAAAAGCTCTTTACTCAACAGTTGATTTCTCAAAAGTCGATCCCCTTTACATGCGCCGGTCCGTCTCCTTTTATAGGGAGGCGGACGGACTTTTTACATTCCGAGAACACCCTCGTGTAAAACGAATCAAAACAGAATGTGCTAGGCTATCTTCGGGTAATCTCCAATTAGGTCTCCACGTAATCGGCGCTCCATGACGTCACGCCGCAAATCGCGGCGTCTTTCCAGCTTCCATCACGTGCGCCTGTCGGAGACAAAGCCCTTGAGCCTTTTGGAGATCCCCCCTTTCGCCTAGCATTCTTCACCACCTGAAACAAAAACCATACTCAAGTTTGGATTCATTAAGTGTTAGGAGCGACGAAACCCCCTGTTCGAATCCCAGGCCGAAGCTTTCTGGGTGAATAGCATTCGCCCTAGGGGTTTCGTCGTGGAATGGGCCGTCAAGCGAGACTTTGATGCCTGTGTTAAGTTGGATTCGTGCTGATGGCTTTGGTAGCGGCGAAGGGTGCTCGATAAAATGCGGTGCCCGAGAGGATGGAAATGGAATCGTTACTTACGTGGGGGTTTTGCTACCGGCATCCTTCGCATAACCGCTCTTTATTTTTTGGGTATGCGAAGGCTCGATTTCGAGTCCCCCCAACATTGATTGTCTGCCTGCTTGTGTGCACGCGTTAGCCGACGAAGTGAATGAAGGAAGGTACCACGAGCCGGAGCTTGGAGCCAAGTACTGCGAGCAGGAGCCCGAGATCCCGAACACCGAACCGGAACTCCCTGAGGACTTCGAAGATGGCAAGTTCAATCTCATCCTTTGATGCATGCTTTGGTCCTAGTTTTATAAACACAATCCTATACCCGTTTTATAAATTGCACAATATTTTACTGCAAAAACATGGTAGGATAGCCACCCATGGTTGCTATGATTGACTTTTGTTTGGCCTAAATGATTGCTTTAAACATGTGTGAGTGCTTTGAAAATGTGTGAGTGCTTTAAAAATGGAAATGGGATATGTGTGGGAAATGAGTAAAGAACTGGGTAGACGGGATGGACGTGTGTGTCAGGAGTATGGGTGAGCTCGTACCTGTGTGGTTGGGCATGTTGGGAGTTGTCCATCTTGTCGTTAAGGACCAGGTTGCGTGACATCTCACCTGACCCAAATCATCGTACAACCACTCGATCGTTGTATGTGGCAACGGCTTAGCATAAACCCACCAGTTAATATACTTGCCATCTGGTGTGCGGGTGAGCGGCGGGAGACCAAGGAGTAGGGGTACGCTCTGTGTGAGGTACGCCCTGGTTATGAGAGATAACCCCTTGGCTGCTCCCGTGGTGGCTCGTAGGGTTAGCTAAGGTGGGTAATGGCTTTGATAGGATCCGCGCCGACACTAAGGTGTTCGTGTGGCGGTACCCTACTTGTGGGTAAAGATGTACAACCTCTGCATAGTGTAAAACCTATTCAAATAGCAGTGTCCACGGTATTGGACGAGTCATGGTGTGGTCACAAAAACTAGTGTTTGGGTTTAGGATGTTTTCATGGCGTGAGTGGTTTTTCTGGGGTAGTGTGTGGCTGTGTGCCGGGGCTACTGCGGACGGGGAGTCCAGTAGTTCCTAGTTGGCTTTCCCAAAGCAACTGAGTTACTTGGGCTATAAAATGGTTTGCGAAAACCTTTTCGGAAATGAACCCTGCATGAGTAAATGTGTTTGCAAGTAAACCTTAACCTGCTCCTTGATATATCTTGTGCATGATCTGCTTATAAGCCCCTCCGTGGGTGGGGTTGAACTTGTTGAGTACATAGGTGCTCACCCTTGTTTAACTAACTGTTTTTCAGAGGACGATCCCTGTCGGTGTTTTAGACCGGCAACCTACTAAGGGGAGTACCCGAAGTAGATGAATGTGGCCTCGCCGAGATCAGTAACTCGAAGGAAGAGACACGTGGCACACAATTTAGACAGGTTCGGGCCGCGAGGTGCGTAATACCCTACGTCCTGTATGCTGCGTAGCTCTGGATTGATTGGGTACGATTACAAGATGGTGTAATTGTACGCCGTGAGATGAGATGATCTAGAGAGGGGTCCCTGCCTCGCCTTATATAGTCTGGGAGGCAGGGTTACAAGTCGGAGTAGGGAGAAAGTACTAGTCGAGTACGTCTAGGAGTCTTCCATACAGTGCGGGACATGTACAACTTCCTAACCGAGTACTTCTCCTCCGTAGTCCTTGTGCTTCACGCCGTCAGGTGCCGTGCAGCGCAAGTCGGGTAGTCCCAGGGGCCCAACGAGTAGTCGGTCCTAGTACCCACCGAGGTAGTGGGCCCAGGGAGGTCCATACGACAAGCCCCCGAGTACTTTGTAGTCGAGAAGGATAGCTTCAAGTAGTCTTGATGGCCTTAACGAGTAGTCCTCAAGCGTCCCTGAGTACTACAAGTCAAAAGTCCTCAAGAGTGGTCGAAGCATCCCGAGGCTGGAATGTACTCCAGTTGATGTTTGAGCAATCTTGAAGTCTTCTCGAGTAGTCCCAAGCGTCCTCGAGTGCTGCCCTCGAAGGTCTTCAACAATGCCCGTGTTGTCTTGAAGCCGAAGCTGATGTGGAAGTGCGATCGCAAAATCGCACTCCATATGGAGTATCCCCCGAGCCTTAGGTTGAGTCGTAGGCCCTGGCTGATGGTCCATCTGAAGTCTTGGAAAGAATATCCCGAAAAATCCAGAGAAAAAACCGAAGGACACGTGGCACGGAGCCCCCGAGCCTTGAGTCGAGTACTTCCTCTCGAATTGAAGGGTCATCTTGTAGAATGTGTCCTGAGATGCTCCTGAGTCTTATCGCTTCCCAGGTAGTCGAGTAGAAGTAGAATACGAAGAGTCACGCGCGGCCGCTGAGTCAGCCGAGCACAGACTTATCCATCCGGCCGTTGGAGGGCCGTTTTGACTTATAAATAGAAGCCAAACCCCTTAGGGTTTTTCACCCATCGCAGCTATAGCCATTTCGAATAGATCTTGGCCAGAATTGCTGCCAGCGCACGCCGCCGCCGCTGTAGATCTGAGTGCGCCGCCAGAGAGAGCCACCGCGGTAGCCCCCGAGCGAATGCGCGTGAAGACGCCGTGCACTTGGAGGATGAAGCCGTCGCCGTCCAAGACCGCGAAGGCCGCCGGGGGGAAGAAGAGGAGCCACGACGGAGCCGCCGGATTTGCCGCAGGGGCAGCGCCGCTGATGTCTCCACCGCGTCCAGATCTGAACCGCGAGTGGAAGAAGTCGAAGGCAAAGATCGAAGACTTGCTGGCCCTCCTCAACAGTGGATTCATCCGTGAGAAGGAGGTGGACATGTGGAGAGCCGCCGCCGGGGATCCGTACCCGATAGAGAAGAGCGACAACGAGATCCCGATGTTCGCGCGCTTCGCGGAGCGTGGACTCGCGCTCCCGGCGAGCGACTTCTTCAAGGGGCTCATGGGGTACTACGGCATCGAGTACCTCAACCTCAACCCCAACGGTATTTTCCACACCGCCATTTTCGTCCACTTCTGTGAAGCGTTTCTGGGGATCAAGCCCCATTGGATCTTGTTCCGGAAGTTCTTCCGGGTGAAGCCGCAACCGAGCGCCAGCAACCCGCGAGTAGTCGGTGGAGCGGGAATCCAGATGCGGGAGGACGCCGCAGAGCAGTACCTCTCGTACAAGCTCATCGACTCCAACCAGGACTGGAAGGTGAAATGGTTCTACATCACGAACCATCACCCAGGGTTGCCGAAGCCGAGCGGGAAGCAGCCCAAGCATCGCCCGTGGTGGAACACGGAGCCAATGATGCAGGAGGGGATCCAGCTCCCAGAGCTTCTAGCACGGATCAAGGCGCTAAGAGAAGCCAGGCTGAGGGCCGAGCACGTGGCCTTCAGCTTCATGATGCGCAGGGTGCAGCCACTGATGGCTCGCGACACCCTTGGCTTCGAGTACACCGGTGACGACGACACGTCGCAGATGCCAAGAGATGAAGTCGACGATGACGACATTGTCGATAGGCTGACGCGCATCTTCAAGGACATTCCACCGTACACGGCGTGCCCTGTCCCGGAGTACTCCGCCGCGTGCCCGCCAAAGGAGGTAAGTAGCCGTACCCCCTCGTTGAGTACCCATTCCGTGTGAGTAGTCGCGCTGACGAGTTGTGTCTTGCAGGATGACTTGAAGAAGTTCGTCTCTGAGCCGCCGCCCCCCCCTCAGGTAGTCGAGATCCCGGAGGAGGGGAAGACCAAGGCTAAGGAGCGGCGGGAAGTCGGCGAAGGAGACAACACCGTGGTCGTGGAGGACACATCCGACGAGGACGACGACGAGGAGACGCTACAGGACCGATTCCAGCTGCGGTCGAGGTTCAGCCGGCCTGGCCTACCTCACGTGCCCCTCGTATAGGATCCGCCGACTAGCCTGGAGGCTAGTCTGGCTGCGCCGCCGCGGAAGCCGCGCAACCCCACCCGCAAGCGGGTGTCGAAGAAGTTGAAGGTCTCTGAGACCACTCCCCAAGAGGTAAGTCGTCTTGAGTAGTGTAGTCGAGTACTCGTGTCTCGAGTTCACTTGTTGACGATGAACCTTCCTTGCTTGCAGGAGGTGCCGCCTACGGAGCCCGTTGATCAGGGCGACGAAGGCGAGTGGGACACGGTGGGGGAACCCGCTGGGAGTCGTAGCCCAGCCCCCACTGTCGAAGAGCTCCTGGCGCAGATGGAGCGCCAGCCCCCTGCTCCTCAAGGGAGCACAAAGCCTGCAGCCGCCACTGCAGAAGAAGTGGTGGCCACGGAAGCGCAGGAGAGCGCTGCACCGGCTGCCGTTGCTACAGAAGGAGCAGCGGCCACAGAGTCGCAAGAGGAGGTGCCTGCCGAGGCTGGACTGGTGGACATCGCCAGCATCCTTGGCTCCCCGACCATGACGATAGTCCGGTCAAGCTTGTAAGTGCTGGATCTCCCCAAGTAGTACTTGATGTAGTAGTCGAGCTTGATTGACAACCAATCTGTGTACTCTGCAGGAAATCAACAGATCTGTCCTGGGAGGGAGATGAACCCTCTACAGCGGTGGCTGAAGAAGAAGCCGCGCCGCCCGCCGAGGAGTCCACTCCCGCCCCTCAGGCGGAGCCCGTAGCGCCGACTGCTGAGGCTACGTTGCCTGAAGCCAGCGTGGTCGAAGGTGAGTACTCTGCTGAGGCTATAGTACCCCCCAAAGAGTAGTCGTAGTCGCTGATGCAATTGTCTTCTTGTTGACAGGCGTCGATGCCGAAGGGAGCGACATTCCAGCGGCGGTGCCCATGCATAATTTGACACCACAAGTGCCGGAAGCTGTTGAAGGAGCCCTCGAGCTGATGGAGGAGGCCGTCGGAGAGGCCGCCGTGGCGACCGGAGGAGAGGAGACCGCCGCGCCGCCAGAACCCGCTCTGGAGGTGGTCGTCAGCTCCCCGGAAATCCAAGACGCGGAGCCCATCCGCTCTGCGCCGATGACTGAAGCTGCCACGAGTAGTCATGGCGGGGTGGAGTTGCTGGCAAATGACTTGGTCGACCCGGCAACGGTGGCCAGGCACCTAGAGGCAGTCCGTCAAGCTGAGCAGTGGATGAGGGTGAGTAGTCGTAACTCCTGAGTAGTCAATCCTTTAGCGTTGAGTACCCATTTGACATGTGTTGTCTGTGCAGGACGTCGTGGAGAGGTCCTGCGAGAAGTCTGGCATGCTTCAAGGCTTCGGCGATGCGGTGCTTCGGGCTGAAGCACTGGAGGATCAACTCTTGAAGTCGCGGAAGCACACGGCCACAATGCAGTCCAAGCTTGATACCGCCTTCGCCAAGTATCACAACGACATCCAGGAGATGCAGGCGAAGAGCGACGACTTGGTGCGGAAGAACAAGTCACTCCGCAACAAGAACAAAGGTACACCGCTTGACTTGTTGAGTAGTTGTTGGAGGTCGAGAGGTAGTCTAACCCGCTGCGCCTTGTTGTTTTGCAGAGCTTGAGACCCGGGTTGAGCAGTTGAAGACTTCAGAGACAGATCTGAAGAACCTCTTCTATCAGGAGCAGGAGGCCCGCCAGGTACTCGAGCTAGACTATAAGGAGCTTGCCTTCGAGTGCGACAAGCACATGGAGCTTCGTATTGCTTCCGATCGTGACCTCGTCAATCGCTACAAATCGTTGCGTGCCGAACGAGGATTGCGAGGTGCTGCGGGCCCAGCTGAAGGAGCTTGAAGAAGCCGCGTTTCCCATCGCAAGACTCTTGGTGCCTCATCCTGGCGGCCCCAAGATATCACCGCTCGTGGATCGATTGAAGGAGGCCCCTGGACGGCTGGCGGCCTACGTGAAGCATCTGGCGAAGTCGATCCCGAACCAGGTGCTGGCCTTCATGAAGTCCTACTTCCCGAAGGCACTCGTGGATGCAGTCGCTGGCGGGCTAGCCGCCAACTGCACCGACGAGCAGTATGCAGAGCTGCTGGAGCAGATGGCGCCCATTGCGGAGCAAGTAGCCGATAAGCTTAATCTCCAGTAGCCCTGTAATAGTTAGCTCGTAGCAATAGATGTACAAAAGCAATTGTAATGAAATTGCTTAAGTATTAATGAAGAAGAGTTCCATCAATGAGTACTCATTTTCGCGATCTCAGAGTGCGGAGTCCCATCGTGGAGTTGCCGCGAGTAGTCGTACTCAGCAGTAGTCCCTTTGAGGGAAGTAGACATTAAAGAAGTTGATGAACAATCAAACTTTATTACTGAAGGAGTACACCTGGATGGTCAGGGCCGTAGTTACAGAGTAGTCACCAGGACCCGGAGGCCGCTTACGACTAAGTGGTGCTAGGGCGAGTAGCCTCTTACAGCAGTAGATCCGTAAGTAGCCGTGTAGGCTGGATCAAGGAGTACATGGTCTCTTAGTAGACCGCTGCTAGAGTCCTTTGTCGCTCGTCACAGCCCAGGATCCGTAGGTAGCCGCGCGGGCTGGATCCTGGAGAGGAGTAGTCCGGAGACTAGTGCCTGGACCCGGAGGCCGCTTACAGCGAAGGAGTAGTCCGGAGACTTGAGCCAGGACCCGGAGGCCGCTTACGGCGGAGGGGTCTTGATGTAGTCGTGAAGACTTGAGCCCCGGAGTAGTTGTGTAGACTAGGCATAGAACCGACAGAGCTGGTCGATGTTCCACGAGTTGTTGACATCTTCACCTTCAAGTGTCTGGAGGCGGTAGGAGCCCGGCCCGGTCACCTTTGCAACTGTGAAGGGACCTTCCCAGGGGGAGCTGAGCTTGTGTAGTCCTCCCGTGTTCTGGATACGACGGAGGACGAGATCACCAATGTTGAAGGAGCGTTCCTTGACGTTGTGCTCGCGATAGCGTCGGATACCCTCCAGGTATCTTGCTGATTGGACGAGGGCAGCACAGCGAGCTTCTTCGAGGCTATCGATGTCCACTCGTCTGCTGTCTTCAGAGACGCCTTCGTCGTAGTGCTCCACTGCTGGCGAGTTCCATATGACATCAGCAGGGAGGATTGCTTCGGAGCCGTAGACCAGGAAGTAAGGGGATTGCCCCGTTGGCTTGAAAGACGGAGTACGTAGCCCCCAGAGTGCATTGGGTAGTTTTTTGATCCACTTGCCTCCTTTGGAATTAGCAGCGTCGTGTAGCCGCTTCTTGAGAGCGTCGAGCACCATCCCGTTGGCGCACTCGCCTTGTCCGTTGGCCCGAGGATGGGCAACAGAGACATATCGGAGGTCGATCCCGCTGTTCTCGCAGTACTCCCAGAACTGGTGGTTGTTGAAGTTGGAGCTCAGGTTTGTGATGATGCGGTGGGGTAGTCCGTAGCGGTGCACGAGTTCATCCAGGAAGTCGAGTACTCTGTCAGCCTTGGGGCATGTGACCGGCTTGACCTCGATCCACTTGGTGAACTTGTCGATGGCCACCAGTACTCTGTTGAAACCACCTGGCGCAGTTGGCAGTGGCCCAATCATGTCGAGCCCCCAACAAGCGAAGGGCCAGGTTGGCGGTATGGTGACTAGCTTGTAGGCTGGGATGTGTTGCTGCTTGGCGAAGTATTGGCATCCTTGGCACCTTCTGACGAGTTCTTCGGCGTCGCCCGCAGCCGTGGGCCGCAGAAAGCTCGCCGGAAGGCCTTGGCCGAACGGCGTGCGGGAAGACGCGTGGTTGCCGCGACGCCCTTGTGGATCTCCTCCAAGATGTCCTTGCCTTCTTGCTCGGGGACGCACTTCATGAGTACTCCGAGAAGATGCGCCCGCTTGTAAAGCTTGTCTCCGACGAGGACGTAGGACTTGGCGCGGCGGATGAGCTGCTCGGCCAAGTTCTTGTCCGAGGGAACCTTCTGCTCGCTGAGGTAGTCGATGAAGGGTTGCCTCCAGTCCACGTCGATCATCATGACCTCCTGTCCATCCGGTGGATGCGCTGGGACAGTGGTCGGTGGCGCCGGCTCCGGGATGGATGGCGCGTGAAGCTCGTGAACGAAGACACCCGCTGGTACTTGAGCGCGGGTAGATCCAAGCTTCGACAGGACGTCCGCTGCAACGTTGTTGTCGCGGACGATGTGGTGGAACTCGAGACCATAGAACTTGTTCTCGAGCTTGCAGACTTCTAGGCAGTAGGCGTCCATGTTCTCCTTGTTGCGGTCCCAGGACTTGTTGACTTGGGTTATGACCACTGCGGAGTCGCCGTAGACTAGTAGTCGCTTGATGCCCAGTGAAGCCGCGAGGCGGAGCCCGTGTAGGAGAGCTTCGTACTCCGCTTCGTTATTTGAGACCTTCCAGAAGATCTGCAGGACGTACTTGAGTTGTTCGCCCGTTGGAGAGATCAGGAGTACCCTCGAGGTTGAGTTAGCCGTCGAAGTACATCACCCAATGCTCTGGTCGCACGGTTGGGGTAGGTAGCTGGTTCTCCCGCCACTCCACCATGAAGTCGACTAGAGCTTGCGACTCGATGGTGAGGGCGCCGAGCTCGACTGCCCATTTGGAGAATCTTCCAGTAGCATCTTGGTTCCGCAGGATGTCGCCGAGCGGGTAGTCGGTGACGACGGAGATCGAGTACTCCTGGAAGTAGTGTCGTAGCTTCCGCGAGGTGATGAGTACCGCATACAGGAGCTTCTGCACAGGCTGATAGCATGCCTTGGACTCTGACATGACCTCGCTGATGAAGTAGACTGGGCGCTGGACTGGATAAGAGTGGCCGTCTTCCTGCGGCTCGACGATGATGGCAGTACTGACCACATGAGTAGTCGCAGCGAGGTAGAGCAGTAGCTGCTCGCCTTTGCAAGGAGCCGTGAGGACTGGTGGCTTCGATAGGAAGTCCTTGAGCTGGGCAAGGGCTTGGTCCGCCTTTGGAGTCCACACGAACTTCTCTTGGTGCTTGAGTAGTTTAGGGTTTAGGTTTTAGGGTTAGCCGCATTGCCGGGGACGATGCCGTAGAAGGGCGTGTTGCTCTTGGTGAGCATGTGGGTGATGTCGAGCTTCATCTTCTTCAAGGTCTTGGTGAAAAGGACGTTGAGCCCGCTTCCACCGTTGATGAGGACCTTGTTGAGCTTGGAGCCCACGACCACCGGCTTCAGGACGAGAGGGAACCGCCCTGGTTCAGAGAAGCTGGCCCATTGATCTGCGTGGGAGAAGGTAATGGGTACCTCCGACCACCTGAGAGGGGTCAGGACCGCTGGTTCAATGCTCATGACTTCTCGACGGGTAGCCTTTTGCTCCCGCCTACTGGGTAGTCCACCGAAGAGGACGTTGACAGTCATGTCGGGTTCCTGGAAGTCGTTGTTGTCTCCGTCGTTCTTCTTCTTGCCTTTCTTGTCGTGAGGGTGCGGTGGCTCTGGAGTACTCTTGAGTGCATGCCTGAGTTGGTAGCACTGCTCGGTGGTGTGGTTGCCGTTCAGATGCCACGGGCACTTCTCCTTCAGCAAGTCTTTGAACCCACCGGAGTTCTTCTTCGAGTTCTCCTTCGCAGGGCGCTGGATAGCCGCGACAGTGTTGTCTGGCTTGCGCTTGCGGTTGGGACCCGGGTAGTTGTTGTTGTTGCGACCGCCTTGGTTCCCGTTGTTGCCACTGCCGCCTGTGTTCTGCTTGTTCTTGCCATGGATGGCATCGTACTTGGCGTTGGCCTTGTCTTCTTCATCCGCCCAGGACATAATCATGTCCTTAAGGTGGGGGATGGACTTGGGGCGGCGACGACCGAAGTCTTCAAAGGTGCGGTGATGGTAGAGGCCATCTTGGAAGAGGTCGATGACCTCTTTGTCGGTGACGTCAACTATGGTAGCGCGCTTGTTGAAGAAGCGGCGCATGTACTTGCGGAGGGTCTCGCCTTGTTCCTGCTTGACCATGGCCAGGTCCATGCGAGTACCCGAGTGACCCATGGCGCCCGCGAAGTTGCTGGTGAACTGCTCCTTTAGCTGGTCCCTCTTGTCGATCGAGTGCTTGTCCAGCGACTCGAGCTATGTGAGTGGGGCTTGGTCCAGGCAGAAGGGGAAGTAGAGGCACTTGGTGTCGTTGTTGCCGCCAGCGTTCTCGATGGAGAGGGCGTAGCACTTGAGCCACTGGATGGGGTCCTGCTTTGCGTCGTACTTGGTGATCCCCAGAGGCTTGAACTTGTCGGGGAGGAGCAAGTTGCGAAGTCGAGGTGAGAAGGCGGGGAAGCCGTCGTTGTCGCCTGCAGTGGCTGACTTCTTCCGCCGCAGCTCCTCAATCTTCTGGCGGGCGTCGTAGCCACCTTGTGAGGCACCGGAGGCGTGGCTGTTCGCGTGGTCTCGACCGCCGCGGTTGCCGCCGCCGCCGGCCCTCCTGTTGGCTCTGTGGTTGGAGCTCCCGTCGTCGCTGCCGTCGCCGTCAGGGTCACGGCCACCACCATCGCGGGCGCGGTGAGGGACAACCTCGCGGTTGCTGTTGCCACCCTGTGGGGGTCCGCCGGCGTTTGAGCGAGTACGGTTGGGCTGAGCTGGGAGCTCAGCTCGAGTACGGTTGGGACCGAGGTTGGCGCTGCGACTTGTAGCTTCGTTGTCGCGGTTCCTGGCGGGAGGAGGCTGGTTGACCCTGTTGTCGACCCGCATGAAGTAAGCATCTTCAGCGAGCTTGGCGATGACTTCTCCGGTGTGAATTCCCTGAGCCTGGCGTGCGATCGCTGTGATCGACATGAGGCACTGCTCGGGGGTAGTGTGAACTCTGCTCTCGACCGCCTCGAGAGCTTCCGCGAGGTTGCGGATGGGGAGGTTGTCTCGGAGGCACCGACGCCGTTCGCTGCGCTTCCTGTTACGCTCACGTCGAGCGTCCCCGTTGGCGGGGCGTCTCTCGCCCGGGTGCGTCGTCCGCGGAGACGGCTCGTCTGAGGAGATGTCTTCAAGGTACTTGTCTTGAGCCGTCCCTGAAGGTCCTGGCGTGTCGCCGGCAGCCATGAAGACTTGGCGATCGGGGGTGCCCAGGCTGGACTCAGAAACCGCCACCTCAGTTGGAGTGTTCGAGTCAGCTCGGGCAAGCGGTGTTCCCTCCTGGAACGGGAGCGAGTCGATGTAGGCGACGTAGCGTGAGTCTCCACTTATCAGGTCAGTAGGCTTGCGGTCTGGCCAGTAGACGAATCTCCCGGCGGGCGTCGAGGTTATAACCAGCCCAGAGGCCGGCCCTGATAAGGGATGCTCAGTGGTGTTGTCCTCAGTCTCGGACTCCTCTGGGTCCGACCCGAAGTAGAACTCGTATGCAGGATCCGAGTAGAACCCGGAGAGGGGGTTGGAGTCCGAAGCGTGACCGGGGGCGGTGTCGGAGTCCGAGTTGTACTCGGGTACGGGCTCCTTGCCGGCCCGGCGCGAAGAGGGAGCCTCCGTGCGGGTCCTGCTGAGGATGCGGGGGCCACGCGTGGAGCGCTCACTGGGTGGTGGGACCACATGCGATGGCTGAGTAGCCGGCTCACATGCGATAGCCCATGGGGACGTCGAGTTCGAGTTGGAAGCGGATTCGAGCTCAAAGTCGGCGTGATGGTTGAAGAGCGAAATTTCGCCGAACTTGCCGGTGAGTTCGCCTGTGACAACTTCAGGAAGCGCCACGAAGCCGGTCTCTGGGTTGGGTGGCATGGTGAGGCGGCACTGGAAGGATCCCGCTCCGTCGGCAGTGCACACCCAAGCGCCGAAAACGAAGGTGTCGCCGCGGTTGAAGGCGACGGTTGGCTTGAAGTAAACAGGAGACGTCGAGTTCGCCATGTGATCTCTGGCGAGAGCCCCTACCTGGCGCGCCAGCTGTCGGTGTTTTAGACCGGCAACCTACTAAGGGGAGTACCCGAAGTAGATGAATGTGGCCTCGCCGAGATCGGTAACTCGAAGGAAGAGACACGTGGCACACAATTTAGACAGGTTCGGGCCGCGAGGTGCGTAATACCCTACGTCCTGTATGCTGCGTAGCTCTGGATTGATTGGGTACGATTACAAGATGGTGTAATTGTACGCCGTGAGATGAGATGATCTAAAGAGGGGTCCCTGCCTCGCCTTATATAGTCCGGGAGGTAGGGTTACAAGTCGGAGTAGGGAGAGAGTACTAGTCGAGTACGTCTAGGAGTCTTCCATACAGTGCGGGACATGTACAACTTCCTAACCGAGTACTTCTCCTCCGTAGTCCTTGTGCTTCACGCCGTCAGGTGCCGTGCAGCGCAAGTCGGGTAGTCCCAGGGGCCCACCGAGTAGTCAGTCCTGGTACCCACCGAGGTAGTGGGCCCAGGGAGGTCCATACGACAATCCCGACTTCGTCCCCGAAGACGTCGAGTAGGTCGCTGCCCTACACCCAACCGTGCATGTGTACCTAGGGCCTCCACAGAGCGCTTCCATGGTGTGGTACTCTGATGAGGCTTTGGAAGCCTTCGCTATTGTAGTTTGGTCTTTAGCAATTATGTTGTTCCTTGTGGCACTGGCACTCCCGTGCCCACTATGCCGCCGTGATGTAAAAGACCGATCCACTTGTTGTAATAAATGTGTTGCCAACCTCCTGGGACTGGTATTTGTGTCACATTTAGTCACCTCTGATGAGGGGACGCTTCAGGCAGGTGCTCGATGCCGCCGCCAGCCGTGCAGCAGCGACCCTGGCGTCCACACGGGGGACACTACGGTGGTCGATGGCGACACCAAGCGGGGATACCATAGACAACAAGACACGTGGAAGCGAGGTCTGACACTGGAGTATGTCGTCATCGAAGGGCGCTCGGTTGCTGGCGGGAGGAGGTAGCACTGTGTTGCATCGATGAGGTCGATCCCTGGAAGGTGAGCGAAACGAGCAACTTGGCCCCTTGAAGGGCTAGCCAGGTTGCACAAGCGGAAACGAGCTTCACTTGCATTTCCAACAATGCAGGCCAGACCGACCTTTCTGCATAGAGCAAGCCTGGCTAACTCCTTGTGCAGCCTTCCAAACATAAGTAGACTGCACTACACACACCCGCATAAGGGCCCATGCCCCTACCAATTGCCCCCTAAGTGAATAAAGGCAAAGAAAGGTTAAAGATGTGCATCTTATGTCATTTCATCCCCCTATCATAGGAATCGTAAAAGCGAATAAGAACAATGAAAAATCACAAAGAGATATCTTCATCACCTCATCCTCCCATCATATGGATAGTAAGAAGAATGTTGATAACAACAAGTTTGATGATTATTTCCTGTGAATGCTGCAGTACCAAAAGACCTTCTAATTTGATGATTACTTGCAAGTTCAAGTGTTCTTTACAATGGAGTGAGATTATGATTTGGTTCCACCGGACATCCATTGGCTATTGAGTCAATCTAGTGATGGAGCCATTCAAAATATGATCTAAACATGTCTGATGATGCGTAACATGGGTACACCTTCACACAACACTTAGCACTCAACACTGATCTCCAATATGGGTAAAACATTCTCCTCGTGTATGTTGGATCCCATCCTCTAGGTAGTTCCTTTCCCATGTGAAAGGACCTTGATGTCGCCTAGAGGGGATGAATAGGCGAGACGACGAACTTAAACTTTTCTTCCCAGAAAACTTGAACTGCCAGGGGCCACCGGCCAGACCGGTGAGGCTGATTTGTCAGACCGGTCGTAAGCTCTGCTCCACATGAGGCACAGTCAGACCAGTGTAGCACAAAGCACCTACTAAAATATCTTCAAGCTCCTCTTGACTTCTAGCATGAACCAAACTTGGTGAGTGGCATTGGTAGATGATCACAAGCAGGGTAATGATACCTGCTCACACAAATAGCACACCCAAGTAGATCGAAGCGGAAGCAAATCAAATATGCTAAAAAACAGCTTAGAGAGACAAACCACAATGAGACACAAGGATTTGTTTCCCGAAGTTCACCTCTCACTAAGGAAAGACTATGTCTCCGTTGAAGAGCTTGTGAGGGAACTTTCGCACGACAAGCCGGGTCTCTTTCAACTACTTTCCTCCTTTCCACTAAGATGATCTTTTTCATGATGAGGCAAGATCACAACCCTCACAAACTTTTGGCTGCTCACCACAACCTTGGGAGCTAGCCGGCAACGCCTAGCCATTTAGGAGGTGAACCTCCAAGAGTAACAAATGCTTCAAAGCTTGTAGACGCGAAATCGAAGTGCTCAAGCTATGGGAATGCTCTTATTAGATCACAAAGGCTCTCTTGAGCTCACTCTCTCAACCCAACTCAAGGATATGGTTTGAATCCACAAATCTCACAAAGACAGGTTGGGGAGAGCCACTAAGACTTAGGCTTGCAAAGAATGGCTTGGGAGCTCAACAATATCACAAGAACAGCAACCCTTCACTGAAGAGGGCTTGGGGTACATATACCCCTCAAAGGAGAAGTTGTTAGCTGCTGGGCGGCATCGATCAGACCGGTTCCTCACACCGGTCAGACCGATGTTTAAAAACTAGCTGTTGGGCTGGTGGCACAGGTCAGACCGGTTGAATAGAGTTAGTCCCAAACCCTTCATCTCATGCCCCACACTTCACAAAATATATGAAATGGCTTAGGTTAGGTTTGATAGGATTGTTAGCACACTCTGCACTCAAGGCTAATTCTCACAAAGGTTCTCTAAGAGCACTGGTCTTGATCTTTAAGATAAAGTTGCATTCGTCTTGATAGTTTGACATACATATACTCAAGAATAAATAAAAGCACCATGTCAACCTCTTGAGCTTGAATGTCTTCAATCTTGCCATACTTGAATAATTTCCACTTGAGCGCTTTCAACTTAGCCAATGTCTTGAGCACGTCCATACTTGAGCTAGTGACTTATGATTTTTCCATCTAGCATAAGAATGCACACTTGAATCCTTAAGTCACTCCATATTGCCAATCATAACATATAGATGAGTTTCATTGCTTCCCTTGGTTAAGGCTTGGATATAATACTTCGAGACCCCACAGATACAAGTTACTTCACCTCAACAAAACACCAATGACAGCCTAGCTTGAACCATAAATTGTGTAGTACCTCACCCTAGTCATCTCGATTGATCTCTTCATCACTTACCCAATCCACATTGAGTTAGGTTTGCTTCGTCCACAATTAATCTTCATTTGAAATACTGCTTCAAATACTCGTTCTTGATTGACAACGAATATGCAAGCTTCCAAATGAGGACCATCAAATATATAATCATCCTTGTATCTTTTCAATTACCGCATGAAGCATTGCATTTATTTTAGAGTGAATTATCAATTTCTATTTTTGTGATCCATTTGTATTTCAATCAAGCTACCACAATTGTCGGGGCATGAAATTAATCTTTGCAAAATATCTCCAATATTTATTTTTAAATGTCGTTTGATATTTAACACTTTGCATTGGAATCACACAATCGATTGTCTTCTTCAATGCGAGCCACATAATATTCATTCTCCGACACATGTCAACAATAACTCATGAATGTATAAATAAAACTTGCTCACAATCTTAGACAAACAAGTTAGACCTTTAATCGCTTTGTCATTCAATTCACAAAAATCCATGTAGGGGTCTATATGCACTTTCACCATGGCCTGTCACATAGATCAACACATTCTAAACTTCATAAAACCAAAAACATCCATTTTTATAAAATGATCAACGAGAACTGGCGTTACTTAACTCATAGTATTTGCAATACTAATTGAGAATGATGCTTGCATTACAAATGGAAAGTGAGCTACTAAGATATGTGTAGAATGTTTCTAGTTAGACATGAATGTTGTTACTGAGGTTCAGTAGTCAAATACAATGTATAAGAGTTAATAAAAACAACAAGTTGTGTTGTTGTCGAAACATAGCAAGGGAAACATGATTTTGCTATTTCTTCTAGAAATTATACTATTCTGCAATTTCCTTCATAATAATCATTATTACACGCATCAGGATTCAGATAAGCTTTGAATGGAACAAATTAATCAATTAATATTGAAAAGAGTTTGCACTTATTCTAGACGCCTAGTTGGAAAAGAATGCCAGGCACATTTTTCATGTCTCACCAATTGGCAATTGATGCATGCAGTCAAACCATGTTATTGAGCCAATTTCTCCCAGCAGGAATGGAACCGAGAGCTTATTATTTACATCCCTTTATCTAGTTTTTAAATGCATTTTCTGTTTTCTTTGGTTAAGTGACTGGTGGAAAACAATATGTGTCATCAAACTACCTTTATTAGAAATGTAAAGGAAATGATGTTTAATACAAGTATTTTCAGACATAAGAAAATACAAATACCTAACAACTTAGTTTTATTCATTCAATTGCAACGTGATCAATGATACTCAAATCTATCATTCTAATATTTTTTTACCTAAATTATGATCCAAAATAAAAAAGGCACATAAATACAAATCAAACACATGAAAGAAATGGATTACTTTCCAGCAATCCTGATTATTCAGGTAAGACAAAGGTGAGACTTCTATATGCAAGCCTGTAACAGTGGACAACTAAGGTATTAGTGTGACTAAGAACCGAATCTTATTTAGAAGATAAGAAACTACTCTAGCTAGGGATGCAATCATATCCCCCACCCCAAACACACACACGTTCCTGCTGCAGTATGACACAACTCTTTATGTGTTCATCTTCAGTAATACTTCAACTAATGTGATGTTGTTATTGTGAACTAATTTAAGAAATATTTACCTTTTCCTCTGCAGCATGCTAATGAGCTATTTCTGTAACTTCATTTGTTGTATTAACATGTTTTGTTTTCCATGCAAATAATATAAGGGTGCATTTTGTGAAATTTACAATGAAATACTTAAACAATAAACATGAACCTATTTTATGTGACTCTCTGCCAGACCTTTTGCAGTCATAGAGAGACATGTAAGAACAATTTTGGAGAAAAAAGTGAAACAATCAACAAAATTAACCATGTTGTGCATTCAAACAAATGATGTGAAAAGAATAGTACTGGTTTTTCATGTCAATGACATCATTAGTAGGACAAAACCTTTGCTCCTTAAGAATGGACGCCACGCATTTAAGTATCTCCACATGGGGCACCTGCATATTTATAGTATCACATCAGATACAGAAAAGCTAAAAGAAGACTATATAGATATCAGAGTGATACGACATACCATTCAACACCATCATAGAATTAATGCCGCAAAGGAGATTGTCGAGAGAATGGTTTGGAAAAGAAAAGTGCAAGTGTACTACTACACCGTACTAGTTGGAAGGCAGTTGAAGAGATTAGTTACAAGCATACAATCCTCTGGTTCCCTATGAGTACATTAGTGAGTTGCTTGGTTTTCAAAAGGGAGCCCTGGAGCAAGTAGATGTGCATGGAGGCACATTGGAAAATTTTTGGAGAATGATCGCGACAGAAGCTAACCGACAAAAAAATAGTATCAGGAACCCCATAATCCAGGTGTTTCACTCATGGATGTGCAAGAGGGTTTTAGAGAGAATGAAAGAGACCAAGATAACCAACATGGAGTTGAATTGGCTTTACTCAGCTTTGATTGCTGGGCAGCCAATCGACCCCACTCACCTTATGATCAGCTGGTGGTGTTGCGAAGCGACATCGGGATCCGGGGATATTGGTTGGGGGTGCTACCTCTCCATGTTGGCTATCTCATTGAGACCGGGAATTCCAAGAAACCCGGAGCATCTCCTAGTCGTGACTTACCTAGGATTTGATTATTTGAAGCAAGGTAAATATATAAGTGGAGATGAGAGACGAGGCTTTGTCGGGCATACTCCCCGGGTACCGATGCAAGGAAGGATGAAGACGGACTCTTACTAGAATTCCCCAGTAATCCTACTGGGACTCGTTCCGTGTAATCCTACTAGGACTCCTGCCTTGGAACCGACTAGGAACCCGCCCCTGGACTATATAAAGGAGGGCCGGGTACCTAGCCGGGCACCTGAACAACCCAACACCAAGCGCAGGGCGCCATACTTGATCCCCCAAACAGGACATAGGGTTCGCCACCTTGGCAGCACGAACCTGTATAAATCTTGTGTCTTGTGTCCTTGTGCATACCTTCGAGTTCTCGGTCTCCCGATCACGATCCTCACCGCACAATCTACTACCTCGGGTACCCCCTTGGTAGGTTTGCCGGTCTAAAACACCGACAGCTGGCGCGCCAGGTAGGGGAGATCATCACCACCGGGCGAATTCAAAGGACCTCGTCATCAAGATCAATCTACTTCAACAAGCTGCCAAGTTTCCGTCCAAATGGGTCTATTTCCCTCCGCGCACATCAGGAGGATCGGTCAAGTTTGATTCCGAAATAGAGCAATTTACTCGGCGACTCGTCGAGTTACTTTCGTGACTCGCTGTGCTTGAGAAGGTCAGATTCACCAACCGCAGTCCGCGTGGCAATCGAGATCAAGACGGTGGCTCAGTCCTTTCCCGAATCATGCTCGAGTCCGAAGCTACTCGATCTCGCCAGCTATACGAGTTCCTGTTGTTCACACTAGTCAAATTCTTCGACAGAACAAAGTTGCCAACCAGCTGCGTGTGGTGTCCCGTACACACATGCTAACATCAGGAGCAAAGCATCCAAGCCGCAGTGGACCAGGGAAATCATTGTCTCCGCTTGTTCACCACCTAGTGATCAGTTCAGTACTACTCCACGTGAACAAGCAAATTTGTGGGAATTATGCTACACGCACACATGGCAAGCTCCCACGAGACTTCAAATTTATTTGCTTGACACACAGGAAAGGCTAGCAACTAGTTTCAAGACCTCTGCTTGGCCCACACCGGAGATATACGCGAGTACGACTATGTTGCCGCTGGCTGCACCAGCTCTACATCAACTTCGTTGTGCGTCGCGACTACTCATCTCCCGGTCGCACGGGATCTACATCAACTACGCCGTGTGCCGCGACTACTCGTATCCCGGTTGCACGGGCTCTACCTCAACCTTGTCATGCGCCGTCTCGCCGCTCGATTTCTCATCAGTCGATCGCACTGGCTCTCACCGTGCATCCGGTCACTGCATCTCACGGCGCGACTACTCGTCGTCCGGATTGCATCGGCTCTACTGTGCCTATGCCGTGCATCCGGACGCGCCGTCTCGCCGTTCGACTTCTCGTCGGTCGGTCGCACTGGCTCTCATCATGCGTCTGGTCACTGCGTCTTGCGGCGCGACTACTTGTCGTTCGGATTGCGCCGGCTCTACTGTGCCTATGCCGCGTGTCTGGGTGCCTCAGCACGTCACGCGGCTCGTCATCGACTACTTCGCCTACGCAGCGCGTCCGGGTGCCTCGGCACGTCGCGCGGCTCGTCACGTGGCTCGTCGTCGACTACTTCGACTATGCCGCGCATCCGGGTGCCTCGGCTCGTCGCGCGGCTCGTCACGCCGCTCGTCGTCGACTACTTCACCTATGCTGCGCGTCCGGGTGCCTCGGCACATCGCGCGGCTCGTCACGCGGCTTGTCGCGCCGCTCGTCGTTGACTACTCCGCATCGCGCAGACTCGTCGTCAACTACTCCGCCTCGCGCAGGCTCGTCGTCGACAACTCTGCCTCGCGCAGGCTCATCGTCGACTACTTTGCCTCCGCCGCGCGTCCGGGTGCCTAGGCACGTCGCACGGCTCATCGTCGACTACTTCGCCTACGCCGCGCGTCTGGGTGCCTCGGCACGTCGCGTGGCTCATCGCCCGTCGTCGACTACTTCGACAATGCCGCGCGTCCGGGTGCCTCGGCACGCCGCGCGGCTCGTCATGCGGCTCGCCGCGCCGCTCGTCGTCGACTACTCCGCCTCGCGCGAGCTCGTCGTCGACTACTCCGCCCCGCCGCGCGTCCGGGGTGCCCGGCACATCGCGCGGCTCGTCTCGCGGATCGTCGTGCGGCTCGTCGTCGACTACCCCGCCTACGCCGTGCGTCCGGGTGCCTCGGCACATCGCGCGGCTCATCGACCGTCGTCGACTACTTCGACAACGCCGCGCATCCGGGTGCCTCGGCATGTCGCGCAGCTCGTCACGCGGCTCATCGCGCCGCTCGTCGTCGACTACTCCGCCTCGCGCAGGCTCGTCGTCGACTACTTCACCTCCGCCGCGCGTCCGGGTGCCTCGGCATGTCGCGCGGCTCGTCATGTGGCCCGTCGTCGACTACTTCACCTACGCCGCGTGTCTGGTTGCTTCGGCATGTCGCGCGGCTTGTTGCGTGACTCATCGTCGACTAGTTCGCCTTGCGCAGGCTCGTCGTCGACTACTTCACCTACACCACGCATCCGGTTGCTTCGGCACGTCGCGCAGCTTGTCGCGTGACTGGTTGTCGACTACTTCGCCTACGCCGCGCATCCGGATGCCTCGGCATGTCGCGCGGCCCGTCACGCGGCTCATCGTCGACTACTCCGTGCGCCGCGACTTCGTCTTGCAGCCATGCTGGCTCTACTTCAGCCACACCGTGCGTCGTGACTACTTGTCTCGCGGCAACACTGGCTCTACTTCAAGTACGCCGCGCGCCGCCACGACGTCGTCTTCCGGTCGCATCGCGTCGATCATTCATCTCGACTAGTTTTCCAAACTAGTCGAGAACGGCAGTCACGCCCCCAACAACTAGTCGGAATCAACTCTGACTAGTCAACTTCAACACCAACCATCGTGGCTCCATTACCGACCGCCACGGCTTCAGCAACACTCTGCCCGGCAGCAACAGCTAAGTCATTTATTTAAATGATTACTTTTTTCTTTCTTGGCTTGTTTTCCTCATCATGTAGGACAACATGCCGGCTACTCATTTGTGTAAGCTTCTCGGTGGGTTTCACGGGAGCTACACTTTGCTGACTACTCTTGGGGTATATTAATCAAGTCACCACGAGTCTACTTCATCAACTTGGGGGCTATCCCTAGGAGGCAGCTTCTAAAGTCCGCTACGCGCGGCAATCTAAAGTCGACTTCTAAAGTCTGCTCCGTGCGGCAACTTAAAGTCGACTCCGGTCGCATCTTCGCCTGCTACGGTGGCATACTACGTGTGTAAGCTTCGATGGAACCTAGCTGTAAGTGTCCCTCGGGTCCTGGCGACGATGGAACCTAGCTGCACGTGGTCTTCACGC
Organism: Cenchrus americanus; assembly: GCA_947561735.1. Taxonomy (NCBI): domain Eukaryota; kingdom Viridiplantae; phylum Streptophyta; class Magnoliopsida; order Poales; family Poaceae; genus Cenchrus; species Cenchrus americanus. Next base: position 68,032,465 of record OX387245.1, on the reverse strand, counting down.
TCTGTACCATGGGTCCAAGTACCCTATGTACTCGCGCTCCGTACCTTGGGTCTGAAATCCATGGCCCAAATACACAAGTCGACTTTGGTCACACCTTCAAGCCCGCTCTGGCGACAATCGTACCTTGGGTCTGAAATCCATGGCTCAGGTACTCAAGCCCACTCCGGTAGCACAAGTCGACGCTAACGGTCGTACCCAAGCCCACTCCGGTGGCACAAGTCGACACTAACGGTCGCATCCAAGCCCACTCCGGTGGCACAAGCCGACTTTGGTCGCAATCTTAAGCCCGCTCCGGCGGCAAAACTACTCGTTTATTCTGATTTTTTCGCTTTGGCTTTCCGGAAAGTGCTTTTCATTTTTTGCATCTTAAGTCCACCCCGCGTGGCACAAAGTCGACTACTGTAGTCGCATCTTAAAGTCCGCTCCACGCGGCATCCTAAAGTCGACTTATAAAGTTGCATATCAATGTCCGCCTTGTGCGGCAACTAAAGTCGACTTCGGTTTTTAAGTCGCATCTCAAAGTCCGCTCGCGTGGCACAAAGTCAACTTCGGTTTTTAAGTCCCATTCTAAAGTCAGCTCTGTCGGCATTTAAAGTCGACTTCGGTCGCATCTAAAGTCCGCTATGACGACACGACTACTTCTCAAGCTCCACGGTTTGATGCCAATTATTACTCGGAATCTCTCCAGCTTGGGGGCTGCACTCAAAATACTACTCGAGTATAACTTCAACATGCTTCGCTCGCTCTCAAGCTCGGGGGCTCCGCACCAACAACTACTCGACGTGGCTCATATGGCTCTCTTATCTCCGGGGCTACACACTACAAGAGTACTTGGATGATGACTTTCGCGAATACTGAAGACCCTTGGATTGATTACCTAATCATTTCAAGGCTCGGGGGCTGCTATACTACACCCATCATTCAAATTTTTCAAGACGGAAGATTCAGAATCAAGATTGACCCTCAGCTAGAGTCTGCAACTCAACCTAAGGCTTGGGGGCTACTCCATATGGAGTGCGATTTAGCAATCGCACTTCCATATAATCTCGACTTCAAGACTGATGAGCTGGACCACCTTCCAGCCTCGCGGCAGTTCAAGTACTATTGAAGACTTCTCCAAGCAGTGCTCGAGGACGCTTAAGAACTACTCGCAGAGGCTTCAAGACTACTCGAACTACTACGACTACAATGTGCTCGGGGGCTTGTCGGGCATACTCCCCGGGTACCCATGCAAGGAAGGATGAAGACGGACTCCTACTAGAATTCCCCTGTAATCCTACTAGGACTCGTTCCGTGTAATCCTACTAGGACTCCTGCCTTGTAACCGACTAGGAACCTGCCCCCTGGACTATATAAAGGAGGGCCGGGTACCTAGTCGGGCACCTAAACAACCCAACACCAAGTGCAGGGCGCCATACTTGATCCCCCAAACAGGACGTAGGGTTCGCCACCTTGGCAGCCTGAACCTGTATAAATCTTGTGTCCCGTGTCCTTGTGCATACCTTCGAGTTCTCGGTCTCCCGATCACGATCTTCACCGCACAATCTACTACCTAGGGTACCCCCTTGGTAGGTTTGCCGGTCTAAAACACCGACAGGCTTCAAATTGTCCAAGGTGAATTTGCCCCTACCAGATGCAAAACTAAGACATTTTCTTGAGGGGAAAGAAGATTGGTTAAAGGAAAAACTTCTTGTGCCGGTGAAGAAAAACAAGAGAGGAAGGATTATAGAATAAGGTTCTTCCGCAGCCCAAGAAGAAGAAGGTGCGCCCCAAAATTATGTACCACCTTATGGAGGAATTCTGGTGCCGCCAAGATACTACGGAGGTGTACCAATGCAAGCATGGGGGAGTGGTGCAGCCATGCCCCCACCAAATTTTGCGGTACCCAACATAGCCTTTGCGGAGAAATATGCGCACATCCCTCAACCACAACAAAGTGTGACCATCATTGGAGGATATGCTGCAAGAAACTTGCAAAATATTGCAGCCATCCAAACCAATGCAAACCAAATGGGTGAAGGCAATGCAAACATCACCTTTGAGCTTGGACGTCTTCACCTAGCACCGCTGGAGTAATTCATAGGAGCCGTGCAATCCTATTATGAGCAAGGGTACAATAATCAAGATTACCAGTATCAACCACCGGCACAAGACTAGAGAGACAAGGAGCTTTTTGTTTAATTTTTCTTTTCCCCTTTTCTTTAATTTTCAACTTGTACGCACCTATGTAGGCGCAGTATTTTTCAAATTTTATTTTATTTTCAGCATGTGTGTTAATTTTTATTTTCATCATGAATAAAATCACCACCTTGTTTTTACCTTTGGCAAAGATAAAAGGTTCGTGCCATGTTGATATATGATGATAGTTGCCACTTTGTTTATCTTTGTACTTGTTTTATGCATGATTAAGCTAATGCTCTTTTAAAATACAAATCTGAAATTAATCTAAATGCTAGCTCAATCTTTTGTGAAGGTTATGATAAATATAAAGACTCGTAGTCTTTTATATGCTCCAAGTTTTAGATGGGTTAAAGATGAATTATTTTTGCTCTTAAAAGTAATGCTAACCTTGTCATGAATACCACCTGCATGTTGCTCTACTTATACAGAGCCATATATTTATTTGAGTGCAAGAACTTAGTATACAAGGTTTATGTTTGGGTGAGTTATTTCAGGGCTTGATTTCTCTGGCCTGAGACTAAGAAGTTGGACATTCCGTTTTTGAGTATCTATCTTTTTGCTAGCCTTTCTATCCATGCATTGTGTATCCCCACATTAGAGATTTCACAAACCTCACCAGATATCCACCCTTAAAACCAAAAAATATCATCTTTTGTGTTTACCTCCTTGACCACAACCTATCATGTGTGTATGGATCGTCAATTCGATGAAGATCGCAAGATGGTGCCAAGATTGAAGATGTCAAAGTATCTCTCCAAAGGAAAAATATTTCTAGTACCTACCTTATCTTTATCACCTCTTTGACCGAGAACGAGCAGCATGTGGGAGGAGGTAGGTACAATGCAATTTAAAGTTCAAGGGGAGTAAAATAAAAAGAAAAAGAAAAAAGAGAGAAAATAAAGAGATAAAAATATATGTATGAGAATATGAGTATGTATGTATGTATAATAAATAAATAAATAAATAAATAAATGTTGACGGTTAATAGTTGTATCAAAGTTCGTTTAGACTTGCAAGCGGACAAGTCTCCCGTCGTAGTCAAGGGACCCTTCTTCCCTCGAGTGGTGAACCCAAGGTATCGAATCCGTGGAACAATGTGCAACACAAGGATTCAATCTAGTATAGCAAGGTAAACTATCTTATGAAGACAAGTTGCATCTAATCTACTAACTAATAAAGAAAACACATCTAATCTAATCTACTAAAGAGGTAACAAGAGAAAGCAAGAGATAACCAATCTAGAGAGTCTAGATCATGCTTATGTTGTAGCTCCAAACAAGATAGATGAAGATAGAAAAGCGAATCTCATTAAAAGAATCTTTAAATCGTGGCCTTCCATCCGACTCCGAAAACGCCTGCCTTTCGGAACCCCCGTTCTGTCACAATGTATCCCTACTCATGCGGGTAGTCTAGGGCGAGTTCGATAGAACAAGTTGAAATCACTTGGCCGGTCCGGTATGCACCTCTAGCCACCGCGGCTACAAGAGCACCCTATGTAATCTAGCTATAGACTAGATCGTAGAAGAAGCAAAACCAAGAAGAAGACAAAATCATCGAGAAGGCACTCGATCGCTAGAAATCGGATTCACTTACAAACTTCACCATGAATGATTACATGAACAAGATCACCACCAGGGCCCTACCTCGATCTTGATCCTCGCTCCGGAGCTCCGACGTGGTCTTCCATGCAAGGTTCCCACGTCGGCTAGGGAGACCCTAGACAACTAGCACGACCCTCATCTCCGAGATGATGTCCCTCAAGCTTCTCTGCTCCTCGGCGGCGGATGACGAATTTATTGATGCGTGGCTCTCGGTCAGGGGGCTATAAATAACCTGAGAAGCAATTAGGTCAAAGGGGAGGCCGATTGGGCCCCGAAACGGGCTGGGCCGGCCGGCCTGGGCCGACCGGCCTGGGGCCAATTCGGCCCAGCTCGTGGCCTGCTTCGCCCGGTGTTGCTTCTCTCGCCTTCTAGATCCTCTCCCCTTTTGCATGTGGGCCCTTGACGTTGGTTTCTCTCTGAATTGGACTCAACTCCTTGTCTTGCAAGATTCAACACTTTTCTGGTTCGGTCCTCGGAGTTTATCATCTTCTCGGGCTTGGTCCTTGGGCTCTTGGGGTCATGTTCACTTCATTGCTTGACTTGTATCAGGCTCCAAGGTCTTGTCATGAGGTGCTTAATGAACTTATCCCGGAAGTCTTGCTTTCAACGTTAAAACCCTGCGTAAACACTTAACTCCAAAACCAACATGCACAAGTGAACTTGTTATACCACGGGGGTTAGTACCAATGGATAAGATACAAAAGTCATGCCAACACCAAAGGTAAACTCATGGCTAGGTTGACGGATTTTCACCGTCAACATCTCCCCCATGCTTAAACCTTGCTCGTCCTCGAGTAAGCCTTCGATGGATATCATCGTTGCCCTTCATTGTTTAAACCTTGCACTTGATCATACATGAAAAAAAACATAATGCTCTCAAAAGTTTAATTCGTTAAAGTTCCATAATGTACTAGCCTTCATCCCTACGGAGGGTAGATATTTAATTAAGCTTATCCCACAAGTATTAACATGCTCCCAAAATTCAAATAGATCTCAGAAGTTTTGAAATAAAGAACAAGATGAAAAAGAGCTAAACCAAGTTCACAAATTTAAACCACCTTGCATCTTTCTCATGAACTCTCATCTCATCTTGTCTCTCAAGCCTATTTATTCTACTCCTTTCCCTCTCATAGCATTTATTTATGTGGTAGGCTTTATATGGAGCTTTTGGGAAAGTTTAGTCCTAACAAGATTTTATATATGAGGTGTTGTCAAAACAAGACAAGCTTCTCATGGTCTTACCGAGACTCGTCAAAAAGGTCATTGGAAAATAATGTTAAATCAAGGAGGGGAAAGAGAAAAATACACACACTTTAGATGAGTGGACATGTGCAAATGGCAAAGGGTGATCCCGAGGCACAAAGGAAGTCCTCGTTATCGGATTGCACATGGTTGGAAAATGATAATGGATTTTTTAAACTTGAAGCCTTGAATTTCCTAATGCACTTTAGAGAACCGGGGAGTTCACTTTACGCATACTCATATTTTTTTCTCTTTCTCATATTTCTCCTTCTTTTCTTTCTTTCCTTCTTTTTTTCATTAATTCATTTTTTTCTTGTGAGACTTTCACCTTGGAAGTCACGTACATCGCCTTTGAATTTTCTTTCATTCATCATTTTTTTTAAAATTGCTCCCTTTGAACTCTAAAAATTGCATCGTACCTACCTCCTCCCCCATGCTTAGACGTTGCTCGTCCTCGAGCAAAGAGGCGATAAATAAGGTAGGTACCGGAAATATTTTTCCTTGGAGAGATACTTGAATTCTTCAATGTTGGCACCGTCTTGCGATCTTCCTTGAATTGATGATCCATTCTCAATGATAGGTTGTGGTCAAGGATGTAAACACAAAAGATGATATTTGGTTTTAAGGGTGGATATCCGGCGAGGTTTGTGAGATCTCCGATGTGGGGATACACAATGCACGGATAAAAGGCTAGCAAAAAGATAGATACGCAAAAACGGAATGACCAACTTCTTAGTCTCGGGCCAGAGAAATCAAGGCCTGAAATAACTCACCCAAAAATAAATCTTGTATACTAAGTTTTTGCACTCAAATATTTATATGGCTCTGGATAGGTAGAGCAACACGCAAGTGGTATTTATGACAAGGTTAGCTTTACATTTAAGAACAAAAATAAATCATCTTTAATCCATCTAAAACTTGAGAGCACATAAAACACTATGGGTCTTTATTTTTATCATAACCTCCGCTAAAGATTAAGCTAGCATTTAAATAATTTTAGATTTGTATTTTTAATAGAGCACTAGGTTAAACATGCATAAATCAATTACAAAGATAAACAAAGCGGCAATATAATCATATATCATCATGGCACAAACTTTGTAACTTTACTAATGGTAAAAACTTGGTGGTGACATTATTCATGATGAAAATAAAAACTAACACACACGCTAAAAATTAAACTAAAAATTAAAGTAAAGCTAAAAATACTACGCATACATAGGCACATCCAAGCTGAAAATTAAAGAAAAGGGGGTAAAGCAAAGATAACTAAAGCTCCTCCTCTCTCTAATCTTCCACCGGTGGTTGATATTGATAGTCTTGATTGTTGTACCCTTACTTGTAATAGGAATGCACCACTCCTCCTATGAATTGTCCGACGGTGCTAGGTGAAGGTGTCCAAGCACATAAGCGACGTTTGCATTTCCTTCACCCATTTGGTTTGCATTGGTTAGGATGGCTGCAATAATTTGCACGTTCCTTGCAGCGCATCCTCCAATGGTAGCCACATTTTGTTGTGGTTGAGGAAGGTGTGCATATGGCTCCGCAAAGGCTACGTTGGGCACCGCAAAAATGGTGGGGGTATGGCTGCACCACTCCCCCATGCTTGCATTGGTACACCACCGTAGTAATTTGGCGGTGCCGGAATTTCTTCAAATGGTGGCACATAATTTTGTTGTGCACCTTCTTCTTGGGCCATAGAAGATCCTTCTCCTATAATCCTTCTCCTTTATTTTTTTCTCTTCGCCGGCACAAGAAGTCCTTCCTCTAACCAATCTTCTTCCCCTCAAGAAAAAGTCTTAACCTTACTTCCGAAAGGGGCAAATTCACCTAGGCCACTTTGAAGCCTCCTCTCTCATCTTCACTTATATATTTTCCTTTCTTCATATATTCCTATGGAAGTCCCGGGTAGGAGATGATTCAGGTTCCTTGTAATACCCGGTTTTAAAGAGATAGCCAATATGGAGAGGCAACACCCCGAACCAATATCTCCCGAACTCGATGTTGCTAACAACACCACCGGTTGATCATAGGTGAGTGGGGTCTATTGGCCACTTGGCAATCAAAGCCAGTAAAGCCAATTCAACTCCGTGTTGGTTATCTTTGTCTCTCTTATTCTCCCAAAAATCCACTTGCACAAAAGTGACACACTTGGATGATGGGGTTCCGAATAGTATTTCTTTGTTGATGGTCTCCTCCCGTGATCATACTCCAAAAACCTTCCCATGTGCCTTTATGCACATCCACTTGTTCCGGAGCTCCCTTTTGAAAATAGGAGACACTCGCCCATGGGTCTACGATACTAGAGCATGCAATCGTTTTGAACATGAAAACCAATCTAATCTATCGGGGGTTGTGACCACGGTTTCGCCCTTTCCCTCCTCTCGTACTCTCACTACGCGAAGGTATTCATGACTAGACCTATGATGGTCACGGTGTAAGATGATAGATAGATAATCCAACAAAGTTCGATTACATCTCAAGATCGATTGCAACCCATGGATGAAAGGAGATTACCCCATCAAGGTGCTAGAAATAGCATCGTTGATCAAGGTTATCCTTCCGACGGTGTCTTCCTTCTTCTCCACTTGTGGGCTTCCTCCAAACGGAATGAGAGACTCAGCACTCCTTCATCAAGGGTATGCGCCATGGTTATGAGAATTTCCTAGGCGAATTCCTTGTGGGTGTTTGCCGACACTCCGTTAGAGAATTGCACCGGTGTCCCGTATGAAAACCCAATATGTGGAGAGCTTGGTCTGTGAAGTCGACGTTCGCTACAAGCCTCTACTCAAGGCGAGCGAGCTTCTTCTTCTCCTCCTCCGTCATGATGACATACCCCTCGGAATACCGCAGAGCGTATGGAGGTGGAGCGGATGATCGTGTCGAGTGGTGAGGTTGGACGGGCGGCTCCTCCATATGTTATTGAAGTTTGGTAAACCTAATAAACGAGTTTCGTGTGGCCCTCATGCCACCAAGGAGAAGAGTGGTTCCTCCTCGGCAGTGCCGTGTCCTCCTCCATACTCCGAGGAAACTCGAAAACCGAGTGCCTCCTCGAAGAGGTTGATGGCTTAGACGACGATGATCCCTTCTTCTTCGGTGAAAAGGCTTGTAGTTTTCTTCCATGATTGCAGTGCCCTCCCTCACAAATATATATCCGGGGTTTTCACTCGGTAACAAGGTACACAAATATTATTTTGGAGTCTGGACTTTGAGTGGATTAAGGGTGTGGATTTTTTTGAGCTATCAAGCTTGGGAAGGTTGGCTATGTATACGGAGGTTCTGGGCACACAAATTTGAACACACAAACTGAGAAAGGAGAGGGAAGCTTGCCTGCAGAAAACGGGAGCGGGGGGGGGGGGGCTCCTTGGTAGGGGAGGCTGGCCGGCCTGGGCCGACCGTCCTGGGCCGACCGGCCTGGGTGGCTGGTGCTCCTCCCCGCCTCGGCTTTCTTCCAGCGCGATCATTTCGCCTCTACAACTTTCCTGCCCGCGTGCTCCACGAGTTGCACCGCCCAAACGCTCTCGTCCACTCCTTGGTCCTTCCACTTGATGCTTCATGCCTTGAGTCATGTCCATGCTCCCTTGCTTCACTTGCTTCACATGCCACCATGAAATTCCTGCAAAGTTTATGCTTGCTGCCCACCATGCTTGTCCTTTGCATCTGGACTTGGTGGACTTGGTGCATGCATGATTAATTCAAACTAGATTGCCCCCCTTTAAGTGCGTTTAAGGTTAAGCACCCCTCTAATTTCGAAATTTAAAAATATTTTTCAGAGCCATGCAAGAACTCAAGCATAAATTTAGAGAAGTTTTTAAACCATTAAAAACAAATGTAAGTCTAAAATATTTTTCGACTACGTTGATATCGGTCTCACCGGTATAGTTTGCATTCATTGGTTGAGAGCGAAATTTTCCCGGCTTGATCATGGGGGCATAGGTTTATGTCCTAATTTTGATTAGATGAGAGAGATTTTGAATGAAATAAAATTAAGTGAGGCTTATAAAAATTCTAATCTTAGAGAAACCAAGGATATGGATTTTTAAACCAACCAAAAATCAAGTTTCTAGGTTCACGCGAGTCCTACCACATGCTGAAATTTAAATAACATCTAGATACAAGTCGTGGCTCTACTCGTGTGTTTTTAGCATGAAAAACAAGTCAACCACAACATCATAAAGAGGATGAATGGTTGAGTTAGGTTCTGAATTTTTTTTGGTTTTGGTTTCTCGGAAAAGAAGCAAACAACATAGGATGGTTCATGCAAAGGGTTTACGACAAAGCAAAATATTCAACCAAGAATTATGTCTCTAATATTGTTCAAACATTCTAAGTCTAATGTTTTGCATAGTAAAATTCAAAACTGAATTACTTGAAAAGACACGAAAAACCTGGAATCGGGTTGTCCTCCCGGTAGCTTATTCTTGACTCGATGAAACGGGTTGCCTCCCGCCTAGCGCTTCGTTATAGTCCATGGCTAGACTTCTTCACTTGATTACTTCGGATCAACGCTCTTTGTGGGCATTGCAATCTTGGGTACCCACTTTGTCTTAGTCATTTTTTTGGTCTTCACAGGCTGGCTTTGTCCTTTGATCTTGACGGATGCAACAACTTCCTTCATGTAGTGGCTCGGCATCTCGAACTCCGGTCCTTCGGTTGTGATCTTCATGGTCTCTAGTGTGATCCTTCATCTCTCCCGAATGAGTTTGAGTAGCCTTCGCCGTCTTGGGACCTTGGAGTTATCTCGGATATTCTTCTTTGTTACCCATTGGGCGCCCGACAAGTTGTCCCACTTGCGTCTCTAGCATCTTGATGAACACTTCGCATGTGGATCTTGCCTTGGCAGCCTTTAGGTGTTGAGCTTCTTTCTCTATCCCCATCTTCTCCATCCTCCTCTTGATCTTGAACGGCCTTCCGGTGTCTTGACTTGGAGGTGGTGATTCCCTTGGAGATTTTCATGGTCCTTCGAGTTTGACTTTTGAATCTAGGGTTTCCACCCCTTTAGCTTGTGTTGCACGTCTCCTTTGCCTGTAAAGTTTTCCCGGATCATCCACAAAAAAGTTTTGGGTTTCTGGAGAGGTAGCCAACCATCTCCAGTTAGGGTTAGCAATAAAACAAAAATCTAACAAAAGAAAAATTAGGGTTAATCAAAACTAGATTAGATTGATTGTTTTTTTTCTTTTTGAGGATGATCAAACATAAGAGATGCAAAAGAAAATCAAAAGAAAAACTGAAAGATAAGCGATACTAGATCGGATCTTGATTGCTTGTTCCCTGGCAACGGCGCCAGGAAAAGGGGCTTGTTGACGGTTAATAGTTGTATCAAAGTTCGTTTAGACTTGCAAGCGGACAAGTCTCCCGTCATAGTCAAGGGACCCTTCTTCCCTCGAGTGGTGAACCCAAGGTATCGAATCCGTGGAACAATGTGCAACGCAAGGATTCAATCTAGTAAAGCAAGGTAAACTATCTTATGAAGACAAGTTGCATCTAATCTACTAACTCATAAAGAAAACACATCTAATCTAATCTACTAAAGAGGTAACAAGAGAAAGGAAGAGATAACCAATCTAGAGAGTCTAGATCATGCTTATGTTGTAGCTCCAAACAAGATAGATGAAGATAAAAAAGAGAATCTCATTAAAAGCATCTTTAAATCGTGGCCTTCCATCCGACTCCGAAAACGCCCGCGTTTCGGAACCCCCGTTCTGTCACAACGTATCCCTACTCATGCGGGTAGTCTAGGGCGAGTTCGATAGAACAAGTTGAAATCACTTGGCCGGTCCGGTATGCACCTCTAGCCACCGCGGCTACAAGAGCACCCTATGTAATCTAGCTATAGACTAGATCGTAGAAGAAGCAAAACCAAGAAGAAGACAAAACCATCGAGAAGGCACTTGATCACTAGAAATCAGATTCACTTACAAACTTCACCATGAATGATTACATGAACAAGATCACCACCGGGGCCCTACCTCGATCTTGATCTTCGCTCCGGAGCTCCGACGTGGTCTTCCATGCAAGGTTCCCACGTCGGCTAGGGAGACCCTAGACAACTAGCACGACCCTCATCTCCGAGATGATGTCCCTCAAGCTTCTCTGCTCCTCGGCGGCAGATGACGAATTGATTGATGCGTGGCTCTCAGTCAGGGGGCTATAAATAACCTGAGAAGCAATTAGGTCAAAGGGGAGGCCGATTGGGCCCCGAAACGGGCTGGGCCGGCCGGCCTGGGCTAACCGGCCTGGGCCCAATTCGGCCCAGCTCGTGGCCTGCTTCGTCCGGTGTTGGTTCTCTCGCCTTCTAGATTCTCTCCCCTTTTGCATGTGGGCCCTTGACGTCGGTTTCTCTCCGAATTTGACACAACTCCTTGTCTTGCAAGATTCAACACTTTTCTGGTTCGGTCCTTGGAGTTTATCATCTTCTCGGGCTTGGTCCTTGGGCTCTTGGGGTCATGTTCACTTCATTGCTTGACTTGTATCGGGCTTCAAGGTCTTGTCATGAGGTGCTTAATGAACTTATCCCGGAAGTCTTGCTTTCAACGTTAAAACCCTGCGTAAACACTTAACTCCAAAACCGACATGCACAAGTGAACTTGTTATACCACGGGGGTTAGTACCAATGGATAAGATACAAAAGTCATGCCAACACCAAAGGTAAACTCATGGCTAGGTTGACGGATTTTCACCATCAACAATAAATAAATAAATAAATAAATAAATAAATAAATAAATAAATAAATAAATAAATAAATAAGTAAATAAATAAATAAATAAATAAATAAATAAATAAATAAATAAAGTGAACTCCCCGGTTCTCAAAATGCATTAGGAATTTCAAAAGTTTCAAGATTAAGATCCAAACTCATCTTTCTAACCATGTGCAATCCGATAACGAGGACTTCCTTTGTACCTCGGGATCACTCTTTGCCACTTGCACATGTCCACCTATCTCAAAGTGTGTGTATTTTTCTTTCCCCCTCCTTGATATAACATTATTTTCCAATGACCTTTTTGACGAATCTTGGTAAGACCATGAGAAGCTTGTCTTGTTTTGACAACATCTCATTTATAATATCTTGGTAGGACTAAACTTTCCCAAAAAAAGCTCCACGTAAAGCTTACCACATATATTTGTTTTGAGAGGGAAAGGAGTAGAATAGGCTTGAGAGACAAGATGAGATGAGAGTTCATGAGCAAGATGCAAGGTGGTTTAAATTTTTTAACTTGGTTTAGCTCTTTTTCATCTCATTCTTTATTTCAAACTTTCTGAGATCCATTTGAATTTTGGGGGCATGTTTAATACTTGTGGGATGAGCTTAATTAATACCCACCCTCCGTAGGGATGAAGGATAGTACACTATGGAACTTTAACGAATTAAATTTTTGAGAGCATTATGTTTTCTCATGTATGATCAAGTGCAGGGTTTGAGCAATGAAGGGCAACACTGATATCCATCGAAGGCTTACTCGAGGACGAGCAAGGTTTAAGCATAGGGGAGATGTTGACTGTGAATTTTCGTCAACCTAGCCAGGAGTTCACCTTCGATGTTGGCATGGATTTTATATCTTATCCATTGGTACTAACCCCCTTGATATAACAAGTTTGTTCGTGCATGTTGGTTTTGGAGTTTGATGTTTATACAGGAATTTAACGCTAAATCCAAGACTTCCGGGTAAAGTTCATCACGCACCTCGTGAGAAGACCATGAAGCCTGGTACAAGTCAAGCAATGAAGTGAACATGACTCCAAGAAGCCCAAGGACCAACCTGTGAAGACGAAAAACTTTGAGGACCTGAACAGAAAATGCTGAAACTTGCGAGACAAGGAGTTCTATCCAAACCGCGGAGAAACTGACGTCAAGGGCCCACATGCAGAAGGGAGAATATTTTGGAAGACACGGGAAGCATCGTCCACGAAGGAGGCCACGAGATGGGCCAGAACTGGCCCATGCCGGCAGGCCCAGCCCATTTTTGGGCCCATTCATGCCCCCTTTGACCTAGACGATCCTCGTACTATTTATATTCCCCCTACCAAGAGCCACACATCAACTCATTCGTTATTCGCCGCCGAGGAGCAGAGAAGAGAGGGACACCATCCCGGAGAGGAGAGGGTCGAGCTAGTTGTCTAGGGTTTCCCTTGCCGACGTGGTAACCTTGCAAGGAAGACCACGTCGGAGTTCCAGGAGCTAGGAGCATGATCAAGGTAGGATCCTGGTGGTAATCTTGTCCATGTACCTTTGAGTATGTTGAATTATCAAGTTGCAATCCGATTTCTAGTGATCAAGTGCTTCTTCTACGAATTTGATCTTGATTGGGTTTTCTTACTTTAAGATCTATTCTCGAGATAGATCATAGAGGGTGTTCTTGTAGCCGTGGTGGCAGAGGTGCATGCCTGACCTACCAAGAGATTTCAACTTGTCCATTGGACTCGCCCTAGGCTAACCCGCACGCATAGGAGTGCGTTGTGACAGAACGGTGGCTCCAAAAGGTGGGTGTCTTCGGAGTTGGAATGGAAGCCGCGATTTAAAGAAGCTTTTTATGAGATTGAATTTGGTTATCTCTTCTTTGCTTGGAACTTCAACAAGTGCTTGATTCAATCTCTCTAGATTGGTTTTACCTATCCCTCTCTATCTCTTGCTACCTCCGGTTTTCATAGATTAGATTTGTTTATTCTGGTGTTCTTTAGATTAGATGCAAAAGCACTCCCTTTGAAAATCTAAGTGTTCTCGGCTTCAATAGATTGATTCTTGCATCACACATTTGTTCCACGGATTCGATACCTTGGGTTCACACTTGAGGGAAGAAGGCTCCCTTGACTACGATAGAGGATTTGTCTGCTTGCAATCCAAACGAAGTTTGATACGCATATACACCATCAATAGCACCCCACCTCGGTGCCAAAACCAGGACGATATCCCCTGATGATAAACCCCATGATTCACAACGTGGGTCTCAGGAAGATGATGGTTAATGGAGGCAGTGGCCTCAACATCCTATTCGCCAGCAAGCACCCTGAAGGAGCTCAAAACCACCCCACTAGACCTGAGTCCGTCCGACACGCCGTTCTTCGGCATAGTACCCGGGGATCCCTCGGTACCACTCGGCAAGATCACTCTGTCGGTTAACTTCGGTACACCCGAGAACTATCGCACATAGTACATCTGCTTCATCATCGCGATTTTGACACTGCCTATCATGGCATACTCAGCAGGCCTGTGATCGCCAAATTCATGACGATCTCGCACTACACCTACATGGTGTTGATGATGCCTACCCCAGCGGATGGGCATGCGTCACCTGCATTGTGCGGTAAGGCCCGTGTCAGCTCCGTGACACTGTGCTACCCACTTTCGTACGGCTGGCGTGCTGCACCCTCGAAGGGGGACGGCGGAACCCTCAAAAAGGGACGGACGCCTGTTCCGTGCCCGCCCAGGACAACGCCATGACGTCAGACCAGTGAGGTGCGTCTCCTCCGTCACCATCAGCCCTGTGCGGCCATCCCCACCACTGTAACGACATCCCGAGCACTGCAGTGCCATCCCCGACGCTGTGGGAGTATGGGGCGACAAGACGTCGCCACACCCGCCACTGTGCAATCGCCGGCCTTCCGTCAGCCTGACCCTCGAAATGACGCATGCATGACGACCAAACGGGAAGGTCTTACACCGCCACCCTCGAAGCCGCTCCTGGACAGATACAGGGCACGCCAAGACGCTCTGCCAGAAGAGAGATTCGCCAGGATGACCGTCTACTCTGTTGCACTGCACGCCATTCCATCACACGTAGCTAGAACAGTGCGGCACACCTATAAACCGCCTCCCTTTGGCCTGTAAAAGGAGGGGCAGTCCCCTGTCCGCAGGGGGACGACGGATAGCTCTCGCTCGCACGCTTTCCACCTTCACCACGATATTAGCACTTCCCTCAATCAAACCTCAGGGACCTGGAGGCCCTGCCTCCTTTTCCGCCACGCTTGTAGCCCCCCTCTACAAGCACCACGGTGCAACGTAATATAGTGCCTCGAGCACACCACTATTGGACGTACGGCCCCGGCCGGAACCAGGATAAACCTCGTGTCACTAGTTGCTTAGCACTGTCCATCGAAAGATAGATCTCAGCGCTCTTACTAGTTAGTGTTGGGACTACTTTCCACACCGACAGTTGGTGTGCCAGGTAGGGGGATCGCGTGCTGAAGATCAGCTTTCCACCAGCCATCTCGATGGTGATCCGCACTGAGTACAGGTCCCAGAGGTATTCCATGGGCAGCTTGGACCCCCCTCCCAGACGGATTCGAAATCTGGTTCGGGAGCCTGAACTTTCAGGCCACGGGGAACAGCTACCTCATGCACATCACCAACCGCGTCGAGCTTCACCCGTGGCGGTCGACCGGGCCAGGACAGGTTCCCACCACGGCCGCTGCTGACACCCTAGTGCCTGTCCAAGTGGACATTGCGGGCCCTTCAGCACCACGACGTCGACGATGCTCCGGCCAGCGCTCTCGCCAGACGCGGATGGAACGACGTCAGGCCGCGCGCTTCGCCTCACAACGCGATGCACCCACCGGCGTGACGGCAGCAGCACCCACGGAGGAGCGCGCGATTCCCGAGCTGCGGTTCCCCATTGGGATGCGCAATGCTACGACAGCGTACACCTCGCCCGCCAACACCGACGTGGCGGCGTACGAGGATCTTCCCGGCCACCACCTCTTAGCGGTCAAGAACCTCATCGCCTCCACCAATGACGAGTCCTACCACGGCTCCGCTAGCGAGCTACCACCTGCCACTTCGCATGGGTACGCGGAGTGGGACTTCTTCGGCGTGCCAGACCCGGTGATGTTCCAGCGGTTCCTCGACGCCGCTAACTACTGTTTCGGCTACTCCGACGACTCCAGCGCCAGGATCTACAACCCCGTGGGTGAGTGCTTTGTAGTGGTCATCGACGACCAGGCCGACGGTGCGAACGCGGCGGGGGCTGGCGACGGAGAAGCCCCTCGGAACCCGGGAATTAGCATACCGCAGAACCCGGGGCCGAGTGCGCCACCCACCTCGCCGGTGAGGGGCACCGACATCAACGCGCAGCTGGCTCAAGCGCGCGAGCTCGAGGCTAAGCTTGCGGAGGAGTACCGCGCGGTACGACTGCTTCGCGCCTCCATCGCTGAAGAAGCTTCCGTGCGCGCGAGCTGGGCAAGCAAGCCCGTGAGTGCATTAACGCCGACTTCGACGTCAACAACCCGAACAAGCCCCCGCGAGCGAGCCAGAGGCTCATCGCAGCTGTGACGCTGCTACGGGCCGTGCCCGCTCCTTCTACGCCCGAGGCGCAGAACCTGCACCATGAGGCGCAGGCGCTCATCGAACAGGCGGCCGTGCAACTGACCGAAAGCTCGGCATCCCGCATTCGCTAGCAGGGCAGCGCGCGGGACGACGGCGGCGCGCAAGGCCTGGAGGCGTCAACTCACACGGGTGGTACAACAGGACAATCGGCCAACCAGGGTCGAACGTCGATCAGGGAGCGAATCCTTGACACGCGCAGACAGTCCCAGGACGGCGACACCTGCAACATCATCAATGCCCGCCGAACAAGCAACACGGAGACGCGGGCGGTGGTGGGCTACCACCCACGGTGGGGTAGGCGTTACGACAGCCGCGAGGATCGCTCACCGACGCCGGAGCCCCCGGGGACCCGCGTGTTCAGCCGGGAGATCCGCACGACGAGTTTTCCTCATCGCTTCTGCCAACCGCGTCGATCGACAAGTACACGGGGGAGACGGACCCTCGGGTATGGCTCAACGACTACCGCCTGGCATGCCAGCTGGGCGGCGCCACCACCGACGAAGTCATCATCCGCAACCTGCTGCTGCACCTCGCAGACTTGGCGCGGACGTGGCTCAAGCACCTACCGGCCAGCCAGATCCACAACTGGGACGACTTGGTCCGCACCATCGTGGGGAACTTCCAGGGCACATATGTGCGCCCCGGGAACTCCTGGGACCTGCGCACGTGCACCCAGAAGCCCGGCGAGTCACTCCGGGACTTCATACGACACTTCTCCAAGCGCTGTACGGAGCTCCCGAGCGTCGCCCAGTCTGAGATCGTGCACGCCTTCCTCGAGGGCACGACCTGTCGGGACCTCATGCGCGAGCTCGGGCGTAGCCCGACGGTCGACTCCAATGAGCTGTTCGACATCACCGCCAGCTTTGCCTCCGGCGAGGAGGCGGTGGGGGCCATCTTCGACGGCAAGAAAGGCAAGTGCACGGACGACACACCCGTGCAGGACAACAAGTCTAAGGAGCCCTAGCAGAAACACAAGCAGGGCAAGAAGGGCAAGAAGCCGCGCCGCGAGGCACGTGCGCAGGGACGCGACGACGACAGGGACGAGGCCCTCGCGGTTGATCCAGCTCGAAAGGGCCCTCGAGCGGCCCCTCGAGGCCCCGGCGTATTTGACGACATGCTAAAGAAGCCCTACCCGTACCACAAGACACCGGTCAACCACACTCGAGTAGTGCGATATGCTCAAGAAGTACTACAGCCACGCCGCCGCGAAGGACGACGAGACCAAGAAGGACGGTGGTGACGGAGGCGCCGGTGGCTTCCCGGTGGTGGAGAATGTCTTCCTCATCTTCGAGGGACCAACTGTGGACATGTCCAACAGCCAGCGCAAGCGGGAGCAGCAAGAGGTCCTCGCCGCGGAGAAGGCTCTTCCCTCCTTCCTGGACTGGTCGGAAGACGCCATCACCTTCATCCGTGAGGATCACCCGAACCGCATCCCCAATCCAAGCCAGTACCCGTTGGTCGTCGACCCGGTCATCGGCAACGCGCGGTTCTCCAAGGTGCTGATGGATGGAGGCAGCAGCCTCAACATCCTCTACGCGCACACCCTGCGCCTGCTGGGGATCGGGTTGGACCAGCTGCTGCCCAGCACAACGTCGTTCCACGGTGTCGCGCCGGGCAAGCGCGTCCAGCCCCTCGGGCAGATCGATCTGCCGGTCTGGTTCGGCACGCCGGACAACTTCCACAAGGAAACACTCACCTTCAAGGTGGTGGGGTTCAGAGGTGCGTACCACGCCATCCTTGGGCAACCGTGCTACACCAAGTTCATGGCGGTCCCGAACTACACCTACCTCAAGATGAAGATGCCGGGACCCAAGGGCGTCATCACTGTGGGCTCATCAATCGAGCACGCGTTCGACTGCGACGTCGAGTGCGTAGAGCACGCCGAGGCATTAGTGCTGGATGAAGCGCTCGTCGCAAGCATGGAGAAGTTGGTCAATGGGGACCTCAACTCCACTACCAAGCATGCCGACAGCTTCGAGGCTGCCGAGCAGACCAAGGAGGTGCCCCTCGACCCTACTGCCCCCGAGGGCAAGGCGTTGAGGGTCAGTTCTACCCTCGACCCGAAATAGGAAGTGGTGTTTGTCGACTTTCTCCGCGCCAATGCCAACATCTTCACGTGGAGCCCCTCGGATATGTTAGGCATTCTGAGGGAGGTCGCCGAGCACTCCCTTGATATCCTACCTCACTCCCGAGCTGTGCAACAACGGGTGCGGCGCTTTGACGAAGAGTGACGCCGGGCGATCGGAGTGGAGCTGCGGAAGCTCCTCGAGGCTGGATTCATCAAGGACATCTTTCACCCTACGTGGCTAGCTAATCCTGTACTAGTTAAGAAAAAGAATGGGAAGTGGCAGATGTGTGTAGACTACACTAGTTTAAATAAAGCATGTCCCAAAGTTCCTTTTCCTTTGCCACGAATCTATCAAATCATTGTCTCAACTGCAGGGTGTGAGCTTTTGTGTTTCCTTGATGCCTATTCCGGGTACCACCAAATAAAGATGAAATAGTCCGACCATCTTGTCGGTGCGGAATATGGTCCCGACACTAACCAGTAGATAACGCCTAGGTCTATCCCTCAATGGTCGATGCTAAGCAACAAATGACGCAAGGTTTTATCCTGGTTCCGGCCGAGGGGGCCGTACGTCCAGCAGGGGCGTGCTCGTGGCACTATATTGCTCGGCACGGGGTGCTTGTAGTGGGGCAAGTACAAGCAAGGCGGGAGAGGAAGCGTGGCTTCCAAGTCCCCGGGAGAGTGGGCGAAGATGTTGTGGGAGAATAAGAGAGTGAGTGCACGGTGTGTTGAAGGAAGTGTTATGAGTGTGGAGAGTATGGATATTTCATTGCCGAGTGCCCTAAGAACAAGAACAAGAATGAGGAAGAAAAAGAGGTTCAAGGAGAGAAGCAAGGAGTACAAGAACAAGTACCAAGGGCGTGCGCACGTGGTTCAACAATGGGGCTCAAGTGATGAAGATGAAGAACCAAAGAAGCAAGGGATGGCAACAATTGCTATGGCACAAGGTTCATCCTCAACACGCCTCTTCAACAACCTCTCCGATGATGAAGACCACTCTCATTTTTGCCTCATGGCAAGGGGGAGCAAGGTACAAGAATCGACCGTCTCATCCTCTCCAACATTCTCTTCATCCACCTCTAGTAGCGACATAGAAAAAACCTGATGAGGAAAAGGAACTAGAGAACAACATGATAAAGAATTTGGTAAAAATGGCCACAAGGAAATTAAAAGGCTATTGGACAAATCCAGAGAAAAAGAAAAAAAGATACTTCATGAGCAAGAAGACTTGCTTATCCTTGAAAAGGAAAGAAACCTTGCTCTAGAAAAATCTCTTGCCGAAGAGAAGGCTAATGTGACGCCCCAGGTTTTTAATTACCGTCATTAACGCTAATGACACGATTAGCCGGTCAAATGGTCAACCCTAGGTCAACCTGGGCCCTCACCCATGAAAACTCCTTAACACACCCCTAGTGACCCTAGTGAATAGTTAAAAACACTTGTGGGGCCAACCCATGGTCAAAGGGTGGGTCAAACCCCCTTGCCACCTGCTGTCCACAAAAAGTGTCCGCTCGAACTTTTGCCGCGTTCTCCAAAATTCACCTCCAAACACTTAAAATTCTACCTTGGGGAAAGTTGCAGTCTTGTTGAGGACACAACTTTCATGTAGAGTGGCATTGCTGATTTGGAAGGGAACAGAAAAGCCCTTGTAAAGCGTAGATCACCGTTGGCAAGCACATGCCGACATTCAAAGTTGGCACTCCTACGGTATTCAAATCTAGGCAACAAAACCCTATACAGTCTTTGTAAAAGTTGTAGCTGGTACCCAGATCTACAACTTTGGTATTCATCACTTGGTCCAAGCCTCTGTTGAAAAATTCTTGAGAAAATCGAGTCAAAGCATGCACCAAAGAAAGACGGCCGCAGCCGTAGCGCGCCGCGCGACGCCGTGCGCCGCCGCCGCCGCACGCCGCCGGCCTCGCCGCGCCCGTGCTGCCCGCGCCACCCGAGGCCTCGACGTCCGCGCGTCACGCCGCGTCCCGATGCCTCCGCGCCCCGATGCGCCCCGTCCCGAGGTGCCCCGAGGCACGCGTCGCCGCACGCGCGCGCGCCACTCGACCGCCGTCCGCCTACGGCTGCCGCCGCCGTACGCGCGCGCCTCGACGCGCCTTAGCACGGCCGCATCTTCCGCCGTCACCCGCGTCACCCACAGCCGACCCCAGGCCGGCATAAAGGCCCCCTCGCTCTCCCCGCCGCGCCGCCGCACCGAGCCGCCCGCGCCACCGTCGCCGCCATCCCGCCGCCGCCGGCTAGCTCGCTTGGCTCGTGCTCGCCGCCGTCCAAGCCCCCGCCCGCTTCCTTAGCACCCGTGCCAGCTCGCAAGCGCGCTTGTTTGCGCCAATTTGGCCTCCACGCCGCAAGACACCGAGCCGCCCCCAAGCGCCGCGCGCCGGCCGCCGACGTGCGCTCGTCGCCGCCGGAAAGCAAGCTCCACCTCGCCACCACCACCAATAGGACCGGGGTGAGCTCACTCACCATGGCGCCGCTTGCTGTCGTGGTCGGGCCCCACACGCTGCCGGCGGAGCCCTTTCGCCGCCGTCGGGGGCATGGATGTGAATCCAAGGGCCCGTTTAAAGGAATCTTAACTTAGTTTATTTGCGCATCTACCCACAACATCTTAGAACTCTAGAAAATCGCATGAGAATTCCAAAATTCCTCAAACAAATTTTGTAGGTCTCAGGATGTTAACCCCACCCATGTGTGGTACACTTGTGACTAGATTCAAAGTAGTTTTGGCAGAAAAATTACAAATGTGTTATGCTTGAATCTGTTATAACTTGAAATGTATAGCTTCTCTGTAGCTAAGTTTTGGATATCTTGTGAGTTAGGATATGAATAGATGCTGTGCCAAAAATTGCACAAAGTTATCAGGTGGATCTTTTTATAAAAATGTTTTTCCATCTCTGGTAGAACTGCATAGATGATTTTTCATGTTAATTATATTTATGTTCTTGACCCCAACTTGTGCACACTGTCTTGAGATGTCAAAAGGCACATCTTGTGAATTAATCATGAATTTAGGGAGTAATAGAAATAATTATTCTTGTTTAATGCATGTTTTCCTTTGTAAATGAATAAACCAAATTCAGAGAGGTTCATATGAACATGCTAGCTTTTAGGCTTGTTTAGGATCGTAGAACATGCACAAGAAAGTTTGGATCATTTTGATGCTTACTTTATTTTTATATGCAATTAAGTTGAATCACTAGCTAGCCTTTGTTATTTTCAATAATATTTAATTTCCTAGCATCCATCACTTGCATGTGGGCCCAATGGACCAGGATAGTACTGTTAGGCTCATGAAACACTCATGTGATTTTTGGTAATTTAATTGTTTAAATAATGGCTTAAATGCCCTTTTTAATGTTAAAGGGAAATTAAAATAAAAGAAATCCTTAACAACTTCGGGTAATAGTACTTAATACAAATAAAAGAAATTAATTAACATTACTGATAAGAAATTTAATTCATAAATAAAAGATATTAAGTACACCTTTGTTGATAAAGATAAAAAGGAAATGAAGCTTTCACATGAAATGATAATCTTAAATAAAAACCTTTATTCAAATAAGGAATAAAAGAGTAATCCATGTACAACCGATAACCTTCCTAAAAGAGAAACCTTAGATGAATGCTTGTTAAGGTGAATATGACCAACTAGAGTTGGATAGGACCACAAACTATCACATCACCTAAAGTGCATTGCATTCCGTGTAGATCTTCCAGACGGAGACTACCCCCCCGGTCCCTAAAACCGAGGAAGGCGAGCAGAAGGTTCTCTCATAGATGCGGACGGACTCGACACCGAGGGTGCCCAAGCTAGCGTAGCCGACGAAGGCAAGCCCGGTGCATCTAACCCGGGCTTTAAAGTCCTTTATTCAATTATCCATGAATGATTGTGCATTTACGTCTGTGAGTTGAATGAAACCCTAGATGCATGATCTATGTACCTTTGGTCCCTACTTTAGTATGATAGGTCGATAGTCGCTAAGCTATAGACCGCGTCTCGTGATGACCTCACTCGCGAGAATAGGTTCCCAGATAGGAATCATACTATATCCTTAAATGGATTGCTCACGTGGTAAGAGCATGGGATCCGGGCTCCCATTCCGGGTTATGTGGGTTAAGTCTTTGAATGTACCAAGCATATGCCGGCATGGGACCAGTAGCCTAGTACCATACTGAGGCTATGAGGGATCTACTATTACTACTCTTGGGATTCGCTCACTCGCTAGCTACCGAAGTGGTGTATGGTGACTCCGGTATCTCGCGGTAAGGCTGATAGCCTGCGCACCAAAGATCGTAAGATCCGATCCCAACCCGAGGATTTATGGGGACGGCTCCGGGAGCGAGTCCCCGCGCGGGGCACCGACCGTGTGTTTGCCCACTGCAAGGTTTATAATCAATCACTTGTCGGCCTCTCACCGTTATCCGAGACTACTTACTCCACTAGTCATGTGATCCCTACTCAGATGGAAGTCGATGAAGATGATGTTTGATTAATTGTATTGTACAACCCTGTTTGTACTAGATGGCTAATGTAGTAATGACTAAACTACTTTTGAACTTGTGCTAAAATCTTGAAAGTAAGGACCTACTTTTTGTTGTCTTTAGCAAAAGCAACCCAAGAGCTGTGTAAAAAGCCTTCATGGTCTAGGATTTTGGTGAAGTAGTTATCACCGATGGTGAAGACTTGCTGAGTATTAGTATACTCAAAATTTCTGCTATAATGTGTTATCCGGTAATGCCTTCAAGGATGTGTGTCCTGAGTATCCCGCCTACCGGGAGTCGGAGTGGTGGAGGACGACCATCACATCATGGATGGCCTCCCGTGGTGACTTGCTTCCGCTAGTTATTTCCGCCGCTTTGCAAAACTCGAACCGATGTTTCGTCATAACAAAAACCATGGTTTGTAATAATTAAATCTTCGGCATGAATTTGAATTTGAATGTTGCTGTATCTCCGGACTCGCCTTTCTCGAGTGAGTTTTTAATGCATATATTCGATCCTTGTGTCGTTCAAGTGATTTACCCAAGCGTTAACCCTGCGACTTACGACAGGATGGTACTTTATTATTGCTTAATGGCCAAAGTGGATCGGTCCTAGGCAATAGTACCGTACTTTCCCCGGGCGGTTGTCACAAACTCTAAGGTTGAAAAGTTGACCATGGACTTGTCCTTGATCGAGACATTCTAATAAGAAGATGTCAAAGGATTTCACCTTTGGCAAATGAATCTTAGCTTCCTAAGACTACCCATAGTGAGCTTCAATTAAGCTTCTCATGCTTGACTCGGAGAAGTACAAATCTTGAAGCTAACTTTAGTAGTCTTGGGAAAGCACCAAAGCCACCCATCCCAAGAAACTTGAACTCTAGTGCCTCCACTAGCAAAAATTGCTCTTCTTGTGCTAACTTTGATATGATTTCTATCAAGACTAACCTTGCAAGGCTTGAAGAGAAAATAAAGAGCAAGACAAGCAGTAAATTGCCCAATTGAACATGTTGTTTACACAAGGCAACATTAGTGCCAAGTCAATACCCAAAGTGGTGGACAAGGCGACTTGGACACCGCAAGAACAACAAGGCAAATGGTAGAGTAACGGTGAAAGGGCATGGAGACCCCTTATGGAACAAGGAGGCTACCTCAACACAATTATGGATATTGCCCATGGAGTCACCACATCTACCACAACCAAGGAAGCCCCAAAGATGGTGCAAACCACAAGGGAATTGGTGGGAGTAACACCCCACCTAAGGCATCGAAGAATGTGGTTGAGCACAAACCAACACCCAACTACACTTGTGGACACATTGTAACCTGGACCATAATGGTAAAATGGTGGTCAAGTATGTTGGGGCCTATGCTATGAAGGTCATGAGAAAGAGTGTGTGGGTTCCAAAAGTTTTTGCATCTAACCTCCAAGGACCCAAATCCTTTCGGGGTACCTAAACCAAGAGCTTAAACTTGTTTTGTAGGCCTACTCCTCCGGTGGAAGTGCATGGTTGATTGATAGTGGTGCCACTAATCACATGACCGGGAGATGAAGGTTTTCTTGTTTGCATCCCTTGACCGCTATGACAACCTTACGGAAACTATCATTTATGGAGATAATGGTCAAGGAGATGTCATTGGTTTAGGTAAAATTGCTATCTCAACAACAAATTCAATTGAAGATGTTTATCATGTGCAAGGGTTGGGATACAACTTGTTGTCGCTCTACAACTTTGTGAGAAAGGCTACAATTGTCTCTTTACTCATGAGGGTGTGACCGTCTCTAGAAGGGAGGATTCCCTATTGTCTTTGCGGGTCACTTACGGGGAAAACTTTACTATGTGGATTTCACAGCACAAAAGTAAAGGTGGATCCTAAGGCTTGCTTAGTGGCAAAATCCGACTTGGGTTGGCTATGGCATCACCGACTAGCCCATGTTGGCATGAGGAACTTGGCCAAACTTCAAAAAGATGAGCACATCCTAGGACTAACAAATGTTGTCTTTGAGAAAGATAGGCTATGTAGCGCATGTCAAGCCGGGAAGCAAGTTGGAGCTCACCATCCCGCCAAGAACATTCTATCCTCATCAAGACCATTGAAGCTACTACACATGGATTTATTTGGACCAATTGCCTACATAAGCATCTATGGTAAAAATATGGTTTAGTAATTGTTGATGATTCTTTCCGTTTCACTCTGGGTATTCTTTTTGCAAGATAAAAGTGAGGCAAAGGGAATTGTGAGCGCGCGCGTGGTGGGCGGCGCGGCGGGCGGACGTGACGGTTTTGCCTCGGTCGCGGCCGGTCCTCGGCGTAATGATGGCCGCTGCGGTGTTGGGGCCGGCCGCCGGGTCGTGGTGGGGCACCGCCGTCGGCGCGATGGAAAGATTCTGCGATTAATGCGGCGGGGCGTCCCGCTCGGGAGGAGCTCGCCGTCGCGCTTATAAGCGCGCGGAGGGAGGGGGACGGCGGTTTTTTACCTTGGCATCTTACCACTTTCGGTCCCGCGTCCCTTCGCCTTCGCCTCGCTCTCGCCACGCGGGTCTCGCCATTAGAGCTCCTTTCTCGTTTCCTGGTCCCCGCCTTCGCACTCCTTCGCCCCCCTCATGGCGCCGCCTCGGCTTCCCGTTGGGATCCTGGAGCGTGCGCACGGGAAAGGTCGGCAGCGTGACCACAGCTCGCCCTTGGCGAGGCGGACCGCCGCCCGGCCGGTTGTCGGCTAACGAAGACGGGCGCCGGCGGAGTGGATCGTGCCGCCGGCGGCGCACTGAGCCCAACCGGCGAGGAGGGCTATGTGGTGAGCTTCCTCGCGCTACCACGAGCGTGGCTTCAACGCGCCGGCGAGCACCTTCATGCGGGCGATGTGCCACCACTACGGGGTGGAGGCGCGCACAACTTCGCCCCTAACGCTATCTCACGGGCGGCCACGTTCGTGGGCGTACGCGAAGAAGTGCACGGGATCCCGGTTGGTGGGAGCTGCGGGTGCACCTTTCGCGCGGAGCTCGTCACGCGGCCCACGACGAGCCGAGGACCGCCGCGCGTGCGCGCCGGCCGGGATGTCGCTTCCGCCTGCGAGGGGCGGTTCAAGGATGTCTACATCCCCTGCACCATGACGACAAACAACGGCCGGGCCGGGAGCGGGGATGGTTTTATGCGCAACGCAGCGAGCCGGCCGACCTTCCCCCTACGGCCGTAGGGTGTTCAAGAGAGGCCGCCTCACGGGGGTACGGGGTGTCCCCACCCCGGCATCGGACGCGGCGAGGAATCGGTCTTTGGGCGCGGCTGCGGCGGCCCGAGGAAGCACGGGGCCGGCCGCGATGGGCGTCCTCGCCTTCCTCCACCATCGGCGGGTTGTGCCTTCGATGGAGAGGCCGCTGCTGCATCTTCGAGATGACGAGAGGCGGCCAGCCTGTCGACTGGCGAGGGTCGCGGATGCTCCCGACGCCCCTTGAGCGGCCGTATGCGCTCACCGGGGCGCGGAGCGCGTCGACACCGGACGCCGCCGATGCCACGAGGGCGGACTCGGGTGGGACATCGAGATGCTCCCCATCGGCCCGTTGGTGAGTGTGGTTCTCGATTTCGTTTTGGTTCTTTAGCGTTGCCTGCTGCCTCGACACGCCTTTGTTGCTCCTGTGTACGGTTGGTGAAGTTCAACACCGCCAAGTCCGTTCCACCCACCCCGAGCTCCGTGCGCTCGGCCGGGCGGCGCGGCGGGGCGGCCGAGGAGCGGGCGGCGCGCAAGAGGGAGCACGCGAGGCGGCGCCAAGCGCGCGCGCGGCCAGGCGGTCCCGCGGAGTGCGGCGGCGCGAGGGGGCGGGGCTCTCCTCCTCGGATGTCGAGGAGCCCTCGTCCTCGGAGCGAGGACGAGGAGGAAGAGTACGAGGGGAGGGGCCCTTCGGACGGTGGCGACCCCGCGCCCGTCGCAGGAACCCTCGCGGCGTCGAGGGGGCGGCTTCGCTGGGGGGCGGGCGCCGCCGCCGCGCGCGGCACTCGTCATCGGGGGCGGCACGCGCCGCGCGGAGTGCCGGCGCGTGCCGCGGAGGCACGCGCGGCGGGGGCGCGCGCACGCGCGTCAAGCGTGCGCGCGCGGGGGGGAGCGTGCCGCGCGCGCGCGGCGTCATCGTCCAGGGGCGCGTCGGCGCGGGCGTGCCGCGCGCGGGCGAGCGTGCCCGCGCGCGGTGGCGTCTTCGGGGGTGCGGCATCGGGCGCGCCCGCGCGGCGGGGCGGGCGTGCGTGCGTGCGGCGGCGCCGTCGGGGAGGCGGCTGCGGCGCGCGGCCGGCTGCGCCGGCCTCTCCGCGCGAGGCCTCGAGGAAAAGGAAACGGGCCTTTTCCTCGCGAGGTAGGGAGCACCGTCCTCCTTCGTTTGGTTTGGTTTGCGGCGGTGTAGGTGCTCTAACCCTCGCGTTCGTGCTTGCGCGAGGGCGGTGCCAGCCGTTCCTCCTCTTGCACCGGCCAAGGTGCGAGGACGGACGCATCGATCCCCACCGGCGGCGCTCGTCGAGGGGGTCGCCGCCGGGGACAAGTGCGGCGGCGGGCGCGAGCTCGCAGGGCTCGGCGCCGGGTCCTCGAGGCCCGGCCGGCGGATCGGCCGCCGCGCGGCGCCGGCCGGCCGGTCGGGCGGCGGCCGGCGTCGGTCGCCACGGAGGCGTGGGCGCGCGGCGGCGGCGACGGTAGTGGTGGAGCCCGCGGTGGCGCCCGCGCTGCGGAGGAGGTGGGCCCGGCGCGAGCTGCGGGAAGCGCCGTGGATGCGGCGGTAGCGCGAGGAGGTGGCCGGCCACGGCGGCGCGGCGGGCGCCGTGGCGCGGGAGCGCGGGTGGAGGTGCGGCGGAGGGCGGCGCAAGCGGCTGCGCCGCCGGCGATTTGCGGGCGGAGGTGGGTGGAGCTCTCGGACGACTCCCCGCCGCACTGGGTGGAATCGGTCGGGCCGGGTCGGCCCACGAACTTCCCCGAGCCCCGGGAGGGGGCCCTCGTGAGGCGGCACGAGGGTCACATGGTGGTGGGGGGCGAGGACACGGTGCGGGGCCTCGTCCTCCCACGCGCCCGCCCGCCCGCCGGGTGGAGGGGGCCGTGGAGGATCCCCCTGCGTTCGCGCGACGCCGAGGGGGAGCGGGAGCTGCAGGGCGAGCTTCGGGCCACGGCGCCACGCTCAGCCGCGCGTTGAACGAGGCGGCGCGAGTCACGGCGGCCCGGCCGGCTTGTCTTCCGGGTGAGCCACGGTTGCTCGTCCCACTTCCTTTTTCGTCTCCGTGTCTTGCATTCCAAGCCTTGACATTTCACGAGAATTGATGTGTGGATGCCGGGGAGCTCGGCGTCGCGCCCACGACAAATACGGCGCGTTCGACGGGTGACCGCCGGGGCCCGCCGGCTCCGTGAGCGATGCGGCGCTTTCGACGCGCGCTTGCGGACGCTCTTCGAGGACGCCGAACGGGCGGCTGGCGTCGGGCGATGGCGTGGTGCGAGCGAGCTCGAGGAGGCTCGGGACGAGACGCCCGTGGCGTTCGAGCCTCGGCGGATTCGTGCGGCCCTCGTCGATCGCGACAAGGCGGCGTGGAATGCGCGCGTGGACCTGGATAAGGCGCGGACGTTGGCCGCGGGCGGGAGGCGGAGGTGGCCCTTTGCTCGCGCCGAAGCTCGGGAGCTCCGCACGTCGCTCGAGGGGCGCGGGCGCTGCGCCGCCGAGGTCGAGGAGCGGGCGCACGGGGACTGGAGCGAGCGCGCCAAGGAGGCCCGATGACACGAGAGGCGCCCTCGACGCCAAGGCCGCGGCCCTCGTCTGCCCGAGGACCGGCTCGGCGAGAGAGCGCCGCCGTCAGGGCGAGCGAGCGGCGAGCGCGGCGGCGGGCGAGCCGCCCTCGTCGATGCCGTGCGGCGGAGCGGGGACGCGCCGCCCACCCGGGGGACGCGGAAGTCGTTGGAGGAGCGGAGCACCGCGCTCTCCAAAGTTGAGGACGAGGGCGCTCGTGCTCGGCATCGGCCACGCCAACCGGGTGGCCCTCCCCCGCGAGCGGGGGCGAAACGAGTCCGGCGCCTCGGGGCGTCGCTCGGGCCGTGCGCGGGACTTCGAGATGGAGAGGAAGCAAGTCGAAGGTGAGCCTTTGCTTGACTCTTGCTTGTTTGGTTTGTTTGGGAGCTCGCACCCCTTTTTACGATTTCTTACGGTCTTGTCGGTTCCGGGCTTGCGCCTTGCCTTGCGGGCACGCGTGGCCAGGCGGGCGAGGCGGTTGCGGGCCTCCTACAACTCCTCGGCGGAGGTTGCGGGAGTGCGCGATGCGGCCTCGAGACACCTTGCACGTGTCGAGAGGGCGAGGCCCGGGCCGGCGGCTCCACGGCCGGCCGTAGCGTGCCCTCGGTGGCCATGTCCCCAGCGGATGCGCGGGCGTTGCGGTCGGGGGTCCGAAGGCCCCTCGGAGTGGTGCGATCCCACTATGAGGTGAACTTCGAGGCGGCGGAAGGCCACGTTCGTGCCCGAGGGCGTCGAGGACGAGGTGGCCATGGAGCGTGCGCATGCGCTCGTTCTCGCCGACGCCGCCCGGCCGCTCGCCGAGGCCTTCGAAGAATTCCTCTTCCTCCGCACGCCGCCGATTTGCCGTTTTCGCTCCTCCCGCCTCGAAAGGCCGCTTGGGCGCTAGGCCCATTTTACGTTTATGTGTACCGGTGAATTCCGGCTCGTGGCCTCAGTAAACAAAGTTATTTCACGAACATGGGCATTTGTTGCAAATGAAATCGTCTGCTTATCGCGCTTTTTTGTTTCTTCCTTCTTCCCGAGTAGATTCTAGTTGGGGGAGTTCGAGCTTCGAGGGGGGCCCGCCGGGCTGGAGGCGAGAGAGAAGGGCCATGCCAAGGCCGCGCAGCTATCTCTCGGCTCGCGCGCTCTCGCCGCCGTGCCGCCACGCCCGGCTCGAATCGTGGCTCGAGGCCGAAGTAGGAAACAAACTTAGCGCGTGTTGTTTTGTTTTTTGCGCGCGAAAAAAAATGGGACCATTTTGGGGGGGGGGGGGTGCCCCCCGCAAAGAGATTTCCCCGAGGGGTAACTTGGGTTTCGAGGAAAGCCGAGTTGCCCTTTTATTAGACTCGTAGTATTTTCATAATGACACCAACCGGGGCGTTGGCCATGTGATTTTACAACAAAAAAAAACTCCGAAAAATCCTGGGCTAAGGGTAGAAGCGACGTAGTCGTTGGATGTTCCGTGCGTTGGTGAGTTCTTCGCCGTCCTCGTTGGCGGCCTTGTACGTGCCCGCTTGGAGCACTTTCACCACGACATAGGTCCCTCCCATGGGGGCGCATAGCTTGTGGCGCCCTCGGTTGTCTGGGCGTAGCCTTAGACCGCATCCCTCACGAAATCCCTCCGACGTATCTTGCGTGCTTCGGGTAACGTCGTAGGACCGTTGATACCTTGCGAGTGCATCAACGCCACGAGGCGTACTTCGTCTGGGCCTCGGTCCCGCGAGTCCTCGCGGGCTCGCCGGCCGCATCTTCGTCGCACCCTCGACTCCGGGCGACCCATATTCCGAGTCCGTGGGGAGGACGGCCTCCGCCCATGGACTAGGAAAAAACGGGGTGAACCCGGGGCTCGCTCAGGGTTGTCCTTAGCTCCCACACGACCGTCGCTAGTTCCTGGAGCCATTTTCGCCGCATTTGCTGAGTCGGCCAAAAATTCGGGCTTGGAGGCCTTGCGTAATCATGCTGTTGGCACGCTCCACTTGGCGGGTCGGTCCGTGGGTGTGCCACGCCTTGCCCAATCCACGCGGATGTGGAACTTGTCGCGTAACCCCAAAACTTCCGCCCGTGAACCGGGACCCATCGTCCGTGATGATGGAGTTTGGCACTCCAAAGCGATAGACGATGTCAGTGAAGAACGTGACCCGCTCGCCGCTTAAATTCGTGATGGGGCGTACCTCCACCCACTTGGAGAATTTGTCGATCGCGACTAGTAGGTGGGTGAAGCCCCGGCGCCTTCCGCAAGGGCCCGACGATGTCCAACCCCCACACGGCGAACGGCCATGTCACGGGGGATCGCTTGCGTGGCATGAGCGGGCAAGTTGGACTTGCGGGGCGTAGAACCGGCACCCTTCGCGGGTACTGTACAATTTCGCCGCATCCGCGACCGCGGTGAGGGCCGCAGAAGCTCGCGAACGCGCGTTGCCAACGAGGTGCGGGCGCGCGTGGGGGGGCCACGCATCCCCGCGGGATGTCCACGAGGAGCTCGCGCCCCTCAGAATGGGTATACCCGCCGGAGGATGCACCGATGCGGCGCGCTTGCACGCCTCGCCGTCGACGAGGGTGAATGACTTGGCCATCCCGGCGATGCGCCCGGCTATGGCCCTGTCCGCGCGGGAGTTCCCCTCGAGCAATCCGAGCAGATACTTCTCCCGCCGTCCGCCGGGCGGAGCCGGGCCGATGTCCATCGCGACGCCTCGTGGGAGCCGTACCCCTCGAGAAGGGAGAGTACGTACGCCTCGTTCGAGGGGTCCTCTTCCCCCATGGGTTCCGCACCCGCCGGATTCGAGGGAGCCCCCGAGGTCCGCCGTCGCTCGAGAGGGGTAGGGCCGAAGGTGACCGAGGGCCGCGCGATGTCGCGTGCGAAAACGTTCGGGGGAACGGTGATCCGCCCGCATGCTATTTTTGCCAACTCATCCGCTTCCTCGTTGTACCTAGGCGGTACATGATTAAGCTCGATGCCGTAGAACTTGTCTTCGAGGGCTCGCATGGCTTCGCAGCCTCCATCTTGTCATCGTGGCCGCTCGTGTTCTTCATGACTTGATCGATCACGGTAGCCGCGAATCCCCCTACGTACGTCGAGGCGCTCGACGCCCAACTCAATGGCGATTTTGAGGCCGCCAGAAGGGCCTCGTATTCCGCCATATTGTTAGATGCGGGGAAGTGGAGGCGCACCGCGTAGCGCATGTGTTCCCCCGAGGGGTGACACGAAGAGCAAAAGCCCGCGCCCGCTCCCCGTCTTCATCACCGAGCGGCCGAAGAACGCAGTCGAAGGCACTACGCTTGAATCCGAGGGGGCGGCCCGCGTGTCCGTCCACCGCCGACGAAATCGCCTAGGATTTGCGACTTGATGGCCTTGCGCGAGCGGAGGGCGAGCGTCTCGCCTCATCAACTCACCGACCACTCCACTGGCCCCCGCTCGCCGTCGGGGTTGCGATGATCTCTCTAGCGGGGAAGGAAGAGACCACCGTAATCGGGTGGGCCTCGAAGTAGTGGCGGAGCTTGCGCCCGCGCGAGGACTACCGCGTACAACCGCCTTTCGGACTCGGGGGTAGCGCGTCTTCGTGTCCGACAGACTTCGCCGATGTAGTAGATCGGCCCCCGCACGTGCAAGGCATGCCCTTCCTCCGTGCGCTCCACAACGATCACGCGCCGACCACCCGGTGGTTGCGCCACGCAGAGTTGGAGGGTCCCGCCGTCTCGCGGCGGCCGTAAGGATTGGGGCGTGCGTCGCAGACGCCTTCGGCCTGTCGAGCGCTTCTGGGCCTCGGCGGTCCAAGAGAAGCGCTCGTGCTTCTCCTGAGCAGCCCGTAGAGGCCGTGCCCTTCCCACCGAGCCTCGAGATGAAGCGGCTCGGCCGCGCGAGGCACCCCAACACCTTCGCACCCCGAAGTCCCGAATTGGACCCCTTCGCTCGAGGGCCGCGACCTTCTCGGGTTGGCCTCGATTCCCGCCGGGAGACGATGTACCCTAGGAGCATGCCCCGCGGCACTCCAAAGACACATTTTTTCAGGGTTTAGCTTGACCCCGTTTGCCCGTAGGCGCTCGAACGCGACGCCAAGGTCGTTAACCAAAGTCGTCCGCCTTCCTAGTCTCGACGACGATGTCGTCCACGTAAGCCTCGACCGTCCGCCCGATGTGGTCCCCAAAAACGTGCCGCATGCGGCCGATATGTTGCGCCCCGCGTTTCGAGGCCGAAAGGCATCGTGACGTAACAGAATGTCCCGAACGCAGTGTGATGAACGAAGTCGCGAGTCGGTCGACTCCTTCATTTTTATTTGGTGATATCCCGAGTAGGCATCAAGGAAACGAGAGCAGCCACACCGCCGTTGAATCAACGATTTGATCTATACGTGGCAAAGGAAAAGGAACTTTTGGACATGCCTTATCGAGACTAGTGTAGTCTATGCACATCCTCCACTTCCCATTTTTCTTTTTTACAAGCACAAAGATTAGCTAGCCACGTAGGGGTGGAACACTTCCTTGATGAACCCCGCCTCGAGGAGCCTCAGCCTCCGCTCCGATCGCCGTCGCCGCTCGTCGAAGATGCGCGCCAACCGCCGCCGTATAGCGCGGCGCTTGGCGGGATATCAAGGGAGTGCTCGCCGACCCCACGTGATGCCCGGGCATGTCCGAGGGGCTCCACGCGAAGACGCTCTGCTTGGCTGCGCGAGGAAGTCGACGAGCACCCGCTTCCTACCCAGGGTCGAGGGTCGTGCGACCCTCAACGCCTTGCCTCGGGGGCGGACGGTCGAGGGGGACCCCTTGGTTTGCTCGCCGGCCTCGAAGGTGCCGACGTGCTTGGCGGCGGAGCCGAGGTCGTCGTTGACCATCTTCTCCCGGGCCGTGTTTTACCGCTGCTTCATCCGGCGCTAGCGCCCTCAAGATGTTCCACGCTCGACGCTCGCGCCGAATGCGTGCTCGATCGACGACCCGACGGATGACGCCGTTTGGACCCCATCTTCATCTTCAAGTACGTGTAGTTGGGGACCGCCATGAACTTGGCATAGCATGGTCGCCCAAGGATGGCATGGTAGGCCCCTTTGAATCCCACCACCTCGAAGGTGAGGGTTTCCTTGCGGAATTCTTGGGGGTCCCAAACCAGACGGGCGGCAAACCGATCCGCTCGAGGGGTTGAACCTTCGGCGTTGTCGGGCGCGATGCCGTGAAACGGCTTCGTCGGGGCCGGCACCGGTGCGACCCAATCCCCATCGGGCGCAATGTATGCGCGAAGAGGATATTGAGGCTACCTGCCTCCGTCCATAAGGACCTTCGAAAACCGGCGTTCCCAATGATGGGATCGACCACCCGGCAGTCTTGGCCGGGTTCGGGATGCGGTTTGGGTGATCATCCCGCCTAAAAGTGATGGCGTCCTTCGACCCGCGTTGAGGAAGGCCGAGGTGCCCTCTGCGGGCGAGGACTTCGTGCGCTCCTTCTTGCGTTGCCGGGTGGACATGTCGACGTGGGTCCCCCAAAGATGAGGAACACATTTTCGACGGCAGGAAACCGCCCGGCGTCGCCATCGCCCCCATCTTTCTTGGCCTCTCGCTCCTTCGCGGCGGCACGGCCGGAGGAACTTCTTGAGCATGTCGCATTGCTCAAGAGTGTGGTTCACGGGAGTTTTGTGGTAGGGGCATGGTTTTTTCATCATGTCGTCAAACACCCCGGGCCTCGAGGAGCGCGGTCGAGGGGGCCCGTCGGCCGGGTCAACGGGGCCGAGGGCTTCGGCGTTGCCGCGGTTGCGCCCCCGCCGCGCGCCGCGCGGCGGCTTCTTCCCCCCTTCTTGCCCCGCTTGTCG
Organism: Cenchrus americanus; assembly: GCA_947561735.1. Lineage (NCBI taxonomy): Eukaryota > Viridiplantae > Streptophyta > Magnoliopsida > Poales > Poaceae > Cenchrus > Cenchrus americanus. The sequence continues at coordinate 67,998,046 of OX387245.1, read as the reverse complement.
TTGCGGCGCGGCTCCTTGGACCCGCCGCCCTCCGCGGCGTGTCCTCGGAGCGCTTGCCCTTCCTGCCGTCGAAGATCGCCCCCACGGCCTCCTCTCCCGAGCGGGGCGGTGGCGATGTCGAACGGCTCGTTTGAGTCCGTAGGCGGGCGCTGCGTCCTGGCTTCGCGCACAAGGTCCCGGCACGTGGTGCCCTCGAGGAACGCGTGCACACTCTCGGACCGTGCCACGGGCCCCGGGTGCTCCGTGCGGCGCTTGGAGAAGCGCCGGATGAAGTCCCGCGGCGACTCGCCGGCTCCCCGCGTGCGGGAGCGCGGCTCCCGTGAGTTCCCGTGGCGCACGTACGTGCCTCGGAAGTTGCCCACGAACGTGTGGACTAGATCGTCCCAGTTATGGATCTGGCTGGCGGCGGCAAGTGCTCTAGCCATGTTCGGGCCGCGTCGCCCAGGTGCGGGGGCAAGTTGCGGATGATCACTTCGTCGTTAGTGGCCCCGCCCACTGACAAGCTAGGCGGGGGTCGTTGAGCCAGACGCGGGGGTCCGTCTCCCCGTTGTACTTGACGATTGTCGAGGGCTGACGGAAGCGTCGGGGAACGCCGCCGTGCGGATCTCCCACCGAACACACGGGTGCCGGGGGCTCCGGCAGTCGGGGAGCGATCCTCACCGCCGCCGCCGTAGCGTCCACCCCTTCGAGGGTGGTAACCCCTGGCCGCCGCGCGTCCGCCTTGCCCGGTGCGTCCGGCGTTGATGACGTTGAGGGCATCGCCATCCGGTGCCCTCGCGCGTGTCAAGGAGCCGTTCCTTGGCCGGCGTGCGTCCCCGCCGCCAAGTTGGCTGCGTGCACCGAGGGTTCGCCTCCCCGGTGCGGCTTCATCGCCCCGTGCATCCCCCCCGCCGGATTGGACGAATGCGTGAGGGGCCGAGCTCTCGGCTCGTTGGACGGCCGCTTGCTCGATGAGAGTTTGCACCTCGCGGTGCATATCTCGAGCCTCGGGGGTCGAGGGTGCCGGCATGGGCCCGCGGCAGGCGTCGCGGCGGCGACGAGCTTCCGGCTCGCTCGTGGCGGGACGTCCGCGTTGTCGACGTTGGGGACGGGGTTGAGGCGGCCACGGACCGTCCCGCCCCGCTCCCACGCGCCGCTCGCCGCGCGCGGAGGCCTCCCCCGCCATCGAGGCGCGGAGCGCAGCCGCACCGTCCCGCACCCTCCCGCCGCCCTGGCCCCTCGAGCTCGCGGGCTTGGGCGGCCCGTGCGTCGACGTCGGCCCCGCGAGAGCGCTCGGTCCCGCGGCCGGGCGCGCGGCGATCCCCGGGGGGGTGCGTGACTTCCCGCTGCCTCCGGCACCCGCCGCGCCGGCAGCTGTTGGCCGGTCGTTGGTGATGACGGCGCAACACTCCCGCGTGGGGTCGTAGCTCCCGGTCTGGAGTCGTCGGAGCAGCCAAACCCGCAGTCCGTGGCGTCGAGGAAGCGCCCGAACGCGACCGGGGTCCGCACGTCGGAGAAGTCCCACTCCGCACCCGTGGCGGTTGGTGGGTGGCATCGTGTCGACGGAGCCCGTGGGACGACTCGTCTGTCCGCCGAGGTGCCGGGTCCCCGGCGACGAAGACGTGGCGGCGGTGGAACCCGGCGCATCGTCGTGTTCACGTTGGCGTTATGGGCCGTCGTGGCGCCACGCGGCCCCGATGGGGATGCGCGGTCCCGAGACCGCACGCGGTCCCCGCCGGGCGGTGGCGGGCCGTTGTGACGGTGGGCGCACCGCGCGGGCGGCGGCGCGCTCGGCCTTGCCGCCACCGACCGCGCCCGGCGTGAGCGCGCCCCGGTAGCGACGACGGCGGCGCGGCGTCGACGGACCCCGCGCGATCCGTGCCCGGCGGGCGCCCGCGCCGTGTCGTGCGTGCGGCGGAGACCGCAGCGGACACGGCCCGCGCTCGCGCGCGAAGCTCCTCACGATTGGTGAGGGCGCATGAGATAGCCGTTCCCCGTGGCCCGGAAGTTCAAGTCTCCGAAGCGGATCTCGAACCCGGCCGGAGAGGGTCCGAGCTACCCATGTTGTAGCGGGTACCACGGTACTCGGTGCGAATCACCATGGAGGGAGTTGGTGAAATGACCTTAGGCGCTCGTGCCGCCCCCCACGGTGGGCGCCAACCGCTCGGTGCGAAATATGGTCCCGACACTAACCGATGAGATAACGCCAGGTCTATCCCTCAATGGTCGATGCTAAGCAACAAATGACGCAAGGTTTTATCTCGGTTCCGCCGAGGGGGCCGTACGTCCACAGGGGCGTGCTCGTGGCACTATATTGCTCGAGACCGGGTGCTTGTAGTGGGGCAAGTACAAGCAAGGCGGGAGAGGAAGCGTGGCTTCCAAGTCCCTGGGAGAGTGGCTGAAGATGTTGTGGGAGAATAAGAGAGTGAGTGCACGGTGTGTTGTGTTCCTCTGAACCTCTTCCCCCCCCCCCCCCCCCGCCGGGGGCCTCGCCTCCCCCTTTTATAGGCCAAGGGGGCGACGGGTTACATGCACGCCGCGCTACCTAGCTACGTGAGGGAGCACGTCGCGCTACGGTGTAGAGTGGGCGGCCGTCCGACGATCTTCGCTCGCGATCCGGCCATGATGGCCTACCCCGTGCCCGAACGAAGGGCGGTTCGAGGGTAGGAAGGCGGCGAATGGCGGTGGTGTCCTTTGATAGGCTTCGAGGGAGGTGCCGATGATGGCCGGTACGGGGGAATAGGCGCGGGCGAACCCGCGTTCCTTCCCAATGCGTTCCGCGGCGGCGGAGTGGTTCTTCGGCGCGGCTCGGCGTGCGCCGCGGCGCGGGCGTGCGTCCGCACGCGTGGGTACGGCAGCCGCACCGCTTGCGTGGACCGGGATGGCCATCCACCGGCACGGCGCCCCCTACCCAACTCCGTAGGGTCACCGAAAAAGTGAGATCGAGGGTGCGCCCGCCCCCTTTCGAGGGTCGGGGCGCGTTAGCCGCATCGTAGTGGGCGCGCGGTGTCACGGGACCGCGTCACCGCCGTACCGCACGGTCCATCCCCCACAAAGGGCGGGGATGGGCTCCTCCCCGGGGAGTTGGTGCGGCGGCACCGGGCGTGAGCCCGTGGCGCATGATGGCGCCGTCTGCGCGTCGGGGCGTTAAATGCCCAAGTACGGGGCCGGCCGCACGCGTGCGCGCGCCCGTGAGCGTGGCGGGCCCCGGCCCGAGGGCGGAGCGAACCCTCGAGCGAGTCGAGACCTCGCTCGAGGGGGGCGATTCCTCGAGCGGGGCGGGACCGCTCGAGGGAAAGGGTTGCCCCTCGAACGGGGGCGGAGCCCGCCCGAGGGGAGGCGCGTCCTCGAGCGAGGCGGAGCCTGCTCGAGGGGTCTTCTCCGTGGGCCGTCTCGGTGGGCCGTCGGGATCCCGGCGTGGGCCGTGTCCTGCATGGTTAGTTACCTGCATGGTTAGGCTTAGCGTGTTTTGATACCGGGATTAAGTGAGGATTCCCCGTTGTTTAAGGGGACCCCTAGGGCGGTCCCCGACACATCTCGTGACTTCATTCATCATGCCGTTCGGAATGTACTGCTACGTAATGATGCCATTTGGCCTTCGGAATGCAGGCGCTACGTACTAACGGTGTATGCAACGTGTCTTCGGAGACCACAACTGGCGGACCGTTGAGGCCTACGTAGACGACATAGTTGTAAAAACCAGGAAGGCAGACGACCTGGTTAATGACCTGCGCGTAGCGTTTGATTGCCTGCGGGCCAACGGGGTAAAACTGAACCCCGAAAAATGTGTCTTCGGAGTGCTGCACGACATGCTGTTAGGGTACATCGTCTCCCAGCAAGGCATCAAGCCCAATCACGAGAAGGTTGCTGCCCTCGATCGAATGGGTCCTATTCGAGACGTCAAGGGGGTCCAGAAGGTGCTGGGATGCCTTGCCACCTTGAGCCGCTTCATCTCGCGGCTCGGCGAGAAGGGGTTGCCCCTCTACCGACTCTTGAAGAAGCACGAGCGCTTCTCTTGGACCGTCGAGGCCCAGGAGGCGCTCGACAAACTCAAGGCGATGCTCTCCCACGCGCCAATCTTAACGCCGCCCCTGGGGTACGAGCCTCTGTACCTCTACATCACCGCGGCCACCTAGGTGGTCAGCGCCGTTATCGTGGTGGAGCGTACGGAGGAAGGGCACGCTCTACCAGTCCGGCCTGTGTATTTGTTGGCGGATAAAACTCGTATCCACCTACGATCCGCAAGCGTACAGACCTACACCTTTTTCACCACGGGGATTCCCTAGGTTCTTATCAATCCGTGGAGCAAGGGGATTGCTAGCGCTTAACCAAGTACTAATCTAGTTGATGGGAAACCTTGAAAGGGGTATTAATCTAAAGGTAAAGACAATCTAACCTAAGTTGATCAAACAAATCTAAGGTTAAACTAGATGGTAACGGGTAGACACAAGAAAAAGAGGTTAAGATAGATAAGCGTTCCCTCCCTAGGGTTTAGGATCACATGAACATGCATCTAGTACATGAAAAGGGTGTTGTCTACACTAGCTCCATGGCGATTATGCGGCTGCTAAGCCTTTTCCCTAAATCGTACTGTCACTACGCAAGGTAATCAAACACTTTCACATATAACCGCATCTATACCTAAGCATCCATAGGGTTAAGCTAACCACCACGATTACCACAAACCCTACTAAGACCACATGTTGCGCAAACATATGTAAACAAAGCATACGCGAAGACATAGACCATAAAGCATTGATTGGCATAAGGTTCATGTATAGATTACATACCATGCATCCATCTAACCCTAGGGACGAACGGAGACATTACCCCATCATCTTACACAAATTGATGCACATATGGGTGATGGAGACTCCGGAGAACGTCGTCGATGAAGATGGCGGCAATGAAGCTTGGGAACACCCCTAGGCCAGCAGCCTGGAGTCCTCCTCTTGCTTCCTTCCCTCCGCAGGTGTTGATCCTTGAGACGAGCTCATCCAACTCTCTCCCTCATCTTGTGGTGGCGGTTTTCTGGTGAATGGCGTTGGTAGAATGATTTGTTCGATGTGGCGGCCGATGGCGGCGGAGGCAATAAATAGACGAACCCCTAGGGCAAAAGGGGGCGCCGAACCGAGCCAAAAGGCCCCTGGGCCGATCCGAACAGGCCGGCCGGCCCAGGCCCTTTCTGGGCCGGTTCGGGCCCATCTTCCTCCCCGGTTGCTTCTCGCGTGATTCCTTATTTGTGTGCACTTGCATGTGGGCCTTTGACGTCGTTTTTTTCACGGTTAAGGCTTGAATTCTTGCTATGCAAGCTTCGCAATTTTCTGGTTGAGTCCCTGAAGACTTGCACATTGATGCTTCGGTCCTCGAGTCATTTGGAGTCATGTTCATCACGTGTCTTGACTCTTGTCGGGCTTCATGATCTTCTTTCAAAGTGCTTGGTGAACTTATCCCGAAAGTCTCCTCTTTAGCGTAGATTTCTTGCGTAAACGATAAACTCCAAAATCGACATTAAAAAGTGAACTTGTTATATACGGGGGGTTAGTTCCAGTGGTTAGAATAATAAATCAATACCAACATTAAAGGTAAACTCATAGCTAGGTTGACGGAAATTCACCGTCAATAGTATTACATCAGCAAAGTGTTGTCCGAGACAAAGGCACGGTACCCGCAGATCCAGAAGCTGCTCTATGTGGTGGTGCTCGCATGGCGCAAGCTCCGGCACTACTTCGAGGCCCACCCGGTAATGGTGTTCTCCTCGTTCCCGTTGGGGGAAATCATCCGTAACCCGGACGCGGCGGGCAGGATCACCAAGTGGTCTGTGGAACTTATGGGCGAGACGCTCGCCTATGCACCGCGCAAGGCGATTAAGTCCCAGATCCTGGTGGATTTCGTCGCCGAGTGGACGGACATGCAACTGCCGCCGCCGCAAATCCAGACCGAGTGCTAGACCCTCTACTTCGACGGGTCAGTGATGAAAACCGGGGCGGGCGCAGGCCTGCTCTTCATCTCACCCCTCGGGAAGCACATGAGGTACGCGGTATGCCTACACTTCCCCGCGTCAAACAACATGGCAGAGTACGAGGCCCTTCTCTGCGGCCTCTGAATCGCCATCGAGACAGGCATCAAACGCCTCGACGTCAGGGGGGACTCGCAACTCGTGATTGACCAAGTCATGAAGAACGCAAGTTGTCACGACGACAAGATGGAGGCCTACTACAACGCCGTACGAGCCCTCGAAGACAAGTTCTACGGCCTCCAGCTCAACCATGTTCCCTGCCGGTACAACGAGGAGGCGGACGAACTCGCCAAGATTGCGTCGGGGTGGATCACCGTTCCCCTGAACGTCTTTGCGCGGGACGTCGCAAAACCGTCTATCAACCTCAAGCCGACACCCTCGAGTCAAGAGGAAGCCTCGGGGGCTCCCTCGAATCCAGCGGCCGCGGAGCCTATGGACGAGGACCCCTCGAACGAGGCGTTTGTGCTCTCCTTGCTCGAGGGTTACGGCGTGAACGAGCCCGAGGCCATGGACACAGAACCAGCCCCCCGCGTGGAGGACTAGCGAACCAAGTACATCTCCTGGATGGATCGAGGGGAGCTTCCCTCGGATCGATCTGAGGCTAGACGCATCGCCAGGATGGCCAAATCGTTCGCCCTCGTAGACGGTGAGCTGTACAAGTGCACCGCGTCAGGCGTCTTACAGCGGTGCGTATCCATCCCCTAGGGGCATGAGCTCCTCTGAGACATCCACGCGGGCGTGTGTGGCCACCACGCGGCGCCACGCACCCTCGTGGGCAACGCGTTCTGCCAGGGCTTCTACTGGCCTACCGCGGTTGCTGACGCCAGCGAGATTGTGTGCACCTGTGAAGGATGCCAATTCTACGCCCGCAGGACCAACCTCCCGGCTCACGCCCTCCAGACGATCCCTGTCACATGGCCTTTTGCCGTGTGGGGGCTAGACATTGTTGGGCCCTTGCGAAAGGCGCCCGGGGGCTTCACCCACATGTTAGTCGCCATTGATAAGTTCTCCAAGTGGGTCGAAGTGCGCCCAATCACAAATCTCAGGGCAGAGTAGGCCGTATCATTCTTCACCGACATCATCTACCGGTTCGGGGTACCCAACTCAATCATCACCGACAATGGGTCCCAGTTTACCGGCAGGAAGTTCCTGGAGTTCTGCGACAAGCATCACATCCGCGTGGATTGGGCAGCTGTCAAACATCCACTGACCAATGGTAAAGTGGAGCGGGCCAATGGCATGATCCTACAAGGCCTCAAGCCCATGATTTTCGACAGACTGAACAAGTCTGGTCGAAAATGGCTCCAGGAGCTGCCAACGGTCGTGTGGAGCCTCAAAACCACCCCAAGTAGGGCCACAAGATTCACCCCGTTCTTCCTGGTCTATGGCGCGGAGGCCGTCCTCCCCACGGACCTGGAATACGAGTCGCCCAGAGTCAGGGGCTACGACGAGGGTGCCAACCAGCAAGCCCGCGAGGACTCACTGGACCAATTGGACGAGGCGCGCACTGTGGCCCTGATGCATTCAGCTAGATACCAGCAGGCTGTTGACGGTGAAATTTCCGTCAACCTAGCCATGAGTTTACCTTCGGTGTTGACATGAGTTTTATACTTTATAAATTGGTACTAACTCCCTTGGTATAACAAGTTCATTCGTGCATGTTAGTTTTGGAGTTTAGTGTTTATGCAGGGTTTTGACGTAGAAAGCGAGACTTTTGGGATAAGTTCATCAAGCACCTTATGAAAAGACCTTGAAGCCCCGTACAAGTCATGCAATGAAGCAAACTTGACTCCAAGAAGCCCAGGGACCAAACCCGAGAAGATGACAAACTCTGAGGACCTATCCAGAAAAGTGCCAAATCTTGCGGGACAAGGAGCTACGTCCAACTCGGAGAGAAACTGACGACAAGGGCCCACATGCAGAAGCGGGAAGGATCTAGCAGACTCGGGAAACGACGCCACGCGAAGGAGGCAGGCAACTAGGCCGGGGTGGGCCAAGGCCGGTCGGCCCGGCCCATTCCAGGGCCCAGTCGCCCCCCCTTTGACCTAGCTGCCATTCGGGCTATTTATAGCCCCAGGGTCAAGAGCCACACATCGATCAATTCGTCATCAGCCGCTGAGGAGCAGAGAAGAGAGGGACACCATCCCGGAGAGGAGAGGGTCGAGCTAGTTGACTAGGGTCTCCCTAGCCGACGTGGGAACCTTGCAAGAAAGACCACGTCAGAGTTCCCGGAGCTAGAAGCAAGATCAAGGTAGGATCCCCGTGGTGATCTTGTTCATATATCATTGTACTAGTTGATTTATCAAGTTGAATCCGATTCTTAGCGACTAAGTGTTTCTCCGAAGTCTTCGTTTTCGATCGGCTTTGCTTATTTTAGAACTATTCTCAGCGACTAACTTTTGATCATCCTCAAAATCAATCTAATCTAGTTTGTCTAACCTAGTTTTCTTAGATTTATTTTTACTTTTGTTTTTGCATATTTTGTTTATCGCTAACCCTAATAGGAGATGGACGACTACCTCTCCAACAAACCCAATAATTTTGTGGATGATCCAGAAACACTCTACAGGCTAAGGAGACACGAAGAACATCAAGCTAAAAAGCTGGATTTTGTAGATCCAAAGTCGGAAGACAAAGGATTGAAGGAATCTCCGAAGCATTCACCACCTCAAAGTCCTCGGGAGAATCGACTTCCACCGATGGGTGAACAACCGCCGCAAGAACGCAAGATCGGGGAGCATCGACCTACCAATCTTGAACCTTGAGGAGATCGGAAGTCCGTTCGAGATTAAGACCTTAACAATCCGCATGGTGCAACATTCACCCTTCACCGGTAAAGAGGCACTCGAACCTTCACCTCCAAGCGTTCATTCAACTATGCCAGACTTTCAACATGGATGGGGTGACTCAAGACCAAATGAGGGCAAGGCTTTTTCCATTCTCACTACTCGGGAAGGCTTTGCAATGGTTCCACTCTCAACCGGTAGAGATGGTGCAAAATTGGAACGCGTTGATAAAGGCTTTCATGAAGGAATACTACTCGCCGGGTAAAACTTAAAGCTTGCGTAATAAGATTGCCACTTTTGCTCAATATCCTACAGAGACTATCTTGGAGGCATTCGAGTGCTTCAACGAGTACACTCGGGCGGTTCCACATCACAAGTTCCCGAAGGAAGACCTCGTGCAAAAGTTCTATCAAGGACTCACCATGGCGTCAAGGACGATCATCGATGCATCGGCGGGAGGATCTATCATCGAGCTTACGCCGACCGAAGCTTTCACTCTATTCAAGAAGGTCGCGGATAATGACACATGGGCGTCATCCAGACGCCTACTTTCGGTTCAACCCATGGGGAACATCAAGGGAGTCTTGCAAGTGGAGAAGGAAGACATACTTGAAGGCAAGATCGATTCACTCATGGGGAGGTTAGAGAAGATGGAGATAGAAAAGAAAGAGGCTCAAGATTTGAAGGCTTCCGAAGCAAGATCCACATGCGAAGAATGCGGAGAGTATGGCCATGTCCACAAGGATTGTCCGGAGGAAGCCAAGGTGCTCGATTACATGAGGAAGGGAGAATTGCCGAACTTCCGCTACGGGCAAGGTAGACCTCAATTTAATGCAAGCTCATCCATTCCAAATTCGGTTTTGCTTCGTATACAATTGAAGGACTTCATGGACGAGCAAGCTAAGATCAACAAGGACACTGTCACCAAGTTCAAGGCCATAGACAAGGTGTTGGAGAACATTGATAGTAAAGTGACGGATGTCGGAAGCTCCAGCCATCAAGTGCTCAACATGATAAAGATGCTCGAGATGCAAGATGGACAACTTGCGGGGCGCCTCACTAATGATGAAGGGAAACTTCCGGGACAACCTAAAGGTCCCGAATCGGCGAAGGCTATTCAAACATGTTCGGGAAAGGAGACCGAAGATCCGGAACGTTCCACGGGAGCAAGGAAGCTTAAACCATCCGTTGGGACGGAGGAATTTGCTAAGGAGGAAGTTACGGGGATCGTCACCGAAGAACCCGAGTTTGAGATGCCGGGAGAAGACACGAGGATACCACAACTCAAGCCACGCTACTTCCGAGGTAAACTTGATAATCACTTTGAGAAGTTTGTGGAGGTTGTGCGTAGACTTAGCATCAACAGGCCATTATTGGATGCCCTTCAAGTACCTACATATTCTCATTACTTTAAAGACATACTTGCAAATAAATATGAGATAGCAACACTCGGGGTAGATCATGTCAAGATGTCTGAGGAATGTAGTGCCGCTATTGCTAATGGGCTAGAGAAGCAAAAGGACCCCGGATGCCCGACAATTCCATGTTCCGTTGGTTCATTCAAGTTCGAGAAGACGTTATGCGACCTTGGAGCAAGCGTGAGCATCATGCTAAGAGATGTGTTCGAGAAGCTACACCTACCGTTGGAGCCTACGGGTATGTGCTTGGAGTTGGGTGACAACTCCATTCTCTATCCCTTGGGCATCGCCGAAGATGTGACCGTGCAGGTCGGACACCACTTCATCCCCATCGACTTCGTGGTGCTTGAGATGGGAGAGAGGGAGAAGCCGCCCTCATTCTTGGGAGGCCTTTCCTCAAGACCGTGGGAGCTACTATTGATGTTGGCAAGGGGGAGATCATGTTCGACATTAACGGAGAAAGGAGTTCCTTCAAGTTTCGACCACGCCTCGAGGTATGCAATATGATTGAAGTTAAAAATGTTCCACCTCATCGTCGCATTGTTAAGGAAGAACCAAGGAAGAAGGATGGGCTAAAGAAGAAGAAAGAGCCGAAGAAGAAGGACGTGAAGAAAGTCAAGGAAGATGTTGCATCCGTCAAAACAAAGGAAGAAAAGCCGCCTGTGAAGACCAAAAATTGACTAAGACGGAAGACAAGCCCGCGCCCAAGACGGTGCGGAAGTGGGTACCCAAGATTGCAACGCCCGCAAAGAGCGTTGATCCGAAGTAATCAAGTGAAGAAGTCTATCCATGGACTATAAACGAAGCGTTAGGCGGGAGGCAACCCGTTTCGTCGAGCCAAGAATAAGCTACCGGGAGGACAACCCGATTCCAGGTTTTTCGAGTTTTTAATTCAGTTTTGAATTTCACTACACAAAGACATTAGACTTAGAAGTGGTTGAACAATATTAGAGACATAATTCTTGGTTGAATATTTTGCTTGATCATAAACCCTTTACTTGAACCCTCCTATGTGTTTGTTTGCTTCTTTTCGAGAAACCACAACCAAATAAATTTAGAACCTAACTCAACCATTCATCCTCATTATGATGTTGTGGTTGACTTGTTTTTCATGCTAAAAACACACAAGTAGAGCCACGACTTGTACCTAGGTGCTAATTAAATTTCAGCACGTGGTAGGACTCGCGTGAACCTAGAAACTAAACTTTTGGTTGGTTTAAAAATCTATATCCTTGGTTTCTCTAAGATTAGAATTTTTCTAAGCCTCATTCAATTTTATTACATTCAAAATCTCTCTCATTTAGCCAAAATTAGAACCTAAACCTATGCCCCATGATCAAGTCGGGAAAAGTTTGCTCTCAACCAATGAAGGCAAACTATACCGGTGAGACCGATATCAATGTAGTCGGAAAATATTTTCGACTTACATTTGTTTTTAATGGTTTTAAAACTTCTCTAAATTTATGCTTGAGCTCTACCATAGCTCTGAAAACATTTTTAATTTTCGTAATTAGAGGAGTCCTTGGCCTTAAACATACTTAGAGGGAGGCAATCTAGTTAAAGTTAATCATGCAAGCACCATTGGATGCCCTTTCAATAACTCATCAAGACCACATGCAAAGGACAAGCATGGGTGGGCAGCAAGCATAACTTTGCAGGAAATTCATGGTGACATGTGAAGCAAGTGGAGCAAGGGAGCATGAACATGACTCAAAGCATGAAGCATCAAGTGGAAGGATCAATAATGCAAGAAAAGGAGTGGACGAGAGCGTTTGGGCGGTGCAACTCGTGGAGCACGTGGTCATGGAAGTTATGGAGGAGAAAAGATCGTGCTGGAAGAAAACCAAGCCAGGGAGGGGCACGAAGCCACCCAGGCCGGTCGACCCAGGCCGGCCGGCCTCCCCTATAAAAGGAGCCCCCGGCTCCCATTTTCTGCAGGAAAGCATCCCTCTCATTCCTCTATTTGTGTGCTCAAGTTTTTGTGCCCAGAACCACCGTAGACATAGCCAACCTTCCCAAGCTTGATAGCTCAAACAATTCACACCCTTAATCCACTCAAAGTCCACATTCCGAAATAAGTTTTTAAGTGCCTTGTTACCGGTTGCAACCCGGAATTTTAGTGGAGAGAAGAGTGCTGCAATCATGTGGAAGAAAACCACAAATCTCTTCACCACAAAGAAGGGGTCATCATCATCCAAACCATCTTCGATGACGTCTTCGAGGAGGGACTCGGTTTCCGAGTCTCCTCAGAGCATGGAGGAGGATACGACACCGCCAAGGAGGAACGACACTCTCCTCCTCGGTGGTATGAGAGCAACAAGGAGCACGTCCATGAGGTTTACCGAACCTCAAGAGCGTACGGAGGAGCCACCCGTCCCACCTCGTCGATCGACCCATTCATTCACGCCACCTCCATACACTCTGCGATACTCCACATATGGCTTCATCACATTGTCAGAGGAGGAGGAGAAGAAACTCTCTCGCCTTGAGAAGAGGCTTGTGGCAAACGTCGATTTCGACGATCAAGCTCTTAACACATTGCGTTTCGGCACTGACATATATTATATGTTGGGGCACCTTGGATGGGTGCAATTCTCCAACAGGGTGTCAGCAAACACCCACAAGGAGTTTGCCTTGGAAATCTTGATGACTATGGCGCTTATCCTTGATGAGGGGGTGCAAAGTTTATCATTCCGTTTGGAGGGAATCCAACAAGTGGTTCCCTACGAGTACATTAGGGAGCTACTTGGGTTCCAAAAGGGAGCTCCGGAGAAAGTTGACGTGCCGGATGGCATGTTGGATGGATTTTGGAATTTAATCTCCGGAGAAGCCCACCAACAACGCAATTCCATCAGCAACCCCGTTATCCAAGTATTCCACTCTTGGATGTGCAAAAGGATTATGGGGAGGATGAGGGAGATGAAGGTGACCGACACGGAGTTGAATTGTCTCTACTTGGCTTTAATTGCCAAGCAGCCAATAGACCCCTCATACCTTATGATCAACTGATGGTGTTGCGAGGCAACATCGGGATCGGGAGATATTTGTTCGGGGTGCTACCTCTCTATGTTGGCCATCTCCTTAAGGCCGGGGATTACAAGGAATCCCGAACATCTTTTACGTGGGACCCCTCTCGGATTTGAGTATTTGAAGCAAGGAAAATATATTAGTGGAGATGAGAGAGGAGGCTTTCATGTGGCCAAGGTGAACTTACCCCTTCCGGACCCAAGACTTAGGCTTTTCATTCAAGGGAAGGAAGATTGGTTGGAGGAGGGACTCCTTGTCCCGGCAAGGAAGAATTGTAGAGGAGGAATCTTCCTCTATGCAAGCGGGTGGTGCACAACCAAACTATGTGCCACCATTCAGAGGAATCCCTACTCCGCCGAATTATTACGGAGGGCCAACAATGCAAGCATGGGGGAGTGGTCCAGCCATGCCCCCACAAAATTATGTGGTGCCCAACGTAACCTTTGCGGAGCCCTACACACAATACCCCAATCACAACAAAGCATGGCCATAATTGGAGGGTATGCTGTGAGAAACATGCAAAACGTCGCAACCATCCAATCCAACACGGCTCAACTTGGTGAAGGCAATGCAAATATTGCCTATGAGCTTGGGCGTCTTCACCTAGTACTACCGAAACAATTCCTCGGAGGGGATGTACAAACCTACTATGAGCAAGGGTACAACTACCAAGATCATCAATACCAACCACCGGTGAGGATTAAGAAGAAGGAGGAGCTTTAGTTTTCTTTTCTTTTACCTTTTTCTGTCATTTTCAGCTTGTGTTTGCTTGTGTTTGCATAGTATTTTTCAGTTTTTATTTAAATTTCAGCAAGTGTGTTAGTTTATTTTCAGCATGTACTTCAACTAGTTTTCATCATTAATAAAGACACCGCCTTGTTTATACCTTTGGAAAAGTTATGAAATTTGTGTCATGATGATATATGATTATAATTGCCGTTCTGTTTATCCTTGTAATTGATTTATGCATGTTAAAGCTAGTGCTCTCTAAAAATCCAAAACTGAATTTATCTAAATGCTAGCTTAATCTTTAGCGGAGGTTATGATTAAAATAAAGACCCATAATGTTTTATGTGCTCTCAAGTTTTAGATAGATTAAATATGGTTTTTATTCTTAAAAGTAATGCTAAACTTGTGTGTTGCTCTACCTATCCAAAGCCTTATATATATTTGAGTGCATAAACCTTAGTGTATAAGATTTATTTTGAGTGAGTTATTGCAGGTCATGATTTCTCTGGCCCGAGACTAAGAAGCTGGTCATTCCGTTTTTGCGTATCTATCTTATTGCTAGCCTTTTATCCGTGAATTGTGTATGCCCACATTGGAGATCTCACAAACCTCGCCGGATATCCACCCTTAAAACCAAATATCATTTTTGTGATTACATCCTTGACCACAACCTATCATTGAGAATGGATCATCAACTCAAGGAAGATTGCAAGATGGTGCCAACATTGAAGAATTCAAGTATCTCTCCAAAGGAAAAGTATTCCCACTACCTACCTTATCTCTATCACCTCTTTGCCCGAGGACGAGCAATGTCTAAGCATGGGGGAGGAGGTAGGTACAATGTAATTTAGAGTTCAAGGGGAGCAAATAAAAAAATTAATGAGAAAGAGAAAGAAAGAAAAAGCAAAAAAAGGAGAAAGAGAAAGAAAGAAAAAGGAATATATATATATATATATGAGAAAAGAAAAAAATATATGAGTATGTGTAAAAATAAAGTGAACTCCCCGGTTCTCTAAAGTGCATCAGAAATTCCAAGGCTTCAAGATTAAAAGATCTATACTCATTTTCCGACCATGTTCAATCCGATAACAAGGACTTCCTTTGTGCCTCGGGATCACTCTTTGCCATTTGCACATGTCCACCTATCTAAAAGGTGTGTAGTTTTCTCTTTCCCCTCCTTGATATAACATTATTTTCCAATGATCTTTTTGACGAGTCTCGGTAAGACCATGAGAAGCTTGTCTTGTTTTGACAACATCTCATTTATAATATCTTGGTAGGACTAAACTTTCCCAAAGCTCCATATAAAGCCTGCCACACACACATATACATATACATATACATATACATATACATATACATATACATATACATATACATATACATATACATATACATATACATATATAGGCCAGCGCTATTCCATACCCTAGCCAGCCGTTGGTCCGTCCGCGTCCGCCCGACCAAGCGCGCCCCCGCGGCTCCTCACGGCCCACCGCACGCTCGGCGCCCCCGGTTTCTTTTTCACACAAAATGGCTACCAGGTGACCCACGATAGTGTGAGTTGTGACGGTGGGATTGGTCCAATTTCTTATAAAATATTAAAATCACATCTATTGTGTCCCAGCTGCGGCAGGCCGACAACCATATTAGGCTAGAGAAGTTTACGTTTAAAATAAAGTGAGATATGGCATTGTTGACGCAAAATCCGCACCCTCGCGTCAAGCACACGAAAGAAGCCGAACAAGCTAGCTTCACACACGAGCAGATTCCAAAGCGTGCCAGTCAATTTTCCCTGAAAATTAACAAAAGACAAAGTAGTTAAATACCAAAGCTTGGAACTTGCCGGGTGGTACCAGACAGTTCCATATTTACGGCTAGAAAGCCATGTGAGATGACATATAGCTATGAGAAGCTATCTGCCAGCAAATTAGAAACCATTCGGGAGCTTTAAAGTGTGAAATAGAACATAGCCGAAAGGATGACGCAAGCATGACGATAGATCGGTCTTTATACATGCACAAGATCATGACCGATCCTCGAGAACAAATAACAATAAACAATAAATGAAGTAAAGCATGATTACAAACATGTAATGAACAAGCATGCATAGGCCCAAAGCACTAGTCTACCACATGTCTAGGTACTTCAAAACCCGTCAAGCGTGATGCCAAACAAGTTTATCCACCGCATGATACAACTTGTTTGAAATCACACCAACAACCACAAATAGATCTATCCACCGCATGATACAATCTAGATATGGAAAGCTAAAAGCACACGTTGTTTAAAACATAGCTTATAAACACGTTTACTCGTGAAAGCATAACCGAATATGGCTAAACAACCGAATTGGGGTCCATGGAGAAGGAACAAACATTGCCAAAGATGATAAACCTATCAGATTATTAAAAATCTAATCCACCGGATGATTAGCTCTAAAACAACCCAAAAACCTGCATCTACCGCATGATGCTCGGTCCTGTCAAGATTTACGCAAGATTGACAAGCTTGAACCCGCAACACGTAACAACCTAGATTGGTTCGGTTTCGGCTATTTGAGAAACACGTGATCCACGTGCCTTTTTGAATCAAGATATGGAAGTGCGATGTAAAGATCACTAGACGAGATAAAGTCAATCCAAATCAATCTAAATTGGGCAAAAGAGTGTTACATGAATT
This sequence comes from Cenchrus americanus, assembly GCA_947561735.1. Classification (NCBI taxonomy): domain Eukaryota; kingdom Viridiplantae; phylum Streptophyta; class Magnoliopsida; order Poales; family Poaceae; genus Cenchrus; species Cenchrus americanus. The sequence continues at coordinate 67,981,406 of OX387245.1, read as the reverse complement.
TAAACATAAAGTAAAACTCAAAGCAACACGGGGTAACTTAATGAATCTATTAGATCTTGCCAAAATCTAATAGAGCCGATATCTAGCTCCAAGCTAGATCTTAGCCCACCGCATGACTCATGACCTAACAAGAAACCCTCTTGAACCAAGCTTAAATCCACCGCATGATACTAATCATGGTAACAAGACTACTTGCATCACGATCCAAATCCACCGCATGATACTAGACATGATACAAGGTTGCCGGTACTTACGGAGGTCAACGGATCGATGAACCCTCTCGAAGAACTCGACGACATGACTAAAGGACTCGAGAATTTGGCGTAAAGCCGGTTTGTTATGAGAATGTTTCGATTACAATTACATACATCCAGGGTTCATATTTATACCCTGTCGCGGCATGACTCCTGCTGGACTACGAGCACAATATTTGGTACCTAATTTATCTCCAAATGCGAATGCTTATCCATCCATTTGTCCCTTCCGCTCGGGCCACGTCATCACGCAATCCCGCGAAATCAGCGCAAACAGTCCCTTTGCCGAACGGAAGCAAACTGCCGACCGCAAGCTCCTCTGCCGAATCCTCTTGAAGAAACCTTCCATCTTCTGAATGGAGTTTTTCACCAAGCTGGGCCCACAAATCAGACTCCCTCCTGTACCAAATTTTGGTGTTAACAGGCATGAGATGCACATTATTTTTTTCCTATGAAATAGAAAATATTGTATGGAAAGAATTTTCACGAAGACTCGTATATCAGTGATGGATATCTTTGACACAGTGCCAGTTAATAGGCCAACCATATTTGCTCTGTCCTTCGGAAAGAGTAGTACACGATTTGAGCTTTAAAGGTGAACATAAAAGGTTACATTAGGTGTAAAGATTCGTACTAGTATTTGATGAATTTGAATGGATCGATTATGCAACTAAACTACTCAATATACTATATGGTCCTTTCGCTCCATAGATTTCATTCTAATAATTTGCTTGTTGATTCATCGATCCAAGTAGATGTAGTGGCCTAGTTCCATGATTCATTTATAAAGTTTGCCTTTTCATTCAACCTTCACTTCCTCTTTGTCTTCGGCTGTGAGAACAAATATTGAACAATTAGATCTTGATGCCACAAGACTCAGATAAAAATAGAACAGATGTCATCCTTGCATCATATTAGAATTACATTGGTCATTCCCTTTAGTGTGAACAATCTTGCATCCTAGTTTGCAGGGGTAATATACTGGGGCATTTGCCTTAGTAATTTGATCAAACAATGAACAAGTGAACCATAAAAACAGCTTCATATGCGATCGATTTAGCACCGAGTTAAGTTGCTAAGCACAAACAATGAGATATATGAATGTGAAGAAATCATTCATTTTGATCGTGCAAACGTGCAGTACTCCATCTTTTTTACAAGTGTGATTTTAAATCAACCAAAATAGAAGCTTTAATCTTCTTTGTTCAGTATGAAGTAAAAAGCCTAGTTTATAACCAGGAAGCCTAAACTATAGTCTATAACAAACAAAGAAATGTAATTATTATATCACTGTATTACTGAAACTGAAGTTGTTAGATCAACTGTGCACCATTGTAAGCCATTAGTTAATATAGCTAATATAACCATGAATTAAAAGTTCCACAGATCCAACTGAAAATATGGCCTAAGCCTAAAATTCAATTATCAATATACATAAGTTAAGAAAAGAGATGGTACAGACAGAATGTCAGAAAACTAACCAAAGGCTAGTTTAGTTAGAAAATAACGAAACTGATACTCCGATCCACCCTTTACTTAAAACAAGTTAATAGGATATTAACAAATGAATAGATTAATCCAAGAATACAACAGTGTTCAGAAAACATATAAGCAAGAGCCAAAACAAAATCAGTGGCATATGAAGAGCATACTGACAACACTAGGAGACAGTAATCTTGAGAGCCGTAGGAAAGTTTTGCAGGAAGGGATCATCAGTTCAGCACCTCAATAAAGGGTGCTTTACATAATTAAGAATAGCAATAACTAACCAAAGGCTATAGTTCATATAGGATTCGACACTTCCATAGTTCCATCAGCCCTTGAACTAGCAATCATAAAAACAATCAATAGCAAAGAGAAACGGAGAAACGGAGTTTGCAGGACACATCTCATGGAAGAACAAAACAAATGAATGGGACAAACTGTCAATCATGGAATAAAAATCAAAACCCTAAGAGGCTAAGAACATGGAAGTTCCACAAAAAGATGATCCCAGCATTCAGCACCTATTTAGAGGGTGATCTATAGGCGGTGTCAGAACTAGCACAGGTCAGGGGATTCACAGAACATTGCTTGCCATTTGCTTGTCACCTCCAGTTGGTTGGTAAGAATAGGCGTCAGCAGCAGCCAGTAGGATTAATCTTGTCATCCCTGCCAAAAAATTTTCATGGAATAAATAGCGACCACAAACCAAGCCATACCAACAAATGTACTTCCCAACTTCAGGTCATGGCATATCATACTATCATGTATGAAAATGAAAAATAAGTATAGTGGAAGAGAAAGCACTGCTAAGTGGTAGCAATCTAATTGCAATCAGAAAGCAGCAACAAAGTCACCAGATAATCAACTCCATAGGAAAAAAACACTAATAAGGTGGAATCGTGCCATACTGCCATACACGTGGGATCACAATTTTCTTTCCATCGTAACCGATGTGGTCCCAAAAGGTATTGGAATCCCACATCCTGAACTGCAATACCCAAAATTAAAGTCATGAACTTCTCAGTCATTACATAGATACTGAAATAACCTGACACCGTACAGAGGAAAAAAGGAGGCTAACTAGTAATTTGATTCAGCACTTATTGATTGTAGAGGAAGTGGATCTGTGACTGAGGGGATTGGAGGATGAATGGAAAAATCGGAGGAACTGAACAATTTGGAACACTGGATTTTCTATTTGCTGAGGTAAAGAGCAGCTAATTGGAAGATCTTGGTCAAGGTTAATATATTAGACCGAGCTGCAACAGAGAGGAACAGGGGGAAGCTGTAAAGGTCATGAACAGTTCAGTGATCTCACCAAAGAAAAAATGTCGGATGAACAGTTCAGTGATCTCACCCAAGGAATAATATATAAATACTAGGTCATCGCTATTCCATACCCAGGGTATGGAATATTATTCCATACCCTAGCCAGTTGTTGGTCCGTCCGCGTCCGCCCGACCAAGCGCGCCCCCGCGGCTCCTCACGGCCCACCGCACGCTCGGCGCCCCCGGTTTCTTTTTCGCACAAAATGGCTACCAGGTGACCCACGATAGTGTGAGTTGTGACGGTGGGATTGGTCCAATTTCTTATAAAATATTAAAATCACATCTATTGTGTACCAGCTGCGGCAGGCCGACTACCATATTAGGCTAGATAAGTTTACGTTTAAAATAAAGTGAGATATGGCATTGTTGACGCAAAATCCGCACCCTGCGTCAAGCACACAGCAAGCCGAACAAGCTAGCTTCACACACGAGCAGATTCCAAAGCGTGCCAGTCAATTTTCCCTGAAAATTAACAAAAGACAAAGTAGTTAAATACCAAAGCTTGGAACTTGCCGGGTGGTACCAGACAGTTCCATATTTACGGCTAGAAAGCCATGTGAGATGACATATAGCTATGAGAAGCTATCTGCCAGCAAATTAGAAACCATTCGGGAGCTTTAAAGTGTGAAATAAAACATAGCCGAAAGGATGACGCAAGCATGACGATAGATGAGTTCTGTGAACTCCGCCAGGGCAACATGTCCGTGGAGGAGTACACTTATCAGTTCATAGAGCTGGCTCGTTATGCCCCAGAAGAAATGGACAAGGACTCCAAGAAACAGGAGATGTTCAAAAAGGGATTGACTCCAGAGCTGAGGACCCTGCTTACCCCTCAGATCTACCTGGATTTCAACACCCTCATGAACATGGCCATACTCACAGAGAGAGCGAGGGCAGAAGAAAAGAAAGAGAACAAGCACAAGTTCATGGAGCACAAGGCCAAACAGCAAGAGCGCTCCCAGAGGTAGAGAAGCTTCGGACACCCCGTGTCCAGATTCGAAGCTCCCATGCAGTACAGAACCCAGTCCCAAGCCACGGGCTCGCAAGGCCCCAGAACCCAGTTCAAGCCCTACAACAACCAGAACACCATGAAGCCCTCACAGAGCAACACCAGCCAGGTCACCGCCAACAACAACAACAACAACCCCCGGGTGTGTTTCAACTGACGCGAGACCGGACACTTCATTGCCAACTGCCCATATGCCAAGAAGCCAACCGCTTCCACCTACTCCCACTCGATGAATGGGCCAAGGCCACTCGTGTCTGGAGCCAACCGCATGCCAGTGCGCAGCAACAACAACTTCGGCAACAACAACAGCAACCAGCAGATGAGGCAGCCCCAGCAGTCTTATGGACGAGCCCGCGTGAACCACATCAACGCACAGGAGGCTCAAGAAGCACAAGGCATAGTGCTCGGTGAGTTCCTGGTCAGCTCAGTCTTGGCAACCATATTATTTGATTCAGGAGCATCGCACTCATTCATATCATCAAGTTTTGTGGAAAAGCATAGCATACCCACAGTACTACTAAAAGCACCCCTATTAACTCGAACGCCCAGTGGTGACATCAAGTGTCAACTGGGATGCCCCCGGGTAAGGATCATTTTAAGTGGGGTAGAGTTCCTAGCAGACCTGGTAGTACTGAAGTCCAAGGGAATAGATGTGATCCTTGGGATGGATTGGTTAAGCCAACACCATGGACTTATAAGTTGCGCCGATAAAGTGGTGCACCTAACCAACCCAGACGGAATACAAGTGACCAGCCACACCCGAGGACACAAGCTAGACATAATAGTTTTCAACATGGAAGCCAAGTCCATAGAGGATGTCCCAGTAGTGCGAGAATACCCAGATGTGTTCCCCGAAGAACTCCTTGGAATGCCACCAGATAGGAATATAGAGTTCGTCATCGACCTTATTCCCGGAACCTCTCCCATAGCCAAGAGACCCTATAGGATGGCAGCCCCTGAGTTGGCAGAGTTGAAGAAGCAGCTAGGAGAACTCCAGCAAAGTGGGTTCATCAGACCAAGCTCATCACCATGGGGAGCCCCAGTGCTTTTCGTGGAAAAGAAGGATAAGAGCATGAGGATGTGCGTGGACTATCGCTTGCTGAACGAAGACACTATAAAAAACAAGTACCCTCTCCCCAGAATAGATGATCTATTCGACCAGCTGAAAGGAGCCAAGTATTTTTCGAAGGTGGACCTAAGGTCAGGTACCACCAACTCAAGATTAGGGAAAGTGACATCCCCAAGACCGCCTTTGTCACCTGTTACGGGCAGTATGAGTTCACAGTGATGTCCTTTGGACTCACCAACGCACCAGCGTATTTTATGAACCTCATGAATAAGGTGTTTATGGAAGAGCTAGACAAGTTTGTCGTAGTCTTCATTGTCGACATACTTGTTTACTCCAAGAGTGTGGAAGAACATGAGCAGCATCTTCGAGTAGTGCTGGGGAAATTGAGGGCACACAAGTTGTACGCCAAGTTCAGCAAGTGTGAGTTCTGGCTGGAGAAAATATCTTTTCTTGGGCATATTCTGACTGCGGAAGGAGTAGCAGTAGACCCCGGGAAAGTTAAAACAGTCTCCAACTGGCAACAACCGACCAATGTGAGCGAGATCAGAAGCTTTCTTGGTTTAGCAGGGTACTATCGGAGGTTTATTGAAGGATTTTCCAAGATTGCCCGGCCCATGACAGAGTTGCTCAGGAAGGAAAAGAAGTTCAACTGGACCGAGTCGTGCGAGAAAAGTTTCCATGAGTTGACGAGAAGATTGACCACATCCCCAGTGCTGACCCTGCCAGACATTCAACAGGATTTTGTCGTATATTGCGACGCGTCCCGACAAGGGTTGGGATGTGTTCTCATGCAAGACGGGAAAGTAGTGGCATATGCTTCCCGCCAGCTCAAATCCCACGAGCAGAATTATCCCACCCATGATCTGGAGTTTGCAGCCGTAGTGCATGCCCTTAAGATTTGGAGACACTACCTGATTGGGAATAAGTGCGAGATCTATACCGACCACAAGAGCCTAAAGTACATCTTCACCCAGCCCGACCTGAACCTAAGGCAAAGAAGGTGGCTAGAGTTAGTCAAGTATTATAACCTAGAGATTCACTACCACCCAGGGAAAGCCAATGTAGTAGCAGATGCCCTAAGCCGAAAATCCTATGAGAAGGCAGCACCCAAGAGTACCGAGTTGCAAGAGGAGATGGCACGACTCAACGTGCACATTGTCCCCCAAGGATGCTGTGACAGAACTGCCCAAAATAATTCCGTATTATCGCCTAAGCCGGTCCACATGGCCATTAAGCAATAATAAAGAATTATTAAGTCGCTTCCGCCGGGTAAAGCCCGGTAAATCACATACAACAGGATCGCTGATACGCTAAGCCCACACGAAGGCGGGACCAGAGCACAACATTATATTACATAAAAGGTTCACAAGTTCAAGATTATTACAAACCAGGTTTTTCGTACATGAAAGTAAACATGATCAGAGTTTAAACAGCGGAAATAAAACTAGCGCATGATACACACGGGAAGCCATCCATGCATATCACTCCTCATCATCGTTCTCCCATTCAAGCTCCCAACCATCTGGGATAGAACCAGGCCAGATGGGATTACCTGAAAACCACAAATTAAGCAAGGCTGAGTACTAATACTCAGCAAGACTTACCCGACAAAAAGTAAAGTACAGCTAGACATGCAAGGCTTTTTGGCTGCTGGGTTTGTTTTGCCAAAAGCGACTAAGAGTGGATCCTTATTTTCAAGTTTTAGCTAATATTCTAGTATGTTGATCAGTCTAGGTGAGCACCTGTACTAAACAAGCATGTTGTGCAAACAATATTAAACAGGTAGCAGTATTAATCCAAAATGTTCCATTAATAAACATGGGGTAGCCAGTGGTCAAGCCTACTCAGATAACGGCGAGTGACCGACGATCGATCGATTTATACCCTTGCAAGGTAAACCCAAGATACACGGAAGAAGTAGACCCCAAGAATTCAAATAAAAGCAAATGCAGGGTCTACCCCGACTAGGCTGTTCCCAACATCCCACAGTTTGGGATCATACGTTACAAACTCTGGTACACGGTTATCCAGAGGGTCTAACCCGACCAGTCCGGACTCACACACTATACCACGGGTAGCTAGCCCGAAGACACATCCCAAGCGGGTAGCTAGAAAGATCCCGCCCCGGTTCAGAAGGTACTAGGCTTACCGGTCCCATTCCCGACAAGCACTTGGTACGTTCAATAGCTTAGGACCAGCACCATGCTACTCGGTCGAGACCGAACCCATTGCTCTTACCACATGAGCGAGTCATTTTAACCAACTTATGATTCCAACATAAGCATCCTATATCTCGCGAGAAATAAGTCATTACTCGACTTCTACCGTGACCTTAGAGCATGGCACTAGCGTTCCTAACATACTAGTAAAAGAGCATAGGAGTCCTAAGGATCATGCAACTAGGTTTCAAAACAACTCCTGAAACTTAAATGCACAATTTAAATCAAATAAGGTGCTGAAAAGTAAAGGACATGATTTTCATTTATAAAAGATGGGTTAGATGAAACCGGTGCTTGCCTTCCTCAGACTCAGAACCCACACAAGCCTTGGGCTCTTCTGGACTTTGGTCCAGGTCTTGCTGCACACTAGCTTGATTCAATTCACCATCAACGGTCCCGTCTCCCTCCTGGGTGAGTGTGTACGTACCGTCTGGGAGATCTACACGTATACATGCATATGCATTAATTAAAGTTAATCTTGATGGTGACTGTGTACATATAAGCAAATTAATTATTTAACTTCACCAAACAGCAAGGGGGTGTGTTTGAATAAAAAAACAGAAACAAACATGATTTCACAATTTAGCACCTTTAATTTCCATTTATTTCTTTAATTACTTAAAACAAGCCTTTCAACCATAAATCAAAATTAAATAAAAAACACTTCAAATGAGCCTAATCTTTTGCACACAGCAATATATGCTTAATTTAAGCTCTCACACCAAAATTTGTTTTAAGATCATTTATAAATTAATTTATACGAAAAAGACAAATTTCAGCCTAGTAAATCAACATTAATTCATATAAAAAGATTTAATAAACTTTTTGATCTCAACTTTCTCCTACAAGTCATGTATGCCAATAATAAGTTTGTGACCAAAGCATGGTTGCAGATTCAAATTGTTTTTCAGATTTTGAATTTAAACTCCTACACAAGATTAAATCCAAAACATCTACTAAACAATTCCCTAAAATCGCATACATCACACCAGGGGTACTAATCATCAACTCAAAACCCTAGGGTGCACTTGTGCTCAAAGAAAAGTTCAATAAAGGGGCTATAAAAAGCATCAAACTTATTCTAGCATAAAGATTAAATAAATCATAACTGAAAATATATACATCAAAATCATGCAAACTTTTGCCACAGATCTAGACATGCTATAAAGAGCAACATATCCAAAATTCAAGTTCATAGCATGTGTATATTTTAAATCACACTAAAAACACTCCAAACTGAGTTTGAATTGTTAATTCAAAAACTGTACAGAAAAACCCTATACATGTTTTCTAGAAAAGATAGATTTCTTCACCACGAACCCAACAAAATTGGTTTTGCATTTTTCTGATGTTTCTACGATTTTTAATGATTTTCCGAAGTCGCTGCTGTAACCCTAGAACTACCTTTACAGCCGGGTCCCTGAAATTTTACACAAATCCCCCTGCGAAGAACTCGATCCTTGCAATGTACCCCCTGCCGGCGCAGGGCTCCCCGCCGGTGGCCGGAACAGGGGCGTAGGCGCGTGGGTAAGTGGTCGTGCGGCACCAGCGGGTCCCCCCGTGCCGCCGTGTGCGCGGCCGGCGCCGGAGACGCGGCCGGCGGGCGCCCTCGGCGGCGCGCGGGGGCGGCGGGCTTGACGGCCGGTGGACGGGAACGGCCAGAGCGAGATGGTTTTTGGCGGCTCTATAGCGTGCTCGACGATGCAGACGAGGAAGGGGGTACCCTACGGCGCGGCGCGGCCGCCGGACGCGCCCGCATGAGCGGCACGCGCGGCATGGCCGGCGCGCGCGCGTGGCCCCTCCGGCCGCCCGTCCGCCCGCCCGGGCGCGGCGCACGGGAGGCAAATGGTCGGAGGGCCCACGGTGCGCGGTCCACCGCGACGGAATCGAGGATCCGTACGCTGGAGCCCTACGCGCACGACACGTGGCCGACGGAACCGGCGTGGCGCTCTGAAGCGCGAGACGACGACGGTCTGCCCAGTTTTTATTTCATTTACCGGTTTCGAAATTGCGTAACTTAAAAATTTTGAATGCAACTCAAAAATCTTCAAAAAGCAAAGTTGTAGAGGATCTATAGACCTACAACTTTCCCAAAGGGCGACATATGTTTTGATCAACGGTTTGCCCGGGAACGTCGACCGAAGTTGCAGATTTTCCACGGCTCGAATTACTGTTCACAGCGCAGTCAAACCAATTTTTGGCCAATTTGCACTCAAAATTGGAATGTCCGCCAATTACGAAAAATGTGTTCCCGGAAATAACGAACAACTTTCGTATTGGCCGATTTTGAACTTCTATAGTGAAATTTGGAGAACGCGCAAGAAAACCATTTCAGCCTTAAAAGAGATCTAGGGTTTGACCGTGATTTGGGGTTTTGACTAAGGCCTTTTGTGCAAACTGGTGACAAAACATGTCAAACATGCTTAGAAGGTAATTAATCTTGATTAACTCATATAATTAATGTTATTAGCGCAATTAAACATCAGGGATGTTACAGCCTACCCCCCTTAAAAGAAATCTCGTCCCAAGATTTAGGATTTAAAAGATGGAAGTATGGGGAAGGAACTTATGTTGCCTTGATTCAAGAAAACCCGGATAATTCTCATTGAGATAATGTTCAGTTTCCCATGTAGCTTCTTCTACGGTATGATGACTCCATTGGATTTTATACATCTTTACAGATTGCCTTTGAGTTTTTCTTTCTTTTACATCATGAATTCTAAAAGGATGTTCCACAACAGAGAGATCCGGTTCAATCCAAGCGTTAGCTTCTTCAATCACTTCTCTAGCCGGTTCATGTGCACATTTCCTCAATTGTGATACATGAAACACATTGTGCACGGTAGAGAATCGTTCGGGCAGCCGAATACAGTATGCCACTGGCCCACATACTTGAATTATCTCATAAGGGCCGATGTAGTGAGGAGCTAATTTCCCTTTCACACTAAATCTTTGGACACTTTTGGTTGGCGAAACTTTTAAGTACACAAAGTCACCAACTTTGTATTCTCTAGGTGACTTTCCCTTGTCATAATGACTCTTTTGTCTTTCTTGAGCAATTCTCAAATTTTCTTTGATTACCCTCACTTTTTCTTCGGCATCCTTAACTAAGGCTGGACCAAAGAATTTCCTCTCCCCGGTCTGTGACCAGTTCAAGGGAGTACGACATCTCCGTCCATAAAGAGCCTCAAAAGGTGCCATTTTCAAGTTGGCTTGATAACTGTTATTGTAAGAAAATTCAGCCAGGGCGAGACACTTGTCCCAACTCTTATCAAAATGAATCACGCATGATCGCAACATGTCCTCTAGAATCTGGTTTACCCTTTCAGTTTGACCGTCAGTCTGAGGACGATAAGCTGAACTGTGTATGATTTTTGTGCCAAGTGACTTATGTAATTGTTCCCAAAAATGTGCCACAAAGAGAGATCCCCTATCGGAAATGATGGTTTTAGGAACACCATGCAAGCGAACAATGTGCTCAATATAAAGACTTGCATAATCTTTGGCATCATATGTAGTGCGGACTGGAATAAAGTGAGCTGTTTTTGTCAATCTGTCAACGATAACCCAGATGGAATCATGTTTCCTAGATGTGAGTGGCAATCCGGACACAAAGTCCATACTTATGTCATCCCACTTCCATGAAGGTATGGGTAGGGGTTGAAGAGTACCGAAAGGTTTCAAGTGACTTGCTTTAATTCTTTGACAAGTATCGCATTCCGACACATATTTGGCAATGTCCACCTTCATATTGGACCACCAAAAATTCTCCTTTAAATCTTGATACATTTTACTACTCCCCGGATGGATAGAGAATTTAGAGAGATGACGTTCATCAAAGATTTCCTTTTTCAACTCCCAATTATCTGGAACAACAAGGCGTTACCCAAACCAGACTATGTCTTTCTCATCCTTCCGGAAGCAATCATGCTTAGGATCCTTTTCTAGCAATTTTTGTTTAATTAAGAGAATACCCTCATCTTGAAGTTGAGCCTTAACAATTCTATAAAATAGGTTAGACTCCGCGGAAAGAGCATTTAGGCTTCCTTGTTCAACAATTTCCAAGTTTAGCCTTCTCAAATCCTCACATAGAGTGTCACTGTAAGGTTCCATTGATAGGCAATTGCAGTGAGCCTTGCGGCTAAGAGCATCTGCAACTACATTCGCCTTTCCAGGATGGTAATGAACCTCAAGATCATAATCTTTGATTAGCTCTAACCATCTTCTTTGCCTCATATTTAAATCAGATTGAGTGAAAATATATTTGAGGCTTTTGTGGTCAGTAAATATATTGCAGCGGGTTCCCATAAGGTAGTGCCTCCACATTTTCAATGCATGAACAACCGCTGCTAGCTCTAAGTCATGTGTGGGATAATTCTTTTCATGAGGGCGAAGCGCTTGTGAGGCATAGGCAATAACCCGATTTTCTTGCATAAGAATACAGCCAAGACCCGTGCCTGAAGCATCACAATAAACTTCATATGGCTTCGAATTATCCGGCTGCGCTAGCACTGGGGCTGAAGTTAAATGTTCTCTTAATTTTTGGAAAGCTTCATCACAAGCCTCACTCCACACAAATTTCACGCCTTTCTTTAGCAACTCAGTCATAGGCTTAGCAATTCTAGAGAAATCCGGAATAAAACGGCGATAATAACCGACCAAGCCTAGAAAGCTGCGGATTTGATGAGCTGATTTAGGTGGCTGCCAATCCATAACCTCTTGCACTTTGCTTGGATCGACAGATATGCCTTCGCTGGAAATAGTGTGCCCCAGAAATTTAACACTATCCAGCCAAAACTCACACTTGGAGAATTTAGCATAGAGCTTATGTTCTCGCAAGCGTTGTAGGACAATGCGAAGATGTTCCGCATGTTCTTCCTCATTCTTGGAATAAATAAGGATGTCGTCAATGAAAACCACGACGAATTTATCTAACTCCATCATAAATACGGAATTCATAAGGTATGAAGTAGGCTGGTGCATTTGTGAGACCAAAAGACATAACCAAGAATTCATATAGGACATAGCGAGTAGAGAAAGCTGTCTGGGAATATCACTAGGCCGGATTTTAATTTGATGATATCCAGACCGAAGATCGATCTTTGAGAAGACCTTAGCTCCAGCCAATTGGTCAAATAGCACGTCAATGCAAGGCAACGGATATTTGTTTTTGATAGTCACCGCATTGAGAGGTCGGTAGTCCACACACAACCTCAGGCTAACATCTTTCTTTTTCACAAAGAGGGCAGGACAACCCCAAGGAGACGAGCTTGGGCGGATATAGCCCTTATCAAGCAACTCTTGAAGTTGTTTCTTTAATTCAGCAAGTTCTTTGGGTGTCATTCTATAAGATCGCTTAGAAATAGGAGCGAAAGCCAGTCGTAGCTCAATGACAAACTCAACATCTCTGTCTGGTGGCAAGCCAGGCAATTCATCAGGAAAGACATCCATGTACTCACATACTACTAGAATGTCCTCAAGTTGAGTAGTTATGGCTGCATACACACATGAGCCTTTATGGCCTGTTAGGGGAAGGTAAAGAATTGAATTTCCGACCAAAGGTGAGTTGATTTCTAACGTTCTTTCAGAAATATCCAGGACAACTTTGTGCTGAGTCATCCAATTCATGCCTAAGATAACATCTACCCCTTCTAGGTACATAGTGACCAGATTAGTTGGAAAAGTTTTGCTACCTATCTCAAGTGGTACGCTTAAGGCTACTTGATTTGAAGCAACCTTTCCACCCGGTGTGGCAATCATATAGGCCTGCTTAGTATGACACCACTTCAAGTCCAAATTTCTCACGGTTTTCACATTAATAAAGCTATGAGTAGCACCAGAATCAAATAATATTGTAACTGGACGATCATGGATAGAAAATGTACCCGTCAATACTGGTGCTCCCTCCGCGCATCAACCACCTGTGGTGAAGTTTAAACGGCCTTGCTTCACTTGCACAGTTTGTTTCTTTCCCTGATTTCCCGCCTTAGAACCTTGCCCCTGATTTTGCTTGATGTTCTTGTCGAGGGCGTGTGCACTTGTTAGCATAGTGCCCCGGTGTCCGTCCGCGCTATAGCAACGGCGATCATCATTGTTGCGGGCAGGTGGGGGTGCACTAGGCCTAGGAGCGGTCTGCTGAGTGTGGCGATAGCCAAAGCTGCCAGACGGCTTAGACTGAGATTGCCTCATCACCCAGCGTCCAACTGAAGATGGCTGAGTGGCACCCTGCACATTCTTCTTCACAAATTTAAATTTCTTGCCTTGGCCACTGCCTGAAGCTTGATTGAACTTCCTCTTTCTATCCTGTTGAGCTCTCTTCATGGCATCCTCCTGAGAGATGGCCAAACTTACCAGCTCAGGATAGCTATCAATTTTGACTAAGTTCAACCTCTCATAGAGCTCTCCATCAAGCCCTTCACGGAATCGCTCCATCTTTTTCTTATCAGTATCAACATGATAGTCCCCATACTGACAGAGACTATTAAACTTCTGAGCATACTGATAGACTGAGTCAGAGCCTTGCTTGAGATTCATTAGCTCTCTCATCTTCCTATCAACAATCCCCTTAGGAATATAGTGCTCTTTAAAGGCTTTCTTGAATTCTGCCCAAGTAATCTGGTGACCCTGTGGCTGCATGGATTTGAAATGCTCCCACCAGATTAATGCTTCACCCCTCAGTTGCTGAGCAGCAAAGCCTGCCTTATGTTCTTCTAAGCAAGGCAGTGTGAAGATGGAAAACATGGCCTCTAGGGCCCTGATGAAAGCATCAGCCTCTAGGGGCTCCTCTGCCTTGGTGAAGAGGGGTGGCCTCATTGCCCTGAATTTTTCATAGGACATGACTGCATTAGGCCCTTCCTGAACATGGCCTTAATTGTGCCCAAGTTGCTGCAATCTTTGAGCAATCTGCTGCTGAGTTTGAAGTATTGGGCGCAACACTTCGGTCTGCGCAGCGATGAAAGCTTCTGCGGGTGTCATGGGTGGAGGTGGAGGAAGAGGATCATCCCCACTGCCTCCCGCACCCCGAGAGTCATCCTGTGTGTTATCAGACATCTGAAAAGTTGAACTTTCATTAGATACATATTCAAAGCTTGCTTAAAAGAATACAAAAAGAATATGCATACGAAAATTCAGACTTATAGAAATTTTCAGAATCCAGACAGCATCACAGTTTTGAGTAAATAAATCATAACTCTCTGTACAGAAGTCGAAAATTTCAAAAATTTGGTCAGCATGTGTAGATTTTATAAGCTTTATCTTTGGTATTCAACTCCAGATCAGATTCATCCTTAAAAGGGGTCGAAAACTTCAGTTTCCAAAGTTCTGTCTAGCAGTTTGGACAGCAGCCAGCAGCTTACTAAAAATTCGATATTTCTTAAACTACACATGCAAAAATGCTGAATTTTGGTGAGCATGACCATTATAAAATTTCAAACAACTTTGGTAGTCATTGCAAAATCCAGAAATGACCATAGCTTTCTTCATTTCATTTATTAGGCAGCTTGCTGCGGAAAGGTGTTTTTCGACCATAATTACAGATTACAAAATTTGGTGGATCACCATTACATAGGGGGTCACTATGTAGCTTCTAGATACACAAAAGAATACTCTAAGTCAGCCTAGCACCAAAATCCAACCAAAAGGGCTAACAAGAGTACATGTCAAGTTTTCCTACTACAACATCTAGGATCTAGGTCCTATGTACAAACTATGGAGAGTTCCCCGCGACATGTAAGAATAGAGCACCAAGCTCTTCTAATCGAGTCCGGGAACGTCCTGAACCTCCTCTGGGTCCAGTGGATCTCCATCTCGCTCATCATCAAAAATAGCCGGTGGGTGGTGCACCTGCCGGAGCATAACCACAACACCCTCCAAGGCCTGTATATCGAGCTCGAGGTCCCCAACCTCGCTCCCCGCAAATCCCGGATGTGCTCAAGGTGCACAAGCCTCTCGGCATCCCTATCAACCAGTGAGCTCCGGACCTCGCCGCGCAGCCTATAAGTCCAGAATCTGCTGCAAGTGGTCACCTCGCTCAAACAGAAACTGGTGTGCCTGCTCCTGGAGCTGCTGTATCTGATCCTGAAGGTCAGCAATAATCTGCACAGCCTGAGTGTACTTAACATACTGCTCGGTGAAGAGGCCGACAACCCAGTAGACGTACCAAGTAGCTCCAATGAGACGACCAGCCAAGTCATCTGCGATAACTCGACGAAGGTCCTGTAGAGCGTACAAGGCCCTCAAGCACGTGCCCAAAGTCTGTACTTTGTCGTAGGGTGGCACAGTCTCGAGAAGTGTGGCTATATTGGCCATCCTGCCTAGCCACAAAGGATCGTTGGGGTCCAAAGCTAGAACCAACCCCAACGGTGTCTGAAGCATCTCCTGCGGTCTGTGGGTGGAGAGAGCGTGGAGCACCATCAAGGCTGCCGACTCCACTGCCTCGACAGCACGGAAGCAGAGGAGCTCCATGCTCAAGTCTGCCCACTCGGGGTGGCCCAGGTGGGGGAGTACAGTCACTCGAAATCTGCAGCTCGGTACGCCCCACTCCTCGTACTCCACCCCCTCGTAGAAGGGAGGGGTGGTGTAGCCGACAGCACACAAGGCTCTCCACGCAATGCGTGTGAAGCCCTCCCACTGCAAGCCAGTGGTGGCAAATGTGCCATCAGCGCCCACCGCAACAAACCCGGGGGCCATCCGCAAAATAATTATAAACACATGTTAGAACCCAAAAATATGAGTTTAACATGCAATATGGCAAAACGGCGCTTCGAACAAAAATTCATAACCGAAAAACCAGTACCCCAAAAATTCCAAATTTTTGTGAGCAACTCGACAATGTTATAACTCACATTTTCGGTATTTAAAGGTCGAACCAATTCAGACTGGAAAAAGGTGCAAAAGGTCCATTTTCAGAGTGTTGTTGCCCAGAAATTCAGCAGGGCAGAGCTTCACTAAAAAGACCATAACTCAATACATGAGTACCCAATTACCATGAAATTCTCCACGATCTATGCTAGATAATGAATAGTTTTGCTGTAGATTCTCAAGTCAAATTCTGTTTGGAACTATAAGTAAAGATTCGAGTTTTCTGCCTAACTCAGAATTTTGACAGCAATTCAGCTAGACGTAGGCTAGCCATTTTGATCCTAACTTCAGTCTTAAACCTCCTAAAATCATGAGAAATTCAGGGAGCAAACTTAACTAGGTGATGAACAATTTCCCTAAAGAGCACCTAGCCAGAAATTTTCTAGATAATCCTTAGGAAGATTTGGACAGCAGCTAGTTAAATTTTTGCTTAATCACACATCAAAGCATCAAACTAGCATGATTGATCCTTAAGAAACACAAATTTACTAAAGACCAAATGACACATGATTTAAGTTCATTTTTGGTTCAATAGCCTTTACATGATGCAAAAAGCGTCCTAAACTTCCTCACAAAGCTTTTAAGCTTAAAAACGAAGTTAGTGCCGGTGGCAGGGCATATATAAACGTCTCTCCCTATAATAACTAGTCGGAAGCTATTCGTTTCTTAATTACCGTGCCTAACAATTGTGGTTAGTGTACCTGCAGAAAATCACAGATATTCAAGACCTTTTGTGCCAGCACTCACAAAAGCGTCCACATTCATTACCGTTCACTATAGAAACGGTATCCATGCATCAAGCCGTTGCATGGACAGCGTCCAACCTCGGACACCCTCCGTTTGAATGGAGTGTACCCTTGCCTCGCATGAGCGACATGCGGAATGCACACGTATGAAACACGTGGCGACACACAACTCATAAACAGATGCGAAGATGGGATCCGTGGAATGGATCACTCCATCAACCCTCGCAATTCCCGTGATGCGGAACAGCACACGTATAAAACACGTGGCTCATCTAGTTTGGTTGTGCAAGAAAGTAAGTTTTGACATAAATAAATGTGCTGGAAGTCAGACTAAATACACCATAGAATACTAGCCACCTGAAAGAACCCAAAATTCCCTCTAGGGCCTCTCGGACTAGATTAAACCTTAACGTCCTACTCTTTTAGCAAGATTATTAATCTTGGCAACTTTTATTCCAAAAAAAAGTTTGTTAAGGTATTTTAATTACTCTGGTGCATATCATCGCTCTGGTACCAGCTGTGACAGAACCGCCCAAAATAATCCGTATTATCGCCTAAACCGGTCCACATGGCCATTAAGCAATAATAAAGAATTATTAAGTCGCTTCCGCTGGGTAAAGCCCGGTAAATCACATACAACAGGATCGCTGATATGCGCTAAGCCCACACGAAGGCGGGACCAGAGTACAACATTATATTACATAAAAGGTTCACAAGTTCAAGATTATTACAAACCAGGTTTTTCGTACATGAAAGTAAACATGATCAGAGTTTAAACAGCGAAATAAAACTAGCGCATGATACACACGGGAGGCCATCCATGCATATCACTCCTCATCATCGTTCTCCCATTCAAGCTCCCAACCATCTGGGATAGAACCAGGCCAGATGGGATTACCTGAAAACCACAAATTAAGCAAGGCTGAGTACTAATACTCAGCAAGACTTACCCGACAAAAAGTAAAGTACAACTAGACATGCAAGGCTTTTTGGCTGTTGGGTTTGTTTTGCCAAAAGCGACTAAGAGTGGATCCTTATTTTCAAGTTTTAGCTCATATTCTAGTATGTTGATCAGTCTAGGTGAGCACATGTACTAAACAAGCATGTTGTGCAAACAATATTAAACAGGTAGCAGTATTAATCCAAAATGTTCCATAAATAAACATGGGGTAGCTAGTGGTCAAGCCGACTCAGATAATGGCGAGTGACCGACGATCGATCGATTTATACCCTTGCAAGGTAAACCCAAGATACACGGAAGAAGTAGACCCCAAGAATTCAAATAAAAGCAAATGCAGGGTCTACCCCGACCAGGCTGTTCCCAACATCCCACAGTTTGGGATCAGACGTTACAAACTCTGGTACACGGTTATCCGGAGGGTCTAACCCGACCAGTCCGGACTCACACACTATACCACGGGTAGCTAGCTCGGAGACACATCCCAAGCGGGTAGCTAGAAAGATCCCGCCCCGGTTCAAAAGGTACTAGGCTTACCGGTCCCATTCCCGACAAGCACTTGGTACGTTCAATAGCTTAGGACTAGCACCATGCTACTCGGTCGAGACCGAACCCATTGCTCTTACCACATGAGCGAGTCATTTTAACCAACTTATGATTCCAACATAAGCATCCTATATCTCGCGAGCAATGAGTCATTACTCGACTTCTACCGTGACCTTACAGCATGGCACTAGCGTTCCTAACATACTAGTAAAAGAGCATAGGAGTCCTAAGGATCATGCAACTAGGTTTCAAAACAACTCCTGAAACTTAAATGCACAATTTAAATCAAATAAGGTGCTGAAAAGTAAAGGACATGATTTTCATTTATAAAAGATGGGTTAGATGAAACCGGTGCTTGCCTTCCTCAGACTCAGAACCCACACAAGCCTTGGGCTCTTCTGGACTTTGGTCCAGGTCTTGCTGCACACTAGCTTGATTCAATTCACCATCAACGGTCCCGTCTCCCTCCTGGGTGAGTGTGTACGTACCGTCTGGGAGATCTACACGTATACATGCATATGCATTAATTAAAGTTAATCTTGATGGTGACTGTGTACATATAAGCAAATTAAGTTATTTAACTTCACCAAACAGCAAGGGGGTGTGTTTGAATAAAATAACAGAAACAAACATGATTTCACAATTTAGCACCTTTAATTTCCATTTATTTCTTTAATTACTTAAAACAAGCCTTTCAACCATAAATCCAAATTAAATCAAAAACACTTCAAATGAGCCTAATCTTTTGCACACAGCAATATATGCTTAATTTAAGCTCTCACACCAAAATTTGTCTTAAGATCATTTATAAATTAATTTATACGAAAAAGACAAATTTCAGCCTAGTAAATCAACATTAATTCATATAAAAAGATTTAATAAACTTTTTGATCTCAACTTTCTCCTACAGGTCATGTATGCCAAGAATAAGTTTCTGACCAAAGCATGGTTGCAGATTCAAATTATTTTTCAGATTTTGAATTTAAACTCCTACACAAGATTAAATCCAAAACATCTATTGAACAATTCCCTAAAATCGCATACATCACACCAGGGGTACTAATCATCAAGTCAAAACCCTAGGGTGCACTTGTGCTCAAAGAAAAGTTCAATAAAGGGGCTATAAAAAGCATCAAACTTATTCTAGCATAAAGCTTAAATAAATCATAACTGAAAATATATAAATCAAAATCATGCAAACTTTTGCCACAGATCTATACATGCTATAAAGAGCAACATATCCAAAATTCAAGTTCATAACATGTGTATATTTTAAATCACACTAAAAACACTCCAAACTGAGTTTGAATTTTTAATTCAAAAACTGTACAGAAAAACCCTATACATGTTTTCTAGAAAAAATAGATTTCTTCACCACGAACCCAACAAAATTGGTTTTGCATTGTTCTGATTTTTCTACGAATTTTAATGATTTTCCGAAGTCGTTGCTGTAACCCTAGAACTACCTTTACAGCCGGGTCCCCGAAATTTTACACAAATCCCCCTGCGAAGAACTCGATCCTTGCAATGTACCCCCTGCCGGCGCAGGGCTCCCCGCCGGCGGCCGGAACAGGGGCGTAGGCGCGCGGGTAAGCGGTCGTGCGGCACCAGCGGGTCCCCCCGGTGCCGCCGGTGTGCGCGGCCCGGCGGAGACGCGGCCCGGCGGGCCCTCGGTGGCGCGCGGGGGCGGCGGGCTTGACGGCCGGTGGACGGGAACGGCCGCAGCGAGGTGGTTTTTGGCGGCTCTATAGCGTGCTCGACGATGCGAGACGAGGAAGGGGGGTACCCTACGGCGCGGCGCGGCCGGCTAGACGGCCCGCATGAGCGCGCGCGCGCGCGCAGGCCGGCGGAGTGCGCGCGCGTGGCCCCCGGCCGGCCCGTCCGCCCGCCTAGGCGCGACGCACGGGAGGCAAATGGGCGGACGGCCCACGGTTCGCGGTCCGCCGCGACGGGATCGAGGATCCGTACGCCGGAGCCCTGCGCGCACGGCACGTGGCCGACGGAACCAGCGCGGCGCTCTGGAGCGCGAGACGACGGCGGTCTACCCAGTTTTTATTTCATTTACCGGTTTTCGAAATTGCGTAACTCAAAAATTTTGAATGCAACTCAAAAATCTTCAAAAAGCAAAGTTGTAGAGGAGCTATAGACCTACAACTTTCCCAAAGGGCGACATATGTTTTGATCAACGGTTTGCCCGGGAACGTCGACCGAAGTTGCAGATTTTCCACGGCTCGACTTCATCGTTCACGGCGCGATCAAACCGATTTTTGGCCGATTTGCACTCAAAATTGGAATGTCCGCCAATTACGAAAAATATGTTCCCGGAAATGACGAACAACTTTCGTATTGGCCGATTTTGAACTTCTAAAGTGAAATTTGGAGAACGCGCAAGAAAACCATTTCAGCCTTAAAAGAGATCTAGGGTTTGACCGTGATTTGGGGTTTTGACTAAGGCCTTTTGTGCAAACTGGTGACAAAACATGTCAAACATGCTTAGAAGTTAATTAACCTTGATTAACTCATATAATTAATGTTATTAGCACAATTAAACATCAGGGATGTTACAGCTACGTCCGCCAACTGAGTGTTCAGCCTACCCTAGAGGAAAAGATCATGAAGGCCCAGGAGACCGATGAGAATCTGATGAAGATCTGCAAGCATACAGGAGAGAATAAGGCCTCATACTTTAGAGTGGATGATCAGGGCACACTGTGGTATAAGAATAGGATATGCGTGCCTGAAGGCGGAGATTTCCGACAGACCATCATGGACGAGGCCCACAACTCGGCATATTCCATTCACCCGGGATCCACCAAGATGTATATGGACTTAAAACAAAAGTATTGGTGGAACGGGATGAAAGCAGATATTGCCCGATTCATCGCCCACTGTGATACTTGTCAAAGGATTAAAGCTGAGTACCAGAAACCCGCAGGACTGTTGCAGCCCTTACCGATCCCAGTGTGGAAATGGGACGAAATAGGCATGGACTTTGTAGTAGGTTTGCCAAAGACTCAGAAAGGACATGATTTCATATGGGTGATAGTGGACCGACTCACTAATGTTGCTCACTTTCTACCCGTACGGACCACTTATGGAGGAGAGAAGTTGGCAAAACTCTACATAGAGAACATAGTGAAATTGCATGGAGTGCCTAGCAGGATAGTCTCAGATAGAGGGACTCAGTTTACCTCTAGGTTTTGGAAAAGCTTGCATAAAGCCATGGGTACCAAGCTGGATTTCAGCTTGGCGTATCATCCGCAGACAGATGGACAGACCGAGAGGGTAAACCAAATTCTAGAAGACATGTTGAGAGCATGCGTCCTCACATATGGCAAACCGTATGCGAAATTCCTACAACAACGGCTATCAAGCAAGCCTAGGAATGTCACCGTTTGAATCCTTATATGGGAGGAAATGTAGGACACCCCTGATGTGGTCAGAAGTGGGAGAACGTGCCCTGGTTGGGCCCGCACTTATAAAGGAAGCCGAGGAGCGAGTAGTCGACATCCGAGAAAAGTTTAAGGCTGCTCAATCCCGACAGAAGAGCTACGCAGACAAAAAGAGGCGTGAAGCAAGCTTCAATCCTGGAGATTTCGCTTACCTCAAGGTTTCACCTATCCGAGGGACTCGGAGATTTCGGGTGCACGGAAAGTTGGCCCCTCGGTACATTGGACCGTATAAAGTACTGAAGAGGGTCGGAGCAGTAGCATACCGGTTGGAGCTACCAGAAGAGATGTCAGATATACACCTAGTGTTTCATGTCTCCCAGCTACGCAGATGTTTGAAGGTCCTCGAAGAAAAGCGAGTACCGGTAGAGACCATCGATCTACAGCCCAGACCTTAGGTACGAGGAAGTGCCCGTCAAAATTTTGGACACAGTGGTCAAAAGAACACGAACATCAGAAGTACGGGTGTGCAGAGTCCAATGGAGCAGACACGGAGTAGAAGAAGCCACGTGGGAACGAGAGGACGCGTTGAAGAAAGAGTTTCCTCACCTGTTCGAGAGCTAGCCGAATCTCGAGGGCGTGATTCATTTTAAGTGGGGTAGGTTTGTAACGCCCGCGTTTTTAGCTTTTAATAAACCACCTAATAAATCACACGTGTTTTCAAAACTTTCCCGCTGAGCTCATTTACCACTCTTTTGAAACCCTCGTCGATTCCTTTCCCTCGGCGCGCGTGCCGCGAATCCCGCTGGCACCGCCCGCACCCGGCCATCACCCACGCGTGCCGCCCCAGTGCCGCGGTCGGCCACCACGACGGGAATCCCGCACCGCGGTCCCGTCGGCTGGTCCGCCTCGCCATCACCGCCGTCCCGAAAATCACCCCGACGCCCGAAAAACCGGAAAACCCACAAAAACCCTTCCTCTAATTTCTCGAGAAATTCTCCTAATTTTTTCTAAAACTCTTTCCTATTTCTTTTCCCATTTTTCTATTTCTTTTTATCTTCCTATTTCTCTTTTTCTTTTCTTTTCTTTTCTTCCTTTTTCTCCTTTTATTTTCTTCTTTTCTTTTCTTCATTTCTTTTCTTTTTCCTCCCCTTCTTCCTCCCGCGTCCAGGCCGCGCCTGACCGCGACCGCCCCCCTCGCGCGACTCCCCCCCCACCGCGCGCGACCCCGGGGGCCGCGACCTCCCCCCTCGCGCGCCCCCCCGGGACGGCGCGCGCCCCCCTCTCTCCTGCACCACCAAGACAACACGCCCGGGGCTGGCCCGCGCCTGCGGTAGGAGCAGCAGCGACCCCCCCTCCACAGGAAACCGGCGACCTCCATTAAAGTGTTGCTCGCCCGGACACGCCACCACCGTACTCCTTCCCCCTCCACGGCGAACCTGCACGACGCATCACATCCAACAGCACCCAGTCCCCTGAAGCCTCGCCGGTGAGTCAATGCCAGGATATTTTTCTCCCCACCGCCATTGACGGCCATCGAAGCTCCTGGAGCTCAAATATCTTCACCGAACCGACCTTCCCGCGCCTATAAAAGGGCCGGACCGGCTCCCCACCTCGTCCCGCACCTCCACGACCAATTCCCCCTCCTCCCCGAGCTCTCCATCGCCACCACCAGCGCCACCCGTGCCGTTCCGGGTTGCAGACCGCCCGCCGCCGTCGATCTCCCTCCACAGTCCGTCCCCGACCAAGGTGAGGAGCGGAATGAGTTGCCCTCGACCTCCTCTTCGTTTTGCCCCACTTTCCGGCCGCCCCCATGGCCTGGGTCGCCGGTGCCCCTCCCCCCTCCACCGGCCGGCCATACTGTCTCTTGCGTTCTATATCGTGAGGGAGGAAGGAAGAAGATGGTTGTTTTGCCCATACCCCCTGCCCTTTTTCCCCCTTTGCCAAAACCGACCCCCCTCTATTCTCTCACTCTTTTCTTTCAAATCAGACCCTAACCCTTAGGATATTTCACCAAAACAACCCTGTTCTTTTTAATTAAACCCCTAGACTATTATAGTTAAACCCCCGCTAGGTTTAAATATTATAATTAGGTCCTTTTCTTTTAAAATAAAATACTAACAGGCCCCTAATTAACCCTAAACACCTCCTTTAACCCGTCATTTCATGCGCGATTTTAATCCAAATCGTGCCCAAACTTCCTCACACCCGTATCGGGTATGCCGCCACCCAACCGTCACCCAAAACCCGCTGCATGATATTTATTTCCCTATTTTATTTAATTACCTTCCTCGAGCTCAGCCGGAGAAATTGTGTGTGCTTATATTGATTGCATGCTTGCCTGTGTGTGCGCTATAGCCGACAAAGTAAATGAAGGAAGGTGCCCCGAGCCGGAGTTTGGAGCCGACTACTGCGAGCAGGAGCCCGAGATCCCGAACGCCGAGCCGGAACTCCCCGAAGACTTCGAAGACGGCAAGTTCAATCTCATCCTTTGATGCATGCTTTGGTCCTAGTTTTATAAACACAACCCTATACCCATTTTATAAATTGCATATTGTTTTACTGCAAAAACCTGGTAGGATAGCCACCCATGATTGCTATGATTGACCTTTGTTTGGCCTAAATGATTGCTTTAAAATGTGTGAGCGCTTTAAAAATGTGTGAGTGTTTTAAAATGGAAATGGGATATGTTTGGAAAATGAGTAAAGAACTGGGTGGACGGGATGGACGCGTGTGTCAGGAGTATGGGTGAGCTCGTACCTGTGTGGTTGAGCATGTTGGGAGTTGTCCATCTTGTCGGTTAAGGACCGGGTTGCGTGACATCTCACCTGACCCAAATCATCGTACAACCACTCGACCGTTGTATGTGGCAACGGCTTAGCATAAACCCCACTAGTTAATCTACTTGCCATCTGGTGTGCGGGTGAGCGGCGGGAGACCAAGGAGTAGGGGTACGCTCTGTGTGAGGTACGACCTGGTTATGTGGGATGACCCCTTGGTTGCTTCCGTGATGGCTCGTAGGGTTAGCTAAGGTGGGTAATGGCTTTGATAGGATCCACACCGGCACTAAGGTGTTCGTGTGACGGTACCCTACTTGTGGGTAAAGATGTACGACCTTTGCAGAGTGTCAAACCTATTCGAATAGTCGTGTCCACGGTATTGGACGAGTCACGGTGTGGTCACAAAAACTAGTGTTTGGGTTTGGGAAGTTTCTTGGCGTGAGTTGTCTTTTGGGTTAAGTGTGTGGCTGTGTACCTGGGCTACCGCGGACGGGGAGTCAGGTAGTTCCACAGTGGTTTTCTTAAAACAATTGAGTCACTTTGGTTATAAAATTTGTTTGCGGAAACCTTTCCGAAAATGAACCCCTGGATGAGTAAATGAGTTTGCAAATAAACTTCAACATGTTCCTTGTTACATATATATCATGTGCATGATCTGCTTATAAGCCCCTCCGTGGGTGGGGTTCAACTTGTTGAGTACGTATGTGCTCACCCTTATTTAACTAACTATTTTTCAGAGGAGGATCCCGATTTCGTTCCCGAAGACGTCGAGTAGGTCGCTGCCCTACACCCAACCGTGCTTGTGTACCCAGGGCCTCCACAGAGAGCTTCCATGGTGTGGTACTCTGATGAGGCTTTGGAAGCTTTTTCTGTCGTAGTGTGGTCATTAGCGTTTGTGTTGTTCCTTGTAGCGTTGGCACTTCCGTGCCCTCTGTGTCGCCGTGATGTAAAAGACTGATCCACCTGTTGTAATAAATGTGTTACCAGCCTCCTGGGACTGGTATTTGTGTCACATTTAGTCACCTCTGATGAGGAGACGCTTCACTTAACGAATTAAAATTTTGAGAGCATTATGTTTTCTCTTGTATGATCAAGTGCAAGGTTTAAACAATGAACGGCAATGATGATATCCATCGAAGGCTTACTCGAGGACGAGAAAGGTTTAAGCGTGGAGGAGATGTTGACGGTGAAATTCCGTCAACCTAGCCATGAGTTTACCTTCGGTGTTGACATGAGTTTTATGCTTTATCCATTGGTACTAACCCCCTTGGTATAACAAGTTCATTCGTGCATGTCGGTTTTGGAGTTTAGTGTTTATATAGGGTTTTGACGTAGAAAGCGAGATTTCCGGGATAAGTTCATCAAGCACCTTGTGATAAGACCTTGAAGCCTCATACAAGTCATGCAATGAAGCAAACTTGACTCCAAGAAGCCCAGGGACCAAACCCGAGAAGATGACAAACTCCGAGGACCTATCCAGAAAAGTGCCGAATCTTGCGGGATAAGGAGCTACGTCCAACTCGGAGAGAAACTGACGACAAGGGCCCACATGCAGAAGGGGGGAGGATCTGGAAGACTCGGGAACCGACGCCACGCGAAGGAGGCAGGCAACTGGGCCGACGTGGGCCCAGGCCGGCCGGCCCGACACATTCCAGGGCCTAGTCGCCCCCCTTTGACCTAGCCTATCAAGTTGAATCTGATTCTTAGCGACTAAGTGTTTCTCCGAAGTCTTCGTTTTCGATCGGCTTTGCTTATTTTAGATCTATTCTCGAGATAGATCATATAGGGTGTTCTTGTAGTCGCGGTGGCTAGAGGTGCACGCCTGATCTTCCGAAAGAACTCGACTTGTCCTCGGACTCACCCTAGACTACCCGCATGAATAGGAGTATGTTGTGACAGAACGGGGGCTCTAAAAGGCGGGCGTTTTCGGAGTCGGACGGGAAACCACGGTTTAAAGAGGCTTCTAACGAGATTTGATTTGCTACTTCTTCTTTTGCTTGGAACTTCAACAAAAGGCTCAACCCGATCTCTCTAGATCGGTTTATCTACCCCCTCTATCTTTGTTACCTATGGTCTTTAGTAGATTAGATTCGTTCTTGTGTTAGATTGCATTAGGGTTTTATCTGTCAAAGATTGAAGTTACTTGCCATTACTAGATCATCTTTTGCGTCACACATTTGTTCCATGGATTCGATACCTTGAGTTCACCACTCGAGGGAAGAAGGGTCCATTGACTACGACGGGAGATTTGTTCGCTTGCAAGTCTAAACGAAATTTGATACAATTATTAACCGTCAACACAGGCACTAAGGCGGTACCAAGCCCAGAAGATACGACGCCGAGACTTCGGCGAATGGGACCTGGTCCTAAGGTTGCACCAAGACAATCGATGCCGCAACAAGCTATTGCCCCCATGGGAGGGACCCTACGTCGTCGTCAAAGTGCTCAAGCCCGGCACCTACAAGCTGGCCAATGAGGACGGCGAATAACTCACCAATGCTTGGAACATCCAACAGCTACGTCACTTCTACCCTTAGAAAGGATTTCCAAGTTTCTTTTGTTATTTACGTACCCAACACCCCAGTTGGTTGTACATATTTAAATTTCATCGAATTAATAAAGTTAAAAGGGCGACTCGGCTTTCCCCCGAAAACCAAGTCCCCCTCGGGGGCTATTGCGGGGGGCATCCCCCCCAAAAAATGGTCCCATTTTTTCGCAAAAACTCGTCGCAAATGTGCTAAGTACATCCCGACTTGAGCTCTGGGTGAACTCACGTGAGACGCGAGTAGCATGAGGGCGAAGAAGCGTGAGTCGGGGATAGCCTACGCCTCCAGCAGGGTACGGCCCTTCCCCCTCGCCGCTTTGACTACAAGCTACTCGTGCGAACGAAACCTTCCCAGCCAAGGTTCACGCAAGAAAACAGGGGAGATAGAACAGCACAGCCGTCGAAATAAATGATAAGCGCTTCAATTTACAAACATCAAAATGTTTTACACAACAAATGTTTATTACATGGCCACGCGGCTCAAACACTAACACAAAAGCGTAAAGGGCACAAACGCCTAGTGGTCTTCAGGCTTGGGGGCCGCCAGCCGGGGGAGCGTCCGGGAAGAGGAAGTCCATGAAATCTTCGGCGAGGATGTCGGCGGCAGGTGCAGCGAGCGCATCCGCATGGTTCATCACCACCTCGTCGTCGACGCCGACAGGAACAACGTAGCCCGTAGAGACGGCCTCGAGGTCGACCTGGTACTGGGAAGATGAAGGACCGATACGGCGAACCAGAGAGGGGGGAGTGAATGGGAGCCGATAAAAAATTCTTCTCGAAGGAGATGGAAACTCCTACAAGATGAACACGGCTTCCAACACACGTCTCCGACTCACTACCCAAGTTGGCCAAGCCCACGTAGCCACTGGAGTGCCACTGGACCTAGGAACCAACACACAACCTTCCGACCCGAGAACGCAGCGGAACACCAAACCTCGAGTCTACAAACCAACACCGGTCAGACCGGTGAGCACCACCGGTCAGACCGGTCCCTGCTAGTGAAACTGAGAAACTTTCACTAAGTGACTCCACACCGGTCAGACCGGTGAGACACACCGGTTAGACCGGTCACAGCCTGAAAGCCCCCAAGGCACCAAACAGGCCAACCGACCACCAAACTGACCCAAACTCGAAACAGCCCCAACACAGGACAACAACGAACACACCCAGACGTTCACCCGAGCAAAAACCACCGAGGGTTGCACCGGTCATACCAGTCAAGAGCACCGGTCAGACCGGTGTAGCCTGGGCAGCTCGGGATGAACAGCACCTGCGGGTCAACTCCCCCAAATCCAAACCTCGATCTCCCGAATCGCTCCACGGACTTGAGCAAGACTTTGGGGATATTAGAAACACCTCATGAGGAGTCCATAGCCAAGTTTAATCCCACCAAAACTTGTCCAAAAAGGAGGAATCAAAGAAATCCCGCCAAGAACACCACAAACCCTAGAACTCGGAAAACCCCAAAATCGAGCCCCTTTACTCACGGATTTGGGAGGGGAATCACAACCCAAAGAACCACGAAGGGTTCCCACAAATTTCCCCCATCAAAGCCCCAAGAGAAAGGTCCCGAAAACAACCCAAAGAAATCACCAAGAGAGGGCTCCGAAAATCACCACCAAGAACAACCGGGAATCACACATCCAAGCCTTGAGGAACCACGCCGAATCATCTATACATGCAACAAAGGTTCATATAAGGTCTAGCTTGCCGCCCGATCATCCAACCATCTCACAAGATCTCACCATGAAGCTCTCAAGCTAGTCCTATGGAAATCCTAAGGAAAATAGGAAGGAAAATAGGAAAACAAATGAGCTAGGGTTCCAAGAGTTGGCTGCCATCCTCTCACCTCTTGGGTTATATGGAGGCAACCGAAAGTCTAAAATGCCCTTTCCTAATAACTAGGGATACAAGCCCCTCAAGGGCGGATTTGGAAGTCTTCATGTCTTCTCCATCGGACGGATGCCCGGCGACCGCACCCTGCTTAGCCTTGACGCAAGCCATGTGATCCCGACGCGTGTCCTCCGCTTCGAAGTCTCGAGACTGCGTCGTCGCACACCGGTCAGACCGGTGCTCCTCACCGGTCAGACCAGTACCCACCGGTCAGACCGGTCGGACCCACCGGTCGCCGACCGGTCCGCACTCGCTTCGCAAGACCGTCTTCGGTTCTTCGGTCTTGGCTTTGTGGATCAACCAAGGAACCCGGTGGTTTTCTCGGTGAACCACCGGAAACCCCGCGAACTCGGTGTAGCCTCCGCCAATCTCCACTCATGACTTGGCTCCCACGTAGTCCCGGCTCGACCTTGGTTTTGAGGCTCAACCAAGAAACCGTCCACGACTTCATCTTGCTGTTCATGCCACCATGCGGCCCGCACTTGACCCCGCTGGCCACCGGGTCCCTCGAACGAAGCCTACTTGTCTTCTCCACACCTGGAGGCCTCACCGGCGACGACCTTTTGCTCTTGTTCTTCACATGCACCAACACCAGTCAAGCCGCAACCTGCACCTGCCAAGAATCAGTCCACACAACGTTGTCAATCACTCATCACACAAGGAGGCGACCATCCACCGGTCCTCGAACCACACATGGTCCTCAATCTCCCCCTTGATGAGTGCATTGACAACACCCACACGAAAGTAACAGGAGAGAAAAGAAAAAGAAAAGAAACGAACAAAAAGAAACTCCAACAAGCGATCGAAAGCCAAACAAAGGCAAAGAGCAAGATCACTTGAAAAAGACAAGTCTCGGACCCCTTAGGCAAGGGCAACGGCTCGACACATCCGAGACAAAGCGGCTCAAGCAAAGAGTGGAAACCACCGAATCAAAGCTCGAAAAACCACAAAGAGCTCCCCCTGCACACATGCAAGCTCCCCCTGAACCAATGCAACTCCCCCTGGACGAATGCATGCAAACCGGTCGAAAACGGGGGCGGTGCACGCAACTTTAGCTCACACCGGTCAGATCGGTCATCACTACCGGTCAGACCGGTGCCTAAGATGTGCACAGGATCAGCACTCACACCGGTCAGACCGGTGACCACAACTGGTCAGACCGGGGCACAACAGAGCCCAAAAATGGCTCGAAACCACCTGAAAACCTTCTAAATGCGTCCAACAAGCTATTTCAAGCTCAAACTTCTCCCCCTTGTTGGCAATGCATGAATCAAGCCAAAAATGCAAAAAATTTCAACCTAGAGCTTCTCAAATAGACAAAATTCAACATAGGATGCTACACATATCCAAATGAGCAAGTTAGATACTCTATAGCTTCGTATCGACATCAACTACAAGATCACCAAGTTTCACAACCATTGGACGAAGCTAAGATGGATTTGGGCAATTTTGCGAAAAACTTGCCAATCATGAGCAAAGTCCTAAACATGATCAAGACATATCAAAATGGCAAAGCCACACAAACTTCATGCTAGGACAGCCATTCTAATCATAAGACCATCACAAACACCCACAAGCACCTCATGTCATGTCAAAGCCACCGAGCCATGTGCCTACTTCTATGTATGAGACTTCTCATTGGTAGGCATCATGCAACAGTTTAGCACCCAAAGAAAATTAAATTCAACACATATGACATGGGAGCACATTTCCAAGCATTTTTCATTTCATTTTCAGATTCATAATTGGTACATGAAATGTCTTTGCGACAAAAAGGAACTTATGCCCCTCCACAAGATGAAGCAAGAGGGCTAAACATTCATGATGGCAAATGAGCCTTTGGTCCCATATGATCAATAAACTAGCTATCCAACCACAAATTAAGCATAGCAAAGCCACTAAAACATGTCAAGATCATGTAAAGGCATTTACACATGAGAGAGCATACATGTGACAATTTTTCAAAAACATAGCCATCAACCATGGATTATTCATCAAGATCATCAAGAGCTAAGCCAAACTAACCATAGCATACCAAACAAGCTCACAAAGACATAAATAGCATTCCATGGTGAACAATGTATATAGGAGAAGCTTTTCCTATCCAATGCATATGATACAAAATGCATGCAAACTAAGATACAAGGATGCCTATACATCATGTTACATATGCCATGCCAAATGCAAGAAATGCACAAAGGAAAGCTATACATATGCTACAAAGGAGCTCCCACACACCCAACTCAAGAAATCAAACACACACCAAGTTCCCCCCGCAAACGAGTGAAAGTTGCTTGATCTAGGGGTTTGGTGAAAATATCGGCTAGTTGATCATGTGTGGGTACATGGATCAAAGCTATCTTTCCTTTCTCTACGTTGTCTCTCAGAAAATGATACCTCACTTCTATGTGCTTGGTTTTGGAATGGAGCACTGGGTTCTTTGCAACGCTTATGGCACTAATGCTATCACATTGAAGTGGAACATGGGTATACTCCTCACCAAAGTCACTCATGGTGTATGAAATCCAAAGGAGCTGAGAGCAACAACTAGCAGCGGCAACATACTCGGCCTCGGTAGTGGATTGAGCAACACTCGATTGTTTGCAGGAAGACCAAGACACCAAAGAGGACCCCAAAAACTGGCAAGTCCCAGAAGTGGACTTCCTATCCAACCGACACCCGGCAAAATCTGCGTCTGAAAAACCATGAAGCGCCAAAGATGAGGACGCGGAGTACCAAAGGCCGAAGTCGGGAGTGTGATGCAAGTACCTGAAAATTCGCTTCACCGCTTGCCGATGCGAAGTCCTCGGAGACGCTTGAAAACGAGCGCACAGACACACCGAGAACTGTATGTCCAGCCTCGTCGCTGTCAAGTAGAGGAGTGACCCGATCATGCTCCGGTACTCCTTCTGGTCCACGTGTTCACCTTCCTCGTCCGCATCAAGAGCCGTAGTCGTACTCATCGGCGTCGTCATAGCCTTGGAGTCCTCCATCTTGAACTTCCGCACAATGTCCTTGGTGTACTTAGCCTGGTGCACAAATGTTCCTTCCTTTGATTGTTTGATTTGTAGCCCAAGGAAGAACTGCAACTCACCCATCATGCTCATCTCAAATTCCCTGCTCATATCCTCTGCAAACCTTGCAACAAGAGAGTTAGACGAGCCACCAAAGACAATATCATCCACGTACACCTGCACAATCAGGATATCTCTGCCCTGCCTCAGCAAAAACAAGGTCTGATCGACCTTCCCCATCTCAAAACCTCTCTCAAACAAGAACCCCCTCAACCTCGCCATACCAAGCTCTAGGCGCCGCTTCAACCCATACAACGCCTTCCTCAACTTGTACACCGGTGGGGGTACTTCTCACTCTCAAACCCCGGAGGTTGCCTCACATACACTTCTTCCTCCAACACACCATTCAGGAAAGCACTCTTCACATCCATTTGGTGCAACTTGAACCCTTTAGCCACGGAAAAGACTAGAAGGATCCTAATCGCCTCCAAACGGGCTACAGGAGCAAACGTCTCCTCGTAGTCGATCCCCTCCTTCGGCGAACCCCCGAGCAACAAGCCTCGACTTGTTTCTCACAACCTCACCTTTCTCTCCCTCTTTGTTCTTCCACACCCACTTTGTACCAATCGGCTTACACTCTGGGGGAGGGTCAACCAACTCCCAAACCTGATTCCTCTCAAAGTTCTCCAACTCCTCATGCATCGAATTAACCCAATTAAGATCAGATAGTGTGTGTCCAATGTCTTTGGGCTCAAAAGTAGCAACAAATGTAGCATGAGCGAAATGAGAGTTGTTCCGAACCCTCGACCGTGTAGTGCGTTCATTCATGTCGCCGATGATCCTCGAAGCTGGGTGATCCACTTGTACTCGCCGGGGAGGTTCTCGCCTCGATGCTACCTCCCCCTCAACATCAGCTTCTCCTCGTTCTTGATTTGTCGTCGTAGGTGTAGTAGAAGGTTCGTCCATCATCGTAGTCGAAGTAGTGGGTACATGTTCAGTCGGGGGCACCACACCGCCATTTTCATCGTCTCCATGTTCATGCACCTCCTCCTGAAAGATCTCCTCGCCAAGCTCATCATCACCTGCACACTCAAAGACAAGCTGACTACGTGGCTCTGTCTCGTCGAAGGTTACCTCGCAAGTCTCCACGATTTGGTTAGTTTCAATATTGAGCACACGATATGCTCTGGAATGAGATGCATAACCAAAGAAAATACCATCAACAGACCTAGCCTCAAACTTATCCAACTTCCTGCCTTTCTTCAGAATGAAACACTTGCAACCAAAGACATGGAAGTGACTCACCTTGGGTGTGCGACCATGCATCAACTTATAGCATGTTTTCTTCTTGTGCACTCTGAGGTAGATCCTGTTCGACACATAGCACGCGGTATTAACCGCCTCAGCCCAATACCTCCTCGGAGTCCTATGCTCATCAACCATCGTCCGAGCCATCTCGCACAAGGTCCTGTTCTTCCTTTCCACAAAACCATTCTGGGGAGGCGTATACGGACTCGAAAATTGGTGCTCAAGACCCAAGTCATGGCAAAAGGTTTCAAAATGAGAGTTTCTGAATTCCGAGCCATTATCACTGCGGATAGCTCGTATGGCATCTCCGTGCCTCTCGTTCCTCATCCTCAAGACTAGATCTCGAACAAAACCAAACGTATCCCCCTTATCCTCGAGAAAGAACACCCACGCATACCGAGAATAGTCGTCCACCACAACAAGGACATACCACTTCCCACCGCGAGATCGCACACGAGGCCGGGCCAACAAGGTCCATATGGAGCAGCTCACATGGACGCTCAGTCATCACATCGGTGAGAGGCGGGTGAGAAGAGGCTACAATCTTGGCATGCCTACACGGCGCACAAACCAACTCTTTCTCAAGCCTCAACCGTGGCAATCCTTGGACCAAATTGAGTTTACTGAAGCGCGACAAAAGGTCAAAGCTCAAGTGACCCAACTTCCTTTGCCACTTCCACAACTCACTCGAAGAACCAGCCAAGAAACAACGCTCCACACCCGAAGACTGAGAAAAATCAGCACGAAACACCTGACCCTCGGGAACGACCATACAAACAAGGTCCCCTCGAGAGTCCAAAATCCGAGAACCACCTGGCCGAAACAACACCTCAAAGCCCTCATCCAACAACTGGGACACAGAAAGCAGATTGTACCTCAGCGATTGCACAAGAGCAACACGCCTGAGAGTGATCTTGTCACTCACTTTGATCTCACCTTATGAAAGCACACGCCCACGCCCATTGTCCCCAAAAGTGATGTACCTCCTTGTCACCACCGGGACGAGACTTGAGAACCACCCGCTGTCTCCGGTCATATGCCTCGAGCAACCGGAGTCAATCAACCAAACGTTCTTCAAGTCTCCCACCTGAAATTCAAAAACGAGCACGTGAGCGAACAAACGACTCAGCACTGGGGTTAGTACCAAAAGAGCAAAACCAGTGCCGAGCCATTTGCTCGAAAGTGGGATTAGCACAAACCAAAGCATCTCTCCTACCAAAGCTACCTCCACGAACACCACCACGGTAACTGTGATGCCCCAGGTTTTTAATTAACCTTTAACAGTCGGTCAAATGGTCAACCGTGGTCAAACCTAGGTCAACCTGGGCCCTCACAACGAAAAACTCACTAACCCACCCTAGTGACCCTAAATGAATAGTAAACACGCTTGTGGGGCCAACTCATGGTCAAAAGTTGGGTCAAACCCCTTGCCACCCTAGTGTCCACAGGGATCTGCTGGAACTTTTGCCGCGTTCTCCAAAATTCACCTAAACACTTAAAATTCTACCTTTATGAAAGTTGTAGATCTTGATGAGGGAAACAACTTTCATGTAGATTGGCATTTCAAATTTTGAGGGGAAAAACTTGAAAAACCAAGTGCAAGGCAGAAATCACTGTTTGCCAAAACAGGCTGACATTCAAAGTTGGCATTTAAATATCTTCAAATCTAGGCAGAAAAACCCTATATAGCCTTTGTAGAAAATATTGTTGGTAGCTAGATCTACAACTTTGGTATTCATCACTTGGTCGACTTTTATACAAAATTTTGCAGCAATTCTATTTCAAAGGTAGCACCAGTAAAACAGCTTGTGCCAGAGCGCCGCCACGCGCGACGTCGCGCGCGCCCGCGCGCCGCCGTCGCCGCCCGCGCGCCACCGGCCCGGCATCCGCGCCCGCACCTCCCGAGGCCGCGCACGTCCCAAGGCACGCTCACCCCGTGATCCCCGCGCCCCGACGCGCCCCGTCCCGAGGCACCCGGCGTTAGCGCCGCCGTACGCGCACGCACGCGCGCGACCGCCGGTCCGACGGCGGCGTCGCCGCCGTACATGCGCCCCCCCCGAGCGCCGTAGCACGGAGATGCTCCCTGCCGTCACGCCTCATCATCCACGGATGCCTCGAGCCGCCTATTAAAGCATTTCCTTGCCCCCTCCATGCTCCACCCGAGCCACCCGCCGCCATGGCCGCCGCCGCTCGGTGCTAGCTCCTCCCGCCCGTGCTCCTCGCCGGCCAGCCACTCTAGTAGCTTCATTAGGTCCTGGTGAAGCTCCAAAGCCCACTTGTTGCCCAGCACCGCGCCTCCTTGCCTCCTTTCCCCGAGCCGCCGCGGTCACCGCCGCTGGCCGCCGTCGATCCCCCTCGCGGGCGGCTTCTCCGCCCCAACCACGGCCACCTACAGCTCCTAGGTGAGCATGTGGTCGAGCCTGGCCGCGCCGCCAGCTCGCCGGAATTGGCCATGCCCGCGCCGCCGGCCCGGCCAAGGGCCCAATTGCAACACTTTTGATCTTTGTAGGGTGCTTAGGGTAAAAATTCAGGGCTGGGTTGTGAAGAACCCTAACTAGCTTTTCTTACAAATTAGTCCAGGGCTTTGTAAAATGCCTAGAAATTCGTAGAAAAATCAAAAAATTCCCAAACCAATTTTGTAGGGTTCAGGATGATAAATCACACCTCTTTTGTTATATACTCATGGCTAGATTCTAAAGAGTTTTAGCATGAAAAATACAAATGTGTTAAACCTAGATCTGTCATAACTTGAAATCCATAACTTCTCTGTAGCCCAATTTTGGATATGTTGTGTGTTAGGATATGACTAGATGCTGCGCCAAACATTGCACAAAGTTATGCAGTAGATCTTGCTAGATAAATTCTTTTCCATTCTACGCAAGAATCGCTTAGATGATTTTTCCTGTTAAATATATTTATGTTCTTGAGCTCAACTTGTGCACACTGTCTCGTAATGCCAAAATACACATCTTGTGAATTAATCATGAATTTTGGGATTAACAGAAATAATTATTCTTAATTTATGCATGTGTTCCTTTGTAAATTAATAAACCAAGTTCAATAGAGATTCCATGTGAACATGCTGGTTCTTTAGACTTGTCTAGGACCAGAGAGCAGGCAGGAGAAAGTTTGGATCAAATTGATGCTTATTTATTTTTGTATGCATTTAAGTTGAATCACTAGCTAGCCTTTGTTATTTTCAAGAATATTTAATTTTCTAGCATCCAACACTTGCATGTGGGTCCAATTGTCGGTGTTTTAGACCGGCAACCTACTACGGGGAGTACCCTGTTGGCGACGGTCTCATCTGCGGGTGCATTGGCAGACAGCTCGTCTGCGGAGATGTCCTCCAGGTATCTGTCCTCAGCCGTGCCTGAAGGTCCCGGGTGTTGCCGGCAGCCATGAAGACTTGGCGATCGGGGGTGCCAAGGCTGGACTCAGAGGGTGCCACCTCAGTTGGTGTGTTGGAGTCAGCCCGGGCTAGCGGTGTTCCCTCCTGGAATAGTAGCGAGTCGATGTAGGCGACGTAGCGTGAGTCCTCCTTTGCCAGGTCAGCAGGCTTGCGGTCTGGCCAGTAGACGTATCTCCCGGCCGGTGTTGATTTTATAACCAGCCCCGAGGCTGGCCCTGACAAGGGAAGCTCAGTAGGGTCGTCTTCGGACTCGGGCTCCTCAGGGTCCGACCCGAAGTCGAACTCGTAGTCCGGGTTCGAGTAGAACTCGGAGAGAGGGCTGGAGTCCGAAGCGTGGTTGGGGACGGCGTCGGAGTCCGAGTTGTACTCGGGTACGGGCTCCTTGCCGGCCCGGCGCGAAGTGGGAGCCCCTGTGCGGGCCCGGCTGAGGGTGCAGGGGCCGCATGCGGAGGGCTCGAGTGGTGAGGTGGCCGCCTGCGATGGCTGAACAGCCGGCTCGCATGCGATGGCCCATGGCGACGTCGGGTTCGAGTTGGAGACGGACTCGAGCTCGAAGTCAGCGTGGTGGTTGAAGAGCGAAATTTCGCCGAACTTGCCGGCGAGTTCGCCTGTGACAACTTCGGGAAGCGTCACAAGGCCCGTCTTCGAGTC
The DNA here is from genome assembly GCA_947561735.1 of Cenchrus americanus. Classification (NCBI taxonomy): domain Eukaryota; kingdom Viridiplantae; phylum Streptophyta; class Magnoliopsida; order Poales; family Poaceae; genus Cenchrus; species Cenchrus americanus. The sequence continues at coordinate 67,943,941 of OX387245.1, read as the reverse complement.
GGGCTGCATGATCAGGCGGCGCTGGAAGGAGCCCGCGCCATCAGCAGTGCAGACCCAGGCGCCGAAGACGAAGGTGTCGCCGCGGTTGAAGGCGACAGTTGGCTTGAAGTAGACGGAAGCCGTCGAGTTCGCCATATGATCTCGAGTGAGGGCCCCTACCGGCGCGCCGGTGTCGGTGTTTTAGACCGGCAACCTACTACGGGGAGTACCCGAAGTAGATGATTGTGACTCGCCGAGATCGGTAACTCGAAGGAAGAGACACGTGGCACACAATTTAGACGAGGGTTCGGGCCGCGAGGTGCGTAATACCCTACGTCTCGTATCTTTGCGTAGCTCCGGATTGATAGGGCACGATTACAAGATGGTGCAATGGTGCGCCGTGAGTTGTATGAGAGAAGATTGGATGAGGGGATCGGTCCCCGCCTCGCCTTATATAGTCGGGAGGGCGGGGTTACAAGTCGGAGTAGGGAGAGAGTACTAGTCGAGTACGTCTAGGAGTCCTCTATACAGTGCGGAACATGTACAGCTCCCTAACCGAGTACTACTCCTGAGTAGTCCTTGTGCTCCACGCCTTCAGGTGCCGTGTAGCGCAAGCCGAGTAGTCCCAGGGGCCCACCGAGTAGTCGGTCCTGGTACCCACCGAGGTAGTGGGCCCAGGGAGGTCCATACGACACCAATGGACCAAGATAGGTGCTAATATACATTTGAAACATTTCTTGAATTTTTGGTAATTTAATTGTTTAATAAAAAGCTTAAAAGCCCTTTTAATGTTAAAGGGAAATTAAATAAAGAAAAACCCCTAATTAATTCTTTTTCCTTTTTGAAAAGTATTATTTAATATAATTAAAAGATAATTACTTATCATAACTGATCAGAAAGTAAGTCATAAATAAAAATACTATCTACACCCTTGCTTGTGAAAGTAAAAGGAGTTAAAGCCTTCACATGAAATGACAAGTACAATAAAAACCTTTATTCAAATATGCAATAAAAGGATAACCCATGTACACCCAATAACCTTCCTAAAAGAGAAACATTAGATAGATGCTTGTTAAGGTGAATATGATGAGACAACAAACTATCACATCACCTAAACTTGCATTGCATTCCGTGTATCTTCCGGACGGTGATTACTCGCTTGTCCCGGAGACCGAGGAAGGAGGAGCGGAAGCATCGCCGCAGTACGTGGAAGTACTCGACACCGAGGGTGCCCAAGCTAACCTAGCTAACGAAGGCAAGCTCCGGTGCATCTAACCTTGTTTTAAAGTTCTTTATTCAATTATCTATGAATGATTGTGCATTTACGTTCAGGAGTTGAATGAAACCCTAGATGCATGATCCATAGGTACCTTTGTCCCTACTAGCATGATAGGTCGATAGCTGCTAAGCTATAGGACAGTTACAAGTCGGGTGATGACCTCACTCACGAAAATAGGTTCCTAGATAGGAATCACAATTTATCCTTAAATGGATTGCTCACATGGTAAGAGCATGGGATCTGGACTCCGGTCCAGTGGTTATGTGGGTTAAGTTTTTGAACGTACCAAACATTTGCCGGGAATGGGACCGGTAAGCCTAGTACCTTAATGAGACGGCGAGGGATCCTACCGTTACTACTCTTGGGATTCGCTCTCACGGCTCGCCACCGGTGGTGTATGGTGACTCCGGGTATCTCGCGGGGGTATGTCGGATAGCTCGCACCAAAGATCGTAAGATTCGATCCCGACCCGAGGATTTCGGGGACGGCCGGGGGAAAGTTGTTCTCGCGGGGACAGCCTACCGTGTGTTAGGGTCTACCTTGCAAGGTTTAAATCAATCGATTGTCGGCCTCTCACCGTTATCCGAGACTACTTACTCCACTAGTCATGAGATCCCTAATGATGGAATTTGATGAATATGATGTTTGATTAATTGTATTGTACAACTTTGTTTGTACTAGTTGGCTAATGTAGTAAAGATTAAACCTACTAGAACTTGTGCTAAAATCTTGAAAGTAAGGACCTACTCTTTGTTACTTTTTAGCAAAAGCAACCCAGTAGCCAAAAAGCTTTCATGGTCTAGAAGTGGTGAAGTAGATATCACCGACGGGTAAGACTTGCTGAGTATTAGTATACTCAGCCTTGCTATAATATGTTGATCCAGGTAATGCCTTCAGTGATGTGTGGCCCGGAGAGATCCCGCCCGGCTGGGAGCTGGAGTGGGTGGAGGACGACTGCTGAAAGCATCATGGATGGCCTCCCGTGGTGTCTTCACTTCCGTTAATTAATTTCCGCTGTTTTCGAAAACTGTGAACTATTCCATCGTGACAAAACCTATGGTTTGTAATAAATAAACCCCTCGGGGTACGAATTTGGATACTAATGTTGTTGTATCTCTGGACTCGCCTTCGAGTGAGTTTTAATGCATATATTCGATCCTTGTTGCTTTTCAAGTGATTTACCAGGCGATAACCCGGCAACTAACGACAGGATGATACTTTATTATCGCTTAATGACCAAAGTGGATCGGTCTTAGGCGATAGTATGGTATTTTCCTGGGCGGGTTGTCACAGTTGGCATCAGAGCTTATATGCACCAGAGATTAATTAATAAACCTTAATCACTGGTTTTTGAATAAAATATGCCAAGATCGTCTGATTTCCAAAATACGTTGGTCCGCTAAGGATAGACTAGACCGAGAGGCCCTAGAGGGAATTTTTGGGTTCTTTCAGGTGGCTTAATTAACTTATGGTCTATTTTGCTAACTTCCAGCACATTACTTTATGTCAGACTTACTTTATTGCACAACCAAACTAGATGAGCCACGTGTTTTATACGTGTGTTGTTCCGCATCACGGGAATTGCGAGGGTTGATGGAGTGATCCATTCCACGGATCCCATCTTCGCGTCTGTTTATGAGTTGTGTGTCGCCACGTGTCTCATACGTGTGCATTCCGCATGTCGCTCATGCGAGGCAAGGATACACTCCATTCAAACGGAGGGTGTCCAAGGTTGGACGCTGTCCATGCAGCGGCTTAACGCATGGATACCATTTCTATAGTGAACGGTAATGTATGTGGACGCTTTCGTGACGTGCTGGCACGAAAGGTTCATTTTCCGGCAGTACATAACGAGCGCTTCGTTAGTCGATAAGCGAGTACCGTATAGCTCTCGACTAGATATTATAGGGAGAGACGAATAAAAGCCTTGCCACCGGCACTAACTTCGATTTTTGGCTTGATTGCCACGTGAGGTCGAATAGGACGTCTTGCATGCATGTTAAAAATCGAAACAACTAAAATGGACCCAAAAATCGAATTTCCATATGTTTTCTAAGGAAGTTTATGCTAGTGTGTGCTTTTTATAAACTAGAGTACCTTCCATACCTAGCCGTCATGCTACCGAATTTTTGTGAAAAGATTGTTTATCATGTGCTAGGTTAATTAAACCAAATTGTTAAAAATAATTGCTCCTCAACTAGTTATCTCGTAATAGCAAGTCTCAATCCTAGTTCGTTGGGTTGGTTCACACTTCCCTAGGCACCTCCAGGTTAAGGACCCTTCATCTTGTTTCCTTGATCGATGCTCAACCTTAAAAAACTTAATTAAAAAAGTATTAAAGGTTTAATTTAAAACTTGGGAAATTTTTGAGGTTTCTGGATTTTTTTTTGGTTATGAATTTTTATTCACAGCTGCCATAACTTCACCATTTGACATGCCGTTCTCTTTGAGATCTGATATGAGTTATATTTGTGTACAGATGGATTTCCCCGTGTTTCACCAGTTCGACGCTGACGGTACGATCCGTACCAACGGGTTGCACTGGGAGGGTTTTCCGCGCCTGGCGTGGGAAGCACTCAGTGCCGCCGGCTACCTCACCCCACCGACTTACGAGGTGAAGGAGTTTGAGCACTTTGGCGTTCCCCGCTGCAGAGTGATTGTTCTTTGTTCTGCCACACCCAGACCACACCGACTGGTTTGACTTGAGCTTTATCTACTGGGGATTTATCACTCACGAGTCCGTTGAGTCAGCCGCACTCAGAGTACTGACGGACTTTTGTGACCACAACCCCACCGTGGTAGCTCTTTCTCCGTTTGGATTGTTTTCTGCTGTGAGTCCTCACGACCCAGCATGGTTGGACCGTATGGACCACCTACGGGAGCTACTGACCCTAGCAGAGCCGTTGGATGTTACTCAGACGCTTGCCCGTTGTCTGAACGTGGTCTTCACACTTCAGGGGCTGCGTTATAACACCGCAACGATTATTGCACAACGCTTGGAGGCATCTAGGCGTGATTGGGAGCAGCTTTCTGCAGCACACAGCAGCCAAACTTCACGCTTACTCAGGTGCAGCAGGAGAATGACAGGCTGCGTGCTAGGAGGTTCCAGTTGGAGCTTGAGAGAGGCGATCGCTTACAGAGGATCGTAGATCTGGAGGAGGAGAACCATGCACTAGAGGAGGATGCCGACGCTCACGAGATAGAGAGGCTAACACTACTGCAGAACATTGCTGATATGCAGCAGCAGGTGCAGGAGGCCGAGGTGCAGGTGGCAGCCTTGAAGGCTATAGTGGCCTTATAGCCACTACCCCCAGTACAGGCACACCCGGAGGAGCGGCGGGCCTTGTCGGTCCGGGGACCGGACGAGCCGGGCAGACCGCCGCTACCGACTCCCCGGCTTCGCCTACGTACAGTGGTGCTTCAGTGGGCAACTAGGTTGCCGACAGCAGGGATTAGGAGGATGTCGATCCTATCGAGTTGTCTTTGAGATGTTAGAGTAGTTGGCTTGACAGTACGTCTTGTGCCAAGTAACTGCTTGTATCGTGTCATGTCATGTTGTTTCAAATTCGAGTTGTAATGTCTTTGAACTTTGTTCTATCGTGTTGTAATAAAGAATGCCTAAGCATGTGTTCTTTAAGAGGAAAATTATTGTCATTCAAATTTGAAATTTTCTTGTGTTTGAATACCAGATCCTTGGATAAATCGTTGCAAATGACCACGCTTGTCAATTTTGCATTCTCACCTAAAAACGTTGGTAAACCAAAGCATTTTTAGGGACATCACTCGTTGCCAGCGAATAAGTACTCGTCCGTATACCACCTTCGTTGGTATCCGAAATGACGATGATCGTTCGAGGGTGTTTATGAGCCGTGCAATTGAGTAATCGTCGTCCTAACCGTGTTGAGAAGAATGATTCTATGAATCTGGGTGGCGATAGAATATTGTTGATTGTTGTTGTCCTCATTGTTTAAGTGCTAATGAGATGTGATTATGCATGATCGTGCTTGTCATTATTTGGAGTAAGCTTTTGGTTATCTCACTAATAAAGCTCACTTTTCAGATGGTGGGAACCACGCGCAGCTCTCCCAACAGTTTCGGAGCAAGTGGTAGTGGTGACTTTCCACCACCCCCGCCCATGACACCGACGGAGGCTTTCATGGCCACCCAAACCGAGGTGCTGCGCCAGATCCTGCAGACGCAGCAGCAGATCGCCCAGCAGATGAACCGAGGGCCGCCACACGGGGCCAACCACGAGGGGCCTAACCAGGTCACTACGTACGCCCAGTTCATCGCTATGAAGCCGCCAACCTTCGCTAAAGCAGAAGACCCCCTGGAAGCTGAGGCTTGGGTCAAGGCCATAGAGGCAAAATTCTCTGCCTTTGTGTTGCCTTGCTCCGAGGAGAACAAAGCGAACTTCGCAGCGCTGCAACTGCGAGGGGAAGCTTTGATGTGGTGGGACCATTTCAAGTCAATGCAGCGAGGGCACGCTGTGACTTGGGATGAGTTCAAGCAGGCTTTCAAGAGCCACCACATTCCTAAGGGACTGATGGATAGGAAGATGAGGGAGTTGTTGGCCCTCGGTCAGGGATCTGACTCAGTGTATGGCTATGCTCAGAAGTTTAATAGCTTGTGCCAGTACGATGGGCATCATGTTGATACCGATGCCAAGAAGATGGAGAGGTTTCGTGACGGGCTTGATGGCAAGTTGTATGAGCGCCTGAATCTGCTCGAGCCCGCAGACTTCCATGAGCTAGTGAACAAGGCTATCTCTCAGGAGGATGCTATGAAGAAAGCCCACGGGGACAACAAGAGGATGTCCGGTTTCACCCCAGGCAGCGGAACGAGCAAGAAGTTTCGCTTTGTGAAGAAGGAAGCTCCAGGCCCATCCCAGCAATCATCAACTGGACGCTGGACAATGAAGCCACCTCGGGGCAAACCCGCCGGGAACTTCCGGTTCCGCCGTGCCCGACGAGCGGGCTCCAAAGCCTAATGCACCCCCTCGCAATGTTGGAGATCGTCGTTGCTACAACTGTGGCCAGCCAGGGCACTACATTAATGAGTGTCCCAAGCCCAGGCAGATCAAGCCCAACCCGCAGAATCAGGGTACGGGAAGCAAGCCTACCACTCCGGCCAAGAAGCCTATGGTGCAAGTGCGCCAAGGCAAGCTGAACTTCACTACAATGAGTGACATTCCAGCAGGAGCTTCAGTACTCACGGGTACATTCTCTATCAATAACACTCCTGTTAAGGTTTTATTTGATTCGGGAGCCACCCATAGTTTCATAAATGAGAGCCTACTAGACAAATTGGGTCTAAGAGGAGTACAAACCAAATCTGCTTATAAAATTACCACACCAGGTGGAAACATCATGTCTCAATTAGTGACTTTTGAAGTTCCTCTGAGACTAGGAAGTAGGGTTATTCGATCTAATCTTATAGCCATCAAATTGGGAAGCATGGATGTTATCTTGGGTATGGAATGGATGAATCAACATAAGGTGATTCTAGATATAGCGTATAGGGTCATAGAGATCAATTCTCCTATGGTCGGGCACACTACCTTGTACCTACCTTTCCGGGACGGTACCGACTCCTGTGCCTATGTGACCATTATCTCCTCTCTTGACGAAATTCCAGTAGTGTGTGAGTACCCGGATGTCTTTCCCGATGAGTTGCCTGGTATGCCACCAGACAGAGATGTCGAGTTTGTGATCGAACTCCAGCCCGGTACCGCACCCATTTCCAAAAGACCTTATCGCATGCCACCCAAAGAGTTAGCTGAACTAAAGACCCAACTCCAAGAATTGTTAGATAAGGGTTACATTCGCCCAAGCTCTTCTCTTTGGGGTTGCCCTGCTCTCTTTGTCAAAAAGAAAGATGGTAGCTTGAGAATGTGTGTAGATTATCGACCACTCAATGTAGTCACCATCAAAAACAAATACCCGCTTCCTCGAATCGATGTTCTTTTCGATCAATTGGCTGGTGCCAAAGTCTTCTCTAAGATCGACCTTCGTTCTGGCTACCACCAAATCAATATTCGACCGTGTGACATTCCTAAAACCGCTTTTTCCACTCGTTATGGTCTTTACGAGTTCTTGGTTATGTCCTTCGGACTCACTAATGCTCCTGCCTACTTCATGTACCTTATGAACTCTGTGTTCATGACGGAGCTCGATAAATTTGTCGTGGTCTTTATCGATGATATTCTCATCTATTCTAAGAGCGAGAAAGATCATGCCAATCATCTCCGAGTTGTCCTTCAGCATTTGCGAGATCATAAGCTCTATGCTAAGTTCTCCAAATGCGAATTCTGGTTGAAAAGTGTGAAATTCTTAGGGCACACCATTTCCCATGATGGTATCTCCATAGATCCTAGCAAAGTTCAAGAGGTGATGGATTGGAAACCACCCAAGTCGGTGCATCAAATCCGTAGTTTCCTAGGATTGGCGGGATACTACCGTCGATTCATTCCTGACTTTTCTAGAATCGCAAAACCCATGATCGAATTACTCAAGAAAGGAGTGAAATTCGTGTGGAGTGAAGCATGTGAGAAAGCTTTCTACACCCTCAGGCAACATCTAACTTCAGCCCCAGTGCTAGCTCAACCCGATAATTCCAAACCATTTGAAGTCTTCTGTGACGCATCAGGCATGGGTCTCGGCTGTGTCCTTATGCAAGAAGGCCGAGTCATTGCCTATGCTTCAAGAGCCCTTCGACCCCATGAGCTCAATTATCCTACCCATTTCTTGAGTTAGCTGCTGTTGTTCATGCCCTCAAGATATGGAGACATTATCTAATGGGTAATCATTACAATATCTTCACTGATCACAAGAGTCTCAAATACATTTCACCCAATCAGAATTGAATATGAGACAAAGAAGATGGCTTGAGTTGATTAAAGATTACGATCTAGAAGTGCACTATCATCCCGGCAAAGCAAATGTTGTTGCGGATGCTCTTAGCCGCAAAGATCACTGCAACCACCTAGAGTTGGAGCCAGTCAGTGAACCCTTGTGTGAAGAAATGAGAAGGCTCAACTTAGAAGTGGTACCGCAGGGAATTCTTTATGCCTTGACGGCAGAGTCAAATCTTTATGACGAAATTGTCACGCCAGCCGCAATGATGCGGATATTCAAACCATCGAGCGGGAAACTAGCAGAAGGATACCCCAAGTACACTTGTTTCCAGAAGGATCACCAGGATGTGGTCTGGTTTGGAAAACGACTAGTGGTCCCCGTTGACCCAGAAATTAAGAAAATCATTCTAGATGAAGCTCACAAGTCCAAATTCTCTATTCATCCCGGCAGTACCAAGATGTACCAAGATCTGAAGCAGAAGTTTTGGTGGTCCAATATGAAGGTGGATGTAGCCAAGTATGTAGCCGAGTGCGATACTTGCCACCGGATGAAAGCGAGTCATTTGAAATCGGCAGGAGTACTCCAACCCCTGTCGATACCTATGTGGAAATAGGACGATATTAGTATGGATTTCATTGTGGGTTTACCCCTAACAGCTAGAAAGAAGGACTCTATTTGGGTAATTGTGGATAGATTCACCAAGACCGCCCATTTCATTGCCGTGCACACCACTTACTCCGTACGACAATATGCAGAGTTGTATGTGGACCACATAGTTCGTCTGCATGGAATCCCAAAGACTATAATCTCTGATAGAGGGACTCAGTTTGTAGCTCGTTTTTGGGAACAGTTGCATGAGTGTTTGGGAACTCAGCTGATCCGCAGTTCCAGTTATTATCCGCAGACCGATGGTCAGATGGAGAGGATAAATCAGATTTTAGAGGACATGTTGCGAGCAAGCATCTTGCACTTTGACAAAAGTTGGGACAAATGTTTGTCCTTGGCAGAGTTCTCTTACAATAACAGCTATCAAGCCAGCTTGAAAATGGCACCGTTCGATGCTCTATACGGACGCAGATGCCGCACTCCGCTAAATTGGTCAGAGGCCGGAGAAAGAACACTCTTTGGACTAGAGTTAGTTAAAGAGGCCGAAGAAAGGGTGCAAGTGATAAGAGAGAATTTGAAGATGGCACAGATGAGGCAAAAGAGTTACCATGACAAGGGAACCGCACCTCGACACTTTGAAGTGGGAGATTATGTGTATTTGAAAGTATCCCCCACCAAAGGTGTGCAAAGGTTCGGAGTCAAGGGAAAGTTAGCCCCGCACTACATTGGACCATATGAAGTTATAGAAGTGTGTGGACCCGTGGCTTACCGTATCCAATTGCCAGAACGGTTTTCCGCAGTTCACAATGTGTTCCATATAACTCAGTTGAAGAAGGGAATGCCTGTTCCGGAGAATGAAATCATCACGGAAGCTAATGCTTGGATCGAGCCGGATTTCTCGCTCGTCGAGCATCCAATGAAAGTGCTAGACCAAAAAGAGCGAAAGACCCAAAGGCAGACCGTGCGAATGTACAAGATCCAATGGAGCCATCACACGGAGGAAGAAGCAACGTGGGAGACGGAGGATTATCTTAATACTAAGTACCCGGGCTTCCTACAGTCTCGAAACCGTGAGTCCTTCTCCCCATCTCTTCGTTATCAAATCGAATCTCGGAACGAGATTCCGTTTAAGGGGGGTAGGCTGTGACGCCCCAGGTTTTTAATTAACCTTTAACAGTCGGTCAAATGGTCAACCGTGGTCAAACTTCGGTCAACCTGGGCCCTCACCTTGAAAAACTCACTAACCCACCCTAGTGACCCTAAATGAATAGTAAACACGCTTGTGGGGCCAACCCATGGTCAAAAGTTGGGTCAAACCCCTTGCCACCCTAGTGTCCACAGGGGTCTGCTGGAACTTTTGCCGCGTTCTCCAAAATTCACCTAAACACTTAAAATTCTACCTTTATGAAAGTTGTAGATCTTGATGAGGGACACAACTTTCATGTAGATTGGCATTTCAAATTTTGAGGGGAAAAACTTGAAAAACCAAGTGCAAGGTACAAATCACTGTTTGCCAAAACAGGCTGACATTCAAAGTTGGCATTTAAATATCTTCAAATCTAGGCAGAAAAACCCTATATAGCCTTTGTAGAAAATGTTGTTGGTAGCTAGGTCTACAACTTTGGTATTCATCACTTGGTCGACTTTTATACAAAATTTTGGAGCAATTCTATTTCAAAGGTAGCACCAGTAAAACAACTTGAGCCAGAGCGCCGCCACGCGCGACGTCGCGCGCGCCGCGCGCGCGCCGTCGCCGCCCGCGCGCCGCCGGCCCCGGCATCCGCGCCCGCGCCTCCCGAGGTCACGCACGTCCCAAGGCACGCTCACCCCGTGATCCCCGCGTCCCAACGCGCCCCGTCCCGAGGCACCCGGCGTCGGCGCCGCCGTACGCGCACGCACGCCGCGGACCGCCGGTCCGACGGCGGTGTCGCCGCCGTACACGCCCCCCCCCCCCCCCCCCCGGCGTAGCACGGAGATGCTCCCCGCCGTCACGCCTCGTCATCCACGGACGCCTCGAGCCGCCTATAAAAGCATTTCCTCGCCCCCTCCGCGCGCCACCCGAGCCACCCGCCGCCATGGCCGCCGCCGCTAGGTGCTAGCTCCTCCCGCCCGTGCTCCTCGCCGACCAGCCACTCTAGTAGCTTCATTAGGTCCTGGTGAAGCTCCAAAGCCCGCTTGGTGCCCAGCACCGCGCCTCCTTGCCTCCTTTCCCCGAGCCGCCGCGGTCACCGCCGCGGTCACCGCCGCCGCCCGCCGTCGATCCCCCTCGCCGGGAAGCTTCTCCGCCCCAACCACGGTCACCTACGGCTCCTAGGTGAGCATGTGGTCGAGCACCGGCCGCTTGCCGGCCGGCCGCGCCGCCGGCTTGCCGGAATTGGCCATGCCCGCGCCGCCGACCCGGCCAAGGGCCCAATTGCAACACTTTTGATCTTTGTAGGGTGCTTAGAGTAAAAGTTCAGGGCTGAGTTGTGAAGAAACCTAACTAGCTTTTCTTACAGATCAACCCAGGGCTTTGTAAAATGCCTATAAATACGTAGAAAAAACAGAAAATTCCCAAACCAATTTTGTAGGGTTCAGGATGATAAATCCCACCTCTTTTGTTATATACTCATGGCTAGATTCTAAATAGTTTTAGCATGAAAAATACAAATGTCTTAAACCTGGATCTGTCATAACTTGAAATACACAACTTCTCTGTAGCCCAGTTTTGGATATGTTGTGTGTTAGGATATGACTAGATGTTGCGCCAAAAATTGCACAAAGTTATGCAGTAGATCTTGCTAGATAAATTCTTTTCCATTCCTGCAGTAACTGCTTAGATGATTTTTACTGTTAAATATATTTATGCTCTTGATCTCAACTTGTGCACACTGTCTTGTAATGCCAAAATACACATCTTGTGAATTAATCATGAATTTTGGGATTAACAGAAATAATTATTCTTGATTTATGCATGTGTTCCTTTGTAAATTAATAAACCAAGTTCAGTAGAGATTCCATGTGAACATGCTGGTTCTTTAGACTTGTCTAGGACCAGAGAGCAGGCAGGAGAAAGTTTGGATCAAATTGCTGCTTATTTATTTTTGTATGCATTTAAGTTAAATCACTAGCTAGCCTTTGTTATTTTCAAGAATATTTAATTTTCTAGCATCCAACACTTGCATTTGGGTCCAATGGACCAGGATAGGTGCTAATATACATTTGAAACATTTCTTGAATTTTTGGTAATTTAATTGTTTAATAAAAAGCTTAAAAGCCCTTTTAATGTTAAAGGGAAATTAAATAAAGAAAAACCCCTAATTAATTCTTTTTCCTTTTTGAAAAGTATTATTTAATATAATTAAAAGATAATTAATTATCATCACTGATAAGAAAGTAAGTCATAAATAAAAATACTATCTACACCCTTGCTTGTGAAAGTAAAAGGAGTTAAAGCCTTCACATGAAATGACAAGTACAATAAAAACCTTTATTCAAATGTGCAATAAAAGGATAACCCATGTACACCCAATAACCTTCCTAAAAGAGAAACATTAGATAGATGCTTGTTAAGGTGAATATGACCAACCCAGGGTTGGATGAGACAACAAACTATCACATCACCTAAACTTGCATTGCATTCCGTGTAGATCTTCCGGACGGTGATTACTCGCTTGTCCCGGAGAACGAGGAAGGAGGAGCGGAAGCATCGCTGCAGTACGTGGAAGTACTCGACACCGAGGGTGCCCAGGCTAACCTAGCTGACGCAGGCAAGCTCCGGTGCATCTAACCTAGTTTTAAAGTTCTTTATTCAATGATCTATGAATGATTGTGCATTTACGTTCAGGAGTTGAATGAAACCCTAGATGCATGATCCATAGGTACCTTTGTCCTTACTAGCATGATAGGTCGATAGCTGCTAAGCTATAGGACCGTTACAAGTCGGGTGATGACCTCACTCGCGAGAATAGGTTCCTAGATAGGAATCACAATTTATCCTTAAATGGATTGCTCACGTGGTAAGAGCATGGGATCTGGACTCCGGTCCAGTGGTTATGTGGGTTAAGTTTTTGAACGTACCAAACATTTGCCGGGAATGGGACCGGTAAGCCTAGTACCTTAATGAGACGGCGAGGGATCCTACCGTTACTACTCTTGGGATTCGCTCTCACGGCTCGCCACCGGTGGTGTATGGTGACTCCGGGTATCTCGGCCGGGTGTCTTGGATAGCCTGCACCAAAGACTGTAACATTCGATCCCGACCCGAGGATTTCTGGGGACGGCCTGGGAAAGTTGTTCTCGCGGGGACAGCCTACCGTGTGTTTGGGTCTACCTTGCAAGGTTTAAATCAATCGATTGTCGGCCTCTCACCGTTATAAGTTGATGAATATGATGTTTGATTAATTGTATTGTCCAACTTTGTTTGTACTAGTTGGCTAATGTAGTAAAGATTAAACCTACTAGAACTTGTGCTAAAATCTTGAAAGTAAGGACCTACTCTTTGTTACTTTTTAGCAAAAGCAACCCAGTAGCCAAAAAGCTTTCATGGTCTAGAAGTGGTGAAGTAGATATCACCGACGGGTAAGACTTGCTGAGTATTAGTATACTCAGCCTTGCTATAATATGTTGATCCAGGTAATGCCTTCAGTGATGTGTGGCCCGGAGAGATCCCGCCCGGCTGGGAGCTGGAGTGGGTGGAGGACGACTGCTGAAAGCATCATGGATGGCCTCCCGTGGTGTCTTCGCTTCCGTTAATTAATTTCCACTATTTTCGAAAACTCTGAACTATTCCATCGTGACAAAAACCTATGGTTTGTAATAAATAAACCCCTCGGGGTACGAATTTGGATACTAATGTTGTTGTATCTCTGGACTCGCCTTCGAGTGAGTTTTAATGCATATATTCGATCCTTGTTGCTTTTCAAGTGATTTACCGGGCGTTAACCCGGCAACTAACGACAGGATGATACTTTATTATCGCTTAATGACCAAAGTGGATCGGTCTTAGGCGATAGTACAGTATTTTCCTGGGCGGGTTGTCACGGTAACCACCCTGAGCCAACCACCCCTCTCTGCCTGGAGGAGGACCAAAACCACGAAAGAAGGTCCGTGGAACATCCCTCCTCTCCTTCTCACCCATCCCCGTAGTGACCTCGAGGGGGAGAATGCCTAGCAACCAGACCACCTGCAAACTCTCCAGCCCAACCACCAGAACCACGACCTCCAGAAACAACCCTCGCACCTGTACGAGCACGAAACCCAAGCCGCGTTGCTGTCCGGGCTCGCACCGGTCCGACCGGTGCCCCACACCGGCTCGACCGGTGTGACCCGGGCGACGGCACCTCCAGCAGCCTTCCGCTCTCCCCAAGCCCGAACTGTCCTCACACTCGCCTTAGCCCTGGGCATCTGCACACGAGGCTCAAGTACACCATCGACGGGGTGGTACTTGTCCTTGTTAGCCCACTCCTTCGCCATTCTCTCCTCTCGCTTCCTCTTGAAGCAAAACTCATCCTTATGGCCATATCTCCCATAATAGCCACAATGGAACCTCACAAGCTTAGGCTTAGGCTTGGGTTGTGGCTGCTCACTTTGTTTCTCTCCACTCAACTTCTCCACCGGTTTCTCCTCACTAGCCTTATCACTCTCGTTCCCAAAGAACACTTTCCCGGAAGTGCTCACAAACTTGATAGGCTTTTGGAGATCATTTGTAGGTGTAGGATACACGGGTGGAGCTGGGGTTGTGTCTAGTCGGTTCCTAAGATGGTTAGGTTTTGGGGGGAAATTATTTTTGTGGTGGGTTTTTGGTGGCTCTGGGATATTTTCTCCACTTCCCTCACCAACCTTGTTTGCCCCAAGTCCCTCACTATCATGCCTCTTAAATGCCTCGATAATCATCCTCAACTGAGGCTCATGACCAGACAACCAACCCATCAACTACCTCAGCTCATCATTCTCATCCTGCAAACGATCAACATAATGTGCAAGTTCCAAATTCTTCAAAGCATGCATTTCACAGGTAGAGCATGATGTAGGCATGGGTTCTTTCAGCTTAGCCTCAAGAGAACTAGTGTAAGCATGCATCTCATCAATCTTAGCATGCAAAACAGGGCAAGAAATGCAAGCACCTAGCAAAGCAGGTCTAGACTTAAGCTCAGCCACTTCAACCCTAAGCACATCTAGTTCCTCACACTTGGAGGCATGCTTCTCCTTAAACAAAGAAAGATCAGCAAGAAAGATGGAGCAATCAGCACAATCAACCTCATCCGAAAAACCAGGGCTAGCCTTAAGGGAATCAATTTCAAGCTTGCTATCAAGCACCTGTGTCTCTAGCTCAGCCACTCTAGTCCTAGCATCCTCGAGTGAAGCCCTAAGCTCTTTTCTCATTTTCTTGGCCTCTCATCATGGTTATCAAGCAAAGAGCCAAGTCTCTCATTCTCTTGGCGCAAGAAAGGAAGTTCATCACGCACCTCGTCGTCGGAATCGGAGTCCGAGTCGCTCTGTGTGCTCTTCTTGCTGCCGGAGCTCAGCGCCATGGTGCAGAAGCCGTCTCTCGCGAAGCAGCTCAGCCCGCTCAGGTTCTTGGATGACTTCTTGCTCTTGCGACGATCACCTTCATCTTCACTGCTGCTCGAGCTCGAGGTGGAGTACGCGGAACTGGAGTCGACGTCGCTTGCACCCACCATCGCTCGGGCCTTGCCTCGGCTCTCCTTCTTCCTTGATCGTCGCTCGTCCTTGTACTTGTTCTTGTGCTTGCTCTTGTGGTCGCGCCTCGACCGGTACTTGTTCTCCGTCCTTGACTTGTGCTTGTAGCCGTCCTTGTTCTCAACCTTCTCCGGGCAGTCGGCGACGAAGTGTCCCGGCTTGCCGCATTGGAAGCATGTCCTCGTGTTCCTCCTCATGTTCACCCGGTTCTCGTGCAGCCTCTCGAACCTCCTCGTCAGCAGTGCTTGCTCGTCCTCTCCAAGCACATCGAACTCCTCATCTGGCATAGACATCAAAGAGGACAAAGAGAACATCCTGGTGGATGGGTTAGTGTTAGCCTTTCCTTTCGAACCACCAACGAGGGCAAGACTATGGGAATCAGTCGGTCCCTCGAGCTTGGCAGTCATGCCCCTATCCACCTCAGTCGACTTGAGCTTCGAGAACAGCTCGTTCACCGTCAAAGTGTCATACTTCTCTGACTCCACAATGGCCTCGAACTTTCCGCCCCAAATCGTATGATCCAAAGAATGTAAGAGCTTGACCGCTCTATCATGATCATCGTACGGGAGCACATCCACATTGGCCCTCATGTTGTTCACAACCACCGTGAACCTCTGAAACAAGGCATCGATGGACTCAACGGGGAGATGAGTGAAGTTCTCGTACTCTCTCCGGTAGGTAGCATACATCCGTGCCTGAACCTGGGCATTCCCAACATGAGCCTCCTTTAGCACCGACCAAATTCTACAAGCCAAGTGCTCGGTGTGCACCCGATCGAACTCAGGCTGACACAAAGCACGAAACAAGTAGTCGACCGCCTTATTGTTGGCGTCAAATCTGTCCCTCGGTCCTGGAGCGAGGAAGTCCATCGGCTGGACATAGCCTGTGTCCACCATGACATCCCAAAGGATCTGACCCTTTCCGCGGAGGAACGCACCCATCCGCTTGCTCCACATCTGGTAGTTCTTGCCATCGAAGTGTGGAGGACCCGAACCCCGTTCCTGGTACGCCATACTTGGATCTTAGACTGGTTAGAGTCAATAAAGACCCGAACCGGCTCTGATACCACTTGAAGGACCGATACGGCGAACCAGAGAGGGGGGAGTGAATGGGAGCCAATAAAAAATTCTTCTCGAAGGAGATGGAAACTCCTACAAGATGAACACGGCTTCCAACACACTTCTTCGACTCACTACCCAAGTTGGCCAAGCCCACATAACCACTGGAGTGCCACTGGACCTAGGAACCAACACACAACCTTCCATCCCGAGAACGCAGCGGAACACCAAACCTCGAGTCTACAGACCAACACCGGTCAGACCGGTGTGCACCACCAGTCAGACCGGTCCCTGCTGGTGAAACTGAGCAACTTTCACTAAGTGACTCCACACCGGTCAGACCGGTGAGACACACCGGTTAGACCGGTCACAGCCTGAAAGCCCCCAAGGCACCAAACAGGCGAACCGACCACCAAACTGACCCAAACTCGAAACAACCCCAACACAGGACAACAGCGAACACACCCAGACGTTCACCCGAGCAAAAACCCACCGAGGGTTGCACCGGTCAGACCGGTGTAGCACAGGCGACTCGGGATGAACGACACCGCGGGTCAACTCCCCCAAATCCAAACCTCGATCTCCCGAATCGCTCCACGGACTTGAACAAGACTTTGGGGATATTAGAAACACCTCATGAGGAGTCCATAGCCAAGTTTAATCCTGTCGGTGCGGAATGTGGTCCCGACACTAACCAGTAATAAGCGTCGAGGTCTATCCCTCAATGGTCGATGGCAAGCAATCAGAAACACAAGCTTTATCCTGGTTCCGACCGAGGGGCCGTACGTCCAGCAGTGGTGTGCTCGGGGCACTATATTGCTCAACACCGGGGTGCCTGTAGTGGGGCTGCTACAAGCGAGGCGGGAGAGGAAGCGTGGCCTCCAAGTCCCTGGAGAAGTGGCTGAAGATATTATGGGAGAATTGGGAAGCGAGTGTGTGGTGTGTCGTGTGTTGTCTCTTGTCGTCCTGCCTTGTCCCCTGCGGCGGGGGAGTTCGCCTTCCTTTTATAGGCCAAGGAGAGAGCGAATTACATGCATGCCGCACTATTCAGCTACATGGGAAGTGTGGTGCGCCGCGCCATAGAGTAGGTGGCTGCCTTGACGGTCCTTGCCGCGATCTGGCCATCATTGCGTATCTTGTACCCGAACAGTGGCAGCTTCGAGGGTAGGGGTGCAGTGGATGGCCGTGATGTCCCCAGGCGGGCTCGAGGGGGTTGCCGACGTCGATCCGTACGGGATACAGTGGCAGGCATGGCGGCGTCCCGTTCCCGCATGCTTCACAGCTCCGGAGCTGTTACCACAGTGCCCGGAGTGGGGTTGTACGCGCGGGGGCGGCCGCCATGCCGTCAACAGTGGCAGGGATGGCGCCCCGCCGGCCTAACATCACGACCTAACCCTGCAGAGTCATGGGAAAGCAAATCGAGGGTGTGGCCGGGCCCCCTTCGAGGGCTCGGCGCGTTAGCCATACAGGAGTAGGCGGCGCGGCGTCACGGGGCTAGCACCGGCCACGTCGCACAGTCCCCCACAGTGGCGGGGATGGCAGGACCGGGGCGTGAGTCCCGTGCGCATGATGGCGCCGCCCCGCCGTTGTCAGAGCATTAAATGCCCGTACCCGCGTACGGGAACGGGCGTGCGCGTGCGGAGCGCCCTCGAGCGAAGCGGAGCCTGCTCGAGGGCGGCGTGGACCCTCGAGCGAGGCGGAGCCCGCTCGAGGTAGGCGTAATCACTCGAGCGAGGTGGAGCCCACTCGAGGGAGGTGTGTGCCCTCGAGCGAGGCGGAGCCTGCTCGAGGGGATCTTTGAGTGGGCCGCCTTGGTGGGCCGTCGGGGCCACCGCGGCGTGGGCCATGCCCCGTGTGCGTGTTTAAGCGAGACGTGCCTGGCCTTGGCTTTTTGCAGGTTTTAAGTGGGGTTTCCCCAGTTGTTTAAGGGGACCCCCAGGGCTGTCCCCGACAGTAGCCCCCGAGCATTCTGCGGGTTCGCCGGCCAGGCTCCCGCAGATGCTGGAGCCTACCGATAGGACGTCCTTCCCCGTGTCTTGCGAAAGCTTTCCGGGGGCCGCGTCAGCGGACCCGCGGGTCTAGCCCCCGAAGCCCTGTAGGAGTGTGGGTGTTCCTGCAGGGGTTTTACCGCGAGATTTGGTCAGAGGGCGTGGTACATATCTCAACCGGCGTCGGCAATGTTTCAGCCGGCTGCGGTGATGCACGCGCAGCTAGCACTACCCGCGGCCGGTGCAATCCAGGAGGTGTAGCCATGCGTCGAGCCCCCGAGCCTGGGCCCGTTCGAGGCGATCGGGTAGATCTCTACGACTTGTTTTTAACGCTCCCTCGCCGTCCCTCCGCGGGACGGAGGGTGAGGTTTCCGCAACCCCCATCGGTCGGGTCGCGGATTGCGGATTCCTCGTTGAGCTGTTAGTGGGTGGTTCGAGTGGACGCCCATGCCCCGTTCGATAAGGGTAGGCTGCGCGGTCCAGAGACACGTCCATTAAAGCGCTTGCGTGGGTTTGCTAGGTGGGGCTCGGTTCCGTTCGCTAGGGACCGAGGGCGCGGAAGCTCTCCCTCGGTGGGATCCCCCGGCTAGCCGCCCCCGCCGGCTCTCGAACACGACATGTGGGGCACCCTCGAGCCGGCGAGGGCTCGAGGAACGGCTCGAATGCGCGTGCCCTCGTCGTCCCTGACTCTGGTGATTTGGGGCGCCTGTTCGAACCCGTCGAGGGTCAGGCTTCGAACCTCTGATCAGTAGGGTCGTGCGGGGTGGCGGCTAGGCGCCCCCGTCTTTGCATATGCGAGTCCTCGAGGGTCCCTGACCGTGTCAGCCCTCGAGGCGCTGATCAGTAAAATGGCACGGGGTGGCGGCTAGGCGCCCTCGTCTTTGCATCTGCGACTCCTTCAGGGTCCCTGACCGTGTCAGCCCTCGAGGCGCTGATCAGTAAAATGGCGCATCGAAGGTACCTGTGGTGCCTGTTTTACCTCAAACGGGCCCCGAGGTGACCGTCCGATGCTTGCACCCTTTGAGGGTTGAATTTTTCTGAGCCAGGGGCTCGCGCCGCTCGAGGGTCTTCCTTACTTGGTAAGGGACCGGGCCATTTAATGCTTCACAGTCGCGGCTGCGGTTTCGCGCCGCGGCGCGCCTTTAAGGCGGCCGCAGCGCGCGCGTAGTGGGCGGTGTGGGCGGCGGACGTGACCGCCCGCCACGGCCCTCACGATTCCACGCCGTGATGATGGCCCGTCAGCGGTGGCGTGGCCGCCGCGGTCGTGGTGGGGCCCGCCCGTCAGCGAGAGAAGATTCCCCCCGCAGTTAATGTGCGCATGACGCGCGCTCTGGAGGGCACACCCGCGGCTTATAAATCCGACGAGAGGGAAAACAGCGGTTTTTACCTTAGCATTCGCCATTCTCGCTCCTCGCGCTCCAGCCCCCGAGCCGTTCTTGCCACAGCGCCTTTCCGCCTTTGGAGCTCTTCTCCTCCTTCCTGTTCTTCGTTCCTCGTCCCCTTGCCTTTCCTCATGGCGCCTCTACCACCTCTCGTTATCATTAATTCGTACGCGTGGGAGCGCTCGACGGTGACGCGGCTGGCTCTGAACGAGCTGGTGGCCGCCGGTCAGCTGGCGGCGAACGAGGAGGGCCGGTCGGCCGAGTGGATCGTGCCGCCGGCTGGGGACCACGCGCCCAACCCACCGAGCGGCTACGTGGTTAGCTTCACCCGCTTCCACGAGCGCGGCTTCGCGGCGCCGGTGAGTCGCTTCATGCGGGCACTCTGCCACCACTACGGCGTGGAGCTACACAACTTCGCGCCGAACGCAATTTCGCAGGCGGCCACGTTCGTGGGCGTTTGCGAGGGATATCTAGGGATCCCGGTGAATTGGGATCTCTGGATTCACCTCTTCCGCGTGGAGTTGTTCACGCAGCCGACGTCGGAGCAGAGGACCCGCCGCGCGGTGCGCGCCGGCGGCATGTCGCTCGCCTTGCGGGGTCAGCACAAGGACGACTACATCCCCTGCACCATGACGACCAACAACGCAGGCTGGGAGCGGGGGTGGTTCTACCTTCGCAACGACGAGCCCGGTCTCCCCCCTACACCGGTCTGGTGCTCCGGGAGAGGCCCCACTCCTGGAGCCACGGGGTGTCTCCGGTCCAGCATCGGAATCGGTTGGACTCACTTCTGGCCGCGCTGAGGAACCTGGCGGGCCGCGGGCTGACTGCGGGGACCGTCCTCGCCTTCTTCCACCAACGGCGGGTCGTCCCCCTGATGGAGAGGCCGCTCCGCATCTTCGAGATGACGGAGACGGCGAACCCCGTCTCGCTGGCGAGGTCGCGGATGCTTCAGAGCCCCCTTCTACAGGAGTACGCGGCTTCACGGGCGCGGAGCGCCGTCGACACCCGGTCCCTGCGCAGCGACCGATCCCTGTGGGATCTCGAGATGCTCCCCACCGGCCCGCTGGTGAGTGGAATTCTTGATTCTGTTTTTTATTTTGCTAATACTTCAGGTTGCTGACACGCTTCGATGTTTCGCTCGCAGCTGGTGAGCCTGAGCGCCGCGAAGTCTGATCCGCCCACTCCCCGCTCTCGCGCGCTCGGTCGAGCGGCGCAGCAACGGGAGCGGGAGCGGGCGGCACGCAAGAACGAGCGCGCGAAGCGACACCGCGAGCGTCGCGAACGGAGGAACGAGGAGTACCGCCGCGCAAGCAGCGCGAGGGGGCTCTCTTCTCCGGGGACCGAGGAGTACTCGTCCTCGGAGAAGGAAGAGGAGGAAGAGGCTGGGGGGCAGGGCCTCCCTGATAGGTGGGAGCCTGCGCCCCCGTCGCCGGAGCCAGCTCCGGCGGCAAGAGTGGCATCGCCTGGGGCGGGTGCGGAGGCGCCCGCCGCCGGCAATCGACGTCGAGGGTGGCGCGGGCCGCGGAGGCGCCGGCGCGCGCCCGGAGGTGCGCGCGACGGGCGCACCCGCGCGCGCGCGGGGTCCGCGCGCGCGGCGGAGACGGCCGTAGGCGCAGTAGCGACCGCGCCGGCCGCGCTGGCGTCGTCTGCCGGGACCTCGAGGAAGAGGAAGCGCACCTTCTCTTCTTCGAGGTGAGGGGCTTGTTCTTTCGCGGGGTTGCGTATCTGACAACCAAGGACCTGACTGTTTGTTCGTGTTTGCGCTGGCGGTGCCGATCGTGCCTCCCCTCGCACCGGCTAAGGTGTTGAGGGCGGACGCATCTGTTCCCACCCGACGGCGCTCGTCGAGGGCGCCGCGGGTGGGGGCGAGCGCGGCGGTCGCGGCGGGTGAGAGCTCGCGGGCGCGGGCCGAGGCCCCCGAGGCCACGGCCGGTGGATCGCCCACCGCGTCGCGGCCCGGCGGTCGTCGAGGAGCGGCGGGCGCCGGTCGTGGTGGAGGCGCGGCCGGCGGCGCGCGGCCGCGGTGGCGCCGCCGGCGGCGTCCGCCGAGCGGGCGAGCCGGCGCCCGCGGTTGCGGAGACGCGACCGGAGGCGGTGGCCGCGGCGCGCGCGGCGAGAGCCCGCGATTACGGAGGCGCGGGCGGAGGCGTCGATGGAGGCGACGCAGGGGCCGGCACCGCCCGGCGGCTCCCCGGCGGCGGTGGTGGAGATCCCGGACGATGACTCCCCGCCGCCGGGTGGGACCGGTGGGTGAGTTTCCCCACGCCGTCCCCCCGAGTCCCGGAGGGGGCTCTTGTGAGGCGGCGGGACGGCCACATGGTGGCGGGAGGCCGAGGGCATGGTGCCGAGGCCTCTTCTTCCCGCGCCGGCCGCTCCGCCCGGGAGAGGGGCGCGTTGGCGATCCGCCCGCTTTTGCCGACGCCCAGGAGGAGCAGGAGCTGTGGGGAGAGCTCCGCAACCACGGCGCCGCGCTCGACCGAGCGTTGAACGAGGCGCTGTGGATTCATGGCGGCCCCGCGTGGCGCGTCTTCTAGGTGGAGCACCGTCGTCTGCTTTCTTTGGTTTTCTCGTATTCGCGCGCGCGCGATCCTTGCAACGTGACACTCACAGGTCTCGGCTTGTTGGTGGCAGGAGCTCGAGCACCGCGCCCGCGACAAATACGGTGCCTTCGATCCGATGAGCGCCGAGCTCCGCCAGCTCCGGGAGCGGTGCGACGCCTTCGACGCGCTCGCCGACGCCTTGAGGACTCCGGACAGTTGGCTGTCCTACCGGGCTGTGGCCCTGCACGATCAGCTCCAGGAGTGCGAAAGGCAGGACGTGGCGCACCCCTCCACCCTTGAGCGGGTTTGCACGGCCCTCATCGACCGGGATGAGGCGCTACGGCAGGCGCGGGCGGACCTGGAGAGGATGCGCACCCTGACTGCCAACTGGGAGACGGAGGTGGTCGCCGTCCGCAACGACAACCTGGAGCTCCATTCGTTGCTCCGGGGGCGCAGGCTCAGCAGAGCCAGGCTGAGAGGGCACGCGCGCTCGATCAGAAGGCCAAGGAGGCCGACGAACTGAAGGCCGCCCTCGACGCCAAGGCTGCGGCGCTCGCCGTCGCGGAGGACCGGCTCTGCGCAGAGCGTACCGCCCGCCAAGGGGCTGAGGGGCAGCTCCAGCAAGAGCAGGCTGCCCTTGCCGACGCCCGGTCGGCGCTCGAGCAGGAGCGCATCGCTCGCGAGGCGGCGCAGAAGTCGCTGGAGGGCGGAACGCTGAGTTTTCGAAACTCGAGGGCGAGCTGGTGGTGCTCAGCATCACGAGCGCGAGCCAGGAGCTGGCCCTCCAGGAGCAGAGCGGGACCCTCAGCGGCCTTCAGCAGGCGGTTGAGGACGAGCGTCGCGCCCTCGAGGTGGAGAAGAAGCAGGTCGGGGGTAAGTCGTTGTTTGCCTTTTGTTTTGCTGATTTTCCCTTGGAAGGTTCGCCCCCTTTTCTGATCCCCCTCTTGCTTGGCAACCTCAGGCCTCCGCACCGCGCTGGGGCACACGGCCGAGCGAGCTGAGGCGCTGCAGACCTCCTACAACTCCTCCGAGCAGGAGCTGCTGGAGCTGCACTCCGCAGCCCTCTGCCGGGCCGTGGAGGAGGGCGAGGCGCAGGCTGGGAGCTCGCTGGCCATCCGCCTGCGCACCCTTGGCGGGCACGTGTTGACGGTGAAAATCCGTCAACCTAGCCATGAGTTTACCTTCGGTGTTGGCATAACTTTTGTATCTTATTCATTGGTACTAACCCCCGTGGTATAACAAGTTCACTTGTGCATGTCGGTTTTGGAGTTATGTGTTTACGCAGGATTTTAATGTTGAAAGCAAGACTTCCGGGATATGTTCATTAAGCACCTCATGACAAGATCTTGAAGCCCGATACAAGTCAAGCAATGAAGTGAACATGACTCCAAGAGCCCAAGGACCAAGCCCGAGAAGATGATAAACTCCGAGGACTGAACCGTGAAAAGTCTTGAATCTTGCAAGACAAGGAGTTGAGTCCAATTCGGAGAGAAACCGACGTCAAGGGCCCACATGCAAAAGGGGAGAACATCTAGAAGACGTGGGAAGCAACACCGGCGAAGCGAGCCGCGGGATGGGCCGAATTGGGCCCCGAGCCGGTCGGCCCAGGCCGGCCGGCCCAGCCCAATTCGGGGCCCAATCGGCCTCTCCTTTGACCTAATTGCTTCTCGGGCTATAAATAGCCCCCCGACCGAGAGCCACGCGAGAGAAGATTTCGTATTCCGCCGCCGAGGAGCGAGAGAAGCTTGAGGGACACCAACTTGAAGATGAGGGTCGTGCTAGTTGTCTAGGGTTTCCCCGGCCGACGTGGGAACCTTGCATGGAAGACCACGTCGGAGCTCGGAGCGAGGATCAAGATCGAGGGAGGGCCCGGTGGTGATCTTGTTCATGTAATCATTCATGGTGAAGTTTGTAAGTGAATTCGATTTCTAGCGATCAAGTGCCTTCTCGATGATTTTGTTTTCTTCTTGGTTTTGCTTCTTCTACGATCTATACTTAAGATAGATTACATAGGGTGCTCTTGTAGCCGCGGTGGCTAGAGGTGCATACCGGACCGGCCAAGTGATTTCAACTTGTTCTATCGAACTCGCCCTAAGCTCCCCGCATGAATAGGGATACGTTGTGACAGAACGGGGGTCTCGAAAGGCGGATGTTTTCGGAGTCGGATGGGAAGGCCACGATTTAAAGATGCTTTTAATGAGATTCACTTTTCTATCTTCATCTATCTTGTTTGGAGCTACAACATAAGCATGATCTAGATTCTCTAGATTGGTTATCTCTTGCTTTCTCTTGTTACCTCTTTAGTAGATTAGATTAGATTCGTTTTCTTTATGAGTTAGTAGATTAGATGCAACTTACCTTCATAAGATAGCTTACCTTGCTTTACTAGATTGAATCCTTGCGTTGCACATTGTTCCACGGATTCGATACCTTGGGTTCACCACTCGAGGGAAGAAGGGTCCCTTGACTACGACGGGAGACTTGTCCGCTTGCAAGTCACAAACGAACTTTGATACAACTATTAACCGTCAACAAGCCCCTTTTTTACGGCGCCGTTGCGCGGGAACAAGCAATCAAGATCCGATCTAGTATCGCTTATCTTTCAGTTTTTCTTTTGATTTTCTTTTGCATCTCTTATGTTTGATCATCCCTGAAAAGAAAAAAAAGAGTCAATCTAATCTGGTTTTGATGAACCCTAATTTTTCTTTTGTTAGATTTTTTTGTTTTATCACTAACCCTAACCGGAGATGGTTGGCTACCTCTCCAAGAAACCCAAAACTTTTTTGTGGATGATCCAGGAAAACTTTACAGGCAAAGGTGACGTGCAACACAAGCTAAAGGGTTGGAAACCCTAGATCCAAAGTCGAAGGACCATCAAAATCTCCAAGGGAATCACCACCTCCAAGTCAAGACGTCGGAAGGCCGTTCAAATCAAGAGGAGGATGGAGAAGATGGAGATGGAGAAAGAAGCTCAACACCTAAAGGCCGCCAAAGCAAGATCCACATGCAAGGAGTGTGAAGTGTTCATCGTGATGAAGGTGCTAGACGCAAGTGGGACAACTTGCCGGGCGCCCGATTGGTGACAAAGAAGAATATCCGAGACAACTCCAAGGTCCCAAGACGGTGAAGGCTACTCAAGCTCATTCGGGAGAGATGAAGCATCACACTAGAGACCATGAAGATCACGACCGAAGGACCGGAGTTCGAGATGCCGAGCCACAAGGAAGTTGTTGCATCCGTCAAGACCAAAGGACAAAGCCAGCCTATGAAGACCAAAAAAATTGACTAAGCCAAAGTGGGTACCCAAGATTGCAACGCCCGCAAAGAGCGTTAATCCGGAGTAATCAAGTGAAGAAGTCTAGCCATGGACTATAAACGAAGCGCTAGGCGGGAGGCAGCCCGTTTCGTCGAGTCAAGAATAAGCTACCGGGAGGACAACCCGATTCCAGGTTTTTCAAGTCTTTTTAAATTTAATTCAGTTCTGAATTTTACTACGCAAAACCTTAGACTTAGAATGGTTGAACAATATTAGAGACATAATTCTTGGTTGAATATTTTGCTTGATCATAAACCCTTTACATGAACCATCCTATGTGATTGTTGCTTCTTTTTCGAGAAACCACAACCAAAAAGAAAAAAAATTCAGAACCAAACTCAACCTTTCATCCTCTTTATGATGTTGTGGTTGACTTGCTTTTCATGCTAAAAACACACGAGTAGAGCCACGACTTGTATCTAGATGTTATTTAAATTTCAGCACGTGGTAGGACTCGCGTGAACCTAGAAACTTGATTTTTGGTTGGTTTAAAAATCCATATCCTTGGTTTCTCTAAGATTAGAATTTTTCTAAGCCTCACTTAATTTTATTTCATTCAAAATCTCTCTCATCTAATCAAAATTAGGACCTAAACCTATGCCCCCATGATCAAGCCGGGAAAAGCTTGCTCTCAACTAATGAAGGCAAACTATACCGGTGAGACCGAAATCGACGTAATAAAAAAATATTTTCGACTTGCATTTGTTTTTAATGGTTTAAAAACTTCTCTAAAATTATGTTCGAGCTCTTGCATGGCTCTGAAAAATATTTTTAAATTTCGAAATTAGAGGAGTGCTTAGCCTTAAAGGGAGGCAATCTAGTTAACCTAACCATGCATGCACCATGACACATCACGGGATGCCCCTCCAACATATTTAAACCACATGCAAAGTACAAGCATGGGGGGCAGCCAAGGCTTTGTTTTGTAGGAATATCATGGATGCATGTGAGGCAAGGGAGTATGGAAGTGAGTCAAAGCGAAAACATCAAGTGGAAGGAGCAATAGTGCAAGCGAAGGAGTGGACGGGAACGTTTGGAAGGTGTACGCGATCACGAAGCAACATGCATGCACTAGAGAAGAACCGAGCCAAGAGGAGGAGAGAGGTAAGTCTTTCATCCAACTCTTTGTTCGTGTGCTCTAGTTTGTAGGCCGGAATCACCTTAGACTTAGCCATCCACCGCGTTTGTTTCGTGCAACAAATCACATCCTTAATCCACTCAAAGTCCGGACTCCAAAATAATATTTGTGTACCTTGTTACCGGGTGAAAACCCCGGATATTTATTTGTGAGGGAGAGTGCTGCAATCATGGAAGAAAACTACAAGCCTTTGCACCGAAGAAGAAGGGATCATCGTCGTCTAAGCCATCATCGACAACCTTTTCGAGGAGGCACTCGTTTCCGAGTTTCCTCGGGGTATGGAGGAGGACACGGCACCGCCAAGGAGGAATCGCACTCTTTTCCTTGGTGGCATGAGGGCTACACGAAACTCGTTTATGAGGTTTACCAAACTTCAATAACATATGGAGGAGCCGCTCGTCCAACCTCGCCACTTGACACGATCATCCGCTCCACCTCCATATGCTCCGCGGTATTCCGAGGGGTATGCCATCATGACGGAGGAGGAGAAGAAGCTCGCTCGCCTTAAGTAGAGGCTTGTAGCGAACGCCGACATCGACCAAGCTCTCCACATATTGGGTTTCACACGGGACACCGGTGCAATTCTCTAGCGGAGTGTCGGCAAACACCCACAAGAAATTCGCCTAGGAAATTTTCATGACCATGGCGCATAACCTTGATGAAGGAGTGCCGAGTCTCTCATTCCGTTGGAGGGAGCCCACAAGTGGAGAAGAAGGAAGACACCGTCGGAAGGGTAACCTTGATCAACGATGCTATTTCTAGCACCTTGATGGGGTAATCTCCTTTCAACCATGGGTTGCAATCGATCTTGACATGTAATCACACTTTGTTGGATTATCTATCTATCATCTTGTGCTGAAAATACTTTAATGCTTAAGGCTAGCAACCATGCCATAAAGGGAGTAGGGCCTCAATGCTTCCTTGGATCCATTCAACACAATCCCCGATAGATTAGATTGGTTTTCATGTTCGAAACGATTGCATGTTCTAGTATCGTAGACCCATGGGCGAGTGTCCCCTATTTTCAAAAAGGGAGCTCCGGAACAAGTATGTGCATAAAGGCACATGGGAAGGCTTTTGGAGTATGATCACGGGAAGAGACCATCAACGAAGAAATACTATCCGGAACCCCATCATCCAAGTGTGTCACTTTTGTGCAAGTGGATTTTTGGGGAGAATAAGAGAGACATAGATAACCAACACGGAGTTGAATTGGATTTACTCACAGCCAATCAACCCTACTCACCTACGATCAACCGGTGGTGTTGTGAGCAACATCGGATTCGGGAGATCGGGTTGTTACCTCTCCATGTTGACTATCTCTTTAAAACCGGGTATTGCAAGGAACCCAAATCATCTCCTACCCGGGACTTCCCTAGGAATATATGAAGAAAGGAAAATTTATTTGAAGATGAGGGAGGAGGCTTCCAAGTGGCCTAGGTGAATTTGCCTCTTTCGGATTGAGGATTCAAACTTTTTCTTGAGAGGAAGAAGATTGGTTAGAGAAAGGACTTCTTGTGCCGGCGAAGAAAAATAAAGGAGAAGAATTATAGGAGAAGGATCTTCCACGACCCAAGAAGGAGGTGCACAACAAAATTATGTCCCACCATTGGGAGAAACCCCGGCGCCGTCGAATTACTACGGTGGTGTACCAATGCAAGCATGGGGGAGTGGTGCAGCCATACCCCCACCATTTTTGCGGTGCCCAACGTAGCCTTTGCGGAGCCATTTGCACACCTTCCTCAACCACAACAAAATGGAGCCACCATTGGAGGATACGCTGCAAGGAACATGCAAATTATTGCAGCCATCCAAACCAATGCCAACTAAATGGGTGAAGGAAATGCAAACGTCGCTTATGTGCTTGGACACCTTCACCTAGCACCGTCAGACAATTCATAGGAGGAGTGGTGCATTCCTATTACAAGTAAGGGTACAACAACCAAGACTTTCAATATCAACCACCGGCGGAAGATTAGAGAAAGGAGGAGCTTTAGTTATCTTTCCTTTACCCCCTTTTTCTTTAATTTTCAGCTTGTATGCACCTATGTTTGCGTAGTATTTTCAGCTTTGCTTTAATTTTCAGTTTTTAGTTTAATTTTCAGTGTGTATCTTAGTTTTTATTTTCATCATGAATAACGTCACCACCAAGTTTTTACCCTTGGTAAAGTTACAAAGTTTGTGCCATGATGATATATGATTATAATTGCCGCTTTGTTTATCTTTGTAATTGGTTTATGCATGTTTGAACTAGTGCTCTCTTAAAAATACAAATCTGAAATTATCTAAATGCTAGCTTAATCTTCAGCGGAGGTTATGATTAAAATAAAGACCCATAGTGTTTTATGTGCTCTCAAGTTATGAATAGATTAAAGATGTCTTTTATGCTCAAAAATATTGCTAACCTTGTCATAAATATCACTTGTGTGTTGCTCAACCTATCCGAGCCTTATATATATTTGAGTGCATAAACCTTAGTGTACAAGATTTATTTTTGAGTGAGTTATTACAGGCCATGATTTCTACGGCCCGAGACTAAGAAGGCTGGTCATTCCGTTTTTGCGTATCTATCTTTTTGCTAGCCTTTTATCCGTGCATTGTGTATCCCCGCATTGGAGATCTCACAAACTTCGCCGGATATCCACCCTTAAACCAAATATCATCTTTTTGTGATTACCTCCTTGACCACAACCTATCGTTGAGAATGGATCATCAATTCAAGGAAGATCGCAAGACGGTGCCAACGTTGAAGATTTCAAGTATCTCTCCAAGGAAAAATATCTCCGGTACCTACCTTATTTTTCGCCTCTTTGCTCGAGGACGAGCAACGTCTAAGCATGGGGGAGGAGGTAGGTACGGTGCAGTTTTAGAGTTCAAAAGGGAGTATTTTTAAAAAAAATGATGAAAGAGATGTATAGGGTTGGGTAAAAAAAATCCAGTGATATTCATGACTTTCAAGGTATAAAAAATCAAAACTTCGTTGTGAAAGTCATGGACTGAATATATGACAAGAAAAAATGAATGAATGAAAGAAAGAAAAGAATGAGAAATATGAGAAAGAAAAAAAAAATGTGCGTAAAGTAAATTCCCTAGCTCTCTAAAAGTGCATTCAAGGCTTCAAGTTTAAAAGATCCATTCTCATTTTCCAACCATGTGCAATCCGATAACGAGGACTTCCTTTGTGCCTCGGGATCACTCTTTGCCATTTGCACATGTCCACTCATCTAAAAGTGTGTGTATTTTTCTCTTTCCCCTCCTTGATTTAACATTATTTTCCAATGACCTTTTTGACGAGTCTCGGTAAGACCATGAGAAGCTTGTCTTGTTTTGACAACACCTCATTTATAAAATCTTGTTAGGACTAAACTTTCCCAAAGCTCCATATAAAGCCTACCACACATATATGTTATGAGAGGGAAAGGAGTAGAATATATAGGCTTGAGAGACAAGTGAGATGAGAGTTTATGAGCAACATGCAAGGTGATTTAAATTTGTGAACTTGGTTTAGCTCTTTTCTTTATCTCGTTCTTTATTTCAAAAATTCGAGATCTATTTAAACTTTGTGAGCATGTTAATACTTGTGGGATAAGCTTAAAAAGAATCTACCCTCCGTGGAGGTGAAGGCTAGTACATTATGGAACTTTAACGAATTAAACTTTTGAGAGCATTATGTTTTTTTTCATGTATGATCAAGTGCAAGGTTTAAACATTGTTTGGCAACGATGATATCCATCGAAGGCTTACTCGAGGACGAGCAAGGTTTAAGCATGGGGGAGATGTTGACGGTGAAAATCCGTCAACCTAGCCATGAGTTTACCTTCGGTGTTGGCATAACTTTTGTATCTTATTCATTGGTACTAACCCCCGTGGTATAACAAGTTCACTTGTGCATGTCGGTTTTGGAGTTATGTGTTTACGCAGGATTTTAACGTTGAAAGCAAGACTTCCGGGATATGTTCATTAAGCACCTCATGACAAGATCTTGAAGCCCGATACAAGTCAAGCAATGAAGTGAACATGACTCCAAGAGCCCAAGGACCAAGCCCGAGAAGATGATAAACTCCGAGGACTGAACCAGAAAAGTGCTGAATCTTGCAAGACAGGGAGTTGAGTCCAATTCGGAGAGAAACCGACGTCTAGGGCCCACATGCAAAAGGGGAGAACATCTAGAAGACGTGGGAAGCAACACCGGCGAAGCGAGCCGCGGGATGGGCCGAATTGGGCCCGGGCCGGTCGGCCCCGGCCGGCCGGCCCGGCCCAATTCGGGGCCCAATCGGCCTCTCCTTTGACCTAATTGCTTCTCGGGCTATAAATAGCCCCCCGACCGAGAGCCACGCGAGAGAAGATTTCGTATTCCGCCGCCGAGGAGCGAGAGAAGCTTGAGGGACACCAACTTGAAGATGAGGGTCGTGCTAGTTGTCTAGGGTTTCCACGGCCGACGTGGGAACCTTGCATGGAAGACCACGTCGGAGCTCGGAGCGAGGATCAAGATCGAGGGAGGGCCCGGTGGTGATCTTGTTCATGTAATCATTCATGGTGAAGTTTGTAAGTGAATTCGATTTCTAGCGATCAAGTGCCTTCTCGATGATTTTGTTTTCTTCTTGGTTTTGCTTCTTCTACAATCTATACTTAAGATAGATTACATAGGGTGCTCTTGTAGCCGCGGTGGCTAGAGGTGCATACGGACCGGCCAAGTGATTTCAACTTGTTCTATCGAACTCGCCCTAAGCTCCCCGCATGAATAGGGATACGTTGTGACGAACGGGGGTCTCGAAAGGCGGATGTTTTCGAGTCGGATGGGAAGGCCACGATTTAAAGATGCTTTTAATGAGATTCACTTTTCTATCTTCATCTATCTTGTTTGGAGCTACAACATAAGCATGATCTAGATTCTCTAGATTGGTTATCTCTTGCTTTCTCTTGTTACCTCTTTAGTAGATTAGATTAGATTCGTTTTCTTTATGAGTTAGTAGATTAGATGCAACTTACCTTCATAAGATAGCTTACCTTGCTTTACTAGATTGAATCCTTGCGTTGCACATTGTTCCACGGATTCGATACCTTGGGTTCACCACTCGAGGAAGAAGGGTCCCTTGACTACGACGGGAGACTTGTCCGCTTGCAAGTCACAAACGAACTTTGATACAACTATTAACCGTCAACAGCACGTCACTGGGCGCATGCGCCGGGCGCTGCACCTCGGCGTCCAGAGGCCCTCGGGGTGGTGCGATCTCATTACGAGATCAACTTCGAGGCCGTGGCGAAGGGTTACATCGTCCCCGAGGGCGTCGAGGACGAGGTGGCGATGGAGCGTGTGGACGCGTTAGCCGCTGACGCCACCGGGGCGCTCGCCGAGGCCTTTGAGGAGTTTTTGTTCCCTGATGCCACCGACGCCGATGCTCCGCCAGCCTAAAGATTGCCGGGCGCCAGGCCCTTTTTTGTTTTTGTGTTAGTGTATGGGCCATGTGGCCATGTAAATAAACAGATCACTTTGCTTCAAACGTTTGTGAAAGTGAAATGATGTCCTTTACTTTATTGCGCTTTTTTGTTTCTCCTTCTTCCTGAGTAAATTCTAGTTAGGGGAGTTCGATTTTCGCGAGCGGCCTGCTGGGTCGGAGGCAAGAGAGAAGGGTCGTATCCTCGCGGAGGTGTAGGCTATCTCTGACTCGCGCGTCCTTTCTGCTAGGCTGCCTGCGCCCTATTCGAATTTTGCTCGAGGCCGAAGTAGAAACATGCTTAGCGCGCGTGGGTTTTTTCTTTTTTGCGAAAAAATGGGACCATTTTTTGGGGGGATGCCCCCGTAGTAGCCCCCGAGGGTAACTTGGGTTTCAGGGGAAAGCCGAGTTGCCCTTTTCATTGAACTGGTGATGTTTACATGGTTGTTGCCAACTGGGGTGTTGGGCACGTGATTTACAACAAAAGACTTGGAAATCCTAGCTAGGGATAGAAGCGACGTAGCTGTTGGATGTTCCAAGCGTTGGTGAGTTCTTCGCCATCCTCGTTGGCTAGCTTGTACGTGTCGGGCTTGAGCACCTTTACTACGACGTAGGGTCCCTCCCACGGGGGTGATAGCTTGTGGCGTCCTCGGTTGTCTTGGCGTAGCCTTAGGACCAAATCCCCCTCGCTGAAGTCCCGCCTGCGTATCTTCCGTGCCTGGTAGCGCCTGAGGGACTGCTGGTATCTTGCGGAGTGCATCAAGGCCACGAGGTGTGCTTCATCCAGCTGGTCCAGTGAGTCCTCGCGGGCTCGCTGGTTGGCGTCCTCGTCGTAGCCTCGTACCCTGGCTGACCCATATTCTAAGTCCGTGGGGAGGACGGCCTCCGCGCCGTGGACTAGAAAAAACGGGGTGAACCCAGTGGCTCTGCTTGGGGTGGTCCTTAGGCTCCACACGACCGCAGGTAATTCCTGGAGCCATTTCCGACCAGACTTATTCAGCTGGTCGAAAATTCTGGGCTTAAGGCCTTGTAGGATCATGCCATTGGCACGCTCTACTTGGCCGTTAGTCTATGGGTGCGCCACAGCTGCCCAATCCACACGGATGTGGAATTTGTCGCAGAACTCCAGGAATTTCCTGCCCGTGAACTGGGACCCGTTGTCGGTGATGATGGAGTTTGGCACTCCAAAACGATGGACGATGTCGGTGAAGAACGTCACCGCTTTCTCTGCCCTGAGATTCGTAATGGGGCGTACTTCTACCCACTTGGAAAATTTGTCGATTGCAACCAACAAGTGGGTGAAACCCCCGGGCGCCTTTCGCAGGGGCCCGACGATGTCCAGCCCCCACACGGCGAAAGGCCATGTTATGGGGATGGTCTGCAGGACGTGAGCAGGAAGGTTGGATTTACGAGCGTAGAACTGGCACCCTTCGCAAGTGCGCACGATCTCGCTAGCATCCGCGACCGCTGTGGGCCAATAAAAGCCTTGACGGAATGCATTGCCTACGAGGGTGCGGGGCGTAGTGTGATGGCCGCAGATCCCCGCGTGAATGTCTCGGAGGAGCTCGCGCCCCTCGGGGATGGGCACGCATCGCTGCAGGATGCCGGAAGCGGCGCGCTTGTACAGCTCGCCGTCGACGAGGGCAAAGGACTTGGTCATCCTGGCGATGCACCTGGCCTCGGCCCGGTCCGAGGGGAGTTTCCCTCGAGCCATCCAGGCAACATACTTGTCGTGCCAATCCGCCCTGATGGGGGCTGGCTCAACATCCATCACATCGGCCTCGTCAGCGCCATACCCCTCGAGGAGGGAGAACACATACGCCTCGTTCGAGGGGTCCTCATCCATGGGCTCTGCGCCTGCCGGATTCGAGGGAGCCCCCAAGGGTTCCGCGTGGTTCGAGGGGTGCGGCTCGAGGGTGACGGAGGGCTGGGCAACGTCTCGGGCAAAAACATTCGGGGGGGGCAATGATCCGCCCGGATGCGATCTTGGCCAGCTCGTCCGCCTCCTCGTTGTACCGGCGGGGCACGTGATTGAGCTCGATGCCGTAGAATTTGCCCTCGAGGGCTCACACGGCCTTGCAGTATGCTTCCATCTTGTCGTCGTGGCAGCTCGCATTTTTCATGACTTGGTCAATCACGAGCTGCGAATCCCCCCGCACGTCGAGGCGCTTGACGCCTATCTCGATGGCGATCTTGAGGCCGCAAAGGAGGGCCTCGTACTCGGCCATGTTGTTTGACGCGGGGAAGTGGAGACGTACTGCGTACCGCATGTGCTCCCCGAGGGGTGACACGAAGAGCAGGCCCGCGCCCGCCCCGGTCTTCATCACCGAGCCGTCGAAATACAGAGTCCAGCACTCTGCCTGGATCTGTGGCGGCGGTAGTTGCGTGTCCGTCCACTCGGTGACGAAACCCGCTAGGATCTGGGACTTGATGGCCTTGCGCGGGGCGTAGGCGAGCGTCTCGCCCATCAGCTCCACTGACCACTTGGCGATCCTGCCCGCCGCGTCTGGATTGCGGATGATCTCCCCCAGCGGGAAGGAGGAGACCACCGTAACAGGGTGGGCCTCGAAGTAGTGGCGAAGCTTGCGTCGTGCAAGGACCACCGCGTACAGCAGCTTCTAGATTTGAGGGTAGCGTGTCTTGGTGTCGGACAAGACCTCGCTGATGTAGTACACCGGCCGTTGGACCAGCAGGGCGTGCGCTTCCTCCGTGCGCTCTACCACGATTACGGCGCTGACCACCTGGGTGGTTGCGGCCACGTAGAGCTGCAGAGGTTCGCCGTCCCGCGGTGGTATGAGGATCGGGGCGTGGGTCAAGGATGCCTTAAGCTTGTCGACCGCATCCTGGGCCTCGTTGGTCCAGGAGAAGCGCTCGTGCTTTTTGAGGAGGCGGTAGAGGGGCAAGCCTTTTTCACCAAGCCGCGAGATGAAGCGGCTCAAGGCGGCAAGGCATCCCAGCACCTTTTGTACCCCTTTGAGGTCCCTAATTGGACCCATTCGCTCGAGGGCCGCAACCTTCTCAGGGTTGGCCTCGATGCCTCGCTGGAAGACTATGTATCCTAGGAGCATGCCCCGCGGCACACCAAAGACACATTTTTCGGGGTTCAATTTTACCCCGTTGGCCCGTAGGCAGCCGAACGCGATGTTGAGGTCGCCAACCAGGTCGTCCGCCTTCCTGGTTTTTACGACGATGTCATCTACGTACGCCTCAACCGTTCGCTCGATGTGATCTCCGAAAACGTGTTGCATGCAGCGTTGATACGTTGCACCCGCGTTCCGGAGGCCGAACGACATCGTGACGTAGCAAAACATCCCGAACGGCGTGATGAATGAAGTCGCGAGCTGGTCGGACTCCTTCATCTTTATTTGGTGATACCCGGAGTAGGCATCAAGGAAGCAAAGTAGCTCACACCCGGCTGTTGAATCAACAATTTGATCGATGCGTGGCAAAGGAAATGGAACTTTAGGACATGCTTTATTAAGACTAGTGTAGTCTATACACATCCGCCATTTCCCGTTCTTTTTCTTTACTAGTACAGGATTCGCTAGCCACGTAGGGTGGAACACTTCCTTGATGAACTCGGCCTTGAGAAGCTTCCGCAGCTCCGCTCCGATCGCCCGCTGTCGTTCCTCGTCGAAGCGGCGGAGCCGCTGCTGCACGGCGCGGGAATGATGCAGGATGTCAAGGGAGTGCTCGGCGACCTCCCTCGGGATGCCTGGCATATCCGAGGGGCTCCACGCGAAGATGTCGGCGTTGGCGCGGAGGAAGTCGATGAGCCCCACTTCCTATTTCGGGTCGAGGGTGGAGCTGACCCTCAACACCTTGCCCTCGGGGGCAGCAGGGTCGAGGGGCACCTCCTTGGTCTGCTCCGCGGCCTCGAAACTGCCGGCGTGCTTGGCGGTGGAGTCGAGGTCTTCGTTGACCATCTTCTCCAAGGTGGTCACCAGCACTTCGTCCAGCGCTAGTGCTTCTGCGTGCTCCACGCATTCGACGTCGCAGTCGAACGCGTGCTCGATGGACGAGCCCACGGTGATGACACAGTTTGGTCCCGGCATCTTCATTTTGAGGTAGCTGTAGTTGGGGACGGCCATGAACTTGGTGTAGCAGGGCCGCCCAAGTATGGCGTGATAGGCGCCCCAGAACCCCACCACCTCGAAGGTGAGCATTTCCTTGCGGAAATTCCTCGGAGTGCCGAACCAAACCGGCAGGTCGATCTGCCTGAGGGGCTAGACGCGCTTGCCCGGCGCGACGCAATGGAACGGCGTTGTGCTAGGCCGCAACTGGTCCAACCCGATCCCTAGCAGGCGCAACGTGTGCGCGTAGAGAATGTTGAGGCTGCTGCCTCCATCCATCAGGACCTTTGAGAACCGCGCGTTCCCAATGACCGGGTCGACCACCAGTGGGTACTGGCCCGGATTAGGGATGCGGTTCGGGTGGTCTTCACGGCTGAAAGTGATGGCGGCCTCCGACTAGTCGAGGAAGGAGGGAGGCGCCTTCTCTGCGGCGACGACCTCGTGCCACTCCCTCTTGCGCTGGCGGCTCAACATGTCGACGGTTGGTCCCCCGAAGATGAGAAACACGTTCTCTACGGCGGGGAAGCCGCCGGTGTCGCCATCTTCTCCGTCCTTCTTGGCCTCCGCGTCCTTTGCGGCGGCTCGGCCGTAGAACTTCCTGAGCATGTCGCATTGCTCGAGGGTGTGGTTCACTGGGGTCTTGTGATACAGACATGGCTTTTTCAGCATGTCGTCGAACACCCCCGGACCTCAAGGGGTTGGTCGAGGGCCCCGTCGAGCCGGGTCAACAGCAAGGGCCTCGGCGTCATCGCCGTCGCGTCCCTGCTCGCGCGCCTCGCGGCGCGGCTTCTTCCCTTTCTTGCCCCGCTTGTCCTTCCGGTGGGGCTCCCTGGACTTGCTGCCCTCCGCGGGCACGTCGTCCGAACGCTTGCCCTTCTTGCCGTCAAAGATCGCCCCCACGGCCTCTTCACCCGAGGCGAAGCTGGTGGCGATGTCGAACAGCTCGTTTGAGTCCGCAGGCGGGGCGCGCCCCGGCTCTCTCGCACGAGATCCCGGCACGTGGTGCCCTCGAGGAAGGCGTGCACAATCTCAGATTGCGCCACGCTTGGGAGCTCCGTGCAGCGCTTGGAGAAGTGTCGTATGAAGTTCCGGAGCGACTCGCCGGGCTTCTGGGTGCAGGAGCGCAGGTCCCAGGAATTCCCAGGGCGCACGTACGTGCCCTGGAAGTTGCCCATGAACGTGCGGACTAAATCATCCCAGTTATAGATTTGACTGGCCGGCCGATGCTCAAGCCACGTCCGGGCTGAATCACCGAGGTGCAGGGGGAGGTTGCGAATGATGACCTCGTCGCTGGTGGCCCCGCCCAGCTGGCATGCTAGGCGGTAATCGTTGAGCCACACGCGGGGGTCCGTTTCCCCGTTATACTTGACGATGGTCGTGGGCTGGCGGAAGCGCTGGGGGAAGGCCGCCGTGCGGATCTCCCGGCTGAACACACGGGTGTTGACGGTGTATTTTGGTGCACCTAGCATGTTCATTACACTTTGGTTTGGATTTGATTATTGAACTAACCCGCCACTAGGCACACTAATCATATAACAAGTTCATCTTTGTGCATGCATTTGGAAGTGTTGTATTTATGTAGGAAATCATGGACATAAAGGACGGATACGCAATAAGTTCAAAGGAGCATTCATGGAGTCTTGTTCGTGTTCATGAGTTCGGCGAAATTACTTCCAATGGTGGTGAGGACCGAAGTGTTACGAGGAACACCCCGGGGATTGAAGCGTAAAAGATCAAACTTCATGCAAAGAGAGCCTCCATCTTGATCGCGAGGATAACGGCGTCAAAATCATCCAAGTGGAGGGGGCGAAGTAGATAAGTGCACGAGGACCCACGGAGCAAAAAGGGCGACCGAACCGGGCCGAAGCGGGCTCGGCCGGCGGCGGTCGGATCGGCCCGGCCCACTTCGGGCACCGGTTCGGTCCCGTCTTCCTTGCCCTCGAAGGATCTTCGACCCTAAAACCCCCGATGCGCCGCCAACGGACGGAGAGGGAGTTTATTCGCACCGAGAAGGCCATCCACAAGCTAGAGAGAGAGGAGGAGGATCTCGGTGGAGATCAACCACCTCGAAGGAAGCACCCTCTCGTGGAGAAGGAGGAAGACACGGGCGGAAGGGAAACCATGATCAACGGTGCCATGATCGACACCTTGATGGGGTAATCTTCTCATTCGTCCATGGGTTGTAATCGATCGTGAGATGTAATCGCACTTTGTCGGATTTTCTATCTATCATCTTGTGTTGAATATACTTTAATGCTTAAAGGTTAGCTACCATGCGTAGAGGGAGTACGAGCTCCAATGCTTCCTTGGATCCATTCAATACGCCGTGGCCATCAAAGGCCTAGTCATGAATACCTTCGCGTAGTGACGAGTACGAGAGGAGGAAAGGGCGAAACCGTGGTCACAACCCCGATAGATTAGATTGGTTTTTCATGTCTTTAAGCGATTGCATGCTCTAGTATCGTAGACCGTGGGCGAGTGTCTTCTCTCTTGATCGTTTATCATTCTCTCTAGTGAGTTTAGTTGTTTTTCTAGTATAATAGTAGTTAGGGTTTTAGTAGTTAGTGTGTCGTTGTTGATCGAACGCTTGTAATCCCCTTGCTCGCGGATTGACAAGAACCTTGGGAATCCCGTGGTGAAAAAGGTGTGGGGTCCGTACGCTTGCGGATCGTAGAGGGATACGTCTTTTATCCGTCAACAAGCCCCTTTTACGGCGCCGTTGTTCGGGGAGCAAGTTAGTTTACATCGTTTGATTTGCATCTAACTTAGTTTTATATTTTAGTTTATCTTTTATTTGCTATATCTACCATATATTATCGGAAAAACACTTGTTTCTTTTTTTTGTTTTTGTTTTTATCTTATTGTCTAGATGGAGTTCGTTAATCAACCCGTGGAAGAACCGGAGAAATCATTAAGGGATTACGCTAGCCCTCGATGTGAAGACATAAAGGTACAAGAGTCGGATTCGAAGCTCGAAGCGACCAAGTATGAAATTAAATCCAAGATCATGAAGATGGTGGCGGAAAACCCATTTGAAGGGATGGTTACGGAGAACCCATATAGACACATAAGGGATTTCACGACAATATGCAACACGGTGCGTCAAGAAGGAGTTCCCGATGAATGGTTCAAATGGAATCTCTTTCCCTACTCACTTGCCGCAAAGCAAAGACATGGTATTCGGTTGCGTCCTTTGAAGTTGAAGGCAATTGGAACAAGTTGACAAAGAAGTTTTGCGAGAAGTTCTTTCCAATGAGCAAGGTTCAACATCTAAGGAGGCAAGTGATCAATTTTATGCAAGGAGAAGAGGAAGGGATAGACCAAGCTCGGGAAAGGTTTAATGAATTAATCGAACAAGGACCAAAACTCGGCTTCACCGGTGACGTACTCTTGCATACATTTTTCTTTTCCCTAACCCCTAGTTGCATGCGACACGTCGAAATGTGTGCGGGTGGGGATCTCATGGAGAAAACACTCACGGAAGCCGCCCAACTTCTACAAAAAGTTAGCAAAGCGGCTGCCATGCGAAGAGATTGGGAAACAAGACTTGCGGAAGAGCCGGAATTTAATTCAAGGAAGAAAAAGCTTGCTGATTTTTCTAAAGAGGCAACCCGGAAGTCACAAAAGAGGAGCCAATCATGGAGAAGCTTAAACAAGAACACATCAAGTCAAGAACTACACCAAACGTCGACTTCGCCGCACCAAATGAGACGAATAAGAGAAGCATGTCAAGCGCGAAGCCACTAAGGGAGTTCGAGCCAATGGATTGGGTTCCTATTGATTACGGAGAAGTATTCGACAAGAGAAGACCGTTCCCTAATCAAAAGGGGATGGCAAGAGCATTGGAAGTGGATTTCCCACCGGAGAGGAAAGCTGAAAATTCATACGACCTCGAAACCACTTAGGTGAGATTTTTGAAAAGCTCTTTGGAGATGATGTGGTGGATCCGGAACATATTGCCGAGGTGAAGAGGATCATGGGGATCAAGCCCGAAGCATCACCATACGCTCGCCTTGCTGAAATTTATTCGATCGGATCCGAAGAAGAAGAGAAGATGACGCCGCACTTGAGTTGCGAGATCAACGGAGTTCAATGCAAAGCTTTATGCGACATCGGAGCCCAAGTAAGTGTTCTAACTTCTAAAATTTACGATAAAGTTCAATACCACAACCTAGACTTAGCTCCAACATCAACGAAATTAATTATGGGAGATGGTAGAACTATCAAACCTCTAGGTATTGCTTGCAACATGAAAGTAAAAATCTCTAGAAACTATATACCAACCGATTTCTTTGTTATTGATGCTTACCATGGTAATTACGATCATATAATCTTAGGTAGGCCTTTTCTTAAGTTGGTTGATGCCGTGTTAGATGCGGAGAAGGCAAAGTAACAATGAACCTTAATGGAACAAAGTACACATATAACTTTCTTCGCGCTTCTAAGCACCTTACTCCTTTTCCTCCCGAAGATGAAGAAATAGAAGAGATAGATAGTCTTTGTTTTGTTGAAACCCTTAGAGACCCGTTGCAAAGAGCAATGGAAAATCAAATTAGTAATCAACAAGATGAAGAACTAGAGGAAGCAACAAAAGGCTTAGAGCCGCATGATGGTAGCGTGGAGGAAGAAAAGTTCGAAGACATAGGAGAAATCAAACCCGAGGAGCCACAAGTGCCCAAGTAGACCTTAAACCTTTGCCCAAGGGATTAAAATATGAATTTTTGGGCCCCAGAGACAAAACTTATCCGGTCATTGTGAGCGACGAGTTGAGTCCCGAAGAAAATGAAGCGTTGCTGATTTTATTAAAAAAACATAGGAAGGTGATTGGATATTCAATTAACGATCTCAAAGGTATTAGCCCGGCCTTTTGCACTCATCGTATACCAATGGAAGACCAATGTAAGCCTGTAGTGGACCACCAAAGGAGGCTAACCCATGCCATGCGAGAGGTAGTAAAGAAAGAGGTTATCAAGTTACTTGATGCCGGAATCATCTATCCGGTTCCACATAGCGAATGGGTGAGCCCGTACATTGTGTACCGAAGAAAGGAGGTTTGACCGTGGTGAAGAATGAGAAGAACGAATTGATACCGCAAAAGAACCGTGATTTGGGTGGCGGATGTGTATTGATTACCGTAAGCTTAACAAAGCGACGAAGAAAGATCACTTCCCCCCACCGTTCATAGACGAGATGCTCGAGAGGTTAGCAAATCACGCTTATTTTTGCTTTCTCGATGGATACTCGGGGTTCATGCAAATTCCCATTCACCGGAAGATCAACATAAGACAACATTTACATGTCCTTACGGAACGTTTGCATATAGGAGGATGCCCTTCGGCCTATGCAACGCTCGGCCTCTTTTCAACGTTGCATGATGGCCGTGTTTTCGAAATTCATTGAAGAAATTGTTGAAGTGTTTATGGATGATTTTTCCGTTTACGGGAAGACGTTCATGGATTGCTTAGCAAACTTAGAAAAGGTCCTTACAAGGTGTGCGGAGGTAGATTTGGTTTTAAATTGGGAAAAGTGCCACTTCATGGTTAAGCAAGGCATAGTGCTCGGACATGTTATATCCGAGAGAGGAATTGAAGTGGACAAGGCAAAGGTAGAGACGGTTGAGCAACTCCCACCTCCTACGGATATTAAGTCCTTAAGGAGCTTTCTAGGCCATGCCGGGTTCTATAGAAGATTTATAAAGGACTTCTCAAAGATCACCAAGCCTTTAACGCACCTTCTTCAAAAAGATGTGGCTTTCGACTTTGATGAGAAGTGTCTAGCGGCATTCCGGACCTTGAAAAATGCGTTGGTGAGTGCTCCCATCATCCAACCTCCGGATTGGAGCCAACCTTTCGAGATCATGTGTGACGCAAGTGACTACGCCGTGGCGCGGTCTTGGGACAAAGAAAGGAAGGCCGAGTTCACGCCGTTTACTACGCTAGCAAAACTCTTAGTGGGGCACAATTAAATTACGCTACTACGGAAAAAGAATTGCTAGCGGTGGTATTCGCTTTCGAAAAATTCAGATCCTACATCGTGAACTCGAAAGTCATTGTTTACACCGATCACGCGACTATAAAGTATCTCTTGGCTAAGAAGGAAGCTAAACCTCGTTTGATTCGTTGGATCCTTCTTCTCCAAGAGTTCGATGTTGAAATTCGTGATAAAAAGGGGGTGGAGAATGTTGTGGCCGATCATTTGTCTAGGATGAATCGTGGGCAAGATGATAAAGAGCCCATAGAAGACA
Organism: Cenchrus americanus; assembly: GCA_947561735.1. Lineage (NCBI taxonomy): Eukaryota > Viridiplantae > Streptophyta > Magnoliopsida > Poales > Poaceae > Cenchrus > Cenchrus americanus. Next base: position 67,901,365 of record OX387245.1, on the reverse strand, counting down.
AGATGAGAGATGACCACCTCTATAGAGTGCTTGATAAAGATACTTGGATGATCGACATCATTCGAGCGATTCGAAAGATGCCCCTCGATCATCTAGACAAAAACACTCAAAGGAAGATAATTTCCGAAAGTAAGAAATATTTTTGGGATGCACCATACCTCTTCAAGCTTGGCAATGATGGTGTGATGAGAAGATGTGTGCCAAGGGAAGAGAGGCTTGAGATTCTAAGGAAGTGCCACTCGGCGGAGTACGGTGGGCACTATAGCCATTTTCGAACCGAAGCCAAAGTATGGTCGAGCGGATTCTATTGGCCGGAGATGCATGAAGATACTAAAAGATATGTTGCGTCATGCCCCGAATGCCAAAGAACCGGAAACATCTCTCAAAGAAATTCTATGCCTTTGAAATACAACTTGCAAGTCGACATATTCGATGTATGGGGCATAGACTTCATGGGGCCTTTTAAAAACTCATTTGGATTCGAGTACATACTTGTTATGGTTGATTATGTATCCAAGTGGGTAGAGGCTATACCATGTCGTAAAGCTTCCACGGAGGAGTCCATCACTATGATCAAGAACGTGATTTTTCCCCGTTTCGGTACACCGAGAATCTTGATAAGTGACGGAGGAACTCATTTCACCGGGAAGAACTTCAAAAGGTGCTTGTCCAAGTTGGGAATTGAGCATAGGGTCTCCACGGCCTATCACCCACAAACCAACGGACAAGCGGAGACGTCAAATAGGCAATTAAAAAGCATACTCAACAAGACCATAGAGAAGGGAGGCAAGGATTGGTCAAAGAAATTAGACGGCGCTTTATGGGCTTATCGAACGGCGTTTAAAACTCCGATAGGTATGACCCCCTATCAATTCGTCTATGGAAAAGCCTGCCACCTTCCGGTTGAGTTAGAACATAAAGCCTATTGGGCGATTAAAGAGATGAACCTTGATCTCGATGCCGCGGTGGTGAAACGGAGAATTCAAATAAGCGAGCTAGAAGAGTTGAGGTTGAAAGCTTATGAAAACGCAAGCATATACAAAGAGAGAATCAAAAGGTGGTATGATAAAAGATTGAAGAAAAAAGAATTCAAAGAAGGAGATAAGGTCCTCCTCTACAATTCGAGGTTTAAAACCTTCGGAAAGGGGAAATTGCAAAGCAAGTGGGACGGACCTTATGTTGTGCATTCGGTGTTCTCCAACGGAGCGGTAACCATTATGGATATAAACGGTGATCAATTTGTGGTGAATGGACAGCGGCTTAAGGTTTACTACGAACCCGATGTCGTGCCCATTCATCATGTTGACGTCTTTACCATGGAGGAAGAACACGAACGTCCCGCCTAGGACGAAAAACAAGGCACCAACTTCTGTAAATAATTTTTCTTTTAGCTTTCTGGAGTTTTTCGCGAAGATTAACCGGGCCAACTTTTTCCCACGGGCCGAGGACGAAAAAAATAGGGCGGTGTGCAAAAACCGGACCGGCCCGGCCCCCGAGGCGGGGGTGGGCCGGCCGGCCCGATCGGATCGGCCCAAGGGGGGCCCGACGCCCGATGTCCCCGAATTTCGCCCGAATTGCTCCTTTTTGACTTCCTTGTTTGGTCGGAAAATTTTAAGGGAAGTGTAAAAAAGGAAAATAAGGTTCCCGGGGCTTTTCTCTCGGGACTATATATTTGGCCGAATTGGGAGCTCGAGAATCAAACCTTTCAAGCAATGTGTTGCACCCTTGTAGCGACCATTGAGCCTCCAAAAAGCTTAGAGTTGAAGGTAGAAGCCAAGAAGCCATCGATGGAGGAGGCGATGCGATGCGAGGTCAAGCTACCCGTCAAGAGGACCGCACGTATCCGTTGCGGAGGACGTGTCCCGACCGGAGCTCTTGCATCTCGCAACCCCGTCAAAGGAGAGAAGGTCCCTACACCCGTTCGAAGGTCGGCACGTCTCTAAGGCATCAAGCGTAAGGATTACAAGGAGGTGTCGCCGGAGCCTAAGGAATATGGGGATAGCGACTACTCCGACGATCGTAGCCCGAGCTCGTGGGCGGCTGCCGGTAGAGATGATGACGATTGGGGCGAACAGCCCTATGAAAGGACTCCCGAGGGCCCCAATGGCGACGGCAACGGCGGTGGCGAAGGCGACAACAATGGAGGTGGCGACGGCGGTGGTGACAACGGTGGAGATTATGGCGACGACGACCCCTTCGGATTGCATCCCGGTGTGTTGTCGATTTTGCCGTCAATCCATCGCGGCTCTCTACGCGTCGGCCGACGAGTGTCTTCAAACCATGGAAGCGATGAAGCGGCGTATGGAGGACTTGGAGCGCGTAGTTGAAGATGACTACAAGTTCCTTAACCGTAACGTGCGCAAACTTTTCGGCATGGTTGGAAACATGAGAGGCAAGTGGTGCAAAGCTTGCTCGAAGTACCATTAGATCTAGTTGTCCCCTTTGGTTTTTGTAAGATACGACGAGGACGTCGTATGTTTTAAGTGTGGGGGAGAGCTAGCTCGCTAGCCTTAGCTTTTGAACTTCAAATTTAGGTTCGGTTTAATCTTCGTGTGAGAGTCTTAGTGTTTTAATGAGTCTTTAGTTTTCGGGTCGGTTTTTAAATTTTTGCAAGTGTCTTAAATTAGTGTTGAGTCAAGAAAACCAAATAAAAAGAGTCTTTATTTACATCTTTGTGTTTTATGTATTGTTTATCTTTATTTACTTGTTTGTCTAATCTTCGATTCTTGATATATGAACACAAGTATGTGGTTTGAAAATCGTTTACCGTGGTGCTTAGTGGAATCACTACTACTTAAAGTACCCATACCGCACTTCGATCTTGAGCTTCACATGCTAGTTGTGCTATGTTCGATGCTAAAAATTGGAGGATTTCAGTTCTGAAAATTATGTTAAAACCCTTGTAATAAAGGTTAGCAAAATCTCTTTTTCCAAGTTGAGAGTATAAAAAATTCCTATCCAAAGCCAAGTTTGTTTTTTTCGCTCCACTATAAGTGTGATTAGCACGATGAGTTAGGGCTAGGACCCTTCTCTCTTGGTGAGTTTTAATTTCGAGCAATGATCATGTCCTTGTACTTATCTTTTGTTGCTAGCCTCGTCATATATTCGAGTTCATGACTTTCGCAACGAAAGTCATGCATATCACTGAATTCCATACCTAACCTTATACATCTCTTTTGAACATCGTATTCCTTGAACACAACCTATTTTCAAAGTTTCGTCTCGTCTCTAGCATGGTTTATTTAAAAATTTCAGATTGTGTGCATGCGAGAAAAGGGAGAATTGAAAGCTTTGAAAAGATGTCAAGAGAGAGAAAAATAAAGAGAAAAAGTATGTGTATGGAAAAGAAAAAAAAAGAGAAAAAAGAGAAAAAAAATCATCATATGTGAATGAAGGAAGAAAAAGAAAAGAGAAAGATGAGTTAGCAATGAAGATATGAGAGGGATGGATCAAGTGAAAGAAAAGAAAAATAATAAAGTGTAAGGAAGGATGTCACGTTGATTGTGAGACGAAACTTTTACTCTATTTCCAACCATGTGCAATCCGACAACGAGGACATCATTGGTGCCTTGAAGTCACAATTTTCTTTTGCCCTTGCACATGTCCACCATTCTAAATCTTCTCATCCTTGATATCCCTACATATGGTTAATTCTCATGATCATTGGCTTTGAAAGGTAGACAACCATTAGAGGAAGTTCTTAGTTTGACAATATTTGTGTTGATTGCGCTAGCCCTACCTATAGCTCCACCTTTACATAATATATGAGAGATTAATGGGAGGTGAGAGTTTTATAAAATTTGGTTAGGATAGCCACTTCATATGAGTGACTCGAGAGAGCTTGGAGAAAGGTTTTTGTCTAATACTTGTTGCAGGAATTTTGTTTTGAAAATCGTAAAAACCCTACGATGGAAGCAAAGAAGTAAGTATGGCTGAAGTTGAAAGCTTCGAGTGAAGAGTTTGAGTTGTGGGGTAAATCTTGACGTGGTAAAAATTCTAAACGCCCATGTTTATGTTTGATTATCATTACTTTGTGTTTATGTATTAAAGATGAAGGGATTGACTAACTTGTGAAGAAGGATAAGTGATACACGATTACACTCCATGGACGAAGTTCTTTTACGAGTACTTGCTCGAGGACGAGCAAGAGCTAAGTGTGGGGGAGATGTTGACGGTGTATTTTGGTGCACCTAGCATGTTCATTACACTTTGGTTTGGATTTGATTATTGAACTAACCCGCCACTAGGCACACTAATCATATAACAAGTTCATCTTTGTGCATGCATTTGGAAGTGTTGTATTTATGTAGGAAATCATGGACATAAAGGACGGATCTGCAATAAGTTCAAAGGAGCATTCATGGAGTCTTGTTCGTGTTCATGAGTTCGCTGAAATTACTTCCAATGGTGGTGAGGACCGAAGTGTTACGAGGAACACCCCCGGGGATTGAAGCGTAAAAGATCAAACTTCATGCAAAGAGAGCCTCCATCTTGATCGCGAGGATAACAGCGTCAAAATCATCCAAGTGGAGGGGGCGAAGTAGATAAGTGCACGAGGACCCACGGAGCAAAAAGGGCGACCGAACCGGGCCGAAACTCGGGCACGGGCCGGCCGGCCCGGTCGGATCGGCCCGGCCCACTTCGGGCACCGGTTCGGTCCCGTCTTCCTTGCCCTCGAAGGATCTTCGACCCTAAAACCCCCGATGCGCCGCCAACGGACAGAGAGGAGTTTATTCGCACCGGAAGGCCATCCACAAGCTAGAGAGAGAGGAGGAGGATCTCCGGTCGGAGATCAACCACCTCGAAGGAAGCACCCTCTCGTGGAGAAGGAGGAAGACACGGCGGAAGGGAAACCATGATCAACGGTGCCATGATCAGCACCTTGATGGGGTAATCTTCTCATTCGTCCATGGGTTGTAATCGATCGTGAGATGTAATCGCACTTTGTCGGATTTTCTATCTATCATCTTGTGTTGAATATACTTTAATGCTTAAAGGTTAGCTACCATGCCGTAGAGGGAGTACGAGCTCCAATGCTTCCTTGGATCCATTCAATACGCCGTGGCCATCAAAGGTCTAGTCATGAATACCTTCGCGTAGTGACGAGTACGAGAGGAGGGAAAGGGCGAAACCGTGGTCACAACCCCGATAGATTAGATTGGTTTTTCATGTCTTTAAGCGATTGCATGCTCTAGTATCGTAGACCCGTGGGCGAGTGTCTTCTCTCTTGATCGTTTATCATTCTCTCTAGTGAGTTTAGTTGTTTTTCTAGTATAATAGTAGTTAGGGTTTTAGTAGTTAGTGTGTCGTTGTTGATCGAACGCTTGTAATCCCCTTGCTCCGCGGATTGACAAGAACCTTGGGAATCCCGTGGTGAAAAAGGTGTGGGGTCCGTACGCTTGCGGATCGTAGAGGGATACGTCTTTTATCCGTCAACAACGGGTCCCCGGGGGTTCCAGCGTCGGAGAGCGGTCTTCATCGCTGTCGTAGCGTCCACCCCGCCGAGGGTGGTAGCCTGCCGCCGCTCGCGCATCCGACTTGCTCGCCCGCCGAGCGTTGATGACATTGCGGGCGTCGCCGTCCCACGCCCTGCGCGTGTCGAGGAGCCGCTCTTTAGCCGGTGTGCGTCCCGGGTTGGCGGGTCGCTCCGCCGTTTCACCTGCATGGACCGAGGGTTCGCCCCCCTGCGCGGCCCCGTCGCCTCGTGCGTCCCCCTGTTGGCGGATGCGTGACGCCGAGCTCTCAGCCTGTTGAACGGCCGCCTGCTCGATGAGTACCTGCACCTCACGGTGCAGGTTTCGCGCCTCAGGCGTCGAGGGGGCCGGCATGGCCCGCAGCAGTGTCGCGGCGGCGATAAGCTTCTGGCTCGCCTGCGGAAGCGTGTCCGGGTTGTCGACGTTGAAGTCGGCGTTAATGCGATCGCGGGCCTGTATGCCCAACTCCTGCGAGCGTTCGCCGCGTGTGGAGGCTTCCCCTGCCATGGAGGCGCGGAGCAACCGCACCGTCCGGTACTCCTCCGTCAGCTTGGCTTCGAGTTCGCGAGCTTGGGCTAGCTGCGCGTCAATGCCGACCCCAGCAGGGGTGCTTGGTCCCGCAGCCAGGCGCGAATCGATCCCTGGAGCGGCCGTAACCTCCCCGTCACCGGCGCCCGCTGCACCGGTGGCGTTGGCTGGGTCGTTGGTGATGACGACGCAGCATTCCCGCGCGGGGTCGTAGCTCCCGGTGCTGGAGTCGTCGGAGCAACCGAACTAGTAGTCTGTGGCGTCAAGAAAACGCCTGAACATTACTGGGTCCGGCACGCCGGAAAAGTCCCACTCCGCGTATCCGTGCAGGTTGGCGGGTGGCAACGCGTCGAGGGAGCCCAGGGATGACTCGTCGCCAGCGGAGGCGCCAGGGTCCCTGGCGACGAAGACGTGGCGGCCAGGGGGAACCCTGCGGATCGTGGTGTTGGCGTTGGCGTTGTAGGCTGTCGTAGCGCTGCGCAGACCGATGGGGAAGCGCGGCCCGGAGACCACGCGCTCCCCGGCCGGGGTGGCGGTCGTCGTGCCGACGAGTGCGCCGCGTTGGGGAGGCGGCGCGTTCGGCTTGCCGCCGCTCCGACCGCGCCCGGCGTGAACGCCGACCGGAGCGGCGGCGACGCCGTGATGCCGACGGGCCCGCGGCATCCGTGCCTACGGGCGTCTGCGTCGTGGCGACGCGCGTAGCGGTGATTGGGGCGGACCCGGCTTGGCGCCGCGCACGGAGCTCCTCACGGTTGGTGAGGCGCATCAGGTAGCCGTTCCCCGTGGCCTGAAAGTTCAGGCTCCCGAACCGGATTTCGAACCCGGCGGGGAGGGGGTCTGAGCTGCCCATGGAGTAGCGTGTACCGCGGTACTCGGTGTGGATCACCATGGAGGGAGTCGACGGTGGATTGACCTCAGGCGCTCGCGTGCCCCACGGTGGGCGCCAACTGTCGGTGCGGAATGTGGTCCCAACACTAACCAGTAATAAGCGCCGAGGTCTATCCGTCAATGGTCGATGCCAAGCAATCAGAAACACAAGGTTTATCCTGGTTCCGGCCGAGGGGCCGTACGTCCAGCAGTGGTGTGCTCGGGGCACTATATTGCTCAGCACCGGGGTGCCTGTAGTGGGGCTGCTACAAGCGAGGCGGGAGAGGAAGCGTGGCCTCCAAGTCCGTGGAGAAGTGGCTGAAGATATTGTGGGAGAATCAGGAAGCGAGTGTGTGGTGTGTCGTGTGTTGTCTCTTGTCGTCCTGCCTTGTCCCCTGCGGCGGGGGAGTTCGCCTTCCTTTTATAGGCCAAGGAGAGAGCGAATTACATGCATGCCGCACTATTCAGCTACATGGGGAAGTGTGGTGCGCCGCGCCATAGAGTAGGCGGCTGCCTTGACGGTCCTTGCCGCGATCTGGCCATCATGGCGTATCTTGTACCCGAACAGTGGCAGCTTCGAGGGTAGGGGTGCAGTGGATGGCCGTGATGTCCCCAGGCGGGCTCGAGGGGGTTGCCGACGTCGATCCATACGGGATACAGTGGCAGGCATGGCGGCGTCCCGTTCCCGCATGCTTCACAGCGCCGGAGCTGTTACCACAGTGCCTGGAGTGGGGTTGTACGCGCGGGGGCGGCCGCCATGCCGTCAACAGTGGCAGGGATGGCGCCCCGCCGGCCTAACATCACAACCTAACCCTGCAAAGTCATGGGAAAGCAAATCGAGGGTGCGGCCGGCCCCCCTTCGAGGGCTCGGCGCGTTAGCCGTACAGGAGTAGGCGGCGCGGCGTCACGGGGCTAGCACTGGCCACGTCGCACAGTCCTCCACAGTGGCGGGGATGGCAGGACCGGGGCGTGAGTCCCAGGCGCATGATGGCGCCGCCCCGCCGTTGTCAGAGCATTAAATGCCCATACCCGCGTACGGGAACGGGCGTGCGTGTGCGGAGCGCCCTCGAGCGAAGCGGAGCCTGCTCGAGGGCAGCGTGGACCCTCGAGCGAGGCAGAGCCCGCTCGAGGTAGGCGTACTCCCTCGAGCGGGGCGGAGCCCACTCGAGGGAGGTGTGTGCCCTCGAGCGAGGCGGAGCCTGCTCGAGGGGATCTTTGAGTGGGCCGCCTTGGTGGGCCGTCGGGGCCACCTCGGCGTGGGCCATGCCCCGTGTGCGTGTTTAAGCGAGACGTGCCTGGCCTTGGCTTTTTGCAGGTTTTAAGTGGGGTTTCCCTAGTTGTTTAAGCGGACCCCCAGGGCTGTCACCGAAAAATCCCACCAAAAATTGTCCAAAAAGGAGGAATCGAAGAAATCCCGTCAAGAACACCACAAACCCTAGAACTCGGAAAACCCCAAAATCGAGCCCCTTTACTCACGGATTTGGGAGGGGAATCACAGCCCAAAGAACCACGAAGGGTTCCCACAAATTTCCCCCATCAAATCCCCAAGAGAAAGGTCCCGAAAACAACCCAAAGAAATCACCAAGAGAGGGCTCCGAAAATCACCACCAAGAACAACCGGGAACCACACATCCAAGCCTTGAGGAACCACGCCGAATCATCTATACATGCAACAAAGGTTCATACAAGGTCTAGCTTGCCGCCCGATCATCCAACCCTCTCACAAGATCTCACCATGAAGCTCTCAAGCTAGTCCTATGGAAATCCTAAGGAAAATAGGAAGGAAAATAGGAAAACAAATGAGCTAGGGTTCCAAGAGTTGGCTGCCATCCTCTCACCTCTTGGGTTATATGGCGGCAACCGAAAGTCTAAAATGCCCTTTCCTAATAACTAGGGATACAAGCCCCTCAAGGGCGGATTTGGAAGTCTTCATGTCTTCTCCATCGGACGGATGCCCGGTGACCGCACCCTGCGTAGCCTCGACTCAAGCCATGTGATCCCGACGCGTGTCCTCCGCTTCGAAGTCTCCGGACTGCATCGTCGCACACCGGTCAGACCGGTGCTCCTCACCGGTCAGACCGGTACCCACCGGTCTGGCACTGCTGCAGCACCGTCTTCGGTTCTTCGGTCTTGGCTTTGTGGATCAACCAAGGAACCCAGTGGTTTTCTGGTGAACCACCGGAAACCCCGCGAACTCGGTGTAGCCTCCACCAATCTCCACTCATGACTTGGCTCTCACGTAGTCTCGGCTCGACCTTGGTTTTGAGGCTCAACCAAGAAACCGTCCACGACTTCATCTTGCTGTTCATGCCACCATGTGGCCCTCACTTGACCCCGCTGGCCACCGGGTCCCTCGAACGAAGCCTACTAGTCTTCTCCACACCTGGAGGCCTCACCGGCGATGACCTTTCGCGCTTGTTCTTCACCTGCACCAACACCACTCAAGCCGCAACCTGCACCTGCAATACTTAGCCAAGAATCAGTCCACACAACGTTGTCAATCACTCATCACACAAGGAAGCGACCATCCACCGGTCCCCGAACCACACATGGTCCTCAGAAGACACCACGCCGAGGGCTTTCTGAACGCCCAGGTAAAGGGCACGGCGCACACGCTGGGTAGCGTGCCTGCTGAGGGCGCGGAGGCGACTCGTCATCGAGCTCTCGGCCTGCACCTCGCATTCCTCGACCCCCTGGCACGCCTCGAGGGCGGCGACCCGTGGTTCTTCCAGCTCCTGTTGTGAAGAGTTGTAGGCCATCTGGACAGCCTGCGTCTAGGTTGCCGAGTTCCCAAGAGCGATCCACAGGCCTGAAAACCAAAAACACGAAATAGAATTGGGAGCGGATCCCAAACAAGCCAAGCCGACAAGCGAAAGACAAACGAAAGGCGACTCACCTTCGACCTGCTTCTTTTCTGTCTCGAGGGCCGCACATGCGGTCTCAGCTTCCTGCTGCAGGCCAAGGATCATAGCCTCCTGTTCCTCGACGGCCTGGCGCAGATCCTCATGGGAGACGCTCAGCTGGTTCAGCTCCCCGTTGAGCCGCGAGACTTCCTGTCCCGCTGCTTGAGGGTCACCTGTGCCCCATCGAGCGCGGTGCGCTCCTGCTGGAGCAGGCCCTGTGCCTCTTCTCGTACCAGGCGCTCGCGCTCGAGGGCGGCCCGAGCCTCAGCAAGGGCGGTCCGCTCCTGCTGGAGCTGAGCCTCTGCCTGCTGGTGCGCGTTCCGCTCCTGTTGAAGCTGCTCCTCCGTCGAGGTAAGGGAGGTAGCCTTGTCCGCCAGGCTGGTCCTCATCTACTCGGCCTCCTTGGCCTTCTCCTTGGCCTGGCTCTACAAAGACTGTGCCCCCTCGATGGTGGTGCGGTTCCGCTGGAGCTGGGCTCGAGCGGAAGCCAGCTCCCTCTCGAACTCCGATGTTGCAACCTGCACCGCGGCCATGTCCTTGCGCGCCTTCCTCAGTGCCTCGTCCCACTCCAGGAGCACCGTCCTCACCTTCGCGACCGCGGAGGCGTCTTCTGCAGCCTGGGCGTCCTGCTCCATGAGCTCGTCACGCACAACTTCCAGCCGGTACTCCAGCCACCCGTTGTCGGTTCGCAGGGCTTCGACGAGAGCGTCCAGGGCGTCATACTGGTCCCGGTACCAGTCGGTCGAGGTGGCTGTACCTCTCCTAGGCTCGACTCTCTAGCTCCTATCACCAGCGGACAAGGTGTGGAAGAAAGCAAAGTCTAGAAACGTGCGGGTGCAGAAGAGACGAGGGGGGAAACTCCAAAACCTGACAAAACGACGTACCTTGAAGATTTGCCACGCGGGACCCACATGGATCCGCAGCGCCTTGTTCAGCGCATTATTGAGTGAGGCGCTGTGGTCTCGAAACTCTTGCCACAGTGCCAACTCGGCCGGGACCTCGTTAAGTGGGCCGGCGGCGCGCTGGTGTGCTCCTGCTCCTGCTCCGGGCGCGCCACGGTGACGTCTGGGGCGGGCGGGGCCGCCGCGTGATGATGAGGCCTCGGCGCCGTGCGTCGGCTGCCGCGCCATCACGCGATTGTCTTCTCGCATCACTAGCACCCCCGTCGCGGGCTCAGGGGCTGGCATGGGCCAGTCCTCCCATTGGCCCCACCCGGGCGGCGGAGCGTCGTCGTCGGGGATCTCCACCACGGGCGCCCGACCACCCGCGGCGGGGATAGACTCGCGGTGGAACCGGCGACGCGGCGGTCGCCGCCGCCGTAGCCGCCGCCACCGCCGCCGCCTCCTGCCGCGGTTCCGTGGCCACGGCCACGCCGCGCGGTCGCTCGCTCGTCGTCGCCGCGCTCCCGGCCGCCCGTGGCGCTCTCGACGAGCACCGCCTGGTTGGCACGGACGCATCCAACCTAAGCGCCTTAGCAGGCGCGAGGGCGGGGACGGGCAGCACCACCCTGCGAACGGAAAAATACAAGGCTAAGCTCCAACCCATCGAAATTGGGGGTGTCTGGGGACAGGGCCACTTACCTCAAGCTGGAGAAGCCCCGCTTCCTCTTCCTCGAGGGTTCGGCAAGCGCTGTTGTGCCGCCCGTCGTCGCCACCGCAGCGCTCCCAGATCCCCCTGCATCGCTCGCCGGCGCCTCTGCGCCACGCGCCGCCCCTTCCACAGACCGCCCGGTAGCGGGTGCCCCCGCGCCCGCCATGGGCATCTGCTCCTCTGCTGCCTCTGTGGCCCTTGGTGACGGGGGTGGGGGATTCCACCTCTCGGGGGTCCCGCCCCCCGTCGCTCTCCTCCTCCTCCTCCGATGACGATGACGAATTCTCCGGGGTCGTCGGGGGAGAGAGCCCCTGCTGCTCGCGCAGCCGATACTCCTCGCTATGTTGCTCCTGGCGCTCCCGCCGCCGAATCCTCCTCTCCTTCCTGTGTGCGGCCCTCTCCTGCTCTCGCCGTTGCGCGGCGCGGGCGACCGCTCGGGCTCGAGACATGGGCGGGTCAGACCGCGAGGCGTCCACGGCCACCCTCTGCTGAAAAATGACTGTCAAGATCGCATCGGTACGTTGCAAGGGAACGAGAAAAGTTGGGAGGCCTACTCACCGCCGGAGCGTTGGGGAGCATAACGAATGACTAGATGTCATCATTGTTGTGTCGCCCGGCCTTGAGGCTGATGGCACGCCTCGCCCTCGTGGCCGCGTACTCCAGAGGGAAATAGTCATTCAGCAATCGCGAACGCGCCAACGACACAGGGTTGGCCGCCTCGCTCATCTCGTAGATGCGGAGCTCCCTCTCCATGAGGGGGACGATTCGCCTATGGTGGAGGTTGGCGAGGACCGAAGCCGTGCCCAACCCGGCGTCCGCCAGGCTCTTCAACGCGATCAGGAGTGACTCCAGCCGATCCTGGCGTGAAGAGGGAGACAGGTCGTGGTGCCAGGAGTTGGCCTTCTCCTTCAGCACCTTGCCGGTGTAGGGAGGGAGGCCGGCCCCGTTGTTATGGAGGTAGAACCGCCCCCTCTCCCATTCCGCGTTGTTGGATGTCATCGTGTAGGGGATGTAGAACTCCTTACACGAGTCCCGCAGCGAGATCAACAGGCCGCCGGCGCGCACCGCCTGGCGCACCCGTGCCTCGGGCGTGGTGACCGTATGCAGCTCCGCGCGGAACAGATGGATTCAGAGATCCCAGTTCACGGGGATCCCCAGGAACCCCTCGCGGACGCCGACGAAGGTGGCTGCCTACGAGATCGCATCGGGGGAAAAGTTGTGAAGCTCCACCCCGTAGTGGTGACACAATCCGCGCATGAAGCAGCTCTCCGGCGCGGCGATGCTGTGCTCATGGTGCCGGACGAAGCTGACGACGTAGCCGTACGATAGGTTGGGCTCCCGATTCGTCGCCGGCGAAATGATCCACGCTGAGGGCGACCCCTCCACGTTCGGCGCCAGCTGGCCGCCGTTCACGAGCTCGTTGAAGGAGAACGCCGTCACCGTCGAGCGGCTCCACGGCAGCGGATCCAGCACCACGATTGGCTGGGGGAGCCATTGCAGTTGGCGGCGGCGCACGAAGACGAAGCAGGCAGAGGGCGAAAACGAAAGGGCGCGCAGCCGGGAAGCAAAGGCAAGAAGCAAGGAGCAGCGGTGCTAAGTGACGAGGTAAGTGGCTTCCCCTCTCCCCCTCCTTGGATTTATAGATCTGGGGGAGCCACGCTTCCCAAACCGTGCGTCGTGTGCAATAACTGCAGGCGGCTGCATCCGCCACTGACGAGCAGACCCCACCACACCAAAACGGCTGGGAGCACGTGTGTGTGCGATCATTACAGCGTGGCAACCGAAGGGCCGCGGCGGCTCATCACGTTCGTACCCCCACGTCGCCCACTACGCACGCGGCAGCACCGCCTGAAAAGGCGCGCCCGCCGCGCATGACTACAGCCATGACTGTGGGCATTTAATGGCCTGGTCCCTTACCAAGTAAGGTGACCCTCGCACCGCCCGAGCCCAGGGCTAGAGAAACCAAACCCTCGAAGGGTGCGATTACTGACCAGTGGCCTCGAGACCCGCTCGGTGAGAGCGGGCGCCACAGATGCCCTCGAATCCGCAGGATTACTGATCAGCAACTCGAGGGCCGGCTCGACCGTGAACCCACGAACCCTGCAGATGCAACTAAGACGGGGGCATCTAGTTGCCACCCTGCAACGGCCCTACCGATCAGGGGTTCGGAGCCTGACCCTCGAAGGGTTCGAATAGGCGCCCCAGATCAACAGAGTCAGGGACGACGAGGGCGCGCGCATTCGAGCCTATCCTCGAGCTCACCAGCTCGAGGGTGCCCCACGTGTCGTATTCAAGAGCCAACGAGGGCAGTTAGTCGAGGGATCCCATCAAGGGAGAGCTTCCGCGCCCTCGGTCCCCAGCGAACGGGACCGAGCCCTACCTAGCAAACCCACATGAGCGCTTTCATGGACGAGTCTCCGGACCATGTGCCAACCCTTATCGAACAGGGACATGGGCGTCCACTTGAATCACCCGATAACAGCTCAATGAGGAACCCGCAATTCACGACCCGCTCGATGGGAGTTGCGGATACCTCACCCTCTGTCCCGCGGAGGGACAACGAAGGGGCGTACAAACAAGTCGGAGAGCACCCCTCGATCGCCTCAACTGGGCCCAGGCTCGGGGGATCGACGCGCGGTTACACCTCCTAGAAATGCACCGTACGCAAACGTGAGCCAATTACGTGCGCATGGCACCGCCGAGGCCGGCTGAAATATTGCCGATGCAGGCTGAAACTAACACCTCGCACACTGGCAGACTCCGCGAAAAAACCTTGCAGGAGCACCCACGCTCCTGCAAGGCTTCGGGGGCTACACCCGCAGGTGCGCTAGCGCGCCCCCACGGAACAGCACAACATCCAGGGGGAGACCGTCCCATCAGCAAGCATCAGCCTCTGCAGGATCCTAACGGATATCACTGCAGAGGCTCGGGGGCTACAGTCGGGGACAGCCATAGGGGTCCCCTAAAAAATCGGGGGAAACCCATTTTCTTTCGCAAAAATACAAAACACAAACGAACTCACAAGCGTAAAACACACTCAAGACAGTCGCGGCTTAGTAGCAGAGGCCCACGGTCCTGGCGGCCCCGGTGGCCCACCAGAACAGTCAGCCCCAGCCACCCTCGGGCGAAACTCCACTTCGCTCGAGGGGCACAGCTCCACAGTATCGAGGTTCCACCTCGCTCGAGGGTTGGACGCCCCCTCGGGTGAGGTTCTTCCACGCTCGAGGGCCAGACGCCCCCTCGGGTGAGGTTCCGCCTCGCTCGAGGGCCAGACACCCCCCTCAGGTGAGTCTCCGCCTCGCTCGAGGCTTTCACGGGCTCGCCGCCCCTGTACCTGCTCCCTTGACCGGAACATTTAATGTTCTGACACATGCAGGTGCCTGAGTCAAAGACGAATCCACGCCATGTCGACCCTCTGACACGCCTGGGAATCATATCTCGGCGCTGTTCCGCCAACCCTCCCGGTGAGGCCATCCCCGCCACTGTATGGCACTGTGCGGCAAGGCCCGTGTCAGCTCCGTGACACTGTGCTACCCACTTTCGTACGGTCGGCGCGTTGCACCCTCGAAGGGGGACGGCGGAACCCTCGAAAAGGGACGGACGCCTGTTCCGTGCCGGCCCAGGACAACACCATGACGTCAGACCAGTGAGGCGCGTATCCTCCGTCACCATCGGCCCTGTGCAGCCATTTCCGCCACTGTAACGACATCCCGGGCACTGCAGCGCCATTCCCGACGCTGTGGGAGTACGGGGCGACAAGACGCCGCCACGCCCGCCGCTGTGCAACCGCCGGCCTTCCGTCAGCCCGACCCTCGAAATGACGCACGCATGACGACCAAAGGGGAAGCTCTTACACCGCCACCCTTGAAGCCGCTCCTGGACGGATACAGGGCACGCCATGACGCTCCGCCAAAAGCGAGATTCGCTAGAACGGCCGTCTACTCCACTGCACTGCACGCCATTCCATCACACGTAGCTAGAACAGTGCGGCACGCTTGTAAACTGCCTCCCCTTGGCCTATAAAAGGAGGGGCAGTCCCCTGACCGCAGGGGGACGACGGATAGCTCTCACTCGCACGCTTTCCGCCTTCACCACGATATTGGCACTTGCCTCAATCAAACCTCAAGAACCTGGAGGCCCTACCTCCTCTCCCGTCACGCTTGTAGCCCCCCTCTGCAAGCACCACGGTGCAACGTAATATAGTGCCTCGAGCACACCACTGTTGGACGTACAGCCCCGGCCGGAACCAGGATAAACCTCGTGTCACTAGTTGCTTAGCACCGGCCATCAAGAGATAGATCTCAACGCTCTTACTAGTTAGTGTCGGGACTACTTTCTGCACCGACAAAAAATGTGAAATAAATGGTTTCATAGGAGAGAGTTTTTTTATAACATCGTACGAGAGATTTGAGCAGCAATCGAAGTATCAATGTGCTCAGGGTACTTAGGTGTACTAAGCTTGTTGTATTTAAAAAATATTGGCATGAATGTGTAATTGTTGAGAAATTTTGGTCTCAATTTGCTCACGTACATATATGTACAAAGTTTTTCTAGAGAAAAGGATACATAAATGTGAAAAGCTTTTTGAGAAACGTGGAAGTGCTGAAAATATCAAAGTGAGAGCGATAGATATTCATCTAAAAAATAGTTTAATTGAATATAAAGTAGTTTATCTAGAGCAAAGTGTGCAGGTGCACATGCAAAAGTGGTGGGGACCGTTGAGGAGTGGACAAGAAGTAAAAAGAAAAAGTGATCTACAAGGTGTCATGTTGGGTGTGGAACGAGGTATAAAAAGGTTGTTTCATGTGACATGACTACACGAGTACAGAATGACGGGACAGGACGGGAACTGGACTGGAAAAAATGAAATACAACCCAGATGTGAAAAAAGGCACGTATCTAGATGGATTTTAAAGGACGGGATTGATTCCGTTGCAACTGCACAGTGTACATGAGTTTTTCCGAGAAAATTGCAATTTTGGGTCCTCAAACGACGCACTTCGCAGTTTTGCCCTTCCAAACGTTGTCTTTGTAAAAATGGGTCTCCAAACGTTGTCCTCTTGCAAAACATACCCTTAGGTGTATTTATCCTTTTTTAATTAAAATACATGTATTCCCTAATTGAAAGGACACTTTTGCCCCTTAGTATTTTTTCCTCACGCATTGCTCTCCGACGTTTCGCAAAACTGTTGGCTAGTAGCTCACGCATTGCTCTCTGACGTTTCGCAAAACTGCTGGCTTGTAGTCCTGTTTGTGCGTTCGTATTGCCCTGGATGGCTGGCCGGCCTGCCGTGCTGCCCTTGGCTGGCCGTGCTGGGCGTGGCTGGCTGGCCCGCTGCCGGCTGAGGGCGTGCAACTTACGCGAAGACTATATATATATATATATAGAGAGAGAGAAATGAGTATATAAATATACATAAATGAGCACGACTAAATTAATCTCAACCACAAATGAGTTAATGTCATGAAAATAAGATCATCTCACAAAAATGAGTTTAGCTCAAAAATCCACAAATTCAGCCTAACCGAGTTCATCTCACAAACTATAATTTAGCACTAAACGAGATCCATATCACAAATAAAGCATGAGTTCGCATCTCATCGCAGATACAAACATTCATCCAATAGTTAGCCTTCTCTCAGGACTTGAGTAGCCATCGGGGGCGAGCGGCGCGACGACATCCTGCCGCGGCGTAGTGACATCCTGGCCATCGGGGACGAACGGCGCATCGACGTCCTGGAGAGGCGCAGTGACATCTTGCTGCGGCGCGGAGATGAGTGGCGCGGCGTCCTGGCCAGGGCGGCGCAGCAAAGGAGTACCTCCGGCGCCATCGTCCATTGCTGCGCCCCTCTAGGGTTCGTCTCCTGTAGACCGTGCGAACAGGATAGAATACAAACCAGCGGTTTTGCGAAATGTCAGAGAGCAATGCGTGAGGAAAAAATACTAAGGGACAAAAGTGTCCTTTTGTATTTTAATTTAAAAAACAGAGAGAAATACACCTAAGGGTATGTTTTGCAAGAGGAGACCTATTTTTACGAAGACAACGTTTGGAAGGGCAAATTGCGAAGCGCCCTGTTTGGACCCAAAATTGCGATTTTCTCGAGTTTTTCCTAGTACTTTAACAAAAGATTCACAACTCTGTATTGGTAAAGCAACCATGGTTTAACAAAACAAAAAACTTCTGACTCCTGCCTATATGCAGACATCACTTTGTTATAATTAAGCAGACACTAAATTGAGTCGTGGATCAACACATCTGTTGTAAATATTATCTATGAGAACGTGCTATCCTTGATTTTGAATGATGCCCTGTAATCTGCTTGCATGAATGCCTTTTTATACTCGTCGAACCCGGTGGAGAGTCGGAGAGGACGCGCGGTCGCAGGGCCCCGCGAACTGTCCATGGCGACACGACGTGATCCGCGCCACTCGAAGGCGAAGCGAATCGCACGCCGACACACGTCGCGGCGGTGCCTGGCGCGCGCGGCGACTGACCCGGATCGACCCTGACCCGTCCCTGGCGCAGGCCGCCCCCCGTCGCCGTCGGAATAGAGAGGCGTCGCCGTCGGGAATCAAGGCGTTGTCGGCGCCCGGCGCGGCCCGGAATTTCGAAGCGCCCCCGCGACGCCGACGTCCAACCGAACGGCTTGGGCTCTCCCCTTCCACCAGCCCCATACGTCGTCGTCTCTACACCCCCGTACGGCACGTAGTACGTGCCTGCCCAGCAAAAACTGCCAGTCACCCGACGTGTACACGATCGCGTAGCAGTCGCGCGGCTCCATCTTTGGCGTCTGGCGCCTGCGCGTGTACAAATCTCGACCGCGGATGCGCGACACGATCGACTTCATGCCGCCGTTGCCCCCGGGATTAGCAATAATTAACTGCGTATTATATGCGGAGGATAACTGGCGGCCGAACTGGAACATTATCGGCTCTCGTCGATGGTGGCCTAACAACAAGGTCAGTCTCAACGGAGAGTTTCACCGTCCCGGTTTCCAAGATGTGAAACTTTGGTATGAAATAGATGTCTCCCTCAATGATTTAGCAGATTATTTGCACGCGCTTTTGCTAAGCGTAGGCCCCACAACCTCTCTCCGTTGTATGGTTTAATTGCGTAGTTACGTGGTGAAACTCTATTTGTGTCCTCAATGGGGGTTTACACGCTTTTCAACACATGTGAAATCATGCGTCAAAGGTTTCACCATGGTGAAACTCTTCTTCTCTCTCTCTTCTAAGGGTTTCAATGCGAAAAAAGTGAAATTTTCTTGATGTACAGTATTTAACGCGTATTTAAACACTCATGGAACCCATTGAAACTTGCCTACGTACTAGTTTAACGTTCGCGAGAACCGCCATGACACGGTGAGCCGGCTTTAGAATATGCCTCCCAACACTTGCAACGACGACACGGCTTTCCTTTGCAATTGTTTTTGTGATTCCCATGGCCTCAAATACAACCCACAACTACACAGGCACACCATGGTTACTATCCCCCATGGCCCCATGCCTGTCAAGACTTTAGATCGGAGTAAAAAGCGGCGGTTAGAACCAGCAAAACACTAGTAACAAGAGAAGTGGAGATCACTACTACAGTGGACTCAGGAAACTGTTGCGCAGCACCAGCAGCCAGTTCCGAGAATCGAGAGCTTGTTGGCCTTGACGCTGCCGCTCTGTTCGTCATCTCGCGCGTCG
Organism: Cenchrus americanus; assembly: GCA_947561735.1. Classification (NCBI taxonomy): domain Eukaryota; kingdom Viridiplantae; phylum Streptophyta; class Magnoliopsida; order Poales; family Poaceae; genus Cenchrus; species Cenchrus americanus. The sequence goes on along the minus strand of OX387245.1, from coordinate 67,882,310 downwards.
TGATGGTTGATCATTAGTTAGCTTAGCCATGGCGCGGACCCACGGCCTCACGTCACGGCAGGTCGAGGAACAGCGCCGGGTCGGTGTCCGAGAACACGCCGGTGCTCCAGTAGGACCCCAGGTCGCAGCCCGACGGCCACTCGAAGTGGTTCGGGTCCGGCGGCAGCTCCCTCCCGCCGCCGCAGCCAACTTCTGCGAGCCCGAGCCCGGGCGCCGCAGACGTGTCGGGCGTGAAACAGCCAACAACCGCCCGAGGCGCGGTCAGCTTCTCATCAGTAGCCGCAGTCGTTGCCCTCGGCTCCGGCGCGGTTGGCATCTCCGCGGCGGCAACCGTCGCTGAAGGCTCCGACGCGGTAGTAGGCTTGTCCGTGGTGGACGCCATCGCTGCGGCTACCGTCGACGGCGCGGGCGCCGGTGCATTGTTCGCGTCGCCGGTGGTGGCGGCGGAGGCGTCCGTGACGGGGACAGGGTCCGGGGCCGGGGCGACGCGGCTGCGCTTGGAGTTCTTGGACCGCTTCGTGCTCTTTGGCGCGGCGGCGGGCGAGGAAGAAGAGGACGACGACGACGACGACGAGCTCTTGCGGCGGGTGCCGCCGCCGACGGGGACGTTGCGGAGGGAGCCGCCCTTGGTCCAGTAGCGCCGGCACGACTTGCAGAAGTGGCGCGGCTGCGACGTGTTGTAGTTGTTGTAGTAGCAGAACTTGGTGTCCCGCGACTCGCACCGCGGGCACGGGTCGCCGGCGGGCGGCGACGCCTGCGCCGACGACGCGGACGCGGGCTCCTCCGCCGCCGCCCTTACCACCGGCGCCGGGTAGCCCTTGGGCCTGCGGAGGTCGACACCCGCGAACTGCGGCGCGGGCCGGCGCCCGGGCTCCTGCATGCGCGGCGCCGTGGGGCGACGACGCCGGAGCACGCGATCGAAGCGAGCGAGCGACACAAGTGCCGAGCTAGCTAGCTACCAGCGGGCCTAGCGCGTGGCGAGCGGCGTGTGTAGCAGCCGAAGAGGGCAGACGAGACGAGTAGAAATGACGGTGCGTTTCGGCTGCCAAGCGTTGGCGGTCGCTCTCGAGTTTATGGGCGCACCGGCGCCGGGTCGGTGGAGCAGGTCCGGTGAAAACCCGCGACGGCTCTCCCTTTTTTCACCGCCGGGCCGACGCGTCAGCGGCTCGTGCCCACGCGCGGTCAAGCGGTGCGGCGGGCGCGGTACGTGGGGGAGGTGAGGTGCGTGAACTGTGGAGGAGGTGAGGTGCGTGAACTGTGGAGTTGGTCAGGGTGGCCGCGCGCACGCGTCACCGTCGTCCGTGGCCTTGACCGCGGCACAGTGGCGACCGGCGGGGACAGGCAGGCCAGCAGGAACCGCCGAGAATTTGTACTGTGCCGGGGCGGTGCCGTACGCGTCCGTGGCGCCCGCACAGGCACCGGTGGGGCCCGGCGCGCGCCCAGCCGCCCGCGACCGCGACCCCGCGCTGCCTGCCCCGCCTCCTCCGCCACTCTGGTCTACACCCCCTTTACCTACCGTGCCGTACCAGGCCCGCTCTCGCGATAACTGCCTCGTGGACCGGCGCGGCGCGGCGCGGCATCCCTGCGACCCCCTCGGCCCCTCCCCCGGGCAGGCCCCAGCCTCGCCCGTCAGGAGTGTACCAGCGCCCTGAACTGCGGCGAGTCGGCTACAGGTGCTGCTGGTAGAGAAGTTAGATTCTGGTGGCCGCGCGAGGGACCAGTGTGGCTGGCGAGTGCTCGTTGCCTCGGGCACGGGGCGCTGCGCGCGGTGTCGGCGGTCACCGGCGGCCGCCGCCGCGGCCCGCGGGGACCTGAACATCCACGACGCCGGACGGGATCGCCTTGTGCATCGGTTCAGGGCCGATGTTGGAGATTCGGTGAGAGATGTAGAGGAGTACTGTGAGTTGTGACTGGTGAGGCGCGCATTGCCATGCCGGGTGCCGGAGGAACGGTGGCCTGCGGTGCCTGGAACAAATTGGGCCCGCGGGCTGCGCACGCGCCCCGCTGCACAGTAACAGCGGACGGTAGGGTCCACTACTCATCTTATCTCTTCCCTTCTTCTTTCTTCTCCATCCATTGGTTCTTCTTCTCCGTGCCGCCCAACCGGCGGCCGCCCACGCCACCTTTCCGGTCCTCCCTCCTTCCACCCTCATCGCGCCTCCTCACCGTCCCCTAAGCCTTCTTCGTTGACTGCCTCACCAACACCGCTGTCGTCGACCTCCACCACCGCCCACGGCCGGCGGCGACCTCGCCGCTGTGCCGTTACGCCCACCTCCCGCCCTCGTCGTGCCACCCCGCCCTTCATAACCACTACCGCCGTTTGCCCCCGCCGCCGGCACTATCCACCGGTTGTCCTCCACCACCCCGCCGATGGCGCCATTGCCGCCTGGCCTTGCCGCCCACAACCCGCCAACGTCGTCGGGTCTGCCGTCGGCGGCGACCATACCTCTAGATCCGCCGACCATGGTGCCATCCTCTACAACTTCGAACCCCGCTAACCCAAAACCATAAAACTCGCCGGCCTCCACCACCACCCGCGGACGGCGGCGACCCACCGTCGATCGCCTCCGCTCACTTCCCGCCCTCGCCATGGCCGCAACCGCCCTACACGGGTCCAAGCTTCCAAGGGCGGATCCAAGGTTGAAGATGAAACGAATGGGTCGATGATAGTGTGTGGACAAAAATGTGCCATGTCATTTGTTCACCGGTGGCAAACGTTCGTCAAATAAGATTTTTGCCTCTGTGCGTATGGCTACACTCTAGTCCTTCTGCTGCAATTTCCCGACTCCCAGCGCCATTTTCATCGCTGCGCTCGGCTCATCCACTAGGCGGCCCACAAGGCAGACACGATGGGCAGGGGTGCGCATGGAGTGGTGCATGTGCACCCTATATTTTTCCGCCGACTGGCGTTTTTGCTCGCGCGCTGCTGGGCTCTCTGTGTCGGTTGTGCTTTGCGCCTCTGGAACTGGAAGTCCCCAAGGTCACAGACTCACATGTGTTCGGCTGATAGATTCCATAGTGTTGTGTGAGAGAAAATGAGTCGAAAGGAGTCGAGATAAGCCGAACAGTTTGGATCTTGCGAACCCGCTATCGGCGGCAACATTAGTGAGTAAGGTGGGGCCCACATACTATTCGCAGTAGGTCCCACTGATACTGTTAGGGGTACACAATTGTTCATTTTTTTCTTACCTTTCCATCTTACCTTCTGACCTTTCTTCCTTTTCCTTTTAAATTTCTCTTAATGGTTGATTTTCAAAATTTCATGTACAACAACACCTTAATTTTTCTCTATACCATCTAACAAAAATAAACTATTTTTTCCTCTCTCCTTTCAATGTTAACCTCATTCTCTTCTCTTTTTTCGGTTTCTTTCAACAATTAATTTCCAAACTTGAACAACACTGTAATTTTGTACCTATACTTTCTAAATATCATAAACTAAAATATGTATTTCAGATAATTTAATATTGGATTTCTTCTTAACAGTCATTTTTAATAATGTGCTACTGCATCAAACATAATTATTTTTAACTTCTCATTATTATGTACTTATGCTTTCGCACCAGTGTGCATCGCGCACCAACCTGGATAGCTAGATTTGAACTCGTGTCGAGCCAAATCAGTCCTATAAAACGTGGCTAGTTAGAGCAACTCCATCTGAGTCTCTACTTGAGCCCCAACTTAAAAGGTAGAGGCTCAAAGAAAAAACTCCAGCAGAGCTCCAACTTCACCCCCTACTACTGTTCACAACCCCTACTCCACACCTTCGGGCCCTTCCCCTGTGGGTGGAGATAGAGGGGCCCTATCCGGTCATTGGTCCGTTTTGGCCCCGCGCGTCTAGGAGGAAGCCTGTCACACCCGATTTCCGGAGGGAAACCAGATGCATCTCATATGTGTGCCAGGATCTAGTTCCACACATATGATAGACGAAATGAGTGTAATATCATAGACAGTAAAAACGTAACAAGGGGTTTATCAACTTACTACACTCATTCGGAAGACACGAAGGTCTTTAACATCGGAAAACGATAACTACACGACGAGTCTTCGTCTTCCGCTTCCACGAGCACTTGATCGGGGGAGACGCATGCCTCGGAACTCCTCAAGGTCGCGGTAGAACTCTTCACCATTGGTCTCTTCGAACAGCGGTAAGCAAGGCCGAGTACACTTATGGTTGGTACTCAACAAGTGGGGGAAGATGCAAGGCTATCAAGGATAGGCTATGGTTTTGCAAATGGTTAGCATTTTAATGTTGGTCAAACTTTTAATTAAAGAACGCCTAGTTACTAGATGTAAGTATATACCAACCCACTTAAGAAAACTTTTAAGCAAAACAACCCAAAGCTCACCGAGCTTCACCAAACCACGATTTATTCTCATCTTCAAGTTTATTAATCATGTGAGGGTCCAAGCCGCTCATGACCGTGAGCACGGCTGATCGATCAGTTTTACACTCTGCAGAGGTTTGCACACTTTACCCACAGCTCGCGTAAAAGTTCCGAAGAACTTTGAACCCAACCATGCGATGCTAATCAGGCATCATACCACACTTCCGAGGTGTGATTGCATAGGGACGCTACGAAGCCTTTACAAAGGTATACAAAAGACTAACGACCCGCATAGTTACAGATCAGGGTGGACCATAACCCTCCCTAGTGGTCAGCACCTTAGCAAAGGTCGCTACCCCAAAAGGACCGGGCTATACCCCCGCAACCCGATCCCCCCTCTGCTCCTTTCGGAAAAGGGCCATCAGATCAATCGCACACCTAATTAATTGGCTAAGGTCAGAGCCATGTAACACTGTGGTTGCGCATGTTTTCTTGAGTGGTTCTCCATGTTCCGATTAAATCACATGATCTTGTCTTACCAAAAGCATCATCGTCATAAAACATATAAGCATTTATCTTCGAAAACCATTTTTATCCAACCCAAGCTGAGCAACTAGCATATTCTACCCAAAAACATTTATTAAACAGGGTTGATCCAAGGATTGTGGGTAAAAGTCTAGGTAAGTCCTTAAAAAGGGTGTTCCCATCAATTTAATGCAATATCATAATAAATATAAACTTAGTTGTCATGCAATTACATAGGATAAAATAGAATCATGCAGTGGGAGAAGACCACTTGCCTTCCTTGCTTAAACACTGAGGTTCTTCTTCAAACACTTGCTCCTGATCTACTTCAACTGGTTGCTCGCTTGAAACTGACACGATGTCTATGAGCACACAAGAATACATACAATAAACAAAACAATACACCAAGCATGAAAAGCTTAAAGGGAAAACAGGGTTTGGGTCTAGGAAAACGAACACAAGGAACACTCGGAACTATCGGGAGATTTGGATGATCACATACAAGAGCTAGCTATGTGTTTGATATCTTTTAATTAAGTAAAATCATGTGTATAGGTTATTTCAGAGAAATAGCCTATTTATAATTAAGCAAGTTATATTTGTTTTTAAACTACGATGTAGGCCTAGTCCAATTTTACTTATAAATATTCAAGTATGATTTATGCAAATTAAACATTTAATTTTAAAAGAAGCATGTAAAAGCATCTAGGCGTTTGTCTTTATATTTCGAGTTAGTCTAATCAAATTATAATTTAAAAACACATTTATATTCACTTTAATCAAATTAACATTTAATTAAGAAAACCCGGGATATAGCCTATGTTACATTTTAGTAGAAAGCAAATTGCATAATCATTAATCAAATTAAGTTTGATTATAAAACCGAGGTATACATCTAATTAACTTTTAATTAAAAGAAATGTTCATTTAATATTAATCATATTGACTTTCTTATGAAAACACGTGTTAAACTTCTATTTAGATTTTAATTAGAAAAGCATGTGTAATAGGATTTAATCATATTTCATATTTAAATAAAATATAAAACATTGAACATGTACATCATTGGTCCTATCACGTAGTATTAGTTGATATGAGCCTAACGCAACTTGAAACGGTGGAATCGGAGCTACAACGCAAAAGATATGGAGAAAACAAGACTCTAGAACTGTCGGGCTTTAAAAGACGGTCGCACGGACACCAAGAACGCTTAAAACGGAGCTAGGACGGAAATGATATGGCTAAAACAAGATTCAGGGACTAAATTGTGAATATCTGGAAGTTTACGGAGTTTTCTGCAAGATTCCAGGGACCTAGACATAATTATATGTGAAACTAGGAGGTCTAACATGTAAAAGGTAAAGGGTGGGCTTTAGAATAGAGAAAACAAGGACTGCAGGGGTCTAAGCATGAAAATCAGGATTTATATGCAATGGTTCTTTAAGGTGGAAGGGCATATTTGTGAATTCTGGAAACTGGGGGGTTCTTTTTGCAAAATTACCAGGGCGGCCGACGGAGAGGCTGCGGTGGCGCCACGTGGCGGGCTGCGGTTGGCTGTGCTGACGCGATGCTGACGCAAGCTGACGTCATGCTGACGCGGGCGGTGACGCAGGCTCGTGGACCGCGCCTGTGGACCCGGTGGTGGACGTGGTCTACGGGGTTCACGGTGGACCGGGGCTAAGGGGGTAACCCCCGATCTAATCTGGACCGTTGGTCACAGATCGATCGGCCAGGGTGGCCCGCGAGCGGCGGGTGGCGGCGCTCGGCCGGAGATGGCGGCGGGTCGCCGGAGCATCGCCGGAGTTCGCTCGATCTCGAGCTACAGGGCTCCGTTTCGAGTGCGGTTTGGACAAGGAGGAAGAGAAGGATGGCGCGGAACTCACCAGGGGCTCGCTGATGGCGGTGGAGCGATGAAGTTCGCGCGCGTCGGCCACAGGTGGTTGGGATCGCGGGCACGCGTGGAGGATAAGGTTCTGGCCTCGGTCCGGCGGGGGAAGGAGGGCCCCTGGGCACAGGATCCTCGTGCGGGCGGAGCGGGAGGCGAGGGAGGACGCGAGGAGGCCGAGGGGGTGGCGGGTGCTCGCCGGCGGCGGCCATAAATAGCGGCGGCGGCGGCTCTGTGGAGAGAGAGGAGAGGAAGGGAGGCACGGGTGAGGATGAATGGGCAACCTGGGTGTGCTTTTATAGGGCAAGGAGGAGGATAGGGCCACGGCCGGGGTGATGGCCATCAATGGCCATGGCGGCCGGCGGCCTTCAATGCATTCAAGGGAGAGAGTTTAATTGGGGAGGAAACGGAAGAAATTGATGGGGGAGAATGAAGGCGGGGCTTTAGTGCTTCTTGATGGGGAGGTTTTGATTGGGGGAGGCGCGAGAGCCGCGGGAGGAGGGGCAGCGCCAGGGACGGGCGGCGCGGCCATGGGGGAGTCGGCCGGCCGGGAGGTAGGGGACGGCCCCTGACGGGTGGGGTCGGCCCTCGCGGCCGAGTGGGAGAGAGAGGAGGGGGGAGAAAGTGGGCCGGCGACGGCTTCGTGGGCCGGAAGAGGAGGTGGGCCGGCGGAGAAGGCCGAAGAGGGAGCTGGGCCGCGCGGGCCCGAAAGAAAGGGAGGGAGAGAGAGGGTTTGGAGAGTTTTTTTTTCTTTTTTTCAAAACCTTTTTAAATCTTTTTCAAACCCTTTTTAAATTCAAATCTTTTACACAAATTTTCACAAACTATTTCACAATTATTTTTAAGAACTTTTTCACAAGTATTTTAAGACTTTTAAAACCACACCACAACCAAAACTCATGCATTCAAATCATGATGCACAAGCACTTATTGCTTCTAAATTATTAAAATGATATTTAAATATTTTTAAGGCCAAATTTATTTGATAATTTAATTAATCCTTAGAAAATAAAATCTAAACACCATGTTGCTTACATTGTTTTGGTGATGGAATTTTTAGGGTGTTACAAAGCCAATGCCGCCCTCCTTTGCAGGGCACCTAGTGCTACGGCACAAACTGTCCATCCGCCACCGACGCTCCAGGCTGGAGCTCGGGCTCCTCGCACCACTGGCCAGCAAGGTTGCCGCCAAGATGTGTGGAGCCCGCCGCCCCCGAGCTCCCCTCCACGACCGTAAAAAGACCTGTCATGGTCGCGGCAAAGAGCTTCTCCTTCCGCTTCCGCCTTCCCCAGCCCCCTGAGCTCCGCCACCGAGACCCGTGGACTCTCCCACCGGCGCAACAACCGCCTTGAGCTCTACCACAAGCTGATCTGCGCCACCCTGATGAGATGGGAGAGCATCGTCAAGTCGAGCTAGTGTGCCTCCGCGCTGGCTGGTGGCAGCCGCGACTAACGCCCACCTCGCCACGCCCGAGCTCCTACTCCACATCGGCTCGCGCTCCACCTCATCGTGGGACTATGAAAGGCCTGCACACTGGCCTGCTTTGTGAGGGCCGCCGGGCCGCCCCCTTACTGCGTCGTCGTGGTGCAGGCCAACCACCCGGAGCTCCAACACGTGGAGATCCACGGCACCGCTGCAAGATGGAGGGGCGACGAGGAGCTAGAGGAAGAGAAGAGTAAGGACAACGAGCGTGAGACTGGGAGGAGAGGAGGGCCGCCGAAGCCCAGGCTCCGCCGCCGCGTGGGAGAGAGATGGGCAGAGGGCAAGGAGGTAGTGAATGGAGTCGAGGAAGAGTGTAGAGTGGCGGATGAGACCGTGGAGGGAGGATAAAGGAGAGAAAGAAAAGGGAAAATATAAAGAGACATTGACATGTGGGACCTACATGAAAGAAGGAGAGTAGCGGCTCAAGAGTAGTGGCTTTGCTTGAGTTGGACAAAATATAAGCCCCTTTAAATATAGAAGGAGCCCCTACTCATCAAGTAGGGGCTCTGAAGTAGAGAACATTGTTGGAGTTGCTCTTAAACATTTTTAAGTGTCGCACTCTATATTTGCTTTCACCTGAAACGAACTATTTAAAAGGTTGAAGGACTTGGTTTCTCACTTTAATTACTTTGGGAGCTTTTTGAACCAAGTGAGAGGCTTATGAAAGCTTTGTCTTAAGTTATCAGGTGCAATCCAACCTCTCGTGCAAACTTACTGCCTGTTCGTTTGGCTGGTGGCTGGTGGCTGGTGGCTGATGGTGATTTGATCTAAGAGAAAAATATTGTTGGCTACTGGCTGGTGGCTGATAAGCTAAACGAACATGTCGTTCTAATCTAAGCCACATGATGTTGATCTAAGGAAGAGCAAGTGATCCGGTCATTTTACACTTAACCACTCACTTCTAATCACACTTTTGTAAATGACCCCTCCCACCTCTCCTAAGTGCCCCCATGGATCAACATCATGTGGCCCTAGACGAGAAGTTTGCAAATTTACACGAAAAGGTTGGTTAAATTGCACTAGATATGTCCCCATGTCTGAATAGACTTTACTCAGGGTGTGTTTGGTTGGATTGTGGCTTTTGCAAAAGCTGTTGCAGGTTGTGGGCTATGGAAAAGTAGTTGTGTGGAAAGCAGAAGACCGTTTGGTTGAACTGTTGTGGCTTTTGGAAAAAAACATCTCTCACTTACATGTAGACCCCACACGTCATAGACACAAAAACATCTTCTTCCACCTCTAGCCAGTGCTTGCGTGCTGAGAGGGCGCCCACCGGCCACCACATTGCATGGCAGGGGTTCGCTGATCGTGTCGTGCAGGGGAGGGGTAGAGCTGCCGGGATCTTGTCGCTGGATGAAGTGTGCGGGGATCTTGTCGCCCAGATCTAGCCCGCCTGGGCGTGGCGGCCCGGAGTCCGCCTGTGCCAAGGGAAAGGATGGGGCTCGCCTCCATAGCCACTGCCAGAGACAGGAGGAGGAAGTGGGCCGCACGTGCTCGCCTCCATGGCCACCCACCCACCGATAAAGCCAGGGAGAGGACGGGGCTTGCCTCGATGGTCGCTACCGGAGCCAAGGGAGAGGATGGGTCTTGAGGGGGGGCTCGCTGGTCGCCTGCCCCCGGGAGTTAGGGGAGAAGACGGGGTATGCCTCCATGGCCGTCACCAGAGTTGTGAGCTACCACCAGGGAGGAGGAGCGCCGGCGAAAAGGTGACGACAGTCAAAGCTCACAGGCCAGGGGCGGTGGACGCAGAAGCTGTGGCTTGGGTGTGGCGGTCGGGGTTGCTGTGGCCTGGGCGTGGCGGACGGGGGCATGACGGCCGGATCTCGCCAGCCAGACAACAGCAGATGCGAGAAGGAGATGAGGAAAGAAATAAACATCGGACCGTTTTTTCATAACCAATGGCAGGTGGGTAATTTTTTTGCCTTAGAAGCCAGGAAAAGCAAGAGTGATGGTGTTTTTGGACTTGTACTAGGCAAAACTTATTTTGGTCGTGGCTTTGAATGGGCTTTTGACTTTTGACAGAAGCAAAAGAGTAAAAGGCCAACCAAATATACCCTCATATTTTAGACACTAGGTGATACCCCGTGCGTTGCTGCGGGAATTTCAACAAATTTTAAAGATAAAATTTGAAAGTAGAAACTAAAGTGATTGTTTCATAACATTCTACTGCAAACAACATATTGCATACATGGGTGTTATTAGCCATAGAAAATCGATATAGTGGATAGTGATGTGGACACTTTACATATTGAGAGGAGACATAGGGCGTGATTGGTTACCCGTATGAGGCCGTCCAAAGGCCCATCCGGGATGAGGTCGTGCAGGAGGCCCATGTTTGGTTCCCTGACTCACACCATTTACCTGCACTGCCCCGTGCATCTCCCCTCCGTCGTCCGGGACGAGGCCGTCCGCCGCGCTCGAGCTTCCCTCGCCAGCGGGGACGGGATGGTGCTTGGCAGGAAGATTTGGGGGAAGCGTCGGAGATGGCGCGGTGCAGGCATAAAAGCGCGCGTGGGAGCTGAGCGCTAGGGTTACCCCCCCCCCCCCCATTCTTGCCTCCATTGCTCTGGTGCACCCTTTCTTCTCCCCCTCTCGCTCTCCGTTTTTCGGCGGCGGTCACCACCTCCAGCGGTTCCTTGTTGGTCCTCCAGTGGGTCAGATAGTATACCTCGCCTACCTCCACCTCGTCCCTCCTGATTCGTACTCGTCTTGTTGTTTGCGAACTCCACTGTGGTTAGGGTTCGTTGTGATTTTGCTAGATCTGTGCGATTTCGAGCCGGATCTATGGGCAACCAATCACGCCCTACTTATTTTCCTATCAGATCTGCTTGTTTTGTATGCAATGGTGATGGTTATTTCATTGATTTTGCTGAGCTCGGTGCCTAGGTCGATGATTATATGATTTGGGGATGAATAGGCGCTTAAGGAGCACCATTTGGTGTGGCAGCCGCGTCTGATTTGAATCTTTTCACTGAATACTTACTAGTTCATAGCACAAGTGGTTCATGCATGTCCAATTTGTGATACTGTTTGTTGTTGGTAGTGATGGATTTTGAAGGTAGAAGGCGTGCTGCTGCTGCTATGATAGTGGTTGTCGCGGCCTGGTTTTTCATGTGGTTTAGGAGGAGAGTTGCTGATGCTAGGTCAGTTACCTACGACCAATGGCTGAGAGAGACCGGCAGAGGATTAACAACCTTAGGTACATCTATGAGTCTGGTGATGTGAACTGTGCGAATCTACTTAGGATGAGGAGGGCACCTTTCTTTCAGCTGTGTGACCTTTTTCGCAGTAGAGAGCTTGTTACAGATAGCATACATGCTTCTGTTGAGGAGCAAGTTGCAATGTTCTTGCATGTGGTTGGCCACAATCGAGGGTTTAGAGTGGTTGGTCTCAAATTCAGGAGGTCAGTTGAAACAATCAGCAGGTTTTTTCATAGGGTCTTGTATGCAGTAGGTGAATTGAGGAATGAAATGATTGTTCCTCCTAGCACTAATGTCCATCCTAAGGTTCATGGGAGCAGAAGGTGGTACCCCTATTTCAAGGTTGGTTCCTCCTTGTCCTGCAGGGCCTCCATCATTATATAACACATTTGAGTCTATTAAATTTGACAACCACATTGTTTGTTGTTTTATAGGATTGCATAGGAGCAATTGATGGAACACATGTGTTAGCTAGGGTTCCCAGGAAAATGCAAGTGCCTTTAGAGGCAGGAAGCATACCATCACTCAGAATGTTATGGCTGCAGTGGACTTTGATTTAAGGTTCACTTATGTGCTAGCTGGTTGGGAGAGTTCAGCACATGATGCCCTTGTTTTGGCTGATGCACTTGAGCGCAGTGATGGACTTAGAGTCCCAACAGGTATAATTGAAAGCACATACCCGCTTATTTAGTTCTTTTGCATAATGTAGGTACTAAAGAATAACTGCATGTTCACTTTGTCTAGGAAAATTCTATCTTGTTGATGCTGGTTATGCAGTGAGGCATGGTTTCTTACCACCATTTCGTGGTACAAGGTACCACCTCAGGGAGTATGGCCAGAACAGACCTCAAAATGCCAGAGAACTATTCAATTTAAGGCACTCCTCCCTTAGAGTTACAGTAGAGAGAGCTTTTGGTGCTTTGAAGAATAGGTTCAGGATTATGGATAACAAACCTTTCCACCCTTACAAAACTCAAGTTAAGATTGTTTTAGCTTGTTGTATCCTTCATAATTGGATACTTAGGCATGGGTTTGATGAACATGTTCCTGATGAGGCTACATGGGAACCTAACATCAGAGGCAATGGGGAAGAAGATCATGTGCCTGACAATGCTACTTGGGCAGCAAAGAGAGAGGCATGGGCTGCTCAAATGTGGCAGCACAGGGGTCTACTAGAAATTAGGATCATTTGTGTTGAACCACTTGTGCTTTGTGTTGTAGTATTTGTGATGTGAACAATATTTTTTTATGAGACCTAAGGCACTGAGCAATGATGTGATGCTAATTCAAATATTCATTTCTCCTTGTTTGCTATCATGCTGTATTTGTTAAGGTGTTCATGTGATGCCTGTGTCCATAGGCTATGGCAGGGTTGGGTGAGCAAATTAACATAATTGATAAGGGTGGCATGCGTGCTGGGGCACCTATAGTTGGAGTTGATGATGATGGTGCTGCCCCCGCCCAAGTAAATGGACCTATGCACTGGACTCCAGTCCTGTCTTCTTTCATGGTTAGGAGGTTCCATGACCTTGTTGGGCAGGGTGTCAAAACTGATAAGGGATTCAAAGAGGTGCATGTTAGGCAGGTAGCTACCATGCTATCTGATTTTGCTCAAGTTAATGTGTCCACCCAGCAGATCTATAATCACTTAAGAAAGTGGAGACAGAGATGGGTTAAAATTGAGAGGCTGAAGGATCTGAGTGGTGCTTCTGGAGTGAGGAGCACCATATGATAGTTCTGGATGATGAGCACCTAAATGGACACACTAAGGTTAGATACCTAGTAGTTAGTACTCTGTTGCCTTGCTTATCTTATGCTAACCTGTGTCTAATAGTTAAATATGTTTCACTACCTAGGATCATCATGGTGATACAAAGTTCTTGAACACCCCACTTGAGAACTATGTTCAGATGGAAGCTATCTTTGGTGGCAGCTTGGCCACGGGGAAATATGCTATGGGTTCAAATGAACCTTTAGGTACTGACATGGGCCCAGTAGATGTTATTGCTGCTGAAGATAAGAGTGACTTAGCTAGCCCTGAAGTCCAGTCTGGGAAGGGAAAGGAATCTCTAGGTGAGAGGTCTAAGGGATCTGATGATAAGGACAGACCAATAAAGAAAAGGAAGTTAGCTGAAGAAGTAGACATGATGTCTGGGATGATAAAGGTAGTGGAGTCTGTTGGTGATCCTCTCAGGACTCCACAACACAATGAGGTGCATGCTGACCTCTATGGCTGTGTCATGTCCTGCCCTAGGTACACACAGGAGGCCCTCATGGTAGCACTTGTGTACTTGCTCAAGAACAAGGCAGAGGGGCTTTGCTTTGTCCAGATGAGTGAGGAGCATAGGATCCTGTGGCTCAAGACCTACCTGAGCACAACCAACCTTGTGTAGGATGACAACACATAACCTCTCTTCTTTTGGTTATAGCCATGCTAACTGCCTAGTGCTGTAGGGTGTATTTTGATGTGTAGCACTGACCTCATCATAGTGCTAGATGGAACCATTGAAGCCTGACCAAGGCTTCACTTATTTTTGTATAGCATAGGGCCATGGTGATGCATATGAGGACAGGATGGGTTGCTTGATTGGCTGAAACATTAACAGCTATGTTGGTTGATGAAAACACTTGATGTGATCATTTGGTTAATTCTGTTCTTCTTTGCTGCCACCATGCTGTCTGATTTTGGTTGTTCACTAGCATAAAATTGATGAACTGCATCTTGTGAGGGACTGGACCTTCTTTATGCTCCAAGTTCCAGTTCAGATGATATAAAACAACTAGTCTGAGGCCAATTGTTTCTTGTATACCTGTCATGCCACCCATCAAACCGTGGGACACATCTCTGCCCATGTTTTTCCAACATTGGGCTAGATTTGTCCCACGGTTCCATGGTTGACATGAACCATTTGCTATTTGAATGTTTTCCTTTCAATTGGCCTATGATGACAAACATTTTTTGACATCTTTTGACCATGCTTGCTGTTTACATTTCCTGATCATGGTTGTTGTTTACTTGTTTTTCTTTCATCTGGCCTATGATGACAAACATGTTTGCTATGATATGGTAAGTTGCACAGAATTGATGAACTTGAACTTGTAAAGGACTGGAAACTAGTCCTTATGCTCCAAGTACCAGTTCAAATGAGACACTCAAACTAGTCTGAGGCCAATTTTTTGTGGTCTTGCTTTCCTCCTGTCTAGCCTATGATGAACCTGATTCGGAACTAATATACCTCTCATGCCACCCATCAAAACATGTTAGACATCCATGCCCATGTTTTCCAACAGTGGGTTGGATGTCTCTCATGCTTCCATGGTTGGCATGAATCATTTGCTACTGTTTTTTACAAAGCTGAGGCTGACAGGTTACATGTTTTTGTAAATGCTCCAGTTCAATTGAACTTATGGCCAATGATGATTTGGTGTATGATTATTGCTTCTCATGTGTGTCATCAAAACGTCGAACTCATCCATGGTCCAAGTTTTCAAGCCTGGACCTGGTGACTTCGATGTTTCCATGATTCCCATGTACCCATTCAGCTCCTTCTGAGGCCTCAAAAAATTCTCCTCTCTATTTTAGCTAAATTGTTCCTTTCATTTTGTTTTGTTTTGAAGGAACAATGTTTTGTTTTGAAGGAACAATGACCTGGTATGTAGTATACAGAGGTCGGAAGCCTGGGGTTTATGCAAAATGAGCTACTTGTCATCAACAGGTTAGTGGGTATCCCAATTGTTGCTACAAGGGCTTCAGCAACGAAGAAGAAGCAAATGCAACATTTCTTGAGTTCACAGGTGAAGCCGCCGTTCCTGTTTATTACCAACCGCCACAAATGGTCATTAGCAAAACTAATTGTCTGTTAATCTTAGTGGTTCTTGAGTTTGTAATTATTGTGGGTCTGCTTGTGTTAATCATGCGTAAATAATTCATGTAATCAAGTGTTGTAAGAATGTGTATTGTCTTGACTAGATGATCATCCTTGCATTGTTGTGGTAACCTCACCAAATCCATACATGGGTTCTTGCACCACCATCCATGCGCCAAACTAATAAACACCACTTGAATCGTTTGATACAACAACATCATCCGTGCAGCAAACCAATCACAGATCTTCCCAGCCGGGACGGAAACCTAAAGTGCAACCAAACAAGTGCACTTGTATCAACTCATCCTGCCTCCCATGAGCCGGTACCCCCCTCCATCCCAGCTCCTACCATGCAGGGCAACCAATCACGCCCATAGTGGATGGTGACGTGACGCGCTGAGAGTTGAGAGAACTCATTAGTGAGGAGCTCTCATATAGTTTTGTATGATGATGATGCTACCGCGCTTTGTCCATTAAAGTAGCTTACAAGGCTTGGTCAGGCTGGTTAAGATTAAATCAATTTTGATTCAAACCACTTACTCGATCAAAATCACTCTCATCACTGAAAAACACTCACGAAAATGTCAGCTTTGAATAAAAATCTCAAACACTAGTTTACAATCGAATTTGGACCCAGCCCTATTGGGTGCCGAGCCCCCACCGAAAAACAATCGCCCTTCTGTACAAACAACTTACTTCCTCCATTCCACAAATTTTAGATTGATCGGATTTTTTAATTCCAAATTTGACCGTTCATTTTTTTCAAAAAATTGCAAAGTTAAATTTAATCATTCTTGCAGAATTTCTTTATTATGATTTTGCTTTATATCGATGAAAATTTGATATTTTGTACAATTTTTTATAATAAGAGAGTGGTCAAATGTGGTACACAAATATAATTTGGAACGGATTGTAGTATTATTTTGGAAAACTAGACAAGAATTCGCTGATATGCTACTTAATCATACCATGGGCCCACTACTCAGGTAATGGTAGTGCTGTAAGCGGTAGCGTCCGGCCATTTCACGGGTCCACGACGCTGCGGGATAGAATCGGTCCACCACCCCCGTACCCCCGTACCCCCGACCACCTGAGAGACCGTGCTCCCCTCGCCGCCGCCGCTGCCCCGGTCGGAGAAGATGGCCGAGAAGACAGTCGGCCCCGCCCCAAGGACGAGGACCCGAGGCGGCCTCGCGGTCTCGGCGCCCTCATCCAGGTCCCCCTTCCCTCGATCTGCATTTCCAGCGCCGTTTCGTTTTGAATCTTTTTGAACTCGCTTCATCTGTTCGTTCCGCATTTCCTGATGCAGACGGCTGTCTTCGATATCATACACCGCGACTCCGAATCAGACCAAGAAGGTGCGGTTTGGCTAGTACCTTTCGAAATATCTGCCACTTTACTCTGCCCTTTCTAGCTTTTTTGGATCAGGTGTTTGTTTTGTTGGTAGTTAGTGGGGTTCTTGGCTTTCAAAGTTTGAATCTTTTTTATTTTGGGTACCAGCTAGTGCTAGAGAAGCTGTTGCGACTTGTGAGTGGGCACTGGGCAGTGCATTGATGAACTGGAGTGGGGGGATTATCCTTCAATGGTGCCCACCTGCCCATTGCGGTTACCAGAAATGCAGGCATGCTACTGTGGTACTACTGGTTGTTGCTGATCTCTCTACCAACATCTCCATGTGCAGGTGCCTGACCCTCCCAAGGCTGTAAGGCCAACTAGAGCCACGCCCGCGAAGAAGCGGCCTCAAGTGGATCAAGCACAGAAGCGGAGAGAAGAGATTGCTGCTCTGCAGGAGCAGGTTAGTGGCCTGCAGAGGCAGTTGTTTGAGAAGGAAGAAGCTCTGAGATCCGCGGAGAACTTGATAAGCAGAACTAGTTCTGCGAATGAAGCCGTTGATGGGTTGAGGAGCCAGCTCTCGGAGAAGGAATCGTTGATACAGTGTGCTGGTTCAGAGCTGCATGGTACAAAGGTGAATTAGAATCTGTTCAATATTTTTTTTGCTGTGCACTACATTCGTTCAATACATTGTTGCCTTTGGAGCTCTTCCATTCAAGAAAGCAACACCCTAGCTACTGCATTATTTCCTTAATAATTTCCAGAAGATTGTTTAGTAACTTGTTGTCCAGTTTCAACACTTCTTTTTATTTTTAGGGTTGTAATTACTTTGATGGGGATAAAAATTAACTATTGTGATTTTCTTTTTGGCGTTGTGTGTTGTTGATAGTAGAAGACTACACAGCGGAATTGAGGGCTAATTTATTAAATAGTCATGCTGAAAGTAGTTCCATTAGATGTACAGCATATTTCATAAACCCGTGTTGATCCCACAGTAGTTAGTCCATCCTTGTATCAATTCATGATCCATGTTAAACTGCACTGAAGAAAGAAACTTATGGTGCTATAGTTTAAGGCTGTGAGTATACTGTTGCAGTGTTGCTGCACGCAGTTCTTGTTTTTTCATGGTTCAGCGGGTTCCGTATTCAAAAAAGAAAGAGGCCCCACTTCATAATTGTGCTCTTAGAAAAGTCATATTCCTTCAGGTATTATTAGATCATTTCTCTGCTGAAGCATCCTGCAGTTTCTCATGACATTTTACTGCTAAGCCACAAATTTGAAGCAAGTGATCATGTTATTCATATCACATGAAAGAGGCCCCACTTCGTAATTATACTCTTAGAAAAGACCTGTTCCATTAGTCATTAGATCATTTCTCTTCTTAGACATCCTGCAGCATCTCCTGAATTTTACTGCCAAGTGATGGATTTGAAATAAATGATCCTGTTATTAATGATTAACCAGCTCTGTCCATTGTGATATATAATATATTTTATGCTTTTGTAACTTTTGCACTTGTGCATGTCTCTGTCACACTATATATTTCTTGCATGCCTTCTCCAACTTTTATTATTTATATGATGCAATCACATTTTAATAGCAGCATGGTAACAACTTGTGCAATTTTTGCGTACTGTAGATCATGCTAGCAGAGAAGCAGGCAGCAATAGAGAAGTTAGAGTGGCAGGCAAAGGTTTCAAATGAGAAGGTGGAAGAACTCCAAGTTGATGTAGCTTCTATGGATGCTGAAGTTTCTGCTCTCATGAAGTTGTTCAGAAAAATAACACAGAATGACCGAGCTCCTTCTCCCAGGGATAGAACTGACGATTTATCTTTGGAATGTGAGCCAATTCAACTTGATGTAAGCTATTTTTTCCTTACTGATGCTCTGTTTCAGTCCTTATTCTTTAGTAAGATACCTTTTTTTGTTATACTAGTATAGTTTAGGTTGTTTGAAGTGTTTGTGTTTTTCTTTCTGAATTCGGACATACTGCTCTTACTGATATGCGACAGGATGTGGATGGTGACATTGATGTTGAGAAGATGGAGCAAGAAATGTCCGCCTATGTTTCGGCTCTAGCTGCTGCGAAAGAGAACCCTACCGATGAGTTCCTGGAAGCAGTAACCAATGCAAGATTAAGACTTCAGGCCTTTGTACTCTGTCCAAATTGAAGCACAGTGTAACCAAAGGAGCAACTTAATACCCTCGCTGATCACTGTGTTTTGCCGGTGGTGCCCGGCCTAGCTGATAGTGCTCTCATCAGGATCTTGCATGTCAGAACATTGGTGTCTGTGTTCTCTCATTTGGATCTGATGGAAGCCGCCCCCGAACTTGTTGTAACTTGTAACCTTATGAACCATGGTGTACGTGACTGAACCTCCTAATAGATGGCATCATGTACCTTTTTAGTGAACTTATTGTAAGATTGTTCGGCTCGTCTTGACGACCGAAAAAATCTTGTTTTCTCTCACATGCTGCACATATAATTTGCAATCTAACGTTTTTGTTACTCTAAACTGGGAACTTCAATTGTAAACCGATTCCATTGAGTGCGAGATATGAATTCTGTCGACGCTTTAACATAAACACAACTGGATACACAAGTTGAAAACCTGACAAACCTTAGAGCATCTCCAAGAGACTAGCAAAATTCTCCTCTCTATATTTCTATTTAGCTAGTCATTTAGCTAAGATTCACTCTCTAAATTGCCATCAATTCCAACAGAATAGCAAAATCAGACTCTCTATTGCATAAGTGTTGGGTGGGTCCCACACGCCGTTCTCCTATCTTCTTCCTCCGTCCGGCCTGCATAGTGGACATGGCTGGCCGCCACCGCGCCTCCGCCCTGCTCACTCCGGCCGGATGTCCTACCTGCGCACCCCCTCTCTGCTCTGCTCCCCTTTATTCCCTCTCCTCCTCCGCCGCCAATTCGTTCGCATGCTGCTCAAGCGCAAGTGCCGGAGGTAAATCACCCGCAGCAGTTGCTAGGCCTTGCTTCCTCCCCTACCTTCCGCTTCTCCGGCCACCGGAGCCATCTTCAGGCCTCGACCCCACAAGAAGCTCCAATTGTTGTTTCGTGCTGCTCTTTTCCACATATTAAGCCCATGTATTCATACGGATTCACCCATTCCAATCCATGCTTCCGACCGAGCAAGCTATGCTGCTCCAATTTGCTTCCTACGTTGGATGCGTAGTTGTACTTGTGACTCGTCCCACCTCTTTTTTTCGCCGGAGCACTATGCTGACGAAGCCCGTGTTCCAAGGGAACGGGATCTCCAGCTCCGCCTCGGTGCACCACACCCTGATGGACGCGGCCACCGTGCGCCGCCCAAGCCGCGTGCTGACGATCTTGAGCGCATCGAGGACGCGGTCACGGAGGTCGCAGACGTGCACCTCCACCACTGACTCGGCGTGGGCGAGGCCCTTCACGACCTCCCTCTAGTGCTCCTCTGTGCCGTCGTAGGCCATCCACTCCGGCCGCCCGCCCGCCCGCGCGCCTCCGCTCCGACCCCTGACGGGAACGACGACAGGCCAGCCGGTGGTGCCGCTGCAGCTTCACGTGCATGCGGGAGCAAGCTCGTCCCGAGCAGAGAGAGAGAGAGTAGAGGCCGGAATCTGCGGAGGGCATATGTCGAGCGGCGCGGCCTCGCCAAACATACCGAGCGAGGGGTCTGTTTTTCCTATGCGAATAGCGAGTTGGATAGGATAACAAGTCTGTTGGATTGCATTTTCTGAGTTTTCCTTCAAATTTTAGCTAGTTCAATTTATTTACAGAGTCTGTTGGAGTTGCTCTTAAGCCCTCCACAGCGTAGTGCTAAAATAATGCTAAAAGTAGAGAGAGAGGATTGGAGCATCAATTCTCACATTGCAACCAATGCCAACCAGTGATGCTTGTGCCACAAAATTTGGGAGCGGCGCATGTAGGTGCGCCGGTGCCAACTCAAATTTTTTTTGTTTCTTCCCCTGCTCACGGCGTGATGGTCTTGGAAAGGAGGATGGAAGATGATGGTGAAAGACATTGTTGATTTTTTTAATTAGCTTTGTGGGTCCCATGAAGTGAAGCTAGAGTGAAGCCACCCATTGCAACTTAGAGCAAGTTTTATGGTTCCGCCCGCTAGCCGGCGTTTCGCGACGTGAGGTGGCTTCGATGGTGGTGGACCCCATCTGTATTTAAACCACAGCAGCATAATCAACCAATCGGGAGGGCAGGAAAGAGCAAAACAGCGCATACGTCCGCTCGCTGCTAGCGTCTCGCTCGTCGCTCGCTTCCCTCTCTCTCCTACCTTCTCTCTTCCCACGTCAGCACCTCGCCCACTAGTCGGCATCCGTAATACTTGCTCTTACCGGGCTTCGATTACTGACACCAATGGGTCCCAACAATTTTCCGGGCTTCACTTCACACTGTGGAAGGCTTATGAGGTACTCCATCCGTCCCAGAAAAAAATGCAACTATGAGGTCCGTGTCGGCCAAATCTAAAACAAATAGTATTTACACTTATAACTTCAAATAGTTTTATCATGAAAGTATATTTCATAACTAATCTAATGATACTTATTTTGTTTCATGAATGTTATTACTTTCTTCTATATCTTTGGTCAAAGTTCAAATAGTTTGACTTCGAAAAGCGAGGATTACATTACAGATGGAGTACCTCCACAGCGTTGTGGGCTTAAGTGATGCTTGGATAGGAGAGAGAGGATTCAAGCCTCACTGAGCTCATTGCAACCGGCGATGCTATTTTAGTGGTGCCAAAAAAACATGGAGGGAGCAAGTATAGGCTTCGGTGCCTGAAATTAAACAACAATAAATTAACTGTAGGCGTGGGGAGTTGATCAAGGATGTTTCTTTTTTTGCTGTGAGAAAAGAAACGGACGAGAGGAGTTAAGCAGCAATAGTTTTTTTGCGTGGGTCCCATTCATTCCAGATAGCAGTGGAGCCTGATTTTTAGACGTTGCAGCTCTGCAACCTTCACTTCTTATTTTCGTCGTGGAGCCAACTATTTTCTCGGCATCACTCCCACGCTGTGGAAGGCCAAATGGTAAAATTATGAAACACCAACAATTGAAGTTCCATTTTTTGCAATTTTCACTTCCGCCGGTCACAAAGACCTTTTAGACATTTTTTTTAAAAGATAGCATAAGCACTGCTCTGTCATTTAAGAAGAAAAAACAATTTTACATCACGAGTCGAAGCGAACACCGCCACAACACAAACAACGTATACAACAAAATACTACACCACCACAACCTCGGAGAAGAGCCCCAAGCAAACCACCGCGAACTGCGTCGTCGTCGCCAACGCTGTGCCACTCCAAAGTCGCGGCCCGCTGCAAGTCTGAGCAGCAACTCGAACTCCTCCACCGAGGGGCTATCACTCACAAGTCGAACCCACACAATCGTCGACCACCCTGCTCCAGCAAAGCTTCAGCAGAACACTCTAGTCACAGCACCAATGGAAAACACCGATCTTGGCCACTCTGCGTGGGGGCCTCGCCTCATCCAACGCCTCACACTCAGATATCTGAAACCGCTTCAAGAGCACCACCTCCGCCAGCCGAAACCGAGATCACCACAACATCTTGCACGTCAATCGAGACATCCAGCACCCAAGGGTCCTGTGCACCTCCCCGCCAACACGAACGTGGCACACCTCTGCAGCCTCTGCGCTCAAGCTACACCACCAAGCAACCACCAATAACACTATCTCAAGCCGCGACGGGTCTCGGAAAACGACACCTCCAAGAAGGACGTGACGCCGATGGCGCCACCACCGCTAGTGTCGGTGCGGATTGTAGTCCCGACACTAACTAGTAATGAGCGCTGAGATCTGCCTCTCGATGGTCCGGTGCTAGGCAACTAGTGACACTGGGTTTTATCCTGGTTCCGGCCGGGGCCGTACGTCTAGCAGTGGTGTGCTCGGGGCACTATATTGCGTTACACCGTGGTGCTTGTAGAGGGGGGCTAAAAGCGTGGCGGGAGAGGAGACTAGGCTTCCAAGTCCCAAAGGTATTGATTGAGGCAAGTGCCAATATCGTGGTGAAGGCGGAGAGCGTGTGCGTGATCACTATCAGTCGTCCCGTCCCTTGCGGATGGGGGATTGCTTCTCCTTTTATAGGCCAAGGAGAGAGCAGTTTACATGCGTGCCACACTATTCTCCTTACGTGTGGAGGCGTGGCGAGCAGTGCCACGGAGTTGACGACCGTCCTGACGAATCTCGCTCCAGTCGTGGCGTCGTGGCGCGTACTGTGCTCGTACAGGAGCGGCTTCGAGGGTGGTGGCGTAGAGGTTGGCTGTCCGGCCGCTGCCCGCGGGCCGGCTCGAGGGTGCCGTCAATGGGGTCCGTACGAGGTACAGTGTCGGGCACGGCAACGTCTTGTCCCCGTGCGCTCCAATAGCGCCGGGGATGTCGTCATAGTACCCGGCGTGGCGCTGCAGTGGCGAGGATGGCCGCACAGGGCTGACAGCGACGAGGAAGACCGCTCTCGCCGGCCTGACGTCATGGTGTAGTCCTGTGTAGTCACGGGAAAAGCATTCGAGGGTTCCGCCGTCCCCCTTCGAGGGCACGACGCGTTAGCCGTACAGAAGTAGGCGGCACAGTGTCACGGGGCTGACACCGGCCTCACCACACAGTGTTACACAGTGGCGGGGATGGCCTTCCCCAGGGAGTCGGTGGAACAACGCCTGGGCGTGATTCCTAGGCGTGTCAGGATTGTGGCACGGTCATGCAGTGTCAGCATTAAATGCCCGCTCGCGTGAGCGGGAGCGGGGATGACGTGCGTGCAGGAGCCCTCGAGCGAGGCGGACCGCGCCCGAGGGGGCGTTCGGCCCTCGGGCGAGGCGGACCCCGCCCTCGAGCGAGGCGGACCTCGCCCGAGGGGGCGTTCAGCTGTGCCACCCCGGCGGGCCGCGGGGGCCACCAGGGTCGTGATCGTGTCGTGCGCGTGTTTTAGGTTCGTGAGTTAGTTCGCGTTTTGCGTTTTTTTGTGAGTTTTAAGCAGGTTTCCCCTGATTATTTAGGGGACCCTTATGGCTGTCCCCGACAGTAGCCCCCGAGCATCTGCGGGCGTACCCGTTAGGGTCCGCGGTGCGACGCTTGGCCGATGGGACGTTCTTCCCTCCTGGTTGCTAATGCTGTTCCGTGGGGCCGCGTCAGTGGACCCGCGGGTCTAGCCCGAAGCCTCCGCGATGGCGTGAGTGCTCCTGCAGGGGTTTTTCGCGAGACCCTCCAGCGTGTGGGGTGTTTATTTCAACCGACATCGGTAATGTTCCAGCCGGCCTCGGTGCGCCACACGCACATGACTTGCGTTGCCTGCGCTCGGTGCTCCCTAGGAGGTGTAGCCGTGCGTCGAGCCCCGAGCCTGGGCCCATTCGAGGCGATCGGGGCGAGCTCTTCAACTTGTATTTGAACACTCCCTCGCCGTCCCTCCACGGGACGGAGGGTGAGGTTTTCACAACCACCATCGATCGGGTTGCGGATTGCGGATTCCTCGTGGAGCTGTTATCGGGTGATTCAAGTGGACACCCATACCCCGTTCGATAAGGGTTGGCTCGTGGTCCTGAGACTCGTCCATGAAAGCGCTCGCGCGGGTTTGCTAGGTGGGGCTCGGTCCCGTTCGCTAGGGACCGAGGGCGCGGAGGCTCTCCCTCGGTGGGATCCCCCCGACTAGCTGCCCTTGCTGGCTCTTGAACACGACCTGTGGGACGCCCTCGAGCCGGTGGGCTTGAGGATAGGCTCGAATGCGCGCGCCCTCGTCGTCCCTGACTCTGTCGATCTGGGGCACCTGTTCGAACCCTTCGAGGGTCAGGCTTCGAACCCCTGATCAGTAGGGCCACTGCGGGGTGGCAGCTGGGTGCCCCCGACTCTTTGCGTCTGCAGGACTCGGGGGCTTGAGGTCGGACTGGCCTACGAGTCGCTGATCAGTAATCCTCGCGAATCGAGGGCACCTGTGGCGTCTACTCTCGCTGAGTGGGCTTCGAGACCACTGGTCGAAAAATTGCACCCTTCGAGGGTCGAGTTTTTCGAGCCTCGCGCTCGGGCCGCTCGAGGGTCGTCCTTACTTGGTAAGGGACCGGGCCATTTAATGCCCACAGTCGTGGCCACAGTTATGCGCCGCGGGCGCGCCTTTTTAGGCGCCGCGGCGCGCGCGTAGTGGGCGACGTGGGCGGGCGGACGTGACGGCCCGCCGCGGCTCTTCGGTTGCCGCGCCGTAATGATCGCGCGCGTGCGTGCGCCTGGCCACTTCGGTAGTGGTGGGCCCTGCTTGTTAGTGGCGGGGCCGTTCACCTACAGTTAATGTGCGCAGAGGGCGCGATTCGGGGAGCGCGGCTCCGTGGATCTATAAATCCAAGAAGAGGGCGAGGCGAGTTTTTACCTCAGCACTTAGTGCCCATCGCCTTCGTCTCTTTCGCCTCCGACTCAGAGCAATGCGTGCCCCTTCACCTTACGTAGTGTTCGCTCCGCCTCCACGCCCCTTCGACGACTGGCATGGCTCCCCCGCAACCCATCGTCGTGATCGACCCGCTGTCGTGGCACCGCTCGACGGCGACGAGGTTGGCCCTGAGCGAGCTGGTGAACGCCGGCCAGCTGGCAGCGAATGAGGACGGGCAGCCCCCGGCGTGGATCGACCCGCCGGTGGCAGATCGGGAGCCCAACCCGCCGTTCGGCTACGTTGTCAACTTCATCCGCTTCCACGAGCACGGCTTCACGGCACCGGCGAGCCGTTTCCTATGCGGGTTGTGCTCCCACTACGGTGTGGAGCTGCACAACTTCACGCCGAACACGATCTCGCAGGCAGCCACGTTCGTCGGCATGTGCGAGGGGTTCCTGGGGATCCCAGTAAACTGGGATCTCTGGGTCCACCTTTTCCACGCGGAGCTACACACGCTCACCACGCCGGAGCCGAAGGTGCGCCGCGCGGTGCGCGCCGGCGGCGTGTCGATCTCACTGCGGCAGACGCGCAGGGAACTCTACATCCCCTGCACGATGACCTCCAACAACACCGGGTGGGAGTGGGGGTGGTTCTACCTCCGCAACGACGAGCTCGACCTTCCCCCCTACACCGGCAAGGTCTTGAAGGAGAAGGTCGATTCTTGGTGGCACGGCCTGTCGCCCTCTTCGCGCCAGGACCAGCTGGAGTCAGCCCTGCAGGCGCTGAAGGACCTGGCGGACGGCGGGCTGGGCGTGGCCTCGGTCCTCGCCAACCTCCACCATCGGCGGATCATCCCTCTCATGGAGAGGCGGCTCCACATCTTTGAGATGGAGGAGACGACCGATCTCGTGGCGCTGGCGCAATCGCGGCTGCTGCCCGATCTCCTTCCGCAGGAGTACGCGGCCACGAGGGCGAGGCGCGCCATCAACCTCAAGGCAGTCAAGCACGACGACGACGACCCCTGGTCGTTCGTTATGCTCCCCGAGGGCCTGCTGGTGAGTGGAGCTTCTGTCTTCTC
Source organism: Cenchrus americanus (assembly GCA_947561735.1). Taxonomy (NCBI): domain Eukaryota; kingdom Viridiplantae; phylum Streptophyta; class Magnoliopsida; order Poales; family Poaceae; genus Cenchrus; species Cenchrus americanus. Next base: position 67,856,246 of record OX387245.1, on the reverse strand, counting down.
TCCCGCCATTTTCTTGTGACGCGCCGGCGTGGTCTGACCTTTTGCTCATTCCCTGCAGCTGATGACCATGAACGCCGTGCGGTCCGACCTGCAAACGCCCCGAGCCAGAGCGCTCGCGTGCGCGGCGCAGCGGCGGGAACAGGAGCTGGTGGCGCGCAAGAAGGAGAAGAGGATCCGGCGACGGGAGCGCCGGGAACAGAGGAGTGAGGAGTTTCGGCTGCGTGAGCAGCAGGGACTATCTTCTCCGGCGACGGGAGCGCCGGGAACAGAGGAGTGAGGAGTTCCGGCTGCGTGAGCAGCAGGGACTATCTTCTCCGGCGACTTCGGAGTACTCGTCGTCGGACGAGGAAGAGGAGGAGGGGAGCGATGGGGGACGAGCTCCCCCCGAGAGGTGGGAGCCTGCGCCTCCCTCGCCAAGAGCCGTGGAGGAGGCAGAGGAGACAGCGCCTGGGGCGGGCGCGGGAGCGCCCGTTGCCAGGCGGCCCATGAGAGAGGCGACGCGTGCCGTGGAGGCGTCAGCGCGCATCGTGGAGGCGACTGGGGGGTGCCGCGGCGGCAACGTCGGCTGCAGCCACGACGTCCGCCGAGCCCCCAAGGAAGAGGATGTGAGGCTTCTCCACCCTGAGGTAAGCGACCACTCCCCCAGGCGCCATGTCTTCGAGAGGCAGATGTTTGATTTCTCGTTTTCGTGTTCGCAGGGTGGCACCCACCGTGCCCCCCTCACGCCTGCCAAGGTGTTAAGGTCGGATGCGGCTGTCCCTACGAGGCGGCGCTCATCGAGGGCGCCGTGGGCGGCCGAGAGCACGGCGACGGTGGTGAGCGAGGGCCCGCGTAGCGCGGCCGCGCCGGCGGAGCCACAACAGAGCGGTGGCCCCGTCGGCCGGCCATGACCACGGCGGTCGCCGCCGTCGGTTCCACCGACACTGGCCCCAATCGACGTCGGTCGGGTGGCGATGGTGGAGATCCCGGACGAGGACGTCCCGCCGCCAGCCGGGACCGGTGGGTGAGCCCGCCCACGCCGCCCCCGAGCCCCCGACGGGGGCACTCGTGGTGAGGGGCGACGGCGGCGCGGCGCCGGGGTGCCCGGCCGATGGTGCCGGGGCCTCGTCGTCGCGCGCCGCCCTTCCGGCTTCGGATGGCCCCGCGGCGCATCCGGAGCACGAGCAGGAGCACGCCGGCGCACCACCGGCCCACTTCGTCGAGGCCCAGGCCGAGCAGGAGCTGTGGCAGGAGCTTCACGACCATGGCGCTTCTCTCAACCGAGCGCTGAATGAGGCGCTGCGGATCCACAGCGGTCCCGCGTGGCGTGTCTTCCAGTTAGTGGTTTTTCATCGGGTTTCGTAGTTTCTTGTCTCGCTTTCTTCCGCGTTTGTGCTTTCCCTGACCCCATCTTCTCTCGCCTTGCCTGTCGGCGGCAGGATCTGGAGCGCCGGGCCCGGGAGAGATACGACGCCCTCGACCGCCTCGACGCCGATCTCAACTGGTACCGGGGGCAATACAACGCCCTCGACGCCCTCGTCGAGGTCCTGAGGTCGCCAGACCGGTGGGGCCGGTGTACGGCCGAGGCCCCCGCCGGGACCGGCCTCCGGAGCAGACGCCCGTGTCGCGGAGAGACGCCTCCGCGGTCGAGAGGGTGAGGACGGCGCCGGTGGGAGGCGGGACGACGCGCCGCACGGGGCGCGAGAAGATCCGGCGGGGGCGCGCACCATCGCGGCGGCGTGGGAGGTCGAGATCGTCTCTGCTCGCGCCCAGCTCCAACAGGACCGCGCGGCCCTCGAGGGGACACGGGCCCGGCGCAGTCGGCCGAGGAGAAGGCTAAGGAAGCCGAGGGGCTGAGGACGACCCCCGGCGGACAAGGCTGCCGCGCTCGCCGCGGCGGAGGAGCGGCTCCGTCGGGGAGCAAGCCGCGCGCCGGCCAGGGGGGAGACCCGGCTCCCGGCGAGGAGCGTGCTGCTCTCGCCGAGGCCCGTGCCGCGCTCGAGCGGGAGCGCTTGGCGCGGGAAGAGGCGCTGGGTCGGCTCCAGTAGGAGCGCACCGCGCTCGAGGGGGCGCAGTCGGCCCTCAAGCAGTGGGAGGACGAGGCCTCGAAGCTCAACGAACTGGTCCAGCTCAGCATTTCGCACAAGGATTTGCACCAGTCACTCGAGGAGCAGGAGACCACCGTCCGTGACCTGCGGCGAGAGGCTGAGGAGGCATGCAAGGCCCTCGAGGTGGAGAAGAAACAGGTCGAAGGTTAGTTAGTTTCCATTCGTTTTTTCGCTTGTCGATTTGTCTTTTGAGGATTCGCTCCCAATTTTACTTTTCCTTGTTTGTGGCTTTCAGGCCTGCGGACCGCCCTGGGGCACACGACCACCCAGGCCAAGGCGGTGCGGACGGCTTACAACTCCTCTCAACAGGAGTTGGAGGAGTTGCAGGCCGCCGCCCTCGAGATCTGCCAAGGGGTTGAGAAGGGCGTGGCGCAGGCCGGGAGCTTGCTAGCGAGTCGCCTGCGTGCCCTCGGGGGGCATGTTTCCCAGCGCATGCACCGCGCCCTTCACCTGGGTGTCAAGAAGGCCCTCGGCGTGGTGGCGTCCCATTACCAGGTGGAATTCGAGGCTGTGTCCTCGAGCTACGTCGTCCCGGTAAGCGTCGAAGACGAGGAGGCGATGAATCGCGCGGATGCGCTCGCCGCCTCTCCTGCTGATATGCTTGCCGAGGACTTCGCCGACTTCTTGTTCCCAGACGCTCCCAGCGCCGGCGACCCTCAAGCTTGAAGACCACTGGGCGTCGAGCCCTTTTTTGTTTAAGTGTCACTGTTGGGGTCGCGTGGCCATGTAATGGACAACTATTTGCTTGAAACATTTTGAAATAGAAGTAAAGCTTTTGTTTCGCTTGTCACGCTGTTCCGCTGCTCTTTTCCTTTGCTTAGGTGAATTTGAGGTAGAGAGGTTCGATTTCACGAGCGGCCCGCTGGTCCGGAGGCGAGGGAGAGGGGCCGTATCCTGCTGGAGGCGTAGGCTATCTCCGGCTCGCGCGTCTTTCCCGCTTGGCTGCTCGCGCTCCGCCTGAATTTGCCCGAGGCTTAGGTCGAGACGTACTTGGTGTGCTCGCGAATTTTTGCAAAAAAATGGACCATTTTTTCGGGGGGGGGGGGGTGCCCCCCGTAATAGCCCCTGAGGGTGACTTGGTTTTCTGGGGAAAGCCAAGTTGCCCTTTAGCTTTATTAATTCGATAAGATTTACATCTATACAACCAACTGGGGTGTTGGGTGTGCAATTTACAAAAAGAACTTGGAAATCCTTTCTAGGGGTAGAAGCGATGTAGTTGCTGGATGTTCCAAGCGTTGGTGAGTTCCTCGCCGTCCTCGTTGGCCAACTTGTATGTGCCGGTCTTGAGTACTTTCACCACGACGTAGGGTCCCTCCCATGGGGGTGACAGCTTGTGGCGGCCTCGATTGTCTTGGCGCAGCCTTAGGACCAGGTCCCCTTCGCTGAAGTCTCGGCGCCATATCTTTCGGACTTGGTAGCGCCTCAGAGCCTGCTGGTACCTCGCGGAGTGCATCAGGGCCACGGTGCGAGCTTCGTCTAGTTGGTCTAGCGAGTCCTCGCGGGCTTGCTGGTTGGCGCCCTCGTCGTAGCCCCGAACCCTGGGCGATCCGTATTCTAAGTCCGTGGGGAGGATATCCTCCGCGCCATAGACTAGGAAGAACGGGGTGAATCCTCTGGCCCTGCTCGGGTGGTCCTGAGGCTCCACACGACCGCTGGTAGCTCCTGTAGCCATTTTCGACCAGACTTATTCAGTCTGTCGAACATTCTGGGCTTCAGACCCTGCAGGATCATGCCGTTGGCACGCTCTACCTGACCGTTGGTCTGTGGGTGTGTCACGGCCGCCCAATCGACGTGGATGTGGAACTTGTCGCAGAACTCCAGGAACTTTCTGCCCGTGAATTGGGACCCGTTGTCGGTGATGATGGAGTTGGGCTCTCCAAACTGGTAGACGATGTCGGTTAAGAACGTTACGGCCTGCTCCGCCCTGAGATTTGTGATGGGGCGCACCTCAACCCACTTGGAAAACTTGTCTATGGCAACCAGTAGGTGGGTGTAGCCCCCGGGCGCTTTCCGCAAGGGCGCGACAATGTCCAGCCCCCATACGGCAAAGGTCCATGTGACGGGGATGGTCTGCAGTACGTGTGCAGGAAGGTTGGACTTGTGAGCGTAGAAGTGGCACCCTTCGCAGGTGCGCACGATCTCGTTGGCATCAGCGACCGCGGTGGGCCAGTAGAAGCCTTGGCGGAATGCGTTGCCCACGAGGGTGCGTGGCGCAGCGTGGTGGCCGCATACTCCCGCGTGGATGTCTCGAAGGAGCTCGCGCCCCTAAGGGACGGGCACGCATCGCTGCAAGATGCCTGACGCGGCGCGCTTGTACAGCTCACCGTCGACGAGGGTGAACGACTTGGCCATCCTAGCGACACGTCTGGCCTCGGATCGGTCCGAGGGTAACTCCCCACGGTCCATCCAGGCGATGTATTTGTCTCGCCAGTCCCCCGGGCTGGGGACCGGCTCCGTTTCCATAGCTTCGGCCTCATCGGCGCCATACCCCTTGTAACACCCTAAAAATTCCATCACTAAATTAATGTAGCAACAAATGGCTAGGTTTAAAATTCCTTAAGGACATAAATAAATCATTAAACAAATTGGCTTTTAAAATAATTAAACATCACTAAAATAATTTAGAAATAATAAGTGTTTGTGCATCATGATTCGAATGCATGGATTTTGTTTGATTGGAGTTTGAATGTTTGAAAATGAATTTGAAAGAATTTTTTTTTAAAAAAAGGCAAAACCCTCTTCCCCCTTCTCTCCCTCTCCCTTCACTTTTGGCCCGCATCCAAACCGGGCCGGCAGGCCTTTTTTCCTTTTCTTTTCCGTGCGCCCGCAACGGCCCAAGATGGCCCAGCTTCGCCACACGCCGGCCCAGCACCGCCCTCCCTCCCTTTTTCTTTTGCTCCGGCCGCTGACAGGTGGGACCCGGCCGTCAGGGCCGTCCCCAACCTCTCGGCCGGCCGCCCGCACCCCCTCCCGCGCCGCCGGCCGTTACTGGCCGGGACCTTCACTCCCCGCCATCAAAACTGCGCAATTAAGCCGCAGTGAAGCCCCTCCATCACTTCCCCTCTTCAAATCGCCGGTTACCACCCTTAATCCCCCTCCCCTTAACTCCCAATCAAGGCCGCGGCCGTTAATGGCGAGGCCGCCGGGGAACCGCCTCCCGGTGCTCCCTCGGGCCTATATAAGCACCCCCAGAGCACCCCGCACCACCCCCTTCGCTTCACACCAAGCCCAAGCGCCTCCGTGCCCCTAGCCGCTTGCGCCACCGCAGTGAACCGCCGGCCGCCGCGCCATTGCCGTCGCCCGAGCTCGTCCGCCGTCGGTGAAGCCCCCCCGGACCCTCTCAATCGGTTCTTCTTCGCACGTGTGAGCTAACCATCGCATCCTATCGAACCCGCAGGCCCTCGTGCACTCCAGTCGCAGCTCGCCGTCGCCGCCCGTGAAGACCGGCCGCCGGAGTTGAACCGCGCCGCCGCCGCCTTCTCCGTCCACTTCTCGCCCACCGTAGCTTCTACGCACCGTAAGGACGCTATCCCCGCCCTCCTTTTCGCTTGAGCCCGACCGCGCCGCGCTCCGCCGCTTGCGGCCGCCGCCGTCCGCCCCCATGGACGCCTCGCCTCGGCCGTCGCTCTTTCCACCCGTGCAAGCACCTGTTTAGGCTCGCGTTGTTCCCGCCTACGCGTAGGTGTTGTTCCCGCACGACCCGTGGCGGGAGCCCCTCGTTTTGGTCGTCGTCGGCGACCCACCGCCGTGCGCCGCCGCGCGCCGCCGCCGCCGCGCGGGCACCGCCCCCTCGGTCGCCGCGGGCGTGGATGGCCGTCGGATCGGCCATCCACGGCGCCGATCTGTTGGACCCCGCGGGTCAAGCCGCGTGTAACGGTCAACCCGAGGATAATTTCTTAAAGAGACCCCCAACTCTTTTATAATCGCAAGCCGGTCCTCCCACCTTTAAAGATCCTTGCAAATCGAGTCCCCGAATTTTATGTTTAAGCCCCCGTTTTTATTAGAACTTTGCTCGCAGGTCCAGAACAGCCTTTTTATAGTTTAAACCTTCTGTTTTTAAGTTTATTTACGTTTTAGCCCCTGTTTTCTTGCTGTTAGGTCCCCGTATAGTTTAGTTTATCGCATTAGTCCTTAAATCTTGTTTTTAGCATAACTTCTCCGTTATAGCTCCGTTTTTAGCGTTCTAGTAGTCCTTGCGATCGTCTCAGCGAGCCCGTTGTTTTAGTAGCATGTTTTCAGTCTTTAGGATTGATTGGTGATCTGTTTTATTTATTGTATGCTTTATGTGTGCATCGTAGATATCGTGCCTGTTTCATCTGAGCCACCTCTCGGGGACGATCAGGAGCAGTTGTTCGAAGAGGAGGAAGTTTTTACCGTAGTTGAGGAAGGCAAGTGGTCTTCTCCCCCTGCATGTTCTCTTTTGTCCTATATAATTGCATTATAATTAATGTTTACTTTTATGATATCTTTGCATTAATTTGACGGGAAAACCTTTTTAAGGACATACCTAGATCTTTTACCCTGATCCTTGGCCTAGCCCCTTTTTAAATAAAGTTTTGGGTAGAAAACGCTAGTTGCTTAACATGGGTTGGTTAAATGGGTCTTTTATGGAAATGATATATGGCTTATAGTTAATGTTTTGGGTAAGGCAAGAACACTTGAATTAATCGGAACATGGAGAACCACCCAAGAAAACATGCGCAACCACAGTGTTACATGGCTCTGACCTTAGCCGAATAATTAGGTGTGTGATCGTACTAGTGGCCCTTTTCCGAAAGGAGCGAGAGGGGGATCCGGTTGCGGGGGTATAACCCGGCCCTTTTGGGGTAGTAGCCTTTGCTAAGGTGCCGACCACTAGGGAGGGTTATGGTCCGCCCCGATCCGTAACTATGCGGGTCGTTAGTCTTTTGCATGCCTTTGTAAAGGCTTCGTAGCGTCCCTATGCAATCACACCTCGGAAGTGTGGTATGGTGCTTGGCCGCATCGCATGGTTGGGTTTAAAGTTCTTCGGAGCTTTTACGCGAACTGTGGGTAAAGTGTGCAAACCTCTGCAGAGTGTGAAACTGATCGATCAGCCGTGCTCATGGTCATGAGCGGCTTGGACCCTCACATGATTAATAAACTTAAAGACGAGATAAATCGTGGTTGGTGGAGCTCGTTGAGCTTGGGTTGTTTTGGCATTTAAGTTTTTCTTAAGTGGGTTGGTACGAACTTACACCTAGTGAATAGGAGTTCTTTAATTAAAACTTAATCAACATTAAAAAGCTAACCGCTGCAAAACCTTAGCCGATCCTTGATAGCCTTGCACTTTCCCCCACTTGCTGAGCTCCAACCATAAGTGTGCTCAGCCTTGCTTATCGCTGTTCAGAGGAAAACTTTGGAGGGGAGTTCTATGATGACTTCGATGAGCTGTGAGGCTTGCGGACCCCCAGTCAAGTGCCTGTGGGAGCGGAAGACGAGGACTCGACGAGTAGTTATCGTTTTCCGTTGTTAGAGACATTCGAGTCTCCCCGCATGAGTGTAATAAGAGGTTAAACTTTGAAATACGTTTGAATACTGTTTATGATATTTCACATATTTTTGTCTATCATATGTGTGTGAACTGATCCTGGCGCACATATGAGATGCACTTGGTTCCTCTTCGGAAATCAGGTGTGACAAAGTGGTATCAGAGCAGTGTTGACTGTAGGAACGCAGCCTTAGTTAGAAATGGACGAAATTTAAGGATTCATGTTCTAGATTATTCTGTCATCCTTCAAAACCACCTTATTTTCGCATAAAAATCTAATTTGTTCTTGTTCTTTTGTTGAAAATTTGCATCATTTTGATTTCCTCTATGCTGAGTTCACTTTCTCTTAACGGATGGCCGGACTCGTTTGATCGCCCGCAAGAGCACCGGTGGTCGCCTTCCTTCGGGACGCTTGGCTCCACGCTACCCGGTAGTCCCGGAGGAGGCACGACCTGGAGGAGATGCGGCGGAGGTTGGAGACTACCCGTACGCATTACGACGGGGAGCGATTGAGCAGGGATATCGAGCAAGACAAGATCAAGAAAATGATGAAGAGGATCCAGAGGAAATAGTGTTTGAGGATGATGGGACAGAGGAACATCCACAGCTATATGATGGAGTTTTTCTGGAGGTTAATGAAGATGGAGACATAATATTTCCACCAGAGGTAGAAGCTGAACCAGAGCCAGATGTGGTAGGAGGAGAAGAGCTCGAACAAAATGCTGCAGGGGATGATCCAGATGACTCCGGGGATGACTCAAGTAGCAGTGAAGATAGTTCCAGCGAAGAAGATGATGAGAGTGAGGAAGAAGAAGAGGAGGTGGACATAGAAGGATTAGAAGATGACAACAGTGCTGTGGGAAATGGAGAAGACAACAATGATAATCAGAATGATAACAACAACAATAACAATGAAAATGGAGACCAGCAAGGTGATGAGCATAGGTATCACAGGGCTGAGTATCATGAACACACATACATCGGCCCAGACGCTCCGTTCTGTGAGCTATTGGAGGAGTTGTTGCAGGAGATAGAGTATGCAGTGAGACCGTTGTACATCACCAAACACTATGTAGAGCCGGGGATGAGAGATTATTATACCACAGAGGTCCATGTCAGGGTTGCCACTGCACAGGCAGGAAGATGGAGGACCCGTACTATTCACCCCTGCACAGCACACTTTGCCTCAGAAGCAGCTGCTATCAACGATGCCGCAAGAAGAGCACTGTGGTCCATCAGCAACACGTTCCGCGATCGCTTAGAAGGCACGGACTTCCGATTCGTCCCCAGCAGAGTCAGTGGTACAGAAAACACCGTGATACCTATGGGGGACTTCCGAAATAGCCGTGTTGACATACTTGCTAGAGTGACATCAGCTCTTAACACGGACTTGGAGGGAGCGACAGCGGAGTTGGATAGGACACATCAGGAGCTACAGAATGCACGGGCGAGGATAGCTCGGTCCGGAAGCTCGGTGGCGGCAGGACGCGGCCACCCGACGAAGCGAAGCATCTTGTCCTTCCCGTTCTCCTCCACGCAAAAGGCTTCGATACGGCACTCCAGCAGCTACCACTAGTCTTCAGTGGAATAGGGACTAGGATATCCACCCTCTTTTTGTTTTTCCGGTATACGTTCCTGCGAGGACGAACGATTGTAATAAGTTGTTGATTGAACCATGTTTGATTTGGATCTTTGTTTGAGTGAGTTGTATTGTGGAGTGATGGCCACAAATGCAACAAGAAAAATCATGCTAAGTTAATGGTTAGTTGGGGTTCAATTCAAAGTTGACTTCTACCTTACTTATCCAACCAAATCAATCGTACAAAATCTGTTCGCGCAGCCCCTTGATAGCACAGCAATGTTTTTATCATAACTCAAGCTACAGAACTCCGATTGACCTAAATCCAGTTGGGTTGGTTCACAAATTTTGTGGATCAACCTCTGTCCAAAATTCAGCACCAAAGGATTAATATACAGCGAGTTATAAACAGAACAATGGGGCTAACAGAATCTGTAAAATCATGCTAACACAGCTGCGGTATTCGAATTTTAACTCAAGTTGTGGATCTCCAAATGGGATAAAACCAGTGGGGTTAGTTTCATAAATGGGTTCTACACGGCCTGGCAAAAGTTCATAATTTTTGAAGAAGGATACCATGGGATACAACTATTTTATCGGAATCAACCAAATCTGTCACAGAAAAGAAAATCTTGCTGTTTCCTTAATTCAAACTCACTTCTTTACACAACAGTTCGATAATCTTATCTGAAATATCTTTCTCTAACAATCAGATGGTAAACACCAGGTCAGGAGGAGTACAGGACGTCCCACCAGTTGTTCGGGCACACATAGCCAACCAACAAAACTCGGTGCCACCTCCCTCGCTCAATCCCGCAATGGATCCCGCTACCCAGCAATTCTTCGCTGCCTAGATGCAGCTGATTCAGAATCTCACTACTGCAGTGCAGAACATACAAGCCCAGCAGAATCAGCCGCAGGCACCACCCCCACCACCACCACCCGCTCCGAGGGACAAGCATAAGGAGTTTATGAGCCACCACCCTCCCACCTACTCCCACTCAACCGATCCGCTAGATGCTGATGACTGGTTGAAAACTGTTACCAAAAAGTTGGAGAGGGCTCAGTGTAATGACCGAGAAATGGTCCTTTATGCTTCCGGACGCCTGGAAGGGTAGGCATCGGATTGGTGGGATGCCTACTCAGCCGCCCACCCTGCACCTAACACCATCACATGGCAGCAGTTCCGAGATGCTTTTCACGCTCATCACATCCCTGATGGGGTATTGAAGCTTAAGCAGAGAGAGTTCCTTGCTCTGAAACAGGGAAATATGTCTGTAAATGAATACCTTGACAAGTTCACTCAGTTGTCTCGTTATGCTCCCGACGAGGTCAACACAGACCCAAAAAGGCAGGAACGCTTCCTTGATGGGTTGATAGGACCACTGAATTACCGGCTCCGCAGCCATACCTTCCCGCATTTCGCCACTCGTTAAACAAGGCAATCGGCCTAGAGAACAAGCGCGAGAGAGCTTGGGGAGCGAAACGCAAGTTTCGGTCCCGGGGGTCGCTCTAGCGACCATACCCGCCCACGCTTCGGCCTACCATCGAATACACCGTTCCGCTCCGGAGGACATGGTGGTAAGCACCCACGTAGTATGCGGCAAATGCCGTTCCATTCCAAGAAACCTCAACGGTTCAACCCGCAAACCCCTCGCACACCAAACTTCCAACGAACCGCCCGGCTCTTACCCCCGGTGCACCGGCAAGAAACACCACACCCGTGCGGCCCAATGGATGCTTCAAATGTGGCGAGTTGGGGCATTATGCTAATAACTGCCCTAAGCGTGGAATGCAGACTCCCCAGAGGAGTAATATTCAGAAGGTTGGACAGCCATCAACTCCAGCCCGCCCTGGAAATGCAGGTACTCCCGGCAACAAAGCGCAGCAAAATTATGTGCGCAGTAGGGTGCACAATTTGACTGTGGAGCAGGCACAAGACGCTTCTGGGGTCGTGCTTGGTACGTTCCCTATCGATTCCGTACCTGCTACAGTATTATTTGATTCGGGAGCTACGCATTCATTCATTACCGATCAGTTCGTAGCAAAGCATAATATGCCTGTGAGTCCAATGAAGAAACCATTGCTTGTTAGTTCACCGGGCGGTGATATGAAAGCCAGTCATCTGTGCCCGCAAGTAAACCTTAAAATTATGGGGATAGACTTTCCATCCAACCTGGTAGTCCTCAAATCCTGGGGCATAGATGTAATCCTAGGGATGGATTGGTTAAGAAAGTATGATGGGGTTATCCAGTGCCGGGAGAAATCAGTTCACTTGACTAGTCCACAAGGGGACAGAATAGAATTTATCGCAACACCGTCACCTACTGGGAAGGAGTTAGTGAATTCAATGAAAGGAAAAGCACTGGAGGATATTAAGGTGGTGAATGAGTACCCAGATGTTTTTCCTGATGACCTGCCAGGTATGCCACCTGACCGAGACATTGAATTCAGTATCGAACTCTTACCTGGTACTGCTCCTATATCCAAAAGATCGTATAGAATGGATGTCAAAGATTTGGCAGAATTAAAGAAATAGATAGAGGAATTGTTAAGTAAAGGGTTTATCCGTCCTAGTTCATCACCATGGGGAGCCCCCACACTCTTCGTAGATAAAAAGGATGGATCTAGGAGGATGTGTGTAGACTATCGATCTCTCAATGAGGTCACTATCAAAAATAAATATCCTTTACCCCGGATCGAGGATCTGTTCGATCAAATGAGAGGAGCGAAAGTTTTCTCTAAGATAGATCCGCGATCCGGCTACCATCGACCGAAGATCCGTATGGAAGATATTCCTAAGACAGCTTTCACCTCAAGATATGGTCTATACGAGTTCACAGTGATGTCCTTTGGATTGACCAACGCTCCAGCATACTTTATGTATCTGATGAACAAGGTTTTCATGGAGTATCTTGATAGGTTTGTGGTAGTATTTATAGATGATATCCTAGTTTTCTCAGAATGAAGGGGGACATGAGGGACACTTGAGACTGGTATTGCAGAAACTTCGAGAGCATCAGTTATACGCCAAGTTCAGCAAGTGTGATTTTTGCTTAAAGGAGGTCTCATTTCTTGGGCACATTATCACGGACGGAGGGATTGCTGTAGACCCAAGTAAAGTTCAAGATGTGCTAAATTGGAATCCACCTAGAAATGTGCCAGAGATCAGGAGCTTCCTCGGTTTGGCAGGGTACTACCGACGGTTTATAGAGGGATTCTCGAGGATCGTAAAACCACTCACTTCTTTGTTGGAGAAAGGAAAGGAGTTTAAATGGGATGATAAGTGTCAAGCTAGCTTTGAAGAACTAAAGAAGAAACTGACCACCGCACCAGTACTAATAATGCCTGATATACACAAAGGATTTGATGTGTATTGCGACGCATCAAGGCAAGGACTAGGATGTGTTTTGATGCAGGAAGGAAAAGTGGTAGCATATGCTTCTAGGCAACTAAGAAAGCATGAACAAAACTACCCTACACATGATCTGGAGTTAGCAGCTATAGTGCACGCACTGAAGATTTGGAGACACTATATGATTGGAAACAAGTGTCAGATATTCACGGACCACAAAAGCTTGAAGTACATCTTCACCCAGAGAGATCTCAATCTCAGACAACGAAGGTGGTTAGAGCTGATTAAGGATTACGATTTGGACATACAGTATCATCCAGGAAAGGCCAATGTGGTGGCAGATGCCTTGAGCTGTAAGAGTCAAGCAAACATGTTAGTAGCCCGACTAATGCCACAGGAACTGTGTTGGGAAATGGCACGACTCAATCTAGGGATAGCTGCACCAAGCGAAAGTATGACTTTAGAAATGGAGTCAACTCTTGAACAAGAAATTAGAAAAGGGCAATTGGATGATGAAAAGATTAATGGATATAAGAAGTTGATTGAACAAGGCAAGGTTCCGGAATTCGAGAGAGGATGAACAGGGAACTATTTGGTTTAAGAACGAGGATCCGTATACGGAAATCAAACATCTTCGTGAGTCCATATTGAAAGAAGCACACGATTCACCCTCTCTATACATCCAGGAAGTACCAAGATGTACCAAGATCTAAAGCAGAAATATTGGTGGTACGGTATGAAGAAGGATGTTGTAGCCCATGTGGCACTATGTGATATATGCCAAAGAGTAAAAGCAGAGCATCAAAGACCAGCAGGGTTACTACAACCACAGCAGGTACCTGAATGGAAGTGGGAAGAGATTAGTATGGATTTTATAGTAGGATTACCACGTACACGTGACGGATACGATTCGATATGGGTCATAGTGGACAGATTAACCAAAGTTGCACATTTCATACCGGTAAAGACCACATATTCAGGAACAAAGTTAGCAGAATTATACATATCAAAAATAGTCCGTCCGCATGGGGTTCCAAAGAAGATAGTATCAGACCAAGGCACTCAGTTCACGTCCCGATTCTGCAGAAGTTACATGAGTCTATGGATACGAAGTTAAATTTCAGCTCGACATATCATCCACGGACGGATGGTCAAACGGAAAGGACGAATCAAATCTTAGAGGATATGTTAAGGGCATGTGCCTTGAAACATGGTGGAAGTTGGGATAAAAGCTTGCCATACGCTGAATTCGCATACAACAATAGTTATCAGAGTAGTCTTAAGATGGCACCATTTGAAGCTCTGTATGGAAGGAAGTGCAGGACGCCATTGTTCTGGAACCAAACCGGGGAGAGTCACTCTTTGGTCCAGAAATAATAAAGGAGGCAGAAATACAAGTGGAGATAATTCGAGAAAATCTCAAGATTGCTCAATCTAGACAAAAGAGTTATGCAGACCCTAAGAGAAGAGAAGTGATATTTGAAGTCAAGGATTATGCATATCTTAGAGTGTCACCTATCCGAGGCCTTCGAAGGTTTAATATCAGAGGAAAGTTGTCACCTCGCTTTATCGGACCATTTCGGGTCTTGGAAAGACGTGGCGAAGTGGCTTACAAGTTGGAGTTACCTGAACGCTTGACAGGTGTCCATGATGTGTTCCACGTGTCTCAATTGAAAAAGTGTACGAGTGAGGTCAGAGTAGAACATTTGCCATTGGAAGAACTTGAGGTAAAGGATGATCTGACATACAAGGAACACCCAGTCAAAATCTTGGATACCTCCGAAAGGGCTACTCGCAGGAAGGTCATTAGGATGTGCAAGGTACAATGGAGTCACCATTCAGAGGATGAGGCTACTTGGGAAAGAGAGGACGAACTTAAGGAAGAATTCCCCCAGCTGTTCTCTAATCTTCCTGAATCTCGGGACGAGATTCTCTTTAAGGGGGTAGGATTTGTAACACCCTAAAAATTCCATCACTAAATTAATGTAGCAACAAATGGCTAGGTTTAAAATTCCTTAAGGACATAAATAAATCATTAAACAAATTGGCTTTTAAAATAATTAAACATCACTAAAATAATTTAGAAATAATAAGTGTTTGTGCATCATGATTCGAATGCATGGATTTTGTTTGATTGGAGTTTGAATGTTTGAAAATGAATTTGAAAGAATTTTTTTTAAAAAAAGGCAAAACCCTCTTCCCCCCCCCTCTCTCCCTCTCCCTTCACTTTTGGCCCGCATCCAAACCGGGCCGGCAGGCCTTTTTTCCTTTTCTTTTCCGTGCGCCCGCAACGGCCCAAGATGGCCCAGCTTCGCCACACGCCGGCCCAGCACCGCCCTCCCTCCCTTTTTCTTTTGCTCCGGCCGGCGACGGGGGACCCGGCCGTCGGGGCCGTCCCCAACCTCCGGCCGGCCGCCCGCACCCCCCTCCCGCGCGCCGCCGGCCGTTACTGGCCGGGACCTTCACTCCCCGCCATCAAAACTGCGTAATTAAGCCGCAGTGAAGCCCCTCCATCACTTCCCCTCTTCAAATCGCCGGTTACCACCCTTAATCCCCCTCCCCCTTAACTCCCAATCAAGGCCGCAGCCGTTAATGGCGAGGCCACCGGGGAACCGCCTCCCGGTGCTCCCTCGGACCTATATAAGCACCCCCAGAGCACCCCGCACCACCCCCTTCGCTTCACACCAAGCCCAAGCGCCTCCGTGCCCTAGCCGCTTGCGCCACCGCAGTGAACCGCCGGCCGCCGCGCCATTGCCGTCGCCCGAGCTCGTCCGCCGTCGGTGAAGCCCCCTGGACCCTCTCAATCGGTTCTTCTTCGCACGTGTGAGCTAACCATCGCATCCTATCGAACCCGCAGGCCCTCGTGCACTCCAGTCGCAGCTCGCCGTCGCCGCCCGTGAAGACCGGCCGCCGGAGTTGAACTGCGCCGCCGCCGCCTTCTCCGTCCAATTCTCGCCCACCGTAGCTTCTACGCACTGTAAGGACGCTATCCCCGCCCTCCTTTTCGCTTGAGCCCGACCGCAGCGCGCTCCGCCGCTTGCGCGCCGCCGGCCGTCCGCCCCCATGGACGCCTCGCCTCGGCCGTCGCTCTTTCCACCCGTGCAAGCACCCCGTTTAGGCTCGCGTTGTTCCCGCCTACGCGTAGGTGTTGTTCCCGCACGACTCGTGGCCGGGAGCCCCCGTTTTGGTCGTCGTCGGCGACCCACCGCCGCCGCCGCCGCCGCGGCGCGGGCGCCGCCCCCCTCGGTCGCTGCGGGCGTGGATGGCCGTCGGATCGGCCATCCACGGCGCTGATCTGTTGGACCCCGCGGGTCAAGCCGCGTGTAACGGTCAACCCGAGGATAATTTCTTAAAGAGACCCCCAACTCTTTTATAATCGCAAGCCGGTCCTCCCACCTTTAAAGATCCTTGCAAATCAGTCCTGAATTTTATGTTTAAGCCCCTGTTTTTATTAGAACTTTGCTCAGAGGTCCAGAACAGCCTTTTTATAGTTTAAACCTTCTGTTTTTAAGTTTATTTACGTTTTAGCCCCTGTTTTCTTGCTGTTAGGTCCCTGTATAGTTTAGTTTATCGCAGATTAGTCCTTAAATCTTGTTTTTAGCATAACTTCTCCGTTATAGCTCCGTTTTTAGCGTTCTAGTAGTCCTTGCGATCGTCTCAGCGAGCCCGTTGTTTTAGTAGCATGTTTTCAGTCTTTAGGATTGATTGGTGATCTGTTTTATTTATTGTATGCTTTATGTGTGCATCGTAGATATCGTGCCTGTTTCATCTGAGCCACCTCTCGGGGACGATCAGGAGCAGTTGTTCGAAGAGGAGGAAGTTTTTACCGTAGTTGAGGAAGGCAAGTGGTCTTCTCCCCTGCATGTTCTCTTTTGTCCTATATAATTGCATTATAATTAATGTTTACTTTTATGATATCTTTGCATTAATTTGACGGGAAAACCTTTTTAAGGACTTACCTAGATCTTTTACCCTGATCCTTGGCCTAGCCCCTTTTTAAATAAAGTTTTGGGTAGAAAACGCTAGTTGCTTAACATGGGTTGGTTAAATGGGTCTTTTATGGAAATGATATATGGCTTATAGTTAATGTTTTGGGTAAGGCAAGAACACTTGAATTAATCGGAACATGGAGAACCACCCAAGAAAACATGCGCAACCACAGTGTTACATGGCTCTGACCTTAGCCGAATAATTAGGTGTGTGATCGTACTAGTGGCCCTTTTCCGAAAGGAGCGAGAGGGGGATCCGGGTTGCGGGGGGTATAGCCCGGCCCTTTTGGGGTAGTATCCTTTGCTAAGGTGCTGACCACTAGGGAGGGTTATGGTCCGCCCTGATCTGTAACTATGCGGGTCGTTAGTCTTTTGCATGCCTTTGTAAAGGCTTCGTAGCGTCCCTATGCAATCACACCTCGGAAGTGTGGTATGGTGCTTGACCAGCATCGCATGGTTGGGTTTAAAGTTCTTCGGAGCTTTTACGCGAACCGTGGGTAAAGTGTGCAAACCTCTGCGAGTGTAAAGCCGATCGATCGGCCCGTGCTCACGGTCATGAGCGGCTTGGACCCTCACATGATTAATAAACTTAAAGACGAGATAAATCGTGGTTGGTGGAGCTCGTTGAGCTTGGGTTGTTTTGGCATTTAAGTTTTTCTTAAGTGGGTTGGTACGAACTTACACCTAGTGAATAGGAGTTCTTTAATTAAAACTTAATCAACATTAAAAAGCTAACCGCTGCAAAACCTTAGCCGATCCTTGATAGCCTTGCACTTTCCCCCACTTGCTGAGCTCCAACCATAAGTGTGCTCAGCCTTGCTTATCGCTGTTCAGAGGAAAACTTTGGAGGGGAGTTCTATGATGACTTCGATGAGCTATGAGGCTTGCGGACCCCCAGTCAAGTGCCTATGGGAGCAGAAGACGAGGACTCGACGAGTAGTTATCGTTTTCCGTTGTTAGAGACCTTTGAGTCTCCCCGCATGAGTGTAATAAGAGGTTAAACTTTGAAATACGTTTGAATACTGTTTATGATATTTCACTCATTTTTGTCTATCATATGTGTGTGAACTGATCCTGGCGCACATATGAGATGCACTTGGCTCCTCTTCGGAAATCAGGTGTGACACCCCTCGAGCAGGGAGAGCATGTATGCCTCGTTCGAGGGGTCCTCGTCCATGGGCTTCGCGCCTGTTGGGCACGAGGGAGCCCCCGAGGGTTCTTCACGACTCGAGGGGTTGGGCTCGAGGTCGACGGACGGCTGGGTGACATCCCGCGCAAAAACGTTCGGGGGAACGGTGATTCGCCCCAACACGATTTTGGCGAGCTTATCCGCTTCCTCATTGTACCGACGCGGCACGTGGTTGAGCTCTATGCCGTAGAACTTGTCTTCGAGGGCCCGTACAGCTTTGCAGTACGCCTCCATCTTGTTGTCGTGACAATTCGCGTTCTTCATGACCTGGTCGATCACGAGTTGCGAGTCTCCCCTCACGTCGAGGCGCTTGATGCCCGTCTCGATGGCGATTCTGAGTCCGCAGAGGAGGGCCTTGTACTCCGCCATGTTGTTCGACGCGGGAAAGTGCAGGTGCACCACGTATCTCAGGTGCTCCCCAAGGGGTGAGATGAAAAGTAGGCCCGCGCCCGCCCCTTTCTTCATCACCGACCCGTGGAAGTAGAGGGTCCAGCACTCGGCCTGGATCTGCGGCGGCGGCGACTGCGTATCTATCCACTCGGTGACGAAATCCGCCAAGATTTGGGAATTGATCACTTTGCGCGGCGCGTAGGCGAGCATTTCGCCCATCAATTCCACCGACCACTTGGCAATCCTGCCCGCTGCATCCGGGTTTCGGATGATCTCTCCCAACGGAAAGGAGGAGACCACCGTGACCGGGTGAGCCTCGAAGTAGTGGTGGAGCTTGCGCCGCGCGAGGACCACTGCGTAGAGCAGCTTCTGGACCTGCGGATAGCGCGCCTTGGTCTGGGATAGTACCTCGCTTATGTAGTACACCGGCCGCTGGACTGGTAGGGCGTGCCCCTCCTCCGTACGTTCTACCACGATGACGACGCTGACCACCTGAGTGGTCGCGGCGACGTAGAGGTGCAGAGGCTCGCCGTCCTGAGGCGGCATTAGAATCGGGGCGTGGGCGGGCGTCGCCTTTAGCTTGTCAAGCGCCTCCTGGGCCTCGACGATCCAGGAGAAGCGGTCGTGTTTCTTTAGGAGCCGGTAGAGGGGTAAGCCCTTTTCGCCGAGCCTTGAAATGAAGCGGCTCAAGGTGGCAAGGCACCCCAACACCTTTTGGACCCCCTTGAGGTCTCGAATCGGACCCATTCGCTCGAGGGCGGCAACCTTTTCGGGGTTGTCCTCGATGCCTCGCTGGGAGACGATGTATCCTAACAACATGCCTCGCGGCACGCTGAAGACACATTTTTCTGGGTTCAATTTCACCCCGTTGGCCCGTAGGTAGCCGAATGCGATGCGGAGGTCGCCAACCAGACCGTCCGCCTTCCTGGTCTTCACAACTATATCGTCTATGTATGCCTCAACGGTCCGCCCGATGTGATCCCTAAAAACGTGCGGCATACATCGCTGGTATGTAGCGCCTGCATTTCGGAGACCGAATGGCATAGTTACGTAGCAATACATCTCGAAAGGCGTGATGAACGAAGTCGCGAGCTGGTCGGACTCCTTTATTTTTATTTGGTGGTACCCGTAATAGGCATCAAGGAAGCATAAGAGCTCGCACCCCGCAGTCGAGTCAACGATTTCATCGATTCGTGGCAAAGGAAAAGGGACTTTAGGACATGCTTTATTTAAACTAGTGTAGTCTACACACATCCGCCACTTTCCATTCTTTTTCTTAACTAAAATAGGGTTAGCTAGCCACGTAGGGTGGAACACTTCCTTGATGAACCCGACCTCGAGGAGCTTCCGCAGCTCCACTCCGATCGCCCGGCGCCGCTCTTCGTCAAAGCGGCATAGCCGTTGCTGCACGGCGCGGGAGTGAGGTAGGATGTCAAGGGAGTGCTCGGCGATCTCCCTCGGAATGCCTGGCATATCCGAGGGGATCCGCACAAAGATGTCGGCGTTGGCGCGGAGGAAGTCGACGAGCACCACTTCCTATTTCCGGTCGAGGGTGGAACTGACCCTCAACGCCTTGCCCTCGGGGGCGGCAGGGTCGAGGGGCACCTCTTTGGTCTGTTCAGCAGCCTCGAAGCTACCGGCGTGCTTGGCGGTGGAGTCGAGGTCCTCGTTGACCAGCTTCTCCAGGTTCGCCACGAGCGCTTCATCCAGCGCTAGCGCCTCCGCGTGCTCCACGCACTCGACGTCGCAGTCGAATGCCTGCTCGATTGACGAGCCCACGGTGATGACTCCTTTGGACCCCGGAATCTTCATCTTGAGGTAGGTGTAGTTCGGGACAGCCATGAACTTGGCGTAGCACGGCCGCCCAAGGATGGCGTGGTACGCGCCTCTGAACCCTACCTCCTCAAAGGTGAGCATTTCCTTGCGGAAGTTGTCTGGCGTGCCGAACCAGACTGGCAGATCAATCTACCCGAGGGCCTGGACGCATTTGCCCGGCGCGACGACATGGAACGGTGTCGTGCTGGGCCGCAGCTGGTCCAACCTGATCCCCAGTAAGCGCAGAGTGTGCGCGTAGAGGATATTGAGGCTGCTGCCTCCGTCCATCAGCACCTTGGAGAACCGGGCATTCCCGATGACCAGGTCGACCACCAGCGGGTACTGGCAAGGATTGGGGATGCGATTCGGGTGATCCTCGCGGCTGAAGGTGATGGCGTCCTCCGACCAGTCGAGGAAGGAGGGAGGAGCCTTCTCCGCGGCGAGGACCTCGTGACGCTTCCGCTTGCGCTGGCTGTTGGACATGTCGACGGTCGGCCCCCCCCCCCCCCCCGAAGATGAGGAAGACGTTCTCCACTGCGGGGAAGTCTCCAGCGTCGCCGTCACCCCCATCCTTCTTGGCCTCGCCGTCCTTCGCGGCGGCACGGCTATACTATCTCTTGAGCAGGTCGCACTGCACGAGGGTGTGGTTGACTAGCGTCTTGTGGTACGGACAAGGCTTCTTCAGCATGTCGTCAAATACCCCAGGGGCTCGAGGGGCCGCTCAAGGGCCCCGTCGAGCTGGATCAACAGCAAGGGCTTCGTCCCCATCGTCGTCGCGCCCCTGCTCGCGCGCCTCGCGACGTGGCTTCTTTCCTTTCTTGCCCTACTTGTGCTTCTGCTAGGGCTCCTTGGACTTGCTGCCCTCTGCGGGCGCGTCGTCCACGTGCTTGCCCTTCTTCCCGTCGAAGATGACCCCCACCGCCTCTTCGCCAGAGGCAAAGCTGGTGGCGATGTCGAACAACTCGTTCGAGTCGACTGGCGGGCTGCGCCCGAGCTCGCGCACGAGGTCCCGGCAGGTCGTGCCCTCGAGGAAGGTGTGCACGATCTCGGACTGGGCGACACTCGGGAGCTCCGTGCAGCACTTGGAAAAGAGTCGTATGAAGTCCCGGAGTGACTCGCTGGGCTTCTGGGTGCATGCGCGCAGGTCCCAGGAGTTTCCAAGGCGCACATATGTGCCCTGGAAGTTCCCCACGAAGGTGCGGACCAGATCATCCCAATTATGAATCTGGCTGGCCGGCAAATGCTCGAGCCACTTTCGCGCCGAGTCAGCGAGGTGCAACGGCAGGTTGCGGATGATGACCTCGTCGGTGGTGGCTCCGCCCAGCTGACATGCCAGGCGGTAGTCGTTGAGCCATACGCGGGGTTCCGTCTCCCCGTGTACTTGTCGATCGACGTGGGCTGGCGGAAACGTTGAGGGAAGCTTGCCATGTTGATCTCGCGGCTGAACACACGGGTTCCCGAGGGCTCCGGCGACGGCGAGCGATCCTCTCGGCTGTTGTAGCGCCCACCACGTCGGGGGTGGTAGCCTGCCGTTGCCCGTGTCTCTGTGTTGCCCGTCCGCCGGGCATTGATGATGTTGCGAGCGTCACTGTCTTGGGCTTGACCGCGCGTGTCAAGGATCCGCTCCCTGACCGGCGTGCGCCCTAGGTTGGCGGGCTGCTCCGCCGCGCCGCCCGCGTGTACTGACGCTTCGGGGCCTTGCACGCCCCGTCGTCCCGCGCGCTCCCCTGTTGGCGAATGCGGGACGCTGAGGACCATGTGTGGTTCGAGGACCTATGGATGGTCGCTTCTTTGTGTGATGAGTGATTAACAACGTTGTTTGGACTGATTCTTGGCTAAGTATTGCAGGTGCAGGTTGCGGCTTGACTGGTGTTGGTGCAGGTGAAGAACAAGCGCGAAAGGTCGTCGCCGGTGAGGCCTCCAGGTGTGGAGAAGACAAGTAGGCTTCGTTCGAGGGACCCGGTGGCCAGCGGGGTCAAGTGCGGGCCGCATGGTGGCATGAACAGCAAGATGAAGTCGTGGACGGTTTCTTGGTTGAGCCTCAAAACCAAGGTCGAGACGGGACTACGTGGGAGCCGAGTCATGAGTGGAGATTGGCGGAGGCTACACCGAGTTCGCGGGGTTTCCGGTGGTTCACCAGAAAACCACTGGGTTCCTTGGTTGATCCACAAAGCCAAGACCGAAGAACCGAAGACGGTGCTTTGCGGCGGCGCCGCCGATCGTCCGACCGATGGGTATCGGTCTGACTGGTGAGGGGCACCGGTCTGACCGGTGTGCGATGACACAGTCCGGAGACTTCGAAGTGGAGGACACGCGTCGGGATTGCATGGCTTGCGTCGAGGCTACGCAGGGTGCGGTCGCCGGGCATCCGTCCGATGGAGAAGACATGAAGACTTCCAAATCCACCCTTGAGGGGCTTGTATCCCTAGTTATTAGGAAATGGCATTTTAGACTTTCGGTTGCCTCCATATAACCCAAGAGGTGTGAGGATGGCAGCCAACTCTTGGAACCCTAGCTCATTTGTTTTCCCATTTCCTTCCTATTTTCCTTAGGTTTTCCATAGGACTAGCAAGAGAGCTTCATGGAGAGATCTTGTTGAGAGGGATGGATGATCGGGTGGCTTGCTAGACCTTGTATGAACTTTTGTTTCATGTATAGATGATTCGGCGTGGTTCCTCAAGGTTTGGATGTGTTTTCCCCGGTTGTTCTTGGTGGTGATTTTCGGAGCCCTCTCTTGGTGATTTCTTTGGGTTGTTTTTGGGACCTTTCTCTTGGGGATTTGATGGGGAAATTTGTGGGAACCCTTCGTGGTTCTTTGGGCTGTGATTCCCCTCCCAAATCCGTGAGTAAAGGTGCTCGATTTTGGGGTTTCTTGAGTTCTTGGGTTGGAATTGCTCTTGGCGGGATTTCCTTGATTCCTCCTTTTTGGACGAGTTTTGGTGGGATTAAACTTGGCTATGGACTCCTCATGAGGTGTTCCTAATATCCCCAAAGTCTTGTTCAAGTTCGTGGAGCGATTCGGGAGATCGAGGTTTGGATTTGGGGGAGTTGACCCGCGGGTGCAGTTCATCCCGAGCTGCCCAGGCTACACCGGTCTGACCGGTGCTCTTGACCGGTCTGACCGGTGCGACCCTCAGTGGGATTTTGCTCGGGTGAACGTGTTGGTGTGTTCGCTGTTGTCCTGTGGTGCTGCTGTTTCGAGTTTGGGTTAGTTTGGTGGTCGGTTGGCCTGTTTGATGCCTTGGGGGCTTTCAGGCTGTGATCGGTCTGACCGGTGTGTCTCACCGGTCTGACCGGTGTAGAGCCACTTAGTGAAAGTTGCTCAGTTTCACCAGCAGGGACCGGTCTGACCGGTGGTGCTCACCAGTCTGACCGGTATGGGTCTGTAGACTCGAGGTTTGGTGTTCCGCTGCGTTCTCGGGTCGGAAGGTTGTGTGTTGGCTCCTAGGTCCAGTGGAACTCCAGTGGCTACGTGGGCTTGGCCAACTTGGGTAGTGAGTCGGAGACGTGTGTTGGAAGCCTTGTTCATTTTGTTGGAGTTCACATCTCCTTCGAGAAGAATTTTTATCGGCTCCCATTCACTCCCCCCCTCTCTGGTTCGCCGTATCGGTCCTTCAAGTGGTATCAGAGCCGGTTCGGGTCTTTGTTGACTCTAACCAGTCTAAGATCCAAGGATGGCGTACCAGGAACGGGGTTCGGGTCCTCCACACTTTGATGGCAAGAACTACCAGATGTGGAGCAAGCGGATGGGTGTGTTTCTCCGCGGAAAGGGTCAGATCCTTTGGGATGTCACGGTGGACACAGGCTATGTCCAGCCGATGGACTTCCTCGCTCCAGGATCGAGGGACAAATTCGACGCCAACAATAAGGCGGTCTACTACTTGTTTCGTGCTTTGTGTCAGCCTGAGTTCGATCGGGTGCACACCGAGCACTTGGCTTGTAGGATTTGGGCGGTGTTGAAGGAGGCTCATGTCGGGAATGCCCAAGTTCAGGCACGGATGTATGCGACCTACCAGAGAGAGTACGAGAACTTCACTCATCTCCCCGGTGAGTCCATAGATGCCTTGTTTCAGAGGTTCACGGTGGTTGTGAACAACATGAGGGCATGTGGACGTGCTCCCGTACGACGAGCATGATAGAGCGGTCAAGCTCTTACACTCTTTGGATCGTACGATTTAGGGCGGAAAGTTCGAGGCCATTCTGGAGTCAGAGAAGTATGACACTCTGACGGTGAACGAGCTGTTCTCAAAGCTCAAGTCGGCTGAGGTGGATAGGGGCATGACTGCCAAGCTCGAGGGTCCGACTGACTCCCATAGTCTTGCCCTCGTTGGTGGTTCCAAAGGAAAGGCTAACTCTAACCCATCCACCAGGATGTTCTCTTTCTCCTCTTTGATGTCTATGCCAGATGAGGAGTTCGACGAGCTTGGAGAGGACGAGCTGGCGCTCCTGACGAGGCGGTTCGAGAGGCTGCACGAGAACCGCGTGAACATGAGGAGGAACACGAGGACATGCTTCAAGTGCGGCAAGGCTGGACACTATTTCGCCAAGTGTCCAAAGGTGAACAACCATGACAAGCACAAGTTCAAGGACAAGAGGAAGAAGTCCAAGAAGAAGGATCATGGACATGGGAAGAAGACATGGTCTCGAGATAAGATGAAGAGATCAAGCAACATCGAGTCTGATTCCGAGGACACGTCTTCAAGCTCGAGTGATGAAGACGAAGAGGATGAGAAGAAGAGGAAGAAGAAGAAGAACCTTGGCAAGTATCTCAACGGCCTTTGTGTGATGGGCTTAAGCCTCAAGGACGACTTCTGCGGCATGGCTCACAGTTCGAGCAGCAAGAGAAGCCAGAAGGACGCCTCAGACTTGGATTCCGAGGATGAGGTATGTGATGAGCTCTCTTCTTTGCGCAAGGAGAATGAGGAGTTGGTTGACTTGCTTGATAATCACGATAAAATGCTTAAAGAGGCTAAGAATCTTAGGAAGGAGCTTAGATCTTTGCTCGAGGATGCTAGGACTAGAGTGGCTGAGCTAGAAACACAGGTTCTTGATAGCAAGCTTGAAATTGATTCTCTTAAGGCTAGCCCTGTTGTTTTTTATGAGAACAATTGTGCTGATTGCTCTGCTTTCCTGGCTGACTTGACTGATCTTAGGGAGAAGTATGCCTCCAAGTGTGAGGAACTAGATGTGCTTAGGGTTGAGTTGGCTGAGCTACAATCTAGACCCACTTTGCTTGGTGCTTGCACTTCTTACCCTAGTTTGCATGAGAAAATTGCTGAGCTCCGTTCTCGCATTGTTTCGCTTGAGGCTGATTTGAAAGTGCCTATTCCTACTTCTTGCTCTACATGTGAGTTGCATGCTATGAAGAATTTGGATCTTGCAAAATGTGTTGGTCGCTTGCAAGATGAGAATGATAGAGTCAAGAACCTCAGCTTGGTATGATGATTGCTAGCTGTAAGCGCTTTGACGGTTGGGCTTTGGGATTGGATAAGGTTGGTGAGGGAAGTGGTGAGAGAGAAAGGAAATTTGGGAATGTTTCAGTTCCCTCACAACCCACACCCAAAGACAAGTTTGCATCCAAGCCAAACAAACCAAGAGAAAAACCGAGTGAGAAGGCAAGTGAAACGCCTAGTGAGAAACCAAGTGAGAAGCCTTGTGAAGAGCCTCATCCCAAGCCTAAGCCCAGATCGATCCGTTTCCATTGTGAGTTTTGTGGAAAGGATGGTCACAAGAGAGCGTTTTGCTTCAAGAGGAAGCGTGAGGAGAGAATGGCGAAGAAGTGGGCTAACAAGGACAAGTACCACCCTTTTGATGGTGTACTTGAGCCTCGTGTGCAGTTGCCCAGGGCCAAGGCGAGTGTGAGGTCAGTTCGGGCTTGGGGAGAGCGGAAGGCTGTTGGAGGTGCTGTGCGCCCGAGCTACACCGGTCAGACCGGTGAGGGGCACCGGTCAGACCGGTACGGGCACAGGACGAGCGGCAGTTTGGGTTTCGTGCTCG
The DNA here is from genome assembly GCA_947561735.1 of Cenchrus americanus. Taxonomy (NCBI): domain Eukaryota; kingdom Viridiplantae; phylum Streptophyta; class Magnoliopsida; order Poales; family Poaceae; genus Cenchrus; species Cenchrus americanus. The sequence goes on along the minus strand of OX387245.1, from coordinate 67,830,336 downwards.
TACAGGTGGGACGTTTGGTTCTGGAGTTCGTGGTTCTGTTGGTTGGGCTGGAGAGTTTGCAGGTGGTCAGGTTGCTAGGCATTCTCCTCTTCGTGCTCAATACGGGGATGGGAGGATCCGTAGTTTTGAGAAGGAGAGGAGGGACAGTACACGGGTTTTATTTCGTGGTTTTGATCCTCCTCCAGGTAGAGAGGTTTGGTTACCTCATGGTGGTTACCGTGGTGGTGTTCGTGGAGGTAGCTTTGGTAGGAAATATGGTTTTGTTTGTGCTAACCCCACTTTCGAGCAGATGGCTAGGCACTGGTTTTACACATTTGGAACTAACCCCAGTGTTGAGTCGTTTGCTCGCTCTCGCTCTTGGTTTTGAGTTGCAGGTGGATGGCCCGAAGAACATTTGGTTGATATCGGGGGGTGGTTCTTCGGCTTCAGATCCCGGTGGTGACATGTAGGTGCATCACTTTCGGGGATGGTGAACAAGGATGAGTGAATTGTGAAGAAATGATAAAGGTAAGTGTTTTTGTGACCTTCAAGTGTGTGGCCTTGGTCAAGCCACTTGGTTCTTTTTGCTCTTTGCCCTATCTCATGTGTGTAAGGTGAGCTTTGTATGCTCTTTGGCCTTAATGCATGAGTTTAGGGGGAGCTTGTGAGTTTTGTGCTCCGTTGCTCTTTTGTCGGTGGTGTCGAGCCCTTTTTGCCTCCCCTCGAGGAGCCGGTGGTTTGTGAGCTTTGTGTGTGGGAGCTCCTTTGTAGCATGTGTATAGTTTCCTTTGTGCATTTCTTGCATTTGGCATGGCATATGTAATATGATGTATAGGCATCCTTGTATCTTAGATTGCATGCATTTTGTATCATATGCATTGGTTAGGAAAAGCTTCTCTCATATACATTGTTCACCATGGAATACTATATATGTTTTTGTGAGCTTGTTTGGTATGCTATGGTTAGTTTGGCTTAGCTCTTGATGATCTTGATGAATGATCCATGGGTGATGGCTATATTCTTGAAAAATGTCACATATATGCTCTCTCATGTGTAAATGCCTTTATATGATCTTGACATGTTTTAGTGGCTTTGCTATGCTTAATTTGTGGTTGGATAGCTAGTTTATTGATCATATGGGGCCAAAGGCTCATTTGCCATCATGAATGTTTAGCCCTCTTGCTTCATCTTGTGGAGGGGCATAAGTTCCTTTTTGTCGCAAAGACATTTCATGTACCATTTACAAATCTGAAAATGAAATGAAAAATGCTTGGAAAATGTGCTCCCATGTCATATGTGCTGAATTTAATTTGCTTTGGGTGCTAAACCGTTGCATGATGCCTACCAATGAGAAGTCTCATACATAGAAGTAGGCACATGGCTCGGTGGCTTTGACATGACATGAGGTGCTTGTGGGTGTTTGTGATGGTCTTATGATTAGAATGGCTCTCCTAGCATGAAGTTTGTGTGGCTTTGCCATTTTGACATGTTTTGCTCATGTTTAGGTTTTTGCTCATGAGAGGGTAAATTTTTGCAAAATTACTCAAATCCTTTTTAGCCTTGTCCAATGGTTGTGAAACTTGGTGATCTTGTAGTTGATGTCGATACGAAGCTATAGACTATCTAACTTGCTCATTTGGACATGTGTAGCATTCTTTGTTGAATTTTGTCTATTTGAGAAGCTCTAGGTTGAAAATTTTGCATTTTTGGCTTGATTCATGCATTGCCAACAAGGGGGAGAAGTTTGAGCTTGAAATGGCTTACTGGGACGCATTTAGAAGGTTTTCAGGTGGTTTTGAGCCATTTCTGGGCTCTGTTGTTCACCGGTCTGACCGGTGGTGAGCACCGGTCTGACCGGTGTGAGTGCTGGTCCTGTGCACATGTTGGGCACCGGTCTGACCGGTGGTGGTGACCGGTCCGACCGGTGTGAGCCGAAGTTGCTTCGCGGCTGCCCCGTTTTCGACCGGTTTGCATGCATTCGTCCAGGGGGAGGTGCATTGGTTCAGGGGGAGCTTGCATGTGTGCAGGGGGAGCTCTTTGTGGTTGTTCGAGCTTTGCTTTGGTGGTTTCCGCTCTTTGTTTGAGCTTTGCCTTGTCTCGGATGTGTCGAGCCGTTGCCGTTGCCTAAGGGGTCCGAGACTTATCTTCTTCAAGTGATCTTGCTCTTTGCCTTTGTTTGGCTTTCGATCGCTTGTTGGAGTTTCTTTTTGTTCGTTTCTTTTCTTTTCCTTTTCTCTTTTGTTACTTTCGTGTGGGTGTTGTCAATGCACTCATCAAGGGGGAGATTGAGGACCATGTGTGGTTCGAAGACCGATGGATGGTCGCTTCCTTGTGTGATGAGTGATTGACAACGTTGTGTGGACTGATTCTTGGCTAAGTATTGCAGGTGCAGGTTGCGGCTTGACTCGTGTTGGTGCAGGTGAAGAACAAGCGCGAAAGGTCGTTGCCGGTGAGGCCTCCAGGTGTGGAGAAGACAAGTAGGCTTCGTTCGAGGGACCCGGTGGCCAGTGGGGTCAAGTGCGGGCCGCAAGGTGGCATGAACAGCAAGATGAAGTCGTGGACGGTTTCTTGGTAGAGCCTCAAAACCAAGGGCGAGCCGGGACTACGTGGGAGCCGAGTCATGAGTGGAGATTGGCGGAGGCTACATCGAGTTTGCGGGGTTTCCGGTGGTTCACCAGAAAACCACTGGGTTCCTTGGTTGATCCACAAAGCCAAGACCGAAGAACCGAAGACGGTCTTTGCCGGCGCCGCCGGACGGTCTGACCGGTCTGACCGGTGGGTACCGGTCTGACCGGTGAGGGGCACCGGTCTGACCGGTGTGCGACGACGCAGTCCGGAGACTTCGAAGTGGAGGACACGCGTCGGGATCGCATGGCTTGCGTCGAGGCTACGCAGGGTGCGGTTGCCGGGCATCCGTCCGATGGAGAAGACATGAAGACTTCCAAATCCGCCCTTGAGGGGCTTGTATCCCTAGTTATTAGGAAAGGGCATTTTAATCTTTCGGTTGCCTCCATATAACCCAAGAGGTGAGAGGATGGCAGCCAACTCTTGGAACCCTAGCTCATTTGTTTTCCCATTTTCCTTCCTATTTTCCTTAGGTTTTCCATAGGACTAGCAAGAGAGCTTCATGGAGAGATCTTGTTGAGAGGGATGGATGATCGGGCGGCTTGCTAGACCTTGTATGAACCTTTGTTTCATATATAGATGATTCGGCGTGGTTCCTCAAGGTTTGGATGTGTTTTCCTCGGTTGTTCTTGGTGGTGATTTTCGAAGCCCTCTCTTGGTGATTTCTTTGGGTTGTTTTCGGGACCTTTCTCTAGGGGATTTGATGGGGGAAATTTGTGGGAACCCTTCGTGGTTCTTTGGGCTGTGATTCCCCTCCCAAATCCGTGAGTAAAGGTGCTCGATTTTGGGGTTTCTTGAGTACTTGGGTTGGAAGTGCTCTTGGCAGGATTTCCTTGATTCCTCCTTTTTGGACGAGTTTTGGTGGGATTAAACTTGGCTATGGACTCCTCATGAGGTGTTCCTAATATCCCCAAAGTGTTGTTCAAGTCCGTGGAGCGATTCGAGAGATCGAGGTTTGGATTTGGGGGACTTGACCCGCGGGTGCAGTTCATCCCGAGCTGCCCAGGCTACACCGGTCTGACCGGTGCTCTTGACCGGTCTGACCGGTGCGACCCTCGGTGGGATTTTGCTCGGGTGAACATGTTGGTGTGTTCGCTGTTGTCCTATGGTGCTGCTGTTTCGAGTTTGGGTCAGTTTGGTGGTCGGTTGGCCTGTTTGGTGCCTTGGGGGCTTTCAGGCTGTGATCGGTCTGACCGGTGTGTCTCACCGGTCTGACCGGTGTAGAGCCACTTAGTGAAAGTTGCTCAGTTTCACCAGCAGGGACCGGTCGGCCGGTGGTGCTCACCCCGGTCTGACCGGTGTGGGTCTGTAGACTCGAGGTTTGGTGTTCCGATGCGTTCTCGGGTCGGAAGGTTGTGTGTTGGCTCCTAGGTCCAGTGGCACTCCAGTGGCTACGTGGGCTTGGCCAACTTGGGTAGTGAGTCGGAGACGTGTGTTGGAAGCCTTGTTCATCTTGTTGGAGTTCACATCTCCTTCGAGAAGAATTTTTATCGGCTCCCATTCACTCCCCCCTCTCTGGTTCGCCGTATCGGTCCTTCAGACGCCGAGCTTTCGGCCTGCTGCACGATCGCTTGCTCGATGAGCGCCTGCGCCTCACGGTGCAGGTTCCGCGCCTCAGGCGTTGAGGGAGCGGGCATGGCCCATAGTAGTGTCGCGGCGGCGACGAGCTTTTGGCTCGCTCGCGGGGGCGTGTTTGGGTTGACGACGTCGAAGTCGACGTTGATGCGCTCGCGGGCTTGCTTGCCCAGCTCGCGCGCGCGCTCGCCGCGCGCGGAGGCTTCCCCGGCGATGGAGGCTCGAAGCAACCGTACCGCGCAGCACTCCTCCGCGAGCTTGGCTTCGAGCTCGCGCGCTTGAGCCAGTTGCGCGTTGATGTCGGCCCCCTCGGCGGTGAGGGGGGAGGCGCGCTTGGCCCCGCCCACAGGTGCGGTCCAATTCCCGGGCCGGGGGGAACCTCTCTGTCGCCAGCTTCCACCACGTTCGCGGCGTTCACTTGGTCGCTGGCGAGTACGACGAAGCACTCCCGCGCGTGGTCGTAGCTCCTGTCGCTGGAGTTGTCGGAGTAGCCGAACCAGTAGTCCGTGGCGTCGAGAAACCGCCGGAACATCACTGGGTCCGGCACGCCGGAGAAGTCCCACTCCGCGTACCCGTGCGAGGTAGTGGGTGGCAACTCGCTGGCGGAGCCGTGGGACGACTCGTCGTTGGCGGAGGCGCTGGTGTTCCTGACCGCCGGGATGTGGCGGCTAGGACGGGCCCTGCGCACCGCCGCGTCGGTGTTGGTGGAGGCGACGTACGCCGTCGTGGCGCCGCGCGCGGGCCGATGGGGAAGCGCGGTCCCGAAACCGAGCGTTCCCCCCGTCGGGGCGGTTGCCGTCTCGTCGGTGGTCGCGTCGCGCCGCGAGGCGTCGCGCGTGGCGTGTCGTTGTTCCGTCCGCGCCCGTCGAGAGCGCCGACGGAGCGTCGTCGCCGTCGAGGCGCCGAAGGGCCGCGCGTCCGCCCGGGCGGGCACCGGGGCGGCGGCGGCGGGCGCGGCGCGGACCGGTGCTGGGCCGGTCAGCCGCCGCGCTCAGAGTTCATCGCGGTTGGTGATGCGCATGAGGTAGTTGTTCCCCGTGGCCTGAAAGTTCAGGCTCCTGAACCGGATTTCGAACCCGGCTGGGAGGGGGTCTGAGCTGCCCATGGAATACCTCTGGCCGCGGTACTCGGTGCGAATCACCATCGAGAGGGCTGGTGGGAGCTGATCTTCAGCGCGATCCCCTACCTGGCGCGCCAACTGTCGGTGCGGATTGCAGTCCCGACACTAACTAGTAATGAGCGCTGAGATCTGCCTCTCGATGGTCCGGTGCTAAGCAACTAGTGACACTGGGTTTTATCCTGGTTCCGGCCGGGGCCGTATGTCCAGCAGTGGTGTGCTCGGGGCACTATATTGCGTTGCACCGTGGTGCTCGTAGAGGGGGACTACAAGCGTGGCGGGAGAGGAGGCCAGGCCTCCAAGTCCCAGAGGTATTGATTAAGGCAAGTGCCAATATCGTGGTGAAGGTGGAGAGCATGTGCGTGATCGCTATCCGTCGTCCCGTCCCTTGCGGCTGGGGGACCGCTTCTCCTTTTATAGGCCAATGAGAGAGCACTTTACATGCGTGCCGCACTATTCTCCTTACGTGTGGAGGCATGGCGAGCAGTGCCACGGAGTTGACGACCGTCCTGGCGAATCTCGCTCCAGTCGGGGCGTCGTGGCGCGTCCTGTGCTCGTACAGGTGAAAGGACCTTGATGTCGCCTAGAGGGGGGTGAATAGGTGTGACGACCAAATTAAACTTTTTCCCCCAAAGCACTTGAGCTGACAGTGCTCCACCGGTCAGACCGGTGGTGGTGACCGGTCAGACCGGTCAAGCACTTGTCTTCACAGATGACACCGGTCAGACCGGTGCGCCTCACCGGTCAGACCGGTGTAGCACGAGAACTCGCAAAAACAACTTCAAGCACCTCTTGGCTTCTAGCACGAACCAAACTCAGGGTGTGCCTTTTGTAGATGATCACAAGCGAGTAATGAGCCCCCGCACACACAAGTAACACACCCAAGTAGATCGAAGCGGAAGCAAATGAAATATGCTAGAAAAACAACTTAGAGAGTAGAACCACACGAAGAAGCAAGGATTTGTTTCCCGAAGTTCACCACCCACTGAGGAATGGCTACGTCTCCGTTGAGGAGCTTGTAAGGGACGATTCCCACAACAAGCCGGTCTCTTTCAACCACTTTCCTCCTTTCCACTAAGGTGATCTTTTCCACGAAGAGGCAAGATCGCAGCCCTTACAAACTTCCCGCTGCTCACCACAACCTTGGGAGCTAGCCGGCGACACCTAGCCGTCTAGGAGGCAAACCTCCAAGAGTAACAAATGCACCAAAGTTTGTAGACTCGTAACCAAAGTGCTCAAGCTATGGAACCTGCTCTTGTTAGCTCACAAAGTCACTCCTAGGCTTACTTCCTCAACCCAACACAAAGAAGATGGCTTGAATCCACAAATCTCACAAAGAGATGGTTGGGGAGAGCCACTAAGGCTTAGAGCTAGTTATAAATGGCTTGGGATCTCAGCAACAACACTAGAAGCAGCAACCCTCACTTGAAGAGGGCTTGGGGTATTTATACCCCTCAAAGGAGAAAACTAGCCGTTAGTCCCGGTGGCACCCTGGTCGATCGGTGCCCTACACCGGTCAGACCGGTGTATGAAAAACTAGCCGTTGGGCTAGCGGCACCGGTCAGACCGGTGCCTCTGACCGGTCAGACCGGTCAGGTCCGAGTTGCCCCCAAAACCTCTTTTAAAGAAACTAGCACTTCACCACCAAGATGAAATGACCCAGGTTAGGTTAGGAGGGTTAGTTAGCATACTCAAGGGCTAGATCTCACTTAGGTCAACTAAAGAGCACTTTGACTTGGTCAACTTGCTAAGTTGCATCCCTCTTGATAGTACGGCATACCTATATTCAAGAAAAGAGTAAAAGAGCTTTGATAACCTCTTGAGCTTGAACAACTTCAACTTTTGCCATACTTGATCGATAACCACTTGAGGGCTTTCAACATAGCCTTTGACTTGAGCACGTCCATACTTGAGCTAGTGACTTAGGATCTTTCCATATAGCCTAAGAATGCACACTTGGATCCATGGCCACTCCATGTTGCCAATCTTAACGAGTTGATGACTTGCAAAGCTTCCCTCGGTTAAGGATTGAATATGATACTTGAAGACCCCACGGATGTTAGACCTTCACCCTAGCAAAACACTTATGGCGGCTTAGCTACGACCCCAAAGATTGCTTAGTCCCTCACCCTAGACATCTCGGTTGATCTCTTCATCACTTATCCAATCCACTTTGAGTTCCACTTTGCTTCACACGCAATTAACCTTCATTTGAAAATCCCACTTCAAATGCTTGATCTTGATTGACAACGGATATGCAAGCTTCCATTTTTAAAACCATAAAATGTATACTCATCATCTTGTTCTCTTTCAATAAACTCATGAAGTCTTGCACCATATGCTTATCTTTGTAGATGTGAGCCATAAAATACATCCATATTTAAAATGCTTCAAAAGTAGCTCATGAATATATAATGAAAACCTGCTCACGATCTTAGACAAAAGCATTAGTCCTTTAATCGCCTTGTCATTCAATTCACCAAAATCCACTTAGGGGCCTAGATGCACTTTCAATCTCCCCTTTTTGGTGATTGATGACAACTCGATTAAAGCTTACAAATAAAACAATAAAGCGCATTTAGATTCTTAGATATAGCTAGAGCTCCCCCTTAATTTGTGCTTTGAGTTGGATTTCAAAAATTGGCCTTAAATGCCATTAGCACAAATTTGGAAGAAAAGACGTGTGAGCTCCCCCTATATCTTAGAATCAGTGGAGTGCAACATGTGTGAGCGACAAAATAAAATCCGTGATGCGTATGACAAGATATGCACAAAGCAAAGAAAAGTGAGCTGATTAGGCAAAGACCGGTCGGACCGGTGCCCCCGACCGGTCGACCGGTCGGAGTCCAGCCCGGCTCGCTCAATCGGGCGGCACCGGCGGACGGTGCCCCCGACCGGTCGAGTCCGGTCGGCGCACAAAGCAACAGAAGTGCGTGCTATTTGGTCCAAGGTGATCATGCCAGGGTTGCAAGCTGGTTTAGATCACCTTGCTCCATTTAGCCAACACAAACAAACACCATTCAAAGCATGCATCACAATCTATCAATAAGGTCGCTTAAATATTACAATAAGGTTTAAAACACGCAGTAGCACTCACACAAATGTTCTCAAGTCCACTAAGTTGAAGTTCTAACTTATTACAAGGCTTCTCTCAAAAGCCATCAGGCACCGGTCAGACCGGTGCAGGGCACCGGTCAGACCGGTGCAACACAGATAGCAACTCTGACAGCACAAACTTGAGGCTTTAATCGCGATTCTTCTCCCCCTTTGTCATCAAGCATCCAAGAAGGGCCTGGAGAAGAAGCAAGCGGCGATCACCGTCCTTGAGATCCGTCTCCGGGTGAGAGCTCCCTCCTATTTGAGAGTCATCAAGAATCCAATGCAAAGGAGAGTTTAGGTAAATCGACTCCGAGACGTTGATTTGAGATGGATGAGCTATGGGAGCACGCTTTTACCATAGAAGTACGGGTCGTAGCCAAAGATCTCGGCGGAGAAGCGAGCGCCCCAATCTTGTACTTGCTCGGGAGGTGGAGGAGGTGGGGGTGCTTGCTCCTGTTCCATGAAGTGAGACGATCCTGCTACGTCCGGAGGAGGAGGTACAAATGGTGGAGGTGGAGGAGGAACCGATGAAGATGATCCTTGTCCTTGCTCAGACTCGAAGAACATGGGGACATATTGGTTAAGCAAGTCCGAGTTGGCCCATCCTCTCATCCTTTCCTCAAAGGAAGGTATCTCAACCTGAGGATATTCTGGAGATGGTGGAGAGCGAGGTGGTTGAAAGCCTTGGGCATTGTGCATGAGCTTCATCGTATCCCTCATTTGCTTATTACCCCTTCTTGACCTTTGCTGCTCAACCTGGATGTCATGCTGGCTCCTACACATCCCAAAAATGAAGTTGAGAAACTTTTTCAAAGGAGAGGTGGATCTGCGGGGTCCGCTCGGGCCGCCGCCCCCCCACCGGTCGGACGGTGCTCAGCACCGGTCAGACCGGTGCTGGTCTGAGCACCAGCCTGAGGCACTTCTGGTCGAGCTGCTCCCTCCTCAAATATCTCTTCCTCCTGACCTGGTACATGCTCAATTCTAGGAGATGGAACCCGTGGATTCTTGCTTGGGTTGAGCTTCAGAGGCTTGTGAGTCACATTCTTCGGAAACTCCGTCTTTGCAACCTTTTCGATCATATACATGATGTAAGGGCTATAGCTGCAGATCTTCTTGGGGTCCTCGGATAGATGCTTAATCTCTTGCCAAATGAAGTCCCCAACACTGAACTCCGGAGCTCCCGGCCTCAAAGCCACCATCAAGTTTTTCTGAAACTTAGTGATTTCTGAGGGGTTTCCATCTCTAGGTGTGATAGATACCCTAAGTAGCCTATTTAGGACAGCGAAGTAGGTATAGAGGTTCTTCACCTTCCCAAAGTTGGCATGCTCACCGCGAGGGTACATCACGTGCAAAGCATCCTTCTCTAGCTCCCCCTCATTATGGAGCTTCCTCAGCTCCCCATCTCCTGCCATGATCCCAAAGCATCTCAAGAATCTGTGGAATGTAATGGAGTACTTTTGGCCGTTAGTCATCCAAATCATAGCCCTGTCGGCCTCAATGTGACCAAAGTGCACTGTGGCAAAGAACTGGGCGATGATCTCTTTGTTCCAATCTTGTCGGAACCCCATAAGTGTCTTGACCCTTTGCTTCTCACAATTGCTGATTACTTCATCAAAAATAGGGTCTCCTTTCCTTCCCATGTGCCCCCAATCCACATATTGTGCCTTGTGTGTGATTTTGGGCTTCTTTATAATCACTGTAGCATAGTAATCTTGCTGAAATTTAGCCCAAAACCTAGGGTCCGATGCTGTCTTCCCCTCCTCATAAGGGTTCTTGTCCCTCAGCTTCTTTAGGGCCTTGGTCATGCCAGCCCCGTGATACTTCACCGGCCGATCAGGGTAAATGTAAGTAGGTGGCATGATCCTCAACCTACCCTGATCGTCGTCGTCCTCTTCCATGGCATCCACATCCTCCTCTTCATCCTCCTCGTCCTCATCCTCATCCTCAGCACCATCGCTGTCTGACCCAGCCTCCTGGTGCCTCCTCAACTCAAACTGACCCGGATAAGTCTCATCTTCAACATTGTCATCGCTGCTCGTTCCGGTGTCACCTCCTAAGTCAGGATCCTCAGTACTTGTTTGAGCTGAGCGGCGTCTCAATCTCTTGCCGCTGATGTTGACGGTCTTGCCCCCTTCCCCAAAATCACCGGGATAGCTCCTCGGCGAGTGAGGACTTCCTCTCTTCTTTTCTTAGCTCCTTCCTTTTCCCGCACCATAGCTGCCGTCCCGAGTCACACAAAGGATGACAAGAGTGTATAAGACTCCAGGAAAAAGATTGAATTGAATTGGAAATGAATCTTGAAAGTTCAGAACAATTGGGTCTGTTCTGGGCCACACCGGTCAGACCGGTGAGGGGCACCGGTCAGACCGGTGCCACCCAGAACAGAGCCAATTGCTCCCACATTCAATCTGAGCAGCTGTTAATCTAAGATTTGGTCTAGATGAACAAAAGACATCCTAGAATAGATATGTGTTGAAAAACAAGAAGAAAACACAATTTGGGGTTGGACATGCGCCACCGGTCAGACCGGTGACGGCCACCGGTCAGACCGGTGAAGGCCGTCCGACCCCAATTCGTGATTTCTCACAATGTGTCCAACAAAACGCTATGGATCTATAGGAATGTCTTCTAGGTGATCTCAAAGATGTTCTACCAAAGGGAATTCAAAACTTTGCACCATGTGAGGAGATCGGGCAAAAGAAAGGTTTGAATACCTTTGGAGAGATGAACTCGAGTTGAATCCGAGAAACTTGAAGGGGAAAGTGAAGAGGGGCCTTGGGAGATCCTTTTGCTTCCAATCTTGAGGCTTTTCCTTGGTTGAATCTTCAAATCACCATGGATTGTGAGAGAGGTGAAAGAGAGGAGATGGAGGAGAAGTGTTCACGGTTTGAGGCAGAGGTGGGATGGTGAATGATAGAGGAGAGAGAAGGAAGGGGGGGTAAAAGGATTCCTTTTACTGTGGCCCCACGGGCTGACGCCGGGCGTCACCGGTCAGACCGGTGACCGCCACCGGTCAGACCGGTGACGACGTCCCGCCGCTGCCGCAGAGGCCATATCGGTTTTTCCCGCCCCCCCTCGGTAGAACCGAAGATCCTGATAAAATTCAACAGAGAGTCCTTATCGGTAGAACCGACACGCCCTCGGTAGTACCGTCCCTTTTTCTCCTTTTTGAGATTTTGCTCCTTGAAACTTTTCCAAATATGTTATAGGACAATTCTCATCCACTTAGGTTGCATAAACACGATTATGTGACTTCAAGGTCACCACCGGTCAGACCGGTGGCTTGCACCGGTCAGACCGGTGCGGCCTTGAGAAACAAAATTTGAGCCACAACACGAATTTTCATTTCAACCTTTAGGGATGTTTTGGATATGAGATGTTAAGATGATATTGATCCAAAAACCATCGGTTCTTAGAAGAATGAGGATTTACCAATCTAATTTGCGAATTCTTGATTCTTCCAAGATTGAGAGAGATAAATAAGAATGGATTTAAGGGACTTGAGAAAATCTTCTTAATTGTGACTAGCCATCAATCAAACAAGGAGAACTATAGTCACAACTAAGTTGATTGGGTCACTAAGACCAAGAACCAAATATTTTTCAAAGAAAGCACACTTCCTATTCATGCTAGTTGATTTTTCGAAAAAATCTATTCTATATCACAAAGTGCATGCATCCACTTCAAATGAATGCCCTAACAAGCATATTTGGCTCATATCTTCATCCTCGAGACACAAAGACAAGTAGAAGTAAAGATATCAACCAAATATCTAGAGAGGAGCTCAAGAGGTCCATTTGAAGCAATTACATGCCAAGGATGGCACACTAGCATGTTGTTATGGCCTAGATGCATTACGGTATTTCAATGAGTTTCGTGAAAACATACCTTTGCCTTAAGACCATTTCATTTGTGCATATATTAACTTTTCAAACAATGTTAGCTCTTACTTGTTCTTTTGGAAGTTACGCTTATCAAGAGCTTCCTTTGAGATGCACAAACGAATGAGACTACAAGATCACTTAGAAGAAATTGTTAGTCTCACAAGTGACTCAAGTTTTGTAATGAGCTCCCCCTTAAGTAGTGCTAGAGAATTTGAATTTCTTGACCAAGGCACTTTGCTCAATCAAGAACATGTTGAGGCTCATTCCAAAACTTGGTCATAACACATGAATGATTTGATAATTGACATGTGTTTAGCTTCTCATAACCTTTGACGCCAAATCACCCTTCTTCTTGAGGGTTTGGACAACCCCGGGTCACCCGGGCACTCATGCCGGGTCACCCTGCAGCTTACAGAGGCGTACCGGGTCACCCGGGCACCCGTGCCGGGTTACCCGCCCAAGTTGCACTTGTTGCGTTGGCACCGGTCAGACCGGTGCCTATCACCGGTCAGACCGGTGACCACCACCTGACCCATTTTGGTGATTTTTCCTTCCCTTTTCCTTGAGTGAGTGAATGTATCACTAATTTCAGTCCTGCAACCAAGGATAAGGCATTGCTCTACTAGAGAGCCATTAAAGGCATCGAATGGCATGAGAAGGTAAAACTTCATAAAAATAGTCAAAGTCACCACCTCATGCTTTGCTCATGCAAGAAGAGCTTCACATGAGTGTTCACCAAGGACCAAAGTGACTTAGACTCAATTGAGCGCATTAGTTACCGAGATGACATTGATTTCACGAAATATATGAGTTTGCTCTTCACATGGTCAATTGAATTCATCAAGATTTCTAAGTCCTCCAACCATGTGCTCAATGCATCTCTTTCAACCTGCAAGCTCAGTAAGCATTTCTTGGTACCCAACACTTGTTGGGTCCTATTGGGTTAGTCACAAGGTGCTTAGGAACCCAAATAGCCCTCATGCTACAATGAGGTGAACTGATCTCCCTTATAGCACAAGTTCTATTCCTATCATTCCTAAGCTTATGGAAATCATAATGGACAAGGTTTGATTTAGGAACGTTACCATTTGGGCAATCCTTGCCCATGTGACCCTTTTGACGGCATTCGTAGCAAATGCGACTTTTGTTCTTGTTGGTCACCCCATTCCTTGCAATTTCTTTTCTACACTTGCTTCTGAGACTTGATCTTGGAGAAGGTGGCTTCCTTGCCTTGTTTGCTTGGGGTGGGGCTGCCCTGGCAAGCACCGGTCTGACTGGTGACATGCACCGGTCTGACCGGTCGCGGTCAGAGCCACTGCCCGTTGTTGCTTTTGGGCACGAGTCGGCAAGGTGTCCCTTCTCTCTGCACTTGTAGCACACCCTCCACTTGTTGGGGCCTCTAGGCTTCTTGGAGAGCGACTCTTGTGCCTTGTGCTTGATCGGGCGATATTGGGGTTTGATTTCCCCAATCTCGCTCTTTTCTTGAACCTTGTTCTTATGGGATGTTGTATGTTGTCGAGGGGTTGAGCTAGTGGCGATTGATCCCTTCTCAAGCTTCTTCACCATGTTTTCACGGTTATCTTGAGAAGGTTGCTCTTGGCTCTTCTCCTTCAACATATACAAGTCCTTTTGTAGCTTTTCAACCTCTTGCTTTAGCTTATCATTTTCTTTGGCAATGAGGTCTTCCCAAGATTCTACAAGTACATGCTCAATGCTAGATTGGCTTGCTTGAGACAAACAATCATTAGCTCTAGATAAAACAACTTGAACTTGTGAGCATGTGCATGTGTGAGATAGAGGTTGTGGAGATTTTACCGATGAAAGCACAACCTCATGGGCTATCTCTAGTGTTGCATAAGAATCAACAAGCTTCTCAAAGGAAAGTTCAAGTTCATTGTGATTAGCTTGTAGGACCATATGCTCGCTAGTGAGCTTTGCTAACTTGGCTTCTAGATCATCATTGGCATCTTCTTCTAATTTAGCTCTACAAGCAAAGGATTTGATGTCATGATCATATTTGTTAGCCAATGTTTCATACTTACAAACCAAGGATGCAAGTTCGGATTTGAGAAGCTCAAGTTCTCTTGACGAAGAGCTTGAAGCTTCAATCTTTCGGTCCTTAGCCCCTTTGGCTTGTCTCTTCTTCTTGCTTCTCTTCTCCTTCTTGGCCTTCTTGGCCATCAAGCAAGTTGGTGTGCCCCTGCTGGCACCGGTCTGACCGGTGGGTGTCACCGTCCGACGGTCCCCGCAGAGGACGACGTCTTCGCTTCTTTCCTCTTCTTCTTGCTTGAGGTTTGATGCTTGATGCTCAGTGGATGTTGTAGAGGTAGGGCACATCTCCACTGACTCATCTTCAACATCACTCTCGAGTTCATCCCATTTGGTGTTTACCAACTCAAGTAGTAATTTCCAAATGAGATGAGCATCTTCGGAAATCTTTTTGCTCTTCAAGATAATGTACTTTAGTTCTCTACATACACAGCTACACAAAAGGTTAGTAATAACGGCATTGAGTTGCTTCTTCTCCAAGTCCATTGACGAGACACATGTCTCATCCTTTGGAAGGATACTCGCAACCATAATGCTCTCAGCGGTAGGGCCCAAAACCTTAAGTGCAATGAGAACATTAGAGCACCAAGAAGAATAGTTTGAGCCATCTAGAGCTAGAGGCTCAAACGGTACCTCACAAGTTGTCGACATTGAAGAACTCCAAGCGGTTAAGCTCGAATCGGAGCACCAAGCTCTGATACCAATTGAAAGGACCTTGATGTCGCCTAGAGGGGGGGTGAATAGGCGTGACGACCAAATTAAACTTTTTCCCCCAAAGCACTTGAGTCGACAGGTGCTCCACCGGTCGGACGGTGGTGGTGACCGGTCGACCGGTCAAGCACTTGTCTTCACAGATGACACCGGTCAGACCGGTGCGCCTCACCGGTCGTACCGGTGTAGCACGAGAGAACTCCGCAAAAACAACTTCAAGCACCTCTTGGCTTCTAGCACGAACCAAACTCAGGGTGTGCCTTTTGTAGATGATCACAAGCAGAGTAATGAGCCCTGCACACAAAAGTAACACACCCAAGTAGATCGAAGCGGAAGCAAATGAAATATGCTAGAAAAACAACTTAGAGAGTAGAACCACACGAAGAAGCAAGGATTTGTTTCCCGAAGTTCACCACCCACTGAGGAATGGCTACGTCTCCGTTGAGGAGCTTGTAAGGGACGATTCCCACAACAAGCCGGTCTCTTTCAACCACTTTCCTCCTTTCCACTAAGGTGATCTTTTCCACGAAGAGGCAAGATCGCGGCCCTTACAAACTTCCCGCCGCTCACCACAACCTTGGGAGCTAGCCGGCGACACCTAGCCGTCTAGGAGGCAAACCTCCAAGAGTAACAAATGCACCAAAGTTTGTAGACTCGTAACCAAAGTGCTCAAGCTATGGAACCTGCTCTTGTTAGCTCACAAAGTCACTCCTAGGCTTACTTCCTCAACCCAACACAAAGAAGATGGCTTGAATCCACAAATCTCACAAAGAGATGGTTGGGGAGAGCCACTAAGGCTTAGAGCTAGTTATAAATGGCTTGGGATCTCAGCAACAACACTTGAAGCAGCAACCCTCACTTGAAGAGGGCTTGGGGTATTTTATACCCCTCAAAGGAGAAAACTAGCCGTTAGTCCCCGGGTGGCACCGGTCAGACCGGTGCCCTACACCGGTCAGACCGGTGTATGAAAAACTAGCCGTTGGGCTAGCGGCACCGGCCGGACGGTGCCTCGACCGGTCGGACCGGTCGGCCAGCCCGAGTTGCCCCCAAAACCTCTTTTAAAGAAACTAGCACTTCACCACCAAGATGAAATGACCCGGAGTTAGGTTAGGAGGGTTAGTTAGCACACTCAAGGGCTAGATCTCACTTAGGTCAACTAAAGAGCACTTTGACTTGGTCAACTTGCTAAGTTGCATCCCTCTTGATAGTACGGCATACCTATATTCAAGAAAAGAGTAAAAGAGCTTTGATGACCTCTTGAGCTTGAACAACTTCAACTTTTGCCATACTTGATCGATAACCACTTGAGGGCTTTCAACATAGCCTTTGACTTGAGCACGTCCATACTTGAGCTAGTGACTTAGGATCTTTCCATATAGCCTAAGAATGCACACTTGGATCCATGGCCACTCCATGTTGCCAATCTTAACGAGTTGATGACTTGCAAAGCTTCCCTCGGTTAAGGATTGAATATGATACTTGAAGACCCCACGGATGTTAGACCTTCACCCTAGCAAAACACTTATGGCGGCTTAGCTACGGCCCCAAAGATTGCTTAGTCCCTCACCCTAGACATCTCGGTTGATCTCTTCATCACTTATCCAATCCACTTTGAGTTCCACTTTGCTTCACACGCAATTAACCTTCATTTGAAAATCCCGCTTCAAATGCTTGATCTTGATTGACAACGGATATGCAAGCTTCCATTTTTAGAACCATAAAATGTATACTCATCATCTTGTTCTCTTTCAATAAACTCATGAAGTCTTGCACCATATGCTTATCTTTGTAGATGTGAGCCATAAAATACATCCATATTTAAAATGCTTCAAAAGTAGCTCATGAATATATAATGAATACCTGCTCACGATCTTAGACAAAAGCATTAGTCCTTTAATCGCCTTGTCATTCAATTCACCAAAATCCACTTAGGGGCCTAGATGCACTTTCAACAGGAGCGGCTTCCAGGGTGGTGGTGTAGAGGTTGGCTGTCCGGCCGCTGCCCGCGGGCCGGCTCGAGGGTAACGTCAACGGGGTCCGTACGAGGTACAGTGTCGGGCACGGCGACATCTTGTCCCCGTGCGCTCCAACAGCGCCGGGATGTCGTCACAGTACCCGGCGTGGCGCTGCAGTGGCGGGGATGACCGCACAGGGCTGACAGCGACGGGGAAGACCGCTCCCGCCGGCCCAACGTCATGGCGTAGTCCTGTGTAGTCACGGGAAAAGCATTCAAGGGTTCCGTCGGCCCCCCTTCGAGGGCTCGGCGTGTTAGCCGTACAGAAGTAGGCGGCACAGTGTCATGGGGCTGCACCGGCCTCACCACACAGTGTTACATAGTGGCGGGGATGGCCTTCCCCAGGGAGTCGGTGGAACAACGCCGAGGCGTGATTCCCAGGCGTGTCAGGGTCGTGGCGCGGTCCTGCGGTGTCAGAGCATTAAATGCCCGCGCGCGTGAGCGGGAGCGGGGATGACGTGCGTGCAGGAGCCCTCGAGCGAGGCGGACCTCGCCCAAGGGTGCGTTCAGCTGTCCCACCCTGGCGGGTCGCGGGGGCCACCAGGGTCGTGATCGTGTCGTGCGCGTGTTTTAGGTTCGTGAGTTAGTTCGCGTTTTGCGTTTTTTGTGAGTTTTAAGCGGGTTTCCCCTGATTATTTAGGGGACCCTTATGGCTGTCCCCGACAGCTAGTCCAGTAAGGTAATGGACAAGGTTTTCAACTTGAGAGCACGTGCTGCAAGACAAAGCACCCCCGCAATGGCACCCTCAACAGGGGAACGACACCCAAGGACGTCGCCGCCATAGCCGCCGAACATAATGCCGGTGATGACTTTCTCCTGGCATGCCTTGCTTACTGCACACTCACAGACTTGTGACAGAAACCGCTCCCCGCCGCCTGCGGCAACGCCCCTGCTAGGAAGATGGTTCACCACACTCCACAACACCACCACGACGCCATGAAGGCGCCCCTGTACTGAAGGTAAGAAACGCCCAGCACAGACCACCCCAGCTCCGCCACCGCGGCGGCGCCGAACCCAGCAACGCCGTCAAGAGGAGGTGGGAAGCACCGCCCACCTCGCCATCACGTCAGAAGATTGATCACAGACCGTCGCCGCTCGCCGGCAGCCACGACCAACCCCAGCCACGCCACCGGGTCCACCCACGGGCAGACAGAGTCGAATGCTCCCAACCGCAGTAGCAGGCCACCACCTCTGCACCACTCATGCTGGACGCCACCGCTGTCGTCGTCAAGTGCCAGCCGCAGCAGCCGTCGGCAAAGCCCGCGTCGGCCACAGCTTCCGTCGTCGTCACCTGCTTCGACCGCCACCCCCGACATACCAAAGGGAGCCTCCACCGCGCCGTCACCAGATCCGGCGAGGGGCGCCGCCGGATCCGGAGACGAAGTCGCCGCCGCCGCGGGGAGGTCCGCATCGGCGAGCGACCCTCCGGGCCTAAGCGGTCGCGGCCACCTAAGACCGCCGGGGAGGAGGACGAGCCGCACGGACCTCTGGCGGCCAGCTCAGGCAGCGATGCAACAGGAGGGAGGCCGAAGAGCCGGGGCGGCGGCGGCGGCTAGGGTTCGGTCGCCCCGTTGCCCCCGCACGAGAGCGGCCCCTTTGTTTCGGTTCCCCAAGTTTTACTAGAGATTTTCCATCCTTTTAGAAATCAACACATCCTTTCAAACAACTTTGAATATATGTTTTGTTGCTTAACATTTATAAAACATGTGGGTACATACTTTTGTGAAAGTACTACATTTAGACACTGATGTCGTACCTGTGTTATTTTTAAATATCCAAATGTAACTTACGAAAGTAGTAAATACTGCAGACAATGTAAAATCATCATTTAATCAAAACGCACTGGGCATTTAATAATAAACAATATAAAACATCATTCAAATGTAACTTACTATGTGTGGTTGAAGGAGAAACGACGCCTACCGTGACTCGGACGAAAACACACCTGGTGCTTTTTCTTTCTTTCTTTTTTTTTGTTTTTTTTTTTTGAGAAACACCTGGTGCTATTGATCAGTTCGAATGTGGTTGTGGGTTTCTGAACGCGCGCGCGCCGCCTGATCTGGCCATTGAAGTGTCCATACTCGCCGATGCGAACGGAGCTCCGCGCGCACCGCATGCCAGGTGGTGGCACCTTACGTCCTGCCAAAGATAGGGGCGCCACCACCGTCTCTCTCGCCCTGTGTATAGCTGCTCCACCGCGGTCAGTCGGTCACCGCCTCTGCGTGTTCGCATCACGGCGACGAACTAGCCACGGTGACAAGCCCGAAGCATCCCCCGCCCCGGCCGCCGGTAGATTTGAAAACTAAGCCCAAAGAGACGTAGCACCATGGCCCAAGCGTCCGCGCTCGCCGCAGCCATTCTCCTCGCCGTCGTCGCGACGGCTGTTGTCGGCGTCCATGCGCATGCGCCAGCCTCCTCGCCGGTGGCGTCATCCGAGTCAACGACGTCGCCGTCGAATGCACCCGCCGAGGTGGAGACCCTGTGGATATCCCCCGCCGATGCCCCGGTGCCGTACGACGCTAACTCCCCTGCCGCCGCTTCCCCGGAGGACGAAGAGGCGGCGACCATGGCACCGGGCCCCGACGCGAACGGCCCGGACGTCGCCTCCCTCGAGGAGGAGGAGGAGGAAAAGGAAGAGGAGGACGAAGAAGCGCCCACGATGGCACCGGCGTATTCGCCCACCGCGATCGGCGAGTCGCCGGAAGAAGCCCCGGCGGGCGCTCCGGAATTCGAAAGCGCCTCTATCGCCGCTCCCCCGCTGGAGGACGCGCCCACCATGGCGCCGGCCTTCGCTCCCTTCGGGATCAGCGAGGCGCCGGAGGAGGGCCCCGCCGGCGCCCCGGAGGGCGAGGCCATGGGCCCGTCCTCTGAGGAGATGGCCGCCGCCCCGTCCTCCGAAGACTACGACGTGTTGGAAGAGGAGGTGCTCGCGCCTCAAGGGGCGGCCGGCAGTGAGTCCGAGGAAAACGCGGCCAAGGCGGCCGTCTCCAAGACACCCGCCGCAGTGGCTCCAGGCCCGTCGGGCGACGACGCCGACAGCGGAGCGAGCACGATTGTTTCCACCCGCTGCAGCCGCGTGGCCACCGTCGTCTTCGCGGCCGTGTTTGCCGTGGCTGTTGCTTCCTGAGGTGCCTGCTGCGACGACGCACCCGGCCGGCGGTAAGTTGGAGCTAGCTCGGAGGACGGAGGGGGCATGCAGCCGTGCATCGTTCCCTCCTCATGCGCGGCGAGCGATGTCGAATCTGGTATCGCGGAGGAGTCCCGATTGGATCATGTTTGGTTTGCAAGCATCACGCATGTACTGAATTGCTCCAAAAGCGTGCGCGTAAATGATCTGGTCATTTGTACCTCGAGCATGGATGAACTGATGAACATACATCAGTGGGAATGCAGGACGTCGCATTCAAGTAATTGAACAATGGTGTATGAAAACTAATCTTCGGGCCATATAGATTATAATTGATGTTTTGGGGGTGCCTACTGCCTGCGATGTGAAAGTTGTTGCCGTTGCCTCGAGCAGCGGAGGGTATTTTGCCTAGCCAGTGGGTCCCATTTGGGCCTCCGGTAACTGAAGGATGCACTGCCTCAACTTCTGAGGAAGCTATTCCTCCCTAACTAGAAAATGAGATGTTACGTACGACAACCTCGTTCGGTTCTCGTTTGATGGGGACACGCTTTACCCTTAGGGTTTACTAGTCCGCTGGCGGCGCTGCAGTCAGAGTCAAAAACTCCCACCGCCGGTGGTTTTCCTATCCAATAATCAAGCCTGTGAGATCGCCGTCGACTGCTCGCATCAATTTCGAGCTCACCTCACCGCCCCAACCGGTTGCGTTATCGCTTCTCGGGTACTCAGGGGGGGTTTTAGATTGGATCTACGTAAACGTCTACGTGATCCTGTCTAATCGTGGAAGGATGGCGCAGAGATTGGAGAAGGGGAAGGATGTAGTAGAGGAGGAGACGGAGGATTCAATGGGGAGAATTCTGGCGGGATTGACCCTTACTGGCGCTGAGGAGGATGATCTGGATTTCTCGGAGGAACTGGAGGAGCTAGTGAAGGAGGTTCGATGGGTAGCACTCTTCAGGGTGGCTACTACGAAGCCCTTTAGCCATGCAGCCCTATTCAGTGCAATGAGATTCGCTTGGCTAGCAGCGAAAGATATCATCTTCAAGGTGATGGGGGCTAACTTGTTCATGGTGCAATTCCAGTGCCTTGGGGACTGGAACAGGATGATGGATGGTGGTCCGTGGCTCTTTAGAGGGGCACCGATTGCAATGGCTGAGTATGATGGCTTCTCGAACGTTCATGATTACAAGCTAGACAAGATCCCGGTGTGGTGCAGGATCAACGGGGTGCCGGATGGGCTTATGAAGAAGAAAGAGTTGGCGGAGAAGGTAGCAGGGAAGGCCGGGAAAACAATCACAGTAGTAGTTAATGAAGGAAAAATCAACCCAACTCCGTACCTCAGAGCACGGGTTCTAGTGGATCTCAATAAACCACTAGTAAGGGTTGTTCCAATCACGATCAAGGAAAAGTCGCCGCATTTAGTGCAATATGAAAAATTGCCAATATTTTGCTTCCACTGTGGCTTGATGGGCCATGAGCTTACTGAATGTGGTGATGGTACGATGAAGGAGGAGGATTGTGAATGGGGTACCTGGCTGGTGGTCCAGTTTGGGTCTACTCGTGGAGGAAGGAAAGAAGGTGTGAGCAGTTGGGGCCGAGGTGCGATGAGGGGGCGTGGAAGAGGCAGAGGTGCGAGGGAAGGAGTGGAGGAAGAGGACTTGGAGATGGATACAGAAGTTGCCACGGAACCTGATATTAATGATGTTACAATGCCAGGCAATGATGCAATTAGTCCCATAAAGGTGCAAGAGAAGAAGAGGATGAGAAAGGAGGATGGAGAGAAGAGTGTGGTTGTAACAAAAAGCATATCGGCGCCCACTATTGTTGAGGGTGACCGGGAGCAATGAAAATCTTAGTGTGGAACTGCCGCGGGCTCGCAAGTGCCCGGGCAGAACGTGCTCTCCTGGACGTTCAGAGGAGCACAAAACCAGATGTGTTGTTCCTGTCTGAAACGCATCTTGGTAGAACTAAGGCAGGAAAAATCATGAGGAAATTGGGCTGTGATCAGCTTGCCATCCACGAGAGTGATGGCAGGAGTGGGGGGTTGTTGATGCTCTGGAGGAAGGAAATAAAAATTCAGGTGTTGGGGTGTCGGAGAATTATATCGACGCCATGGTACAGGGAGGAGTTGAGTGGAGATTCACTGGTGTATACGGAGAGCCACGGTGGGAGCACAAACAAAAAACTTGGGAGATGCTTTGCTCTCTGCACACTAGCGTGGCTCGACCTTGGGTAGTAGCGGGAGATTTCAATGAAATTTTATACAATGAGGAGAAGGAGGGAGGAAGACCAAGGACACAACGCCAACTCCAGGCGTTCCATGATGCTTTGAACACATGTCAGCTTTCCGACATGGGATATGAGGGAGATATGTTCACTTGGCAGCGAGGCCGAGTGAGAGAAAGGCTAGACCGAGCCGTTGCAAATGCAGAATGGAGGCAGATGTTTCCAAATGCAAGGGTGGTTAACTGTGAAAAGTTGAAATCGGACCACAGGCCGGTCAGTATTGACACTGAAGGCATGGAGGGACTGAACATGAGGGACGGTCCGAGGAGGTTTGAGGTGAGGTGGCTGAAGGAAGAAACGGTGGAAGAAATTATTAAAACTGCATGGGAGAGAGCTCGAATTCGAGGGGATAATCCCTCCTTCATGGACAAAGCTAATCAGGTCCATGAAGAGTTGCACACATGGGACAAGAATGTTCTGAAGTACCTGATGAAGAGAATTAAGAACCTAAAGAGGGAGTTGGAAAGGAAGCAAAGGGGGCCGCTGTCTGAAGATAATCTAGCGGCTCAAAAAGAATTAATGGTGCAAATTGAACTGCTTATGGAGCAAGAGGAACTGGTTTGGGTCCAGAGAGCGCGAGCAAATTGGTTGAAGCATGGGGATAGAAATACATCATTTTTCCAGCGGTATGCTTCTATGAGGAAGCGTATGAACCAGATCAAGTTCTTAATGGATGAGCATGGAAACAAACAGGAGCAGAAGGAGGTAATGGGCAACATGGTGCGTGATTATTTCATGAATCTATTTACCTCCGAAGAGAGGAATCATGAGGAAGAGGTATTGGAGTGTGTGCCGAGGAAGGTGAGTGCGGAGATGAACGAGATGCTGTTAGCACCATACTCTGAGAAAGAGGTGAAGGACGCTCTATTCAGCATAGGCGACCTTAAGGCACCAGGTCCAGATGGACTGCACGCTGTGTTCTACAAAAGATTCTGGTCAATGCTTGGACCCGAGCTGATTGGAGAAGTGCTAAATGTGGTGAATACTCATACCATACCACAGGGATGGAACGATACGACTATTGTCCTAATTCCTAAGGTGGAAAACCCAGAATTGGTGTCTCAGTTCAGGCCCATAAGCTTATGCAATGTGGTATATAAAGTTATATCGAAGCTCCTTGCGAGTCGATTGAAGCGTATTTTACCTGATATCATTAGTGCTCAGCAGAGTGCATTTGTCCCGGGCAGGCTAATAACGGATAATATATTATTGGCATATGAATGCATGCATAAAATCAAGAAGAAACAGGGGAGGAAGGGTTTATGTGCAGTCAAGCTGGATATGCATAAGGCTTATGATAGGGTGGAGTGGGGCTTTCTGGAAAATATTATGGAGAAACTCGGATTCCATCGGGAGTGGATCAGGATGATAATGGAATGTGTGTCCTCGGTAAGATATAATGTTCGCTTTAATAATATGGAGACTGAAATCTTTATGCCAACTAGGGGAATCCGTCAGGGGGACCCTCTGTCTCCATACCTTTTCTTGCTAGTGGCAGAAGGATTATCATGCATGCTGAATAGAGCAGAAGAGAGGGGTGATTTAGAGGGAATTCGAGTTAGCAGAGAGGCACCGCAGATTTCTCATTTGTTGTTTGCTGATGATTCCCTGATATTAATGACAGCTGACAAGAAAAATGCAGAGGTGTTAAAGCACATTCTGGATAGGTATTGTCAAAGCTCAGGACAGAGAACAAGTGAAGCAAAATCTAGCATTTTTTTCTCGGGCAACACATCATTGGATGACAAGGGCGAAGTTTGTGAGACCCTAAATATCATGACGGAAGCCTTGTCGGATAAGTATTTAGGGCTGCCTTCCATGATTGGTGTGGACAGATCAGATTGCTTTAAACATCTAATTGAGCGAGTTAAGAAGAGAATTTCAGGGTGGAAGGAAAAGTTGCTAAGTATGGGGGGAAAGGAGATCCTAATCAAATCAGTTGCTCAATCTATACCAGCTTATGCTATGATGGTGTTTAGAATCCCAAAAAACATTTGCAAGGGACTTACTGACACTATCACGCATTACTGGTGGGGAGACGAGGATGATCGGAGAAGGATCCATTGGCAGCAATGGTGGAAACTATGTGTACCTAAAAATTATGGTGGAATGGGATTTAGAGACTTTCAAAGCTTTAACTTAGCTATGCTTGCTAAACAGATTTGGAGGTTGTTGGCTGAACCTGAATCATTATGTGCAAGAGTGCTAAGAAGTAAATACTATCCAGAGGGAAATTTACTACATGCTAAACACAAGAAAGGAAGCTCACTTACATGGCAAAGTCTTCTTGCTGGATTGGAATGTTTTAAACAAGGACACATTTGGCGGGTTGGTGATGGTGAACAAATTAATATATGGAACGACAAATGGATCTCGACCAGTCCTACACAGAAGATTGAAACCCCTAGAGGGCATGCGATCGTTCAGAAGGTGAGTGAACTAATTGACCCGTTAACTGGGCAGTGGGATGTTGAATTAATCAGGTCTTTATTTCATAATGCGGATGTTGGAAGAATATTGCAAATTCCCTTGTCCCAGGGGAGGGAAGACCTAGTAGCTTGGCATTTTAATAAGAGTGGAATTTACTCTGTGCGATCGGGATATCACTTGCAATGGACATCCAAATTTGAAACGGATAACCAGCAAATACAAACTGGGATGAACCAAGAAGGATGGAAAAGGCTGTGGAAAGCTGTAGTCCCAAACAAGATCAAGATACATGGACGTCGTATTATTCATGACCAGATACCGTGTAGGGAAGTCCTGGTACGTAAGCATATCGGGGATAACTCTTCCTGTCCACTTTGCCCGGTTCAGCATGAAGACATATTGCATATGCAATTTACTTGCCAGAGGGCGCAAGCGGTATGGAGGGCGATGGGCATCTGGGGGAAGATAGAGAGAGTGATCAGGGGACATTAAACAGCTGCATCGGTTTTCAAAGGTTTATTACATAGTAATGAGAAGATATCGGAGATGGAAGGGGTCGGACTAAAGGAGATTGTTATGACAGGGTGCTGGTATATTTGGTGGGAGAGAAGGCAATTCGTAAATGGAGAATCTATTCAAAACCACCATCGGGCAGCAATGGCTATTGTAGCTCTTGCTTTGAATTACAAAAGAGCGGCAAAGGTGAATGCTAGAGCGCACAAAGGGTGGGTTCCTCCCCCAGAAGGTATGCTAATGCTCAATATTGATGCCTCGGTGGATAGCCAAACAAACACAGGCGGACAGAGCGGCTCTTCGTGATTCGAAAGGAATGTGTATAGCAGCCTCACACGATTATTTGGCCAATGTAGCGGATGTTCATTCCGTAGAAACCCGGGCTCGAAGCACGGGCTCATGCTAGCGCGGCATGTTGGAGTCACAAGACTAATGGTGAGAACTGATTGTGTTGAAGTTGCTGAAACTATGCAAGAAGGAGGAGAGTCCGCAACTGTTGCTGCGGCAATATATGATGACTGCGTCAGGCTATGGAGGGAGTTTGTTAGTATATCTATAGAGCATTGTGATAGAGAAGCTAATGTGGTAGCTCATACGTTAGCCAGGCAAGCTTTCAGATCAAAGAGTTCTTATATGTGGGTTGATGAAACTCCAGGCTTTATTTTGGGTGTAACTACAAATGATGTAACAGTCTTATATGATCAATAAAGCCTGCCATTTGGTGCTCAAAAAAACTAGAAAACGAGATGTTTGTGCTCCTCTAATTATGGAAACCGATCGATTTACCTTCCTAATGATTTTCCAAGCGGTTTTCCTGATGTAGTGTCGTGTCAGCTGGCATGGCACCACGTCAGCCATGAGGGAGGTAAGTGAACTTTCATGATAGTTAATGGAGCTCCATTAGACTTTATAAAAATATAGAAATATTTTTTCGTCTTTTATTTACTGATTTTTTGTTGGATTTCACTCCACTATTTTTACTATTGTTTGTAATTTTTCTTAGTTATTTTGTACATGTGTTATTCTTTCTATTTCTACCTGCTCAAAGTATTCATTATTCCAGTAGAATGACAACAAACTCGTGTATAGGGAACTAGATTAGCTTTGCTACCTATCTAATTTATTGTAGAAATTTAGAGATTTGTGATGGGACATGGAAAATAAAAATACTTTTTCTTGGTTAAAGGAACATACCACTCGATCGATTTTCGTATCAATTATGAAAACACACGGGAAGCAACTAGATGAAGTGTCCGCAATTGGACATGGAAAACAGAAGTACTTTTTGATAGTGAATGCCTCTCTTTTGAGACTGGTCGCACTGGGTACTCCACCCGGTGCGGCACGGCGTGCTCCAGTACGCAATAGAGCACGGAGACGCCGCACCGGGGTACTGGAGTACCTACGCGACGTCCCGTTCGCACGCCGAGTTCGCCAAATAGAGCGCGGTACGGAGCGTGCGCTATGCCCCACCGCGTCCAGCGGTTGCTGCCCCGCGCCATTGCAGAGGAGGGAGAAGAGAAGAGAGGAAGATGGCGCGGCACTGCCGGCGACGTTGAAGCAGAGGAGCGCCGGAGGTTGAGGCCATGAGAAGACGGAGGAGGGCCGCCTGCCGCCGCTACTCCACAACGGCCTGCAGCACGACGGAGAAGACGAGGTCGACGAGCAGGTCCGGTGAAGATGGAGCCGAACTGCGCCGCCGCCGGGTCGATCCGGCATGGATCCAGCGGATCCGCCGTCGATTGGGCAGTGGAGGGGAAGCAGTCCGCCGATCCGCCGCCATTCGAGCTCTGCCTCCCCTCGCTCGCCGCGCTCCACCTCCACCTCGCCGACCGCCGGACCTCGAGAAGGGGAGCGGCCGCGGCCATCCACCCGCCGCCATGCTCCTCACCTCGGATCCGCCGTCGATTGGGAGGGAGGAAGCAAGGCTCCACGGACGGAGATCCCGCACGGCGCCACGGACGGAGATCCCGCGCGGCGCAAGCCGAGCTCGCGGCGGGGGGAGGGAGGAAGCACGGCTCGCCGGCCGGTGTGGGGAGGGAGGAGGCACGGCTCGCCGCCGGTGCGTGAGGGGAGGGAGGCGGGCAGAGGGAGCTCGGAACCGGCCAGTGGGGGAGCCGGGGAGGAGGCGCGGGGGTAGGTGCAGATAGAATGGAGAGAGAAGGGGAGAGGGAGGGAGAAAATGAGTATGACTCGTGGGGCCCGCAGGTGTTGGTTGATATGGAGTAGGAGATTTAGGTGATGACGAGTGCGGCGAAATTGGTACTGTACTGCAAATTTTCGATGACCAGACGGAATATTATCTTTTAGGGGATGCATTTGGAGTACGACGAGTGCTACCAGTCTGAGAGGTGTGAAGCTAGAATATTTTTTCGTTATCTAAAAACACAAGAGGAAGAAAGAATAATTATGATATTTTTGCCTTAAACTAAACTTTCTACTATTTTGATATTAAATACCATTTTACTATTTGTAAATGTACACTTATTTTAGGAAAAAAATCTGGATTGTTTGGAAAATATATTTATATACTTTTTAATAAAATCTTGAACCTCCATGGACTATCGTGAAAATTCAATTTACCTCCCTCGTGGCTGACGTTGCCTCTCGTAAGCCAACTGACGCGGTAGCGTTAGCAAAAACCGCTTTGAAAACTACTTCGGGTTTCAATAGTTCTTGGAGCACAAATATCATGGGTGGAAAGGCTGATACTGTACGAAAGAAGTTGAGGGAGGTAATAGGGACTTTTCCAGAACTATACCGGTAAACTGCCGTTTTTATTTTTTTATTATTTTTGAACGATTCTGGATTTCTGGCTGGTCTCACCAGAATCCAACTCAGCGTAGCAGCCACGTGATTGGACCATAGAACCGTGTGCAGGTACGCCTGTCACCATCAGTTACCACTCAAAAAAACTGCGACGCGGGTACAGGTGCAGTTCAGCGGTTCAGCCTGCGGTGCGCTTGCACACAACCCCACGCCCTCACCACAGTCACAGCGTATGGCGTTCGTCGTCGCATACAGATTTTCTTTTATACTCCACCTCTTGCCGAAGCGGCGAAGCATCGCAGATCTTGAGCGTTTGTTCTGCACATACCAACCCTTGTAATGAAATACTCCTCCCGAGTCCCGATCCGTCCACACTCCGCAGTAGGAGTAGTAGTGAAGCGGAGTAGTATTATTTTAGATTAAGGATTATAAATTCGGCCTCTACATCCACAAATGGACATATACAACTAACGATTACAACGGAGTGCTTAAACTCCAAACCTTGTAACGAGGCAAAAGAAGAACACAAAAACAATAAAAAGAAGACTAAGCTTCTAGAGTAACTAAAAGGCCAACCAAGCGACGCGGGAGAGCCCCGTCCTCTCGGTTCTGGCCTCGTCCAAACCGGCATGGCAGAGTCACATGGCAGGCATGGCGAGCGCGTACGCCCCGACGCCGCCGCCGCTCGCGCCGCCATCCTTCCGTCCGGCGCGCGCAGCCAGCCAGCCACCGCATCCGTGATTTCGTGCTTTGCTTGCCTGCGGCGGAGTGCGGAGGCAGATCGTGATGGTACACGGGGTGGCTACGCTAGCGCAAAACAAAATTTTCCCCGCAAAACAGAACCGCCGCCGTCGGAGATCACGGGATTACCACTAGACGCGCGGATGCGGTGGAACCGTCTCGATGTAGACGAACGCGTCGAGGGTAGCAGAGCGGTGCGGCTTGCTCACGTCCTTCTTGACTTGCACGTGCGGCTCGTCCGATCCAAGTGCTCCGGATGTAGCACCTCCAAGGTATCCACACGTACGGAGAAGGAAGCGACGCACGCCGGATCGCTAGGTCCGCGAGTGCGACGAGGAGGGAGCGTTGGCGGCGCGGGCCGCTACTTGAGAAAGTTGTGTCTTTTCAGGAGGGGTGTGGTCCATATTTATTGGGAGGAAAACCCCCCACACCATCGCCCATTAGCAATATGGGACTAATAGATGGTGTACCCCTTCCAATGCTAATGCGCTTTACAACATTTGTGGCCCATTAGGACTTTTACACCATAATGGATCAAATCCATCTGAGTCCACTAGTGGATCAAATCCAGTTGGCTCTAGGGCATATTTCCAACGCTCTCCCACTTGCACTAGAGTCAACTATGCAAGTATATTCATCCTCATCCGGCTTCCAACCCCTTAAGTGTGTGACCCTATAGGTTCACGTACACATAGACTTGACCCGAGTACACTACTCGATCAATAGTTGATAGCGGCCTCTAGCAAGACGTGTCAACTCCTATGCATACGTAAAGATCTTATCAGACAAACCATCACAACAATTCATACATACTATTCCCTTTGCCTCACGATATTTGGTATAGCTCCAAGCTGACCTCTCTTTCTCGACACTGTGATTCAGATCATCAAAAGGGGGTTAACCCTTAACCCAACACGGCCATGCATTTCTTGATCCGATCACTCGAGGGGCCCAGAGATATCTCTCTCAAGTAGAGGGGCAAATTCTATCTTGATTGACCATGCCTCGCAGCATGCTTCCTGACAAACTCGAAAGTCATCTTTATGACTACCCAGTTACGGAGTAGCGGTTGATGGCCCCTAAGTAGGTCAATTCACATCTTGAGTACATGCGACAATCTCAAGTCTAAGGACATAGCGTATACGTTGTGTAAACAGAGAATAAGGTCTCAAATTGGGTCAGTCCAGCCCCATGTCATACATGTGCCCACATTATTAGTTATACATCTCCATGTTCATGACTTGTGAAACATAGTCATCAACTAATTCATGTGCTAGTCATTAACTCATACTAGGGACAACTTTTGAATAACCATACAAGTAAAAGAGTTTCACAAACAATTCACATAATTGCCAATCAAATACAAGTCGCCTTTCATGGATATTCAATAAAAGAACCAAGTGACATGGATATAATGAAATATAATCATCTCTATGATTCCTTATAGGACATATTTCTAACATCCTTTCACTTGCACTTGAGCTAATCTATAGAATATATCTAATACCCATAGCTCTCATGTGCGCCTCATGCTTAGGTCAGTGGAAGGGGTTTTGTCAAAGGATCTGCAACATTCAAATCCGTGTGTACTTTGCATATCTTGATATCACCTCGTCTAACGATCTCTCGTATCAGATGAAATTTCCGCAAGACATGTTTATTCTTTTGGTGATTCCTTGGCTCCTTTGCTTGCGCAATAGCCCCATTGTTGTCACAATAAAGATCCAATGGGCTAGAGACACTCGGAAACACACCAAGTTCAGAAAGAAACTTCCTTATCCAAACACCCTCCTTTGCAGCTTCCGAAGCCGCGATGTACTCGGCTTCTGTTGTAGAATCGCCCACCGTCTCCTCGCTTAGAACTCTTCCAGCTCACGGCTCCACCATTTATCGTAAATACGTATCCCGATTGCGACTTTGAATCGTCTTGGTCGGTTTGGAAACTAGCATCGGTGTAACCCGTTACAACGAGCTCCTCCTCACCTCCATAGACTAGGAACATGCCTTTAGTCCTTCTTAAGTACTTAAAAACATTTTTAACCGCCGTCCAGTTGACCCTCACCCGGATCGATTGGTATCTGCTTGTAATACCGTGTGCATACGAAATATCCGGACGTGTACATATCATTGCATACATAATAGATCCGATGGCCGAAGCATACGGTATTCTACTCATGTGTTCCCGCTCATCGCTTGTCGAAGGACACCGAGTCTTGCTAAGATGTATGCCATGTGACATAGGCAAGAACCCTTTCTTTGCCTCTTCCATGTTGAACCTTTTCAACACTTTATCAATGTAAGTGTCTTGGCTTAATCCTATAAGCCTTTTTGATCTATCTCTATAGATTTTGATGCCCAAAATGTATGCCGCCTCACCTAAGTCCTTCATTGAAAAACTATTTTTTAATGAGGTCTTAGCGGCCTCAAGCATAGGAATGTCATTTCCAATCGCAATATGTCATCCACATATAAGATTAGAAATACTACGAGCTCCCACTTGCCTTCTTGTAAACACAAGGCTCTTCTTCACTCGAATGAAGCCAAACCCTTTTACCACCTCATAAAAGCGAAGGTTCCAACTCCGAGATGCTTGCTTCAATCCATAAATGGATTTTTGAAGTTTGCACACCTTCCCGGCATTGGTTGGATCAACAAATCCCTCGGGTTGTGTCATATACACATCCTCGGTCCGATTTCCATTTAGGAAAGCCGTTTTGACATCCATCCGCCATATCTCATAATCGAAATATGCAGCTATAGCTAGAATGATCCGAATAGATTTAAGCATCGCTACGGGTGAGAATGTCTCGTCGTAGTCAACTCCTTGAACTTGTCGAAAACCTTTTGCAACAAGTCGAGCTTTATGGATGTGAACATTTCCATCCATGTCCCTCTTCTTCTTATAGATCCATTTGCACTCTATGGGTTTAACACCATCTGCGGGTCAACCAAGTTCCAAACTTGATTGTTATCCATGGAATCTATTTCGGATCTCATGGCACTTTGCCATTTCTCGGAATCTGGTCCATCATTGCTTCCGCATATGTCATAGGTTCATCATTGTCTAACAACAATATGTCGCACTCTCCCGCGATCATGAGATTGAGCTTATCGCTTGCGCGACGTGCCCTTTCGTACCTTCGTGGTTGTGGTGGTGCTTCTCTTACCACGGCATCTCAACTCGATCGCCTACATTAGCATCAATTGTGAAATCTTGCCCAACCGGCTCATCTTGAACTTCTTCAAGATACACCTTCTGTCTACATTTTTCTCTTTTAAGAAACTCTTTCTCTAAGAAAACGCCGTTCCGAGCGACAAACACTTTGCCTTCTGACCGGTTGTAGAAATAATATCCCAAGGTTTCCTTTGGATGTCCCACGAATATGCACTTGTCCGATTTAGGTGTTAATTTATCTGATTGAAGTTTCTTCACATAAACCTCACAACCCCAAATTTTCGTAAAAGACAAACCGGGAGTCTTACCGGTCCACATCTCATATGGTGTCTTAACTACGGACTTAGAAGGTACCCTATTTAAAGTGAAAGCTGCGGTTTCTAGAGCATAACCCCAAAATGACAATGGTAGGTCCGATCGGCTCATCATTGATCGGACCATGTCCAACAAGGTTCGATTACGTCGCTCGGATACACCGTTTCTTTGAGGTGTTCCGGTGGCGTAAGTTGTGGAACAATTCCGCAACTCTTTAGATGATCGCTAAACTCATGGCTCAAATACTCACCTCCACGATCGTAACGCAAGGTCTTGATTTTCTTGCCACGTTGATTTTCTACTTCACTCGAAATTCTTTGAACTTTTCAAAAGTTTCGGACTTGTGCTTCATTAAATAGACATAACCATATCTACTTAAATCATCGGTGAACGTTATGAAGTATTGGTATCCACCTCTAGCCGTCGTACTCATTGGTCCGCACACATCCGTATGTATGAGTTCCGGTAAGTTCGAGGCTCTCTCGGAAAACCCGAGAAAGGCATCTTGGTCATCTTGCCTAGCAAACAAACTTCACATGTCTCGTAGGATTCAAAATCAAACGAAGTTAAAAGTCCATCGTTATGGAGCTTCTTCATGCGCTTTTCACTGATGTGACCCAAACGACAATGCCATATGTAGGTAGGACTTAAATCATTAGGTCGAGACCTTTTAGCACTTATGTTACAGATAGGTGAATCATCAAGATTTAAAACAAATAAGCCATTCACAATGGATGCACAAGCCACAAACATATTATCCTTAGAGATCACACAACCATTGTTTTCACTCGCAAATGAATAACCATCCTTCATCAAACATGAAGGGGATAAAATGTTTCGACTCAAACTAGGAACAAAATAACAATTATTCAACTCCATAATAAATCCCGACGGGAGGTGGAGTTGCATCGTCCCGACGGTCAACGCAAAGAACTCTTGCATTATTGCCCACGCGGAAATCAACTTCTCCTTTTCCAACGCTTCTACTTCTTATCATTCCCTGTGTCGAATTGCAAATGTGAGCAACCGATCTGGTATCAAATACCCAAGAATTAATGACAATATTAGCGAGGAAAACATGATCTGTAACATAAACATGAAGTGTACCTGAAGTGGAAGTACCCTTGCTTCCTTTGTTCTTCAAAGAAGCTAGGTACAACTTGCAGTTTCTTTTCCAATGACCAATTTCCTTACAATGAAAACATTCAGCATTGGCAGCTGGACTAGCCTTGGGCGTCTGGTTTGGCATGGGGATCTTATCCTTGGCCTTGCCTTTCTTCTTCCAAGACTTGCCCTTCCTTTTAAAGGTCGGCTTGTTTTGGATCGCCATCACATGACTGCTGCCAGTGCCTTTCTTGATGTCACTCTCTGCTGTCTTTAGCATACCACACAGTTCATTCAAGCCCTTCTCCGCCCCATGCATATGGTAGTTCGAGATGAAGTTCCCATAGCTAGGCGGAAGAGATGTGAGAATGAAATCAGTGGACAACTCCTTGCCCAGTGGGAAGCCTAGCTTCTCCAACCTTTGAATGTAACCAACCATTTTGATCACATGTGGTCCTACTGGTGCGCCTTCTGCCAATTTGCACTCCACAAAGGCTTTAGAGACATTGAACCTTTCAGTCCTAGCCTGTGTGGCGAACATATCATTGAGTGCCACAACCATATCGTGCACATGGACTGACTCAAACTGCATTTGCAAGTCAGGTTCCATACACGCAAGCATAAGGCAACCCACTTCAAGATCGACATCCCATGCCTTCTTGTAAGCGTTCTTTACAGCGAGTGTTGCATTTTCATCAGGCTCATCGGGTAAAGGGGTGTCTAGAACCTCTTCTTTTTTCTCAGCCTTGAGAATAATTCTAAGGTTACGGATCCAATCCGTATAGTTCGTTCCATTCAACTTGTCCTTCTCAAGGATCGTACGCAAAGAAAATTCCTTACTAGGTGCCATCTACAACAAAATAATAAATGCAAAAATACTAAGACAAAATATCCATGACCGAGTAAAATAAAAGAATTTACTCCCACTAAAATCAATATCCCCACATTGATACTTAGTGATTCAGAATCCACAACTAACAAGTCTACTAGTGAGCTTTTGCGTCACCGCTAGTAAACAAGGTAGATCGGTAAGCAACTCTTTGCTAATCAT
Source organism: Cenchrus americanus (assembly GCA_947561735.1). Taxonomy (NCBI): domain Eukaryota; kingdom Viridiplantae; phylum Streptophyta; class Magnoliopsida; order Poales; family Poaceae; genus Cenchrus; species Cenchrus americanus. Next base: position 67,795,775 of record OX387245.1, on the reverse strand, counting down.
ATCACATATGACTCCCGTTGTTGGGTGACATCTCTATGTCTAGGCTCCCAACCTTTATGCCCCAAAGTCCTTAACCGTTAAGATGACTTTGATAAGTAAACCAACACTTATGCGTGTAAGTATCCGATACAAACCCGTCTAGTCAAGGAAAACTAGTGGCACCCTAATTTCATAGACCCACCACTAATTGTACGAGACGTGGGACGGTGGCAAGTGTTGGGAGGGCATGTTAACTTAAAATTCCAAAGGGATCGTTCTACTCGTAACATCACACACAAGAAAATAACATTGTCGCATGTAAAAGTAGAACGGTAAGAACGACATTCACACAATTGTAACACGGTATGGCCTATTGTCGCATGGTGATCTCCATCTCCATTGACCTGTACATCATGTTGATCTCCATCTCCATGATCCGTGTGTGCCATCCTCCATGTGATGAGTCCTCCAAGAACTATCTAACGCGTGCTAGTAATGAAAGTTACACAATCGCGTATTAGATCATCACAAATTTGGTACGCGACCATTACATTAATTTTGACAATACATGTGGCTCTAGCCGTATTGCCTTATGCGTGACACGCAGGTCACGAAAAAAATTACACACATGCATCACATACACATATAGGCCATACCGATTACAAAACCCGCAAAAAACATTATCGCAATTCCGACGTCCAAACTTAAAACGCCCGAAAACCCATCTTGCAAGCCGAATTTGGCAAAACTAATTTCGCCGAGACCAGCAAAGCTGGTTTATCACATGTGTAAAATTTTCTGTAGATCAATTTTCGTATAGAAAACATCTTCATCCGAGTTAACCACGAAAAGTTATGACTGTTTTACCGAACAAGATATTTTCCGGTTTTTCCCGGCCGTAGAGATCCAATCCGCCACCGCCACGCATCCCATGCGCCTGGCACTTGACCTAGCTTCGATTCGACCACTCCAATTGATCTCCTTCTCGTTGTGACTGGGTTTACGTGTATCACTTAACTCCGATGGCGGAATTCCGACCGGTAGGAGTAATTCGTTACACGACCATCACGTTAAGAACACGAAGCCGATCAAAACTTTGATCTACATCTGCATATCTCTATATGCACACATCCCGAATCTAAAACTTAGCAGCTACGGCTCTGATACCACTGATGGTACACGGGGTGGCTACGCTAGCGCAAAACAAAATTTTCCCCGCAAAACAGAACCGCCGTCGTCGAGATCACGGGATTAGCACTAGACGCGCGCGATGCGGCGAACCGTCTCGATGTAGACGAACGCGTCGAGGGTAGCGACAAGTGCGCTTGCTCACGTCCTTCTTGACTTGCACGTGCGGCTCGTCCGATCCAAGTGCTCCGGATGTAGCACCTCCAAGGTATCCACACGTATGGAGAAGGAAGCGACGCACGCCGGATCGCTAGGTCCGCGAGTGCGACGAGGGGGAGCGTTGGCGGCGCGCCCGCTACTTGAGAAAGTTGTGTCTTTTCGGAGGGGTGTGGTCAATATTTATTGGGAGGAAAACCCCCCACACCATCGCCCATTAGCAATATGGGACTAATAGATGGTGTCACTCTTCCAATGCTAATGGGCTTTACAACATTTGTGGCCCATTAGGACTTTTACACCATAATGGATCAAATCCATCTGAGTCCACTAGTGGATCAAATCCAGTTGGCTCTAGGGCATATTTCCAACAGATCGAGCACGTGTAATCATGACCTTCCCGGCTCGTGGCAGGCGCTATCCGGAAGCTTCGAACTCCCGACGGATTTGAAGTGAGCCGGAAGGCGTGCATCGCCGCTCACGTGCTTTGAGGTCACAATGCCGGCAGTGCCTGCCGTCGGGGGGGCTTAGCAGTTAGCATCGCATTCGGAGGTTCTTGGGCTTTAGCGCGCTGGGATCCGGCTGAAAGCGACGCCGTCACGTGCGCTTTGCACCGCCCGCCCCAGCGGCCCTGCATTCTTCCTTTCTGCTGCCCAAGCCCAGCTGGCCTGGTACACACACGAAGACGGCACGCTGTCACATACTCCGTCCGTCCGTCCTTCCCGCGAAGACGGTTCATGTAGCTTTCAAAATTTCTCCCACAAAGAGAGTTCTCCAATTGAAGAGAAGGTAGTAGAGCAGATCTGAAGTAGCGAATGCAAATTGCAACAACATGCACCGGGTCGCTCCTCCTCCGGGTGCCGATGATACACGCCAGGCGTAAGTTCGGCGACGGTTGGGACCCGTGTCCGCGCGCGGCTGTTGATGGCAGTTGGGAGAGACCTCGTGGACCGGATCTAGAGACTGAAGAGAAGATATCGCCTTTTGACCCCGGAAAACGGAGCGCAGCGCAAAGCAAACGTTCGAAATCGATGCCGCTACCTGTACGCGCGCTCTCCCTCCACGCTACGCTACCTTAACAAAAAAAAGGCACTCTCACATCAGGTAAAGCACAGTTAATAAGAGGCTGGAGGATTGTACTGGTAAAAGCAGAGAAAGTAAGGCCCCGTTTGGTTCCCATAAGTAGGGTGACTTATAAGCTCACCCGACTTATAAGCTCACGCCACCTTAAGTCGGTCCTCCTTGGCTTTACACCGACTTATAAGTCGATGGGCTCCCACACAGGGGTGGTAGAGGAAAAAGTGGAAATAAGTCACTTTAAGTAGGGGTGGAGCTACTTATGCAACTTATAAGTTGGAGCACTTTAAGTCGTGGGTTGTTTGGTTTCGCGTGACTTATTTTACACTTTTTGCACTTTAAGTCACCCTACTTACGCTAACCAAACGGGGCCTAAGATGTGGAGGACGAGCAACGAACTGTTTGCCCACATTTGCCCCTGTCCCTCCGCGCAAATCATTTGCCAGCGTCACCAACGTACACCTTCCGGTTCCATATAGAAGTCGTTTTGGACAAAGTTTGAGTCAAACATTAGGAATATAAATCATGAATAACTTTTAAGTCGTTGAGTTTGAAAATGTGAAAATCATATAAATAGATTTGTCTTGAAAATTACTTTTGAGTTTCTAATAAATATTTTTATAGAAAAGAGAAGTTAAAGTTGTGCTTTTGAGTTTTCTATAATTTTTATAGAAAAGTGAAGTTAAAGTTGTGCTTTGGTCCTCCCTGTAATTTTTATAACTTCATAAACGACTTCTGATAGGGAACCGGAGGGAGGACCGGGATTGTGGGGGTCATTCGGCAGGCCGTGTGTGCACTCCGATCCGTCCGTATAAACGTCTCATGATCAATAATGCGTGGAATATAGGGTTTATTCTGTCATCCATCGTAGGACACAGGAATGGTAGGACACAATTAGTAGGCGTGTGAATTTTGTTTGGCCCGTTGTGGGCCCGCTTATCACCACCGTATATATACCATAACTCCATTCGCAACTCGCAAGAGGTCCGGTCATCATTCGTCTCGATTGCCCTTGGCATGCTAGAAAAGAAGCCCTCCCTCTCATCACCCTCTCTCTAGGAGTACCTTTTTGCGGTCAGGCAGAAGTGAGGGGAGAATCGGACAAGAAATTTACGTGTGCACATGCGTGAACGAACGGAGTAGATCGAGCTGAGAGCTGATGCTAGAAACAGCCCAAAGTCGTTCGTTGCTTTTACACAAAAAATGAAAATCCAACCAAACACACCACGAGATATCGATGGAGTGAAGAGTGATGATGAATTGATGAACACCAGACGAGGTGGAGGAGAAAAGGGCAAGGGAACGATGGTGGATGGGACAAAGAAGACTGTTCGGAGCAACGGGTAATTACGCGGGAAAGAAAATGTTTCGATAATGGCAGGTCTTGCAATTAGGTCGGAGTCCAGGGGCATCACGCTTGCACACGGAGCTAAGTGCACGCCAGTGGCAATCCTGCTCCCACTCCCCTCACTCCCACGCACCCGCAACGCAAACCACTGCGCGTCTGCGCCCGCCCCGCCCTCCACACAGTCCGCGCGCGCCCGCCCCGCACCATGCGCCGCCTCCGCCTCGCCGACACGCTCCTTCCCCTCCTCCTCACCCTCGCGGCCGGTGGCGCCGCAACAACAGCGGCGGCGGCGGCGGCGAAGGCTCCCGCTGCCCCGCCGGCGCCGCCGAACGTGACGGCGGAGATGGCCAAGGGCGGGTGCAAGGCGTTCGCGGACCTGATCGCGGCGTCCCCCGACGCGTCGTCCACGTACCAGTCCGCCGTGGAGGGCGGCATGACGGTGTTCTGCCCCTCCGACGACGCTGTCCGGGCGTTCCTGCCCAAGTACAAGAACCTCACCGCCGACGGCAAGGCCGAGCTGCTGCTGTTCCACGCCGTGCCGGTGCACTACTCGCTGGGGAGCCTCAAGTCCAACAACGGGCCCATGAACACGCTCGCCACCGACGGCGCCGCCAAGAACTACAACTTCACGCTGCAGAACCAGGGCGACGTCGTCACCATCAGGACCGCGGCGTCCGCGGGCGCCCCCGCGCGGGTCAAGTCCACCGCGCTCGACAAGGACCCGCTCGCCATCTACGTCATCGACGCCGTCGTGCAGCCCGTCGAGCTCTTCAAGACCGCGCCGGCGCCCGCGCCCGCGCCCGCCCCCGCCCCCGCCGCGGACGCGCCGAAAGCGGCCGGTCGCAAGCCAGCGCGCCGCCCGGCACCAGCCGTGGCCGACGCGCCTGGCCCCGCTGAGGATGACGCCGCTCCGGTGGACCAGAAGGACGCCAAGAAGAGTGCGGCGGCCGGCCGCGCGCCGTGCCTCCGGTGGTGGCTCGCCACCGCATTAGCGGCCGTGGCCGCGGCCTCCACATTGGCTTAGCGATCGATCGAGGGGCTTTCCTTTTTTTTGTTTTCTTTTGTTTTTCGGCGCTGGTGTGTCCATTGGCGTGTGACCGTGTGGGGTGGGGTGTGATGGCGTGTTCGCGAGATTTGTGCTTCTTTCTTGGAAGGAAAAAGTGTATGTGTGCCTGCATATTCATTTTAGAATTCTGTTCTTGTTTTTTTGGCACTTTGTGCTCCACTAGTGTGTGGCCTTAAGTGTTCATCAGGAACACTCTTCTTCTTCTTGTTCTGACTAATGCAATCTCGATGCAGAATTGCTGGTTTTGGCACGAGAGCAACAACTCTGGTTATTTCTCTTGGCAACTTTTGCCAACTTGTGACGCTCTCGGTCAAATCTCAGTTTACAAAATCTGAACTTGTGACGCTCTTGGTCTTCTCCATAGTCCCATAGGCCATAAACAATTCCATCGCCGGATCCTTTGCTCTGAACCGAGTGCCGTCTCTGCGCATTCATTTCTTGAGACTCCAGTTGTCGGTGGATGCCATTCGGTGCTCATCGCAGGTCAAACAACGCACAATCCACGCATCAGGTTCTAGTGAGGCAGTAACTTCTCTGTTTTTTTAATGAAATCAAAAGCCTAGCAGTAAAAATATTGTTTGTTCAGCAGGACAAAGCTTAGATTGATCGAGCAGGGGCACAGTGAGTGAACGAACGGCACGCATGAACTCCGGCCTCCGGTTTCCATTTAGGCCCCGTCTTTGGCGACGTGGGACACGAAAGCTACTAGCTGCGCCACCGACGGGGGCGGTGGGTCTCCAACGCTGACACCGTCCACTGGGTTCCAAACGTAGCGCAAGCGTCTTTTGGTGTGGGAAAGTACTTTGGACTGTGTCGGTCCGTTCGTAGCACAGCGAATGCCAATCTCGCTCGTGTCAGTGTCAGTAGTAGTCGATGATGGCGTAAATCTGGGTGGGAGCTTTCGCAGTTCAGTCACAACAAGGCCTGGCGGACTGCCACGTCGGCCTAAGGGGCCCATTCTCAGCCAGGTCCCAGCGGTCAACAACGTCGACACCCGTTGTGACCAAGCTCCTGCGACTGCGAGGTGCGAGCACCTGTCGACACGCTCGTTTCAAGGAGCTGCAAGCCCCTGCAAGCGCGCGCCACCGCCGAGGCAACCAATGGCCAGGAGCCCCGCCATGGATGCAACGCCGCCTACCCCTACATAAAGCCCTGACGCGCGCTGCTCGTCGTCGCCACGCTGATCACTAAAAGCTAGCCAGCGAGCGCGGGGGACGACGAACGACAGTGAGCTAGTTAACCAAGAGCCGCGCACGCAGACGGTCGATCGCCCAATGGCGCCTCGCGCAGCGCTCGTCCTGGGTTTGCTCCTCCTCGCCGCCGTCGTCGTGGCGCCGTTCGCCGCCGAGGCGGCGGACTCCGCCTCCGCGCCCGCACCATCCGCAGACGCACCGACGACCGCGGAGGGGCCTAGCGGGCCGGCCGCCGCCCCCGGCCCCGTGGGCATCGACGGCCTCTCCGACTCGGATAACTCCGACGACAACTGATCAAGTGTGTCTTCTTGAAATGATCCGTTCGATTCGGAGCGGGACAGATGGAAGCAAGACTGTGAGACCGAGATCGCCGGGCTGGATTTGAGACTGTAATAATATGGGTATAGCGTGGGCGTGGCGACCTCATGATGGTTGTCATATGAATATGCGCTTTTGAATCTTTTTTTTTTGGGTCTTGTCTGACTCAGTTGTGTGATATTATTGTCAGCGACATATTTGGTAATATTAGACTATGCTATACCTATATTAGACTATGCTATACCTCGATGCTGTATGATTCCGTGTGCCCTGTGCTTCATGTTATTATTGTGCTTTAATAAGATTCAAACAGGATCAACTTGGTGATGTCCATTCGTTATCATATAATCTGTCACTGTCCACTAATGTTCCAAACATCCTTCTCTACCGAATATATAGGTTGTCTTCCACCGTGGGCAGAATGGGGCCCTTTGGCAGGGCTTTTCCAAGTCGTTTCTCAATAACGCTTCTGCACGAAGCTCGCCAAACCCCTAACCAAGAAACGGCTTCCAAACTGAAGCCATGGAGAAGCCATTTTGCAATTTGTACTATGGAGGTGAAGCAAAAAATAGTGGCTTCCCGCGGCTTCTTCCCCACATGTGACATAGAAGCCACAACCACAGCCATTTTGCCAAACACTTTACAAAATGGCTTCAGCTTCACTAAAGAAGCCATTTTATTAGAGTAGCCACAGCCACAACCGTTTTAGCCACAGCCGAAGCCCTGCCAAAGGGGCCCTTGCTAGGTTAGAGACAATTGTTGGAGAAGAGCAGTCATAGTATGGAATTAACTTTGTCGCAACCACACTACATCCTAAGATGTATATGCCTTCATGTAGAGCAACCTAACATCTTAGGTGGGTACTCTAAAAAAGAGATAAATTATATAAAAAATAAAGTCAAAATATATTTAGACATCAATTTGGTAGACTCAAATCATCGTAGCAATTACATCAGTTATGTTTTCTAAAAAAAGACCCGGCTCTAACATTTCATAAAACAAACTAAAGTAACGCATAACCTTCATCTAATTACCCACGCATGCTATTATAAAAAAGATTAAGAATAACCTCCTAGGTTTGCATCTAAATTACCCACCACTAACAGTGTAAACAAGAAATTAAATTAACCTCGTAAATTTGAAGATAAATGGCCTAAACATGATATTATTAAATATAATTAGAGGTAACACAAAATTAGAATCCAAATCACCTACATTGAAGTTATATGTAATGCATATTAATATCTGATTCTAAATTATCTATTTCCTACATCAATGATGCAAATAATAATAATTATGGTATACATGATGTAAGTATCATTTATAAGAAATAGAGGAAGTAATTAAAATATATACTCCCACGTTCAAATTATAACTCCAGTTTTGGTTTCATTAAAAAAATTCAAGTGCATACATTCAATGCGAAGTGAAAAATATTATAAATTAGATGAAAATGTTACTCGGTGAAGATAATAAGTATATACTCCTATATAAACTTGATTATATTAAATGGATTATGGTCCAAAGGTAGAAGGGTAAAAATCACTTTGGGATAGAAAATATAAAATAAGTTGCTCAAGACAAACTTATTTCTAATTATTTATGGTCCTAATGTGGTTCCAAGGTGATTTTTTTTAATCGTAGTACCCATGAATGTACGTGGATCAGTGGTGGAGAGTGGAAAGGGATAGACATTAGTTTCAAAAAAAAGGAGGGATAGACAGAGATAAGGCACGAGTATTTTGATGTTTTTCTGTTCTAATTCACGTTGGTACTAGTCAGTTAGCGTGTCACGTAAGTGAATATATATACTTGGTCGATTTTTGAAGAAAAAAGAGAGAAAGTTCCGACAACACTGGAACTGGAAGAACCTCGTCCATTCGTCCAACGGCTACAACCGCGCGGCGCCGATCGCGCGGAGGCGCTCCGGCTCAAAGGCCAAGTGCGGCAAACAATTGTCCGGCCACGGGCAGCCCCGCCCAAAAATAGCCCGCCTCCGGCAGCAATATAAACCTGGCCTCGCCACCTCCTCCGTCACCGAGCCACAGCAAGCGCAGCGATACCAGCGCCCACCTCGCCTCGCCAGATCGCCACCAGCAACCCGATCAAGAGAGACACCCATGGCTCGCGCTCGCGTCGCCTTCGCCCTCGCAGCACTCCTCTTCGTGGCCATGGCCGTGGCGCCGCTGGCCCAGGCAGCGAAATCCGCTGACGCGCCGGCCGCGGATGCCCCAGCCGCCGACGCGCCGGCTGCCGAAGGTCCCAGCGGGCCGGCGGCCGCTCCTGGCCCTGTGGGCATCGACGGCCTGTCCGACGACTCCGACGACGATTCGAACTGAAGCAAAGTACGTGGTTTGCGGTCGGAGCCAATGATCCGGTTGATTCGGAACAGGGCAGGGGAGGGTATTGAGATCAGTCACCGGATTTGTTTCTAAACGATTCTTTCTTTCTTTGAACTATTCAACTTTCGATGTCTGTATGTTCTTAGCGCATAATGATCAAGAATTCCTGAATCAATGACTCATCAAGAACGAATCATATGTCATTCTATTGTTCGATCATTTCTGTGCTTCTGAGCAACTGATACGGCGTGCAATTCGTGTACTCTGCAACATTTGATTCATAAATTGTTTCGACATTGTTTTCGCCGACTTTGCAATCACAATTCACAAGCTAGCTAGAGAGGACTTCAGGGAGATCAGAGGACTGTTTTCGTGATCTGGTTTGCCGCTTCCGCCTGATTCGCCTTCGTCTATCTATTCCTCCTCTTAACAGCGATGCCCCATCCGCTCGCCCAGATCCACAACAGTGGTAAATTAATCAAACCCCTCCGCCGCTCCGCCGTGATGGATCGTTTCCGAGGAGTGGAGAAGGGGGGCGCCCGTGATGGAGCTCACAGTCGAGCCTTCGCCCAGGGTGCAGCATGCGTCGCCGCTGGTGGATCTTGTGTTCGCGACGGAGCTCATGCAGGTGGATCTCGTGCCCGCGACTGAGAAGAGAAGAAAGGTCGCCGCGATCGGGAGAGGAGCAGGAGAGGCTCTGCCGTTGCCGACCGAGGGAGAAGGAAGAGAAGCGCCCGCGTGGAGAGGGGAGGAAGAGCGGCGGTGGTGGGTGGATGGAGTACGGGATGCATGGAAACTACCGTGTCCTCCCCAACGCACCCAGACGGTGGAGTCTACAGACGGATTAGAAACAAATGAGGACAGAGGGAGATCACCGTGAGATTAGGAAGTAGTGGACGAACTCGTCGGTGCAGTGCCATGGAGATCCTCGGTGAAGCGCAGTGGCGACCGGTGGCGGCGGTGGAGCTTCCATCGCTCACAGCTCCCCCTGATCGGTGGGTAGGGAGGTGGGGCGAGTGGACGCTTTCAGGGTACTGTTCCTCGTGGCCCCCACCTCCCTTATATGGTGTTGCGCGAAGGGGGCCCGCAACCCCAGTGCGTGAGCTTCCCCGATCAAGGAGCTGAGTCAAGGGCCCAGTTGGCCCACTCTTTTAGGCCAACTGGTGGAGATCAATACTAACATTCTCCCCTTGATCTCACCTTATGTTTCTTAACCTTCGGTTGGCATCCACTTCATAACAAATAAACATACTGAGCATGTGTCATCATGATTGTAATCACAATCAGATTAACCAGCCGCAATACACTTATCCATTTTGAAGAGTGTCGTATGGACCTCCTTGGGCCCACTACCTCGGTGGGTACCAGGACCGACTACTCGGTGGGCCCCTGGGATTACCCGGCTTGTGCCACACGGCACATGATAGCGTGAGGCGCAAGGACTACGGTGGAGAAGTACTCAGATAGTAAGCTATACATGCCTTGTACTGTGTAGAGGACTCCTAGACGTACACGACTAGTACTCTCTCCCTAAAGCGACCTGTAACCCTGCCTCCCGGACTATATAAGGCGAGGCAGAGACCCTTCTCTCTCATACGCATCATCTTGTAATCACACCCAATCAATCCAGAGCTACGCAACATACAGGACGTAGGGTATTACGCAACTTGCGGCCCGAACCTGTCTAAATTGTGTGCCACGTGTCTCTTCCTTCGAGTTACCGATCTCGGCGAGGTCACATTCATCTACCTCGGGTACTCCCCTTGGTATGTTGCCGGTCTAAAACATCGACAGCTGGCGCGCCAGGTAGGGGCTCTCGCCGAAGATCACATGGCGAACTCGACGGCTTCAATCTTCAACAAGCCAACTGTCGCCTTCAACCGCGGCGACACCTTCGTCTTCGGCTCCTGGGTCTGCACTGCTAACGGCGCCGGATCTTTCCAGTGCCGCCTCACCATGCCACCCAACCCGAAGGCCGGGCTCGTGACGCTTCCCGAAGTAGTCACGAGCAATCTCGCTAGAAAGTTCGGCAAAATTTCGCTCTACAACCAACACGCCGACTTCGAGCTCGGATCCGCTTCCAACTCGAACTCGACGTCCCCGTGGGCCATCGCATGCGAGTCGGCTATCCAGCCATCGTGTGCGGACTCCCCACTCCATGAGCACTTCCCATACGGCCTCTGCAACGCTAGCAGGGCTCATGCAGAGGTTCTTTCTGCGCGCCGGGCCGGGAAAGAGATCGTCTCCGAGTACAACTCGGACTCCAACCCCGTCTCCGGCTACTACTCGGACTCCTCCTACGAATTCGACTTCGGGGCGGACCCTGACGAGCCCGAGTCCGAGAACCACACGACTGAGCAACCGCTGTCAGGACCAGCTTCCGGCCTGGTTATAACATCTACACCTGCCGGCAGATTTGTCTACTGGCCAAACCGCAAGCCCGCAGACCTGACAGACGGGAACTCACGCTGCGTCACCTACCTCGACTCACTTCCCTTCAGGAGGGAACACCACTGGCTCCAGCTGAGGAGCACACTCCAACAGAGGTGGCGACTAGCGACTCCAGCCTCGGCTCTCCTGACCTTCAAGTCTTCATGACTACCAACGAGACGCCGGGACCCTCAGGGACACACCCTGTCCGATATCTCGAGGATATCTCAGCAGATGAGTTGTCTGCCAACGCACCCGCAGACGAGACCGACGCCAACAAGAACGCCCGACGTGAACGCAACAGAAGGCGGAACGAACGGCGCCGACATCTCCGCGAGTCCCTACCCATCCGGAACCTCGCGGAGGTCTCGACCAAGTCGAAAACCGGGTGCACACTACCCCAGAGCAATGCCTCATGTCTATCATCACGATAGCATGTCAGGCTCAGGGGATGCGCGCAGGAGAAGTCATCACCAAGCTCGCGGAGGACGCCTACTTCCTGAGAGTTGACAACAGAGTCACTTAAGTGCCCCCCGTCAGGAATCGCCAACCCGACAACGAAGCCACAAGTCGCAGTCCAGCTGACAACGGTCACAACCGTACTCGAGGAGAGCTACCGGCTAACCCCAACCATACTCGGGCATCGGCGGTGGACCTTCTCATGGTGGCAACCGTGCCGGCGGCGCTGGCAGTAACCGCGATATCGTCCCTCACCGCGATCCTAGTGGCGGAGGCAGCGACGGCGGGAGCTACTCACACGGGGCTGGCAGGAGAGCTGGGGGCGGGGCGACCGCGGCGGCTAAGGCCAAGCGAACAGCCACACCTCCGGTGTATCACGCGGCGGCTTCGACGCCTGCCAAAAAATCGAAGAACTACGACGCAAAAAGTCCTCCGCGGCAGGCGACAATGACGGCTTCCCCGCCTTCTCCACACGGCTTCGCAATCTACTTCTCCCGGAGAAATTCAAACCACTGGGGATCACCAAGTACGACGCGAAGCAAGATCCAGTACAGTGGCTCAGATACTACGCCCTCTCCATCGAAAACACTGGTGGCAATAATGACACAAAGTGCCTCTACTTTCTCTTCTGCCTGGATCAAGCCCCGCTTACATGGCTTGAGTCACTCGAGAAGTACTCGATCGACAAGTGGGACCAGCTCAAGGACCATTTCAACAGCAACTTCGCAGGCGCTATGGGTCGCTCGGGTACTCGCATGGACCTGGCAATGGTGAAGCAGAAACAGGGTGAGACCCTTCGCAAGTACATGTGGCGCTTCTTCGACAAGCGCGCCACTGTAGTCGATGTCACCGACAAGGAGGTCATCGACCACTTCCAAGACGGTCTCTACCACCGTCGCACCTTCGAAGACTTCGGTTGTCACCGCCCGAGCTCCATCACCCACCTCAAGGACATGATCACCTCCTGGGCTGATGAAGAAGACAAGGCTAACTGAAGGACCGATTAGGCGACCAGAGAGGGGGGAGTGAATGGGAGCCGATAAAAATTCTTCTCAAGAACTTGGCCTATGCCCCCCAAATCACTTCCGAAGAATCTCGCACGCACTTGCCAAGATCACGTAGTCACAACGGACCTACTGACCCTAGGAACAAGTTAGATCAAGCCTAAGAACAAAGCGGAAGCAAGCGCCAAACGAACCGAGAGAAAAAGCTAGTGCGAGGCAAATTGCAGAAGAAATTGTCGGTACTACCGGCCCTAGGTCGGTACTACCGATATGGGCTTACTGGTACCTAAAAACCAGGTTATCGGTACTACCGGCACTGGGTCGGTACTTCCGACTATCGGTACTACCGACCTTGTGTCGGTACTACTGATAAGGACTCTCTGGCAGCTGAAAATCAGGTCATCGGTACTACCTGCACAGTGTCGGTAGTACCGCCCCCCCCTAAAAATCAGCCCGCGAAACAACCCCAAACTTTCGATCGACGGATCTCCCAAACCACTTGGAGTCTTGAGACGAAATTTTGGGGAGATGATGAACACCCCAAGGAGAGGTTATGCCCCAAAAATTATGGTCTCAAACTCCCTACAACTCCCGGAATCGCAAATCCTTGCCAAGAACACAAAGACCTAGGGTTCATCCAAAAGTCAACGAATCGAAGGCCAAATCCGGTGTTTGAGGGGTCAAGATCATCACCAAAGGTGCGCAAGGCATCCATCCATGTTCCCCTCAAAGAAATCCGGGGAGAAACCAACTCAAATTCGCGGAATCACACCAAGAACTAAAATAAGCACAAAAAGCCACGAAAAACAACCCCGAATCTTCTATACAAACCAGGAAAGATTCACAAGGTCTAGCATGCCGCCCTAGCATCCATCCCTCTCAACAAATCTCACATGAAGCTCTCATGCTAGCCTAGAGAAAAATGGAAGAAAAATAGCTACGAAAATGAGAAAGAGAAGGGGGGAAATGAAACCCTAAGTCACGGAGAGAGAGAGCCATCCACACACACTCATGGCTTATATATCAGGTCCTGCCGGAGTGGTAAATGACTCGACTACCCCTAACTTAACTACTGGCGATACAACCCACGTAGGGGCATTTAGGTAATGTTTGTGGGTCTTGCCATCGGACGGCCACGCCTTTGCCGCACCCCGCGTCCTCCCGACGCAAGCCATGCGATCCCGCCGCGTGTCCTCCGCCTCGAAGCTTCCCGACACGCCCGGATCCCGTCTCCGTCGTGTTGGGCCCTCGGACTTGGTTTTGAGGCCCAAACCAAGAAACCGTCCGCCGATGGTTTTGTGGGTAAACCACCAAACCCCGCGTGCCCGGTCCGGCCTCCCGCCAAACCACTTGACTCGACCACCACCGTGCACCGGCTCGTCTGTCCATGACTTCGTCTTGCTTGTGTCGCCACCATGTGGCCCGCACCCGGGCCCCGCTCGTCCACCGGGTCCCTCGAACCGAGCCTACTTGTCTCTCCATCTCCCGGAGGCCCCTCAAGGCTGAAGACCTTTCGCGCCCGTTCTTCACCTGCAACAACACGAACTAGGCCGCAGCCTACACCTCGCGCACTAAGCCAAGAGTCGGTCCAACACCCGTTGTCAATCACTCATCACTAAGGAGCGGTCATCCATCGACCACCGGGACGCTCCCCGGTCCACAATCTCCCCCCTTGATGAGTGCATTGACAACACACAACGCGAAATGAAATTCAGAGTAAAAGAGAAAAGAAAGAAGAAAGAAAAACAAGGAAGCTCAACTCATGACCAAAACCGAAGAAAGGCGAAGAAAGGTCACAAGCCAAGCAAAGCACAAAATCCACACCGAAAACAGCAAGAAAGCTCCCCCTGAACAAATGCAAGCTCCCCCTGAACATGTGGATGTAAACTCATGCAAACTCCCAGAATTCAGCCTCCCAAATTTCAGCTCACCTCTTCTGAATTTTCATTAAGCTCACCTTTTCTCCCCCTTGTTGACAATGTATGAGTCAAGGTGAAAATGCAGAAATGCAAAGCAAAGCATATAAACAACTACATGAGCTTCTCAAATAGGCCAAATCTAGTGTCAAAGGCTAAAAATGAGACAAAGATCACACACATGAATCATAGCATAGTCAAAGCATTGCCACAAGTAATATATGAAAATACAAGCATGTGACAAAGCAAAATTTTCAGATTTAAGCAGTTTTACCAAAAGAAGGCTCGCTTCACATGTAAAAGCCTATCCATGTCACACTTGAGCCACAAACATGCATATTACTCAAAGATCATACAAGGATATCAAATTCTCAAAGAAAAGATCATGGCAAACACCCATAAAGCAAAGCATGTCATGTCAAAGCTCATGAGCCATGTGTCCACTTCGGGGAGACTTCTCCACTGGTGAACATCATGCAACATGTTTTGCACCCATATGTGAAAGATAAGACATTTTAAACATAGACATGATGGACGGAGCATTTTTCGAGCATTATGCACTTCTTTTCAAGATTGATTCATTTCATGGTACATGAAGTGCCTTTGCGGCAAAAAGAAGCTTATGCTCCCCCATGAATGCAACATAGGCTAAACATTCACAATGATATCCGGCCTTTGGCCCAAATGCAAGAACAAGGCATCCAAGCACAATCTAAGCATGAAAAGCACATTTAGACCAAACTCGTGACATGGATACACAACTACACACGAGTGGAGCATATTTCATCAAAAATTAGTCAAGTTAAGCATTTATCTCAAAAGGGGCTATCTCACCACACATATATCTCAAATATTCCAAGAGCATAGCCTCACATCACCATTTCTCCACACATATAACCAATATCTCACAAATAGCCAAAGAGACTCAAATATGGCATATGAAAGAAGCTCATCATCCTAAAATGCAATACGACACAAATGCAACATGATATATGACAAGATGGCTATCCTACCATGGTTTATACATCAAGCAAAGCATGTATATACATCAAAGTAAACATGGTATGATACATATGGTACAAAAAGGAAATCCCCAAGAATCAACTAGAAAGGGCAACAAACCCCAAGTTCCCCCCGCAAGCGCACAAATGTAGCTTGGTCGAGAGGCTTTGTAAAGATGTCGGCTAGCTGATCTTGGGTAGGGACATGGCTCAAAACAATGGTTCCTTTCTCCACATTGTCTCTCAAGAAATGATACCTCACTTCTATATGTTTGGTTCTGGAGTGAAGCACTGGGTTTTTGGCTACGCTAATGGCACTGGTGCTATCACAAAGAAGTGGGATCTGGGTGCACTCCTCACCAAAGTCTCTCAAAGTGTATGAAATCCACAACAACTGGGAGCAACAACTAGCGGCAGCAACATACTCCGCCTCCGTGGTAGACCGAGCTACACTAGATCGCTTGCGGGAAGACCATGAGACCAACGAAGAACCAAGAAACTGACAAGTACCAGAAGTAGACTTCCTCTCGACTCGACAACCAGCAAAATCCGCATCGGAAAAACCATGAAGGGACAGAGTCGAGGAGGAAGAATACCAAAGGCCAAGACCAGGGGCAGACTATAGGTACCTGAAAATCCTCTTGACGGCCTGTCGATGTGATGTCCTTGGCGAAGCCTGAAAACGAGCGCACAGACACACGCTGAACTGTATGTCTGGCCTCGTCGCCGTCAAGTAGAGGAGGGAGCCGATCATGCTCCTGTACTCCCGCTGGTCCACTGGTTCTCTGTCCTCATCCGCATCCAAAGTTGCCGTACTCCCCATGGGAGTCGACATCGGCTTCACATCTTGCATCTGGAACTTCCTCATCATGTCTTTCGTGTACTTGGTTTGGTGCACAAATGTACCATCCTTCACTTGCTTGATCTGCAGCCCGAGAAAATACTGCAACTCGCCCATCATGCTCATCTCGAACTCCCTGCTCATCTCATCTGCAAACTTGGCAACAAGGTTATGTGACGAGCCACCAAAGACAATATCATCCACGTAAATCCGAACAATCGCAAGTCATTTCCATGCTTGAGGAGAAACGGGGTTCTATCCACCGTACCCATCACAAACCCTCTCGCTCAAAAGAAAACCTCTCAATCTCCCATACCAAGCACGGGCGCCCGTTTCAACCCATACGAGCCCTTTTCAACCCGTATACCCCGTGTGGGTACAACTCGCTCTCAAACCCAGTGTGGTCGCTTCACATACACCTCCTCCTCTATGACCCCATTCGAAAAGCACTCTTCACGTCCATCCGAAACAACTTGAACCCTTTAGCCACGGCAAAGGCTAGAAGGATCCGAATTGCCTCAAGACGGGCCACAGGAGCAAAGGTCTCCTCATAGTCGATCCCCTCCTTCTGACTAAACCCCTGAGCAACAAGTCTGGACTTGTTCCTCACAACCATCCCATTCTCTCCCACTTTGTTCTTCCAAACCCACTTGGTTCCTATGGGATGACAATTTGGAGGTGGTTCAACTAACTCCCACACCTGGTTCCTCTCAAAATTTTCCAACTCCTCATGCATAGAATTGACCCAGTTTGCATCAGATAAAGCATGTCCAATGTCCTTGGGCTCAAAAGTAGCAACAAAAGCAAAGATGAGCAAAATGAGAGGAATTCCTGGACCTCGACCGTGTAGTGTGTTCATCAATGTTCCCAATGATCTTCGACAGGGGATGCACTTCTTGAATCCGCCGGGGAGCCTCACGCCTCGAGACTACCTCCCCCTCAACTTCAGCTTCTCTCGCCTGGTCCTCTTGTTGCACCGTCGTTGTCCATGATGTAGACGGTCCATGTTCCAAAGTGGTTGTAGGGGAAGTAGTGGGTACATGCTCAGCTTCAGGCTCATGGTTCTCCCCATCATCATCTCCAGCTTCATCTTTCTCCTCCTCAAAGAGGTCCTCGGCCATCTCTTCATCACCTGCACATTCAAAGCCAAGAGAGGTACATGGCATTGTCTCGTCGAAGGTCACCTCGCAAGTCTCCATGATTTTGTTAGTCTCAAGGTTAAGCACCCTATAGGCTCTAGAATGGTTAGCATACCCAAAGAAAATACCATCACTAGACCTAGCCTCAAACTTGTCGAGTTTTCCCTTCTTCAAAATAAAGCACTTGCAGCCAAAAACTCGGAAGTGACTCACCTTGGGTGCCCGACCATGCATAAGCTCATAACAGTCTTCTTCTTGAAAGCTCTCAATAAAATCCGGTTGGAAACATGACAAGCTGTATTGACCGCCTCAGCCCAAAACCTCCTAGGAGTCTTGTGCTCATCGAGCATCGTCCTAGCCATCTCACAAAGAGTCCGATTTTTCCTTTCCACGACTCCATTTTGAGGGGGCACATAAGGGGTCGAATACTGATGTTCAAGACCTAGATCACGACAAAAGGCATCAAAACGAGAGTTCTTGAACTCAGAGCCATTATCACTGCGGATAGCTCGAATAGCATTCCCATGCCTCTCATTTTTCAACCTCACGATCAGATCTCGAACAAAACCAAAAATCTCACTCTTATCCTCCAAGAAGAACACCCAGGCATAGCGAGAGTAATCGTCCACCACAACAAGGCCATACCACTTCCCACCCACCGAGCGAACTCGAGCTGGCCCAACAAGGTCCATATGCAACAGCCTCCGTTCGACGCTCGGTCATGGCATCGGTCGTGGGTGGATGGGGAGTGGCTACCATCTTACCATGCCTACAAGGAGCACAAACCAAATCCTTCTCAAACTTCAACTTCGGCAATCCTCGGACAAGGTCAAGACCACTCAAGCGGGAAACCAAATCAAAGCTCAAGTGTCCCAACCGCCTATGCCATTTCCACAAATCGAAGAAGGACCACCATCAAACAAATGCGAGCAGACCCAAAGAACGAGAGAAATCAGCACCCGAAAATCCGACCCTCGGGGATGATCATACGGACAAGATCACCTCGAGAATCAAGCAAACGAGACTCGCCGGACTTGAAACGCACCTCAAAACCTTCATCAAGCAACTGAGAAACCGAAAGCAAATTAAAACCCAAAGACTTCACAAGAGCCACTCTCTTCAACGTTACCTTGTCACTCACATGCACAACACCCTCTGAAAGCACCCTACCTCGTCCATTGTCCCCAAATGTAATGTACATCTTTTCCTTCACTGGGGTGAGGCTGGAGAACCACTTCTTATCTCCGGTCATGTGTCGAGAACACCCGGAGTCAATCAACCAAATGTTCTCCAAGCCTACTGCCTGCAGTCAGAAACAAGAACGAGAATGAGCTAGCGACTCGACACTGGGGTTAGCACAAAGAAAGTTAAACCAGTGTCGAGCCATCTGCTCAAAAGAGGGGTTAGCAAACATCACTCCCTTGCCACCAAACTTCCCATGTCCCATGGGAGGAGTACGAGCACCACGAGGGGGAAAACGTGGTCCGTAGTTCCTCCGGAACCCAAAGCCGCGATCATCTCCCCTAAACCCGTACCGAGGACGAGTAGGAGGACGTCCAAAGAAAACCACCACGAGCCCGACCAAACCTCTCACCAACACGCACACCATCATCTCTCCCGACAAACCTCTCACCACCACCTCTCCGTGGGAACCCGCCAACACTCCTCACACTTCCCACACCCCGTGGAAGTGGCACTCTAGGCTCGGGAATACCGCGAGACCGGCGATACCCGTCCCGGTTTGCTTGCTCCCTAGCAAGCCTCTCATCCCTCTTCCTCTTGTAGCAAAACTCGCAAGATGCCTCTCCTTGCCATAATACTCACACCCGAAGGGGATGGGTTTTGGTTTTGGCTCGGCTTCTCTCTAGGCTTCTCACCCTTCTCACCCACAAACTTCACCGGTTTCGGAACTCATTTGTCTTAGGTGGGAATTTGGGTGGATCTTGGGTTGTGTCAAGCTTGTTGCAAAGGTGGTTGGGCTTTGGTGTGAAAGAGTTCTTGGGTGCCTTTGGGAGTGGGACTTGGATCTCTCCGATCACCTCAAACTCGGGGTTAGACTCAACACACTTCTCGTACACACTCTCCCCACTTGTTCTCTCCCCACTTTCTCACCCAACTTCTCAAACCCCAAACCACGACCATCAGCTCTCTTGAACTCCTCAATCATGATTTTCAATTGAGGTTCCTGCCCAGACAACCAACCCAACACCTTCCTCAAATAGTCATTCTCCTCATAGATGACATCCAACCGGGAAGTAAGCTCAAGGTTACGCAAAGTGACTTCATCACAGCTAGAACATGCATTTGCAACAGGAGATTTCAAAGATGCTTCCAAAGAACTAATGGTAGAACGAGCATCGACAAGCTTAGCATGCATAGTAGGACATGATTTGCAAGCACCAAGCAAAGTAGGTCTAGCCTTAAGCTCATCATGTTCAGTCCTAAGAGCATCTAGTTGAGCCAAAATAGAAGCATTCTTCTCATTAAGCAGTTTGATCTCATTCAACCAAGCATCACACTCAACACATTCAACATCATCAGGAGGAGTAGGAGCAAGTTTCAAAGAGTCATTCTCAAGTTTCAATTCAAGCAATTTTGACTCTAACTCTCCTACTTTCTCACTAGCATTCTCAAGCTGAGCCCTAAGATCTTTCCTCATCTTTTTGGCATCTCTCAAAGACACTATCACGGTTATCAAGCAAACCATTCAACCTAGCAATCTCGCAAGCAAAGAGTCGGGATCACGGTTTACCTCATCCTCCGAGTCGGAGTCGCCGTCTTCCTTCACACTCTTCTTGTCGCTTGAGCTATGGGCCATGCCACAAAAGCCCTCGAGCGCCACACAGCCTCGGCCCCGCTAAGGTTCCGGCTTGCACTCTTCTTGCCACCGCGCCTCCCGGCGTCTTCATCTTCGCCGCTTGAGCTTGATCGCTCCTCGCTTGAGCTTGAGTCGACGTCGCCGCACCGGCCACCATCGCTCTTGCCTTGTTCTTCTTGTAGCCGCTCTTGCTCTGGCCGCCGCTTGTCCTTGTCCTTGCTCTTGGACTTGTTGAAGTGCTTGCCCTTGGAGGAGTACTTGTCTTCACGCCTCGGTGCGCCTTGTACTCGTTCACCTTGTACTTGTTCTCCTCCGCTTCCGGCACTCGCCGATGAAGTGGCCACGCTTGCCACACTTGTAGCACGTCCCCGAACTCCGCCTTGCGTTCCTCCGACTCTCGTGTAGTCGTTCAAACCTTCTTGAGAGCAAGGCCGCCCTCCTCCTCGCCCAAGACATCAAACTCCTCATCCGGAATGGACATAAGAGAGGACAAAGAAAACTCGTCGACAGGAAGGGTTAGATTTGCCCTTTGATCCTCCCACAAGAGCAAGACTATGGTCACCGAGCCCTCATGCTTGGATAGCAACTTCCTCGTCAACCTCAAACCGACTTGAGCTTAGAAAAGAGGTCATCCAACTCAATAGTCAAATAATTCCCGTACTCCTTGATGGCCTCAACCTTAGCACCCCAAACATTTGGGTCCAAGACATGCAAGAGCTTCAAAGCCTGATCATGCTCGGAGTACGGAAAATCCTCAACATTAGCCTTCATGTTGTTCACGATGGCGGTAAACCTCTGAAACATCGCATCAATGTCCTCACCGGGAAGTGGAGTGAAATTCTCATATTGCATCCGGTAAGAGACAAAGAAGCGAGCCTTCACATGGTTATCACCACCGTGAGCAACCAACAACTTATCCCAAATTTGCCAAGCAAGATTCAAATGGCGAACACGCTCAAACTCTGGATCACACAAGCTCCGGCACAAGTGATCAACGGCTTTTGCATTAGCCTCATACTTGGCCTTGGCATCGGCATTGGTCACCATAAGAGTATGGATGTTGACCGGAATAGCATAGGTCTTGTCAAGCACAATGAAATCCAACAGCTTCCCACGAAGAAAGATCATCATACGAGCCGCCCACTTGTGGTAACCCTTGCCATCGAAGTGCGGCGGACCACCCCGCTCAACGTACGCCATCTTAGGATTCGAGACTTGTCAAAGTCGCAAAGAATCCGGCACCAAGCTCTGATACCAATTGAAGGACCGATTAGGCGACCAGAGAGGGGGGAGTGAATGGGAGCCGATAAAAATTCTTCTCAAGAACTTGGCCTATGCCCCCAAATCACTTCCGAAGAATCTCGCACGCACTTGCCAAGATCACGTAGTCACAACGGACCTACTGACCCTAGGAACAAGTTACATCAAGCCTAAGAACAAAGCGGAAGCAAGCGCCAAACGAACCGAGAGAAAAAGCTAGTGCGAGGCAAATTGCAGCAGAAATTGTCGGTACTACCGGCCCTAGGTCGGTACTACCGATATGGGCTTACTGGCACCTAAAAACCAGGTTATCGGTACTACCGGCACTGGGTCGTGTCGGTGCGGAATATGGTCCCGACACTAACCAGTAGATAACGCCTAGGTCTATCCCTCGATGGTCGATGCTAAGCAACAAATGACACAAGGATTTATCCTGGTTCCGGCCGAGGGGGCCGTACGTCCAGGCCAGCGGGTGTGCTCGTGGCACTATATTGCTCGAGACCGGGGGTGCTTGTAGTGGGGCAAATACAAGCAAGGCGGGAGAGGAAGCGTGGCTCCCAAGTCCCCGGTGAGTAGCCGAAGATATTGTGGGAGAATAAGAGAGTGAGTGTACGTGCGCCGTGTTCTTCCTCGGTTCGTCCGAACTCGTCCCTCCTCCGCCTCCCCCTCGCGGCCGGGGGCTCGCCTCCCCTTTTATAGGCCAAGGGGGGCGGCGAGTTACATGCACGCCGCGCCGCCTAGCTACGTGAGGGAGCACGTCGCGCTATGGTGTAGAGTGGGCGGCCGTCCCTGGCCGATCTTCGCCGCGATCCGGCCATGATGGCCTACCTTGTACCCGAACAAGGGCGGTTCGAGGGTAGGAGGCGGCGCAGTGGCGATGGCGCCCCCGATAGGCTTCGAGGGAGATGCCGATGATGGCCGGGTACGGGGGTACGGTGAGCGGGCGCAACGGCGCTCCTTCCCAATGAGCTCTCGCGGTGGTGGAGTGGTTGCCGCAAGAGTCCGGCGTGCGCCCCCGCGAAGTCGCGTGAGCCCGCGCGCGTGGGTACGGCGGCCGCGCCGCGCGCGGGTCGGGATGGCCGCCCACCGGCCTAGCGCCCTTCACCTAACCCGCAGGTCATGGGAAAGTGGGATCGAGGGTGCGCCCGGCCCCCTTTCGAGGGTCGGGCGCGTTAGTCGCACGCAGCGTGCGCGCGGTGTTATGGGACCGACACCGGCCGTACCGCACGCCCACCCCACGCGGGCGGGGATGGGCTCCTCCCCCGGGGAGTTGGTGCGGCGCACCGGGCGTGAGCCCCGGCGCATGATGGCGCCGCGTCCCGCGGCGTCGGTGGCGTTAAATGTCCAAGTACGGGGCCGGCGCACGCGTGCGGGGCGCCCGTGAGCGTGGCGGGCCCCGGCCGAGGGTGGAGCGAACCCTCGAGCGAGGCGAGGCCCCGCTCGAGGGGGAGCGGGCCCTCGAGCGGGGCGGGACCGCCGAGGGAAGGGCGCCCCTCGAACGGGGCGGAACCCGTTCGAGGAGGGGGTTGCCCCCTCGAGCGGGGCGGAGCCCGTTCGAGGAGGAGCGCACCCCTCGGCGAGGCGGGGCCCCGCGCCGAGGGGTCTCGCGGTCCGGGCCATCTTGGCGGGGCCTCCGAAGTCCCCGCCGCGTGGGCCACGTCCCGCATGGTTAGTTCCCCGCATGGTTAGGCCCGGTTCATTTGATGCGGAATTTAAGTGAGGGTTCCCCCATCGTTTGAGGGGACCCCTAGGGCGGTCCCCCGACGCAGCCCCCGAGCATCCGCGGGTTTGCCATTGAGGCTCCCCGCATGCCGGAACCTACCGATAGGACGTTCTTCCCTCCTTGTTTGCGAACGCTTTCCGTGGGGCCGCGCTAGCGGACCCGCGGGTCTAGCCCTCGAAGCCCCGGCAGAGTGTGGGCTCTCCCCGCAGGGGTTAACCGCGAGCAATTCGGTCGAAAGGCGTGGCACATATGCCAACCGGCATCGGCGGTATTTCGGCCGGCATCGGGGGTGCACGCTCCCCCGTCACCGTTCCCGGCGGGTGCAATTCCAAGGAGGTGTAGCCGTGCGTCAAGCCCCCGAGCCTTGGCCTCGTTCGAGGCGATCGGGGTCGAGCCCGACGACTTGTTTTTTTTATCACGCCCTCGCCGTCCCTCCGCGGGTCGGGAGGTGAGGTTTCCACGACTCCCATCGAGCGGGTCGCGAATCGCGGATTCCTCTTCGAGCCGCTAGCGGTGGTTCAAGTGGACGTCCATGCCCCGTTCGATAAGGGTAGGGCGCGCGGTCCGGAGACACGTCCATGGAAGCGCTTGCGTGGGTTTGCTAGGTGGGGCTCGGTCCCGTTCGCTAGGGACCGAGGGCGCGGAAGCTCTCCCTCGGTGGGATCCCCCCGGCTAGCTGCCCTCGCTGGCTCTCGAACACGACATGTGGGGCACCCTCGAGCCGACGGGCTCGAGGAACGGCTCGAATGCGCGTGCCCTCGTCGTCCCTAACTCGTGATCCGGGCGCCCGTTCGAACCCGTCGAGGGTCGGCTTCGAACCCTCCGATCGCAAGGCCGTGCGGGGCCGTGCCTAGGCCAGCCCCGTCTTTTTCGCGTTTGCGGCCGTCGAGGGGTCTGGGCGTGCCGACCCTCGAGGTGCTGGTTGGTGGCATGGCGCGGTATGAGTGCTTTCGGTGTCGCTCTATTTCAAGCGTGACCTGGGCGATCCTCTTATGCGCGTGCCTTCTTTAGGGGGTCGACATCGTCTCGAGTTGGGGGGTCATGCCGCTCGAGGGTCCTACGTGGCATGGGTGCCCGCGGCGGCCTCGCTCTACATCGAGCAGGTCCCGGCGACCTTCTCACGCTCGATATCCCGTCGAGGGTCGCCCGTTTCGAGTTGGGGGTCATGCCGCTCGAGGGTCCCACGTGGCATGGGTGCTCGCGCGTGGCCTCGCTCTACGTCGAGCAGGTCCGGGCGACCTTCTCACGCTGATATCCCATCGAGGGTCGCCCTGTTTCGAGTTGGGGGTCATGCCGCTCGAGGGTACTACGTGGCATGGGTGCCCGCGGCGGCCTGCTCTACATCGAGCAGGTCCCGGGCGACCTTCTCACGCTGATATCCCGTCGAGGGTCGCCCTGTTTCGAGTTGGGGGTCATGCCGCTCGAGGGTCCCACGTGGCATGGGTGCCCGCGGTGGCCTCGCTCTACGTCGAGCAGGTCCCGGCGACCTTCTCACGCCGATATCCCATCGAGGGTCGCCCCCGTTTCGAGTTGGGGGTCATGCCGCCGAGGGTACTACGTGGCACGGGTGCCGCGCGTGGCCTCGCTCTACATCGAGCAGGGTCCCGGCGACCTTCTCACGCCGATATCCCATCGAGGGTCACCCTTGTCTCGAGCCGAGGATTCGCCTCGCTCGAGGGCTCTCCTTGCTTGGCAAGGGGCCCGGCATTTAATTGCCTTGCGGTCGTGGCCGCAGCTTTTGCGCCGCCGGCGCGCTTTTTTAGGCGCCGCGGCCGCGCGCGCGCGTAGTGGGCGGCGGCGCGGGCGCAGATGTGACGGTTTCACCTCGGTGTCGCCGGTCTCGCCGTAATGATGTCCCGCCCGCGAGTGTTAGAGCTGCCGCAGCCGTGGTGGGGCCCGCCCGTCGACGCGATGGAAAGATTCCCCGAGGCTATCGTTGGCGGGGCGTGCGCTCCGGAGAACTCGCCCGTTGTCTATAAAACTGCGGGAAGGAGTAGGCGGCGGTTTTTTACCTTGGCTCCTCACCGTTTTAGTCCTCCGCCTCTTCGCCTTCGTCTCACCCTTGCCGTCGCGCGGGCTCGCTTGCTTAGAGCTTTCTCCTCGTTTCCTCGTCCTCCACCTTCCTACTCGTTCGTCCTCCCTCATGGCGCCGCCTCGCCCTCCGATCGGGGTCCTGGAGCCGTACGCCTGGGAGAAGTCGACCGTGACCCGGCTCGCCCTGGGCGAACTGGTCGCCGCCGGCCGCCCTCGGCCAACGAAGAAGGGCGCCCGGCGGGAGTGGATCGTGCCGCCGGCGTCGCACCACGAGCCCAATCCGCCGAGGGTTACGTGGTGAGCTTTCTCCGCTACCACGAGCGCGGCTTCAACGCGCCGGCGAGCACGTTCATGCGGGCGTTGTGCTACCACTACGGGGGTGGAGCCGCACAACCTCCCGCCCCCAACGCTATCTCGCGGCGGCCACATTCGTGGGCGTCCGCGAAGGGTACCCGGGGGATCCCGGGGCCAATTGGGAGCTCCGGGTACACCTCTTCCGCGGGGAGCCGATCACGCAGCCCCACGTCGGAGCCGAGGGACCCGCGCGCGGTGCGCGCCGGCGGGGATGTCGCTGCCCCGCGAGGGCAGCTCAAGAACTTCTACATCCCCCCGCACCATGACGACGAACAACGCCGGGCCGGGGAGCGGGGATGGTTTTATCCGCGCAACGCCGGAGCCCGGCCTCCCTCCCTACACCGGCGGTGTTCAAGGAGAGGCCGGACCGCCGGGGCTACGGGTTGCCTACGGCCAACCACCGGCGCGCCAGGAGTCCGTCCTCGCCGCCCTGCAGCGGCTGGCGAGGGAAGGGCTCAACGCGATGGGCGTCCTCGCCTTCCTTCATCACCGGCGAATCGTGCCGTTGATGGAGAGGCCGCTCTGCATCTTCGAGATGACGGAGGCGGCCAACCCCGTCGACCTGGCGAGGTCGCGGATGCTCCCGACGCCGCTGGAGCGGCCGTACGCGCTCACCCGGGCGCGGAGCGCCGTCGACACCGGACGCCGCTACCGCGGGCTTCGGACCCCGTGGGACATCGAGATGCTCCCCACCGCCCGTTGGTGAGTGGGGTTTTTTGATTCCGTTTTAGTCCTTGTTCTAATTTTTGTGAACAAAACCTACAAGAAACCGGCCAGTTCAAAACATTTTGGAGGTGCGAGACTTTAGCGGATGATGTTGTTGGGGAATCTAGATACCAAACCTCTGTGAACTTCATACAAGCATATACAGTTCATATTTTACTTAATTATCATACAGGGATAGGTGCTAACCATTTTGACGAGGACACAACAATATGTATATATCAAAGTAGAGAATAAATTCCTTCTTCGTTCCTTGTCCAGCAACGAAGCGGCGTTGGATTGTGTGTTCCATATGTACATGCAACGGGAGGATAAAGCAATGGTCATGACATTATATATGACGGTAGTGAAAACAACACTCGAGAACACATCATGGCACCAACAATAACAATATATATGACGAGTAGTGAAACAATTAACATACCTTCAGCATGAACGGTCTAGTTATCACTACATTCAAAGCATAGCGAATTAAAGTATGCTAACATCCTTTATGCTTTTCATGAATTCTGAAGTGCAAAAAATTATAGAAGTAGGAACATGAAATGAATTTCAACATTTCATATAACTTCATCTGTTAGCAACAATTTATCCAAAACGGACTTGGAGCAACAAAATCCGTCCATCAAATCCACGATCAATCAATTGAAGATGAACTATTAAGGCATGTCTCCCTAATCCACCTTGACATGAATATATAGTAGATTGGGTGGACTACATTATAAACTACTACGATGCAATTCCCAAAATGACATTTTGTGGCTGTCGTATGGACCTCCCTGGGCCCACTACCTCGGTGGGTAACGGGGCCAGGCTTCTCGGTGGGCCCACAGGACTCGGCTTGTGCCATATGGCACCTGATGGCGTGAGGCGCAAGGACTACGGTGGAGAAGTACTCGGCTAGGAAGCTTTACATGTATGTTATAGAGGACTCCTAGACGTACACGACTAGTACTCTCCCTAAGCAGGCCTGTAACCACACGCACTCCTGGGACTATATAAGGCGAGGCAGGGACCTTTCTCTCTCGTACGCATCATGTTGTAATCACACCCAATCAATCCAGAGCTACGCAACATACAGTACGTAGGGTAATACGCACCTCGCGGCCGCTTTGTCCTGTCTGTGCCACGTGTCTCTTCCTTGAGTTACGATCTCGGTGGGGTACATTCATCTACCGTGTGTGTGTGTGTGTGTGTGTGTGTGTGGGGGGGAAGAAACAAAAAAAAAAAATAATACATAAAACAAACACCATTCGCTTCCACAAGTGTTTGAAACAAAATGTTTGCCTATTTACATGGCCACGTGGCCCATATACTAACATACAAACAAAAAGGGCCTGGCGCCCGGCAATCTTCAGGCCTGCGGAGCGTCAGCGTCAGCAGCATCCGGAAACAAGAACTCCTTGAAGGCATCGGCGAGCGCCCCGGCGGCATCAGCGGCTAGCGCGTCCATGTGCTCCATTGCCGCTTCATCCTCGACGCCCTCTGGGACGTTGTAGCCTTCCGCCACGGCCTCGAAGTTGACCTCGTAGCGGGACCGCACCACGCCGAGGGCCTTCTGGACACCAAGGCGCAGGGCGCGGCGCATGCGCCCAGAGACGTGCCCGCCGAGGGCGTGCAGGCGGCTGGCCAACGAGCTTCCGGCCTGCGCCTCGCCCTCCTCCACGGCCCCAGCGGGTCTCGAGGGCCGCGGGGGACGCAGGCTCCACCGGCTCCGCTCGGAGGAGTTGTAGAAGGCTGCGCGCGCCTCGGCCGATGCATCGCATGCCCCCGGCGCGGTGCGCGGCTCGAACGTCACCAACGAAAGAAATCAGAAGGGGAACGAACCTTCGAAGGAAAGATCAGCAAAACAAAAAACAAAACGGCGACCTACCTTCAACCTGCTTCTTCTCCACCTCGAGGGCGCGACGCTCAGCCTCGACCGCTGCGAAGGGCGGCGACGGTGGCGCCTGCTCCTTGAGGGGACAGCTCCTGATCCGGGTTTGCGATGCTGAGGGCTATTAGCTCCCCGTCGAGCCTTGATACGTCGGCTTCTCTGCTCCGCCGGCGGCCACGCGGCCGCGAGTCTCGCGGCGGCGCGCTCCCCGCTCGAGCGCCGGCCGGGCATCGGCAAGGGCGGTCGCTCTCTTTGGGGGCGCCTCTCGGCCCCCTGGTGGGCGGTACGCTCTTGCCGGAGCTGGTCCTCCGTCGTGGCTAGCGCAACAACCTTGGCGTCGAGGGCCACCTTCAGCTCGTCGGCCTCCTTGGCCTTCTGCTCGGCTGTCCGCGCCCTCTCCTCGGCCGGCCTCGTCGGGGCCTGCGCCTCCTGGAGCCAGGTGCGAAGCTCCTGGTTGTCGGACCGGACGGTCCTCACCTCCGCCTCCCAGGCCGACGCCACGGCGCGCACCTTCTCCACATCCCCCCGCGCTTGCTGCAGCGCCTCATCCCGATCGATGAGGGCCGTGCAAATCCGCTCAAGGGCGGGGGGGGACGCACCACGGCCTGCCCCTCATGCTCCAAGAGCTGGTCGCGCAGGGCCTCCGCCCGGTACGACAGCCAGCCGTCTTGGGTTCCCAAGGCCTCCGCGAGCGTGTTGAAGGCGTCACGCGCTCCCCGGAGGGTCGGCGAGCTCGGCACTCATCCGGTCGAAGGCGCCATACTTGTCGCTGGCGCGGTGCTCGAGCTCCTGCCGCCAACGGAACAAAACCAGTAAACATCGCGCCGCGAGGAACAAGCACGAAAACGACGAAATCAAAGAAAATAGGCAACAACGCCTCACCTGGAAGACGCGCCACGCCGGGCCGCCATGAATTCGCAGCGCCTCGTTCAACGCCCGGTTGAGCGCGGCGCCGTGGTCACGGAGCTCCCCCCACAGTTGCCGCTCCTCCTGGGCGTCGGCGAAGGCGGGCGACTCGTCAATGCGCCTCTCTCCCGAAGCAGAGGGGCCGGCATGGGAAGAAGAAGCCTCGGCGCCGTACCCTCGGCCCCCGGCCACCATGTGTCCGTCCCATCACCTCACGAGCTCCCCCTCTTGGGGCTCGGGGGATGGCATGGGCGTGTGTTCACCTGTGGTCCCACCCGGTGCGGCGGGGGCGTCGTCGTCGGGATCTCCCACCGCCATCGCCGGAGGCGCCGGCGAGCGCGGGCTCCTTTGCGCCCCCACCGCCGCATCCGACCGTGCCTCCGTGGCCGCGGGCTCCTCGCCGCGCGCGCCACGGCCGCCGCCCCTCCGCCGCGTCCCCGCCGGCCGCGGGCGCCGGGTGGCCCTCCACGCGCGACGCCGCCGCAATGCCGCCGCAACCGCACCGCCGGCGCGCCTCCGCCTCCGCCTTGCCCCTCCTGCGCGGCCGGCGCCCGCCGCGCCTCCACCACGGCCGCGCCCGCCGCTCGCTCGACCGCCGGCCGCGGCTCGGCAGGCATGACCACCCGCCGTGGCCTCGAGGCTCGCCGCCACGCCGCGATGCTTCCACCTCGCTGTTGCCGCCTCGCTCGCCCCCGCCTGCGGCGCCCTTGACGAACGAACGCCGCTGGGTGGGGATGGATGCATCCGCCCTCAGCACTTTGGCCAGTGCGAGGGGAGGCACAGTTGGCACCGCCCTGCGCGGGAAATGCAAACAACCGTCGGGGCCCCGCCTATCGGGCACGCAACCCCTCGAAAGACAATCCCTTACCTCGAAGAGGAGAAGGCGCGCTTCCTCTTCCTCGAGGCCCCCACCGACGTTGCGGGCACGGGCCGCCGCCGCACCTCCGGCCATTTCCACCGCGCGTGCGGGCCGCCCCCCGCGCGCGCGCGCTCCGCCGCGCGTGCGGGACGCCTTCGAGGCATGCGCCGGTGCCTCCGCGGCCCGCGCCGCCTCCGTCGTCGTGGCCCCGTGGCGGCGCCTCCGCGCCCGCCCCCCCTCGGCGATGCCACTCTTGCCACGGAGCCGGCTCGGCGACGGGGGTGCGGGCTCCCACCTATCGGGAGAGGCCCCCCCCCTAACCTCTTGCTCCCTCTTCCTCCTCCTCGTGCGATGACGAGTATTCCTCGGTCCCCCGCGAGGAGAGCCCCCGTCGCTCGCGCGGCCGAACTCCTCACCACTCCGCTCGCGACGCTCCCGATGTCGCGTCGCACGCTCCTTCTTGCGGGCCACCCGCTCTCGCTGCTGCGCCGCGCGCGTGAGCGCGCAGGAGCGGGGGGTAGGCGGCTCAGACTTCGCGGCGCTCACCCTTACCATCTGCAGGCGAAGCATTAAAATGCGTCAACAACTCGGAAAACTGGCGAAATTGAAATTGAAATCAAGAACTCCACTCACAGTGGGCCGGTGGGCAGCATCTCAAGCTCCCACAGGGCCTTGTCGTCATAGCGCCCGGACTTGGGGTCGATGGCGCGCCGCGCCCGGGTGGCCGCGTAATCCCGCGGGAAGGGGCTCGGCAGCGACCGCGATTTCGCCAACGCGACGGGGTTCGCGTCCTCGGTCATCTCGTAGATGCGGAGCAACCTCTCCATCAAGAGGATGATCCGCCGGTGGTGGAGGTGCGCGAGGACAACTTCTGCAGTCAACCCGCGGCCCGCCAGATTCCTCAGCGTGGCCAGGAGCGAGTCCAACCGCGCCTGGTGCTGGGGCGGGGACACCCCGTGGTACCAGGAGGCGGGCCTCTCCCGGAGCACCGGGCCGGTGTAGGGGGGAGGCGGGCTCGGCGTTGCGAGGTAGAACCACCCCCCGCTCCCAGTCCGCGTTGTTGGTTGTCATCGTGCTGGGGATGTAGTCGTCCTTGCGCTGGCTCCGCACGGCGAGCGACATGCCGCCGGCACGCACCGCGCGGCGGGTCCTCGTCTCCGTCGTCGGCAGCGTGTACAGCTCCGCGCGGAAGAGATGAACCCAGAGATCCCAGTTCACCGGGATCCCCAGGAAGCCCTCGCAGACGCCAACGAATGTGGCCACCTGCGAGATCGCGTTCGGCGCGAAGTTGTGAAGCTCCACGCCGTAGTGGTGGCAGAGGGCCCGCATGAAGTGGCTCGCCGGCGCCATGAAGCCGCGCTCATGGAAGCGGACGAAGCTGACCACGTAGCCGCGCGGAGGGTTGGGCGCTCGCTCCCTTTCCAACAGCACGATCCACTCGGCCGGCTGTCCGTCCTCGTTCGCCGCTAGTTGGCCGCCGGTCACTAGCTGGCCCAGGGCCAGCGGTGTCACCGTCGAGCGCTCCCACGCCAACGGGTCGATGATGATGAGAGGCTGCTGGGGAGCCATGCGAGCGGGCCAAGAGGCGAAGAACAACGAGCGAGAAGAGCTCTGAAAGCGGAGACGCAATGGCGAGAGCAACTCAGGGGCTGGAGCGCAAGAAGCAAGAACGACGAATGCTAAGCGCAAAGGTAAAAAATCGCCCTTTCCCCTCCCATCGGATTTATAGGCCGCAGGCGTGCTCTCCGGAGCGCATGCCCCGCGTGCATTAACTGTAGGTGGAATATTCCCTCGCTGACGAACGGGGCCCACCACGACCACGGCGGCCACGCAACCGCACGCATGCCATCATCACGGCGCGACAACCGGGGAGCCGTGGCAGGCAGTCACGTCCGCCTGCCCACTCCGCCCACTACACGCGCGGCCGCGGCGCCTGAAAAGGCGCGCTCGTGGCGCGAGATTACAGACGCAACTGCGAGCATTAAATGGCCCTGTCCCTTACAGAGTAAGTAAGACCCTCGAGCACCCCGAGCCCCTGGCTCAAATAAATACGACCCTCGAAGGGTGCAAACATCGACCGGTGGCCTCGAGGCCCGTTTGAAACGAATGGGCGCCACAGATGCCCTCGATTCACAAAAAACTACTGATCAACGGCTCGAGAACTGGCACGGCCAGGGACCCTCGAAACCTGCAGATGCGAAAGACGGGGGCACTTGGCTGTTACCCCGCACGGCCCTACTGATCAGAGGTTCGAAGCCTGACCCTCGACAGGTTCGAACAGGTGCCCCAGATCACCAGAGTCAGGGACGACGAGACCACGCGCATTCGAGCCTTTCCTCAAGCCTACCGGCTCGAAGGTGCCCCACATGTCGTGTTCAAGAGCCAGCGAAGGCAGCTAGCCGGGGGGATCCCACCGAGGGAGAGCTTTCGCGCCCTCGGTCCCTAGCGAATGGGACCGAGCCCCACCTAGCAAACCCATGCAAGCGCTTTAATGGACGAGTCTCCGGACCACGCAGCCTACCCTTATCGAACGGGGCATGGGCGTCCACTTGAACCACCCGCTAACAGCTCGACGAGGAATCCGCAATCCGCGACCCGATCGCTGGGGGTTGCGGAAACCTCACCCTCCGTCTCGCGGAGGGATGGCGAGGGCGCGTTTAAATAAGACGAAGAGCTCGCCCCGATCGCCTTGAATGGGTCCAGGCTCGGGGGCTCGACGCACGGCTACACCTCTTGGGTTGCACCGGCCGCAGATAGTGCCAGTTGCGCGCGCGTCACCGAAGCCGGCTGAAACACCGTCGACGCCGGTTGGAATATGCACCACGCCCACTGACCAGATTCTGTGGTAAAACCCCTACAGGAGCACTCACGCTCCTGCAGGGCTTCGGGGGCTAGACCCGCGGGTCCGCTGACGCGGCCCCACGGAAAGCATTAGCAACCAGGGGGAAGGATGTCCTATCAGTAGGCTTCAGCATCTGCGGGAGCCCGGCCGGCATACCCGCAGATGCTCGGGGGCTACTGTCGGGGACAGCCCTGAAGGTCCCCTAAAACAACCAGGGGAATCCTGCTTAAAACCCGCAAAAAACCAAGACGAAACACCTCTCACTTAAACACACGCACGAGGCCCGGCCCACACCGCGGTGGTCCCCACGGCCCACCGGAGTGGCCCAGTCAGGGGCTCCCTCGAGCAGGCTCCACCCCGCTCGAGGGCTCACGCCCCTCTCGAGCGGGCTCCGCCTCGCTCGAGGGTTCACGCCTCCCTCGAGCGGGCTCCGCCTCGCTCGAGGGTACGCCCCCGCCTTGCTCGAGGCCCCCCACGAGCACGCCCGCCCCCCGCACGCGGGTACGGACATTTAATGCTCTGACATAGCAGAGCCGTGCCATCATGCGCCTGGGAATCATGCCCCGGTGCTGTTTTGCCAACTCCCTAGGAGGGAACCCATCCCCGCCACTGTGGGGGACTATGTGACATGGCCAGTGTCAGCTCCGTGACACTGCGCCGCCTACTCCCGTACGGCTAACGTGCTGCGCCCTCAAAGGGGGGCCGGCCACACCCTCGAACCACTTTCTTGTGAATCTACAGGGGCAAACCATGACGTTAGGCCGGCGGAACGTCATCCCCACCACTGTTGGTCCTGTGCGGCCGCCCCCGTGCTTGTAGCACCACGCCGGGCGCTGTTACAACCACTCCGGCGCTGTCAGGCACGCGGGGACGGGACGCCACCATGCCTGCCACTGTATCCTGTACGGATCTCCGTCAACGGCTTCCCCGAGCCCGTCTGAAGACGCCACGGTCAACCACTACGCCCCTACCCTCGAAGCCGCCACTGTTCGGGTACAGGACACGCCATGATGACAAGATCGTGGCAAGGACCGTCAAGACGACCGCCAACTCCGCGGCGCATCACGCCAGACTTCCCCGTGTAGCTAAACAGTGCGGCATGCCTGTAATTCACCCCCTCGTTGGTCTATAAAAGGAAGGTGAACCCCCTCGCCGCAAGGGACATGAGACATCAGACATCCAATAGGGGACAACACACACACACTCTCCTCAATTCTCCCACAAACATCTGAACTCACTTCGATCCTTCCACCAGGGACTTGGAGGCCGCGCCTCCTCTCCGACCTTGCTTGTAGCCGCCCCACTACAGGCACCCCGGTGCAGAGCAATATAGTGCCTCGAGCAAACCCCTGCTGGACGTACGGCCCCGGCCGGAACCAGGATAAACCCCGTGTCTTTTATTGCTTAGCACCGACCATTGACGGATAGACCTTGGCGCTTACTACTAGTTAGTGTCGGGACTACATTCCGCACCGACAGGATGGACTTCGACAGATGCTTGACGTACGTCGCCAGACGACCGGGAGCCTCTCTCAGCCGATCAACCAATGGAGCAATCTTCGGCCCACCCGGATGAGGCACCAGCAGCCTTGCAATGGGAAGTGCGGCTTCTTCAAGTTCTTTGAGTTGTCCCCGCAACTTCTCGCAATCTTCGTTCAGCTTCTGCAGGGATTTGTAGCAGTTGACAAGATCACGATCCGAGGCAATCCGAAGCTCCATGTGCTTATTGCACTCTTAAGCCAACTGCTTATAATCATATTCAAGTACCTCTCGGGCCTCCTTCTCCCGGTAGAAGAGATTCTTCATGTCGACTTCTGAGGCCTTCAGCTGCTCAACCCGGGTCTCAAGCTCTGCAATCAACAAAGACGACGATGTCAGACTACTGCAGGGTACTTCCAATAGGTACTCGACAAGACAGCAGCATACCTTTGTTCTTGTTGCGGAGCGACTTGTTCTTGCACACCAGTTTGTCGCTCTTCGCCTGCATGTCTTGGACTTCATTATGGTACTGGGCGAAGGCACCATCAAGCTTCGACTGGAGCATGGCAGAGTGCTTCCTAGCCTTGGCAAGTTCTTCCTCCAATGCTTCCGCCCGGAGCACCGTATCGCCATATCCTTGGAGCATCTCAGATTTCTGTCGGGATCTCTCCACGACACCCTGCAGCAGACAACAATTGTTACTCGGGTACTCAGCACTTATGGCAGATCGACTACTCGAGGGTATTGATAACTTACCTTCATCCATTGCTCGGCCCAGCGCATCACCTCCAAGTTGCGCGCTACTGCTGTTGGGTCGACGACATCGTCCGCCAGAAGCTCGATCCCACCACGACTAGTTGTGGCGGCCCCGGACATCAGCGCCGAACGGATCGGCTCCGCATCCTGAATCTCTGGCGAACGGATGACTACTTCAAGGCTTGATTCTGGCAGTACTTCGTCGCGCTTCTCTTCGGCCACCCCGGGGGCTCCTTGGCTGGCTACCTCCGCCGGCTCTGTTGCTGCTTTGGCAGCTTCTTGGGTCTCCGGCACCACGCCTTCAACGGGCAGAGCCTCGGGGATGGTGCTTCCCTCGGCTTCGGCCCCTGTCAACAGAAGACACATAGATTAGTTTCCCGGGGGCTACGACTACTACTCGAGGAAGGCTACGTTTGTGCAGTATACTTACCTTCAACTATGCTGGTCTCCGGCAGTGTAGCCTCTACGGCCGGCGCCACGGTCTCGGCCTGGGGGAGGGAAGCGGACTCTTCGGCAGCTGGCGCAGAATCTTCTTCAGCTGCTGCGCTGGGTTCATCTCCCTCCCAAGACAAGTCTGTCTACTTCCTGCACAGTACACAATCGGTTGTCAACCAAGTACAGACTGCCAATCTACATGTACTACTAGGGAAAGATCTTCACTTACAAGCTCGACCGGACAACAGTCACGGTCGGGGCGCCAAGTATGCTGGCGATGTCGACAAGCCCGGCTTCAGCTGGCGCCTCTTCTTCGGCTTCAGTTGCCACTAGCTCTTCAGCAGCAGGGGCTGCGGCTGGCTCCGTCCTGCTCTCAGCAACTGGCGCCCGTGGCTCGACTTCTGTAGTCGACCGCTGCGACACAAGCTCTTCAACGTCGGTGGCTGGACTGCGGCTTCTCTCAGCCGGCTCCCCCACCGTCTCCCAGTCGCCTTCGTCCCCTTGGTCTACGCGGTCGGAAGGCGGAATCTCCTGCAAGCACTCATGTAACGCCCGTGTTTTTAGCTCTAAATAAATCACCAAATAAATCATGCGTATTTTCAAAACTGACCCGCCGAGCTCAATTACCATTCAAACCCTAGCCACTGTTTTCTTCTCTCTCTCCCCGACGCGCGTGCCGCGAAACCCACCAGCACCGCACCCATGCGCGCCTTCCCAACGCCGCGGTCGGCCACCGGCCGGGAATCCCGCACACGCCGCGGTCCCGACGCCCGTCCGCCTTGCCATCACCGCCGTCCCGAAAAACGCGCCGACACCCGAAACCGGAAAAACCCCGCAAAACCTTTCCCCCAATCTCCCTAAAAATTTCCCAAGATTTTTTCGAAAACCCTTCCCTATTTTCTTTCTTTCCTTTCCTTATTTTTTTCCTCCCCTTTCTTTTCTTTTCCTTCCTTTCCTTTTCTTTTTCTTTCCTTCCTTTTCTTTTTCTTCTCCTTTCTTCTTTTCCTTTCCCTCCCTTCTCCTTCCTCCCGCGCGGCCGAGCACGCGCCCGACCGCGCCCTCGACGGGGTTGACCCCGGCCCGCGGCCCCGCGCCTACCCGCGCCCCTCCTCCTCGGCACGCCGTCAAGCCACCCGCCTCCTCACGCCACCGCCGGCCCACGCCGCCCGCGCACGCCGGTGCCGCCGGCCACCGAGACGCGGCCGCCATTAATCCCCCCCCCCCCGCCCGAGCCGTCACCTCCACCACCGCCCGACCGCGCCCGCCCCGCGCCCTCGCACGCCCCGCACAAGTTGACCGGCGGCGGCAAGACGAGCCGCCGCATCGCCGGCCGCCGCCTCGCGAAGCTCCTCGAGCTCGCCGGAGTGGAGCTCGCCGGGGAAAAATCTCCTCCCCAAACCGCCATCCGCCGCCTATAAAAAGGACCGACGGCCTCCCCCGCCGCTCGCACCTCACCACCACGGTCTCACAGCACCTCCTCCCCTCTTCCCCGAGCACCACCGCGCCGTCGCCCCCTAGCGCCGCCGCCGCGCCACCGCCCCCCGCGAGCCGCCCCCACCGTGCACTCTAGCCCAAGGTGAGCACGGGGAAAGGACCCCCCTCGTTCCCCTCTCCGTTTTGCCCTCGTTCCCCGCCGCCGCCGCAGCTGGAGCCGCCGGCGCCCCTCCTCCAGAGCCGGCCACCGCCGCCGCTACCCCCCCCCCCCCTCCTTCTGCGTTCCGATTCAAGGGGGGGGAAGAAGAAGGGCACTTTTGCCCAAGGCCCCCTGGCCTTTTCTTTATCCTGAGTCCCTCTTTAATCCTATTCACTCTCTCTCCTTTTCCTTCCAAATAGCCCCTAAGGCTAATAATTAATTACTGTTGAGCCCTAAACAATTTACAAACAGGCCCTAACCTAACTTATATTATCATAATCACACCCTTTCTCCATTAGTAGAAATTACTAATAGGTCCTTAATACCTATAACCCCTCCTTAACCTAGCCTTTCATGCACGCCTTTTATTCCCGGTTAAGTCCAAATATTACCGCACCCCCCGCCGAACCAATCCCCCTTCCTAGGGCTTATATATACCCCCTCCCCGCTCATTTCCCCTCCTCGAGCTCGGCCGGAAACATGTGTGCTAATATTGCTTGCTTGCTTGTGTGTGCGCCTTAGCCGACGGAGTAGACGGAGGAAGGTACCCCGAGCCGGAGATCGAAGCCGACTACTGCGAGCAGGAGCCCGAGGTCCCGAACGCCGAGCCGGCACTCCCCGAAGACTTCGAAGACGGCAAGTTCAACCTCCCCCTTTGATGCATGTTTCTGTCCTAGTTTTAAAAATATATCCTTTAACCATCTTATAAATTACATATTGTTTTACTGCAAAACATGGTAGGATAGCCACCCTTGATTGCTATGATTGAACCTTGTTTTGGCCTAAACGAGTGCTTTAAAAATGTGTGTGTGCTTTCAAAATGTGTGAGTGCTTTAAAAACAAAAAGGGGATATGTTTGGAAAATGAGTAAAGAAGCGGGTAGACGGGATGGACGTGTGTGTCGGGAGTATGGGTGAGCTCGTACTGTGTGGTTGAGCGTGTTGGGAGTTGTCCATCTTGTCGGTTAAGGACCGGGTTGCGTGACATCTCACCTGACCCAAATCATCGTACAACCACTCGACCGTTGTATGTGGCAACGGCTTAGCATAAATCCCACTAGTTAATCTACTTGCCATCTGGTGTGCGGGTGAGCAGCGGGAGACCAAGGAGTCGGGGTACGCTCTGTGTGAAGTACGCCCTGGTTATGTGGGATAGCCCCTTGGTTGCTTCCGTGATGGCTCGTAGTGTTAGCTAAGGTGGGTAATGGCTTTGATAGGATCTGTACCGGCACTGAGGTGTCCGTGTGACGGTACCCTACTTGTGGGTAAAGATGTACAACTTTTGCAGAGTGTCAAACCTATTCGAATAGCCGTGTCCACGGTATTGGATGAGTCACGGTGTGGTCACAAAAACTAGTGCTTGGGATGGGATGATTTATGGCGTGAGTTGTTTTCTGGGTGAAGTGTGTGGCTGTGTGCCTGGGCTACGACGGACGGGAAGTCCGGTAGTTCCACAGTGGTTTTCCTAAAACATTTGAGTTACTTGGGTTATGAAAATGATTTGTGAAAACCCTTTTCGAAATGAACCCCTGCATGTGTAAACTTGCAAAATGAACCTTAACCTGATCCTTGTTATACCTTATGCATGGGTCTGCTTATAAGCCCCTCCGCGGGTGGGGTTGGATTTGCTCGAGTACGTATGTGCTCACCCTTGTTTTACTAACTATTTTACGGAGGAGGATCCCGATTACATCCCCGAAGACGTTGAGTAGGTCGTGCCCTACACCCAACCGTGCTCGTGTACCCGGTGGCCCCTACCGAAAGCTTCCATGGTGTGGTACTGCGAGGAGGCTATGGAAGCCTTCGCCATTGTAGTGTGGTCGTTAGCGTTTGTGTTGTTCCTTGTAGCGTTGGCACTACCGTGCCCTTTGTGTCGCCGTGATGTAAAAGATCGATTCCACCGTTGTAATAAATGTGTTACCGCCCTCACGGGACTGGTATTTGTGTCACATTTAGTCACCTCTGATGAGGGGACGCTTCAGGTGGTATCAGAGCCAGGTTGGCCGTAGGACATGACCCTTAGGATACGAGACCTCCTCTGGCCCTCTCTAACCTTCCCTTTGCTAAGCTCACCTCTTCCCAAACCCTTACCTTGATTTTTGCCTATTTCCAGATGGTTAACCCCGAGTGGAACGGAGGAGTTTGCCCCGTCCAGCCTGGCCTCCCTAACCTGTTGCTACTCAGCCTGGAGCGCGTCGGAGTAAGGGATCCGCCAGAGTTTGTCTACCGAGAGTACGAACGCTTCGGCACCCCTCGGTGTAAGCTGCTGATCTTTGTGGGAAGAAGCACGCTTTACCCCGACATAGAGCCATGGTTCGTCTCCGCCACTGGTTTTCGCTTTGCCGACACCTACCCCAAGGCTGCTCGGAAGGCCCTGCGACAGCTACGAGTGGTTTATAGACAGCACCTCCGAAGGACTCCAATGGGATTCTTTCCACCCTCCGGAGGAAGAGGACGCTCGTGGATTGATCGCATGAGAAGTTTAGAACGAGAGGAAGAAGACTTAGAAGAGGCAGTTTCCCACCTATCCATATACCTCAGAGGCCTAGACCACCTTTATCAGGAGCAAGCCCAGAATGGCGAAGCGACAGATCGACGGAGCGGAAAGAGCGGAACGAGAGGATAGAACTAGAAAGGGTGAAGACGACCATAGCGTGAAGTTGAACTACACAACCCAAAGCAAGAATACCTCGGGGAAAGAGAACGCACGCTGTTGGCCCATAAAGCCCTATGGGATGAACTAAAGGAGCGAAGAAGCAGAGATGAAGGAGCCAGAGCAGAAGAAGATGAACCCGAAGAAACCCACTGGGACAAAGGGACCCAGACTGAAGATGAGATACTGGAGCAAGATCTTCCACCGAAGAAGCGTCGTATCCAGCTAGAGGCAGAATCACCATGAGACTAGGGTGTCTAGGCAAGAAATCGAGTCCTAGCAATAATAAGTGTACCCCGAAGGATGTACCCCAACCTTCCTACTAAATAAAG
Source organism: Cenchrus americanus (assembly GCA_947561735.1). Lineage (NCBI taxonomy): Eukaryota > Viridiplantae > Streptophyta > Magnoliopsida > Poales > Poaceae > Cenchrus > Cenchrus americanus. Next base: position 67,755,636 of record OX387245.1, on the reverse strand, counting down.
TTATCCATCTCTTGTACCCCACCACAACTTGTTCAACTCTATCTTTGTTTTCAGATGGCGGAAGATGGATGGACCCAAGGCATGTGCCAGGAGGAGCCTGGTTTTGCTCGCCTGCTCATCAACTCCCCGGGAGCCCCTCGGTATCACCGAGCGCCCTAGGTACTACAGCAGAGAGTACGAGCAACTCGGTACTCTTCGCTGTAGAGTGGTCCTCTCCGTCGCTAGAAGCAACCGCCACACCAACATCGAGCCGTGGCGCGTGACCGCCACAGGGTTCCGACACCGGGATACCTATCCTTTGGCCCTCAGAAAAGCCCTCCGCTACCTGTGCCGGATCTACAAGGAACACCTCGTCCCCACACCGATGAGATACTTCCCTCCCGCCATCAGAACCCCCGTTTGGCAAGCCCGCATGAGGAACCTGGAACGACGTCGCCACCAAGAAGACCTGCTGTACCACGTAGTCGCCTACTTTGTCTCCCTGGACAAGCTCTTTGATGACCAGGCCAGGCACTTGAGGGAACAGATCAGCCGGGCCGAGCAAGCTGAAGTCACAATGAGGATGCACCAAGTCCGAGTGGCTCAAGCTGAAGCAAGGACCGCAGCAGCCATAAGCAGTGAAGCCGTTGCCCAGGAAAGCCTCAGGAGGATCCAGGACCAACGCATGCAAGAATGGACCCACGGCGGAACACCCGTTCCAGCCATTGGAGAAGCTCAAGTCCTGCTGGGAACACCCCTTGTAGGATGGGGAGGAACTATCAAAGTCCCCCCCGGCACCACCGGCGGTCACCGAACCCCCCAACGCCTACCGCCGAAAGCGCGCCGCGCGGCCTCGGGAAACCGGGAGACCCCGAAGGCGGAAACGATGACGAGTTGCTCATTCCGCTGGAAGAACACTCGACCCCAGAAGACAGCTCCCCTCGCGAGTAGTGTGCCCCAAGACCCAGGGAATGAAGCCGTACTGGTCCAAGTTGCGCCCTTAGTCCTTAGTCGTGTAGTGTGTCCGTGTAGTCGGGATGTATCCTCCTCGCTGGTGTGTAATAAAAACTTATTTGTGCTTGCTTGATTGCTATGTGCTTGTTGTGTGCTTACCTAGCAGAGTGGACCCTGCCCTTTCAAAAAGAAATCCGACATAATCCACTTAAACATCATATAAAACTAGACTTCTTAGAAAACCCGTTCCTTTACAGATGGTTTCCAGGCGCCCTGTCAGGACCCACCGATCGGACGCTGAGGGATCGCAAGCTGATCGGAGGGAGCGTCTCCATGACCAGGAGGTAAACCAAAATGAAGATGGAGGAGAGAACGTGGTCCTGCCACCGCCACCCCCTCCTGATGACTTGGCACAAGTCTTAGCCAACCAGACTGTCCTGATGGAGGCTATCTTCAATGCCATCAACCGCCCAAGACCCCGTGCTATGAGCATGAATGAGAAGCTGATCGAGTTCCTCAGGACTAAGCCGCCCACCTTTAGCGGGTCGGTGAATCCTTTGGACGCGGACGATTGGCTGAGAGCCATCCTGAGGGAACTGGAGCCCCTCCACTGCGAGGACCATGACAAGGTTCTCTTGGCGGCTCACCCGCCTCACGGGACGGCCCCTAGCCGGTGGGGAAAATTACTGCGCCGCGTGCCCAAGGATCCCTCCGCCATCACATGGGATGAATTCGTGGAGGAGTTCCGCCACTACCACATCCCGGAGGCCACACTGAAGCGGAAGGCAGATGAGTTCCGCGAACTCCGCCAAGGCAACATGTCTGTGGAGGAATACACGTACCAGTTCATAGAGCTGGCACGCTATGCCCCCGAGGAGGTGGATAAAGACTCCAAAAAGCAAGAGATGTTTAAGAAGGGGCTGACTCCGGAACTGAGGACACTGCTGACCCCTCAGATTTACCCGGACTTTAACACCCTTATGAACATGGCAATACTCACGGAGAGAGCAAGGGCTGAGGAAAAGAAGGAAAACAAGCGCAAGTTCATGGAACACAAGGCCAAGCAGCAAGAGCGGTCCCAGAGGCCGAGAAACTTTGGACACCCCATGTCCAGGTTCCAAGCTCCTATGCAGTACAGAACCTAATCCCAAGCCACGAACTCGCAAGCCCCCAGAGCCCAGTTCAAGCCCTCCTACAACCAGAGTGCCATGAAGCCCCCACAGAACAACACCAGCCAGATCACCACCAACAACAGTAACAGCTCCCGAGTGTGTTTCAACTGCCGAGAAACCGGGCACTTCATCGCCAACTGCCCCTACGCTAAAAAGCCAACCACCACCACCTACTCCAACTCGGTGAACGGGCCAAGGCCACTTGTGTAAGGAGCCAACCGCATGCCGGTGCGCAAAGAACAATAACTTCGGCAACAACACCGGCAACCGGCAGATGAGGCGGCCCCCGGCGGTCGTATGGACGCGCCCGGGTGAATCACATCAACGCGCAGGAGGCACAGGAAGCACAAGGCGTAGTACTCGGTGAGTTCCTGGTCAGCTCAGTTTTGGCCACCATACTATTCGATTCGGGAGCATCGCACTCATTCATATCCTCAAGCTTTGTGGAAAAGCATAGCATACCCACAGTACTACTCAAAGCACCCCTAATAACTCGAACACCCGGAGGCGACATTAATTGTCAACTGGGATGCCCCCGGGTAAGGATTATTTTAAGTGGGGTAGAGTTCCTAGCAGACCTGGTAGTACTGAAATCCAAGGGGATAGATGTGATCCTTGGTATGGACTGGTTAAGCCAGCACCATGGCCTCATAAGTTGCGCCGACAAAGTAGTGCACCTGACCAACCCAGACGGGATACAAGTGACCCGCCACACCGGGGACACGGGCGGATATAATGGTTTTCAACATAGAAGCCAAGTCCATAGAGGATGTCCCAGTAGTACGAGAATACCCAGATGTGTTCCCCGAAGAACTCCCTGGAATGCCACCAGACAGGGATATAGAGTTCGTAATCGACCTTATCCCTGGAACCTCTCCCATAGCCAAGAGGCCCTATAGGATGGCAGCCCCTGAGTTGGCAGAATTGAAGAAGCAGCTGGCAGAGCTTCAGCGAAGTGGGTTCATCAGACCAAGTTCATCACCATGGGGAGCCCCAGTGCTTTTCGTGGAGAAGAAGGATAAGAGCATGAGGATGTGTGTAGACTATCGCTCGCTGAACGAGGTCACTATTAAAAACAAGTACCCTCTTCCCACAATAGATGACCTGTTTGACCAACTGAAGGGAGCCAGATATTTCTCGAAGGTGGATCTAAGATCAGGGTACCACCAGCTCAAGATCAGGGAAAGTGACATCCCCAAGACTGCCTTTGTCACTCGCTACGGGCAATATGAGTTCACGGTGATGTCCTTTGGACTAACCAATGCACCAGCCTACTTCATGAACCTAATGAATAAGGTGTTCATGGAGGAACTGGACAAGTTTGTCGTGGTCTTCATTGACGACATACTTGTTTACTCCAAGAGCGTGGAGGAGCATGAACAACATCTTCGAGTGGTGCTGGGAAAATTGAGGGCACACAAGCTATACGCCAAGTTCAGCAAGTGTGAATTTTGGCTAGAGAAAATATCTTTCCTTGGGCACATATTGACTGCAGAAGGAGTAGCTGTAGACCCCGGGAAAGTTGAGACAGGTCTCAAGCGGCGGCAACCAACCAACGTGAGTGAGATCGGGGAGTTTCCTAGGTTTAGCCGGGTACTACCGGAGATTTATCGAGGGATTCTCCAAGATCGCCCCGCCCATGACAGAGCTTCTCAAGAAAGAGCGAGAAGTTTAAGCGGACCGAGGGCTCGTGAAAGAAGTTTCCAGGAGTTGAAGAAGAGGTTGACCACAGCCCCAGTGCTAACCCTGCCAGACATTCAACGGGACTTTGTCGTGTATTGCGACGCCTCCCGACAAGGGTTGGGATGTGTTCTCATGCAGGATGGGAAAGTAGTGGCATATGCCTCCCGCCAGCTCAAACCCCATGAGCAGAACTATCCCACCCATGATCTGGAGTTCGCAGCCGTAGTGCATGCCCTGAAGATCTGGAGACACTATCTGATCGGGAACAAGTGTGACATCTACACAGACCACAAGAGTCTAAAGTACATCTTCACCCAGCCCGACCTAAACCTAAGGCAGAGAAGATGGCTAGAGCTAGTCAAGGACTATAACCTAGAGATTCACTACCACCCGGGGAAGGCCAATGTAGTAGCAGATGCGCTAAGCCGGAAAACCTACGAGAAGGTAGCACCCAAGAGTGCCCAGTTGCAAGAGGAGATGGCACGGCTCAATGTACACATCGTCCCCCAAGGCTACGTCCGCCAGCTGAGTGTTCAACCTACCCTAGAAGAGAAGATCCGGAAGGCCCAAGAAGCCGACAAGAATCTGATGAAGATCCGCAAGCATACCGGAGAGAACAAGGCCCCTGACTTCAGGGTAGATGACCAAGGCACCCTGTGGTACAAAAACAGGATATGCGTGCCCGAAGGTGGAGATTTTCGACAGACCATCATGGATGAGGCACACAACTCGGCATACTCCATTCACCGGGATCCACCAAGATGTACATGGACTTAAAGCGAAATGCGGGTGGAATGGGATGAAAGCGAGACATTGCACGGTTCGTCGCCCACTGTGACACTTGTCAGAGGATCAAAGCCGAACATCAGAAGCCAGCAGGACTGTTGCAACCTTTACCAATCCCGGTATGGAAGTGGGACGAGATAGGTATGGACTTCATAGTAGGGTTGCCAAGGACTCAGAAGGGACATGACTCCATATGGGTGATCGTGGACCGACTCACTAAAGTCGCTCACTTTCTACCCGTACGGACCACTTATGGTGGAGAGAAGTTGGCAAAACTCTACATAGAAAATATAGTGAAGCTGCATGGAGTGCCTAGCAGAATAGTCTCGGATAGAGGGACCCAGTTCACCTCTAGGTTTTGGAAAAGCCTGCACAAAGCCATGGGCACCAAGCTAGACTTCAGCTCAGCGTACCACCCACAGAAAGACGGACAGACCGAAAGGGTGAATCAGATTTTGGAAGATATGTTGAGAGCATGCGTCCTCACCTACGGCAAAGATTGGGAGCAGAGCCTACCATATGCAGAATTTTCCTACAACAACAGTTACCAAGCAAGTCTGGGAATGTCGCCATTCGAAGCACTATACGGGAGAAAGTGTAGGACACCCCTGATGTGGTCAGAGGTAGGAGAGCGTGCCCTGGTCGGGCCCGCGCTTATAAAGGAAGCCGAGGAGCGAGTAGCTGATATCCGAGAAAAGTTGAAAGCCGCTCAGTCCCGACAAAAGAGCTACGCAGACAAGAAGAGGCGTGAAGCGAGCTTCAATCCAGGAGACTTCGTCTACCTCAAGGTTTCACCCATCCGGGGGACTCGGAGATTTCAAGTACATGGGAAGTTGGCCCCTCGGTACATCGGACCGTATAAAGTGCTAAAGAAAGTCGGAGCAGTAGCATACCGATTGGAGCTACTCGAAGAAATGTCAGATATACACCCGGTATTTCACATCTCCCAGCTACGCCGATGTTTGAAGGTTCTGGAAGAGAAGCGAGTACCGGTGGAGACCATCGATCTACAGCCAGACCTTAGGTACCAGGAGGTGCCCGTTAAGATTTTGGACACAGTGGTCAAGCGGACAAGGACAACAGAAGTACGGGTGTGCACAGTCCAATGGAGCAGACACGGAGTGGAAGAAGCCACGTGGGAGCGAGAGGACGCATTGAAGAAAGAGTTTCCCCACCTATTCGAAACTTAGCCGAATCTCGAGGACGAGATTCATTTTAAGTGGGGTAGGTTTGTAACGCCCGCGTTTTTAGCTCTAAATAAATCACCCAATAAATCATGCGTATTTTCAAAACTGACCCGCCGAGCTCAGTTACCATTCAAACCCTAGCCACTGTTTTCCTCTATCTCTCCCCGACGCGCGTGTCGCGAAACCCACCGGCACCGCACCCATGCGCGCCTTCCCAACGCCGCGGTCGGCCACCGGCCGGAATCCCGCACACGCCGCGGCCCCGACGCCGGTCCGCCTCGCCATCACCGCCGTCCCGAAAAACGCGCCGACACCCGAAAACCGGGAAAAACCCCGCAAAACCTTTCCCCAATCTCCCTAAAAATTTCCCAAGATTTTCTGAAAACCCTTCCCTATTTTCTTTCTTTCCTTTCCTTATTTTTTCCTCCCCTTTCTTTTCTTTTCCTTCCTTTCCTTTTCTTTTCTTTCCTTCCTTTTCTTTTTCTTCTCCTTTCTTCTTTTCCTTTCCCTCCCTTCTCCTTCCTCCCGCGCGGCCGAGCACGCGCCCGACCGGCGCCCTGACGGGGGTTGACCCCCGCCCGCGGCCCCGCGCCACCCGCCGCCCTCCTCCTCGCACGCCGCAAGCCACCCGCCTCCTCACGCCACCGCCGGCCCCACGCCGCCCGCGCACGCCGGTGCCGGCCGGCCACCGGGACGCGGCCGCCATTAATCCCCCCCCCCGCCCGAGCCGTCACCTCCACCACCGCCCGACCGCACCGCCCCCCCGCGCCCTAGCACGCCCCGCACAAGTTGACCGAAGTCGGCGGCACGAGCCGTCGCATCGCCGGTCGCCGCCTCGCGAAGCTCCTCGAGCTCGCCGGAGTGGAGCTCGCCCGGGGAAAAATCTCCTCCCCAAACCGCCATCCGCCGCCTATAAAAAGGACCGACGGCCTCCCCGCTCGCCCGCACCTCACCACCACGGTCTCACGGCACCTCCTCCCCTCTTCCCCGAGCACCACCGCGCCGTCGCCCCCTAGCGCCGCCGCCGCGCCACCGCCTCCCGCGAGCCGCCCCCACCGTGCACTCTAGCCCAAGGTGAGCACGGGGAAAGGACCCCCCTCGTTCCCCTCTCCGTTTTGCCTTTGTTCCCCGCCGCCGCCGGCCCGGAGCCGCCGGGCGCCCTCCTCCAGAGCCGGCCACCGCCGCCGCTACCCCCCCCCCTTCTCTGTTCTGATTCGAGGGGGGGAAGAAGAAGGGCACTTTTGCCCAAGGCCCCCTGGCCTTTTCTTTATCCTGAGTCCCTCTTTAATCCTATTCACTCTCTCTCCTTTTCCTTCCAAATAGCCCCTAAGGCTAATAATTAATTACTGTTGAGCCCTAAACAATTTACAAACAAAGCCCTAACCTAACTTATATTATCATAATCACACCCTTTCTCCATTAGTAGAAATTACTAATAGGTCCTTAATACCTATAACCCCTCCTTAACCTAGCCTTTCATGCACGCCTTTTATTCCCGGTTAAGTCCAAATATTACCGCACCCCCCGCCGAACCAATCCCCCTTCCTAGGGCTTATATATACCCTCTCCCTGCTCATTTCCCCCTCCTCGAGCTCGGCCGGAAACATGTGTGCTAATATTGCTTGCTTGCTTGTGTGTGCGCCTTAGCCGACGGAGTAGACGGAGGAAGGTACCCCGAGCCGGAGATCGAAGCCGACTACTGCGAGCAGGAGCCCGAGGTCCCGAACGCCGAGCCGGCACTCCCCGAAGACTTCGAAGACGGCAAGTTCAACCTCCCCCTTTGATGCATGCTTCTGTCCTAGTTTTAAAAATATATCCTTTAACCGTCTTATAAATTGCATATTGTTTTACTGCAAAACATGGTAGGATAGCCACCCTTGATTGCTATGATTGAACCTTGTTTTGGCCTAAACGAGTGCTTTAAAAATGTGTGTGTGCTTTCAAAATGTGTGAGTGCTTTAAAAACAAAAAGGGGATATGTTTGGAAAATGAGTAAAGAACTGGGTAGACGGGATGGACGTGTGTGTCAGGAGTATGGGTGAGCTCGTACTGTGTGGTTGAGCGTGTTGGGAGTTGTCCATCTTGTCGGTTAAGGACCGGTTGCGTGACATCTCACCTGACCCAAATCATCGTACAACCACTCGACCGTTGTATGTGGCAACGGCTTAGCATAAATCCCACTAGTTAATCTACTTGCCATCTGGTGTGCGGGTGAGCAGCGGGAGACCAAGGAGTCGGGGTACGCTCTGTGTGAAGTACGCCCTGGTTATGTGGGATAGCCCCTTGGTTGCTTCCGTGGTGGCTCGTAGTGTTAGCTAAGGTGGGTAATGGCTTTGATAGGATCCGTACCGGCACTGAGGTGTCCGTGTGACGGTACCCTACTTGTGGGTAAAGATGTACAACTTCGCAGTGTCAAACCTATTCGAATAGCCGTGTCCACGGTATTGGACGAGTCACGGTGTGGTCACAAAAACTAGTGTTTGGGATGGGATGATTTATGGCGTGAGTTGTTTTCTGGGTGAAGTGTGTGGCTGTGTGCCTGGGCTACGACGGACGGGAAGTCCGGTAGTTCCACAGTGGTTTTCCTAAAACATTTGAGTTACTTGGGTTATGAAAATGATTTGCGAAAACCTTTTCGAAATGAACCCCTGCATGTGTAAACTTGCGAAATGAACCTTAACCTGATCCTTGTTATACCTTATGCATGGGTCTGCTTATAAGCCCCTCCGCGGGTGGGGTTGGATTTGCTGAGTACGTATGTGCTCACCCTTGTTTTACTAACTATTTTACAGAGGAGGATCCCGATTACATCCCCGAAGACGTTGAGTAGGTCGTGACCTACACCCAACCGTGCCTGTGTACTCAGGGCCCCTACCGAAAGCTTCCATGGTGTGGTACTCTGAGGAGGCTATGGAAGCCTTCGCCATTGTAGTGTGGTCGTTAGCGTTTGTGTTGTTCCTTGTAGCGTTGGCACTACCGTGCCCTTTGTGTCGCCGTGATGTAAAAGATTGATTCCACCTGTTGTAATAAATGTGTTACCAGCCTCCTGGGACTGGTATTTGTGTCACATTTAGTCACCTCTGATGAGGGAACGCTTCAACTCAGAATTCTGTTGTCAGCATACACAACATTGCAAGACAAGTACTCGACTACTCTACTCGAAGAGTTTACCTCTTGAGACGTAGTCTCAGTGACCTTTAACTTCTTGCGATGCGCTTGCGTGCCACGTTGCGCGGCCTCCTCGGCGGCGCAGGCAGACTAGCCTCCAAACTAGTCGGAGGATCGTGGATGAGGGGGACATTGGGCAGTCCAGGCCGTCTGAACCTCGACCGCAGCTGGAACTGCTCCTGAAGCATCTCCTCTTCTTCCTCGTCTGACGTGTCCTCGACAATGACGGTGTTGTCACCTTCGCCGACTTTGCGGCGCTCCTTGGCTTTGCCCTTCCCCTCCTCCGGGATATTTACAAGTCGAGGAGGCGAAGCCGGCTCAGAGACAAACTTTATTATGTCATCCTGCAACAAGTACATTGGGTGAGCACGACTACTACTGAGTGCGGCTACTGACCTCGTTCGGTGGATGAGCGGCGGAGTACTCGGGGACCAGACAGGGTGTGTACGCCGGCTTGTCCTTGAAGATCCTGCCCAGCCTATCGTTGATGTCGTCACCATCAATCTCACTGCCAGGCATCCGCGACGAGTCGCCCACGCCGGTGTACTGGTAGCCAAGGGTGTCGCGAGACATTAGTGGCTGCACCCTCCTCTTCATAAAGCTGAAGGCCACATGTTCAGCCCTCAGCCCGGCTTCCTCAAAGCCTTGATCTTCGCCAGCACAGACGGTAGCCGGATACCTTCCCCGCATCGTCGGCTCCGTATTCCACCGGTGCCCGTGCTTCGGCTCGCTTCTCCCGCTGGGCTTCGGCAGCTCCGGGTGGTGGTTGGTGATGTAGAACCACTTCGACTTCCAGTCCTGGTTGGAGTCGATCAACTTGTACGCCAAGTACTGCTCAGCGGTTCGCGCATCTGGATGCTGGCCCCTCCAACTACTCTCGGATCATTGGCGCTTGGTTGGGGTTTCACACGGAAGAACTTCCGGAACAGCACCCAGTGGGGCTTGATCCCCAAGAACACTTCGCAGAAATAGACGAAGACAGATACGTGGAAGATGCCATTGGGATTGAGGTTGAGGTACTCGATACCGTAATAATCAAGAAGACCCATGAAGAAGTCTCTTGCTGGGAGAGCCAACCCGCGCTCCACGAATCGCGCGAACATTGGGATCTCATCGGGATTCTTCTCCATCGGGTACGGATCTCCCGCAGCGGCGCGCCACATGTCGACCTCCTTCTTCCGGAGGAATCCCGCTCGTTCAAAGAAGACCAACAGTCCTCGCCTTCGCTTTGGACTTCTTCCACTCCTTCTTTGGATTTGGGCGCGGGGGAGACACCGGTGGTGTTGATCCTCCGGCGGATTCAGCAGCCTCCTCGCGGGATCTCTTCTTCCCGGCGGCGGTCTTCATGGTCTTTGATGGTGAGGGCTTCATTCTCCAAGTGCAACGGGTTTTCACTCGCATTCGCTCGGGGGCTGCGGCAGTGGATACTGGCGGCGGTGCGCGTGGATCTACGATTTCCGGCGCGGTGGCAGTGTGCACTGGCGGCGGCCTCTTAGCGAGATCTGCTCCGAGTGGCTGCAAGTGCGGGGGGTGAAAAACCCTAAGGGTTTTGGCTTTTATTTATAAGTCAACCGGCAGCTCCGCAACGGCCAGATGGATATGTTTTAAAACAGCTGACTCAGCGGCGACGCCTGACCTTTCAACTTCCAGTAGTCGATGCGCCTTATCTCGGGGGCTCAGTTACATCTACTTAACTCCCTGGGTAGCGACAAGATTCAAGATCAACTCAGGACACATTCTACATTCAAGATGACCCTTCAATTCGAGAGGAAGTACTCGACTCAAGGCTCGGGGGCTCCGTGCCACGTGTCCTTCGGTTTTTTCTCCGGATTTTGCGGGATTATCTTGCCAGAACTTCATATTGACCCTCAGCCAGAGTCTACGACTCAACCTAAGGCTCGAGGGCTACTCCACATGGAGTGCGATTTTGCAATCGCACTTCCATATAAGCTTCGGCTTCAAGACAACACGAGTATTGTTGAAGACCTTCAAGAGCAAAACTCGGGGACGCTTGGGGACTACTCGAGAAGACTTCGGGATTACTCAAGGATCAGCTGGAGTACCTTCCAGTCTCGGTATGCTTCAAGTATTCTTGAGGACTTTCGGCTTGTAGTACTCGGGGACGCTTGAGGACTACTCGTCAAGGCCGTCAAGACTACTCGAAGCTATCCTGCTCGACTACAAAGTACTCTAGGGCTTGTCATATGGACCTCCCTGGGCCCACTACCTCGGTGGGTACCTGGACCGACTACTCGGTGGGCCCCTGGGATTACCCGGCTTGTGCCACACGGCACCTGATGGCGTGAGGCGCAAGGACTACGGTGGAGAAGTACTCGGATAGGAAGCTATACATGCCTTGTACTGTGTAGAGGACTCCTAGACGTACACGACTAGTACTCTCTCCCTAAACCGACCTGTAACCCTGCCTCCCGAACTATATAAGGCGAGGCAGGAACCCTTCTCTCTCATACGCATCATCTTGTAATCACACCCAATCCAGAGCTACGCAGCATACAGGACGTAGGGTATTACGCACCTTGCGGCCCGAACCTGTCTAAATTGTGTGCCACGTGTCTCTTCCTTCGAGTTACCGATCTCGGCGAGGCCACATTCATCTACCTCGGGTACTCCCCTTGGTAGGTTGCCGGTCTAAAACACCGACAAAGAGGATCTTAACTTGGACCCTCGGTAATCCAGAAATTATAGGCTCTACCATAAAACCCATGTCGACTATGTGTTCTCTCAACACACTAGGTGGTAAACCTTTGGTAAGCGGATCCACAAGTACACACGTGGTACTCATATGCTCTATTCTTTCAAGAATGATTCTGGATTTTCTCCTTTGCAACATACAACTCATTTTCAATGTCTTTGGCGGTACACTTGACATGTTGCTTTTGGAGAGAAAATACTTGAATGGTATATTGCTGTTGTCGACCATTATCAACTCCGGGTAAAGGTTTCTTCAACCATTTAGCCTGTTCTGTAGCCTCATAACATGGTAAACTTCGGGTATGCATAACCCATGATATCACAACTATTTTGCTTTGGAGCTTTTCCACAATAAAACTCCAAGATTGAGTGTTAGCTACTACTGTGGGCTTCACTAAACAACTCACCAAAACTTTAGTTCTTTTTACTCACAACCTTTTGTGAGTACCTACTTCTTTCACACTTACTTTTACTCACAACCTTTTGAGAGTACATGTTTCTTTCTTACTTAGCATGATGCTTACAACACTTTGCTAGAGTGCAATGTCTTTCTTTAACTCCATTCCAGTGATCTATAACTGGATTGGACTTCTGCCAAAAATATCCTGGATACTTAAGCTATGTCAAGGTAAACTCTTTCTTGAGCATTGATTATGCTTCCAACAGCTGAAGCACATGGAATCACTTTGATTCAATCGATCCCATATTGGTTCCAAGAATACTAAAATTCCAAAACTACTACCCCTAACTTCATATGAACAGGCATAGGTTGACTCACATGCTTACTATATTTCTTTAGAATTCTTCTCTAAATATGCTCTATGCGATAATCTTAATACCCCTTTACTTATATCTCAGTTAACTTCAATTTGTTAAACGATTAATACTTCATTGAGATATGAAAACGTGTAATCTTTGAGGACAATATCTTCTTCGTCTGCAATAACAGACTAACATCACTATGTCACCTACATACATGATGAGGAAAACACATTTCCAATTCTTAAACTTTGCATAAATGCAATTGTCCTCATGATTCCTACCAAAACCCAAAACTTACTTAGGCAACATCTTATTTGTTCATTTCTTTCCATGACAAAAACTTTTGGCTCACGTCATGTAAATATCCTAATATCCTTTATTGGATAACATCGCCTTCATATTATGATTCTGAAGAATCCTCACATGAGAAAATGTCTCATTCTAACTTTTTTTCTTGCATGAAGCCTTTTGACATAAGTCGTGCATCATGTTTACTCTCATTGTCTTTGGAGTCACATGTAGTTTTGTAGACCCATTACAGTCCACTATTTTGACTCCATTAACAAGGTCTTCTAAGTGCCAAAATAATAGTGGTACTCATAGATCTCATTTCATTTTCCTAGACTTCTCATATGCGATAATGGTAACTATCGAATCCTGAAGTACAGGTTCCTCTTTTGCTTCTTGTCGCTACGAGAGGTACTGGACTTGTCATGCTCCCTCGTATGTGTGGCAATAAGTTTTCACAAGTGAAATAACAACAGTAGCATCACAATGTCATGCATTGTTGGTGTAGTTACAATATGTAGTGAGAAAAAGACTTCTCAAAACAAATTTCTCAAGATACCACACATTTTCTCATCATTTCATCCTCTAGATGGAGTTAGGTCTACATGTACCATGCTCCCCCAGATTGTCCCATATTTTGTAAAGATGGTGTATCATTTAACTTTCTTATTTTGGTTTGATATATCTTGATCAATATTAATACCGATCGCTTATGCTATCTTCCTATCGGAAATATGAAAAATCCAGGAATTTAGCTGTTTCCTTCTTAGGGGTATGAAATATTATGACCGTTGTACTCCCCGTGACGGTCACAATTACTTAATAGATCATATCTTTTCTTTCAATGCATACTATGCATTTCCTTCAGTATAGGGATAATCTCTCCCCCTCGAAATATGGCATAAGCTTCAATGTCATAATTTCGAAACTTAAACAAAACTTTTGTGAAGGAGGAGTTTTTCCTAACTTGCTTCATTCCACATGATTGTGTCATGCAAACAAAGTTATTTCTTAACTTATACAGGAGCACTTTATTGCTCGTTGCACTTCAACAACTTAACATAGTACATTATTTGCTATACTTCTGCAAGTTAAACTCACATATCTACTTACATAATGACTTGTATACAACTTATTTTGTCCTTTTACTTTATTTCGAAATGACTCCTTCATAGCCACACTACACATTTAAAATGTGTGTCTTCCACCATTACTTACTTCACAAGAAGCAACTCATTTAGAGTGCTTGCATGCGTTTGCATAGAGTTAATTAATCAAATCTACACCTTCATATTTAGAAATGGTGTGGTTTTGGGATTTCTCCCCTTTTTGACATCAACTCTTGATTGCTTAATGACCATGACACTATGGAAGTGCACGATCAATTCTGAGAAAGCTTAAGAACTATCTCAAACTCCTCTTGCAATGCAAGATATACTTAAAGAAAATGAGGGTTGACTCATTTCATCTTGCTACTACATTAATTCTACATCACCTTTGGGCAGAAACTAGAATTAATGCATGAACTCATTACAATTTGTTTATAACATTACCATTAACAACTTTGGTTGGAAACTGGCAATGTCATAAATAAATTCTTAAAATATGGACTCCTGATGAGGACACCACTGTACTAGTTTACCCCACCATGTGGGTATGGACTTAAACTTTTCCCCGTTATGTGAGTGACCTCTATAAATACTTAAATTGGCTTGTATTCACTTAGTAGCCAGAAATAAATCTGGCCTTCTGCAATACACAACTTCAGCAGATGCGAGTCAGCTAAACATGTGTTACATTCAGCCATTCTTCATTTGATCAATGTCCATTAATACCTTCTGTCGGACCATTATTTAGAGAGAACAAAATCCCTCGTGCAATGATCTTCTTTCTTTTTGGAGTCACCATCAACTTCTCGTGTTAATACAGGGTAATTCCTTCAAACTTCTCCTATCATGCAGGATCAACAAGCATAAGTACTATGCTTAACTTCTCCCGTCATGCGGGATATCCTCTCAAGACACCGGAAGTGTTTGCAAAAAATCTCTTAATACTCTGTTATAAACATGTTTAATTTAACTTTGGTGAAAATTAAACATGCATATCTACTTATCATAATTCACATCATACTATTGACAATAATGTAAACTTAGTCATGATGTAGAAAGGGTTCACTTTAAACTTCATTTCCTGATTAAATTTTCTCTTTGGTTCCAACTTAATCAAAAAAAAATAATTGACTTATAAACAGCGGAAACTGTACATGAGAGAAACTTGAACTAATTTCGGCATAAAATTGTCCAAACTTTGATTAACTTAAGTTTGTCCATTAACCTACCCACCATGCATTTGAGTGATCTCATTCTTTGACAGAAAACAACGTTCACATCTTCTCTCAAGTAAATATTGTATGCATTAACTTAACTTTGGTCAAAATTAAAGGATACAACATTCTTCTACATTAATTCTACATCACCTTTGGGTACAAATAGAACTAATGCATAATATATAATACTGCTATCATCAACTTTGGTCAGAAGACAACAATATCATAATAAACTTTCAAATCTTGATAGGAACATAATCATTATTACAGTGGCATCATGAAAAACATGATAAATTCTACTTTTCAGAAGCTTTTGATAAACCTTCCTTCGTCAAGAGCGCATCTTGACCTTTATCTTCTCTCTGAAAACTGATGACTTTGATACAAAATTCATCAGAGATACAAACTTAAGCTTTAAACTCAGATAAAATTATAATATTGCTTCATCAACTTTGGTCAGAAAATAACAATATCATAATTAACTTTAAAAGAAATGCCTTTCTACTCCTTTAATTGAAATTAAAGGTTGAAACTTTATTTTGCAGCAAAAACTTGATGAAAAAATCATGAAAAAACATGAATAACTTTACTTTTAGATGCATTTCTTATCTCCTACTCTTTAAACAATTTACCACAACGGTTCGAAATTGAGTGGAGATAAAATTCTATACTTAATATATCAAAACTTGCTTCTGAAATTAACAACAACAATGGCTAGGATTCACTGTGTAGTGACTGCGCTTTCAGTCCACGTCAGAAAATGGCCCATGGCCTAATTCCCCACGTGAACTTCGGCTCTTAGCCCAGTGTCCAACCACCGGGCCGCCAATCCGGCCCGCGTTAGCTTCCCACCTGGGGCACATTTCCATGACGCCACGACTGCTCCTGGCCGTCCATCACAATGGACGGCCGAGCGCCCTTCTCGGCAGGACAAAATCCCCTGGCCGGCTTCCTGAAACCCTAGGGTCCACTCTCATTTCTCCCCTTCCTGCTTGCGATCGCGTACGGCGGCGGTGGACGAGTGGCCCGCGGCCAGCGGCTTGCTAGTGAGGGTGAGGCCGAGCTCCGCTGGCGCATGGCAACAGCTGGCTCCCCCTTTCTCCTTCCTTCTGGTCTTTCCCTCTTCCTCTTACCTAGACCAGGAGTGGCGAGATCCAGAGACAGAGGGGTGCTGCCCATGGCGGCGTGGTTGAGGGTTGTGGCCGGCATCGACGGCCTACGTCCCGCTTGCGACGGCGAGGAGCGGCGGGCCGCCGGTCCTCCTTACGACTTTTCCCTTTGTCGTATGGACCTCCCTGGGCCCACTACCTCGATGGGTACCAGGACCGACTACTCGGTGGGCCCCTGGGACTACCCGACTTGTGCTGCACGGTACCTGATGGCGTGAAGCACAAGGACTACAGAGGAGAAGTACTCGGTTAGGAAGCTGTACATGTCCTGCACTGTATGGAAGACTCCTAGACGTACTCGACTAGTACTCTCTCCCTATTCCGACTTGTAACCCTACCTCCCGGACTATATAAGGCGAGGCAGGGACCCCTCTCTCGGATCATCTCATCTCACGACGTACAATTGCACCATCTTGTAATTGTACCTAATCAATCCAGAGCTACACAACATACAGGACGTAGGGTATTACGCACCTCGCGGCCCGAACCTGTCTAAATTGTGTGCCACGTGTCTCTTCCTTCGAGTTACCGATCTCGGCGAGGCCACATTCATCTACTTCGAGTACTCCCCTTAGTAGGTTGCCGATCTAAAACATCGACAGCTGGCGCGCCAGGTAGGGGCTCTCGCCCGAGATCACATGGCGAACTCGACGGGTCCTGTCTACTTCAAGCCAACCGTCGCCTTCAACCGTGGCGACACCTTCATTTTCGGCGCTTGGGTCTGCACTGCTGACAGCGCGGGATCTTTCCAGCGCCGCCTCACCATGCCGCCCAACCTGGAGACCGGCTTTGTGACGCTTCCTGAAGTTGTCACAGGCGAACTCGCCGGCAAGTTCGGCGAAATTTCGCTTTTTGACCAACACGCTGACTTCGAGCTCGGGTCTGCTTCCAACTCGAACTCAACGTCCCCGTGGGCTATCGCATGCGAGCCGGCTGCTCAGCCATCGCATGTGGTCCCCCACCCCGCGAGCGCTCCACGCGTGGCCCCTGCAACCCCTGCAGGGCCCGCACGGGGGCTCCCTCTTCGCGTCGGGCCGGCACGGAGCCCGTACCCGAGTACAACTCGGACTCCGACACTGCCCCCGACCACGCTTCGGACTCCAACCCCCTCTCCGGTTTCTACTCGGATTCCGCATACGAGTTCGACTTCGGGTCGGACCCAGAGGATCCCGAGTCCGAGGACAACACTACTGAGCATCCCTTATCAGGGCCGGCTTCTAGGCTGGTTATAACGTCCACACCCACCGGAAGATTCGTCTACTGGCTAGATCGCAAGCCCGCGGACCTGATAAGTGGAGACTCACGCTACGTCGCCTACCTCGACTCGCTCCCGTTCCAGGAGGGAACACCACTTGCCCGGGCTGACTCGTACACTCCAACTGAAGTGGCGAGCTCTGAGTCCAGCCTTGGCAACCCCGATCGCCAAGTCTTCATGGCTGCCGGCGATACCTCCGGACCTTCAGGGACGGCTCAAGACAAGTACCTTGAGGACATCTGCGCGACGAGCCGTCTCGTCGATGCACCGCGGACGAGACCACCGCCAACAGGGGACGCTCGACGTGAGCGTAACAGAAGCGCAACGAACGGCGCGGCGTCTCAGAGACAACCTCCCCATCCGCAACCTTGCGGAAGCTCTCGAGGCGGTCGAGAGCAGAGTACACACTACCCCCGAGCAATGCCTCATGTCGATCACGGCGATCGCACGCCGTGCTTAGGGGTATACGCGCGGAGAAGTCATCGCCAAGCTCGCTGAAGACGCCTACTTCATGCGGGTCGACAACGAGGTCGGCCCGGCCCTCCTCCCCGCCGAGAACCGCGCAACGAAGCTAAAGGTCGCAGTGCTGACCTCGACCGCAACTGTACTCGAGCCGAGCCGCCGGCCGGCCCCCAACCGTACTCGCGCGAACGTCGGCGGACCCTCACAGGGTGGCAACAGCTATCGCGAGGTCGTCCCTCACCGCGCTCCTGACGGCGGCGGCCGTGACCCTGACGGCGGCGGCAACTGCGGCGGTCGAGACCACGCGAACAACCACGCCTCCAGTGCCTCACAGGGCGGCTACGACGCCCGCCAGAAGATTGAGGAGCTGCGGCGGAAGAAGTCAGCCACTGCAGGCGACAACGACGCCTTCCCCGCCTTCTCACCTCGACTTCGCAACTTGCTCCTCCCCGACAAGTTCAAACCTTTAGGGATCACCAAGTACGATGCGAAGCAAGACCCCATCCAGTGGCTCAGGTGCTATGCCCTCTCCATCGAGAACGCTGGCGGCAACAACGACACCAAGTGCCTCTACTTTCCCTTCTGCCTGGACCAAGCGCCACTCACATGGCTCGAGTCGCTGGACAAGCACTTGATCGACAAGTGGGACCAGCTGAAGGAGCAGTTCACCAGCAACTTCGCTGGCGCCATGGGCCGATCGGGTACTCGCATGGACCTGGCCATGGTCAAGCGGGAACAAGGCGAGACCCTCCGCAAGTACATGCGCCGTTTCTTCGACAAGCGCTATCGTAGTCGACGTCACCGACAAGGAGGTCATCGACCTCTTCCAAGACTGCCTCTACCACCGCCGCACCTTCGAAGACTTCGGTCGTCACCGCCCCAAGTCCATCCCCCACCTCAAGGACATGATCACGTCCTGGGCGGATGAAGAAGACAAGGCCAATGCCAAGTACGACGCCATCCGTGGCAAAAACAAGCAGAACGCGGGCGGTGGCAGCGGCAACAACGGGAACCAAGGCGGTCGCAACAACAACTACTACTACTCGGGTCCCAACCTCAAGCGCAAGCCAGACAACACTGTCGCGGCTATCCAGCGCCCTGCGAAGGAGAACTCGAAGAAGAACTCCGGCGGCTTCAAAGACTTGCTGAAGGAGAAGTGCCCGTGGCACCTGGACGACAACCACACCACCGAGCAGTGCTACCAACTCAGGCGAGCACTCAAGAGTACTCCAGAGCCACCGCACCCTCACGGCAAGAAAGGCAAGAAGAAGAACGACAGAGACAACGGCGACTTCCAGGAACCCGACAAGACTGTCAACGTCCTCTTCGGCGGACTACCCAGCAGGCGGGAGCAAAAGGCTACTCGTAGAGAAGTCATGAGCATTGAACCAGCGGTTCCGACCCCTCTCAGGTGGTCGGAGGTGCCTATTACCTTCTCCCGCGCGGATCAATGGACCAGCTTCTCCGAACCAGGGCGGTTCCCTCTCCTCCTGAAGCCAGTGGTTGCGGGCTCCAAGCTCAACAAGGTCCTTATCGACGGTGGAAGCGGGCTTAACGTCCTTTTCACCAAGACCTTGAAGAAGATGAAGCTCGACATCACCCACATGCTCACCAAGAGCAACACGCCTTTTTACGGCATCGTCCCCGGTAACGCGGCTATCCCACTGGGCTCAGTGGTCCTGCCAGTTACCTTCGGGGAATCTCGGGACAACTACCGTACCGAGTACATCAAGTTCGAGGTCGCGGACTTCGAAACATCCTACCACGCCATCCTCGGCAGACCGACCAGCGCCAAGTTCATGGCGGTGCCCCACTACACCTACTTTGTACTCAAGATGCCGAGTCCAGCAGGTGTACTCTCTCTCCAAGGGGACGTGAAGATCTCGCACGACTGTGACACAGAAGCTGTGGAAATCGATTCCACAAATCAAGTACCCAACGCGATGATGGAGGTCTACACCGCGTCGAAGAAGCTTGCAACAAGTGAACTCGACACCCCTGAGAAGTCTGACAAAGGCAACAAGCCTCAGCCAGCTGAAGAGGTTCTGGTCAAGACGATCGACCTCGGGACAGGCGACGCCAGCATGACCACCACCATCGGGGCCGGCCTCGACCCAAATAGGAAGACGCGCTCATCAACTTCCTCCGGGCTAACCGCGACATCTTTGCGTGGAAGCCAGCGGACATGCCAGGAGTGCCCAGGGAGTTGATTGAGCACTGCCTCAACGTCGACCCTAAGGCCACCCCCAAGTGACAAAACCTCCGCCGTTTCGCTGACGACATACGGGATGCCATCAAGAAGGAACTCGCCAAACTACTCGCGTCTGGCTTCATCAGAGAAGTCTTCCATCCTGAGTGGCTCGCCAACCTCGTCCTCGTCCACAAGAAGAACTCGAATGAGTGGAGGATGTACGTCGACTACACCGATCTCAACAAACACTGCCCCAAGGACCCCTTCGGGTTGCCGCGGATTGACCAAGTCATTGACTCCACGGCGGGCTGCGACCTGCTCTGCTTCCTCGACTGCTACTCCGGGTACCACCAGATCACGATCAAGGAAGAAGACCAGGAGAAGACCGCGTTCATCACCTCGTTTGGCGCGTACTGCTACACGACCATGTCCTTCGGGTTGAAGAACGCCGGCGCCACCTATCAACGAGCTATCCAGGCCTGTTTCAAGAGGCAACTCAACAAGAATGTCGAAGCCTACGTGGATGACGTGGTACCCTCATCGACGACCTTGAAGAGACTTTCGCATCCCTGTGCGAGTACCGCTGGAAGTTCAACCCGAACAAGTGCGTCTTCAGCGTACCTTCGGGCAAACTACTCGGCTTTATCATCAGCCAACACGGCATCGAAGACAACCCCGAGAAGATCTCCGCCATCACCAGCATGAAAGCTCCCACGTGCATCAAAGACGTCCAGAAGCTGACCGGGTGCATGGCGGCCTTGAACAGATTCATCTCGAAGCTTGGAGAACGGGGGCTCCCCTTCTTCAAACTACTCAAGCACCAAGAGAAGTTCGTGTGGACTCCAGAGGCGGACCAAGCCCTTGCCCAGCTCAAGGACTTCCTATCGAAGCCACCGATCCTCACGGCTCCTCGCAAAGGCGAGCAGCTCTTCGCTCTACCTCGCCGCGACCACTCATGTGGTCGCATCGCCATCGTTGTCGAGCGACGAGAAGACGGCCACGCTTATCCGGTCCAACGCCCGGCCTACTTCGTCGGCCGAGGTCCCGTCGCAGTCCAAGGCACACTATCGCCCCCTGTGCGAGAAGCTTCGTACGCAGTACTCATCACCTCGCGGAAGCTACGACACTACTTCCAGGAGTACTCGATCTCCGTCATCACCGACTACCCGCTCGGCGACATCCTGCGGAACCAAGATGCTACTGGAAGAATCTCCAAGTGGGCAGTCGAACTCGGCGCCCTCACCATCGACTTCAAGCCATGTACAGCCATCAAGTCACAGGCACTAGTCAACTTCATGGCAGAGTGGCGGGAGAATCAGCTACCTGCTCCAAATGTGCGACCAGAGCATTGGGTGATGTACTTCGACGGCTCACTCAACTTCGAAGGCGCGGGTGCAGGGGTACACCTAATCTCTCCAACAGGCGAATAACTCAAGTACGTCCTGCAGATTTTCTGGAAGGTCTCAAACAACGAAGCCGAGTACGAAGCTCTCCTACACGGGCCCGCCGCGGCTTCACCGGGCATCAAGCGGCTACTAGTCTACGGCGACTCGCCGGCGGGTCATCAACCAAGTCAACAAATCCTGGGACCGCAACAAGGAGAACATGGACGCCTACTGCCTAGAAGTCCGCAAGCTCGAGAACAAGTTCTACGATCTCGAGTTCCACCACATCGTCCGCGACAACAACGTTGTAGCGGACGTCCTGTCGAAGCTTGGTTCAACTCGCGCTCAAGTACCAGCGGATGTCTTCGTCCACGAGCTTCATGCGCCATCCATCCCGGAGCCGGCGCCACCGACCACTATCCCAGCGCATCCGCCAGCTGGCCAGGAGGTCATGATGATCGACAAGGACTGGAGGCAACCCTTCATCGACTACCTGAGCGAGCAGAAGGTTCCCTCGGACAAAAACCTGGCTAAGCAGCTCATCCGCTGCGCCAAGTCCTACGTCCTCGTCGGAAACAAGCTTTACAAGCGGGGCGCATCTTCTGGAGTACTCATGAAGTGCGTCCCCAGGCAAGAAGGCAAGGACATCTTGGAGGAGATCCACAATGGCGTCTGCGGCAACCACGTGTCTTCTCGTACGCTGGTCAGCAAGGCCTTCCGGCGAGCCTTCTACTGGCCCACAGCCCTGGGCGACGCTGAAGAACTCGTCAGAAGGTGCCAAGGATGTCAATACTTCGCCAAGCAAACAACACATCCCAGCCTACAAGCTAGTCACCATACCGCCAACCTGGCCCTTTGCTTGCTGGGGGCTCGACATGATTGGGCCACTGCCAACTGCGCCATGTGGATTCAACAGAGTATTGGTGGCCATCGACAAGTTCGCCAAGTGGATCGAATTCAAGCCGGTCACATGCCCCAAGGCTGACAGAGTACTCGACTTCCTGGATGAACTTGTGCATCGCTACGGACTACCCCACCGCATCATCACAGACCTGGGCTCCAACTTCAACAATCACCAGTTTTGGGAGTACTGCGAGAACAGCGGGATCGATGTCTGATATGTCTCGGTTGCCCATCCTCGGGCCAACAGACAAGTCAAGCGCGCCAACGGGATGGTGCTCGACGCTCTCAAGAAGCGGCTGCACGACGCTGCTAATTCCAAAGGAGGCAAGTGGATCAAGGAACTACCCAATGCACTCTGGGGGCTACGCACTCAGCCTTCCAAGCCAATGGGGCAATCCCCCTACTTCCTGGTCTACTGCTCCGAAGCAATCCTCCCTGCTGATGTCATATGGGATTCACTAGCAGTGGAGCACTACGACGAAGGCGTCTCTGAAGACAGCAGACGAGTTGACATCGATGGACTCGAAGATGCTCGCTGCGCTGCCCTCGTCCAATCAGCAAGGTACCTGGAGGGTATCCAACGCTACCAGGACCGCAACGTCAAGGAACGCTCCTTCAACGTTGGCGATCTCGTCCTCCGTCGTATCCAGAACACGGAAGGACTACACAAGCTCAGCTCCCCCTGGGAAGGTCCCTTCACCATGGCAAAGGTGACCGGGCCGGGCTCCTACCGCCTCCAGACACTTGAAGGCGAAGATGTCAACAACTCATGGAACATCGACCAACTCTGTCGGTTCTACGCTTAATCTACGTGACTACTCCGAGGCTCAAGTCTACACGACTAGATCAAGACCCCTTCGCCGTAAGCGGCCTCCGGGTCCTGGCACTAGTCACCGGACTACTCCTTCGCTGTAAGCGGCCTCCGGGTCCAGGCACTAGTCTCCAGACTACTCTTCTCCAGAATCCAGCCCATGCGGCTACCTACGGATCCTGGACTGCGACGAGCGACAAAGGACTCTAGCAGCGGTCTACTGAGAGACCATGTACTTCTAGATCCAGCCTACACGGCTACCTACGGATCTACTGCTGTAAGCGGCTACTCGCCCTAGCACCACTTAGCCGTAGGCGGCCTCCAGGTCCTGGCAACTACTCTGTAACTACAGCCCTGGCCATCCAGGTGTACTTCTTCAGTAATAAAGTTTGATCGTTCATCAACTTCTTTGCTGTCTACCTCCATCAGCGGGACTACTGCCGAGTACGACTACTCGCGACAACTCCACGATGGGACTCCGCACTCTGAGATCGCGACTACGAGTACTCATTGATGGAACTCCTCTTCATTAATACTTAAACAATTTCATTACAATTGTTTTTGTACATCTACTGCTACGAGCTAACTATTACAGACTACTGGAGGTTAAGCTTTTCGGCGACTTGTTCCGCAATGGGCGCCATCTGCTCCAGCAGCTCCGCATATTGCTCGTCGGTACAGTTGGCGGCTAGTCCGCCAGCGACCACATCCACGGGTGCCTTCGGGAAGTAGGACTTCATGAAGGCCAGCACCTGGTTCGAGATCGACTTCGCCAGATGCTTCACGTAGGCCGCCAGCCGGCTGGGGGCTTCCTTCAGTCGATCCACCAGCGGTGCTATCTTGGGGCCGCCAGGGTGAGGCACCAGTAGCCTCGCGATGGGGAGCGCGGATTCTTCAAGCTCCTTCAGCTGGGCCCGCAGCTTCTTGCAGTCCTCGTTCAGCTTCTGCAACAATTTGTAGCAGTTGACGAGGTCACGATCGGAGGCAATACGAAGCTCCATGTGCTTGTCGCACTCGTTGGCAAGCTCCTTATAATCTAACTCGAGTACCTGGCGGGCCTCCTGCTCCCGGTAGAAGAGATTCTTCAGACCCGTCTCTGAAGTCTTCAACTGCTCTACCCGGGTTTCAAGCTCTGCAAACAACAAGGAAAAGCGGGTTAGACTACCTCTCGACTTCCAACAAGTACCCAACAAGACAAGTGGTGTACCTTTATTCTTGTTGCGTAGCGTCTTGTTCTTCCGCACCAAGTCGTCGCTCTTCGCCTGCATCTCCTGGATGTCGTTGTGGTATTTGGCGAAGGCGGTATCAAGCTTGGACTGCATGGCGGCCGCGTGCTTTCGGGACTTCACGAGTTGGTCCTCCAGCGCCTCGGCCCGAAGCACAGTGTCGCCATACCCCTGAAGCATCTCAGACTTCAGTAGGGACTTCTCAGTGACGTCCTGCACAGACAATACACATCAAATGGGTACTCAACGCTAAAGGATTGACTACTCAAGAGTTACGGCTACTCACCTTCATCCACTGCTCGTCTTGGCGGACCGCCTCCAGATGCCGAACCACCGTTGCCGGATCGACCAAGTCATCCGCCAGCAACTCGATCCCTCCATGACTACTTGTGGCGGCTTCAGTCATCGGTGCAGAGCGGATGGGCTCCGCGTCTTGGATCTCCGGGGAGCGAACAACCACCTCCAGAGCGGGTTCTGGCTGCGTGGTGGCCTCCACTCCCCCGGTCGTCGCAGCGGCCTCTCCGGCGGCCACCTCCATAAGCTCGGGGGCTCCTCCAGTAGCCTCCTGAGTTTCTAGTGTCAAGTTCTCCACGGGCACCACCGATGGGGTGTCGTTCCCTTCGGCCTCAGCGTCTGTCAACGAGAAGACAAGCGCATCAGCGTTACCTGATGACTACGACTACTCTTCGGGGATACTACAGCCTCAGCATAGTACTCACCTTCGACTACGCTGGCTTCAGGCAACGTAGCCTCAGCAGCCGGTGCTTCGGGCTCCTCCTGAGGGGCGGGAGCGGACTCCTCAGCGGGCGGCGCGACTTCTTCTTCCGCCACCGCTGCAGAGGGTTCATCCCCCTCCCAGGATAGATCCGTCGACTTCCTGCAGAGTACACAAGCCGGTTGTCAGTCAAGCACGACTACCACATCAAGTACTACTCGGGAAGATTCAACACTTACAAGCTTGACCGGACCACCGTCACGGTCGGGGCGCCGAGGATGCTGGCGATGTCCACCAGTCCAGCCTCGGCGGGCGCCTCCTCTTGCGCCTTTGCGGCCGCCCTTCTCGGTAACGGCGGCGGGTGCGGCCGCTCTCTCCTGCGCTTCTGTGGTCACCACTTCTTCCGCAACAGCAGCTGCGGGCTCCGTGCTCTCTTGAGGAGCAGGGGCTGGCGCTCCATCTGCGCCAGGAGTTCTTCGACAGTGGGGGCTGGGCTGCGACTCCCAGTGGCTTCCCCCACTGTGTCCCACTCGCCTTCGTCGCCCTGACCAACGGGCTCCGTAGGCGGCAACTCCTGCAAGCAAGGAAACTTCTTCATCAACAAGTGAACTCGAGACACTAGTACTCGACTACACTACTCAAGACGGCTTACCTCTGGGGACGTGGTCTCAGTGACCTTCAACTTCTTCGTCACGCGCTTGCGGGACGCATTGCATGGCTTCCACGACGGCGCGCCAAACTAGCCTCCAGGCTAGCCGGTGGATCCTGAACAAGAGGAACGTGAGGCAAGCCAGGACGGCTGAACCTCGACCGCAGCTGGAAGCGGTCCTGCAGCATCTCCTCATCGTCGTCCTCGTCAGACGTGTCCTCCACGACAACGGTGTCGTCTCCTTCGCCGACCTCACGCCGCTCCTTGGCCTTGGTCTTCCCCTCCTCTGGGATCTCGACTTCCTGAGGGGGCGGCGACGGCTCGGAGACAAACTTCTTCAAGTCGTCCTGCAAGACACAACTCATCAGTGCGGCTACTCACACGGAATGGGTACTCGACTATGGGTGCGGCTACTTACCTCCTTTGGCGGGCTCGCGGCGGAGTACTCCGGTACGGGGCACGCCGTGTACGGCGGCATGTCCTTGAAGATCCGCGCCAGCCTATCGACAATGTCGTCATCGCCGACTTCGTCTCCAGGCATCCGCGACGTGTCGTCGTCGCCGGTGTACTCGAACCCAAGGGTGTCGCGAGCCATCAGCGGCTGCACCCCGCGCTTCATGAAGCTGAAAGCCACGTGCTCGGCCCTCAGCCCGGCTTCCCTTAGCGCCTTGATCCGCGCCAACAACTCGGAAAGTTGGATCCCTTCCTGCATCGTCGGCTCTGTGTTCCACCACGGGCGGTGCTTGGGCTGCTTCCGGCTCGGCTTCGGCAGTCCCGGATGGTGGTTCGTGATGTAGAACCACTTTGCCTTCCAGTCTTGATTGGAGTCTATGAGCTTGTACGAGAGGTACTGCTCGGCGGCGTCCTCCCGCATCTGGATCCCCGCTCCTCCGACTACCCGCGGGTTGCTGGCACTTGGTTGCGGCTTCACCCGGAAGAACTTCCGGAACAGGATCCAATGGGGCTTGATCCCCAGAAAAGCTTCGCAGAAATGAACGAAGACAGCGGTGTGGAATATACCGCTGGGGTTAAGGTTGAGGTACTCGATGTCGTAGTACCTCATGAGCCCCTTGAAGAAGTTGCTCGCCGGGAGCGAGAGCCCGCGCTCCGCGAATCGCGCGAACATCGGGATCTCGTCTTCATTCTTCTCCATCGGGTACGGATACCCGGCGGCGGCCCTCCACATGTCCACCTCCTTCTCCCGGATGAATCCGCTGTTGAGGAGGGCTAGTAGGTCTTCGGTCTTGGCCTTCGACTTCTTCC
Source organism: Cenchrus americanus (assembly GCA_947561735.1). Classification (NCBI taxonomy): domain Eukaryota; kingdom Viridiplantae; phylum Streptophyta; class Magnoliopsida; order Poales; family Poaceae; genus Cenchrus; species Cenchrus americanus. The sequence continues at coordinate 67,728,590 of OX387245.1, read as the reverse complement.
ATTCGCGGTTCGGATCTGGCCGCGGTGGAGACTTCGGCGGTGATGTCCCTGCGGCAGATCCGGCGGCTTCGTCACGACTCCTCTTCTTCCCGTCGGCGGCCTTCGCGGTCTTGGACGGAGATGGCTTCATCCTCCAAGTGCACGGGGTCTTCACGCGCATTCGCTCGGGGGCTACCGCGGTGGCTCTCTCTGGCGGCGCGCTCGGATCTACACCTCACTCAGCGGAGGCGGCGCGCACTGGTGGTGATTTCTGGCCAAGATGTGTTAGGAATGGCTACAGCTGCGTAGGGTGAAAAACCCTAAGAGATTTGGCTTCTATTTATAAGTCAACGCGTCCCTCCAACGGCCGGATGGATAAGTCTGCGCTCGGCTGCCTCAGCGGTCGCGCCTGACTCTTCGTATTCCACTAGTCGATGCGCCTCACATCGGTGGCTCGGCTACCTGTACTTGACTACCTGGGAAGCGACAAGACTCAGGAGCATCTCAGGACACATTCTACAAGATGACCCTTCAATTCGAGAGGAAGTACTGGACTCAAGGCTCGGGGGCTCCGTGCCACGTGTCCTTCGGTTTTTTCTCCGGATTTTTCAGGATTTTCTTGCCAAAACTTCAGATGGACCCTCTGCCAGATTCTGCAACTCAACCTAAGGCTCGGGGGCTACTCCATATGGAGTGCGATTTTGCAATCGCACTTCCATATCAGCTTCGGCTTCAAGACAACACGAGCATTTTTGAAGACCTTCGAGGGCAGCACTCGAGGACGCTTGGGACTACTCGAGAAGACTTCAAGATTGCTCAAACATCAGCTGGAGTACATTCCAGCCTCGGGATGCTTCGACTACTCTTGAGGACTTTTGACTTGTAGTACTCGGGGACGCTTGAGGACTACTCGTTAAGGCCGTCAAGACTACTTGAAGCTATCCTTCTCGACTACAAAGTACTCGGGGGCTCGTCGTATGGACCTCCCCGGGCCCACTACCTCGGTGGGTACCGGGGACCGACTACTCGGTGGGCCCCGGGACTACCCGACTTGCGCCGCGCGGTACCCTCGATGGCGTGAAGCACAAGGACTACAGAGGAGAAGTACTCGGTTAGGAAGCTGTACATGTCCCGCACTGTATGGAAGACTCCTAGACGTACTCGACTAGTACTCTCTCCCTATTCCGACTTGTAACCCTGCCTCCCGGACTATATAAGGCGAGGCAGGGACCCCTCTCTCGGATAATCTCATCTCATGGCGTACAATTGCACCAACTTGTAATCGTACCTAATCAATCCAGAGCTACGCAGCATACAGGACGTAGGGTATTACGCACCTCGCGGTCCGAACCTGTCTAAATTGTGTGCCACGTGTCTCTTCCTTCGAGTTACCGATCTCGGCGAGGCCACATTCATCTACTTTGGGTACTCCCCTTAGTAGGTTGCCGGTCTAAAACACCGACACCCTTCCCCACTTCTCTAGCCTCCGGTCACAAGTGCGAGATCCGGAGAGATTGTATCGCCCATGGCGACTTGAAGAGGGTGGTGGCGCAGCCGCGGAGCCTTTCGCCGACGCACGCGTTCACCCGAGGGTGAGAGCGCCATCGTCGAGAGGCCTTGCGACGGTGCCCTTTGCCCGAGTCTGCCCCACAAACGACGCGACGTCGAGCGGCAGCTCAAGTGTTCTAACCACACTACGGCGATATTCAGCTCCTTTCCCGCACGATGGCGGTGATTACGCCGACAGGGTAAGGCCACAGGTAGGTCCTCCTCCCCGTCAGGATTTCTCGATCTAGGGTTAGGGTTTGGAGATCTTGACACGAATTTCTTCGATTTCTTCGATTCGAGATCGAATTCACCTTCTTTTCTTTTTAATTCGTGACAGAATCTTTTGGATCTGCTATCGATTTGTATCGATTTTATCTTCCAGGGTACGCCTTCACGGCGACCCATCTTCCTCCCCCTCGCCCGTGGCGGCGGAGAAGGTTTCCTGCCCCAGTAACTCGATCTACACACTAGATCAAGGCGTCTGATACCATTGTTATCTCATGAGGATCAACTAGGTGTAGATCGGTGGGTGATAACCTTCAACAGTGATGGGAAACAAGATGTTCTTGAGTTTAACCGAGAGGGAGAGAGGAGAGGATGGAGGGAGATCACCGTGGGATTAGGAAGTAGTGGATGAACTCGTCGGTGTCGATGGAGTCCGTCGTCACTGTGCAGTGCCGTGGAGATCCTCGGTGAAGCGCAGTGGCGACCGACGACGGCGGCGGCTGCGGCAGAGCTTCCCATCGCTCACAGCTTTCAGAGTGGACGATCGGTGGGCAGGGAGGTGGGGTGAGTGGACGCTTTCAGAGTACTGTTCCTCGTTGCCCCCACCTCCCTTGTATAGTGCTGCACGACGAGGGCTCGCAACCCCAGTGGGTGGGCTCCCCCGATCAGGGAGCTGAGTCAAGGGCCGAGTTGGCCCACCCTTTTGGGCCAACTGGTGGAGATCATACTAACATCCCACCTTACCATGAATGAACTTCTATGCTTATCATCTGGAGTATTTGAAAGAAAAAGGCTATTTAAGTAATGTTCTTCTTCGATTCAGGTGTTGACACATAGCATCAACAATGGGATTGAGCTATGGGTAATCGCTAGACGTTTTGAGGCATGCGTATTTCCTTTTGTTTCTTTCTGTTGATATGCCCTTCTTGCCTTGTGCAGGAGCTTTAGTTCAACAACTTGTAAAAATTTTTTCACTTCTCCTAATACAATGAGTCAATGGCGCACAACTCTCGCGCGTTTTGAAAAAAGAACGAACTTCTATTTGCGCTTCCTACATTTGGCAACATCATTATTTCTTGACAAACCGAAGCGATCATAGTCCACAAACTGTGATATATCGATATAGGCTCCTAAGATCCAACTCACTTATGAAATATAAATATAAAAACATTAGAGTGCTTGTAATTAACATGATCCATCGACAACTAATTTTATTTATTTCTTTCGTATTAATTTAGCTGGTGGAAAAATTTTATCACAATGTACTACTCGGTACCTTTTAGTACTACCAAGTACCGTAAGAAAACTCAAATAAACAACAATGTAATCAGGTTTCGTAGGAACTAAAATGGAATCCCAAAAGAAATAAAAGTTTTTATATTTCAAAATCCATTCAACCAAATGGAAAATGAGAACTCTCAAAATCCATCACATCCAGCGGTCCTCGGAATAAAACTGTATGTTTATCTCACAAACGACAGGAGAAATAGAATAAAACTGTATGTTTATCTCACAAACAACAGGAGCAATATTGTTTTTAGTGACAGCTTCACTAAATTCTACTATCTTGAAACAGTGAATTTCACACGAACACAGTTTATACATTCCATCGGAGATTTCAGGGGAAAAAACGGGACTCAGCAATTCAGCGTCTCATTTGCCAATCCAAAGCTCAACTTCACACAGAGCGCCAGCGAGAAATACGTACGGCCAAGCGATTTGCCAATTTAGTAGTAGCACCCGGCACATGTGCACTCGGCACATCGCCAAACAAATCGCTCGCCTCGCGCGCGACCACCAACCGCGGCGTGCGCCGCGGGCCTCCGCGCGCGTCTCGCTCCCCCCCGCGTACAAATACCCCTCTCCTTCCTCCTCCCTCCCAAGCCACCTCTGCCACAGCACCATGTCTCGCGCGCTCGCCCTCGTGGTCCTCCTGCTGGCCGCCGCCGCGGTGGCGCCGCTGGCCTCAGCGCACGGGGTCGGGGTGGAGGAGTCCGTCATGGCCGCCAAGGAGGAGAAGTCCGCCAGGGCGGTCGGGGCCGACCCCGACCCCTCCCCGGCCAGCGGCCTGCCGGCCGACCCGGCGCCCGACGCGCGGCCCTAGGACAGGAGCACGCACCGTCGTCCCCGACTCCTCCGCCGATCCGGTCCTCCCCTTCCCGTGGTTCCGCTGCGTGTCCTCGCGTTGGCTTGATGGTTGATGTACACGAACGCGAGTAGGCGACGGCGCCTTTCATTTCATCCCGCATGCGTGTTCTCTTGCGCTTTTTTTTTATGGTTGCCGTGACGCTGACGCAGGTGTGAGAAGTTCTGTCACTCTCTGCTTGTGGAATTGTACATCCAGCCTCCAGCTCACTGCTGGTTGTTTATGTGTAACAGTGTAAGAAATTGGACATCTGATTGTTGAAAAAAATGCATATATACGTTTTGAGATCGAAACTGCTATATGTTTCCATGCTCATGCTGTGAGTAGCTCAGTAGCATATGGTGATCTATGGCACGCTTCACAGAGAGTGCATGCCACTGCCGTGTGAGAACTTGATCAGTGCCAGCTTTCACCCAACACATCTCTCCATCAGTCCATGCACGCGTAGTACAGAATCAAAGGAAGATTTTATACAGAGGCATTGCCCATAAATAACGGATTCCAGTATTCAAGTAGTCACCCCCCAGCGGCCCTGCTGCTGTACCATTTTGGCGTTTCTCCTTTCAATATGCAGAAGGATCTTGCGGAATATCACCCGTAATAGGTTGATCACCTGCCAGATGCTTTGTGGCATATATATGCATGCCTTGAACATACTTTAGGCTCCATCAACGAGACCCTTATCTGTAAAAGTTACCACACGTATTAATATTTGATATAGTGCCATGTTAAGCATGGCGCATATAATATATAACCCCATTTGTTATACACTCAGTTTAGCAGAATAGTTTTAATCCCAGGTATAGCCTCGTGGATCCCTGTTATGTGGCCTTAACTTATACCAGTATATTCTACACTACTCAAGTCAAGACTGGATGATCATGTCTTGCATCCTCAGATCTGTATGCAAGATGATTAGACTATCAGAATAGGAGGTGTCGACCACTTGGTTGGAGTGCTGGCTTAAATCTGATCCAATTGATTATGTGTTAGTCTTAGTGATTGAGTATCGGTTGCAGCATTAAGAAAAGTCATGGTATTAGTTGTTGTAGATTAGGACTGGCATCAGATTATTGTTCTCAATCAGTACATTCTGCATCATGAGCCTGTGTTTTTTCAATCCACTGGTTCAAAGGCTACCCACAATTATTGTGCCATGGTGCCTTTTGTACAGTAATACAGCCGATTAATATCAAATGGGGAGGTCCGTGGGACTTTCAGAGAAACTTTAGTTCTTTGACATTGAAATTGTAGCCATCTAAAGCCTAGCCCTTGCTGCTTCTCTAGATTCATATTCCATGACACCGGGGATATGAGTTTCCATAAGGTATTTTTCCCAATTGATGAACTTGGTGTCACAGGGGATCAGTTCTCTGTCTCTTTTGCTCATCATCGCCATAAGCGCCTGCATGTTGGAATCATCAAACCTGCAAGCGAAGGCGCAAAATGGGAACAACTATTGATCAATAAAACTTCGTTACTGGAGCTACCTCTACGGCTCTACCTTACCTCCTCTTGAAGAATGTGCCTGACCGGAACACTTCTGCAAGGGCCACTGTGAAATTGTACTCTCTCTTGAGATGGTTGTGTCTGTCAAGCTCGTCAGTGGTAGACAACCCACGGCCTGCCATATCCTGCAACCAGAAATAATGACACACTTTGTGAAAAAATATACACAAAATTCAATGCAGTTATATTTGTTAGGGGATGTCATGTGGATTGTGCTAGATCTTTTTTCATTGGCTATAATTTGGGGCCCAACAAAAATATGACAAATGATGGTTGAAAACCTGGGTCACGTGGATGCCATGTAGGTGGATCAACAATGCTGATTGTGACTTCAAGTGAACCTTTCAGTAAGTTTGGGACCAAGATATGTAAATTAAAATTGTCCGGGGAAATCCATGGAACAAGTTTAGAGACTGCTGGTGCATTTACTCCATATTTAGTTATAAACCAACCTGCATTGGTATGTTGTAGTGTATACCCATGTGCTTGTAGAAGCTGGCCATTGTTGCTGGCACAATCAGCTGCTTCACCTTGATTCCCTCTCCCCCTGAACCAACAAACGGTTTCTCTGAGAAGTATCTGAACATTATACGTATCAGCTCACCTATCTTGAGTGGGTTGCGCATTGAAGAACCAATGTGATAGATCAAGCCCAATTGACTTCGAGGGTGGTAACTGATAATGCAAAGCATTCCATTGACCACAGAGTCCGCAGGTACCTGCAAGCCATCCACAAAAATGATATTAATCATCTGTAGTTTCCACTACAAATCAATTGTATTGGCTAAACACAGAAGAATGTATCATACAATGTCTATAACAGTAGTGACATCTGCAGGAAGAACCTTCAGAATCCCCTTACCATAATTTGTAACCCACGTGTCAATTGTTCTGCACCAATTTCACACCATATTTCAAAGTGAGTTGCCGATGATAATTGAGTGTAAGCTATGGAAGTAATGAAGTGAAGAAAATGGTTCAGTATGCTGATGAAACTGACTTGATTCCTTCTATCCATCCAGGAAAAGGCTCCTTCCATGTGCTTGTAGTGGATGTTGGGCGGATTATGGCAATCGGTAGCTGCAATCTGTGTTCATATGCTAGCATCTCACCCATTGCCTTTGTGAAAACATAGGTACTCATCCATCCAAACTTCTGAGCTCTGTTTAGCCATCACGTAGAAATTTGGGAACATCATTCCTAATGATGTATCGTGTTTTAAAGTGAAAATGTAAGAATAAATTGTGCAGGTGACGAATAAAGTTCAGATGCAAAACCTTTGTGTGCCAATCTTCTTCATGGTGCGGCTTATAGTATCTTCTGAAGCATTCATGCAAACTAGCTCTTTCAGCTTCGCCTCTGCCAATGCAATTTCTTCTGAAATATTTAAATCTGATTGACCATCGTAGCTCCTGTACTGGTGAAGTGGCTTCTCCAGCATGATCCCCGATTCCTTTCCATTGACATAAGCTGGAATTGGGAACACTTATCTCATTTAAGAAGAAATTCCTTTTTGTTGGATAGAAGTGAGCTGATGACAATTTCAGGTCTCACCAGTTGACACAAGGAGGAGGAGCTCTAGCTTTGCACATTGCAATGCAATCTCGATGATACGCTTCACACCCATAGTGTTTATTGCCAAAGCAGTGTCGTATCTGCACTTATGATCAGGGGAAACAACGTGAGCTTCACAGACAAACCCCTTTTCTATCTGATTAAAAAAGAATAATCACAGCACAACTTTTCCACCTTTCTCTGAAGTTAACTGTCGCGGCCATATGAACGATGATGTCAGTTTGTTTCAGTATATCTTCAGCAAGCACAGCATCTCCTATACCCAAATTCTTCAATGAGACATCTCCTGCCACAGGGTAAACCTTGTCCCAGAACCATGAACTGAAATGCTCCTGGTACTTCTCTCGCAAAGGGTGAAATATCTGAAGTCGCATAATCTGACATTGCAGGCAACAGGACCAATGGAACAAAGATGAACTGGATCAAAATTTAATCAATCATTCAACTAACTCCAAACCCTCCAAAAAGGCCGGGTGAGATATTCGCAGAGAGCAGCGCGCAGAAGAAGACGACCTCGGAGCGGACCCGCTCCTTTGCAGAAGCCTGGTCGCCGGCGCGCACCAGGAGGTACAACCTCTTCACCAGGGGCTGCATCCGCAGGATCTTCTCCACGAGGACTGCATCTCAGAACCCAACAAAGCATCAAGATCCAATCACTGGACTCCCTGAACACACTAAAAAGCATAAGGATTTCGCCGCTACGTTTCGCTACGAATCCGGTGGCGCCCGTGATGAGGACGGTCTTGTTGTGGAGGCGCTCCGCGATCCCGGCGGGCTCCATGGCTAGACCCAGGTTCGAACGACCGAGTGAGCGAGCAGATTGAGGACGGCGGGCTCAGTGGGCAGCAATGGTGGATTGCAGGGCGGGTGGAGCCGGAGGGGCCGGAGAAGAGCTGAAGAGGGTGGGGAAAGACGAAAAGTTTCCTCCTCGTTGGCCGTTGGGTGACTTGGGTCTGGCCTACTGGCAGGTGGGTCCCATCCGACGGCAGGTAGGCGACGGAGCGAGACAGATCAATCAATCCAGGCCGTCGGATCACTGAACCCGCTCCGAAGCGTAATCCGATCCGCTCCTCCTCCGCTGGGCTGGCGGCTGGGCCTGGGTGGTGAGAGATCTCACAGCCCCCACAGATCTCGTCTTCTCATGCCCCCCCTCCCCCCTCCTGCCCGATTCAAAATTTTCGAGCCCTCCGCCATCGTCTCCACGCCCCGGCAACTAGCCGTTCCCCTCCCACCTCCATGCCCAAACCCTAGGCGGCCGCGCAGCGACCTCCGCGAGAGCCGGCCCGGCTAGCCATGGAGCACCTGTTCATGCAGGCCTTCGAGCGCGGGGACTGGCTGGCCGCTCAGTTGCAGCAGCAGGTCGACTCCTACTCCCAATCCCTCGCCTGCAGCCTCCTCGCCGCCGGCCACAAGCCCCCGGAATGGCTCCTCCCCTCCACCACCCTCCACCAAGGTGCGCCCCTCCTTCTCCCTTTGTCTTCCCGCGTCGGCGTCAGATTCAGGTTGTTCGTGAGCGGAGCGGGGTGGGGATTGGGTTGGCCGATTGGGGCTGATTTCGATTTGGACAGGGATCGCGTATTTCGACTGGTAGGGTTGATAGTTAGTTGTGATTTGAGCTTACTTTACGTAGCTAACTAGAATTTGTTTCTAGTGCTAGCATTTTGTGGAGAATTGATTTGGTTAACCCCTTTTTTGTTAATTGGAGAAATTCAAATTTTGAGGTGAAGTGTTTGTGTGGTGTCAAAACGATCATGGGGGCATTAATTGCCTAAGATAAGCACTGTGGTTGGTGATTGCTTGGTTTTAGAGAATGTTTCCTGCTGTCATAACTATAACAGAACAATACCATAGCTAAATCTACATGCCATAGTTTGGTGTTGCTAGTATACTGAAATTTCAATAATTCAACAATCAATATAATTTGCTACTGAAATACAATTATATTCTACCCATCCTTCTTGCAATGTTGGACTACCTAAAGGTTGCACAAGTACATATATAGTAGTTGGATGTTCATATGTCATATCTAACCATTTTGGTGTGAATATCGTTTTATGATCTCCTTCTGTGCTCTGTCATTATCTTTCTTTTCTATTCATACACTGAAGTACTCCATCTGAAGTAATCCATTTATGTGTAGAGCTGAATGGCAAACCAATTTTTCTCACCGGAAGACATATTACAACACCAGCAGTCAATAGGAGTGTCTTGAGCACGTTATCCAGAAATCCGGAGGTTCCAAATGGATGTGCTTACCCAGACACCAATTGTAGTGCTCTGGGTACAAGCCAACATGAAGAGGAGCAGCAAGATCAGACTTCACTTAACCAGGAAAGTTCTGAGACTTGTACTGCTGCCAAAATGTTTCCAAGGATTCAGCGTTCCAGGTCAAGGCAAAGGCATATTAAAAATCGCCTACATGGAAAGGATCAGTCTGCCAAGAGTGGGAGCCATGATGGTATGCTTAAGTCTAACCTTGGAACTTTGGGGTCAAATGGAGCTCGTGCATCATCATCATCATCATCATCTCTACCATGTGATGATGTTGCCAACAATGCTGAAATAACATCATCAGGTCCAGGTCAGGGTAGTGGTTTTTGTGCCATTCAGGGGAAGCCAATTGATTTCTTGAAGTGTGTTGACAATCTTGAAAATCAAGGAGTTCAATCAGGTGGTTTCCCGCAACAGATTGTAGAGAGCAAAGTTGTCTCTTCTGATAGGGACACTAGGGTCAGTAACAAATCTTCTGTTAGAGATTCATTGAGTGTACCACTTCCAGATCTCTCTAAGCCAAGCGTTGCAGATAGTGTGTGTGACCGAATTCCTGAAACTCACATGTTGATTGAGGCAAAGAAACTTCAGTTTGATGCCATTGAATCAGTTTGTATGAATCCTACCAGTGAAGATATAGGCCAGCAACAGGATTGTGATGCTAAAAGTGAGCATCTTGATATTGCTGGTGGAATTCCTTCGAGTGAAGATGCATCTACTACCAATTCTCAGGGACCTCATTCTATGGGTAAATTATTCCTTGATCAGGTTAGGTCGGGAGATTTGAACCCTGACGGTGCACCAGCGGAGCAGCATCTCAAATATACCTTAGAATGTGCCCATCCTGTTCTAACTGGTGTGCATTCTCCAACTAAGAAACCATCTCTAACATGCCCTGCTGAAGCACCAGATTCTATCCATCAACCATTGCTTCAGAAGGTTACCGAGCATCTCCCTGAAACAAATTCTTTGGGAAGAGCATGTCCCAGGGACAGTCGGCCACTTGAAATTGATACACCAAATAGTGATAAAACCAATTGTTCTCAAAGGCCTTGTTCTATGGTCAACCCGCTGCTTGAAAATGATATGTTGCAGGATATTGAGGATACTAAAAAACTGCAGAGTTCCATTTGTCTTGTATCATCTCCATACAGTGGACAGCTACTTACCCAGCTAGCTGACTCAAGATTTGGGGCTCATGCATCATCAGGAACATCACCAAGCAGTCTTTTAGGGGAGGATGGGCATGAACATCTTTCAGATTTGCCAATAAATAACAGTGAACCTTTGCAGCTACCTACCCAGCTAGCTGACTCAAGGTTTGAGGCTCATGCATCATCAGGAACATCACCAAACAGTCTTATAGGGGAGGATGGGCATGAACATCTTTCAAATTTGCCAATAAATGACAGAAACAACCAATGCTCCCAAGGGAGATCTGCTTTAAGCCTAGAGCTGCTTCCACCTCTAACTTCTACTTCCAATGATGTTCGTCAATCAAGCCTCTCATCTTATAGAGTGCAAAGCAATGGCAAACATTCTGCTGTGATTAACTTAAAATCTGCAGACAATGAGTTATCTCAGAAACCATATTTATCGGTCGGATCATCTTTGGAACTTAATGGGAGTATTCCAGATGCAGAAACTCCATTAGGCCATCCTCCTCTGGACATGGAGAATGAGATGTTCAAAGCAAACTCAGTATCCAACTTGGTCAGCTGTTATTCAGGAAAGTTGGGTGATGATGCTCATATCAGCAAAGCATATGGTGGTTCTGCTGATAACGGAAAGAACGAGTCTATGGTTCTGAAAGTTTTGCCCAGTAATTCATCTGAAAGAACCAGAGAGATGCATGGGACAGAAAGGAACGATGTGGTTTTGTCAGAAAAATGCAATGAAAGCCTGCAACAAGGTATCATGATTGCTCCTTGTAGATAATTATCCTCCTGTTTTATAGCAAATGACACTGATATATTCTTACAAAACTTGCAATCTTTCAGGAAATGTACAAGAGACCCCTCATGCTGAGGATGATTTGCAAACGAATGCTAATTCATGCACAGCCGAGAAAACTGAGAACAGGAAGTTTGCAAGTACTTCAGAATCACGTGAGAAGAGCAATAACCACCAGGAGGACAGAAGAACTGCTCAGAGGAAGTCAGTTGCAGATGGTGTTCAAATAAATGGGGGTACAGCATCCAAGAGAAACCGAATAAGACACCAAGACACTGCGCTTCCCAGTTCTTATGACGCAAAACCATCGTCTCCGAACCACCAAGATGTCATTGGCACCCATATGGTAACTGCAGAAAATTTCTCGGGGAAATCACAACCTTCAGGTCGTTACTTCTTAAGGAGTTCAGGATTCAGTGAGTTCATGTCTCTCAAGTCTGAGACAAAGAACGATATAATGAACCGCAAAATGTCAGTTGCAAGTGATGTTCAACAAAATAGGAACTCTTCTCCCAAATTAAGAAATAAGTCCAGCCTATCCGAGGTTGCCCTCTGTAACTCTTCTAGTGCGAAGGCTTTGTCACCTCATGTTGGTTGCGGTATCAGGAGCAAGGTTGCAGTTGAAGAAATGGACCTCCAAAATTATCAAGCACAGTTACAAAATATTTGGGATGTTGCAACTTCTCCTTTGCCTAGCAGCTGTATCATGTGCCGTGATAACACAGAACACTGCATACGAGAGGTATGTGTTCAGAAACACTCCAGTTATTCCATTCCAAAATTGTGAAAATATCAATCTAAAAGACTATACTTTGGATTCCCAAGTGCAAGTTTAGAGAATTGGATTATTAAGTGGAAATTTGGTGCATGGCTGATCATTTCTTAAAACTGTGTTCAATTGTTCATACTGATTCTTAAAGATATTGTTTACACTTGTTGGGTAGCTGAATTCCATTTGTTGCATTTTTAGCTGGTAGAGTTTTTGCAGTGTTCAGTCTGAAATCTAACTAATTGTTTTCTGAATCTGAATGAATTTCAGGGCATTGACAGCTTTTCTTCTTTGTTGACAGGAAAATCCTTACTTACAAGGTGAAGGCCTACGTGTTTCTAATTCCAGTGTAGAACATAAGCAAATGGCTCTTCAGATGGATGAAATATTGTCTCAGAGTGTGATAATAAATCCAGAAAATTGTTCCAGGACTGATTCAACAAATATGTTTCCAGGGTGTGCATCAGAACAACATGGTAAACATGCATCTGCTCCAATTGCATTGTTTCATGAGAAATTGAGTTATGGCTCTGGCGTAGAAATCGATAGGAAACTTAGAAGTGAAGACCTAACAGGGTGTTTGCTGTCGGATTCTACTATACCAAGACAAAAGGATAATGAAGCTTTGGACTGTAATGACACCATGCCACAATTTGAGTGCTTTGATTTTTCTGTTCCAGACAGTCCAACTACCAAAAAAAGGTCATTTGATTCCATTCGTGATTCCAGAGAATTTGCTACTTCTAGTTCTGATATCTCCGAGAAGTATAAGATGGACACTCTGAGTGGCATGCGTCAGCTATTGGCAACTATGTCAGGGAAAGCTGCAAACTGTTCATTCGATGATGATGAGAGACAACACAATGATAGTGTTGATGGAAGAATAACGGACATATTTGGCTCATGGGGATTGGGACACAATGGTTCATTTTTTAGTTCTGCTGTTGTAGGATCATATTCTTCAAACGCTAGAGACAAACAGGATAGTAGTGAAAATCCACTGACCCCTGCAGTTGAAAAGTATAGTCTGGGGAAACTTTCAGGAACAAGTGGATCTGTTTCTGAGCATATGGGTTCAATTCCTGAGCTTTCGTGCTTCCGAATTGATGAAGACAGTGACATTGCAGAAGAAAATGAGTACCAAGACACATTACCTGGATCTGTAGGTACCCAGAGGCAATCTGGCAGAAAAGAACTTCAGGATATCACTAGATTATGTCAAAACACTGGAAATTCTGCTTCTTGTTCCATAGGTAACATGGATACAAGTGACACAAACTTCACCACAGAAACTTGCATCAGTGAACTCAATCAGCAACCAGGTCTCAGGAATGATGGTGATAACAAGAAGCCGAAAGAAAGCTATGCTTCTTTAGTAAAGAAAGGAGGGAAAATGTCTCGTTCTTTCCGAGACCGATTAAGCAAGACAGATGCAAGACACATGAGTGAATCAAATACTGGCAAACGCTCTAAGCCTAGCAATATTGTTGCTAATGTGGCGTCTTTTATACCTCTTGTAAAACAAAAGATGCAACCTGCAGCAGCATGTGGTAAGTCTTGTTTGCTTACTTGTACTATTTACTATCTGAATAGTATGCTAATTCTATTGTGTAACTGATACTTTGAGTTACAAGTATTTGTTTGAGTGGTGCTCACAGAAGGCTTCTACAAATGCTGTCTTGTAGTGAAAAAAGATGTTAGGGTGAAGGCACTTGAGGCAGCGGAAACTGCAAAACGTCTTGAAGAAAAGAAACGAAATGAGCGTGAAATGCGCAAAGCAGCAGCAAAACTAGAGCGTGAGAAACTGAAGCTAGAGAAAGAATTAAAGCAAAAACATGAAGAGGAACAGAGGAAGAAAAGAGAAGTTGATGTAGCAACTAGAAAGAGGCAGAGGGATGAAGAGGAAAGGAGAGAAAAGGAGAGAAAAAGGAAATGTGTCGAGGAAGCTAGAAAACAACAGAAGCAGCCTATGGAAAAAAGGCACGCCAACAGTGAGAAAGATGCTCATCCAAAAGCTTCTGTGAGTAAAAGCTATATGTTTGATCTGTATGCAAGTGTTCCTTAGATATATAGTTGTTATAAAGTATCTTGATCATTGCAGGATAACAAGGAGTTGCAGAAGAATTTGGCTGAATCAGTGAAAGGCCAAGTTAAACCTGATGATATGACAAGTATTGGAGATAAGGCCACAAAAAGTAACAACGAAAAGGTTGTGGTGGCTGATGAGAGGCCTGCAAGTTTTGGATCTCAATCACAGGAAAATATCCCAAATAGTCTTGAAGAGGTATGTTTGTAGTCTTTACGTAACTTCATCTTGGGGAGATACTTGCCTGTGCAAGTATCCATGAAACATGTAGGTTTTTTAGACTAATCACATCAAATTCAACAGATTGATTATACCATACTAAAACAAGTCCTTGGAAGATATGTCACTAACCATTTTTTATTTGAGGTACCAAGTCTTAGAAACTGTGCAAATTGCTGGAATGTACATATTGCAGCATAACTTTCGGATGGCAAAACTGATGTAGATTGCCAAACTTGGCTATTTCAATTCATTTAATGCTGCTATTTCACTTCAGTGTAGATGAAGGTTCTAATTACAAATTCTCTGCTCTGTGGGTTGTTGAACTTTTGTAGCCTTACTTGATAACTCCATATAAAGATTCTGATGACGAGGAAGATGATTTTGAACTAAAAGAAGAATCAAGACGGAGAAAGAAATTGATTCCGTCATGGGCTCGGTATGTGTGTCTACCTTACAAACACAGAATTAGCAGTTATTAAATATGTTATGGTGGATGTGATGCCTGATGCAGCACGGCAAAGCTCAGGAGCCAAATTTTCTTTTTTGGCATTCTTGCAAAGTTTGCATTAATTGCACTTGCCTTTCAGTCGAGCTCAGAGTAGAGGGCCATGGGATGACTCTCTTTGCATAAATAAATTGATCATCACTCTGATGTTACTGAGAAAATGAAGGCATCTCTTTACTGCTTTGCTTACTTGATGCTGCTTGTCATTTTCCCTTAAGGCTGCTAATGACATGGTCTTTCTCTCTGATTTGCAGGGGAGAGGACTTGGAAAAAATTTTATTATCGAATTACGCTTTGGACCACAGAGAAATCTTTGCACAAAAATCCTCCTCTAACTTATCTGAAAGTAAATCTCCCATTCATCAATATCCTTTTCAATTGACTTTGTTCTGGACAGTTCCACCACTTACATTTATGTTTCCTTTGCAGTTTGTCCAGTCCACATTCCGCAACGTATTTTCAGATGAGTTTCTTTTTTCAAAAGAAGGGCTCCCAGATGAGTTTTCATTTGACGAACTGTTGGTTGTATGCTGCCGTCTTTATTCAGCATCGCCATTTGGCTTCACTTCTGTCAGTAGAGCCTGTCTATAAGCTGATCACCCATTCTCTAGTTTCAACTATGTAGAGGATCATTCTTGTATTATCAGGCAATTGCGGCAACGATCGTTGTTGTGCATAGTTTTGATTTATTCACAAAGATATTGCTTCGGTTGCATTATTCTTTGTGCAAGCTACGTAGTAGAAGATAAATTGCTCGTTGATAAGAGTAGCATTCCTGTCTAATGGTACTCTACTCGAAGGGGCAGCATGGTAGCAGCAAAAGCTGCTTGTGTACATTATGTCCAGACTGCAGCATGTAATTCCAAGTGATTTCAGGCATCAAAAGAAAAATATCTTGGCTTTTTAGGGGAATGGTAATAACGGGAAACAAAGCTTTTTTATATACTACTGGACACTACTGTATGGAACACTCATGTTTCATAGGAACATTGCAGTCAAAGAAAAGAAAATTGTACTGGTTGAAGCTAATTATGCGCGTGGCACTCGTGCGCGTGCGGCCTGCAACACAACGAAGCACATGTATCTGGCGACTGGCGTCCCGCGATGAGGCGGGCTTGGCTTCCCGTGCGGCGGTGACGCTCGGGTGCGTGTCGCGGTCGCAGTGGCGAACAGGTCAACGGCGAGGAAGCCATTGTCCACCAGGTGTGTGCGCCGCTCGGCCTCGCCGCGGTCCCGTACGAGTCGGAGCTTGCCTGCCTCGCCGGCGCCGCCTGCGCTGCACGCGCAAGTAGCTAGTAGTGCACAATGAGAGAACCACGGAACGCCTTGCTGCGTTGTGACTAGCTAGACTAACCCGCGACCGCGAGCAGAAGCTAGCAGCTTGCATGCATGCATGCATGCCCGTAGAGGGATCATGGTTCACGGTTGCTGTGTGGCCGGACGGCGGCGATGACAGTGAGAGCAGAGAGCACACGGCCCTCGCAGAAGCGAGGCTTTCTGCTCGCTGGTGCTGGGTTGTGCTCTCTCTCTTCTGTCATCACCCTTGAGGTCCGTCCCACGCCACCGTTCTCCATGCCCGGGCGGCTGCCGGTGGCCGCCCTCGCCGCGAACCCTGCACACCGAGAGACGCCATCAGTCTCGGCGAAGCCACCGTGCGATGGTATCAACCAGAACGATAACCGCGGCCGTATCAGAAAGGTGCAGTGGATGGAGTTGCTTAGCTTGGTGACGGCAAGGAGGAGAACGAAACGGGAGCGTGATGGCCGCAGAGCAAGACTCCGATCCGGTGCTCTCGCCCCTCCCGGTCCCGGCCATCGGGGCATCGGGCCATGGCTTAACTTGCGCGCGTGCGAGGTCTGTAGCTGTAACCTGTAAGCGAGGTGTGGCTGTGCCTGTGCGAATCGTCTGCGGCTCAAATAGAAGAGCCGCGCGCCGGGCCGGTGAGGCATGGGGGCGCTGCGGCATGGAAGGTGGGAGGCGTGTTTACTCGGGGGCCGCCACGCCCGAAACGGCGCCGAGGACGTGGCCCTGCAGCCGCGCCGCGGCCAGTGCCCATATCGGGGACGGCGATGAATAGAGGCCTGCTCGCGCGTTAACTCTCCGATCCGGCTCGAGTTTAATCCGCCGCGCCACGCCCTGCCTGCAGCCGCTGCGCGGGGGGGCGGGGGCGCTCGTGCACGTCGCGCTCGCGGCGCAGCTAGGCTAGCGTGCACGCAGGCAGCATCGGTCACGCGCGCCGCACGCGGCCGTGGTCCGGTCACGGTCCGCAGGGGCCAGGGAGAGATAGGCAGATAGCTGCGAGGCGCTGTAGGGGAATCGGGGTGCACGCCTCGGGCGTGCCCGTGCTTGCTGAGCGCCGTGTGTGATGCATGCATGGACCAGCAGCGGCATGTAGGAACTGTTGCAGTGAGACAGTGACGGCCGAGCTATAGGAAGAGCTCTGAATTGTTTTTTGATTTCTCATCAAGCATACGGTCGTTCGGCATAAATTTTGTTCCGATGCATGGATTATGACGAAACACTGCTGAAACTTGTTGCTGATGATAACCAGAGCTGCAACAAACGTGTAATGGCTGAATTTAAAGGCATCAAATTCAATTGCAGACTTGCTTAATTAGGTGACCCGAATCTTCTTCCACGATCAGTCACTGCCACCACTGCCGTCTTTGGCGCTGGCCACGGCCGTCGTCTCCCGGAGCAGCAGCCAGAGGCACCTCCGGTAGACGCCGGTGTTCATCTTGATCAGCTCCACGGACGTCGCCGTCTCCTCCTCCTCCGCGCGCAGCAGCTGGCCCGCCTCCGCCAGCTCGCGGACCCTCGTCCACGCCGCGGCGTCGTGGAGCCTGAACCGCTCGCCGCCGCCCCTGGCCAGCTCGCCGGGGTCCCTTTTGACCACCAGCGCGCCAGCGACCGCGCCGCTGGCCCAGAACGCGTTGGCGAGAAGCAGCCCGCGGGTCAGGTCCCACACCCTCACCTCGCCGTCCTCCGAGCACGACACCAGGTTCTGAACCCGTTGGCAAGGGCGACCGCGACGAGCGCCCCGGAATTGTTCCCACTGTCACTCGCGTGTCAGGCTGTGGCCGCCGTCACGGCGTTCGTGGTGGGGGAGTTGAGGACGCGAGGTGGACGCGGCCGTCTGAGCCGCCGGCGTAGAGGTTGGAGCTTGTGGTGTCTAGCACGAGGGAGGGTGCGGTGCACGGGAGCATGAGGGTCCGGAGGTGGGTGCCGTCCGCCAGCCTCCGAAGTCCAAACCTTGCACGTGCCGTCGGCGGAGGCCGACGCGACGACGGCGTTGCACCCGCCGCGCCCGCACACAACGCTGGTCACGGGCGCGACGTACGCGGCCACCCGATAGAGGGCGCGGTCGTCGTTGTCGTTGTCGGCGGCGGAGGCGCCGCTCGCGTTGTCGGCGTCGGGGATGCAGATGAGCGGGAACACCGGCCACCACGCCGTCGTTGCTGAGGGCGAGGCAGGAGACGGCGCCCCCGTTGTGGGCACGGAAGGATCGGAGACGCCGCCGGACGAGAGCGCGAGCGCGTGCTCGCGCCCGGACACGCCTCCGGCCAGGAGGTGGGAGCCGTAGGGCGCCGCGACGGGATCGGGGACTGGCAGTTCGCGCGCGGGCGCCGGGGACCACCACTGGAGCAGGCGGATCGAGCCGGCGCCTGTGGCCGGGCAGACGGTGTGACGCCGCGACGAACACAGCGCCGCCTGGACCCGTGGCGACGGCGAGGTCGTGTCGCGCCGTGAGCGTGTTGTAGGCGGTGATAGGCCGGCCGGGGGGGGGGGGGGGGGGGCGGGGATGAGATGAGCTCGCCGCCGCACCGCTGCGAGGAGGAGAAGGAGGACGCCGGCTGCGCCTCTGACCCTGGTCAGTGCAAAGTGACGTGCTCAGGTCCACCGGGACAAGTGTGACGCAATGTGGTTTGTCATTAGCTCTGAAGTAGGCTCAAGTGCTTTAGGTGACTAGGTGAGGCGGTGAGCTATGCCGTTGTCGGTTGTTCACTTGTGGCATGCTCCTGTCACCCTGTAAACAAAAATTCAAACTAAGACAACGAATTAACGAGAGATCACATCTTTATTTTCCTTTTTACAAGGAGAGTTTTTGTTGGTTGGGGTTTCGTAGTCGTACCTTGCAAGACATCAACAGAAATGAGCAGCTCTTTCTCTCAACAAGAGCTGAAGTATTTGAACAAATAGCAGAAAATTTTCAGAAAACACGGTTAATCGAAAGATACATCACGCAGCCCTTTGTTACTGAACAACTTATCGAATGATTTCAGTTTCGTTCAGCAAAATGAGAAAACGATCGATTTTCTGAATCCTTACTACAGCAACAACAGCAAGACGCTTGATTTATTTCATCAAAAGTAAGCATCAGCAAAAAATGGATGTATTAACCTACAGGTCAGTAATCTCTTATTGATGAATGCTAGATCAAGAATACCAGCGGATCACCTAATCCCGGCCAGGACCTCCAACTGCAGAATCCATTTTTTCTGAGATACAATAGGGAAATGAGAAGAACATATGAAACAAATCAACTGGTTATATAATGATGTGGGCAAGAACGTTATTTTATAAATAACCATCCGAAGTTCGGAACATACATATAAATCAGCAGAAGTTAAAAGGATTTACACAAGCTATGCTGACAATTTCGCTCTACCATTAACACATTATCGCTTTGAGACTTGAGACAATTCATGAACTATCAAACAAAAAACAGAGACCGTTCATGAACGAACGGAGCAATGCATCCGATCCAGCGGAATTAAGCAGCAGCTAGTATCCCGGCAAGGCAACCCGCTTGATCTCAGGCCATAGGCTGCGGACGAGGCGCGGGCTCTTCCCCGCCGTGGTGGACCTCGGCGCTGGCCGCGTCTCCTTCTTCCGCGCGGCGGCCACGGTGGCGGTGGTGTCGAGGGCGGACGAGCTGGGGGCCCTGGACGGAGGCGGAGGCTGAGTCGTAGGGGACAGCGAGGGCTTGATCACCCTGACGTGGTGGCCCGGGACGCGGACGGTTCCGTAGGGGTCACCGGGCGGCCAGTTGCCGTCGTAGACGACCTCGTAGCCCCCGTCGGCGGTGGGCGACACGATCGTCGCTCGGAGCCAGAACACGAGGACCTCCCCGGTCTTCAGCGTCGTGGTCCTCGTGCGGACGCCAACCACCGTGCCGGGCGTCAGGAGCTCGTCGGCGCTGTGCGTGGAAGGGGTCGCAGACCGGACCGAGGATGGAGCAGAGCGGGACGGCGGTGGCGTGGAGGGAGAGATGACATTGGGCCGCAGCGAAGGGTGAGGCCGAGGCCGCGGCGCGTGGGTGGAGGCGGATTTCGAGGCGGCGGATGATGGATCAGCACGCTCACGCCGCGGCTGTGGAGGCGGCGCCGGTGAGGATGGCGTCTTGGCGATCGATCTCTTAGGCGCCAAGGGCTTGGGCCTCCTGCGCTGGAGCTCCCGGCGGACGCTCTGCATGCCGGACGAGCAGGAGCGCGGCGGCATCGCCATGGGATCTGAGAATCGCGGTGGAGCGGACCGGATCGAGGAGGAGACGCAAAAGATCTGTGGAGGGATGGATCGAGCAGAGAGAGGAGCGGAGGAAGGCGAGAAAGCAGAGGCGGGTGTGGGGATTGCGCGCGAGGGGAGGAGAGCGTAGGATTTAAGCAGATGATTCGCACGCAGATCGGGCCTGGACGAGTCCGATTCGAAGTAAGAATAGATGGGCCAGATGCCGTGAGTGGCAAGTTGAATGGATCCGACCGAGGAGGCCGGTCGGATAGTTTCCACCTGTTGTTGGGCTGGGGGTGGGTTTTCGGTTTTTTTTTTGCTTGCTTTGCTTAATCTTTTACAATGCATTTTGATGGATTGTTCTTAAGATCGACATTCTCCCAGGCTTGTTTGAAATTGTCTTTTCTTTCTCAGTTCATCGGAAAAATCGAACTTTCTTTTCACTGGACTAGACAATCATTTCACGCTTTTTTCAATTTAAAACAGGGGAAGCTCTGTCCTTCAGTTTCAGTAGATGCTGATCTTTCACTCTGCAGGGATCTATGGGCAATTGGAGGAACAGAGAATGCAATCGGGAAGTATGAAGTGGACAAGGGACAGAGGAGGGGGGGGGGCTGTGTTAAGAATCCTCATTGCCACATTTGGTAAGGTCCAGTAAAAATTTGCGAGTATGTAGCAGGGGATAAGCGATAATACCGGAACATACACTCCAACGTAACTCTAATAATACTCCGAGAATGAAAACGGAACAGTGCAGTTCTTGTATGAAAGCTAACTAATGAAATTGGAAAAGGCAAAATACACCCCAACATGACTCTAAGATAGAAGGCATCGTATCAAGTGGAAACAAACCCATCCGTGCAAACTATGCAAACCTCAATCTTAGACACACAATATTGATCCAAAGGAGGGCTCATGGGAGGTGGGAGGGGTGATTTGCAAAAGTGCATTTGCAAATCATCCCTCCCACCTCTCATGAGTTTTGCACATCACTCCTCCCACCTTACATAAGTCTTCCCTTAGATCAAGATGATGTGGCTCAGATTGAAGTTTTCATAGTTTGCACGGAGAGGTTGGTTTCCACCTGATATGTTCCCAAGATAGAAACTTTATTGCAGTACCATAAAACTAATAAATTAGTTTGATTTTCACAAAGGCTATACCCGTAACAGTTGGGGCCTATTTCACTCTTAAAATACTAATATTATCCATATGATTAGAGATCGTCATTTTGTATTATATTGAAGATCTCAAGATAACCAATCTAAACAGCACAAAAAAAATGTGACGTGTTTAATCTGGTGTAATGTTTTTAAAATATGTGGCGTGAATATTTGTTGGTTGTTTTTAAAAAAGTGAATGCATATTTATTTTCCTTTTTATAAGGAGAGCAATTGTTGGTTGGGGTTTCGTACAGCAATGACCAGCTATTTCTCTCGGCTAGAGGTGAAGTCTTTGAGGTTCTGAACAAACAGCACAAACAATTCCAGAAACGACTAAATGAATGATTCTAAGTGAATGATTTCAGTTTCTTTCAGCAAACTGAGAAAAACGACCGATGTTCTGAATCCTGACTACAGCAACAACATGACACTTGATTTATTTCATAAAAAATAAGCATCAACAAAAATGGATGTAATCTCTCCGAGACATCCGACTGCAGAATCCAAATTTTTTAGATATAATAGGGAAACGAGGATGTTAGGATCCATGTACCCGCTAGGCTGTCATGGGCTTGTATTGCAGTTGGGCCTGCGTGCCTTTCCTCATTATGCCCAGCTCATGTACTGCCAGTTAGATATACTGGAGAGGGGAAGGCGGAGAGGATCATCGAATCATTTTGTTACAGACATGAACTGTTCTTCTTCCTCAAGGAACCCGTTGTGGTGCCGTTCTATCTTGTCCTTCCTCTGATTCTTGCTGTCTCCTACTGATTCCTGTGCTTCTCTTCTATCTCCACTACCTGTTGCTAACATTTGGTATCAGAGACTCGTCGATTCCTTCGGGTTTATCCTCCTTCCCCATCCACAAATACAATCTTCCTACTCCCACCACCACCCCCACCTGCTATCGCCATGTCCCTGAGCCCCATGCTCTTGTTGGGCGAGAGGAATGAGTTCGGCGACCACTTCGTGCCGGATTTTGGGTGTTTCACCGAGGAGAACACCCTCCTGCTGAGTGCATACAACCTGTTCGACAAAATGGCCAGAAGTGATTTCGATGAGTGGAGATCACCAAATCGCACTCTGGAGGTCGTTATTCACAAGGTTTGCTATCCTATCACTAAATCGGTGCTTCATCTCCTATTTGGTCCATTTGGTGGAGTGGTGGAGCAGATCCTGGTGATTGAGGGAACTGATGTCGTGTTGGCGAGTGTGGTGTTGGATTCGGTGGAGGTTGCAGCAGATGTGTATGGGGAATTCCATGGCCGCAACATCTATGATGGTTGTTGTCAGATGCAGATCAAGTGGGGACTGCCACCACCGCCAGTTCGAGGTGCAAATGAGAAGGCCTGCAGGGTCGGGTTCACGAT
The DNA here is from genome assembly GCA_947561735.1 of Cenchrus americanus. NCBI lineage: Eukaryota > Viridiplantae > Streptophyta > Magnoliopsida > Poales > Poaceae > Cenchrus > Cenchrus americanus. The sequence continues at coordinate 67,705,761 of OX387245.1, read as the reverse complement.
CGCACCACTCGCGCCCGCGCCTGCAGCCTCAACTCCGGGGGCGCCCGCTCCTGCTGCTTCCTCCGTGGTTGTGCCAGCGGTCGAGCCCTCCGCCGCAGTCTCGACCGCACCCGCTCCTTCGGCTTCAACTTCGGAGATACCTATTCCTGTTGCCATCACGGTCGTGCCCGCGACCGATCTGGTGCCCGCGGCCACTGCGGTGCTACCGGTCCAAATCCAGGAGGACGGAGGAGGTCTAGCGCCAGTGACCTCTGCGACGTCCTCTCCGTCGACCTTGCTGGCCGGGTATACCACCTCGCTGGCGTCATCTACTACTTCACAGCACCCGACACCTACCACTGCAGTATCAACACCAGCCTCCGCGGTGTCCTTAATCTGGATCCAGGAGAGCGCCAGGGATCGCAAGGAGGTGGAGGTGGACGAGGTCCTCGAGGAAGTCTTCGCTGTTTCGCGGCCGCGTCAAGCTCCACCGCGCCTGCCTCGTCCACGACGCCGGGGAGTGCATCTATGTGTGCCTCGGCTTCGGCGACCGCGACGAGCCCCACCGCGCCTGCCTCGTCCTCGACGTCTACGTCGAGCTACTCTGCGTCCGCCTTGGCTCTGTGGCTCGCGGTGCGCTCATCTGCGTTCACGTCGTCTTCGTTGACCATGGCGCGTCCCTCTGCGTCCACCGTGGCCCTGCATCCTGTGCTCGCCACAGTTCCACGGACTGCGGCATGCTCCTCTGCGCCGTCAGGGGCGCCAAGCATGGCGTGTTCCTCCGCGCTTGCCATGGTGTTGCCGACCTTGGCTCGCCTCGACTCCCTCGACGTCGTCTGCAGCAGCCATCGCCGCCACGGTCGTCCTCCTCGAATCTGGCAGCGGGGAAAACACAATGCCGACAGCATCCTCGTCGTCTTCAGTTTCAACATCTGCAGCAGCTCGAGCACCAGACGCTACACCAAGAACAGAGGCAGCAACTTCCACCAACCTGCTCACCATGTGTTCGCTTGATTGTCTCAGCCACGAAGTCAACTTGCTACGGCCTGTGAATGATGCCGCCTTGATTGCACCAACTACATCACTTCAATTTCTAGTTGATACATTACTCGACTCCAACAAGAGCTGCTCATTCGATTGTAGTCAGATCAGTCTGGTCAGGTACGCCACCAACTCCACGCTTGCCTATTCGATTGTTGGGAAACATCCATGGCTGGTCACTAGTGTATTGGGGGTTCAGCAAGTTTTCCAAGGAATGGATGTTCAGAAACAAGTCATGCAAGATTCAGTGCCTGCTACCTTAGTTCACAAGGGTCCAGAGTCATATTTCCTGAATCCTGAGCATGTTTGCATTCCAGCAAAGCCTCCATGGTCAGTAGTCAGACTAGAGGATGATAGTTTCCCTATTAAGTGTGCTAGTCAGAACACTTGGATGGTTTTCTTCTCTACTAATACCACATATGAATTGTTCGGCAATGACAAGGATAACTATGTGGAGCACTAGCATGTCAATACTTATCCCGGGGAAGGTATTCAGACGCAAAAGCTTGCAAGGCTGCTATGTGCTGAGGTGTTTAATTCATGGTCTGGTAAAAGGCTGCTGATTAATGGGTTCCTTCTTGAGATGTCACCATGGTGCAGAGAATATGTAGTTGTTGGTGCGCAATGTAGTCCCGACAGTAACTAGTAATGAGCGCTAAGATCTGCCTCTCGATGGGCCGGTGCTAAGCAACTAATGACACTGGTTTTTATCATGGTTCCGACCGAGGCCGTACGTCCAGCAGTGATGTGCTCGGGGCACTATATTGCGTTGCACCGTGGTGCTCGTAGAGGGGGGCTACAAGCGTGGTGGGAGAGGAGGTCGGGCCTCCAAATCCCAGAGGTATTGATTGAGGCAAGTGCCAATATCGTGGAGAAGGCAGAAGCGTGCGAGTGATTGCTATCCGTCGTCCCCCCTGCGGCTGGGGGATTGCCCTTCCTTTTATAGGTCAAGGAGAGAGCAATTTACAGGCGTGCCACACTATTCTCCTACGTGTGGAGGTGTGGCGTGCTGTGCCGCGGAGTTGACGACTGTCCTGGCGAATCTCGCTCTTGTTGGGGCGTCATGGCGAGTCCTGTGCCCGTACAGGGGCGGCTTCGAGGGTGGTGGTGTAGAGGTTGGTTGTCCGGCCGCCGCCCGTGGGCCGGCTCGAGGGTGCCGTCAACGGGGGTCCGTACGAGATACAGTGGCAGGCGTGGTGACGTCCTGTCCCCGTGCGCTTCAACAGCGTGGGGGCGTCGTCGCAGTACCCGGCGTGGCGCTGCAGTGGCGAGGATGGCCGCACAGGGGTGACAGCGATGGAGAAGACTGTTCCCGCTGGTCTGACGTCACGGCGTAGTCCTGTGTGGTCATAGAAGAAGCATTCGCCCCCATTCGAGGGTTCTGCCGGCCCCCCTTCGAGGGCTCGACGTGTTAGCCATGCGAAAGTAGGCGGCACAGTGCCACGGGGCTGACACCGGCCTCTCCGCACAGTGTTGTATAGTGGCGGGGTTGGTCTTCCCCAGGGAGTCGGTGGAACAGCGCCGGGGCGTGATTCCCAGGCATGTCAGGGCCGTGGCGCAGTCCTGCGGTGTCAGAGCATTAAATGCTCGGACGTGTGAGCAGGAGGGTGAGTGACGTGCGCATAGGGGCCCTCGAGCGAGGCGGACCTCGCCCGAGGGGGCGTTCATCCCTCGAGTGAGGCGGACCTCGCCCGAGGGGGCGTTCAGGTGGGCCGCGGGGGCCACCGGGGTTGTGGTCTTTTAGTGCGTACACTTTTAGGCTCGTGAATTAGTTCGCATTTTGCGTTTCTTATGAGTTTTAAGCGGGTTTCCCCCGGTTATTTAGGGGACCCTTATGGCTGTCCTCGACAGTAGCCCCCGATTATCTGTGGGTGTATCCGTTAGGATCCCGCAGATACTGACGCTTGCTGATGGGACGTTCTTCCGTCCTGGTTGCTAATGCTGTTCCGTGGGGCCGCGTCAGCGGACCCGCGAGTCTAGCCCCCGAAGCCCTGCAGGAGTGTGAGTGCTCCTGTAGGGGTTTTTCGCGAAATCCACCAGTGTGCGGGGTGTTAGTTTCAACCGGTATCGGCAATGTTCTAGGAGGCCTCGGCGGTGCCACACGCACATAACTGGCACTGCCCGCGTTCGGTGCACCCTAGGAGGTGTAGCCGTGCGTCGAGCTCCCGAGCCTGAGCCCGTTCGAGGCGATCGAGGCGAGCTCCCTGACTTGTTTTGAACGCTCCCTCGCCGTCCCTCTGCGGGACAGAGGGTGAGGTTTCCGCAACCCCCATCGATCGGGTCGCGGATTGCGGATTCCTCGTCGAGCTGTTATCGGGTGATTCAAGTGGACGCCCATGCCCCGTTCGATAAGGGTTGGCTCGTGGTCCGGAGACTCGTCCATGAAAGCACTTGCGCGGGTTTGCTAGGTGGGGCTCGGTCCCGTTCGCTTGGGACCGAGGGCCCAGAAGCTCTCCCTCAATGGGATCCCCCCGACTAGCTGCCCTTGCTGGCTCTTGAATACGACATGTGGGGCGCCCTCGAGCCGGTGGGCTCGAGGATAGGCTCGAATGCACGCGCCCTCGTCGTCCCTGACTCTGTCGATCTGGGGCGCCTGTTCGAACCCTTCGAGGGTCAGGCTTCGAACCCCTGATCAGTAGGGCCACTGCTGGGTGGCAGCTGGGTGCCCCCGACTTTTTGCATCTGCAGGACTCGAGGGCTCGCGGTCGGACCGGCCCATGAGTCGCTGATCAGTAATCCTCGTGAATCGAGGGCACCTGTGGCGCCCGCTCTCGCTGAGTGGGCTTCGAGACCACTGGTCGGTAATCGCACCCTTCGAGGGTCGGGTTTTTCGAGCCTCGTGCTCGGGCCGCTCGAGGGTCATCCTTACTTGGTAAGGGACCGGGCCATTTAATGCCCACAGTCGCGGCCACAGTTATGCGGCGCGGGCGCGCCTTTTCAGGCGTCGCGGCCGCGCGTGTAGTGGGCGACGTGGGCGGGCGGACGTGACGGCCCGCCGCGGCTCTTCGGTTGCCGTTCCGTAATGATCGCGCACGTGCGTGCGCCTGGCCACTTCGGTCGTGGTGGGCCCTGCTTGTCAGCGACGGGCGCCGTTCACCTGCAGTTAATGCGTGCAGAGCGCGCGATTCGGGGAGTGTGGCTCCGTCGATCTATAAATTCGAGAGGAGGGTGAGGCGAGTTCCTTTACCTCAACGTTTAGCGCCCATCGCCCCTGTCTCTCTCGCTTTCGCTTCAGAGCACCGCGCGCCCCTTCGTCTTGCGTAGCGTTCGCTTCATCTCCGCGCTCCTTCGCGGATCGACATGGCTCCTCCGCAATCCATCACCGTGATCGACCCGTTGCCGTGGCCTCGCTCGACGGTGATGGAGTTCGCGCTGCATGAGCTCGAGAACGGCGGCCAGCTGGCACCGAACGTGGGTGGGCAGTCGGCGGCATGGATAGTCCCGCCGGTGACGAATCGGGAGCCCAACCCGCCGTATGGGTACGTCGTCAGCTTCATCCGCTTCCACGAGCGTGGCTTCGCGGCGCCGGGGCCGCTTCCTGCGTGGGCTGTGCTACCACTACGGTGTGGACCTGCACAACTTCACGCCGAACATGATCTCGCAGGCGGCCACCTTCATTGGCGTCTGCGAGGGGTTCCTGGGGATCCCGACAAACTGGGATCTCTGGGTCCACCTCTTTCGCGCGGAGCTGCACACGCTCGTCACGCCGGAGCCGCGAGTGCGTCGCGCGGTGCGCGCCGGCGGCGTGTCGATCTCTCTGTGGGAGACGCGCAGGGAATTCTATATTCCCTGCACGATGACCTCCAACAACGCCGAGTGGGAACGGGGGTGGTTCTACCTCCGCAGCGACGAGCCCGGCCTTCCGACCTACACCGGCAAGGTTGTGAAGGAGAAGGCCGACTCTTGGTGGCACGGCGTGTCGCCGTCTTCGCGCCAGGACCGGCTGGAGTCAGCCTTGCTCGCGCTGAAGAACTTGGCAGACGCCGGGCTAGGCGCGACATCGGTCCTCGCGAACCTCCATCACCGGCGGATCACCCCCCTCATGGAGAGGCGGCTCCACATCTTCGAGATTAGCGAGGCGGCCAACGCTGTGGCACTGGCGCAATCGCGGCTGCTGCCTGATCCCCTTCAGCAGGAGACACATCCACGAGGGCGAGGCGTGCCATCAACCTCAAGGCCGTCAGGAACGGCAACGACGACCTCTGGTCATTCGTTATGCTCTCCCACGGCCCGCTGGTGAGTGGAATTTTTGTCCTCTCTCCCACCATTTACTCGTGGCGCGCCGGCGAGGTCTGATCTTTCACTCGTCCCCTGCAGATGGTGACCGTGAACACCGCACGGTCTGATCCGCCCACGCCCCGAGCCCGAGCGCGCGCGCGCGCGGCCGGCGGGAACAGGAGCGGGCGGCGCGCAAGAAGGAGAAGAGGATCCGGCGACGGGAGCGCCGGGAACGGAAGAGTGAGGAGTTCCGGCTGCGCGAGCAGCAGGGACTCTCTTCCCCGGCGACTTCGGAGTACTCGTCGTCGGACGAGGAAGAGGAGGAGAGCGATGGGGGACGAGCTCTCCCCGAGAGGTGGGAGCCTGCGCCCCCCTCGCCAAGAGCCGCGGAGGCGGGGGAGGAGCCAGCGCCTGGGGCGGGCGCGGGGGCCCGGTCGGCGTTGAAGACGAGGTGGCGATGAACCGCGCGGACGCGCTCGCTTCCACTGCTGCTGACATGCTCGCCGAGGACTTCACCGACTTCTTGTTCCCAGACGCTCCCGGCACCGGCCACCCTCGAGCCTGAAGACCATCAGGCGTTCAAGCCCTTTTTGTTCAAACATTAGTATTCGGGCCATGTGGCCGTGTAATGAACAGCTGCTCGTTTGAAACATTTTGTAAATGGAAGTAATGCTTTTTATTTCGTTTGGCACGCCATTCCGTCATTCTTTTTCCTTTGCCCACGCGAATTCGAGGTAGAGAGGTTCGATTTCACGAGTGGCCCGCTGGTCCAGAAGCGAGGGAGAAGGGCAGTATCCTATTGGAGGCGTAGGCTATCTCCGGCTCGCGTGTCTTTCCCGCTTGGCTACTCGCGCTCCGCCTGAATTCGCCCGAGGCTTAGGTCGAGACGTACTTGGCGTGCTTGCGACTTTTGCGAAAAAATGGGACCATTTTGGGGGGGGGGGGATGCCCCCGTAGTAGCCCCCGAGGGTGACTTGGTTTTCTGGGGAAAGCCAAGTTGCCCTTTAACTTTATTAATTCGACGAGATTTACATCTGTGCAGCCAGCTGGGGTACTGGGTATGTAATTTACAAAAAGAATTTGGAAATCCTTTCTAAGGGTAGAAGCGACGTAGCTGTTGGATGTTCCAAGCGTTGGTGAGTTCTTCGCCGTCCTCATTGGCCAGCTTGTATGTGTCGGGCTTGAGCACTTTCACCACGACGTAGGGTCCCTCCCATGGGGGTGACAGCTTGTGGCGGCCTCGATTGTCTTGGCGCAGCCTTAGGACCAGGTCCCCTTCGTTGAAGTCTCGACGTCGTACCTTCCGGGCTTGGTAGCGCCTCAGAGCCGGCTGGCATCTCGCGGAGTGCATCAGGGCCATGGTGCGGGCTTCGTCCAGTTGGTCCAGTGAATCTTCGCGGGCTCGCTGGTTGGCGCCCTCATCGTAGCCTCGAACTCTGGGCGACCCATACTCCAAGTCTGTGGGGAGGATAGCCTCCGCGCCGTAGACCAGGAAGAACGGAGTGAACCCCGTGGCCCTACTCGGGGTGGTCCTGAGGCACCAGACCACCGCTGGTAGCTCCTGGAGCCATTTTCGGCCAGACTTGTTCAGTCTGTCGAAGATCCTGGCCTTTAGACCCTGCAGGATCATGCCGTTGGCACGCTCCACCTGACCATTGGTCTGTGGGTGCGCCACGACCGCCCAATCGACGTGGATGTGGAACTTGTCGCGGAACTCTAGGAACTTTCTGCCCGTGAATTGGGACCCGTTGTCGGTGATGATAGAGTTGGGCACTCCAAACCGGTAGATGATGTCGGTGAAGAACGTTACGGCCTGCTCCGCCCTGAGATTCGTGATTGGGCGCACCTCAACCCACTTGGAAAATTTGTCGAGGGCAACCAGTAGGTGGGTGTAGCCCCCGGGCGCTTTCCGCAAGGGCCTGACGATGTCCAGCCCCCACACGGCGAAAGGCCACGTGACGGGGATGGTTTGGAGGACGTGTGCAGGGAGGTTGGTCTTGCGGGCGTAGAACTGGCACCCTTCGCAGGTGCGCACGATCTCGCTGGCATCTGTGACCGCAGTAGGCCAGTAAAAGCCCTGGCGGAACGCATTGCCCACGAGGGTGTGTGGCGCCGCGTGGTGGCCACACACGCCCGCGTGAATATCTCGAAGGAGCTCACACCCCTGAGGGATAGGTATGCATCGCTGCAGGACGCCCGACGCGGTGCGCTTGTACAGCTCGCCGTCGACGAGGGTGAACGACTTGGCCATCCTGGCGATGCGTCCGGCCTCGGATCGGTCCGAGGGGAGCTCCCCTTGATCCATCCAGGCGATGTACTTGTCTCGCCAGTCCCCCGCGCTGGGGACCGGCTCCGTATCCATGGCCTCGTCCTCGTCGGTGCCGTATCCCTCGAGCAGGGAGAGTACAAACGCCTCGTTCGAGGTGTCCTCGTCCATAGGCTCCGTGCCTGTTGGACTCGAGGGAGCCCCCGAGGGTTCCTCATGGCTCTAGGGGTTTGGCTCGAGGTTGACAGATGGCTTGGTGATGTCCCGCGCAAAAACGTTCGGGGGAACAGTGATTTGCTCCGACTCGATTTTGGTGAGCTCGTCCGCTTCCTCGTTGTACCGACGGGGCACGTGGTTGAGCTCTATGCCATCGAACTTGTCTTCGAGGGCCCGCACAGCTTTGCAGTACACCTCCATCTTGTCGTCGTGACAGCTCGCGTTCTTCATGACCTGGTGGACCACGAGCTGCGAGTCTCCCCTCACGTCGAGGCGCTTGATGCCCGTTTCGATGGCGATTCTGAGGCCGCAGAGGAGGGCCTCATACTCTGCCATGTTGTTCGACGCGAGGAAGTGCAGGCGCACCGCATACATCATGTGATCCCCGAGGGGTGAGATGAAGAGTAGGCCCGTGCCCGCCCTTGTTTTCATCACCGACCCATCGAAGTAGAGGGTCCAACACTCGTCCTGGATCTGCGGCGGCGGCAGCTGCGTGTCTGTCCATTCGACGATGAAATCCGCTAAGATCTGGGATTTGATCGCTTTGTGCGGCGCATAGGCGAGCGTTTCGTCCATCAACTCCACCGACCACTTGGCAATCTTGCCCGCTGCATCCGGGTTTCGGATGATCTCTCCCAACGGAAAGGAGGAGACCACCATGACCGGGTGAGCCTCAAAGTAGTGGCGAAGCTTGCGCCGCACGAGAACCACTGCGTAGAGCAGCTTCTAGATCTGCGGATAGCGCGCCTTGGTCTCGGACAGTACCTCGCTGATGTAGTATACCGGCCGCTGGACTGGTAGGGCATGCCCCTCCTCTGTACGTTCCACCACGATGACGGCGCTGACCACCTGAGTGGCCGCGGTGACGTAGAGGTACAGAGGCTCGCCGTCCTGAGGCGGCGTTAGAATCAGGGCACGGGCGAGCGTTGCCTTCAGCTTGTCAAGCGCCTCCTGGGCCTCGACGGTTCAGGAGAAGCACTCGTGTTTCTTCAGGAGTCGGTAGAGGGGTAAGCCCTTCTCGCCGAGCCGCGAAATGAAGCGGCTCAAGGCGGCAAGGCACCCCAACACCTTCTGGACCCCCTTCAGGTATCGAATTGGACCCATTTGTTCGAGGGCGGCAACCTTCTCAGGGTTGGCCTCGATGCCTCGCTGGGAGACAATGTATCCTAACAGCATGCCTCACGGTACGCTGAAGACACATTTTTCGGGGTTCAATTTCACCCCGTTGGCCCGCAGGCAGCCGAACGCGATGCGGAGGTCGTCAACCAGGTCGTCTGCCTTCCTGGTTTTCACGACTATATCGTCTACATACGCCTCAACGGTTCACCCGATGTGGTCCCCGAAGACATGCTGCATACATCGCTGGTAAGTAGCACCCGCATTTCAGAGGCCAAACGACATCGTCACGTAGCAATACATCCTGAACGGCGTGATGAACGAAGTCGCGAGCTGGTCGGACTCCTTCATTCTTATTTGGTGGTATCCGGAATAGGCATTAAGGAAGCATAAGAGCTCACACCCCGCAGTCGAGTCAACGATCTGATTGATTCGTGGCAAAGGAAAAGGAACTTTAGGACATGCTTTATTCAAACTAGTGTAATCTACACACATCCGCCACTTCCCATTCTTTTTCTTAACCAGTACAGGGTTAGCTGGGCATGTAGGGTGGAACACTTTCTTGATGAACCTGGCCTCGAGGAGCTTTCGCAGCTCCACTCCGATCGCCCGGTGCCGCTCTTCATCAAAGCGGCGCAACCGTTGCTGCACGGCGCGGGAGTGAGGTAGGATATCGAGGGAGTGCTCGACGACCTCCCTCGGGATGCCTGGCATATCTGAGGGGCTCCACGCAAAGATGTCGGCGTTGGCATGGAGAAAGTCGATGAGCACCACTTCCTATTTCGGGTCGAGGGTGGAACTGACCCTCAACGCCTTGCCCTCGGGGGCAGCAGGGTCAAGGGGCACCTCTTTGGTTTGCTTAGTAGCCTCGAAGCTGCCGGCGTGCTTGGCGGCTGAGTCGAGGTCCTCGTTGACCAGCTTCTCCAGGTTCGCCACGAGCACTTCGTCCAGCGCTAGCGCCTCATCGTGTTCCACGCACTCAACATCGCAGTCGAATGCGTGCTCGATCGACGAGCCCACAGTGATGACGCCTTTGGGTCCTGGCATCTTCATCTTAAGGTAGGTGTAGTTTGGGACCGCCATGAACTTGGCGTAGCACGGCCGCCCGAGAATGGCATGGTACGCGCCCCTGAACCCCACCACCTTGAAGATGAGAGTTTCTTTGCGGAAGTTGTCTGGCGTGCCAAACCAGATGGGCAAGTCGATCTGCCCGAGGGGCTGGACGCGCTTGCCCAGCGCGACGCCATGGAACGGCGTCGTGCTGGGCCGCAGCTGGTCCAACCCGATCCCCAACAGGCGCAGAGTGTGCGAGTAGAGGATGTTGAGGCTGCTGCCTCCGTCCATCAGCACCTTGGAGAACCGGGCGTTCCCGATGACTGGGTCGACCACCAGCGGGTACTGGCTCGGATTGGGGATGCGGTTCGGATGATCCTCGCGGCTGAAGGTGATGGCGTCCTCCGACCAGTCAAGGAAGGAGGGAGGAGCCTTCTCTGTGGCGAGGGCCACGTGCCGCTCCCGCTTGCACTGGCTGTTGGACATGTCTACGGTCGCCCCCCCCCCCCGAAGGTGAGGAAGACGTTCTCCACCGCGGGGAAGCCGCCGGTGTCGCCGTCACCCCCATCCTTCTTGGCCTCGCAGTCCTTCGCGGTGGCACGGCTGTAGTATCTCTTGAGCAGGTCGCACTGCTCGAGGGTGTGGTTGACAGGCGTCTTGTGGTACGGACAAGGCTTCTTCAGCATGTCGTCGAACACGCCGGGGCCTCGAGGGGCAGCTCGAGGGCCCCTTCGAGCTGGGTCGACAGCGAGGGCCTTGTCCCCGTCGTTGTCACGCCCCGGCGCGCGCGCCTCGCGGCGCGGCTTCTTGCCCCGCTTGTGCTTCTGTTGAGGCTCCTTGGACCCGCTGCCCTCCGCAGGCGCGTCGTCTACGCGCTTGCCCTTCTTCCCATCGAAGATGGCCCCCACCGCCTCCTCGCCGGAGGCGAAGCTGGTGGCAATGTCGAACAGCTCGTTGGAGTCGACCGGCGGGCTGCGCCCGATCTCGCGCACAAGGTCCCCGCAGGTCGTGCCCTCGAGGAAGGCGTGCACGATCTTGGACTGGGCCACGCTCGGGAGCTCCGTGCAGCGCTTGGAGAAGCGCCGTATGAAGTCCCGGAGCGACTCGCCGGGCTTCTGGGTGCACGCGTGCAGATCCCAGGAGTTTCCAGGGCGCACGTACGTGCCCTGGAAATTCCCCACGAAGGTGCGGACCAGGTCGTCCCAGTTATGAATCTGGCTGGCCGGCAGGTGCTTGAGCCACGTTCGCACCGAGTCAGCGAGGTGCAATGGCAGGTTGCGGATGATGACCTCGTCGGTGGTGGCTCCGCCCAGCTGGCATGCCAGGCGATAGTCATTGAGCCATACACGGGGGTCCGTCTCCCCCGTGTACTTGTCGATCGACGTGGGCTGGCGAAAGCGTTGAGGAAAGCTCACCGTGCGGATCTCCCGGCTGAACACACGGGTTCCCGGGGGCTCCGACGTTGGCGAGCGATCCTCGCAGCTGTCGTAGCGCCCACCCCGACGTGGGTGGTAGCCTGCCGCCGCCCGCTGTTCTACGTTGCCCGTCCGCCGCGCGTTGATGACATTGTGAGCGTCACCGTCTTGGGCTTGCGGATTTTGAGGCGGCGGACGATGGATCAGCACGCTCACATGGCGGTGGTGCTGATGGCATCATCTTGGCGACCGATCTCTTGTGTGCCAAGGGTTTGAGCCTCCTGCGCTGGAGCTCCCGGTGGACTTTCTGCATGCCGGACGAGCGGGAGCGCGGCGGCATCACCATGGGATCTGGGAATCGCGGTGGAGCGGACCGGATCGAGGAGAAGGAAAAGATTTATGGATGGATGGATCGAGCGGAGGAGCGGAGGAAGGCGAGAAAGCAGAGACGGGTGTGGGGATTGCGCGCGAGGGAGGGGAGAGAGCGTAGGATTTAAGCAGATTGCAGATCGGGCCTGGACGAGTCCGATTCAAAGTAGGAATAGATGGGCCAGACCCATTCAACCAACTTGACACTCAAAAAGGAAACCCACCCCAGATGGAAACCCTTGCACCCCAGGTTTGTAATCGTCGGCTCCGCCTCCTGTCGGCCATCCATGGTCGTTCCAGCTTCTTCACGCAGCTATAGAACGCTTAGATGCGCTTTCGTTGCTGCCTCCGCTTTATGCCTGTCACAGCGATTTTTTTATTTTTTTAACCCTTTTAATCTAAAATTTTAAAATTAACCCCTCCCAAACTAAATTGCAAGAAGTAGCACTTTGGTCGCGCCAAGCCCGTGGCGTGACTAATATTTGAGTCACGCCACATGATGTGGCGCGACTAATGTCCACAGTGGTATTGAAAAAAGTCACATCTGACGTGGCGGAGGGAGTCACGCTATAGTGCGTGGCGCGACTGGACCGTGGCGTGACCGGATCGGTCATCTGTTTATAGTGGGAGTTCCTGGTCTCATTTAGTCGTGTTTACTTATTCTTTTTAATTAGTAAATGAGCTCTTAAATTTGTGAAACTCGAGATTTATGATCTATATAGTGTATACGTTCCATTTTAACTATGTGCACTACAAACCATGGTGTATAAAACGAGAAATCTAATTTCGTAATAGCCTAAGTGTTATTAAATCAACACATGAAAAATGTTGTCTGAAAATAGAGTCAACTAGTCAACATTGGACATGCTTTTTGAGAAATTTTACACTAAGATCTTAAATAATTTGGGGCTACAAGTGAATTTTGATGTTCATAGGAAAGTTTGGACAAGTTTTTGTCAAATACAACAAAGAATTCATAATTTGAGGGAGGCTTAAAGTTGGAAAGTTGAACAGCTCAACTTTCCAACTTTAAGCCTCCCTAAAATTATGAATTCTTTGTTATACTTGACCAAAACATTGTCCAAACTTTCCTATGTACATCCAAATTCACTTGTAGCCCAAAAGTACTTAAGATCTTAGTGTAAAATTTCTCAAAAAGTATGCCAAAGTTGACTAGTTGACTCTATTTTCAGACTTAACATTTTTCTTGTGTTGATTTAATAACACTTAGGCCATTTCAAAATAAGATTTCTCATTTTATACACCATGGTTTGTAGTGCACATAGTTAAAATGGAACGTATGCAATCTATAGATCATAAACCTCAAATTTCACAAATTTAGGAATAAGTAAACACAACTAAATGAGACCAGGAACTCCCAGGCGAAGCAGAGCACTGATCCTGGTCACGTCACAGTGCGTGGCGTGACTCACGTACGAGTCGCGCCACGCAGTGTGGCGTGACTCCTTCCGCCACGTCAGATGCGACTTTTTCCAACGCCACCGTGGACATTAGTCGCGCCACATCATGTGGAGTGACTCAAGTATTAGTCGCGCCACGGGGCTTGGCGCGACCAAAAGGCTACTTCTTGCAATTTTAGTTAGGGAGGGGTTAGTTTTGAAATTTTAGATTAAAAAGGGTTAAAAAATAAAAAAATTTGTTACAGCTTCATGCTCTCCGGATGATCGACGCGGTTCAACTTTGGTTGTTCCAACGGCATCGCCTTCCCCACGGACGCAACTTGGTGTATCTTCTACCTCAGGCAACCAGTGCCGGTCCTGTGGTTTTGAGGGCCCAGGACGATATAATTTTTTTTAAGGATTGATATAAAAATTCTCACCTAGATTACTGCTTGGTCATTACAATTACTACCTCAATCATGAACTTGTGATCGTTGTATTCAATCTCTACCAAAAATAAGATCACAGAAGACTTATGTCTCTAGACAAATTTACAAATGATGTATACTTGTGCTAGTATATTTTGTATACTGTTTGTAGATACTTGGAAGGGGCCTGCTTGATTTGGGGGCCTGGGGCGGCCGCTCCTCTCGCCCCCCTCCAGGACCGGCCCTACAGGCAACATCGTCTACTCAATCCACAGTTTGCCTCTTGCGGTCTTCCTCAACATCGTCGCTCCTTGTCGAACCGACGCTTGGCGCGGCCTTCCACTTGGGTGCATGCTTCGTTGAAGCTCTTGCTGCCCCTGCCGGCGATCTTGCTGTTGTTGGACGTTTAGTTGTTCTTGTGTTTGTTCTCTGGTCAAAGGACCTCGTTGTAATATCCTTGTTCATCAAGGACCATCTTGTAATTTGGCTGTCTCAGGCTTACTAATATGTATCTGTTTGTTGTAAAAAAATCTTTGAAGGATGCACATGTCACGAGTACAGGAGTCGAGATGCATATCTTTACGTTGGAGAATGTCCATTGTACTTAGCCTGTTTGCGATTGTCATTTTAGAGTATACTGAGGATCTCAAGATAACCAATCTAAACTGCATAGAAAAATGTGATGTGTCTTAATCTGGTGTAATGTTTTTAAAAGATGTGACGTGAATATGCGTAACATATTCTTAAGCCTGTCTTAATCAGGTGTAATGTTTTCTAAGATGTGACGTGAATATTCATAAAAACTTGCTTCATTTTCAGAGGAAAAGGAAACATACCAAAGAATATTCTCGAACAGAACACGAGAATAAAAACGTCCACTGAACTTACTCTGTCATAGTACATGCATAAAACACGTTGAGTCAAATAATTCTATGTTTGCTCAAATTTATATAAAGATATATTTATATTTTTGATGTCTCAAAAGTTTCATTATTTTTATTACGAGGTATATTTTCATAGTACAGCTATGTGGTCTATAAATATTGATACTCTTGCAGTAAATCTAGTCAATTCAAAAACAACCTCTTCGTTTGGCTGGTGGCTGTTGATTTGTTCTAAAAGAAAAGTACCAGGGTGATGCTAATTTACGAGCGCCCGGACAATTCGTTGCATACGGTCGATTACCAACTGCGGCACGTGGATCCACAGCTAGCCTGCCACGCGGCCGCAACAGTCTCCCACCCCCACGGGTGCTCTGTTGGTGTAAATTGGGACCGAAGGGGTCACCAACACCACAGTACTCTTCTCCTCCGAAGGGGCAAAGAACCAAAGAGCCTCTTCGGAGGACTACACCTTCTTCCATTACTACTACATCTACTACTAATATCATTTCTACCTCCACTACTACAAAGCAGAAAATGAAGAACGAAACAATAACTCATTATTTTCTTCCGAGCCCCTGGTAGATGCGGTATTTACAAGAAGTCCCTCGAGCTCACACAAAGGTCCACTAACCCTTACATGGGCTGGGCCACTCCCCCAACAGTAGCCCCTCAGCTACTTCGTTTTGGCTGGCACAACAAAGTGGAGTAGTTGAATACATATGGATTGGCCCAGACCTTCCTACACCTTCGGCCATGAGGAACGCCCTCAAGACCCTCCGCCGGTACGCCTCACTAAAAACTCCATTCCGAAAAACCCAGTGGGAAAAGCCGGAGTGGAGAAAAGAGCACGTACGCCTAGCGGATTTACACGCACACCAACCTTACTAATGGTCGTCTTCGGTCTTGCTTCAATGGTGAAGGGCGCCTTTCGGTGAAGACGTCAATCGTTGTCACTAAGATGGCCTTTATCCTCAATGCTTCTCCTCCATTTGCTTCAGTCTTGCCTTCCAGGCCACCATGCATTTCTCTTTTCGCTCTTGTTCTTTCAGAACGCTGTTGTGTGATGATTAGCTGCCTCTTCCCCTTTGGTCACGATCACCGGGCAAGACTTCATGCTTTGGGGTGACGCTGTTCATCCCGATGCCACTAGCCCCTCTTGTTCGGTGATTGTGACGAAGGCCCTGGTCCTGTGCATCGCATGCGACGAAGTACGTGTTGATGAAAACGATGTTGGAGTCGACGTCGGTGAGGTAGACGATGAAGCCCCTTGAGCCACAGCCCAGTCGGTGTCGGTGTAGTAGATGCTGAAGACGAAGTCGAAAGTCGATGTCGACAAGGTAGACGACGAAGCCCCACGAGCCGGAGTCCTGTCGACGTCGTGCAGTAGACGCCGAAGACGAAGTCGGAAGTCGATGTCGACCAAGTCGATGCTGATGTTGCCGAGGTAGACGAGGAAGCCCCTCGAGCCGAACACATGTCGACGAAGATGTAGTTGAAGAAGCCCCTCATGCTGAACCATGTCGACGACGAAAGTGGTGGTGTAGTTGTTGAGGTAGTCGAATAACGTTGATGAAGTACTCGAGGAAGCCCCTCGTGCTAGATATTCGTCGAGTTGAACATGTCGGTGACGAAGTAGACAATATAGACGAAGTCCACTTCCTGTTCAACACTCCATTCGAGGCGAATCATTTTTATTCAAGAAACTCAAGAACTTGTTAGACAAGAAAGAATATATCTCAATTTTCATCGCACAAACAAATCCGAAGCCACTCTCGGGCCTTCGGGGTGTCTCAGATCCGAAGCCACCCTCGGGCCTTCGTGTGTCTCAGCTCAACTCCGGTCATCACACGACCGGTCGTTTGCTTCCTGCAAACGGAACCTCGGCTATAACGGAGCCAGATACTTGCCTTTGCAAGTTCAACTTCGGTCATTACAGGACCGATCGTTTGCCTCATGCAAACGATACTTCGGCTATAACGGAGCCGACTACTTGCCTTTGCAAGTTCAACTCCATTCATCACGGGACCGGTCGTTTGCCTCATGCAAACGGAACCTCGGCTATAACGGAGCTAGATACTTGCCTTTGCAAGTTCAACTTCGGTCATCACGGGACCAGTCGTTTGCCTCATGTAAACGGTACTTCGGCTATAACGGAGCCGACTACTTTCCTTTGCAAGTTCAACTCCGGTCATCATGGGACCGGTCGTTTGCCTCATGCAAACGGAACCTCGGATATAACGGAGCCAGATATTTGCCTTTGCAAGTTCAACTTTGGTCATCACCGGACCAGTCGTTTGCCTCATGTAAACGGTACTTCGGCTATAACGGAGCCGACTACTTGCCTTTGCAAGTTCAACTCCGGTCATCACAGGACCGGTTGTTTGCCTCATGCAAACGGAGCCTTCGACCAAACTTAGGCCTTCGGCGCAAGCAGTCTCGGCTCCACACTTCAGTGTTATGCATGTATATATGTATGAAAGCGTGCATGAAAGTATGCTTTTGCATGAAGGCTAGGATGAAAAGGTTAGCCAAAATAATGCAAAGGACATCCAATGATCAAATTCTCAACTTGAGTGGTGAAACCATGAGATGACTGAAATCCGATAATACTAAAGTCCATATGGAAATCCCAGCAACCACCTGATGAAGTTCAATAGACATTGAAACCAATTGATATGGCATAATCATTCCCAAATCAATAATAGAGTCACTATCTTTGGGTGAAAACCGAGAACTCAAAAGGCTATAACCTGCAATAGTCGTGACGAAAATGCACACACGAGACATAATAGCTGCATACAACTAGTCATTATGAACAAGATACGAAGTATGACTAAGAACAGGCACTTAGCACATTTGAGATGAAGGTGCGACAACATGTGATATAAGAAGTGGTTAGAGTGCCCATTAAAAATGGATTGTAGGTTATGAGAGAGGAGGGCACGATACTTACTTATGGTAGTTGACCCTTCATTCAAGAGATATAAATACTTCATATGAAGGGTTAGATTAAGAAGGCGAAGCAAACTTCGGTCAAATTGACACAATCACTTTTTGTTTAGCTGAGCTTTAGTCATAACAGGACCGACACAATTTCGTTATACGAAGTGACGGGCGGCCCTTGGATGCGTTCAACGGCCTCCGAGGGGCGCCGTTACTTACCCACAAAATATAAACTCCGAAGACTACACCCCCCGCACCATGGAGGGGGGTGTTGCTTCGGAAACGTGCGAACAGATAAATACACGAAACTTTTGGGAAAAAAACGTCTTGCGATGAGCATCAACATTTGACTGACGCTAAGTACTCACTGCTTTAGAGCCAAGGATTGGTTCTTTTAAATAAGAGACAAAGGATGCTTCGTCGCTACACCGAAAAAGGTTTATTAGTAGCCAAAAACAAAACGCCGACCACACCAAGCACTAGCTCACGACGCTGATAAAAATGTATAATAAAATAACAGCATAATGCCCCTTCGGTGGCTGCTAAATGACAGGTGAGCAAGCACTAGTCAGCAGAGATAACAAGGGTAAAAAGGGGGGGCTTTGCTGCCATCTCTATATGATACACTAGATAATAAATATTTCATGTCAAGTTTCACCGAAGTGCACATCCAAAAGCTAAACATACTTCTTCGTATGATGCTTCACTTTGTGCTTAATTAAATAAAATATTAATTCTTATGCAAGAAAGTACTAATTAGTTGTCCCAAATATCAAAAGGATGTGTTCACGAACTTGAAGGCAAAACTATAGCGGCGCGGCCCTTCGGAGCCGAAGCCAAAGTTGCCCAAATAAAAGCACGATATCAAGCTAACAACGTAACCTAATAACTACACACTGGAGCTAATTACACAACATTATACCCCCAGCATAAAAACAAGTGCTTCCAAAACTAGTATCCAGTTACCTCGTCACTACTTAGACGCGGGGTGCTTCGGTGCCGAGGGTTATATTGCACACAGACAAAAATTCAATTTTTCTTTCCTGCATTTATCCCTTGACCAAAGCTTAATCAGATATGCTAAAAAAATCAAGCTCTGCATCATGGTGGTGGTAGGTGACGAAGGGGTGTGATACCTAGGCATTTGATTTAGAAAATCCCTTCGGATGCCTTAAAAAATCTAGGCGTGAGCGTGACACATGCTAAACGTGATATGCATGCACACTAATGCACAGTGCAAGCAGTGTGACTGGAGCCCTTTCAAACTGCATATTGATGTGCTTTTCAGACCGAAGGGAGTCAGTTAAGTGGCGTTCGTCGTCCCAGTTTGGGCCACCGCGGGCTTCTCTAGGCTATACAGTTCAGCCTAGAAATTACTAAACAAAAATCAGAAAGTCATGTGGCCCAAAAGCACTGACCTGTCGTGCGTGCAGCACAAGCCCCCGAATGGAGACGAAGGGGTGAGTGAGCCTGGGCCGGCCAAATACTGAGTACATGATAGCCCAGCGGGCAATGCACTCGCCGAAGCCCAGTTTGGTATGTGAGAAGAAACGGCCCGACATGGGTAATGCTGGCTTCATTTCCAGTGGCCCGGTATTAATCCGAAGCAGGCTAGTTGGGCTGAATTGCTGCAGTGTAGAGAGTTCCAATCTCAAAATCTATTTCTAAGGATGAAATCCGACATTAGAATCTATTCCGAAGGTGAAAAGAAAAAGTTATCACCCCAGTCGGTTCCGAAGGGTGAAATATTAAATTTCGAGAAATCCGAACGAGATGATTCCGAAGGTGAAAAATCTCTGAAAATGATTCCGAAGGTGAAACATCAGTCTCGCGAAATCCCATCGAGATGATTCCGAAGGTGAAAATTCCCCGAAAATGATTCCGAAGGTTAAACATCAATCTCGTGAAATCCCACCGAGATGATTACGAAGGTGAAAGAATTTAATCTCTTGAATCTCAACAATTAGATTGATTTTCTATCTCATACGAAGGGTCCCTCGTCACTTTTCTGTACAGGTTAGTAGATACCAATACATTGCTAAATCTGAAGCGATTAGTGCTGCAAAGAGATAGAACAATAGAATAATGGCTTATGGTGCACGTAGTAATGCGAACTTGCTTCCCCTTCGGAACATTTGTGTAACAGAACTGATATTAAAATCATTTGCAAATATAGCCGTGTTGAAAATGTGTTATGATAAGATGATTAAAGGATACTTTCCGCGATGCTCAACGCTTTTCGTAGAAAAAGAATCAGAAGTGGGCTTCGTTTGTGCGACGATGTGGGCTTTGTTTGTGCGACAAAGTCAGGTGGGCTTCGTATTGAGTCGGGAGGTGTATGTCGTCCTGAGTCTTGACACCGGCGCCCGACGGCTTCACACCGTGGCTGGTCCGCGCGGCGTCCTGCAGGAGAAAGCTCGCCCCCCTCGCCAAGGATGAGCGGCGACATCTCGTTCACGTGCCGAGGACGATGGTCGCCGAAGGTGAAAAATGGCACGAAAAACAGCATGGGCGTGCCACCAGGAGCAGCGGATTGGACGGCGACGAAGTGGTCTTCGTACACGCTCACTGGGCTTCGTACTAGAGATCCGAAGGGGGTTTCCAGCTGCACCGTCGTCGGCGGGGGCTTCATTTGTGCGTCACGAAGGGGCTTCGTAAAAGCGAAGCACCTCAGCCACCATATGCATGAGTTGAGGTTCGCATTGGCAAGCTTCGTTAGTGCAGGAGAAAGTCTATTGAACGATGCTTGAAATGGTGCAGTGACCACGTCCGAAGTGAAACAATAGCATGCAAGCAAGTGCCGCACCGCACTGCATCCCTGCTGCTCCGAAGGGAACCTGATTCGTTGTGGGCTGAGGGCTTGTTCGCTTCCGTGGGATTCAATCCGTCCGGAATAATAAATGTATGAAGAAAATTATGATATGGATTCGGATTTATTCCGGATCAAAAGTTAATTTACCAATCATGATAGGTAGAACAAGAGACCGTAGAGCCAGATTGGTTCCACACCTCTTGACTAGTGGATTGATTCCAAGACTTTTGGTGTACCTATCATGAGCAAATTAATTTTCAACCGGAATAAATCCGGATCTCTTATAGTAACTATCATGATTTTCTTGTTGTATTTATCCATTCCGATCGGAATTGATCCCGTGGAAACGAATGAGGCCTGAATCTTGGTTGGTGCCTGGCCTCCGAAGGGGCCTTCGACGGATCGTCATCCCAGAATCAGGAAAGCAGATTGGCTTCGTGTACGACGAGGTCCGTCGAGCAGTTTGGCTTCGTGTACGAGGTCCGTCGCTCCGAACGGGAGCCACCTGATGCTGTCTTCAGGCACCAAGCAAGAGCTAAGCTTCGTCTTGGGCTAAAGAATGGTAGTTACAACACATCAAAGGTGGACGTGCTTGTTTGGGGCCTTTCCATCCAGCGAGAACAAGTGTAACTTGACTCCTCACAAAAAAAGCACTGTGTTATGGTCAGAGTGGATGCCACTGATTTTTCAACATTATGATGCTTAGCTTCTCCTTCGGAGCAACCGATGCGGAAATAAGTGAGTAAATGCAGTACACAGGAACTTAGCTTATGTTATTCGTAGTATCGTGGCAGCCCCGGTCGGTGACCACCAAAGGGAACTTAACTTTGGAGCACTGACTGAATGCGGTCTCGCACTTTCTATCCCAAGGTTTCCTCTTTTTACCGTATGTCTATGAGTCCTTCCCCGAGGTGGGCATCAAACTATTGGTGTCAATTGGGACCGAAGGGGTCACCAACACCACAGTACTCTTCTCCTCCGAAGGCGCAAAGAACCAAAGAGCCCCTTCGGAGGACTACACCTTCTTCCATTACTACTACATCTACTACTAATATCGTTTCTACCTCCAGTACTACAAAGCAGAAAATGAAGAACGAAACAGTAACTCAGTACCTTGGAATTCTCCCCCATTCAATGCCTGTCTCATCAATTACAATGACCGTCCTATATATAGGGATGGGGGTAGATGGCAATTTTCCCCCAAGCCCCTAGTGGTTATTTTCTTCCGAGCCCCTGGTGGACACGGTATTTACAAGAAGCCCCTCGAGCTCACACAAAGGCCCACTAACCCTTACATGGGCTGGGCCACTCCCCCAACATGCTCCACCGCGGGAGCTCACCGGTCGCCTTGCTGCTCGTCGTGTGCTCCATCGTAGGGAGCTACTAGGCGTCGAAGCCGCCACCACCTCGTGCTCCGAGGTGGGGGAGCTCGCCGGTCTCCTCACGACTCGTCGCATGCTCCGTGCATGGGAACTGGGAAGCTAAGCTCACCCGATCTGGATCGACGGAGAAGAGGGAGTCAAGAGATACGATTGTTTTAGGCACCCACCACGTGAACGAAAGAAAAGCATAGAGAGTTACTCCGTAGAGAAGCGACCGTGCGGACGGAAGGTTCAGACCGATTGTAACTTCAACATTGCAAAAGTGCTGTTAGCTGATTTGTTTTGAGAGAAAAGTAATAATGGCTGGTGGCTGGTAAGCCAGACGGACGGAGCGAGTTTGGAAGACATCCGTAGTACGGACGCAACATTTTAATTTTTTGTGCTCGGTGTCACTAGACCGCGGCAAGAGGTAAGCAGCTAGGAAAAATGTGACTCGTTATGACAGTTGAATAGAGAAGGGTCATGTAGTACATGTTTGTCAGTTTGTGACTGCGTGCAATAAGGCCATCTATGTTATGGACGCGGCTAACGTACAACGGCTGTATTTTAGGTTAGCTTGCAGCCGGTTGTACTTCCCCCCTTAGTTGGACTTTCCTGGGGTCTTTATTTCCAAAAATAGTAGTGACCGTGTGGCCCGCCACCCGCACCTCCCCCTACCCGCGTTGTTATTTGGCGCTAGTGGGCCCCACGTTTTTTGGCGGCAAAGAACACAGCGCACCCCGTGGCTCGTAACCCTAGAGATTTCGCGTTCCTCCAGGCGCTGTCGCGTCGCTGGGTGGCGGCGCGAAGCAGGGGTCGCCGGACAGGATCGGCGATTCAATCCCCAGGAATCAAAAAAAGGGAGCAGAAAAATCAAGGGCAAAAGGCACATAAATCAACATCTCAGGTACGTTCGAGCAACTTTCAACGGTTCAACAGATCAGTAGGGGGGAAATCCAGGCAAATATCCCTAAAGTTGGGCAAAATTGATTCCAGTCAAAGATGCACAACAATATCCAGTGATTTCTTGATTCGATTTTCACCACGCAAACGAGAAAAATCCCAAAAAAACAAGGGGGCGACCATCCAGGTGTAAACGAAAATCAACATGTTTTAGCTTGCTTTTTTGCTGCCAAAAACAATGATGAGATTTGGTTGAAGAACCTGGTGCATACATGCGTCACACACAATTTGGGTTTTTGTTTGCCTGCCATGGTTGGGAATTGTTCTACTTGAGTACTGCTTTCACTATGTACATTAGCTCCAGACAGGAACTTATCTCTCCAGCCCCGTCATGTAGTTCCCCCTTCTCCAACTACAGCAAAAGGCACACAAAAAAGGCAGGAAAAATAGTTAGTGACCATAATCTAATTTGTGGGTTCATTTGTACACAGGAAAAACCGTAAAATTGTGTAGGTTAGTACACAAGTGCTGCAAAAAGAAACTGCTGTAGGATATCACTGTTAACATCACTATGTATTTTTGGTTGGATTAGTATAGTTTTCTAGTCCAGTATAGTTTCCTATATGTTGGCTCAAAAATGGATTAACTTCCATGACACTATATATAGAAGTTCTAGGTTTATATAGTAGCATAGCTGTTCAAATTGGTATGATAACATGCCTAGATGTTTTTGTTCTTTTGGCTGTTTAACTAAACTGAAAGGGGGAAATGAACATATATCTATGAACACCACCACATAGTTGGCTAGACTATTATGCAAACATGCCTCCGCGTTCTTATTTTTTTGGCTGTTTAACTCACTTATGTTGGTTGATTTTTGTGTCAGGGTACAAAAATGGACTTGAACCAATTGCCGCCTGAATTTGATCTTGACTTCATTGATTTGGAAGCTGCAGCGCCAACATTTTTTACACAAAAGGAGTCGGAAGTTGCTGTTTGGGGGCCAATGATCGGCTGCTAAGTCCTTGTGCAGCAACAATCTTGACGTCGCTGCTGTGCACCACAGGTGGGTGATATCTCTAATCCTTGTGACAAGCAGTATGTTGCTCCAGCTGCCTTGTTTGCTGAAGAAAAAATCTTGCATGGTATAGCAGAAGGTGATGAACATCTTGATGATATTGTTGAAGAGGTGTGGTGCACACCCCCTATCCCACATACTGGGCAGACATTTGGTACTAAAGAGGAAGCAAAATCTTACTATAATGCTTATGCAAAGAGAATTGGTTTCTCAATTCGCATAAGTGCTACACGACTCTCGACTTCATCGAGGCAGCAGCGCAAAGTGATATTTTTGTGCAATAAGGAGGGTCACGGTAGAAAAGCTAAGGAAGAAGTGGATGATAACAGCTCTACTGGGACAGAGTCTGACTCTGAATATGAAGATGATGTTGACAGAGAAGAGGTTAAGAAGAAGAAGCTTGATGGTAGAAAAAAGAGGAAGAGGGAAAAGATGTTGCACATGGGACGCAAAGCAAGGATGGTTGTTAATCTCATAGAAAACAGGTGGCATGTGACCTATTTTTCGGCTGACCACAACCATGATGTGGTTGTCAAACCTTCTTTAAAAAAATTCCTAAGATCTCACAAAGGAACCCCGCAAGCAGAGAAGGAGTTAATTACCCCTATTGCATGGGTGCAACTTGACCTCTGGACGCATCATGCAACTTATGAATGAAATGTACGGGTCTGCACAAATTGTGCCATATGGAGGTAAAGACATCAACAACTTTAGGTCAAATATTCAGAGGACAGACAGGTATAAAGACATGCAGCAAGACATAGACCGATTCAGGGAGATACAAGCGGAGGATCCAAATTTCTACTGCAAAGTAAAATTGGATGACAGAGACAGGGTGGAGAGTTTTTTTGGGTTGATAGTGCAACAAGGCAAGCTTACATTGATCTGTACCATGACTGTGTGTCTTTTGATGCTACCTACATGACCAACATGTATGATATGCCATTTGCTCCTTTCATTGGAATCAACAAGCATAGGCAATCAATTCAGTTGGGGTGTGCATTTTTGAGGGATGAGAAAAAACCTAGCTATTTGTGGCTATTTCAAGCATTCTTGGATGCTATGAGGGGGAAGACTCCCATGAACATTATAATAGATCAAGATGCTGCTATGAGATATGCCATTGTGCTTGTGTTCCCTAACTCTACACACAGAAACTGCCGCTTCCACATTATGGACAAATTTTCAGGGACTATAGGTCTGCTGCTTGATCAAGATGAAAAGTTGGAAAATGATTTCAAAGAATGCATGAACCACACAGTTGCTCCGACTGAATTTGAGGCAAAATGGGCTGCTATGCTGGACAAGTACAGTTTGCAGGGCAATGAACATTTTCAGCACTTGTATGCCCTTAAAAGCACTTTTGCCCCAGCGTTCTTCATGCATTCATTTTTCCCATTCCTACAATCAACTCAACGCAGTGAGGGCTTCAATGTAGTGTTGAAGACATATGTGAACCCAAATATGTCAATATTACATTTAGTCGAGCAATAACAGAAGACCCAAGACAAAATCCATGTTGCTGAGGATGGGGAGGAATTTAAAACAGATGATAAAGACAAGAGGAGATGGTCGAGATTTCCTATAGAGCGTCATGCTGCTACTATATACACGAAGAAGCTCTTCTACAGATTTTCGAAAGAGTTTGAAAACATGCAGAATATGACGCAAAACAAGAGAGCGAGATCCACTATAGGTTGGTGCCTAACAATACGCGTGTGTATGGCTATGGTAGGAGAGAATACATTGTGACAGTAATTGTTGATGAGCAAAGTTACTACTATGAATGCTGCAAGTTTGATAGGGATGGTATTCTTTGTTGCCACATTCTGAAGGTGTTTGTCACCTTAGGAATTAAAACCATTCCAGATAACTACATACTTGAGAGGTGGGCTCAGGATCCGCTTCTGGCCCCAACGGAGGGTGGAGATGCTGCTAATGTGTTTGTTCAGCCGGACTTAGTAGCCCATGGCATGCCTTTGAGTGGGCGAAGGACTTTGTGGTTCACAAATCTATTTAAAGCTTTTGCAAGTTTGGCAGCACATGGTTGTATGTCTAATGAAGCATATAAGGCCATGCAAGACCATATAACGATCATGCGGGCTAAGCTGAATGAGCTAAAGAAGAAAAGAAAGTCTTGTAAACACATGAGCAGTGGGGCAGTGCTAACATCTGCGTCGTCTACCTCTACACCAGCTGTTGATGCACATGTTGGCGGGTCGGGATCAGCTGCTGTTGCCCCTGCCCAGGAAGGTAGCCGTGTTGATCATACTAATTGCTTATATATGTGTAAATAAAATGCAGGTTTTTTGATATGGTCTTGATGTTGCAATAGATTCCTTAAAAAATTGATTTATGATGTAGGTGCTGCTGATATGGAGAGTGGCTTGCCGATACAGGTGGATAACCCACCAAGATCAAGAGTTAAAGGGCGCAAAAAAGAAAAGAGACTGAAGAAAGGGATGAGTGCGCAGTCTACTAAGAGGAAGAATATGTGTAGCAGGTGCAAGTCTACGTAACATAATATTGCATGTTGCCCGAAGAAAGCAGAGGAGGGGGCCTTGACTTGGGCCTAGTTCCTGCTTAGTAATGTGTAAAAAAAGTAGTCGTGAACCGAAATTGGTTCTACATTATGTAAATTTGCTCTGCCAGACAGACATGATTAGTTGCTTTAGTAAGTTAAGTTGGTCAGGTAACAAAAAGGAGTTGGGAATGTTTCAAGATTAATTTAACTACACAAAAAATAGAGGTGCAGCTTATACTGCACAATTTATGTAAAAAAAGTAGTCGTGAACCAAAATTGTTTCTACATTATGTAAATTTACTCTGCCAGACAGATATGATTAGTCGCTTTAGTAAGTTAAGTTGGTCAGGTAACAAAAAGGAGTTGGGAATGTTTCAAGTTTAATTTAACTACATAAAAAATAGAGGTGCAACTTGTACTGCACAATTTATTTGCTTTTATCTGCATGGAAAAAATATTGAACCTCATAATGCTTATAGTACCTACATTACACACACACATGCAAACATAAAATTCACTGTCTATTTGGGGGTGTGTTGTTGGATGGGATTACATACATACCTCACTGTCTAGGCAGAAATTTATGACGCCACTTTGTCTCATTTTCTTCTTGTGTAAACTACCTGTGTGTGAGGAGCTTTCGGATGTTGGGCATGTCTTTGTGGCTGAAATTGCAAACTGCACGTCCATCCCAATGTTCAGCGTGCATCAGCATGTGGAAGCCGCAATCATGGCTGCAAAAACAAAAAAAAATAACAGATCGCTATGCTTTGTTCTAGCAACTGAGCCTATCTTTCTATATGCTTATACTAAAAAAGAAATTGAAGAATTGACTGTACTTGTTGTTCTGTTGTGGGACAGTGATAGATATAGCTTCATAATTTTGGATCTGCACTTTTGAATCTGGGTAGTGTTCGCTCCAAAGCTTCTTGATTGATTACATCAGTTTGTCGTAGCAAGTCCTTAGGTTGGTGTCTTCAAGAGTTCTCATAGAGTCGAGCACTTCAAATTGGGCGTTCCGTATGTTGAGCACCAAAAGAAAGTAGTGCCCAACATCACTAAGATTTTTTACCTTGCTGACTTGAAGTACATGGAACATGACCTGCGTTTTTTGTGATACTATTTTTAGATGCAAAGAAAAAGCATGTACTGTGTATACACATATTGCTGAAATGAAAAAAGTACAACAGGGAAAAGTTCAGGGGGTGCATGAAAAAAAAGAAAAGAAAAAAGGGTTCTGGTTTGCTGGTGCGAACCTCATTTAGCAAAAAAATATGTTTCAGGTGTAGCAAGAAAGTTTGATGCATATGGCTAAAAAATACTCAATAGTCTTTTGATTAACCATCATGATTTTGCTTATAGGAAATTTTATTTAAATCAGGAGGCAAGTTTACTTATTTCTGTCTACCGATTGTATGTTTCAGGAGTAGCAACTACTATTTGCCGTGATGATCTGGCAATTTCTACCTAGCGAAACAGCTCAGATTATTATAGAAAAAAAGACCACATACCATTTTCCTGTAGTCAAGATGGTTTGTGCCTTTGTTAAATAAATGTTTGATTTCTGCCTTCTCTAGATTGTCTTTTAATAGGTAACCCTGTACATATAAGGTGGAAAAATTATGTTGTACGGGGTGTGCAAAAAAGCTGTTACACAGTTATATGGTTGTGAAAACAACTTATAAAAAAACATGTAACCAAGGAGCACTCACAACAATGCGTAGCGGCATGATCCATTTCACAGCACCCCTAACCTTAGGGTTGATTGCATATATACCAACCTCCGCGACTGTGTTGATTAGATCTCCGCCCGATTTCACTGAATTTGAAAGCTCATTCAGGTAAATGTGGGTGGGCCAGAAATTGATGATTATGATCCTATGATTGGAAACAAGGAAGAGATCAGAAAAAAAAGTTAGGTTACATAAATTGGAGCATTGGGAAATCTGGTCGATGGGGGAGAAGGGAAAAGAAAGAGCACATACTCCTCGCTCTTTAGGTCCCTTGATCTGTCCGGGTGTGCATGTGTTTGCAGAATTGAGTCGTAGAGCTGGCGTACTTCCTTGCTGCAGTGAAATTGCGTTTTGTTGCATTGTCAGCGTACAGTGACTTCAGCGCAACAGCCTTCCTCAGCCTCCTTGTGGGTGCTGGTTTGAACACTGGTGTCACTGATGAGTTTGCTGAGAATGGTTCCTTTCCTTTTGCTGCTATTGCTGCTGCATCTACAGGTGTTGCCCTTTTGTCATTTAGTATTTGCACTGAGTGTTCACTGCTTCTTAAGACTGGACCCATGTGGCTTGAGTTGAGCTCACTTGCTTGAGCGTTATGTGTATCTTGAGCATTCTTCATCTTAAGCTGTTGAATGGCGTTCTCTTCTATTTCCATTAAAGCCGCTTTAGTCAGCTCATCCAGACACCACACAGAGCCTGGCTCGTTGAGCCGAAAAGCATTTGAGGGAGGAGGATTTTGGGTTGAGAGCTATCTTGCAGCTGGAGTTTGGTATGGGGTCTGTCCTACACGTGGGTTTGGTTTTGAGGACTCTTCTTCCGGTGGGGTTGGATCTTGTTCATCAATAAACTTGATTAAGTTAATTTTAGGTGGTGTGAAGTCTAGGGAATTGCTCCTTGCAATCGGCACTGCCTGCGCTTCTCTTTTGCATGCATCGTCAGCTGACATGCTCCTCTTATGGCTGCACTCACTAGATGAGTTGCTGCTGATCTGGAAGTCAATGGCGTGAATTGTTGAAGTTTTGGGCAGCTTTAACCTCGACTTTCTGTCCTTAGCTAGGGGTGGTGGGATTGACTCTAAAGGGGCAGGCTCAGTCACTTCCTTGAGCGTCCTTAACCTCTTAATCAGCGGCATGTGATCTGCTTCGTCGTCGTCCTTTGAATCTCCATCTGTTGTGTGCATCACACTGTGACCTCCGGGGAGACCATCATTGTTGCCCTCTGATGTGGGGTGCCTTGCCTCCCTATTACTGTCACTGTTCATCGACATGCAGCGCTTTGGAGTTGGATTGTTGGCTTGTGCATCACTAGAACCTCTCTTTTTTGTTCTCTCTTCTTCTACCTCATTTTCCTCTTCTTCTCCATCTTCTCCATCTGCCTACCCGTCTTCTTCTCCTTCATCGTCTTCGTCCTCTTCGGTGTCTATATCTTCCCATTCATCTTCTTCGTCATCCAGTTCCTGTTCATGTTCAGACTCTTCCTCATCTTTCGGATCTTCGATTTGGATTGGCCTTTGCCTCTTTGATCTCCTTAAACTAGGACCACTTGTATCCTGTGCATGCATCCGTGCTTCACCAATTTCTTTGACAAATGACCCCAGCAACACTGTCATTCCACACAACAATTTCCTTACAGCATCAGAAATGTTCCTCGCATCCTGCATGAGGTAAACCGAAAAAACCATCAGCACTCCGCTGGCATACGGAGGTAATGCTGCGCTGGAAAAAACAACCAAGTTTACCTGAGTTGGCATTCCCTCTGGTACTTTTGAAGCCACAAATTGCAAAATGTCTTCCGGTCTGAATAGTGACTCCTGGACTGTTGTATGTGGTAGCTGCTTGAGCTGAAAAGGTGAAAGAAGAAAAGAGGACATCATAATCAGGGCTGGTGTGTTGTTGGCATAAAAAAAGGGAGAAAAGATAACATGTGCGTTGCTGCTCCATACCTTAAGTTTCCCAAATGATCCGTCATTGTTAGTATCTAGCTTGATAAACTCATCCAAAAGTTTATGCGACCATGCTGCTACTCTAGGGGTTGTATCTGGTATACTCAAGGTAGGAGCGTCCAGTGCATCCGCATATAGTATCTGTGGGGGTTGCACAAAGAACGACAAATAAGAATCAATGGGAAAAAGTTGTGTCTTCAGATCTGGGTTTTTCAAAAAAAACAACTAAAATGATCCTACTTGAGCCATCAGCAATGATAACTTGGTGTCTGACAAATATAAAGTTGCTCTCTGACTAGCATGGTTTAATGAAGTGTACTAGAAGGGCCCAAAGGGGATTTGGTTTTTGCCTTTTTGATGCACATGGGATGCACTCCCTAGTTTCTTCTCTACATTAGTAAAACATTAGGTGCCTTATCATCTACTATATGTATGCTATGCACCATATATATATATGAGCTAGGAAAAAGATCCTCCTCCTCCATGCCTCAGATATAAGATAGCAATAAATACATGAATAAAAAAAGGCAACAATAGTAACAGATCCATTCACATCAGGAAAAAATGCACAGAGATGATGTTGGATGTGTTAAATAGAAGATTTACAGCAAAAAAGGGTGTGTTTTGTAAGTTGGATATCCAAAACAGTAAAAATAAGGGCTAAAAAAGAGTATTAGATTACAAACAGTGCCAAGTGGTTGTCCAACCAAAAAGAAAATATTTGCATTTTTAATTTTGATAAGCTATGACTATATGAATGACTTATGTACTGAAAAATTATTGAATTTTTATGTAGATTTGCAGAAAAAAATGTATGGCAAAACGAGAGGTACTTACCACAAGGACAAGGATGCATCCCCTGACAGATGCTTTCTTGTTAATCTTTGAAGCAGCATCCTTCAGCTGACATACGACGAATTGTGACCAGTTGAGATGCTTCACATGTGACAAGTAAACTAATTCTGGGTAGCATCTCGGTCTTATTCCCAGACTTGTTGGAGGGCATAAGAATGTTGATATAGCAACCATCAGAAATGATCTCAAGAAATCTTCATTTGCTTCCTTGTTTTTCATGACCCTTTCACATATGGCTTCTATCCTTGGAGCTGTTCCAAACACAATGTCGTACTTGTCATGGATGAACTTGATTGCTTCTGCTTGAAGTTCATACTTTACTTCCTCCCCACTGTCAGTCAACCCCAATGTGTGTGAGACTGATTGTTCAGTCACTGCAATCCTGCCCCTCCCAGGTAGCACCAGCTCCATAGTATCAGGCTGGAAGCAATCCTTGATAAGCCATTTTGCAAGGTCTGCGGGAATGGTTTGGCATGCAATCTGGAGAAGCCCTCCAAAATTAACATCCTCCACCATTGCCCGCTGCTTCACTGACATGTGCTCGTAGAGCTTGACAAGCCTGGAAGGTGATGCCCGATTCCTCAGACCCTACACACAAAAAAGTACCATGATCAAAAAATATTGTGAGTGGCAATCAAAATATTGTGCTTTTTGGTGATGAACCATTTTCTGTGAGTGAACTTACCGCATTTGTCCTTGGCGGGCGTCCTAGAGCATTCTTCTTTCTTCTAGTCATTGCGACAGCACTGCTTCTTTTTTCAACTTCAAAAAAACAGCCCCCCAAGATTAAAAAGAAATATGCAGGCCCGTGTGTACATGCACCAAAAAATGGTGGAAAAACACACCAGTTAGTATGCCCACATACGCCGGTGAATGATGAAAAAGAGAAAGCAAAAATGTACCGCAAATTCAAAAAGAAAATCTTGATGCGTCTAACCTCAGATCATGTGCAGGGTCTCTTTCCACCCCCACTCCCCTCCTCTGTTGATTCTCGAAGAAAACCCTTTTCAGCAGGCAGCAACAAACACATTTTATGTGTCACGCGCAAAAAAACAAAAAATGGATTAGATTCAAAAATGATAACACATGAGAAACTAAGGTAAAAAACCTAAGAATTCCTAAGCCTAGTGATTAAATCAACCATGTAGTGCCACCACACCGGGTACAGCGCACAAGCGATACAGGAGAAATCGCTCTGCCCAATCCACTCTGGTAGATTTTTGTCGGCTTTGCTTACATGGTTCGACATAATCATTAGGCCCCGAAACATAAGCAGATGGGCTTTGTTTCAGCTAATGAAAAGCAAAAAACTGGTTTTGGGAGGCACAAAATGGACTGCTGTAACCAATGTAAAAAGAAATGGTTGTATGTGCAGTATGAAGCAACATACTAATGCGTGGTGAAACAAAATCAGTTGTAATATGCGTGGTGAAACAAAATCAGTATGAAGCAGCATACTAATGCGTGGTGAAACAAAATTAACCAAAAAATGGAGTGCTAGTGCTAGCAGCAGCACACATGTGCTGCAACTTAGCCTTGTTCGGTATGCAGTTTAACAATCATTAGGCATCGATTTAATTATTTACGACAGGCAATTAAATACACACATCAAAAAAAGACAGCGACAATTACAGAATAATGAATACGTGTCTCGCCTTAGATCTATGCAGGTCCCCACACCCCCTTTCAGCAGCAAACAGATTTCCTCCGGTAAGAACATGAAATTAATTAAATGTAATGGAAAAAAGGATTATAGTCTAATGCAGGACGCGCATGATTGCTTGTGAAAAAAATAAAAAAGCATGAAACTAAGGTTGGTGTTCGCAGTCGGCAGAGTTGCGACGGCTCTTTGCTGGACCAAGCATGATGTCATGTTGCCACATCCTCTCTCTCTCCTTCTAGCCTGTGCTTGTAACTTCTAAGCCGGCTGTTGTGCTTGTCTAGAGGAATTGATTGAAGACAATTAGCCATTGTCCAGAGGATTTGATCCCAAGTAGGGTGAATTTGGGTTGGGTTGGGTTAGGGCTGTCAACAAGCCAGGCTCGTCCTTGGCGCATAGGTGTGGCGGTGAAAAATTAAAACTCTTCGAGGAAAAGAGTAGTAGCTGCTAGAAATTTACTTCGTGATGCACTGCCGAGCTTAAGCGAAAAAAAGCTCGAGCTCGGTCCCATGAAGCTCACGAGATTCAACTGAAGCTCGGGCCCAGATCGATTTCCTGACGAGCCGATCCCGAATCGAGCTTTTAGCAAGTCGAATTCGAGTAGCTCACGATCCTCAAGCTTTTTTGACAGCCCTAGGTTGGGTTAAGCTCGCTTCCTAATCTAGGCCCACTAACTTAGAGAGGGCGACGGACTGACTAGGGGACGACGTTCGCCAAATGCAGGCCGAATAATATAATCCAGCAAGCCTCCGCCACCAGCAGCGGCACAAGTGATGATATGGAGGAGGAGGAAGCCGGGGTGCGGCATTGGCTCGTCGACGTCACCCGGGTGGCACCCTTTCCGCAGCTCAGTTCGGCGCCGTAGCCGCACTCCTTCATTCGCACGAGCGCCCCGCCATCACCAGGTGACTACTCTGCTGCTGCTTCTGCTCCCATATACTATTGCCCACCCACTCTCGCACGATTTCCCGATCGCCGGTATAACACCCCAGGTGTTTATTAAAGATAAATACCTCATTTAGTTGTGGTAATCAGAGTTAATTAGCTCCTAAGCGTGTTTGACATGATCTTGACCACTTTTGCACTTAAACCCTTGGTCAAACTCCCAAATCCTGGTCAAACCCTAGACCTCCAAAAGGCTGATTCGATTTTCTTGCGCGTTCTCCAAATTTCCCTATAGAAGTTCAAAATCGACCAATATAAAAGTTCTTCGTTATTTCCGGGAACACATTTCATATTTAGGGTGGCATTTCAAATTCTAAGTGGAAGATGCCCAAAATCTTGGTCAACTCTGTTTTGAACAGTAAACCGGACTGAGGATTCTACCAACTTCGACCGACGTTCCCAGACAAACCATTGCACAAACATCATGTAGACCTGTGTAAAAGTTGTAGCTGGTATTTCAATCTGCAACTTTCATATTTGGAGGTTTTCAACTTCACTTCAAATTTTTGGAGATAAAGTCGGTCAAATGTGGCTTTGACCATGGGCCTTGGCGCTCTGGAGCAGAGCTCTCGCGCATGCCCGCTCTGCGCTGCGCCGCTGCCTGCCCCGACATCTGCACCTGGGTCCACTGCCGCCGTCCGTACGCCGTCATAGTGTGGGCCATGCGTCAGCCATTGTGACCCACACGTCGTCCAGGTGGACACGCGCCCCTCTCCTCGTTGTCTGGCTGTTGTCCGCCGGCCACGCGCCGTGCGCCCGCGCGCTTGGCGAGCCGGCGGGCCGGCGGCCCGTCCGACCAGCTGCCCCCAAGGGCGCGGTGGACATCCACCAGACCTGCCACATCTCTCTTCCCCTTCCTTAGTCGTCTCCCTGAGCAAAAGACGAGCCGTGTTGCTCCTCCACCCTCCGCTTGCCACCACCGTCTCAGAATCTTACCTGAGCCGCCCCACAGCTCCACTCCACCCTCCACGTCCACCAGGTCGTATCCATTGCGAGCACGCATGCCGGAGCAGAGGCTGAGGCGGCCTCAGATCCGCCGCGCCGCCGTTCTCCATCGCCGGAGCATCCTCCGACCTCCGGACCGTCTCAAATGGGACCCTAGGTGAGCCTACACCACTTCCCCGCCCTTTCCCGGCCAAGCCCGGCCTTCCCCTCGCCGGAATCCGGCCATCTCCGCTGCTGGTCGCGCCAAGGACTACATTGCAGAGGTCAAGTTCTTTTCAGGGTCTTAGATGCAAGAACTAGGGACCTGTTCGTAAGTACTATCTAGATCCAAAACGCAGAAACTTGTAAAATTCGTAGAAAATTGTAGAAAAATAGGAAAAATACAAATCCAATTTTGTTGGTTTACTGGTGAAGAAACCTACCTTTTATAGAAAGCATGTATAGGGTTTTTCTGTCCAGTTTTTGAATTAAAAATTCAAACTCAGTTTGAAGTGTTTTTGGTGTAGTTTAATATATACACATGCTATGAGCTTGATTTTTGGATATGTTGCTCTTTATAGCATGTCTAGATCTGTGACCAAAATTGACATGGTTTTGATGTGTAGATTTTCAGTTATGATTTATGTAAGCTTTATGCTAGATTAAACGTGATGCTTTTTATAGCCCCTTTAGTAAACTTTTCTTTAAGCACCTGTGCATCCTAGGGCTTTGACTTGTTGAGTAGTACCTCTAGTAGAGTGGATTTGATTTTAGGGAATTATTTAATGGGTGAATTGGATTTAATCTTGTGTAGGAGTTTAAATTCAAAATCTGAAAAATAATTTGAATCTGCACTTATGCTTTGGTCAGAAGCTCATTTTTGGCATAAATAACTTGTAGGAGAAAGTTGAGATCAAAAAGTTTATTAAACTTTTTATATGAATTAATGGTGATTTACTAGGCTGAAATTTGTCTTTTTCATATAAATTAATTTATAAATGATCTTAAGCTAAATTTTGGTGTAAATGAGCTTAGAATGAGTATATGTTTATGTGTGCAGAGGCTTAGGCTCTTTTGTAGTGTTTTTTATTTAATACGGATTTATGGTTGTAAAGCTTGTCCTAATTAATTAAATAAAGAAATAGCAATTAAAGTGTTAAATTGTGAAATCATGTCTTGGTTATGTTTTAATCTTTAAAAACACACCCCCTTACTGTTTGGTGAAGTTAAGTAACTTAATTTGCTTAGATGTGCACACAATCACCATCAAAGTAGTGTTTTGTTTATCATCACACCACCCTAATAAGTTCTGTGAGAAAATAATAATGTTTGGATGAATGTGGCCAACAAGAGTTGGTTTTGTGGTAATTCTCCCACCTTCACCATAATCTAATGCATATGCATGTATACGTGTAGATCTACCAGACGGGACGTACACGCTCACCCCAGAGGAGGAGGGAGCAGCTAGCAGAGAGGTGAACCAGCTGAGTGTGCAGCAAGACATGGACCAAAGTCCAGAAGAGCCCAAGGCTAGTGTTAGTGTTGAGTCAGAGGAAGGCAAGCACCGGTTCATTTAACCCTTTTTCTTTAAAATTTCATACCTTTTATTTTTCAGTATTTATTGGTTACTTGTGCATTTAAGTTTCGGGAGTTGTTTTGGAAACCTAGTTTCACGATCCTTAGGACTCCTATGCTCTTTTACTAGTATGTTAGGAACGCTAGTGCCATGCTCTAAGGATACGGTAGAAGACGAGTAATGACTCATTACTCGCGGGATATAGAATATTCTTATTGGAATCATAAGTTGATTAAATCGACTCGCTCATGTGGTAAGAGCAATGGGTTCGGTCTTGACCAAGTAGCATGGTGCTGGTCCTAAGCTATTGAACGTACCAAGTGCTTGTCGGGAACGGGACCGGTAAGCCTAGTACCTTCTGAACCGGGGCGGGATCTTTCTAGCTACTCGCTTGGATGCGTCTCCGGGCTAGCTACCCGTGGTATAGTGTGTGAGTCCGGACTGGTCGGGTTAGACCCTCCGGATAACCGTGTACCAGAGTTTGTAGCATCTGATCCCAAACTGTGGGATGTTGGGAACCGCCTAGTCGGGGTAGACCCCACATTTGCTTTTATTTGAATTCTTGGGGTCTACTTCTTCCGTGTATCTTGGGTTTACCTTGCAAGGATATAAATCGATCGATCGTCGGTCACTCGCCGTTATCTGAGTCGGCTTGACCACTGGCTACCCCATGTTTATTTATGGAACATTTTGAATTAATATTGTTACCTGTTTAATATTGTTTGCACAAAATGCTTGTTTAGTGCAGGTGCTCACCTAGAATGGTTAATATACTAGAATTGGATCTAAAATCTGAAAATAAGGAACAACTCTTAGTTGCTTTTGGCAAAACAAACCCAGCAGCCAAAATGCCTTGCATGTCTAGTTGTATTTTCTTTTGTCGGGTAACTTGCTGAGTATTAGTATACTCAGCCTTGCTTAATTTGTTGTTTTCAGGTAATCCCATCTGGCCTGGTTCTATCCCAGATGGTTGGGAGCTTGAATGGGAGAACGATGTTGAGGAGTGATATGCATGGATGGCCTCTTGTGTGTATCATGCGTGTAGTTTACTCTCCGCTGTTTAAACTCTGAACTATGTTTACTTCTATGTACGAAAAACCTGGTTTGTAATAATGTTGAACTTGTGAACCTTTTGTGTAATGTAATGTTGTACTCTGGTCCCGCCTTCGTGTGGGCTTAGCGCATATCTCGATCCTGTTGTAAGTGATTCACCGGACTTTACCCGGCGGAAGCAACAAAATAATTCTTTATTATTGCTTAATGGCCACGTGGACCGGGTTAGGCGATAATACGGAATTATTTTGGGCGATTCTGTCACATCCGGCGACCGCGCTGCCGAGGGAGCCGCGCAATCATCTCCCAGCCCCCCGCAGCAGAGACACACACACCTGTGGGCTGTGCCTGGACATTGTTTTCATTTCCAAGCACAAGGGAGAAACCACCACCGAGTTCATCAGCAACTTTTTTTTTTGAGAAGCAGCAACTTCTCTTCATACCTAACTGACCACGAGTGGAATTGTATTATTCGTGCTGGCACTCCCAGTGAAGTGCTGACAGAGTTATACAGGTATCATTCAGAGATATCTGCAGATATGGCATATACATTTAGAATCAGTATTTTAGAGCTAAAACTCCTATTGGCAGATGTAGCAAGCCATCAATGCACTTTCTATAAATGAATACAGTCCTATGTCTAAATTTATTCATAACCACCAGGAAAAAATTTCTGAAGTTGCAAATGACCTTTTGTAAAAAAAATCATGCCATTGTTATCGAAAAGCTCTCTTTCTTTTTGGCTAAAGTACCACGTGTGTGACAGGTGTTGCTGCTGCTCTGTGTCCCCTATTTAGCGGTACAGTGCACACCGTGATTAAACAAAACAACCATTCATTCAGGCACCCCCCCTAAAAACCTAACATGAACACTATGTAGAAAACTAACAGAGGAATCAGTTTTTCACGTAATTCAAAAGCATAATGATGGGTGTGCTAAGCAGAGAATCAGTTTTCCCAAAAAATTTACAACATAATTCACTTTGGGACATTCATTTCAAGTAGTGAACAAAAAAAGCATAATCAGACCAATTTTCAGTTAATTTGCAGACAAAAAACATAAAAACGCATCTGGGAACCCTAAACAAAGATTATGCAAAACATAATCAGACCTAATTACAGTTTGTTTGCAGACAAAGCATAAACCGCATGTGGAAAACCCCTAGCAGAGATTGCACATGTCTCGATTTACCCCAACCCCTCTTACAACTAGCCAAAAAAAGTGAACCAAAAAAAATCGAAAGTGCAGTACTAAATCCCTTGCTTCTCTGTGTAGAAATGCACCCAACGTATTTTCGTCACCCTAAAAATCGTCTGCGTAGGAATGTCGAGATGCACTGGACTAACCTGAAGCACCTCCCGCGCGCGCTCCTTGGATTCGTTGCAGCGCGGGGTTGCCATCGACGCCGCCCCCTCACGATTCACCTCCCCCCGCCACCGGATCCTGAAGCCGCCCAACCTTGCGGCTCGCCTCCCACCGCTGGATCCTGAAGCCGACCACCTCACGGTTCACCTCCCCCCACGCGCGGATCCTGAAAAAGCCGACCGCCTCACGCTTCACCTCCCCGCCGTCGAGATCCTGAAACTGAACCCTTCAGGATTCGACTCCATCGTCGGGACCCTGAAGGCGACCCAACTCACGGTTCTTCTTGTAAGTGCAATCAAGCCTTAAGTAGGTTTTGGTGAATTAAGTGACAACTTGATTAAATCCCTAACACTCTTGTGAAGCATGTGAGAAGGTTAATGATCATTGATAAATGATATTTATGAGTAAATTCATGCTTTTGGTTCACATTGCAATAAAGACAAGAATGGATCATGACAATGTATATGTAATGATTATAAGCATACTAAGAGTGAATGTCATGATAAAGAAAGGATGTTCTTCCCATTGATCTTTACATAAAGCATACAACAAGTGATCCTAAGCTAAAGAAAAGCAAATATAAAGGCATGATGATATATGATAATTGATTGGCTTTTCTATGTTGAGCAAAGCACATTTTGAAGAAAGGAGAAGCTTGTGGTATTGTAATGGGAGAATTAAATTAAAAATGAATATGGCATCAAGGGATTTCACCATTGACACATAATAGAGATTGATGACCAATGTTGTAAGCTTTGTCAAGAAAAACATCAAGGGATTTCACTATTGCTACAACATGGAACTTGATGATCTAGACAATAAGTTTACCAAGTTCAATATCAAGTGGTTTTCTTATACTTCATGAAGATTATTGACTTGTTCAAAGAAGAGATTTGCAAGACTTCGAGTTGGATTTTAGCTAAGGTCATTTGGCTATCTATATTACTTTGGACCTACATCTGAAGGATTGCAAAAGCAAGGATAATTGATATCAATCAAAGGACAAACAAATTGAGTGGCATCTCGAATAGTTTTATCTCTATGGTGCAAGGCTTGACTCATTTGTGGCAAGGATAAGTGATGAAGAGATCAAGATGGCTAAAACGAGGAACTAAGCTAAGGCTATGGATAGCGACCATAAGCAAAGTGGCTAGGGTGAAGTTAAGAGCATCAAGGATTTCGAAGTATCATATCCAAGCCTACCGAGGAAAGTGATAAATTGCATCTAACGTCATGATTGATAAATTCAAGTGGCTTAAGAATTCAAAGTGATTGATCTCTACTCTATGGAAGAATTCTAGGTCGCTAGCTCAAGGTGGACATGCTCAAGCACATACATATGTTTGCTCATCTACAACATGTGCTTAGTTGGTACACGTCACTGGAAGCCCTCGAATCATTGAAGATCATTTATCGGCGTACCTTGGAGGTTCAAGCTCAAGTGGATTTATTAGGATTTATCTTTTCTTGAGTTTAGGTATGCCGTACTATCAAGAGGGATGAATCATTGGTTGGACAACAAACATCAAAAAGTGCTCAAGTGGAACCTAGAGAGACTAACCCGTGAGATCAAAACCTTAGTTGAGCTCTCTGGCCAAAACCGGTCTGACCGGTTTGGGCACTGACACCGTCCAACGGCTAGTTGGTTTGAAGACCGGTCTGACCGGTTTGGCAAACCGGTCTGGCCGGTTTTGTCTGACAGACTAACGGCTAGTTTTGAGTGAGGTGGGTATTTATACCCATGAGCTCCTCTTTGAGGGGCTGCTGGTTCTCTTCACTCCTAACACATTCCTGAACCATAGCAAAGCTCTTCCCAACCTCTCTAAGTGAGATTTAAGCCTCTAGTGCCATTTCCTTGAGTTGGGTTAAGAGAGTGACTAGTGTGAGAGCTTTAGAGAGCTTTGAGAAGCCTAGTGAGCTTCCCGCACTTGAGCACCTGCTGATTTCGTTGAAGATCTTTGAAGCATCTTTTACTCTTGGAGCATTTGCTCCTAGACGGCTAGAGGTCGCTTGGAAGCTCCAATCCGAGATTGTGGAAGCTCCAAGAAGTTTGTATTACCCCCCGTGAATCTAGTGGAAAACCTCTCATCTCAAGAGATTGTTCTCTTGACTTGAGATCGAGGGAAAGGGCAAGCCTTGTGTGGCGAGTCTATCCTTGTGTGGATACCTCAACAACGTGGACGTAAGCAAGCCTTTGTGGCGAGCCGAACCACGGGATAAATCCTTGTGTCAATTGCGCTTTTACTTCATATATATCTTGCTTGTTGGTTTATCTCTCTTTCTAGCATATATCTTGTGCTTCCGCTTCGATCTACTTTGGTGTGCTTGTACCGTGTGCGGGGGAGCTTGTTGGTACTCTTGGAAGTCCCTGTGGAAGTCCACACCAAGTTTGGTTTGTGCTAGAACTCGAAGAGGGGTTTTACTTATTGTTGGTTCAGTCTGTGTAAAACCGGTCTGACCGGTTTTGGAAACCGGTCTGACCGGTTTCAGTACTGACAGTGGGTTGAATATTTTTTAAGTGTGTAGATTCGCCTATTCACCCCCCCTCTAGGCGACATCAAGATCCTTTCAATTGGTATCAGAGGAAGGTTCTCCGAAATCGAGCTTAACCGCTTGGAGAAAAGATGTCGATAACGTCTGAGGTATCTCTTGAGCCATTGACACTAGGTGGTTCAAACTTTGATTCTTGGTCTCGCTCATGTACTCAATAAAATTAGGACCTTTGGTCCATATGCCGAGCAGTTGTAGTCGCTAGCATTCTTCCTCCTTGCACTAGAATAGACAACTTTGACTTGTCAAATTTATCTAGAGAGGAGTTAGAATGTTGGCAACTCAACGCTCAAGTTACTGATTACATTCGTAGTACC
Organism: Cenchrus americanus; assembly: GCA_947561735.1. Taxonomy (NCBI): domain Eukaryota; kingdom Viridiplantae; phylum Streptophyta; class Magnoliopsida; order Poales; family Poaceae; genus Cenchrus; species Cenchrus americanus. Next base: position 67,664,838 of record OX387245.1, on the reverse strand, counting down.
TTGAGTTGTGACGTGCAGGAATTGATTTATGACGACATAGTTGATGCACATGACATTTGGGAAATTATTCAAGAGGTCTACGGTATGCCCAAATGTATATATCAAAATCAAAGAGTAAGCATGCAAAGTAAAGCCACAGCATCAAACCAATCATCTTCATGCACTCATGATGACATCTCGGCCAAGTGTGATGAGAAAAAAGAAATCATAGGCCAAAATGAAGATTTGAGGTTTGAGCATGATAAGCCGTCAACTAGTGAGGATCAAGGTACAAATGTATCTTCAGAAGGGTGCTCTGCCTCTGGAGTACACACTGATGCTACAGTTATCACACCCGAGGATCAGCAAGACAAGAAAGGCAAGTCGGGTGACCCTGTGGGGAAATCGGTCCAACCGGTTTTCAAAACCGGTCTGACCGGTTTTCACAGGATGAGTGCAACTAGAAGCAGCAAGCGTTCAAGAAGGCGATCAAGAAAAACACCGACAGCGGTTTCTAGATCCTCAAATCTCAGTGTTGATGATCACAAGTGCTTGATGGCCAAGAAAAGCAAGGAAACCAAGGACAATCAAATGTCAAAGAGAGTTGAAGATCAAGTTGGCATCATAAAGACTTTGACTCAAAAACTTGAAGCCTTCAAGCTCTCTTACTCTACCTTGGATAATAAATGTGATATCTTGCTTGACAAAGTTGCTTGTGCTACTAACACGTCTACATGTGTAGCGTCTTTGGAGCAAGAAAGGAAGGTGCTCAATGAAAGGCTTGAAAAACTCACTAGCGAGCATATGGCATTGCAAGCACGTCACAAAGAGCTTGAATGCTCTCATGAAATGCTTGTAGAATCATATTCTTGTCTAGAAGTGGCTCATGAGGTTGTCCTCTCGTCGGTAAAATCCACTCAACCTCTCTCACACACATGCACATGCTCACGTGTCAATATTGAATTGCCTTGTACTAAACCTTGTTGTTCTCAAGCAAGCCAATCTAGTATTGAGCACGTACTTGTAGAGACTTGTGATGACCTCATTGCGAAAGAAAATGATCAACTCATGCAAGAGGTCGAAAGGCTTAAAGTTGACTTGAGTAAGTTGAAGGGAAAGAGTCAAGTGCAACCTTGTCAAGATAACCGTGACAACATGGTGAAGAAGCTTGAGAAGAGTTCAAACCGCACTAGCTCAACCTTTCGACCGAAGAAGCGAGGCAAAAATCACAAGGATCAAGAAATGAAGAAAAAGGAGCTTGATGACATACAATCATTCAAGCACTCAAATAAGGGGCATTATGCATCGATGTGCTCTCCTCAGCTCAAAAACAACAAGAAAAGGCAAGGGAAGCTAAGGAGAAGGATATGCTACAAATGCAAGCAACACGGACACTTCATTGGTGATTGTCCACAAGTAACCGGGGTGCTGTCTGTACCAAACCGGTCTGACCGGTTTGGGAAACCGGTTAGACCGGTTTTGGGAACAGTGGCGCCTCGAGTGCATATCAAGCACAATCAAGCCTCTACAACAAGCCTTCAGATCAAGAAGGGGCAAGTGAGCAATAACAAGTGCAATGCCTCATCAAGAAAGATCAAGGGCCGTCTTTGCTACACTTGTCGGTCAAAGGGACATGAAAGTAATAAGTGTCCAAATGGTAACATTCCTAAGTCAAAACTTGTCAATTATGCATTATCAAGGCTTAGGGATAACAAGAATGATACTTATGCTACTAGAGTGATTAGTTCACCTCAACCTAGCATAAGAACCATTTGGATCCCAAAATCCATTGTGACTAACCTTAAAGGACCCAACATGGTTTGGGTACCAAAAAGAGCTTGCTAGAGTTGCAGGAGCATGGAGATGCATTGGAGGCTTGGCAAATTTCAAGAGAAGATCAATGAACTATAGTAATGCCGAGCATAAAGTATAAACTCTCTTTTTCTACTCCAATGACATCTTGGTAACATAAGCTTCATCTTTTATCTTAGTCAATTGATCCTAAGTGGTTTCTTGTGCTCAAGGCCTTGGTTTTGTGCACTTGGCTTGTCTAAGTACTTTGTTATACAAATATGCTCCTCTTTCCATGTGATGCTTGTAATCGCTCTCTAGTAGAGCATTTCGATTTAATTTGTGCAGATTCAAATGAGAAGCAAATTGTAAGTCAATCAAGTGTTTGGCCGTATGTGATGTTAAAACAAGTTGAAGCATATGAGAAGATGAAGAGAAATCCCAAGCTTTAACACAAACTCCAAAGGCCACACACTTGCCTGTGTTTCTGGTGGTACAGACCTCGGAGGTTCCGAGAATTTCCTCGCAGGTTCCGAAGTTTCTTTGCGAGCAGAACTCAACCTCCGGGAAAATCTTCGGAGGTTCCGAGTTTTTGGAAGTTCAGACCTATAAAGTCTGCAGAATCAAGGTGATTATCAAAAATCATACACTCATGAAGATTTGCCTGCATTAGGAGCTGATGGAGTCTTGAAGAAATGGTGGTTGAACTGACTGGCAAAACCGGTCTGACCGGTTTGCCAAACCGGTCTGACCGGTTTCGGCCCAGGACAGTTTGACTTTGTATTAAACTTCAAGATTAGCCCAAGAATTTCAAACATATATCCTCGGCCTCTGATTAAGCATCATACACACACTATCTTGGTGATAGTAAGTACTCTTGGCACAATTTCAATTTTTGTGAATTACTTTTCTTTTGTGCCTAGAACAATTTGTAAAGTGACCTCTCCTAGTTCATTAATTTGACCAAGTGCTCGTCTCATGCAATTCAAATTCATGATGCACCTATCTAGGGGGAGATCACTCTACAATTTGTGGCTTTGAGACTAATGCCTTCATCTAAGTGATCTCTTGTAGTCTCAAATTGAGAGCTCATTTCTCTCTCCATGGAGTATGCTATGATTCTTGAATCCAAAGGGGTATTATTGAGCAAATCTTTTTCTTAGGATTATGGAACTAACCTTAAAGCATAGCTACTCACCACAATATAGTTTAAATTCCTCAAGTTGGACTTAATTGTCAACATGGTGCATGTGACCCTAGTTGTTTAAATCAATTCATGTGCTCCATAAACAAAGGGAATTTGATCTATATTGTGAGGTTTCAATTTTTGGTGAACTCTTTGTCTCTCTAACCCAAAAGGTCACCAAGGATTGAGACTAGTACTTGTGCTACTTAAGTGTCTCTCTCTCACGTTGTGTATAAAGGTCTATCAAATGAGAGCTATAACTTTGATCTAACTTGATAATGTACAAGTCAAGGGAAATCACAATTCACCAATGTGAAGATGTGATAAGCTAGAGGCAAAGGTATGACTCACACTCATTTCTTTTTCTACCTTTATCATCTAGGTTTCATTCATGCTAGGGTGTGCATTTTCTTAGCATGTGGTTATTCGCGGTCTCTTGTGGATTTCAATTGGATATTTAATTGATGCCTACCTTTATATTGACTTTATGTCAATTGCTTCTTGTAATGTGAGAGGCATGAATTAAATATACTAATGAGGTCCTATATCATGTTTAGCCACATGTTTGAGTGACATAGGGTTAGTTCTTTGAAAAACCTAACTAGCATGATAGGACATGTGTGAACTTTGAAAATATTTGGAGTTTGGTCCTCATGACCCGATCGACCCACATGTGACTATGGTTAAACGTGCTCGATTGATGGCTAGTCACAAGTGGTGAGATTTTTTTAAGTCCAACATTTTCCTCATATCCTTTTCTCTCTAAGTTTCTTGGAAGTATCAAGAAGCTTTTGAACCTAAATGGAAACATCTATCTAAGGGATTTATCTAGTGACCCTAGTTTATTGCTTAATCTTCCCAGCTCACTAGATTCGTCTTAAAAGAAAAAGAGAACAAAATTCGTTCAATATCTTATCTTTCTCTTAATCACCTCTCTCTCGGAGAAAAAGGGGGTCTTTGGATAAAGATTTGAAGCTTCAGGTGTTACTTCAAAAGAACTAGTAACTGGACTCATCTTGAACATATCACTCTTATTGGTTCTCAATTCAAGCTTCAACAACTCAAATTCTACCATCTTTTGGTTTCCTGAGGGAAACCGGTCTGACTGGTTTCTGAAACCAGTCTGACCGGTTTTATCCCGGGGCCACCCCTTTAAGGGGTATCTCAGTTGGAATATGCTCTATCCATCCCCACTTCATCCTCACCAGACCAAGCTCGAGCCACACTCCCCTTTTCCCGTGCTACTTCTCCTCTCTCACTCTCCCACCATGAAATCTTGAGAATGGGCCAAGGAAAAGCTTTTCCCCTTGGGGATTAAGGGCTAGAGGTGCTAATCTTCGGCCTAACCGGATTGGAGACCGTTTTTGGAAGTTGAATCATCTTCTCCAATCCTCTCAAGGTATTCAAAAGTTCTTTTTGCCCGATCTCTTAGCTCCATGCATATCTCTTGGATTCCTTTGAGCAATCATCAACTAGTATGCCTAGGAAGCTATCTTTAAGTTTTGAATCAGTTTGGATGGCTACATTTCAAATTCCTTAATCTAGGGTTTCAGCCGACGAAACCGGTCTGACCGGTTTCTGAAACCGGTCTGACCGGTTTTGCCTGGACAGAAACCCTGATTTTCTTTAGTCTCTTCAAATTCGTTTCTCGTCAAGTCCCAAATCAATTCCTATGTTCCTTATACATTCTTTGCAACATTTTCTTGGTCAGGAACAACATGTCGGACTTCTCTAAGACCTACACTCGGTCGAAGAAGCAAAAGAGGGTTGATGAGCCCGAAGGCGTTTCCGGTCCGATCGAGGCATCCGGTGCCTCCAGTGGGCCTATCTTGAGACCTAGGACGTCCAGGGCATCTCAACCCGCTGTGGACGAGATCGTTGAAGAAGAAGAAGAAGAGGGGCATGAAACGTCTAGTGATGATAATGAGAGTGATGAGAACTACAGAATGCAGTTTAGGCATGGGAAAGGACCCGCAGATGATGACGACGATGATGATGATGAGGAAGAAGATTTAGGAGGAAGAGAAAGAGGTGTTGAAGAAGAAGAAGAAGAGGAGGTGTTGCTTGAGATCCGTAGGCCCGTCAATCCCAGCTCTCATCGGATTGTGAACTATCTTGGTATGGGAAAGACAGAGGCGGCTAGGGAGGAAGAGAAGAGAATGGCCCTATGGTGAGCCTAAGGACATGGCCAGTGGGATAGATTATCGATTTCACACCTTCTTTCAGCAGGACTTCTATTCCACCGCCATTATTGCTAAGAAAAAGGGCATTATTGCAGAGGCTCGGTGGATAGATTGGGCATACATGGAGAGGGCGACAATGCTGTTTTCAGAGATATCATAAGTGTTTGCACTACTCTAAGGATCAAGCCTCTGATGGGTTTTAGGCACAGTTGGAACACAGAGGTAATTGCTCAGTTCTATGCCACTGTTGCTTTTGAGGAACATGAGAGTGCTAGGAAAATGCATTGGATGACCGAGGGGACTAGATACAGTGTCACTTTCACTAACTTTGCTAGGTTCCTTGGACTCAGTTCAGCAGATTTATCTCTTCCTTGTATTCACCGAGGCATTCGTCCTATGGAGCCGTCTGCAATGAAGTTCATGTATCCTAGGGACAAGCAAGCAAATGCGGGTTTTGCGACAGGACTTTACTCCTATTACGCAGTGTCGAACCGTATGTTTCGCTTGACCCTCACACCTAGGGGAGGAAACCCGGCAGATATTTCTAACTATGCTAAGGACTTGCTCGTTCACATGAGGCCTCCTGGACTTCCATTTTCTGTGAGCGACTTCATTTGGGAGGAAATCAAGTCTATTAGCGAGAGCCCCCAGAGGTTGTGTGGATATGCACCATATATCATGCTTATCATCGAGAAAGCGTCTAATAGAAAATATCTAAAGGATTCAAAGCATGAGCCTTTCAAGGTCCCCGTACCCAAGAGGATGAGGTTACCTTCACCGGAAGGTACGACGAGTTGATGGAGGAAGGAGAAGGTCGGCAGCAGGATCGCCCAGGTCGCCGCCTCGGTCGGGGCCAAACCGGCTCGACCGGTTTGGAAAACCGGCCGACCGGTTTGGGCCGGCAGCAGACCCGACCAAGGGACAAGCCACCCTCTCCCATTCGTAAGCTCTTGAACTTTTTCACTTCTATGTGTAAGAGCCAGAGGGATGTGTTAGTTGAGCAGCAAAAATCTAGGAGAGAAAGGAAGCAAATGAAGGACACTCTCAAGCTTTTGCACAATCACCACGGGTTTGAGCCTCCTAGATCTCCACCCTCTCCCGAGACGGAGGAGCCCGAGATTCCTTCAGTGGACAGCATGGTGGCGCAGCTAGGCTCCGAGGGTTATTTTCAACAATATGCTCATCACTTTGGTTATCAAGTCCCTAATCCTGCACCTCCTCCTATGGGACCTCCTACTTGCGGAGAAAGTATTGTATCTCAAGCTTATCAATCTCTCTTCGGCAACATTGATGGTAAGATGTGGTTCAATTTCTTTTTCATTAGCATCTACCATTCTTTCTCAAGTTCTAAAATTCAAATTCTCTCTTAGACTACCCTCCTCCACATGGTGGTGTTCCTCCGGCGTATGGCGGTGCTCCTCCGGAGTACGGTGGTCAGTGATGCTCAGCAGCACCTCTTCCCCAAGTTCTTAGTGATGGATGACAAAGGGGGAGAAGAATAGACGATTAAAGCTTATCCGTCTTGTCTTTGTAGGGGTGAAACCGGTCGGACGGTTTCGCAAACCGGTCTGACCGGTTTTGTGCTGAGCAGTCCCAAGCTCCTATGTATCCAGTTATCTTTTATCTTAGAGACTTATTGAGAGATTTGGATCTGTAATATTTAACTGTTGTACCTTATCTATGTGTTGGACTTGAGAACTCTTGTATTGTGTGCTACAATGTGTGTAATGTACCTTAAATGTTTCTAAGCGACTTAATGGTAGTTTGTGATGCATGATTGTATGGTGAATGAGTTTTGTTTCCTTGTTTTCCCTGTGTTGTGGGCTGACTGGGTGAAACCGGTCTGACCGGTTTCTGAAACCGGTCTGACCGGTTTTGCCCCAGACAGCACACACTCCTTTGTGTTTTGTCTCTCGGTTGTGTTAACTCATGTCATATGCATCACACACTTATTTTATCTTGTCACACACACCTGTTGCACCCCACTTTGCTGAGATTTAGGGGGAGCTCCATGTCTTTCTTGAAATACGTGTAAATTGGCATTTTCAGGCCAAAATTTTGGAATTCCATTCTTTGCACGAATTGAGGGGGGGCTTTACCTAAATCTTGGTTCTTATGAGCTTTATTTTTATATCTTTTGTAAGCTTTAATCAAGGTTGTCATCAATCACCAAAAAGGGGGAGATTGTAAGTGCAATCAAGCCTTAAGTAGGTTTTGGTGAATTAAGTGACAACTTGATTAAATCCCTAACACTCTTGTGAAGCATGTGAGCAGGTTAATGATCATTGATAAATGATATTTATGAGTAAATTCATGCTTTTGGTTCACATTGCAATAAAGACAAGAATGGATCATGACAATGTATATGTAATGATTATAAGCATACTAAGAGTGAATGTCATGATAAAGAAAGGATGTTCTTTCCATTGATCTTTACATAAAGCATACAACAAGTGATCCTAAGCTAAAGAAAAGCAAATATAAAGGCATGATGATATATGATAATTGATTGGCTTTTCTATGTTGAGCAAAGCACATTTTGAAGAAAGGAGAAGCTTGTGGTATTGTAATGGGAGAATTAAATTAAAAATGAATATGGCATCAAGGGATTTCACCATTGACACATAATAGAGATTGATGACCAATGTTGTAAGCTTTGTCAAGACAAACATCAAGGGATTTCACTATTGCTACAAGATGGAACTTGATGATCTAGACAATAAGTTTACCAAGTTCAATATCAAGTGGTTTTCTTATACTTCATGAAGATTATTGACTTGTTCAAAGAAGAGATTTGCAAGACTTCGAGTTGGATTTTAGCTAAGGTCATTTGGCTATCTATATTACTTTGGACCTACATCTGAAGGATTGCAAAAGCAAGGATAATTGATATCAATCAAAGGACAAACAAATTGAGTGGCATCTCGAATAGTTTTATCTCTATGGTGCAAGGCTTGACTCATTTGTGGCAAGGATAAGTGATGAAGAGATCAAGATGGCTAAAACGAGGAACTAAGCTAAGGCTATGGATAGCGACCATAAGCAAAGTGGCTAGGGTGAAGTTAAGAGCATCAAGGATTTCGAAGTATCATATCCAAGCCTACCGAGGAAAGTGATAAATTGCATCTAACGTCATGATTGATAAATTCAAGTGGCTTAAGAATTCAAAGTGATTGATCTCTACTCTATGGAAGAATTCTAGGTCGCTAGCTCAAGGTGGACATGCTCAAGCACATACATATGTTTGCTCATCTACAACATGTGCTTAGTTGGTACACGTCACTGGAAGCCCTCGAATCATTGAAGATCATTTATCGGCGTACCTTGGAGGTTCAAGCTCAAGTGGATTTATTAGGATTTATCTTTTCTTGAGTTTAGGTATGCCGTACTATCAAGAGGGATGAATCATTGGTTGGACAACAAACATCAAAAAGTGCTCAAGTGGAACCTAGAGAGACTAACCCGTGAGATCAAAACCTTAGTTGAGCTCTCTGGCCAAAACCGGTCTGACCGGTTTGGGCACTGACACCGTCCAACGGCTAGTTGGTTTGAAGACCGGTCTGACCGGTTTGGCAAACCGGTCTGGCCGGTTTTGTCTGACAGACTAACGACTAGTTTTGAGTGAGGTGGGTATTTATACCCATGAGCTCCTCTTTGAGGGGCTGCTGGTTCTCTTCACTCCTAACACATTCCTGAACCATAGCAAAGCTCTTCCCAACCTCTCTAAGTGAGATTTAAGCCTCTAGTGCCATTTCCTTGAGTTGGGTTAAGAGAGTGACTAGTGTGAGAGCTTTAGAGAGCTTTGAGAAGCCTAGTGAGCTTCCCGCACTTGAGCACCCGCCGATTTCGTTGAAGATCTTTGAAGCATCTTTTACTCTTGGAGCATTTGCTCCTAGACGGCTAGAGGTCGCTTGGAAGCTCCAATCCGAGATTGTGGAAGCTCCAAGAAGTTTGTATTACCCCCGTGAATCTAGTGGAAAACCTCTCATCTCAAGAGATTGTTCTCTTGACTTGAGATCGAGGGAAAGGGCAAGCCTTGTGTGGCGAGTCTATCCTTGTGTGGATACCTCAACAACGTGGACGTAAGCAAGCCTTTGTGGCGAGCCGAACCACGGGATAAATCCTTGTGTCAATTGCGCTTTTACTTCATATATATCTTGCTTGTTGGTTTATCTCTCTTTCTAGCATATATCTTGTGCTTCCGCTTCGATCTACTTTGGTGTGCTTGTACTGTGTGCAGGGAGCTTGTTGGTACTCTTGGAAGTCCCTGTGGAAGTCCACACCAAGTTTGGTTTGTGCTAGAACTCGAAGAGGGGTTTTACTTATTGTTGGTTCAGTCTGTGAAAAACCGGTCTGACCGGTTTTGGAAACTGGTCTGACCGGTTTCAGTACTGACAGTGGGTTGAATATTTTTTAAGTGTGCAGATTCGCCTATTCACCCCCCCTCTAGGCGACATCAAGATCCTTTCACTTCTCCCGTCGCCGGGATCCTGAAGGCGCCCCAACTCGCGGTTCGCCTCCCGCCACCGGGATCCTCGAGCCGCTCCTGTCAAATAAACGCACGAAACACATCATTCACCCCCCACCGCATGGAAGACAACGTCGTCAGGGTAGCCTGAACTAACCTCCGTGCGGGCTCCTTTGCTTCGTAACCGCGCGCGGTCACCGTCGGCAGCAGGGGATCAGCGGCGGCGCCGGGGGAGTAGAGAATCGCCTCGAAATCGCCGGAATGAGAGAAGACGGGGAGAACCCTAGAGAGGAACGAGAGGAATGGGAATGGGAAGCGAGCGGGCGCGAGACCCAATGTTTGAACAGCCACCTGGCAAGTGGGTCCCGCGTGTGTGTGCTCTGACTAGTGGGACCGTGCGCGAGTGGTTGCAAGTGGGAAAAAACGGCGCACGTGCACACGACATGTTCACACGGCTGTGCCGTGCGGTCTGATTACAACCGGCTGTTAACAAGTTATTGGGCTATGTTATTCTATCCGTACAGAGTCAAAACTTTTTTCCCGAGCTCGTATGTCAGCTGAATTCCTAAATTCAGGGTCTTGGTATTAAAATCTGGAAAGCGTTGCGAATTTGGAGTCTTTTCAAAATTTCTCTAAATTTAACACTATTCGAGGGATTGGAAAGCTGAAAGGGCCGCCTCCCTTGAAAGACAACCAATTCATTAATGACCTCATTTGATGGCCTTTAGGTCAGTCTCTGTGGAGATGTCATGAACACGATTAACTAAAGTGACACATCATCTAAAACATTTAAAACTATAATGAAACGTCTCTCTCAATGCATAGTTTCATCTATTGTTGTTTTCTAGGTTGCATGTAAGACACAAGTTGTCTAGGTAACTGTGTAGGGAGGGTTTCATCCTCATAAAACTCATTTTATCTCTCTTTATTAATAGACTGCCACGTCATCAGAAGTGCTTACATGGCAGCTTATTTAATGTTCATGAAACCCCACTGAGACTGGCCTTAGTAATTGACTTTACGTACCCCCACTGTGTAAGCATTTGTTGACTTTTACTGATCGTGTCCGATCATTCGTCTTATTCAAAAATTTATGAGAATATTATTTATTTTGTTATGACATGTTTTATCATCGTTTATATCATAATTATTTTTACATTTTCACAAACTTTTTGAATAAGACGAATGGTCAAACGTGCAGTAAGGAAATCGAAGAATCCTTATATTTATATAGAGACGGAGAGAGTACGTTGTAGTATAGGCCTTTATTATGAAGAGAAGAGGAGACCGGCCCGAATCAACCTTCGTATTATCTCATCGTTGCATTTCTGTCTGTATCGTCTTCGTTAACCCCTCGTCCTTCCGTTCGTCGCCGGCCTCCTCCCCCACCAGTCCAGCCGCGCCAACTCCCCAAACCCCACCAAATGGAGGGGGTAGCGCTCGCCGTCTCGCTGTTCCGCCCGCGCGCTTCCACCCGTCTCCCCATTCTCCTCGCCGCGGATTCCGGTGCCGCCCGTAGGAGCCCCGGTGCAGGCGGTAATACGAATTCCCTCGATATTGTCGGTGTTTTGTTTGGTTCAGGAAACTACGAGCGCTCGTGTCGCTTGACCGTTGGGGCGGTTTTTTGTCTGGATTTTTGAAAGGGAGGAGCAGGGTTCCAAGGCGTAGCCCTGAGATGTCTCCGCCTGGAGCAGGTATGGCCGGGAGGGAGGCTGAGTTGCTGCTTGTTTTTGCTTGGTTATTAATTTGGACCGTCCGGCTTGTTTTTTTAATCCGCCTAAGATTTTCTCCTTTTATTGGAAGGGAGGAGTGCGGTGAGGAAGCAAGGAAGTACGGAGGCTGCACCTCGCCGACCAGGTAAAAAGTGCTGACGATCACCGTGGTTGTACCGAGAATAACATGTTTGATGGGGTGATTTGGCAATTAGGCAGTCATACAGATCTGAAGTGAGGTAGTAAAAACAACGAGGACCACAATTCTAGCGAATGCTTATCCAATGCAATGTGCACCGATTTTGGATGTTGCATTATCGCAATAACTTTGCCATGTCCACTGTATACTGATGCACCTCGAATGTTTCTGTCAATTATTTTGAAATGTTTGTTCTGTAATATTGAATGCTTGCAGAATGTTAGAATTTCCTTACAGCTTGCTACCTTAGTTGCTGACTGTTGAGTTTGGCTGCCTTTAGATTTCTCATGTGGTAACTGTAAGGTTGTTTACCTGCTGCATTCTCAATTTTTCATATCATTTACTGCTACTTGTTATCATATCATTTAAAACTTGAAACTGGCATCATATGGTTTGTCCCACTATTGAACCAAGGAGGTCATGTTACTGGAGTTAAGAGTGTATTTCTGGTACTGCTAGAGAAAGACCTTGCTAATTCTTGCTAAAATCCTGGAGCACCTGGTCAAAATTTTCATTTTTGTTACATAGTGTTTGGAGCATGTTGTTCTATCGACTCGCAGGGAAACAAGGAAAACCACCTGTTCTCAGAAGTCAGAAAGGATATTACCTGTCTCAAAAAAGGACTTACCACACTTAAATTGCTGTGTTATTCTAACTACTAATCCGAATCTTGCAATGGTTTTTTAGGAATAACTAGAGTTCCAAAGCTTGACCCTGCAGTGTCTACTAAAAGAGAAGGTAAAGAGTGTTATTCGAATGGCGATGGCTTAATTGCTCACCTTTGAATGTATGTTTTTTCCTCTTAGGGAGGGCTAAGGATCCACTTGTTAATTTGGAGATCTCTCATCACAGAGCAGGTAAAATGTTACTGACACAGTTCTCAATTTTGCTATTCACATGTAGTTTTCTCATAATAGTTTAACAGATGATAATATTATTGGGGTTTTGTTTAATCATTTATGTGTCACCATATCAGTTGCAGCAGTGAGGTTGCTAAGAATTGAGAAGGGGAAGGCATTTGTTGACCTTTTGAATGAGAAAGCAAATGATTCTGGAGATAATGAGATGGGATATGTGGAGAGGACGCTAGGTTTCAGCACACGGTATTTGGATGAAAGGGATATAAGACTGGTACAAGTTACATATTGCACATGTTGAATTAAAGATTATATTTACACATTTGTGTTTATAAAAGGCATACACTATAAGATCGAACAAAGTTTTTGTACATATTGAAGTTGTGTTGCTGTTGACTGATTTTATTTTAATTTATTCCAAAAGGATGTACTTTCAGGATTGCTGGGAAACTTGAAATATTTATCTACCACTACTACCACAACAAAGCCTTGTAGTCTGGCAACCATATATCCCTTTGATATTTGATGAACATATAGCTAAACAGTTCCCAGTTCTTTTTGGCATCTTTACTTGTTTCTACTTGCACACATAGGGTGTGATACTGTGGTGGTAAACCAGCTGCGTGAATGGCTCTTAACAATGTTTGAAGGTTTGTATATGCCTGTACAAAAGGGTTCAAAGCTTATACTTCTATCTTATGCTTGCATTGTTAGGTTACTGTCATAGTTGCTGGAACTGTGCGTTGGAAGCGCTACCTTGATTATCTTATCATGTCGCTATGTAGTGAGGAGAAGGTGTTCAGGGAGATGGAGCCACTGCTTCTGCAGGTCTCTCTTAGTTTCTTATTCTTTGTTTTAATGTTTATTGTGTACTTACTCTAAACATGCAAAACTTAGAATGTTAGCGCTTTGGGACAGATATTGCGAATTGGCTTTTTTGAAATTCTCAAGCTTGATGTACCAGCTTATGCTGCCGTGGATGAGGTATTTTGATTTTTCATTTTTCTTTTTTTCTTTGCAACATTTTCCTTTTCCATGATCTGAAATTAAGTTAGCCCTTTGTGTAGCTTGTACTTTTGTTTAATCACATCATTAGTAGTAATTCTTTTTCAGTCAAGGAGCTTTACAATCTGTTCCATGTAAGTGCTACAGTACACAGATGTGACACTGAGCTAACAGCACATCACTTTGTTCTTGTCATATTAATTCCATAACAGGGAATCTATTGCTAATGATTTTGTTATCTGGTGATAGCTACATGTGATTGGCTGATTGTCCACATCCTTTCATGCGCCCACTTACATGCCAAACTGTCAACTTTAGTTGATTCACTTGTCCTAGTTAGCAATATCTATTATATGTTCATGTATACAGTGATGAAAGGAATCTTTTGAAGTTGTCTGGCTTCTTGTGGTCACATATAGTATGTTCAAAATAACTGGAGAAAAGATTGTGACGTTCATGTTTCAGTATTCTGAAATCAATTAATGTTTGACTAATACTTGCTGACTGGTTTTCAACCGGTGTCCTTTATTTGCTACTAATATTGATGTTAAGCAGCCAATTCTATATATTTATCACCGTTTTAAAACGTTGGCCTGACAATCTGTCCTGCAAATCCAAATTTTAGAATGTACGTCTTGCTAAAGTAGCTTTAAGGCCTGGTGCTGGGAACATGGTGAATGCAATCCTGCGTAAACTTGTAGTGCTAAAGGTATGGACAGTAGACTTGATCTAATGAGCTTGATCAATAGGGCGGTGTTGCAATATATTGTTTCTCTTCATAATCCAGGAGACAAACTCTCTTCCTCTTCCAAAGATAGAAGGTGATGATCGTGCCCAAGCTCGTGCTCTTTCCATAATTTATTCTCATCCTGTTGTAAGTTTGTTCTACTTCATCTTCTTTTATATTCGTTTTTCTGTTTGCTCCTCTATACAATAAAATACACTCACATTTCTGAAGTTATGACCTGAACTGATTCTTTTATCGACCATTATCTCTATTATGCTATGGGGTGTTTAGTGTACTTGTTCCTTCTGGCAAAAAATCTTTGCAGGAAAGAAATACATACAAGATCATGAGCAGTTATAAACTTTAAACTATAATATGTGTTCTGCTCTGCAGTGGATGGTGAGAAGATGGATACGATTTCATGGAAAAGACGAAGCTCTAAGATTGATGATTTGGAATAACAGTGATCCCCATTTCAGTCTAAGGTTTTCACCAGTGTTATTCTGTACTGCAATCCATCTGCTCTGTTTCATACATCTGTGCCTTGTTGACTGATTTTACATACTTTCTTCATAGGGTGAACACATCAAAAGGATATACAAGGGCTGACCTAGTAAAACAATTGGACAGTTTACAGGTGCTTTAATTAATCTTATACTTCTTGTTCCATTGCTCATGAGTTTGAATATAATTTCAGGGCCAAGAATAACTGATCGGGTATAACATTTACTTTTTGCGCTTCATGGATGGCTTTTTCCTAAGCCATTTCAATTCTCATGGGATAATATAAATCATGATATAAAGCTAGTTTATCTACCTCTTTGTTTCATATCCATGTTAGTGTCAATTCTATGACAATTTTGCAAGTTAATCTGATGGATTATTTTTTTGTAGGTTCATTATGAAGAGTCAACTATGGATGAATTTGTCCGCATTCGAGAAGGGATGCAGGTAAGGAAGATGAATAACTTTTATGTGTTGTTTGTTAAAATAACATGATCTATTGATCTCTGTCGTTCTCTATTCTGCATATACTCCCTCCATTCATTTATCTAAGAACTATTTGTACTTGACTCAAAGACCAAGAAAAAAAATTAAGTCCCTCATGTCATAACCTCCCCAAAATCATGTGAGAGAGATTTATGGCTCGCACGGATGCCAAAGTGTCGATTTAGTGTTTCCCAATGCAAAAACACAAATAGGTCTTGCATAAATGATTTTTTCAGATTTTAAAAATAGGCCTTGGATAGTTGAACGGAGGGAGTACTTATGTGAGTGCCATTTGAGGGCCTAGTGAGAAGAGAAAGAACCTTTACAAAATAAACCTTAAATACTTAAGATGTATTAACAAGTAAAAAAATGAATAAGTCCATGCTTCTGAATTGCTTTGAATATTACTTTGATTGTTGTGGATCACTATAGCTTAACATTTATTTCATGTTGGATGAGTTGTTGTGTATGATGCAAGTTTGTTGACATTCAAAGAAGCAACTTTTGGAGTCCTTGTATGGGTTCACTGTTGAGGAAGCACCATTTTATCATTTATCCATCACAAAATCATCATTTCTCCACCACAAAATCCACTGTTTTCCTTTTTCGTTGAATGAAGTTATCTACTTTTTGTTTAAATTTTTTAATATGCCTATTTTTATGTTTCATAACTGGATAAGACAATTTCTTCCCTAAATAGGCAGTCTTACAAGCTGGATTACTAAAAAATGGCATGTGTGCTGTGCAAGATGAGAGTGCAGGCAAGTTCTGGTAGCTGTTTCTT
Source organism: Cenchrus americanus (assembly GCA_947561735.1). Lineage (NCBI taxonomy): Eukaryota > Viridiplantae > Streptophyta > Magnoliopsida > Poales > Poaceae > Cenchrus > Cenchrus americanus. Next base: position 67,648,957 of record OX387245.1, on the reverse strand, counting down.
TATCACTAAGCCTGTACCTTAGTTTTCTAAAATGAGATTACTGCATTAAATGGTGCCTTTAGCAAATAATTGCTCATGGCTGTACAAAGCTACCCAATTTTTCTTATCACTTCCATTTAGTTGAGAGTGATAGTAATTTTCATTTGAGGAAGTTATTGATAGCCTGTGTTGAGTCATGAAGTACCTATTGCAGGTCTTGTAGTTTCTGTGGTCGATCCGCAACCTGGAGAAACCATTATTGATTGCTGTGCTGCACCTGGTGGAAAGACACTGTTCATGGCATCACGGTTGTCAGGAGAAGGTAATAAAATGGAGAGTGGGGTTGGCGCTAAAGCATGCAAACTTTAATAAGCTTGTTTTGCTACTATGTCATGGTACTTTAATGCCATATCATTTATACTTTGTTTCGTTATCATGCTTATGATTTCTATGAAAAATATGTGAGCAAATGTTCGAATGAATAATTTTCCCTTTCTTACTGCAAATAGCTTGATTATACATCTTCAGGCATATGGTAATTGAGATCCATGTGCCAGTAGTTGCCAGGCTAATTTTATTCGTTTATAAACTTTATATCCATGCAGTTCCAGTGGAGCATCTGATGGCTATTTAAGGATGACTTCACTTAAAAGTAATATTTGTGAATTCTTTGTATTTAATATCAACAAGTATGCAGATCTCACAAAAATCAGTTCAGGATTTAGTATTTACCAACACATTCTTTAATATCATTTGGATCGAGGAGTTCCATGTCTCAAATGGTGGCTTGGAGAATCATCATAATAGTGTAATGTGATCCAGGGAAGATATGGGCTCTAGATGTAAACAAAGGTCGCTTGAGAATACTTATGGAAGCAGCAAAGTTGCACAGTCTCAATGATATGATCACTGACATCCATGCTGATCTTCGACTATATGCTGTAAGTTCCCATGAAAGATGGCTGTTGTTAACCCAGAACAGAAAAAGTTGAAAATTGAGAAATTTTGTTATAAAGTTTGTCAAATGGAAATATTTAAGGAATATGACTAGTGACTGATAAAGAATTTTGCCTACATGGAAACATATTTCAGAAGGAAACCACTGCTAAGTATGACAAAGTTTTGTTGGATGCTCCGTGCTCTGGGCTGGGAGTCCTTTCCAAGGTACACATTTCTTCATCAAGTTCACCTCCAAAAGTTCACGCTTCCAGTGTTCAGTTGAATTAAATCCAAATCTAAAATGACAAGCTATTGTGTAATTTTTCAACGTCCCTAAGAGGGCAGACTTGCGTTGGAATAGACAGTTTGAAGATTTGGAAGAGTTGATGTGCTTACAAGACGAGCTTCTTGATTCGGCATCAACGTGAGATTCCATGCACTGCAACATCGTGAAAAATATTTTTCTGAACAGCAGCTGAGGTTGTTAACAAGTAACAATGGTTTTACTGGCAGATTGGTAAAGCCTGGTGGTATACTAATATACAGTACATGTTCGATTGATCCTGAAGACAATGAAAAGAGGATTACTGCTTTTGTCCAGAGGCATCCGGTACTTCTTCATATCTATCAGCATGGATTTTTTTGTTGAAGTTATAATTTCGATATTCATTTCGAAATATGAAAAAAATATGTATGACCTTACTATTTGGAGACTGTAGGTATTGTTAACCGTGTGCATAGTTTTTCCACTCAGAGTAGCAGTAGCACTAGAAACTTCTGAATTTTTTTTATCCCTTGAAGATCCTTGTCCAGTACTGGAAGGTCTCCATAACCAACCATTCCTACTATACTCTAGCACTACTATTTCAGGTCTATGAACTGTTATAGCTCTTTGTGCACATTTAGTATTCACACAAAAACACTCACATTTAAACTTGCTGTACCACTCTTTTTCCTGCAACTGTAATTCCTGCATCATGATTTATGTCTGCAACCTTGACAATGCAATGTTTTGTACTCCGTTATAGCCACGTAAGAATCGTACTTAGATAAATTTTCTTTACACCTGTATATTAATTAGTTTATGATATGCTGCAGGAATTTGCCATTCAGAGTGTTTGTGGATATGTTCCTACAGAATTTGTCACAGAGGAAGGTTTCTATTCCTCAAATCCAACTAAGCACTCTATGGATGGGGCATTTGCTGCCCGTCTTGTGCTGTCAACAGACTAAGATTCTAGGAGTGCCACAAGGACACAACTAGGTGAGATCAAGTTGGACCAGGAACCACATGTATTGGCCAAATGTTAAAGTGCATTGGATCACTCCTCCAATATCCTTATCTCACATATTCTTGAAATTTCGCTTTCCTCTTACAGTCTGCATTAAGAAGTATGGTGCTTTTACTTCAAGAAAAGAAACATCAAATTCAGGTGATATTGCTTCTTGTGCATCATCCAGATTAGCTTCATCACGAACAAGAATGCTGAAGGCCTGAAACTGCCCTGACGAAGTCCAATTTGATGATTACTGTTGAGTACCATAATAATGTATGTTGCAAGTTAAGGTACCTGTAACTATACTTGCTCGATGGTCTGTACCTGCACATGTCTATCCAGTTAGACCCAAATGCTGCAAATGTTAGAGTTTGCGACAACATGAATTTTGCAGATGTAACCTAACGTACATACATTTAGTTAAGTATTGCATTCTAAAAAAATAATTGTAGTGCGCACTATTTGTACACACTACTAAACAAGATGATCCTTCCAAAAAAACCACTAAACAAGACGATCATTACCGTGAATAAAATGAGGTTTATTATCAGCATGTAAGTTATATGTTATTACTTATTGGCGATGTTTAAATAGAATTTTTTAGTGTATTTGGGTTGTATAACTACTACCAGTGAGTATAACTGCTACCAGTGAATGTTAACGAGATAATTGGCCTGTCCTTGCTGCAATTTCAAGTGAAAGGAGATTTTATTCAACAAATAATCAAGTGTACCATGTAGGCAGGCACCAAATTTTTACAGAGGGATGCAATCGATGAATGAGACACTTCAAGAATCGCCATATGCTTTTGCAGATCTTTTACACATTGTGTATGTTGCTTGTCACAGCAGACGCTGCACACCTGCACAACCTCCTGTAAACTGTTTGTGAGCTAAATGTCACACATTGTCGTTCATATCTGATTATGTTCACCCCAACTATCCTTATTATGTTCTCTCCTTTTTTTTGAAAAGATTGTCCAAAAATTTAGCAAGCAGGGCTAATCTTTTTGTTTGAGGACCTGAAGAATTTTATGCGGAGCATGCCATCAATGATTCGTGATCTTTTATCCTGTCGGAGGCACATTTGTTGATCCATGCATCTCACATACTCTCATTCACAGTTATAGATGGCCAATCGTGTTGCACGACACGAACACGACTAAACACGACACGATTCGACACGAACACGGTTGGACACGACTACCTTTCGTGTCGTGTCGTGTTCGCAGGCGTGCAAAAACCTCGACACGAACACGACACGAAAGGCATCGTGTCGTGCCGTGCTGGCACGACAACACGACCGGCCCACCGTGCCGTGTCAACACGAACACGATTCACAGAAAAAAATTTCATCAGAGACAATTTTTTCAAGTATACAACATTCAACACCACAGATTCAATCACAATTCACAAATTCACAATCACAGAACATCACAGAGACAACACAGAACATCACAGAGACAATTTTTTCAAGTTTGAGCTGGTGCAATGGCTGCCTCATTAAAAACCTATCTAGGTAAAACTCACCCTTGTGAGAAACCCTAGATAGGAAAAAGAGTACAAACCTTGTACTCAATCAAGTTCAAAGGTTCAAATATTACAAATTCAAATGTTCAAGTTCAACACGACACACACAACAGAAACTTAAAGACAGATTACAGATACATTGGTCACTCAACATCCAGGAACATCTCCTCAAAGGAAGCTTCCAGTTCCTTGTCCTCCACTGAATGCTGCAATCTTGCTTCCCCAGCCTCCCAATCCTTGATGCAGATGAGCATTTCCACCATTTCTGAGTTCAGTCGTCGCCGACGCTCCTCAATGATCCCCGCCAAGAAGACTAAATGCGTATCTCCGAAGATATGGTAGACACAGTACGTATAAAACATCTTTAGCAAAGATTGAAAGTACCGGATAGGTTAGTTTGTGCTCATGCCACCAATTTATGATGTTGAAATCATCATCAAATTGGTTCACGTTGTCACTATCCAAGTAAAGCGGACGATTCGAACCAATAGCAACAGCACCAGTGGTTGCTGCTTGCAGCAATGCACTTGCAGAAGTTCTTCTACTCAAAGAGGGTGGGGTGGAGACAGAAGAATGCAAACCTGAACCAAAGCTGGAGGATTCAGTAGCATTAGAACCAAAGATCTTACCCCATTGTGCTTTTTTCTTACCAAAGACTCACCGGATGTGAAGGTCTCTCGCATTCTCACCGCACCAAACTTCTCATCATACTTGTTAAACATGGTATTAAGTTCAGCTCTTACTTCGCTTAAATAAGGGGCATAATCGCACTGTACGTATTAGACAACGGAACAAGAGCATTGGTTAAACCCCTCATCTTAGCTCTAGGGTCCATGATAAATGCAATTGAGTAAAGCATAGGTACGTCCCTCCAAGACTTCAAAAATTTGTCTTTCATAGGGACAACCACGGATCTAAGCAAGTTATCATTCTCATACGAGCTTAAATGTCCAGCCTATCTCAAGTACATGATGCAAAGTATCAAAGGAGATGTGGGATAGTACACACCAGACAAAGGCAACAGCTTGAGTCATAGAATAGCTCAAGAAATGACAAGATGTGTTCAAGAACATACCGGTGAGCATCATCAAAAGCATAGGAACATCTGCTCCCCTGGGGTAATGAGTTTGGATGAACACAGAAAAGCTCTTCTTATGACCTACCACATGCTTAAGCATGAGGTAGGTTGAGTTCCACCTCACATCCATGTCAAGTCCAAATTTTCTAGGTCGCTCACCAACTGCTATGCAATAACTTTTATATGCAGCAATTCTCCGGTTAGAAGAGTTTAAGAATGATATAGCAGTTCTAAATGCCTCAATGTAAGGTTTAAGCCTCTTCAAACCACACTTGACAATAAGATTAATTATGTGACAAGCACATCTCTGATGCAAGAACAAAGTGCCCATATAACCAGAAATTTGAGGAGACAAAAATGCCATAGCAGAAGAATTAGATGATGCATTATCCAAAGTAACAGAGAATACTTTATCAGTCAATCCAAAATCTTCTAACACAGCAACCACACGATCAGCAATGTTACTACCAGAATGAGACTCATCAATGAGCCTCATCCCTATGACACGCTCCTCCAATTCCCAATTAGAATTAACATAATGAGCAACAACAGAAAGGTAGTCTTCCTTAGCATTGCCAGACCATATATCGATGTAAGCGCAACGAGAGGTAACAGAGGACAAAGAATCAACAAGCTTAGCACGACAATCGCAGTAGTACTTGATGAAATCTCTAGTGGTGGTTTGTCTAGAAACACTACCGAACCGAGGATTATGAGCAATCCTAATGTAGTCTTCAAAAGCATCGACTCACCAAAAGAAAGAGGCGGATCAAGTCTAGCAATCAAGCGACGTAGCCGTGTACGTGCAACATCATTACCGTACTCCCACAAAGCAACACTACCATCTTTACTAAACTCGGATCCGAGACCGAGAAGTGCGATACTTTTGCTTCCTAGGACCACATTTTGGGATATGACGCAAAAGAGATCCAAAGGCTAATCCTAGATGTAGCAAAGATATATTCTTCCACAATGTATGCACTTAGCTTGGATGCGGATTTTCTTACCGTTTACTACCTTGAAGATCGGGTCAAAGTCTTCCCAGGCGTCGGAGGTGGAGGGGCGCACCCTCTTTGCTCCGGTGCTTTGGGTCTCCGTTTCTTCGGTGGCGGCGGCACCAAGCACCATCACCCGCATCAACATCGATGGGTGCATCGGTGGTGCCGCGCGGCCAAAGAGTTCTTCCCGTCCACCCATCAAGTCATCTTCGTCCTCTCCGCATGTCCCGAAGAACCGAAGCTCCTCATCGAAGCCAACTTGCACTTCTTCGTGCTCGTCGTCGTCGACGACCGCCGTCAGCCTCTGGTTCCTCGACGAACTAGCCATCACCTGCGCAAAGACCAAAGAGCCAAAAGAAGAAGTGCATTAATCACCAGACGAGATCTAGGGTTAGGGTATGGGGACGGATTCGAGGAGAAGCTTACCTGGCCGGTCCGGAGCACCAGAGACGCCGACGAGGTCGAGGAGACGAGAGACGGCGAGCACGAGTCAGGAGAGGACAGAGGACGACGAGATCTAGGGTTAGGCGTTAGGGGACGAATTCGAGGAGACCAGAGAGAGACGGGAGAGGACAGAGGAGGGAGAGATTAGGGGAGAGCTATCATGGCGCCTCGCGCCGTGCTGCCGGCCATGGCCGCGGCGGCGGACCACCGCCGACCGGGAGAGAAGAGAGGGGGAGGCGTGGCGGAGGAGTGGCGGAGGAGACAGGAGAGGAGACTGGAGACGAGAGACGACGCGTTGCGGGGCCGGGGGTGGGGGGAGGGGAGCGGGGGGGGGGGGGGGGGGGGGTTAGGGTTAGCGGCGCTTATATAGCCGCGGACCCGCGGTCGGCTGGCAGGCGGGCCGGCCGGCTGGGCCTTGCTGGGCTGGGCTGGGCCGTTTTTAGATATAATGGCTATATTTCCTGTGGGCTCTATATTAGTCGTGTTTTAATCGTGTCAGGGTACTTTTCGTGTCGTGTCCGTGTTAACACTACGTGTCGATTTTGAAACACAACACGGCACGGCCATCGTGTCGTGTCGACACTGACACTATGCAATCGTGTTCATGTTCGTGTCGTGTCGTGTTTTTTAGTGTCGTGTGTCGTGCCGCCCGTCGTGTCTGGCCCATTTGGCCATCTATATTCACAGTTCACACACATCCGAGTGCTCAGTTGGCAGACATCTGTGGCAGCTACTAGGCTGTTTTCTGGGTTGAAATTTCCGAGATGAAGCTGGACTTCTGCCCTTGATGTACTTTGACATTTTCTACTGTCTACAAGACTGGTTACTCTTTCTTTTGATCCATCCTACGTTTGTCATTAATTTATTTTACATGAACAAAATTATCTATGTTTTCTCTGAACTTGGCAAAACAACTAACAGAATGGTTTGACCCCCCAACATAACACAAAATGCAGTGCTGTAGTACGGTTTGAGTTTTCATAATAGATATTCAAAGAATTGCTGTAATACAATTATATGAACACCTTAAGCATCATGTGCTTTTTATGTAGTACATATTGGGTTGATATCTAAGAAATTCACCAGTGCCTCTTCTATAATCTCAAATTATTGGTACAAAGAGGGCCAGCATCACAAACCCAAGAGAAGCTAGTGTGACCGAGAATGGTATTCTCCCTCTGTCCTTCCTGAGGAACATTGCTGCATAGATTGGGATATTAATGATCACAAGCAACCCGCATAGAACGATTTGGAGGAAAAATCCATTCAACGGCATATTCTGGGCACCAGTCAAGATTCGGCTTAGCCCTCCCACCAGGCACACGAGGTTGAGTAATGCAATGGTTGCAATGATCACATATTCTGGTGAAGACATTCCGAATTCCATGATTTCTTGCTCGTACCTTTTTGCCTCATCTTCATCACTTACCTTTGGTGAAACTACAAAACCCATCTTTGACAGTCCTAACAACTTCCTGATGTTTTCAATGACACCATAAAGATACGAGGTTATTCTTCTAACCATCCACATTCTCTGTCCATTCCACCATCCTTTCAATGAGTCTCCAGATGTTAATGCCTCATATAGGCTGTAAATATTCTTCACAACAGAGACATATATGAAAGGTGTGATCCATGGATTCATAATCTAAACAAAATAAAGGAATCATGTCAGTTACTCAGTTTCAATGCAAATCATAGGAAACTGAAGTAAGACTTGTCAGGTAACATACTGCATACCTCAGGGAACAAGGGGGTGCCCTTGAGGAGGCCTAGTGAAGGGATGACGACATAGTACAATGTAGGCAGCGAGTTTGGTGCCCATAAACCATAGATGGAGTAGCCCATTTGATGTGGCAACCTAGTTTTTCCATGCCCAAATAAGAAGGGGCAGTATTTTGAAAGAAAAATCGAAAGATTACCCTCGCTCCATCGCTTGTGCTGAAGTATTGTCTGAGCCATTGTTGTTGGGGCTACACCGACAAATGCTGCTCGTGGTGGATCATTGTAGACCGAATCCCATCCTCTACAATGTATTGCCAGTCCAGTGATAACATCTTCCACTGGGCAACCATATTTCAATCCAATCTCATTTCCCCACTCTGTGTTAAGTTCGTAATTGCAGGTTGCTAACGACTTTGCTTTCTCTTCAGTCAGGTCTATGCTCTGCTGTGTCTTAATTCCTCGTTCCCAGTCTTCCTTGTAGTCTTTGGTGAAGGTCCTGCCGCATAGGGACTCTCTTCTATGGAAGCATCCAGTGCCAATATATAATGGGCCACCCCAAGCGTCCATACCACCCATCTCCACCTTTCGATTCAGTAGCGATGTTAGGTCCATTGCATGTATGATGATTGCATATGCTGCTATGAGAGAACAGTATTGAAGTTAGATATGAAATTACATACTGACCTGGTTGATGACATTGAGTGAGTTGCCATATATGTTATTCTTGGTCATATTGTTATAGTTCTGAGGGTACTGCACAAATGCGATCTTGTGACCCATTTCTTCATCCAGGAAGAAGCACAGCGCCTCTCTGATTGAATCGCTGTTATTTGAATACATATCACAATCCACATTCATAATTATAGGGCTGTTGCTTATCACCGATGATACCCTTATCTGCATTTCAAATGGAAAGCTGGGAACTTAGTAGTATGTATTATGGTTAAGCAATTTTTCTTTCATGGAGTGCAATGTGTATTTAATTGGCCTGATACTAACTAATGCTGAGTTTGCTTATAAGAATTTTCAGACTCCACATAGTGGTATTTAGCAGTTGTGAATAGGTTATCTATATTTGCAGCCGCAACGGATTCGAAGTGTACTTTTTACTTCTATTTACCACAAAAGGCTAGAGGTGAACTTATGATTTTCTCAGATGTGAAGTAATGATATAGTGTCTTGCCTGACATCCTTGGCTACTCTTTTCATAACTAGAAACTTTGTGATTATGGAAACCAGAATTTATTTCAACACAAGCTCGCTGCTAGCAAATAAGCTAATGTGAGCTGCAGAGTTTACGTATATTTGTAAAGGTAGAGATGATGAACTGATAAAGGTTAGAGTGTACCAGAGCATTCATTGCCCCAGCTTTGAAGTTATGGTGGTACTGAGGCCTCTTCTCACGTGCCATGTACACCAGTGTAGGCAGTACATTTCCATCATTATCAACTGCATCTCTGTCTTTCCCATCTATCAGAATCTGGCAGATGTGCAAATTTGACACTCTTGAATCCTTTCAATAAAAAATGAAGAAAAATACTATGTCCAGTTTGAAAGTTATTACCTGAACAATTGGCTGGTGGTCTTTCGAGTTTGCCCCCGTATTCCATTCAGAAAACCCTTTATGATTTACTCTGATTTCTTCAGGAACTCTGCCTGACCTAACAACAGAGTCGATTCGCTCCGTCATTCCTTCGTACAGACCCTGCACAAAAGAACACCAGTTGCAATAGGGGTCGGAATATGGTCACAGCTGTTTTAGCTAAACAATGTCTGAGGCATACGGCTACCTTGACGAATGACCATTCTTCCAAAGCTCTCGGATCGCCAGGCTTATCTGACTGGGCAAAGTAAGCGGCAGGTGACCTTGGCTCGATGTTGTATCTCCTGCAGAATGGAAGCCAGTGCTTTGCGAAGGCGGAGGTCTCCCACAGACCGTAGAAAGTGAGGATGGAGCCCCCATCGTCGGAGAGGTACACGTTCAGCTTCTCAGGCGGGTAATTGTACGCCATGAGCGAGAGGACTGTGGCCATGACGAGGCTCGGCGGCTCCGACTGCGGATCTGCAGTGCAGACGAAGATGTCCACGCAGGGTAGCCGATCTCCGTACCTGCTCCGAGTGATACGCTATCTACGTTAATGTTTGCTGTAGGACAAAGATGGCATGAGCACAGCAATCAAACATGATTGGAAGTAGTAGTTCGTTTCTGACTACAATTTAGGCTATTGTCCCGCGTGCTTGGTTGGGTTGGCAGTTGGTTAAGTACAGTGCAGGCAGCAGAAGTGCCGAACCGATTCCCTACGTTTGAGAAATGTACTCAAATATAACGTATATCGGCACATGTCATCAAATCGCCCTATCCGTCCTGTCTTTGTGTCTGCTTGTCCGGTCGTGGTGCTTGTGGTCCACCGGTATGTGGTCTGGGAGTAGGTTTCGAAGGTACTTTCTTTGTCCTAAAAAACAGTTCTGGTTTTATCTTAAATTAAGCAACCTTAAGTTTGATAAAATTTATATAAAAACGTAAAAATATTACTGTATCAAATTATGTCATTATATTTGATGAATACATTTTCGTAGTATACATACTTGTCATAAAAGTCAATACTCTGCTCTGTAAACTTAGTTAAACGTTAAAAGAATTTAACTTAGGATAAAATTAGAATTGCTTTCTTTTGGGATAAAAAGTGCACACTCCTCCCCCGGGTGTAATTTTCTCTTTGTTATAGATGGTTTTAAAAAAATATTCCATCTGTGCTCTAGAAACTAACTGTTCGATGGCAAAGTAAGTAGTAATTATCATGTACACAAGGTAAGATTTTAAATCCCGTGTTGTAGCTGTTGTTTGAGGCAGTGTACAACTATTTGTGGTCATGTACAATTTAACTGCTATAGTTTCATTTGCCTTTGCTTTCAGCTGTTATATATATATATATAGTCGTGTCGCTAAACCCCTAAGGGCTTGTGCGTTTCCAATACGGTGGACACGAACAAGCCCTAAACCGGAGATTTAAAACACGCATCGTCTTAGGACGGGCCGGGTTACCCGGAATAAGCTACTTTTAACTGGCACAGCGCTACTACTTCGTCGTTAACAACACAGGCAGCAGCTCATCTTGCAGCACCTTTGAAGAAAAAAGCATATATAAAGCCTGCAAACAAACTAATAGCAGACCTGACGGCGAGCCTGTCCTTGAAGGCGCGGCGGCGGATGGGGCACCACCGCACGGACTGCGTGATGACCCAGTAGAAGCCGAACCACATCTCCGCCGCCAGCATCCCCAGCCACGCCGCCCTGCCGCTGCCGGCCGCCGGGACGTGCGACACCCTGTAGCAGAGCACCATGCATATCCCCACCAACAGGGTTATGGCGTGGAGCTTGTACAGCGCCCTGCCGCCGAGCCTCTCGGTGGCGAAGAGCCTCTCCATCATCGACCGATCTCTCTGCTTGGGTCTCGCTAGCTCGCTCTCTGAAACTAACTTGTCGATGGAGGAGTAGCTGCTAGTCGGAGTAGAGGCATCTCATGTATATATGGGGCGACGGGTGTATAGAGAGCAGCGACGACGGTTAGTGTAGCATCGCTGATGACGCTGACAAGGTAGACAGCAGCGACCAATGGCTGCTGCAGATCAATCGACGGCAAACGCGAGAGATCGATGCAATCCAACCATTGGCATTACTCTATTGGATGTGCAAGTAGCTGCCACACACTATATACGTCGCGCGCGCGAAGCTATTGGATGGCAGTCGTCGGTGTGACCAGTGAGCTCTGGCGTATACAACGTCGTCGGGCATTTTATGGTGGTTGTGGGTGTGTGCGCTAGCGCTACGGCCGGTGTGGGCAGAGATGAGCCAGAGACTCTGCGAGTCCATGTACGTGTGGCGGCCTTTGTCTGATCGATCGAGTCTCTCAGGAAACGCACAGGAGCTTGGCCACAGGTGATCTGTGTGGTCAGGAGACTCAGGATATGATCGTTGGACGTGTTGATCAGGCGGCAGGCGGGCGCGTGTGCGAGCGGCGGCTAGCCGCCGGAGTTGCGGGTCGTGCCCGCCTCCCTAGTTGTAGAGTTGTAGTTTCCTTTTCGATCCCAGCTCGCAGGTTCCCCTGCAGCTGGGAGAGCTCACTGATTGGGCCCGCCGGGCGCCGGCCGGGTTACGTATACTGGACGGAGCCTTCAATGGCTTCCCCTCTTCTGTCAGGGTTCACGTCAGCTCCACCGATGTCAATCTACACTACTCCACATCGTCTATCAACTTTTTGTTTAACCATGGATATATATACTAATTCCGACTTACAGTCCCCTCCGATGAGGAGGAGCTTCAATCTAAACTTATTACAAAACGTAGCACACTGCTTGCTACTAGCGGCTTCAGATAACTGTTACGCACGCGCGCGTTTGATTTCCATCTCCCAGCAAAGATCGATCTGTCGATGTCTGTCTCACGTACCTTGCTCCAATAATGGACGAGCACCCGAGGACCAAAGGATACACAGCACCATGTGCGTTGTCCACACATAACTAGAGCCGATTCGCGCAGGTCGCCGTTGTTGATCGCGCTCTCTCTCTCGCGCGCGCGCACTAGAGACGACACACGCTTCCGTCGTTACAAAGAGTAATGAAGCTAGGTAGCCACTAGCTTTGCTCGTCAACATCATCGGGTGCAAAACTGGCTTCTTCAGCGCGTCGCGTTGCGACGAGGGTCGCCCTCGATATCGCCGGGCCCGGCACCCTTTGTTTTCCACCACCACAGGGAGGTTTCCGTCATCGGCCGCCGTATCCTTCAATCCTTTTTAACTACGATGATGATGGTAGAAAATGATGTTGGTAATCAAAGTCTGACGTTTTATTCAGAAGTAGCAGAGGGACGGAGCAGAGCATTTATACATCTGCCGTTAGCCGCCGGGAATCTGCTTTTGACTGCGGTAGCCGGTAGATAAGCCAAAGTGGTCAAGACGATGCGGCTGCGCACGTGATCCCTCGGCTAGCTCGATCGGTGTCGCCTTGCGATGAGTTGCCATTGCGTGCGACTCCGGCCGGAGATCGAACGCCGCAGGTGTACGAGTACGTGTACGTGTACGTGGTCATTGCGCCCAAGCAATTCAAGACTTTCAAGCATGTATTATTATTGGTGCAGTATCATCTACTAGTAATCCTATTGTGATTTGCCCCCTCGGCAGCGACTTCCCTTCGTGGACTTCGCATAAGCCAAAAAATCAAGTGGTGCTAGTCGAACTCCGATCCGTTATTTACTGAAATCTGTAGAGCCGTTCATCCAGTGCCGAAGGCAAGACCTCTTCGTCCGCGTTAGCGGCCACCAGCCAGCAGTAACAAGTCAAACACTAGCCATCAGCCAACAGAAATACTTTTCTCTCAAAACAAATCAACACCAATAATCAGCCACCAACAAAACGAACAGACCACCAGTAGTCCGCCAAATGCACACGATATATTTGTTAAACTCTCTGGATCCATAGGGAGATAAAAGCACAAAAAAAAAACAAACTGGTAGCTCACCACGCATGGTGTCGGTGCGGAAAGTAGTCCCGACACTAACTAGTAAGAAACACTGAGATCTATCTCTCGATGGCCGGTGCTAAGCAACTAGTGACACTAGTTTTTATCCTGGTTCTGGCCGGGGGACGTACGTCCAGCAGTGGTGTGCTCGGGGCACTATATTGCGTTGCACCGTGGTGCTCGTAGAGGGGGGCTACAAGCGAGACAGGATAGGAGGTCCGACCTCCAGGTCCCAGAGGTACTGATTGAGGCAAGTGTCAATATCGTGGTGAAGGCGGAAAGCATACGTGTGATCGCTATCTGTCGTCCTCCCCCGTGACTAAGGGACTGCCCCTCCTTTTATAGGCCAAGGAGGAAGCAGTTTACAAGTGTGCCACACTATTTCTCCTACGTGTAGAGGCATGGCGTATAGTGCCATGGAGTAGACGGCCGTCCTGGCGAATCTCGCTCCTGTTGGGACGTCGTGGCGAGTTTTGTGCCCGTACAGGAGCGGCTTCGAGGGTGGTGGCGTAGAGGGTGCTCGTCCGGCCGCTGCCTGCGGGCCGGCTCGAGGGTGCCGTTGACGGGAGGCTGTACGAGGCACAGTGGCGGGCGTGGCGATGTCCCGTCCCCGTGCGTCTTAACAGCGTCGGGGATGGCGCTGCAGTGCCCGGAGCGGCGTTGCAGTGGTGGGGATGGCCGCACAGGGCTGATAGCGACGGAGAAGACCGTTCTCGCCGGCCAGACGTCATGGTGGAGTCCTGTGTAAACATGGGAAAAGTATTTGTCCCCTTTCGAGGGTTTCGTCGTCCCCTTTAGAGGGCTCGACGTGTTAGTCGTGCAAAAGTAGGCGGCACAGTGCCACGGAGCTGACCCCGGCCTCTCCGCACAGTGTCGTACAGTGGCGGGGATGGTCTTACCTAGGGAGTCGGTGGAACAGCGCCGGGGCGTGATTCCCAACTGCGTCGGGGTCGTGGCGCAGTCCTGCGGTGTCAGAGCGTTAAATGCCCCTGCCGGGGGAGCAGGTATGGGGACGGCGGCCCGCGATGCCCTCGAGCGAGACGGAGACTCGCTCGAGGGGGCGTTTGGTTCCCGATCGAGATAGGGCCTCGCGTGAGGGGGGGGGGGGTCGTCCGACCCTCGAGCGAGACGGATCCCCACTCGAGGGGGCGATCGACCCACGAGCGAGGCGGATTTGTACCGAGGCGGTGCCGTACCCCTCGAACGGAGCGGAGTTCTTCCTGAGGGTGGTTGGGCCGATCGTCTGACGGGCCGTGGGCCCGCGGGTTCGTTTTGTGCGTGTGATTAGGTTTGTTTGCGTTTGTTTTTTACGAGTTTAAGCGGGTTTCCCCTGGCTATTTAGGGGACCCTTATGGATGTCCCTGACAGTAGCCCCCGAGCATCTGTGGGTGTATCCGTTAGGATCCCGCAGATGCTGATGCTTGCTGATGGGACGTTCTTCCCCCTAGTTGCTGATGCGGGTCTAGCCCCCGAAACCTTGCAGGAGCGTGAGTGCTCCTGCAAGGGTTTTTTTTCGCAAGATTTACCAGCGTGCGGGGTGTTAGTTTCAACCGGCATCGGCAATGTTCCAGCCGGCCTCGACGGTGCCACGCGCACGTAACTGGCATTGCCTGCGTCCGGTGCACCCTATGAGGTGTAGCCGTGCGTCGAGCCCCCGAGCCTGGGCCCGTTCGAAGCGATCGGGGTGAGCTCTTCGACTTGGTTTAAACGCTCCCTCGCCGTCCCTCCGCGGAACGGAGGGTGAGGTTTCCGCAACTCCCATCGATCGGGTCGCGAATTGCGGATTTCTCGTTGAGCTGTTACCGGGTGATTCAAGTGGACGCCCATGCCCCGTTCGATAAGGGTTGGCTCGTGGTCCGGAGACTCGTCCATGAAAGCGCTTACGTGGGTTTGCTAGGTGGGGCTCGATCCCGTTCGCTAGGGACCGAGGGCGCGGAAGCTCTCCCTCGATGGGATCCCCCGACTAGCTGCCCTCGTTGGCTCTTGAATACGACATGTGGGGCGCCCTCGAGCTGGTGAGCTCGAGGATAGGCTCGAATGCGCACGCCCTCGTCATCACTGACTCTGTTGATCTGGGGTGCCTGTTCAAACCCTTCGAGGGTCAGGCTTCGAACCCTGATCAGTAGGGCCGCTGCGGGGTGGCAGTTGGGTGCCCCCGACTTTTTGCATATGCAAGACTCGAGGGCTCGCAGTCGGACCGGCCCACGAGTCGCTGATCAGTATTCCTCGTGAATCGAGGGCACCTGTGGCGCCCGCTCTCGCTGAGTGGGCTTCGAGACCACTGGTTGGTAATCGCACCCTTCGAGGGTCGGGTTTTTCGAGCCTCGGGCTCGGGCCACTCGAGGGTCACGCTTACTTGGTAAGGGCCGGGCCATTTAATGCCCACAGTTGTGCTCACAGTTATGCACTGCGGGCGCGTCTTTTCAGGCGCCGCGGCCGCGCGCGTGGCAAGCGACGTGGGCGGGCGGACGTGATGGCCCGCCGCGGTTCTTCGGTTGCCGCGCCATAATGATCGCGCACGTGTGTGCGCCTGGCCGTTCCGGTCGTGGTGGGCCCCGCTCGTCAGTGACGGATGCCGTCACCTGCAGTTAATGCGCGTGGAGCGCGCGATTCGGGGAGCGTGGCTCCCATGGATCTATAAATCCGAGAGGAGGAAGAGGCGAGTCCTTTACCTCAACACTTAGCGCCCATTGCTCCCGTCTCTCTCGCTTTCGCTCCAGAACACCACGCGCCCCTTCATTTTCCCTCAGCGTTCGCTTCGTCGCCGCGCCTCCACTCAATCGTCATGGCTCCCCCACAGGAAATCATCGTGGTGGACCCGCTGCCGTGGAGCCGCTCGACAGTGAAGCAGTTCGCCTTGAGCGAGCTTGTGAACGGTGGCTAGCTCGCGCCGAACGTGGACGGGCAACCCTCGGCGTGGATCGTCCCACCGGCGGCGGACCGGTAGCCCAACCCGTCGTTCGTCTACGTCGTCAACTTCGTCCGCCACCATGAGCGTGGCTTCGCGGCGCCGGCGAGCCGCTTCATGCGCGGGCTGTGCTACCACTACGGCGTGGAGCTGCACAACTTTGCGCCAAACGCGATCTCGCAGGCGGCCACCTTTGTCAGTGTGTGCGAGGGATTCCTGGGGATCCCAGCAAACCGGGATCTCTAGGTCCACCTTTTCCGCGCGGAGCTGCACACGCTCTCCACGCCTGAGCCGCGGGTGCGCCGCGCGGTGCGCGCCGGCGGGATGTCCATTTTGCTGCGGGAGTCACGCAGGGAACTCTACATTCCCTGCACGATGACTTCCAACAACACGGAATGGGAGCGGGGGTGGTTCTACCTCCGCAACGACGAGCCCGGCCTCCCCCCTGCACCGGCAAGGTCCTGAGGGAGAAGGCCGACTCTTGGTGGCACGACCTGTCCCTGTCTTCGCGCCAGGACCGGCTGGAGTCAGCCCTGCACGCGTTGAAGAGCCTGGCGGACGCCGGGCTGGGCGCGGCCTCGGTTCTCGCGAACCTTCACCACCGGCGGATCATCCCCTCATGGAGAGGAGGCTCCGCATCTTCAAGATGGACGAGGCGGCCGACCCCGTGGCATTGGCGCACTCACGGCTGGTTCACGACCATCTCCCCCCAGAGTACGCGGCCACGAGGGCGAGGCGCGCCATCAACCTCAAGGCTGTCAAGAACAGCAATGACGACCTCTGGTCGTTCGTCATGCTTCCCGACGGCCCGCCAGTGAGTGGACTCTCCCCCCTTTCCTTTATTCTTTCACCATGTGCCACTGCGACTCTGACGTCTCGTCCTCCCTAGCAGAGGGTGGCCGTGAACGCTGCGTGGTTCGACTCGCCCACGCCCCGAGCCCGAGCACGCGGCGCAGCGGCGGGAACAGGAGCAGGCAGCGCGTAAGAAGGAGCGGGGGATCCAGCGTCGGGAGCGTCGGGAGCAGAGAAACGAAGAGTTCCGGCTGCGCGAGCAGCAGGGACTTTCTCCCCCAGCGACATCGGAGTACTCGTCGTTTGAGGAAGAAGAAGAGGAGAAAAGCGACGGGGGGCAGACCCCTCCTGAGAGATGGGAGCCTGCGCCCCCCTCACCGAGAGCCGTGGAGGCGGCGGAGGAACAAGCGCCGGGGCGGGCGCGGGGGGCGCCCGCCGCGGGCGGTCTACGAGAGAGGCGGCGCGCGCGCGCGGAGGTGCCGCACGCGCCGCGAAGGCGTCTGGAGGCGCGACGGTGGTGGCGTCGGTCGTGGCCTCAGCGCCCGTCGAGCCCTTGAGGAAGAGGAAGCGGGGCTTCTCCACCCTGAGGTAGGCCATCGCTCTTCCAGACACTCCGTCTCGAGGGGTGTGAGTTTAATCCTTCCGATTTCGTGTTCGCAGGGTGGCGCCGACCGTCCCCCCCCCCTTGTGCCTGCAAAGGTGCTTAGGGCGGAAGCGTTCGTCCCCACAAGGCGGCGCTCATCGAGGGCATCGCGGGCGGCCGGTAGTGCGGCGACGGCGACGAGTAAGGTTCTGCGCAGCGTGGCCGCGGCGGCGGAGCCGCAAGCGGGTGGTGGCGGCCCCGACGGCGGGCATGACCACGGCGGTCACCGCGCCGTCGATTCCGCCGGCACCGGCCCCCGGTCGGCGGCGGTCGGGGCGGCGGTGGTGGAGATCTCAGACGACAACACCCCATCGCCCGGATGGGACTAGTAGGGGAACCTGCCCGCACCAGCCCCCGAGCCCCCGGTGGGGGCGCTCGTGGTGAGGGATGATGCGGCGTGATGTCGGGGCGCCTGGCGGACGGCGTCGAGGCCTCGTCGTCACGCGCGGTCCTCCCCGCCGGACGGCGCCGTGGCGCGCCGGGAGCAGGAGCGGGAACGCGCCGTCACGCCGCCGTCCCACTTCGCTGATGCCCAGGCCGAGCAGGAGATGTGGCAGGAATTCCGCGACCACGACGCCTCACTCAACCGGGCGCTGAACGAGGCGCTGCGGATCCACAGCGGTCCTGCGTGGCGCATCTTCCAGGTACACGGTTGTTTGTTGAGTGTTGTGATCTTTCCCCTCTCGTTTCTTCCGCGTCCACGCCTTCCCTGATTTGTGCCCCTTGGTTTTCATCCGCAGGCGACAGGAATTGTAGGACCGGGCCAGAGAGAGGTACGACGCCCTCGACCAGATGAGCTCCGAGCTCCGCCGGCTCCGGGAGCAGCGCGACGCTCTCGACACCCTCGTCGAGGCCCTGAGAAGAGGTGACGAGTGGCTGGTGTACCGGGCGGGAGCTCTGCGAGACCAGCTCCTGGAGCTGCAGGCTCAGACCGCGGAGGGGGCCTCCACCGTCGAGAAGGTGCGGACCGCGCTCGTGGACCGAGACAAGGCACTGTAGAGGGCGAGGGAGGATTTGGCGAGGGCGCGCACTCTGGCGGCGGAGTGGGAGATTGAGGTAGCCTCGGTTCGTGCCCAGCTTCAACAAGATCGCATAACCCTCGAGGAAGCGCGCGCTTGGCAACGCCATGCCAAGGAGAAGGCCAAGGAGGTGGTCAGGTGGAGGAGCTGAGGACGAGCGTGGCCAAGAAGGCCGCGTCTCTCGCGTCGGCGGAGGAGCAGCTCCAGCAGGAGCGGGCCGCGCGCCGGCCGGCGCAGAGGACCAACTCCAAAGAAGAGCGGGCTGCCCTCGTCGAGGCTCAGGCTGCCCTCGAGCGGAAACACCTGGCGCAGGAAGAGGCACAGGGTCGGCTCCAGCAAAAGCGCACCGCGCTCGAGGGGGCACAGGCAACCCTTAAGCAGTGGGACGACGATGTCTCGCGGCTTAACAGGGAGCTGGTGCAACTTAGCATCTCGCACGAGGACTTGCGCCAGTCCCTCGAGGAGCAAGAGGCCACGGTCCGTGACCTGCGGCGAGAGGCCGACGAAGCACGCAAGGCCCTCAACTCAGAGAGGAAGCAGGTCGAAGGTGAGTTGCGTTCCGCCCCTTCTCGTTCGTTGATTTGGCTTGCTCGGGATCCGCTCCCGACCCTTGTTTCTTTGTCGTTGGTTTTCAGGTCTGCGGACCGCGCTGGGGAATACGACCACCCAGGCCGAGGCTGTGCAGACGGCCTACAACTCTTCACAACAGGAGTTAGAGGAGTTGTGGGCTGCCGCTCTCGAGGTCTGCCGGGAGGTTGAAGAAGGCGAGGCGCAGGCAGGAGCTCGCTGGCGAGTCGCCTACGTGCCCCCGGCGGGCACGCCAGCGCATGCGCCGCGCCCTTCACCTAGGCGTCAAGAAGGCCCTTAACGTGGTGGTGTCCCACTACCAGGTCGACTTCGTGGTCGTGTCCTCGGGCTATGCCGTCCCGGTCGGCATCGAGGACGAGGTGGCGATGGACCGTGCAGATGCGCTCGCCGCCACCGCCGCCGATATGCTCGCCGAGTACTTCCCCGACTTCTTGTTCCCAGACGCTCCCGCGGCAGGTGGCCCTCAAGCCTGAAAGCAGTTGGGCGTTCGTTCCCTTATCATTTAAGTATTAGCATTCAGGCCGTGTGGCCATGTAATGAACAATTTCTTGTTTGAAACGTCTTGTAAATTGAAGTGATGCTTTTTATCTCGCTTGTCATGCTGTTCCGTCGTTCTTTTCCTTTGCCTAGGCAAATTTGAGCTAGGGAGGCTCGATTCCACGAGTGGCCCGCTGGTCCAGAGGCGAGGGAGAAGGGCCGTATCCTCGCGGAGGCGTAGGCTATCTCCGGCTCGTGCGTCTTTTCCGCTTGGCCGCTCGCGCCCCGCCTGAACTCGCCCAAGGCTTAGGTCGAGTCGTACTTTGCGTGCTTGCGAATTTTTGCGAAAAATGGGACCATTTTTGGGTGGGGGTGCCCCTCTAGTAGCCCCCGAGGGTGACTTGGGTTTCTGGGGAAAGCCAAGTTACACTTTGACTTTATTAATTCGAAAGAGTTTACATTTTTACAGCCAACTGGGGTGTTGGGTATGTAAATTACAAAAAGAACTTGGAAATCCTTTCTAAGGGTAGAAGCGACGTAGCTGTTGGATGTTCCAAGCGTTGGTGAGTTCTTCACCGTCCTCGTCCTCGTTGGCCAGCTTGTACGTGCCGGGCTTGAGTACCTTCACCATGACGTAGGGTCCCTCCCATGGGGGCTAGACTCGCACTTGTCAAGGATCCGCTCCTTGACCGGCGTGCACCGCGCGTGTCAAGGATCCGCTCCTTGACCGGCGTGCGTCCTTGGTTGGCGAGCTGTCCCACCGTGTTGCCCGCGTGCACTGACGCCTCAGG
The DNA here is from genome assembly GCA_947561735.1 of Cenchrus americanus. Classification (NCBI taxonomy): domain Eukaryota; kingdom Viridiplantae; phylum Streptophyta; class Magnoliopsida; order Poales; family Poaceae; genus Cenchrus; species Cenchrus americanus. The sequence continues at coordinate 67,628,256 of OX387245.1, read as the reverse complement.
GCCTTGCGCGCCCCCGGCGTCCCGCGCGCTTCCCTGCTGACGGATGCGGGACGCCGAGCTCTCAGCCTGCTGCACGGCCGCTTGCTTGATGAGCGCCTGCGCCTCACGGTGCAGGTTCCACGCCTCAGGCGTTGAGGGGGCGGGCATGGCCCGCAGCAGAGTCACGGCAGCGATGAGTTTTTGGCTCGCTCGCGAGGGCATTGTCGTATGGACCTCCCTGGGCCCACTACCTCGGTGGGTACCAGGACCGACTACTCGGTGGGCCCCTGGGACTACCCGACTTGCGCTGCACGGCACCTGATGGCGTGAAGCACAAGGACTACAGAGGAGAAGTACTTGGTTAGGAAGCTGTACATGTTCCGCATTGTATGGAGGACTCCTAGACGTACTCGACTAGTACTCTCTTCCTGAACCGACTTGTAACCTTGCCTCCCGGACTATATAAGGCGAGGCAAGGACCCCTCTCTCGATCATCTCATCTCACGGCGTAAGATCGCATCATCTTGTAATCGTACCCAATCAATCCAGAGCTACGCAGCATACAAGACGTAGGGTATTACGCACCTCACGGCCCGAACCTGTCTAAATTGTGTGCCACGTGTCTCTTCCTTCGAGTTACCGATCTCGGCGAGGCCACATTCATCTACTTCGGGTACTCCCCTTAGTAGGTTGCTGGTCTAAAACACCGACAGCTAGCGCGCCAGGTAGGGGCTCTCGCCCGAGATCACATGGCGAACTCGACGGCTCCCGTCTACATCAAGCCAACCGTCGCCTTCAACCGCGGTGACACCTTCGTCTTCGGTGCCTGGGTCTGCACTGCTGACGGCGCTGGATCTTTCCAACGCCGCCTCACCATGCCGTCCAACCCGGAGACCGGCTTCGTGACGCTTCCCGAAGTAGTCACGGGCGAACTCGCCGGCAAGTTCGGCGAAATTTCGCTTTTCGACCAACACGCCGACTTTGAGCTCGGATCCGCCTCCAACTCGAACTCGACGTCCTCGTGGGCTATCGTATGCGAGCCGGCTACCCAGCCATCGCATGTGGTTTCCCCACCCCGCGAGCGCTTCACGTGTGGCCCCCGCAACCTCAGCAGGGCCCGCACGGAGGCTCCCTCTACACGCCGGGCCGGCAAGGAGCCCGTACCCGAGTACAACTCGGACTCCGACACCGCCCCCGGCCACGCCTCGGACTCCAACCCCCTCTTCGGTTTCTACTCGGACTCCGCGTACGAGTTCGACTTCGGGTCGGACCCTGAGGATCCTGAGTTCGAGGACAACTCTACTGAGAAACCCTTATCAGAGCCGGCTTCCGGGCTGGTTATAACGTCCACACCCGTCGGGAGATTCGTCTACTGGCCAGATCGCGAGCCCGCCAACCTGATAAGCGGGGACTCACGCTGCATCGCCTACCTCAACTCGCTTCCCTTCCAGGAGGGAACACCACTCGCTCGAGCTGAGGAGTATACTCCAACTGAGGTGGCGAGCTCCGACTCCAGTCTTGGAAACCCCGATCGCCAAGTCTTCATGGCTGCCGGTGACACGCTAGGAACTTCAGGGGCGGCACAGGACCAATACCTTGAAGACATCTCTGCAGATGAGCTGTCTGCTGAAGCACCCATGGATGAGACCGACGCCAACAGGGACGCTCAACGTGAGCGTAACAGAAAGCGAAACGAACGGCGCCGGCGTCTCCGAGACAACCTCCCCATCCGCAACCTCGCAGAAGCCCTCAAACAAGTCGAGAGCAGGGTACACACCACCCCCGAGCAATGCCTCATGTCGATCACAGCGATCGCACACCAAGCTCAGGGGATACACGCCGGAGAAGTCATCGCCAAGCTCGCAGAAGACTCTTACTTCATGCGAGTCGACAACAGGGTCACCCAGCCGCTCCCTGTCAGGAACCGCGACAACGAAGCTACAAGTCGCAGTGCGGACCTCGGCCGTAACCGTACTCGAGCCGAGCTGCCGGCTCAGCCCAACCGTACTCGAGCAAATGCCGGCGAACCCTCTCAAGCTGGCAACAGCGCCGCAGCTGCTGGCGGCGATCGCGAGATCGTCCCCCATCGCGACCCGGCGGCGGCGGCGACGACGGCAAAAGCTCCAACCACGGCGCCAACAGGAGGGCCGGTGGCGGAGGCGATCGCGGCGACCGAGGCCACGCAAACAGCCACGCCTCCGGAGCCTCACAGGGCGGCTACGACGCCCGCCAGAAGATTGAAGAACTGCGACGGAAGAAGTCCGCCACAGCAGGCGACAATGACGGCTTCCCCGCCTTCTCTCCTCGACTTCGCAACTTACTCCTCCCGGACAAGTTCAAACCTCCGGGAATCACAAAGTACGACGCGAAGCAAGACCCCATCCAGTGGCTCAGGTGCTACGCCCTCTCCATCAAGAATGCTGGCGGCAACAACGACACCAAGTGCCCCTACTTCCCCTTCTGCCTGGACCAAGCCCCACTCACATGGCTCGAGTCGCTGGACAAGCACTCAATCGACAAGTGGGACCAGCTGAAGGAGTAGTTCACCAGCAACTTCGCGGGCGCCATGGGCCGCTCGGGTACTCGCATGGACCTGGCTATGGTGAAGCAGGAACAAGGCGAGATCCTCCGCAAGTACATGTGGTGCTTCTTCGACAAGCGTGCCACCGTAGTCGACGTCACCGACAAGGAGGTTATCGACCTCTTCCAAGACGGTCTCTACCACTGTCGCACCTTCGAAGACTTCGGTCGACGTCGCCCCAGGTCCATCCCTCATCTCAAGGATATGATCACGTCCTGGGCCGACGAAGAAGACAAAGCCAACACCAAGTACGATGCCATCCGTGGAAAGAGCAAACAGAACACAGGCGGTGGCAGCAGCAACAACGGGAACCAAGGCGGTCGCAACAACAACAACTACTCGGGTCCCAACCGCAAGCGCAAGCCAGACAACACTGTCGCGGCTATCCAGCACCCTGCAAAGGAGAGCTCGAAGAAGACCTCCGGCAGCTTCAAAGACTTGCTGAAAGAGAAGTGCCCGTGGCATCTGGACGGTAACCACACCACCGAGCAGTGCTACCAACTCAGGCGAGCACTCAAGGGTACTCCGGAGCCACCACACCCTCATGACAAGAAAGGCAAGAAGAAGAATGACGACGGCAATGGCGACTTCCAGGAACCCGACAAGACGGCCAACGTCCTCATCGGTGGACTACCCAGCAGACGGGAACAAAAGGCTACCCGTCGAGAAGTCATGAGCATTGAACCAGCGGTTCCGACCCCTCTCAGGTGGTCAGAGGTACCCATTACCTTCTCCCGCGCGGATCAATGAACCAGCTTCTCCGAACCAGGGCGGTTCCCTCTCGTCCTGAAGCTGGTGGTCGCGGGCTCCATGCTCAACAAGGTCCTCATCAACGGTGGAAGCGGGCTCAACGTCCTTTTCACCAAGACCTTGAAGAAGATGAAGCTCGACATCACCCACATGCTCACCAAGATCACCTCGCCCTTCTACGACATCGTCCCCGGGAACGCGGCTATCCCACTGGGCTCAGTGGTCCTGCCAGTTACCTTTGGGGAATCTCGGGACAACTATCGTACCGAGTACATCAAGTTCGAGGTCGCGGACTTCGAGACCTCCTACCATGCCATTCTCGGCAGACCGGCCATCGCCAAGTTCATGGCGGTACCCCACTACACCTACTTGGTACTCAAGATGCCAAGTCCAGCAAGTGTACTCTCACTGCAAGGGGACTTGAAGATCTCGCACGACTGCGACACGGAAGCTGTGGAGATCGCCTCCACAAATCAAGTAGCCAATGCAATGATGGAGATCTACGCTGCGTCGAAGAAGCTTGCCCCAAGTGAACTCGACATCCTAGAGAAATCGGACAAAGATAACAAGCCTCAGCTAGCTGAGGAGGTTCTGGTCAAAACAATTGACCTCGGGACAGGCGACAGCAGCAAGACTACGACCATCGGGGCGGGTCTCGACCCCAAATAGGAAGACGCGCTCATCAACTTCCTCCGGGCTAACCGCGACATCTTCACGTGGAAGCCAGCAGACATGCCAGGGGTGCCCAGGGAGTTGATCGAGCATTCCCTCAACGTGGACCCTAAAGCTACCCCGAAACGACAACACCTCCGCCGGTTCACCAACGACAGACGGGACGCCATCAAGAAGGAACTCGTCAAACTACTCGCGGCTGGCTTCATCAAAGAAGTCTTCCATCCTGAGTGGCTCGCCAACCCCGTCCTCGTCCGTAAGAAGAACTCGAACGAGTGGAGGATGTGCGTTGACTACACCGACCTCAACAAGCACTGCCCCAAGGACCCCTTCGGGTTGCCGCGGATTGACCAAGTCATCGACTCCATGGCAGGCGCGACCCGCTCTCGCTTCCTCGACCGCTACTCCGGTACCACCACATCGCGATCAAGGAAGAAGACCAGAGAAGACCGCGTTCATCACCCCGTTTGGCGCGTCTGCTACACGACCATGTCATTCGGGTTGAAGAACGCCGACGCTACATACCAACGAGCTATCCGGAGCTCGCTTCAAGAGGCAACTCAACAAGAACGTCGAAGCCTACGTGGATGATGTGGTCGTCAATACCGTAAACTCCAGTACCCTCATCGACGATCTTGAAGAGACTTTCGCATCCCTGCGCGAGTACCGCTGGAAGGTCAACCCGAACAAGTGCGTCTTCGGCGTACCTTCGGGCAAACTACTCGGCTTCATCATCAGCCATCGCGGCATCGAAGCCAATCCCGAGAAGATCTCCGCCATCACCAGCATGAAGGCTCTCACGTGTATTAAAGACGTCCAGAAGCTGACCGGGTGCATGGCGGCCTTGAACAGATCTATCTCGAAGCTTGTAGAATGGGGGCTCCCCTTCTTCAAACTACTCAAGCACCAAGAGAAGTTCGTGTGGACTCCAGAGGCGGACCAAGCCCTTGCCCAGCTCAAGGACTTCCTATCGAAGCCACCAGTCCTCACGGCTCCCCGCAAAGGCGAGCGCCTCATCGCTCTACCTCGCTGCGACTACTCACGTGGTCAGTACTGCCATCATCGTCGAGCGGCAGGAAGACGGCCACGCCTACCCAGTCTAGCGACCAGTCTACTTCGTCAGCGAGGTCTTGTCAGAATCCAAGGCACGCTACCAGCCTGTACAGAAGCTTCTGTACGCAGTGCTCATCACCTCGCGGAAGCTACGACACTACTTCTAGGAGTACTCGATCTCCGTCGTCACCGACTACCCGCTCGGCGACATCCTGCGGAACCAAGATGCTACTGGAAGAATCTCCAAGTGGGCAGTCGAACTCGGCGCCCTCAACATCGACTTCAAGCCACGCACAGCCATCAAGTCGCAGGCACTAGTCGACTTCATGGCGGAGAGGCGGACCAAGCACTGAGTGATGTACTTCGACGGCTCACTCAACCTCGAGGGCGCAGGTGCGGAAGTACTCCTGATCTCTCCAATGGGTGAACAACTCAAGTACGTCCTGCAGATCTTCTGGAAGGTCTCGAACAACGAAGTTGAGTATGAAGCTCTGCTACACGGGCTCCGCCTCGCGGCTTCACTGGGCATCAAGCGGTTGCTAGTCTACGGCGACTCCGTAGTGGTCATCCACCAAGTCAACAAGTCCTGGGACCGCAACAAGGAGAACATGGACGCCTACTGCCTAGAAGTCCGCAAGCTCGAGAACAAGTTCTATGGTCTCGAGTTCCACCACATCGTCCGCGACAACAACGTTGCAACGGACGTCCTATCGAAGCTTGGCTCTACTCGCGCTCAAGTACTAGCGGGTGTCTTCGTCCACGAGCTTCACGCGCCATCCATCCCGGAGCCGGCGCCACCGACCACTGTCCTAGCGCATCCCCTGGATGGCCAGGAGGTCATGATGATCGACGTGGACTGGAGGCAGCCCATCATCGACTACCTCAGCGAGCGGAAGGTTCCCTCAGACAAGAACTTGGCCGAGCAACTCATCCGCCGCGCCAAGTCCTACGTCCTCGTCGGAGACAAGCTCTACAGGAGGGGCGCATCTTCAGGAGTACTCATGAAGTGCGTTCCCAGACAAGAAGGCAAGGGCATCTTGGAGGAGATCCACAAAGGCGTCTGCGGCAACCACGCGTCCTCTCGCACGCTGGTCAGCAAGGCCTTCCGACGAGCTTTCTATTGGCCCACAGCTCTGGGCGATGCCGAAGAACTCGTCAGAAGGTGCCAAGGGTGCCAATACTTCGCCAAGCAACAACACGTCCCGGCCTACAAGCTAGTCACCATACCGCCAACCTGGCCCTTCGCCCGTTGAGGGCTCGACATGATTGGGCCACTACCGACCGCGCCGGGTGGATTCAACAGTACCGGTGGCCATCGACAAATTCACCAAGTGGATCGAGGTCAAGCCGGTCACATGCCCCAAGGCTGACAGAGTACTCGACTTCCTGGATGAACTCGTGCATCGCTACGGACTACCCCATCACATCATCACAGACCTGGGCTCCAACTTCAACAACCACCAGTTCTGGGAATACTGCGGGAACAGTGGGATCGACGTTCGATATGTCTCAGTCGCCCATCCTAGGGCCAACGAACAAGTCGAGCGCGCCAATGGGATGGTGCTCGACGCTCTCAAGAAGCGGCTACACGACGCTGCTAACTCCAAAGGAGGCAAGTGGATCAAGGAACTACCCAATACTCTCTGGGGGGTACGTACTCAACCCTCCAAGCCAACGGGGCAATCCCCTTATTTCCTGGTCTACGGCTCCGAAGCAATCCTCCCTGCTGATGTCATGTGGGACTCACTAACAGTGGAGCACTACGACGAAGGCATCTCTGAAGACAGCAGACGAGTTGACATCGACGAACTCGAAGAAGCTCGCTGTGCCGCCCTCGTCCAATCAGCAAGGTACCTTGAGGGTATCCGACTCTACCATGATCGCAACGTCAAGGAACACTCCTTCAACGTTGGTGATCTTGTCCTCCATCGGATCCAGAACATGGACGAACTACACAAGCTCAGCTCGCCCTGGGAAGGTCCCTTCACAGTTGCAAAGGTGACCGGACCGGGCTCCTACCGCATCCAGACGCTTGAAGGCGAAGACGTCAACAACTCGTGGAACGTCGACCAACTCTGTCGGTTCTACGCCTAGTCTATACAACTACCCTGGGGGCTCAAGTCTACATGACTACATCAATACCCCTTCGCTGTAAGCGGCCTCCGGGTCCAAGCACCAGTCTCTGGACTACTTCTCTCCAGGATCCAGCCCATGCGGCTACCTACGGATCCCGGGGCCGCGACGAGCAACAAAGGACTCTAGAAGCGGTCTGCGAGAGACCATGTACCCCTAGATCCAGCCTACACGGCTACTAACGGATCTACTGCTGTAAGCGGCTACACGCCCTAGCACTACTTAGCCGTAGGCGGCCTCCGGGTCCTGGCGACTACTCTGTAACAACGGCCCTGGCCATCCAGGTGTACTTCTTCAGTAATAAAGTTTGATTATCCATCAACTACTTTACTGTCTTCCTCCCTCAACGGGACTACTAGCGAGTATGACTACTCGCGACGACTCCACGATGGGACTCCGCACTCACAAATCACGATAACGAGTACTCATTCATGGAAGTTTTCTTCATTCATACTTAAACAATTTCATTACAATTGTTTATGTACAACCACTGCTACGAGCTAACTATTACAGGACTACTGGAGATTGAGTTTCTCGGCGACTTGTTCGGCAATGGGCGCCATCTGCGCTCCGGCGGCTCCGCGTCGCTCGTCGGTGCAGTTGGCGGCTAGTCCGCCGGCGACTACGTCCACAGGAGCTTTTGGGAAGTACGACTTCATGAAGGCCAGCACCTGGTTCGGGATCGACTTTGCCAAGTGCTTCACGTAGGTCGCCAGGCGGCTGGGGGCTTCCTTCAGCCGGTCCACCAGCGGAGCTATCTTCGGACCGCCAGGGTGGGGCACTAGCAGCCTCGCGATGGGGAGCGCGGCTTCCTCGAGTTCCTTTGGGCCGAGCCCCGCGCTTCTCGCAGTCCTTGTTCAGCTTCTGCAAGGATTTGTAGCAGTTGACAAGGTCACGATCTGATGCAATACGGAGCTCCATGTGCTTGTCGCACTCGTAAGCAAGCTCCTTATAATCATACTCTAGTACCTGGCGGGCCTCTTGCTCCCGGTAGAAGTGGTTCTTCAGATCAGTTTCCAAAGCCTTCAGCTGATCTACACGGGTCTCAAGCTCTGCAATCAACAAAAGCAAAGTGGGTCAGACTACCTCAAGCTACCATCAACAAGTACCCGACAAGGCAGTTGCATACCTTTATTTTTGTTGCGGAGAGACTTGTTCTTCCGCACCAGATCGTCGCTCTTCACCTGCATCTCTTGGACGTCATTGTGATACTTGGCAAAGGCGGTGTCCAGCTTCGACTGCATGGCGGCGGCGAGCTTCCGGGACTTCATGAGTTGCTCCTCTAATGTTTCTGCCCGGAGCACCGTGTCGCCGTATCCTTGAAGCATCTCAGACTTCTGGCGGGACCTCTCCGCGACGTCCTGCACAGACAACACACGTCAAATGGGTACTCAACACTAAAGGATTGACTACTCAAGGGTGTTGACTACTCACCTTCATCCATTGCTCGGCCTGGCGCACCACCTCCAGGTGCCGATTCACCGTCGCCGGGTCGACAAGATCATCTGCTAACAGCTCGAGCCCGCCACGACTACTCGTAGCGGCTTCGGTCATTGGCGCCGAGCGGATTGGCTCCGCGTCCTGGATCTCCGGCGAGCGGACGACCACCTCCAGAGCGGGTTCTGGCAGTGCGTCGTCGCCTTCTCCTCCAGTCGTCGCGGTGGCTTCTCCGATGGTCACTTCCATCAGCTCGGGGGCTACTCCTGCAGCCTCCTGAGTCTCCGGTGCCACATCTTCAACGGGCACCGCAGACGGGATATCGCTTCCCTCGCCCTCAGCACCTGTCGACAAGAGAACAAGTGCATCAGTCATACCCGGCGACTACGACTACTCTACGAGGGTACTTCAACCTCAGCAGAGTACTCACCTTCAATGACGCTAGCCTCGGGCAACGTAGCCTCAGCGGTCGGCGCCTCGGGCTCCGCCTGAGCGGCGGGAGCGGACTCCTCAGCGGGCAGCGCAGCTTCCTCTTCCGCCACCACCACAGCGGGTTCATCCCCCTCCCAGGACAAGTCCGTCGATTTCCTGCAAGAGTGTACGAGCTGGTTGTCAACCTAGTACAACTACCACGTCTAATGTACTACTCGGGAAGCATTAACACTTACAAGCTCGACCGGACCACTGTCACGGTTGGGGCGCCGAGGATACTAGCGATGTCGACTAGTCCCGCCTTGGCAGGCACCTCCTCCTGCGCCTCTGTAGCCGCTGCCTCTTCAGTAGTAGCAGCGGGTTCTGTGCTCCCCTGAGTAACAGGGGGTTGGCGCTCCATCTGCGCCAAGAGCTCTTCTACGGTGGGGGCTGGGCTACGACTACCCTCAGCTGCCTCCCCCACTGTGTCCCAGTCGCCTTCGTCGCCCTGCTCAACAGGGTCGGAAGGTGGCATCTCCTGCAAACAAGGAAACTTCGTCGTCAACACACAGACTCGAGACATCAGCACTCGACTACACTACTCAAGACGGCTTACCTCTTGGGACGTGGTCTCTGAGACCTTCAACTTCTTGGCCACACGCTTGCGGGCCACATTGTGCGGCTTCCTCAGCGGCACGGGCAGACTAGCCTCCAGGCTAGCCGGCGGATCCTGGACGAGAGGGATATGAGGCAATCCAGGGCGGCTGAACCTCGACCGCAGCTGGAAGCGCTCCTGCAGCGTCTCCTCACCGTCTTCCTCATAGGACATGTCTTCAACGATAAATGTGTCGTCTCCCTCGCCAACTTCGCGCCGCTCCTTGGCCTTGGCCTTCCCTTCCTCTGGGACCTCGACCAGCTGAGGAGGCGACTCCGGCTCGGAGACGAACTTTGCCAAGTCATCCTGCAAGAAGCACAACACATCAGTACCACTACTCTTACGCAATGAGTACTCGACAACGGATGCGGCTACTGACCTCTTTTGGTGGGCGCGCGGCGGAGTAATCTAGTACTGGGCACGGTGTGTACGCCGGCATATCTTTGAAGATTCTGGCCAGCCTATCAACAATGTCGTCGTCGTCGACTTCATCTCCAGGCATCTGCGACGTGTCGTCGTCACCGGTGTACTCGTACCCTAGGGTGTCGCGGGCCATCAGTGGCTGCACCCTTCGCTTCATGAAGCTGAAGGCCACATGTTCAGCCCTCAGTCCGGCTTCCCTCAGCGCCTTGATCTTCGCCAACAGCTCGGACAACTGAAGACCTTCTCGCATAGTCGGCTCTGAGTTCCACCACGGGCGGTGCTTGGGCTGCTTCCCGCTTGGCTTCGGCAGCTCCGGGTGGTGGTTCGTGACGTAGAACCACTTGGCTTTCCAATCTTGATTGGAATCAATCAACTTGTAGGAGAAGTACTGCTCTGCCGCGTCCTCCCTCATCTGGATCCCCGCTCCTCCGACTACTCGGGGATTGTTGGCGCTGGGCTGAGGCTTCACCCGAAAGAACTTCCGGAACAAGATCCAATGGGGCCTGATCCCCAAGAAGGCTTCGCAGAAATGTACAAAGACGACGGTGTGGAAGATACCGTTGGGGTTGAGGTTGAGGTACTCGATGCCGTAGTACCCCAGCAACCCTTTGAAGAAGTCGCTGGCGGGGAGGGACAGTCCGCGCTCCGCGAACCGGGTGAACATTGGGATCTCGTCCGAGTTCTTCTCCATGGGGTACGGATCCCCTGCCGCGGCTCTCCACATGTCCACCTCCTTCTCCCGCAGAAACCCACTATTGAGAAGGGACAGCAGGTCTTCGGTCTTGGCCTTGGATTTCTTCCACTCACGATTCGGATCTGGCTGCGGCGGAGACACCGGCGGCATCCCCGCAGCAGATCCGGCGGCCTCTTCACGGGCCCTCTTCTTCCCACCGGCGGCCTTCGCGCTTCGACGGTGAAGGCTTCATTCTCCAGGTGCACGGTGTCTTCACGCACATTCGGTCGGGGGCTACAGCGGTAGCTTCCCACGGCGGCGCGCTCGGATCTACAATCCTCTCAGCGGTGGCAGTGTGCACTGGCGGTGATTTCTGGCTAGATCTACTGGAATGGCTGCGAATGCGTGGGGTGAAAACCCCTAAGGGTTTTGGCTTTTATTTATAAGTCAACACGGCCCCTCCAACGGCCGGATGGATAAGTCTGCGCTCGGCTAACTCAGCGGCGGCGCCTGACCTTTCAAACTTCTATTAGTCGACGCGCCTCACCTCGGGGGCTCGGCTACTTCTACTCAACTTCCTGGGGAGCGACAAGACTCAAGAGCATCTCAGGACACATTCTACAAGATGACCCTTCAATTCGAGAGGAAGTACTCGACTCAAGGCTCGGGGGCTCCGTGCCACGTGTCCTTCGGTTTTTTCTCCGGATTTTTCGGGATTTTCTTGCCAAAACTTCAGATGGACCCTCAGCCAGAGTCTACAACTCAACCTAAGGCTCGGGGGCTACTCCATATGGAGTGCGATTTTGCAATCGCACTTCCATATCAGTTTCAGCTTCAAGACAACACGGGCATTGTTGAAGACCTTCAAGGGCAGCACTCGAGGACGCTTGGGACTACTCGAGAAGACTTCAGGATTGCTCAATCATCAGCTGGAGTACATTCCAGCCTCGGGATGCTTCGACTACTCTTGAGGACTTTTGACTTGTAGCACTCAGGGACGCTTGAGGACTACTCGTTAAGGCCGTCAAGACTACACGAAACTATCCTTCTCGACTACAAAGTACTCGGGGGCTTGTCGTATGGACCTCCCTAGGCCCACTACCTCGGTGAGTACCAGGACCGACTACTCGGTGGGCCCCTGGGACTACCCGACTTGCGCTGCATGGCACCTGATGGCGTGAAGCACAAGGATTACAGAGGAGAAGTACTCGGTTAGGAAGCTGTACATGTCCCGCACTGTATGGAGGACTCCTAGACGTACTCGACTAGTACTCTCTCCCTGAACCGACTTGTAACCTTGCCTCCCGGACTATATAAGGCGAGGAAAGGACCTCTCTCTCGATCATCTCATCTCACGGCGTAAGATTGCATCATCTTGTAATCGTACCCAATCAATCCAGAGCTACGCAACATACCATACGTAGGGTATTACGCACCTCGCGGCCCGAACTTGTCTAAATTGTGTGCCACGTGTCTCTTCCTTCGAGTTACCGATCTCAGCGAGGCCACATTCATCTACTTCAGGTACTCCCCTTCGTAGGTTGCCGGTCTAAAACACCGACAGGCGTGTTTGGGTTGTCGGCGTCGAAGTCGGCGTTGATGCGTTCGCGGGCTTACTTGCCCAGCTCGCGCGCACGCTCGCCGCGCGCGGAGGCTTCCCCGGCGATGGAGGCGCGAAGTAGCCACACCACGCGGTACTCCTCCGCGAGTTTGGCTTCGAGCTCGCGTGCTTGGGCCAGCTGCGTGTTGATGTCGGCCCCCCTCGGCGGTGAGGGGGGCACGCTCGGCCCCGCACCCTGGTGCAGTCCAGTTCCTGGGCTAGGGGCGACCTCTCCGTTGCCGGCTTCTGCCGCGTTCGCGGCATTCGCTTGGTCGTTGGCGAGCACGACGAAGCACTCCCGCGCGGGGTCGTAGCTCCTGGCGCTCGAGTTGTCGGAGTAGCCGAACCAATAATCCGCGGCGTCGAGGAACCGCTGGAACATCACTGGGTCCGGCACGCTGGAGAAGTCCCACTTCGCGTACTCATGCGAAGTGGCGGGTGGCAGCTCGCTGGTGGAGCCGTGGTATGACTTTTCGTCGATGGTGGCAGCGAGGTTCCCAACCGCTGGGACGCGGTGGCCAGGACGGCCCTCATGCGCCGCCACGTCGATGCTGGCGGACGAGGCGTGCGCCATTGCGGCGCCACGCAAGCCGAGGGGGGAACCGCGGCCGGAAACCGCACGCCCCCACCCCCACCCCCCCCGTCGGAGCGGTTGCCGTCATGCTAGTGATCGCGTCGCGTTGCGAGGCGACGCGCGCGGCCCGTCGTCGTTCCATCCGCGCCCGTCGAGAGCGCCGACCGAGCATCGTCGGTGTCGAGGTGCTGAAGGGCCCGCAGCGTCCACTTGGGCGGCCACCGGGGCGTCAGCAGCGGGGACCGGTCCTGGCCCGGTCGGCCATCGCGCGCGAAGTTCGTCGCGGTTGGTGATGCGCATGAGGTAGTCGTTCCCCATGGCCTGAAAGTTCAGGCTCCCGAACCGGACTTCGAACCCAGCTGGGAGGGGGTCCGAGCTTCCCATGGAATACCTCTGGCCCCGGTACTCGGTGTGAATCACAATCGAGAGGGCTGGTGGGAGCTGATCTTCAGCGCGCGTTCCCCTACCTGGCGCGCCAACTGTCGGGGCAGAAAGTAGCCCCGACACTAACTAGTAAGAAGCGATGAGGTCTATCTCTCGATGGCCAGTGCTAAGCAACTAGTGACACTGGTTTTTATCCTGGTTCCGGCCGGGGGCCGTACGTCCAGCAGTGGTGTGCTCGGGGCACTATATTGCGTTGCACCGTGGTGCTCGTAGAGGGGGCTACAAGCGAGGCGGGAGAGGAGGTCCGACCTCCAGGTCCCAGAGGTACTGATTGAGGCAAGTGTCAATATCGTGGTGAAGGCGGAAAGCGTACGTGCGATCACTATTCGTCGTCCTCCCCCGTGGCTAAGGGACTGCCCCTCCTTGTATTGGCCAAGGAGGAAGCAGTTTACAAGTGTGCCACACTATTTCGCCTACGTGTAGAGGCATGGCGTACAGTGCCATGGAGTAGACGGCCGTCCTGGCGAATCTCGCTCCTGTTGGGATGTCATGGCAAGTTCTGTGCCCGTACAAGAGCGGCTTCGAGGGTGGTGGCGTAGAGGGTGCTCGTCCGGCCGCTGCCTGCGATCCATCTCAAGGGTGCCGTTGACGGGAGGCCGTACGAGGCACAGTGGCGGGCGTGGCGATGTCCCGTCCCTGTGCGTCTTAACAGCGTCGGGGGTGGTGCTGCAGTGCCCGGAGCGGCGTTACAGTGGCGGGGATGGCCGCACAGGGCTGATAGCGACGGAGAAGACCGTTCCCGCCGGCCATACGTCATGGTGGAGTCCTGTGTAAACATTGGAAAAGTATTTGTCCCCTTTCGAGGGTTCCGCCGTCCCCTTTCGAGGGCTCGACGTGCTAGTCGTACAAAAGTAGGCGGCACAGTGCCACGGAGCTGACCCCGTCCTCTCTGCACAGTGTCGTACAGTGGCGGGATGGTCTTGCCCAGGGAGTCGGTGGAACAGCGCCAGGACGTGATTCCCAAGCGCGTCGGGGTCGTGGCGCAGTCCTGCGGTGTCAGAGCATTAAATGCCCCTGCCGGGGGAGCAGGTATGGGGGCAGCGCCCCGCGATGCCCTCGAGCGAGACGAAGACTCGCTCGAGGGGGTGTTTGGTTCCCGATCGAGACGGGGCCTCGCGTGAGGGGGGCGTCCAGCCCTCGAGCGAGGCAGAGTCCCGCTCGAGGGTCGTCCGACCCTCGAGCGAGACAGATCCCCACTCGAGGGGGCGATCGACCCACGAGCGAGGCGGATTTGTACCGAGGCGGCGTTGTACCCCTCGAGCGGAGCGGAGTTCTGCCCGAGGGTGGCTGGGCCGATCGTCTGACGGGCCGTGGGCCCGCGGGTTCGTTTTGTGCATGTGTTTAGGTTTGTTTGCGTTTGTTTTTTACGAGTTTAAGCGGGTTTCCCCTGGTTGTTTAGGGGACCCTTATGGCTGTCCCCGACACATGGTACGTGCAAGCAGCATTGAGGCGGCCTCCAACCGCTGACTGCCTCCATTGCAAGTCCACCAAGCCCCTCTAAAATTAGAGGAGAAGAAGAGGGAGAGGGGAGGTTAGAGGAGAGAGGAGAGAGAGAGGAGGTTAGGGGAGTTCCTCTTTGCTTCAATTCCTGATTTCGCCACCGCATACAAGCACCGACAAGAGGGAAAGAGTGGCGAGGCGGGACACACTCTCGTTGTCAATACTGTTATGAAACTGAATAGTGGGCTTAATACCGAATTAACTATTGGAGCTAAAGAGTCACATGCGAAGGGTCAAGAGCCATCTCTTTTGTGTATATAATGAACCTATGTACAGACTAAGTAAATAATGAGAACAAGTTTAGCTCCACATTTACCTTGTCAACTATGTGCTTCTAAATTGCAACACGTTATCAGTAGCTCTTCCTGGGTTTTTAGAATAAAAGGTGTACGGTCCAATGGAGACTGGAGAAGAAGAATCATGTTTGGTTGATAGCGCTGCAACAAATTCAATCCTTAGAGAGACAAAATATTTTCAAACACTTCGGAAAAGGACTGAAAATCTATTAACAATTGCCGGAAGCAATGGTCGTGTTATTGGTTCTGGTAGAGCCGTCGTGGTCCTCCCTAATAATACTAGGATCTTCATTGACGAAGCTTTCCTGTATCCGGGAGCCGAACGCAATCTTCTTACTTTCAAAGACATTTGTCGTAGTGGTTACCACGTAACTACAGCGACCGAAAGTGGTGCTAAATACCTCTATATTACGATGTCAAAAGAAGACAAAATAAAAGTGATTGAAAAAACGCCAGGAACTTCCTCTGGACTGTATTACACAAAGATTAAGCCCCCTCATGAATATATTGCAATGCAAACTATATTTAAAAATCCAGAATCCTTTAAGATCTGGCATGAGAGGCTTGACCATCCTGGATTCACGATGATGCGGAAAATCATTAACAATTCTGTACGTCTCATGGCATTAAAATAACACATTTTCTGAAACCCGAAGATTTCTTGTGCACATCTTGTGCCAAAGGAAAGTTGATAATTAAACCATCTTACCAGAAGTTAAAAGATGAGCCCTTGAGTTTCATGGAACGAATCCAAGGTGATATTTGTGGTCCGATCCGTCCTTTGTCAGGGCCATTCAGATACTTCATGGTTCTTATAGATGCTTCTACTAGGTGGAGCCACGTATGCCTGCTGTCTACGATTAATTACCCAAATCATCCGTTTGTGTGCTAATTTCCCAGGGAATCGCATTAAGTCAATTCGGATGGATAATGCAGGTGAATTCACCTCTAAGGCATTTAATGATTATTGCCTAGCATTGAGCATTAATGTAGAGCATTCAGTGCCCCATGTCCATACTCAGAATGGACTTGCCAAGTTTTTAACAATGGACTTGCCGAGTCCTTAATAAAAAGAATTAAATTAATTGCCAGACCACTTTTGCAAGATAGCAGGCTACCCACCAGTTGTTGGGGACATGCAGTATTGCATGCTGCAAATTTAATCCAATATAGACCATCTGCATATCACTCTGCTTCTCCCCTTGAATTGGCGCGTGGACAATACCCTAAGATTTCCCATCTGCGAAAATTCGGATGCACTGTGTACATGCCGATATCACCACCCCAACGTACATCTATGGGCCCACACCGGAAGATGGGGTCTATGCTGGTTATGAATCTCCGTCCATAATCAAATACTTAGAGCCCAAAACTGGGGATTTGTTTACGTCTTGGTACGCTGATAGTATCTTCGATGAAGACTATTTCCCGGCATTAGGGGGAGGATTGTACCTAAACTCTAAAGAATGTCGGGAAATTGAGTGGAGTGCCAGTAGCATTCGTTCACTTGATCCATGCACTAAAGACACTCAACTTGAAGTTCAGAGAATAATTAACATGCAACAATTAGCAAATAACTTACCAGATGCTTTTACTAATATAAGAGGAGTGTCAAAATCGCATATTCCAGCGGCTAATGCACCGGAGAGAGTGGAGATACCCCTAGAAGGGATGAACTCTACTCAAGTCCCTAATCCTAGGAAAAGGGGGAGAGAACCAGATGACTCGATACAGGTAGTGCGGAGACGTCCGCAAGGCCAGGATTATAGAGCAAATGCATTACACTCCCATTTAGTAATCCCAGAAGTGACACACCCTGAAGGTGAAAGTCCCAGTGCACCAGTGCACACGACTAGAAATAACAACACAGGGGCATCGGAACTACCAACCATATTAAATATGGGAAATCAAGATGAGCTGGATGATTTAAGTGAAGAAATCACCACAGACTATGCTAAGTCAAGAGAGTTATATAACAGAAAGACTACAGATGTCGACATAAATTTTGTCTCTGAGATCTTCGATGTTATCGATGAGGATCTAGAACCAAAGTCCATGTCAGAGTGCTAGAAGCGCTCAGACTGGGTCAAATGGAAAGAAGCTATAGAGGCAGAATTGCGCTCGCTTAGTAAAAGGCAAGTGTTTGGGCCTGTGGCCCACACCCCTCCCAATGTATACCCTGTAGGATACAAATGGGTATTTGTCCAAAAGAGAGACGAGAATAATGTGGTGGTGAGATATAAAGCGAGGCTTGTAGCACAAGGGTTTTCGCATACACCCAGCGTTGATTACGACAAAACATACTCTCTTATTATGTGTGGCATAACATTCTGATACTTAATATCAATGGTAGCAGGTTTAAATCTTGAGATGCAGCTAACGGATGTGGTACAACCGGTTGAGTGATTTTCTCTTGAACAGAGGTTACATAAGTAATAAAGATTATCCATGTGTATTTATTAGAAAATCCCAGAATGGATTTTGTATCATCTCAGTCTATGTTGATGATTTGAATATCATAGGACACACGGAGGACATTAAGGAGGCTTGTGCCTACCTTAAGGTAGAGTTTGAGATGAAAGATCTAGGTAGAACTCGATTTTGTTTAGGTCTACAAATTGAGCATCTCCATGAAGGAATCCTAGTACACCAGTTGACCTACACGAATAAGGTCCTTGAGAGGTTTAACATGTCCAAGGCTCACCCATTAAAAACTCCCATGGTAGTGAGATCACTTGATAAAGATCAAGACCCATTTAGACCAAGGAGTGAAAATGAGAATGTCTTAGGACCTGAAGTTCCCTATTTAAGCGCCATAGGAGCACTTATGTACCTCGCAAATCGCACTAGACCTGATATTGCATTCGCGGTAAATTGTCCAGCGAGATACAGTGCATGCCCGACCAGAAGGCATTGGGTTGGTGTTAAGACAATACTCAGATACCTCTAGGGTACGATAGATCTTGGTTTCACTAGTACAATACTCAACATCAATGACCAAACGGTTTGGTCACGGTACATACAAATTTGGTCACGGAACACTTTTTATGACCAATTTATGACCAAATTGAATTGGTCACAGAAGCTCCGTCACATTTGGTCTGCCATGACCAATCGGTCATTTTGGTCATAGAAGTGGAACTTTTCCATGACCAACACGTTTTTCGTCATAAAAGTGTATTTCTTTTATGACCAAGCCAAATGGTCACGAAATTGGTCACGGAAGGGGATGCCACGTGGCACGGCCCACGCCGGGCCGCCGACGTGGCAAGGCGCGTGCCGACATGGATATGATGATGTGGCTCTTTGACACGGCGCCACGTGTCGCGCGCCTTTCGTTTGTCCACGTGTCGAGCTCGAATGGTCCACGTGTCGCACTCGGGTTTGTCCACGTGTCGCGCTCCGAATGGTCCACGTATCGCACTCACGTGGCGGATGATGACGTCGGTCATGAGGCTCCCGAGGTGTACATATTTTTCATTCATGGGCCATTAAAAATGGGCTGATTTTAGAAAAAGTGATTGAGTCCAAATTATTAGCAAATAAAAATTTAAGCCCATAACATTTTAGCTTCGGCCCATAAAAATTATGGGCCGGAATCATTTCAGCCCACCGAACTTTAAAAGCCACGGATCCCAAATATTCAATAGCCTCATATCTTATCTTAATTACGGTACAATATCTCAAATAATATAAAAGAGCAATAATAAAAACTTACGGCTTCTCGTTCCCGATAGTCTTATTTCAACCAATGAATCTCTCTATTTGCTTGTTTTTTGCTGCATTTAGATCCCAATGCGAAATGCAAGTCACAAAATATTATCAGCAAGCAATATTTGGAAGTTACAAAATATTATCCTGCTGACAAGCAACCTAACTGTGTTCGAGAAAAAAATAAGCAACCTAACTAGGTGATTTGTGATGGACGGAGTAGACTAGGTGATTTCCTGGTACACCACCGAGACGATCTAAGCATCCACTCCAAAGCGCAAACATATGAAAATAAAAAGGAGTTTGATTCAATTTAGGAAAGCTCATGACCAATGCTTGGGAAAACACGGGTATAGGGACCAAAACGCTCATGCATCCCGATAATACATTCGGGTTGTCGAAAAAATTGGATCCACAAAACGCTCAAGTGTTCGGTTCGGTTCATCCAACTTGCACTTGCACCACGGTATAACTTATTAGGCGAAACCATGTTCACTTGTGATACACTTCGTACATAATATGCTTTGAAATGAGCCGTAGCGGGACACCGTACGGAATACATACGACTTTTGGGCTCAAACTCTTCATTTGCATCCCGAGTTAGGTTAAAAAAAGCAGGATACAACTTCAAATAGATAGTGCAATGGAACAATCAAAGAAAACTTAATCACCTTGACAGAAATGGACGTCCCTACTAGGTCCTTGGTAACATCTTGGATGGGCCTTTTGGGGTCTGCAAGTTGAACTAGGATCAAGCACTACCTCATACTGCAAGTTCAGCAAACGAAGTGGCACGGGTCGCGGGAAGTACCTTTACACCAGTGTGTGGGGCTGAGGAGAGGGTTGGGCACGAACCCCGTCCGCGCCGAAGCTGCGGCAGCGGGCGGCGGCACAAAAAAGGTAAACTCGGCACACATAGGAGTACGTGGCATCCTGGTAGAACATAGATGATTTTGAGTGAACACGAAAATCTAGAATTACGGCCAAACAAATCCATAAATTCGGGACAAAGCACAAAACATGTTAGTGGAGAACTATCGTGGCGGGAGCATGAATAATAATGACAACGCTAGTTGTAACCAAAGGCAAATTAACTTTTATGAGCTAAGACATGCATTTCTCTTTCTAACACAAATCAAGCGGACATCCACGGGATATAGATAAACTACTTGGACACAAATGTACAAGGATTTCTCCTTACCGATGGTAAGGTGTATATGTTTCTAAGCATCAAAACTGCGGAGCAACATCAACCGCCACCGTAACCATCTACCGAAAATTCAAAGACCCATGAGTCATTAAGATTTCGTGCCGAAGACCCGGCACGCCCATTTGCACTCCCGCATCGAACCTTACTCATCACAAGCAAAGCTCCAAGTAAACGAGTATTAATCAACATATGACATTACACCATAAATTGGTGATGTCATTACGAAATTGTAGTAATGCGACAAGTAAAACGATATTAATCAACATACGGCAAAGCACGAGGGCAAATTCACAAGACTATTTTTCTTTGAGTGAAAAGCATGCAACCATGGCTTCGTTTGGTTTTGAAATTGCTTCCCAAAATCAACCCTTTAAATGTTCAAATTAGAATTCCTTAAAAGCATCTATTTCTTAAGTCATTACATGATGATCATGAACGAGTGGTAAAAGTTCCGGTGTATTAGCTGGTATTGTTACACCTTTTGGCTCAAAAGTTCACCACCAAAATTCATTCGGTTGACAAAAAATCCGAAAGGAGCATAGTAGTTCGGTCAACAAGAAGTAGTATGGGCGAGACTACATGAATCATGTGGGCGAGAGTTAAAGAAATGTGAATGGGCCGGTGGTGCTTTAAATCATGCGGCTCGTTGTACGCTCCATTGAAAACCGAGCGAAGATAGAGAGAGGATAGAGTACCCGTGGTGCTCTACCGGCGTCAAATCGGCTTACGCACACGGAACTCCCCGATGGTGGACGTCCTCTCGCAACGAAAGTAGCACAAAGTGAGAAATCAACGTTGTCCCGCCCAAAGTGTGTTTTGCATGGATCTTACAAAGCGGACACCGTATTCGTTTTTTATGAGACGAAATGAGATGGGGAACGAGTCACCGCGAGCATTTAAAATCCCCATCCGCGATAAATAGAGAATCCGTCAATCCGCGAGAAACAAGGAAACAAATAGACTAGGAATCGAGGATGGTCTCGGGGACGAAGAAGGATGGATTGGGGGAGGAGGAGAAATCAACGAGACAATACGAGGCCGGGGTTTCTTACCAAGCAATGGAATCGAAGGCAAAAGCGGGGAGGGAATCCCCCGAATTGGGGGTGACGGGGCACGACTCGACGGCAAATCGGCGGCGGCGGCGGTGGCGAGGGAGAGGGCGGCGGGAGGCCCGGATCCGGACGGAGGCGCGGGGTGGGGTGGGGGTTCCGCTCTTGCTCTCCTCCACGCGGGGACTTGGGGACTCCCGCGGCGCCGCGAGGCGGGACTCCCGTGGCCGGGCGGCACGGGAGTGGAAGGGGACGGCGCGGGGGTGAGGGGGGTTTGGGGGAGGCAAGCTTGAGGTGGATCTACGGGGGGGAGAGTGGGAGTAGGGGCGGCGGATGCGGGGGGGGGGGGGGTGGGTGAGGGCGGGGAGAGGGGAGGAGGGACGCGGGAGGAGGAGGAGGAGACGGGGGTTAGGGTTAGGGTAGGATGCTTGCGTTATATACCAAAGGAACACGATAAGAACCATTGGATCGACGATCGATGGCCGCAAATCGTTGGGCTATTTGGGCCGACATGGGCTTCTCTCGTTTATTGTTTTTTCTTTTTCTTTTTTTCCTTTTTATTGCACCATTGTGAAGTAACACTAAAAAATAATTATGTTATATGTACAAATATATTTTTTATATATAACGAGTATGATACAAGTTTTCATCTAGGAGTTTCAAGATTTTTCGAGTGGATTTGCTATTTTCTATCATTTAAATGAATTTCTACGTGTTTATCGAAAGTAATTCAAAATTGACCTATATGTGCATCTAATAAGTTTAAAAAATTCAAAAAAAATTATATTTAGGCGCCTATGGTCCATTCTAGGCCACATCTAGGAGATTGACGAAAACTTCAATTGGCTTGTAGAAAATTTCAAACTTCTAGTAGTCACCTTGTTATAAAATAATGATAATAATAAATAAAACTTACCAAAAAATTATGTAAATTGGCACATGATCATTTTATCAATGTACAAGTGTGACAAAAAAAGTTTTATAAGATTTTGTGAAAATTGGAGTATACATTGTTCATAAACTAGCTAGATCATGACATTGTTTCATACAACCGAACTTAAACTTCAAAGTTTGTACACACTCAAATACTTTCTTACTCATGGGCACCTCAAATTTGGATGAAACCTTGTGTTGACCATAACATTAGAGAATATTAAGTTATATTAGTAATTATTGTGAAGTAACATGTTTTTTATATTCTCTTTTTAGTTGGAAAAGATATGTTGTATGAAAAGCAATCAAGAAATAGTAATTAAGATACAAACAAATGGCACCGAGTAAAACATCTCGATTTTAGAAAAAAATTAGGAAAAGGAATCAACCGATTTGGAGTTCGTATGAGGAGGAACGACTAGTTACAAGTTTTAATCCGAGGAAAAAAAGAGAAATCGGTCCTTCTTCATGAACACGTGACGAACCGGAATGAACCGATCGATTTTTCTTTTTTTCCTCGGATTAAAACTTGTAACTAGTCGTTCTCCCTCATACGAACTCGAAATGAGGTGATTCTTCTTCTCAAATTTTTTTAAAATCATGATTTATCAAGTTATGGTGTTGGATTCAATCATTTCTTTATGCAACAAAACATGAGCAATTCAAATTTTAAAATCCAAGTTTGACTCGGTCAAAACTCAGTCAAACGAAACACGAAATGAACTCGGATGAAAATCTTTTGAACACAAAAGTTTCATAACTTGTCGAGACTAACAAACTTTGTGTAGGTCAAATTTCCATTTGAGGAAGTGGTGATATTATGTAGTTCAAATATAACAAGTCACTCACATAGTTTAAGGAACTATGTGAGTGACTTGTTATATTTAGACTACATAGCACTCAACTTTTTTGAAATGACTTGAGATTTTTTTGGTAGTCATTTGTAGCAAAAATACGGTCCTCACAAGAACTTACATTTTTGGACAATTATTTTAATTTTTATAATTTTTTTCGTGTTGTGTGAGACAAAATATGGTGAATTATACATTGAAGACTCTATAATTATGCGGCGACCTCCATATGTATTTGTTTCCTAGGACACAAGGGCATGAGAAATGGTACTAAGAAGGAAAAACAATTTGATGTGATTGCTAAGAGTAACATTTTGTCCTCACTATATGTAGGCGTTTTCAATAAAGTTTTAAATTGTGAAAATGCTCATGAGCTATTGTCACACCCCGAAATTTCCAATTTCGGGATGTGAATAGAAAGAATAATTAAATAACGATTTTCTCATAATTTTAAATTTTTTCCCAACATTTATTTTTCTTTACGGGGAATATAGTATAGGAAAAATCCATTGTTTGATTTTCCTAATTGAATAAAAGTTATGTGTGTTGCATTCATGCCGATGAGTCTAGTGGTTCTTGAGTGCAAAAGGTTTAAAAGAATGCGTTTAGGAGCTGTCCTACTTTTCCCGAGAATTTTCCGGATTTTTCCGGAACTTATTCTCATTTTTCTTGAGCTATTTCTATTTATTAGAAGGCTCTAAAATCTTTTTCATTAGCTCCAAATGTTTTATTTGGATTGTTCATGTCTTGATCTATCTCTAGGAATTTTCCCGGAATTTTTGTGATTTTTCGAGTATTTTTCGTGCTCTAAAAACATTTTCCGGTGTTTCTTCGGAATTGTTTTCGCATTGAAAAATAAATTCGGAAAAAAACCTATCCTCTTCGGAACGGGCCGAGCCCGAAGGCCCGACCCGCTCCGCCCGCTCGCCCCGCCCGCCAAGCCCATCGGGGCCCGCCGCATGCGACAGATTCGTCTCACCCCTCACTTGTCAACTGTGACCAAATTCAACAATTCGTCACTATTGAATTAACTACTATGACCAAATTTGTATATCGTCATAGAAAGAATAATCTTCTATGACCAAATATTTTTTCCGTCACTGCAAAGAGAACTTCTATGACCAAACAGAAAATCGTCACTAGGTAATGGTCATAGATGATAGCATTTGTACTAGTGTTTGTTTTTCCTGAAGAAACCTGACTTGACCATGGTAGGATATGCCGATGCAGGATATATGTCAGACCCTCACAATGCAAGATCCCAAACTAGTTTTGTATTTCTGTGTAATGGTACGGCCATTTCGTGGCGGTCCCATAAGCAGACTTTAGTAGTGACATCAACTAACCACTCAGAGATAATAGCATTATATGAAACCTCACGTGAGTGTGTTTGGATAAGACAGATGATTAATCATACCAGAAGTCATGTGGTTTAAAAACCATCAAATTCCCCACTACAATCTATGAAGATAATGCAGCATGCGTTGCACAAATGCAAATAGGCTATATAAAGAATGATTTAACAAATCACATATCTCATAAATTCTTGTTACCCTCATGAACTCCAAAAGAAAGATCACATAAATATTGTGCAAGTAAGATCATGTGACAATCTTGCAGATTTATTCACAAAATCTCTCCCAGCTACAACATTCAGGAGATACGTTCGAGAAATCAGCATGAAATTCTTGAAGGACCTCCCGAACTCAGGGGGGGTGCAACTTTGATGATAATCCTATGTTTTGGATGAAATTTTGATCCCGAAGATCATACTTCAAGTCTTGAAGACATATGTGTGTATTCTTTTTCCTTAAATCGAGTTTTTACGAAATTTCTTGTACAAAGGTTTTAACGAGGCAACAAATGCAGTGCATGCAGCGGCACTCTCGTACTCTTTTCTCCATTCCTTTTTTCCCACTGGGTTTTTGGAAGGAGTTTTTAACGACGCATGAGTTAGTCACGGTATTCGCCCAAGGGGGAGTGTTATGGAACTGAAGATTAGTGGGCTTAATACCGAATTAACTATTGGAGCTAAAGAGTCACATGCGAAGGGTCAAGGGTCATCTCCTTTGTGTATATAAGGAACCTATGTACAGACTAAGTAAATAATGAGAAGAAGTTTAGCTGCACATTTACCTTGTCAACTATGTGCTTCTAAATTGTAACAAATACAACCAAAATAATAGCATGAACAATGCAACTTCACGTCCTCGCTCACACGATACTATGGTAACCGTGCAGAAAACTTGTCGAATATTTTGAGGGTCAGACCATTAATCAAGAGGTTTTTTACGATGCAGAATACCACCTTGTACCACCGGTTGAAAATGACTTGTATATAATAAAAAAGACCTATATGTAAGGATCTGACGGTTGAGATTAATTCTGTACCACCGGTGTTTTAGTGTGGTATAGGTGGTATTTATAGGTGGTATGAGTAGTATATAGGTATTATCAGAAATATACAAGATAATATTGTTCTAATATATGAAATCAAGTATTTTTATGTAACCTTGGCAGAGGAGAATTTTTTCCAAATAATATAAATCAAGAAAATTACCATTTTACCCACAGTAAAAAACTAAAAAATTGATAATACTATTGTACCACCGTTGGGTGGTATTGTGTACCATAAAAGACCTCATAATCAATCTTGTGGCTGCTAAAAACATTGTCCACGGCCTCAATTATTCCATGAGGCCACCAGCGTCTTGTTGTCAGTCGTTCTTCATGGAGTGCATGTCGTGATTAGAGGTGGAAACAGATCGAATACGCATGGAAACATATTCGGATATCTCAGATAATTGTTTTCCTGTTTCCTTCTGTTGACACCGTTTTTTAGAAAAACAGGTCAAACAAGGGTCAAGAGAAGCAGCCAATGAAAAGCAGAGCGTAATCGGCCGACTGAAGGAAAAACACAAGCAGTTAATGAGACCCGCCGATAGTCAGAAGGGTTCAACCCTGACAGTGGGCCAACAGGTCAGGGCGATCGGCCGATGACAAACCAAAAGGATCGGCTAATGGGCATGAAGAAGGTGGTGTTCAGAGAAATACGCCAGATGGAAAGAACGGAGGAGGCGGGTCAATCCACGATTGACAATGGGTCAAAAGTTAGTTTTTAGAAAGTCTTAGACTCCTACGAGAGTCCTTTTCTATTTTTAGTAGTTTTTGTCTTTAGATACAAGGAAACGGTACCGTGATCGACTAGGAGTCGGGATTGTTCCCCGGACATAAATAGCGACCCTGCGTGGTCGGGAAAAAAGTGTACACACCAATATCAAACAAACAGCCTCCGGGCAAACCCTTTACCTTTACTGCATCTACTTTACAGCATCTACCTTTACAACATCTACTTTTCGGCGACTTCGCCATTGCGTTTTTTTCTCTTTTCTACAATGTTGTGCTTTGAGTTCGTAGGGCTGCATCAATTGATCTTCGACAAGCTTTGTGAGTACCATTTTACCGAATAACCCTAGGCTTTAACCTCCGAGCGCATCGATGAGGTTTCGTCTAGTCCTTTATTCACCCCTTACCGATATTAGCTAGATCTGCAAGTCTTTATACCAATTCTTGTGGGTTTAGCTATTATCATTATCCTCCATTCGATCTAGATCCATCGGCTTCTACCACAGCCGATTCCGACTAATTCGAACGCTGGCGTCACAATCGGCATCCAGCCGATCGCACCCATGCTTCGGTCGCCTTCAAGCCGGCCGATCCCGCTTTTACTCGTATCGGCCGATTGGCTGGTACACGTGTTGCTGAAAGGCCATCGATTCTCTAGCCGATCCGTAATATTTTCCATTGTCAATCAATAGGTCAGATTGGTTGGCACGCCTCGCTACAGACCGGGGAGTGACGTCCTATTTTCGCGTCAACACACTTTTGGCACGCCCAGTGGGACACGAAAAAGTCAACAATGACAAAGTCTGTGAAGAACGATCCTTATGAAGTCAATTCGGTGAATGTTCAACCAATCACCAAAGATCAGCTGAAAGATTCAGGCAAAGCTGAGCTCGAGGCTTACATGAAGCATTATGAAGAGCTTTGTCTGGCATCATATGGTCAGACCAAAAGCGGTGTTTTCAAGAAGAATCCTTTACCAACACCAAAGCAATTCACCTTCTGAGCCGATCCTGAAGGGTTTCAAGACATGATGACCAAGGTTATGCATCAAACAATGATTGATCAATCCAAGATATTCATGAATACAATTCAGAATGTCATAATTGATGCACTCAAGAAAGGAGTAGAAGGAGGATATCTGGGGCCTGCATATTACCAACCGAAACAAACTCCTCCAATGTTCCAACAACACCAATCAGCCATACCACCGATTGATGATCCAACGGCGAAAGCTTCACCATATCCACAAGCTGCTGCTAGCTCTTCATCGGATGTCCATCCGATTCAGAATCAGAGTGGCGATGGTAAAGAAAAGATACTGCTGTCATGTCACCAGAGCAATCTTCTGTCCAGGGTTAGGTGCTTCCAGGGTAGAATCAACAAAAATATCCCGCTATGAGGGATTCAGATGGGAAGCTTGTAGGATGGGACTTACCTCGTGGTCACTTCATGATTTAAGAAATTCCAGAAGTGAAATATCCACAGTCTTACCAAGCTACATTTGGAGGTACTCCAGGGACTGTGCACATGACTGGGGAGGAGTGGAGTTTGTTTACTTTAATCATGGGAGCAAGAACTTTGAAAGAGTCAAGATTAGTCCAGCTCATGCTCACATGATCATACTGCCAGAAAAAAGACCTCCTACTCCACCTCAAAGGTCAAATCACACTCCACCTCAGAAATCGGCTCAACAGCCGATACTCGGGATGCCTGTGCAAACTGCTCCTCAACAGCAACCAATGTTTGGGATGCCCATACAGACAGCCCCACCTCAACAATCAACGACAATGCAGGATGTCTTAACCCTAGCTAATACGGTGGCTCATACAAGATCTTCACTTCAACAGCTGATCCACCAAGGAGCAGCAGGGCAGTCGGTGTTTCCACAAGTGGATTCTACACAATTGATGCAGACACTTCTGAATCAATTGGCTATTTCAAGCTAGTTGAATACACAGCGAATAGCCCCATCTACTACTCAGCCAATTGAACAGGTTACACTTGTTATAGGTCATTCAGATGCTCAAGATTCTACTGAGGCAAGGACAGATCCAAGTCCAAAGACTAGAATCTTAGAAGAACGACCTCTAGTAACTCCAGTTGAGATACAAGCAATTGAGCAAGTGGCTACAGAGTTAAAATCTCATATGAAGCGGGAGTTAATTGACCATATGTCAGATTCACTATTGAAGCAATATGGGATAAAGCCCAATCAATAGTCCTGCATGTACAAGACACCTATCCTTCTGGTTATGATCAGATATCGTTCCCTCCAAGGTTCAAGGTGCCAGACTTCACCAAGTTTTCTGGGCAAGATGAGACATCCACTATGGAGCACATCACTCGGTTCATCATCCAATGTGGAGAAGCAGGGAATGTTGATGCACTCAGGATACGATTGTTTTCTTCATCTGTGTCAGGACTGGCGTTCTCATGGTTCACATCATTGCCAGTTAATTCCATTATCAAGTGGTCTGATTTGGAACAGCAGTTTCACAATTACTTCTTCTCTGGCATCAATGAGATGAAGATCACTGATCTGACCAAGCTCAAGCAAAGAAACTATGAAACAGTAGCTGGATTCGTTCAGAGGTTCAGAGAAGTCAGAAATAAGTGTTACAGTCTGAACTTGGGAGACAAGCAACTAGCTGAGTTGGCATTCCAAGGTCCCTTGCCGACCTTGAGGGAGAAATATGCATTACATGACTTCGAGAGTCTCAACCAGTTGGTCAGTCGGATGAGTTAAGAAACAACAAAGTCCTATGAGCCTAGAAGGAACTTTCAGAAGAAGATATCATATGTGGACTACTTTGACTCAGAAGACGAAGACAATATGATAGGGCTCACAGAGTGGGTCAAAGGCAAGAAGAGAGTGTCATGTCCCTTTGGCAAGAAAGAGCCAGAGAAATTCGGTTTTGGTATTACTAAGGCCGATAAGATATTTGATCTGTTGCTTCAGCAACGGCAAATCAAATTCTCTCAGTTCCATACCATACCATCTACAGAAGAGCTGAAGAGGATGAAGTATTGCAAGTGGCACAATGCAACATTGGATCACATCAATGATTGCACGATCTTCAGACAACAGATCCAATCAACTATTGAGCAAGGGAGGCTTAAATTTAAAACTCCTACCAAAGCTGAAAAGCCGATGAAGATTGATCAGCACCCCTTCCCAACTAATATGGTTGAGGTGTCTAGCAAAGACACATCACGAGTTAAGTTGTTGACGTCCGATTCGGCTCAAAATAAAGGAGCCATTGATCCCAGAGTGCAAGTAACTACTGCCGATACCAAAGGAAAAGGGTTACTGCTTGAAGAAGGCGATTTGAAGCCACGCCGACCTGTCACGTCCAAGATGCTAATCAACAAGTTCTAGTGCCAACAAGAGAAAGCGAAGGAAAGAGAAGATTGGGCACGATGTGATGAAGGACACTGGAGATGTCCATTCTTCAAGTATTGTTGGGAAGAAGGGATCAAGCTACTGACGACAGAAAACTGTCCAGAGTGCAACGGGGTTTACAATAATGGCAACTCATCCAAAAGGGTTTGCTTTGATGACAGAAGACCTGCAGCCAAGGATCGCTGTGGATTTGACAATCAACGGGTCTCGGTTCATAATCGTCTGGGGGAAAGCCAGCGTCCACGATCAGTTAGGGGCAAGGCCAGCATTCATGATCGGCTGGGAAGCCAGGTCAATGAAGAGTAAAATGATCGGTTAGAAGAGATGGCTGATTCTCTGGTCCCTGATGAGGATATTATGTGCCGGGCTCCTGAACATCGACGTACACTACAACTGGATGATGAAGGGTCAAGCCAAACACTTAAAAAGCCTAATCCATAATGGTGTCCAGATGGCTTGACCAAATCCCAAAAGAGAAGAGTCCAGCGCCTACGTCAACTAGAACAACGTGAGGACGCAAAGAGACTTGTTCTAGACAAGAAGAAGGTTCGGTCTAAAGTCTGGCACCCTAAGTCATGAGGGCCGATGGATTGGTTGCCCAAGAGTGTCAGTAATTATACAAGCCGATTGTCTTATCGTGCCTATCGGCCGATCGAGTTTTTGAGCTACAACCGATTGTTGATGTAATCGTAGAATAGCCAATGTGTGTAAAGAATCTCCTTTAGAACAAAAAATGTAAAACCGATATGCAAAATTAGTATATTCGGTTATAGCTGATACATATATCGCCTTCAGAAGAAAAATACATGTTTATCTCTTCTGCTTTGAATCACAATGACATTACAACTCAGATCTATAGGTTACATATATTCTCAAGAGATTACAAGAAGGGTGATGTCCTAACTCCCAATATGATGAGGATATTGAATCGATGAATGGGAGAGAGTCACACGCGAAGAGGAAACGAAAGATTAAGATCATCACCCGATTCTGTAATCTTCCACCGGAAAGAGCCCGAGTTGATGACCAAGATGGTTGTTCCTTTGGCACGCTCTTCCTCTGATAAATGTGTAGCAAGACACCTTACCTGTTTTCTTCTCTCAAAGCCAGAATCTCACAATGATTCTTCTAGCTATGATGCCTTTTGGATTTTCAAAAGGAGACGAAGTACTACACAACTTCACAAGAATTCTTCTAGCTATAAGGAAGGAAAGAAAGAGAAGGACAATCATACAACAACTGCCTGAGATCTATCTGAGTTAGTTGAGACATGGCCGATGGGAGTCGGTTTCCTCCATCAGGCTTTAGGCCTATTTATAGCCTCAAGATGTAGAAGAGATAACTACAAGAGGGAATTGAAAATGTAGAGCATCCGACACGGTCAAAGAAAGAATAGTTTCCCCGTGAAAGTCTCAGACTGGACAGTGGACAGGCATGTAATGACACGTTTCCAAAAATCCAGGAGTTGGCGTTGAAGGAGAATTAAAATAATAGAGAAGTGACCCTACTATGTACTTCAGAAGAAGAAACTCTCAGGATTCCATTCTCTCTAAATTTCCAGCAACGACGACAAGCTTTGATGCATCATTAGGATACAATGGATCTTCAAGAAGAAACTTGTTAAGGAGTGGAAATAATTGTGTTTTCATGAAGATTCTCTCGAAGGAGCATGCCTCTCATTCCTAACAAAAGGTCGATTTGGTTCATGGGTGAAAAGTGATGGTGCTACACAAAGAAGATGAGTTTTATAGCAGTGAAGTTGAACCAAGTCATAAAGAAGCACCCACAAATATGGATGAGAATTCATTCATTAGGAAGTGATACATTGAATCAATTAGCAATCAAGAGGTGGAGGTCCTTATTCATAAAAGGCCAATTGCATCGGCTAGCAGTACATCAGAATTTAAAGAAGGCTCTTGGCCTTATCTAATTCTACCCTAGTATGGGTTATTTCTTCATTTATATGATCCAGTTCTCGAAGAAGAGATGTCCTTCTAGCTTCAAGAACCTCCAGCTTCTCCTCCTTGTTGGCAATCACTAGACGGTGACCACGTTCTTTCCTGAATGGGTGGTTTGACCGATCTGCGCCAAAGGCATTGATGCTCAAAATGAGTTTCTCAATAGCATCACGGTTTGGAGACTGAGAAAGGAAAAACATCAGGAAAAGGAGGTCGTAAAAACAAAAGAAGAATGAAGAAACCAACCAGATTCACAGAGGAGGAAGAAGAAGAAGCCATGGAAAAAGAAAGATGATAGTTTTGAAGGGATAAAGGGAGGACAGTGATATATAAAGACCGATTGAAACATTCGGTCAAAGCGTTCAACACGGGGCGTTGGAAGTTGGCCAATAAAGGCCAATCACAGTTTACAAATTGCAGATAAAATTTAAACTATGCCTAAAAGATGGATGGAATTAATAAGATCCAGATGCAACCAGTCAACCACCTCTATCTCCTAACGGTCAACATCGGCCGAACCAGGGATCGACTTCTCCTGACTGCGTAGGGCTTGAGCTTGACGGGCGACATAGTCCCTTTGCTCCTGCATAGCAGCAATAGTGCCTGGGAGGTCAGCTAACTTATACTCTTCAGTTGACAAATCTTGACCAACCTGATCAAGCTCCTTCATCAACTCAACACGACGCTTCTTCAAGCGGTTAATGTTGCTGACAATATCAGGGAGAGATGAAGATAGGAATTTAATCCTATTATCAAGATCGACCATGCCGGTGTCCAACTTATTCCTATCCTGGGCGAGTTGTTCTTGACACGCCTTTCTTCCAGCCGATCTTGAGCCTCTTGAACTATGAGCTGCCGATTCTCAATGAAAGCAACTTGGAGCATCTTCGCCTTAAGGTCTCCGGGTAATTGGTTCTGAATCTGCTTAAAAATGGTTCTGATCGGCTCAGCATCTTGTACAAGTTGGCCAATGTCTTGGTTCAGCAATGGCAGCGCTTCAATCAATTTAGCTTTCACCTCATCTGGAAGGGTGATTGACAATGTACCCTGAAAAAAGAAGCAAAAGTGTTGAAGTATGCAGAAGAGGTACGAGAGATAAAAAAGAAACGTGTCAAAAACGGCGCGGTTTCTCTGACTGTGGGAACAAAAGTCACCGTGGTACTGTAGTGGTGACTTTCGGCCCGCTACGAACCGTACGTTCTCAGATGAGTGTGCAGGATTGAGTGCTACAGTAGAAGAGTGAACAGTAGATGGTTTGCTATAGTGTTTTTGCTACAATGAAAACAGTCAGGGAACTGTTCACCGAGACTCATTTTACTGTTTTTTCGGTGACTTGCCTTCACCACAGTCAGAGAAGTCCGACCCGTCAAAAAATCTACCTCTACGGCAGTAGGTGTTGCTCGAATCTAAGCAGATGGATTTTCAGCCGATTCAGGAGCTTCAACGATCGGCAGTTGTGATTAATCACCAACATCTTGTGGAAGATCACTCAAAGACTTGTCATGAGTGATATCCTGGAGCAAAAACAAGGAGTCAGAAAACGAGGATGATGGAAAATTAGCCAACAAAGATTATACCTTAGTTGGTTGAACATCGGGTTGTTCAATCAAAACAACATCAATTATATCCTCCGTAGTTTTGTCTGGTCTGGCTTGATCAGACGACTCAACATCATCAGCTGAAGCTTCTTCAATTGGCTCTAATATTGGGCCCCTATCAGAATCATAAACATTGGTTTGTTCTGACTGGCCAATCAATCCCAAAGACTACAGAAAAAAGGGATGATTAATCACAAGATGCAAAAGGAAAGAGATAGGATTGAAAGTCAAAGCACTTGCCAATGCTCCTGCCATATCTGAGACATTGAGGACTTTGGTATCAATCCTTTTCTTTGATCTATGAGTAAGAACCTTGCTAGATCCACCCTTCCTCTTAAGATTCGACAAAAGCATACTATCTGGAGGAGGGATAATCTTGGGACCCTGCATAACTGAAGAGTTTGAAGGGGCATTGTAACTGATATATGGAGTTCATCTTGGTGGCTAGTAATAAATCTTATTGCCACTTTTGCTGGTAGCAGGAGGTTCAGTGGTGTCAGGCTGAAAGGGAAAAGGCGGCAAGTCAGCATGTGTTAAAGGACATGGTGAAAAAACACATAAGGCAGTCAGATACCTCATCAGCCGATGCCACATAATCAGGGTCTAGCTTTTCACAATAAATTTTGGGGGATACACAGAAAAGATGATCATACCATTCTGCCCACCAGATGTTGAAGAGGGAAGAAGAAAAACTGAAGAATCACCAAGAATCAAGATTGATGGTAGAGGAGTCAGGGACCCAATCTAGAAGACGACGATAATGGATATCGTCAGGAATAATCTCTCGCGGCTTGACCAAATCAAAGAAATTAAGACCAATTAGCAGCTGACCAAAACCCAATTGACGATCACTTATTGATGGGTTATAAAATTCATAAGAAGCCGGTTGATCTTTACAAAAGGCACAGGAAGGAAGGATTCATGGTTTAATTATCTCCACAAAAGCGATCCTATTCTCAGCATCTCTATGGATGTCATCAAAATTGAACAAGG
This sequence comes from Cenchrus americanus, assembly GCA_947561735.1. NCBI lineage: Eukaryota > Viridiplantae > Streptophyta > Magnoliopsida > Poales > Poaceae > Cenchrus > Cenchrus americanus. Next base: position 67,594,243 of record OX387245.1, on the reverse strand, counting down.
TCTCAAAGTTGTTATCATCATCTCTATACGCAAACCAGATGATGGATCCCGGGTTAAAGCCAAGGTAAAAGCTCCTAAAGTGTTCTGCTATACGGAATGAGGTTTTCTTATGTCCAGGGAACATGGAGGCAGCTTCTCCAAAGTTCATGCATCGACGTTTGACGATTGGAACACCATCTGGTTGATCCCCGGGGAAGCGGATGTTGAAGATATCTTGTTCTAGTTTGTCTCAGAGGTAGAGATTCAACCACAAATTGATGAACCACCAAGGGCCTCCCGGGGAACCTATTGGAGATTTAGTCGACAAGCTAACAGCCACTTGATGAAGGAGATTATACACAACCCCTAAGAGGTAGTTGCCAATGGGAATGGAGGAACCATGGGTTAATCGCTGAGCTATAATCTGACAATTGGAGGTGGGGCCAAAAGATTTTCCGCAGAAGACAAACTTTTCAAGCCACATATTCAGGAAGGCCACATGTTCTCTGTCACTGACGGTGCCATCCTTCATATGCTCGGTGATATATCCAGCCCAGTCGCCCACATTTTTGGTTTTCAAACGATGAGAAGGTTTGACACCACGATAACTGAAGAGAGTATCTGAAGAGAATATGTCCAAACCAGTCAACAGAAGAACATCAGCCAGAGTCAGGGTCATCGGCCCGTGACCGAATAAGAACGCATTGAGTGCACCGGACCAAAAATAAGAAGCAGCTATCAGGAGGGATTCATTCCGAGACATGTCAGATAAAGATAGGGTAATGCATTGGTTGATCTTGTACTTCTCCCAGAACCCTCTGTTTTTGGCAGATACCCTATGGACCAATCTCTCCACCCTTTGACATAGCCTGTCCAAGACCTGAAGCAACCATGCCAATCGGTCAAGTTCAGAGAAGTGTGTTTAAAGGGGATTCGACTGGTTTGAAGATTGATCACCTCGGTGGGATCAGTGTCACCCATTGGCCCAAGAAAGGTGAACCCGGGTTTATCATCGACGTGAATGGTAAGATGAGACCTAAGTTCCTAGAAAAGACAAATAAAACTACACTTCAAGGCGGAAAGGGACGACAGTATTCAAAGCAAGGGACTGAGACCGGAGGAACTGAGGAGAAGGATGCCTTCGGAGGTGCAGGAACAGAGCCAGAACCTTCATTAGAGCTTGAAGACGCCATGGATCAGAAAAAATTCTAAAGCTTAGGGTTCGTCGCTTGAGCTGTTGGAGCAAACAAGATTTGGGGAAGAAGGGAGAAACAAGGCGATTGTATTTATTACCCTGAAGATTTGTTGAGATTCTGTGGCTGACTTCGAATCGGGGGAGATAACAGATTCCAGGAAATTTTGGAGCAAAAGATTATTTACTCCGAAACTGGGGGGCATGTGTTGACACCGTTTTTTTGAAAAACAGGTCAAACAAGGGTCAAGAGAATGTCGCAAATCACAGGCTATAGAATTTAGCGGAGTCCTTCCGGAAAAGCTATAAGAGCTATAGCGGAAGCAATAACCTTTAGCGGTATGCAAAAAAAGTAATAAAATTTAGACCTAAACATTATGAATTTTATAAATTTCAGTTCATATTTCATATATATGTGTAGGGATTAGTGAAAACATAAGTAAATCAGTCGTGATTCAGAAGATAAGTGATAAATCATAACTCATAGTTCATAAATGTCAAGTATATAAGTTCGTAGTTGAACCATAGCGGTGTTAGCGGTGCTAGGCTATTGAATTTAGCGAAGCTATTTCATGATATAGCGAAGTTAGCGGCATTAGTGGTAAAATATGCAATATCGTAGCGACACATGTATCAAAAAGCTATAGCAGAGCTATATCGAAGCTATAGCGGGCTATTTGCATCAGTGCTCAAGCAGCCGATGAAAAGCAGAGCGTAATCAGCCGACTGAAGGAAAAACAGAAGCAGTCAAGGAGACCCGCCGATAGTTAGAAGGGTTCAACCCTGACAGTGAGCCAACAGGTCAGGGCGATTGGCCGATGACAAACCAGAAGGATCAGATGATGGGCATGAAGAAGGCGGTGTTTAGAGAAATACGCCAGATGGAAAGAACGGAGGAGGCGGGTCAATCCACGATTGACAATGGGTCAAAAGTTAGTTTTTAGAAAGTCTTAGACTCCTACGAGAGTCCTTTTCTATTTTTAGTAGTTTTTGTCTTTAGATACAAGTAAACGGTACCGTGATCGACTAGGAGTCGGGATTGTTCCCCGGACACAAATAGCGACCCTGCGTGGTCGGGAAAAAAGTGTACACACCAATATCAAATAAACAGCCTCCGGGCAAACCCTTTACCTTTACTGCATCTACTTTACAGCATCTACCTTTACAACATCTACTTTTCGGCGACTTCGCCATTGCGTTTTTTTCTCTTTTCTACAATGTTGTGCTTTGAGTTCGTAGGGCTGCATCAACTGATCTTCGACAAGCTTTGTGAGTACCGTTTTACCGAATAACCCTAGGCTTCAACCTCCGAGCGCATCGCTGAGGTTTCGTCTAGTCCTTTATTCACCCCTTACCGATATTAGCTAGATCTGCAAGTCTTTATACCAATTCTTGTGGGTTTAGCTATTATCATTATCCTCCATTTGATCTAGATCCATCGGCTTCTACCACAGCCGATTCCGACTTATTCGAACGCTGACGTCACGACCGGCCGATCCAGCCGATCGCACCCACGCTTTGGTCGCCTTCGAGCCGGCTGATCCCGCTTTTACTCGTATCGGCCGATTGGCTGGTACATGTGTCGCTGAAAGGCCATCAGTTCTCTAACCGGTCCCTAATATTTTCCATTGTCAATTAACAGGTCAAATTGGCTGGCACGCCTCGCTACAGACCGGGGAGTCACGTGTGTCGTGCGCAGAGGTGACGTCCTATTTTCGCGTCAACACCTTCCAATTTCCATCCCCTAGAATGAAAACGGATCGAATACGCATGGAAACGAATTCTGATCTCTCGGATAACCATTTTCCTATTTTCTTACGGTTTCCATCGAATACACATGGAAATGAATTCTGATCTCTCGGATAACCATTTTCCTATTACGGTTTCCATCCATAGTCATGATTGTGTTGTGTCCGTAGAAGGTGAAAGATTGAAGGACAGCAATGTCGGGGCCCTGCGGTTTGTAGTAGTGATAGGATTGCCGGGTCACCGCCGGTAGACGAGTACACAAACCCAAAGGCTGTCATGATTGTGTTGTGTCCGTAGAAGGTGAAAGATTGAAGGACAGCAATGTCGGGGCCCGTATGTAACTATGTAGTGATAGGAGGATTGCGGGGTTACGAGTACACAAACCGAAAGGCTGTCATGCCTCGCGGCCTTCTATTTGTCCTTGTGGGTCTAACAACCGCCGGTTGCATCCGGTTATTGGTTGCTCTGGATAAGCCCGATCACATAGAAAGTTCTAGAGTTAGTTTAGATATGTGACTCCAATAATCTGTAGATTCACTTATTGTAACCTTTTCTATATAAACACGCAACCGTGGAGAGCCAAGATAGGCATTCACGTGAAGCCATTCTCTTTACAGGTAGCTGACGCACACGCTCGGCGTGCGTTGTACTTGCTTTGTCTCTTCCTCTGGAAAGAAGAGTAGTAGTAAAAGAGCATTACCCTTCGTTATCAATTCTCTATTTGACTTTTCGTATATACAAATTTCACTTTATATTGAACATCTCACTCCAAGAGACTTTATAGACGTGCTGAAAGAGCATTACTCCGAATTCTAAGGGACAGCTGAAAGAATTGCTAAATACACGAATTGTGATGTGCACTCTTGTAATATGATATAAGAGATAAGTTTTGTGATTAAATACGTACTAAAGCGTCTGTTATTTTCTTGCGCCTTTTTCATTTAGACCTCAAAATAATAGTACAGAGAGGGCAAACATCACAACGCCAATGGAAGCTAACGTGACCGAGAATGGTATTCTCCCTGTGTCCTTCCTAAGGAACATTGCTTCATAGATTGGGATATTGATGATCACGAGCAGCCCGCATAGAACGACCTGGAGGCAATATCCATTCCACGGCGTGTTCCCGCCACTTGCCAAGATTTGACATAGCCATCTCACTAGGCACGCAAGGTTGAGCAATGCAATGGTTGCAATGATCACATAATCTGTCGACCATGACCCAAATTCCATAATTTCCTGCTCGTACCTTTTCGATTCATCTTCATCACTTACCTTTGACGAAACTTCAAACCGCATCTTTGACAGTCCTAACAATGTCCTGATGGTGTCAATAGTGCCATAGAGGTATGAGGTTATTCTCCTGATCATCCACATCCTCTGTCCATTCCACCATCCTCTCAATGTATCTCCATATAACAATGCCTCATATGCGCTGTAAATATTTTTCACAACTGAGACATATATGCAAGGCATGATCCATGGACTCATAACCTAGATGGCATGCATAACTGCATCATGTCAGTTTCAGTCCAGCCATTTGAAAATAATGACTTAATACTTATCAATTAACATACCTCAGGGAAGAGGGGGATGCCTTTTAGAAGGCCCAGTGAAGGGACTATAACATAATATAGTGTAGGGAGTGAGTTCAGTGCCCACAAACCATACATTGAGTAGGCCATTTGATGTTGTAAACTGATCTTTCCGTTTCCAAAGATGAAGTAGCAGTACTTTGAAAGAAAAATTGATAAATTGCCCTCACTCCATCTCTTGTGTTGCAGTATTGTCTGTGCAAGTGTTGTTGGACCTACACCTACAAATGCTGCCCTTGTTGGATTGTTGCAGACTGACTTCCATCCTCTGCAATGTATTGTCAAGCCAGTTATGACATCTTCCGCTGGGAATCCATATTTGACTCCAATCTCATTTCCCCACTGTGTGCCATGTTCGTAAGTGCATGTTGTTAGCAACTTTGCTTTCTCTTCAATCTTATTTATGGACAGTTCTTTTTTTTCCATACTAATTCCTCTGTCCCAGTCTTCCTTATAGTCATTGCTGAACCTCCTGCCACATAAGCTCTCCCTTCTGTGGAAGCATCCAGTGCCAACATAGAGAGGGCCATCCGCACCGTCGAAACCTCTTAGCTCCACCTGTAGATTCAGACATTCAGTAGAAATGTTAGGGCCATTGCAGGTATGATGATTGCGTATACTGCTATATATGAGACGACAATATTGAATTTGCAGCTGATATTACTGACATGATTGAGAACACTGAATGAGTTGCCATATATGTTATTCTTGGTCAAATTGCTATAGTTCTGAGGATGCTGCACGAATGCGATCTTGTGACCCATTTCTTCATCAAGGAAGAAGCACATCGCATCTCTGATTGCATCACTGTTGTTGGAATACATATCACAGTCCACATTCAAGATGATAGGTCCGTTGCTTATCACTGACGACACCCTTATCTGCATTTCAATTGGAAAGCTGTCATATTTGAACTGGCATTCTTTTTGTATTTTTCATGGATGGCATTTTGCATTTTGCTAGCACTATGCTTATCACTGAGAATTGTTGTGGGCTTTGTTACGAATGTTTACTCTAAGCGTAAGATACGAATATTTACTCTAATACGAAGTATGGATTTTACGACATGTTGGTTAAGTTTGTTTAGAGGTGATGGTCTGATAAAAGATTAGTGAGTGTACCAAAGCATTCATTGCCCCAGCTTTGAAGTTATGGTGGTACTGAGGCCTCTTCTCTCGTGCCATGTAAACCAGTGTAGGTAGTACATTCCCTTCATCGTCAACTGCATCTCCGTCTTTCCCATCTATCAGAACCTAGCAAAGTATTGAGAACTTGAAGTTTCAAACACTGTGAAGTTCTGCACTCCAGAACTCTTGGAAGGATATGAAAGGCTACCTGAACAATTGGTTGGTGATCTTTTGAGGTAACTCCTGTGCTCCATTCAGAAAACCCTTTATGATTCACTCTGATTTCTTCAGGAACATTACCTGACCGAGCAGCCGAATCAACTCGCTCTGTCATCTCCTCATACAGGCCCTGCCCATCAGAATATCAGTCATCTAGCTACAGGTGTTTCGTCTAAAATTGCTCGACGAATACGCGCGCGCATACCTTGACGAACGACCACTCTTTCGAGGTGCTCGGATCACGAGGCTCCTCCGACTCTGCAAAGTAAGCGGCCGGTGACCGTGGCTCAGTGCTGTGTCTCTTGCAAAATGGAAGCCAACGCTTAGCGAACGCGGAGGCCTCCCACAGAGCATAGAAAGTGAGAATCGAGCCCCCGTCGTCCGAGAGGTACACACTTAGTTTCTCAGGCGGGTAGTTGTACGCCATGAGCGACAGGACAGTGGCGACGACGAGGCTCGGCGGCTCCGACCGCGGATCTGCGGTGCAGACGAAGATGTCCACGCGGGGTAGCCGCCGCTCGCCATACCTGGCGGCGAGCCTGTCCTTGAAGGGGCGGCGGCGGATGGGGTGCCACCGCACGGACTGCGTGATGACCCAGTAGAAGCCGAACCACAGCTCCGCCGCCAGCATCCCCAGCCACGCCGCCCGCCTGCCCGCGGCCGCCGGGAAGTGCGTCGCCCTGTAGCAGAGCACCAGGCATATCCCCACGAGCACGGTGACGGCTTGGAACCGGTACAGCGACCTGCCCCCGAGTTTCTCCGTGGCGAACAGCCTCTCCGCCATCAATCTCAACGGTGGTCGTGCTTGTGCCTCCTTTCACTCTCGCCGGCCGCCGCAGCCACCAGCTCAGGAGTACTCTGCTTCAGATCACTGATTGAGTGATTGGGGTAGGCCTGGTGGTGGTCTACAGGCCGCAGGCCGCAGCCCAAGAATAGAAATAACGTAACATGCGCGTTGTCCACATTTACACACTACGAGCGCTGCCCTAATTAGAAGCCAATTGGTCACAGTCGCAGTCGGCCAGTCGCACGTCGCCGTCAGAATCTCGCAGCATCACTGCCGTCTCGCGAGCTACAAGCTCGCCAACGACGTCGCGTTCTAGCTTGTCCAATGTCGCGTTGCGCAGAGAAGCTAGCGTCGAGAGAAACTAGTGGCCAAGGTGAAAGAAAGATGATTTCATAACAGAACACTGAATGAGTTGCCATATATGTAGCAAAAATAAACTCTCCTATTATGCTCACTTGATTATAGAATGATAGAATCCATATTTTGGTAGCGATAGGTATCGCGTCGCCGAGGTCCTCTCCATATATCATGAGTTAAAAGTTTACAATGTTTGATCAATATAAGTTAGCCACATTTTTTTATTTTTTTAGGCCCAATTTAGTTCCCTGAAATTTCACCATTTACCGTCACATCGATCATCCGGACACTAATTAGGAGTATCAAATGTAGATTAATGACAACCTCTATCTTAATTTTTGAGACGAATCCAACGAGCCTAATTGTGTCATGATTAGACAACACTGTGCTACAATAATAAATCTCAAATGACGGATTAATTAGGCTTAATGAATTCGTCTCGTAATTTCTGGTTTATTCGTGTAATTATTTTGTAAATAGTCTGCGTTCAATACTCCTAATAAATCTTGAAAGAGGATCCAAAAATTTCACCTCACGAACTAAACGGAACCTTAACATAAATGTGACGTGGGATCAAATAACACTCTAACGATTACAAGTTTATAACCATAAATAATATAATGCAAAAATAAAAATTGATAAAATCTAATTTGGTAAATCACGTCATGTTTTATAAACAGTGATAGAAGGCACAATTTTCATTAAGAGAGGAGAACCGAATTCTGGCTTAGAAACCCTGAACCTCAACTTCACCGAGGAGGGGACTTTTCTCCAACAAGGAATCAAACCCAGGTTTATAGGCTGCGACGACCTTACCTCAACCCCTCTAAACAAGTAGCTAGTCTAGAGCACCTCGATTCGTAACGTCATCTTGATCACCGTGAATTGAATCCGATCACTTGTAGTAGTTCACTACAACACGCACTACATTTGTCTCTCACCTTCACAATCCACCGCGATTGTACATTTACGACTCACGACTACAAAAAGACTCCCGAGTCAGAACCGTCTCGTCCCCCGTGTCGCCGGGCTCGCCGCCGCCGTCCCCTGGTTTCTGGCCCCCGTTCCTCCACATCGCCGGCCTTCAAGCCGGTGGCAGGGGGGCGGGGGTCCATTCTTTGGTAGATTGAGTCCTCAATCGTTGAGTCCTTCTAGGTCTAGGGTTTGCTCGCCGCCGATGCTCGGCGGTGGAGTTAGGTTTTGCCAGTGGAGTGTGACTCCTCTGCGGCTTTGTTTTTCTGGCGGCGTCGGCGATGCGGAAGCGACGGCGTTGCAGAGAAATATTTTCTCCCAGCTTCTTCCGTTCTCCGATGGCGATCTACTCCGACGTCAACAGAGAGGCTAGGGAGACCTGTCCAGGAGTCGAGGGACGGCACATCGTCGTCTTTTCCAGATGATGATGTTGTTAACCCTGTTAATCTCAAGGAAGATGATCTTTGAAGGAAATCTGAGCATTGCTCGGGTTGCCGGTGGTGGAATCGAAGGATGCGTCGTGGGTACTGGACTTAGCCAATGCGCCTGGGAGGCAGCGTAGTCGGTTGATTTGCCTAGCAGTAAGCCCTCCTCTGCGGCCTCCACTTTGTGGAGTTCGGCTTTGGTGCCCGACGACGATTGGGAAGCGGCTTCGACGGTGGCGACGAACGGATCGCTGAAGGCTTCGAGGAAGATGAAATGAAGTTTTGAATTTCTTTGTATTTTTCCTTTACTTTCGGGTCCTGTTTGTAAACATACCGGTGTAATACGCTAAGATCAATACATGTTCCTCTAAAAAAAATCCACCGCGATTGTACAAGACCTGGCTTTTCTAAGCCGATCGGCATCAGGTTATTAAGGTTACTAAGCTCAGCACGGAACTCTCATTATCTGACTAAACAATAGACCAACAAGTCTTTATCGATCGGAGTTTCCTCTATCACTTGCCGATGATGGATAGGGGTGGGCGTTCGCGTTACCCACTTAGTTCGGGTCGGATAATTCGGGTTTTCAGAAATTCGGGTAACGAGAATCATTACCCGATATCAGCTCCAGAACCCCGCAAATTCGGGTACCCGCAAATCAGGTTCGGGTTACCCAATTTACCTGAAATCTATAATCAAAGTATACAGTCAAACACACATAATTTTGCATAGACTATTATTTTGTGTTGAGTTTCAATTACAAGTTGAGAAGAATAACATATTATAGTTACTCATTCAAATTAAGAGAATTATATTCTAATAAAGTGACAATTTCAAGTATTCAACTAACAACATGTGAATAAATACAAAGGCAAAGGCAAATTTCAGGTAGTTTGGGTACCTGAGTGTATTACCCGAATAACCCAAACTAATTTCGGGTAATGACAATCACTATCTGAACTTGGGATCGTGTACCTCGAGTTCGGGTTCGAGTAATTCGGGTACGAGTAATGGGTATCGGGTATTTTGCCCAGGCCTAATGATGGACAACAAGGCTGGGATGGGTAAGTACCGGCGACTTTTGGGTGATATATGTAAGGGACAAGGTGGCCAGTTTCTACGAGACTGGAATTTATATTTACCTTTTTACGAATTTACAAAAATATATAACTCATCTTATTGTTTTGCATAACTATACCTCTACTGACCCGTCGTCAGACAATGTAGCACTCTACTCACCCGCCGTCATCGGACACTGTAGCGCTCCCTACCGCCATTTGTCGTTTCAAACGGCGGTAGGGACCGATACATCTTTTTAAAAAATCATAATTGTTTATATAAATTCAAATGGAGATAAACTTTGTATGAAAATTGGAGTTTTCGTCAAGATCTACAACTTTGTAGTTCAACCTTTTCAAAATATTGAGATGATATATATTTTTATAAAATCGTAAAAAATAAATAAAAAATAAAAAAATCCCAAGACTGCAACTCTTCGATGGAGAGACCACAGTCCAAGCACAAGGCCCAACAAAAGCCTACTTCGGATACATGCACACTTTTCGAATTTTTTCTTTTTGTTTACACTTTTCTTTTCTCTTTTTTCAAAAATATATGGTTCAGAAAAAATTTGCAAAACTATACATCTAGCGTTGTCGGGCGCAGCGGCGGCAGGGACCTACCGCCGCGGCCCACGGAATTAGGGGCGTGAGCGGTACTGTAGCGCCTCCTACCGCCGTGGGCCACGGCGGTAGGGGTCCAATCTGTTTTCAAAAGTTTTATTTTTTTGTTTGAACTTGGATGGAGGTAAACTTTATATGAAAATTATAGATTTCAACGAGATCTACAACTTTGTATTTTAAAGTTTTTCCATTTGAAGTCATCTTCATAATCAAATAGTCGATAAACTATCCAAATCTCATTTTGCAGTTTTCAGATCTGAATAGTGTATCGATTATTTGAGTATGAAGATGAATTCAAATGGAAAAACTTTGAGCTAAAAAATGTAGATCTCGTCGAAAGATACAATTTTCATATAAAGTTTACCTCCATTCGAGTTCATGCAAAAAAAGTTACAATTTTTTTAACATAAACTGAAAACTGAGATCTCGATATGAAAACTGAGATCTGGATAGTATATCGATTATTTGACTATGAAGATGACTTCAAATGAAAAACTTTGAACTACAAAGTTGCAGATCTCGTCGAAAGCTACAATTTTCATATAAAGTTTACCGCCATCCGAGTTCAAGCAAAAAAATTTAAAAAAATTTATAACAGACTGGACCCCTACCACCGTGGCTCACGGCGGTAGCAGACGCTACAGTACTGCTCGCGCCCCTAACACCGTGGGCCACGGCGGTAGGTCCCTGCCGCCGTCCCCACGGCGGTAGATGTATAGTTTTGCAAATTTTTTTCCGGACCATATATTTTTGCAAATTTGGGGGAGAAAAATATAAAAAAAGTAGAGCTCAATTGCTTGCTTAAGTTTATGCCCATGAAAGTTCTGTCTGTTGGGGGGATTACCCGAAAAATTCGAGTGATTCCCCTAACACGAGAGAGTTCTTAACACAATCAAACACAATGTAAGAGCGCAGAGAAACTGTGATTCCCTCTGCAGATTGCACAAGTTCCCAAAAATCTGAATCCGTTTACTGCCCTCGCGCCCCCTTTTACAGGGAGATGAAGGGACTTTTACATTCCCAAAACACCCTCAAGCTCAGAGAATATTCCTAGTGTGAACACATACAAGACTGTCTTTCTCGTCGAACATATTTACAAGTCTGCCACTAGTTCACACTCAAAACCCGGACTTTTTGGGACAACAACTTTGACTTTGCTTCTTCGTCGGTTCATGAATGTCTTCACGCGTGACTCCCGAATTGGGTCCCCTGACAGATTCCCGAATCAGCCTTTGCTTCTTCGTCAGTTCGTGAACGTCTTCACGCGTGACTCCCGAACTGGGTCCCCGACGCGATTCCCGAACCGCCCGCCCTCCGAAGTTCGCGCCACCGCCAGCTTGAGGTTCCGGGTTCCTGCATGTTCGCGACTCCACGTCTTCACCGAATCATGATCCCCGAACTTCACATATTCGCGAATCCGAGTCTTCGCAGGTTCCAGGCCTCCGAAAATTGTGAGTTCCCTGTTCCTGAAAAACATGTCTCAAGAACTTTGTCAAACCTAACGTTTCGAGGGTGACGGGTTTTCCTAAATTCCCCAACAGTAGCCCCTCGGGGAAGCAGGTTGACTCCGACGATCCGATTCCACGAATATTTCGGAAATTTAGTAAAAAACGTCACTCTCGGAACGTAGGAGGGGACACGCGTCGCCCGGAAACCCTAGAACTGTTAGATCGAGGCAGGTTTCGCGGAAGTACCCCTCCCCGCCCCTATAAATAGGCGGCTCCCGCTATTAAAAAATTTTACGTCTCTCCTGCTTTTTTTACGATTCGTGAATCTTTCTCGCTCGCGTAATCTCGTCTTCTACTTAAAAGTTCGCGAACTTCCGGTTTTCTTCGGATCTCTCTAAGGTATTATTTATTTCTTTCTTTCAATTCTTGTCATTTTTGCTGCAATGGTATCTTTGTTCTGTGAACTTCATTCTCGAATGTTGTTCTCATTTCTTCGTACGTGTAACTCTGTTGGTTAGGTGGCTCGAGTCAAAAGCACCGCGAGACCCATGACTACCGAAAAACTTATCGCGGCTGGTCTCCCAGTTGATCCAATTGTCGAAGGTGTTGAGGATGCTGCACCAGCTGACGATGCAGGCTCTCCTAGTGGCTCCAGGAGTCGCGAGGATAGGGAGGTTCAAACAGACGATGACGAAGATATCGGTGTCGTATGGACCTCCCTGGGCCCACTACCTCGGTGGGTACCAGGACCGACTACTCGGTGGGCCCCTGGGACTACCCGGCTTGCGCTACACGGCACCTGAAGGCGTGGAGCACAAGGACTACACAGAGTAGTACTCGCTAGGGGAGCCGTACGTGTTCCGCACCGTATAGAGGACTCCTAGACGTACTCGACTAGTACTCTCTCCCTACTCCGACTTGTAACCCCGCGCTCCCGACTATATAAGGTGAGGCAGGGACCGATCTCTAGCATCCAATCTCCTCTCATACAACTCACGGCGCACCATTGCACCATCTTGTAATCGTGCCCTATCAATCCGTAGCTACGCAAAGACAGACGTAGGGTATTACGCACCTCGCGGCCCGAACCTCGTCTAAATTGTGTGCCACGTGTCTCTTCCTTCGAGTTACACGGTCTCGGCGAGTCACAATCATCTACTTCGGGTACTCCCCGTAGTAGGTTGCCTGGCCTAAAACACCGACACCGGCGCGCGTGTAGGGGGTCTCGCTCGAGATCACATGGCGAACTCGACGGCTTCCGTCCACTTCAAGCCAACCGTCGCCTTCAACCGCGGCGACACCTTCGTCTTCGGCGCCCGGGTCCGCACCGCCGATGGCGCGGGCTCCTTCCCCGCCGCCTAACCGTGCGGCCCCAACCCGAGGACGAGCCTCGTGATGCTTCCCCGAAGTTGTCACGGGCGAACTCGCCGGCAAGTTCGGCGAAATTTCGCTCTTCAACCACCACGCCGACTACGAGCTCGAGTCCGTCTCCAACTCGAACCCGACGTTGCCATGGGCCATCGCAGCGGCCCCCTCACCACGCGAGCACTCCGCGCGTGGCCCACGCATCCTCGCCCGGCCCGCACGAGCACTCCCACTTCGCGCCGGCCGGCAAGGAGCCCGTACCCGAGTGCAACTCGGACTCCGACGCCGTCCCCGATCGCGCTTCGGACTCCGGCCCTCTCTCCGAGTTCTACTCGAACCCGACTACGAGTTCGACTTCGGGTCGGACCCCCGAGGAGCCCGAGTCCGAAGACGACCCACCGAGCTTCCCTTGTCGGGGCCGGCCTCGGGGCCGGTTATAAAATCAACACCGGCGGGGAGATACGCTCATCGGCCGGACCGCAAGCCCGCCGACCGGGTAAAGGGAGACTCACGCTACGTCGCCTACATCGACTCGCTACCGTTCCAGAGGGAACGCCACTAGCCCGGCCGACTCAAACACACCAACCGAGGTAGCACCCTCTCGAGTCCGGCCCCGAGCACCCCCGATCGCCAAGTCTTCATGGCCGCCGGCGACACCCTAGGACCTTCGGGCACGGCCGAGGACAAGTACCCGGAGGACATCTCCGCGTACGAGCCGTCCGCCAACGCACCTGCGTACGAGACCGCCGCCACCGGGGACGCTCGACGCGAACGTAACAGAAGCGCGGCCGAACGACGCCGGCGGCTCGCAGACAACCTCCCCATCCGCAACCTTGCGGAAGCTCTCGAGGCGGTCGAGAGCAGTAGCACACACCACCCCCGAGCAAGGTGCCTCATGTCGATCACAACGATCGCACGCCGGAGCTCGGGGCATACGCGCCGGGAGAGGTCATCGCCAAGCTCGCCGAAGAAGCCTACTTCATGCGGGTCGACAACGAGTCAACCAACCTCCTCCAGCCTAAACCCCCGCGACAACGAAGCTACTAGTCGCAGCCGCCAACGCCGGCCCCAACCGTACTCGAGCCGACCTTCCGACCGAGCCAAACCGCCGCCGCTCCAACGCCGGCGGACCTTCACCGCAAGACCAAGGCAACCGAGAAGTTGTTCCTCACCGCGCTCCGGCGGTGGCGGCGGCAACGACCCCGACGGTGGCGGCGGTGACGGCGGCGCCTCCAACCATGGGGCCAACAGAGAGCCGGGAGGCGGCGGCAGCCGCGGCGGCCGAGGCCACGCGAACAGCCCACGCCTCCGGCCGCCGCACGGCGGGTACGACGCTCGCCGAAGATTGAGGAGCCGCGGCGGAAGAAGTCGACCACCGCCGCCGAGGGCGACGGCTTCCCCGCCTTCTCACCTCGACTTCGCAACTTACTCCTCCCCCGACAAGTTCAAGCCTTTGGGGATCACCAAGTACGACGCGAAGCAAGATCCTATCCAGTGGCTCCGATGCTACGCCCTCTCCATCGAGAACGCTGGCGGCAACAACGACACCAAATGCCTCTACTTCCCCTTTCGTCTGGACCAAGCACCACTCACATGGCTCGAGTCGCTCGACAAGCACTCGATCGACAAGTGGGACCAGCTCAAGGAGCAGTTCACGAGCAACTTCGCGGGCGCCATGGGCCGTTCGGGTACTCGCATGGACCTGGCCATGATCAAGCAGGAACAGGGCGAGACCCTCTGCAAGTACATGCGCCTCTTTTTCGACAAGCGCGCTACCGTCGTCGACGTCACCGACAAGGAGGTCATCGACCTCTTCCAGACGGCCTCTACCATCGCCGCACCTTCGAGGACTTCGGTCGTCGCCGCCCGAGTCCATCCCCCACCTCAAGGACATGATCACGTCCGGGGCGGATGAAGAGGACAAGGCCAACGCCAAATACGACGCCATCCGCGGCAAGTCCAAGCAGAACCGGGCGGCGGCGGCGCGGCAAAGAATGCAAACCAAGGCGGCCGCAACAACAACAACACAACAACTACTCGGGTCCCAACCGCAAGCGCAAGCCGTACAACACCGTCGCGGCTATCCAGCCGCCCCGCGAAAGGGAACTCGAAGAAGAACTCGGCGGTTTCAAAGACCCGCTCGAAGGAGAAGTGCCCGTGGCATCCAAACGGCAACCACACTACCGAGCAAAGTGCTACCGCCTCTGCATGCACTCAAGGATACTTCGAGCCACCGCACCCTCACGACCAAAAGGGCAAGAAGAAGGACGGCGACAACAACGACTTCCAAGAACCCGAGAAGACCGTCAATGTACTCTTCGGCGGACCGCCCGGCCAGGCGGGAGCGGAAGGCTACCCGTCGCGAAGTGATGTCCATTGAGCCGCCGGTCCCGACCCCCTCTCGGTGGTCGGAGGTACCCATCACCTTCTCCCCGCGCGGACCAATGGACCAGCCTTCTCCGAACCAGGACGGTTCCCCCTCGTCCCGAAGCCAACAAGGTGGCGGGCTCCAAGCTCAACAAGGTGCTCATCGACGGGGGAAGCGGGCTCAACGTCCTCTTCACCAAAACCTTGAAGAAAATGAAGCTCGACGTCACCCCCATGCTCACCAAGAGCAAGACGCCCTTCTACGGCATCGTCCCCGTGCAACGCGGCTATCCCACCGGGCTCGGTGGTACCGCCGCTACCTTCGGGCGTCTCGGGACAACTACCGCACCGAGTACATCAAATTCGAGGTCGCGGATTTCGAGACCTCTTACCACGCCATCCTCGGCAGACCGGCCATCGCCAAGTTCATGGCGGTGCCCCACTACACCTACTTGGTACTCAAGATGCCAAGTCCCGCCGGTGTACTCTCCCTCCAAGGGGACTCGAAGATCTCCCACGACCGCGACACACGAGGCCGTGGCGATCGCTTCCACAAACCAAGTACCCAACGCGATGATGGAGGTCTACGCCGCGTCGAAGAAGCTTGCTACAAGCGAACTCGACATCCCGCAGGAGTCCGACGGTGCCAACAAGCCTCGCCCACCCGAGGAGGTACTCGTCAAGACCGGTCGACCTCGGAAAGGGCGACCCCAAGCAAGACCACCACCATCGGGGCCGACCTCGACCCCAAATAGGAAGACGCGCTCATCGCCTTTCTTCGGGCTAACCGCGACATCTTCGCGTGGAAGCCGACGGACATGCTAGGAGTGCCCAGGAGCTGATTGAGCACTGCCTCAACGTCGATCCAAAGGCCACCCCTAAGCGACAACACCTCCGACGTTTTGCCGACGACAGACGGGACGCCATCAAGAAGGAGCCCGCCATGCTACTTGCAGCCGGCTTCATCAGAGAAGTTTTTCATCCCGAGTGGCTCGCCAACCCCGTCCTCGTCCGCAAGAAGAACTCGAACGAGTGGAGGATGTGCGTCGATTACACCGACCTCAACAAGCACTGCCCCAAGGACCCCTTCGGGTTGCCGCGGATTGATCAAGTCATCGACTCCACGGCGGGCGGCCGCGACCGCTTTGCTTCCTCGATCGCTACTCCGGTACCACCGGATCGCAATCAAGGAGGAAGACCAGAAAAGACCGCGTTCATCACCCCGTTTGGCGCGCATCGCTACACGACCATGTCATTCGGGTTGAAGAACGCCGACGCTACCTATCAACGGGCCATCCAGGCCTGCTTCAAGCGGCAACTCAACAAGAATGTCGAGGCTTACGTGGATGACGTGGTTGTCAAAACCGTAAACTCCGCACCCCTCATCAACGACCTTGAAGAGACCTTCGCATCGCTACGCGAGTACCGCTGGAAGCTCAACCCGAACAAGTGCGTCTTCGGCGTCCCTTCGGCAAACTACTCGGCTTCATCATCGCCCAACGCGGCATTGAAGCCAACCCCGAGAAGATCTCCGCCATCACCAACATGAAAGCTCCCACGAGCATCAAAGACGTCCGTAAGCCGACGGGGTGCATGGCGGCATTGAACGCATTCATCTCGAGGCTAGGAGAACGGGGCCTCCCCTTCTTCAAACTACTCAAGCATCACGAGAAGTTCATGTGGACTCCGGAGGCGGATCAAGCCCTTGCCCGGCTCAAGGACTTCCCCGTCAAAGCCACCAATCCTCACGGCTCCTCACAAGGGCGAGCAACATCGCTCTACCTAGCCGCGACTACTCACGTGGTCGCATCGCCATCGTTGTCGAGCGGCAGGAAGACGGCCACGCCTACCCTGGCCCGGGGCGCCCGCCCACTTCGTCCGAGGTTCTATCGAGTCCAAGGCTCGCTATCGCCCGTGCAGAAGCTCCTGTACGCTCTACTCATCACCTCGCGGAAGCTACGACACTACTTCCCGTGAGTACTCGGCCTCCGTCGTCACCGACTACCCGCTCGGCGACATCCCGAGGAACCAAGACGCCACCGAAAGAATTTCCAAGTGGGCCGGTCGAGCTCGGCGCCCTCACCATCGACTTCAAGCCACGCACAGCCATCAAGTCGCAGGCACTAGTCGATTTCATGGCGGAGTGCCGGGAGAACCACCGCCTACTCCCACCGTGCGACCGCAGCATTGGGTGATGTACTTTGATGGCTCACTCAACCTCGAGGGCGCAGTGCGGGGGTACTCCCGATCTCTCCAACGGCGAACAACTCAAGTACGTCCCGCATCTTCTGGAAGGTCTCAAACAACGAAGCCGAGTACGAAGCTCTCCTACACGGGCTCCGCCTCGCGGCTTCACTGGGCATCAAGCGGCTACTAGTCTACGGCGACTCCGCAATGGTCATCAACCAAGTCAACAAGTCCTGGGACCGCAACAAGGAGAACATGGACGCCTACTGCCTAGAAGTCCGCAAGCTCGAGAACAAATTCTATGGTCTCGAGTTCCATCACATCGTCCGCGACAACAACGTTGCAGCGGATGTCCTCTCGAAGCTTGGATCCACCCGCGCTCAAGTACCAGCGGGCGTCTTTGTCCACGAGCTTCACGCGCCATCCATTCCGGAGCCGGCGCCACCGACCACTGTCCCAGCCCATCCACCACCTGGGCAGGAGGTCATGATGATCGACGTGGACTGGAGGCAACCCTTCATCGACTACCTCAGCGAGCAGAAGGTCCCCTCCGACAAGAACGCAGCCGAACAACTCGTCCGCCGCGCCAAGTCTTACGTCCTCGTCGGAGACAAGCTTTACAAGCGGGGCGCATCTTCTGGAGTACTCATGAAGTGCGTCCCTCGTGAAGAAGGCAAGGACATCTTGGAGGAAATCCACAAGGGCATCTGCGGCAACCACGCGTCTTCACGTACGCTGGTCAGCAAGGCCTTCCGGCGAGCTTTCTACTGGCCCACAGCCCTGGGCGATGCCGAAGAACTCGTCAGAAGGTGCCAAGGATGTCAGTACTTCGCCAAGCAGCAACACGTCCCAGCCTACAAGCTAGTCACCATACCGCCAACCTGGCCCTTTGCCTGCTGGGGGCTCGACATGATTGGGCCACTGCCAACCGCGCCAGGAGGATTCAACAGGTACCGGTGGCTATCGACAAGTTCACCAAGTGGATCGAGGTCAAGCCGGTCACATGCCCCAAGGCCGACAGAGTACTCGACTTACCGGATGAACTCGTACACCGCTATGGGCTACCCCACCGCATCATCACCGACCCGGGGTCCAACTTTAACAACCACCGCTCCGGGGAGTACCGCGAGAACAAGCCGGGATTGACGTCCGATACGTCTCGGCCGCCCATCCACGGGCCAACGGACAAGTCGAGCGCGCCAATGGGATGGTGCTCGACGCCCTCAAGAAGCGGCTACACGACGCCGCTAACTCCAAAGGGGGCAAGTGGATCAAGGAACTACCCAACGCACTCGGGGGCCGCGGACTCAACCATCCAAGCCAATGGGGCAATCCCCCTACTTCCCGGTCTACCGCTCCGAAGCAATCCTCCCTGCCGATGTCATATGGAACTCTCCAGCAGTGGAGCATTACGACGAAGGCGTCTCTGAAGACAACAGACGAGTTGACATCGACAGCCTCGAAGAAGCTCGCTGCGCTACCCTCGTCCAATCAGCAAGGTACCTGGAGGGTATCCGACGCTACCATGATCGCAACGTCAAGGAACGCTCCTTCAACGTTGAGATCTTGTCCTCCGCCGTATCCAGAACACGGAAGGACTTCACAAGCTCGGCCCTCCCCCCCGGGAAGGCCCCTTCACCGTGGCTAAGGTGACCGGGCCGGCTCCTACCGCCTCCAAACACTTGAAGGTGAAGACGTCAACAACTCGTGGAACGTCGACCAACTCGTCGACTCTACGCCTAGTCTACACGACTACTCCGGGGTTCAAGTCTAATCGACTACATCAACGCCCCCGGCCGTAAGCGACCCTCCGGTCCCGGCCCCCGCCTCCGGACTTCCCCTCTCCAGATCCGGCCCGCGCGGCTACCTACGGACCCCGGGCCGCGACGAGCGTCAAGGACTCTAGCGACGGTCTACCAAGAGACCACACCCCAAGATCCGCCCCCGCACGGCTACTTACGGATCTACGATCCGGCCTATACGGCTACCTACGGATCACCCGTCGTAAGCGGCTACCCGCTCCAAAGACTACTTAGTCGTAAGCGGCCTCCGGTCCGTGCGACTACTTCGTAACTACGGCCCCGGCCACCCTGAGTGTACTTCTTCAGTAATAAAGATTGATCATTCATCAACTTATTTACTGCCTACTCCCTACAACGGGACTACCAAAGCCGAGTACTACTACTCGCACCCACTCCACGATGGGCGCTCCGCACTCTGAGATCGCGACTACGAGTACTCATTGCTGGAAAATTTTCTTTCATTGATACTTGAACAATTCATTACAATTGTTTTCCTGTACAACTATGGCTACTAGCTACTTATTACAGGCTACCGGAGGTTCGGCTTCTCGGCCACTGCTCCGCGATGGGGGCCATCTGCTCTAGCAGCTCTGCATACTGCTCATCGGAGCAGTTGGCGGCTACCCCGCCGGCGACTACCTCCACTGGGGCCTTCGGGAAGTACGACTTCATGAAGGCCAAGACCTGTCTTGGGATCGACTTGGCCATATGCTTGACGTAGGCGGCCAGCCGGCTTGGAGCTTCACGAAGGCGATCCACCAGAGGAGCGATCTTGGGGCCGCCCGGGTGCGGCACCAGGAGCCTTGCGATCGGCAGAGCGGCCTCCTCCAACTCCTTCAACTGGGCCCGCAATGCCTCGCAGTCTTCGTTCAATTTCTGCAAAGATTTGTAGCAGTTGACGAGATCCCCGTCGAAGCAATCCGCGGCCTCCATATGCTTCTCGCACTCGAAGGCGAGTTCCTTGTAGTCGAGCTCGAGTACCGGGCGGGCTTCTTGCTCCCGTAGAAGAAGTTCTTCATGCTCGTCTCCGAGGCCTTCACCGCTCCACCTGGCCCTCAAGCTCTGCAACACAGCAATGCAACAGCGGGTCAGATGCTTCTCGACTTCCAACAAGTACTCGACAAGTCGAAGGATATACCTTTATTCTTGTTGCGGAGGCCCTTGTTCTTCCGCACCAAGTCGTCGCCCTTCGCCTGCAACTCCTGGACGTCGTTGTGGTACTTGGCGAAGGCGGCGTCGAGCTTTGATTGCATGGCAGCCGCGTGTTTCCGCGACTTCACAAGTTGCTCCTCCAGCGCCTCCGCTCGGAGCACGGTGTCGCCATAACCCTGCAGCAGGTTCGACTTGTCGCGGGACCGCTCCGCGACATCCTGCACAAGACAACTCAAGTCACGAAGAGTACTCGACGGACGAAAGGATCGACTACTCACATGGCTACGGCTACTTACCTTCATCCACTGCTCGGCTTGACGGATCGCCTCCAGGTGCTTGGCTACCGTCGCCGGCTCGACGAGATCGTCCGCAAGAAGCTCTATCCCGCCGCGGCTACTCGAGGTAGCCTCCGTCATCGGTGCAGAACGGATGGGCTCTGCGTCTTGGATCTCGGGGGAGCGGATAGCCACCTCCCGCAGCAATATCCGGCGACGTGGTGACCGCCTCTCCCCCGGCGGTCTTCTCGACGACCTCCGCCATAGGCTCGGGGGCTTCTTCCGCAGCCTCCGGGGCCTCTGGTGCCAACTTCTGCATAGGCACCCCCGCAGGGATGTCACCACCTTCAGCGCCTGTCAACAAAACGACATGTGCATCAGTGCCTACGACTACTCTTCCTGGAGCTCCGCAGCTTCACGAAGGGTACTCACCTTCGACTACACTGGCCTCCGGCAGCGGCGCTTCGGCAGCCGCGTGGCTTGGCCACGGCTTGGGCAGCGGGAGTGGTCTCTTCGGCGAGCGGCGTAACTTCTTCCGCCACCGCTGACGAGGGCTCGTCCCCATCCCAGTCGATCCGTGGATTTTCTCGCGTAAATATTCACGGAGGGTCGTCGACAAGATCGACTACCGCAGCAAGTACTACTCGTGAGGATATGGTACTTACAAGTTCAACCGGACAATGGTCACGGCCGAGCACCGAGGATGCCGGCAATATCAACCCGGGCCCACCCTCGGCGGGCGCCTCCTCCTCCGCCCCTCGCGGCCATCGCCTCCTCCACGGCGGCGGCGGCCGGCGCAGACGTCTCCTGCGCTCCCGAGGCCACCACCTCTCCAACGGCGGCGGCCACGGGTCCTGTGCTCTCTTCTGGAGCAGGGGGCTGGCGCTCTAGTTGCGCCAGGAGTTCTTCAACAGTGGGGGCTGGACTATGACTTCCAGCCGGTTCCCCCACCGTATCCCACACGCCCTCGTCGCCCTCTTCGACGGGCTCCCGCCGGCGGCACCCTCCCCGCATACAAGGAAGACTACTCGTCAAAGAACGTACTCGAACAACGAGTACTCGACTACTCGCTCAAGACAACTTACCTCCCGAGGCGTGGTCTCCGAGACCTTCGGGCCTTCTTCGTCACCCGCTTCCCCGGCGGGGTTGCACCGGCTTCCGTGGCGGCGCAGCAAGGCTAGCCTCCGTGCTAGTCGGGGGTCTTGTACCGCCGGAACATGAGGCAAGCCCGGCGGCTAAACCTCGACCGCACCGGAAGCGGTCCCGCGCCGTCTCTTCGTCTTCGTCGTCGTCGTCGTCGGAGGTATCTTCCACGACGACGGTGTCGTCGCCTTCACCGACCTTGCGGCGCTCCTTCGCCTTTCCCTCCATCGGGACCTCGATCCTCGCTCGGTGGCGGCCGCGGCTCGGAAATGAACCTCTTCACATCATCCTGCGCAAGACACGGGCGTTAGCAACTCTACTACAAGCAAACACTACTCGACTAGGGGAGTACGACTACTCACCTCCTTGGGCGGGCGCGGCCGGAGTACTCCTCGACTTGGCACGCCGTGTATGGCGGCATGTCCTTGAAGATCCGCGACAACCTCTCGACAATGTCGTTGTCATCCGGGCCCGCCTCCCGCATCCGCGACGCGTCGTCGTCGCCGTGTACTCGAAGCCCGTGGTCTCCCGAGCCATCGGCGGCCGGATCCTCGCGCTTCATGAAACCGAAGACCACGTGCTCGGCCCTCGCTCCCGCCTCCCCGAGCACTTTGACGCGTGCTAGCGCCCTCGGGAGCCGGATTCCTTCTTGCATGGTGGGCTCCGTGTTCCACCACTCACGGCTGCCGGGCCGCCGTCCGCTCGGCTTCGGGCAGCCGGGGTGGTGGTTCGTGATGTAGAACCACCCGGTCTTCCGTCCGTGTTGGAGTCGACAAGTTTGTACACCGGGCACGCTCCGCGGCGTCATCCCCTCGACCGGATGCCGGCTCCTCCGACTACCCCCGGGGTTGGAGGCACTTGGTTGCGGCTTGACGCGAAAGAACTTCCGTAAAAGCACCCAAGGCGGCTTGATTCCGAGGAAGGCTTCGCGTAAGTGGACGAAGACCGACGTGTGGAAGATGCCATTGGGGTTCAGGTTCAGGTACTCGATCCCGTAGTACCCGAGCAGCCCCTTGAAGAAGTCGCCGGGCTGGGAGCGCAAGACCACGCTCCACGAACCGCGAGAACATCGGGATCTCATCCTCGGCCTTCTCCATCGGATATGGATCTCCAGCGGCGGATCTCCACATGTCAACTTCCTTTTCCCTAATGAACCCACCGTTCGAGAGGGTCGGCCAGTCCTCTCGTCTTCATTTTGGATTTCTTCCACTCGCGGCTCGGATCGCCTCGCGGTGGAGACATGGGCGGCGCCGCTCCGGTGGCGCCCGCGGCGGCCTCTTCGCGGCCCCTCTTCTTCCCGCGGCCTTGGACGTCTTGGACGACGACGGCTTCATCCTCCAAGTGCAAGGCGTCTTCACTCGCATCCGCCGGGGGATACCCTAAAGGCTTCGGGTGGCGGCTCGCTTGGATCTACTACGGCGGCGCAGGGCGCCGGGGAGTGGATTCGCTTCAAGATGCAAACGGAATGGTCGCGGCTCGAATGGGTGAAAAACCCTAAGGGTTTTGGCTTCTATTTATAAGCCAAATCGGCTCCGTAACGGCGGCCGGATAAGTCCACGCGCGGCCGACTCTGGTCGCGCGTGACTCTTCGTATTCTACTAGTCGACGCGCCTCACCTCGGGGGCTCGGCTACTTCTACTCGACTACCTAGGAAGCGGCCGGGCCTCAAGAGCATCTCAGACACATTCTCCAAGAAGACCCTTCAATTCGAGAGAAAGTACTCGACTCAAGGCTCGGGGGCTCCGTGCCACGTGTCCTTCGGTTTTTCTCTCCGAATTTTTTGGGACTTTCTTGCCAAGATTTCGGATGGACCCTCGCCCAGAGCCCGCGCTCAAGGCTCGGGGGCTACTCCATGTGGAGTGCGGTTTTGCAAATCGCACCTCCATGTCGCCTCCGGCTTCAAGACAAGACAGCATTTTTTGAAGACCTTCGAAGGCGGTTTTCAAGGACGCTTGGGACTACTCGAGAAGACTTCAAGATTGCTCAAACATCACCGGAGTACATTCCGGCCTCGGGATGCTTCAACTACTCTTGAGGACTTTTGACTTGTAGCACTCAGGGACGCTTGAGGACTACTCGTTAAGGCCGTCGAGACTACTTGAAGCTATCCTTCTCGACTACAAAGTACTCGGGGGCTTGTCGTACGGACCTCCCCGGGCCCACTACCTCGGTGGGTACCGGGACCGACTACTCGGTGGGCCCCCGGGACTACCCCGCTTGCGCTACACCGCACCCGAAGGCGTGGAGCACAAGGACTACACAGAGTAGTACTCGGTTAGGGAGCTGTACGTGTTCCGCACTGTATAGAGGACTCCTAGACGTACTCGACTAGTACTCTCTCCCTACTCCGACTTGTAACCCCGCTCCCGACTATATAAGGTGAGGCAGGGACCGATCTCTAGCATCCAATCTCCTCTCATACAACTCACGGCGCACCATTGCACCATCTTGTAATCGTGCCCTATCAATCCAGAGCTACGCAGCATACAGGACGTAGGGTATTACGCACCTCACGGCCCAAACCTGTCTAAATTGTGTGCCATGTGTCTCTTCCTTCGAGTTACTGGTCTCGGCGAGTCACAATCATCTACTTCGGGTACTCCCCGTAGTAGGTTGCCGGTCTAAAACACCGACAATCGGGGATGTGGACGCCGCCGTCGGTGATCTGGTTAAAGCAAATACTGCAGGACCGCTGCCACCCTCTCTTGTCTTTGGAGAGTCCAAAGTCACGCCCAATATGATTCGGGAATATGAGAAAGCCGAGTTCTTCCCTCCGGGCGCTGGGCGAGCCCCACTTGACGAACAAATCCCTACCCCTGAGGATGGAGTGGTTTGTCGTCTTTCGTGATTTCTTCATCTATGGACTCAGGTTCCCCTGCGACCTGATTTTGCCGGCGATTTTGGATGCCTTTTCGGTGAAGATCCACCAACGTTCGCCGACGTCTTTTCTTGAGGTGTCGAAATTTATTTGGATCATGAAAACCTTCGGCTGTAACCTCAGTGTTGACGCCTTTGTCAGATTCTACGAACTGGTAATTATTCCCGAGGTTATCAAGGTAAGTGACGGGCAGTTCTACCACGCTCAACATGCGTGCTGCACCTTCAACACCCGGCGCTAGAACACCCGAAAAGGGATCACTCGAATCCAGATTGCTCCCTGCTGCAAGACCAACCTCACCGACGACTGGAACTCTTATCGGTTCTATTTGAAGGTCAATATGTCCGAAGTTTCTGGCTACATGGGCCCAGCTCACCCCTTTTCCTGCCCTATCGCGCCCCTGACTGCGGTGAACACTGCCGAATTCAATCACCGGGCAGTGGGGATTAGAAACTGTGAGAGTGCTTTCCATCTCGCCAGTACTATACTTGGGGGCCGCGACATCATTGAAGAGTTCGTTGCTGCCCGAATCTGGCCGATTTCCAGCGGTTGGGCTCCCATTGACATCGTATATTTCAACGTCAACTGGGCAGCTCGAGAAGTGCCTTTCCCGAAGTTCGGGATTAAGCTTCGTGAAAATTAGAGCGATGATGCCTTCATGATCGAGATAGAAAAGAGGGTGAATGTCATGATAGGAGAATACACCATGAATGAATACAAGGCGTACAAGGCTCTTGTGAAACACAATAAGAGGATCAATCGCGTGTTCACCGAGGTCTATGGAGACAAGTCTTTCAGTTCTCGAAGTC
Organism: Cenchrus americanus; assembly: GCA_947561735.1. Lineage (NCBI taxonomy): Eukaryota > Viridiplantae > Streptophyta > Magnoliopsida > Poales > Poaceae > Cenchrus > Cenchrus americanus. The sequence goes on along the minus strand of OX387245.1, from coordinate 67,568,733 downwards.
CGGGTCCCAAGCTGAAGGTTCCCGCGGTTGCAGTGGCCAGTTGTTCGGCTGCCCCTATCAATGCGCCACGAATAAGATCTTCGAAGCGAGGCTCATCGGCTGTCAGTGAAAGCACTTCCTCTGGGGTTAAGCCTTCTAGGACAAGATCTTTGGAATCGTCGAAGCGTAAGCGCAAGACCTCTGAACGAACTTCGGACGCTGAGCTTCAGGCGGCTTCCGGCCTAGCCCAGATGAGTCGCAAGAAGTTGAAGAAGGCTGTGAAGAAGGTTTCTTCTTCCGGGGTTCGGCGAGTTCCATCTGCCTTCGACGACGATGTCTTCGAGGGAGCGGATAGCCAGAAAGGTTTTTGCTTCTGGCCTCTGTTTAACTTTCAAGACAATTGTCCGTCGAGTTCTGAGAATGAGTTCGTGGATATTGATTCTTTTTCAGATGCTGCTCCCGAAGTTCGCAAAGAGGTTGTACCTGTCACTGCCGCTGAGACCACTGTTGCTGCTGAAGTTACTGCCCCTGTTGGAGCCCCCGCTGCTGCCGATGTCCCTCTGCCCACTCGCTCCCGTGACGAGGCTTCCCCCGAATTCACCAAGGAACTTGAACTCACCATTCAAAGGGGGGAGGATTCTACTGAACGTGCTCCCTTGCTCGAAGTTCGGGAGGTTGTTCCCGAAGATCAGGCTCCCTCTCCTTCTTTGGCTTCTTTTAACAAGAGCTTTGGTACGTCTCATCGCGGCGAGCTATTAAGTGTTGGTTTCAAGACAACTAGCGTCGGGAGCAAGACATCCAAGATTTTAACACTATGGAAATCGCCTGTACTTGTTGATGAAACAGGAGGGGAGAGCTCGAAACAACCCGGAGTAGCCACTCGGGACTCTGAGAAAGGGCCTCACTCTACTCCCGAAGCCACCCCTTCGTCTCAGGGTAAGGCTTCTTCTGGTTCGACGAAAAAGGTCACCATGCAGCACTTCAGCAAGCAAGGTTCGTTTCTTTTCATTACTTTTTCGCGCTTTTCCCGATTCTCGAATTTTCGATCTGAAACTTTAATCACGAATTTTTCAGAATTCAAGGATCTTCTCCGTTCTTACTCTCCGTCGAAGCTGGCGCGTTTTCAAGAAGACTACGCCCTTAAGCATTCTATGCTCGGGAAAGTTGCAGTTGAGCAGCTTGCGGAACAGGAGAAGGCAAACAAGCAACTTTCTCAGGAGTCTAAGGAACTCAAGCGCAGCTTCGCCCTCGCTCGGTCCGCGGACATCGATCTTGAGAAAAAGGTGGCTGAACTGGTAGAGGCCTTGAAGACCAGTCAAGACGAGAAGAGGATTGCTGAGGCAGCGCTCGAGCAGTCCAAAAAGGAATTGGAAAAGGTACAAAAAGCTCACGAAGACGATCTTAGTTTGATCGAAAATCTTCGAGAGAAACACGAGAGGGCTGCAAAAAGTGTCGAAGGTCTTCGCGTTAACAATGCCAATCTCGCTAAGTCTTTGAGCACGAAAGATCGAAAAATTCTGGATCTCGAGAAAGCGCTGGCGGAGCAGGATGAAACCTCGAAGAAGAACATGTCTGAAATTCTGGAGAAGCTGAAGCTCCTGTTTGAGTAATACAAGAAATCGCTGAACGAGTTTGGCGTTCGTCCTGCTCCTCTTCCGGCTGATATTGGAATTCTCGAATTCATGGACTGGATGGAGACTGAATTTCAGGCCCTCTCTGAGGTAATCTCCGGCGCCAGTGACTTCGCAGCTGCCTTCTCTGTGGAGAGCATATTGAAGATTCTTCATGACTTCGACTGCGCCGATCTGGAGAAGTTCCGCGATAAGATCTCTCAATTCCCTAGCGCCACGAGCACTTCGATAATTCGAGCTAATGAAGATGTCCAGGCCATTAAGAACAAATTCGCGAGGGAATTCTGGTTCGCCAGCGGAAAGGAGACCGTCAAGGTCATCGCGCGTGCTAAACTTGCTGAGGTAAATTTTTGTACGATTTCGTCACTCGGACGGGCTATTGATGTTTCAGTTTCTCGAATTCCCTTTACATTTTTGCTTCCTATCCTTCCCAGCTGGACCAGGAAGAAGATCGCGAGAATATCGCTGCGTCCCCCAAAGGGTCTACTCCCGGCGAAGATTCTAGCGATTCGGGCGAAGGCGGTTCGGGCGACAGCAGCAGCAGTAGCAGCGATGAGGGCAGTAACGAAGGCCAAGCTTCTGGGTGTGATGAAAGTTCTCCGAAGGTGGACGTCACGGATTAGATGTCTTATCCGAACCTTGCACACCCTCAAGGTTGTTTGTATATTTTCTACATTCACTTAGCTTTTCTGAACAACTGTTTTGTAAACTTTAACCTGCGCAGGTCCTGCAAGCTGGGTCTGCGCAGGACGTGATTCCCCTTCGAATTTATCGGGATAGGATGTTCGTTAGCGGCGAAGCGTGGCGCTTGTTTAAACAAGCTCATTCCGAACAAGACTTCTCTGATTTTTGGCTCGAAACCTCGCTTAAATTTTCTATGGGCTGTTTCGATCTTTCTTCCTTTTTCTTGTTTTGTAAGAAGGAAAGTTCTGCATCCGCTACTTCGTGCTCCGCGAATATTCCGAAGACGGAGCCCCTTAGCCCCTTAGCAGACGCGTCCGATTTCGCTTACGCTAGCGATGTTGCCGAAGACAATAGCTGTAAACCAGGACATGTTGTGGAGCTTTCATTCTAGATTTTTGCACTAACTGTTGTAATCGTTAATGAACTTTTTCGAAGTTTTTATGCAAATAAGGCAATGATTACGTTTTTTTTGAAAAAATGTCACCCTCCCCCACCTTGCCGTTTTGCATGAAAACTTGAAGGCTAAGTTGACGAAGTTTACTATTCGAGTATTTCGATCGAGCATACTTTCAGGAAAAATCTTCGTTAGTTTTTGAAAATTTCAACCGTCATTGCGCAAGTCGACAAAATTTGTTTTCGAATTTTGTGGACTTGATCCGATTGGCAGACTTGCCTTGGTTGATACTACAACCCTCAGTTGCTTCAACCATGATTTTCTACGAATTTCCGCACGAGCCCCTTGCTCTTTTATTACAACGATGTTATCACGAAAAACTTTTCAGCAATTTGCGCTAAAGAAAAATCTGTAGGCAACTCCTTACACATTCACTTGATCGAGATTTGTCATGCAAACTTTTCGGTGGAAATCCCTTCGCGGATGGGATTCTAGGCCACAACTTATTGTTGTCTCGGGCCTTTTTGATGGGAATCCCTTCGTGGGTGGGATTTTAGGCCACAACTTGTTGTTGTCTCGGGCCTTTTTCGGTGGGAATCCCTTCGTGGATGGGATTTTTTAGGCCACAACTTGTTGTCTCGGGCCTTTTTTTACGATGGAGTTCAGGCTATCACGAAGCCTTTCTCACGAACTTTTTCCCTTTTTCACGATGGAATTCTGGCTATCACGAAGCCTTTCTCACGAACGTTTTTCTTTTTTCACGATGGAATTCTGGCTATCATGAAGTCTTTCTCACGAACTTTTTTCTTTTTCAGGATGGAATCCTGGCTATCACGATTTGGGGGAAGACTCTTTTCATATATATCACAAAGAGTATTTACATAGGATCCGCCTCGTTAAAAACCTTGCCTCTTGATTTAGAGCCCCCTTTGCAAGGAAAAGAGTACGGTCCTTCTTATTCTAATACAACTAGGTAAAGAAAAGCTAATGTTTTCCCGAAATCACTTATAGACACGTGATTCGGATTTCTTAGTTTTTTTTAGAATACAAACTTGCGAAAATTGAAAAACTACTATATATTACATCTAGCTACAACTGGGGTTTTCATGGGTAATACCTTTTTAGGCTGTCAGCATTGCACGAATACGGCAACTCTTCGCCAGTTTGCTCCATTAAGCGAAAAGCCCCTGGCATGTCCGTTTCCCCGGCGATGTAAGGCCCTTCCCAAGACTCATGAAGTTTTGCTGGGTTCTCCCAATTTTTCTTCCTTTTCAACACAAGGTCACCAGTTTTGATGTCCTTTCGGACCACCTTCTTGTCTCTCCAAGCCCTTGTTTATTTTTGGTATTTCTCGATGTTCTCTGCGGCTTCAAGGATCGTCAACTCGATCATGTCCTTTTCCACTTTCTTATCGATTTCCTCTATCTCTTTTCCTTTCAAGACCCTCATGCTTTCATTCTTAATTTCCTCCGGTGTCATGGCCTCAGTGCCGAAAAGTAGGCGGAAAGGCGTGAAACCTGTTGCTCTCGACACTGTGGTGTTGTGAGACCAGATCACCTTCGGTAATTCATCTACCCACTTTCCCTTCTTCTGGTCGAACAAGCATTTTTTATTCCCGAAAAAATCAGGCCATTGGCTCTTTCAACTGCTCCGTTGGACTGCGGGTGATATACTGACGAAAATTTCGCCTGAGTGCCCACGGTTTTGCAATACTCTTTGAAGGTGTAGCGTCGAACCGTTTGCCATTGTCAACGCTAGTTCTCTAGGAACCCCCGAACCTGCGTACTCGTTCGCCAAAAGAATTTCTGAACTGTTGTTGCTTTGATGTTCGCAAGTGGTTTTTGCCTCCACCCATTTTGTGAAATAATCGACTGCAACAACTGCGAATCGGCAATTGCCCTGAGCTGGCCAAAGCCCTGGTGCCTATGTGCACCCCACAGAATCCACTGTGAATTTCCTTTAGAAGCTCCTGACCTTTTTCGGAGGTAATGCACCGCAACCAAGGTTCAGTGACTCCTGATTTGTACAGTTCTCCATTCACTACTGTATAGCCCCGAACCCTTTGCTTCAATCTTTTCTCTTCTAACTCATCTTGTGGTTCATAATGTCCTCTCAGATAAGCCATGATTTCTGCTCTCCAATCGGGAGTCTCCACTACATTCACGATTTTGGCCCTCGAATCCTTGATGGTCGGTTCTCTGATGATTTCGAAGAACACATCCGGGGGTAGTTCTTGATTTCTGGCTGCTGCTTTCGCCAGTTTGTCTGCCTCATTTTTGTCATCCCTTGGGATATGCTGGACTGAATAGCCTTTGAAGTGTTTTTCCATTTCCCTTACTCTAGATACTTCGTGATAACGGGATTTCTTGCTTCGATTTCTTTCTCGATATGTTCTTAGGTCACTTTCGAATCCGTTCTGATTATGAAGGTCTGCTGCCCCAAGGCTCTCATCTTCCTTAATGCCAACAGAAGAGCTTCGTATTCCGTTGTGTTTTTCGTGGAATGTTCGTTGTTCGCGAATACGAGCCAAGCTGCGTATCTTATGACTACACCCGTCGGGGACGTCACGACAGCCGAAATTCCGACCCCCTTGTAACACCAGGCCCCGTCGCACTGTACTATCCAAGGTTCAGGTGCATTTTCCTCGAAGTTCTGAGTAGGTGAAGTCCAGTCCACAACAAAATCTGCCAGAACTTGCAATTTTATTGCACTTCTTCTCTCAAAGTCCACCACATACTCAGAAAGTTCAGCGCCCCACTTGATGATTCGGGTGGATGCCTCTCTATTTGCGAACAGATCATTCAGTGGCTGGTTGGTGATCACTCTTATCCTGTGACCCTCGAAGTAGTGCCTTAGCTTCCTTGCTGCCATAATGACCGCATATGCGATTTTTTCCGGTTCGGAATAGAAGATCTTGGAGCCGGACAAAGCTTCGAAGCAAAGTAAACAGGAATTTGTTTGAGTTTTCCTTCCTCTTCCTTTTCTTGCACTAGCACCGCACTTACTGCCGAATTTGATGCAGACACATATAGCAGAAGTGGCGATTTTGGTTCGGGAGGACAGAGTTTGGTCATATTGGACAAGTAATCTTTCAATTCTTGGAAAGCTCGTTTCTGAGGTTCGGACCACTTGAAATTCTTGGCACTTCGGAGAACTTGGAAAAATGGTAAGCTTCTTTCTGCAGCCTTGGGAATGAATCTGTTAAGGGCAGCCACTCTCCCTGTTAGTTTCTGCACATCTTTTACTGAAATTGGGTCTTGCATTTCCACCAAAGCCCTGATATTGTCGGGATTCGCCTCTATGCCCTTTGTTGAAACTAGACATCCGAGAACTTTCCCCTTGTGAATGCCTAATACACATTTCTCCGGATTCAGTTTCAGGTTCGCTGCTCTCATATTCGCGAATGTTTCCACCAAATCACTGATGTGATCTTTTCTCTGAACACTTTTGACGACTATATCGTCCACATATGCCAAGATGTTTCTCCGTAGCTGGGGATGAAGTACTATTGCTATCATTCTTGAGAATGTGCATCATGCGTTCTTTAGCCCCTCTGGCATTCTCACGAAACAAAATGTTCCGAATGGGGTGATGAAACTTGTCTTTTCTTCGTCCTCTTTACGGACCCTTATATGATGATACCCAGAGAACATGTCCATGAGTGATAGCATTTCACTGTTGGCTGCATCATCTACGATTTTGTCTACCCTTTCCAAGGGGAAATCGTCTTTTTTGCATGCCTTGTTCAAATCTGTGAAGTCCACGCACATTCTCCACTTTCCATTTTTCTTCTTGATCGGTACCGTGTTGGCTAGCCGACCGGTACTTCACCTCTCCGATTACTTGCGCGTCTTGCAATCTCTCGAACTTCGCCTTCCACGTTGCTTTCACTTTTTCTTCGGACATTTTCCGAAGTTTCTGCTTCTTGGGAGGTATTTTTTCGTCTGTCTCCAGGGCATGTTCGATGATGTCTATGTCCACACCTTGCAGGTCCTTAGCTGACCATGGGAAAACATCTTTGTTCTTGTTCAGGAATTGTACGAGACTCTGTCCTCTTCGGCACTGAGGTGCGCCCCTATTGTGACTACTCTATCAGGCATGTCGTCTAGATATACTTTCTTGGTTTCGCCATCTGCAGCTATTTCAATTTTTCTTTATCCCGCTTGGCCTCTTCGTAAGTTACCTTCTTCTCGTCAGCTGTTTTCAACTGGTACACGTTCGTTTGGCCGGGCGTGTGGCCTTTTTCTATGTTTCTGGCCTCTTGTTGATTGCCGAACACCGTGATGACCCCTTTGGGCGCAGGCATTTTCATGCATAAGAACTGTTGCCTTATGACTGCGTCAAACTTGTTCATGAAACCTCTGCCGAAAATCGCGAGATACGGGTGGTAAATGTAAACCACATCGAAAGTGAGACTCTTCGTTCTGGCATTTTCGAGATCTCCGAAGGAAACCGGGAGTGATATCTTTCCAACCGGCTTGATGGGCTTTCCTCCGAACCCTTGCAGCGGGTATTCTGGGGGGTCCAACATGTGCTGGCTCAGATTCATCTTTTCGAAAGTCTTCAAGAACAAGATATCCGCTGAACTTCCATTGTCAACTAGGACTTTTCCTATGACCCACCCAGCTATGTTCACTTCAATGACCATGGCATCATTGTGAATCGCGGATTTCAGCCTAAAATCTTCTTCTGTGAAGGTGATTGGCACCTTTGCCCACTCTGGACGTGCAGCTGGGCCGTCATTGACGATGGTGTTTACAGACCTGAAGTAATTGCTTCTTTGCTTCTTGGTCTCGAATTCCATAGCTGACCCGCCTGTGATTGGCATGATAGTCCCGAACGATGGTAATGCTTTGGAGTTCTGAGGTCCCGAACTTGACTGAGGCCTTGACGAACTTTCTGGAGGTGGTGGCAAGATTTCCCGAATGGGTTGTGGCTGCTGGATTGACTGGATTGCTTGCGACTGAGGGAAAAATTACTGTGACGGCTGCCACGTTGGCTGTGGTTGCGGGAATTGCTGAACTGGGACAGAACTTGACTGTGAGTTCGCGAATTGCGGTTGCCAAAAATTCGGGCGAAATTGGCTTGGCATTGAGGATGCGATGCTCATTAGTGCCTTCTCTTGCTGAATTCTTGCCATGTTCTTCTTCATTTCTGGGCACCCCTCGGTGCTATGGCCCCTCCCATGATACTGGCAATAGAAGTAAAGATCTTTTGGGTTATGGTTCGTGAGTCTCGGGGGTCCTCTTCCTCTCCCCCTTCCTCTGGGATTGAACCCTCCCCTGGTGCTTGGCCTGTTGCTTTGTTCAGGTTGTGGGTTTCCGACGTTGTTGACATTTCCCGGATGTTGGGATGGTGCTCTCCATGTCATCTCTCTGTTACCCTGTCTTGCCTCGTTCCGCTCGGCTACTCTCTTGCGATGGTCATCATCGGACAAAATGTACTCTTCCAATTCGTGAAAAAGTTCCTCAACCGACTTGGGTTTCTTTCTTGTGAGATGCGAAGCTGTTGGCCCTGGAGTGAGGCCCTTGATTAACGCATTAATTGTTGTTTTTTCATCAGCTTCGGGGATCTGAGATCTTTGTTGCATGAACCTTCTCACGAAGTTACGCAGTGGCTCTCTGTCTTTCTGCTTGCAGTTGTACAAATCTGATGCTTCCGCAGTTGTGTCGTGGAACATCCGAAATGCTTGCATGAACTTTGTCTTGAAGTCTACCCAAACCGTAGATCGGGTGTGGAGGCAGCAGTGAGTACCAATTCAGTATTGGTCCTTCGCAAGCAATGATGAAGGATTTGGCCAGTGCAACATCATCCCCTCCTGCCGAATTCACAGCTGATTCATATCTCATGAGGATTGCCTAGAATTTCCGAAGCCGTTGTATTTGGGGAGAGAGACAGGCTTAAACTTCGGCGGCCAAGGTGCTGTTTGCAGCCCAATAGACAGCGGCGATTCAGAATCCACGAAGTGTGAGATTCCGTTTCCCGCGAAGAAGTTTTCTTTCGGGGGTTCTCTTGCTGGCCCAGAGTTCTGGTGCGGTGATTCCTGCCACAGGGAACTATTCTCTTGTTCTTTCATCTCATCGATTTCTCATTGTATCACTTCGATTTGCTCTTTTGCTTTGTTTAGTTACTCTAGCTTTTCAGAGATTTTTCTCTTCGCTTGCAATTGACTTGCGAATTTTTCTTTGTCTTTTTGGAGCTGTTGTATATTTTGCTGAACCCTTTCTAGCTCCTTTTCTATGGTGTCATCATCATCATCGACATTCTCAAATTCTTGCTGTTCAGCAGGTTGTTCTTGGGTGTGAGTCGTTTTTTCTGCTCTTGCCTTCATCAGAGCTTCGAGCTTTGCTCTCCGCTCTTGGTCTGTTGTGTTACAAGGTTCAGGAACGAAAGAGGTTTCATTCCTTTGGGTAGGATGGTGATCGTCTCGATTTGCCTCTGCTGGAACGTTCTTCTTGGAGTTCTTCTGAGGTGGCATCGTGAGCTTCTCTTCGGCTGGAACACGGTGGGCGCCAATGTTGGGGGGATTACCCGAAAAATTCGAGTGATGCCCCTAACACGAGAGAGAGAGAGAGTTCTCAACACAATCAAACTCAATGTAAGAGCGCAGAGAAACTGTGATTCCCTCTGCAGATTGCACAAGTTCCCAAAAATCTGAATCCGGTTACACGTGCCCTCGCGCCCCCTTTTATAAAGAGATGAAGGGACTTTTACATTCCCAAAACACCCTCAAGCTCAGAGAATATTCCTAGTGTGAACACATACAAGAATGTCTTTCTCGTCTAACATATTTACAAGTCTACCACTAGTTCACACTCAAAACCCGGACTTTTTGGGACAACAACTTTGACTTTGCTTCTTCATCAGTTCGTGAATGTCTTCACGCGTGACTCCCGAATTGGGTCCCCTGACAGATTCCCGAATCAGCCTTTGCTTCTTCGTCAGTTCGTGAACGTCTTCACGCGTGACTCCCGAACTGGGTCCCCGACAGATTCCCGAATCAGCCGCCCTCCGAAGTTCGCGCCACCGCCAGCTCGAGGTTCCGGGTTCCTGCATGTTCGCGACTCCACGTCTTCACCGAATCATGATCCCCGAACTTCACATATTCGCGAATCTGAGGCTTCGCAGGTTCCAAGCCTCCGAAAATCGTGAGTTCCCTGTTCCTGAAAAACATGTCTCAAGAACTTTGTCAAACCTAACGTTTCGAGGGTGACGGGTTTTCTTGAATTCCCCAACACTGTCATGAGACTGTCTGGAACTGGACAACTCTCTGCTCAGAATTCACAAGAGCAGCGTACATGGAAATATTTTTCTAATTCCTATTGGATGTTGAGTGGAAGGTCTCTATTCCGCTTGGATTCAGCATCCAAGCTGTTTAATGTGCAACGGCTTAGCCAATCATCATTCATCAATCACCAGGCAGCCTCTATGTTAGTTTTTTTTAAAAAAAACATATTTTGGGAAATTTAGCTTCATCCGTGATTCAGTGAATAACTCAGCAAGGTATCAATACCAGATATTTATAGCTATTCCCGTTTTTTGAATGTGCACAACAATTTTGGATTCACAATGAAGTAAAACACAATCTTCTATGTGTGATCCTGAAACCACATACAGATTTATGGTGACAAATAAGGTATGCTGTATATTTGATTATTTGCTAAAAATAAAAGCAGAAATAAACATCATTTCTCTTAACAAAATTACAGTTTTGTTATTACCACATCGTATGAACAGCTGGGATCCACATAGACCTGGGTTTCCAAGAAAGGAGTTGCTTGGAAATGTTAGAAGTGATCATATGGAAAATGGCAACAAACTGTAATCAATGTTGTTCAGGCTTCAGGTCAATAGAAAAAGTCACGAACTGCTCAAGGAGAATTGGTTCAGATCCATTTCATATAGTTTTCTGTAGTGCAGACAATATTATTCTACAACATGACTACAATAATGCAGGAGAAAGGTTATCATTTACAGGAAGTGAATTTTTGAAAAAAAACCGTGAACCTTGAAGCATATGAACTGGCTGTTTTCTGAATCATTTTTGCTTGGTACTTTCTTCTACTCGGGTAAAAGCATCTGTTATTACATCCGTAGCCCAATCCTTGACATCCTCCTACAGGTCAGCGATACAAAGATAAGTAACTCGCGAGAGGTGGTTCAAAACACAAAACAGCACAGAAGCTGAGAGGGGAAATTCGTCCACCCGGTTTTATAATTAGCAAATTTCTTCCTAAACTAATTTATAGAAAAAAGAAATTGACTGGTGTCATGTTGATGTTAGGTGGTACACAAGTTAACTGTATATGAGGACCCCATGAATACTAGATGTTGGGGAGTATTTATGGCAAAACGTAATAAACGTGTACAATCCACAATGGACCAATAAACCATCTATTTTCAGCACCGAGGAAAATGGTGGATAAAATAGTACTAGCACACATCACAGATAGAGATGTCATAGACTATGACACAATTTAGCATTGCAGACTTCATTTCGGAAACTGCTGTTAGGAAATATGTGTACTAACCAGTCGCATTGGTTCCCCAGTTCTTATACGGGCATGTGGACGAGCTAATTTTGATTCAAAAGGTGTCCTTGGCCTGACTTCTTGGACCTCTTCCCATTCTTCACGACTCAGCATCCTTACTTTTCCTTGATCAGGGTGGCTATTCTTTATCTTGCGCTCTCTCCTTTCTTGATCTGTAGCTTCATGTTCCTGCACACAAAACACCGAATAATATTTATAACATAATTTTAATGCCGCAGCAAACAGCTACAAGAACACCAACGAATTCAAATGCTTCTCTGATGGCATACAGGCTATGCAGTAGCCAGTAGTTAAGAACTTTAACCCTGACTTAAAGCAACTGTCTTGAATCTTGATGATTTAGTTCACACAAGAAGGATGTATACATCTTGTCAATTGTCATGAAACATTAGGCAGCTATAGTAAGGATTGTGAAATTATAAAAATAATCCCTCTGTTCCAAAATTTAGATTGTTCTTTTGTCAAAGTCAAACGTTTATAACTATGACCAAGTTTATAGAAAAAATATAGTAACACCTACAATGCCAAATAAAAGAACTATCAAAACATATTCTATGGTGGAGTTGATGAAACTAATTTGATGTTGCTATTGATGTATTTTTCTACAAAGTTGGTTAAAGTTAGAGAATTTTGACATAGGACAAAATTAAAACAACCTGCAATTTGGAATAAAGGAAGTGTAGAATTCATCCATGGGGAAGGGAAGAAAATCTGATATGGAATGCAATGTGATCCACATTGCAAAATCATACTTGGGGTAACACAATCTACACAGGTCCATGAGGATGACATCTTATATACAGTAAAGAAGCAAATAGACAGTTAGAGAAGAGTGTTTGTAATTTATTTGCAGTAGTACACGAGAACAAATCAAATACAAAAATGTCAAGTTCCTACGGTAAGATCACTACATGCCTAAATCTAACAGATTCTACACTGCATGCCATGGTCCATCATGCATAGTAGCACATCGACCGAAGTATTCGCAATTGTAACAGAAAACAACCCTAGATAGGAGAAAGCAGGTACAGCTACAAGGGCTGGGACACGGACGGATACCATCATGAGGAGCTTAGTGAAGAGGGCCACGGCGGCTGCGGTGAGCACCATGGGGAGGGAGGCCGAGTCGAGCCACGCCAGCGACTCCGGCGTCGGCACGAAGAACTCGTCGCGCCCCGGGTCGCGCCGCCGCCGCCTCGAGCGCTCCCGCTCCGCCACCCGCTGCCTGAGGAGGTCCCTCGGAGAGCCTCCACCCTCCCACGCGACCTGCCGCGCGGCCGCCCCTCCCCGCCGTAGCGCCGACCGCAGCATCGCCGCCGCCGCCACGCCCGCCGGCGACTCGATGGAAGGAAATGGACATCAAATGGGCTATGCTTTGAAGCTAGGACTAGTTTGGTAGCCCTGGGCGGGCCATGGGACCTCGGCCCGTTTAATGTTCGACTTCTGTACCTGGGCCTTTTTCTTTAGTTTTATTCCATTTTCTTTTCACCATTTTTAAACAAAAGTTTATTTCCAAAAAAAAGAGAATAACCTAGCTCTAAAAAACATATTTTATTTATAAAAACTAATAAAACACTAGATCCAAGCGTTTTTTTTTTGACAAGCATCGAGACGATATCAGGAATTTCCAACCCACCCAAATTAGGCACTAATGGTGATGTTAGGCTTATGCTTTTGGACACACTTTCTTTTGACAACTGATGAAACGATCTCGCTTTACGAAAGTGCTTTTCCGAGTGAGATTGGGATCAGCAGATCGCCCTTTGCCGGGGCAAGCTTTGGTCTTCATATTCATATCCTGTGCATATCTCCCTGCTCCAGCGTCACTACCTGTCAACCTGACTGCAAACGTTTGCCACACTGCCTGCCAACCAGCTGCAGATCGACAGCATGTGATGCGTATCACTCGTGCGCCTGGAAAAAAGGGTCGACGTGAACCCAACCGGGGTCCGGCCGAGATCGGAAGGGTGGAGGGCAGCGACAGCGGAGACATGCCCGTCGCCGATCGAACACCCGTGTCCCGTCGGTCACCCATGGCGATGGCGTGGCACCGACCGACCTCTGATCGCCCTCCTGTCCCGGCCGCATCCGTCCCTGCATTGGATTTGGGTGATTGGATCCATCCGCCGGAGCTCCTCCGATCCTCCGGCTACCGGACCGGACTTTTACTTTTCTTTGCTGATGCGTGTTACGCGTGGAAGATAAACTTGTTTATCATCTTTGTTATCCCCCGCTAATCGTCTGTCTTTACCTTATCCCCCTTTACGGCTTTACCTGCAGGTAGCCGGTAAAGGCTGGCGTTTTTGTCCTTGAGCGTCTTTTGACACCTGCACAACTCACCAGCATCACCTCACTTCAGTCGCGCATTGCCCGTCGCTTTGCCCCCATACGGCAGACGCAGCAGACGACCGTTGTAGCATTGTCACCTCTCACCCCGTCCGGCCGTCGGCGTGGCGCCGTTCACCATCGAGCACCATCACAGAGGCCCCGCATCATCTTGCTCGCCGGAGAACACGACGGCCACGCTGTCTTTCTGCAGCACGGCCACGGCCACCGGTTCAGTTTCTCCATCCGTGATCAAAACTCCAGGTCATGAACACCAAAAAGAAAAGGAAAAAAAACAGAATCTGTTCGTGTGCCACGGCACTGCAGATGCACATGCCAAGTTCCAGAGTTTCAAAACAGCGCGCCATAGTTTAATGGGGGGTGCATGAGCCATGAGGGGCTCCATGTGCCGCTGCTCATGGCTCCAAACGTAGGCTTTGTTGCCATCGCCACTAAACAAGTCCCCCTCGCTATTTGTCTATGGCGGCCCAGCCGTCTCGCCGGCGACCACCGGCTGGCCCTCACTGAACAACAAGACGGCGGGGACGCCGCTTGGCTACAGCCGCTGCTACGTGCCTAGGCACACACTTGGCACATTGCTCCACCAATCCGCACAGTAATCTGACCGGCGATCGGACGGGGGAACGGGCAAGCGCTCTGCGCAGCGTAACCTACTAAGTACTGGCGTGACCTAACACTCGAAAGATTCCACGAGACATGCTGCTGCATAGATGTAGTATATATGTATCTATTCAACTATATATATCTATAATCCACCCAATCATGCATGGACCACGTCGAGGAGGAGTTGAAATTAGTAGCCGGAAAGGGATTAGGCGGCAGGCTACAGCGGTAGGGAGAGAGACCCGGCCGGGCCGGGGGGGAAAGGCGGAGGAAAAGGGATGGCGCGTGTCCTGGAGTGTCGCCGTAGTGCTGGCCGATTGGCAGGTTTCAGGTTGCTGTCTGCCCGGGGTCGCCATGATCGGGCTGCCATGCTCGCGAGGACGAACGACAGCGATGGAGGACGTCGACGACGCATCCTCAGAATTTATTTGATCTCAATCTGATTACTAGCTGCGACTGGATCGTGTAATTTTTTTCCCCAAATGAAATTGCAAATTTCAATGTTCCCTAAAGCCTAGCAAATTGTCACTGTTCGTTTGTTTTGGTGGCATGATTTATCTTGATTTGTTGTGAGAGAAAATCTTGGTTTGGTTGATGGTGTTTGGTTTGTTACGAGAGAAAATCTTGTTACTGGTGGTCGATAATCCGAACGAACAATTTGTGTATTTAGAGCAATACCAACAACTTCTTTATTTTTGTTAGCTAAATTTGAAGTTTTAGTCTTTTGTAAAAATGGAAAACTTCATATTCTATTAGATGACCCAACATACTCTTTAAAACTCAACTTTCCATCTTAGGGGGGCCTACATGCCAATATTTTCCACCCCAACCTTATATATCCACACCCCTCCACCTCTCCACGCTAGGGCGTTGACCACATGCACGGGCGCACACAGGAGAGCGGCACCCGTTCCGTTCTCCCATGCCGGCGCCGCCAGACGCCGCAATGCCCCCCTCAATCTGATTACTAGCTGCGACTGGATCGTGTAATTTTTTCCCCAAATGAAATTGCAAATTTCAATGTTTCCTAAAGCCTAGCAAATTGTATTTAGAGCAATACCAACAACTTCTTTATTTTAGCTAAATTTGAAGTTTTAGTCTTTTGTAAAAATGGAAAACTTCATATTCTATTAGATGACCCAACATACTCTTTAAAACTCAACTTTCCATCTTAGGGGGGCCTACATGCCAATCTTTTCCACCCCAACCTTATATATCCACACCCCTCCACCTCTCCACGCTAGGGCGTTGACCACATGCACGGGGGCACACAGGAGAGCGGCACCCGTTCCGTTCTCCCATGCCGGCGCCGCCAGACGCCGCAATGCCCCCCCCCCCCCCCCGAGAGCCTTGGCCTTGAGCTAGTGCGTCACTTGCCTTTGAACGCAGGGCCCTCTTACGCCGGTATTTCTCCGATGGTCGCGTCAGGAGCAACTAGGCTCGGACGGGGCGCCGTGGGAGCAACCAGGCTACGGCCGGAGGATCTCGACAGGAGTAGCGACCAACAGGGTGTCGCGGGAGCAGGTACGGCGGGAGCAGCCAGGCTCCGGCAGGCCTTCCTCTCGGCAGACGCCCTCGCCAAACCTCGCGAGCGGAAGGGCCTGAATGGCGAGGTGGTCTGCGAGCAACCATTTTAGCGAACCTGTTGGATCTGACTTTTTGTTGTTTCCTTTATTTTTTACCGATGCAAAATAAGTTTGAGAGGCTGTCGGAGTTGCTCTTACTACTTTGCATAAAAGTTGACAAAGGAAAATGGTGATCAGGAGGAATAATCAAACTGAAACCGCAGTTTTTTCACGAGAAAAAAGTCTCGCGTTTTGCAAAGGTTGCTTTGCTGTTCTTTGTGTGAGGATGAGGGGAGGAAAGGACCTCGATCACAGCGGCTATGATTTCGGTCTCGTGGTTTCTAGCTTTGCTGCTAGCCCAGCTCAAGACCGGCGCAGCCGCACCGAGATTAGCCGAACGGCCAAACCAAGGGCGATCAGTTTGATCGCTCCGCTCGATATATTTCGAGGTGTAATTCCAAGGCTGCTTTTGGGCGTTCGAGATAATTAGCGAGTGCTAAATGGTGGTGCCACACCGTTCTTTATCACTCCGTTACCGAAACTGCCGGCCACGCACTGCAGACCAGCTGCTAGTTGCGTGATTTCCTGCAGCGCATTGCTACTCGGCACCTGGCACAACAACACAAGAATTCTACTAGTACTCTGCAATAGTAGACCAGTGAATATTCCCTTTCTGATAATAGTAGATGCTTTCGATTAAATTTTCTTCTACTACAGTTGAGGATGTGTGAACTACTACAGTTTCTATATTCTTTAGAAAATAATTCAATTCTCACTGAAACACGTAAACTTTCCCATGTAGCCACGTTTGATGTTTCAGTTCAAGAAGGGATGAACCTAGACGTGGTGCCAGGGTCGACCGGTCGAGCTCCACCTGTCAGACTCTCACCCAGCGCGGCCCTGGGGTTGGTCCGCCGGCCGCGAGTCTCGGGCGACGCGAGACCACCCCACGCCACGCCCTCCACGCTCCTCCTCCGCGGCTCCGCCCGGCGGTTCCCCAAGCGCATCGCCATTAGATTAGGATTAGTGAGTAACCACTTTGTTGATCCACCCGAAAAGCCCATCTTTTTACCACCAACCTTTGCCTTTGACCCGTCCCACCCTCGCGCCCTCCCCGCACTCCGCATCCTGGAGACTGGAGAGTGCCCGCTCCCAGTCCCGTCTCTCCCGCCGCCCACACCAATATGCAGCTAGGCCCTGCCTCCTGCCGTCGCCATGACTCGGCCATGTGAGCGTCCCACAGGAGCCGCCATCTCCCACCTCTCACCGCCCGCAGCCAGCACCGGCGGCGCCATGGCCGCTTCTTGGTCCTAGCAGAGGTAACTGTCTGATTGATGTAGGTGTCATTTTCCCCAGGTGGGGATGTCCATTCCTGATCTGTTTGATTTAATGCATCCCCATCACTTTCCAGATCCAATCCACCTCCTTCCTCTTTCCCTCCGCGTCTTTATAAATCTCCCGCTGCCGCATTCACTGGCCACCGGAGTTAGTGCTCCCATGTCCTGACGCGGATGCGGGAGGAGCACACCACATGCGCCGATGTGCTGTGCTGTTGCCTTGCCGCCTCATATGATTCCGGTGTGCGCCATCATACCTGCCTCCGCTTCTTTTCCGGGGGAGAAAAGGGGGAGCAGCGAGTTGTGCGCCTTGTGAGCTTGCAGCTGTTCCAGGTTGCAATGCCCGTGCTGCTCCTGCTTTAGTTTTAGCTTTGGGGGATATCTAAAAAATTTTCACTTTTGTTGCTAATCCTTCTGGCGCTGGCCCACTCCCATCCCTATTTTTGTGGGGGGAATGCGGGGTGGGGGCTTTGTGATTTTTGAGCCCTCGTTCTAGTGCTTGGCCTTTTGGGGAGTGTTGATGCGGCGATATGGGGCGATGGATCTGTTGTCTGGCGAGAGGTCGTAGCTTGCGGGGGAACCTGCAAGGTGATTTCCTGGCCATGGATTCCGAAAAGGTTCCACCTCTCTTTCTTCGTAGGAACCTGCTGTGTGTTTGCTATGCGCCGTTCCCGCTTGTACTGTTGCGGATTAGTGCTTCTTGTTGATTTCTTCTGTTTATGTTCGAATTGCTCCCTCTGCCCTCTGGATTTCTTGCATAGCTTTATATCCCTCGATGACTCTGTTGCTAATGGGGCAAATTGATTTTCAGATCAGGAGTTGGGGATTGTGTTGCCACACTGCTGAACGGTTGGAGAAGGTGGAGAGCTTGTGTTGACCGGCCTGTTAGATTCTGCACTTCCGTGCTTCTGTTAAATTGCTTCTGCCCTGTTCTTGTCTTGTGAATCCGTCTCCCCAAGCATGGCTGGGCAAGCTGCAAAGGTGAAGGAGTCAGGGAAAGACGACAGACAAGAACCTGGAGCTGAGGTGATAGAAGAGAAGCTACTGCCGTCTCACCAGCAGGAGTCTCCAGCTTCTCTGATGGACAAGGATTCTTCAGGTGTCTCTGGTGATGTGTCACCTGTCCTAGATGGAGATTCTGTGGAGTTGAAAGTGGAGAACTTGGATATCAATGGGAATAAAGAAAAGAAATCATCTCAGAAGAGCAGCACAAGTGACGGCTTCGCTTCTGCTAAAGTGAGTGATGGGACAAGTAGTTTGAGGAAGACCAGTGGTAGTGCGACGATGAGTACACGGGCTGATTTCACTGAGAGTGGGAAGAGTAGCATGTGTCGTGCGAGCACAGGCAGTGACATTAGTGATGAGAGCTCCTGCAGCAGCATGAGCAGTGCCACCACAAAGCCGCACAAGGGGAATGATTCAAGGTGGGAGGCAATCCATGTGGTGAAGTCGAGGGATAATGTTCTTGGTTTGAATCATTTTAGGCTGCTTAAGAAGCTGGGTTCTGGTGATATTGGTAGTGTGTATCTCTCTGAATTGAGTGGTACACGGAGCTACTTCGCAATGAAGGTCATGGATAAGACCTCTTTGGCAAGTCGGAAGAAGCTCCTCCGAGCTCAGACTGAGCGGGAGATCCTGCAATCCCTGGATCATCCATTTCTACCAACCCTGTATACTCACTTTGAGACAGATAAGTTTTCATGCTTGGTTATGGAGTTCTGCCCCGGAGGGGACCTTCACACTCTTCGCCAGAGGCAACCTGGAAAATATTTTTCAGAGCAAGCAGCAAAGTATGTCCTTCTGCTAACCATAAAGTTCAACACCTCGTGTAATTTGTTGGTTAGCTTTGTTTAGTAGGAGTTATGTGATGCTTCTTATCTGCAGTTCAGTGTTTTTGCATTGCAATTTTATTCTAACTTAATTTCGTGTGGAATAATTTGTTTGCACTTGCATAATCAGGTGCATATGACATGTTTGTGCATTTTTCATATGCTAATGCATAACCTGTTTATTGTTGTCTATCAAGACAATGGATTCTGTTGTATGCCCCTTGGAACGTTTCATGTTTCATTCCCATGTTGGTACAATTCTAAAGTAATTTAGACAGTCAAGATCTTTTATTGGATGGCATAAATCTTGAAATGCTTAGGTGCTAATATTGAAATTATGAACCATATATGAAACTGTGCTACTATCAGTATTCATTAAAATGAGTTCCAACTTATTTTGGCACTGATTGTGATTGGATAGTGTTCATTAAAATGAGTTCAACTTATTTTGGCGCTGATTGTGATTGAATACCTTGATGTTTCAGGTTCTATGTAGCAGAGGTGCTCCTTGCGTTGGAATACCTGCATATGCTTGGGATTATATACCGTGATCTTAAACCAGAAAATGTCCTTGTTCGGGAAGATGGCCACATCATGCTCTCGGACTTTGACCTCTCTCTTCGCTGTTCAGTAAGCCTAACAGTGATCAAGTCTGCAAATCCTGGCCTAGATGCACTGCAGAGGAACAATGCAGCATACTGTGCTCAGCCTGCTTGTGTCCAACCATCCTGCATTCAGCCTTCGTGTGTTGCTCCAACAACTTGCTTTGGTCCTCGGTTCTTCAGGAAATCTAAGTCCAAATCCAAGTCCAAGAAGGATAAGTCAAAGCCTGATGCTCCAAACCAAGAAAACCTATTCCCAGAGCTAATCGCTGAGCCAACTGATGCCCGTTCCATGTCCTTTGTTGGCACTCATGAGTACTTGGCCCCAGAAATAATAAAAGGGGAGGGCCATGGAAGTGCAGTGGATTGGTGGACCTTTGGTATATTCTTGTACGAGCTGCTGTTTGGCAAGACCCCTTTCAAGGGTTCAGGTAATCGGGCTACACTCTTCAATGTCGTTGGTCAGCCCTTGAGGTTCCCTGAGTCCCCAATAGTGAGCTTCTCCGCAAGGGACATGATAAGGGGATTGCTGGTCAAGGACCCGCAGCATAGACTTGGATATAAGCGAGGTGCTACTGAGATAAAGCAGCACCCTTTCTTCGAGGGTGTGAACTGGGCGCTCATAAGATGCGCGAGCCCTCCAGACATTCCGAAGCCTGTGGAGCTTGACTGCCGCCCGAAGCAAGTACCGTCAACTAATGGAAAGGTCGCACCTGTTGCCAATCAAAAGGGGCCAGATAATTACCTAGAGTTTGAATTCTTCTAGATTTTTTTTCTTTCTTTTTGTGATACATGAACTGAAAGAGTGCATCTGGGCTGATGTTGTGAAAGTAAGTGGAAGACGAGGAGCTGCTCTAGGCATGAGACTGTATGCTCGCTCCAGGAGCCCACCCAACTTGTTTTACTTGTTGAACTGCTTGACTCTAGGATGTACTCAATTCGTCTTGTATGTTGCAAATTTTCGAAATCGCCTATGGTATCAAGCTGTCGATGTAATTGTTGCTGTACTCTGTAATTGATGCTTCCTCCTAGAACAATGTCTTGCTCTACAAAATGCTGATATGATATCCTGGAATTTGCAATGCAACTTGTCATGGTTTCCGTAACAGTTCTGTGATTCTGGAAGATGGAAAGGGGCATCTGCGTTTCTTGCTTATCAAGAGGTGAAATGAAACGCTGGAGCCGGCATGTGTGACAACATATTGTGGTTGTGGCGAATTGCTTTTCTTAGTTTGCTGGATGTTGAGAGATACGTGGTGGCTTTTCCTGAGTTCGCCGGAGATTCAGGCACGCGCCCACCTTGGACGTGTGGAGGTGGCGCCGTGGCGCGGCAGGGCATGCGTGCGGGTCTACGAACCAGCACATTGGTGGTGGTGGCCTGGTGGGTGCTTGCCTCTTCTCCATAGTCCAGTCTCCGCGCCGGCCCTGGAAGTGGCAGTGACATGGGGTCATGGGGGGATCAGGGTTCAGGGGATAGAAGCGTCGGCTTGGAAGCTGTCCCCCGGTGTCCACGGCGTCGGCGTCGCGCCATGCCTAGCGTGAGCGGGCGTCCCGTGTCGCGGTGCGGGGGCAACCGCCCGCCGGCGGCGTGGGCTCGCAAGTCGCGAAGATCTCGCTTGTCGCGGGATGGGAGTTGGGATGGGTAGCGAAGCGCGGCGGAGTTGTTCCGTGGATGGGCAGGATTTCCGAACACTGGTCGCGCCTCCCACAAATCGGCTGCCGCTCGTGGATCGGGCGGCACCAGGCCCGTTGCTTTGGTTCAGAAGTATTGTAGTTGGTGGGTAAAGTTCGGCCATGCCATTTTTGCAAGTCCAGCTACAGTGAACTCAATGGCATCGGTACCTTGAGCTCGCTGCTTAACTAGCCGACTTGCCATGGCAGCAAAGCAAAGATCGGATCATCAGGGCAGAAATTGAAATCCGCTTCCAAGCAAAGATCGGATCATCGGGGCAGAAATCGAAATCCGAAGATCGGATCATCGGGGCAGAAATCGAAATCCGTCTGATGTTGACAGGAACAGTGACGGTCATGATGGTCGGATCATCGGGGCAGAAATCGAAATCCGCTTCCGATGTTGACAGGAACAGTGACAGTCATGATGGTTTTCTTACAGATACGTGCTTAGTGCCTAATCAACAAACAGCGATGAGATCAAAGTTGTCGGCACGAAGTGAATTGGATGGATGCAATATAATAAGAGTATGATCGAACTCACTACATATATATTATTCCGTGATGAAGATAACAGCACCAGATAGCTTAGCAACATGCAACAACAGCAATAAGCACACCCGTAACTACAGACTGCCCTTCAATAATTGTATACGAGCTAGTATATATTTACATACATGACACAGCCCTTTGCACTTGCAGTCTCCCTGAACTGCAACTGCAAGCAGCTGAAGCATCCGACGAGGCGATGAATAACCATCTCTAGCAACCGCCGCCTCCGCCGCCACCGCCACCACAGCCTCCTCCGCCACCGCAGCCCCCTCCGCCGCCGCTGGTGCCACAGGCGGCGGCGCCGTTGGTGCCACAGGCGGAGGCGCCACTTGTGCCACAGGCGGCGGCGCCGCTAGCTGCAGCAGCTCCAGCGGCGGCGTCGTGTCTCGGCCTGCTGTCACTGTCATTCGAGCTGTCGCCGCAGAGGAGGACGGCGAGCGTGATGGCCCAGAGGGAGAGCAGGGACACGCCGAGCATCGCGAGCCATGGCGGGCCGAAGCCTGCGGCGGCCGCAGCACCACCGGAGGCGAGAGCTCTTGCCATTGTGAACACTCAAGTGTATTGACTATGGCTAGGTAGAGAACGCGCAGCAGGGCCGGGACGGGACGGGACGCGCGGAGCTAGCCAGATTATATAGCAATCACAGGGCACGGCAGCTGCCACGTAGATAGCATGATGTTCTTGGTGTTGACGACGTCACGATGGAGAAGCGCAACAATGGCTATGTCGACATGTGTCAATTGTGATGGGATGTGCCATGGTCAACAAATAGCTATTTTCGATGCAGTTCACTTGGCCAATAGTAGTATACTAGCGTCTGTAACTTATTGGCTCAAAACACCTGGTGACTAAAATATCCATAGACACGAGGAAATATCTTTTTTGGGTTTTTTTAGTTGAAGGGGCGGTCGTGTCGACGAAGACGGCACACACCGGCCACCGAAGGATTCAAGTGTTCCCGTCGCCAAATGAAGAAGAAGCACGAACCACGATCCCAAATGGAGGCGGAGGAGTCAACCCAGCACCAGAGGTAAGCGAGGGAGAAGAGCATTCGGACAAACGACGGCAGCGGCAAGGAAGGCACCGAGGAACACCCTGACGGCTACACTCAGTCCACTGCTGGACCCCTGTGAAAAATATTACCACAAACTCGCCGGTGGCGGGAGGGAGGGGCCTCCAACTAGATCCGGATGACCGGATCGGAGAGCGAGCGGAGGAAGACATGAACGCTACGGCGCCAGACGACTCGAGAGCGGTCATAGTTAATCAGAGACGTGCGGTGGCTCTTTCTGAGTAACCAGTCGTTAGGGGTGGGCATTTTTTTCACCGAAAACCGAACCGAGTCGAACCGAACCGAACCGAAATGTCGGTTTTCGCCTCAAACCGAACCGATCTACCGAAAAACCGAAATATACAGAAACCTTCTCAAACCCAACAAATGTGGTTGGCCCAACTAAGCTCCACAGCCCAGTAGCCCACCACGCACGCCCCCACCCACCTAATGGCCTTCATTCTGCTGCCTGCGCATGCCCCCACCCATCTCCAAGCAGCTAGCGGCCAACCCAACCCTAATCCCATTCTCTAGACTCCAGTAGGCAGTAGTGGCGGGCGGCCGGCGGCGGCACGGCGCCTCGCGGCGGCGCGGCGGGCGGCCGGCGGCGGCACGGCGCCTCCGCGGCCGCGGCGGCCGGTGGCTCCTCCACTCCAGGCTCCAGGCGCTCCACCCTCCACCCTCCACCCTCCACCCTCCGGCTCCAGGCGGTAGGCGCTCCACCGGCCATCGCAGCCGCCGGCCGCAACGGGGCACAAGCGCGGGGCGCAAGAACGACTCGGCCGAGCGCCGAGCACGGCGAGAGGCCGGGGAGGTTGGAGAGGCGAGTGGTCGAGTCGGCAACCAGCGGCCCACAGGCAGATCCGCGACTAGGAGACAGCGGCGGGCCGGCGAGCGGTGGACCACCTACGGACGACACATCGGTGACCGACACAACGGCAACAACTACAGATGAGTCCTCCAACGTATGTTGTGTCTTTTTTTCAATCAATGCATATGATTGATTATCTGATACTCGTACTCTGATTGATTAATCCCTAAATGGCTGAATCTTCATTCTTCTCAATTGAATCATTTGCTATTGCCTTTTTGTAATTTGTAGATGGGGGACACTGAAGAAACAGTGGCAAATCAAGTGGTAGAAAAAGAAGTGATAGATGTGGACAAGGAACAACTAAATGCAGTAGAAGAACAACCAAAAAGCAAGAAAAGGAAACCCATGGCTCCAAGATCAGATGTCTGGAACCACTTTACCAAGGTAAAGAATGCGTCTGGGGAGGAGAAGGCCAAGTGCAAGTACTGTGGACAACTATATGCATTCCGCTCAAAGAACAATGGTACGTCCTCTCTGGCTGCCCATCTGAAAATCTGCAGAAAGAATCCTAACAAGGAAGTAGTTGATAAACAAGGCACTTTGCAACTGATAGCTAGTCCTGGAAATAGTAGTGTTGGTACTATATCTACATGGAAATTTGATCTTGATGAACTGAAACATAGTTTTGCTGAGATGTTAATTGAAGATGAGTTGCCATTTGCCGCAGCTGAACGCTCTGGTCTTAGAAAGTTTATGGCCAAAGCATGTTCGAAATTTGTTATGCCCTCCAGAAGAACTGCAACTAGATATTGTGTGAAAGTTTATGATGCCCAAAAAGAAAATCTGCATAAATTTTTGAAAGAACATGGTGAAAGAGTTAGCCTCACAACTTATACATGGACAGCTAACACCAAGCAAAACTACATGTGTGTCACTGCACATTTTATTGATAAAAACTGGAACCTACATAAGAAAATCATTGGTTTTTTCCCCTCAAAGGGACATGGAGGGGATGACATTGGAAAACAATTAGAGAGTTGCTTAGCTTCTTGGGGGATTGATAAAGTGTTCACTATAGCTGTAGACAATGCAAGTGCAAATAACAATGCAATAAATTACATGAGAAGGGTATTGAATGAGTCCAAGGGCACCTTTGCTGAAGGGGATTATTTACATATGAGATGTGTTGCACATATTATCAACTTGATTGTGACTGAGGGTCTAAAGGAAATTGATACATCTGTTTCTCGTGTCCGTGCTGCTGTTAAGTACATCAAAAGTGGGACATCTAGGCTAGTTAATTTCAAGAAATGTGCTGAATTAGCAAAGGTTCAGTCCAAAGCTTTCTTAAACCTAGATGTTTGCACTCGTTGGAACTCAACGTACCTTATGTTAAGTGCTGCAGAAAAGTATGAAAAGGCATTTCAAAGGTACTATGATGAGGACCCATACTATAAGCTAGAATTAGAAAATGAGGGTCCTGGAGTTCCTGTCAAATCAGATTGGGATAAAGTTAGGAAAATGGCTGACTTCCTTGAGCATTTCTATGATCTTACCCTCCGTGTCTCAGCAACAAAGCATCCAACATCTCACAACTTCTTCCATGAGATTGCGGATGTTTTGGTCTTGCTGTGAAACTAGTGTGATAGTGAAGATAGATTGTGTCAAGAAATGGGTAAGAGGATGCTAGTGAAGTATTACAAATATTTTGGGGAGAAGTATGGAGAAAAAAGGTCTGACAGAGAGAAGAGAGGTGAGAAAGACAAGGGAGATCAGCTCCTTAACTTTGTTATTTTCTTTTGTGTGGCTGTTGATCCAAGGTATAAGCTTTCAAATTACATAAAGATGGCTACTATGGTTATGTTTGGTGCTGAAATAGGAGAGAAATTGTGGGCAACAGTTAACTCTTCTTTTCGCTCCTTGTTCGAAGAGTACAAAAATATGTATGCTCCAAGTGAAAAGGCACATACACCTAATGATTCTCAAGAATCAGTATCAAAGGGCAGAAACTTGATGAGGTCCATTATTGATCAACAAATGAGCGAAAATGGTGGTGGAAGTGTCACAACCAAGTCTGAAATTGAGAAGTACTTCTCAGAAGAAAATGAGGAGGATAAGCAAGGGTTTGACATACTCAAGTACTGGAAGAACAATGAAAATAGATTTCCAGTTCTATCTCACATGGCTCAAGATCTCTTAGCTATCCCTATCTCCACTGTTGCATCAGAATCTGCATTCAGTTTAGGTGGACGGATTCTTGATGACTTCAGAAGCTCCCTCACATCAGAAATGGTTGAGAAACTCATTTGTGCAAGTGACTGGATTCGTGGATCTGAATATGTTAGTGTTGAAGAGGACACTGAACAATTGGTCAAGCTTGAAGAAGGTAAATCCTAATTTAAATTGTTCTACCTTTTCTTGCCAGTACATTATTTCTTGTTCTAACTTTTCTATTACTAAATTGCTGTCCTGTTTTTGTTTTGTAGAGCTATGCGGTCTGAACATCTCTTCTTCCAAGGACAAGGAGAAGGAAAGCACACAAGACACCTGAGGGCAGAGTATTTTCCAACTTGCTGGCTGCTGCAGTGCTACACCTGAAGCTATTTTATTTATGTTGTTATTTGCAGAGTGCAGACTAATGTATTTGTGATTTGAATTTTGGACTAATGTATTTGTGTACTGAATCTGTGATGAACTGGTGGCAATTTGTGAACTTGTGATGTGCATGTGCTGCTGTGTAAGTGTGGAATGCTTGGATAATATATATGTGAACTCATGTTATTTTTATTTGCTTGAATCTGCCAATCTGTATGGCTGTTGGAATTGATATATATATGTGAACTCATGTTATTTTTCTTTGCTTGAATCTGCCAATCTGTATGGCTGTTGGAATTGATATGTATGAAGTCGGTTTTTCAGTTAAAACCGAAAAACCGAACCGAATAAACCGAAACTGAACAGGTTGGTTTTTGGTTTTGCAAACAACCGATCGGTTGCTGTAGTCTGAAAAACCGAAATTTTCAAAAACAGAAAAACCGAACCGAATTGTCGGTTTAAACCGAATGCCCAGGCCTATCAGTCGAGGACGGACAGGGACGACAGGCATATGCACACCAGGGTCAATAGAACCGTGAACCGACCGGTTCCCGTGAAGGGAAAAACCGGATCAGTTTACCGGTGAAACCGTCCAGTTCACCGTTCTTGCGAATTTGTAGGCACGGTTTGGGGTGGAAATCGGACCGGTTCCACCGGGAACTGGCCGAATCGGCCAGATTCCCATTGTTTTTGCTAACCCTGATGCACACTGATGCCGAACACACGCCGTGGACACCCATCCGGGCGGCGTGCCTGGGCGGTTGAGCCGGGCCGCTTCCTCACTCTTGCTGCCTCGCCCCTCCCTCCTCTCCTCCCTCCTGCCTTCCCGGCTCGTTTCTCTCCTGGGCCTGCTAAAATTTCATCTGGCTAGCTGGTATCCGTTCCATCGTTCCTGCGACACCTTTTTACACGACCACAGCTATTGCCTTCTAGCCGCTTACAGCGTACCGAATAAAATTGGGTTAATTGGTTTTGTGCCGTTATAAATACCACGTTTTTGAAGAATGTCATTACTATTCAACTAACCGTGCTAGTGCCATTACAATTTCCCAATTGTTTGAAGGATGCCATTACGTACGCGAAACACCGTATTGGGCCCACTTGCAGACGTATTGAACTGAAGAAGGAGATATTCAACCTTCTTCCATCCGTCCGTCTTCTTCCTCTGAACACCCGCCACCACCCCGAAGCACAGCCACATGCCGCTATCCAAACAGCCTGCAATGGAGCTACCCGCAGCAGCGCACACGCGAGGAGCTTGCCCACAGCATGCTCATGTCGAATTCGAACCAGGCATTCAGGCCCGGTGGTGGCGCGACTGACGTAACCATAGCGGCTGACCGAATATGAGAGACCTCGCTGGCGAGTTGCTCATCGCTATGAGTGTTTGGGAGTGGTCCGGGGACGAGTTCGGGCGGGCGGTGGCGCGGGCCGTGGTAGCGAAGGCGTCGAAGGCGATCGGGTTTGACTGCGCGCACCTCTTGGTGGTGGACGCGGTTGTCGATGTCCTCCTGCGCTACATCACCACACCGGCCAGTCCACGACCTTCAATGCCAACCTCGCCGTCCGCACGCTCGCCATCAAGCTCAACATCATCCAGACACTTGAGGTGGGAGCCGACACGCACTGGTTCACGGGCCGCTGCCTCTCTAGCTCCGGCCGGCCATGGATCCGACGGCTAGAGGTGAGGCTCCCTGCCGTCTATCGGTGACCCCACACTGAGAAGCGCCGCGAGGAGACATACGACGACAACGGACCCGCGAGGTGCGCCCTTGGCTGCTTGCCCCGATTGGCATCACGCAGATGAACTGGAGGTTGAAGACAACCCTAGTGTGTGGGTCCCATGCGTAAGTGGAACGGGGAGAGAGGAAAGCAAGGGGCAATGTTGTCCATACAAAAATACAGAGCCTCCAGTACACCTGCAAGTGGACCCGATACGACATTTCTCGTACATAATGACATTCTTCAAACAACCGGGAAATTGTAATGACACTAACACAATTAGTCGAATAGTAATAGCATTCTTCAGAAACGTGATAGTTATAATGGCACATAACCAATTAACCTAATAAAATTTACCTATGCTCGCCGCCGGTTGGAGGCTGTCTCAGCGAGCCGTCACCTCTCCTCTCCTTGCCACCGGCCGATCTTAAATCCGGAGCCTCCTCTCCACCATGGCGTCACTCTCGCCGACCGCCGCTGCCTCGCCGAAGAGGCTGAGGGTCTACTCGTTCGCCGCCCCTGCCTACGGCGACGGCGCGGGGAGTGGCAAGCGGGTGGGTACCCACAACGGGAGCTTCCACTGCGACGAGGCGCTCGACTGCTTCCTCATCCGCCTCACCATTCCCAGGTTCCTTTATGTCACGACCCGACTATGGGCCGAAAGAAGCCCAATTACGGATGTCAAAGCCCAAGCAAGGAGAAACCCAACCAAAGACATATATACCGCAGCACTCATCCATCAGAGGGCATTGAACAGAAATATTCAGAATCAAGGTCACGGTTCGTCCCCTTCCTCCAGTGATCCTCTCGGAGGGCGATTCCGGCGAGCCGTCGCTCGTCTGCTCGGCGGCGACACCCTGTGCGCGTGCTCACGTCCCGGTGGTGGCTCACCGGTGGCTACGAGCCGGTACAGTGGTATCAGAACTTTACCTTTCCTCGGCGTGGGTGTGGCGGCGGTGCTCTCCACAAAATTCGGCGGCGAAGCACCTCTCCGGCCTCGATTCGGCCGATGGAGCTTTTCCCCCGACCTTCTCGCACGCGATTCCGGCGCAATCGAGAGCGGATTGAGCGCACGCGGATCGAGCAGGGCGGCGGCGCGCATTGACTCGAGCCAACCCTAGCTGCCTGCGCGGATCGAGCAAGGCGACGTGCGCGTGCGGCTGGGCTTGCGCGTGCGGCGTGCGAGGGTGGGCATGAGCGCGAACTACGTCTGGAGCACAGCGTGCTAGAGCGCGTGGACGATGAAGCGCGGGCCCAGCTGTTGGACGGTGGGATTGGAGGCACAGGCGGAGGTTCCGGAGGTCCGGTTCGGTGCTGACCCTCACCCTGCCCCAGACAAGCTTAGTTCAGCAAATAGCTATGGGCAAGGGATATCCAGAGGGTGTAATCTTTAGTCATGCCAACTATTTGGATAAACTGACTTATGCTGATGTTATCTGGGACAAGGAACCTCTAGATACAGAAACCATGGTTGGTGACGATTGGGTGTATTCAGATATGCAATTAGCTCAGGGGACTGAGGAGATGCTGTGCAAACAGGTTCCATTGGAGGCACCAATTCTGTTAGAGGAACTGAATCAAGATCCAAATGAGGTCAATCAAAATTCATCAGACAAAACTATTGCTGGCAGTGTCCGAATGGCTCTACACATGCATACTGTTGTGCGGGATGCTGTGACTATGCTCTCTGCTTATGGTGATGTCGACTTTGCTCCTGCATTGCATATACTCAGCCAACATGGATACACTATGGCCCTGGCCATTCCATCTTCAGTTAGGGCGCGTTTGGTTCCCTTCCCAGCCCAGCCTGGCTCGCATCTGGGATGCAGGCTGAGCTGGGACAGGTCTAACGCATGCAACAAGGGTTGGTTTGGTTGCTCGCATTAACAGATGCAGGATGGGTAGAGATTATGTTTGGTTGGTTGTATATGCTAAGCAGAGAAGAAAATAGCACTGTTTGGTTGCCCGCACCACACATGAGTTCAAACACCTCTACTTAAAAGTGGTGAGGTTACCACTCACAAGTCCCAACCAGCCATACAAGTTCCACATACATCAATACATGATACAAGTGACAATTGGAGGAAATAATCATCTTAGTTTATACAACAAAACTAATATGACAACAAACTGAAGAACAATAATGACATTTTTGAAGAAACAACAACTTGGATCACATCTTGGATGAACATCTTGTTTGATAGTAACCTTGTCGTCACCTTTCACTTGTTGATCACATCTTGAATCACCCTTCTCACTGTGATATGCAGCTCTTGCTTCACCTTCGATCCGGTACCCCTTGTAACATGCTCCTTTGAAGCCATTCACACTTGAATGGCACTCTCTCCAGCTGGAGAACACACCAGTTTTGTATCCTTTGAACACAACATACCAAGTCATGATGTGAAACCTGAGAACCAATGTAATGTGAGTTCACAGAAGTATAAGGAAATAACAAAGATAGAGGATGTCAGGGATGAATTTGTGCTCAGATCATGCATGAAATTGGCATTGAGTTGTGCTCAGATCACATGTTAAAGAAAATATCAGCAGAACATAACATACAAAGCTCAGTCATGTTAAACCTGAAAGACCAATGTAATATGAGTTCAAGAAGTATGAGCAAGTAACAAAAATAGATGATGACAGGATCAACTTGTGCTCAGATCATGCATGACAAATGTGTTTCATCCTAACTGGCAGTGAGTTGTGCTCAGATTATACATGAACAAGTAACAAGCAAATCAGTTGTGTACAGTTTGGAATGAAAACAAAGAAAGGAAGGAAAAGGCAAGGTGGAAGGCAAATGACATCAGAATTCATAGGCAATTCAGCTGCAAGCAGCATCAAATGTTCATGACATCATAGACAATGACTGACTGATGTAATACATCACCACAGAGCATGTGCATCATCTACCAGCATCTTCATCATCCAACTAGAAGACCTACACCTAAACATGCATTTAAAACCTGAATTAAGTGAGACCAAAATCATAGGAGCCAAGTGTTGCAGCTCCAGTTAGCTCTGTCCTGCACAAAATAACCTGCACAAAAGAAGGGAGGAAGCAGCAAGGTGATGCCTTCACTCCACAAAAGATCGATCGGACAAGCATCTATGGTGCTCTACGTAAAGTAGTGCTTGGCAAGCCATGTCCTCAGCCACAGGACACGATGAGCTTCTGTCATGTTGACAAAAGCATCACCCTGAGCCTTGTTGTCCAGCAGATGAGAGAAAGCCACAATCAGAGCCTCATCACTGAACCCTGGCATATACATCACTGCCCCATAGAGCTCTGGGTTCACCAACTCAACTTTGGTCTCTCTAATTGCAGTAGCAACATCCCTCACAGCTTCTGTCATTCCAGAGAAGACCACCTGATCCTCCTCAGTGAGGGTGCACCTCTTCCTCTTCTTGTTCAGGCCACTGCTCACATCCTTCAGCTCTTTCACCTCCTTCTTGATAACATCCTTCAGCTCTTTCACCTCCTTCTCATCAAATGGCTCAGTCTTCACATCAATATCAGCAAAGTCTGATGGGCTGCCTAAAGCCTCATTGGAACCCATGGCAAACTTGCCAGTAGCCAAGCCATTCCCAAAAATGGTCTCCATCTCCTTGTAGTTGTCAATGTGTTTGTTCAGAAACTCTGCATCCTTAGGGTGAGCCTGTGAGAACAAAGAAAGGCAGTAAGTTAGCAATGTGTGTCACAAATAAAGGAATTGATGTGTCACAAAGATAGGCAAGCAATCAGTTACCTTGATGTGTCCCAGGTAGTGCTCATCTTCCAGGCTAATCATGTGGGCATCTTCTACCCACGGTCTTTGTCGGGGACCGCCCTAGGGGTCCCCTCAAACAATGGGGGAACCCCTACTTAAATTCCTGCATCAATATAAATTAAGCCTAACCATGCAGGAGACTAACCATGCAGAGTACGGCCCATGCGGCGAGACTTCGGAGGCCCACCGAGGCGCCCCGCCTAGGAAGACCCCTCGAGCGGGGCTCCGCCTCGCCCGAGGGCATGCTCCCTCCTCG
Organism: Cenchrus americanus; assembly: GCA_947561735.1. Taxonomy (NCBI): domain Eukaryota; kingdom Viridiplantae; phylum Streptophyta; class Magnoliopsida; order Poales; family Poaceae; genus Cenchrus; species Cenchrus americanus. Next base: position 67,536,774 of record OX387245.1, on the reverse strand, counting down.
AACGGGCTCCGCCCCGTTCGAGGGGCAACTCCCTCCTCAAACAAGTTCCGCCCCGCTCGAGGGGCGACCCTTCCCTCGAGCGGCCCCGCCCCCGCTCGAGGGCACGCTCCCCCTCGAGCGAGTCCCGCCTCGCTCGAGGGTCCGCTCCGCCCTCGGCCGGGGCCCGCCACGATCACGGGCGCCCCGCACGCGTGCGCCGGCCCCGTACTTGGGCATTTAACGCCCCGACGCCGCGGGACGGCGCCATCATGCGCCGGGGCTCACGCCCCCGTGCCGCCGCACCAACTCCCCATGGAAGGAGCCCATCCCCGCCACCGTGGGATGGACCGTGCGGTACGGCCGGTGTCGTCCCGTGACGCCGTGCGCACGCCGCCGTACGGCTAACGCGCCCGACCCTCGAAAGGGGGCCGGGCGCACCCTCGATTCCACTTTCCCGTGACCTTGCGGGTTGGGTGAGGGGCGCTAGGCCGGTGGGTGGCCATCCCGGCCACCGCGCGCGCGCGCGCCGCCGTACCCACGCGTGCGGGCGCACGCCCGACTCCACGAGGCGCACGCCCAAGCACCGCAAAGCAACCACTCCGCCACCGCAGCTCATTGGGAAGGAACGCCGTTCGCCCGCTCCGTATCCCGTACCGGCCGTCATCGCACCTCCCTTGAAGCCTATCGAGAACGCCATCACATCTGCCGCCTCCTACCCTCGAACCGCCACTGTTCGGGTACGAAGTAGGCCATCATGGCCGGATCGCAGCCGTGGATCATCCGGACGATCGCCCGCTCTACACCGTAGCACGACGTGCTCCTACACGTAGCTAGGTAGCGCGGCGTGTATGTAACTCGCCGCCCCCTTGGCCTATAAAAGGGGAAGCGAGCCCCCGGCCCGCGGGGGACGAAGCTAGAGGAACACGGCGCATTGTGCACTCACTCTCTTATTCTCCCATAACATCTCCAGCCACTCACCAGGGACTTGGAAGCCACGCTTCTTCTCCCACCTTGCTTGTACTTGCCCCACTACAAGCACCCCCGGTGCCGAGCAATATAGTGCCACGAGCACGCCATTGCTGGACGTACGGCCCCCTCAGCCGGAACCAGGATAAACCTTGTGTCATTTGTTGCTTGGCATCGACCATTGAGGGATAAAACTTAGGCGCTATCTACTGGTTAGTGTCGGGACCATATTCCGCACCGACAGTTGGCGCCCACCGTGGGGCACACGAGCGCCTAAGGTCATTTCGCTAACTCCCTCCATGGTGATTCGCACTGAGTACCGTAGCACCCGCTACAACATGGGTAGCTCAGACCCCCTGCCGGCCGGGCTCGAGATCCGCTTCGGGGACTTGAACTTCCGTGCCACGGGGAATGACTATCTCATGCGCCTCACCAACCGTGAGGAGCTACGCGCGCGCCGGGAGGCCGGGGTCCGCTCGGTCCCCGCCGCACGCACGACACCGCGCGGTACCGCAGGCACGGATGCCGCGGGTCCGTCGACGCCGCGACGCCGTCGCCGCTGCGGGCCGCGCCGCGTCGGGCGCGGTCCGAGCGGCGGCGGCCGAGCGCGCCGCCGCCCGGCGCGGTGCGCCCACCGTCACGACGACCGCCACCGCCCCGGCCGGGACCGCGCGCGGTCTCCGACCACGCGTCCCCATCGGGCCGCGTGGCGCCACTACGGCCTACAACGCCAACGTCAACACGACGATGCGCGAGGGTTCCGCCCGGTCGGCACATCTTCGTCGCCGGGGATCCCGGCACTGCCGGCGACGGACGAGTCGTCCCCGGGCTCCGTCGACACGATGCCACCCGCCAACCGTCATGGGTACGCGGAGTGGGACTTCTCTCGGTGTGCCGGACCCGGCCGCGTTCGGGCGCTTCCTCGACGCCACGGACTACCGGTTCGGCTGCTCCGACGACTCAAAGATCGGGAGCTACGACCCCACGCGGGAATGCCGCGCCGTCATCACCAACGACCCGGCCAACGCCGCCGGTGCGGCGGCGCCGGAGATGGGGAAGTCACGCCGGCCCCGGGGGTTGCCACACGCCCGGCCGCGGGACCAAGCGCTCCCGCTGGGGCCGACGTCGACGCGCAGCTGGCCCAAGCTCGTGAGCTCGAGGCCAAGCTGGCAGAGGAGTACCGGACTGTGCGGCTACTCCGCGCCTCGATGGCAGGGGAGGCCTCCGCGCGCGGCGAACGCGCACGGGAGTTAGGCCGTCAAGTCCGCGACCGCCTCAACCCTGTCCCCAACGTCGACAACGCGGATACTCCACCGCGAGCGAGCCAAAAGCTCATCGCCGCCGCGACACTGCTGCGCGCCATGCCGGCACCCTCGACCCCCGAGGCTCGAGACATGCACCGCGAGGTGCAGACCCTCCTTGAGCAAGCGGCCGTCCAGCAGGCCGAAAGCTCGGCCTCACGCATCCGCCAACAGGGGGACGCGCGGGGTGATGATCCGGCACCAGGGGGCGAACCCTCGGTGCATGCGGGTCGACCTGCTGACCAGGGACGCACGCCGGCCAAGGAACGGCTCCTCGACACGCGCAGGGCGTTGGATGGCGATGCCCGCAACGTCATCAACGCCGGGCGCACCGGAAGAAGGCGGACGCGCGAGCGGCCAGGGGCTACCACCCTCGAAGGGGTGGACGCTACGACAGCGGTGAGGATCGCTCCCCGACACCAGAGCCCCCGGGCACCCGCGTGTTCAGCCGGGAGATCCGCACGGCAGCGTTCCCCCAGCGCTTCCGTCAACCCTCGACGATCATCAAATACAACGGGGAGACGGACCCTCGTGTTTGGCTTAACGACTACCGCCTAGCCTGTCAGCTGGGCGGGGCCACCAACGACGAAGTGATCATCCGCAACTTGCCCCTGCATCTGGGCGACGCGGCCCGGACATGGCTCGAGCACTTGCCCGCCAGCCAGATCCACAATTGGGACGACCTAGTCCACACCTTCGTGGGCAACTTCCAGGGCACATACGTGCGCCCTGGGAACTCCTGGGATCTGCGCTCCTGCACGCAGAAGCCAGGCGAGTCGCTGCGGGAATTCATACGGCGCTTCTCCAAGCGCTGCACAGAGCTCCCCAGCGTGGCGCAATCCGAGATCGTGCATGCGTTCCTCGAAGGCACCACGTGCCGGGACCTTGTGCGCGAGCTAGGACGCAGCCCGCCCGCGGACTCGAACGAGCTGTTCGACATTGCCACCAGCTTCGCCTCCGGAGAGGAGGCCGTGGGGGCAATCTTCGACGGCAAGAAGGGCAAGCGCTCCGAGGACACGCCCGCGGAGGGCGGGCGGGTCCAAGGAGCCGCGCCGCAACGACAAGCGGGGCAAGAAGGGGAAGAAGCCGCGCCGCGAGGCGCGCGAGCAGGGGGCGTAACGGCGGCAACGCCGAGGCCCTCGCTGTTGACCCGGCCCGACGGGGCCCTCGACCGGCTCCTCGAGGCCCGGGGGTGTTCGATGACATGATGAAGAAGCCATGCCCCTACCACAAGACCCCCGTGAATCATACTCTTGAGCAATGCGACATGCTCAAGAAATTCTATGGCCGTGCCGCCGCGAAGGAGGCAGAGGCCAAGAAGGATGGGGGCGACGGCGACGCGGGCGGTTTCCCTGCCGTTGAAAATGTGTTCCTCATTTTTGGGGGACCTACTGTCGACATGTCAACCCGGCAGCGCAAGAAGGAGCGGCACGAAGTCCTCGCCGCAGAGAGGGCACCTCCGGCCTTTCTCAACTGGTCGAAGGATGCCATCACCTTTAGCCGGGATGATCACCCAAATCGCATCCCGAACCCGGCCGACCCCCCTCGGTGGTCGATCCCATCATTGGGAACGCCCGGTTTTCGAAGGTCCTTATGGACGGAGGCAGTAGCCTCAATATCCTCTTCGCGCATACATTGCGCCTAATGGGGATTGGGCTGGACCAGTTGCGGCCCGGAAGACGAAGCCGTTTCACGGCATCGCGCCGGAAAGCGTGTTCAACCCCTCGGGCGCATCGATCTGCCCGTCTGGTTTGGGACCCCCAAGAATTTTCGCAAGGAAACCCTCACATTCGAAGTGGTGGGATTCAAAGGGGCCTACCACGCCATCCTCGGCGACCATGCTATGCCAAGTTCATGGCAGTCCCC